>CM034149.1:721892418-724409996 GCA_019776745.2 Taxus chinensis | reverse complement strand
TTGTCGCGCGTCAGCTAAGACCTTTGACACGTGTCAACAGATTCAGGTGACGCGCGTCAATAGAAGACAAAGACGCGCATCATTAGTGTACAGTGTCACGCGTCAATAGATGCCAGTGTCGCGTGTCAAAGGTCTTAGCTGACGCACGAAAACAGTCCTAGCTGACACGCGTCAATGGGAGCTAATGACGTAGGTCAGTAGGAGCAAATGACGTGCATCATTAGGGGCCAGTGACACGCGACAGTAGGAGGCAGTATCACGCGTCATTACCAGACACTGACGCGCGACAGTACGACAGTAGGAGACAATGTCGTGTGCTAATACGATCCAGTGTCATGCGTCATTTGGAGCCGGCATCGTGCGTCATTACTAACCAGTGTCGCGCCAGTGACGTGAGTTAGTTTAGACTATTGACGTTCCATTGACGCGTTTCAGGAGTGGTTATTGATGTCTTGTTGTCGCACGTCACTGATGGAGCCATGAAAAACTAGGTGAAAATTTTGTTTTTGAATACTGTCAAATTCACCTTTCGCTGAAATTGGTTATGGGGATATTCGCTAGGTATTTTCCACCTTCAATTTTATAGGGGTGTCTTAAAATGAACCCTGATTTAGTCTTAAATGTCATATATTGCTTACGATTCCACTCATTTCCATAATTTTCCATGGTTTTCATGTTTGTGTAAATGTTTTAGCCATCGTGAATGGTAAAGAAGTTATTTTCATGCTATTGGAGGTGATGGAAGGATCTGAAATATATTCATAATGCTTAGAGAGCTTGAAAACCCAAAATAAACAACCTTATTTTCTTCATGGTGGTTTTGACTTATGCTAAGCTTTTAGTTTAAAGATGAATGAATATGAATCTAAAACTTGTTAGATATCATCTTGGAGGCATTAAGGGCCTAAAAAACTTGGGGGATCTTGGGAAATAATGGGAATAATGAGACATTCATGATAGTCCTAAAATTGCTCACAAACATAGATGCAAACACGTCCTAAATCCTGACAAAATTTTGATGCTCAAGATGACCTTAGATGGATCCAAAAAATGGTATAAAGACTTATTTGGTGTTTTTAATATCATGTATAAGAGTGGGAGGATCTATAGAAGTGATTAGAAGATCGAAAAAACTATGATGGTCCTCCTTGTTATCTTTTTTTCACATGTAAACTAGTGATGACAATTTTACACTTCTCTTTCTTGCAAATGCCTAAGATGATTGAGTTAAGACCTGAATTTTTTTTACATGGAATGTTGGGTGTCTAATTTTATTAAAAAAGAATGGAGTATCCTTGTAAGTGGTTGTAGGAGTAATATTTTCTTGATATTTGTTTCTACTACCTAACTTTCACTTGTGAAATCTTCTTGGTCCTAGGTGACCTTGTTAATGCATGATTGAATCATAGATGCTTGAAAGGACTATAAAAAAAATATATAAAATTTGATTAAAATTACATATGTTTACATAATATGGTTTCTCCATTAGATTAATTTGATAGTTTTGCTAGGGTTTGACCTTAAAAAACATGTGGCCTTGTTAACATACATGAACACAATAACAAGTTGTAAAAATGGTATGAGAGGATCTTGGGGGTCCTTGGAAAGGTTTTAAATGTGTCAATGGAAACCATGCAATTTACTATTTTTGTAGGTATGTGGAAGTGTAGAAAAAAAATCATGCACTTTACACATAATTTGGTCTGGTCTTATACTACTATTTAGAAGATTCTCAAGTGTAAAAAGTACTAATTAATCCCACCTTTTGGCCATATTTATTTTATAGTTTATTTCATAATTCTTGTATGTCTTCCAATCCTTATCTTCCCATTTCGCAACTGCCCTAACATTCTAGCCCTAAATCAGGGTGCCACATCCTGTACTGGGGCACTCCGGTCCCACTTTAGGTGCCTCGATCTATGTAAACCTCCTTTCGTTCCTTTTTGGGTCAATTCTAGCCATTGGTTATCTTTATATTTTTCCCATTTGGCCTTTTCGGGATTAATTACAAAATTAAGCTTGAGATCCCTATAAATATAAAGCTATAAAACCATAATGAGGGTCCTAGGTCACAACATTTCACACTACTATCACTCCATCTAGGGTTTCATCCATTACATCACTTGCAGCCACATAGCATCATACATCAAGGCTAGGAGATCCGCATCAAACACACTTCACAGAGGGAGGGATTCTATTTTATTCCATGCACATATTCTATTTACATTTTCTATAGTTATTATTTCTCGCTACTTCACAAAGTGTGACTGACATGAGAGCACCTAGGGAAAAACACACACACACACACACACACTAGAACTATGTCTGGGTCTGAAATATAGTGCAACGCTAAGTGATAAGTCCATTAGCTTTTCAAATGAGGTCAGTATGACCCATTCATTTGCATATTTTATTTTTATAGGGTTTTGATACTTCTCGTTGCATTGTACGTCATTTTCTAGTTCATACGACAGATCCAACATGATAAACAGAAGGGTTTTAAACCAAGTTACGACACTTCTAAATTTAGGTTTTGAGCATCTATAATGTTCAGAGTGCTTAATTTGTAGACCAGGGCATCTCGAGGTGCCCCATTACACTTCGAGGTGCCTCAGAATGCTCAAAATTCCTAGATTTTCCCTTCATAGGGACCTTGAGTATTTATCTCCACTTCTAGGTTCTGTGTTTATACCAGGATAACCTGTGACAGTCTCTGTGAATTATCTAAGCTATTTCTCTCCCTTCTCTTGCACACCTAGGGTTTCATTTCACTTAGAATAGTTTACTAGCTTAGATATTTAAATTTACTCTATTTTATTTACTTCATTTATACAAAATTTTAGTCCTCCTAATTAGATTAACTAGGATTATCAATTTTCCTATACTCCCATATCGAAATTTTAGTTAATCATTTTGGTGAACCCGACACCTCTTTATAGCACCTTTTAGGGTTTCTTACCTCCCTTACCCATGGCTCCTTCTCCTTAGGAATTTACTGAAGCCCACCTTAAGGATATCAATGATCATCTTGTTGAACACACACAAGATTTAGATTTAATTTTACATGTATCTCACGAAGAAGCTACCAACTATAGCCACTCAACCCCCTACTTCTACACTTCCACCTATCTCTACTGTTGTGGTTTCCATCCCCACTCCTATAAATCACTTCACTCCTCCTGTTTCACATCAATGAAAATCCTCTTTGGTTGCCCCACCCAAATTTAACCTCTTTGTATCACGATCTCTAGGCCCAAATATGTAAATTTCAATAATCCACTACATCTCCATCTTTAGATTCTACCTTGTTACTACATACTCCCTTTGCTCTTATCCTCTCCACATATCCTCTACCGCCTAATTTTTTCACTCCTAAATTGCCCATTTTTAATGGACATGGTGACCCCCAGGAGCATCTTTGCGCCTCTCATGTTGCTTGTCTTGATTTTGTTGATGATCATCTCCTCTTAGCTAAGATCTTTCCTCGTAGCCTCCATGACTACACCATGTGTTGGTTTTACAATCTCCTTGTTCATTCAACTGCCTCTTTCACCCACTTAGCTGACACTTTTCTCACGCACTTTTCCATCAACATCGGATCTAAGATATCCTACACCCAGCTAGCACAACTTAAGCAAGGATCCAATGAGAAATTTGCCAATTATGTTTTAAGATATAAAAAAAATATTTCCAAGATGACTAATGTCCTTGTTGAAATTGAACTGTAGGACCTATTCATCCAAAGTATTTTACCACCCCTCTCCGAAAGTGTTCTTTGTGATACCTTTTCTTCCTTTGATCAACTTTTGCATACCCTTAAAATCTGTGAATCCAAGCTTCTATCCATTGGAAGACTCAAATATCAAGACCAAGCCTCTTCCTTTACTCATTTCCCAACTAAGACCACATTTGAACCCTCTACATCTAAACCTATCGACACTAAGTTAACTATTAACGCCATAACCCTTTCTAAGGAGGTTTCATCCCAAGCACCTAAGCGTACATTCACCACCCTCCCTATGACACTACACCTCATCTTGCAACAAATCCTCGATAACAACCTCATCACCCTCCTTCCACCACTCAAGTTAGACCCATGATGACCCAAAGGACACAATTACAATGAAAACTTCCATTGTGTAGATCACTCTACTGACTGCTATATGAAACTTTGTGCAATTATCCAAGTTCTAATCTATAATGACCAACTCGAATTCCTCAAACCTACTATCCCTCCTCCCCCTAAGGATAAGGGTAAAGTCAAACTTTTAAAAAAAATAATCTAACCAACGCTAAAAAAATCCTACAAACTCTTCAACTAATCATGCATACCATGCCACACCACCTCCAGATGTGGGAGCACTCAACTTCTTAGTTGCCAACATTGATATGACCTCACCTGTTATTTCTTTCTCTCACACTGAATATCATGCTACATTTTACTCCAACCATTTATACATACAGACCCTGATCATCTCAACCCATATCAACAACGCTAAGGTTGATCCATCTTCTCCTATTAGTAGATGTTCCTTGTCCCTTTTACGATCTATTAGCTACCCTCCATCACAAATTGAATTTCTATTCAAGATACCTTATGGTTTCGTTAAGTTACCTATCATATTTGGTCCTCTCACTATTCTCCTCCCTTGCTTCATTAATCATGTAGTCAACTAGTGTGACTTTCTTCTCGGCTTAAGTTGGATTTGTAAGTCCCAAGCTATTGTCTCCATCAACCACTTGTGCCTTAAGTTCATCTACAACACCTGAGTTATCTCCATTGATGGCATTCCTGATTTACCTTAGACATCTTTGCATTCTAGTTTTGCTTCTCCTGCACCTCCTCCTCTCCCTCACACATATCCTATGACATCACCTACATTAAATCCTCTTCCTACCCCATCATCTCAACCGACCACTATGTGCCCACTCCATTATATTAGTACTACACATCGCTATAGGCCTATTCCTAGGCCTACTAGTGCATCCTATTGATGGTCACTACCTCACTTTATTCCACATGGCTTGTTTACTTCCAAACATACGATCTCACATTTCTCACCATCACCCACACAGTTTACTACACATCAATATTGGTCTTACATACACCCATCACATGCATATTGGTTTCATTCCCCCGCACAGTGTTTGTCTCACATACCACCCTTTCTCGACCGTCATCATAAGGTGTCATCATCTTCACCACTAATTATCAAACCTTCATCCCTAAACCTTATTGGTTGACCCCTCCTTCATGACACACTCAGGAGGCATAGAAAATTATATCCAACACCCCCTTCTCTATTCAAGCATACTTGTATCATCCTACACCCATCATCACTTCTATGTCACATGTCATAACACCCTTGTTACTCGATGACACACTCTTGAGCTTTGGGTCACACTCAACTGTTGAGGGAATACCATTACAATAAACCCCACATACTACACTATAGGTCTTACACACTTCCATTATATTACCATAGTCTACATCCTACCTTATCCTATACATGCCTCATCTATTAGTCATTTATACATCATCTATATCATACATGCTACACTAAGTCGTGATATCACCTGCGTCTAGTTTTTTTCTCTTTCTTACATTCCATATTTATGCTAGGTCACATTATACATGGGCCTAGCTTTATGTGTCATCACTACATATTCTATCTATAGTCACATCCACATATTATCTAGCCGACACATCATACATCTCCTACATTGCTTAGTTCCCATCACACACTTATCTATCATCTACATTCTCCATGCTACACTGGATTCCATTCCATTGGGTATAGTTTTCCTCATCGTTGCATATTCCACCTACATTACATATCATATATACATTATACATTTGACATCTTATGCTATGTTGCCTTCATATATGGGCCTCAATCTACATTTTACTACTACATATTCCATTTCTATCTACCCCTATCATCACACTTTCTACAAGCTACCACACATTTACACATCATATCCACCAATTGGTCACTTATACTACGTTGTTCTATGAACTGTACTAATCACCCTAAGATGCACTCTAGTTCCTTAGTTTATACTCAACTGCTGAGGGTTTACTAATAAAATGGACCTTACCTACATGCGACATGTCATCATACCACATATTGAGCTAGTGACCCACACTCTAGAATATATTGTCACCCACACTCATCCTCACATATCATAGTGGTATACACCTTACGTTAAATCACCACCTTTTGCATAAATTCTACATCATTATATTAAATTCTCTCATCTCCTATGATATCATCCTATTACATTTCCCTTTTCTCAATTCCAAATTATTCCATTACATTATCATGCCTTCGATCATCACGTAGTGGTATACAACCTAGGTTAAATCACCAATCTCTTCTTCAATTTTCTCATTATCCTCTTACATCTAATCATCATAAATTCTATTATCATATCCTACATCATCATATTACATCATCATTTATCCTACTCATCACTTAATGGTATACGCTTTAGGCTAAATCACCACCTCATTTTTATTCATCACGTAGTGGTCCACACTTAGTGCTAAACCACCACTTTTTGTTATCCACCACATACTCATATACGCTTCATACGACTTCATCACCCATCATATAATGACATACACTATAGGAAAAATTGTCACCTTATTCTTCC
Organism: Taxus chinensis; assembly: GCA_019776745.2. Classification (NCBI taxonomy): domain Eukaryota; kingdom Viridiplantae; phylum Streptophyta; class Pinopsida; order Cupressales; family Taxaceae; genus Taxus; species Taxus chinensis. The sequence continues at coordinate 724,403,336 of CM034149.1, read as the reverse complement.
ATCATGTAGTGATATACGATTAGGGATAAATCATCACTCTTCCATTCAGCAAGTCATGGTATACGCTTAGGCTATAAGGTTCACACACATATTTCCATACATCTCATTCACATACACTCATCCCATAGTGATATACATTTTACTTGCACACATTATATTTACATTTTCTATAGTTACTATTGCTCGTTACTTCACAAAGTGTGACTAACACAAGAGCACCTAGGGCACAACATGCACATAAACACCAGAACTACTTCCGGGTCTGAAATGTAGTGCAATGCTTTGTGATAAGTCCACTAGCTTGGTAGTTGAGGTCAGTATGACCCATTCATTTGCATTTTTATTTTTCTAGGGTTTTTATATTTCTCTTTACATTACAGGTCATTTTCTAGTTCATCTGACAGATATAGCACGACAAACAGGTAGGGTTTCAGACCAAGTTACGACACTTTCGAACTTAGGTTTTTAAGCATCTACTATGTTCAGAGCACCTAGATTGCAGACCAGGGCACCCTGGGGTGCCCCAGTATAATTCTAGGTGCCTAAGACTGCTGAGAATACCTATATCTACCCTTTGTAGGGCCCATGAGTATCTATCTCCACTTCTATATTCTGTCTAGAACTGCGATAACTTGCAACAGTATCTACAAATTAGATAAGCTATTTCTCTCCCTTCTCTTGCACACTAAGGGTTTCATTTTACTTAGAATAGTTTACTAGCATATCTATTTACATTTACTTTGTTTTATTTACTTCATTTATACAAGGTTTTAGTCCTCTTAATTAGATTAACTACGATTACTACTTTTCCTATGCTCCCATATCCAAATTTTAGTTAATCAGGGAGGTTAAAAAAAGGTTGTAAGAGCACCTCTTACACCATTTTTTACCTTGTAATTCCTTGATATTTCCTCTAAATGATCATGTAGGCCTGATAGGTGATTGATTAACCCTCACACTTCCCAAGAAAACTCACAATTACATGGATTTTTTTGGGTTGTGAAATAATGCCTAAGTGTCAAAGGCACATATAATATTGGTGAGAAAGTAAGTAGGAGGTGCGAGAGTTGTGAAAAATTTTCCTTATGGTTTCAAGCAAAGAAAGAGAAAGTTCATGACTTAGCCAATTTGTATGTTCTGGGCTACAAATAGGATGGAGTGGAGAGCATGCAAAGATAAGAAAAACAAGACTTGTCATCAAAGGAAAAATTATTTTTCAGTAAGCAGAAGATCAAGAGAAAAGTTCGAGATAATAATAGGACTAGATCTAGAGTTAATTATAGATAACCTATTATTAGGAGAAGCTTGCATGCTTCTTTAGTTACTTTTGTAGTGGCGCACGGCTATTTTGAGCATGCAACCTATTTTGAGAGTGTAGGGGTCGAAAAGGGAAATTCCCCATCCTTATATATATGTATTGATTTGCATGGTTTTGATATCATCATCATTAGTTCGTATGTATTAGAGTTATGTTGCTAGTTTATGAGTGTGCATGACTTATGATGGTACTATGTGTGTATTCAGCTTGTGTTTGATGATAAATTAATATGATGGATATTTGTGGGTGGATATTAGTTATTGATGTCTCTATTCATGGTTATTGTATGTTAAATCTGATCTTGATCCTTGTATAATTCATTATGCATTATGGTTGTGATCTAGTTCTTATTGTGCTTTTCCTTTGATTACTAGTCATGGATGTGGAATATATGAATGTCCATGATAACATCTTAATAAAGCTTCCATAAAAGAGGAACCTAGTAGGCTTTGCGTGCTTTGGGTGAGCGCTCAAATATGTTTGAGTGAAGTGCGAGTGCGCTTAGGCATTCAAGTATAAAAATAACACTACATTTTGGTTCCGTTGCTGAGATCTTTTTTTCAAGTTTTCTAACAAGATGTTGCATGATGATGGCATATCGATTGACTCTCATGACCATTGAAGATTGGGTGACCAACAAACATGATAAATTTGTGCAAAGATATAGTACTAGACTTGATTTCAATGTGTTTGCATTGGTTGAAGAACATATTTATCATGAGCTTTATGATACTTTCTTCTATTTTTTTTCCAATAGAGTTGTGTGAGTGGTTGTTATCATATGCATCAAAGAAGAACTGGAGTTATAGACAAAGGGTTTGGACACAAGAAGATTACCTCAATTTTTTTTATGCAAATTAACCTTGAACACATGCTATAGATCATTGGTGGGATGGTGTTGTGCATAGTTTATACTATGTAATACGTTGTTTCTATGTATTCTTGTCCAAAATTTGCTCAGTTTGAGTTTCTGTGCAAGCCCCAGAGGATATTACTTGCACGTTATTTCATTAGTGATTAAAATATTGATGGCGGTGCTAAGTTTAGAACACCTACCTATGGATATATAAACCCACCACCATGTGTAGGAGCAGGAGCAGGAGCAAGAGTAGGATCAAGAGCAGTAGGAGCAGGAGCAGTAGGAGCAGGAGCAGAAGCAGGAGCAGGAGCAAGAGAAGGAGCAGGAGAAGGAGTGGGACCATGAGTGGAAGCAAGAGTGGGAGTGGAAGCATGAGTAGGATAAGGAGTAGGAGAAGGATCAGAAGAAGGAGAAGGAGTAGGGAGTAGGAGTAGGAGAAGGAGAAGAAGCTAGCAGCAACAGTAGTGGGAGTAGGAGCGGGAGCAGCAACAAGATCAAGAGCAGGAGTAGGAGTGGGAGCAGGAGCAGGAGTAGGAGCAGGAGTAAGAGTAGGAGTAGGAGCAGGAGTAGGAGCAAGAGTAGGAGCAGGAGTAGGAGTAGGAGTAGGAGTAGGAGCAGGAGCAGGAGCAGGAGCAGGAGCAAGAAGTAGGAGCAGGAGCAGGAGTAGGAGAAGAGAGCAGGAGCAGGAGAAGGAGTAGGTGTGGTGACAGATGGTGGTACTAATAGAATAAAGGAAGAGAGAGGAAATGTGGCTTGATTATAATGAAGTACGGGAGAGGGAATTAGTGAAGTAGTGTGATGTTGAGGAGTCTATGAGGATGATGTATCATGAGGGATTTAAAGCTCACATGAAAGACGTGGAGCTGGAGCATCTGGTTCTCCCAACCTTATGAAAACATGATAGAGAATCCCCTTTAGCTTCTGATGAGAGAAAATTTGACGAAGAAATATTAAGGACCGCAGCGTGCCCATCTGATCCCACCTGATAACCTGAGCCTTTGCACTCAGTGTTCCCATTCCAAAAGTAATTATTGATTAACAAGTGAGTATAGGTAATCAAGTGATGATAGGTAGATATCATTTTCAGTTGAATACATAAGTACGTCAGACAAAAAATTTATACCTATGACAACATAGACAACATCTTTTTTTGGGGTTTGATTGGAGGTATATTTTCTTGGCACATCCTTAGGATAGAGTGTGGGCACACAGAACATAAGGAAATACATCTAGGAGTGGCGTCAACTTCAAATAATGTGGGAGTTTAGTTTAGTACCACTCTTGAGACATAGGGAAGCACATCCACTAGCCCATTTCCTGCTACATGAGGAGGATCAGGTGGATATGGGGGATTAGGAGGCTTGAAATCTAGTGGATCTAGTGGTTCTGGAGGTAGAGGGAATATTAGGGGTAATACAGGTTTTGGATCTAGAGGGCATGGTATACACCATCTAAAATAATTTTATTATGAGATGTATCGTTGTGTACTAAAGTACAGAGGAATTGAGGATGCAATAGAGAATGTGCACATGTGTGAGATACTATGGCACACTAAGGGATCCAAACTTCTAAGTGTAAGGAAAGTCAGTTTGCTACGACTTTGCAATGGCATGCACATAGTTGGTATAGGAAGTATGAACCGAATCAAACTATTGTGGATTACAATGCACTGCATGATGCCTTCTTGGATGAGTTCCATATACCTGGGTTTGAACAGAAAAGCATTTAGCGCAATGAAGTAAATTAAGCATGACATGGGTGAGAGTGTGATGGAATATGATGTGGGTTTTAAGACATTTTTATTGGAGTTGTCTTTTGATATTCACCCTAGCCAACATGCGCAGTGGTTTGTTGGTGGATTTATAACACCGTTTAGAAGGGTTCTCTCTCATAAGAATTTTACAGATCCATGCGAGGATTAGAAGCAGATTTTCACTCTAAGGTAGTTGGAGGTGTGGAAACCGGAGTTAGCCCATTCTTGGAGGCACAAATAACATCTATGGTGAATTAGTTAGAGAAAATTTTGACCAATTCAGCTCATGAGACACAGTGGATTATGGTGTACAGATTATGAGGTTGAAGAACATACTAAGAATAGCTTGCCTCATAATTTGGTGTGTGCCATGTTACTAGATTGTGATATCTATCACTTGGATTACGATTCAAGTAGATGTTAGTTGTTTTAGCGCATGATATGGAAGAACATATCCTGTTAGTGTAAGATTTGTATGTCTCAAACTCATGATACAAATAACTGTAGATTGATTGATCATATTCATGAGGCTATTAAGACTGGTGTGCGCTTGACTAGTGTATCCAATGAAGGGTGCACTAATGGGGATAATAGAGACATAGGTCTTTGTGGAGGATATAGAGGCCAAGGTTGCAGCAGTGGTAGAGGAGGTTTTCTTGTAAGAATTTGTTATACTTGTGGATCTCATGATCATTATTAGCATGAATTCCCTCAAAATATCATTTTCTCATGGTGTGGAAAATAATATAAGTTTGAAGAGTGCTCAAATTTATATGAGCAAATAAGCAAGCAACACAAGCAAGACAAGGGCGTAGGAATGATTAAGGTACATCATGTACTTTAAGATCAATGGATGCCAAAGGTAGCACCTACTCCTGAGTTACTTGTTTTAGTTACTACACAAATGTTGCACAAAGAGAATAATATCCCTTTGTTAGGAGAATGGTTGAGAGAGAAGATACCATGTGTAGGTAATGATTGCAAGATGTAAATCCTTCATACAAATATGCCCCCACATAGCCATGAGTATGATAAGGAGATTACACTAAATGTAGTCATAAATGGATGGCTTCTAAGAAATATTTTGATAAATAAATGAGCAAAAGTTAATGTACTCACATTGGATGTTTGGAATCAGATGGGAATACCACCATTGTAACCCTCTTCGAATGATCTATATACGACAAATAGAACTAGAGCTGATCCTATTTGAGTATTAAAGGATGCAACTATTACAATCCAAGGAGCCAAGTTTATTGGAGAATTTGAAGTATTGGAGCTTGTTGAAGTAGATAGTGTCCCCAACATTACTTGGGCCCTCTTGGTGTTATGCTAATAATGTAGATTTACAATTCAACAAGGGGTAAATTAGCTTTAAGAATAAGGAATAATGCATTATTATACCCTTGAAAAATGCAAAGGCAGCCCCATGTTTTAAGCCTTTGAGTGATGAAGACTTTAATAGGATGTATGTGCACACGATTAGAGACCCTGAGGTTACTAAGCCATCTAACGAAGGAGTGATATAGTGGGATGATGCTAAGTTAGTTAGTGATACCATAAGTATTTCTGTGACACTGGGCGCATGGAACGTATGAAGTAGTTGGGAACGTGATTAATAACACAGTTACTCAGGTGATCAGGCCGCGCACTATTAGGAATTTGAGTTTTAACCAAGTACCTAGGTACATTGGGGGGTAGGGTACCCTGATGTATTTCTGTGCACTATGGAATCCCAATGGAATAATTAAGGAGACATAATAAATATGTTGGTATATGATCTACGTGGGAAAACAATGTGTTGGTGGAAAACACACAGAGATAGCCCTCTGGAATGGTGAGAAGTGAGAATCACCCTTTCTACTAAGTTCTTAAGAAATAATGTACCTTCACATGTATGTGAATTTCCATGCGAAGTTCCCTACTTCACACCATGTTTGGGAATGTGAGAGGCTTTGGATGGAGGGGAAGGAGGCCTTGCTACCATAACTTTGGGTACATAAGTTATATGCCACTCTAGGTGACTGCGCACACACAAGGTATGTCCATGATGAATTAACAAGAGAAACAACTAATTGGAAAAAGATGACCTCATGTATGATTCATACTTTTTATTAATTTTCTACTAAGCCTCCAATCAATGAAGAACTACAAATTATGAAGTGCCTTACTTTGGGAGATAGTGCAAAGGGTGAGGAAATTTTGTTGGGTATGTTTGGGGAGCTGGATTTAGAGGCGCGCCTTGACCTAGATGAGAATGAGGGAGAAGAAATGGTCTGTTCCTGGAAAGAAAAGGAAAATGGTAAATTGGTATGCATGATAAATGATGAAGAAGAAAATAACCTAGATGTTAACCACACTAAAGCTACGTGTGAGGTGATGAATATAATAGATAAGAAGGTTGCACCCGTATCATGAACCTACGAAGATGAAGAGGGTTAGCATTGGAACAAATGGAAAGCCTAAAGAGGCCATTATTGGTGATTACTAGTAAGAGAAGGAGGTTTTTAAAATCATTAAACTCCTGCATGAATTTCAGGAGTCATTTCCGCGGGGCTATCATGAGTTAAAAGGAGTACACCCTTATTTAGGTGAGATGTTGAATCAAAATTAAAGAAGGAACATACCCGATTAGGAAGAGACCTTACAGGATGAATCCTAATATGTGCCTTAAGGTAAAGGAAGAAATTGATAATATGCTGAATTCTGGTATAATTGAGCCCATTAAGGAGTTTGAGTTGGTGAGTCCCATGGTTATTTAGTATTAAGAAGTATGGGAGGATAAGGATCTATGTAGACTATAGGGAGTTGAATGTTGCATGTGTTATTAATCCTTTTTCCCACGCCCCATTCACAGAGGAGATCTTGGAAGGAGTTACAAGGCATGAGATTTATTCTTTTACTGATGGTTTCTCAACTTATCATCAAGTATGCATAGCGAGAGAAGATCAAGAAAATACAAATTTCACCACTGAATGGGGAAGTTTTGCATACACAGTGAAGCCCTTTGGATTGAATAATCCGCCAATAGTGTTCTTGTGTATTGTTGTGCGGGATTTTCAGGTCTTTATTCATAAATATTTATAGGTATATCTAGATGATTAGACTATTTATGGTTTTGTTAAATACCATTGTGCAAATTTAAGGCTAATGTTTGAAAGGTTCAGGTAGTTGAGCATCTCTCTGAATATTAAGAAGTACATTTTTGCAACACCCTTTGGCACTTTACTTGGGTATATTATTTGTAAATAAGGGTTGCTAGTAGATCCAACCAAGATAGCTATAATCTTGGGATTGAAAGAACCTAATAATCAAAGTGAAGTGCTTAGATTTCTTGGACATACAATATATTACAAGAAATTTAAGAATATGTAAGGATTGTCGTGCCTTTGGAGGAATTGTTGAAATCTAAGGGAATTTTCTATTGGGGTGACACGTAGCAAAAAACATTTGAGACCTTAAAGGATAAGCTGACCACTATGCCTATTTTGTTTTTTCCTTCTTTGGGTAAGCCCTTTCATGTTCATGTTGATGCTTCTAGAATGGAAATTGGTGTAGTGTTGGCACAACCAAGTGAAGTAATTGTAGACCACCCTATTTGTTTTGCAAGAAGGAATTTGACTCTAGTGGAAAAAAATTATACAAATACTAAGCGTGAGGCTCCATCCATGATCTACATGTTGCAAAAATTTAGAAAATACTTATTGGCAACACCATTTATCTTCTTTATAGATCATATGACACTTAAGTATTTGGTTAACAAGCTTGTTTTGCAAAGGCGCATTCGTAGGTGGATACAACTATTTTAGGAATTTGAGTTTATAGTTAGTTTTCAAACTATGAAAAAGTAACTCAGGGCACAACCCTTTATCAAGAATAAATTCTAGCGAGAATGCACAGAGATTTGAAGACACCAAGCCTGATGCACAATTGTTTAGATTAAACTACGTACCCGCAAATCTAGAGGATATTGTAGTATTTTTGCACACTGGACAGGTGCCTGAGGGGATAAATACCTTGGAAAAGAAGAAACTTTCCATACACGTAACACCCTATCAGTTGATAGGTGGATATTTATATAAGTTAGATTGGGATGAATATTTTCAATGGTGTGTTCTAAAGTGTGAACATGAAGCCATTATGGAAGAAGTTCATGGTGGAATTACAGGAGGTCACTATGCTGGAGATTCTATTACAAACAATATTTTGATGGATGGCCTATGGTGGGAAACTTTATTTAAGGATATTAAAGAATATTTTAGGGCATGTGATCATTATCAACGCCTTTGAAAACATGGAACTAAAGATGAGATGCCTTTGAGGCATATTGTAAGTGTTGAACCTTTTAAGAAAGGGGGTATTGAATTTGTAGGTCATATTTCCCCACCCGCGGATAGGACTGACATGCACTACATTATCAATTGTATAGATTCTTTAACATGCTGGGTAAAAGAAACACCTACTAAAGATTGCATAGAAGCTACTGAAATGAAATTCTTATGGGAAAATATTACCAGTAGGTATGGATGTCTTTTGAGTTTGAAAAGTGATAGGGGAACTCAATTTCTTAATGAGACTATCAAAATATTATCAGAAGAATTTATGGTGGCACACCATAAAACCAATCCTATCACCCACATGCCAATGGAACTACTGAGGATTTAAAAAATATTTTGGGACAAAAATTGAAAAAAATATATGATGTTAGAAGGAAATACTAGGACGATAAAGTCTCTGTTGTACTTTGGGAATATATGACCAATTATAAGAGGTTAAATAAAGCCACACCATTTTAGCTGGTGTTTAGCACAGAGTTTGTTTTACATGTTGAATTTATAATACCATCCCTGGTGCATTACACGCGTAAGAGGATTGGATGATGAACAAGCTTCGTAAGAGAACATAGAAAAACTAATGAAGTTAGATGAGTGGCACCTTATTTCTCGGTGGAGCCAGAAGATAAAAAAAAGTGAGACAAAAGGCCTGACATGATAAGCATATTAGGAAAAAAAAGATTGAGGTTGGAAAGATGGTTCTTCCGTATGATTCAAAGTTCGAGTGCCATCGAGGGAAGTTGAAATTTCATTGGTTAGGACCATTTTTTGTAATGAAGATACTTGATTCAAGTGCTTGTCAATTGTAGGTATTTGATGGAAATATGTTTCTTGGTTACTTTAATGGGAGTAGGCCAAAGCCCTACTATAAATAAGTCTTCTTGGTGTTTGTAATAAGGTAATATTTCCACTTAGATTAGTTTTCCCTTTAATGTGTTTCCTTTCATCATTGGTATGTTTTTTTAATTTAGTTAAGTGTTGTGTTGTAATAAGCATGCTTGCGCACCAAGAGATGATTATTATCTATTGGATTCATACGAAGAGGACCATGCATAATTTTAGTGTCGGGTGGAGAAAATACAATTCTTTTATATGTATTGGAATATGAATGTATTTTTAAAGATTGGTGCGCATAGAAGGAAAGGTATTACATGTGCTCAGATTGAAGGGATTTTAAGGAAATTTTCTGATATTGGAGACCAACGTAGATGATTGGACATCCAGTGTAATGCAAGGTAGGAAACAACATGAGAGACTACTTGGTATGAGGCACAATGGTGAGGTACTTTGGTGTAGGGAAGCTGGTGTAATGAGGTATGTGGCCAAGAAATAGTGGGCATGCCATAATGTTATGACTGAGGCACAAAGCATATAAGAGTGAAGGAGAGGAATCAATTCCACATACGGTGGTAGTTGAGGAGAAATTAATGTGGATAAATTTTAAAGATATATAAAATTAAAGGCTTGTGGTTTTATTATTTTACCTTTCATCCTTTGTGTTTTCGAGATAAGAAGTGTGAAGTGTGAAGAGTGATTGTTTTGAACAGGCGAACTAGGTTATTGTGAGAAACTTCATTAATAGATCTTAGCGTGGAAGGGAGTTTCAGTTAGTTGGGAATGTGTAGAAGGAAAGATTCACATTTCCAGGGTTTAAAGGATACAAAATTTGCGATTAGGGCACATGAGGGCACAAGATGTCTTGAAGAAATAGAGGAAATCAAAGGTGCAAGGTAAGGTGTGAAAACGTTTCCAAATTTTAGAGCACATTCTTAGTTGAGCAAAGTAAATGGAACCAAGGAGAGATCTGGCCATTGAGAAGGAGACCAAGGATGCACCACATGAGTGGTTTGTAGAAATTTAGTACCATAAAGAGGTGATCAAGGGAAGGGTTGTGATGTCCCAGCTGAATAAGTGTAAGATCAGTGATTTTAATCACTGTACTAAACAAAACCTGAAGAATATAAAGGTAGAGACTCATATTGAAGACAAACTGGAGGACTGCCGATGACACAAGGGTGATGGAAAATTTGATATAAAAATTGTTGGAGAGTGTTGGGGTGAAGTAATTATTTTAGCTTCTATTATTTAGAAAGCTAGAGTGGTTATACCAGTGGTTGATGTTGCGCATGCACGATGATTTATTTTCATTTACAGGTAGATGAATGAGACTTATAACAAAGTTGATAGGAAAAGTTACAGGGTTGCGTGACTCTAGTTTGGAGATTGCAAGATATTTTTTTGATGATGATGGAGTAGAGGCAATGGCCATCACATTCCATTATCATAAGGGAGGTCGAGCCTTCAATTTTGGACGCATAGAAGACCTAGCTACAAGGGTAGCAACATGACTGGTTAGCGTGTAATTCAGGTGCCTCAGAAAGGTGGAAGGAGATGAACAAGGGTTGGCGTTACATAGCACATAAAATGGAAAAAAAAACTTACTACAACATTGCAGGCTATATTGCAGAGAGTATAGTGACAGAGGCACACGTCTAGGCAAATAAAGGTGAGAAGATAACTTGGGGAACCATACTACTTTTGATTGTGTTTTATGAGATTGGTGTGGCTGATAGGCCAAAGGAGAAGATATGGGAGTATCCCATGGAGAAAACACCCAGAAAAGAAATTTGTAAAGTACACTTGCCATGGCTCGATTTCTAATACCTATAAGAAGCACCAGAAAAAATGGTACATAATGATGCACCAGAATTTTGAGGGAGAATGACACATATTACATGAGTTTCCTGGTGTTTTTAGGGGAACATTCAGAGTTTACAACCTATCAACACTTCTGCTTGGATCGTTTTTACATGAAGACCAATGAAAAAATCCCTTGGTGTAAGTTTCCTTTCTCTTTCATAGCACGTTATTTTAAAGAATCACTGAACCGGCTGTGTAATGCGCGTAAGTTACAATTTGATGCTGAAAAGGTAGACATAGATATCCATATTCTACATAAAACATATGTCTACCCCAATAAGAAGGCATATGTGGAGACAATGAAGTCAAATAATATTGATATCACTCCAAAGGTTATGCTTGTAGGGCAGATTGAGACCACACATGTGTATGATTACCTGAGGCCCATATTTAAAATGTTGAGTTTCCCTTATCTTACATGTAATTTTTTATGATCTTCTATCTTTAAAATGTTAGACACATTCTTCACATCTATCTCACTTTTCTATCCTCTAAAACATAAAAAAATTACTTCATTTTCCCTCAACTCCTTATTCACCCACTCAACTCCCTATATAGGCTGACACGTTGCTAGGAGAGACCCAGACTAAGTCACAATCTAAAATCAAGGTAGATAATAGTGGATAAGGAGTTATACTAAAATTGGGCTGGTTGAATTATCCCACATGAATGGGTGATTCATGCTTTAAAGTGTTTAAAATATAAAATTGTCTCCACCATATGGTAGACATGTAGGAAATGTTCAGGTTGGTAGGTGGTATGGAGCATAGGGCCCTCTAACATTTTTCCCAAGTGATAAGGTATATTAGAATAGGATAAAGATATCAAGGGATCATGGAGAAACAATGCAAAGATAGGGGGTCAAACATAGATAAATGAATAATGGACCAATATGACCTCAAGCCCAAGTTCTCATCAATCAAAAATTCCATTTTGGTCATAATATCAAATAAATAATAATAATATTAATTTATTATTTTAATTATTAAATTTTTGATTTATTTTTTCTTAATCCCTATTTTGACAAGTGACATCTTTCCTCTCATTACTGCAAAGAGTTCACTAAATAATTTGTGTTGTTGTTCCAAAGTGACTTGACAACCCAATGCCTCATAATGAGGCAGCATACCTACACAAAAAAGTGAAAAGGGAAAAACTAGACAAAACTACCTACTTATGGTTACAATGTCCTGTGTGCACTGCCATAGCACATGTCACACTCTTTATCATCACCTATTTGCATATCTTTCTACCTCTCCCTGATGATACCCTTTTCAACATTATTGTTATCACTTGAGATTGCACCCTTGCTAAAGTTAGGCTCAACACCTCAGTGAAACATTGGGTTACCTTTTAGGTGTGGAGACAATGACACCTTTAAGGTTAATATTTAGGGGAAAGGTTAGTTCCTTCTACTCTAATCTAATGCAATTGATTCAACTACCGCTTAAAAATTATTGTGAATTAATTCCAACTAAGAATTTCATAGGAACTAGGGTTCAAAAAGATAAAATACTAAAAATAAACTAGGTGATTATACTAAACCAAATAGGGGTAACAATCTGACTTGAAAGGACACAAGGATAACTTAACATATGAAATTTCAATTTACACACAATAACTTAAAATGGGATAATCGAAAATAAGACTAAAATGGTACATGAGGACTAATATTTTCACATTTAATACAAATGCATCCTAAGGAAATATATCACAGTTGCAAATTTTTTCAAGAACTCCACTCATTCATTATCTCACAAGGAAAAAGGTGCATGAAATATTCATAAGACTTTGCTATAAATGTCTACAAGAATTAATTTTAGTGCTCAAAAGGGAAGATTTTTCTCTAAACTAGCAGAAAAGACCCCTTAGTTCATGTCATTACACTAATTTATATAGAAGTTAACATGAGAAGGAGAGAAGGCAACCATTAATAATCTCAACCAACTCATTTAATGAGCATGGTTCCTCAAAAACATCTTTTAAAAAATTACTTGAGCCCAATAAATGTTGATGCGGCCTCACATTTTGACAAAACAACTACCACCTTCCCAATATTGATCAGATTTTTTTAATGTTTTCTTTTAAGGTAAGATTTGAGCTTGACCTGCCCTACTTTGCATTTAATGCTCCTATCACACTTCACTTTTTCCAACTTGGCCTTAGAAGGATCTAAATCTTCATCCTTTAGGTGTAAATTATGTTTAAGAAATATACATATCTCTATGAACAACTTAGAAATTTCACCATGGAACTCATTTTGATAAGATGATCTTCAAGAAGGATGAGAAAGACAAGATTTAGTCTCCAATGTCATAGATTGCTTATTATTCCAGTCATTTCCACAATTTTCCCATGGTTTTCATGTTTTTTCAAATGTTTTAGGCATCATGAATGGTAAATAATTTGTTTTCATGCTATTGGAGGTGATGGAAGGATATGAAATATATTCATGATGCTTAGAGAGCTTGAAAACCCAATATAAACAACCTTATTTTATTCATGGTGGTTTTGACTTATGCTAAGATTTTAGTTTGAAGATGAACTGATTATGAAGCTAAAACTTGTTAGATATCATCTAGGAGGCATTAATATCCTAAAAAAACTTGGAGGATCTTAGGAAATGCTGGGAAGAATGAGATATTCACGATAGTCCTAAAATTGCTCACAAACATAGATGTAAACTTATCCTGAATCTTGACAAAATTTTGATGCTCAAGATGACCTTAGATGGATCCAAAAAATGGTATAAAGACTTATTTGGTGTTTTGATATCATGTATAAGAGTGGAGGATCTATAGAAGTGATTGGAAGATCAAAAAAACTATGACGGTCCTCCTTGTTGTCTTGTTTTCCCATGTAAACTAGTAATGAAAATTTTACACTTCTCTTTCTTGCAAATTCCCAAGATGATTAAGTTAAGACCTGAATTTCTTTTACATCGCATATTGTGTGTATAATTTTATTAAAAAATAATGGAGTATCCTTAGAAGTGGTTATAGGAGTAATATTTTCTTGATGTTTTTTTCTATTGCGTAACTTTTCACTTGTGAAATCTCCTTGGTCCTAGGTGACCTTGTTAATGCATGATTGATTCGTAGATGCTTGAAAGGACTATAAAAAAATCTATAAACTTTGATTGAACTTATATATGTTTAAAAACATGGTTTATCCATTACATTAATTTTATAGTTTGCTAGGATTTGGCATTAAAAATCTTGTTGCCTTGTTAACATGCATGAAACACAATAAAAAGATCTTAAACTAGTTTGAGAGGATCTTGGGGGTGTTTTGAAATGTTTTAAATGTGTCAATGGAAACCATGAACTTTCTTAATTTTTTTAGGCATTTTGGAGGTCAAAACATGGTTATACAAGCACCTCTTACACCATTTTCACCTTGTGTTTCCTTGATATTTCCTCTAAATGGTCATATAGGCCTAGTAGGTGATTGATTGACCCTCAGACTACCCATGAAAACTCACAATTACATGGATATGCTTGGATGTGAAACAATTTCTAAGTTTCAAAGGCACAGATAATATTTTTGAGAAAGTATGAGGTGAGTGAGCAGGATCGAGAGTGTGACAGATTTGCACCCTGTGGTTTCACACCAAGAAAGAACAAGTTCAGACCTTAGCCATTTTTTATGTTGTGGGCTGAAAATAGGATGGAGTGTAGAGCCAAAAAAATATAAGAACAAGAAGACTTCTCAGTGAAGGAAAGACTATTTTTGTGTAAGTGGAAGATCAAGAGTCATGCAAATTTCTAGCTAATAATAGGACTAGATCTAGAGTTAATTATAGATTTAATCTATTATTAGGTGAAGCTTGTATGCTTCTCTAGTTACCTTTGGTAGTGGTGCATGGATATTTTGAGCATGCAACCTATTTTTGAGAGTGCAGGGGGTGGTGAAGGAAAAGTCCCCACCCCTATATATCTGTATATATTTACATGGTTTTGATATCATCATCATCATTTCGTATGTATTAGAGTTATGCTGCTAGTTTATGAGTGCGCGTGAATTATAACGATACTATGTGTGTATTCAACTTCTATGTTTGATGATTATTTAATATGATGGATCTTTGTGGGTGGATATTGGTTATTGAAATATCTATTCATGGTTATTGTATGGTAAATCTGATCCCGATCCTTTTCTAATTCATTATGCATTATGGTTGTGATCTAGTTCTTGTTGTGCTTTTACTTTAATTGCCAGTCATGGATGTGGAATATAAGAATGTTGATGCTAACATCTTGACAAAGCTTCCATAAAAGAGGAACTTGGTAGGTTTTGCATGCTTTGAGTGAGTGCTCAGATCTATTTGAGTGAAGTGTCAGCGTGCCTAGGAATTCTAGCATAAAAATAAGACTACAGGATCTAATGAAAAGTATATATTTGTCTTGTAAGACACCTTTTCATGGTGCTTGAAATTTTGGGAGTCCTTTTGATCACTTTAGATGCACTTTTGACCCCTTACAACTTTATAAACATCAAAATTTGGAGAAAATGATATCATGATTCTTAAAGACACCCTTTTGAAATTTAAAACCTTTGAAACATTTAAGTTTCTAATAATTAGCCAACATTACCCCTTCATTAAGTCACATACCCCATTGACAAGGTGTAATTGTTTCTAACCCACTTAGTGACTTATATCATTGCATGGAGGATCAGTTAGAATGCTTGAAAAATAAGACCCATACCTTTTTCATGGAGTCAAAAGAGGATGATCCACTTGATTTGATACTATTTAGGTTTATTGACCTTTGATAAAGGAGAAGTGGCTCAAAGTAGCAACATTTTTGGTGACTTCTAGGGGGCACCTGTTTGATAGGTGTAAAAACAACATTAGCTTTCATCAATTCCATTAGGCATGGAGTATTGAAAATATGTCATTTGATCCATCCAACTAATCCAATCATGTTTGGAGATTAAAAAATGTGCTTATAAACCTTTTTTTACCTTAAAAATCCTCCCATAATACATGGCCAACATCTATACTCATCCTAGGATATGAATAGAACTTGGAAAAACTATTATTGTTGAATTGTGTTTTCAAATGCTCTAACCTATTAAAGTGAAATAAAACAACAAGTTTTTGTCCATAAAAATAGGTCTTAAAGGATTTAAGTATACATAAATGTTAACAAAATATCAAAGATAAGTTCCAGAAGCTTTGGATTTGAGCTAGTCATCGTTGGAGATCTCCTATCGAGCATCAGAGTCTATCAATCAAGCACTAAAGTCTATCAAAAAAGAACTTGAGTCTCCAATAAAAACACTCAAGTCTCCTAAAAAGCACCAGAGTCTCCCTAGAAAAATGTCAGAGTCTCCCAAAAAGTTCCAAAGTCTATTTTGATTCTTGGCTTATATGAAGAATCATGATCTGCACTAACCTGCATGTTTGTTATCCTTTATTTACCTCATCTTTACTTCTTTAACCTATAGGAATTATAAAATTTCCAAAAAATTGTACAACACAACACTTATTCAAGGAGTATCACTCTGAAATATTGAGGGAGGGAATCTCAATCAATGGTCAAAATATAAGGAAAAAATAAGGGACCCTCTAATAAGATAAAAAATTAGAAAACAAAAGGGAGGAGAGTAACAAAACCTACTGTGTACACGATGAATCATGAATTTATCAAAAAGAAGGTTTAAGCTAAATCTAATTAACTGGAACTTGGAGTACATCCCCATTGAACTTTGACATATCAAATGAATTATCTTGCTTATAGTATGTGATAATATATGGCCCACTCTATAGTGCATAAAATTTAGAGTTCCTCCCTGGTTTTGCTCTATCTCCATCCCACTTCAAAATAAGTTGTCCTTCTCTGAAGGTATTCTCTCTACCTTTCCTATCAAACCATTTCTTGATTATATTTTAATGTTGTTTAAAATTTTAATGGATGAATGAATTAAATCTTCCAACACATCCAACTCTACCATCCTAATTACTCTCATCTTCACCTTCCAACTCCATTTGATGGGCTAGTTATAATGAATGCAACTCAAGAGATAATGAAATTATGGCCTCCCTACCATACATAATAACAAAAGGAGAGTTACATATTTCTCACTTGGGTGCGATTCTATCAACCCAAAGAATTTGTTTTATCTTTGTATACCACTACCTCTAGTTAATCTCTATTGTCATTTTCATTATCCTAATTAAATTCTTGTTAGTTGAATCAACAAGGAAATTACCTTGAGGGTAATAGTTGGAGGAAGTTTTAAGATATAAACCATGTTTTAGAGCCCAACAAAAAATTCTAGAACCCATGAAATCCTTGGTATTATCATAAATTATAGTTTGAGGGAATCCAAATTTTGTTACAATACCTTTCAAGAAGTCTAAGATAGCTAATTTACTTTCCTCTTTTAGTGCCACATCCTTTGTCCACCTAGTTAAGTAATCCATTTTTGTTATGACCTAATTGTGACCAGAACTAGATGTGGGATTCACCATGTGAGTGAACTCAAGACCTCATTGAGAGAAGGGCTTGTTTAATTTGATTAGATGGAGTTGAATAGATGTTATCCTCTTCTTACTAGTGAAAAAAGAACACTCTTTTCATTTCCTAACCCATCTATGTGAATCCGTAAACAATTTGGGCCAAAGGTGCAAAAACCTTATCATCTTCATAGTTGTAGCTCTTGGAGAAAAGTGACCACTAGAGAAATCATCATGAAACTCATAAATAACTTTATCCACTTTTTCTTCTTCAACACATCTTAGCAATACTCCATCTAGGTTTTTTCTAAAAAGGACTCCATCCACCAATTCATAAGGATTAAATTATAACCTAAAGTTCCTTACATTGGTTTTTTCCAAGCCAAAAGGATAATCACCTATAGAAAATAACCATGCCATGTTAGTTTTCTAATTATTTCCATAAGGTTTATCATCTCCCGGTTGTTTTTATTTCTCTTCATATAAATAATAATATTTTTATCACTACTAACATCCATAGATAGTTAGCACATCCCTCCAACTCTATCCATATTTGTAGCCTTGATAGTTACATCACACTCCATAATTTTTTCCACCTTTTCAAATCTCTTCTCATTGATCTTAGATCCCATGATAAAATATCTATCTTATCATATATTTGAATGACATGTTAAACAATGTCAAGATCAAATCCTTTTAGGTCCTCATAACTCCATGAAAATACATCAATATAATTTTAAAACAAGGAGATAAAAGTTTTTTGTTCTCTTGCATTATATAACTTTCCTAACATCAACTCTTTCTCTTGTGCAACGATGACCTTATGATATTCTCCTTAATTTTCTATCTTTTTTTACTCACCCCCTTAAACTCATCATCTGAGATGAATATGTATTCAAGTGTGACCAATCATATAGGAAAATTGTTTGTATTTAACTAAATAATATAATCACCGTAACCTTTTTGAATCCTTGACTACAATTCTGATGAGAATTCAGCCTCTTTTTGGATGAAATGGATTGTTTTCTCATCACTGTCCAAGACTTTCTAGCTTAATTCATTATCACGAATGGATGGTATAACCACCATCTTTGTATGTTATCCATTTCCTTGAAGGATGTCCTTAGGTGGAGAAAATTATGATCCTACGATTTTCATCTGATCAAATTTACCATTTTGTCTTCTATGCACCACTTATAGGTTGATAACATTAAAATTTTCCATTAGAACCAAAACTCTATACTTTTAAGCCTTTAGTTATTTTTGGTAGAACACTTTCCTTGTACTTGATGGAAAACTAACTCAATACCCCCAAACACATACAAAAAAATAATTTATCTCTTCTTAACCAATCATGAATCAATGCCTCATACTTTGCAACGTTGTTAGAACATGGAAACTAAAATATATGGGTAAAAAGGATTTATTACCAAAAATATAAACAAAAAACCACTCCTACTCTAGCCCCATTATTGCTCTTTGATCCATCATTTTTTTTTCCATAAGCCTCTTGCATCATCCTCTTCCTTGTGTGACATGGGTAAAAATAATCCTCCTCTTAGGTACAATAAGTTCTCAAACAAGTCTCCTTAGTTGTGTCATAAGGATCAAACTCATAATGCTCTTTATCTCTTTCATCCAATAAAGGTCAGGTACTCAATGAGGTGGAGTGGATTTTTTTATTGGTATTGAATCACTTTCTTCTTCCTCTTGAGCTATGTAATTAGGGCTAATAGGGGTGGGGTCATTGGACTCAATATGGTAAGATGAAATGGGATCAAATTTGATAGTAAACTTTGTGCCATACCTAATTCTTAAGAGCATGTGAGACTAATCAGAGGAAGGGTACCCACCCACCTTAGATGTGAATAGATGTGAAGTCTCTTGGCAAGTAGAGGGAAATTAAAGGAGGCAATTCAATAACTGATATGCCTTGGGTAATGGTAAAACTAGAAAAAGAACAAAGGGTCAACTCAAGGTCTTTGATGACTACTAATTTTTTTTATTGTAGTGAAATCTAGTTGCATAAAACCTTCACAAATTGTACTAGATTCAATGCCTAAAGTGTTTGCTATTTTCTTGGGCATTACATAAGTACCAAAACCCAAGTCTATCATACATTTATGTACTAAATGATTTACAATGATCAAGGACACATAAAATGGTGGTCGTTTCTTGAATCCATGTTTTCATGCAAAATGTGTAGCATGAAAAGTTTAAATTTTTTGTCATGACAACCTAATCCTCATTTGAAAATCCCTCTCTCAGTCAATGTAAACATGTCCTTTGACTAACTCAGTTACTGCGTTAACCTCATAATGGCCAGGAGGAATATTCTAATGTTATTTTCAAGTGTGTTTCATGTGCAGGGGATCTTATTCGATCTTATTCACGAATATATCTAGATTCATGAGAAGACAAGAGCTCCTGAAGCTCCAAATGGGCTATTTTTGGCATTTTTGTACATGGTGAACACCCTCTGAGAATGAACATGGAAAAAATAAAGCATCTAAGAAGTATGTGGAAGAGATATGTAATAATTTGAGGTATTTTAGGAAAGTTATGAAAGAAAATTTAGGTTTAAGAACAAGTTATGTAATATTGGGCTATTTGAAGCATGGTATAAGGAAATGAAAGAGATGAAAAAGCTAGTTGGTTTATTCTAGAAATATCAAGAGCCTTGGGAGGATTTGGAAAAAAAATCATATGCTCATTAGAAATGTAAGGATGTATAATTCATTGTGTAAAAGTTTTCAAGGGATTCTGAGGAGCATATTTACAGATATTGGCTTGACAATATGGGTAAAGACCTTCAATCATGGTGAAGATAAAATTGAGGATTCTAGGAGTTCCAAGTAAATTTAGAATCTGATTCAAAATCCAATGTGACATATGTGGGGCCCCTATTATATCCAAAGTGTTGTTTATTCTTTTGATCATCATGAACTTCGGTGATAATTTATTTCACCGGTTTACAGGCTTGGGCAGAATTGAAAAAGGGCCTTTAGGATCTTATTCTTGGTATAACACTTTCCTATTATTGTGAGTAACCACCATGTTTATAATAGGTATAAACCTAGGTAAGATTAAAATTTAGATAAGTGGTTAATCATACGAGATTGGATTGGATATTTTTGTTTCCTTGGTGTTTACTCGTAAATGAGTTTAAGGAATCAAGTTATAGTTTGATCAAAGGGGTGGGTATTCAAAGGATAAAATTCAGTTTTGGATGGGGTAAATTGGATTCTTGATTTTAATTTGGATTATATTTTATTTAGATGTCGTTTTTGTAACATAATTTTTCATCTACAAGATTTGATTAAAAAACAATAAGAATGTGTACAAATAACAAGTAATGTTTTGATATATTTTAGCTTAAGAGGTAGAATACCATCGTGAAGTGTGAAGTTTAATGCAACAAGAAAAATGATGTGAAATAATGGATGCAAGGGTATTATCACTCTAAATAGATATTTCTTTCGATATATCCCAGTCATAATATACCAAATTTGTCATGAGGATAGAAGTGGTACGAGGAATCCTTGGAATATTGAAAGAGACTCACCTAATCAATAATGACCCTATTAGAGGATTGAATCACCACTCCAATGATGGGTTTTATTGAATATATGGTAGGGTAATGAGGGAATGAATATGTGAATGGTTTCCTTACTTCTCCTCAAAGAATTTATAGGGACGATTCCAAAGACTTCTTTATTACAACTATTTTAGGCATATACTCACAGTAACCCATCATGATAGATTTACCTATAAGTGGGGGACAAAGGTGAGGAAAGTGTCAAATGCCATTTTGATACTAAGCCTCAAGTGCAATGCAATGCAAAAATGAGTGGCATGTGGTTGTGAAATCCATGTCATTGATGTAGCTAAGTGGTGATGAAACCCACATTGATACGTGCAAATAAAAGTTATGAGTGTTTGTAAACAAGTTCTTTCCAAATTCGATGAAAAGAAATGTGAAAATAACAAGTAAAAGGAAATATATACTTGGCTTTTTATAACATTTTAAAGCAAGGTAGTTCATGTATGTAAAATATTAGTAGTTTTTTTGCTTTGATAAGGGTCTTCTAAACAAAGTGGTTTTGTACGCAAATAATTAGTGGTTTTATTGTAAAACCAAGTTAGGAGAAAATTTTAAAACAAAATATCTTGGCCATTTTTTATTCTCAAGATCACCTAAAGGTGTAAAAGAAAAGCATACATGGCTTTTGATTGTGAAAGTTGAAGAGATGATTAGTGAATTTCATAATAAAAGGATCTCAACCACTTTTTATTCTCAAGATCACCCAAGGTGCAAGAGAATATCATACATAACTTTTGATCATGAAAGGAAATGTTAGAAAATGAAAGATAAAAGAGAAAAAGTGTGACGTTGGTTAAAAAAATGATTAAGAGATGTGCTCGATTATGTTTTTATGTGAAAAAATTGCATAAAATTATTAGAATCTCAGAGAAAACGACAAGGAAATCAACTATTAGAATTAAGGAAATCTGTAAACAAATTAAAATTTCACGCAAAATGCTAAAGAAGATAATAAAGATAGAAACATAGAAAAAATGGATACAAACACACCTAAAAAATACACAGATGCACTTTTAAAGAATGCTAGCGCATTAAAGACACACAGGGTTTGACAAATTTTTAGATGACACAAATGCAACAAAATCCATGTGAACATGGAAGCTTTAATAGAAGTGAAGGTTCTCAAATGGAAAGCACAAATCTGAACAAATAAATTTAAAAAATGATAGCTTAGGAAAGAGAATGGAAAAAATCTCACTTCCACATTGATGCAGATTATGTAATGGAAGTGCATCTAGTATCATATAGACACAAATGCAAGGGATTTCATGGTAGTGCAAACTTCATAAAAATTTAGAAACTAGAGTATGCTAACGCATATCACAACCTATGCTAGGACAATTGAGGATACAAAAATGCATATCACTTGTACCTATAAGAAAAACAATAGAATATGGCCAAAAACCTCTTATTTTTTCAAAATTCTGTCAACTCAGCTCACTAAATGACTTGCAAATTGGTTAGTGACCTCTAAACACTAAGAAGAACATGAAAATGATGTTAGTTTTACAAAAAAGAGATAATTTTTTTTGGGTGTCCTACCATGCGTGCTATAATGTATACAAGAGAAAATGTAGAAGAGAGTACAGATAATAAAATAAATAACAAACCTTCTCAAAAAAATCCTTTCAACCTCGGATTGGATTAGTTTAAGAGTGGGGTCGAGTAACACTCTTTTTTGGATCTTAATGAGATAAAATTCTTCTTTGATATGTGGTTGCTCCAAAAACACTCCAAATGGAAGAGAGAAACCAATCTACAAGAAAATGATGATTGGATCGATGATTCAATGATGGATTGGATTGGTGAGTGATCAATTAGACAACATAAGGGTGTGCTTAAGTGATTTTCAATTATATTTTGGAAGAGTAACACTGTAAATTCTTTGAGCTTCTAATGATGATTTGAGAGGAATGAAGATTATTATTTATAGATGCAGAAGAAGTCATAGATTGAGAAAGGTTGAATTGAATGAGTTTTAGGCTATTGATTCAATTTCCTTATTTTGCATGGTTGATTTGTTTTTTGCAGTTGGCTCTTTGAATAATAAATTAAGAGGCTTTATTTCTTGATTTTGTTGGTTGTACGTGGATATTTTCTTCCATGCTTATAGAATTCTAAAATTTGAGTCCGAGTGATAAGTTCAACTTGAGTGAGTTGGATAGTGAAGTGGAGATGAGTGGAAGGTTAGTAGATAATTGATTTTTATTTTTTAAATAGCTAATTAAATTATCCAAAGGGTTGTATAGTGTATAAAGAGTGTAATAGAATTAATTAAATTAATTCTAGAAGTGGGATATGGGTGAATAATGAACCAAATATTATTGTTGTACATTGTAATGTGTAATGGGTATTTTTGGGGTGTCTACAGTTCCTATTATTTACAACTAATGACATATGAAATTTAGTGCTTGGAGACCCATTATTACATAAGACACAAGTAATTTATTTTATGTTACAAATATGGTTGAAATATATATATATATATATATATATATAAACAATTAAGTCACATTATAAAATGTTTCCTATTAGTATCCCATATTATCTACATATAGATGATATTTTAATTTTTAACATGCACAAGTATAGTGTTTTCAACAATTTTTGGTACAATTATGAAAATCAAACTTTTTTTTGATGATATATCCTTAAGAGACTAATACATAAGATACCTCTACATGATGAGCTTACATGGAAACATACAACCATTTTCATATCTAGCCTATAGCTATTTCTCATCCTCTCCCTATAATAGTCATGAAACAACCTCATGAGTATGTCCTATAAACTACATTGATGAACTATCTCGATGTAAAGAGGAGTACATAGATATTAAGACGATTCCATTGACTAAAAATATAAATGAGCATACTCCTAGAGTTGATGAATAAAAGTATCAAACAATAAGAGAGTATTTATCTAATTATGATAATGACACTCTATGATTGCTACTTATCAATCACGATGAGTGATAATCATAACGGTTGATCTATGACCTTCAAATGAGCATCCTATTGATGGTATCATAGCTTAACACTCATAGTGTACCTATTATGCTTTTTACAATTTGGATTCATTGACATAGCTTATTACTATATATAGCATGTTCATATATATAGCTTCTAAATTGCTTGCTTTTTGTTTGTACAATTATCCAACTTTAATTGATTATTACTTATTTGATTTGTATACTATGAATATACACATATGAATTCACATTAAATATTCTTCTATCCCTAGGCTTTGACCCGATTTTTGCACTAGACCTTGTCTACTTGATTGTTTACCCCATCCCAGATATCTAAACTAACTATCATATAAAGATACATACATGCATAAATTTGATAGAAGCATGAGTTCTTACACATATTTCTGAGGCATGTTCACCTTGTTATGTATATCATTTTCAAATATCTCCACATTTATCTATAAAACCTTTATTTTTCATGGAAAACATTGATCTAACAAGATCATGTCCTCCTATGCGTACATAAATTATGAAAATTACATATTCAACGAATGTCACCCACTAGGGGCATGCATCTACTATGAGTTGCACATTTATTATATAAACATGACATTATAATGGGGGCATATAACTTGCCCTCTCTCTTTTAGAGACATGACATTACAATGGAGGAAATCACTCGTCCTTAATCTCCTTGAGACGTGATTTTACAATGGGGGTATATCACTTGCCCTCACTCTTCATGAGATGGTTTGATATTACACATTATTGCACACCATACTTTGATAGATGTTATGGACTATCTGGGACCATCCCCTTTCTTCTATATATTCTCCTTTTCCTTAATTGATCAACCAATTGATGATTTATTTGTACGGAAATATTCAGTATAAGAAAACAAATATGAAAAATTAAAAACTGGACCTACTTGTGGCATTTTGTGTTGATGCATAGATTCTAACATTGTTACTTATCACGCTCTTAGAATTTAATGCTAGGAATTATATAGTAGTGTTCTATTATATGTTTAAGTGGTACATAATATTTATAATCATGAGATGATATATCTGATATTATGTATGAGGTCTTGAAACAAATCGTGCATCTTTACTATATTCGTTGAGGAGTTATATGTGAATACTTCTATTAATTAAGAGAATGGGGTTGTGTAAATATCCCTCTATATGATGGATCAATATATATAATTTAGTATCACAGTATGTATTAATGGGGTAGACAATAATTTTAATTGCCCGTAATAATGATCTAAGTATGCATTTGATGTTTCATCCAATTTTCTATTTCAGAAATAATGTCCTCTGCAATGCAATTTTATCTCTACAACTCAATATTGTCTCGCCACTTCTGATCTATTTTCATTACCGTCAATTGTCTCACCACTTCTGATCTATTTTCATTACCGTAAATAAATTTGATATCTACTTGTGACTTTAAGACCTGGATCTGTGAACATTTTGATCAGTTTTGACATGTAGGAGTTATCCTACGAAACTTATGCAGGCGAATATTGGAAAATTTGTTTTATTTGCAATTTACAGTTGGTTCAACACTATCACCTATCAGATCTGGATGTAATATCAATGTTACATGCTTTCAAGATATTTGTCATATTTGAGATAAGCATAGTTATTGTTACATAAAAAAGCATTGAATCTGATCTCAACACTTATGTTTGGAGAAATTACTCCCCAGTTATTTGCATGCACCCTAAAAGAGATAGTTGTCATTGTTACATAAGATTCTATGCAAATCAAACTCATGTAATTTTGCATCTGTGTTTGACCTCACTTGGCTACGTCATGGTCTAGAATCTAGATATTCCCCACCACTGTTGGTCTTCTCTCCCTTGAATGGTGAATTTTGTTCATTTAACTGTGCTTAATACATTTTTTTGTGCACGTTTCATCTATCTCAATGCATTGAAGATACCATGATTTGTAAATAATGCCAAAATATCTTATACCTTATTGAGGCATTCAAATTATTATATTTTGGTAAGTATCTCGTATTGGTCATAGTCACTTCGTTCATTATTTTATCATCACACTAAGGTCAATTTTAATGCTTGTATAAATAATGTGACAGGCCAGTGATTTGATGTAATTTTGGTGCTCTCTAATTGCCTTTCGGGCCCGCAATTGTAACTTTTTTACTAATATTAATACAAGGGAAGTTCCAATAATAATTTAATTGTTGTATAAGATTAGAGTTTTATTTAGGTATTTATTTTTTAACCCAATGTTTTGTTTAAATTAATGAGTGTCACTGTCAATTATTTGCTTTATAGAGTAATCAAATGTCAAAGTGTGTTATATAATTAAAATCAGATAGGAGGGGAAAAATAAAATTTGAATTTTTGTGTGTTTTTTCAAGTGAATTTGTTATTAATTATAATTTTTACATAAAATTATTATAAATTCAAATGGCTTCAAGTTTAATAAAGTTGTATGATAAAATTAAAGATACATTAAAGTTTCACGCCTGGAAGAGAGTCAAGACCAGCATCGACAAAGCTGCCAAGAAGTAGTATTGGTTGCTTCTGCTACTCTTGTTTGTTTTTTTGCTGTTTTTTTGCGGTCTCTTTACTGCTTTTTTGCTGTATTTTTTACTATTTTGTCTCGTTTTGAGTAGCTGTTTCTAGGCTACTTTGAGCTTCATTGTAACACTTGGATCTTGATCCATTCTCTCTGATTCTCACTCCTATTCCGGCTCTCAGGCCTTCTTTTGTACTCAAGGGTATAGTCCCTTTCAAAAAACTATTTGTCAATAATAAAAAAAAAATATACATTAAAGTTGTAAGATGGATGTAATAAAGTGTTCATGTCATTTTTAATTCTTTTTGATAAATTTCTATGTCACTTTTTAGTATTTTTATAAAATATCAATGTGTTAGTATGTCTTGTAAAAACATCAATAAAAAACAAAAAAAATTACCTCACAAATACATTATCGAGATGAGCAATGTTGTATTTGTAATAGACATGTCATTCTCATGGGGGGGAGTATTTTATCCTAAAAATGACATGCATATGAGATTAAAGGTCATACTTGTTGACTAAGTAGCATTCCACACTAGAGGATAGAGGCATTGGAGATTGGGTGGAAATAAGAAACCTCTCAACATCCACTAATGACAATGCCAGTACACTACAGCAGTGGAAAACCAATCAGTGCCAAAATGACTAAAGTTGGGATCAGATATCTAGGTGGCAATGGTGAACGTATTATACACTTCATGATTAGAGTGGAAATGATCCTAAAAAACATTGGTTGCATACGTGATAATGAGAACATGGTCCTCAACCTTTCATTTTGTATATGTTTGTAATGTATGGTACTGTGTGTAAAAATAAAAAAATTATAAGCAATCCCTTGTTGAGATTGAAAAGAGGTGAATGTGAAAATCATAGATATTGTAAAAAGATTAATAAGAAAGTATCTAACTACAATGTTATTCTATTGTTTGTACTTATTCATGGATTGACAAGTGGAAATCTCACTTGAAGTGAAATAAGGAACTGTTGAGTTCTTGTATGTAGGTGAATTGGTGGAAGTGTGGTTGGTCGATGAAAGAAAATTCACTCTAGAAGTGAAAGTGAGAACCATTGAGTTCTCATATGCAAGTGATCATGTGCAAAAAATGTTCAGAATATCAGATCTATAGACCTAAAGCTTACATCCTATAAGGACACACATTTCTAGTTCCAGAACTAGTGGTGTGCTCACTCCCCATGTTTGCGTTAAAAGGGTGAATGTTAGGAATTATATATTTTTGTTACATTATATATTTGTGTGGTACATGAATGTTTATAGTGGTGAGATACTATAGTTAATATTATGTATGATTTGTTGAAATAACTCATACACATGTAGTAAATTAGTTGAGTTATATATGAAGACTCATATTAATTAGGAAAACATGGTTGTATGAATATCCCTCCATATGATGTATAAGATCAATGAATAATTTTTTGTGTATCACAATGTTTTCAAAGCTCATCCAAATATATTAGTTATATATATTATGCATATTATTTTGGAAATCTACATGAGTTAGTTGCATGAAAAACATGAATTAGTTGCATGAAAAACATGAGTTATAACTATTATGTACATAAACATACTCTATAGCTTTATTTAACCACCAGTTAGGGGAAAAATTCCACACTCGGAGCCTGCATAATCTAATAACATCTAGCACAATTTTTTAGATTATGTATTTATATGCTAATTCTTTGATAAAATAAAACTACCTAGATTGTTTCATGATTTTTTATACTTATTTTTCCTTGGATTATACATTTACATGTGATTTATTATAGATAATGTACTTTTGATTTACTCGATGATGCCATTATTTGTTTCTATAATACTAACATTAAATTGTCTTTGTGTGTATTATTATTTATTATGCCATGTTTATCACTATCACATGCTTATTGTTGATTATTTATTGATTATGACATGATTTTTAATGACTTGTGATATGTTTCGGGCTTGATCCATGCTACTTGGTTGTTTATGTACTTACTATGTGCTATTACTAGTATTAGTTGTTTTGTTACATGTTGAGTCATCATGTTGTTGTCTATTGAGTTTTTCACATGCAAATTATCTATGTGTGAAAGGATATTATTTCTATTTCAAATCATGTTTTTTATATGCTTCTTGATAATGAGTAGTACTTCAATGCTCACATATTTTTGTTTCCATGATCTATATCATGTATACCCCTAACGATATTTATGTTTTGATGATTATGCTAAAATTGGTATGCATTCTATGATGCATTTTATACATATTTCAATATGCTTAAATGTTATTTTGTATTTTAATTTTAGTTTCTAAACATAATCACTTCTGATTATTCCTTTGATGCCATGTTCATAATTTATTATTTACAGATGATATCTTGTTTATTGTGAAAAATCCAACCATTTATTGCATACGTGTGTTATATTTATATACAATACATGCATTTAGATATTTCTTTTTAAATGAGTGAGTTCTAGGTGCTTTTTTCCTCTCTCGCCTCAAAAGGGAGCATATAGTGGACTTATTTTAGATATTCATATATGTTTCAAATATAATACTCATATACAATAGACATTGTGGCATCTATATGGTTTTTGATATTTTCAATACCAATCTTAGTTAGACATATTCATATTTTACAATCCCTTTTGTAAAAAAAAAAATTCAAAAATTTTATACTAGGTTTATATAATATTAGTTGCCCCCATTACTTCCATTATATTTTTTAGATGGATTGATTATATTCAAGTTTTTTCATATTTGGTATTTTTTCATCTACATAAAGATACTTAGCCCCAATAACCTCTGCATAGGTTGGACTTGGGTTATTCTTCAAATAAAAAATAAATAGAGATACCACAAAATATTAGGAACATACTAAAAAATCAGGATATGAAAATAATTATTAGGTAGTTTTATGAAGTATCTAATGGTACTTCATGGCTTGGGAAAATTATTTTGTTTATTATAAACATGATCTATAGATGTTCCTTTCTATAGAAAAAAGTAATTTATACTTATAAAATAGTAGGATTGATAAATAGATCATTAATGAGAGTGGAGTAGATGAGAGGGAGTGAATGAGTGAGAAAATTATGTGAGGGATAGAGATATAGTGGAGAGTAGGAGTATGTATCAGATGGTATAGTAGAACACAACAATGTATTAAATCTGAGTTATATGAGTAAAAAAAGATATTTTAGGGAATATCTATGTCTCTAGGTTATTATGATGATATATGATGTTATGTTCTTAATGATGAATTAGTAGACCCATATAAAAATGTATTGTATAATGTGTTAATTATTTAGTTAATTAGACATATCTTCATTTTCTTAATATTAGTTCTAATCAAGACTTTCTAAACTTATAAACTATAAATCTTGTTTCTTAATTTCTGTCAACATTTGGTTTATGAACCTAAGTCTTGGTTAACTAATTTCCAAGGGGGGATACTACTTATATAAATGAAATAAAATGGGAGGAAAATCTTAACATTTTATTAGAACATGAAATAAAGAGAATGGGATATACATACTTACAAGTAGAAAAATATTTATTTGAGTGGAAGAAAAAGAATTATAGTAAAATTTCCATGATTTAACATGATCATGGATTCTAATATTGGTAAAGGTCACATAGGAATCTAGACTATGGATAGGAAAACCAATCTAGTGGAATAGGGTGAAGATAAAGACACTTGAATAATTAGATGAACCTTAGAATTTCTCAATGTACTAATGGTTTGAAATAACCTTATATTCATTCACTATAATGTGGGTGATCAAGGGTCTATAGAGGATAATTTATAGAGAAGATGCCACTTTTTATCCATATTATCTTAGTGGAGAAGGGATTGATAAGATCCAATAGTTACTTTATTTAGGGAAAGGAACATCCAAGATGATAGACATAAAAAGGGAGGATCCTAAGATATGTGATTTTCAAAAAAGTATGATTTTTAAGTTGGGAGAAATAAATGGGGTAAGGAAAATGGGAAAAAACATTTAGAGTAGATATTAGAGTTTATAAATATTT
Organism: Taxus chinensis; assembly: GCA_019776745.2. Lineage (NCBI taxonomy): Eukaryota > Viridiplantae > Streptophyta > Pinopsida > Cupressales > Taxaceae > Taxus > Taxus chinensis. The sequence continues at coordinate 724,372,737 of CM034149.1, read as the reverse complement.
AGGTGATTAAGAAAATAATGAATAATTAGAGAGGAAGATAGTAGGTAGCAAGTAAGAGTGAGAACTAGAGTGATTGCGAGTAGAGAAGTAAGTTAAAGTATAGGTATTATAGATAGAAGTAGAGAATAAAATGTAAAGAATAAATATTAAAGTAAAAATGGAAGTATTATAGGAAATAATTAGATTAAATGAAGAGTAGAGGAAATAAAAAAGATAAGATTTGTGAACCATGGTCACAAAGGGAAAATTGAACAAAGTAGTTGAGGTTAAAGAAATATAAAATGGTTTCATCACTTAGTTATATCCCATGGACCTAGAAACAAGGAATATAGGGTCATGTACCTAGAAATAGGGAAACCAAGGCATCATGATGAAATAAAAAAGCAATGTATACTTTTACAATTAGATGACACAAAACAACTAACTCTAACATTCCCAAGAAAAAAAGATACGTGGAGAATATAATTTCAATAGATAAAGTGTGGACGTAGGAAATGCAAGTAATAAATAGAGAGTTATTTGGGATATTAAATATTCCCATAGATGACATATTAAAAATTTTAAATAGGAGACAAGAATTGAAAACCTTTAGAGTCAAAGACCAAGGGGAATAGTTGATTGTAGTTAGAACACTTAGTTAAAAGAGAAAGGATAAGTGGATGAAGGATGATATGATGAAAGTAGGAGAGAAATAGGAGAAATTAGGGTAAGTAATTAGGAAAGAGAAAGTATATTACAAGTAGTAGATGAATTAGAATAATCAGTTTAAAAGGAAGTAGAAAGAGAAATGTAGAGAGGAAATATACAGATAAAAAGTGAAGAAGGAGAAGATGTAGGAGATGAAGAGTTTTTTTTTGTATAGGAGAAGGAATTATAGTAAGGAATGTTAGGAGTAAGATATTATTTAGTGAGGAAACAATATATGAAAATAAAATTATTAGAGGATATAATAGCGAGATAGGAAGTGGTGCTTCATCCCCTTGATTGCAAGACAATTTTTGAAGAGATGATCCCTTTGGAACACTTGTCATCCCCCATTTCATTATTTTTTTAAGAAAATACTATTTGAAGAATAATTTATAGGATAATAAGTACAATATAACTATACAAATAATAAGAGAGTAATAAAAGAAAAGATACTCTTGGTGAGTCGCATATCACCCTTAAGTTCCTCAATATCCACCGCCATATTAGCCAAATGGTTCTCCCCTTTCATAGCTCCAACATGTCCCATAGCCTTGAATTGTTGTTCGAATTACACATTGATAGGAGTCGGAAGATCCTGTTTACTAGAATCTCCCTTGGTGTTCAAAGGGACACTAGGACCATGCTTAGATTTCATTTCCCTACAATTTTGGGCCGCCAGAATCTTAACCTCGTCTTTATCCTCTTTCGAGTCACCTTCCTGAGATTCAGAATATTCACTCGAGTCATCTACCTTTGAGTTTGAGTCGAATCCATCTGCATAAGCTTCCAAAGATTTAGTTAGGGAGATAGTCTTGACAATATCTAGGCAAACTCTTTTAACAAGGGAAAGAATAAAGCCTTGATGGAGTGGAACAGAGACCCTTCTGGTTTTGAACTAAGAGATAGAGGCACACCGATGTAGCCTAGAATTCAGTGACACAAACCCAATGAAACCCTATGCATGCTGGCACATCACTCAGCCTAGACTGAGTGCTCACCCGAAGGACGTAAAGGTACCATGTCCCTCTTTAGGGTTGTTGTTGCAGGATGTTCGCGTGACAAGACTTAACATATATAGTTCTATTACTAGCTCATCATTCTATAGAGCATACCAAATTTGTATCTAAGGAAAAACAGAATTAAGTAATAACCATTATGAGAAAAAAAACATAATAGATTTAGATACACACAGAACTAACACTTAAATTCAGCTAATATCCTCCATTATATTCAATGCAATAAGTTTACAGAAGTTTCATTACAATATCAGTAGTATGTGTGTAGCGGATTTAACAACATATCTCTATATATCTTGATCCCCCTCTATTACACAATTTGCTACATATATATAAGGGTGGGGGATTTCCCTTCACTGCTTATCCATTCCAAAAATAGGTCGTATGCTACTAATAGCCACACACCATTACAAAAATAGCCACACATGCAAGTGCGCTAACAATAGATTACTACTAGTTAATTGATAGTAGCAGATCTATTTCTGGCTTGTGTCCATGGGAAGTGCTTCATATCCAATCTTCCAAAAATATCCAATGTGTGGCACGCATGTCTCTACCTCATTTGTGTGCTCTGCACGCCATCTCTAAAAATAGACCTTTATGAGCAAAAATGGCTAAGTCCTAAAAAGATGAACTTCTATTCTGTGTGTGCGTTCTCCCTATCCATTCGCACCTTTGAATATGACTTGTTTCCCAGCATAGACTTCTTGTGTGATTTTCTTCAAGTGTTCTTTAATCAACATTACCCCACAATAATTTCATTGTCACCCTCGAAAATGGTCATCTCTAAAACTGAAGTAAAGAATAAAATAATGGAAAGAATGTTTTTACTCTATAGTCTTTTCTTCAGTATGAACAACTAATTCAGGATATTCCTGTTTTATTTCAGCCTCCAAGGTCTACCACTCAACAAGTGCTTCCTTTGCTTTCTCTAGTATGTCCACAACAATGGACTCCAGTTTATCTTTCACAATCTCCCCTTTTTCATTTAGCAAGACCAACACAATGCTGGACATTAACGTCAACCTTCCTTCTAGTAAATCCATATTCTGCGCAATGAGCTTCCCAAGCTCCTCCACCAGATTCTTGTGTGGCATTTGGGTTGCTGTCAAGGTCTCGTGCTTCTATTTAACCATTGATAATATTTTTTTGCGGCCCAATGTTTCATCCTTCATCACTATCTAGACCTCATTGTTCTCTTCCAGGGTCTTTATGTTGATGAGCACCTCTGGAGATGTGTAGATGTTCAAGGCCTGGTCTACTTTCTTCAGTTCTTATAGCAACGTCTTTAACAGTCCTTCATATGATGCAATATTTCACATCACTAAAGCCTTTTCTTGCTCTTCCTCTTGTGTTGGATTCTTTGGCCCTGGAATGCATAGAGATTCATCTTCAAGCACTAGGTCCACCAATGTACCTACATAGTGTATTGCTGAAGCAAATGTCTTTGGTACCTTTAGCTCCAAGTGTGGCCTAGCCCTTACAACATTATCACCGATTTCCTCTGTGATGCTGATAAATACAACGTTATTTTTCTACACTAATTCTTTCTCCTACATTAGGCATGTTATTTCTCCATCCTTAGTTTTAATCTCTTCCCTGAGTGCCCTAAATATGGCAGCCTTGTCCATATTCCACCTCGCCACCTCTGTTAAGACTTTCACCAATGCATTGCTTACCTGTTCATCTGACATGACATTAGTCTTTACGGTCATGTGTCTAGCCTGAGGTGTCTTCTTCAACCTCCTTGATACACACGACTCCTCACACATATCAAAATATTGCTCATCCATGTGTGTGTGCATTGACCATGATTATCGTTTCCTTGTGCACACTATAGCCATATCTTCAGCCATTAGTTCCCAGGCATATAATTATTTTTGTGTCTGCGTGCTCTGGAAACGGGCACAAAAAATTTTACCTGTGTCCTCCACATAACCCATGGCTAGTGGAATGTGCTCACCACTTGCTCTTCTAGACCTAGGTTGCATAGGAACTTGAGCCTCTAGATTTGGGACTTGTGTCTCCATGTCCTGAGAATTATCTGTAGTTGTATCATCTATACCCTTTTTCTCCTCTTCTCCTTCCTTCAACTCCTCATCTTTATGTTCTTTTATGTTCTCTGGAGGTGTACGAGAATTAGGCGCGCTTTCCTCTTAATCTTATGCCTCCTCATTCAAATTCAGTTTCCTTCTCCTTTGCGTGGTTGTTTCCTTTTGTGGAGAGAGTCTGGGTGATTTGTGCATTGTTTGTGGAGTATCACCTTGGTTCCATGTTCTCCTGAACACCCTTTTAAACATGTTCTCTCCTTAGACTACATACAAGTCCTCATCATCCCCCTCTTGTGACTAAGGTGGCGTAGTGTCATGCTCAGCTTCATCCTTATTCATAGGATGTCTTCTACCTCTATGCTCCAAACCACCACTATCTTCACATTCATCCTCCTCATCCTCTACCTCAATTAGCTCTATGGACTTAGGCACTTGGATTTTCTCCATTGTATGCTTACCCCTCGATGGTTCTAGAAGTGCCAACTCATCTTCCACATACTTGTTATTTTTCAACTTGGGCTTTAGTTGGAGGTATACCAGTATTGTTCCAACATCTCCCATAGCCAAACTTACTGGTTTAATGCTAAATACATTTGATATGAGCCTTTCAATATATGTACCCCATCCTAGATACACATATTTCTTCCTTAGTGTGTGGTAGTCACAATCTACCTTATTCGTGTTGAATGTAAGTCGCCGCGCATCTAAGAACTTGTGTATTGATGCCTAGTAGTACCTTGTTGTGAAGGAATATGGAAATTTACACCAAGGGCTCCATGCTCCATCCTTCATGGTGAACTGTGCTATGTAAAAATACTGGTATACAATGAACTGAACTACCTTTCTAACCACCAAAGGTAAGTCCTTGGGGATGTGCCATTCTTCTTCAAAGACCGCACAGAGCTTATCATACTGTTTGTCAGCCCTTTGCTTGACCTATTTTGTCATGGATCCTTCACAAAAGTACTTTTTGAAGCATTCTATAGGTGACTTGTGTTCCATGGGATACTCCCATATCTTCTCCTTCAGTCCATCGGGTAATCTGATCTCCATGAACACCAATGATAACAGAACAACGCCAAAGCTGATCTTTCCTCCTATTCCTGCCTCCTCAATGATAGTTTCTACGATATAGCATGAAATGTTGTAGACTACCCCTTTAGACATATTTTTGGCAATGTGCATCCATATGGTGTTCACTTGTGACTACCTTTCTTGGTCATTCAGCTTAATAACAAGATCTGCGGTTACTTACACAACTAGATACTTCTTCAGTTTATCAATATCAATACCACACAAACCCTTTGTGTACCTAACTCCTTTATGGTTTCAAATATTTTGGCCTTGTCTGTTAAATCATCTCACAAGTCTTCCTTGTTCCCTTCAATCCCGTTACCGTGGAGATGAGGATGGCTGAAATTCTGGCTATGCGTCCTACAAAGTAGAAAAAATCTTCATGCACTCTTCTCATGAGCCACTCCTACAAGGGCTCATGCTTCCTGAAGTAAGGGAGTTCATATAGTTGGTAAATTCTAATCTTCTTTAAGATATTCTCATGATCATCGTCATACACTGACATGTCTTCTGTCATGTGTTTATTTGTCTGTGTTCAGCAAAGCATCGAGATCCTTCTTATTATCTATGGTACGGTGATTGTACTCACTCACCTTGCATTTTATTATGCAAGAATCCCACTCCTGGCCTACGATAACCCCCTCTGGATATTTCATTTCATAAAAATTACTTTCGGGAGCCATCTCCTCTTCTTCTTCTTTCCCTTCACTCCTACTGCAACTGCTTTCTTGGGTGCCATTTCTACCTTGCAATCCTATAGTGCCCACATTTTCATAGCTTAGTTACTTGTTGCTCATTACTCATAGACATTTTTTGACAGAGATTAGATATATTTTTGACATTACAGTAGGATATTTGATCTTATTAGACATATATGGAGATTTAGGCGTATAACACCAATTTAGCTTGATTATGATGCTATCACATTATCTTATGATGTCATGGATACTAATTTATGTGATGTTGTTTTTGGAACACAAATTATATTGATGGATACTCAGTTTGTTGCATGTTGGGATTCTATGGATATATGTCACTTCATCATTATATCTGACTTATTGTGAATTGTGTATAATTAGACATGTTGTCGCATTTTTGATTCCAGAGAGATGATATGCTAGTTTAGAACTCATTGATATCTTACTGAGTAGTTGATTTATATTTTATCGAACATGTATGTTTAATGTGTGTAATGAGTGTGCAGGGGACAAGTCACAGGAGAATGTGGGATTCAGGCCAGCTACACAATTTTGTACAAACAGCCCACAGGCTAAGTCCTAGCCGTGTTTATTACATGAGGCCTTAGCGTTAGAATTATTGTTTTGGGCACCATGAGTGACGCTCATTTGTAATGTAATATGTCTTGTATTATTAATTTTGCTTAGGGTGTTTAGTTTGTGTTGTAAACTTGTTTTGGGCAATTAATGACCCCACTTGCTTTAAGTTTTGAATTAGTTTAATGATGTACTTAATCTAGAGGGTTTCAGGTCACATGTGAATCCTTGGGTGGGTCCCATACCCTCTAACCTTGTGCCAAATTTTTCAAACCCGAAATTGGGTTATTTTAGGCATTTTTAGGGACCCCTTTTTCATTTGGGAGTTCCCTTAACATGAAAATGGGCCCTTGGACCCTACTTAATAGGTAGGGGGGATTATTTCCAAGGCTAGAGGGAGTTTTACCTCCCTTTTTGCCACCCCTTTGGTCACATCCATGTAAGGGGTATGGATTAGTGTGCTTTGTTAAAAGTTGCACAAGATTTTTTTTGTTATGATTTTTAGTAATTTGGGAGAAGAGGGCTAAAAGTCATTTCATCCTTTCTCTCTTTTATCTTTGGCATATTTGACCTTGAAAGAGGAGAGGGGTGACACATGTCACCCCCTCATTTGTGAAGATTTTTACTTTCTCCTCTTCAAATTCTCCCTCATGGGAAAAGAAGAGAATTTTTTTTTTTTTGGAGATTTTACTTGGAGTCTTGTGGATTTGGTGCTAGAGTTTGCTTGGGTCATGAAGTGGAAGAGATTAAATTTGGAGAGATTTTCTTTGAGGTAGGCTTCTTAAACTTCATTGTATTTGTTATAACATGCTAGATATTAGTTGTTTTCTTGGAAATATTTGTTGTTGTATGAAGATTTTGTTGTTGTTTATTTGATTTTACTCCATCCGTCATATGGCATGATGGAGTTTTGGAGTTTGTGGGGGAAGAGAGGGGACTTTTCCCTCTCAATCCTTATAGGCTTGATGGGTAAGCCTTGTAGGATTTGGTTACTCCCCTCAAATGGTTTGAGGTGGGGAAGGTGGGTCATTTGGCTTGAACCTCCTTCCCCATTCTTGGTGAGGAAACCCCCTTTGAGGTTTGAAAATCCTTCCAAGAAGGATTGATGAAAGCGTGGAGAAATAAGGAGGGCTTGAATGAACTTGGAGAAATAAGGAGGGTATGAAGTTCTTGTTTTTATGCATCTAATGTCGGTTATAACCTTTGGAGAACTTCTCTTTTCTCTTCCCCATTCTAGAGGTAGAACTTGGTTCTCCTCCTTTTCATCTTTACAAAGTTGGAGTCTTGTTGTGGATATTGTCTTATTTTTGGTGGATGTAATGTTGTGTGTTCACCCTCACTCTTGTGCATAGTAGTCCTCTTTCCCATGGGCTTGGGGGAGGCTAGTATGTATTTCAACCTTGGGAAGGCATGTAATGATGCCTATGGTTGACTGGTAAAACAAGCTTCTTCTCCTTGTTGGATTCCTTGAAGGCATATGAAGTTGGATCTCATGATGAAAGTTGGTGGTAGTTGGAGCTCCTTTGGCATCTTCTCTCTCTTTGTGGACATTACCTCTTTGTATCTCTTTTGGATATGACTTGGTGGGAACTTCATTTGTTGTAAATTTTCCTTTAATCTTGGGAAGGGGGTTTGTTAGGTTGTTTCTTATGTATTTTAGCATGTTTGAAATATGTTGTATTGAGTAATGTTACAAATAAAGTTTTGTAAAATGTTTATACTTCTTCAAGATGAATTGAATAGAAAATAGTTACATTCCTTCAATAAGCATTGATTTGAATATCTTTTGAACTAGAAGGTTGTGTAACGAAAGTATGTTTTTCTATATGAAATCTTGTAAATTAATTATATTCTTATGAATCTATGGAACCTCCATTTGAGGGAAAAAAAAATTATTGGATAGTTCATTTATCCTTGTGGTAGATTTCATCCTTGTAAAATGTAATATTTAATATTATTCTTGGAACACCCTTTTTTTGTACAAGTTTTGAAAAGTTGGAGAATAGAATAAGACTGGTTTTACTCTCCTTTTTGGTCATATTATTTGAATGGAGTTAGAAGTAGATTTGATGTGCCTATCTCTCTCACTAAGTGATTAGTCAATATCTTCCTTTTCAAAATTTTGGTTTCATCATTTGCATTATCTGAGTAGGTAAATCATTTAATGTGAATAGCTGAAAACTTTAAGTTCCTTTTTGCATCAAAGTAATAAAATCAAAATATATTATTTTATAAGATGAGATCACCATTATTTATCATTGTGTACAAAAAAAAAAATCATATTTAGAATTAAAATATTAATAGTCTTAGTATAAATCTGTATTGCAGATTTATACAGTGAAGTGTTTACACATTGTGGAATATATATATATGAATAAATAACCATTTAGATTTAAAAACGCATTAAATATTATAAAAAATAAATAAATAACAATTAATACTAAGCAATATATATATATATATATATATATATATTATATATATATATAAATTAAAAAATAAACACAAAAAAAGAGCTTTGTTGTGGGGGAGGGTCGAACCCCTCCCCCCACCCGTCTATGGCCTACCTCGCCCCTTCTCCACACTGTCCCTCCCATCCGCACCTGTCTCTCCTCCCGACTGTGCCTGTCTCCCCTCCCTCCCGCGCTTGTGCCCCACCCTGCACACCCCTGACCTCCTCCACACTGCTCCCCCCAAGAGGCACCCACTGTCGACCCTACCGTAGCCCACTGCTGACCCTGCCGCAGCCCCCTCGCCGACCCTACCACCCCTGCTGCCAACCTCTTCCACACGGCTCCCCCAACCTAAACCCTTCTGCCCTTTTTCTGATGTTTTGGTTTGTTCCGCCACTTTGGGGATTTACACACACACACACACACACACACACACACACATCTATCGATGTGTATATACACCTACCTTCATGGGGGTTTGGCCTCTTTCATAGGGAGCTAACAATAAAATAAATAAAAATAAACTTGTGGGTATTAAGGAAATGCCCATATCTGAGAAGCTCTCAGTACATTAAGCATACAAGAAATTTCAATGAAGCAATTTTTAGTATCCTTCTATCAAAGGAGAGATCCATGAAACAAGCTCCATAGCTCTTCCTCTACCTGCAAGAAGAAACAAAAAAAACAAATGAGAGAAAATAACATGGAAAAGAAAAGAATGGAAAGAGATAAAGAAGTTTAGGGAAAAATTAGATCTAGGGTTGGGATCTATTTGATCCTAGGGCCCACAATTCCCCCTACTCACTTTAGGTCATGGAATTTTAAAATGTTAATGGGAGTTAAATTTTATTTAGGAGGGTGTGTGAGAGTAACAAATTTAAGAGGGGAAATCTATTTAAGTTTTAAAAAGGAGGTAGTCTTTTCTTAGGTTGTCTCTAGTAAATTAATAGAAATGGAATAAATAGAATTAATTAGAGTTAAGGTGTTAGTAATCGGTTGAACTAGATTAATATAAATTAATTATTTACTGGGAAACGGGACCGGCGAAACATTAGTTCTCACCTTCAAATCTTTTTTACCGGCTTATTAGTCCACTTCCCGATGTCCCAAGGTGGGGCATTACAAATCCTGTGTAAATACTCGCCTCTTAATTTTGTAATATGCGAGTCAAAAACCTAGCTCAAATCAGCGTGCCCTAGGTGAAATCACATGCCCTAGCTCCTCTCTATCACCTTGCTTTGCTCAAACCCTTCACCACCGGGGATGCAAGCTCTTTCTGTGCACAACTCTCTTCATCACGATTGGTTACATACCTTTCGCACCTCAATTCGATCACTCGGATCTTCGTACTTAGCTCTTTGTCAAATAATCTTAATCTCAATGGTAAAAATGAATTCCCATCCCATCCTTATATAGATTTTTAAATTTTGATGCATTCATTACTCCTTCACCTACCAAATATCCTCTCATTAATTGACCAATTCCATCCTTTCCGCATGTTACATCTTCACACCCTAGTTATAACCTTCTAGTGCACCTTCCTACCCTCTGATCACAAAATTCTCTTCAGTGTGCTTCCTTATGCCTGAGTACCTCGTCACTACACCTTCTACTGGTAGTTATTATGGCCTCTTCTTACCTCGCGTTATACTATTCCTTCATTCATCTCCATATTTGGTCACTTTTTAGAAGTAATCCTTTGACTTGAAGAGCACCCGTAGCAGCTTATCCTTTCACCTTTCAATTCCCATGATTTTTTTCCAGGATATTGACAATCCACCCCATGCTAAAAGTATGTGCAGTCCTCTGCACATAAAAATGCTTCATATAGTAATTATCTTCATGCGCGCAAGCACGCTTATTACATAACAAACCAACTAAATTGAAAAAGCATAGCTAAAAATAAGGAAATACATAATTGAAAACCTAATCTAAATGGCAATACTGCCTTATTACAAACACCAAGAAGACTTATTTATAGTAGGGCTTCAACCTACTCCCGTTGAAGTAACTGGGTAGCCATGTTCCATAAAGTTCTTCTAACTGACAAGTGCTTAAATCAAGGATGTAAGTGATAACATACGGCCCCAACCAATGTACCTTAATTTTTCTTGGATGGCATAAAAAACTTAGAGTCATAGAGAAGTACCATCTGCCCAATCTCAAAATTCTTGTTCCTTATGTGTCTGACATGCCATGCTTTCTACCTGGCCTTTTATTGCTTCTAACTCCAACGTGCTATGGCTTATCGCTCATCCAGCTGAATTATATTTTCAATCCATTCTTCGAAATCTTTCTCATCAACTAGACCTCTAGTGTGCACAATGTGCAAAGAAGGTAATATTAATTTTATACAAAGAACGACTTCTGCGCCAAACACTAACTAAAATGTTGTGGCTTTGTTCAGTCTTTTATATGTTTTTCGATATACCCAAAGTACTGATGATACTTTATCATCCCAATAATTTCTTCCATCATCACAATTTTTTGTCAATGTGTGGCCTAAAATTTCATTGAAAGCCTCAGCAGTTCCATTTTCCTGAGGATGATAGGGTGTAGTCTTATGGTGTGCAATCATGAACCCATCCAATAAAATTTGTATTGTCTCACTAAGAAAATGTGTGCCTCTATCACTAGTCAAACTCAAAGGACATCCATACCTTGTAATAACATTTTCCCATAGAAATTGGGATGTTGTAGCCATTGTACAGTCATTGGTCAATGTTGCTTCTTCCCACCTTATCAGATAGTCTGTGCAAGTTATAATGTAGCATGATTTAGTTCTGCACGCAGCTGGTGAAATGGGACCCTAAAAATCTATAGCCCATTTCTAAAATAGTGTTGCGCTAGTAATACGTCTTAGAGGCATTTCATCTCACTGACCTAGTCTTCCAAGACATTGACAATGATCACATGCCTTGTTGAATTCCTTACAGTCTTTATAGAGGGTCTCCCACCATAAGCCAACAAGTAGAATATTACACGCTATGGCATCACCTGCATAATGGCCACCTGCAATTCCACCATGAGATTCTTCCATAATATCTGTGGGCTCATGTTCCAATACACAACTACGTAATACCTCATCGTGACCCAATTTGTACAAGTCACCACTGATTAACATATAGGGTGCAACGCGTATAGCAAGTTGTTTCTTCTCCAAGGATTTCATTCCTTTTGGTACCATCCCTATGCATAGAAATACATCAATATCCTCTAGTTCTGATGGCGCACGTTGTAACCTGTATAACTGTTCATCTGACATGGTATCTTCAATTACTTGTGCTTCTTCTCCTAACTGTATTCTTGATAAATGGTCTGGTCCAAAATTACTTTTTCCGGTTTTACCACAACTGTGAAATCAAACTCTTGAAATAGGAGCACCCATCGACATATATTCCCTTGTAAAACATGATTATTTACCAAATAGTTCAATGCTATGTGATATGTATAAATATGAATGGTGTAGCTAGTATGTATTGGCGATATTTATGAAATGCATAGATCATTAACAAAGCTTCGCGCTCTGTAATTGTGTAATTCTATTATGCAAGAGTCAGCTTTCTACTAGCAAAACAGATAGGATGATCTACAATACCTTCTCCAAGTTGGGCCAATACCACGCCAATGTCCATTCCAGAGGCATCAACATGTACATGAAATGGTTTGTCCCACGAAGGAAAAAGTAGAATAGGCGTGGTAGTAAGTTTCTCCTTTAATGTCTTGAATGCGCATTGTTGTGCTTCTCCATAGTTGAACATACCATTTCCTTTCAGTAACTATTCTAAGGGTGCGAAAAATTTGGCATAGTCTTTGATAAATTTTGCATAATATCCTGTATGTCCCAAAAATATGTGCACCTCACTTTGACTGGTAATCTCCCTTAGGCCTATAATGACTACAATTTTTACTAGATCCACTAACAAACCCTCCTTGCAGATTATGTATCCCAAAAGTATCCCAAATGGTGTAGCAAATATACACTTCTTGATGTTCAAATAGATTCTCAACTATCTACACCATTCAAACATTAAGTACAAATTGTCACAGTGATCCTTAATTAATCCATACACCGTCAAATCATCTAAATATACCTGTAAGAAGTTGTGAATAAATTCCTTGAAGGTTTGGACAACTATGCATGAAAATACAATAGGTGCATTCTTTAGACCAAAGGGCATTATAGTATATGCAAAGCTAACCCATTCAATAGTAATTGTAGTTTTTTCTTGATCTTCCTAGGCAATCCTAACCCTATGATACCCAGAGAACCCATCTATAAATGAATAGATTTTACACCCTGCAACTCCTAGCATTTCATCAGTAAATGGTGTAGGGAATGGATTTGTTAAACATGTAGCATTCAGATCCCTATAGTCCACGCATATTGTAATCCATCCATCCTTCTTGATACTGATCACCGTTGGAATAACCCATTTTGAATCATCAAGGGGCTTGATAATTCTAGATTTCAACATGTTATCAATCTCTTCTTTGACCTTTTCGTGCAAATTGGGATTCATTCTATAAGGCCTCTTTCTAACTGGGCGCTCACCCTCGTTAAGATTTATCTTCAACTCCCCTAATGATTCATGCACACCTTTAAGTTCATGGTATCCCTTAGGAAACAGGTCCTGGTAGTCCCTTAGTAACTCTATAATTTTTTCCACTTCAAAGTCTGAACAATAGTCTCTAATTATGGCTTCCTTAGGCTCATAATTTGTTCCAATATTTACCCACTTTCTCTTAATGGGTTCATGATAGGCGTGTGTGGTCTTATCTACACTGTCCAATACCTCACACCTTCCTATTGAATGGTTTACATCCAGATTATCTACTTCTTCATCATCCACTAAGTAGACCATTTTTCCTTTCTCTTTCTCAAGGAAAGACAGTTGAATTAATGTTGCATCAACCTTTGATTCTTTATCAAGACACGCTCCTCAGTCTTCTGTATCCAATAAATCCTAAAGGAATTCTTCATCCTTAGCACTATCCCCCATAGTTAAGCACATGATAACTTTCAATGCTTCTTCTACTAGAGTTTTTATAGAGAAGGAGTCAAACGTCTAGGCCATTCCTGTAATTAAATCTTGCCAATTTCTAGTTTCTCTATGGATTTCTGCATATACATGCCAAGCATGCGTACAGCCTTGTAAAGTGGAATAAAACCAGTGCACCCATAGTGAAGGTGGTAAATCTTCCTTCCCTTTTGTCGAGAGTCTCTCACACTCCTGAATGTGGTGTTGAACAGGTTGATTATCATGATAAATACATATTTGAGTAGGTGTATTACTCCTAAAGAACCTAGTAGTAAGAGCAATCCTAATTTCATTCCATTCAACCAGATTATCCCTAAGGACCACCCACCAGCATGCTACTATCCCACGTAGTGTATATGCTATCATATTTCTCCTCTCTAGTGGGTCTATCCATTTTTCTTCCATGGCATGTAGGAATATCATTGGATCCCCTTCTCTTGTGTAACAAGGTACCCAGTTGTTACCTGTCCTCCTGACATAACACGATTTTGTGTCTTAAGGGATTATGTTGTTTACATCGTGCCCTACCAACTCATAAGTGTTGTGAGCCCAATTATCATAAGAAATTCTTGTAGTATCACTAATAGACTGTGCATCCTCCCATTGAATTAGTCCTTCTTTTATTGGCTCGATCATCTCTGGATCTCGGATGGCGCATACATAAATCATATTTAGATCTTCTTTACTTAAAGGCTCAACATAGGGCACAAAATTTCCATCTATTAAAGGGATAATGACCCTTTCCTCTTTATTTTCAAAAATGATATAGCCCTTGTTGAACCGAAGATCAACATTATTTACATAGCACCAAGGACGCTCTAATAGAGCTGGGAAGCTATCTGATTCTGCCAGTGCTAAAACTTCAAAGTATCAAGTGAACTTGGCTCCTTGTATGGTTATGGATGCATCTTTTAAAACTCCTATGGGAGTGGCCTTAGTCTGATTAGCCATGAATAATACATTAGAGGATGGTTGCAATGGGGGTCTCCCCATTTGTACCCATGCATCCAAGGTAAGAACATTGACTTCCGTGCCTGTATCAATCAGTTTATTATTCAATGGCCACCCATCCACAACAACATTCTGAGTGATTTCCTTTTCATAATCCATTCTATGAAGAGGTAGATTTACATGTAGGATCTGCCATCCGGTCTCAGTACTTGAGCGTAGAGTGTTCCATTTTAACCAACTCCGTAACTATGGAATGATGTTCTCCTAGCACAACATTTTACACACTTCTCTCAAGTCATCTATATTAGGTTGGACCAACTCTGATGTTTTCTTATGCTCTTTTAAGTACAGTATCTCACCCTGAAGATTCTTTAGAACTTCCATGGTATCCTAATAAACCTCCTGATAGGCAGGATTTGGGTATTGTGCATGAAGAACCTCATCTTTAGTGATGGTATGTTTCTATTGTAATGCCTCCCTGACACATGATACCTTAGCGTATGTCATGATATCCACTTGTAGTGCCTCAGATTCTACTCCCATCTTAGGCATCCATTGATTGTCCACAATGCACTATATCCTAACCATCCTTGCACCTTTTTTTCTTGTTTATGTTGCTTGCTCAGATACTCATATAATTTCGGGCACTCTTCATAGCTATGGTTCTTTCCGTAAAAAGAACATGTAATATTCTGAGGACATTCACACCTATAGTGGTCAAGAGATCCACATGTGTAACATATTCCGTGAGGAAACTCACTTCTTCCACCACCACATCCTTGTCCTCCGAATCCACCGTGGTATCCTCGACCTCTACCATGATTGATTTCAAAATGCCTCTCATTCTAATCATAGCGCACCTGATTGTGCTCCTGGCCATGATGGTCATTATTTCCCTTAGAGTTATCTAAAACTCCTATCTTCCATACACTAATATATATATATAGCATCATGGATCTGTCCAATCAGTCGGCAGTCCTCCATGTCATGAGTCATGGATCTGTAGATTTTATAGTAGCTTGAAACATTCTTCCTTATTGCACATTTTAATAATGGGCAGCGACTAGCATCATGGTTTAGGTGGAATATTTCACAATTTATCAGCAATGATCGTACTGTTCTGCAAGGGAAACTATCCTTTGTGTGACCTTCCACCTCACAATCTTCACACCAAATTCATGTGCGTGTCTCATGTGTTGAATTTGCTAATAGTTTCTCCAACTATTTTTCCATTACTGCTATTTGTGCTTCTAAAACTGGGCTTAACATAGTATTTATGTTCCCATCTACCTCAGCACGCAAGACTGCTTCAAGTGCTTTATGTGGATCAGTATACGTATTATGTGATAATGCCCTCCTAAAAGGGGTAATCAAGCCCCCAATGAACCATTGTGCATGTTGGCTTACGTGTATGTCATAAGAAAGCTTTTATAAGAACGTTTTAAACCATGCATCATACTCTCTAACACTTTCAGTAGTGCTTTGCTTATTATCTTTAAGTGCACTTATACTCTTCTTCTCAAACTCAGGGATGTGAAACTCTTTAAGGAATGCATCTTTTAAAGCTGTATAATATATGCAGGTTTGATCAGGGTCAAACTTCCTATACCAGCTATGGGCACACCCTTGTAACATAGTAGAAAATTGGCTTACCCTATGCTCAGAAGTTGTAATTCCTTTTTTGCACCATAGTATCTCACACATATGCACATGTTCAACAACATATTCTATGCCCCTATACTCTAGAAGATGAAGATACATTTCCATGTAAATATCCTGTGATTGGTTCGGACCTTTCCCACCTGATCCAGAACCTCCTGTGTTTTCCCTACCTTCAAAACCTATAGATCTACTTGAACTAGAACTTCCCATGCCTCCTGATCCCAAACCTGTAGATGGAATAGGTCTTGTAGACATACTCCCCTATGCTATGATAGTATTACTATATTGAACCCCTATGGTCTGTGAAGTAGTTCCACTTCTAGAAGTGAATCCAACACTCGATGTGCTCATATTCTGTGTGGATGATGCACCTAAAAACACACCTCCAAATAACAATGAAGCCATCTACCCTACCATTGATGTGCTTTCTCTCTTACTTCCCACACTTACTTGCTAATTACTTGTCGTACAAGATACTAGAAAACCAAACACAAGAGCTAGGTTACCAGGTGGATTCAGATGCATGCCCGTGGCCCAGGTAATCTCTGCTGCCATGCTTCATTATGAGGCCGAGGGGGATCCCTATCATTATTTCCAAGATGGGGGAGTTCCTGATGCTCTGGTTATATGCCTTTTATGTGAGCTTCAAATCCTTCATGAGCCAGCTCTATCCTCAATGCCATACTTTCTGCAATAGTACATTTCTTCTCTATCTCCCTCTCACACACCTCGTTATACTTAAGTCACCTTTCCTCTTTCTACCTCTCTTCCACTAGGTCTACCATCTTTCACCAATCATGTTCCTGCCCACACGCATGGTAAAGTTTAGGCAACCATCAGTTTACTCTCCAGATTCAAAGTTACCATCAAGATCTTGATCACCAGTGGAATTCCTTGTAGGTAAGCTCCCCTTTGATGTCATAAGAACTGGAATTCAGCTACCTCTAGACACAAATAAGTGGAAATTGAGTATTCTAAAATATAACTATTCAAGACACCATGTATCCACAGCTCGAGTCCAAATCATATCAGCATCATACAGGGCCTAGAATTCTCCTTACATCTAGACAAGTGTGCAATACCTCAAATTCCACTTAGATGCATAAGCAATCAGCCACTCATACAATTCTACTGGAAAGATCACAAAAATATCTCATATAAACTATCATACAGATTATGTTCCACCCACACGCATGCGTTAAAATCAGGTGTAGTGCCGAATCCCCGTGCGTATTCTTCCTCTAGATCATGTATCCACTCTTCAATACTTGCTAGAGTTAACCGATATGTCTACAAGATACTAGAAAACCAAGCATCTGATAGAAGATAACGGTGCCGTCAGTACGGTGCCGCCAATAATGTGGAGTACGGTAACAGTCAAAGTACAATAGGAATGTTGTAAAAAGTAAATATTTGTCGTAAGTGGTCCGGTAATGTTAAAATGTCAAAGTTTGGGTAATTAGAGAAGTAGGGTCTACATGATTAGGAATTAGAAATATTATATTGGTAATAAGGACAAGGAGTGAGGTCATAAATATTTTGTGTATTTTATTTGTAAAAAGTCTAAAAATGTGGAACCCATGTAAAATGATAAGGTTTATCTTATCTTAAAAGATAAGCTTACATGTACAGATAAGAGTTAAGGTATGGAATATGATTCGTCAGAGTGGATTTCTTATCCTATCTTAGAGATAAGATGGATAAGCCTGGAAGTTCTATAAATAGAGAGGCCACCCCCCTCATTTAGCATAGAAGGAAGTAGTGAGAAATATTGTAGGAAGTGTGCGAAGGAAGCCATCAGTTTAAAGGTGTGTTGAAGAAGCCATTAAGAGGTGTAATTGTAAAGTTTCTCCCATAGTCTTGGTGAAAGGCAAGTGAATTCAATAACACTTGAAGTACCTCATGGGTGAGATTGTAACATTTTCATGTTAATATTATAATTTACTTTGATATTTCAGATTTGTCATCATTCCGTCTTATCATAGTCGATGGTATTCTTGTGTTATGTTGTTGTTTTGTTTCCAGATTACATCCACCAAACTAAAGGCTGTGCATTAGTAAATAATCATAGCATGAGGAGTTCCCGGTGAAGAATTATCATAGTGCCGGATTGGTGATGACATTTTGGTTCCGTTGCCGGGACCATTCCTCGTTGGTGGATTTTCTGGAGAGATATTCCCACTTAGTCAAAAATCAATTGGAGGGTAACCTTGTTTTTACTGTGCATAGTAGTTACCATGGTAAAGTCATTTTTGCCGTGAATAGTAGTTACCATGCAGTAAAGTCATTTTTGCTGTGAATAGTATTTACCGCAGTAAAGTCACTTTTTACCGTGAATAGTATTTACCGCAGTAACTTCACTTTTTACCGTGAATAGTGTTTACCACAGTAAAGTCAGTTTTTACCGCAGTAAGTCAAGTTTTACCATAGTTTACCGTGGTCATTTCTATTTTACTGTAGAAAGGTGTAAAGTCACTTTCTAGTATAGTGATTCCAATTATTTGTGCACATAAGTCTTGTTGATTGTACTTGTGGGTTGGTATTTCACGGTGGTTACTTTTGAAAATGGGAAAGATTCCTATTTTTTCAGCTCAATCTAATGAAGATGCTTCTTCTTTCATTCAAGAGTTTAAACGATCTTGTATTTGTAATGGCCTTATAAGAAGGGAACAATGGACTGAATTTTTTCCTACCTTTTTGGATGGTTCAACACTTAGGTGGTTTGAAACACTAGGTGATAATGTGAAAAATTCATGGGATTTATTAACTGAAAGTTTTCTTGAAGAATTTGGTGAACAACAGAAATATGCAGATCTCATGATCGAGATCACAAAGCTATCCCAAGGAGAGAAGGAGAAGATAAGGGATTATCATGCTCGTGTTCTAGAGCTAAGGAGGAAGCTCGATGCCCAGATCCGGAAGGAAGGATTAGCGGATGGGTTGATGAATGGCGTGGATAATCTCCTATGTAAGCACTTCATTCTTGGGATGAAGCCAGAGATCAGACAACGAGTGAAGTATGACCACCCAGCTACCATTGAACAAGCAAAGGATATTGCAAGAAGGCAAGAAGAAAGCATGGAAGAGGAGCCCAAAGAAATTGTTGCTAAAGTAGAGCCTACACCAGCACCTTTGGTCCAGAATCCACAACCACTCCCGGTGAGCACAAATATTTCTCCTAGTACATCTACTGAGTATGAAGATCTACTCAAAAAGATGGGTCAGTTAACTATTAATCTTCTTCAAGGAAAGGAATTTAGTTCTCAGGGAGGAGATAGAGGTCCAAAAAGAAATATTTCTGAAGTTGTATGTTATGGTTGTTATAAAAAGGGTCATTATAAGTATAATTGTCCAGATAGAGCTTCTACATCTGGTAAAGGAGATAATGATAAAGGAAAAGCACCTGTGAATTCTTTTGATGTAGTAGATAAGAGCAGAAATAATGAAGTAGATGTGTTTGTAACAAAAAGAAAGAAAGAAAAAGATAATCAAGATGGAAATGATCCTAAGAAGATGAAAGAAGAAACTAGTAAGAAACATAGGAGAAGAAAGTTGGGTGTGCAGGATTTTCTGATTTCACAGGGGCAAGGACCATACTCCATCTTGGAAGATCTGTCCAAAAGGCCTGCAAATATTACATATGGTCAACTCTTGGCTATGTCTTCTGAGAAGAGGTGGGAGTTGTGAAGTGGACTCAATGCTCGACAAAGGAAGGAGGTTGAGGTCCCTGTTTTGGAGGCAGAGGCGGATCCCTATGCTCCACAAGCTGAGGTATTATGTAATGGTATTTCAATTCATGATGTCTTAGTTGATGGAGGTGCTGCAGTTAATGTAATGACCGAGTCTGTAATGAATATGTTGGGTTTAAAAATTGATCGCCCTTCAACACTTATGTTAAGGTCATTAAATAAAGGAAAAACTAAACCAGAAGGTGTAGTTTCAAATGTGGCAATATCTGTTATGGGTGTTGTATGTGTGGTAGACTTTCAGGTGATGAAAAATGGTACTGTTGCGTACCCAATGCTGTTGGGAAGACCATGGCTAAGGAGAGTTCATGCAAGAAACTACTGGAATGAAGGTTTCATGACACTTGGACGTGGTAGAGAGAGGGTGAAGATAAATGTGATCCCTCGACATCATAAGGCAGAACCTGTGGATTCAAGTGATGAAACTGATGATTGGACATCCTCTGATTACTCTAGTACCAATGAAGTGGACACTGAAGATGAAGAAAGTGAGGTTGATGTTTCAGTCATGGATATCCTTCCAGTCACACCAACTCATGACCCCATAAAATTATCTGAAGAAGAAGTTGATGATCGTCTCCAACAAATAAAGATTGGTGATGCTGTGATGGAGAGTGAGAAGGAATCCTACCTCCAGCTCTTTCGAAGGTACATACACCTATTCACTTTTGATTACAAGGAACTCCGTCAAGTAAGTTGGGTAGAACATTGTATTGAGCTGGTAGATGGTGCTAAGCCCATAAAGAAATGCCATATAGAATGAATCCTAATTTTTCCAAGACTGTAAAAGAAGAAATAGATAAGTTGCTTGATGCAGGATTCATATTTGCTGTGGAGAATTCAGAATGGGTTTCTCCCATTGTGATCTCAATAAAAAAGAATGGGAAGCTACGCATTTGTGTTGATTATAGGAAGCTCAATAAGGCAACAAAGAAGGATCATTACCCTCTTCCATTTTCAGATCAGATCTTGGACGAAGTAGCTGGCCAGGAGTGCTATAGTTTTGCTGATGGATATAGCGGCTACAACCAAGTTCGTATAGCAGAGAAAGATCAGCTGAAGACCACGTTCACCACTCCTTGGGGAACGTTTGCTTATAGAGTTATGCCTTTTGGGTTGTGTAATGCTCCAGCAACATTCCAGCGTTTGATGAATAGGGTGTTCGAACCCTACATTGGGACCTTCATCAGAGTATTTCTGGATGATTTTTGCATCTATGGGAGCAAGTTGGACCACCTGCACCAAATGGAGACAGCATTTCAAAGGTTAGATGAAGCACAAGCCTCACTAAACCCTATAAAGTGTGTCTTTGGATGTTCTAAAGGCATTTTGTTAGGGCATGTTGTATCCAGAGATGGTATTGGTACTGATCCTGATAAAGTTTCAAAAATCAAAGATTTACCATTTCCTATTAATAGAAGTAAGTTGAGATCATTTTTAGGCCATGTGGGTTACTATAGAAGGTTCATCAAGAATTTCTCAAAGATTGCACAACCACTAACCCAGTTCTTGAAGAAGGATGTTACTTATGAACCAGGAAATAAGGCGCATGAAGCTTTTGGACAACTGAAGGAAGCCCTGGTGTCTTCACCTGTTTTGAAGAATCCAGATTGGAGCAAGCCATTCATTGTGTACACTGATGCCTCAGATGCAGCACTAGGAAGTACTTTGAGCCAAAAGGATGAAAATGGGAATGAACATCCAATTTACTTTGGGAGCAGACAAATGAGCAGTGCTGAGGTAAATTATACTGTAACTGAAAAAGAGGCTCTGGCTATCATTTTTGCTGTAAAGAAGTTTAGAAATTACTTGCTAGGGAAAAAATTTCTAGTTGTAACAGATCATCAGGCTCTAAAATATATTGTAAATAAGCCTAACCCATCAGGGAGGATAGCAAGATGGATAATTTTGCTACAAGAATTTGAATTTGATATTATAGATAGGCCAGGAAAGAAGCATGTCAATGCAGATGCACTCTCTCGAGCCTATGATGGTTTAGGATCATCTTGTGATGATGATGATTTCCCCGATGCAGCATTGTTATCCCTTGACACAATCCCTAGTGAATACATAGATATTTGGAATTATCTAAATGAATTCAAGTTTCCTGATGGTGCCAATGCAAAGACTAAGAGAAAGATTACTCAAGCCAGTCGTCCATATTCTATTCTGCATGGAGTATTATTTTGAATAGGACCTGATGGACAGTACAAGAGGGTAGTTGGACGTGATCAAGGGAAGGAACTGCTAGAAGAATTCCACAATGGTACATGTGGAGGGCACTTCTCTAGACAACTTACAGCAAGAAGGATCTTGGATGCAGGTTATCACTGGCCCACTCTTTTTAAAGATTGTTATAATTATTGTAAGACATGTGATATTTTTCAAACACATGGTAACCGTAAGACTTCATCAGCTCCATTATGCCCTATTCTTCCACTTGGTCCCTTTGAAAAGTGGGGAATAGACATTTAGGTCCACTTCCAACTACCTCACGCCAAAATAAGTATATTGTAGTTGCCACAGATTATTTAACCAAGTGGGTTGAAGCTAGGCCATTGAAAACAACTTCCATGGATGAAGTGGCAAGGTTCATATATGAACGCATTGTCACCAGATTTGGTTGTCCATTAGAAATTGTAACAGATCAAGGAAGCCACTTCATTAATGAGGTGGTAGAAGCCCTAGTCAATAAGTTTTCTATTAAGCACAGGAAGGCAACAACATACAAGCCAAGTACAAATGGACAGGTGGAACGAACAAATTTTGTGTTGTGTCAAATTCTAGCAAAAGATGCAGCCTTGCAGGTACATAAATGGGATAAAAGGATTCATGCAGCATTGTGGGCATATAGGGCAACATCAAAGTCAGCAACAGGATACTCTCCATTTCAGTTGGCCTATGGCATTGATCTAGTTCTTCCTATTGAGTTTGATATTCCCACTGTGAGAGTTATGAAAAATGAAAGGATGGATGAAAGTGATTCAGTAAAAGAAAGGTTGGTACATCTTCATTTGCTAGAGGAAATGAGGGAAATAGCAAAGGATACAAGCCATAAGAAGAAAATGAAGCAGAAGGAATACTTTGATCAAAAGATCCGTTGGTCTCCATTTCATGTGAATGACTTGGTTCTAGTATATGATTCCAGATACAAAAAAAGAAGACAGAGAAAATTTCTTCCAAAATGGATGGGGCCCTACAAAATAGCAGCTGTGCATGAAAATGGTACGTACCGACTGGAGGAATTGGATGGCACTCCCATTACGAAATGGGTCAACCATGACAAGTTGAAGATTTTCCAAGCACCAGAATAGTCTACTCCGAGGACGGAGTAGAAGCTAGGAAGGGGGAAGATGTCGACACTAAAATTTTCCTCCGTAATTTCTATTTCATTAATGTATGTATTAGGAATAGGATGTTGTTAAGTATAATTAGTAGTAGTGTCTGATAGAAGATAACGGCGCCGTCAATACGGTGCCGCCAATAATGTGGAGTACGGTAACAGTCAAAGTACAATAGGAATGTTGTAAAAAGTAAATATTTGTCGTAAGTGGTCTGGTAATGTTAAAATGTCAAAGTTTGGGTAATTAGAGAAGTAGGGTCTACATGATTAGGAATTAGAAATATTATATTGGTAATAAGGAAAAGGAGTGAGGTCATAAATATTTTGTGTATTTTATTTGTAAAAAGTCTAAAAATGTGGAACCCATGTAAAATGATAAGGTTTATCTTATCTTAAAAGATAAGCTTACATGTACAATAAGAGTTAAGGTATGGAATATGATTCGTCAGAGTGGATTTCTTATCCTATCTTAGAGATAAGATGGATAAGCCTGGAAGTTCTATAAATAGAGAGGCCACCCCCCTCATTTAGCATAGAAGGAAGTAGTGAGAAATATTGTAGGAAGTGTGCGAAGGAAGCCATCAGTTTAAAGGTGTGTTGAAGAAGCCATTAAGAGGTGTAATTGTAAAGTTTCTCCCATAGTCTTGGTGAAAGGAAAGTGAAGTCAATAACACTTGAAGTACCTCATGGGTGAGATTGTAACAATTTCATGTTAATATTATAATTCACTTTGATATTTCAGATTTGTCATCATTCCGTCTTATCATAGTCGATGGTATTCTTGTGTTATGTTGTTGTTTTGTTTCCAGATTACATCCACCAAACTAAAGGTTGTGCATTAGTAAATAATCATAGCACGAGGAGCTCTCGGTGAAGAATTATGAACTTCTTTTCCATGCACGTGTCCTCCCTCTCCATTCGTGCCTTTGAATATGAATTGTTTCTATTACTAGCTCATCATTCTATAGAGCATATCATATCTGTATCTAAGGAAAAATAGAATTAAGTACTAACCACGATGAGATCAAAAACATACTAGATTCAAATAGACACAGAACTAACACTTAAATTCAACCAATATCCTCCATTATATTAAATGCAATAAGTTTACAGAAGCTTCATTACAATATCAGTAGTATGCAAGTAGAATATTTAACAGCTTATCTCTATATGTCTCGATCCCCCTCTATTAAAAAGTTTACTACTTATATATAAGGGTGGGGAATTTACCTTCACCACTTATCCATTCCAAAAATAGGTCGCATGCTACTAATAGCCATGTGCTGTTACAAAAATAGCCACACATGCAAGTGCGCTAACAATAGATTACTACTAGCTAACTGATAGTAGTAGATCCATTTCTATCTTGTGTCCATGTAAAGTGCTTCATATCCAATCCTCCAAAAATATCCAATGCGTGGCGTGAACATCTCTGCCTCATTTGTGTGCTTTGCACACCATCTTTATTATGAGAAAAAATGGCTAAGTCCCAAAAATATGAACTTCTATTCCATGTACGTGTCCTCCGTATCCATTCGTGCCTTCGAATATGAATTGTTTCCCCACATGGACTTCTTGTGTGTTTTTCATCAAGTGTTCTTTGATCAAGACACATAAGGAATGATAAAGAAAGGGAAGCTAAAATCCTGACCAGGTCTAAAATGATTAAGCATAGGTAGGTGGTAGGTGTAAATACATTTTTTGTAGCCCTCAAGAATGAGGAATTGGATAAGGGTGATATCCACCTCGTCATATGGATTATGTAAAGGCAGAAAAAGATAACTAGTGAAAAGGGAAGTGGGATTTTCATTACCTTTTAGAAACAAGTTTGGCTCTTTGGAGGCTTATTTTTTAGGTTTATAGACCAACCTCCTGATAGCAAGAATACCCATCACTTTGGCAACGTAATCCATAGTAATCTCCATGATAATTCCCTTCATTTCAACCACTATACCTTTTTTAATAGTCTTCAAGGTGCTGGCAAAATCTTTTCTTAGACTTTCAAAATGACCTTCAAATTTTTTAAGGAAGGGCATAAAACCCTTGTTATCAAATAGAGTCATGGCTTCCGGCGTCACCCCTTCGCGATTAGTAGGTTTAATTCTAACCAGATCACTACCCATTTGGCTGCACAAAAAAATGTTCAGGAAATATCTCAAATTCTAGGTAGCCAGAGGATTACTTATAGGCCCAAAAAAGAAATTTATGCAAACACGAGAAGCAGTAAAATCTTCCTAGACACACGAGTGGATTCCCTCCCTGATCTTCGCATTATTTAGAAATAAATGCTCACTATTCCTATGACAGATGACCATGATGAATTTGACACACCATGAGCTGACATTATTTTTTGATGTGTCCATTTATGTCTTTATGTAAGTGTGTTCGTACCTTGGGATCAAGAGCTTCCACTTCATTGATAAGTGTCAACTCATCACAATTAACCACCATATTAGCTAAACAATCTGCCACAAAGTTAGCCTCCCTAAAAACATGCTTGAAGGAAATAAATTCAAATAAATTTGACATTTCCTTAATTCTCTTAATAAAGTTATGGATGGAAATAGAGATGGATCCTTTCCTAGTTATGTTGTTAATTATGTTTAGAGAGTCTCCTTCCACCTCAAAATTGACAAAATTGTGTTGGAGAGATATAGACAACCCCCAAAAAAACCCCTCATCTTTAAAAACATGGTTTGTTTGAGTGCCTAGGTTATGATGGTACCCAAGAATAAATCTTCCTTCAGAATCCTAAAAAACCCCCTCACATCCAACTCTGTCAGGGTTTCCTTTGGACGCACCATCAAAGTTCAACTTAAAACACTCCTTGTTAGGTTTCACTCATTGTTTGAGTCTAGGGTTTAGAGAAGGGGTACTAGTAGGTGTGGATCCCAAACCCCATTTTAAGGAGAAAATGAATTCATTCTTAAAGATAGACTTCTTTTGAGGGTTCGTATTAGAGAAATTAGCCAAAATGGTATTAACAAAACGGGCTCTAACTTTCTTGGAAGGCTCTTTCTTTCCTTTGAAGATTCTTCTATTTCTCTCCTTCCAAATCTCCCAATATAAATTCATAATAGAAAAGGTCCAAAAATATTTTAACCCTTGGCTCTTAAAAGGATTAGAACATTGGGACCACAACAATTTTATGGAATCAGGGAAAACCCAATTGACTTCAATAAGATTGAGAATGGTCATTCCTAACTGAGACTGGAAAGGGGCAGCTGAGAAAAAGGTGTGAGGATTCTTCACACTTAGATTCACACAATACACACCTGTTAACCAATATGGAAATTTCTCTTGTTTAGGTTGCTGACAGTTAGAATCTTATCATGGATGACCAACCACCAAAACATATTAATCTTGGGGATTAACTCTTTGACCCAAACACTTCCCCAATTGAAGTTTTTCTATTTCCCCAACCTCAGAAAAGGAGTTGTAGGCACTTCTGACCGAGAAGACTCCATTGTCCTCCTTAGACCAGTAAATGCTATCCTCTTCTAACCTCTCCTTATTAACAATAATGCCTATTAATTTTTTGTTAATAGAAGAAATCTCAATGTTGTTAAAATCATCCAAATCAATGGTTTTCCATTGTCCTAGGGGATCATCAAAGTTGAAAAATTCTCTGAGCTTGGTCCCATATTTGGTCATAGAATATCTATAGACATTGGGGTAAATGATATTAAGAGGGAGGTTCCCTAACCATTTGTCCTCCCAAAAGTTGATCGTTCGCCCATTGCCAACCATCCATTTGTTTCCCTCAGAGACCACATGTTTAGCTCAATTTATAAATTTTCAAAAACAAGAACCATTATAATCGTGGATGCAAAAGCACCATTCATTGGCAGATAGATTTGGCCAATATTTACCTCTGATAATAGAATTCCAAACACTCTCTTCCTTGACCAACCTCTAACTCATTTTTGATAGCATTGCTTTATTTATTTTAGACTAATCTCATATACTAAGACCTCCAAGTTTTTTGGGGGCGTAAACCTTTTCCCATGATATTAGAGGAATTCTATCTTTGGGTTCTAAGCCACTCTAAAGAAATATTTTTTGAATACTCTCAAACTTACTAGCAATTGAGGAGGGTAACCTATAGATAGACATCGTATAAACAGGTAAATTTTGAATCAAGCATTTGACGAGGACCACCTTGCCTGCTTGAGATGACAAAGAACCTTTCCAACCTTCAAGTTTCTTCAAGAACGTATCAATTAAGAAATTACAAACAACAATATTAGGTTTTCCACCCAATAAGCATGCCTAGATACCTAGTTGGGAGGGTTTTAGACACACAACCAAGAATTCCAGAAATTTTATTACATCTTCTTTCCAGGGTGTTGATAAAGAAAACCGAGCTTTTCCCATAATTGATTAATTGATCTGATGCCTCCTCATAATCACCCATTAGCTATTTGAATTCCATAGCCTCCAGGACAGAAGCTTTACCAACCAACATAGTGTCATCAACAAAATGATGGTGAGTAACCCTATTACAGTTAACAACAGGAGAAATACCTATGATCCTACCATCCAAGGAAACCTTATTTAGAGCTCTACTAAGGGTCTCGGCCATAATAATGAAAATAAAGGGAGAAATAGGATCACCTTGTCTTAACCCGTGCATGCTGTTAAAAAATCCACAAGGGGTCCCATTAATTAAGACCAAGAACTTAGCTATGGAAATACATGAAAGAATCAACATCTTAAAGTCTTCACCAAATCCAAACCTAGTAAGGACCTTTAGAAGGAAGGGCCAAGAGACTCTATCATAGGATTTTTCCATATCAAGTTTAATAAACATGGCTTTCTTCTTGTTCTGCTTAACCAAATGAAGGGTTTCCTGAATAGTGACTAAACCATCTTGGATCTATATTCCCATAATAAAGCCTCCCTGCTACTCAAAGATGATCAAAGGCAAGACAAGATGAATTATTAAAGCCAAGATTTTGGAGCACATTTTGTAGACACAATTACATAGGCTTATAGGTCTAAATGTTTTGAAATCCGTAGGATCACGGTTCTTAGGGATCAAGGTTAGAAAAGTTCTATTCAAATCTTGAGAGCATATTTTTGTTCTTAAAGAATTATTTAATAGCATTGCAAGTATCATCCTTCACAATCTCCCATAAATTTTAGAAAAAGAGAGTAGGAAACCCATCCGATGGTCCTAGATCTTTGTCAGGATTTAGGGATTTCACCATAAATTCAATTTCTTCTAGCGAAGGGATTTTGGTGAGTAAACAATTATCCTCTTCATTAATTAATTGAGGAATACAATCTAGAAAATTACTCTTCCTTAATGTTGTTAGAATCTCTGGAAGAAGCCAAAAGCTTGCTAAAAAAAGAACTACCAGCTTGTTGGATTTCCTTAGTGTCATTAAGCAACACTCCCTCTTCATACTTGATACATATACATTCTATTAGAGCTCCTTCTTTTTAGAGTTAAGATATGAAAGAACTTAGTGTTCTTGTCACCTTCTTTGAGCCATTGGACCCTTGATTTTTGTTTCCAAAAAAATTCTTCTTTTAGGAGAATGTTATGATACTCAGCTAATAATTCCTCCTCTTTTTTTTGTTCAAGTAGGAGATTGTCCTTAGTAGATGATTCCATATTGCCTTGGAGGGATGAAATCTCATGAGCCAGAGACTGATTTTTTCTCAAAAATGTTACAAAAACTTCTTTTGTTCCATCCTTTCAGGATTTTTTTTCACATGAGATGAGATTTTTAGCAATCTTGAATAAAGTTGTTCCTTTGATTTTCATATTCCACTAGCCCTTGAATAAATCAAAAACTATCCTCATCTTGCATTGCCACATCTTCTCAAATCTGAAGGGGGTCCTCCTCCTCTCTTTATCCTTGATTTGGAAGAGGATAGGATTGTGATCAGACCTAATGCGAGGGAAGGGAGTAAAGACCTAGCTTCTTTGTTCAACCATCCCCATGAAATCAGAGCTCTGTTAAGTTTAACTTGAATCAACTGATCACCTTTTCTTCTATTTGACCATGTAAATACTACTACCCCACATCTCAACATCCATAAGGTTATTGAGAGAGATTAAATCTTGAAGGTCTTCCATACTTTTAGTAAAATGAATATTTCCCACCTTATTTTCCTTAGGAACACAAAGGGGTGTTAAAATACCTCCAGAATCACCCATTCCGTCCCTTTAATAACATAATGTAATTTTAAAAAGATCATCCTGGATCTTTTTTCTTTCTCCTTTAATATTTGGTGGCGTAAATATTAGATAAGATCTCAGAACTCCTTAGACTTCTTATCTTGAAAATGAAAAGCCATATGGTTATTTCTACTAAGAATCTTCGTTCCTTTGAGTTTTTCCTCATTCCATATAACTTCCATTCCACCAGCAGTACCAATCAAAACTAACGGACAAAACCCTTAACAATGTTTTTGTAATACCTTCCACTAACCTCCAAGAAAGGACCCTTCTCCATCTTGGGGCTTCCTGCAAAGCCAAAAAGTCAAAATCGTGAGTCACCTCCAAATCCTTTATTAGCCTCCATTTAACAGGGTTGTTTAACCCCCTGACATTCCATGATATAAATATTCATTTAACCACTTAGTTCTTTGTTCTTATAAAACTCCTAAGATTGAGTTTAGATTGGGTTACATCATCTATTTCCTTTTGACTCTTGTTTCTTCCTTGTAACCTGTTTGAAGGGACACCTAGAGCCAATTTTTTTCTCTTTTGGTGTCACCTCAGATGTTTCCCCTTTGAAAGGAGTAACTAGAGAAGTCTCATTTTCAACTTGATTGGGGTCCCCCTTTTCAGAATCATTCAGCTCAGGGAGAAGATCTATTTGAGTAGAGACAAATTCTTGAATAATGTTATGAATGTTGTTAAAAACATGCTGGTTTTCATTTCCTGGTGTTTAAAACAACATTTTCAATTTCCAGCAAATTTTCAAATGGAATAGAAATCAGGTTTCTATAGATTCATTGATATTTCTTCCATCCATTAATTTTGATTGAATATTTTCCTTGGAAAATTCCTTAAGTAGATTATCCAATTTTTTTGAGGATAAAACTTTTTCAGCTTGAACGTGGAGCTTAGCCTTCTGGAACTGGGGTTTCACAAAATCTTTCTGTACTGGGTCTTCTTATTCCTTACTTCTATGAATCCCTCTTCATCTAACAACTTGAGCATCTGGGATTTGTTCACATTAGATTCATCTCCATTGTTTTCTGTTATTTGAATACCTTTATTAGGATTAAGAATACTTGGGAGAGTTAATAACCATATGAGCAATTTCCTTACCTTTTTTCTGTTCCTTGCTATGCTTCTCCCAGATATGCATTTGAGACAGTCATCTTACACTATTGCTTTACATGCCCCCAACCCTGACATGTCTCACAACTTTGAGGGCAGTTTTCAAACTCTATTTTTTGTTCCCAACTTCCCAATCTTGACCGCAGAGAGAATGATTTAGGTAGAGACAAACCCATCAAGGAGTAGATACGAAACTCTCACACAAACCACTCATGATTTAGTAAGCATCACATTATCCACAACAAACAAAGGTACCAAGAGTGTTTATGCAACTCCTTTAATAATATCCACATCCCACATAGTTCCAAAGGTAAACCTAGGAGTCTCACCAAGATAGGAAACTGATTAATATTCTCTCTATCAGGGTCGAACCTGGGAGTCCATTTCCTCAAAAAGAGGCCAAGTTTCCCAAGGAACCACGTGCCATCATTGAGGATCCTACTGAGGGTATTTAGAGTTGATTGAAGTTGAACATAGGAAGAAGCCATTTGGAAGGGCTGTGACATCCATATGCCCCATTGGGTTTCCATTTCAAGACAGACCAAGATCTAATGGAATCAATATTAGGCCTTCCCCCTACCAGTTTACCTATCAAGGCATTCTCCATTTGGCTCCATATTCTGATCTATAATAATATCAAGGATATCTAAGAACTTACATGTTCCATCCTATTTAAGCTGAGGAATGATTCCTAAGAATTTTTCCTTATCAAAGCTCAAAATATTTGCATATGATTTAGAGGAACCATTTTCCACATGACTCCCACCCATAGATAAAGTATCACATGTACCTTTCTCCCTTGAAGACCAATATAGAGCATCTGTCTTCTCTCTAGGAGGGATCTTCCTGTTGTCAGTTTCCCAACCATCATTGTTCAGACCCTTGTCCTCCTCTTCATCTTGTTCGCCTTTCCTACCCATCACTCTTGTCATAATTCCATAATTTTATATTAAACTATGGGCTACCATATATCATGGAGGGTGTCACAAAGGTTATCAGGGGAATTATAAAGTAAATAGTAGATACAAAAGATACTAGGATGGTGGCTATGAAAGAAATAAAGTCAAGGGTTATCAAAACAACCTAGGAAATGACTATCGAGGAAATCAAAGAAATGGATACCTATAACGTATCATAGGTACAAAAATGAGGGACATCTCATGATGAGTTGCACTAAATTGAAACAAAATCCATGTTAGAGAGATTAATAGAAAATACATAAAAGAGAAATTAGAAAATAAAATACTAATAAGAAAATCACTCACAAATACATGGAAATTAAGTTAAGAGTGGTGGTAAATATGAGGATTGGATACATAAAAGGAAAATACAAGAAATTATGGGGAAATAAATCTAGTGAGGAGGAGAATACAAATTCTTATTTGAACCTAGAAATACATGATTAGGATGTTACAAAAAGTAAAGAATTAATTACACAAAAATAAAAAAAATGATAGTGAAAAACATGTTTATATTGAGGAGATTGATATGATCAGATTTTTTAATCTGGTAATGAAGTAGGGATTATTACATAAAATTAAGATTTTTTTCAAATACTAGAAAAAATAGGAATAGACATGTAGAGTTCAATGAATTGAGATAGTAAAATTATTGTATTTAAAATAAAATGCAATTAGTGGAATTTTACCATGTACTTAGACATAAAGGTAGATGTAATGACTTTACAAAAGGTTTTTTAATATCAGCAAAAAATACATGTAATGTTATAAAGAATATGGGAGGCTATGTGAAATCCATGTTTATAACCATTCAGGTAAGAAATATAATTAACATATGATATCCTTAAGGTAACTTTAAGGTTGGTAAAAAGATTCAAACTTAACTTTATGGGTATAACCAAGATGGTAGATTTCAAATATAT
This sequence comes from Taxus chinensis, assembly GCA_019776745.2. Classification (NCBI taxonomy): domain Eukaryota; kingdom Viridiplantae; phylum Streptophyta; class Pinopsida; order Cupressales; family Taxaceae; genus Taxus; species Taxus chinensis. The sequence continues at coordinate 724,340,250 of CM034149.1, read as the reverse complement.
GGAGAATTTCTCCAAAAAAATACAACATATTCAATATTTTTAGCATTATAATGGTTTGAAAATTTCAATGGAATATCTAATTCTAAGAATGAGGAGGTACATTTGAAAGACATGGTATTATTTTCTATGTTCCATTGGAGACACAAATGAATTCATATTATATAGGAGGTTTGGCATGATGTTGATGGTGAAGAGGGTTATGATGAACTATAAGGGATATATGAAGTTGAAAAAGTTCCAAATTTAAATATGGATTGAGCAAAATAAGGAGGGATAAATTGGATTGTAAATTGAAGAGATTGAATCTTATGTTGATAAGGATATTTAATAATAGATTTATACATGATAGAAATAAGGGTGTGTAAGGTTTGCATATGAAGAGTATACAAAAATATATAGGTGTTTTGATATAGGAGCATAAAGAAAAACACAATAGTTTTGGTTTGGAGTGTTCTAGGGTTTATTTTTGAGGTATTTTGTGATGATTCCAACTCATTTGGATCACTCAATGTGTATGGAAGAGTGATTTTGGGGTTTCCCTTCAAAATTCATATTCAAATATTTAAATTATTAGTTTGTTGTTAGGAGGTCTAAATTCCTAGCTATGAAGTATTATAATGATGAAAAGGTTATAGATATTTATATGACATGTAAATGAAGTATTATTACTTAACCATATGCTAGTAAGCTTTACCATGGTTGGAGTGAACATTAGTTGTAAATTCCTCCTTTGGAGTATAGATAAATAACATTCATTTGAATAAGAGAGAAGAGAGGATTCATTTTAGATAGTTATAAAGGTATTTAGTAGGGAAAGAATAGAGGTACAGAGCCTTGCGGGCTCAAAAATTTAAGGAATACTCAAATTGATGTTAATCTGTAGGAATTCTGGAAGATAAACCTTATAAATATGAAGAGAATGTGTACAACCTATGAATAAAATAATTGGAATAAATTTTATTTGAGTATATGGTGATGATTTCAAGTTTAGGAATAGTGTAAAGAAGTATTTTCAATAAAAATGAATAACGATTAAGCCATAAAACATGGAAAGAATATATTATGGTAGAAAATTGTAAGTAAGCGAATGTTTTTGTTATTTCTTGTGTGATGAATCTTTAGATATGGTTAATAGGATTTCATGGTGGATGGATAAAGGAAAAAAAATTATTTTCATTCTTAGAAATATTGCAGAACTATCCTTATTTAAAGAAAGATTCAAAACCCTAGTACTAAGAAAAACTCAATCCTTATAAGACTATAAATGGTCCTTTTGAAAAAAATTCAAAAAATGTTAATAAGAAAGAAACCAAGTGGTACGTATGGGAGGTGTTCTAGGGTATGCAACATAATATTGAGCTTTGAAAAAGTTATAGAAACTAAGAAACAAAAAATAATATAAAAAGAGGAGATCTTGGGTCTGAGAAACCCTAAGTTAGGGTTAGAACAAAAAAGGAGGCATAATTTCATTTTAAACCATTAGAAAATCCTTAAAACTTTGGGGATAGTGATATTATGGTTGGAAGGTGTTTATTCATTTTGAAGGAAAATGGTTGAGATTTGGGGGAATTAAAAGCAAGAAACTCATATAAAATATCTTATACACTCAATCTTGGGGTTATTTTAGTAGTCATGCATCATAAGAAGTGATAAAATCATGAAAAAATAGTACACAAGGTTGGAATGAGATAATAATAAGTCCCTAGTTGATTTATAATCTCTATGAGAGTTTTTAAGAGTGATTATGTAAAATTCCTAATTAAAATTTATAGCCAAATTCCAAGAAGCCAGTCTTGAGAGGTTGAGAAAAAGAAATGAATATATTTCCAAAGTTAGCCTATAATACCTTATGAAACCTAGTAGGGGGTAGATAAAATATTAAATAATGTGTGGACACATTTTAAATAAGGAAATACAAGGTGGTTAAGGGAAATTTTTTAAAACATAGTCAAGAACCTTCTAAATGACTAGCCCAAGGGTTAGTTTGCAAAGAAAGTGCATCAATATCCTCATTTTATAGTGAAATGATTACTCTAGATGATTTATCACAATGTAAAATAGGTGTTTATCATCTAGAGTAAATTACACAATGTAAATAGCATACTAGGAACTAAGCACTATCTATCTCCACCTAAGGTTGCATCTATCAAGGCATAAAAGAGCTCCATTGCATCCATCTAGCTCCATCAAAAGGGACACAAGGGCTGGTTTTCTGCATCAGACATCATAGGAGGGAAGTTCATTCTATTCCATGCACACATTTATTACATTCTACATCTAGCTACTTTCTCATTACTCCAAGTGTGACACACACAAGAGAAAATTATGGAAAAATTCCACACACACGTACACAAAACTACATTGGTTTTTAGATGTAGTGTAGTGCTCAGTAGTAGTTCCATCATTATGGTGGTCGAGGATAGTGTGACCCCTCATTTTGCATCTTTATTTTTTGGATTTGATGTCTATTTGATGTTTTTATAGATCTATTATTTATTGTAGGTTTATAGTGACCTCAACGATCATTGTACGAATCCATAGCGACAAAATGCAAGCATCAGTGAACATATTATGACCCTACGAATTTAAATTTCTGAGCATTTCCACAGACCTAGGCACCTAGGAAAAGGCCTAGGGCACCCCTGTCCCTCTCCAGGCGCCCCAGTCTAGTCATATTCTCCAAATTTGTAATGTTTTGTGCCTGAGTGTGACAATATGTTCTTCATATTTCTTTGTTTTCCATCTCTATGCACTTTCTAGAACTTGACGAATCAACTAAGGCATCTTACCCTTCTTTGTACATTATGGTTTTCATTATTTATTTCTTGATTCCTTAGATCTATTTCAGTGCTTCATTATTTATTTATTTACTACAATATTGCATTTAGATTAGGCATATATTTCTATATATAGCTTAATCATTTTGGTGAACCCGACTACTTTCAGGATTAGGATCATCTTTTTTCCTCTATCATGAGTCGTAAAATTCTACAAATATCTTCGTCTAATTTACTTAAGATGTATCCCAATCACCAAGTTTTTCTGATAAAAACCTTAGACACCATGTATCTTCCTCAATATATGCCACCACAAAAAATAAGTATTATCTTTAATTTTTTATATGATGACCCTAGCCTTTATGATCCTCTATCTAATAATCCATGTTAGACTCAATTCAAGATTTTCATTATTTATTCCAAGACATATTTTAGGTTATGGAATAGATTATTACATCTCTCAAATCTGAAATCCACTAATGAAGTACGCTTCTCAGGCTCATGTTTGTTCTCCTTATACATTCAATATTCATTATATGTCTTCTACATGTGCTTATATCAATGAGCCTCAAGTCATACCTTTTCCCTAGCCTCTCACCTTTTATCTCAATGCTAAGCAACAAGACATTCTTACTGAGCTCCATAGTCATCAATTAATCACTTTACCATCTATTCAAGACCATCCTCCTTACCGACTTGTAAAATATCAAGGTCGCCCATAAATAAAATATCATCGAATCAATGGACATAATGACAATGATTGTTATGATTTACAATGAAGAATCAAACATCTTGAGCATCAAGTCTTTATCTCATTCTCTACACAATATTTTGTTGCATACCCATCTACAAATGCCACATCTCAATGGGTTCTTAAATCTGATTAGACTATGTCTAATGAGCATCACGCCATCACTTCTAATGGGTTTTCTATAGAAATTCAAGCACCACCTAAACAACCACCTCTCAAAATAGATATAACACCTCCTCCTGTCAAGTCATCTATGGAATCACCAAGTCAAACTACGCAACCGCCTCTCAAAATTAGTTCAGCTTCTCCTATCAAGTTTTTTGTGGCATCCTCAATGCCACCACAGATCCCACCATTCAAGATTACTCCCCATCTTACTCCACTTCCATTTCCAATTCATTTTTTCAAAGAAACTAATCCTTCTACTAATGGTCAAGACACATTTCAAACTCTGCCACCGTTGCATGGTCCTAATGTTGCTTCCACCACTATACGACCGCTTAATCTCTTACAGGTGATTTTTCTCACCTCACTACCCAATGACACACTTTTGTGCTTCAGTTCACACTTGATTGTTCAGGGAATCTTGTACACATGAACCTCCACACTGCACTACACATTATACATCCTACCACATCCTACATACACATAATCTTACATCTTACATCCTACATTTTACATTTTACATCTATCATGCATACATTGTTCTCTATACCTCATACACATTCTACACCTATACTATCTACACATGTTGCATTACACCCTATACATTACGCATTAAATTTTTTACATATCACACTACATCTACTACACGTATCACACATTCTACTCACTATCCTCTACATGTTGCACTCATTACCATATGACACACTCTAGTCTCACAGTCCATACTGGACTGTTTAGGGTATACATCACAAATGGACCTCATCACACTCACACATTTGACCATTAAATATTTTTTTCATGTGACACTCTTAGTGATATACACTTTATGCTAAATCATCACCTATTATGCTCATCTTGTGATATACACCATAGGCTACATCATCACTTCCTCTAGAATCATTTAGTGATATACACAACTGGCTACATCATCACTTCCTCTAGCATCATTTAGTGATATGAATCATTGGCTACATCATCACTTCCTATAACATCATCTAATAATATACGATTTAGAATAAATCATCACCTATTCTACTCATCTTGTGTTATACGCTTTAGGATAAATCATCACACATTCTCATACCTCATCTCTATGTCACATATCATCACTACACATTCACCACACTATGATACATACAACACAAAGTTAGACCATTTCTTGGTGATTCACTCTCATTTATGATTTATTCTTGACTATTGAGGGGGCATAAATAAAGGAACCTCACTACATATAACTCCATTCACTCAGGGCACGCAGATCCTATCATTCACACTGCATTCCATCTCACCTCATCCACATCATACGACATATATTGGTTGCATTTAGTCTTTCTTACATTTACTTGTTACATGTTCATCTTATTACACGTGCTAGATATATATCCTATATGTCATTTTATTTCTCATTAACACATGTGTGTTCACTTCCCTTTCTATTTGTGATCACAAACTCTATAGATGCATTACACGTAGCATGGATGCTTAGCGTAACACCTAGTACCAGTCTCATAGTGGCTCATGGGGGCATCCAATTTCATACAATACATGTGTTATTATTTTATTTTGTACTTAGTAATTTACTTTATCAGATTATACACGTCTTGACATACTTTTTATCTTTCTAGCATGCTAACAGGTACTTCATGTGAAAAATTTGTTATGTAGGACTATTTACCTACATGGTTATCTGTTACATTGCTTACACTTGATTCTTATTGTATGCTATTGTTTGTAGGATTTTCCCTTAGTCTTGTGTGCATATTTGTTTGTTTGCGGCCACTACAGCCTTGATTATTTTGTGACATCGTGAGTGACGTCCCATATTTGCAACCCACTTTTCGCACTATAATTGTCTTCTTGTGTGTTATAGCTTACACTTTATCTTATACATGCATGCTTTTCTTTGGTTGTACTAACATTTGTCTTCTAGCCACTTGTTTGCATGTGCCTTGGTTTCTACTAAGCACATCCTCTTTCCCCTGCAGGGAAAAAATTTAGCAATTGGTCCTCCTTTGGGCCGCATTCTCCTTCAGCGACATCGCATGCACCCCAAATGAGGGGGGCATCATTTGGGTGAATTATTCACCCCATACAAAGTATACACAACATAAAATAATACTGATATAGTACAATTTTCAGATTGTGGGGCTCAAAACTAGACTTGGGTCCATGACACAATGACCTTTCCTAGATTTCCCAAGACTGGGCGGTATATCACATAATGGACTTTCCTGGATTACCTCAGACTAGGGGGTATATCACACAAAAATGGGTAGTTCAACATTATCTATAGAACTCCATACACAACAAATTTTACATGGCAGACAGTCCTTAGCATTTATACACAGCATCTATAATGGTGTTTTATACAGTGGGAACTAGTTTAAGGTTGGAGGATGTAGTCATTTATTTTACCCTTAATACTTCTTTCTAACCCCAACCCCAAGTTTGTCATCCTATCACCCAATGGGCAGTTGGGTCACTCACCTGAGGCATGCACGGGTGCCAAACTCCTCTTTTATGTGAGATTTGTGAGAAGGTTCCACCATTAATGGAGTATTAGTTACGTAGACCCGGAAGTACATTCACTTATTTAAAAAGGTAGAAAGATGCATAACTAACAAATCTACACATTAATGCAACACAAAATCTAAATGACATTATAAGAAGTCTAATAAACCATATCTGAGCTATAACATGCTAAATATTAGAAGGGTTTTCACCCATAAAATATATATATATATAGAACAAACCCATATATATATATATATATATATATATATATATATATATATATATATATATTGATTTAAAAGAGTCATCTCAGTAGCCACATTAAATAGTCAAAAGTAGTCCATACTCAGACCATATGTATCTAAATGGAGCCCTTGAGACTATGTCCTCCTTATTATAACCTCTATGATATGAGATCCTAACCATACTTTTTCCCATACTTAATCCCATTGTATATAGATCTCCCAGTACCCATACATATGCGTATAGTCTAGTCCCTTACCTAACACTTCTAGCACTAAGTACGTTGCTAAACCCTAGCACTACATGCAATCTACTTTTTCTATGTCTATGTATTTCATGTCTCTGTCTATCTATATCCCTTTTCCTGGCCCAAGCATTCCCTTATATAAGATCAGCACCCACCGATATGCCTTCTCCAAATTCAGATCACATACCAAGTTTTGATGTGGTCCTCCATAGGTGAATGCTTATCCCTTTGCAAACCCTCCACTCTTTGTAATTACGTCTCTAAGAATATTCCCTGCATGGAATATCTTTTTCTTAGTCTCCAAGGCTCCATGCTGGCACCTTATCCACTCATCATGCCTAGTTGGGTCCTTATGTTTTTCCTCAAGTGACTCCATGATGCTGGTTATGGTTAAGTCCTTTAAACCCATGTTCTACCTCCCACATGTGCCCTGGTTTTACTAAAACCCTTATTAAACCCCTTTGTCTTGCATGCTTTCCCCTAAGTTCCCTTCTTCTCACTGGTCCTACGCATACACGCCTCTTAGTACTTAGCCAATATTTTAGGTTCCCCACACTACGCATGTTCTCCATCCTTTGAAATAACCTATCTCTTTTCTTCAAAGAACAAAGAATAGTAGTAACGGGGACAATCTAAATAAAGAATAAAAGAATAGAATAATCTACTACTACTATAGGATGAGTCAGAATTTCTTCTTCACGGTTACCTCAATCTTCTCTCAAGCATCTACCTCACCGTACGCCTACTGAAGTATGGTCATCTACTAAAGCGCTTACATCATAAAAACTTAATTTATTTCTCTTAGCATTCATTGTATCTATAATGCCTTCTAGTTTCTTTCTTAGATCGCCCAATGCGTGTCCATTTTTTGAGTGAACCTAGGGATATAGCTCCTTAAGTTGATTCTTAACCAAACCCTAGCAAGGTTTTAATTGCTTCCAAATTTTCTCCACCTCGGCCAGGATCTTATCGTGCTCCCCCTGTTGCCTTTGTTTCTTTTCTTTAAATTCTTTTAGATCCACCTCATGTGTAGCAACCAATATGCTCACTACCCTATCTTTGTCAGTGTAATTGTCATATATAGCCTCGGCCATTTGCACGTGGCAGGTCTTTACAGTGGCAAGGAGCTTGGAATACCAAGTAATTGTCTCCCCAATATTCAGTTTTTCTTCCTCCTTCTGGCGCCATCACCTCTTCCACTGACTCCAATGCGAGTGGCCACCTTTCCATGGTGAGGATGTGGGTTAAGTCTTCCAAGCATTGCATGGTTGACTCATATTTCTACTTAGGCGGGGCTAGGTCTTGGGTGCTTCAATATTATGGCATCTGAAATGACCTCTATATTCTTATGGATCTCATGCACACTTTGCCTTTTCATCCCTCAGTTCACACCTTAACTGTGCATTGATCAATTCCTTCTATTTTATCTCTTTTTCCCACTCAATGATCTCCTCATTCTTCTTCTCAATCTCTTCCTCCAAAACCCTTATTCTATCATTCCTTCTCGAAGATTCTTGCTTCTACCTCCACCGATACCTTATTGAGCATGTTGTATAAACTTGCTCATCAGATAGTTGTTGGGCATTCACCAGAGGGTTTACTCCCTTGGCATCTGGTATCTTCATCAATGCATCTCAGTTGACCTTGAATTTGGGTTCATCAACATGGGACTCAAAATCCCAAGATAGCATTTTCCTCATGTGCACGGGTATGCACCCTCTTCATCAAAAGAAGACCATGCAAGGAGTTGGTTTGTAGGCACGGTACTTTGGAAATGTGCACATAGTACCTTGTTTGGATCATTGATGTAAGTCATTTCTTGTTCTTGCGCTCACTACTATGCCCTTTCCACCTATGCATGTGCTACCTTTGGGAAGCTTACTGCTAAGTTGGGGTCTCCACCCATGCTTCCATACTCCTTTCCTCACACTTTCTACTTTCCTCTATTTCCTTTAATACTTCCTCAGTGTTATGCTCCACCTCTTGATCCACTAAGTCCTTTATAATTCTTGCTACCTCCCTCTCCATGGCATCCTCTATCTACTCCTTAGTCAAGCTTGGAGTCTTTTGATCCTTCATGTTTACTTCTTCACTTCCTCCTTTGTTCGTGAGTGCACCTCCTTCATCTCATCCTTACTCTTCATTTCCCTCTTCCTCTGACTCATGTACATCGATGTACACAGGGATTGTTATGAGCCACATCATGCTCTTCATCATCCTTGTCACCCTTGTTCGCCTCCATGCTCTTTGTTTCTTCTGATTCTTCCTTTTCTATTATTCTTTACTTCTTCCTAACTGGTGATTCCAATATAGGAGACTTTTCTTTTTCTTCTTCCCTAGGCGAACTCCTTTCTTGCCAGTGATTCTTATTTTGCAGGGGACTTCTCTTACTCTAGCACCTCTTCCTCAGGTGTCTTCTCTTTTTCTCCTACGTAGGGGACTTCTTCCTCCATGCATAGGTGTTTGGTCTTGCACCTAACTCCTATGTGCACCTATAGACTGCATTGTATGTGTGCTTGGTGCCTTTTTCTCAGGATCCTCCTCTCTCTCCCTTTTCCTTGGCATGGCCTTCTTCCTTATGGTGGAGGTCTTCCAAGATAGAGATATCATTTTTAATGTAAGTGCCTTTCTCATACTTAGGCCTTATACGCAGGTATACCCTTGTTGCGGTCCTCCCAGCAATAGGAAATGTCACTAGTTTCAACATATGTATGTCATGGGAGACATACTTCTCCACATAGGCACATGCTTCTTGGGATATATCAAATTTTCTATGCATAGCTCACAGTAATCTTGGTCTACCATACTGAGGTAAAACCTTAGCTTCTTTTCCTCTTTGAATCAATTGACCCTGACCTGGAAGTATTGTGTTGTGAAGGAGAATGGAAATTTGCACCAAGGACCCTTAGTGCCATCTGTCAGAGTAAACCTACCAATACAAAAATGTTGGTATACAGAAAATTCAGCCTTGCCTTGCAGTAAAGTAGGTAACTACTTGGGTATTCTCCATTCAACATCAAATGTGTCACGCATCTGCTTATACCATTTTTCTAGGCACGCCTTATGGGTGGCCGTCATGGTGTCACAAGTGTATTGCTCAAATCTTTTGGTGGGGGAAGGGTTCTCATCTAGGTACTCCCAAACAAATTTATCTAGCCCATTGGGCACTCCAATCTCTAAAAATATAATGGTAAGGAGGACATTACCAAACATGATCTTCTCTCCATCATGCAGCGGCGTTGATGATTTATTCTGCTATGAAATCTGATAGGTTATAGATGGTCCCCTCTGAGATCTTATGACAAACATTCAACCAATCCTTGTTGATATGTGTCCATCTCTCCTTCCCATTCATCTTTGTGACCAAGCACACAGCCATCCTCATTACAGGGTCAGAAATTGAAGAAATGTCGAAGTAGCGTGAACCCTTCTTGTAGTCATAAGCTTTAATGGTCTTCTTAATGGCCTCCTTATCATCTAAGTCATCATCTAATGATTCTCCTTTGCTAGATAAGACTGGTAAACTTAGAAATCAGCTGGGGAGTTATTCACATCCTTCATCCTACAAAGTAGAAGTGGTCTTCATGCACGTGTGACATTAACCACATGGTATAGTCACTCAGGTTTTCCAAAATAGGGAAACTCATAGAGTTGCAATAACCCAAAATTCTCCATTTTCACCTTTACCTCATCATCATAGATAGGTATTCCATCTGGTGTCCTCTTGGTCTATAGGGAAAACTAGTTCCAATGCCATCTCATTCTCTGTGGTGCTTGTTTGATGGTTGTAGTCACTCATAGACATATTTCTAACATGTGATACCCATTCCTTACCAAGTAATACGTCTATCTGGATATTGCATCTCTGTGTACCATTCTTCATTGAAACTGGTGGAGACAACTTGTTTCCCCTTGCCCTTTCCCTTCTTTGGTGAAACATTTACTACTTTCCTTGGTGCCATTTCTTCGTCGGGTCCTTAAAATTTCTTCCTTTCTCTTGATCCTAGCTTTTCTCAACTTTGCGGCTCCACTTCTTTTTGAAAATTCCTTCAAACCTTGTGCCCTAGCTTCTACGAACCCTAACCTAGAAAAAACCCTTTTTCCATAAGATGATGTAACACCCATGGGATCCTCTCACATGACCTTCTCCACTCATGCCCATGTACTCTTTTTCCACTCCAGTTCATTGATCAAACTAGCTATGCATGCAAATCTTCACAACCCTTTTTTGCACAACTTTTCTTTAAGGATGCCCTAGTTCATGAGACGCTCTTCGATAACACAAATACAAGGTAAAAAATAATGCACCCTGACCTTCTACTTATAGATTTTTTTTTTTTCCAATAAATGCCATGCCACCTACCAACGTACTCTTACATTAAAGGTGGATTTTTTCCTAATGCCAACCTTCAGCGCTTTTACCCCCACACCCAATCCTGTGCGTGAAAACTTCTACAACCTTCTAGTGGCACAAAAAAACCTTATTGACCGAAGATCCTTACATGCGTGCTTTTAGTTCCGAAGGCACCTCTTCTATCCTTATCCTAATTTTTGACATCACCTACCTCATGTTGTTCCTGTGCTTCTCACCCTTGTACATGGTTTTTTGTAAAGCCTTTCTAACACCAAACTCCTCATGTTCACCTTTTCTACATGCACTCTTCCAAACTATGTGCTTTTGATCCTTCAACCTGGGCCATTGAAACACAACTTCTAATACCAGCTTCCAGTACTTGTCGCATCACTTCACCCCACACAAAAATAGATGTGTGGTCCTCTGTGCATAGAATTTTTTTGAAATAGTAAGTGGCTACTAGCACACAATGTGCACACAAAAAACAAAAAGAAAGGGAAAAGAAACAAGAAAGGGAAACAAAGAGAAGGGAAATGTATTAAGGGAAATCCTAGGCTAATTAGAAATACTACCTTATTTACAAACACAAAGAAGACTTATTTATAGTAGGGCTTTAGCCTACTCCCATTGAAATGGCCTGGTAACCATGTTCCATCCAGTGCTTGTAACTGGAAAGTTCCTGAATCAAGTATATAAGATACAATGTATGGGCCCATCCAATGGAATTTGAATTTCCCAGGATGGTGCAAAAACTTGGAATCATATAATAGAACCATCTTCCCAACCTCAAACTATTTGTTCCTGATGTGTCTATCATGCCATGCCTTCTACCTAGCTTTTTCTATTTTCTGACTCCAACGAGCAATAGCCACCTCTCATCTAACTGCATTAACTTATCAATCCTTTCCTCAAGCACTTGTTCATCATCTAATCCTCTTGCATGCGCATATACGCAGTGATGGTAACATGAATTCAATAGGTAACACTACTTCTATGCCAAACACCAATTGAAAAGGTGTGGCCTTGTTCAGTTTTTTATAAGTAGTCTAGATATGACCATAACACAACAGAAACTTTATCATCCCAATCCTTTCTTCCCACATCACAAATCTTGGTTAACGTGTGATTCAGAATTTTTTAAAATGCCTTAGCAGTCCCATTAGCTTGTGGGTGATAAGGGGTAGTCTTGTGGTGGGCTACCATGAATTCTACCAATAAGATCCTAACTATCTCATTCAAGAAATGAGTACCCCTATCACTTGTTAAACTCAACGGACATCCATATCTACTTGATTATGTTTTCCCACAAGAACCTAGCTGTTGTTACCACTATGTAATCCCTTGTAGGTGTCTTCTATCCCAACCTTATAAGATAATAAGTGCATGTAATAATATAGCAAAACATGTCCTTCACATGCGGATGGGGAAATAGGGCCTACGAATTCAATTTCCCACTTCTCAAATGGTTCTGCACTAGCAATTGGTCTTAATGGAATTTCATCTCTTTTCCATGGTTTACCAAGGTGCTTGGCAATGGTCATAGGCCTTACAATACTCGATACAATCCTTGTAAAATGTTTCCCACCAAAAACTTTCTAGAAGGATCTTGTGCATGGTTGCATTCCCTGCATAGTGTCCTCCTACAATTCCACCATGTGCTTCCTCCATGATTGCAACACGTTCATGTTCTAACACACACTGGCACAAAATCTCATCATGGACCTAACTTGTATAAGTCTCCACTAATTAACATGTAGGGTGCATGATGCATATGGCTAACTTCTTCCTTTCCAAAGTCTTCATTCCCTCCGGTGCCACACCCATCTTGAGAAACATAGAAATATCTTCCAAGTTAGAGGAAGGGCACCACAATCTAAATAGTTGTGCATATGGCATTATATCCTCAATTCTCTACACATCTTCCCCTAAGTCAATCCTTGATAAATGGTTAGGTCCCAAATTACTCTTACCCAGTTTCACAACAACCGTAAACTAAAAATCTTGAAACAACATGACCCAGATGCATATGCGCCCTTGTAAAACAAGCTTGTTTACCAAGTAATTCAATGTCATGTGGTCCGTGTAGAATATAAAGGGTGTTTCCAAAAGATACTTCCTAAATTTTTGCAGCGCGTAGATCATTGACAATGCTTTGTGCTTAGTAGTTGTATAGTTTTGTTCTGTTGGGGTTAGGTCTTCTACTAGCAAAGCACAAGGGGTGGTCAAAAATTCCCTCTCTAGGTTGTGTTAAGATTGCCCCAATCGCCACTCCTGAAGCATCAACATGTACATGGAATGGCTTATCCCAAGAAGGAAAGCATAATATGGGTGTAGTGATAATCTTATTCTTTAATGTATCAAATGCCATTTGTTGTGCCTCTCCCTAGTGAAATTTAATTTTGTGTTTAGAAATTTTCCAATGGCATGAGATCTTGGCATACCTCCTAATAAATTTCTGGTAATACCCCGTATGCCTAAGGAATCCACGCACTATGCTCTAGCTGGTAGGTTCCCCCAATCCACAATAATGATGAACTTCTAAGGATCCACCTAGCAAGCCTTCCTTACATATGATATGCTCCAAAAGGGTTCCAAATGGAGTAGTGAAAACACATTTCTTAATGTTGAGGGATATCCTCAACTACCAACATCTTTCAAACATCAACCTCAGATTGTCACAATGATCCCTCACTAATCCATATACCATCTAATCATCAAGGTAGACTTGAAGAAACTTATGGATGAAGTCTTTAAATGCCTACACCACAATGAACGAAAAACATAGTAGGTGCATGTCTTCAGTCCAAAAGGCATGTGACTGTGTAGGAAAATATTCCCCATTCGGTGGTGAAATTTGTCTTTTCTTGGTCCTCCTTTGCAATTATAACCTAATGATATCCTGAGAATCCATCTGTGAAAGAATAGATCTTGGGCCTAGCTAATCCTTCTGGGATCTCCTTAGTGAAGGGGGTTGGAAAAGGGTCAATAACACATACCACATTCAGATCCCTATAATCAACACAAATCCTTATCCTCCCATCCTTCTTAATGTTGATGACCATCAGACTTATCCATTTTGATTCTTCAATAGCCTCAATGATCCCTGATGAAATCATCTTCTCAATCTCCTCCTTGAATTTAACGTATATATTCAGATTCATTTGATAAGGTCTCTTCTCAAATTGGGTGCGTACCTTCCTTTAAATTGATCTTCATTTCTCCCAAGGAGTGGTGAAATATTTTAAGCTCATGGTACCCACGTGGAAAACAAATCCTAAAATTTTTGCAACAAATTGAATGATCTTTGAAACCTCCTTTTCTATCTAGTAATCTCCAATAGTAGCCTCCTTAGGTTCTACCTCCAAACCAATGTTAACCTTCTTAGTTTTCAGGGGTTCATGGTAGGTGCGTGCTTTCTCATTAGCACTATCCATAACTTCACATGTACCTATAGTATGGTTAACATCCAAATTTTCTACTTCTTTCCATCGATCACATAGACCAATTTTCCTTTCTCTTTTTCCATATATGTGCACTCAAGTTATATCTCCTCTTGATTCTTCCTCATCAAAATGTGCTTCTAAGCTAGGTTCACCCAATAATTCCAGTATTCTATCCTCCATCATGGCACTATCACCCATAGTTAGGTGCTTAACAACCTGTAACACCTCATCCACCGATGGCTTAGTACTCCAATATTTGAAAGCTTGAAGGAGGTCAGTCGTTAACTCCTGTCAGTTTCCTGTTCTGATGACGTATCTCTGAGTGAATGTACCATGCACACATGCAACCTTGTAAGGTGGAGTACAACTTATGCACCCATAAAGAAGTGGTAAGGCTTCCACACCTTCCATCTAGGCCTTCTCACATGCTTGGATGTGAAACGAGGTGGGTTCCTTCCCATGATAATCTTGTATGATAGTAGGTGCATTTCTCTAGACAAACCTAACAGAGAACATGATTCTCACTTCACATCACTCTAGAAGGTTATCACGATGGGTCACCCACAACGTGCTACAGTCCTGAGAAAGGTATAGCTAAGCATCCTTCTCCTTTTGATCTCACATCTCCACTGGGTCTCCATTTCTCGTAGGAAAACATCAGGGTTGGCTCCCCAGAATAACTTGGAAACTTCTTTCCTCCTAGGCATTTGACTAAGCACCTTTGTTAATCTCATCACATAGAGCCTCTTAACTACATTCTGAACTAACTCATATGTCTCATGCACCCAATTTTCACATGCCACACTAGTTGTATCACTTATATATTGAGCATCTTCCCACTGAATAATGCCCTCTTTTGTCAGTTTACACAACTTCAGGGTCCCAGATAGTGCACACATAAATTATGTCTAGGTCTTCTTCTCCTAAAGGATCAATATAGGGCGTTGAATTCCCATCTATCAAAGGAATGATGGTGTGTTCCTCTTTGTTCTCAAAAATTATATACCCCTTATTAAAATGTAAGTCATTGTTCTTATATCACTAGGGACACCCAAGTAACATTGGAAAGTTTCCACCTCAGAAGCGCTAAGACTTCGAAGTCTCCAGTGAATTTCACCCCTTGGATAGTGATAACAACATCCTTTAAAACACCAATGGGAATTTCCTTTGTCTTATTAGCCATATACAACACATTTGAAGATGGTTATAATGGGGGCCTTCCCATTTGATTCCAGGCATCCAAGGTGAGAACATTAACTTCCATGCATGTCAATCAGAATATTGCTTAGGATCCATCCATCAACAACTGCATTCAAGGTAATCTCCTTATCATATTTGAGGCTATGGGGAGGAAGGTTAGCATGCAAAACCTTCCTCTCATGATCTTCTCTAGTGCTTGGTATCTTGTCCCTCAACCATTATCCTAATAGAGGAATGATATTCTCTTGGCGTAACATCTTACATACCTCTCTTGACTTCATCTATATCTGACTGAGGGACCTCAGTATTTTTCTTCTACCCTAACTTCCTGGATTTCTCCTTTAGACATTGGATTTCCCCTTGAAGACTCTAAATTACATCCATGGTCTCTTGATAGAATTCCTTCTGATGGGTAGGGTCTGATACTTCCCATACACCACCTCTTCTCTTGTAATTAGTGGTCTCTGCCTTGGTATTTCCCTAGTATGCACACACTCATCTCACATTGTCATAAGTACAAGTTATAACTTTGACTCACGCATCACCTTGACATCCACTGTGAGTCTTCTTTCTTAACGCTTACCATCCCGACACCCTTGTCTTTCCGTTGTTACTAGCTCATGTGTTCAAATATCTCTTGATAACTCCTCATACTTGTGCTTCTTTCCACACCATGAGCATGTAGTAGGTCAGGACATTCACACTTGTAATAATCTATGGACCCATAGTTATAACAAGTTCCACAAGGTAATTCACATCTTCCACCTCCTTGATTTCCACAACCTCTAAATCCTCCACAAAAGCTACTTCCATGAGCTCCTCTGATCCGCATGTCCTTCATAGTGATGACCATCATCCTTGGAATTTGTTATAACATTGGTCTGGCACACACCAATATCAATGGCATCATGTATCTAGTCAATTAATCTACAATCCTTAGTGTCATGAGTAGTAGAAGGTGCAAATCTTTGCAATAGCAATGACACATTCTTACATATCACGTGCTGCAGTAGTGCACACCTACTTGCATCATGATCTCTGTGGAAAATTTCAGAGTCTATCATCATGATGTGTACCAATCTCTGAGGATAATTATCCTTCATATGCCCCTCTACCTCACAATCCCTGCACCATAGGCCACTACGAGTCTCATGGGCTGAGTTTGTAGATAGCTTCTCCAGCTATTTTTCCATTACAGAAATCTAAGCTTCAAGAAAAGGACTAGCACCAATATCCACACTTCCTATAGCCTCAGCGCACAGGGAAGCCTCCAAGGCCTCATGTGGGTATTTGAATGTCTTATGCAAAAGCACTCTCCTAAAGGGTGTTATTAGTGCTCTAAAAACCATTGAGCATGCTGAGAAGGATGAATATCATAAGATAATTTTGATAAAAGAGTCTTAAAATATGTGTCATACTCCCACACACTCTTTTCCATACCTTGTTGGATCTCCTTTAGAATGCTAATGCTCTTTTGTTCGAACTTAGGAATATGGAATTCAGTAAGAAGGGATTATGCAGTGCGGTATAATCTACTACTGTTTAGTGGGGGTCATACTTCTAGTACCAACTATGTGTATGCCCTTACAACGTCATTTCAAACTAACCTTCCTTCCACTCAGGGGTAGTGATCCCCTTCATGTGCCATAGCAACTCACACTTGTTTACATGCTCTGCAACATCCTCAACACCTTTGTAATCTGACAGATGCAAAGATATTTCAAAAGACACTTGCTGAGGTGGTTGAGGCCCTTGTCTGCCTGATCCAAAACTTGAATTACCTCTAGTGTTTCCTCCACCAATAGATCCACTAGATCCACCAATTCCTGTCCCTCCTAACCCACTAGATCCTCTAGATCCACCAGGTCCACCAAATCTACTAGTTCATATTCCACTTGACCCACCAGATCCACCTCCCGTAGCTGGTAAAGGTCTTGAAATGGTCATGTCTTGTGTCCCCACTGTCACACTAAATTTTGTTCCAATAGTCTATGATATTGTAGAGCTATCAAATATGTGTCCTGTGACACTTCCATACTCGATAACCAAGCTTTGTGTACCCATACTTTGTCCAAATTCCATTCTAGACAATATACCTCCAAACAATGGAAATGATTGTGCAACCATAGATGTACCAAATGTAAAATTATACCACCTAGGTGCTAATCAGTTACTTCCACCAATACCAACTGGGTTAGTAATACTTATCTCTAGATTTGGAAAACTAAGCACCAAGGGTTGGTCACTAGGTGGATTTAGATGTGTGTCGACAACTCTCCTTTCTCCAAGTGACATGCTCTCTTTAGAGGCTAAAGGGGTCTCTCTCTCATGCTTGCCAAGATGGGGTAGCACAACACCTCAAGCTCCATGCCCTCCCCATGAACCTCAATTCCTTCCTACAATGTCTGCCTCCATAAATCCATCTCTCTTGTAACTTCACATTGTCTATTTAACTCCCTTTCATGAGATTCATTATACGTGAGTCATCTCTCTTCCCTCTCTTTTTCATTCGTAAGGTCTGCCATCTTCCTCCACTCTAGATTCCTCACCAAAAACTCAAAAGAAGCTTAGCTAGGCATAGGAAATGCTTCCAAACTTAGTGTAATGATCAATATGTTTATAGCTAAAGGGATAACACGCAAGAATTATCCTCTTGGCTCCCTCAAGAACTCAAACTCAACAATCTCTGGATAGGAATGCATAGAAATCACATACTCTAAGGTGTAACATGTCAACACTCTACTCCACCAATGATCAACATCACATGTCCAAGTCAAATCAACATCATGCAGTCTCTGATACTCATCTTGGGTCCATACACGAGGTCTATAGTACCAACTTGATCTAGATGCATACACCAATCCATTCATATAATTCTACTAGAAAACAACAAAAGAAGGTCTCATACTGATCATGATACAAATGTTCTTCTACCCATTTACATGCATCAAACTTAGGTCCAGTACTAAATATATGAGAAAACTCATCCTCCATGCTTTTAAGCCATGCTTTAACACTCTCCAAGGTCAAATGATCTTTCATCACACACTATTCTCACAACAATTTCAAAAAGAGGTCCCGGCAATGGAACCAAGATGTATTCATTTATTTTACCCTTAATACTTATTTCAAACCCCAAGTGCATCGGCCTATCACCTAATGGGTGTTGGGCACTCACCCAAGGCAAACGCGGGTGTTGAGCCCCTCTTTTATGTGAGCTTTGTGAGAAGGTTCTTTCATTAATGGAGGATTAGTTACATAAATAGAAGTACATTCACTTATTTAAAAAGGTAGAAGATGCAACTAACATATCTACACATTAATGCATCATTGAAGCTAAATGACATTATAAGAGGTATGATAAACCAGATGTGAGATATAACATGCTAAATATTAGAAGGTTTTGCACTCATAAACAAAATATATAGAACAAACCCATATATATTGATTTAAAAGAGTTATGGTAGTCACATTACATTCAAAAGGGTCATATTAAACCATATACAATAATGATAGTGGTCCAACCTATACAAAAGGATCTAAATGGATCCCCTGGCTATGCCCTCCTTACTATAACCAATTTACATACCCTAACATCAATGCCAATACTTAATGACATTCTATATAGCTCTCTAGTACCCTGAATTCTAAATCATAGTGCAACTTAACATTTCTGTAGATGTTCATTTCTTGGCCTTCACACATCAATCTACCTCTCTGTGTGTCTATGTCACATGTATTTCTATCTATTTTTTCTGGCTCGAGCATTCCTTTAAATAGGATCATCAGCCACAACCATGCCTTTTCTCCTGAGTGTAGATCATGTGCCAAGTGTCAATGTGGTCCTCCAAAGGTGAATGCTTATCCCTTTGCAAACCCTCCACTCTCTATAATGATGACTCTAGGAATATTACCTATGTGGAATATCATTTTCTTGGTCTCTAAGGCTCCAGGATGACACCTTATCCATTAATCACACCTAGTCGGGTCCTCACTATTTTCCTCAAGTGACTATATCATGTCAGTTATGGCTAAGTTCTTTAAATCCTTGTTTCACTTTCCGTGTGTGCCCTAGTTTTACTAAAACCCTTCTTAAACCCTTTTTTCCCATGTGCTTTCCCTTGAGTGCCCTTCTTCTCACTGGTCCTGTGCGCGCACATCTCTTGGTACTTACCCAATATTTTAGGGTCCAATAGAGGATGACATAAGATAGTTTATACCTAAAATTATTTCATTACATTGGCATAAGATCACCTGAAAAACTTGCATTCATCGACATCATCTACATGATCCTTTCTACACTCTTTCCTCATCACAGATCAGGTGCACATGTTCCTTTTTCACACTTCAAAATTTTATTTTTCATACTTTCTAACATTATTTTTATCTATAGACATGTGTATTTTACTAGTTGTTCATCTTCTCTTTTATAGGTCCATCCTATGGGAAGCAAGTAGTCAACATCAACAATAACATCATGCACATCAACACCAAAAATATGTACAAAACTACATTCACACACTCGTTTCCACCCTAGGTTCATTTTCATCACCTTTTACACTTTTCATCCTTAGTCTCCACGCTCCATATTTTTATAACTCCATGCTTTGTCTAGTCCCTTGGCACACTTGCTACATCAATCTAGATGGTTATCAGGAACACATCTCTATCTACATTATGTTATAAAGTGGAGGAAAATGTAGACACAAAATCATGGACTTCAGGTATTTATCTAGTCTTGGTTACATACTACTTTTCATATGATTCCTGAGTACGAAAATTAATGATTAACCCATGTATTTTGTCACCTTTCTTTGCTTTATGCTTCTACTTTCAGTCTTTCACTCTTACTTTCTCAGTTTGTCTTTTCACCTTTTGGCATTTATCGTTCTGGACATCAATATCTAGGCAGGACACCATCACTAGGTGCCCCCTTCCCCTAAGGTTTCCCTTGTCCTATTTATATGTTGTTCATAATTTTTGGGTCCTTTCTAGCCATTTGAGCGTCTTATCTTTTTGTTAATCACCCTTTTCAAGGTTAATTACTAAATTCAAGCAAAGGAATCATATAAATATAAAGTTATGTGATCATAATAAAGGACCAAATACTAAGCACTATCTATCTCCACCTAAGGTTGTATCCATTAAGGCATCTAAGAGATCCATTGCATCCATCTAGCTCCATCACAAGGGACACAAGGGCTAGTTTTCTACATCACACTTCATAGGAGGGAATTTCATTCTATTCCATGCACACATTTATTACATTCTACATCTAGCTACTTTGTCATTACTCCAAGTGTGACATGAAAAGAGAAACCTAGGGAAAAATTCCGCACACATGATCATAGAACTACATTAGGTCTAAGATGTAGTGTAGCACTTAGTAATAGTTCCATCATTGTGGTAACTAAAGACTGTATGACCCCTCATTCTTCATCTTTCTTGATGTAGCCTAGAATTCAGTGATACAACCCAATGAAACCCAACCCAATGAAACCCAATGCGCACTAGCACATCACTTAGCCTAGATTGAGTGCTCACCCGAAGTGCGTAAAGGTACCAGGTCCCTCTTTAGGTTTGTTGTTGCATGATGTTAGCATGACGAGAATTAACATATATAGTTCTACTACTAGCTCATCATTCTATAGAGCATACCAGATCTATATCTAAGGAAAAATAGAATTAAGTACTAACCATGATGAAATAAAAAACATACTAGATTCAGATACACATAGAACTAACACTTAAATTTAGCCAATATCCTCCATTATATTCAATGAAATAATTTTACAGAAGCTTCATTACAATATCAGTAGCATGCATGTAGAATATTTAACAACATATCTATGTATATCTCGATCCTCCTCTATTACATAGTTTACTACATATATATAAGGGTGGGGATTTTCCCTTCACCACTTATCCATTCCAAAAATAGGTCGCATGCTACTAATAGCTACACGCTGTTAAGAAATATAGCCACACATGCAAGTGCGCTAACAATAGATTACTAGTAGCTAACTGATAGTAGGAGATATATTTCTGGCCCATGTCCATGAAAAGTGCTTCGAATCCAATCCTCTAAAAATAGCCAATGCGTGGCGCACACGTCTCTACCTCGTTTGTGTGCTTTGCATGCCATCTCTAAAAATAGACCTTTATGAGTGTTGTCAGTCTCAAAATTCCCCTCTTTTGAAGCCAAGTTTTGAGGATTTTTAGTTTGTACCTTAGAGTATTGGATATCATCAAGCCTAAAATTATTTGTAATTTTCCCATTCATGGAGAACAATTTAAAACTCAGGCGTATTGGTGAAGTGTCTTCCCTTATTTTTATTTTATTTCTGCAATCCAGAGTGGCAGCCATATCTTCCCCATTAATTTTTCCCTAGCATTCATGGGTAGTACGTGGATATTCCTGATTAGATACAACATGTCCATGTTTCAAGTGACAACAGAAGCCTCCACGCATCCAAAAAATGTAACTCTAGGGGTAGGGCCTAAGTGACATTCCTCAAATAAGCACAGGATTTCCACATGTCCCAGGTTCAAAATGAAGGTAAAATAAGCTAAAATTGGCTAAGTATGGAAGGTTCAGTGGATGGTGCCACATGCCTCATTGGTACAGCTTCAAGAGTCAAAGTTGGGGGCAGTTCTCAAACTTGCGCCAGTCCTCCACATGTCCCAAGTCCAAAAAAATAAATATTTGATCGTTAAAATTGACTAAGTATGGGTGGGTTGGTGGACATCTCCACTTTCCTTAACAGCACCATTTTAGAGGTGAAGTCAAAGGGCCAATCTCTAAATGAGCACCATCTCACCATGTTAGGACTGGTGGAAGGATCCATGCATCAGGCTCGGTGCAATTTCAAAAGGCATTTCCAAAGCGGGAACTCAAATGAGTGTCAGCTCGCCACATGTTCGAAGTCAATAGAGAGATAGAGTTGGTTGTTGAAAAGTATAAGACCGGCAGAAGGATCCACATGTCAGCTTGGTGCAATTTCAAGAGGTGTTTCCAAAACAAAAACTCAAATGAGCACCAGCCCTCTACATATCTAGGGGTCAACATAGGTCAAGTAGGAAATAGGCCTGAATTGGCTAAGTATAAAGGGACCGGTGGAGCTCTCCATGTGTCAACTTGGTGTAGCTTCAAAGGAAAAAAATGCATGAGGTGTTCACAAGCTCACTCCAATCAATTCCTTCCACATGGGTGGCCCAAATTTAAATTTGTAGAATCAAATCTAAGGGCCCATGTTTTAACTAGTAAAATAATGTAACAACCACATATTTTAAACACTAGTTTTTCTGTCATCAACATTTCTTTGTAAATCAAGAATTTGAAAGGGTATGGATGATTGGAATAAGTTTTAGCTATTTCTTGCTTGCTTAAGGAAGTTTTAACCATCTCTTGTGAGCGATGTCATGAGCTTTCAAAGCCATTTTAAGGGTCAGAATTTTGATTTTTCTGGAACTGTAATTTCGAGTTGGAAGAAATCAATACAAAGGTTTTTCCCTTTTTCTTCTGTTTTCTCTTTCCTTCTAGTTTTGATCTGTGAATCTTCTAATCCTTGTGTGCCTAGAAACTTTGTGTTCTAGATTGTAAAATCTCTAGAAATTTGAGTCTACGAATTATGTCTGTTATAAATGTGGATGGTTCTACTCTGTATCTCATTTACACAATACATCTAAGGGTTTTCTCTACCATCTCTTTTCCTTGAAAGTATTATCTTCTTCTTCCTCCCTCCTCTCTTCAAAGTCTTCTATTCTCATGTATTGATAAATTTCTAGGCTTACAACACATTTCAGAATATCGAGAAACCACTATTGAATGAAATATTGTGTAGTAGTACATAGGTTTTGGCCCTGCTTTCAATAAGGGAACCTCTCCCATTAAAGAGGAGGGACTTGCTTGTCCCCTGACTATGGTTTCATTCCAAGTGAAAATCTAAAACCCAACAATTTTTGGCGACTCCGCTGGGGATTTGTTCAAAAAATTTCCTTTCTAAAAAGAGTAACTAATTTGATCATTTCTTTGATCTAACAACTCTAAGATATACTCGTGGTAGAAGAGCTCTTGGAATTAAAGATCCCTAGTTTCAACTCTTGGATCAACAAGTTTTTCAAATTCCTCCAACAAGAAGAGATAGAAGAGCTCGTTCCACAAGCACACCTCTTATTGAAGATAGAGATTTTGGTAGTAGCATTCCTCAAGCATAGCTTAGCACTAATCTCCGTGCCCTAATTCTTGTTGGTGTCTTAGTTCCATTTCAAGCAATATTTCCAAGGATGGCAGCACCTTGGCCTTGGGGATAAAGAGTTGGGCCTCTGGCTCTTCCTCAACCATTGCATGAATTACCTAGGGGTAACAGGATTTTTTTTTCTAAATTTAGAGGTGATGGAAAAGTACACCCTGATGAACATGTTACATCCTTCATTGTTGCATGTGGGGTCCTTAGAGTTGAACATGAGGATGTTTCTGTGAGGCTATTTGTGGAAAATTTGTAAGACAATGATGTAGATTGGTTTTACCATCTTCCTACTAGGACCATCATCGATTGGACTACTATGAGGACTGAATGTGAGCATCGTTTCAAACCTACTGAGGATGTGCATGCTTTGCTAGCTCACATTTCTCAAATAAATAAGTAGCCAAATGAGCCTATGAGAGAAGTTGTGGAAAAGTTCAACAAGTTGGTTAACAAGATTTTACTAGATATTAGACCTGTTGATAAGATTCAAAAGTGTTTCTTCTTGAATGCTCAATTGTCAGAAGTAAGCTATGCCCTGAGGAGAGAAAAGTTTGCAACTTTGGATGTTGATCAGAGGTCGGATGTCAGTGTGGAAGATGACTTGATCATGTCTAGTAAGCTAAAAAGGGAGTCTTTAAAATCCAAAGCATCTTCTTCTTCCCCCTTCTCTTGGAGGTACTGCATATCAGTTGGTGCAAAAGATGGCTAATAAACTCATTTCCATCAAAAAAATTTGGCTCAGTATGCTCCATATCAAGATGTTCTAAGGAAGAATTTCTAGCCTAGGAACCACTTGCCTTCTTCTCAAACTAGGTTGGCCATTGAGGTTCCACCCATCAAGGTGCCTGTTAATGCTACTTGTGAAGTTCTTGAGCCTGATGATAAGGAAGAAAATGGGCTCTATGATGAAAAAGAAGAGGAAAGTGATGAAGAACTAGAGGATCTTGGTGGTTCTTGAGTTCATTTCCTCACCACTGAGGGTGTGGATGATCAAGATGACTATGATGATGTAGTGGCTGAGATGAATAGTGAATCATATGTTATTATGACTCGGGAGAAGACCAAAAAAAAGGAAAAAGTGGTGTAACCTGAAAAAAGATCCAAGGAGTTCCCCATCACCATCTCGGTGATTGCAAGAGGAGGAGATCCTATTCCTACTACTTCCACCCGAAAGGTAAGCTCTTTTAGTCCTTCTTCCTCTACTTCTACTTCTAACAATTCTTTTCTAAAAAATAATAAAGCTAATAGATCAAAAGCTCCTCCTAATCCTAGTAGTGATTCCCCAGCCACATCTGGATATTTTGACATTATAGACCATCTTATAAAGACCAAGATTTAGATTTATGAGGCAGATTTCTATCAAACCCATCCTAAAGCCTTTGTCAAAATGGTTAACTTTGTAAATTCTAAATCTAAAAACCCAACCCATTCTTCTAAAGTCCTTTTTCCCACTCCTTCTCCACCTCAACCTAGCCTTGTTTCTGTAGTCACTTCACCCAATGAGAAGATCAAACCCTTCTATGTGACTCTCCTCATAGTTGGCCACAAGCTTGGTGATTGTGTCATGGATTTTGGTGCATCTGATAATGTAATGCCTAAAAAAGTGGCTCATGCTTTGGTTCTAACCCTAACCCACACTTATGACTCTTGCTATTCCATGGAAAGTAGAGAAGTGCCTTTGGTTGGGAGAATCAAGGATGCACAAGTAGCTTTTGTTGCTTTACCAGAGAAGAAGGTCTTGGCTACCATCTTGGTTGCTGATAGTCCTCCTTCCTATGGTATGTTGCTAAGTAGGAACTTTTGCAAAGATGTTGGAGATGAGATCCAAATGGATTGGTCACATGCCTTGATCCCTATCAATGGGAAGATGAAGAAGTTGCTACCTGAGAAGCAAGAAGAGTATATTATGAAAAATATAGATGATCCTAAAGCACAAATACTGTATGAAGACATTGGGCATGGGAACTACATGATCATGTGACAAGAGGAGACAAGTTTGCTAAAGGAAGTGTTTCTTGATCCTAATGGTGTGTGGACTTTGGAGTTCAATGGAAGCTACTCTTCAGCCAATTCTAGAGCTGTTGTAGTGCTTATTTCTCCTGGGGGTAAGGTTCATCCTTTCTCCTCTAAATTTCAGTTTGAAAATACCAGAAATATTTCTAAGAATGAGACCCATATTCTTGGGTTGAGCATAGTGAAGGAAATGGAAGTGAATAATATTCTTACTCATGGACATGCAAAACTAATTGTAAAACAAGTTAGAGACCTTTATCAGGAAAAGAATAGAAGGTTGAAGCACTATAGGAATCTAGTCTGGGATTCCATTGAATTCCATGATGCTTTTTCCTTTGAAGATGTGCCAAGGGAAAGGAAAACTAGGGTTGACTCTCTAGTTGTTTTAGGGTCCTTGTTGATTCCTCATCTTGATTTTCCTTAGGAGAAATTCACCATTGAGCTGATCCATAGACCCAGTGTGCGTGAAAATGCAAATAATTGGCAAGTTTTCAATGATGACCAGCATTTTCTTTCTTTCTTGGAGCTCAAAGACAACTTTGATCAGTTGTACTTTGAAGGAAGTGATAATCTTCCTAGAGAGTGTGTGTCATCAAATGAATAGGGTGTCAAAGAAGAGATGGATCAAGATGGATGCATCAAACTGAAAGGCAAAAAAATTCCTAAAGGGCTGGTGAGTTTGGAGGATCTTTTTGACAAACATGAAAGATATATGAAGTCTAAAGTTTCCCAAGGAGCCCAGTAATCTACTGAGACTAAGAAAGTGAATATTGGGAGTCTTGATGATCCCAAAATGGTCAACATTGGAAAATGTTGCACTCAGGAAGAGAAAAAGAAAGTGGTGAATCTTTTGAAGAGGTATGTTGATGTTTTGGCTTACTCTTATGATGATCTTAAGGATTTTCATCCTAAATAAATGCAACATTTCATTCCTCTTAAGCCTGGGATCAAACCCTTCAAACAAAAGCAAAGGTAATATATGCCAAAGATAGCTAATTAAATTTTCCAAGAAATATAAAAGCTTCTGAAGGCTCGGAGCATCTTCCCCATCCACCATTCAATGTGGATTGCTAATATAGTGTCTGTCAGGAAGAAGAATGGTGAGATACAGATCTGTGTGGACTTCAGAAATATAAATTGGGGTTCTTTGAAGGACAACTACCTTCTCCTCATGATGGACCAAGTATTGCAAGTTGTCACAGGGTCGGAAATGTTATCTATGTTAGATGGATTCTTGGGGTATAATCAAGTAGAGGTGAACACTGCATATCAACATAAAACCACCTTTACAACTCCTTAGGGCACCTTCGCATATAAGAGGATGCCATTTGGTCTCATCCATACTGGTGCTACTTTCCAGAGGGCCATGGACTTGACTTTTGGTAGTTTGAAAGGGAAATGCATTGTTGTGTATTTGGATGACTTGAAAGTGTTTTCTAAAGTAAGAACATATCACTTCCAACACCTTGAAATAGTATTGCAGAAGTGTAGAGAGCATGGAATTTCTATAAACCCTAAGAAGTCTATGTTTTTTTCACAGAAGGAAAGATGTTGGGACACATTGCTTCAAAGGAAGGGATCAAGATTGATCCATAGAGAGTTCAGGCCATCCAACAAATTCCTCTTCCATTAAGTAAAAAAGGTGTCCATTCTTTCTTTGGTAAGATCAATTTCCTAAGGAGATTCATCCTCGATTTTGTAGAACTTACTATGAGCATTGTTTGCATGATGCAAGGGAAGAAAACTTTTGGTTGGTCCTCTAAAGGGAAGAAATATTTTAAGGACATTAAATAGGCTATTACAAAGACTCCAATCTTGGTGTGGCCTGACTTTAGCAAAGATTTCATTATCTATTGTTATGCCATTGAAAATACCTTAGTTGTTGTGTTAGCCCAGAAGAATGCTGAAGATTATGAGCTTCCAATTGCATTCATGAGTTATGTCTTGAAAAATCATGAGCTGAAGTACATGATGATGGAGAAACATGTTTTTTTCAGTTGTCAAAGTTTTCAAACAGTTCAGGTTTTACATTCTTAATTCTTATTTTGTGGTGTTGATTCCTGATACAACAATCAAATCCATTCTTACTCAGCAAGAATTTGGTACCAATAGAGGTAATTGGGTAGAAAATGTGGAAGAGTATGATCTTGATATCAGTGATAACAAAGCTGGTTCAGGGTAAGGGCCTGTGTGAAATCATTGCTGAGGGAGTTGCCGAGGAGTTGTCAAAAGATGGAGTTGATGTCCCTGTTGTTCTGTTCCTTAGCTCGACAGATGTATGGTATGCTAACATTGCTCACTTTATGACCTATGGAGATTGTCCCATCTCACTTGAATGCCAAATAGAAGAGAGACATCAAACTTAGGTCTGTACAATATGTGCTATGGGAAAAATGCTTTGTTCAAACGAGGCATAGATGGAAGGTTTTTGAAGTGTGTAGACAAGGAACAACAAAAGAAGTTGTTTTCTTCTTTTCATGACCAAGCTTGTGGAGGTCACTTCTCCTTTGCTGTAACAACTTATAAAATACTTCATGCTGGTTATTATTGTCCCACTCTATTAAGAGATGCATCAAAATGGGTTGGTAAATGTGAAGAATGCCAAACATTTGTTGGAAGACCTAAGTTGGCTTCTTTACCACTAAAGCCAGTAGTGATTGATGAGACGTTTCAACAATCGGGATTGGATTTCATTGGAACTCTTAACCCATCTTCTAGTGCTAGAAATACCCATGTGTTGACTACCACAGATTACTTCACCAAGTGGGTGGAAGCCATCCCAGTCAAGAGCACTACTTCCGAGGTAGTTTGCAACTTCATTAAGGAGAACATATTGATCAAGTTTGGGACCCCAAAAAAAATTGTGACTGAAAATACTTAAAAATTTTCTTCTACTGAGATGATGGACTTATGTTATGGGTATGGGATCTCACTTGCTCATTCTTCATATTACTACCCCCAAGGGAAAGGATAGGTAGAATCAACGAACTAAGAACTTGGTAAACATAGTTAGAAAGATTGTAAATGATTCATAGAGGAATTGGCATAAGAAGCTATATGATGCACTTTGGGCTGATAGAATTACACCCAAGAGAGAAATTAGAATATATCCTTTCCAAGTGGTGTATAGTGTGGAATCTCAACTTCCAGTCATGGTAGAATTGACATCCTTGCATCTAATGAAAACCATTGAAGATTAAAGTTTCAGTAGCTCTTTGGACAAGAGAATTTTGTACCTTCAGAAGCTCGATGAAGATAGATTGCAAGTGGTGGATAGGATAATAGCTCATCATTTGAAAGGGAAGGCTTTGTTTGGAAAGAAATCCAAAACCAAAGTTTTCCAAGTGGGAGACATTGTGTTGCTTTAGGACAAAATACATGAGCCACGAGGAATTCATGGTAAGTTTGATTCTCTTTGGCTTGGTCCTTTTAGAATCATAAATTTTGCTGGAGAGAACTCTTTTTATCTAGATTACATGGATGGTTCTCCTCTCCCACTTCCTTTAGGTGGGTAGTATCTGAAGTTGTTCAAGTCCTAGGAGACTAGGTGGTCCTTCTATATATTTTGTATAGTGTTTTGGTTTTCAGTCATTCCTTTGCCCAATGGATAAGGCACTATTCCTCTTTCTCGGAGTTATCTATGGTTCTTGATCTTGCCTTGTATCTTTTTTCCAAGTCAATTCATCCCCAGAAAGAGCCAGCTATTGTCAGCCCCAAAATTCCCCTCTTTTGAAGCCAAGTTTTGAGGATTTTGAGTCTGTACCTTGGAGTATTGGATCACATCGAGCCTAGCATTATTTTTAATTTTCCCATTCATGGAGAACAATTTGAAAGTTGGGCATATTGGTGAAGTGTCTTGCCTTCTTTTTATTTTCTTCCTACAATCCAGAGTGACAGGTGTATCTTTTCCACTAATTTTTTCCCTAGCATTCATGGGTAGTACATGGATATTCCTAATTAGATATGGAATGGACATGTTTCAAGTGACAACGGAAGCCTCCACTCATCCAAATGGTGCAACTCCAAGGGCAGGGCCTAAGGGACATTCCTCAAATAAGCGCAGACTTTCTGCATGTCCCAGGTTCAAAATGAAGGTAAAATAAGCTAAAATAAACTAAGTATGGAAGGTTCAATGTATGGTGCCACATACCTCATCGACACAACTTCAAGAGTCAAAGCTAGGGGTAGTTGTCAAACTTGGGCTAGTCCTCCACATGTCCCAGGTCCAAAAAAGAGAAAGAGTTGATCGTTAAAATTGACTAAGTATGGGTGGGTTGGCAAAAATCTCTATGTGCCCTAACGACACCATTTTAGAGGTGAAATCAAAAGGCCAATCTCTAAATGAGTTCCATCTCGCAATGTCAGGACTGAAAAAATGAGCCACGCATTGGCTTGGTGTAATTTCAAGAGGCGTTTCCAAAGTGAGAACTCAAATGAGCACCAGATCGCCACATGTTCAAAGTTAATGGAGATAGAGAGAGTTGGCCATTGAAAAGTCTAAGACCGGTAGAAGGAGCCATGCGTCAGCTTGGCATAATTTCAAGAGGTGTTTCCAAAATGAAAAATCAAATGAGTGCTAGCCCTCCATGTGTCTAGGGGTCAACATAGGTCAAGCAAGAAATAAGCCTGAATTAGCTAAGTATAAAGGGACCAGGGGAGCTCTCCACATGCCAGTTTGGCGTAGCTTCAAAGGAAAAAAATGTAAGAGGCATTTGTAGGCCCGCTTACAATCAATTCCTTCCACGTGGGTGACCTGAATTTAAAGTTGTAGAAGTAAATCGTAGGGCTCATGTTTTAACTGGTAAAATAATGTAATGGCCGCATATTTAAAAAAACTAGTTTTTCCACCATTAACATTTCTTTGCAAATCAAGAATTCAAAAGGGCGTGGATGATTGGAATAAGTTATAATTGTTTCTTTCTTTCTTGAGGAAGTTGTAATCATCTCTTGTGAGCTATATCATGAGCTTTCAAATCCGTTGTAAGGGTCAGAATTTTGATTATTCTGGAACTATAATTTTGAGTTGGAAGAAATCAATACAAAGGTTTTTCCCCTTTTCTTATGTTTTCTCGTTCCTTCTGGTTATGATCTGTGAATCATCTAATCCTTGCGTGCTTGGAAACTTTGTGTTCTACTTTGTACAATCTCCAGAACTTTGAGTCTACGAATTTTGTCTATTATAAATGTGGATGGTTCTACTCTGTATCTCATTTGCACAATACATATAAGGGTTTTCTCTGCCATCTCTTTTCCCTAAAAGTATTGTCTTCTTCTGCCTCCCTCATCTCTTAAAAGTCTTCTATCCTCATGTATTGATAACTTTCAAGGCTTAAGACACATTTCAGGATATTGGGAAACCACCATTAAATGAAATACTGTGTAGTTATACATATGTTTTTCCCCTGCTTTCAATAAGGGAACCTCTCCCATTAAAGAGGAGGGACTTTCTTGTCCCTTGACTATGGCTTCATTCCAAGTGTAAATATGAAACCTAATAATGAGAAAAAAATGGATAAGTCTCGAAAAGATGAACTTTTGTTCCATGTGCGCATTCTCCCTGTCCATTCGTACCTTTGAATATGACTTGCTTCCCCATGTTGACTTCTTGTGTGCTTTTCTTCAAGTGTTCTTTAATCAAAATTACCCCACACTAATTTCATTATCACCCCAACAATGGTAATATCCAACATTGAAGTAAAGAATAAAATAATGGGAAGAATGGAAAGAATGAAAGAATGTTTTTACTCTGTAGTATTTTCTTCATTCTGAACAACTAATTTAGGACATTCCTATTTTATTTTAGCCTCCAAGGTCTGCCACTCAATGAGTGCTTCCTCTGCTCTCGTTGGTATGTCCACAACAATGGAATTCTAGTTCATCTTTCGCAATCTCCCCTTTTTAATTTTGCAAGACCAACACAATGCTGGACATTGAGGTCATCCTTCCTTCTAGCAAATCCAACTTTTGTGCAATGAGATTCCCAAGCTCCTACAGCCAATTCTTGTGTGACACTTGGGCTGCTGCCAAGGCCTCATGCTTATGTTTAACCATTGACAATATTTATGTGTAGACCAATGTTTCATCCTTCATCTCTTTCTAGACCTCATTGTTCTCCTCCATGGTCTTTATGTTGATGAGCACCTCTGGAGCTGTGCAGATGTTCAAGGCATGGTCTACTTTTTTTAGTTCTTCTACCAGTGTCTTTAACAGTCCTTCATATGATGTAATCTTACACATCGCTGAAGTGTTTTCTTGCTCTACCTCTTGTGTTGGATCCTTTGGCACTGGCATGTATAGAGATTCATCTTCAAGCACTAGGTCCACCAATGTACCTACATAGTGCATTGCCAAAGGAAATGTCTTTGGTACCTTTGGCTCCAAGTGTGGCCTAGCCCTTATAACAATATCATTGATTTCCTCTATGATGCTGATAAATGTAATGTTTGTTTTTTTGCACCAAGTATCTCTCATGCGTTAGGAGCGCTATATCTCCATCCTTAATTTTAATCTCTTCCCTAAGCACCCTAATTATGGCAGCCTTGTCAATATTCCTCCTTGCCACCTCTGTTGAGACTTTCACTAATGCATTGCTTACCTATTCATCAAACATGACAGCAGGCTTTAGGTTTATGTGTCTAGCCTAAGGTGTCTTCTTCAACCTCCTTGATACGCATGACTCCTCACACACATCAAAATCTTGCTCATCCATGTGTGTGTGCATTGACCATGATAACTATTTCCTTGTGCGCATTGTAGCCATATCTTCATCCATTAGTTCCCAGCCATATAATTATTTTTGTGTCAGTGTGCTTTAGAAATGGGCGCAGACAATTTTACATGTGTCCTCCACATAGCCTATGGCTGGTGGAATGTGCTCACCACTTGCTCTTCTATACCTAGGTTGTTTAGGAACTTGAACCTCTAGATTTGGGACTTGTGTCTCCATGTCCTGAGAAGTCTCTATAGTTTTCTCATTTGTTCCCTTTTCTTCCTCTTCTCCTTCCTTCAATTCCTCATCTTTTTGTTCTTCTCTGTTCTCTGGAGGTGTAAGAGAATTAGGCGTGCTTTCCTCTGACTCTTCCATCACCTCATTCAACTTCAGTTTCCTTCTCCTTTACGTGGTTGTCTCTTTTTATGGAGAGTTTTTGGGTGGTTTGTGCATTATTTGTAGAGTAGCACCTTGGGTCCTTGTTCTTCTGAATACCCTCTTAAACTTGTGCTCTCCTTGGACTGCATCCAAGTCCTCGTCATCCCCCTCTTATGACTAAGGTGGTGTAGTAGCGTGCTCAGCTTCATCCTTATTCGTAGGATGTCTTCTGCCTCTATACTCCAAACCACCACTATCTTCGCTCTCATCCTCCTCATCCTCTACCTCAATTGGCTATGTGGGCTTAGGCACTGGGTGCGAAATCATCTTCCACATACTTGTTATTTTCCAACTTGGGCTTTAGTTGGAGGTATACCAATGTTGCTCCAACATCCCCATAGCCAAAGTTACTAGTTTAATGTTCAATACATCTGAAATGAGTCTTTCAATATATGCACCCCACCCTGCATACACATATTTCTTCCTTAGTGTGTGCTATTCACAATCTACCTTATCTGCATTGAATGTAAGTTTCCATGCGTCTGAGAACCTGTGTACTTACACCTGGAAGTACCTTACTGTGAAGGCATATGGTAACTTACACCAAGGGCTCCATGTTACTTTCTTCATGGTGAACCATGCTATGTAAAAAATTTGGTATATAATGAACTGAATTGCCTTTCCAACCACCAAAGGTAATTCCTTGGGGATGCACCATTCTTCTTCAAAGGCCGCATGGAGCCTATTGTACCATTTCTCAGCCCTTTGCTTGAACTGTTCTATTATAGATCCTTCACACAAGTACTTTTTGAAGAATTCTGTAGGTGACTTGTGTTCTATGGGATAATCCCATATATTCTCCTTCAGTCCATCAGGAAATCCGATCTCCATGAACACCAGTGATAACAGAACATATCCAAAGCCAATCTTTCCTCTTTTGCGTGCCTCCTCAACTATAGTTTCTGCAATATAGTGTGAAATGTTGTAGACTACCCCTTCAGACATATTTTTGGCAATATGCAGCCACATGGTGTTCACGTGTGACCACCTTTCCTAGTCATTTAGCTTTGTAAAAATATGTGTGTCTGCTTACACAACTGGATACTTCTTCAGTTTATCAATGTCAATGTTGTGCAGACCCTTTGTGTACCCCAACTCCTTTTTGGTCTCCAACATTGTGGCCTTATCTGTTAAATCATCTCGTAAGTCTTCTCCTATGCCCTTCAATCTCATTACCATGTAGATGAGCGTGGCTAAAATTCTAGCTCTACAACCTGCAAAGTAGAAAAAATCTTTGTGCACTCTGCTCATGAGCCACTGGTACAAGGGCTCATCCTTCCCGAAGTAAGGGAGTTTGTATAGTTGGTAAACTCCAATATTCTTCAAGAGCTTCTCACCAACATCATCATACACTGACATGTCTTCCATCATGTATTTATTTGTCTTTGTGTTCAGCAAGGCATCAAGCTCCTTCTTATTCTCTATGGTACGGTGATTGTACTCACTCACCTTGTTTTTTCTTATTTGAGAATCTCGCTCCTGGCCTACAATAACCCCCTCTAGATATTGCATTTTAGAGAAATTTCTTTTAGGATCCATCTCCTCTTCTTCTTTGATCAGCTTCTTCTTTCCCTTCACTCCTACTGTAACTTCCTTCTTGGGTGGCATTTCGACCTTGTAATCCTTCGTAGATACTCACATCTTGAATTTTTCAACGTGTGAATCAAACCCTAGCTCAAATTAGCATGTCCTAGGTGAACTCACATGCCCTAGCTCCTCTCTGTCACTTTGCTTCACTTAAACCCTTCACCAGCGGGGATGCAATATCTTTCTGCACATAGCTTTCTTTGTCATGACTTGTTACACACCTTTCACACCTAAATTCGATCACTCAACTATTTGCACTTAGCTCTTTGTCAAATAATCTTAATTGTAATGGTAAAAATGGATTTGCATCCCTTCCTTATATAGATTTTTAAATTTTTGATGCATTCATTTCTCCTTCACCTACCAAATAGCCTCTCATTAATTGACCAATTCCATCCTTTCCACGCGTTACATATTCGCACCCCATCTATAACCTTCTAGCACGTCTTCCTACCCTCTTATCACAGACTTCTCTTTAGTGTGCTTCCTTACACTTGAGTACCTCATCACTACACCTTCTATTGGTAGTTATTATGGCCTCTTCTTACCTCGCGTTATAATGTTCCTTCATTCATCTCCATCTTTGGTCACTTTTTAGAAGAAAACCTTTGACTTGAAGAGCACCCGTAGTAGCTTATCCTTTCACCTTTCAATTCCCATGATTTTGTACCTAGATATCGACAATCCACCCCAAACTAAAATTATGTGCAGTCCTTTGTGCATAAACATGCTTCATATAGTAATTAGCTTCATGCACACAAGCGTGCTTATTACACAACACACCAACTAAATTAACAAAGCATAATGACAAAGAAGGAAACACATTAAGGAAATACAAAATTGAAAACCTAATATAAATGGAAATACAACCTTATTACAAAAACCAAGAAGACTTATTTATAGTAGGGCTTCAACCTACTCCCGTTGAAGTAACTGAGTAGCCGTGTTCCATTAAGTGCTTCTATCTAGAAAGCACCTATTTCAAGGATGTAAGTGATAACATATGGCCCCAACCAATGAACCTTATGTTTTCCTAGATGGCATAAAAACTTAGAGTCATAGAGAAGTACCATCTGTCCAATCTCAAAATTCTTGTTCCTTATGCGTCTATCATGTCATGCTTTCTGCCTGGCCTTTTCTTGCTTCTGACTCCAACGTGATATGGCTCATCATTCATCCAGCTAAATTGTCTTTACAATCCATTCTTCTAAAGCTTTCTCATCAACTAGACCTCCAACGTGTGTAATATGCAAAGAAGGTAACATAAATTCCATAGAAAGAATAGCTTCTGCACCAAACACTAACTAAAATGGTGTGGCTTTGTTCAATATTTTATATGTTGTTCGTTATGCCCAAAGTACTAAAGATACTTTATCATCCCAATCCTTTCTTCATCATAGATTTTTGTCAATGTGTGGCCTAAAATTTTGTTGAAAGCCTTATCAGTTCCATTTACTTGAGGATGATAGGGTGTAGTCTTATGGTGTGAAATCATGAACTCATCCAATAAAATTCTTATTGTCTCATTAAGAAAATGTGTGCCCCTATCATTGGTCAAACTCAAAGGACATCCATACCTTGTAATAATATTTTCCCATAGAAATCGGGTTGTTGTAGCCATTGTACAGTCCTTGGTTAGTGATGCTTCTACCCACCTTATCAAATAGTTTGTGCAAGTTATAATGTAGTGCATTATAACTTGCACCTACTCGCACCTGGTGAAATTGGACCCACAAAATGTATAGCCCATTTCTCAAATGGTTCTTCACTAGCAATAGGTCTCAGAGGAATTTCATTTGCTGAACTGGTCTTTCAAGATGTTGACAATGATCACATGCCTTACAGAACTCCTTATAGTCTTTATAGAGGGTCTCCCACCATAATCCAACAAATAGAATCTTACATGTTGTGGCATCACTTGCATAATGGCCACCTGTAATTCCACCATTAGCTTCTTCTATAATGCTTGTGTGCTCATTTTCCAATACACAATGGCTCAATACCTCATTGTGGCCCAATTTGTACAAGTCACCACTAATTAACATATAAATTGAGGCACGTATAAAAATTTGTTTCTCCTCCAAGGATTTTATTCCTTCTGGTGCCATCCCTTTGCATAGAAAGACAACAATTTCCTCTTGTTTTGATGGTGTGTGTTGTAACCTATATAACTATGCATCTGCATGGTATCTTCAATTGCCTGTGTTTCTTCTCCTGACTGTATTATTGATAAATGGTCTGGTCCAGAATTACTTTTTCCTGGTTTTACCACAACTGTGAAATCAAACTCTTGAAATAGGAGCACCCATCGACATATATGCCCTTGTAAAACATAATTATTTACCAAATATTTCAATGTTGTGTGATATGTATAAAAGATGAATGGTGTAGCTAGTAGGTACTGGCGATATTTATGTAACACATAGATCATTGACAAAGCTTCGCACTCTATAATTGTGCAATTCTATTATGTAGGAATAAGCTTTCTACTAGCAAAATAGATAGGATGATCTACAATACCTTCTCCATGTTGGGCCAATACCACACCAATGGCCATGCCAAAGGCGTCAACATGTACATGATATGGTTTGTCCCATGAAGGAAAAAGTAGAATAGGCATGGTGGTAATTTTCTCCTTTAATGTCTTGAATGCGTGTTGTTGTTGTTCTCCACAGTTGAATGTACCTTTTCCTTTCAGTAACTATTCTAAGGGTGCGGAAACTTTGGCATAGCCTTTGATAAATTTTTCGTAATATCCTATATGTCCCAAAAATTTGTGCATCTCACTTTGACTGGTAGGCTCCCGTAGGCCTATAATGACTATGATTTTTGTTGGATCCACTAACAAAACCTCCTTCCAGATTATGTGTCCCAAAAGTATCCCAAATGGTGTAGCAAATATACACTTCTTGATGTTCAAATAGATACTCAACTATCTACACCATTCAAACATTAAGTGAAAATTGTCACAGTGTTCCTTAATTAATCCATACACCATCAAATTGTCTAAATATACCTATAAGAAGTTGTGAATAAATTCCTTGAACGCTTGGACAACTATGCACGAAAATACAGTAAGCGCATTCTTTAGACCAAAGGGAATTATAGTATAGGCAAAGCTAACCCATTCAATAGTAAATGTAGTCTTTTCTTGATCTTCTTAGGCAATCCTAACCCTATCACACCCAAAGAACCCATCTATAAATGAATAGATTTTGCGCCCTGTAACTCCTAGTATTTCCTTAGTAAATGGTGTAGGGAATGGATCTATTACACTTGCAGCATTTAGCTCCATGTATTCCATGCATAGTCTAATCTGTTTATCCTTCTTGATACTGATCACCATTGGACTAACCCATTCTGACTCATCAAGGGGCTTGATAATTCTAGATTTAACCATGTTATCAATCTCTTCTTTGACCTTTTCGCGCAAATTGGGGTTCATTCTGTAAGGCCTCTTTCTAACTGGGAACACACTCTCTTTAAGCTTTATCTTCATATCCCCTAATGATTCATGCACACCTTTAAGTTCATGGTACCCCCTAGGAAATAGGTCCTAGTAGTCCCTTAGTAACTCTATAATTTTTTCCACTTCAGAATCTGACCAATAGTCTCTAATTATGGCTTCCTTAAGCTCAGTATTTGTTCCAATATTCACCCTCTTTTCCTTCATAGGTTCATGATAGGCGTGTGTGGTCTTATCCACACTGTCCAATACCACACACCTTCCTATCAAATGGTTTACATCCAAATTATCTATTTCTTTGTCATCCACTAAGTAGACCATTTTTCCTTTCTCTTTCTCAAGGCAAGTGTGTTGAAGTAATGTTACATCGGCCTCTAGTTTTTTATCAAGACACACTCCTGAGTCTTCTTTATCCAATAACTCATGAAGGATTTATTGAGACTTAGCACTATCCCCTATATTTAACTGCTTGATAACTTTCTATTCTTCTTCTACTAGAGGTTTTGTAGAGAAGAAGTCAAACGTTTGGGCCATTCCTGTAATTAAATCCTGCCAATTTCCAGTCTCTCTATCGAGTTCTACATATACATACCAAGCATGTACACAAACTTATAAAGTGGAATAAAATTGGTGCACCCATAGTGAAGGTGGTAAAGATTCCTACCCTTCTATCCAAATTCTCTCACACTCCTAAACGTGGTGTTGAACAGGTTGATTACCGTGATAAATACATATTTGAGTAGGTGCATTACTCCTAAAGAACCTAGTAGTAAGAGCAACCCCAATTTCATTCCATTTGACCAGATTATCCCTATCGACCTCCCACCAGTGTGTTGATGTCCCACATAGTGTATATGATAGCATATTTCTCCTTTCCAATGGGTCTATCCATTTTTCTTCCATGGTGTGCAGGAATATCATGGGATCCCCTTCCCCTGTGTAACAAGGTACCGACATAACGCAATTTTGTACCTTAAGAGATTATGCTCTTTACATCGCGCCCTACCAACTCATAAGTGTTGTGAGCCCAATTATCACAAGAAACACTTGTAGTATCACTAATAGACTGTGCATCCTCCCACTGAATTATTACTTCTTTGGTTGGTTCAATCATCTCTAAAAGGATGTTGCATACATAAATCCTATTCAGATCTTCTTCACTTAAAGGCTCAACATAGGGCACAAACTTTCCATCTGTTAAAGGGATAATGACCCTTTCCTCCTTATTTTCAAAATTGATATATCCCTTGTTGAACCGAAGATCAACATTATTTGCATGACACCAAGAATGCCCTAATAGAGCTGGGAAGCTATCTAATTCTGTCAGCGTTAAAACTTCAAAGTCTCCAGTGAACTTAGCTCCTTGTATGGTAATGGATGCATCTTTTAAAACTCCTATGGGAGTGGCCTTAGTCTGATTAGCCATGAATAATACATTAGAGGATGGCTGTAATGGGGGTCTCCCAATTTTTACCCATGCATCCAAGCTAAGAACATTGACTTCCGCACATGTATCAATCAATATATTACTCAATAGCCACCCATCCGCAACAACATTCAGAGTGATTTCCTTGTCATAATCTAGGCTATGAAGAGGGATATTTACATGCAATATATGAAATCCGATCTCAGTACTTGCACATAGAGTGTTCCCTTTTATCCAACTACCTAATAGTGGAATGATGTTCTCCTGGTGCAACATTTTACAAACTTCTCTCAAGTCATCTATATTAGTTTGGACCGTCTCCGATGCTTTCTTCTACTCCTTTAAGTATTGTATCTCACCTTGAATATTCCTTATAAGTTCCATGGTATCTTGATAAACCTCCTTCTAATAGGTAAGATCTAGGTACCATGCATGAAGAACCTCATCTTTAGTGATTGTAGGTTTCTGTTGTAATGCATCCCTGGCACATGGTGCCTTAGTGTGAGTCGTGATCTTCACTTGTAGTGCCTTGGATTATACTCCCATCTTGGCATCCATTGATTTTCCATAATGTATTATATCCTAACCATCCCTACACCTTTTTTTTTCTTGTTTATGTTGCTTACTCAGATGCTCATATAAGTCCAGACACTCTTCATAGCTATGGTTCTTTCCATGGAAAGAACATGTAATATTCTGAGGACATTCACACCTATAGTGGTCAGGAGATCCACATGTATAACATGTTCCGCGAGGAAACTCACTTCTTCGACCACCATGGCCTCATCCTCCAAATCCACGATTGTATCCTTGACCTCTACCATGACTTCCTTCAAAACACCCCTCATTCTGATCATAGCATGCCTGATTGTGCTCCCGGTCATGATGCTCATTCTTGCCCTTAGAGTTATCTAAAAATATTATCTATCGTACACCAATATCTATAGCATCATGGATTTGTCCAATCATTCGGAGGTCCTCCATGTCATAAGTCATGGACCTACAGATTTTACAGTAGCTTGAAACATTCTTCCTTATCGCATGTTGTAATAACACGCAACGGATAACATCATGGTTTAGGTGGAATATTTCACAATCCATCACCAATGAGCATACTATTTTGTGAGGGCAACTATCCTTTGTGTGACCTTCCACCTCATAATCTGTACACCAAATTCTTGTGTGCATCTCATGTGTTGAATTTGTTGATAGTTTCTCCAACTGTTTTGCAATTGCTACTATTTTTGTTTCTAAAAATGGGCTTACCCTAGTATCTATGCTCCCAACTACCTCAGCGTGCAAATCTACTTCAAGTGCTTCACGCGGATCAATATATGTCTTATGTGATAATTCCCTCCTAAAAGGGGTAATTGTACGATGGAAAAGTGACATGCGAGCATGAGAATATACAAGTAACTCTTCTTCGTACCCGACCTCTCGAGGTCATGCCGAGACAGCCAGTGGAAATGGAGTATATACGGATATAGACAAACTAGTAGGGTAATCTTATATCCTCAATACGTAATAATGGAATCTGCAAATCTAAGGTGAAGAAGGCCCTCCTAACCTCAATTGATGTAATGGATCGTTCAGATATAATAGTTTTTCGGAGGCTCCAATCAATGTCGAGCTCTACTGAGATCATATTTATTGGCTATTGGATACGTAGAAAATGAAAAATGGTGATGGAAAATGGTGATGAGAGGTGTAGTAGATCCTTTAGAGTTTTATGGATGATTCAATGGTCTAGTCCATAAATCCTTAGCCTGATTGGATGCTACGTTTAATACGGAGAATTGTGTAATGATGTCTAGTGGAAGTGGTGAGGACCTAAATATTAGTGTTCATAAACCAACGTCAATGTCTGATTCATCAATAGGCCCATTGGGTTGTGGGAATTGTGGATCATAACCGTAAGTTCGTGGTTGTGGCAGACATCCTATGGTCATATGAGAAGTTAATCTCTCCTTCCAACTATCCAATAATCATATGCCTTTTCAGCCTATATGTTGAGAACTAGGAGTTGTGTAATTTTCTTAAAATACCTTATAGGTGTTCTGGCAATTTGAATGTGTAAGCTAGTGTCTATGTCGATGAGGAGGTCTCTTGGGTTGGGTTTTGGAACTAAAGGATCATAACCAAATGTTTGTTCTCTTTCGAGTCTTTGTACAGTCATGCGGATATCCTATCAAGGCAGTCTATAATTAGGATGATTTGACCAAAATGTGAATGCCTTGTCGTCTTCAATATTTAACTCTCTCAATTTTCACTAACTACTCGTAGGTTACTGTTGTTCAAAAAACTTGGATCCTAAGGTCTTGATCTATATCAGATAGTGTTGTGGGGAGATTTGGTTAAGGCACTATCGGTTCAAATATGTATTCTATGGGCTCTCTAGGTCCCGTGATTGTCATGCAAAGATGATTCAACTTTAACTTAAATGAATAAACTGATTATGAAAGATGTATCTACACTATGCATATGTTCTTTTATTTTTGTATTTTCGATGAAGTATTTTAACAAAATTAAAAGAGCATTTATTCTAATATATTCAAAAAATGGAAAATTAATCTAATGACATAATCAAAACAAGCTAAATATCTAAGTAACTAACTAGTTTAATTGAAAACTCTCAATCCTACCTCAGAAGTGAGGAATGAATCATAGATTCTCAAAAACTATCATTCCCTATAGCTTCCCTGGCAATATTGAAAGTGAACTTTAACTGAAATGAAAGAATTTACTACTCTATTTGATATGTTGTAACTAGAAATTTGATAGCTCAAACCTGGAGTTTACAGAATAGTGGTAAATTCAGTTATGTGTGACTTCATCCCCCTCAGTGTGATCTTCTCGTTCCTTCCCATTCTCGTGAATCCAGAAAAGCATGTATATGATAGTGTCAACAGAAGAAGATAGTTTGAACAATGGAAACTTTGGATATAAACCGAATACAATGCAAGTAAGAGAGGGATATTGAAAGTGAATAGATCTTGACTATGCAATTCCTAGCAGGATTTATTGTGGGAATACAACACAAATGCGCTAAGAATTCTGAAAACTATCTTTTGTGAAAAAAAAAACTTGCAACTCTAAATGGATTCCAATCTTAGAATGAAACTACCTTATCTTAAGCTGATTGTATGGAACAAAAATGAAGTAGGATGGAAACAAGAAGATCAAGAGATCCTAAACAACAAAGGAAAAGCTAATAACTAAAGCAAAACATGAAACTATTAGAACTCAAAACAAGACTTCAAATAAACTAAATGATTAAACAGAGAAGGAGAGAGGCCTTTTGTTTGAAAACAAGCTAGCTATTTATAGCAATTGCATTCACTAGAAGGTAACTTGGAATTGAAATCTTTTACCATTAAACAAAGAGAAAACACTATTACTTACTGGGTGGCCAAAACATAAATGCAAAGCAAAGTGGTTGAGAATGTGGGGTAGAATTTGAATTTTAATTTTGACAAAATCGTCAGAACGTTCTAGAAAATGTGCATAGGACCACCGCACTATGCAAGGTGGTGGTTACAAGACCACTTTTCCCTG
This sequence comes from Taxus chinensis, assembly GCA_019776745.2. Taxonomy (NCBI): domain Eukaryota; kingdom Viridiplantae; phylum Streptophyta; class Pinopsida; order Cupressales; family Taxaceae; genus Taxus; species Taxus chinensis. The sequence goes on along the minus strand of CM034149.1, from coordinate 724,297,113 downwards.
TCTTGGGTGGTGATCACGGGACCGCCGCCTAGGTAGGGTGGCGGTTTCATCCCTTAAGACCAAAATGCAAGGAAGAAGGGGGGAGAGGAAGAATGAAGCACATGGAGGCCAGATGAGGCACATGGGATGCAAACATATACTTGGTGAGATTTTTTGAATTCTGAAAACCTTACGAGGAGACCTGTATCATCATTGGGGTATGTGTAACCTTTTTCTGGTGGTGCAGTACCCTATAATTTTGGGTATGTACATATTGCCCCTCGGAGAAGCATCTTAGCCATGAAGAGGCATAAAACAGTGGATCCGATTATGGCAGTCCCAAATGGGGAGTTAGAATTCATACCTGACACGCCCATGTGTCAGAATGTCACTATCCAAATTCCCGCTACCTGCAAAATGAAAAGAGGACGCAAGTGCAGATAGCTACAATAAATCGAAAAAAATAAAACTAAATTAATATGAAATTAGGACTTACCATCTATGTGGGGATTAGAACTTACCTCCGTCGATGCTCCAACCCTGTGAAGAAAACATTCAAAATCAAATTAGAATACTATATATATTTAAAACTAGCTCATTTTACTATTCATTTGCGCGTGTTGATTTGGTGATTTTTGAGCTCTGGGACCCACGGTGACCATTTTCGATGAGAGCACAGTCAAAACATCAGTTATGAGATCGTGATCATGCCTCCGAGAGTAGGAAATCAGCCCATGAAGTCTCAGGTTAGTTCTTATCAATTTATCATTTTTAAACCCAAAATATAGAAATGTGGAAATATTGTCATGGGGTAATTATTTTCGAGTATCTAGGGGGGCCTCCCATAGGGTAGGTCTTTATTTCATCTAAAATGATGTTTTTTTTTTTACATTTTAAAAGTATTTTAAGGGGTTTTGAGCCGTTTGGTGTTTCGGGATAGGACTATCACTCTACACAGGGTGGTGGTCATGGGACCGCTGCCCTATGAAGGCGGTGGTTACAGGACCACCACCTAATAAGGCAGTAGTTACATGACCGCCACCTCTGAAGGCAGTGGTTTGGGAAACTGCCACTCTGCACAGGTTAGCGGTTTTTGAACAAAATATAAAAAAGGATGTAAATTTTAATTGTCTTTGCATTTTTGGTATTTCTATATGTTCTTGATAATTTTTCTAGTTGGATTATGTTACTAAATTACTCTTTTTCTATGTTTTGGGTGAATGCAGAAGGAGGAGGAGTGCATCAGATGGAGCAGAGAGAGGGAGTGTGATTGGCTCCCAGCAGTGTTGGATGCATTGTCCCAGGATGAGAGGGACACTTTGTAGAGGGTTAGGATCTTGTGGATCTCTTGGGTTGCTCATGTTGCTCCTTCCAGTCACATACTATGTGATTTATTTTCATATTGGGATGTAGATCAGAACACTTTCCAATTTCTAGGATTTAGGGGTGAGTGGACCATCACCCTAGAGGATATTTACCATATATTGGGGGTTCTGATCCTTGGGAGGTGGTTGTCTCTCAAGACATCATTATCTAGATCTCAGTTGGTTTAGTGGGCCACATATATGGCAGATGTCATTGTTTCCATGGGGTTGAAGAAGGGGGGTGAAGGTCTGTTCTATTGCAGCGTCTCCTATCCCTATGATTTGCAAGGCCATTATGGGTATCCTTGCCTCACGGTTGATTCGGGAAAAGGGAGGGGACACTCTTCTATATTGATGGGCTCCATCATTACAAAGATTGAGGCCATGGTTGTATTTACACTTGGGGAGCAGACATCCTCGGGACCACCTATCATGATTTATACAGGGTGATTAGACTACAGGGACAGTCACTGAGCCATCCCACTATAATTATGAGTTCGGTGTATGAGTGCATCATTCCTTATGGGAGAGGTATACATGTGGAGGATCCAGAAGCTATCAGGGCAATGAGGTGGAAAAGGATGACCGTACTTAGAACATTACACCAGCCAGTGGCTTCCCTGACTACTGCAAACATGGAGGTCACTCCTTATTAGAACATGGCTGGGCTATGGGGGGAGGAGACACTTACATTGATTGCTTGCTCTTCCACAGGTCAGCTAGTAGATAGGACGAGGAAGCTAGAGACCCACCCCTTGATAGAGTACCACAGCAGTTTGGCCTCCCCTATATTGATATGTTTCCTCTGATGGGGCCAGTATATAGATCTGTTCACATGCCAGGGAGATCCTAGAGGCCGAGGTTGGCCTACTGTCCTCCTGGCATCCTATTGCAGCTAGGAGTGTGGTTCAGGCTCGAGGGGGTAGTTGGTGTTCCTCGAGTCACCTTTACTTCAGATTGGCACCGGTCCTACTCATAGTGGAGATGAGCCCTTGATGTGGATTACGAGTCTAAGGAGTTCACTAGGGAGAGATAGAGAGGGTGAGACCAAGCTGGCGGGGACAGGCAAGGGTAGGACGATAGAGCAATACTGAGGTGCATGATACTCAGTACAATCTTGTGGGCCGAGAGGGCAGAGGAGAGTGTAGAGAAGGTGACCTTCATGTCAAAAGGAGTTTCCCCTCTCAGGATTTAGGAGGATATTACGAGGCCAGGGTAGGGCCGTCACTTTTCTCCTAGATATTGGAGAGGCATGATATAGGCAGCTACATCAACAGCAGCGCAGATCCGATGAGATCACTTTTAAAATAAATATTTATACAAAGAAGACCATCCTCCTCTACACAATGGTACCATTTTTATGAAAAGGATTTTAACTTTTTGGCCATAGTTTATAAGTTGTGGAAGACTAAATTTTGATGATTGAGGCCCTGATCCTAAATTAAGATTGGGGTAGGAGGATCCCCCCTTGCTGGGAGACTCGTATACAGGTGGGGATACTGGGGCTGTCAGGGAGCAAGTGGGACAGGGGATGACCATACTTAGGATGCACACCAGACCAGTGGCTTATGACTATTTGGGACATGGAGGCCACTCCTTATTAGGACATGGTAGGGTATGGGGGGAGGAGACACTTACATTGATCCCCTGGCTCTTCCACAGGTCAGTTGGTAGACAAGATGGGGGGCTGGAGGCCCACCCCTTTGACAGGTACCACAGGGGGGTTTAACCAAAATCCAATAGTATTGACCTATATTCCTCTGGCAGGGGTTAGCAAGTTTATAGCCTTTGATAAGAGGTGAGGCCAGGGGAGGTCCTAGAGGCCGAGGTTGACACATTCACTCCTGGTGTTCCTATTACAGCATGGAGGGTGGTTCATGCCAAGGGATAGCTAGTGCTCCTTGCACCTTTACTTCAGATTGGCATGATCTTACTCATAGTGGAGATGAGCCCATTGATGTGGACTCGGTCTGAGGAGTTCACTGGGGGGAGACATAGGAGGAGACAGAGGAGGGTGACCATGAGAGACTAGCTAGCGGGACAGGTGAGGAGGAGGACAATGATACTGAGTGGCATGACAGCTAGGATATCTTTTGCGGGACGAGACGGGTGGAGGAGACCATAGAGAAGGTAACCCTGATTTTAGAGGAGTTACCTTCTCAGGATTTAGGGGGAGATGAAGAGTCCGTGGCAGGCCGTCACTTTGTTCCAGATATGGGAGAGGCATGATCATCGGCAGCTGCATCAATAGTAGGCGCAGATCCTAGAGATCCCACCTAGAGGCGTGGAGATCCGAGTGAGTTACTACTCTTTTCTCGACTTCATTTTAGTTAGAATTGTTTAGTTGATGTTTCCCTTTCATTATTTCACTTTTTTTGGTCTTGTTTTGGACAACCTTCTAACTTGTTTATTTCTCCTTTTTTATTTTTGTAGCTACTGTTTGAGGGATGGCAAGACTTGATTTGCCAGGTGTACTCGGACACTCTACTACTCCCTTCAGAGGGTACTTGGGCCAGTTGAATGGGGATGTTGGAGAGCCCTCAGCAGCTGACTAACATACTGACATCTTTGCCCCTGTCTGGAAGGCGGAAAAGATCATTACCTCCCTTCACATCAAGTTGGCTGGATATATGACTGCTGAATGCTTGATGAGGAGGAGTCGCTCTCATAGTGAGACTATAGCCGCTGGCCATATTGTGAGCCCTCGTTCATTCAGAGCATTCATCACAGTAGGGTCCTAAACGAGGTCGTGCACCTTTGAGGGATCTCACAGGGATTGAAAGATCATGGTGCCTTTTTGTAGTGATTTTGGTTGGACACCTATATGAGTATTTTTGTATTTGTCAGGCTCATTGAGCATTTTGACCATGTCTTAGTGCATGATGGCATGGTATATAAAACACCATTTATATATATATATATACATCTCTTTTTGGATCTAGAAAACTTCTTGTGTCTAGAATTTTGTGATTCGCTTCTCATGTGCACGCTAGATGTTTTTTTAGAGTACTTTTTTTTTATATGCTTTTCAGAATGTATGCAATGGATGAAAAATGATAACAAATACCGAACAGAATGCTTTACATTATTTGTTTTTGTGATGCTGATATACGATGATGTAGAACATATTGTAGTACTGAACCTTTGGCCTCTTTGGAAATGTTTGTTGTTTCTTTGTATATTGGCAAAATGTGATGAATGTATAGAGATAAAGAGATGAACATGCCCCATTCCCAAACTCCACGCAACTGTAAGATGCGAGGGCTCAACACCAAGAGTTGGGAAGGGCACAAATTGTATGAGTTTGGTTGAATGGAATGATGAGAGATAGACAAAAACAGTGACAGAAACCAAACTTAGACCTATACACTTACTCTACTCAAAACTACCACCAAGCTCAGAAGGCAACTTACTTTCCAGTTTATCTAGTCTTAGATCTATAGATGGAAACTTGGTTGACAAAATCTGGTTTTGAGGGTTTGATCTCTTTAGAATTTTTTGACACTTATTTTCACTTAATATAATTTGATTTGTATTTGTAAAATACCAAGATTTGTTAATTGTATGAATGGACCCCCCACACCCCGCCCCATGCCACTAGTAAGAAACATGGGTTTGCCACCAAAGTCAGGATATAGGTGAGTAAGGGCACTTATTTCCTTTCCCAACCTCGCACCACCAGTAAGAGATGCAGGGCTTACCACTGAAGGTTGGTGGGGCAAAGAAGTGTGTAAAATAAAATATTATTTGCTTGGTATTTTTGATTCTATTTTATTTTGACACTTCTGAATTGTGATTTTGGAATATCCTTGTTTCAAAGAGACATAAGAGGGATAGATGTGACACCAATAAGCTTCTAGAATAGACCATTGGTAAGAACAACTTCACCTAGTAGAAAGAAAGAGCAAAACCAAGTATGCAGGCCTTTGTATGGTTTTCGTCAACATTTGTTTGTCAAACTTGATGAAAATTTTGAAATTACTTGATGATGTATGAAGATTGATTTGAATGTTTTTTCCATAAGAAATTTGTAATAGTTCCTTGACTACAATTTTTACGAAACAAGTGGACAAAATGAAATAGCTAAATGACTAATGCAATGTAGGTATATATAATATACAAGTGGTGATTTGGATGTCTCATGCGTAAAACCGTTTAAGATGAAAGGAATTGATAGTTTCATTGAATTCCTACCTTTCTAATGTACACAAGAGATACGTACCTTTTCCATAGTCCTTCATGACTCAGGATGGGCCCAACCACTTGGGCCAAAATTTCCTTCCTTCGCCAATTTTCTTATCAATCCGGCTGTCTAGTCTTAGAACTAAATCTCCCTCATATATTTCTTTCTCATAGACATTTTTGTTATATTTCCGGCACATCCAGTCAGTATAGGCTCTATACCATTATTCGGTGTTTAGCCTGGCCTCATCAAGGCTTTCTAGTTGAGAGAGGCGTCCCTCTCTATAGGCGTCTTCATCCAAAATCCCTTGTAATGAGATGCGGAGACTAGGTATTTCGACCTCAAGTGAGAGAAATGCCTCTGCCCCAAATACTAATGAGAAAGGGTTACCCCCCCGTCGGTGTTCTTATTGAGGTTCGATGGGCCCACAAGGCTGGATATAATTTTAAGATGCCAATCTCATTTGTTTTCCTTCACTGTTTTAAGGAGAATAGCCTTTAATGTTTTGTTTCATTACTTCAGCTTGTCCATTGGCTTGAGGATAGAAAAGAGAGGCCATATGATGGTTTATTTTGAATTTTCTGCATAGCTCATGGACCTCATCATTTTTATAGGATGTGTCACTATCTGAGATAATGACTTGTGGGAACCATACCTGTAAATGATTTGGCTCAGAATGAACTTGGCGATGGCGATTACCGAACCTGGTATGGCGGTGAGAGGGCATGGCCTCTACCCATTTGGTAAAATATTCTGTGGCCGTAATTATAAAATTATGGCCATCTGTTGAAGAGGGAGAGAATTTCCCTATCAAATCTAGACCCCATGTGGAGAAAGGCCACGGGGTTGCTATTGGTTACAGGGATTATGCTGGCATGTGAATCTTATGAGAGAAATCTTGGCATTTGTGGCACTTACGTACAAACTCTACTGCGTCATGTTCAAGAGTGGGCCAAAAATAGCCCATCTGATGTATTTTGAGAGCAGTGACGTGACCACTAAAGTGGCCACCCACATATCCCACTATGGGATTCATTAAGAATATTTTTGGATTCTTCTATGTCGACAAATCTTAAAAGCATGCCATCGAAGGTTTTACGATAGAGTACTTGTTCTAAAATAATTTATTTAGTAGTTATAATGTGTAACCGCCTCCTTTGTTTGACGTGGCACTTTCTGGGTATGTATGGTCCATGATAAAATGACGATATCGGTGTACCAAGGGCATGTAGAGCTGGGGGGTCTGGGCTCGACAAAGTATATGCACTCATCAGGAAAGTTTAGATTTACCAGATCACCTCCATCTAATGGATTTTTAGCTAACCAGTCTGCATGATTTGACCCTTAACAGATTTCTGGTTTACAAATGTTAATTCAAATTCACCCATTAAGGTTATGAAACGTCCAACCTTTTTAGATAAAGACCCTTGTGTGAGGAATGTTTGTAAATGATCTGTCTTTACAATGACCCTTGTTTCTTGATTTAACATGTAATGTCTTAAACATTTTGTTGCAAAGACTATGGCAAGGCATTCTTTCTCTTTTCTCTGCCTGTGTATAACGTCTTTCATAATCGAGCAATGTTTGGCTAATGAAATAGACTGCACATTCTCATTTATCATTGTCCTCTCTTAAGCCAACATGCAGGCTAGCGAGATATCAGTAGCTCGTGAGTATAGGATCAAAGGATGATCTATTCTGGGAGGCATTAGCGTGGGCAGAGAGACAATAAGAAATGTCTAACTGCTTTGAAGGCCTCGTTGCTTTGCTTTCTTCCATCCAATCAATGCTATAATTTTCTTTAACATATTATTGATTGGATGAATATCAAAACTTAAATCTGGGGTGAACCTTCGGATTGCACCGAGTTTCCCAAGAAATGATCTGATTCCAAACTCATCTGATGGTGGAATCATCATCTCAAGAACAGCCTGGATTTTGGTTGGATCTACATCAATCCCTCGTGAAGATATTGTAAGCTATGAAAAATACACTACTAACAAGGAAGTAAAATACCAATAATCATACCTCCTCCTTCGCGTTCCATAGCAAACCTCAGAATGGGCTAGGAAACTTGGATTGAGCCCTGATTTTGTGATATGTAGGTGCTTTTCTTCAAGACGGAGCAAGACCTTCCTGCAACAACGATCCTCTTACTTTGCACTGGATGGGAAAAAGGATTATGAGACTATTTTGGCATTAGGACAAGGCAGAATGATGTTCTTTGCTCAAAGGATGCAAGAACTTAGATATGGCATGAAAGCTTATTCTCCGTGTGTTTAGAGGGGAGGGGTAAGGTTGTATTTATAGCCTGAGGGAGTGATTAGCTTAGATTAATTTAAGTAATCATGGTTTGAAAATGTGGGCAAGATTAAGTGGGTGGTTTGAAAATGTGGGCAAGATTAGGTGGATGGTTTGAAAATTTGGGCAAGATTAGGTGGATGGTTTGAAAATGTGGGCAATATTAGGTGAGTGGGGGCCACGAAGAATGGGTGAGGATTTGAATTATATTTTTAATTCATAAGTGGAGGATTTTAGGTGAGTGGGGACCACGAATGGTGGGTTGAGGATTTGAATTTGAATTTTTAATTCAATAGTGGAAAAACATGGAGAATAATGACATGTTGTGAGGATTAGATTATTTTTAGATTTTGAAATGGATAATTAATCAAATTATATTTGATTAATTCGAAGTGTATTTTTGTGGGAAATGAGGAAGGGAAATTAATTGATTTAGGATAGATGTGAAATTGGGGTGTCTACATTTGCCCCTCTTTGGAAGGGTATTATGAAAGTAGTGTCCTTTCAAAGAAAGTAGACGGTTTATGGGGGAAGAATTCAATCTACTTTTTAAAAGGTAGAGCGAATGTTTGTTGGGAGAATAGAAAGTGGTGAGTGACGGATGTCATAGTATCCTCCAAGACAAAAATGTCATGAGAAGATGGCACAAACTTTCCATCTGTTAAAGGGATATACCCTTTCCTCCTTATTTTCAAAATTGATATATCCCGTGTTGAAACCGAAGATCAACATTATTTGCATGACACCAAGATGCCCCTAATAGAGCTGGGAAGCTATCTAATTTCTGTCAGCGTTAAAACTTCAAAGTCTCCAGTGGAACTTAGCTCCTTGTATGGTAATGGATGCCTCTTTTAAACTCCTATGGGAGTGGCCTTAGTCTGATTAGCCATGATAATACATTAGAGGATGGCTGTAATGGGGGGTCTCCCAATTTTTACCCATGCATCCAAGCTAAGAACATTGACTTCCGCACATGTATCAATCATATATTACTCAATAGCCACCCATCCGCAACAACATTCAGAGTGATTTCCTTGTCATAATCTAGGCTATGAAGAGGGATATTTACATGCAATATATGAAATCCGATCTCAGTACTTGCACATAGAGTGTTCCCTTTTATCCAACTACCTAATAGTGGAATGATGTTCTCCTGGTGCAACATTTTACAAACTTCTCTCAAGTCATCTATATAGTTTGGACCGTCTCCGATGCTTTCTTCTACTCCTTTAAAGTATTGTATCTCACCTTGGAATATTCCTTATAAGTTCCATGGTATCTTGATAAAACCTCCTTCTAATAGGTAAGATCTAGGTACCATGCATGAAGAACCTCATCTTTAGTGATTGTAGGTTTCTGTTTGTAATGCATCCCTGGCACATGGTGCCTTAGTGTGAGTCTGATCTTCACTTGTAGTGCCTTGGATTATACTCCCCATCTTGGGCATCCATTGATTTTCCATAATGTATTATATCCTAACCATCCATACACCTTTTTTTTTCTTGTTTATGTTGCTTACGCAGATGCTCATATAAGTCCAGACACTCTTCATAGCTATGGTTCTTTCCATGAAAGAACATGTAATATCTGAGGACATTCACACCTATAGTGGTCAGGAGATCCACAGTTAACATGTTCCGCGAGGAACTCACTTCTTCGACACCATGGCCTCAATCCTCCAATCCACGATGTATCCTTGACCTCTACCAGACTTCCTTCAAACACCCCTCATTCTGATCATAGCATGCCTGATTGTGCTCCCCGGTCATGATGCTCATTCGTGCCCTTAAGAGTTATCTAAAAATATTATCTATCGTTATACACCAATATCTATAGCATCATGGATTTGTCCAATCATTCGGAGGTCCTCCATGTCATAGTCATGGACCTACAGATTTTACAGTAGCTTGAAACATTCTTCCTTATCGCATGTTGTAATAACACGCACGGATAACATCATGGTTTAGGTGGAATATTTCACATCCATCACCAATGAGCATACTATTTTGTGAGGGCAACCATTCCTTTGTGTGACCTTCCATCCTCATATCTGTACACCAAATTCTTGTGTGCATCTCATGTGTTGAATTTGTTGATAGTTTCTCCAACTGTTTTGCAATTGCTTACTATTTTGTTTCTAAAATGGGCTTACCCTAGTATCTATGCTCCCAACTAACCTCAGCGTGCAAATCTACTTCAAAGTGCTTCACGCGGATCAATATATGTCTTATGTGATAATTCCCTCCTAAAAGGGGTAATTGTACGATGGAAAAGTGACAATGCGAGCATGAGAATATACAAGTAACTCTTCTTCGTACCCGACCTCTCGAGGTCATGCCGAGACAGCCAGTGGAAATGGAGTATATACGGATATAGACAAACTAGTAGGGTAATCTTATATCCTCAATACGTAATAATGGAATCTGCAAATCTAAGGTGAAGAAGGCCCTCCTAACCTCAATTGATGTAATGGATCGTTCAGATATAATAGTTTTTCGGAGGCTCCAATCATGTCGAGCTCTACTGAGATCATATTTATTGGCTATTGGATACGTAGAAAATGAAAAATGGTGATGGAAAATGGTGATGAGAGGTGTAGTAGATCCTTTAAGTTTTTATGGATGATTCAATGGTCTAGTCCATAAATCCTTAGCCTGATTGGATGCTACGTTTAATACGGAGAATTGTGTAATGATGTCTAGTGGAAGTGGTGAGGACCTAAATATTAGTGTTCATAAACCACCGTCAATGTCTGATTCATCAATAGGCCCATTGGGTTGTGGGAATTGTGGATCATAACCGTAAGTTCGTGGTTGTGGCAGACATCCTATGGTCATATGAGAAGTTAATCTCTCCTTCCAACTATCCAATAATCATATGCCTTTTCAGCCTATATGTTGAGAACTAGGAGTTGTGTAATTTCTTAAAATACCTTATAGGGTTTCTGGCAATTTGAATGTGTAAGCTAGTGTCTATGTCGATGAGGAGGTCTCTTGGGTTGGGTTTTGGAACTAAAGGATCATACCAAATGTTTGTTCTCTTTCGAGTCTTTGTACAGTCATGCGGATATCCTATCAAGGCAGTCTATAATTAGGATGATTTGACCAAAATGTGAATGCCTTGTCGTCTTCAATATTTAACTCTCTCAATTTTTCACTAACTACTCGTAGGTTTACTGTTGTTCAAAAAACTTGGATCCTAAGGTCTTGATCTATATCAGATAGTGTTGTGGGGAGATTTGGTTAAGGCACTATCGGTTCAAATATGTATTCTATGGGCTCTCTAGGTCCCGTGATTGTCATGCAAAGATGATTCAACTTAACTTAAATGAATAAACTGATTATGAAAGATGTATCTACACTATGCATATGTTCTTTTATTTTTGTATTTTCGATGAAGTATTTTAACAAAATTAAAAGAGCATTTATTCTAATATATTCAAAAAATGGAAAATTAATCTAATGACATAATCAAAACAAGCTAAATATCTAAGTAACTAACTAGTTTAATTGAAAACTCTCAATCCTACCTCAGAAGTGAGGAATGAATCATAGATTCTCAAAAACTATCATTCCCTATAGCTTCCCTGGCAATATTGAAAGTGAACTTTAACTGAAATGAAAGAATTTACTACTCTATTTGATATGTTGTAACTAGAAATTTGATAGCTCAAACCTGGAGTTTACAGAATAGTGGTAAATTCAGTTATGTGTGACTTCATCCCCTCAGTGTGATCTTCTCGTTCCTTCCCATTCTCGTGAATCCAGAAAAGCATGTATATGATAGTGTCAACAGAAGAAGATAGTTGAACAATGGAAACTTTGGATATAAACCGAATACAATGCAAGTAAGAGAGGGATATTGAAAGTGAATAGATCTTGACTATGCAATTCCTAGCAGGATTTATTGTGGGAATACAACACAAATGCGCTAAGAATTCTGAAAACTATCTTTTGTGAAAAAAAAACTTGCAACTCTAAATGGATTCCAATCTTAGAATGAAACTACCTTATCTTAAGCTGATTGTATGGAACAAAAATGAAGTAGGATGGAAACAAGAAGATCAAGAGATCCTAAACAACAAGGAAAAGCTAATAACTAAAGCAAAACATGAAACTATTAGAACTCAAAACAAGAACTTCAAATAAACTAAATGATTAAACAGAGAAGGAGAGAGGCCTTTTGTTTGAAAACAAGCTAGCTATTTATAGCAATTGCATTCACTAGAAGGTAACTTGGAATTGAAATCTTTTACCATTAAACAAAGAGAAAACACTATTTACTGGGTGGCCAAAACATAAATGCAAAGCAAAGTGGTTGAAGAATGTGGGTAGAAATTTGAATTTTAATTTTGACAAAATCGTCAGAACGTTCTAGAAAATGTGCATAGGACCACCGCACTATGCAAGGTGGTGGTTACAAGACCACTTTTCCCTGTCTTGGGTGGTGATCACGGGACCGCCGCCTAGGTAGGGTGGCGGTTTCATCCCTTAAGACCAAAATGCAAGGAAGAAGGGGGGGAGAGGGAAGAATGAAGCACATGGAGGCCAGATGAGGCACATGGGATGCAAACATATACTTGGTGAGATTTTTTGAATTCTGAAAACCTTACGAGGAGACCTGTATCATCATTGGGGTATGTGTAACCTTTTTCTGGTGGTGCAGTACCCTATAATTTTGGGTATGTACATATTGCCCCCTCGGAGAAGCATCTTAGCCATGAAGAGGCATAAAACAGTGGATCCGATTATGGCAGTCCCAAAATGGGGAGTTAGAATTCATACCTGACACGCCCATGTGTCAGAATGTCACTATCCAAATTCCCGCTACCTGCAAAATGAAAAGAGGACGCAAGTGCAGATAGCTACAATAAATCGAAAAAAATAAAACTAAATTAATATGAAATTAGGACTTACAATCTATGTGGGGATTAGAACTTACCTCCGTCGATGCTCCAACCCTGTGAAGAAAACATTCAAAATCAAATTAGAATACTATATATATTTAAAACTAGCTCATTTTACTATTCATTTGCGCGTGTTGATTTGGTGATTTTTGAGCTCTGGGACCCACGGTGACCATTTTCGATGAGAGCACAGTCAAAACATCAGTTATGAGATCGTGATCATGCCTCCGAGAGTAGGAAATCAGCCCATGAAGTCTCAGGTTAGTTCTTATCAATTTATCATTTTTAAACCCAAAATATAGAAATGTGGAAATATTTGTCATGGGGTAATTATTTTCGAGTATCTAGGGGGGCCTCCCATAGGGTAGGTCTTTATTTCATCTAAAATGATGTTTTTTTTTTTACATTTTAAAAGTATTTTAAGGGGTTTTGAGCCGTTTGGTGTTTCGGGATAGGACTATCACTCTACACAGGGTGGTGGTCATGGGACCGCTGCCCTATGAAGGCGGTGGTTACAGGACCACCACCTAATAAGGCAGTAGTTACATGACCGCCACCTCTGAAGGCAGTGGTTTGGAAACTGCCACTCTGCACAGGGTAGCGGTTTTGAACAAAATATAAAAAAGGATGTAAATTTTAATTGTCTTTGCATTTTGGTATTTCTATATGTTCTTGATAATTTTCTAGTTGGATTATGTTACTAAATTACTCTTTTTCTATGTTTTGGGTGAATGCAGAAGGAGGAGGAGTGCATCAGATGGAGCAGAGAGAGGGAGTGTGATTGGCTCCCAGCAGTGTTGGATGCATTGTCCCAGGATGAGAGGGACACTTTGTAGAGGGTTAGGATCTTGTGGATCTCTTGGGTTGCTCATGTTGCTCCTTCCAGTCACATACTATGTGATTTATTTTCATATTGGGATGTAGATCAGAACACTTTCCAATTTCTAGGATTTAGGGGTGAGTGGACCATCACCCTAGAGGATATTTACCATATATTGGGGGTTCTGATCCTTGGGAGGTGGTTGTCTCTCAAGACATCATTATCTAGATCTCAGTTGGTTTAGTGGGCCACATATATGGCAGATGTCATTGTTTCCATGGGGTTGAAGAAGGGGGTGAAGGTCTGTTCTATTGCAGCGTCTCCTATCCCTATGATTTGCAAGGCCATTATGGGTATCCTTGCCTCACGGTTGATTCGGGAAAAGGGAGGGGACACTCTTCTATATTGATGGGCTCCCATCATTACAAAGATTGAGGCCCATGGTTGTATTTACACTTGGGGAGCAGACATCCTCGGGACCACCTATCATGATTTATACAGGGTGATTAGACTACAGGGACAGTCACTGAGCCATCCCACTATAATTATGAGTTCGGTGTATGAGTGCATCATTCCTTATGGGAGAGGTATACATGTGGAGGATCCAGAAGCTATCAGGGCAATGAGGTGGAAAAGGATGACCGTACTTAGAACATTACACCAGCCAGTGGCTTCCCTGACTACTGCAAACATGGAGGTCACTCCTTATTAGAACATGGCTGGGCTATGGGGGGAGGAGACACTTACATTGATTGCTTGCTCTTCCACAGGTCAGCTAGTAGATAGGACGAGGAAGCTAGAGACCCACCCCTTTGATAGAGTACCACAGCAGTTTGGCCTCCCCTATATTGATATGTTTCCTCTGATGGGGCCAGTATATAGATCTGTTCACAATGCCAAGGGAGATCCTAGAGGCCGAGGTTGGCCTACGGTCACTCCTGGCATTCCTATTGCAGCTAGGAGTGTGGTTCATGCTCGAGGGGTAGTTGGTGTTCCTAGAGCACCTTTACTTCAGATTGGCACCGGTCCTACTCATAGTGGAGATGAGCCCATTGATGTGGATTACGAGTCTGAGGAGTTCACTAGGGAGAGATAGAGGAGGGTGAGACCAGAGCTGGCGGGACAGGCAAGGAGGACGATAGCAATACTGAGTGGCATGATACTCAGTACATCTTGTGGGCCGAGAGGGCAGAGGAGAGTGTAGAGAAGGTGACCTTCATTTCAAAGGAGTTTCCCTCTCAGGATTTAGGAGGATATGACGAGTCCGAGGTAGGCCGTCACTTTTCTCTAGATATTGGAGAGGCATGATAGTAGGCAGCTACATCAACAGCAGGCGCAGATCCTAGAGATCCCACCTGGAGGCCTGGAGATCTGAGTGAGTTACTATTCTTTTCTCGACTTCGTTTTAGTTAGAATTGTTTAGTTGATGTTTCCCTTTCGTTATTTCACTTGTTTTTGGTCTTGTTTTGGACAACTTTCTAACTTGTTTATTTCTCCTTTTTTATTTGTAGCGACTGTTGAGGGATGGCGAGACTTAATTCACTAGGTGTGCATGGACACTCTACTACTCCCTTCGGAGGACACTCAGGCTGAGTTGACTGAGGATGTTGGAGAGACCTCAGTAGTTGGCTGACATACTGATGTCTTTTCCCCTGTCTAGAAGGTGGCTAAGATCATTATCTCCCTTCGCACCGAGCTGGTTGGATATAGGACTACTGAGCTATTGATGAGGAGGAGTTGCTCTCATAGTAATACTACAGCTTCTGGTCATGATCGTGAGCCTTCAGTTCATTCAAAGCATTGTCACATTAGGAGTCCTAGATGAGGTCGTGCGCCTTTTAAGGGATCTCATAGGGATTGAGAGAATATGGTGCCTTTTTTTTAATTGATTTTTGGTTGGACACCTATACGAGTATTTTTTAATTTTTCGGGCTCATTGAGCATTTTGACCATGCCTTAGTACATGATGGCATTGTATATAAAACACCATATATATATATATATATATATCTTTTTGGATCTAGAAATTCTTGTGTCTATAATTTTGTGATTCGCTTCTCATGTGTATACTAGATGTTTTTAGAGTACTTATTTTTATATGTTTTTCAGAATGTATGCAATGGATGACAAATGATAAAAAATACTGAATAGAATGCTTTACTTCATTTGCTTTTGTGATGCTAATATACGATGATGTAGAACATATTGTAGTATTGAACTTTTGGCCTCTTTGGGTGATGTTTGTTGTTTCTTCTTATATTGGCAAAATGTGATGAATGTATAGAGATAAAGAGATGAACTTGCCCCATTCCCAAACTCCATGCAACCATTAAGATGCAAGGGCTCAACACCAATAGTTGAGAAGGGCATAAATTGTATGAGTTTGACTGAATGGAACGATGAGAGATAGACAAACTAGTGACAAAAACCAGACTTAGACCTACACACTTACTCTAGTCAGAACTACCACCAAGCTCAGAAGGCAACTTACTTTTAAGTTTATCTAGACTTAGATCTATAGATGGCAACCTGGTTGACAAAATTCAGTTTTGAGGATTTGATCTCTTTAGAATTTGGACACTTATTTTCACTTAATATAATTTGATTTGTATTTATAAAATACCAAGATTTGTTAATTTGTATGAATGGACCCCCCACACCTTGCCCCATGCCACTAGTAAGAAACATGGGTTTGCCACCAAAGGCAAGATATAGGTGAGTAAGGACACTTCTTTCCTTTCCCAACCTCAAACCACCAATAAGAGATGCGGGCTTACCACCGAAGGTTGGTGGGGCAAAGAAGTGTATAAAATAAAATATTTTGTTTGCTTGGTATTTTTTATTCTATTTTATTTTGACACTTCTGAACTATGATTTTGGAATATCCTTGTTTCAAAGAGACATAAGAGGGATAAATGTGACACCAAGAAGCTTCTAGAACAAACCGTAGGTAATAATAACTTCACCTAGTAGAAAGAAAGAGCAAAACCAAGTATGAAGGCCTTGGTATGGTTTTCGTCAACATTTGTCTATCAAACTTGATGAAAATATTTTGAAATTACTTGATGATGTATGAAGAGATGTGTTTTGAATGTTTTTGCCAATATTTTCAGAAATTTGTAATAGATTGCTTAAGAGTAAGTTCCTTGACAACAATTTTTACGAAATAAGTGGACAAAATTAAACAGCTAAATGACTAATGCAATGTAGGTAAATATAATGTACAAGTGGTGATTCTGATGTCTCATGCGTAAAACCATTTAAGATGTAAGGAATTGACAGTTTCATTGAATTCCTCACCTTCTAGTGTACACAGGAGATATGCACCATTTTTGTAGTCCTTCATGACTCGGTATGGGCCCAACCACTTGGGCCAGAATTTCCTTCCTTCACCAATTTTCTTATCAATCTAGCTATCTAATCTTAAAACTAAATCTCCCTCATATATTTCTCGCTCATAGACTTTTTTGTTATATTGTTGTCACATCTGGTCATCATAGGCTCTGTGTCATTGCTCAACATTTAGCCTGGCCTCATCAAGGCTTTCTAGTTGAGAGAGGCATGCCTCTCTATAGGTGTCTTCATCCGAAATCCCTTGTAATGAGATACGAGACTAGGTATTTCGACCTCAAGTGGGAGAACTACCTCTACCCCAAATACTAATGAGAAAGGGGTTGCCCTTGTCGGTGTTCTTATTGAGGTTCGATGGGCCCACAAGACTAGATATAATTTTAAATGTCAATCTCGTTTGTTCTCCTTAACTATTTTAAGGAGGATGACTTTTAATGTTTTGTTCATTGCTTCGGCTTGTCCATTGGCTTGAGGATAGTAAAGAGAGGTTGTATGATGGTTTATTTTGAATTTGCTACATAGCTCATGGACCTCATCATTCTTAAAGGATGTACCATTATCTATATATGACTTGTGGGACATCGTATCTACAATGATTTGGTTTAGAATGAACTGGTGATTACTGAACCTAGTGTGGTGGTGAGAGGCATGGCCTTTACCCATTTGGTAAAATATTATATGGCCATAATTATAAAATTCTGGCCATTTATTGATGAGGGAGATAAGTTCCCTATCAAATCTAGACCCCACGTGGAGAAAGGCCACTGGGTTGCTCTTGGTTGCAGGGATTATGCTGGCATGTGAATCTCGTGAGATAACTCTTGGAATTTGTGAAACTTACGTACAAACTCTACTATGTCATGTTCAAGAGTGGGCCAAAAATAGCCCATGCGATGTATTTTGCGAGCAGTGGCGTGACCACCAAAGTGGCCTCCACAAATCCCACTATGGGATTCATAAAGAATCTTCTTGGATTCTTCTGTGTCAAAGCATCTTAAAAGCATGCCATCAAAGGCTTTATGATAGAGTACTTGTGTTTAAAATAATGTATTTAGCAGCTATAATGCGTATCCGCCTTCTTTGTTGCGATGTGGCACTTTCCAGGTATGTATGGTCCATGATAAAATTGATGATGTCAGTGTACCAGGGACATGTAGAGATGGGGGGGCTGGTTTTGATGAAGCATTATATACTCATTAGGAAAGTCTAGATTTACCAGATCTCCTCCATCTAATGGATTGTTAGCTACCTAGTCTGCAATGATTTGTCCCGTAACAAATTTCTGGTTCACTAATGTTAATTCAAATTCACCCATTAAGGTTATGAAACATCCATCCTTTTTAGATAAAGACCCTTGCATGAGGAATATTCCTAAATGATCTGTCTTTACAATGACCCTTGTTTCTTGATTTAACATGTAATGTCTTAAACGTTTTGTTACAAAGACTATGGCAAGACATTCTCTCTCTGCCTATGTATAACATGTTTCATAATCGAGCAATATTCGGCTAATGAAATAGACTGCATGTTCTCGTTTATCGTTGTCCTCTTGAGCCAGCATGCAGGCTAGTGACACATCAGTGGCTCTTGAGTATAGGATCAAAGGGTGATCTGGTCTGGGAGGCATTATCATGGTTGGAGATAACAAGAAGCTTGTAACTACTTCAAAGGCCTCATTGCATTCTTCTATCCAATCGATGCTATAATCTTTCTTTAATAGATTATTGATTGGATGAATAGCAAAAGTTAAATCTAGGATGAACCTTTGGATTGCACCAAGTTTCCCAAGAAATGATCTGATTCTAGACTCATCTGATAGTGGAATCATCTCAAGAACAACTCTATATTTTGGTTGGATCGACATCAATCCCTCGTGAATATATAATGTAACCCAAAAAAATTTCTCCTATCACACCAAATACGCATTTCTCTGGGTGATACGATTATACGCATTTCTCCTATCACTCCAAATACGCATTTCTCTGGGCCATATTCAATTAATCATGAGAGGATGATACGAAGTACTTCTAGGTGATCACAATGCTTCCTGGCCTTGGCCAACAAGTCATCCACATAGGATTCAACAATTTTATGAATGAAGGTCATGGAATATGTATGTCATTACCCACTGGTATGTAACGCCGGCATTCTTAAGACCGAATGACATGACAGTGTTACAAAAATTTCCCCAAGGAGTTATAAACATGGTTTTGGCTTGATCTTGTTCAGATATTTTAATCTGATTATACCTTGAGAACCCATCCATGAAGGACAACAGTTCAAATCCAGCTGTTGCTTCAACAATGACGTCAATGGATGGTAATGGGAAGTCATCCTTGGGATAAGCTTTGTTAATATCCCGAAAATCCATGCAAATGTGTATCTTCCCATTCTGTTTTTAGAACAAGAACAATATTAGATACCCATTGTGAATAATCAATGGGTTTGATGAATCCCACTTGGAGAAGTTTCATTACTTCTTCTTTTACCATGAGAGTCACTTTTGGCTTCATTGGTCTTGACTTTTGTTTAATTGGTTTTGCTTCTGGTTTAGTGACAAGATTATGTACCATGATATATGGTGTAATTCCTGTTCATTTCTTTATAGTTAAATATAAAAGACTTTTGATGCTCTTTGAGGATTTGGGTGTGTATTTCTATCTCCTCTGGAGTTAACGAGGATCCCAACTTCAAAAAATTTGGTTCTTCCTCTGTTCCGATGTTTATGTCAATTATGTTCTTTCATTAAAGAAGCGTTTCCTTCTTCAAATTTAGGCAGGGGCCAGAGGTAGTTCCAAACTTTCTCCATTCTCTACCGCTGCATAGATATCGAGATTCCTTCTATGGGGGAGACTCTACCATGGGATTTCCAAAATAGGAAGAGGAATGTGGTATTAGGGAAAGATCTACTATGCGGTGAGAAAGATGTAACTTTTCATAGGCATTTAGATATTTGAGGGTGACTCTATCACTATCAAAGTGATCCAGGATAGCAAAATCATTTTCAGCTTCTCTATGAGTCAGGAGTGGGGTTTGTTGGTATTTTACGCACTAATGGTTCAGTACGAAGTGATACTGTGAAACTTGTATCTTCCAACTCACTGTTTGGAATGAAATGGGAAGCTGAGGTTGCTATTGAATCTGTGAGAAGGTTTTACTCTCGTGGGATTGCTTCAATTGATATGAAGTTGAATCCTTTGCTTAGATCTAGTACCGCTATTTTGTAGAGTTGTAAATGTTTAGCTCTAGTCTCATATACCTCATAGACTTGGTTTGCAACCAGTTGTGAGTCTCTTAGTACTCTAATGTTATTGACACCCATTCTTTCAGCTAGGATGATGCCAAGGAGGAGGGCTTCATACTCCACCCCATTGTTTGTGCACTCAAAGTTTAATTTAAAGGTGAAAGGTAGGATCTTTCCCTCAGGAGAAGTAAAGATCACTCCTGCTCTAGCTCCAAAGTGACATCTAGCTCTATCAAAGTGGAGAGTCCAATATTCACTTGGAAAAATGGATGTTGGGATATTCGTCATGTCTGTTTCTTCTACCTTAGTTACTTCTACCATACAAACTTCGTCTGATGGAAGGGAACCAATTCCTAGGGTGTATCGCATACACATAGAATCAAATGGTAGGAGAATGGATAGATATTTCTCTAGTAACTCAAAAATCTTTGCGGTAGTCCCTAATGACACTATTTCTATGATGTTAGCCTCATTTTTGAGTGTTGGAATGCCCTTGACTAGATTTGTAATTTCTAATTCTGTGGTAGGTATCAACTTCTCTTCTGGTTTTGAATTAATTGGTGTGTTAAGTTGATTCGTTGGGAATTTAAACTTGGAGTGAATGCCTGGTATTTTCTTCAAATCAGCTAGGTGTATATCAAAGGGTTTTGGGTTGCCTTGTGCCACGAATATTTTCCCTAGGTGTAAAAATATTATTTCTTGGAATAACGTGGAAGGGATTGCCTTCATGCGGTGTATCCATGGTCGACTGAGGATCATATTATAGTTGGTTTCCCGATCTATAATATAAAATTTGGTGAGGACTGTCTTGGGTCCTAATGTGACTGGTAAAACTATGGTTCCAATTGAAGTAGCCTTGAGGCTATCCTAACCTATTAGCATATTTCGTGTTGTGGAACAGTTTGTTTCTCCATATCCTAACTTTTGAAGAAAATAAAAGGGGACTATGTTAACTTCAGCCCCATCATCAATCATTACACGTTTAACATAATTATTGTAGAACCATACTTGTAAATGTAAAGATAGGTCACCTCTACGCATAATTTCAGCGTCCATTGGAATTTTACGTATATCAAATATAAACTCAGTATCCCTATTTGGCTGCCCTAGAGGGTAGACATCAAAGTCTACATGGTTTACTTGCATTTCCGGAGGAGGGGTAATATTAATTAAATAACCAAGGCCTAATGCTTCTAAGAGAGAAACCCTATAGGTGGGAGAGTTCTTCAATAAATCCAGAGAAGGAAATATGAGAGGTCTTCATTAAGTCATTAGTTAAATCATAAGCACTTATGGGTTTTACCAATGTTTGTTGAATGTTTTCCAGTTCTAATGGATAACTTGGAACTGGTTGAGAAGAATAATCCCGTGTTCTTGTTATGGTTTCTATGGGTAGCTTGGTGTCTAACTCTACCCGACCAACTATCTTGGTGTGTGGTTGAGTTCCTAATTGGGGTGCGACCGGTGGATTCAATGAAGTTGAAGCTTCATGATCATTATTTCTTGCCATAACACCTTTATTTGTTCCACTTGGATCTAACCTATTATTGTTATTATGATTTGGGAGTGGATTGTTAAAGATTTTGAGGGGCGTATTTTGGGGGGAGATTGCCCATGTGTAAGTGTTTGTCATGGGTATTATAGAATTTGCTAAGAACATATCTATAACGAGTTGTCTTTGGTCTTTTGGAAAAGCACTGCTCCATGAATTTATTTTAGTCATGGAAATTCCTAGTATCATGGCCTTGAATTTTGTGGAAACCACAATACAAGTTGGGATTATAGTTTCGAGGTTGTTGATTTGAAACCTATTGTGGCCCAAAATTCTGATTAGATGGCTGGTTGTTAAAATTAAAAATTTTGAGGCTGTTACCTTTGGTTTTGACTCTGGATATCCAATTGGGTTTCGATTTGGACCTTGTGTTTGGTTTTTCCATTTTTGTTGTTGTTGTTGTTGTTGTGGACGATTAAAATCCACCGTGTTGATTGTTGGAGTAAAGTTGTTATTTCACTGATTGTTAACGGGTGGTGAAATGTTTACAACGTTTGCTCTTTTAACTTGGTCTGTTACTCCATTTGTTGTAACTCCACGGTTTTTTGTTAAGGATTTTGGGTCCTTGATTGGTATTCCTGGTGTTAGGATAGGCCGTAGTGTTTTGACTAGGAGAGATTAATTTCCCATTTGTTCCATATGTCTTACGACCACTATCTATGGCCGCCTAGTTGATTCAAAGAGCAGCTCTCAAGTACTTCATCATAAGTTCTTAGTGGGAACTTCTGGACTTCTTCCTTTATCTCTCTATTGAGGGAATGACGGAATAAATCATATAGTTACATCTGATCCATGTTTGGAGCACTTGCTGATGAGTAGAGAACCGTACACCATATTTGAATAAAATGAGTAGCGGATTCATTATGTTGTTATTTAATATGCAAGAATTCCCTGATTCTTGTTCTTAACAATTTGTTCCATGTCAAAATCTTTGATGAAATTTGACACGAGTTGTTTAAATGAGTGTATCGAAGGCTTCAGGTATTCTGTAGTACTAATCAAGGGCAATACCCTCTAAGGTTTTAGGGAATATCCTGGCAACAACTCCATCCCAAGGGAGTAATTCCCATATGGCCATTACATAGGCATTGATGTGTGCATTTGGATCTCCCTCCCCTTTGTATTTGGGTAAATTAGGAAGAGGTCTTGGAAGCATAACAATTCATATGGTGAGGTCTAGGGCTCTTTTAAATATTCTAAATAAGTCCCTACCGCATAGGCTTCGACCATCGATGGTGCTTATTGAGGAGGTGGGGGTGGCATGGTTTGTTGATATGGCATAGCGTATGTATTTGTAGGGACATAAGGAAATCCCTGGTGGTTGAGTGACATCCCGGAAGAGGAGAACATGTCTCCCTGTAGTGATTTTGAATAAATGTTTAAGTAGGGAGGAGCATTTCTCTGGTATGGGTTATTTGGTGCTAAGCTAGGAGGTATCATATTTTCAACTGGAGTAGCATTTGAAAATGCGGTTCTAGTTGGTGTTTGCTGTGGATAGTTATATGAGTGTTGA
This sequence comes from Taxus chinensis, assembly GCA_019776745.2. Classification (NCBI taxonomy): domain Eukaryota; kingdom Viridiplantae; phylum Streptophyta; class Pinopsida; order Cupressales; family Taxaceae; genus Taxus; species Taxus chinensis. Next base: position 724,273,900 of record CM034149.1, on the reverse strand, counting down.
GGAGGCATGCCTAATGTGCATGTTCCTATAAGGAGGTCAACCTGGCTGGGATGATGTGGAGGGTTGGGGATTCTTGCTTACCTGAAATATGAATTTTGATTTTCTTGTGCAAGTTCCAATCCTCTAACTTCCCTCAACTAAGGCTGAAATGATCTCGATTGGTGAAGACACAGTGTTTTGCCTTAATGTTGTTTATTGTACACCTTGAGGTTGTAAAGGGGTATGATACCCTACTATGAATTGATCATTACCCTACCAAGTTTCACCGAGAGTATTTCCCTTAGGTGGTGGAATGGGGTGTTTTTCTTGGAGTAGGGTATCAGTTTGTGTTTACAAATTCCCTATAGGTGGGTACATGTTTTGGAAGCATTATTTGCTCCTAGCGTAGCGTGCTAAATACTCCTTGTCTAAAAATGGTAGTGGATCTTACTGTCTACTAATTTGTCGTCTGAAAAAAAACCCGAGGAGATGAAATGGATTCTCTAGTAAATGTCATATTGTTAGAGCCTGCGGGCTCTGGTTGTTGCGTTTCTGCAAGCTGATCTAACTCCTCAATTCGGAGCGAAGAACTAGAGCTAGTTCTTTGAGGGGGAGTTTGAGATGACAAGTAATTACTTGAATAGTTTTCAGCCCATGTAGAAAGTGAGGGTGACAGTTGTCTATTTGTTTGACCATAATTTGCATGAAGACCTGAGAGAGGTCTACCATATGCGTCGTATCCTGACATATTCGGGGGGTATGTAAATACCCACAGAATAATGGGAAAGAGTGAAGGTGAATGAAAGAAGAAATGAAAATGAAAGAGGAGCAATTGTTTGTGTTCATGTCAGGTTCACCAATTTTGTATGATGGAAAAGTGACATGCGAGCATGAGAATCTACACGCAACTCTTCTTTGTACCTGACCTCTCGAGGTCGTACCAAGATAGCCGGTGGAAATGGAGTATATATGGATACAGAAAAACTAGTTGGGTGATCTTATATTCTCAATACACAATAATGGAATCTATGAATCTAAGGTGAAGAAGGCCCTCCTAACCTGAATTGGTGTAATGGATTGTTTGGATATAATAGCTGTTAGTAGGATCTAATCAATGTCAAGCTCTGTTGAGAGCCTATTTATTGGCTGTTGGATATATGGAAAATGAATTATAGGTGCTTTGTGTGTATTTCAAGATAAGGTTATGGAAAATGGGTGATTGAGAGGTGTAGTAGATCCTCTAGAGTTTTATGGATGACTCTCTGGTCTAGTCCAGAAATCCCTAGCCTAATTGAATGCTACATTTAATATAGATAATTGTGTAATGATGTCTAGTGGAAGTGGTGAGGACCTAAATATTAGTGTTCGTAAACCATCGTCAATGCTTGATTGGTCAATAGGCCCATTGGGTTGTGGGACCTATGGATCTCAACGCGTAAGTTCGTGGTTATGGCGGACCTCCTATAGTCATATGAGGAGTTAATCTCTCCTTCTGACTATCCAATAATCATATGCCTTTTCAGCCTCTATGTTTAGAACTAGGAGTTGTGTAATTTTCTCATAATACCTTACAGGTGTTTTGGCAATTTGAATGCGTAAGCTAGTGTTTATGTCAATGAGGAGGTCTCCTGCATTGGGTTGTGGAACTAAAGGATCACAACCAAATTTTTTTTCTCTTTTGATTCCTTGTACAGTCATGTGGATATCCTATCAAGGCAGTCTATAATTAGGATGATTTGACCAAAATGTGTATGCCTTGTCATCTTCAATATTTAACTCTCTCAATTGTTCACTAATTGTTCGTAGGTTTACTGTTGTTCAAAAAACCTAGATCCTAAGGTCTTGATCTATATCAGCTAGCGTTGTGGGGAGATTTGGTTGAGGCACTATCGGTTCAAATATGTATTCTCTAGGCTCTCTAGGTCTTGTGATTGTTATGCAAAGATGATTCAATTCTAACTGAAATGAATAAAATGATTATGAAAGATGTATCTACACTATGCATATGTTCTTTTATTTTTGTATTTTCGATGAAGTATTTTAATGAAATTAAAACAGCAACTATTCTAATATATTTAGAAAATGGAAAATTAATCTAATGATAGAATAAAAACAAGAAAAGTAGCTCGATGTAGCTATTTACCTGTGCAGTTGTGAGTTTATCCTAAATATCTAAGTAACTAACTAGTTTAATTGGAAAAACTCTCAATCCTACCTCAGAAGTGAGGAATGAATCATAGCTTCTCAGAAACTATCATTCCCCATAGCTTCCCTGGCAATATTGAAAGTGAACTTTAACTGAAATGAAATAATTTACTACTCTATTTAATATGTTGTAACTAGAACTTTGATATCTCAAACCTGGAGTTTATAGAACAATGGTGAATCCAGTTGTGTGTGACTTTGTCCCCTCGAGTGTGATCTACTCATTCCTTCATGTTCTAGTGAATCCAGAAAGTCATGTATATGATAACGTCAGTAGAAGAATATAGTTGAATAATGGCAACTTTGGATATAGACCAAATACAATGCAAACAAGAGAGGGATAGTGTAAGTGAACAGAGCTTGACTATGTAATTCTTAGCAAGATTTAGTGTGGGAATACAACACAAATACACCGAGAGTTCTAAAAACTATCTTTGTGACAAAACAAAACCTGCAACTCTAAATGGATTCCAATCTAAGAATGAAACTACCTTGTCTTAAGCTAATTGTATGGAACAATAATGAAGTAGGATGGAAACAAGAAGATCAAGTGATCCTAAACAACAAAGGAAAACCTAATAACTGAAGCAAAACATGAAACTATTGGCAATATAAACAAGAACTTCAAATGAACTTAATGATTAAACAGAGAAGGAGAGGGGCCTTTTGTTTGAAAACAAGCTGGCTATTTATAGGGCAATTGTATTCCACTAGAAGGTAACTTGGAATTGGACTCTTTTACCATTCAATAAAGAGAAAACGCTATTTACTGGGAGACCAAAACATAAATGCACAAGCAAAGTGGTTGAAGAATGCGGGTAGAAATTTGAATTTTACGTTTGACAAAATCGTCAGAACATTCTAGAAAATGCGCACAGGACTGCCGCCCTATGCATGGTGGTGATTACAGGACCGCCACCCTATCCTAGGTGGTGGTCACAGGACTTCCATCTAGGAAGGGCAGTAGTTTTGTCACTTAAGACCCAAAATGTAAGGAAGAAGGGGGGGAGAGGGTAGAACAAAGCACGCAGAGGCCGGATGAGGCACATGGGATGTAAACCTGTACTTGTGCAAGCTTTTCTTGATTCTGAACACCTTGCGAGGAGACCTATATCATCATTGGGATATCTGTAACCCTTTTTTTGGTGGTCCAGTACCCTAAAATTTTGGGTACGTATAATAATCAAGCCCCCAATGAACCATTGTGCATGTTGGCTTGCGTGTATGTGATAAGAAATATTTGATAACAACATTTTAAATTGTGCATCATACTCTCTAAAACTTTCAGTAGTGCCTTTCTTAATATATTTGAGCACACTTATACTCTTCTACTCAAACTCAAGGATATGAAACTCTTTAAGGAATGCATCCTTTAAAGCTGTATAATCTATGAAGATCTGATCAGGGTCAAAATTCCTGTAGTAGCAAATTGGCTTGCCCTTCGATCAAAAGCTATAATTCCTTTTGCATGCCACAATATCTCACACATATGCACATGTTCAACAACATCTTCTATGACCATATACTTTGGAAGATGAAGAGACATTTCTATGTAAAATATTCTGGGGTTGGTGCAGACCTTGCCCACCTGATCCAGAACCTCCTATGTTTCCCTTACCTCTAGAACCTATAGATCCACCTGAACCAGAACATCCCATGCCTCCTGATCCTGAACCTGTAGCTAGAATAGGTCATGTAGACATAATCCCAAGTTCTCCGATAGTAGTAATATACTGAACCCCTACGGCCTATGAAGTAGTTCCACTTCCAGAAGTGAATCCAACACTCTAACGCGCTCATATTCCATGTGGATGATGCACCCAAAAACACACCTCCAAATAACAATGAAGTCATTTTCCCTGCCATTATTGTGATTTCTCTCTTACTTCCCACACTTTCTTGATGACTACTTTTCATACTAGATACTAGAAAACTAAGCACAAGGGCTAGGTTACCAGGTGGATTCAGATGCGTGCTCGTGGCCCAGGTAGTCTCTTTTGGTGTGCTTTGTTGTGAGGCTGAGAGGGGATCCTTGTCATACTTTTCAAGATGGGGGAGTTCCTGATGCGTTGGCTCCACGTCTTCTTCATGAGATTCAAATCCTTCATGAGCCATCTCTCTCCTCAATGCCATACTTTATGCAACGGTACGCTACTTCTCTATCTCCCTCTCACGTGCCTCATTATACTTAATCTACCTTTCCTCTCTTTTCCTCTTTATCACTAGGTCTGTCATCTTTCACTGATCCTGATCCTTCCCCCATGTGTGGTGAAGCTTAATTAGCCATTGGTTTACTCTCTAGATTCAAATTTACCATCAAGATCTTGATCGCTAGTGGAATGCCTTGTAGGTAAGCTCCCCTTCGATGTCATAAGAACTCGAATTCAGCTACCTCAGGACACGAATAAGTGGAAATTAAGTATTCCAAAATATAACTGTTCAAGACACCATGTATCCACAGCTCGAGTCCAAATCAGATCAGTATCATACAGGGCATAGAATTCTTCCTATATCTAGACAAGTGTGTGATACCTCCAATTTTGCTTAGATGCATAAGCAATTAGCCACTCATACAATTCTACTAGAAAGATAACAAAAAATCTCTCATAAAAACTATCATACATATTATGTTCCACCCATATGCGTGCATTAAACTAAGATCTAGTGTTAAATCTCTGTGCGTATTCTTCCTCAAAATCATGTATCCACTCTTCAATTCTTGCTAGAGTTAACTTGTATGTCTTCATCACGAACCATACTGAAATCAACTGAAAAAGAGGTCCCAACAACAAAACCAATGATGTAGCTTAGAATTTAGTGATATAAACCCAATGAAACCCTATGCACATTGACACATCACTCAGCTTAGAATGAACACTCACCCGAAGCACGTAAAGGTACCAGCTCCCTCTTTAGGGTTGTTGTTGCAGGATGTTAGCATGACGAGACTTCACATATATAGTATTACTATATCATCATTCTATAGAGCATACCAGATCTGTATCTAAGGAAAAACATAATTAAGCACTAACCATGATGAGATAAAAAACTTACCAGATTCAGATACACACATAATTAACACTTAAATTCAGCCAATATCCTCCATTATATTCAATGCAATAAGTTTATAGAATCTTCATTGTAATATCAGTAGTATGCGTGTAGTAGATTTAACAACATATCTATGTATATCTCAATCCTCCTCTATTACATAGTTTACTACATATATATAAGGGTGAGGAATTCCTCTTCACCATTTATCCATTCCAAAAAATAGGTCACATGCTACTAATAGCCACGCGCCATTACAAAAATAGCCACACATACAAGTGTGCTAACAATAGACTACTACTAGCTAACTGATAGTAGCAGATATATTTCTAGCCTGTGTCCATGCAAAATGATTTGTATCCAATCCTCCAAAAATAGTTAATGTGTGGCATGGATGTCTCTTCCTCATTTGTGTGCTCTGTATGCCATCTCTTAAAATAGACCTTTATGAGCCAAAATGGCTAAGTCCCGAAAATTTGAGCTTCTGTTCCACACACACGTTCTCCCTATCCATTCATGCCTTTGAATATGACTCGCTTCCCCGCACATAATTCTTGTGTGTTTTTCATTAAGTTTTATTTGATCAACATTTATTTTTTGAGATTCGATATCTATTTGAGGGTTTTACATGTCTATTATTTATTGTAGGTTTATAATGACCTCAGCGATCATTGTGAAAATCCATAGTGATATAAGGAGAGCATCAAAAAAAATATTGTGATCCTAAGAATTCATGTTTATGAGCATTTCCACATACCCATGCACCCAAAAAAAGTCATAGGGTGCCCACGGGTGCCCCTGTCCCTCTCCAGGCACCCCAGTCTAGTCATATTCTTCGTATTTACAATTTTTTTGTGCCCAAGTATGACTTTTTGTTCTTCATCTTTCTTTGTTTTCCATCCTTGTGCACTTTCCATAACATGAAGAATCATCTAAGGAATCTTACCCTTCTTTACACATTCAGATTTTCATTATTTATTGCTTAATTCCTTAGATCTATTTTAGTGCTTCATTATTTATTTATTTACTGAAATCTTTCATTTATATTAGGCATAAATTTCCATATATAGCTTAATCAAAAAACACAACAATTTTGGTTTAATTTTCAATATTGGTTTGGAGTTTCTATAGAATCTTTTTGAGGTGTTTTGTGAGGATTCCAATTCATTTGGATCACTTAATGTATGTTGAAGAGTGATTTTGGGGTTTCCCTCCAAAATACATATTTAAATATTTAAATAATTAGTTTTTTGTTAGGATGTCAAGAGTCATATGTGTGAAGTCTTATAATGATGAAAAGATTCTAAATTGTTACATGACATTTAAATAAAGTACGCTTACTTATCCAAATGGAGTTAACCATATTCTAGTAAGCTTTACCATGGTTAGAGTGCAAGTTAATTGTAACTTACTCCTTTAAAATATGGATAAAGAACCTTCCTTCGAATAGGAGAGGAGAGAGGAGTCAGTTTCGATAGTTATAAATTTAGTTGATAGGGGAAGAAGAGAGGTAAATAGTCTTGTAGGCTCAAGAATTCAAGGAATACTCAAATTGATGTCAGTCTATAAGAATTCTAGAAGATAAACCTTGTAAATATGAAGAAAATGTGCACATCCTATTAATACAAAAATTGGAATCAGGTTGATTTGAGTATATGGTGATGATTGCATGTTTGGGAATAGTGTGAAAGTATTTTCAATACAAATGAATGATGATTAAATCCTAGAACATGGAAATAATATAGTATGGTAGAAAATTTGAAGTAAGAGTATGGTTTTTTATTTCTTGTGTGATAAATGTTTAGATATAGTTAATATGATTTCATGGTGACTGGATAAATGAAAACAAGTGTACTTTCATGCTTATAAATATTGCATAACTATCCTTATTGAAAGAAATTTTAAAAAACCCTAGTACTCAATTCTTACATGGTTGTAAATGGTCCTTTTAAATAAGTTTAAAGAAAATTTGTTAAGAAAGAGACCTAGTAGTACATAGGGAGACGGACTAGGATCTGCACTACAGTATTAAGATTTGAAAAAGTTATAGAAACTAAGAAACACAAAATAATGTAAAAAGAGGAGCTCTAGTGTCTGAGAAACCTTGTGTTAGGGTTATAACTAGAAAGAAGGCATAATTTCATTTTAAACCACTATAAAATACTTAAAAGTATGGGATATGGTTATTAGGGTTAGAATAAGGTGTTTCTTTAGTTTTAAGCCAAATGGTTGAGGTTTGGGGAAATTAAAAGTAAGAAACTCAAATAAAAATTCTTATGCACCCAATCTTGGGGTTAGTTTAGTAGTTGGGCGTCATAAGAAGTGATAAAATCATGAAGAAATGGTACATGGGGCTGAAATGAGATAATACTAAGTCCCTAGTTGATTCATAATCTCTATAAGAGTGTTTAAGAGTGACTAAGTGAAATTCCTAGTTAACAGTTATGGCCAAATTCCAAGAAGTCGGTCTTGAGAGGTTGAGAATAAGAAATGAATATATTTCCAAAGTTAGCCTATGACATGTGATGAAACATGGTATGGGGGTGGATTAAATATTAAATAATGTTTGGACACATTTTAGAGAAGGAAATACAATGTGGTTAAGGGAAAATTCTAAAAACATAGTCAAGAACCTTCTAAATGACTAGACCAAGGGTTAGTTTGCAGAGAAAGTAAGACAATATCCTCATTTTATAGTGAAATGATTACTCTAGATGATGCATGACAATGGAAAACAAGTATTGAAGGTCAAATATAGATTATTATAGCTTATAAGGACTTGCAAATGGAGTTTACTTATGACAAACTTACAAGTAATTACACTAGCAACAAAAAACAAGAAAGTAAAAATGTTATGTAATGACGTACGTGATGTTATAACTATGTAAAAGGTGATAAATATTCCATAAGAAAATATCAATTTTAAGAGATAATTTTTGACTTATAAGGGGGTAATGTAGAATGATATAAGTGAGAACTAATTGTGACATTCCTAGTGCATAGTCTAGGGGCAGAGTAAGAGGATTAACAAAAACTTGAGAAGAGTGGAGAGAAATTTATGAAAAAAGATATACTTCTTGTAAGTAGAGTAAGAGAGTACATTGTGTGACAGAGTTTTGTGAATGAAAGAGTTTTTAGAGTTATAAGGTTAAGTAGATAAGGTAATATCTTAAGAGTGAATAAAAGCGTTAAGGGCATTAGAGTTAAGGGTTGAGCTAATGAAAGTTGACAAAGTGGTTTTCGTAAGAGATTACCTTGTATATCTAAGTGTGGGTTGGTATTAATAATTCATGAGAGAATCATATTTAGAAATAGTCTAATAAGTACCTAAGAGTTTTCTTCAAGTAAGTTAAGGGAAGCCAAACACTATGGGCAAGGCTAAGTGCATGGTTATGTTTCTAACTTGGTGTTCCAAACTCTATACAAGCAAGGCATCATCTTAAAAAAATGTATTAAGTAATTGCCATAAATGGAGTGGTTGGAAACATCAACCAAAGGTCATAAAGTGATCATTGTTCTTAGAATTTAATAAAGAAATCAGTGAATTTAATACATGTTTCGGTATATTACTTCATTATAATCAGGTTTTTACCAAGTTTTAATAATTTTTTGATATGGTTTGTTGTTTTGGTAATTCTTTGCATCTTGTTTTACACCCTTTTATAACTTTAATGGAGTGAAGAGATTCCCATTTCCATGCTTTTAGTTAGATATTTGGTTTGTGTTGCTAAACTTTGTTGAAGGATTGAGGGTGATTAATCCCCACTTTATGCTGAAGGATAAACTATAATATTGGGTACATGTCTTCCCAAAACCAAATATAAGATAGAGAGAGGAGGAAATAGATGTACTAATTCACCTCATGAAGGGAAAATATTGTGTATTAAAGTTTTTAATAACCCTGATATCTTACCCTTTGAAATTATGAGAGGAAATAAATCTATGAAGAACTTAGCCACTTTGATACTTTCCATAACCCTATGGAACACACCTTTTCATATGTATATAGGCCCAATGTATATGTATATAGACACAAGTAATAATAAAGAATGAGTTCCCCAATTCTATTCCCATGTCTTATACTATTGAGTAAGAGTTTGTAACATGCTGAAATACCAATGGAGAAGGAGACCCATGCCCCCAAAACACATGTATTTTGTAATCAAAACCGAGTAATGAAGTGTAGAATGAGTGAAATATTCATGCCCCCTAAAAACTGCTAAGAATGGTGTTATATGAATATGAAATTATGCTAAAAACCTATATCCTTGATGATAAATATGACGTTGTAGAAAAATATGGTACTTTTGCCTCAGGGAAAAAAGTGTACGGTAGGGTTAGGAACATATGTACAATCCTGAACTTTCTGTATGCTCAAGAACTTTTGTGTTTCTACTAAAATTTGATATTTGGATTTTTTTTTAGTACTTTTTTCCTATGAAAATATATGTATGATCTTATAATTATTCTTGTAAGTTTATAATATATCCTAATGAATTCTCTTTTGAGGCACGTGTGACTAAGAATTTTTATCTCATGGCTCAAAAGAATATATATGTTCCCATGAATTGCATGTATGAGAATCTATAAGAGAATTTAGAATTATGAAGTGGTGGCTACCTTTAAGAACCTACACCTACAAAAAACAATGATCTAATGAGAAAATAGAATCATTAGTATTAATAAGACCGATGTAATAAATATAGTATCGAGAAAAAAACAATGATCTAATGAGAAAATAGAATGACATGATGTAAGAATACCTAGAGAATATATTTTAGATTATAAATAGATGTACGAGGATGAATCCAATCATTTTGATGGGCCTCATAGAATATATACTGACAGTCAAGATGAAGTTGTATGAAATCTAGGAAGGGTATGAGGGAACCACTAGAAGAAGCCATTAATATGCCCAAAAGTAGAATAAGGGGGCATGAAAAGAAGATAAACAAAATCATAGAATGAAATAACATAAGAAACCCCAGGGAAACTAGGGTTTGAGCCAAAATGTTCAATTCAAGAGTTGGTTTCACAAAAAAAAATTTACACCCTTTTTAAACTTTAATGGGTTTCACATTCTGAACATACCCAACACTAAATATGAATGTAAGGTTAAGAAACTAGGAGCTATTCTTATTAATCAAATTTCAACATTATTTGTACAACATCAGAATAATATATTGGTTCTTACAATTAATTAATATGATATGATGCAAGCTAGAAAAATGAAGTGGAGATATATTTATCTATGAATAATTATGCATAAGATATATAGGTGCACAAACTGGAGAATCTGGAAGCAAATGAACTAGAGATAATTTGTTTCAAATATTTTGATTTACAAGTATCTTGGTGTAAGATCGTACACCTTGGTCAATCTATATAATCCAATATTAACCCTATGGTACATTCTTGGAATCTCTAGGAATGAGACTATAACTTTATGGGTCCTTTAGTGGTCTATAAATGTGTTTCATTTTCAAACCCTTGTTTTACACAATCCTTAAACTATATGTAATCAATTGAATGACATAAAAACCATAACCAAGGGTGGAAGACCCTATAATAAGGTTAGTTTCTAGATTAAAGTGTAATACGCACACTACCTACACCCACACTGCTCTAAATAGGCCTCAACCCACACATAGTTATCCACTTAACATGTAATATATGTATAAACGCAACTAGTTTGAAACGTAAACCACCTTGGACATGTTTGATAGGATTGTGATCATGTTAATCCTTTGAATTATGTAACTTTGTGTGTTTTAAAATGAGGGAAAATAGACTCCTTGACCTAGATTGAGTGCTTGAGAAATACAGTAGTTGATTCCCTAATGGATGTGCATCAACTTTAAGAATATTTAGTGAGCCTTGAGTGCCCTTTTTAGTGTTGAAAATGAGTGTGACAAGTGATTTTCTATGTGATTTCTAGATGAGTAAATCAGGGGCTATTAAATTTATTATATATGGTTCCAAAGGTAAATTATAATGATAACACCAACCCAGAAAGATCAAAACACCCCAAAAAATAATATTGCATCAAAAATAGAGTTAGAAAGTGTGTCGATGCAACACCGTACAAGTTGTCCAAGACCAAATTATACAACCTGACCAATCTGTATTATCTTGAAGAGGGAAAAAGTGAAAGGAATTTAAAAGTTGTACCATTAAAAATTAATTTCATGGATTTGTATTTATAATTCGTCAACACAATAGCATGTGGGAATAAGTAATTTAGGAAAGATATAACAATATGCACTGAGTGGGGATAGGATGTGTGTGTTTATCTTAGCCAAGAAACAACGTCACAATTAGCAGTGTCAAAGGGAAAATTTCCAAATTTGAGTGTCAACAAGAGGATTTAATACCATAAAGGGCATACTTTACTTAAGAAAAGAATATTTTTATACAAGGGAATTTTTAAATACTTCAAGTATAAATTACTATTCCAAAAAATATGGTGATAATGGGGTTAAAAATTATACCACCAGTAATTGGAAAAAATAAACCATGATGTGGAAAAAATAATGGATGCCACAGATAGAAGAAATGGGGATATTACCACAAAAATAAGAATAAACCCACGAGGGAAAATATTCATTTGACCATAAAAGAGAATAATATTATAGACTATCCTGCCCCTCCATCCAATGCTTCTCGTAATTGTGAACATGTACCATGGGAGAAATATTCCCATCATAATCATGTATGAATGAAGGGAGATTATTCCAGATAATTTTTGTCAAAAAATTCCACTTTTACCTTACGCCAACCTAGTCAGTTTTATCTATGTGCATCCCACCAGTTTGTTGCATTCCTATGCAATGTGTATACTAATATGTTTCTTCTATCCCCCTCATTATGCTACTATTCTTCCATCACAACCAAGAATGATTTGGGATTATTTCCTCCAGTATACTTTGGAAAACTAACCTTTCCCAATCACCTAAATGGTCACAGTCTAATCACCCTTGTCACTCTTCATCGAACCTCATGACCAACCATCTCATAAGTAATATGAGCCTAATTATCACAAGCCATACTGGTAGTATCACTTATGGACTACACATCCTCCCATTGAAGAATTCCCTATTTTGATGGCTCCACATTATCAGGGTCACACACCGTATGCACGTATATTAGATTGAGATATTATTCATTAATGGGATCTATGTAAGGTGAAATATTTGTATCATCCATTTGTTGGAATGTGTGTCTAATACTCCCCGTGAGTTTTGTGACATGGACTAACCACCTCTCGTAGATCCTAACTCTGGTGATTTTAGCGGAGACTAATACCTATGGATTTTGGTCTAATGGCAATCGTGGTCCAAAAAATGGTATCAAAGTGAAAGGTCTCGAGTTTAAAACTCACTCTGGTAACACTGAGGGGGAGATTGTTGGCATGTGTTTCCAGCGCTCCCCGTGAGTTTCGTGACATGGACTAACCACATCTTGTAGATCCTAACACTGGTTATTATAGCAGAGACTATTACCTATGGGTTTTGGTCTAACGAAAATCATTTTCCAACACCATTTGTATCAAAATGAACTCATATTTGTTCTGAAAACTCATGTAACACTTGTTAAAGCACAATTCTACGTTATTGGCATAACACTAAGGTCGGCCTAGTAATGCAAGGAATTTTTCTGTTTCAGCGAGCTCTATGACCTCAAAATCATCGTTTAACTTGGCTCCTTAAAGGGTGATAGAAGCATCCTTCAGTACCCCAATGAGCATTTCCCTTTTCTTGTTAGCCATGTATAACACATTTGAGGATGGCTACAATGGTGGCCTTATCATCTTGTTTCAAGCATCAAGTATGAGGACATTGACTTCTTCACTTATATCAATGAGGATATTGCTTACCATCCATCCATTAATCATTGCATCCAATGTGATCTCTTTGTCATACTCATGGTTTTGAGAAGGTAATTTGGCATGGAGGATCTAATGCTCCCTTTCTATACCTATACATGGTATCATGTCCTTTAACCATTATCCCAACAATGGTATGTTATTCTCCTTCCTGAGCATTTTTCATACCCCTCTAAGGTCATTGTACGCACCCAAAATTACATATGCTACATTGTCAATGATGATTCATATCCTTTCAAAATATGTTTTGAGCTCCAAAACCCATTCACAGTATATATTTGTAGCCTAGACATCCCTACTTAGCCCTCACATGCTTTTTCCTAGCTTCCTACTACATTTTCAAGTAGTAGTTGACCTTTAGTACAAAACTTCCACCCAGGCAGGTGTTTACCAAACCACTTGGGTAGGGCAGTGGTCCTGAAACTGCCACCCTGCACAGGGCGATGGTCCTGTGTGAATTTTCCAGAGAGTTCACTCACATTTTGACACTGAAATTTCTCTCACTTAAATTCCATTTTTAGACGCGTTGCTTGTCCATTTTAGATGATTCCAAGGCCTAACTGCCTTGTGGAAATCTATTCTTGCACTTCTATTTGTGATTAATGGTTATTAATAGTTTGAACTCCCTCTTCACTTTTGTTATGTCCTCCTTTGGCTGTCAAATGGCTTCAACCATTTCCCAACTAAATTCCTATAAATACCATGCTTGTGTGCAAGAAAAACTGGAGAAAATTTGTATTCTTGCTATTGCAAAGCTGTTACCTTTCTTGCTAGGAAATTGCCAAAGCCAATCTCAGTTCAATTGTGCTTGCACTCTTCCACTTGCATTGCTTCCCAGTCTGCCAATTCAAGTTCATGTTGCTCCCACATCCTTCTTCTTCTGTTGTTGTTGCATTCCCATCCGTTTGACTCACATGGACACAAATATTGAAAGGATAAACTAAGGGGACAATACTCTTACAACCAGATTTTCCACAGTTCTTGCAATATCTAGGTTGGAGGTGTTGTTTGATTCATTCATGAAATTATCAATTTTGAATTTATCATTTCAAAGTTCATATCAAATACAGTAGATAAATCCTTTCATCATTTCAATTATCAAGTCATCAGTAGATCATATCAAATTACAAATTTTTGTTTCTTCAATATTACCAGGGAAGTTACAGGGAATAATAGCTTCTCTGAGGTTGTGATTTATTCTCTATTTCTGAGGTAAGATTGAAGATTTTATTTGAAATATTTCAATTAGTTAATTATTTAGGATTTATATTAACACCATTTGTATAAGCAGTTAGCTACACCTAGTTAATTGTTTGTATTAGGTTCATTTATTAGATTAGAAGTTTTGTTCTTAAATATCATGAAAAACAAGTCCAAAAATATTTCCTTTTTTAGATTAATTGTTCATTTATCTTGTTCATTTATATTCTAGAAAATACAAAAACATAGTTTAGATTTGATTTTCTTTATTAGTTTTCTTTGAGTTAATTAGATGCAATCACATTTCATATGACAATTACGGGCCCCAAAGAACCCAGATATTTTATTTCAAACTTGTAATAGTACAACCAAACCTAGTTGTTCCACTTGCAGACATAGATCAAGGCCTTAGGTACAACATTTTCAAGACAACTAGAGACATAGAAAGAATCAACTGACAACTAGATACATTAAAATATTGAAGATGATAAAGCATTTGAGTATTGGTTGAATCAACCAAATTAAAGATTACCTTGAGCATCTATATGACCATCAAAGGTCCACAGCAAGAGAAATCATTTCAGCTATGATCCACTGGTCCTGAAACCAAACAGACCTAGAACTACTCTATGGACATTGATACGGGACTCCTGTCTTCTTGTCCTCAAAACACCGGCCTGATACACCAAGAGGATAGAATAACTCAACATGCTAAACATTGTAGTCAATCAGGATTACAATTATTAGACCACCCCTGAGCATAGATTTCCTAACCACCCTTGGGCTTAGGCTCTTGATCATTCTTATGACCATAGAGGGACCACAACCAGAAATAATTTATGGTTGTGATCCTATGGTTCCCCAACCAAATGGAACCGAGAACCAATTAGATGTAGAACCATTAGATTGAGAGTGTTAGTCTTTCGAACCTCTCCATTACCATCAGATATCATTAGAAAATTGAATGTTCTAAACAAAGAAGCTCATCGAGCCCTCTCATTTTTCACTGAACCTACCAACTATCCATAGAGCTGAACAAAATCATGCCTCTCACTTTTAATTGTTCCATGACCTTGTCTGGATATATTTACGAGGCCCCATTAAGTTCCCACGAGTTCCACAACCAATAGACAAGATATCTCTGGAGCTTGATATTGACTGGAGTCTTCGTGTTGCCATCCTTTCTGATTTCTCCATTCGAGCCACCCAGGTTAGAGAGGATTTCATCACGCTTGACGAGCAGATCCCACCATTGCAAGTTAGAGGTGTTGTATTTCCTTGACAACCTATCCACACACTTTTCCATCCATTACCATATTCGCTACCACCTAGCCATTCACATTTTCTACACCGGCTGCCTCATCACATGACCTCAGGGAGTCAAGTGCAGTTGAAGGTCATGTGTTGATTTTCTTCCGTAAAAATTGGTGAACCTGGTATGAAGAGCTATTCTCTGATCATTTTCCACTTTCTTCATCCATCTTCCTCTCTCCCATTATTATGCAGGTATTTATATACCCCCCGAATATGTTAGGATATGAATGGATACGACCGACCCATTTTGGGTCTTGAAGCATATAACTATCAGATGGGTAGACAACAATAGTCACCCTCACTTTCTACATGGGCAGATAACTATTCAACCACCCATATTCAAACTCCTCCTCCTTAGGGGACCAATGTTGGTTCCTTCAGTAAGGATCAAGGAAATTGATCAAATTACACAAACCCAATAACTTGAAAATCTCAAAGCTCTAACAACATGACTTTTACTAGAGAGACAAGCTCATCTCCTTAGGTCTTGTTCAGACAACCCATTAGCATGTAGTCTGATCAACTCCCACATTTAGACGAGGATTATTTAGTGCATTACACAAGAAGTGAAAAATGCTTCCAAAACATAAGTCAACCTTTTGATAGGCCACAAGGACACATTGATGTCTTTCTTCAAAAAAATAATACTACCCCTCCTACAATGGAAAATGTTGCTAATGAGGGGTGGATAAACAATGAGAAATTTATAGCAGGATATCATATCCCTCAGCATCCTGCAAAGGTTCAACAGTGTACGCAAAAAAAAAACACCACTCCATCGATGGGTGAATTCATCTCGGTTGGTGGACAAGGTCAAGGAGTTGGAAATTTCCCAAAATACTCAAACTTCATATACTGGGCAAGGGAAGATTCCTTTCTACCCATAAACTATGGCCAGGTGCCTACTCACCAGGTCCTTAGTTTACATGGAAATTCCTAGCCCCGAGACCTTCTAACTGGGTCGGCACCTTGGGTATGCCCCCCATGCTACATATGGATACCCCCCATAGGCACCAGCCAGAAGTGCATTCTCAAATGCCATGCCATCTGGAAATGCAACGTTCCCTGGCTATGTGCCTCAACATCCATATCAAAATAATCCTCCCCCTTACATGCACATGTATTCTAAGTCACCACAGGGGGACATGTATTCTTATCCAGGCCCATATGGTCAGCCACAGGGGATGCCTTATGCCCCAATGAATGTATATGTTGCACCATTCCAACAACCAATTCCGCCTACACTTCCCCAACAAATGCCATCAATGGTTGAGTCTTACGCAGTAGGAACCTATTCAGAATATCTAAAATAGCCTCTTGACTTCTCTATATGGAATTTCATGCTCCCAAGACCTCTGCTAGACCTTCCAAAATTTAAAGGGGAAGGATATCCTAATGCACACATCAAGGCGTACACAACTGCCATTCGAGAGCTACTCCCATGGGATGCATTGTTAAAAAATATTCCCTAAGACCTTAGAAGGTATTGCTCTCGACTGGTATTATAGAATACCAGAGGCTTCGATACATTCTTTCAAGCAACTTGTGTAAGAGTTTATTAAAGCTTTTGACATGAACAAGATTTTGAGAACATGAATCAGATAATTCCTCCATATCAAACAAGAGCACAATGAGTCTATTGCCCATTTCATCCAAAGATGGTGGCAGGTCCTTTATTCTTCAGGAAAGTGCTCCTAACATGGACCAAACAGAGCTTTGTGATCTATTCCTTCACTCCCTTAACAGGGAAACAAAGGAAGAAGTCCAGAAGTTTCCATTGAGGAGCTACGAAGAAGTATTGGAGGGTGCTCTCTGAATTGATCAAGTAGTTCTATAGAAAGTGGTCGCAAGACCTATGGAAAAAACAAGGGATTGATCACTCCCAACCAAGGTAACTATGGTTACCCTAACAACATGAACAACAATCAGGGACCAAAGGTCCTCAACAAGAATCATGGGGTTACAACTGATGGTGTTACCGATCAGGTGAAGAAACCAAATGTTGTTAGCACCCCCAATGTAAACACTACTAAAACAACAACATAAATGGTAATAACCAAATAAATAACAATTTTGCACCTACAGTCAACATTGTGGACATGTCAATTCCTCATCCAATAATAACAACAACAACAAAAACAAGTTCAACAAGTGCAGCCCAAGGCCCTAGTCAATACCCAGGTGGGTACCCAAACCAGGTTCAAAATTAGGGGCAATGGGCTCCAAACTTCAATTATAACAATCAACAGTTGAATAAAATCGAAACTTCAGACCACAACAAAATAACAAACCAAAGACCTCAAGATTATGACCCCGACTTATATTGTGGTTTTCATAGAGTCTAAGGGCATGATGCCAGAACTTTCGAGATTGTAATAAGTTTTTACAACGTCTACCCAAAGACCAAAGAAAACTTTTCGTTGACATGTTTTTGGAAATCCCACTGTGCCTAATCAAAATGCTAGCATGGGACTAGTGTCCCCTCAAAATATTCCACTTAGGATCTTCAAATGATCCTCTCCCAAATTGACCCAATAATGGTAAGCTAGACCCCAATGGATCAAACAAGGGTATTATGGTGGGAACCAATGATCATGAAGCTTCAACTTCATCAAACCCATCAGTTGCACCCTCGTTGGATGGGTGTCAACAAACTAAGATAGTGGGTCTTGTAGAGCTAGATATTGAGCCTCAAATAAACATGGCCACTAGAACCAAATACTATTCTTCACAACCTATCCCAATCTACCCGACTATATCAGATGACATTCATGAAACACTGGGCAAGCCATTAGGAGCTTATGACTTGATCAATGACCTAACCAAGACCTTCTCTCACATTTCCTTCTTGGATCTGTTAAAGAATTCCCCTACTCATAGAGCCACTTTATTAGAAGCACTAGGTCTTGGGCATTTGATTAATGTCACCCCTCCTCCAGAAGCATAGATAAACCATATAGACTTTGATGTTTATCCTCCAGGGAAGCCTGAAAGAGATGTTGGATTCATATTCGACATCAGTAAGATGCCCACAGGATGCTGAAATAGCTCGTAGAGGTGATCTGGCCTTGTTTTTACAAGTTTGGATCTATAATAACTATGTAAAGTGTGTGATGATTGACGATGGGGCAACGGTCAACATAGTCCCCTTCTCTTTCCTTCAAAAATTAGGTTACAGAGAAACCAATTGCTCCTCAACACAAAACATGCTGAGAGGTTATGATAGCCTCAAAGCAATGTCAATTGGAACTATAGTGTTTCCATTCACCCTTGGACCTAAGACGGTTCTAACCAAATTTTATATTATAGATCGGGAAACCAACTATAATATGATCCTCGGTCATCCTTGGATTCATCGTATGAAGGCGATTCCCTCCACTTTGTTTTAGGAAGTAAGATTCCTACATTTAGGGAAGGTATTCATGGTGCAGGGTGACCCAAAACCCTTCACATACATCTAGCTAATCTAAAGAAGAGGCCAGGGGTTCATTCTAAGTTTGAGCTTCCTAAAAACCAGTTAAACAAACCTACAAGCTCAACACCAGAATAAAATTTGGTTCCTACAACAGAACTAGAAACTACGGGTTTGATTGAAGGAGTTCCTGCTGTAAAGGACGAAACTGTAATTGTTGAGACAATGTCAACATGAACGACAAAAAAGATAGTCGAGTTTTTTGGAGAATGACCTACCCCTTCTCCTTCCATTTGATTCCATGGGTATAGGACATGCCCTGGGACTCGAATCTCTCCCTGCTGATGAAGTATGCATGGTAGAGGTCTCGAAGCAAAGGAAGATGACACCAAAGATGATCCAATGTCAGTCTTCCCAAGTAACTGTTGGACTTTAAATTATGATGGAGCAAAGTGTCACTTTGGCTTGGGGCAGGTGTGATTCTTACCTCTCCTCAGGGGAAGGTCATGCCTTTCTGCCTTTAAGTTGAACTTTGAGTGCATGAATAATGGTGAGAAAAATACGAGGCTCTCCTTCTTGGTCTCATTATAGCCAAAAGGATGGGTGCTCATAACATTAGGGTGCTAGGGGATTCATAACTAGTCACAAATCAAGTATCTGAAGTATATCAAGACTAGGGACTGAACACCTATAACTCTATAAGACCATTTGTCTTGGAATTAAGTAAGGATTTTGATTTCATTTCAATTGAAGCTATACCTCAAGAACAAAATATTTTAGTTGATTCCATTGCAACCTCTGCATCTCGCTTCACTCCAAGCAAAGAGTTAGAAGACACAAGCTTTATGGTTTCAATTCGTGACAAGCCTTTGGTTTGCAAGATGCCAACAACTTCAATTTTGGCAACATACGTAGAAGCTGAGAAAGAGCCCATCACCCTAGACTATGCTGAAAATGATGAAGCAATCCTAGGGTATCTAAATGCCTACACGGATTTACATCCCACTCACCATAAGATTGGGTTTTCTCTCGTTCCTCACTCTTCCTCCTACTTTGGAGATCCCACAATGGAACCTTCCTCTATGGAGGGTCTTGAGGTCTATGAGGTAGAATAAGAGGGGAACTTAGAGCTACCTCCAGCCCCACCTAAATTTGAAGAGGGTAACACCTCTTTAATCGAAGGAACAATTGATATAAACATCAGGATGGAGGAGGAACCAAAATTTTTGAAGTTAGGATCTTCTCTAACTCCAGAGGAAATAGAGATACACACACAAATTCTTAAGGAACATTCAAAATATTTTTCGTTTAGCTACAAGGAAATGACGGGAATTGCTCCTCATGTTGTAGTTCATAATCTCATCATTAAATAAGATGTTAAGCCTATTAAGTAGAAGTCAAGGCCCATGAAGCCCAAGGTGGCTCTCATGGTAAAAGAAGAAGTGATGAAACTCCTGTAGGTGGGGTTCATCAAACTAGTTGACTACTCACGGTGGGTATCCAACATCATCCCCATTCTTAAGAAGAATGGAAAGATCTGTATTTGCATTGAATTTTGAGGATATTAATAAAGTGTGTCCCAAGGATGATTTCCCACTGCCATCCATTGATGTTATTGTTGATGCAACAACTGGCTATGAGTTTTTGTCCCTTATGGATGGGTTTTCAGGATACAACCAAATCAAAATCTCTGAGGAAGATCAACCAAAACCACATTTATCACTCCTTGGGGAACTTACTTTTACACAGTCATGTCGTTCAAACTTAAAAACATAGGTAGTAACTTACCAACGGGACATGACTTACATATTCCATGATCTTATTCATAAGATTGTGGAATCCTATGTTGATGATCTCTTGGCTAAGGCCAAGAAAGCACTCTGATCACCCTGAAGTGCTTCATGTCATCCTCTCCCATCTAATCGAATATGATGTCACTCTAAATCTGGAAAAATGTGTGTTTGGTGTGATGGGAGGTAAATTATTGGGGTAAATTATCTCCTCATGAGGGATTGATGTAGATCCAACCAAAATATGAGTAGTATTAGAAATGATCCCACCATCAGACGAGTCTGGCATTAGGTATTTTCTCAGAAAGCTCGGTGCAATCAAAGGTTCATCCCTGATTTGACCTTTTCTATTCACCCAATAAATAATTTTTGAAAAAGGATTGCTATGTTGTGATTGGACAGAAGAGTGCAATGAGGCATTTGATTCAATTCAAATGATTCTTATTTTCCCCTCCCACACTCATGCCTCCTAAGTCAAATCACCCCTTAATCTTATATTCACAGGCTACAAATGTCTCATTGGCTTGCATGCTAGCTCAAGAGGATGATGATAAATGAGAGCGTGTGGTCTACTTTATCAGTCAAACATTTTTCTTGACTATGAGACACGATATACTTAGGAAGAGAAAGAGTTCCTTGCCATAGTTTTTGAAACAAAGTGGTTAAGACACTACATGCTTAATCAAGAAATGAGGGTTATTGTCAAGACAAATCATTTGCAGAACATTTCTCACACAAGGGTCCTTATCTAAGAAAGTTGGAATTTTTATAACTCTAATGGGTGAGTTCGAGCTAATGTTTGTTAATCAGAAGTCCATCAAAGGAAAAATCATTGTAGACTGGTTGGCTGAACAACCCATTAGATGGAGGACGATCTAGTTAATTTGGACTTCCCTGATGAATGTGTATATTATGTCGAAATCAAACCCCCTATTTCTACATGTGCCCATGGTACACTGATATTATTAATTTCATAGTGGATCATGTGTACCCTGAAGGGGAAACATCACAACAAAGAAGATGGCTATGCATCATAGCCACTAAGTATGTGATCTTGGAGCAAGTGCTCTATCAGTTAGAGCCTTTGATGGAATGTTGCTAAGATGTGTTGATGAAGAAGAATCTGAGAAGATTAATTATGAATCTCATAGTGGAGTATGTGGAGGTTAACTTCGGAGGCCACCACTACTCAGAAGATACATCAGATGGGCTACTTCTAGCCCACATTAGAACATGACGTGGTAGAGTTTTGTGTGCAAAATTCCATAAATGTCAAGAGTTCTCCCATGAGATCCACATACCGGCATAGGCTTTGCAACCAATTGCAACACCATGGCCCTTTTCCACGTGGGGCCTAGATTTGATAGGGAAGTTCTCTCCCTCATCAACAAATGGCCATAACTTCATAATCATGGCCACAAAATACTTTACTAAGTGGGTAGAGGCCATGCCTCTTACCACATGCCTATATGTGTAATCGCTAAGTTCATTTTGAACCAAATCATTTGTAGGTATGGGGTCCCACAAGTCATTATTTCTAATAATGGCATGTCTTTCAAAAATGAGGAAGTACGTGAACTGTGTGAAAAGTTCAAAATAAATCATCACACAACTTCTCTCTATTATCCTTAGGTCCAATGGATAGGATGAGGCTACAAACAAGATGTTAAAGTCCATTCTCCTTAATAATGTCAAGAAGAATAAATGAGATTGGCAATTTAAATCTCTTTCCAGTCCTTGTGGGCCTATCGAACATCGGTAAGAACGTCTGATGGGGGAACCCCCTTTTCTTTGGTATTTGGTGCAGAAGTGGATTTTACCACTTGAAGTTGAAATACCTAGTCTCTGTATCTCACTACAAGGAATTCTAGGAGAAGAAGGCTATTGAGAGGCACGACTCTCTCAATTAGAAAGCCTTGATGAAGCTAGGCTCAATGCTTGAGCAGTGGCATAGCATTTATGTTGACTGAATGGCTCGGAAATACAACAAGAAAGTCTACGAGTGTGAGATATATGAGGGAGATATAGTATTAAGACTCGACAACTGAATAGAACAAGAAGACTGACGAGGGAAGGAAATTCAGGCCCAAGTGGTTGGGTCCATATCGAGTAATAGAAGACTACAAAATGGGGCATATTACTTGTGTACACTAGAGGGTGAGGAATTTGGTGAATCCGTCAACTCTCTTCACCTAAAGAGATACTATGCATGATCTATCAACATTTCCATATGTATATTACTACATCTGCATTGCATTTTCATTTGCCAGTCCCATTTTGTAAAATTTGTAATCAAGGGACTTATTCTTACAGAAATTCCTAAAAACTTTTGAAAATATTGGCAAAACATTCAAATCATATCTCTTCAAATTTTCATAATATCATCAATTGTTTCTGAATCATTTCATCAATTCAAACAAGATAAGACAAATCTTTGACAGTAACCATACCAAGGCCTGCATACTTGGTTCTACTCATAGTTTCTTCTAGATTAGGTGTCTTTTCCTATAGTCTGTTCTAGAAGCTTCATGGTGTCACATCTATCCCATATACACCTCTTTGGAAATAAGAACATTCTAAACATTTTACCTAGATATATGTGTCAAATGCAAATCAACAGAAAAATTTTATTTACACACTTCTTTTCCCCACCAACCTTTGGTGTTGATCAAAAATGCACCTCTTACTAGTGGCATAAAGTTGGGAAAGGAGATAAGTTCCCTTACTCACCTATGCCTTGTCCTTGGTGATGAGCCCATGCTTCCTACCAGTAGCATGGGAAAATGTGTAGGGGGTTTATACAAAAATTAGAAAGTTAAAAGCAATTCATTCAATAAAAGAAGCTGTAAAATCATAAAACCAAAGCAAAGTGAGTTAGATGTTCAAATTCCAAGAGAGTTTAAAACCGTAAACCAGATTTTTTCAACCAAGTTTCCATCTATGGATCTAAGTCTAGATAAACTAGAAAGCAATTCACATTTTAAGCTATGTAGCAAACTTGAGTAGAATGAGGTTGTAGGTTCTCAATTTGGTTTTTTCCAAATCCTTGTCTTTCTCTCACCATTACCATTCAACAAATTTTTATAACTTGCATCCCTTCTGGCTCTCAGTGTTGAGCCCTCGCATCTTACTAGTTGTATGGGGTTAGGAGTGGGGAAAGTTCATTCTATTATCATATCACATTTTCATCATTTTTTCCAAAATAATAAGAAGTATCAAAAATTTCTTAAAGAAACTAAAGTTCAACATTACATTGTACTTGCATCATCATATATCAGCATTGCAAAAAATCAACAAAAAAGAAATCATTTTGTTAGCATTCATCATCCATTGCATACATTCTGAAAAGCATCAAAACCAGGAAATTCTAAACATCTAGAGTACACATGTGAATCAAACCATAAATGGAAGTCAACTCTATGAGACAAGAATAGCTAACCAAAAATATGTATCCGTATATATATCACGAATAAGTTTGAGTACAATGCCATCACACACTAGGCATGGTCAAAATGCTCACAGTGAGCCCAAAAATATTACAAAAACATATAAGTGCCTCACAAAATGGAAACAAAGTAATAATGGCTCAATAGCCTATCAATCTCTGTGGGACCCCTAAGAAGGTGCATGCCTAACTCTGGGGGTCCTGCTACGGTTCCAACGGCATGAATGCATTGAGTGGTGTGAGTGCCCATGAGAATGACCACTAGCCATGGTCTCATTACATGGTGGATCCTCCTCATCACTGATCTCTCCCTCTCAGCCACCTCATAGCCTGGCACAACTCTAGTCTTCAAGTCCATAATCATCTTCGCTACCTTCAAGAGAGGTTCAAAAATGTTAGTGTGGTGGCCAACCTGAAAAGGCTTCCCTACATCCTCCAGCATCTCTACTCTCGTCTTCCCCATGGGAAGTAGAAAAGTTTCCATGCAGACCTGAAAAATAAGGTCTCTCCAGTCCTCAGTGTTCACTGTAAAACAAAGAAATGAAGGTGAGTTAGAAAATCAAAAATAAAATAAAAAGAGAGAAGAAATACTAGACATTGGATTAATGATTCTATACTAATAAAGTTAGGGAAATAATTAAAGTCCATGTACTCAGATCCCCGTGCATCCATGTGGGGTAGACTGATACTGCTTGATGCGGGCACCTAGGTGTGCCTCCTCTCCTCTGGAAGGCTATTCGTCTGACCCATGATGAATCTCTCATCTCCTCACTTGTCTCGAGGAAGTGGGTCCTATGATACTAAGGTCTTCATTTTTGCATGTTTATCCTCCTCCCGCTCCATTGTTGAGACATCCTAGGTGTCATGCCACTTAGGGTCACTCTCCTCCTCCTCTTCATACATGTGAGTTATCCCTCCAGCCTCACCTCATAACTCCTCATCATTCGAGTCACCATCAATCTCCTCCTCTCTCATCACCCAAATCCTCTCTAAGTCTCATCTCTCATCTCCTCCTTAGAATCGGAATCTATGTCTATTGGTGGTTCCTCCCCACTATGAGTAGGTGTAACCTTGATCTGGAGTAAAGGTGTAAAAATGGTACCAGGTTCCCATCAGGAATGAACAAATTATCTAATTGTAATGGGTGCTTCTGGATTCACTATTGTCCAACCTGAATCTCCATCAGGGCCCTTTTAGGCCTCCTTGACACTCCTGTACACGGGTGCCACAGGGGGGAGCATATAAATGTAAGGAAGACTGAACTGCTGAGGAACTCGGTCAAATGGATGAATCTCAACCTTCACCATCTTATCAACTAATTAGCTATTGGTGGCACAAGGTACCATTGTAGTCTCGTCCTATCCCCAAACTCCTGCCATGTCATGGTAAGGAGTGGCAACTAAGTCATCAGCTATCCAATGAATCCACTGGCTAATGTGGCCCTCTAAGCACTAACATCCTAGAAAATCTTGCAGCCCTGACAGCCCCTAGATCTTGTACTATAACTCCCCTCAGGTAGGGGATAATGCACGCTCATACACCCAACTCATCATGAGTGTGGGATGGCTGAGATACTGAACCTGTAAATGAACCACTCAGTATAAGTCATGATAGGTGGTCCCAAGGATCTCGGGTCCCCAAGCATAAATATGGCCATGTACCTTTATTTGTGTGATGATAGGAGCCCAATATTATAACAATGTATCACCCCCTTGTCCCCTATCAACTGCGAATCCAAAATACCCATGATAGCCTTGTAGATAGTGGGGCTATGAGTGGTGAAAATAGATCAGACCTTCATACCCTTCTTTGAACCAACTGACACCACGACATCACCCATATAATTATCCCACAAAGTCCTTGTGGATCTAGATCCTTTTGTCTCAAGAATCGGCCTCATCCCAAGTATTGGAACTCTAAGTATCTAATACACATACTCTAATGTAACCATCCACTCACCTCTGTAACCTGAATCAGAATATATTTAAGTCGGAATCTCAATACAAAAAAGTCACAAATAATATGACTTGTAATAGTAACATGGGGCACCTGAGTAAATACTCCATATGCCTACTCTCTACAGTCTATCAATCTCAACCTGAGTCAGCTGATCAAGGATCTCATGGAGCTAGTCACACTCCCTCTCATGACTCCATCAGATGTAATCCTCTTTCTTTTGCATCCACCAAAATAATAAAAAGAGAAATTCACTGAAATTTTCAATAGGAAATCTCATCAAAAACATCGTAAAACATTAAGAATCCAAAAAAATTATATTTAGCACAAATATTTTACATTTTTTTTAGAACTACCACCCTATGTAGGGTGGCAGTTTTGTGACTACCACCTTAACAGGGTGACAGTCCTATAACTTCCACCCTTCTCAGGGTGGCGGTCTTGAACCAATTCATCGTACGGCTACGTGGCCCTAAAAATATCCTAAAAACACTAAAATTGACCATTTTTCATGAAATAAATTACTACCCTATAGGGACCCCCCTTTAGAGACTAGTTTTAAACAAGAAATTTTAAAAATAACCCCTCCTAGGAAAATATTTTGACATTTTTATATTTTAGGTTTCAAAATAAACTAATGAGAAAAACCTACCTTAGACCATGTGGCTCGATCTATCAATTATGGAGGCATGATCACGGTCTCGCAACAATCATTTTGGTTGTACTCTAGTAAAAAATGGTCACCATAGCTTCAATCGCTAATCAAATATGCACAAATGAATTGAAAAATGAACTTGTTTTATATATATGTTGTTTTGACCTCATTTTGAGTGTATGTGTTTGTAGGGCTGGAGTGTTGGTGCAGGTATACTTCTATATCCCCTCACAAATGGTAAGTCCTCATGTCATTTTAATTTAGGGTTTATTTTTAGATAATCTATCTATCTCCACTTGAGTCTTGTTTTCATTTTGCAGGTAGCGGGAGCTTGGATGGTGATATTTTGGCACACAAATGCGTCAGGTATAACTTCTAACTCCCCATTCCAGAATGCAATACTTAGACTCTACATTTTATGCCTCTTCATGGCTTAGACGTTTCTTTGAGGGTGAAATATGTATGCACCCAAAATTGCACTCTTCCACTTGCATTGCTTCCCAGTCTGCCAATTCAAGTTGTTTTTGCTCCCGCATCCTTCTTCTTCTATTGTTGTTACATTCTCATCCATTGGACTCACGTGGACACAAATATTAAAAGGATAAACTGAGGGAAAAATACTATTATAACCATATTTTCCACAATTCTTGCAATATCCAGGTTGGAGGTGTTGTTTGATTCATTCATGTAATTATCAATTCTGAATTTATCATTTCAAAGTTCATATAAAATAAAGTAGATAAATATTTTCATCATTTCAGTTATCAAGTCATCCGTAGATCAAATCAAATTAGAAAGTTTTTTCTTAAACATTGCCAAGGAAGTTGTAGGGAATAATAGCTTCTCTGAGGATGTGATTTATTCTTTGTTTTTGAGGTAAGATTAAAGATTTTATTTGAAAGATTTCAATTATTTAATTGTTTAGGATTTAGATTAACATCATTTGCACAAGTAGTTAGCTACACCTAGTTAATTTTTTGTATCAGGTTCATTTATTAGATTAGAAGTTTTGTTCTTAAAAATCAGAAAAATAGTCCAAAAATATTTCCTTTGTTAGATTAATCATTCATTTTCTTTGTTCATTTATATTCTAGAAAATAAAAAAACGTAGTTTAGATTTGATTTTCTTTATTTATTTATTTTAGTTAATTAGATGCAATCACATTTCATATGAAAATTATGGGCCCCAAGGAACACAAAGGTTTTAGCTTCGAACCGGTAATACCACAACCAAACCTAGCGGTTGCACTTGCAGACATAGATCAAGGCCTTAGGTACAACATTTTCAAGAAAACTAGAGACATACAAATAATCAACCGATAATTAGACATATTAAACATTGAATTTGATAAAGCGTTTGAGTATTGGTCGAATCAACCAAATTATAGATTACCTTGAGAATCTATATGAACATCAAAGGTCTGCAATAAGAGAAAAAAATTAGTTGTGATCCACTGGTCCCACAACCAAATGGACCTGAACTAATCACAAACATTGATACAAGACTTCATCTTCTTGTCCTCAAAACACCGACCCGATACGTTGAGAGGATAGAACAACTCAATATGCTAACAATTACAGCCGATCAGGCTTATGATTACTAGACCACTCCTAAGCGTAGATTTCCTAACTGCCCTTAGGATTAGGACCTTGATCATTCTTATGACCATAGAGGGACCAAGAACAAAAATAATTTATGGTTGTGATCATGTGGTTCCCCAACCGAATGGAACCAAGAACAAATTAGACATAGACATCAGATTGGGAGCATTAGTCTTTCAAACCTCTCCATTGCCACTGGATATCATTAGACAATTGAACGTTATAAATGAAGAATCTCATCGAGCCCTCTCATTTTTGACCAAAATTACCAACCATCTATAGAGCTAAATGGAAAAAACACCTCTCACTTTTAATTATTCCAAGACCTTGTCTGGACAGATTTATGAGGTCCCATTCAATTTCCCACAAGTTCCACAACCAATAGATAGGATATCTTTGGAGTTTGATATTGATTCTAGTCTCTGTGTTGTCATCCTTTCTAATTTCTCCATTTTAGCCAGCCATGTTAGAGAGGATTTCATTGCACTTGATAAGAAGATCCCATCATTGCAAGTTAGAGGTGTTGTATTTCCTTGACAACCTATCCACACACTATCGTCCATTACCATATTTGCTACCACCTAGCCATTCACATTTTTCTACACCAACTTCCTCGGCACGACCTCGGGGAGTCATTACAGTTCAAGGTCACATGTTTATTTTCTTATGTACAGTCATCCACATATTTCGGTGGTAATTTAGCATTCTTCATGCATTCCCTCTCATGTGTTTTCTCTTTCAAATACTATATCTCCCCTTATAGCTCCCTAATGACACTCATGGTCTCCTGATATACTTCTTTTTTTGGCCCGCATCTAGATACTTCACATGAATAACCTTCTCCCTTATGATGAGTGGTATTTATTTTCCTTACATGAACACACGCTTTCTCTGCATGCATAGTGACCAATAATGGTTGAGGTTCTGCTACAACTAAAATCTTAGGCATTCATTTCCCCTAGTCGACGCATTCAACCTTAATCATAGTATTTCCTTTAGCCTTCTTGTTATTCTTGCACATCTGTGTATACAAATATGGAAAATATTCAACCTTATGTTCCTTACCCCAATATGTGCAAGAATGATTCTTCAGACACTCGTGCTAATAGTGATCAGGTGACCCACATGTATAACATGTTCCTCGTGTAAACCTTCCTCAACCGGCACACCATCTACCTCCTTATGAACCTCTAAAGCCTCCATTACCATTTTTGCACCCCTCATTATTTTTTCCCTTTTGCACCTACCAGCTATTCTCTACATTGTTATGGTGTAACCCTCTTTCACAAGCCTCATGAATCTAGTCTATCAAATGACAATTTGATGTTTCATGAGTATGCACATCACAAATTTTATAATATAAGAACATATTCTTCTACATAGCACATTGCAACAACAGGTAGTTATGTACATCATGGTTATTATGAAAAATTTCACAAGTTGTCAATAACATGTGCACATTCCTACCCATACATCTATCCTTTAAATGTCCTTCCACTTTACAATAGGTGCACCACAATCCACTACATGTCTCATGAGATGAATTCATGGATAAAGTTTCCAACTGAGTAGCCATTTCTGTAATCTGAGCCTCAAGAAATGGGCTTACCCCTATATCCATGCTTCTAACCACTTTTATATGCAGTGTTGATTCTAAAGCCTTGCGTAGGTTGGTAAATGTATTATGTGATAATGCCCTTCAAAAAGGTGTCAAAAAACCTCCTACGAACCATTACGCATGTTGGATCTGATGAATATCATAGGAAATCTTGGACAACAAGGTTTTAAAACATGCATCATACTCTTTAACACTCTCAAAAAAACCCTATTTTATTCCCTTCAACACACTAATGCTATATTGGTCAAATTCAGGTATATTGAATTTAACCAAGAAGATGGT
Organism: Taxus chinensis; assembly: GCA_019776745.2. NCBI lineage: Eukaryota > Viridiplantae > Streptophyta > Pinopsida > Cupressales > Taxaceae > Taxus > Taxus chinensis. The sequence goes on along the minus strand of CM034149.1, from coordinate 724,243,506 downwards.
GTGCAATGTATCATAGTCCATTGATGTATGGTGTGGATCATACTTACTATACCAACTATGTGTGTTTCCCTGAAGTATTATTGCAAACTGATTAGCCATCCAATATAGAGTTGTGATTCCTTTGGCCCTCCATAAAATCTCACACTTATGCACATGATTTGCTACATCATCCAAACATCAATACTCTGGTAAATGAAGGGACATATCAAAAAAAATCTGAGGGTTTTTTTTTTTGTTGCTAAGGTTGTTGTGTTTTTCATGGTGGTCCTTGTCCTAGAGTGGGGCTAAATCTTGATCTCAAGCCTCCACTGGGATTCCCTTCACATGGTGGAGTGCATGAGCCTCCTTCCATGACCTAAGGACCTGTAGAAGTACTACCTTTCATGCCCATAGCAGTGTTGAACTACACACCAACTACTTGTCCCACTACTCCACCTATAGGTGTACCTCAAACGGGTAGCATGTTGCTTCTTTGTTCTAAATTTGCGCCTACTGAATTACTTCCAAATAATTTTTTTCCAAACATAGAAGCCTATTGTGTTTCCATATGTGCTTCCTTTATCTATTGTGCCTCCTATGCTGATATTACAATGTGCCTACATGTATCTCCAACCCAACGTAGTGATCCTTGGTTACCTTCTTCTTCACCATCACTATGATGATCTTCTATAACAACTTTCAGATTCCAAGCACCATGTGTAAGGGTTAGGTATCTAGGTTGGGTCATATGTGCACCAACAGTTCTCATCCTTTTCTCAAACTCTCTCTCATTAGATGTCAAAGGATTCCTCCTACTATGCTTCCCCAATACTATATGGACATGATCCTGTAGTCCCTTGCTTTCTATAGAATTCTCATCACATCTGTCAGACATCATTTGTCTCACTCTCAACACCTCTTCAAGTGTCCTCTCATATGCATCATTATACCTATCTAGTCTCTCTTCTCTCTCTCTTTCTTCCACTTGGACCAATGTCATCCTTCCCAAACTTGTATTTTACCCCTGTACATAGTGGATTTTTATCCTTCCATAGGTAGGTTCTCTCTATCTAGCCCAATCATCAAGATCTTTATAGCTAGTGATAACACATGTAAATAAGATCCTTTAGGTTCGTGCAAAAACTAGAGGTATATTTTTATTTTCTTGGAGTTTTTGGCTCATAATATTTTGTGCATGTTAATAGGGAAAATAGAAAAAAGTTGGATGCAAAATCTAAGAGATGCACTTTCATTAGTTATGGACCTAGTGATTTCATATTTTGTTTTTAGGATTTAGAGAATCCTAAAATTATTAGGAGTCATGATGTTGATTGGAACGAAAAAATAATGTACATGGATTAGGTTTTGGTGCCTAAAGATGAACAGGTTGATGATATTTTGAAGGAAAATCATCTTTCAGACCTAAAGAAAACATCCATAGACACTGACGTCGATTATCTAGGAACCAATGTCGGTCAGGCTAACCAGCATCGGTAGATAGGATCGGGTTCATAATAGACACCTAGCGGAACCGACATTAGTACTCCTCAAACCTATATCGGTAAGGAAACTGTAGTCAGCCGACAGATAAAGGAACCGTGGTCAGTTATAGAACTACAATTGGTTATAGGTGATCAGCTTCGGTCACTAAAAAAGATTGACATGAATGTGTAACAGGCAAAAAATGAGCCCCAAACACCCCAAATATTAGTAAGAAGGTCACAAAGGGTAAGTAGACATCCAAATATATTTTTACCTTTATTTTCTTATTTATTATTGATTGATAGTGGTGAACTAGATACCCACAAGCACTGGGAGCATGGCATGGATGAGGAGATGGACTCCTTGGAAAAAAAATCAAACATGGGATTTAGTCAAGTTGTCAGCAGTTAAGAAAACTCTACAGAACAAATGGGTTTATAGAATCAAGGAAGAAGCAGGTGGACTAAAAAAGGTACAAGGAGAGGCTTATGGTAAAGGGATTTGCACAGAAAAGTTGGTATTGACTTTGATGAGATTTTTTCTCATGTAGTTAAAATGACTTCTATTCTTACTGTTCTAAGTTTGGTTGCAAAAAAAAATTTACATTTAGAACATCTTGATGTTAAGATGACTTTTCTTCATGGTGATTTGGAGGAAGATATTTTTATGTAGCATCCGTTTGGCTATGAAGTCAAGGGTAAGGAGAAACTTGTGTGTAAATTGAAAAAGAGCCTATATGGGCTCAAACAAGCTCCAAGGCAATGGTGTTTAAGATTTGAAAATTTTATGCATGAGCATGGTTATATGGTATGTGAATCTGACCATTGTTTTTATTTTAAGAAGCTTGAAAATGGTAGCTATGTTATTTTGTTATTGTATGTGGATGATATGTTAATTGCAGGATCTAGAATGTAGGACATTGGTAAACTTAAAGAAAGGTTAGCTCACAAATTTACAATAAAGTATTTGGGAGATGTAAATAAAATCCTTGGCATGAAAATTCACTGAGACATGAAAAAAAGAGGTTGTATTTGTCTCAGGAAGCTTATATCAATAAGGTGTTTGAAAGGTTTAACATGTAAAATTCAAAACTTGCTAGTACTCCTATGGCTGGACATTTCAAATTAAGCAAAGATTAGTGTCCTTCGTCACATGATGAGGTTGAGTACATGGTACATGTTCCCTATGCTTCAGTAGTAGGAAGTCTTATGTATGCCATGGTTTGTAATAGAATAGACATTGCATAGGTAGTGGGATTTGTGAGAAGTTTTATGGATAATCTAGGTAAAGAACATTGGAAAGTAGTCCAATGGATTCTCAGGTACTTGAGAGGTACATTTGGCATGGAGTTATGCTATGGAGGGTCATATACTTATTTATGTGGCTATGTTGATTTAGATATGGCTAGAGATTTGGATGGCAAGAGGAGCACCACTAGATATGTTTTCATAATAGGTGGGAAGACAGTTAGCTATATTTCGAGATTGTAAAAGCTTGTGGATTTGTCTATCTAGAGGAAAAGTATGTTGCAGCTACAAGAAGCTAGTAAAGAGATAATATGGATGAGTAGGTTCTTGGAAGAGTTGGGAAAGGAGAAAGAGGGTTACAGATTATATAGTGATAGTCATAGCGTGATCCCTCTAGTAAAGAATTCAGCATTTCATTCAAGAATGAAACACATTTATTTGAGGTATCACTTCATACAACAGGTGTTAGAGGATGGGCAGTTGAAGTTAGAGAAAATCCATACAGATGAGAACCATGTGGATATGCTAACAAATCCATTGGTAAGGGAGAATTTGGAGCTTCACTCCACTTCTGTTGGTCTTCAAGTTTGAGACTTGAAGAGGAAGAAATGGGCCAAGGAAAAGGAACCAAGGATGGTGATGCATAATACAGTGCATCAATTGATCTCCAAGAGGGAGATCTACAAGAGGGATATTGTTGAGTGTGGAGCTTAATTGATTCATAAGAAGCTTGCTTTTACATGTTTCTGGTTTTGACAGTGATCGACATCAGTCACTTGTGCGACAGTGCTTTATTCTTTAAATGAGAATTAGAATAAATCTTTTGTTTTAAAGATGATTTCTTGATTGTAAAAGCATAGTTAGTTTCCCATAATAGATATATATGCATATATGCATGTATGCATTGTATGAGGGTATGAGGGTAGAAAATAGTAATTGTTTTGCATGTTAGTTTTCTTGGTGAGAAAAAAAGAGTAGTTGAGTGAGGGAAAAGCATTGAACACCCTGTGAGGTGTTGGAAGACAACAAATATTCATTGTATTTCCTCTATAAAGCACTCAATAATAATATTGTCCATTTCTTGGTGGACGTAGCCCACACTGGGTGAACCACGTGAAATTTAGTGTTATCTTTCTCTTGTTTTATTTCATCTTTTGGTTATTTCCACATTCATTGCTTGTATACTTTATCTGATTATAGGTCTGAGCAACATTGTTATATTGTTTAACCCCCAACATTTCCTTCACCTCTTACATGTGTTAATCCTAAGAATATATGTCCTAAATATAATCTACATGCTATGTTTTAACTCTATATTAAGTTATAAATAGATTTTCCTTCACCATCCTTTAATCCTATAAATAGATGCCTTCCTTGCATGTGTTTTACCTTTTCCTCATCTATTTCTGAACCTTTCTCGCATGCTATGCCATCCGTGATTTTCCTATTTTTATCTTTAGCTTTGAAATTGGCTAAGTCTTGAACTTGTGGGTATATTCTTGGACCTTTACATGTTGATATCCTTCTCCACTCACACGAACCTTTGTACATTGACCTAAACCTCTTCTTTGTTCTTACATGCATGATTCCATACATTCCTTCTGGTCTTTAGTTATTCCTTCTTATTTCATATACGCCCTTCTGTGTGTGATCCTCAACTTTCGTGCATGGCTAGCACTTAGCCATTTTTTTTCCAACAATCACTCTACTTGGTGCAAATAAAATCAATTGCTTCTTCTTTGTGATATACCTTCACTTAGGGAAATTTCACTTTCAGATCAATCTTTAATGAGGATATACCATGAGTATCATTAGGAGTATCTAAGATTACTCCACTCTTCATTCCAATCCTATCCTCATGCATTTCATAAGTTTAGTGCTTGGGGGAATTTACATTTTATTAATCATCATTGTGGCACATATTAGGGGCATAGATAATTGTCTTATTTTACAAAAAAAAAAAATCATTGTTGATAATTTTATGTGTGTACCAATGACACATATTTTTTTTATCATCTTGGCTTCTTCATGTCCTTGGTGAATACTTTTACGGTGTATATTGGATTTATTTTCCTTTTTATCTTTTCTTTGTTGTGTGTGTGTGTGTGTGTGTGTGTGTGTGTGTGTGTGTGTGTGTGTGTGTGTGTGTGTGTGTGTGTGTTTGTTTATGTGTATTTTGGTTACACATCATGATTCTTTCATAATCAAGGTGATAACTCTATTGTGTAACAAAAAAATAAGGGTTCTCTAAGTTTCACTCCCTAAATGATGCTCATGCTATGAACATAATTCCTTCCATCCTTTTTCAAATTGTGTATCTTCTTCCTATCAAGTGGTTGTCCACCTCTTTTCTACGTCACCCACCCACTTGAGGGGGCATTCCCTTATCATTCTACTTGCTGGGGCATCTAAATGGTTCATTGGGGCATGTGTATAACATCTACCATATTTCCCTATCATTCATTTACCAATTTACATACGTCTATTATCTTTAAAATGTTATTACTTCATGATAACACTTTAAAGAGGGAAAAAATGTAGACACCCCAAAACCACATACTTTTTTACAATTTATCCTAGTTCATATCCCCTTATGATTGATTAATAAAATTAATTAATTCATTCGAATACACCTTTTGGGATTAATTAAATTAGTTCCTAACATACCTTAGCTAATTTATTTAACATTTATTAAATAAATGGTTGATTAATTTTATCACACTGTGTGCATGAAAAGATTAGCTATGAAAATAACATGAAACTAACACCTAGTAGTTCCACAATATAACTAAATCTATCATAAACATCAGGATGAGAGCTTAACAAGATAAATTTCTACAACAATGCATGAAGCAAACTAACATTACTATGTTATCTCTACTTCTCTATATTTCTTAATATAAAGATGAACCTAGTTAAATCCTAAGCAATCAATTTTGTGTTGTTAGCTACAAGTGGTGAAGAGATCTGTCTAAAATGGATACAAGACCATGTTTATATATTCTCCTACTAATCAAACATGAAGGATTGATGCAAGGTGATAATTTTATTTCAACAATGGAAGTAAGACTCAAGATCATATGTTTTTATATGAGATACTATCAAAAGTGTGGTGTAAAATTGAAAGGGATGCCTTAGGCTTGTATTTATCGGTTTCCATTTGGGAAAGTTTGGAATTATAGTGCATGTGGGATAAAAGGTGAGTCAAAAAACACTTTTTGATTAGAATTGGATAAACATGCTTTTAGCTAGTTAAGTTTGGTTTAGGCTAGTTAAGCTTGATTAGTAAGTGATTAACAACCTATGAGAGTTGGGAGGGGTATGATTAATCACATGTGTTTGATAGATAGCCTAGGAAGCTTGTATAAGTGACTCGAGGGAAATAAGGAGATTTTTAATGTTAAAAGAGGGATGTTTAGCTAATAAAACGGTTTATTAACCATATTATTTGATTATATGCTTACAACCAAAATAATTTCGTGAATGGGCATCCAAGAATGGAGAAAATAATAGTTAATAAACGAAGTTTTTTTAATCAACTGAATTGGAAGAAATGTTAGCTAATTAGTGATAAATCACCAATTACGATGGGAAGTTGGTACGATTTTAGCTATAAAACTACATAAGCATATTTTAGGTGTCTACATTTTCCCCTCTTTGGGGTGGCGTAAGTGACACCACTTCAAAGATAGTAGACAAGAATAAACAAGTTAAATTTTTTGAAGGGGTAGAATAAAAATTAGTAGAATGAAAGATGCCCCCTCAAGTGTCAATGGTGTGATGAAAGAGGTCGATAAACGATCAAAAATATGAAGGAAATGGATAGAATAAGTGAAGGGGAGAGGGGGCGATAGAAGGTGATCCCTATTTTCCCAAGTGATTCAAAAGAATAGTGTTAGATAGAAGAAAATGATAGGGAAGAAAGATGAAGATGAAGAGAATGGAAAATAGCTTGCATCCAACTAATGTAAACAACTTTATTGCATCAGATTTCTCATGATCTATGTCATCGGTCCTTATTAAAATGAACACATACAACAAACATGTGAGATGACATGAAAATCCATACATGAAAATTTGTTCATTGACAAAATGCTAACCCTATGCAACATACAGAATGAAATGCAATATGGGAATGTAACCAAGATAACCTAACTAGGAAAACAAGTACAAACACACATACTTAAACAAACAAGGTTCAAGCCAGTTGTATAAATGTTTTTCTTATCAAGTTTCGATTCCAACCTGTGAGAGTTAACGACAAGGGTTAATGATGGTGCCCCAAGCAAGGGGAATAATAGAGGACATAGGGGTTCTATGAATAAGCATTTATGCACTATGAAATAGTATCCAACAACTCGTTGTGCCAAAGAGTATAGATGTAGTAAGCAAACCATCTTTTGTTAATGGAAGGTATATCTAAATGATCAGAGAGTCGCACACAAAACCAAGTGAGAATCCAAGAAAGATATTTTTTAGGATGGTTTTCGATGTTTGGGTATGATGCATGTGATACATGATTCAATTGTGTGTATGCTCATTTCCGATGTTTTCTAATTTTTAGGATTTTAATGAAAGTTTTATATTGTTTTTGAGTTTTTGATGGAAATGTATTTGAATTTTTTTATTTTTCCAACTAGCATATTTGAATGTTTTATGTTTTTCAAAAGTTATACAATTTTTTTTGTGAATTTCGAAACATTTTTCAATGTTTTTTGGTATTTTGAAATTTTTCCGAAACTATGTACATGGAGGGAAAGGAAAGTGGATGACCCCAGCAATAGATGGGATGTATAAGGGAAGAATGTCACGTGTATGTATAAGAGGAATATATGTTGGATCAAGGCCAAGATAGATAGGTTCAACATGATGATGAACACATGTCAAAGACATGTTAGTAAGAGGTAATGATGCACCCAGCATAAGCTAGCCAAGAAGCCACTGATAGATAGGAGTAGAAGATTGTTTACTGCAAGAAGGAACAAAGTTTCTTTCAAGCATAGTAAAAAGGAAATCTTATACACATGAATGTTATGAATGAAATAGAAGAAACGTGTGAATGTTATGGAAGGGTATGGAAAATGTATCTAGAATCCTCATAATGAAAAGGTGATTAGCCAAAGGCAAAAATCATGAGACAAGATAAGGACTAAAGTAATATTTTGACCAAGGTCCAAAAAAAGACACTTGGTAACATACTAATCTTGTTTGCTCATAGAGATCTAGTGTATGCACATAGAATTTTATTACTTCTTGGAGGGAAGACTTGATAGACAAAAAGTGAATAAACACTAGCCAATGTGTAGGAATGATTTATTTTGATAGGTGATTTATGAATGGAGGATGGAAGGAGAGTCGTGCATTGCTCCACTGTCATCCAGGCATCCATAGTCTTGATGGAGATGTATTTGATTCTAGTCACAACATTTCTCTATTGTCATTCAAACATCCATAGCCTCGGTAGAGATTATTGGAAATACACAAAGAGAGAGTTATATATCAATATGCTTTTACTTTTAGGTTTTTTCTATTCGATTTGAATATTTTTCTTTCTAAAAACTTATTTCAGCTCTCTTGATTATTTTGACAAGGGGTTAAGAACCACAAATGGCTTGATGAAAGGATGTGGAAGTGATTATGATGACAACATTGGGTAGTGTCAATAAATATGTCCAAAAGTTTCTTCGCAACAAGTTTATTAGATGTATATAATGATAGGATCTCTATGAGGTTAGTTGTTCTTTTATTTACCAAGGTGACGAAATACCAAGGTAAAATAGATACTATAGAGGTAAATGTCAAAAAAATGCATGCTGAGAGACTAACCAAAATATCATCGAAGGGATGAATATGGCGGGTGACTTGCAAAGGAGTGTAAAGAAAGGGAATAAATAGCATCCATGAGTATGCAATACCTGATTGCAATGTTTAATATTTATACCTTTGATTTTAATGTTTTCTCATTTTTTTGTATTTCTAAATTGTTTTTATTTTTAGATGGTTTTTGGAAGTTAGGACCAACAATGTCACTCGGCATGATAAGATTCATTAATAATGTTTGTAATTTCCTTGGTAAGGGATACTAGGCTTGTTTGCATATCAAGGGTCATATTCTCTCTTATCTCAATGATCGTGGTGAGCTCATACTCAATAAATGACTGTGAATTATCTTGAAACACACATTTTTCATGTGGGAGCTTGAGTTCCCTATCCATAGGTTTATGCACTTTGCACTATTCTTGAATCACATTTGATTTTTAACTTTATGGTTGTTTGATTTGTTAGGAGCTTTATATATCTTTGAACCTTTGATATTAGCTTGATATAGAAAATTTTTGGGTTTTGTACAAGCTAAGGTGTGACTCATCTTATCCCGAGAAGTGGTTGAAGAAAGTGGATGTTTAGGATTGATGTGAGAAATGATGGTGAGATTGTCACAGTTATTGATAGGAGGATGATACGATAGACCAAGAGAATATTATCCAAGGGTTGAAGAAGATGGGATACCAAGAGGTGAGCCACAAATAGATGAAGGAGGAATACTAGCATGTGGCCCCAAGATGGAAGAAAATGGAGTACCAGGAGGTGTCCCATAGATAGAAAACAAAGGACTACCCGAAGGTGACCCATAAACAGAAGACTTCATACTACTAGGACATGGTCCAAGAATAGAAGATGATGGGCTACCCAGAGGTGACCCAAGTATAGAATATGATGGGCTACTAGGAGGTGAGCCACAAACAAATGAAGGAGTACTACTAGGATGTGGCATAGGTATAGACAGATGAGGGACTACTTGGAGGTGTCCTATAGATAGAAGAGGATGAAGGGATATTAGGATGCGACCAAAGAATTGAAGATAATGGGCTACCTGGAGGTGACCGAAAAGTAGAAAATGGAGGGATACTAGGTGGTGTCCCACACATAAGAGAAGATGATGGGCTACCAAGAGGTGACCCAAGGTGATATTGTGAATGAGTAATTATGATAGATAAAGAATGATCGGGAAATAATAAGATAGGAAATGGATCAATGCTAGACCCAAGCATCTCATCATGCATAGAGGAAAGTGAAGATGAAAGAATAAGAGGAGGAGCATGTTTGATGATCTTAGAGTATTCCACTATTTCTTGATGAAAGGAATCAACCTCTTCCCCATAATACATGAATGTATCAAGGTCTAAAGAGATTTCTTACTCGTAACCTTCTTGAGGAATATCTTCATGTACCCCCATAAATGCTCCAATTGCTTCTTCATTCCAAAATGAATCAATCAGTACGGGTGGTTGTTCTTCGATCAGAGTAGGTTGATTGGAAGAAAGAGGTCCAACAGGTGTGGAGTGTCTATAAGATGATTGATGAGGGGAAGGTTTGACCTTATTGTTTCCACAAAGGAATTGGATAGTACGTCAAAAAAATATCTTAGCACATCATTTATTTTGAATGGTTTGACATGAACGTAAACATCAATCTTTATAATATTGATGAATATGGAAAAAGGTATGATCAACATGACCCAGGGGCTGAAGAGGGATTGGATTATGATTGATATAAGAGGATGATTCGAGATATGAAGTAGACTTGGAATGAGATGTATCATGAGTGGAATAAGATGACTCAAGAGATGAAGTAGACTTGAACTAAATGTCACGTGAGTGGAAGAAGATGGCATTGGTTTACCTAGAAGATGAAATATTTTTAGGAAAGCAATAGGATCATTCATCTAGGTAGTATATTGTGATGTATGGGTAAACTTGGATGATTGATTAGAGGAAATTTGATTTGGAGAGCTCATTGATGGAGGAAGGGGTCATTAAGGCAAATGATAAAAGGGGTCCTACATAGAAAGGGAGGACCGCGATTTAATGCTCAAATTAGGTGTTTGATTTAATGGACTTAGAGTCTTACAGATCTTCAAAGGAAGAGAACATTATTCAAGATACTGATAAAGGGGGTCCTATAAAGAAAGGGAGTACCATGAATTAGGATTCGACACCAAAAATTTGCATCCCTCAACTCAGACACACTCATAATCAAAAGTGTCACATTTATGACATTATGCCCTCTTAAATCATCTTTAGTTAATTAACTAATCACACCCCTCACATCTAAATTATTTAATTAATTTAATTAATTAAAATAATTCCCCCTTTACACCTCGCTATGTTAACTAAGACACCTCACTATGACACCTCATTAACCACCTAACTACCTCTAAAACCACCTTCCTAAAAATCACTAACTTATTCCTAACTAGCTAACCTTCTAAAATCACTAAATAACTAAATATTTCCAAAAAACACTAACCCCTCTTATCCTAACCAAGTTTTTTTATGATTTTTTACCCTCTCCCACCTTAACTACTTCAAAATATGCCATATCTAGTTCAAATTGGGGAAAATCACCCGCCTAACTAATTTAGTTAGGATTTCCCGAAATCACCGGTGATTTTCCTGATCACCAGTGATCTATAAATATGTGCATTCAGACCTCTTTTGGGGAGGCATTATGATGTTTTTATAGGTACATTTTACTTCATTATCAATGTAGCAGAGATCAAGACATCCTTCATCTAGTTGCACCAATGTCACGTTGCTCCAGTGATTCATCAAACCCATCGTTCAAATCATTCACTATCACTGTTCAGTTCTTCTTCCATCCGTCCACCAAATTTCCCATTACGCAAGGTAATCTTACTCATTTTTTTATCTTAGACACTTGTTTGCAGGTAATGTTTATTTATTTATTCATAATATATCATCAAAGTTCTAAATTACCTTAAATGATAGCTTGATCAAGTTTCTTAGCTCTATTTTAATAAACTGTTAAAACTAACAGCAATCGCTAGCGATTTCCTAATCACCAACGATTTACTTAATTGCCAACGATTCCAGTGTTACTTTTGATTTTTCATACAATTTTCTACATAATCTGATCAAAATGTCTTGTCTTTTTCTTGTTATATGCTAATCCTCTATCCAGAATGATGCTTTCAGATGGCATTAGGTGGTACTAATTACCCTGCAGCTGACATTGGTGTTTTTCCCCATGTCATTCAACATCCACTCTACTGGGAACAATATGAGCTCTCCATGATCTTGAGCTCTGCACAATCCAAAACATGCCCTTTGATCCATTTTGAGGATATCTTTCCCTCCACTCAGTGCATTTATGAGGCTACCAAATGCATTCTGGGATACATATTACAATGAAGCTATAAGACTTCATGAGGACTAGTTTAGTACGAGTACACTTACGAGACTGGCTTAGACTTATCAGAAGACCTCAACATAGCACCTTCAAGTTGAAGACCACAGTCACATCAACATATCTAGCACCAACACTACACTTTCTCATCTTTTGACACCCAGGAGAGGAATCCTCCAAATTCTTTTCCGAGGATTACATTTCCATTCCTGATTCTAACCACTACTGAGGAGAGGAAGAAATAATTGATTCTTGTAGCTTCTAATGTATCTAAAAATTTTACACATACCATGAATCTGATTTATGGATTTGAAGTCATGATTAATAATAGCTATATATGTATCTAATCTAAATAAGTGATAGTCACATTTCCATCTTATCATCTTGTAGCACAATCATAAACATCAATAAAATCTTAAGTCATTTTCTGAGCAGTAACATTATCTTGTCTAAGTGTGATCTTTGTAAGCTTGTTTATAGGGAAAGAAGCTTTGATCCATTGCTTTACATGGTGCAAATAAAAACATAATCAACATTGTGGTACCCTAGAAACCCCGCCATATTAAGGTCAAGCTCGGTTGTTACCCCTTGAAATAATCAAGAAAACCAAAGGTAAAAACCATGCTAGACATTCTGGCATGCCTGGTGGGACCCTTGAACCCTGTTAATTTCTTCATTTTATTATCAGTTTGAGCACTGTTTTATACTGATGCTAATCACCAGTGATTGCCTCAATCACCAACAATTCCCTATGTATTGTTTTCTTGACATTTTATAATCCATCTATAGTGTTTTGTTTTGTTTCCATGTTTCTCCTAATCAGATTGCAGGTTGCTTCTTTCTGGAAACTTTATTTTCTGGATTTGCTAAGCGAATGCTTTGGAAATTGCTAAATAAAATTAAAATTAAAATTAAGGAGCTCTCTCGTGGTAAGTTTTAAAGCCATTTGTTTAACTTTCCATCTTGCATTCTTGATTGGTTGTTCTCATCAAAATCAACATTTCATTTTGGCTCTTAAAATGAAACATTCTCATTCTTCTTGCTTCACATAGTTTAATTAGGGAGGTGAAATTGGTTGCATCCACTTATTCTTCCCTCACACACAACCAAATCACTATCAAAATATAAAACACATTTAAACATTTCCCACCCAAGGTGAAACTGATTGGGATTTCATCACCCAACAGGGAAGCCAACTCAGTGTTCTGACTGAGTATAATCTCTTGTCTGTTGGTATATATTGGCTCAACACCCAGCTCCCTTATCGCAGTGGGACCATGAAGTGAGGGGGTAGGCCCCAATACCATGCACCTATACCAGTAGTAGTAAAGAGTTGGGCCTCACGTACCTTCAGGTATATCAAGGACTCCACCCTTAAAAACACCTAAAACCATCCCTAGATGACCACTTCCTAGGACCCTTGTTAGCCATCTTACACATTTCATTTTTTTGTAACTAATCAAGATAACTATAAAACCACTCTCTGATTGTTCTTGCTTGCTATTTGTAAAACAACACATCCACTTGTTTTCCTTTTTTTTTGGGTGTTTTCTATTGTGTTTTCTTATTATGGTGCTTACTAGACAACAAGCCCATAATCAAATCCCTGAAAACATGTCCACCCCACCTACATATCAACAAAATCTCCCATTTTGCACTTCAGCACCTTTTACCCCAACACAACAACAACTTCCATACTATCAAACAGACACATCTAACCCCTTTTCAGACCCTCAACAAACTTGGCATGAAGTAGGGGCCAATTATAGCAATACAACAAGACAACAACTCTCACATTCCCCACATCAGTATCATAGTCAAATCCTCCCTACACCTGGATCACAAGAAGAGGAATACTTCCTTTCTTCTAGTCCTCAAGCATCTGAACTCCCTTTCTACAATAGGGGAGACCCCATTTTTGAGGAAATGTTAGATTCAAATCCCATTTCCCTTAATGCTTATCTAGCAGCAAGAAACATTCAGATGCAACCATTCACGCCTCCATCCATCCAACACACCTATAATTCATCCTCTTCCATTTGCACGGCCTTATTGATCAAAATCAAGACCCTGTTGTCCAACAATTATATCCATACACTTCGAGTCAGTCTGAAACATCAAACAATAGCCAACCTCAAGTATCTCTCACCTCTACAAATCCATTTGAAACTTTGAATGAAAAATCTACCATCAGCCAACCAGAGGCATGCATGAGGTTTCATCAGCTCCCATCTACAACCTTCACATGATCTCGTCACAAAACACCTCTTCTCAGCAACCCACATCTTCACCAGTCCTTCTGTAGGATCCACACACCTTTAAACAATGTCACTACTTCATCATCCACTCCTCCAGTTACCTCATACGTGCCAACACCTCCCTTGAGTTTCATCACCCCTTCCACAGTTATGTCTTCCCAACAAGTTACTACTCCCATCCAGAATATCACTATGTCCATCCCCACAACAACACCATTGGTTAACACTAGTGTCCATTGCTAGTACACATCTTGTTTCACAATACATACCACAACCTTTGCAACCATTGATCTCTACACCCCATTTTGTACCTCAATAGAACATCCCACCATATGGTATCCCACAACAAAGTGTTCCACAATAGGCACCATCTTTCACCACTTTGGCTATGTCTTCTATAACAAACACCTACATATTCACAACCTCTTACACATGTATTGATGCCATTGCAATACCAATATGTTTCAAACCTCACAACCTATCACTTCACAGCAAGGATCCTCATCCCATCAGAACATTCTACAACACAACATCCTTCATCATCAAAACATTCCCCAAAAAAATCAACAACACATGCCTCAACAGTATGGATATCAACAAAATATTCCATCATACCATGTCCCATAGCAAAACAACCCCTATCAGCATAATCTCCCATATAAACATAACATCTCCCAACAGAACACCCCCTACTAATAAAACATTCCGCAATAGTATCAAGTGTACTCACAACCCAATCAGTCTTTGTATCAGCCTAGCTCATCCCTACAACAATCAACACAAGATGATCCTCTTCAAGCCCTTCTAAGCCACATATCTATCCTAGAAGCCACTTCATCAACATCCAAGAATGTGCTCTCTTATGATCAGATTTGTAATGAGCCCATTCACCCTTCTATACCATACAAACCATATCCACCTCACTGGGAGCTTCCAAAACTTACTAAGTTTTATAGAAAATAAGATCCCCAACAACACATTGCACCTTTCATCACACATGTTATCTAATAGCTCATGATCAAGACCTCATGCTGAGGACCTTTCCCATGTCCCTTTCTATTCCTGCCTTAGACTGTACAACAACATTCCACAACACTCACTATTCTCTTTCGCACAACTTGCACAATTGTTCTTAGACCACTTCTCCATAAACATAGCCTGTAAAATCACCATTAATGATCTGTATGCCATTAGAAAATTTGAAGATGAATCCATCACTGATTTTGTAGCCCATTGGAGGGCCACTACCAATCAACTATCCTTTACACTACCACAACCAGAGTTAATCAAAATTTTCTAATTGTTGCACATGTGCCAAACACATTTCATCTACTCTACAGATCCAGTCATTCCAAACTTTCGATGAGGATTTTACCATGGCCCGTAAGCTAGAATTGTGAGCCCTAGAAGATGGATGGGTAAAAATTTGTCCTAAGAAACCAAAAATGGAGTTCCCATCCAAGCCACCATCCAACTCAAATAATTCTAAATCAGCCACCAACGTCATTCATGGTCAAATCTGCTCCTAAGGAAAATCCAACCACCAAACTCTTTCATCAACAACACAACTATACACCCATAGTAGAAAATTATGGTGTAGTTTTTGATAAATTTCTCACCTCCAATATAATATCACTTCCACCCATTCGACCCATCGATATATCAGTTTTGAAACCCATTTGGTATCGAGATAATGATTTTTGCAAGTACCACAGGTCAATGGTCATGACATCGAAAGGTGTCACACATTCCGCAATGTGCTTCAAGACTTGATTGACAAGGGTGACCTTCACTTAGATAATCCAAACACACCCCCAAATCAAGGTCTCAACATATTTAAGTAGCCTTTTTCAAATCACCCCTCTTCCTCTGAGAAACCACAAATGAAATTTGTTCATACCATTAATACAATAACTAAAATCGAGCATGTCCCTCTGACTGCTTTATCACCCAACAAACAAAATATGCAAGAATCAACACCAGCACTCAATGAGTTTGAAACCATGAACATAGAAACCTCCCCTATTGAATGCATTTCTCAAAGTCTCCCTATGTCTCCATCACCTACACCCATAGAGTCTAAGCCAGAATCTGACAAGCTTGAAACTGCCAAACCACCACTTTCTACTGAAGACATACCCACATCCTTTCTAGATGTTGTTACCAAGTCCATACCCTTACCCTCTAACATGAATACACCAGCTTGTACCTAGGTTTGCAAATATAACTATGATACCACTTGAAACATTCTTAGCACAATCACCCCTTCCCAAGCCAACCATAGGACATGACCATCCCCAATCTGTGAAAATAAACAATCTGAAATCTACAAATCATTTAGACCACACCATCCAAACTTCTTCTCCTTCATTAGCATCAACTTCAAAAAATACACCTAGTTCATCTAAAGTATCAAGATGACCTAATAAGCAGGGTGTCATTCAAGTCTTTAGAAGTCCTTATTATGATGAAACTTATCATTTTTGTGGTCCTCCTCCTTTCCGTCCTTCATTTCATCTAAGAGGCATACCCACTTTTGGAAATCCTCTTGTCACATCAGACCTAAGACCTATGAGACCTCCTGAATTAAACATCACTCAGGATCCTAAAAACCATCCTTATCTCCCCCCGGATCTGGATCCTCTGCATGAATCTTCTTTTATCATACCAGTTAATCACCCTATCATTACAGGGGTAAAACCCATACATCATACTCCCACCGTGAGTCCATATTCCACATCTATTACCCCGTAGTGGGAATCCACATCTATCCTCACCCTCCACCTCCTATACAACCTAACTATCCTTCACATCCACCACATCCACTTGTTGCAACAGCTAAAAATCCTCTGCATCTGCCAAGTAAAAAACCTATTTCCAAACAACCCGCTTCACCTCCTCCTAAGAAAAATGAATTCCCAGCTACATTCGGACCTAAAGGACGTTATGCCACCATTTTGGATAACTTATTACAAGAATCACTCATCACGTTACCACCTCCCAAGCCATCAAATCACCATGGGTGGAAGCCCACCTGGTATGACTTTGCTACTTTCTATGATTACCATAGAACACAAGGCCATACCATAGAGGATTGTAGAGCCTTTCATCAAAAAGTTCAAAATATTGGTAGTTCACTCTTCCTTCCTTCTTACGCAACATCAACATCAACCTCAATACCTTTAGAAGAGTCTACCCCTAAAGCATCTAACCACCAAGTCAATGTTGTCCATGTCACCACACACTCACAAAATTATGACAAAGAGCCATCTGGGTCTAAGGAAGATAGAGACTTTGTTTCCATACCTTCACCTCCAGAATTATTGGCACCATCTGATAAACCTAAGGTCTCTATTTCATTGGCTCCTAAAGAGCCTAATCAAACATCATCATCCAAAGGCAGAGTCTCAATACAAGAAGATACATCTCCACTCACCACATTACAAAAGTAGCTATTAAACAACTACACCAATCCCCCATTAGGATGTCACTTTATGAACTTGTGCAGACATCACCAACTCACAAACATGCCATGTTAGAAGCCCTCCAATCCATCACTATCCCAGCCAATGATCCAACCCCTTTCACAAATTTTGTAGGTTCCCTAAAAGCATCTACCGCCATCTCATTTGAACCATCTGAAATTCCCTCTCTTAGACCAGAGGATCATGACCTACCACTTTTCATCACTGCTCAAATCAATGACATATCCATCAAGAGGGTCATGATTGATAGTGGTGCCACCATCAACATCATATCATCCCTTGCCTTTGATCAACTCAAACTACCCAACATTATTATCACTCAGACTCCAGTTCTGTTACACTCTTTCAACAACACTATCACACCTACTATAGGCATAGTTATACTTCCACTCAAGGTCGGTGTTAAAACTCTACCCGAACTCTTCTACATTATAGAAGGATAGTTTTAGTACAACATGTTACTAGGATGCCCTTGGATATGGACCATGCATGTGTTCCTTCCACCCTTCATCATTGTCTCAAGTATGAACATGAAGGCCAGACACTCACTGTCCCTACTGATCTGAATCCATTCATGACTGTTATATGATGTATCACCCAAACAACATTCTTGTACCTACGTCCATGCCTGAATCATCTGATCAAGCATCTACTAGCACCTCTATCCCCTCTTCCAAATTACCAGAATATTCTTCTCTTGGCAAAGCCATGAAGCACCTCATGCTTGGGGAATATCACCTCCTCATGCTCAACTCTATCCCTTCACCAAAAACATATGGTCATTCCCAAAAACAACCCATGTATGACCCTAACATAGGAGATATTATCTCTTATGGTCCAACTTATCTTAAAACCAATCTTTTCTATGGAGGACGTGACCATCCACCGTCTCACATTATCAATCCACATCACACCATGCCTTTCACATTGGATTTCAAATCCCTTGATAATCCAAAATTCACTCGTATGTATCTCCATCACTGTGCATGGAGAGGCTTTGGTCTTGGGAATTATGAACAAGGGATCCATGATCAGCTGGTTCTACGTTCCCTTAAACCTCATGAGAAAATTGGTCTAGGTTATAAGAACCCCCTTCCTGTAGCATGTGAAGCCAATACATCTAAACCAACTGCCTCCGCAATTATTTCCGAACCAGAATCACCACCCGTAAACCCTCAAGGTTCCATAAACACAGACGATGTCATACCTATTCCACCTAACTTTTTTTAATCAATGTTATATCATTGGGACCACTCACATATCAATCCAACCACTCCGCTAAATCTCTACTGCTTGTTCATCCAGAAATGGTTGAAGAAGACTCACCAACCATAGACATCCTTCAATGTCAGGATGACCAAGATATCCTATCTCATATGGGAGCTAAAGATCGTTACCTTCAAAAATCCCTACCACCCAAACACCCACTCTTCTTAATGAATCCACACTCGATATTAACTTAGGAACACCTCAGGACCCCCGCATAGTCAAGGTCGGCCAATCCCTTGATCCACAAGAATTGAATGATTTTACCACATTCCTAACAAAATATTGTCAAGCCTTTACCTGGTCATATAGTGATATGCCTGGGATCAATCCCAACATTTTCATACACAACATTGTCACATATCCTAATGCTAAGATCCGGTCAAACAAAAGCTCTGTAAGATGCACCCACATATAGCTCTCCTTGTCAAGGAAGAATTGCAGCACCTTTTATCTACCAATTTCATCATACCCATTGACTATCCACAATGGGTCTCCAACATCATCCCAGTAACTAAAGCTTCAGGAAAAATTCATATCTGCACAGACTTCAGGGATCTCAATCTTGCTTGTCCAAAAGATGATTTCCCTCTGCCAAACATAGATCAACTCATAGACCTAACAGCCGGCCATGAAATGCTTTCCCTCATGGATGGATTTTTTTGGTTATAATCAAATTCTTATCACCCCTAACGATCAACACAAAACCACCTTTATAACCCCTTGGGGAACCTTTTTCTACCGTGTCATGTCATTCGGTCTCAAAAATGTCAGGGAAACATACCAACATGTTATGACATACATTTTCCATGATCTCATTCATAAAATTGTTGAAGATTACGTTGACAATCTCCTTGGGAATTCTAAATCACAGAAGGATCATCTCAATGTTCTTGAATCAATCTTCACCCATCTCATCCAATTCTATCTCCGCTTGAATCCTACAAAATGTGTTTTTGGTGTCCTCACTAGAAAATTTTTAGGATTTATCATATCTCTTCATGGAATTGAAGTCGATCCCGCAAAATTCAGAGAATCATTGAAATGCCTCCACCCTCTAATCTCAAACAACTTGTGCATCCTACAAGGAAAACTACAGTCCATACAATGTTTCATATCACATATTTTCAACCACTGTCAACCATTTCACCATCTACTCCGCAAAGACATAATGTTTCATTGGGATTCTGACTGCTAGAAAGCCTTCGATGAAATCAAACAATATCTGTTATCACCACCTGTACTTACACCACCTCGTGAAGGGGAACCATTTTATCTCTACATCTCTACCTCAGAGCATGCCCTAGGAGCCATGCTCACTCACTGCAATAATCAAGGTCGAACAAGCCGTGTACTACATTAGTCACATGCTCCATGAATACGAAACATGCTACTCTGAAGCTAAAAATTGTGTTGTGCATTGTACTTCACTACTTCCAAACTCTGACATTATCTCCTCAACCACAAAACATATGTTGTCACTAGTTTTAATCCACTTAAGGCCATGCATGCTAAACCCTACCACAATGACCACATAACTTGATGGTTGATGCTTATGACTGAATTTGATCTTGAAATCATACCACAAAATTATATTAAAGGTCAGGCCATTACCGATCAACTCATTGAGGCACCTCTTCCAGATAATCAGCCACCCCATGAATACTTTCCTGATGAATCTATCAATAACATTAACGAATCCGACGATTATGAATCAGACTTCATCCCCATTAAAATGACCCTCTTCTTTGACAGTGCTAAATGTCAAGAAGGTGGAGGGGCCATGTCATCATCATACCACATGGAATATTCCCATTCCCTTTTTATTCAAACTCAACTTCGAATGCACTAATAATATGGAAGAATATGAGGCCTTAATCATGGGTTTAACTAATACTATTCTCCTAGGTGTCCATGATTTGGAAATCTATGGAGATTCACAACTTGTCATCAGTCAAGTCAAAGGAGAGTATCAGTGTAAAAATGAGATCCTTCAAAAGTATAAGGCCATTGTCAACTTTATCCTTTCCGCATTTGACCATTACACCATTCAATCCATTCCACGATCTTCTAATAGATTTACAGACACCATGGCATCTCTTGGGTCTCTCGTCCCTTTTGAAACAGAAAAATCAAAGGATAACACTAAAATGTCTATAATGATTCAACACTTGGATCATCCTTCACATCAAAATGAGCTACCATCCATTGAATCATTGACAACAACTCACCTGATCTTTGGTACATGCAGATATATGATTACCTTTCTGAGTGTAAAATCCCATCAAATCTGTCACAATCTACTAAATGATCATTTCTCCAACACTGTCACCCACTTTGTTGTCATAGGTGGTATCCTTTATAAATGAATTTTTGATGGCATACTACTACGATGTCTTAAATCACACGAGTCAACCAAAGCAATTGAAGAAGTCCACGATGGAATCTGTGGTGGCCATTTTAGTGGTAACACCATCGCTAAATGTATCATATGGCTAGGGTATTACTGGCCTACTATCACTAAATATTGTTGTGTGTATGTAAATAAATGCATTAAGTTCCAACTCCATTCTGATCTCATTCATATCCCTAGTCAAGCCTTATAACCCACACAAGATTTGTGGCCTTTTTCTCAATGGGGATTGGACCTCATTGGCACAATCAATCCAAAATCATCTCAACAACATCACTCAATCATTACTGCAATAGAATACTTCACTAAATGGGTTGAAGCAATCCCTTTGACCTCAACAAAATCTGGCCCCATTGTCAATTTCATATATCAAAACATTATATGCCACTTTGGCATCCCACATAAGCTCGTCACAGACAATGGAAAATCCTTCAAAAATAAGGAAGTCAAAGAGCTCTACAACACTTTCAACATCAAACTTAGCTTCTCCTCACCATACTACCCTCAAGAAAATGGACAAGCTGAGGCCTCCAACAAAACACTTAACAAGATCCTTATGAAAATTGTAAATGATGCAGGTAGAAACTGGCATATCCAAATCTCATTTTCCCTATGGGCTTATCAAACCACATCCACACACCTACGGGTGCACTACACCTTATTCACTCATTTATGGCTCTAAAGCCATTGTGCCCCTTGAAATCCAAATCCCATCACTATGCGTGTATCTCTCAAGGATTTTATCCCTGACGAAGAATATCACCAGGACCGTCTAGCACAACTCAAATTGTTGGAAGAAAAATGTCTAACAACTCTTGAACATCATCAATTCTATCAAAAACGTATCAGTAGGGCATATAATAAGCATGTTAAGGAACGTGACTTTAAAATTGGTGATCTCATGCTTAAAGAAAATCAAAACATGACTACATTAGAGCAGAGTAAACGTGGAAAGTTTTCCCCCAATTGGATTGGCCCTTATGTTATCACTCACAAATATGGGTCAGGAGCATACCACCTCACTTCCCTTGATGGGGAACCTGAAGTGGAACCCTTAAATGCATTACACTTATGGCCTTTCTATTGTTAAGTATTTGACCATCATGACACCAGTTTTCAGTCAAATCTTATTCATTCCACCATTATAAACAACAACTACCATTGTACAAGAATCACTACACCTATCCACCAACATCACAAACATGGGGCATGTGGATGAAGGTTACATGTGCATTTATCCCCTCCTTTAAAATGGATTATCAGGGTCTTCTACCCTCAGCTTAACAAAATGAGATAAATCCATTGGATGCTAAAAATATCTTGCTATAATAGATTGATCCCTCGAAGGACAACTATTTACAAGAAATGTAAATTATCAAAAGAGTAGACTAATCCCTCGAAGGATAGATACCTATCAAATCATGGACCGATCCCATGAAGGATGGCCATTCAAGTTAAAATAATAAAAAATGTAGACCATACCCTTGAAGGATGGCTACTCATATATATAAGGCTTCCCGCATCGATCAACCTTCACAATACAAGCATATAGGAAAGCTTCCCACATTGATCAGTTTTCTTTTAAAAGAAGTTATAAAAAGTTGGGGCATCAATTCTCTATGAATCCATTGAAGAGGAGAACCCTTTTCCCTTATAGTGGCATGCATCCACATGATCCCCTTCTCTTTTCCATTATTCTAGCAAAAATACATTGCCCAAATCCATTGTGATTTGCCTAAAAATTGTCTATTGATGGTTTTTATTTAACATTTTGAAAGGCTACAAGTGCAAGTATTAGCTCAAATCCATTACATGAAAATATCATAAGTGGGGCATTCACTCACTTTTACTTCATTTAGTTTGGTCACATTTGTTATTTTTAACACATTGATCATACTTTTGACATGCCAAAATTAAAAATCAAAACACAACACCATTGAAAGTATCAACACATACATCTAAAATACACATGAAAAAATATGAGGGCACATCATCATAATCATCATCATATATCAAAGTCTAAAACATATAAATGTTTGTATAATCAGAGTAATGTCATACATAGAAAAAAGGGCTTCCATGAGCCTATAAACAATCATGTAGTAAAATCCATCAAACTAGGATCAAGAGTATCTCCTACTACACGATCACCACCACCAGCTCCTCCCTCATTATCTCCCCCTCTCGGCAGTCTTTAAGGTGGCTGCCCCACACTCGCTGCACTATCACTGGGCCTAGCTACTTGTTGTGGCACCCCCTTGGGTAGCTACATGATCTACATACAAAGTAGCATCAGGGTAGTTCTTGATCACCATCTCAACATAGTAATCCCTCTCCTTTTGCACAAGATCATAATGTGTTGCTGAAACCATGCCAGAAGGAGGTCCTACCGATGCCCCTCTATGTCAGACCATCACTGATAGCTCCATGCCAGAAATAGAAGGCCCCATGATCCCCAAGGCCTTCCTAAAAGTATCTCTCTGACTCTTGTACCTATCTCTATCAGAAGAGACCTATACAAGCTGTTCCTAGAGCCCATCACGCTCTATGATCAAACCATCTCTCTCTCTAATAAGAGTATCTCACACTCCCACTAAGTCATCCCACTCTCTCCGAGTGGACATCTCTCTCTTGCCTCCACTATGACCTTCTCGGTCATCACTATAGAAACATCTGGAGCTATAACAACACCAGGCTCAATCCTCTCCTCATCTGCCTCACCTCCCTCCTCTGTTGGCTCCTCTACTCAGCACACACTCATCTAACTGATCAGGTTGCCCTCTTCATTTCCCTCATCCTCTCAAAACTCCTCAATGAATGGGACCACCAAGCAGAAAAATATGGGGTGACCCCCACATCATCAATCGGCACCACATGACCATCCTCATCCAGACCCATCATACCTAGCTACTCAACTAATGGGTGCAGGCCCTACAACAATAGCTTGTGGGGTGTCAGTATCCCCATCCTCCCACCTATACAGAACTAGATCCTCAGGTATATCCTGAACCATGCCAAACTGTCTCATAACCTGACTAAAGTGTATCAACTCATCCTCTCTGGATCTGTGGCCTTGGACCCAGATGTCCTACTTGTAAATACAATAAATCCCCAAAAAACTCTGGCCAATCATGAAAACCCACATACAGCCACCAAATCACATCACCAACCTGTAATCCAGATATCAAGTCTTTGTAATAGGTAGGCCCCTTGGCCTTCCTCGCTCTATCGAGACTTGCACCCCATCTCATGAAGCTTGGGTGCCTCACATCAATAACACTAGGCAATCCAAATGGGTGAGCAATGGCAATGTGCTCATGGGCCCAACACTGTAGTAAAAATCCAACATCAATCCTGTAGCACTTGTGGGTCGTCCAATCCCACAAATCTCTATATGTCTGTGCTAATAAGGTAGGAGCCCACTCAAAGACTGTGTGGTGCTCCATCATCTCCGCAACTACCCCCATCATCATCCATGGGAATCTCCCACCTCCTGAATCTGGCAGTGCAAAACATGAAATTCCCAACATCATCATAGTCATCTATGGGCACCCCACTCTCTCAGACTCATATAGGGCCTGATAATCAAAATATCCCGAGGAGTATCTCACACCTCAAGCCTCATCTTTGTATAATCATTGCATGGTATCTCCTCTCTCTACATCTGAAATATAATAGATAGGCTCCCCCCTAATTGGAAGTCTGGTAATACGATGAACATCCTCCAAGGTGATGGTCATCTCCCCTGTAGGAAGCCAAAAATTATTGGTGGAAGGATTCCACCTCTCTAGCAATGCAAGTATCAAGTTGTGGCACCTATGAATCCACCTATAAAATCTCATCCCACCAAATCCCACAGCCTCCAAATGGTCCCAATCATCATCAGACAAATCCTCTCTGATCTCATCTAACATCAAGGGGATATGGTCTCAGATGGTCAACTGAGCATCCACCTGTAATACAAACATGAAAGTAAACATTAGTAATGTCATAAAAATCTTGAAAAGTAAACACTTGAAATCACAAAATACCCTCATCACATGAGCCTAACATTCAAACGTGTATAATATAACTCTAAACATTCCACAAAGTCAAAAATATTGATCAAAAACCATATCTTCTCACTTAAAACACAAACTATTTTGGTTGCAAGTGAATCACTGACGATTCACCTCAATCACTAGTGATTGAAGGAATCACTTGTGATTCCTGTAAATCTTCCCTAGGGCATCCACGTGCCCCTAAATATGGCCCTAAAAAACACTAAAAATCCCTAAAAACTACAAAAAAAAACAAAAAGAAACAAGATTAAGGCATACCTCTGCTAGGACGGGCTTCCGTTTGCGGCTCTAGGAGGCCATTTGACAATTTTTCACTCACAAAACATGTTTTTCTCCCACTCTGACAAATTCACTGTCGTATACAGTGCAAAATTGATAAATAAACAATACATTTGGGTATTTATACCCCCAATTTTCCACGTGACCCAATCGCTAGCGATTGTGGCAATCACCAACAATTTTCCCAATCACTGATGATTCCCTTGTTTTAGGATTCCATGCCTACATTTCCCAAGAACATGTCATTCTACCCTTTGCACAAATGTTCCATGCTTCTAAAAAATGTCTTAGCCCTCATGATCTTTTGTTACAACAACATAGTCACAACATCGGACTTGTCATACGTCTATGGGAGACGAGCCCTTTGGCCCCCATCACTTGGTTTTCCCACTCAACAGCTTTACCTGGTTAGGTTCATATGTCTACAATTATTGAGCCCTTTGGCCACCCTGTCAATTGATTCTCCAGACATTTTTCTTTGCACCTCCACAATTGGAGCAAGCCTTTTCCAAAACACAACACACTAGTGATCATTGTATTGCGCTACAGTAGACTCACCCATGTCAACACAATTCTTTTTCATCATTTTTGTCTAGAGAATTGTCAAAATTCACTAGACAAAAAGGGAAAATGTAGACACCAAAAATTTACATCCCTTAACTCAGACACACTCACAATCGAAAGTGCCACATTTATGACATTACACCCTCTTAAATCATCTTTAGTTAATTAAATAATCACACACCCCTCACATCTAAATTATTTAATTAATTAAAATAATTCCCCCTTACACCTTTCTATGTTAACTAAGACACCTCACTATGACACCTCATTAACCACCTAACTGCCTCTAAAACCACCTTCCTAAAAATCACTAACTTATTCCTAACCAACTAACCTTCTAAAATCACTAACTAACTAAATCTTTCCAAAAAACGCTAACCCCTCTTATCCTAACCAAGTTTTTTTATGCTTTTTTTACCCTCCTCCCACCTTAACTACTTCAAAATATGCCATATCTAGTTCGAAATTGGGGAAAATCACCCGCCTAACTAATTTAGTTAGGATTTCCCGAAATCGCTAGCAATTTTATCGATTGCCAAAGATCTATAAATATGAGAATTTAGACCTCTTTTGGGGAGGCATTCTAATGTTTTTACAAGTACATTTTGCTTCATTATCAATGTAGTCAGAGATCAAGACATCCTTCATCAGCTGGCACCAACGTCACGTTGCTCCTGATTCGTCAAATCAAATCATTATCACCGTTCAGTCATCTTCTTCCATCCGTCCACCAAATTCACCCATTGTGCAAGGTAATCTTCTCATTTTTCTTTCATTAGACACTATTTGCAGGTAATGTTTGTTTATGTATTCATAATATAACATCAAAGTTCAGAATTTACCTTAAATGATAGCTTGATCAAGTTTATTATCTTTGTTTTAATAAATTGTTAAAACTAACAACAATCGCTAGCGATGTGTTACTTTTGTTTTTTCATATTTTCTATATAATCTGATCAAAATGTCTTGTTTTTCTTGTTATATGTTAATCTCTTGTCTAGAATGTTACTTTTAGATGTCATTAGGTGGTAATAATTACCTTGTAGATGACATTGGTGCTTTTCCTGTCATTTGACATCCACTCTACTGGGACAATACGAGATCTTCCACGATCTTGAGCTCTGTGCGATCCAATATGTGCCCTTCAACCATCTTGAGGCTATCTTCACAAAAACTCATTGCATCCGTGAGGCTACCGAAGCATTCTTGGGATGCATACAATGAAGCTATAAGATAACATGCAAATCTAGCACAATACAAGTACACTTACAAGACTGGATTAGACTTATCAGAAGACCTCAACATAGCACCTGAAGTTGAAGACCACAGCCACATCAGCATATCTAGCACCAACACTACACTTGCTCACCTTTTTGACACCCCAAAGGAATCCTTTGACATTTTTTTCCAAGGATTACATTTTTATTCCTGATTCTGACACCACTACAGGAGAGGAAGAAATAATTGATTTTGTAGCTTCTAACATATCTGAAAATTTGTACACAGACCAAGAATCTAATTTATGGATCTGAAGTCATGATTAATAATAGCTATATATGTATCTAATATAAATAAGTAATAGTCACATTTCCATCTTATCATCTTGTAGCACAATCATAAACATCAATAAAATCTTAAGTCATTTTCTGAGTAGTAACATTATCTTGTCTAAGTGTGATCTTTGTAAGCTTGCTTACAGGGAAAGAAGTTTTGATCCATTGCTTTACACAGTGCGCAGTAAAACA
The DNA here is from genome assembly GCA_019776745.2 of Taxus chinensis. NCBI lineage: Eukaryota > Viridiplantae > Streptophyta > Pinopsida > Cupressales > Taxaceae > Taxus > Taxus chinensis. The sequence goes on along the minus strand of CM034149.1, from coordinate 724,215,520 downwards.
TAATCAACATTGTGGGTATCCTATAAACCCCACCATATTGAGGTCAAGCTCAGTTGTTACCCCTTGAAACAATCAAGAAAACCAAAGGTAAAACCATGCTAGAAGGTCGTAAAAGAATGTCAACAATGGTAAATCAATGGATCAAAGGATTGTCCTAGAAAACAAGTTTTCAAGATAGGTAATCACAAGGAACAATTACGTAAGTTTGCTAAATCAAACCAATCACTAATGAAGTACTCCCTATGCAAATGTTTTTCTCAAAGGTAGTTATGACATAAGGTGATCAACTAAATGTCAATACCTAAGTCAAGTTTAAGATAAACAAGGCGTAAGTATTAATAAGGTGGTTGATGTGACTCCCAATCAATGTATAATATTACCCGTTCAGATAGAAACAAGGCCTAAATCTTAAAAAGTGGGAGTTACAAGTGCGAGCAATGCAACAATACCACTTGGATACGTTTAGCCAAGCTTTTCAAAAAAATAAAGATATTAGTATCGAAATAGTTTTGATATGATGCTAAAAAGGTAACAATAACACCTTTCAATATTTGAGGTAATGTTTGAAAATTAAACAAGGCCAAAGTATGCCAAGGAATTGTTGTACAATCTAAACACTTAGATCAAGTTTGCAGGAAACAAGACATAAGTATCAAAATTATGTCAAGGCGATACGAAAAATGTAATACTTCTAAGGAAAATCTATGATGAATCATTCCTAGCTACGATGATAGTGTGTCTCAATATGGATTTTGAGACAAAGGGCCTACTAGAACATGAAGACATACCATTCACACTTTCAACACTTGCATTCTGACATTGCAACTTAGTCATGCAAGTAGATTACAAAAGTGGTGGACATAATTATTTCTAGTTGTATCCATGCGTGTTGTTTTCTTTTGTCCCAAAATGCGAAACACAAAACAAAGGAGTAGATCAAATGAGCTTGAAAAATACTTAGCTTCACTTTAGTAAAGTTTCTCCTCATCTTATAGCGAGTGAAAAACTAAGACAAATTAATGCTTCACAAATTTCGTGATGAATGACACTTAGTTTAAACTTTGATGAACTCTCCCCTTGTTCAAATACCAATGTTTTGACTCTAATTTTTTTTACATCATGAAAGCTCTATGAAACAAGATGGGTTTGATTTGGTCAAGTTGGCTCCAAGACAAAAATGGGTTCCTATTGTTTCTCTCAACTAGGTGTCACAAATTACCTTTGTGAGCTTGGTTTGCCAAGGAAGTCACACTGACTAAACCTTGGAGTATCCTGGCTTTACTTTACCCCCTTCAATATAATGAGTAATAAATGATTTCAGTTGTATTTTCACTGGGGTCACGTGAAGATAGTTTTGACTCTAAACTCACAAGTGTGAACTAATCAAGTAGGTAACCGGAGTGCTCCCCGTTTCGTCCACAAGTTTCCCTATTGCGTGGACTACTTTGGGGTTCTGAGGATCATCACTCTTGTTATCTTAAGGCTTATGCCAAAGGGAACTTCTCCTAGTTTAAAGAGAATGAGTCATAGCTCTTAACCAAAACTTGTAATACAATGTGATGAGTAGATGTGTGGCGTGTTTTCTTATCTTTTGGATTATGAAATGTGGTTTAGACCACAATTGGAAACTTGCAACACACATGTTAGCTTTTGTCTAGATCCCGATTCTTTCACAAGCGATATGGTACTTCATGCAAAGATCAAATGTTGTTTCTAATTCCTAAGATCGTCTTAAGATGCAAAGGAAGAGCATATGCAACGAGAAACCCAACTAGTTAGAAAATATTGAAGAAAACCTAAAAATAAAATGCAAAACTCATTCTTTTTACCCAACTTTGAAGTTAATTCCCTTAGAAATATTTGATGAAGTGTTTTCAAAATCATGAAAGAGGTGTTGAATATTTTCTAATTCCCAGGATCACCTAGAAGGTGTGAAGGAAGAACATACACGATCCTAGCCTCATAAATGAAAATGCAATATTCATCAAATTATCAAAACAAGTTAGCATAAATCATGAATCAACATATATATCCTGCAAATAATTATTAGCTTCAAGAAACCCTGTAAAATGTTAGCAATTCAAAGAAATCAAGTCTTTACAAAGCATTTAAACATGTTAGAAATGACTAGTTTTCTAATAAAGGAAACCATAAATTTTTTGTAAGTAAAAATCCTAATCTTATGTTTCCATTGCGTATTTCACTTTGATACCTTTCCAATGCAAAAAATGGAGTTATTTCGAGTTTGGGAGCAAAAGTGATTTCCTCTAAAAGATAGGTTATGCACACAGTTCAACGTATGTGCACCCCTTTGTAACTATGTGCCCCCTTGACATCATATGTGTGCCCCTAACATCGTATGCACGCCCCTGTGTAAAAAAACATAGTAAGGGTTGTGCTTGTGCACCCAGAATGACATATGCACGCCCTTTCCTGTAGGTGCCTAAAAACACAAGAATTTTCAAGAAAAATCTCAAAAAGCTTAAAATTTTAGTAATTTGGACAAATTTTGGTAGCACCTCCCCTAATTTGTTCTTGCAAAGAGCATAAAATGAAACAATCCTAACTAAACAAGTTAGAAAAACCTCATATTTATCTAAATTTGTTAAAAAAAAGGTTAGCATGCCAAAAACTTGAAACGAATCTACAAAGCTTGAAATGAAAGAAAAGGACTAAGGATCCGTCCCACCGGGCGTGCCAAATGTGTTCATGTATAAATTAGGAAAACTATAAGACTTGAAGCTAAACACCTAAGAGTTTCAAATATTTAAACTAATCTAATAAGAACCATCAAGATAAGATCTTAGGGATACTAACCTCCTTAACATGCATATAACTTTAAAAATAATCAAACTAATATGCCTAAATCAATCTCTACTCTTTGAATGCTAACTTTGAAATGAACCTAAAAATATTCTTAGCAATCAAATGTGATTGTTAGTATGATCTCAAGGTTTTGAGAATGAAGTCTCACCAAAAATGGCTACAAGACCATGTTGGTTCTCTCCATATTACTCAAGCTTGATTTAATGGATGCACTATGAAGATGCTATCTCAATATCAATGTAGAAATGCTCAAGATCATAAATGCCTATAGTTTATGCTAAGGGAACACAAGTATTCTAAGAAATGGTAAGGAGGAGGGTTCTATTTATAGGTTTCATATTCCAAGAATGGTATGAATTTGGTGCATGTGGGACAATAGGTAAGTCCAAAAAACACTTTTTACAAGTCAATGCACTTTTGATTTGAATTAGAAGTTAATTAATCTTTTAGGATTAATTAAGAATCCCATGTAAGCTTAGGAATCTTTCTAGGAGCATCTAGAGGAGGTTTTAATAGATACTAGATGTTCTAGAAGTGGGATTTAGCCAATAAGAAGGTTTATTGGTTAAATGAAAGATATAAGGCTTAATCAACATACAATAGTTAATTAAGAGGATTACAATCAACAAAGTGTCATAAATGGGTATCTTGAGTGAAATAGAAGTATAGTTAGATAATGAAGTGTCGTTATTTGACTTGATGAAGAGATAAGAAGGTTATTAATGTGATGCAATTAATCAACGAGAGCTGAGGGAAAAAACAAGCCTAATTGACGAAGTATCATCATTTTATGGGGGATAGAATAGTTAGTGCAATGTTAGTAATAAAATTGCTTTGATCAAATTACAGGTGTGTACACACACTTTGTAGCTAATTAAATTAGTTAATTGGAAAATACACCTATTTCCCTAGTCAACTGCCACTTGGACTCCACTTGGATTCCACTTCTTCATCTCAGTCAACTCCACTTGGACCACACTTCTAGAATCCTAGAAAGTTTGGGGAAGTAAAATTATACGTACAACCACCTTCCTGGATGTAACTTTTGCCAACCAAGTAATTATTACCCCTTCAAAGTTGCAACTACACAAACTAAGTCTACTTGCTATATTAGGAAAGTGCATTCATGGTCCTGAAAATCATTCAAACTTAGATCCACTTTTCATGGCCTCCCCCTCAGCTATAAAAGCAGGCCCAATCCTTTGTAATAATCCTCTTGGATTTCTCTTGGATTCATATAAGGGATGTATTGTACATGTGCAAATTTTTAATATCCAATTCCTCGTTTGTCTATGTAATCATATGAGATAATAAGATCAATAATGCCTTATTTTTATTTTCCAATCGTTGTTCACTGTATCTCATCTTCCTTATGCATTTAAATCGAATGTCATATTCCTTAAGTTTGTCCAGTTTATAAGGGTTAGTTATGTCATCATTGTTTGTCGAAGGTGCCATGGTTGTAGGATTAATAAGTGATGATGTTTAAGGTCACATCTAAATGGGGCACCCATACTCTTGAGGGGTGCAATGTAATTGAGCTAGATTGATATAATTTGGCTTACTTGGTACCAACTCAACTATAAGTTGTAGGGAATTATGATCCATAATATTGGTATCCTCATGATCATTATTTTGTGTTCCAATAATATGATTTGAATAGGTGGCACTGTCAAGGGTTGCAACATATCCATATGGGGAATATACTTTTAAGAAGGTTTCATCATTGCACAATACTTGAAAGCTTTTGGGTTCATAGGACAAGTGTAAATATACACTTCATGGCTAAATTTTACACATACATGTAATGTAGAAGGGATTGCATTCATTTCATGCATCGAAGATTTTCGTATCATTAGGCATGACTTCACATGTTGTGTTATCATTCTAGGTCCACAATAATAGTTAGTGTAATTTTCCCTATTATTTGGCATGGTATGTTTTTGAAACCTTAGATATTCATATTGGAATAAGTGATGTCCTTTTCCCCTATAAAAAGTATATGAAGAAAAGATGCATTGTAGATTTGTTAAGACATGATTTGTTATCCACAAGAACACGCTTAACTCCCTTTCCTAAAATTTGCACCTAAGTGTATTAATTGAGGTGTAGTTCAATAATATGTTTAGGAGATAAATAATCTTGTTCAATTATATCCTCTCTCCCTTTTAATGTATTAATGACATGTGAATAGGTCAGCTCAGTATTACATGGGATAGTTGTGTCTTGTAAATTTACCTGAAGGACGTCCTTGTGTATGGAGGATTTTTAGAGCGATTCTATGATAGATATCTTGGCTTGAGTATTTTAAAGTTGTTCTAAGATATCATAGCCTTTGGTTCTATTAGTCGATGTTCTTTGTGGCAAGGGATGATTAGGGGTATACATAATAACCTTTGGAATTATGTTGGGTATATGCTTCTTATCCTTGAGTGTTGGTCTAGTATAGGACTCAAAATGTAGTGAAAGTTAGTCCAACATATGCTTCTTATCCTTGAGAGTTGGGTATATGCTTCTTACCCTTGAGAGTTAGCCCGATATGCAATTTTGTCCAAAAATATTCTCTATAACTATTTTATTTCCAGCAAAGTACATCGGAGATGAGTAGACACAATAAGAAAAGAACACTAAAAATCGTGTTACTAAACTAATTCTAGATAGACACTTCACCATAAATCACGTTCCTATAAAATTTATAATAGAAGGAGATGTTGGCTCTTAATATTGCTTATAACACTTAAAACCTTTAATCTGACCTTGATTAAAGAAAATGTGTAAAATAATCATTAAAATATATAAATAAGTAAAATACATAAATAAAACCATATTTGAACTTAATACAATTCAATAACTAATAAACAAAAATATTTTAAAAAGTTTATAAAAACAAAATAACCATGCAAAACAATCTTCTAAACAAAAAACACATATTTCATAAGTTTTATGTTACTTTATCTAATAGAACATTAAAATTCATTATTTTATTTTTATAATAACTATTCAAAAACTTTAAAACTAATTAATTTTTTAATCAATATAATAAAGTATTTTATTTATTGAATTTAATACAAAATATAGACATTCCGAAGATGCCATGCTACCTAATATATCCTACCTAATATACTCATATATATTTTATCAATATTTGTTTAATTCCAAAGGAAAAGGACAAAAGTTTTTAGATGAAACATTGCACAACCCATCCACGTTGGAAAATAAATTCGCAATCCCATTAATAAACCATTGGAATGTTCAAATTGACAACCCCAATATAAAAAAGGACAAAAAAAGCACAAAGCTTAACAGGAAGAAATTGACAAGCTATCCAACAGCTTTTGCATTGTGTATATCATGGCCTCGAGAAGAATCATCAAACCGGCTATTGGTTTTTTATTAGGTATTTTTCATTGTCAAAGTTGGATTCGAGACCATGTTATCATTTGCAAGGATTTAAATAATAATTGAATTGGCGTGAAGATGAAGCCAAAGCAAAGTATGACGCAAACATTAGACAACATTTTTTTGTGGATAAAGATATGTGTACCTCATAACTTATCACTTAAGCTTCGTGCTTTTTTTAGTATTTGACATCATCCTTTCCATATACGCAATCAAGAGGACCATCGCTTAGAGATTGGGTTTTAATGTAGAGTTAGTTATATAACTACTATGGTATGGATCTCTCATATGTTGTGTATATATTTGTGGTTGATAATGATATTCATAAGTGTATGGGAGTTATGCGATGAAAATGCCGAAATAGATCTCTTGAAGGAGTTAAATTTGAGGGAGCGAAAAATTACGAGAGGAAGAGGGGCATTGAAGAAGGGGATTGAGGGAAGAGAAGTCTAAGGATGGAGAAAATGTTAGGGTAATGTGTGTGAAACTCTTATTTCTTACGACAAGACAAATAGGAACTAGGTGGCATTTTTGTTAATCCTTTGGAGGAGAAAGGGGATGTGGAGCAAATATCCTTAGGTAACGTACTTTGGAGATATATATGAAAGCACGGTCTTGTCAATCAATACCCCCAAGGTCAATAGTTGAGTTTTGCAATGTCAACCCTTGTGTTTTGTAGGTAGATAGAAGACTCAACAATTTTACAGGATTTCGCTTGTGTGTGTCGTGGAACACTTTAGAGATAGTGACATGTGGAGGGGACTCAACATCCTATGTAGAGTTGTGTAATAGTTGAATTTGATAACCATAAAACAAGGTCGGTCATGTGGTTTTGTATAATTTTTATAGACCATTATCTTAGTCCATTCTTCATGTTTGCCCAACAACGAAAAATATCATTTGCAAGAGTTTTCCTCAAGGATATGTAGTTGAAACCTCCTCCTCAAGGCTATGATGCTCATTGTTGACAAGGAATTTGCAGTGGATGGCATCGAGACCCACATCAGTGCTCCATTGAGAGAATGTTGTTGCGATCATTACATGGCGTTGTAGAAAGTCGTAGCCTACAAAAATGCAAAACAAATGAATCTTCCCACATATAGGTCTCTCCAATAAAGGCATGTCATGCGGATGGTAGTGACATATATGTATGGTAAGGACCAAATGAATCCAAACTGCTATTATCTATATCACTTAAATTTTTGGCTTTATCAATGTGGTTGCAACCATAAAGGTGAGGGTATTACCCTATAATACCTCAATTTCCATGTAATTGGGCCTTCAAACAATTTAACTAAGATACTCATTTAATGGTTTTTTTTTGCATGCTTTCCATTGTAATGAATATTCTATAATATATTTGATGTGTAAATTTGACAGGTGAAGTATCAAGGCTAGACAAGGAAAAGCAACCTCAACAATCTTGACATATCTTTCGTTGAACTGAAATCCAAGAAAAATGATGCGTTGGAGCTCAATTGCAATTCTCGTGTGGTTACCCTAACATATATAAATGAAGATGGTGACATTGTCTGTATGGGAAATGAATACTATTTTAATGAAGTGAATAGACAAGAACTAAACCCTTTCTAGGTGGAGGTATCAACAACCAAAATGCATCAATAATTTGGGACCCTTTGGTGGAAGCGGTTTGCCACATGCGGAGCCACGTCAGTTACGGATTGAGATATTAAGAGTCGATACAAATGATCATAAAAATACTTGTCAATGGCTTTGTAATTTTTTAGGGAATTTTGAAATTACATTATTATGTATTTCGATAACATAAGCCTAAAAATAATACAAAAAATCTATAAACACAATGAAAATAAAAATACTTCAAAACATAAAAAAACATGGTTTATTAAGAATAAATTTTGACACATATTATAAGTGTGGCAATAAATTGGATAAGTTCAAATATTATCAATAAAATATAGGCTGAATAAGTTGGAACGCAGGATATAACAATATTAAGTTTATTGGAGTTGTAATCTTGAATGTGTTGTATGCTATCTTAAATTGTTATGAGTTTGTGTGATGGGGAGGAGCGAACAAATGTCAAAAGCTCTTATTTTGCCAATGCTAGCAAGTATGTTGATAAAGGAAAGATAATTGGGTTGAATATCCATTTGTTTCATTTGGTGAAACAGTCTCAATGGATCTAGAGGATGACCATGGCTTCTATAAATTGTAATTATGATACGTCATGAAAAGATATCATGTTTTCTCATTTGGTCAAACACCTAGTGTCCATCCACTAAAGCTCCCATTTTGATATTTAAATGTTCCCAAGGCCTTCTCAACAACCTCATTTTGTAAATATCCTAAAATCATTGCATTCCATGAAATGGCATCTCTATGAGGCATTTTTCAAATAGTTTGCATACTTTATGTATCCTTCCACATTTGACATACATATCAAAACACGCACTTGCAACTACAAAATCCAATAAAAAACACTTCCTATTATGCCTTTATGGATGTATGTTCATTACATTTGGTGAAACAATTTTAATGGATCCTACCAAGGATCTAGTTGAATAATTCGCATGACCACAATAGGGCCGACTATGACCTTTGATAATGGTGGCTTGGGTTGGGTCCTAGTGTGCTAAAGTGGGAAGGTTGTGGTTGCCAACGACTTTTTTTGCAATAATTTGAAGTAGTTGGTAGTGTCAAAAAATATCTTTTCTAAATATCCTTGACACCATTGTCAATGAATAATAAGAAAAATAGAAATAAAAGTATGAAATCAATAATTATTTATAGTTAAAAAACATAAACAAGTGTAAATGGTCATCAATGTCAAATACACGGTGGAGTTGTGACCAAAAAATATCCCTCACCTTAGACATATTGAACGAGCAATCCAAAAAATCATGAAATCTCCCATAAAAAATATGCCACAAATGTATTTAACCTTAATAAGCTCCAATCTAGACATAATACAAATACATCCTATTAGGATTGATTAAGTATAAAAATAAGGACACTATATATAATTAAAAGACAAACATTGAAGCTAATGTGGATTAATTTCCGCTTTGAATGGAACATTTGAGACTACTCCATTAACATGTGTAATGTGGTTTGGGTATAGAGTAAAACATGCAAACGACTACATGGAGCAACAAATCTCAAAAAAAATAATTAGGGTTGTTAATAATTATTAAAGATTTTAAGCCTTAAATCTTATTTTCCTTTATATTTGATTAAACCTCCATTGTCCATACTAAAAAAGTATTTTCCTATGGATTTTTTTATTTTTTCATTTTTTTTGGCTTTTAGAAGACAGTTTAGGATGCCACTAAAACCTGAAGAAATAGTAAAGAACACTCTTCTACCATTTTTAGGTGATGAAATGTATTTTATAGTACAAGTAGATGTTGGTTCTCAAGGAAGAAAATTCCTTGTTCTAAATCTCACATTTTGACAAGGATGAGAGGATGCTGGAAAAGGTTATAGCCTCTGTCTTTACACGTGTTGATTGCATTTACTTGAAAATTGTCCAAGGCCTTTTCAATAGACTCATTATTTTGCGTATCCCGCAATAATTGCAATCCATGAGGCCACATATATTTTAGGTATTTATTAACATTTCACATGCATTGTGTATGCCTCTATATTTTGCATACATGTCTACCTAGGAACTTTCCAACACATATTTAAAAATAGTTTTCCATGATGCTTCGATGGATGTCAATTCATTGGTATAGTTCTCATTTCTTCCAAAAATTTAGTAGAATAATTCACATGCCCTCTGCATACTTCCACATTTTATAGAAATATATCTCCCATGACACTTGCAACTACAACATGTACCAGAAGTTCCTTTTCCACAATGCTTCAATGTATCCCCACCTCTTATTTTTGAAGCTCTATTTTTTTTACAGGTTGGCAGCATGCTAGAAAAGGTGAACTAACCATATTAGACACACGTATTCCAAAAAATGAAGGACTCTCCATTAACACAATATCACGTGTACAATAGGAATAGGTCCATATGTTGATTACATAATGAATTGGGGAATTTGGTGCGATGCCTAAAAATTTGGATCAGATTGTACATAATTAAATAAAATATTATTATCTCCTATAATTAAATACAAATATATAGAGAATTGTCTCCTATATTAAAGAAGTAACCAGTCCCCCAAAACTCTCAACAACTAACCTATAAGCTATACATGATATACTGTTGTTACAACAATATATACGACTAATAACAATATAAATTACTAACTTACAATTACATAATAATAATTACTCTCATAACTATTATTTACACACACACATACACACATGTGGAGCACTAAGAAGTATTATTCCTAACATTCCCCCCCTTAGTGCGAACATGTGAGAAAAATAGTTGCACTTCTTTTACAGCTTGGCACCTGTGCATGCTTGTGGATCACTTATGGTTTTGTAAATGTTGAGCAACAACCTCGATATGAACCCCTTCTCATCCGATATGAACCCATGTTCATCAAATATGGACCCATATTCATCAAATATGGACCCATGTCTAAGGTATAAACCCATGTTCATCCTCTTTAAGTATCATGATGTTTCTTTTTCTTTGTGCTTTCATCTTTCCACTATATTTCTCACATCGCGAAAGTACATAGGAATAGGTTTTCATCACATTGAATTTAACAAAATGGAAATAGAATATTTATTCATATTCCCACACAATGTGAAATATTCATTAATTCAGTAGATTACAACTCTGAAAAGAAAAAAATTGCAAACACCTGGAACAAAATCCACACTGGAAATAAAACATTGAACTGAAATACATGCAAGAACCTCATTTTATGACCCCGTCACTTATGGTTGGCGAGAGGATGATGCTTGTCCCCCATCCACTAGTGACATGTTGTTATCTCAGTTGGATTTGACTTGGATGCTCAATAGTTTCCACATTTTATTTTCCAAACATCGGATAACACTGAAAATGCATCCACAAGGTAATTTTTTTTGTAAATTTTACAATTTTTCACTCTTGAGTTTTTTACAATAATTTTAATTGAAAAAACAATATAATCAAATTTTGATGACAATGGACATTTGACACAAATAGATAAACTCAAAATTTTTTATTAACTTGACACTTACGAGACAATACATACAAATAATGACTCGCCTAAAAAATCCAATTAAATATTGGATTGTATAAAGTAACACTATTGATAGGAATAATACACTCACTCTTTTTATGGTAAATGTAGACTGACTCAACATAAATTTTGAGACACAACTAAACTTTATATTAAGACCAAACCTTTAGAAATAGAAAACTAATGAAAAACTATAGGTTTCATGAATAAATCAACCCAAGACACTTTAAGACAAAGACAATACACACAAAAATTAAAACAATATATAGAATATTGACTTGACTCACAAAGATGATAATCAGTGCATGACGAAACTACATGTGTGAAGATATGAATGTGACATCTCAGTAGAATAGACCACAAGGTGTAAGTGAAGACTCTAAGGAGGATGTAATAATGGGAGAGATGTCAGATGCATTTGTCCAAAACTTACAGGAGTGAAAACTTATTTTTTTTACTTTTTATCACTTGTCAATGCATGTAAAAAGACAATTAAAAATAAACATGATCTTGTGTAATCGATGTGGTCAAGATCCACGAACCAAATTTGTGATAAAAGAGGTTAGAAAAAGATGAGGAGGATCTACAAGCTTGGTGATTAAGCAAATATAGAATTTATAAATGCATAAATCTGATTGCAATGTGGTAGTAAATGAATAAACAATTAAGTACAAAATAGACCCAAGAAAATAAGTAATTAAAATTTAAAACCATAAGTGAAAGTGAGGAGATAAAAAGACTTAGATGATTCACAATTATTTCTGGATTGTGCTAAAGTGATGAAATGATGAATAGAGATGGAGAAGTGTCACACAAAGCCTCAAAAATTATGCAAACACAATATTTGCTAGGACTAGGGAACATGTAATGGGTCAGGGGAGCTTGCGGGCACTACAAACCCGCTCTGGGCACTTGTCACTGCTCAGACTCTCAAGAAACCCACTTTGGAGGGTCACGAGGTATTCGTTTTCCTTCCCTTCTTATCGCTAATATGTCTTACAATGATCACTGATGTCTCTGATAACCCGTAATAAAAAAATGACCTGCAAAACCCTCAAAAGTGCATCAAATCCTAAAAATAAATAATGCAACTGAGGAGTAAGAATATCCTTAGATGTCAAACAAGTGATCCTACGACTGAGCGTTGCACTGTATTTCAAACCCAAATTATTTCTCTGTGTGTATGAAGATATTTTTCCCTAGGTGGCTCTTGTACGTGTCACACTTGATAGTGATCAAGTAGCTAGATGTAAGAAATGTAAATAGATGTGTGTATGAAAGAATGAACTTCCCCTCTTATGAAGTTAATGCAAAAGAATGAAGTCCCTTTCCCTTGTGTGGATGTTAGATGGATGCTTGAATTCTTTTGTAATGGCCTTTGAATGTAACCATATGTGGTAATAGTTAATGTTTAGTGTTTGGTCCTTTATTATGATCACATAACTTTATATTTATATGATTCCCTTGCTTGAATTTCATAATTAACCTTGAAAGGATAACTACCAAAAATATAAGATGCCCAAATGGCTAGAAAGGACCCAAAAGATGTGAACAAAGTATAAAGAGGTCAAGGGCGCATAGTGGGGATGGGGGCACCTGACGTTGGCATCCTAGATGGGTGCTAGTATCCAGGATAAGAAATGTTGAAGTATAAAAAGGTAGAATGGGATAGAAAGAGTGTAAGATAAAAATTAATAATAAAAAGCAAGCAAATATGTCCAAATACATGGGCTAATTGATACTTTTCTTACATAGGAATCATATGAATAGTGGTATGTGACCAGGACTAGATAGACACCCAAAATGTGTGATTTAGTGTCTACATTTGCCCCCACTTTATGTTGTTGAGAAAAATATTGATAATATACATTAGATATAAGATGCATACCTAATAACCATGTAGATAGATGGCGAAAAGCATGTTGAGAGATATGGAAAAGCATGGAGTGATAAAAATATGAAGTGTGGAAGATAGAGAAGAGGAAGTAAAAAAAGTGACAATGATGATGATGACCCTAGGGAAAGAGTGTATGGGTAGATGTCATGATTGTACCTATTGTTGATGTCAATTGTTGTTGATTATGGTTATGTGATGATGATGTGCTTAATGTGACTGCCGCTTCCCATAAGGACATACCTACAAAAGAGAAGAATGATCAAGTAGTCAAATACGCGAGTATATGATCAAAACGAATAAAAATTATGTAATGAAGCATGTAAAAATGTGAAAAAGGAACATTTGCACCTGATCAATGATGAGTGGAAAGTGTAGAAAGGATCTTGTAGATGAAGTAGAAGAATGAGTTTTTTGGGCGATCTTATGCCAGTTGCACTGACTGCGAGTTTTTTGGGTGATCTCATGTCAAGACATGGAAGAAGTACAGGGAGAAAAGTATAGTGTCATCCTCTAACCTTTAACCTCTTCCCGAAATGTATAACACCATTGCAGATGGTGTGTAAAAATCTGATCCGTTTTGAACAATTCTGATCCAATACAAAAGTAGAAAATTTTGTGTAGCACATGCATGTTGAGTGTTGAAGGACTATTGTCTTGTAAAATCCGCTATGTGAATTTTTGTAGACTATTTTGAACTTAAAAATGATGTTTAACTGCCCCCTAGTCACAGGCATCCAGAAAGGGTTAGGGGTGCCCAAGCACTACTATCATGGTCTAGGCGCTGGTGTATGTGCTGTGGTAAGGACCCAAGTCACGATCTGGGCCATTACTGTGACTAATGACTATGTTTTAATGATAATAAAATTTGTTATGTGATGACTATGAACTTATGTGTGGGGTCACTGATTCATCCCAATGATCCCCCCTTGTTTGGGGTGCATGCATCGTCATTGAGGAGTATGCAACTCAAAGGAGGACGTACCATTGTGCTGAAGTTGATGCCCTGCAGGGGGAGGGAGTGTGCTTGGTAGAAACCCAGACACACACAAAAGGAAAAAAGTGGTAGTACAACAAAAACACGCATGTAAAAGAAAATGTGTAAGTTAAGCACATAAAAAGACAGTGTAAATATGCAAGAAGAAAAATCAGGCTACAAAAAGAGGGTTTCAAACATGGGACATCACTCACAATGTCACAAGACAATTAAGGCCATAGTGGCCACAAGTATACAAGAAATCAGAGAATAAGAAAGAAATAGGGAAAATCCCGCAAAAAATTATATACAACGAAAATTAGAGAGAGACAATAGTAAGTAATGTAACATACATCCATGGAAGTAAATAGACCTTCAAGACAAATGTTGCACATGAAGCACTTGTTAGCATGTTAGAAAGATAGAAAGTATTTTAAAGCATGTATAATCTGATAATGATGTGCTATGAAAAATGAAACAATAGCACCTGTAGTGTATGAAAGTGGATGCCACCAGGAGCCGCTGTGGGACTTGCAAGAGGTAGTGCGCCAAACATTTGTGCTACGTGTATCGATCTGTAAAATCTGCGATCAAAAATAGAAAGCAAGTGAACTCACATGTGTGTATGGAAAATATAATCACATTGAAAATATATTTCTAGCATGTGTAAAAAGTTTACATGTAATCCTAAGTAAGCAAGAGTAAGTACGACCAAGATATGCAGTATATTAGGGAGTGTAGATGAGATGGAATGTAGTCTCAGTGTGATAGAATTTATGTTCCCCCCGAGTGGATGTGTATGCATGAGATGTAATTCATTTATACATGCCCCTCAGTAGTCAATAATGAACCGTAGAAAAAGAGTGTGTCATCGGGAAATGGTTTGAATTATGTGCACTATAAATATATGATCGACAAAGCAAAGAGTGTAGCAAATGAATGAGTGAGTGAATGTGTGAGTGTGGTGAGGTCCATTTGAGATGTATAACCTCATCAGTCGAGTATGGACCGAGTAACTAAAGTGTGTCATAGGTTAATGACTGTAACATGTAGAAGTATATGCCAGAAGATATGTCGTGAATGCATAGAGTAGATGTTGCGTAGAAAGAGATGGATGCATGATATGTAAAATGTGTAGTGTGTAATATGTAGGGTAAGTGTAAAAAGTTGGGGGACCAAAAATTGGACATCAAATCCAAAATTTTACGAACCGCGATCGTAGTTTGTTTTGTCAGATTCGGGAAATGTCAAATCTAAGACCATGGTCGTGCTTTTTATAAAGCCCGAGCGCGCTTTCTTTGATTAAAAAAACACCTGCGACCCTCATTTCCCTACCATTTTAGAACCGTGATCGTGGTCCTAACTGTAACATCAAATCCGACCCTCAAGGCTTGGAAAATCTCTTTTTTCCTTGAACCAGGCTTTGGGAGGTCATTATGATGTGTAAAAGGCCAAAAAATTCAAATTTTCTCTTTCGTGGACTTGAACCATGCCGAAAAGTTGAAAACATGTCACAAAAATGGTACCATCATGTAAGGGAGACTATTAGCTTTGTAGAAATATTGATTTTAAATTGAATAGAATAAGATAAATATCATTTTATAATTTTTTACTAACAGTAGGTCTTTAAGACATTTTTCCCGTGAATGTTCATGTCTATGTTTAAGACTACAACTTTTGTTTCACTTGACAGAATGTGATAAAACCTATACCATCCCAAGCATGACAAAATTCTATACATGTTCAAAAAAAATTATTTGATTTCGATAGTTTTTTATGTAGTTATGACGTGTAAACGGAAAGTGCTCCGTTTTCTAAATTTTTTAAGACCACTTTCATAGAAAAAATCATAAAAAAATATTGCTTGAAAAAATACAAAATAAAATCCATCCCAAGATAGATAGCAACATCTAAATTTTCACCAAAGGAAAAGAAATAACAAGTTTTGGTCATCCTAATGGCGGGCAAACGGACTACAATCTTATAGATTTTTTCCAAAAAAAAAAAACAAGTCATAGAATTTTGAGTGTGTAATATAGCTAAACTTTTCCGTTTTTAAAAAATTTTAGTAGTTTATAAACTAGATTCTAGATGTTACGATTCATATTCATATAATGTTTTCTAATTTTGAGTGCATATATTGCTAATAATCCCTACAAGTTGAGATTTTGTTGTTTTTTGCAATATGAAATCCACTTATGACCCCTTTTTGGTCCCCCAACTTGCTACACTTACCTTGTAGTATGTAAAATTTAGTTTAGTTTGTATTATGTGAGGTTCATGTATATAGGATGCCCTCAATAGTCAAGTTTGAACCGTAACACGAGAGTGCGTCATCGGGAAATGTTGATACAAGTGTATCAAGTGGTTTGTATTGATTCTTAGGATAAATTTATACATTAAGAATAGAGTGTCGAGTGCATGGGATGATAGAGAAATTTGATATAATTGTAAGGGGGGAGAAGCTATGATGCCCCCCGAGTATGTAAGTGATGGAGATCTAGTCGATGATGCTAAGTGGATCAATGTAAGGTGTATTTTCCTTAACAAAAGTGATTAGATATTGAAGTGGTGATGTTTTAAGAGCCTTGAGTGGTGAAATTCAAAATATGCCAGCTATATTTTGTTGGTCTTGCATAGTGGGTGGTTTTTTATTTGGTATTGGTAACGCCGAAGAAGACTTGAGAAGTGGAGGTGATGTTGGTTTCTTTATTTGACTTGGTAATGCTACAAATGACTCAGTAGGAGGTAATGAGAAATGAACCTTGAGAGGTGATTGCTTAGTTAGAGTGGGTTGAATAGGTGGCACTTGATTGACTGAAGAAGGCACATTAGAAGTGGTGGCATGATGTTCATTGGATATAGAAGGAGCAGATTTAGGATCCATTTTGATGTAGCATTTGTCGATAAGCATGCAACAGAATTTTGTACAATGAATGAGATAAATCCTTGATGCTCAAGATGCTTAATTATTATTTATAGATAATATCAATCACTTTCGTTATGTCCATTGATTCGATGATTATTGCAATATGGAAGAACTTAATATTTTGCAAGCCAGTAAGGAGGATAGAAATGAGTAGATGGCAAGATGATTAATTGATGAGTAATGAGCTGAAAAATAATATCTTATTGCTTAGCATTGAGTGCAAACTTGAGAGGCGCGGGAGAGCAAAATATTTTAGGTTCACTAATATGAACACATATAGAAGACATAAAATGAAGATGAGATGTAGAAGGAGAAAAACATGAGCCTGAGAAGCGTCCTTAAGATGTTGGATTTCAGATTTAAAAGATATAATCATGGATTCCACAACCTTAAATTTATATTGAAATAAATAATGAAGAGTTTGAATGGATGTGCAAATATATTTATTGAGATTAGAACCAAGAGAGGCATCAAAAAGACGATCAAAGATAACACTGACTTGATGTGGCGACGTATCTCTAGGGAGATACATGGTTTCTAGGGATTTTTACAAAACAACTTGGCAATTATGATGCATTTGGATTAAATCATACAAATAAATTTGAGGAATTTCAAGAGCCATGATAGATAAGATGATTTTCCAAAGAAAGATCCAAAAGACTGATCATGAGTGGAGTTCACCAAATGATTAAGCAAATATAGAATTTATAAATGCCTAAATTTGATTGCAATGTAGTAGTAAATGAATAAAAAATTAAGTACAAAATAGACCCAAGAAAATAAGCAATTAAGATTTAAAACCCTAAGTGCAAATGAGGATATAAAAAAACTTATCTAATTCACAATTATTCATGGACTGTTTTGAAGTGATGAACTGATGAACAGAGAGGGAGAAGTGTCGCATAGAGCCTCAGAAAATTGTGTGACCACAAGATTTTCCTAGACTGGGGCACCTAGAATGGATCAGGGGTGTTGTGGGTGCTGTAGACATGCTTTGGGTACTTTTGACTACTCAAACCCTCAGAAAATCCATGTTGGAGTGTTGTGAGGTATCCACTATCCTTCTCTTCTTTTCTCTAATATGTCACACAATGATCGTCGATGTTGCTAATAACCTGTAATAAAGAAATTACTTACAAAACCCTCAAAAGAGAATCAAATCCCAAAAATAAAATAATGCAAATGAGGGATCAAAACGTCCTCAGCTATCAAACGAGTGATCGTAGGACTTAGTGTTGCACTAAATTTCAGACCCAATATAGTTCTATGTGTATGTGTGTGAAGAGATGTTTCCCTAGGTGGCTCTTGTGTGTGTCACACTTGATAGTAAGAAAGTATCTAGATATAAGAAATGTAAATAGACGTGTGCATGAAAGACTGAACTTCACCTCCTATGAAGTGTATGCAGAAGAATGCAGTTCCTTGCCCTTGTGCGGATGCTAGATGGATGCTTGAATACTCTTGTAATGGCCTTTAAATGCAACCTTAGGTGGTGATAGCTAATGCTTAGTGCTTGGTTCCTTATTATGATCACATAACTTTATATTTATATAATTCCCTTGCTTGAACTTTGTAACTAACCTCGAAAATTGTGACCAATAAAAGGATAAGATACCCAAACGGCTAGAAAGGACCCAAAAGATGTGAACAAATTTTTAAGAGGTCAGGGGTGCCCAAAGGGGATGGGGGAACCTAGCTCTAGCATTCTGGTTGGGTACTGGTGTCTAAGATAAGAAATGTCAAAGTATAAAAAAGTAGATTGGGATAACAAGAGTGCAATATCAAAAGTAGTAACAAAAAGCAAGTAGAGATGGCCAAAGATATGGGCTATCTAATACTTTTCTTACTTAGGAATCATATGAATAATAGTATATGACTAGGACTAGATAGATACCCAAAGTGTCTGATTTAGTGTCTACACTTAGAGGGAACAAGTGGAAAGTTTGGAGGGCATGTTGAAGAATATTTCTCTAGTGATTTCAGTGTTAGGAGTGTCATTTTAGAGGTTCTCCATGAAATCTGTGTACAGGCGATAATTTGGCAAAAAAACCATCAGGATTAATGAACTACCTACATTTGATCATTTAGAGGAGGTATTCAAATGAGAGAGATAGGAAGGGTTTAGAGAAAATTGTTGTGGATCTAAAAATCTCAAGAATCTTGTAATGTATCATGAAACATATCTTAATGAAGTATTTCTTAATATAAGCTTGTGGAAATGTGATGAGATTGTGTATACTCAATGAATGATGAATGATATTTGTTATGTATATCTTTAATAATTTTCTCGTAGGTTTGAGAGGATTGTATAGATTCGAAAACAATGTGAAGAAGGTGTTTGAAGGTGATAGAGTATCAGTGAAGTTAAATTTCATACAAGGAGTAGAGGCAAAGTGTTGTATAAGGTAAGAGATTGTCTTGTTGATAATTTTTTTAGAAGACTTAAAGGGTTTTGAAATATAGGAGAACATGTTTGCATAGGATATTGAATGTTAATAGGAAAACACTCAGAATTATACAGGTGGTTACTTGAATAAGGACTTAAAATTAGAAGAATATTGTAGTACAATCTAGAGTGTGGACTGAGAAATTAGCATTTGAAGTTATAAACATTTCTATAGGGATTATTTATTATTGAATAATGGTTTAAAAATTTGAAAAAGGTTCTGTATATGTTCCTTAGGTCTTATATAAGCTTTAAAAGTATAAACAAGTGAAAATAAACATAAATACCTCCTCTTGGTTTGTAGCCATGTTCTAGGGTTTGGAAAAACAATAAATTTCCATAACTTGCATTTGAACTAGTGAAATTTGATAAAAATTGGGGAGAAGGAAGTGTTATGGGTGATTAAGGTTTTAATGAGTTTCAAGTTAAATGGAGTAGGAATTGTAGGTCAAATGGTGAAAACTTAGACTATCACTAAACACATAAACCCATTTTTGAGGGTTTGTATGAGAAATTTGATTGCATATATATAACCCCTCCCTACTAAGGAGATTTATATAGTTTATTCAATAATGGTGTAACTATTCTGACAGACAAGAATCTTAAGGTGGTTAAGGAAGAAAACAAAGAAATGTGGTCTTAAACCTTGTTTCATAACAAGCAAGCCTAATTTAAGGGTAAAAAACTTAAGGAGTCAATAAAGAATTAAGATAGATTCTTTGAAACTTGTTGGAAAAAATAAAAGTGGGGGAATAATTATTAAAGGGGCAGTAAATCAAAGGGTTTTAGGTGGATAAAACTAGACAAACACAATCATGTACCCTATTTTGCATAGTTAAGTGCAAGTTTTGAGTAAAATTCTAAAAGGTGTCAAATAACAGTTGTGGAATCTTGTAAATAAATGGATGAGAACTTGAGAAAGGTGAATACCTTATTATAAGAAGGAAAAATTAATTTTATATACAAAGAATCAAGAAATTAAACAAAATCCTTGCCTAGGACAATGGCACAAGAAAACAAGAAAGTGGACATGGAGTGTTTAAGAGTAAGTGATAAATTTGAGAATTGAAAAGGACTTTTATGAAGTTAATATAAGTGACTTAAGGAGGTTAGGAATCCTTTGGCTCAAGTGAAACAGCTTAACCTTGAAAACTCAGTCCAACACCTTATGCAAGACCTAATTGAGCAAGAGGAAAAAGTAGTTGGGATAATTATAGTGAGAGTTGGATTATGAAATTTGGCATGAAGAAAGAATATGATAAAGGGTATCAGGAAATATAACCAGTTTCTCAAGAGAGTTTTTGAGGTGTTATGAACTATAATCTCTAGGGAAAAGCAAGGCTAGTAAGAGAGACCCAATTAAAAACGGTAGAAGGAATGTTTAAGGGGTTTCATTGAGAGATGGGTTCTTAAATTTGGTGAGAAGTTATATGCCCATAAAGGGTACTTGAAAATGTAATCATAGTTTTCTAATTCCTTGTGCATAGTTCTAGACAATAAGGTTTGCTTTAAAGGAGCGTTAGTAGCTCTTAACAAGGCTAAAAAGGTGATTGTGTGGTAATGAAGTATTTACTCTTTATGAAGGTTTTGATGCATGTTTATATGATGAAATTGAACTATGAACAAGTGAAAATAGCCTTGGATTGGTTATGTTAAGAAAATTTGGTACTTGTATGTATTGTGAAGTGCTTAAGTTAATGCATGTTTTGATGATTTTGATATTAAGAATAAATTTGTTGGTTGCTTCTCAAATTCGGTTTTCCCCTTTTGCATCAGAATTGCACCGCCAAAGTTTTCCTTGTTTGAAATAAATCTTCAATGTGCACCAAGGTGGAAATGTATAAAAAAATCACTTTTTGCTCTCTCTTTATGTTTTTGCATTGAGTTGGAATTGGCCAATCATAGGGAGGAACACTTTTGCAAGTGGGAATGCAAAATGCAAAGTGCAAGGTATAATCCCACCTCAAAATTCTACCACCCTTCCAAAGTGCGTCAGGCATGTGCACATGATGACATCATTTACATAATGTAGGATTAGAACATGGAGCGTCCTTTCCGCCTTAGGGTCCATAATTATCCAATTTTGGTCATATAATATATGAATTTGCATATAAATGGGCCAAAAACTCTAATGCTAACATTGAGGAACTATGAAATTGAGTTCTTCATTAATTTTTTCCCATACCCCCATTTTTCCTAGGAAGGAGTGTTAGTGAGATGTTTTCAGAGGAGTTTGTATCAAGTGTGAACCAAACCATCATGTTGGTAATGAAAGGGGTCCAATGTGCTTCCATTTTACCCTTTTTTAGGATCCCAACTCCTCTTGAGGTTCCCAAAACCTTCATTGTAAATTATTTGTCTAGAAAGGACACTGTGCTTCAGTATCAGAAAGGTTTCATTTTGTTATCCTCCCAAAAAAATTGTCTTACCCATTCCACTATGAAATAGATTCTATATAATTTCCAATAACTAGAATTTAAGCTTCCAAAACCACCCAAAGTTCCCGAAACATTCGTTATAATTTGACTCTTCAATAATGCACACACGCTCATTTTCCCTAGAAAGTGCTTGGAGAGAAACTTTTCCCAATACTACTCCAAAGCCCATAAAATCTTTAATAAAGCATATTGTCATGAAAGAAAATTTGATACCTTTCCATTAAGTATAATTTAAGATCCCAGAACGCTTTGAGGCTCCAAAAACATATCTTGAAAGTTGACCTTTTGAAAGAGGCAATTTTGGCAATCTAGACCAATTTTGGCAAATTTGACCGAAAGAGGTAAAAATTTCAATAGTGTTGTCTAGTAAAATGCAAGGACATTTTACAGAACAACATGATAATAACACAATTGTGGGGGTGCCATACCTCTAAGTGCACATATTTTTTATGGAAGTAGTTTGTATGTAGGTATGCTTCCTTGTTCAATATGCCTTCTCTTTGAAATATTAACCTTCTTCTAATTAGTTTCTCAATTTCATAAATCATTCCACGCCTTCTTACAAAAACAAATAACAATTGTGATGTTTATTTATCTTGTTCACCTTGTAATGTGTTCTTATTATGGTTAAATTCTCATGTGTTTGATATATCATATGTCCCTTTGAAATATTCTAAAAAATATCCTTTTGTATACATTATTGTATCTTACCCACATTGGGGCATATTGATTATTATGTTATAGTAACTATACCATGCCAACAAAAGGGTGCACTAATTCGATATTTTCATTTTTTATATTTTACCCATAGTGGGGAATCTTATTCTTATACTTACACCACTTGCATCTTTCCCATAAGGGGGCATTCCATTCCTATAATTAAATTGTTTATTTATTTCTCATAAGGGAAATTTTACTCTTGTGCTTATGATAATTTTATATGGCCTATTTAGGGGCACATTGTTACTTTCATGGCATTAAAAGTATAGTGTCCAACTTAGGGCATGCCATATTTTTTTACCTCAAATGCTTAAACCTTACCCATATGGGGTTTGAATTTCTTATGCTTTCATATATTATATCCTAGGACCAAAAGGGGCATGTTATATTTATGCTTACATAAACTATAGTCAAGTCCACAAGGTACATATTATATGTATGCTCATATAGACTATATTGTGGCTCACAATGGGCATATGATACTTGAACTTGTATAGATTATACTTAGGAAGAAATGGGACATTTTATTATTTTGACTACATTTCTTATGAATCATCCCACATGGACTAAATTAATTCAATTACATACATGCTTTTAAGATGATATCCTATTTCGTTTTAAATGTATTTATTTTCCTATCTTACACTTGATGTGCATAATCCATTTATTTTGAGATATGTGTTGGATATATTCACCCCATGTATTTAAAGGGGTATATATTTCACTTAATTTATCTCTGAGTCTCCACATCTAAGGGTTTCACTTGATAACAAAACTTTTATAACATTTTCTATTATGGGATCCTAAATTACCCCTTATTTTTGGGCTTTATCACTACATCATATCATTCTTAGGATACCATTTTATGATACCACCCTAATCTTATTAGCATACCATAGTAAATTTTGAAAATAATAATTACCCATTTAAATATGATGTGTTATATACCATATTACCAATGTGATACCCTCGATCCTCCATGATATTCTCTTATTCCCTCATATGGTGGCCTAACATCCTCCCAACTTAACTCACCATGGGACACATATATTTCTTGTTTGGTATCACCACAAGAAATTGTTGGAACACATAATATTAATGAGTACACGCTTAGTGTGGACCAAATCACAAAAAAAGACATTATTTCCTAAGGTTATAACTTATAAAAAGTTAAAAATTGTTATATACTTGATTATATTTAACTTGTTAAATTTAAATTTAAAAATCAGCTACCAAATAGTTTAATAGGTATAACAGTTTCACCTTCTTGGATATAATTGTTCACCTTTTTTTAAATTCCTTCAGTAGGAATTCAATTATATGCTTTATATATTCATGTTGTAAAATTCTTTATACTAACTGGAAGAAGTAAGAAGGGAGAATAATTTAGGTTTGTTCTAAAAGTTACTCAACTTAATAAAATTAGACAATGCATTTTTGGTGCACGTTTTATCCAAAAATGGTTTTCCCCACATAATTATTGTGTTATGGTTTATTCACTATTGCAAATTGTTGTAAAATATTCAATTTGTTCTTGTATATACATATTCAAGTTACTATGGAAAATATTGTTACATCTCCCTATTATTAACTATGACGTGATATTAGAGCCAGAAGATATGGGATTGCTTAAAATTTGAAAGGAAACTGCTAAAGTTGTAAAAGACATGATCAAAAAATTATGTACAAGTTAAGACAACTAAAAAATTATTATATTAAAATAATTCTAGAAGTTACAATCTTATATTGAAAGATAAGATATATTGAAAAGTATCTTTTTAAAACTCCTACAATATATAAATTCTCATACAAATCAAGCAAGATCCTTGAGAAACTTGGTGAATTTTCTTTGTATTGTGTGCCAATGAGAAAAACTACATATTGAAATAAACACGGAAATTTTAGCACTCTTTTTATTAAAACTCACCTTTCTCATTCAAAACTAGATCAACTTATATGATATAATCTCAAGGGAATTCCTTTGTTGACTCGATTCACCAAACTAGGCCATTAACCACACAACAAAAGGAAGCTATATCAATCTATTTGAGGCAGATTTTGGACCCATATTCCCTCCTCGCAAATTGAATCCCTTTTTTTTTCTTATTTATATATCGTTACAATCCAATCATGTGAGGATTTATTTAAAGGTGGCCAAGCATACTTCATCTCCCTGGTTAATTGGTGACAGTTCATTCAAACAATCTTATATATGAATAAACTAAAACAAGAGTAAAAAAAATATAAACAATCTTATATATGAATAAACTACTTTTACCTAAAATTATCCACTAATGTGGCTAGATTCAAGTAAATTTTTTTTAAAAAAAATCCGTAACCCTAACTTATCTCCCTCCA
The DNA here is from genome assembly GCA_019776745.2 of Taxus chinensis. Classification (NCBI taxonomy): domain Eukaryota; kingdom Viridiplantae; phylum Streptophyta; class Pinopsida; order Cupressales; family Taxaceae; genus Taxus; species Taxus chinensis. The sequence goes on along the minus strand of CM034149.1, from coordinate 724,190,411 downwards.
AAATCAATGCTCAATTTATTTTGGTGGTGTTATTGACAAAAATTGACATACCCCCTTTTTCGAGAAAATCATTTTAAAATCTTATGTCTTTATTCCAAAACATTTTTCCTAATTGCTTTTATTATAAGTTTTGCAAGGGGGCACTTGAAATTTTAATACATTATTTAATCTATATAACATATAAAGTGGTTTCGTTGCATTTGTATGTTTTGTCGACAAAATTGTTGTTTTGTGAAGTGTGTGTGTGTGTATATATATAGTGCCTTGTTTGTCATGTCAGTTGCACTATTTTCCATATGGAAATCAAGCTTCATTTCACAATATCAATTTTGAAATATACCTTCTCTTTCCATTATGGAAATAAATTTGTTGAAATAGAACGATCAAGATGTTTGTGAGTATTAAAGTGATTATTTTCACATCGGATTGTCATTTGATGTAATTTAATGGTTCAGGACTTAATTATGATTGTCTTTGAATGGGTATTTGTTGATCACTTAAGTTGATTTTGGTGATATCATCTTGCATTTTTCTTAAAGGTTAGTTTATACATGTGTGTGGGAAATTGGTTAGAAGGGAGTAATTTTGTTTGGCCACCATGTTACTCGAAGCTATCACCTTGGTTTAAGATCATATTAAATGATACATTTATAATGGTCATGGGCAATGTTATTGGTAATAATATAGTTTTGGCGGTTATGTTTTGGTTGATATAAATTCTTCTTGTAGTAATGGTCATAAATGCATGGATGGGGGAATTAACTCACAACATCTATGGTTTTGAGTTGGGAAAAAAATTGGATTTGGGTCTTTGTTCTATTCATTGTTTGTATGTTCTGGTTTGGAAACTCTATCATGTTGCTTGGATCATGGCACTACGTTTTGGGATCTCTTTTTTCAAACAATTACGCGGCAAGTTCTTACAGGTATGTGGTTTTTGGAATTTAATAAGGAGAAGGCACTTGAATTTGATATCTTTTCAATGAATGCATTCTGCATTTTACTTGTTGATTCATGGGGTTTTCATAAGAAATTTATGGTTTCACTTGGCACAGAAGTATTTTCTCATGCTTTTATTTATTATTGTATCAACCTGCATTTTAAGTATTTCAAATCTCTTCAAACATTGACATGGGTGGAATATATTTGAAAAATAATTCTTTTCTGGGCTGTGAAGTCAAGTTAGTTTGAATGAAAGTTTATAAAGCCCATGTTGAGCTCTATAGTTTTATGGAAATGCAAGTGAAGCATTCAAATTTTTTAGTTTAATATGGTTTAACATAATTGGTTTAATGAGTTGGCTAATATTTTATGGGTCTACATGATTTCTTTGACATCTGGTCATGTCTTTCATGGGTTGACTGAGTTGGTGAATATATGAATATATTGTTTTAATGAGCCATTTGAGCTACTCAGACTAAAATCAATGATGGGTATAAAGTGTTTACTTTCTTGTGAGGATCTCTATGCCAATTTTGGTAAAAGGATATGTGAGATTCAATTTTTTTAAATGAAGGATGCACAAAGTGTTGTAATTTATCAGTCTTCTATAAAGCTAGTTATATATAATCATATTTATTAAATTTATGGTTCAATAACCCACTCTTTTTTGGTTGTATGGTGACATAAGTCATTTCGTGGAAGTGGTGGTTTATTTTATATTATTGATAAATTATGTTTGTTGTGATTTTTTAGGCAGTCATTCTATTGATTATACACCTCTGATTTTTGAGCTTAAACTTGGTTGTTTAAAATTTGCAAAATATTGGTTTTGATGAAATATGGAATAAGAATGAAATTATGTAGAAAAATAAGATATTCATGGAGTTTATTTTCAAATATATTATTAGAGATTTTACATCTAGTTTGAATTGTTAAGCCCAGATTATTGAAATGATGGTCAAAATTATTTATTGTCAAGTGGGTTAGTTGCATTTGATGGATAATGTCCTCAATGAAATGGTTATCATCTGACATCATATTATCTACTTTTTAAATATGATTTGATTCATTTATCCCTCTTTCTTTTGATGGATTATGTGGACTTGGGGAATTGTATCAATTAAACCTACCTAGTAATTTTATTAATTTTCAATTATTACAACAATGTTAGTTGGGATGGATGGGGTAAGTCAAGGAGATCAAGTTCACATCACTCTTGGGTGCACAATAATTTTTCAAGGACATTCTCAAAGGAAAAGAGGTTCACCTAGGGGTGGATGAAGGGGACATAGTACGCTTCAAGGTAGAAGACCTTTCATTAGGAGTGGTCCTACTCAAGTTTCAATCTATTTTGATGCTAATGAGCTTTTCCTCCATGAAGTGTTACAAGTGATTGAATCATATCCCAACACTCAACCTTATCGCAACATTCATAATACCCTGGTTCATGATAATATTGATCGCACACATGTTGAACAAAATCCCTCCTCTTTTAATCATTTGGTACACTTCGCTCCTTCTCATTTTCCCTTGCACAATGTACAACCATTTTTAACCCGCCTTTGTTGTTCAAAAAATTCAACCATCTCCCTCATGATTCACATCCTTTCCCTAAGTGTGTTAGGTCCTCTTCAGCTGTCCCTAGGGTGACTAGAGCACTAAGGAGATTAACATTGGAATTAGAGGAAGAATCATGAGCCATTACTCACACCACTATTTCATTGGATTCATATGAATATGTGGAGTTATTACCTAAAAAAGGGGAACCACTGTTAGACCTTATCGGGGATGATTAGGGTTCTTTTTTTTTATTATTGGCAAATAGTTTTTTGAAAGGGACTATACCCTTGAGAACAAAAGAGGGCCTAAAAGCCAGAATAGGAATGAGAACCAGAACAAAAAGGATCAAAATCCAGATGGGACAATGAAAACCAAAGTAGCCCAAGAGCAGCTACCCCACCAAGACAAAAACAACATGAGCACTGTAGAAAAGACAACAAAAAAACATCAATAATTACAAAGAAGTGCAGCAAAAGCACCCACAATTACTTTTTGGTGGCTTTGTCAATGTTGGATTTGATATTCTACTAGGAGGTGAGCATAGCCAATGTCTTCATATGGGCAGAATCAGTAACATCCAGCTGTTCAATGGTCCTTTTGCTTTCCTTATCAGTGCCCCAAAGGGTTGCCGAAACTCTGCTGAGATTGGAGACGTTGCGGACATGCTGCTCAATGAACTCTTCAATTGCATTATAAATGGCCATATTATAATCATGACGAGTCTTGGCCTTCCCTAAACAGGTGTCTAAGGAGTTCAACTTCTTGTATATATCTTCAACCTGACTATTATTCATAGTCACCTCCTCCTCCTCCTTCCTCTTACCTTTATGCTTTGCCAAGTTTTTAACCTCTTCCTTCAACAGCTTCATTTCAACTTCTAAGGCTTCCAGCCTTTTTGTGGGGCTCTTAATAAGCGCTTCTTGGGAGCTAGCACCACTAATATGCAAGAGGTTATGGGTAATTTCAATCTCTTAAGGAACCTTCCCCATAGCAGGGGTATCAAGGTCCAGTCTTCTAGAAGATCTGATAACAGGTCTAGCCGAAGTGGAAGCAAAGGGGGTGGGAGCAGAGGTGGGGGAATGGAAGAAGGAGCCGAGAAGGCCGGCAGAGGGGTGACACCAGCAGTGGCGGGGACAGAAGGTGGAGAGTAGGGACTAGCGACAACGGCACCAGGTAGAGGAGGAACAGAGCCAGGGGAGGAAGGGATACCGGGAGAACAAAGAAGACACAATTTATGCAGTAGAAAGATGAGTCCTTGGTGCAAAGGAAAAACACGAGCATGTTTTTGAAACTCCAAAATGGAGCGCTCAAGCGAGTTAAGAAGATAGTGGGGGAAACATACCATGTAATTTCTATGGAAGTGGTTGAGGAACACAAGATGTTTAGTGGGCACAGTGACGAACCTCCCCTCCAAAGAAATGAAACACACCATCATATGGGTAACCTCATCAAAAGGTGAAGGGGTTAAACTGATTTGCAGGCCTGCCGTGACAAAGACCAACTTCTCAGTTCCCTCAAAAAAATTCCTCTCCTTAGCTTCTCTATCCACCCTTTTATTAAAAAAGTGGTACCCCTCCATGCCAAGTCCAGTTGCTTCAGCAATTAATTCCTTGTTGAAAGAAATCTTCTGCCCACCGTAATCCACAATGTGATCCTTCCAATCCTTCGCAAATTTCACCGAAATACTTTGGTCATGGCCCTGAATCTTCTCCATAAAGTTGGTGATGCCTCCCTGACTGAGAAGATTCCATAGTTCTTCATTATCCTTCCATTCCGGATCCGCACTGGGCTCAATCTGGCAAGGGCCCCCCCCCATTCTCACCTTGTTTAACTGCTTGCAAATAAAAATTTTAGAATCCTTTAGAGTGCTAATAACAGTCCACATTTCACTCTTATTATCCACACAGTGAGAATGCTGATAAGAGTAGCCGTTTCTTTTCCCACGAATACCTGAGTAATTGTTGTTCTGACCCTGTGAAAGTCTACATGTGGGAACTACAGTCCTTTTACAAGCCCACTCCAGATTATCATTATCTTTATTTCTGTCTTGGGAATCCGTAAAGCCTTGTGTACAAGTTATTAAGAGCTCAATATTGCCCGCATGCACGACTTTCCTTTCCATATAAATCCACTTGAATTTCCCATTATACTTCATACAATCTTGCTTGTCCGCCAAGATATGTATCATTTTTGTTTTAAAGTTAGCACATGTGGGAGTTTTAATAATACAAATCCACTCCCAATGTTCATATCCCCAATCATGAATTTGCATGAACATAGATATCTGCTTGAATGCTGCTTTGAAGCTGTTTAGGAATGTTGTTATTATCCCAAATAGTGTGGTTAACATTAATGCCATAATTGGCCAATGCATCTGCCACCTTGTTACCCTCCCGGTAAGTATGCATGATCCGAATGTTATTAAAGGTTTGGAAAATACTTATGGATTCCAAGATAAAATCCTTGATGTTCTAACTTGGAGGTGAGCACTGATTAAGATGATTAATGATATTAAGTGAGTCCCCTTCAAGAATGAGGTTTTGGATATTATGAGTTTGAGAAATTCTCAGGCCCCACAAAGTAGATAGTGCTTCGGCAAAATGATTGGTTTGATATTCCCATTTTTCCAGCATACGCATCAATCAGACTGCCTTTATGATCCCGGATCACTCCTCCCCCTACCACAATCCTAGGGGTACCCTTAGAAGGCCCCATCAAATTTCAACTTATACCAATTAAAATCAGGAGGATGCCCAATGAATCAAATATCTATCAATAATATTACCAGAATTACTATGGATATTGTCAACTCCAATCTGCCAGTGGGATAAGTTATGTTCTTCATTTTCTGGATAACTCATGTTCTTGGGGGGTTTAAATCTAGTAATAGTCTCTTTGATATCATTAGAAATTTTACCAATACTAAGCTTGTAGTTTTGGTTTTTATTTCTAAAGATAATATCATTTCTAACTTTCCATATCCTCCAAATAATATGAGGGAATCACCAGCTTCCAGATCCTTCTGACAACACAATGCTTATACGGTGGGCTCTATTGAGTCCCATAGCTGATTGAAATCCTTCGGCACTACCCAGAAGGCTTAAAATTTAGAGAGGGCAAAACTCCATATTCTGGTAGCATAATCACAATGTATAAACAAATGACTGATTAGTGTTCTTATCATGTTATGATATTTTGGTTTTCTGATTTGGAAGTGGATTCTAGTATATAATTTTTTTTCAATGGTTAGCATTCCTTCATGAGTTGGATTATATACTTTGATGATTGTTTGGCTTTCAGAAGACTGGTTATATTATGGATTATACTTTGATGAATATTTGGATATGATGGAGTATTTTATGGTTTAATGAATTGAATGTTAATGGTTATGTTATATATTGTATTTGATGTGTTTACAGCTAAGTAGCCCCCCTTACCCTTGTTTTCTCATTCCTTGTATTTTAATATCATTATCTATTTTTAAATATAATTACTTGAGTCCTTCTCATTTTCTATTAAAAATAAAGTTTCATTTTGATGTGGAGTGTAATATTTATAATAAATTTAATTAAAACTTGAAGAAAAATTAGTTGTAACTGATTTTTTAAAAAGAATAATTATATAAGGACTTGGAGGACACATTTTTCAATGGAGATCAAGTATTGTAAGAATTTGGTGAAGCTTATTTCATAAGAATTATTTTTCTGTGCAAATGATTTCCTAAGATAAATGATTTTACAGGTACTATGATGATATTGTTTTGAGGTTTGAGGAAAAATTTCTAATACAACAGGGGTATCTAATTTTAACATTATTTTAATGATTATATGATTTTATTATTTTGTATCTCATCTAAAAATAATTTCATATTTTGATCTTTCATATCCTGAGGATTCCATGAAAGTCATTTTTACTTCAATCTTAAGACACTTGCAGATTAATAGACATGTTGGTGTTTTGATTTGATCATAAATCTTGTTAGATATTGTCTTGAAAATTATTGTACTTTCCCATAATTACAAATTTGTTTCTCTTTAATATATCTATCTTTATTTGGACTTAAAAATTGTTTAAATGTTTCATATCTTATGACTATTGTGTTCACGTATATACTTTGTGTGATTTGTTGTTTTTGGTTTCGTTTTCAAGATAAGTTGCATTACATGATAAATGATTACATTATGAGATCATAAAAAAATCATCACTTATTTTTCACCTTTTCAAGAGGTTGTCTCATTAATTGAACCCACTCTTTCAGATAAAGGTTTGATAACATTTTTCGGGTAAACTATTCAGTCACATTAATAAGTGATTTCTTATTTCATAAGAAATTTTGATAAAGAGACTATCATATTATTCAAATGATCTCAATATCCTATCCGACTTAATGATAAATGGTTTTTTGTGTCTTTTCTTGCGTGTTTGTTTTTTTTTTTATCTTGTATATTCTTTTTCTTTTTAGAAGATAGAAATTACCCCCAAATCTTAGGTTTGTCTATGATTAACCTATATTTTAACTACCCACTCTTAATCTATCATTAAGTTTCTTTATGATTAAACTGGTCTGATTCCAACTTGACCTTTTACGTTAGATGAAAGGGTTGATTAGTTGTCAGTATTATTTTTATCAACAAAAAATTTGGTGACTCTGCTGGGGATAATTTTTTATTTCTTCTATGAGAATGGATTTCTTCTAACTATCCATTCCTTCTTCATTTCTATTTCATTTAATAAGAGTAGATTTATTCTATCTACTCTCTATCTCATCTTAAATGACCATAGGGGTTTTACTCTTATTGAACAAGCTAGTTTGCTTATTGGAAATACCCAGTTAGAGATCAATTTTGATATTCGAACTGCACTTTGGGATTATGTTTCTACTGTTTCACAGTTTGCACAAGCCAGTGAAATTCTTAACAATAAAGAGGATAAATATCTTGATATATAAAGGCTCATAAGATTTAACATTCAAACTCAACAAAACATTGTAGAAAAGTATAGGTGAGTTAAAAATGAAAGAGAAGAAATCTTAAACTTTGTAAGTATATATAAATTCTTACCTTTATATATTGTCAATGATAAAAAAGCTTCTTAAATTTTTTTGTTAAACCAATATACTTTATCTTTTGTTATTTCCTTTTGATTTCCAATATGGATGTTAATGGTGAGAAAGAAAGAAGGTCTAGTCCTAATCATAACCAAAATATATTCCTTGGATTTGAACATGATAGAGATAATGTAACAGATGGTTTAGCATCTGATAATGATGAAGAAAATCTTAGTCATTGGCTTAGGGGAAATCCTATTGACATCAGAAGAAATCCTCCAAAATTGTCATCTTTAAAAGGTATTTAACTTCCCAATTTTTCTAGTGAATATGGTTCTTCATGGGAAGACCATCTTGATTCTTTCAAACTAATTTGTGTTGCTATAGGAGTGACCAATGAAAGATATTCTTTAAGATTTTTTTCACAAACACTTGAAGGGAGAGCCTATAAAGAATTTTATATTAGTACTACATTATAAATCCCTTACTAAATGGTCTGATATAGAAGACTAGTTAGAGTATTGCTTTGGAAAAGACAAGGATGAATTTGAATTGGTAAATGACCTTTCTAATATGACCATGAACCCTGGTGAAGCCATTTATCATTTTACTATATGTTTCACCAAATTAAGACAAAATATACATGCAAAAGTCAGACCTCCTAAGAATCTTGGAAGAATGTATTATTGCAATGCTTTACCATCAAAGTATAGGTTAATGCTAGAAGATAAGGAAATTTATGACTTTGAAGAAACTCTTACCTTTTTCTTAGATTACAAAAAGAATTTAAAGAAAATTGGTTGTAAAGATAAAACATAATCTAATGCTTATGTAGAGAATATATTTTTTAAATGCTATTCAGAATCTAGTTAATGAGGTGGTTACCTTGAAAAGATAGTTAAATGAACAGGTAAAGTTAAAACTGAATCCGGAAAAGTGAATGTAAAACTAAGCCTAAGGAGATATATTGTGGGGTGTGTGAATTAGATCATGATTCTGAAACATGTAAAGTTGCTGAAAAGCTAGAAAATTCATGAAAGATAAGAGTATTTCAGGGATGTGTAGTTTTATTGATTCTGATGTGAATGCAGTTCAGACACGATCTAAAGACTATTCCAAAAATGATGATAAAAAAAAACTGTTGATGAATACAATGGAAAACAAAAATCTGATCCTATTGATAATAAAAAACCACTGGATAAATCAAGTAAGCCCACTTCTGATGAAGTTCCATCTGGATTGATCAATGCTCAATATCAACCTTATAAAGGTAAACCATTTGTAAAATCAACAATTTTCCCTACTGGATATGACATATTGGGTGACATGAAGAATTATAGAAGTAACTTGAATATGTTTGAAAGCCTTGGTTTACCTAGTCAGTTTGAAAAGTTAGAGGTTACTCATAAAAACCCATATTGAATAAAAACACTTAGTGGTTGTCAAAGAGGATGAATTTGATATTGAAGATGATAATAGTGAGTATTAAGTGCTGAACCATTCTAATTCAACACCTAATTACATTCCTCCTTTCTATGTATCAGTCAAAATTCAGAATAAAATCATTCATAACTGTATTTTGGATATAGGAGCATCCAAGAACATTATGCCCAAATCTATTGTTGAACAATTGGGAATTCTCTATGAACATGATAATAGGAAATTGATTGGTTTTGAATCTCATTAGGTTAAATGTGGTGGTAAATTTAAATACATAGTTATTAAGAAAACACACAATAAAAGACTAATATTTATTAGAAATGTGCATATCTTAGGTATTTCTACTAATTATGACTATCTTGCTTGGAAGGGATTGGTCACATGCTATAAGATATTTTGTTGGAAAAGATATTACTTGGGCACCGATGCTATTTTTTATACATAGAGAGGAGTGGTCAGGAACACCAATTGAAGGAGTTTCATCACACATTTCTTTTGTAAAAACTGGTATGGGAACTTATGGCTTGAATACTTTAGATATTAATGATTTTGATGATGAATATCACCAACATGCTAGATTATTGCATTTTGATGACATTTGGCTTATGTGTTTTGATGGTGCATGCTCCCAAATTGGAAATGGGGATGGTGTGGTTATCAAATTGCCTATAGGAAATCAATTTAATTATGCTTTTCAGCTCTCATTTGAAACAATGAATAACACTGTTGAGTTTGAGGCTTTTTGTTTGGGTTTACAACAAGCTTTAAGTTTAAACATTAAGAAGTTAGTAGTTTTTGGAGATTTATAACTTGTAATAAGACAAGTGCAAAACATTTATAAAGACTAATAAAACTCGTCTTCATCATTATACACAAAAGGTATGGTCTCTGATTGAACAATTTGAAGCCTTCAACATTAATCATGTTTTTTTAGAGAATTTAGTTCAAAAGCTGACAAACTTGTTGTTTTTTCCCCTAATCCTCTATGTGTTGATCAAATTGACTGTATTTTAAAATAATTCTATAGGCCTATGATCCCTGTGCTTGAAACTAGTTGGCTAATTTTCTCTTGTGATGAACACATAAATACATTTTTGAAAGGGAATTATTTTGATTCAAGATGATTATGTGCTCAATTGTGGTGATTACTTGTAGTTATCTAGTAACAAATTACCTATTGGTTTGGTAAGTCTAGAGTCTATGTTCTCCCCACATGATCAACCTGAGATTTCTTCTTCTGTCAAACCTTCTAGAAGAATTATAGGTGAAACCATTTTTGTTAACTTAGGTATCGAAGAAGAACCATTTTTTTTTTATCTTGGTGCTTGTTTAACTCAAAAGGAGAAAGATGATTTTTTGAAATTATTGAAAGAATTCATTATGTGATAGGATGGTCATACAAAGACTTAAAGGGATATGATACAAGGATCATTAAACATGACATCCCTATCAAAATTGTAATAAAATTTGTACATCAGAAGCCTCCGAGGAGAGTAATCCCCTTATTAGAAGACACCATCAATAAGGAGCTTGAGAAAATTCTTGAAGGTGGTGTCATTTACCCTGTAAGATATTCTCAATGGGTTGCTAATTTAGTACATGTATGTAAGAAAAATGGAGACATTCGTATCTGTGTTAATTTTAGAGATTTAAATCATGAAAGTACTAAAGATAACTTCCCTTTACCAAATATTGATCAAATCTTGCAGTAGGTTGTCCAGTTTAGAAATGATGTCTCTTTTAGATGGATTTTCTAGATACAAGCAGATTTTTGTAAATCCAGATGATCAACACAAAACCAATTTTACCACTCGAAAAGGTACCTTTTCTTACAACTGTATGCCTTTTGGTTTAATTAACACAGGTGCTTTTCAAAGAGCAATCATGTTGCTTTTGATGATTCAATCGTAGTAATTATCTAAGTTTATCTTGATGACTTGACTATATATTCTCTTAAGAGGAAGAAGCATTTAGATCATCTAAGAGAAATATTTATTCACTTGCCCGCATAAGTTTGGTATTTCTTTAAATCCAAAAAAAATCAGTTTTTGGAGTTACAGAGGGTAAGTTATTGGGTCATATTATTACAAAGAATGGTATCTCCATTGACCTAGAAAGGGTGAAAGCTATCAGATAATTAAATCCTCCTAAGAATGAGTTTGCTTTACGTTCATTTTTTGGTTAGATTAACTTTGTACGTAAATTCATATCTGACCTTCTTTGACAAAGTTGCTCCTTTACAAATCTTATTAAAAAAGAATCATGGTTTTTTGTGGGACTCTCATGTAGATTCTTCCTTTTTGATGTCAAGAATGCTATCGCTTCAGCACCTGTTTTGGCCAAGCCTGATTTGTCTAAACCTATTCATTCTATATCTTAATGTAATTGATAAAGCTTTGGATGTTGTTATAACTCAATATTTTGAAGGTAATGATGAAAAACCTATTGCTTTATTTCAGTCAAACTCTCAAAGATGTTGAATTCAGGTATCCTTTAATTGAAAAAAATTGTCTTCACATTAGTCTTGGTTTTGGGAAATTACAAATATTTGATAATGGGAAATAAAATTGTCGTTCATTCTAATGTCCATCTATTATCATATTTTCTTAAACAACCTATGATTGATGGAAGATTAGCTAAATGGATTTTCAAAATTCAATAGTTTGACTTAGAATTGGAAACCTATGTAAGACCATTAAAGGAAATGAGCTTGCTCAAACACTTGGCTGAAAATGTTGATTCTACTGTCAATGTTGTTATTTTAGCCATGGATGAGGTTTTACATGTTGTCCTCATTTTCAGACTATGATAGGTGTTGATTTGTCTTCCAAATTCAATATAGGTTTCATCATGCAAGAAATGGATTTTTTTATCCCAAGATGATTGGTATCATGATCTTATTTATTACTTTAAAAACCAATCTGTCCTGAAAACTTAGACAAAAGGAAACAAAGAGCACTTTTATTTCAAGCCCTTAAATTTTTGCTTTTAGAAAATTTGTTATTCTTTAAAAATCGTGATGGTATCCTTTTAAGATGTTTGACACATGATCAAACTGAGCACACATTGAGAAGTTTTCATGAAGGTATTTGTGGTGGTCATTATGTTGCTAAAACAACAGCTCATAAAATTTTAAGTGCAGGATATTATTGGCCTACTTTATTTAAATATGCATATAAATGGGTTAGGTCATGTGCACCTTGTCAAATGTTTACTGGTCGTGAATGTTTACCAACCATGCCATTAAATTTCATCATTCTAGATAGGCCCTTTACCAAATGGGGAATTGATTTTATTTATGATATATCATCCCCCTTCTTCAACTAGTCATAGATATATCTTAACTACTTATTATTTTACTAAATGGGATGAGGAAGTTTCCTTGAAAAGTTATGTTGCTGGTGAAGTTGTTAATTTATTTGAAAATCAAATATTTTCATATTTTGGAGTCCCTCAAGAAATTATATCAGAAAATGGTCCATAATTCATTTATGAGGAATACTTATATTTTCTTAGCAAATATTCGATTTTCGAGTCATTCATCTAAATATTACCCATAAGGTAATGGATAAGTTGAATCCATGAATAAAAATTTGATCAATATCATCAAAAAGTTGGTTAATAGTAGTAAAAGAAAACTGGAATTTGAATTTTTTTGAAGCATTATGGGTTGACAGAACTACAGTTAAAACAAGTACTAGTTTCTCACCTTTTATGATTGCTTACGGCTTTGAAGCTACCATGCCTATTGAATTACAAATTTCTTCTACATTTACTACTTTAAACTATGGTTTAGATGAATTAGATGATTACAACCATGATTAGATGAATTTCTTGCTTTAGATCAAGCAAGATTAGTTCCTTTACAAAACTTGAAAAGGGTAAAGAAAAACTAAAAAGATTATTTGACAAAAAGGTTACAGTTAAGAATTTCCAAGTTGGAGACCTTGTTTTATGTTGGGATAAGGCTAGGGAGGTCCTAAAACATCATAAATTTGACTCCCTTTGGCTTGGTCCTTATCAAATTGCTTCAATTTTGGGAAATAATGCATTCCACTTGAGAGAAGTTGACATGATTGGTTACGTTTTACAATCAATGGTCAACACTTAAAACATTATTACAATTGATTCTCTTGGCTTGTATATTATGTACATATTGTTTGTATTTTCCTTGGTTGCTTTTGGTTTTACTTGCTTGTGTCTTGGCATTTCTGATTAATTTGTTATGATCATGAAATTACCAATATGTTTATCTCTGCAAATGTCCTAGATTGGATGAAGATGTCTATCAAGTTATTCAAATGGTAAGATTCTCTTGAAACTTCAACAAAGATGATTTATAAAATAATTTATCTGATTTCATAGATAAATGTTTTAATGATATACTTGATGTAAAGAGTTATACTTGATTTTCAAAAATAATGAAGCATACACTCTGTATTTGATCTTATCCAGCCCTCACTTCCCAATCTCTTACATCCCTTCTTCATTCATATTCAAGCCAGACATTCATCCCATTTTAATTTAAGCTATTTTGGGGTCTGCACAGATTGACTCAAGAAAAAACATGCGTGCATTGCACTCTTGAGATTTAATTTTGTCATCTTTTGATTCAAGTCTAACTCCTTTTACAAGAATCTAACCAACATGGTCACCAATGTTATTGAAAAAATTTGACATGCCCTTCCTTTTTATGAAAGAATTTTTAAAACTTCTCTATCTATATTTCACAACATTTTGTCTACATGTCATTCATGATAAGTTAGGTGGGGGCCACTTGAAATTTTAATGCATTATTTAATACATATAACATTTAAGTGGTTTTTTGGCATTCATATGCTCTGTCGGTAGATTGTTGATTTTGTGAATGATGTATATGATGTATTGTTTTTGAGTTGATTACATTACTTTCAATATGAAGATCAAGCTTCATTTCACTATATCGGTTTTGGTTTTCAGGCCCAGATAATGATATACCTCTTCTTTCCATTTTGGAAATAGGTTTTTGAAGTGACGCATTGGAGATGTGTTGAAGATTTTGAAAAGCTTATTTCCTTGTCTAACTCCATTTCGGACTAACACTTAATACGTAATTCAAAAGTATTAGGACTAGATTTAGATCATTTTGGGTGGATATTTGTTGATCCTTTATGTTGATGTTGGTTTTATCACCATGCATTGCATTTAAGGTTGAAGTGTTGATGTTATGCATATGGTTAGAGGGAGTAATTGGTTTTTTGGTCACCATGTTTACTCGAAGCTACCACCATTAGTTTAAGATCATATTATATGGTCGATTTATAATGGTCATGGGCAATGGTTATTGGTAATAATGGATAGTAATGGTTATGTTGTGGTTGATATAACTACTTCAGATGCCCGTAGTAATGGAAATCAATAAATGCATACATGTGTAATTAACTCACATCATCAATGGTTTCGAGCTATGCAAAAAATTTCAAGTTTGGGGCTTTTGTTGTATTCATTGTTTGTATGTTCTGGTTTGGAATTCGTGTCGAGATGCTTGGGTCATGGTACTGTGTTTGGGGTCTCTTTTTTCAAGCAAATACATGGAAATATTTCCAGGTATGTGATTATTTGGATGTTAATAAGGAAGAAGGCGCCTGAATTTGATCAGTTTTTCACTGCATGCATGCGACATTTTAGCTTTGTAAATTCATGGGTGTTTGATAAGAAATTAGTGGTTTCACCGTGCATTGAGAGTATTGAGCTCACGTTTTATTTCTTATTTTATTTACCCACATTTGAAATATTTCAAATCTCTGCAAATGTTGAAATGGGTGGAATATATTTGGTAAAGAAGTTTTTCTTTTCTGGGTTATGAAGTCAAGTTAGTTTGAATGCAAGTTTATAAAATCATGTTGAGCTCTATTGTTTTGTGGAAAATGCAAGTGAAGTGTTCAATGTTTTTCCAGTTATATATGGTTTAATAATTGGTTTGAATGAGTTAGCTAAGATTTGTGGGTCTGCCTGATTTCTTTGACATTCGGTCATGTCTTTCATGTCCTTTCATGGGTTGATTGAGTTGGTCAATATATGAATATATTTTTTTAATGAGTTGTTCAAGTCTGCTCAAGCTAAAATCAATTATGGGTATAAAGTGTTTTCTTTCCTGTGAGGGTTTCTATTCGATTTTGGTAAAAGGCATATGCGAGATTCTTTTTTTCTTAAAGAATGAAGGATGCACAAAGGGTTATAATTTATCAGTCTTCTATAAAGCTAGTGATATATGATCATATTTATGGAATTTATGATTCAATAACCCACTCTAATCTTGGTTGTATGGTGATATAAGTTTTTTTGGAACTGGTGGTTTATTTTATATTAGTTATAAATTATGTTTCTTGTGATTTTCAAGGCAAACATTTATTGATTATACACTTCTGATTTTTGAGCTCGAACTTGGTTGTTTAAAATTTGCAAAATATTGGTTTTGATGAAACATGGAATAAGAATGACATTATGCAGAAAAATAAGAGATATTCATGAAGTTTATTTTGAAATATATTATTAGAGATTTTGCATCTAGTTTGAATTGTTAAGCCCAGATTATTGAAATGATGGTCCAAATTATTTATTGTCAAATGGGTCAGTTGCATTTGATGGTTAATGTCCTTGTGAAATGGTTATCATTTAACATCATATTATTTTTTATTTGAATATGAATTGAGGTCATTTATCCCTATTTATTTTATGGATTATGTGGACTTGGGGAATTTTCTCAATTTAGCATGCTTAGTAATTTAATCATTTTTTAGTTATTGCAACAATGTTTGGTTGAGATGGATGGGGTAACTCAAGGGGATCAAGTTCACATCACTCTTAGGGGCACAATAATTTTTGAGGATGTTCTCAATGGCAAAGAGGTTCACCTAGGGGTGGCTAAAGGGGACATAGTATGCTTCAGTGTAGAAAACCTTTCATTAGGAGTGGTCCTACTCAAGTTTTAATCCATTTTGATATTAATGATTCTTTTGTCCATGAAGTGTTACACGTGATTTAATCATATCCCCATGCTTGACCTTCTCACAACATGCATAATACCTAGTTCATGATAATATTGATCGTACACACGATTAACATAATCCCTCTTCTTCTAATCATTCAGTAGACTCTAATCCTTCTCATTTTCCCTTGCACAATGTAAATTTGTCTGTTAACCCACCTTTATTGCTTGGAAAAAGGACAAGCATCTCACTCTCATGATTCTCATCCTTTCCTTAAGCGTTTTAGGTCCTCTTTAGTCATCCCTAGGGTGACTAGAGCACTAAGAGAGTAAAAATGGAGATAGAGGAGGAATAGGGAGCCATTACTCACACCACTCTTCCAGTGGGTTCATAAGAATACGTGGAGTTATTAACTGAAACATGGGCACCACTGTTGTACCTTACCAGGATTATTAGTGCTACTATCATGTTATGATATTCTATATTATCTTTTGAATATTGTGTTTATGTATATACTTTGTGTGATTTGTTGTTTTTGGTTTCATTTTCAAGATAAGTTGTATTGTATGACTACTGATTACATTATGAGATCACAAATAAATCATCATTTATTTTTCATATTTTCAAGAGGTTGTCTCATTAATAAACTCCACTCTATCAGATAAAGGTTCGATAATATTTTCCAGGTAAATAATTAGATCCCATTAATAAGTGATTTATTATTTCATAAGACCTTTTAATAAAGAGACTATCTGTAGACACCTAAAATTAGCACTGTTAATCCCCATGTCCATGTTCACTAGCACCCATTCATTATCACATCACTATCTTATTATACATTAAAACCGTTATCACATCATTATCATTTTATCAATTAAATCCTTATCCTAAGTCTTATGTCTCCCCCATTGCATTTAATCCCCGTAAATATCATTATATAGTTGTAAAATCCTATTTTATCCTCTCCTAAACCACTTAAACCATTTACAAGCCAAAATCAAATAAAATAAACCAAATAAACAACTTCACAACCATTTAACAACATCCCTAACCCGTATAACCTCTTGCTAGCACACGCCCTTCATCAAAACAAACAAAAACCTCAATTCGGGAAGCAGTTATTACCTTTTTCCCAGCAAAACCTGGATCACTAGCAATTCTCCCTGGTTATTAGTGACCCTATATAAACGAGCTTCATGCCTCCATTTGAGGTTATCTTGCAGTTGTACATTGCCTAAGGACTTCATATTACATTTTCCTTTGTATCATAACCCTGTTATAGTCTCAATGATCATCCAAACAACATTAAAGGCACCAATAATATATTCTTCAAACTACAAATGTCATTCATATGTCTAGGAATCAACTCAACGATCTTCTTGCAGTTGTATCTCCCTCTCTCAAGTAATATAATCTTTTGATCTTCATTTATAGATTTATACAAGGTAAGGGGTTTCCCTTGCTCTATTATCTCATTATGCATCATTTCCAAGATTAAATCAACATTTTTATCATCCCTTTTAAGTCCTATCTCTGTCCATTATTGGACTGTACATTTTCACAAAAATCACCGACGATTCCCAGAATTGCTATCGATTCATCAAAATTGCTGACGATTCCTATAATTGTTAACGATTCATCAGAGTTGTAGATAAGTGTCCATTGATGACCCATCAAGGTCATTGATGATTCACAGAATCGTTGACGATTCCTGTCTAAAAGGTATTTTCACCCCTAAGCTTGATTTTTAGACATCTAGATCACATAATTTACTACTGCAAGGCATCTTAAGTGTCTGCCCAATCATATCAAGATCCTTTGAGCCATGTTTAGCACTCTCTCAATTATCTAAATCAAATCTATCATCTTGCTCACCTTTGTGAGTACACAACTATCTACATCATTGATCCTTTGAGCCATTCTATGGTCCCTAGACTTCATTTAGATCAGGTATCCTCATCAAGCCATTATATAGCCATGGACCACATCAGTCCCTTTTCCTTTGCAATGTTGGTTATATCATCTATTTTATCATTTTAGCTTATCATTATTAGATTGATTTCTTGAACACGGATTGACATCTTTACAAGGAATTCCATTGACTTCTAGCAACTGGCATTTTCTGAGTAATCTACCATATATCTATCTAATCTATGTTGTTTAATGTATTTAATATACATGTTTCTTTATTGGTGAAATAAGGAAGGAGTTAACATTCATCAACATTAGCACACATCATCATGGGTATCGGTAAACCCTATCATCTTCTGAGGTTGGTTTTGTTTTTTATTATTTCACTTCATTAATTTAAAGTAGGAAAGTAAAAAAATATCTGAAGATTCTGGCATGCCTAGTGGGACCCTTGTCCCTTTCTTCATTTTTATTTATTAAAAATTCATTTTAGGCATTTTTCTCTATAATCTCTAGCAATCCAATCAAATCGTTAGCAATCCCTGTTAATCACCGACGATCTCTATGAATACTTATAATTACTCAGTCAGTCAATCTCTAACACCATTTTATTTGTTGTTTTCTCTCCTCTACTTACACATTTTTGTAGGTTTATGCTCTGGAACTTTTGCTGGTTTCTTATTGCATTGCTAAAAAAAATCAAGAATTTAAAATTTAAAAAGGAAGCATTTTAGAGGTGTGTCTTCTCATTTCTTTTTATTTTTCAAGCATCACATTTTGTTGTCTATGCTCATCTAAATCAATGGTTATTTTAGGCTTAAAATGAACCTTGCATCCTGCTTGATCACATAGATTAATTTAAAGGATCAATTCATTGCATTCACTTAAATCTTCCCTCACACACAGCCAAACCACGTTGAATATCAATTTTGCATCAAACACTCATACTTAGGTGATAACTATTGGGATTTCATCACCCAATAGGGAAACCAGCTTGGTGTTTTGTCCAAGTATAAACAACTAGTTTTTGGTATATTCATTAAGCACCCAACTCCCTTATCATTGCAGGACCATGAAGTTAGGGGGTAGGCCCTAATACTGCGCCCCGTACTGGCACCAACACAGATTCAAGCCTCACGCACCTTAGGGTATATTGATAAATCCAACCTTAAAATACCATATCATTAGGTTCCCTCTGAGTCATTTCCTCCACATCTAAATTCTAATCAAGATAATTAAAATTCTTCTTCTTGACTTGTCGATTACATTTGTATCTCTCTTAGGGATTTTTTGTATCATTGTCAATTAACTATCATTTAATAGGGATCAACCCTCTACATTATCATATCCCTTTAACCTTATGGAATTCATTTTAAAAATCATCTTTGATTGCTTCATCTACAGCTTCTCATCCCCAGTCAATTTAAAAACATCCCTTACACAGGATCTAGTCCTTGTCAATCTCATCAACCTATCATGTACCACTCAACTTCACTTAGCCCTAGAATTTTCCCAGATCCATCAAGACCATATTTTGTTCCCTATGGAACCTCTACCTTTCAACCAAACCTATATCCCTACAACAACACTATCCAATAACCCTATGACTATCCTTCAAAATCAAGGTATTTCCAAACTATCACTCCTCAACCCATGTTAATTGTATCCCATCAATAGATCCTCTCCACGTCTGCTCCTTCATCACAATCTCATCAGAATATTAATATCTCCCATATTTTATCCAATCAACCTATCTCAAATTCAATTCCTTTCTCAATACCTAAGATATCCCAAACCTATACAAACATCCCTAATCAAGGCCAATCAACCCCTCTTATCCAACAACAATAACATATCCAACATTCATATACATCTCCCCACATCCCTTTATCATGACCTACTTTACAATTGGTATCTTCTTATCCTACCCTTCTTCAACCCCCACATCAATCCCATCCACAACAAAACAATCTTACTCCCCATTATCATCAATAAAATAAATCACATGTTCATCTACACTCACTTGTTAACTCCCTCACACCTTATCCTACAAACTATCTCATACAAGCTTTGTTAAGAAGATTAGAAAATTTGGAAGCCACTACCATGGGACCCAAACACATCCTCACTTATGATCATGTTTATACACATTCGTCCATCAGTACCATATAAATCCTATCCTCCACAATTATAATTTCCTAAATTTACCATGTTTCATGTCTAGGAGGATCCTCAACAACACATAATATCCTTTATAGACTTTTGTTATCTCATCATCCATAATCAAGATCTCTTGCTTAGAACCTTTCTTATGTCACTGACAAGACTTGCCTTGGATAGGTACAACTCCCTCCCTCGACACTCTTTATTCTCTTTCACGCAGCTATCCCTGTTATTTATTGAGCACTTCTCTATCAACATTACTCGCAAAATCACCATTTCTGATCTCTCTACCATCAAACAATATGAAAATGAATCCAGTGTTGAATTTGTCACTAGGTTGAAAAGCATTATCAATCAATTGAACTTCTCGTTGCCTCAATTAGAACTGATTGAGTTATTTTATCAATAATGTTACTATCACATTTCATCTACCCTCAAGATCCACATATTCTAGACTTTTGACGAAGCCTTCACCATGGCCAGAAAATTAGAAATTCAAGCCTTTGAAGAAGGTCATCTCGATCCTCAATCTACACATGTCCCATCTAATTCCCTTAGATATTCCTATGAGCTAGATGAAACTACCACACATGATTTCATTACTTTTATTCCTAACCCAACACCCTCGATAGAACCAATCCACATAGATATTATGCATCCTTTGATTCATATCATCAACAACATCACACTGAATCTTCCCCATGAGGAGACCCCTTCATCACCAACGTTGCCCCTAGAAGACTCAGAGTCACTGGATCCTCTTTTCAATAATACTCACACATCAATGTCACCTTCATCTACTATCCAATCACCTATTACCTCCTTGCAACCTTTAGACTCTAGAGACCATTATAAAGGAGGAACCTACAATTGAAGAGCTATATGTCCAGACATCCTTCAAACTAATAAAAGACATGGGTAGCTCACTTGAATGTAACCTGTATCAATCATTTCTAGAAATAGTATCCACTCATCTGAATCAAACCCAATCCTATCCCCAACTCCTCATTTATCATTCATTCTAGAACCTCATCCTAAATCAAACACTATATAATCAAATCCCATCACATCCACAGTCTCACCCTTTTCATCTAACGTGAGACTCTATCCTCTATATAAAGAAAACACTACAAAATAAAATCACATCACATCCATGACCTCATCCTCATTTTCTGTCGTAAGATCATATTCTTTACCTAAGGCTGATATTACAAAATCAAAACACACACCATCTAAGGTTTCAGCCTTACCATCTATTCCGGGACCCCATCCTTTATCAAAATTCAAATCCATCACATCTATAGCTCCACCCTCATTATCCATTTTAGGACCCCATCCTTTATCTCAATATCATATCACATTGTCAAACCCTATCTCGTCCATAATTTGTTCCTCCTCATCTATTTTAGAACCTCATTCATCATCCAATTTTCATCAATCCCACATCCTATCCCATCCTTGGATCATATCCTCTTTCTTATCAACTTCATAACACCCATATGATGTTCCAACACCATACAACATCCACACATCCACCCCCATCTAAAAATAAGGTGCGTCCTACCAAGCATTCTCATAAATCAAAATCTGTTAATCCAAATCCCCCAATAGGGACTTACATTGACATCCTCAAAAGTCTTATACATGTTTCCCTTATCACATTACCACCTACCAAACCACCCAATCCACATACTCGAATAACTCCATGGTAACATCAAAACAAAACTTGTGCCTACCATAAAATCCCATTTCACAACACGAAGATTCGTAAAGTGCTTAAATCCATAATCCAAAAACTCTTCCTCGTCAATGATCTTCTCCCAGAAGAATACCATCCTAATCCATCATCGATATCATCTACACCTCCACCCTTTTCAGTGTCTACAATGACATCTTTAAGTCAAGGTGGGGCTCTCAATCTAGTATTAACAAACATTTGTCAAACATCTCTCCAACACCTTCCATTGAAGGTATCTTAATCATGTCAAACTCTACACCCCCCCTCGTCAATGTCCTCACCAACATCTGAAGGACAAGGGGGCCACCCTCAATCAGATCTTGGAAAACCTTTCTCATGTGTCTTCTCATCACCTTCCATTGAAGATACCTCATCTCAAATCCGTATGGCTCACCCACCTACGCAATCTAGGAATCAACACACACAAATAAAAGGAAAAATTAAAGCTTCCTCATCTACCCCTCTTCATTAGTATTCCTCTCATATATCATCTAGATTTTCAATGGCTCCTTTGTCAAAGGTTCCACATCCTCCTTTATATACATAAACTCAATCAATCAACATCAAAAATTTCATCATCCTAGGTCGAAAGACATCATTCCTTTTAGCACTTGTTATCTCCAACCACATCATCACACTAGGGGGTCTCCTCTTTTCTGAGATATTGAAAGTATTATCTTACACACCTCCCCCTAATTAATCCTCACCAACCCTATCCTCTTAATCAAGTCAAAATATCATTACTTTGGAAAGGATTAAAACATGGAAATTTTACCGCTAATTGGATCGGTCCATATATCATGGGTCGGGAGCATATCGTCTAACCTCCATTGATGGTACACCTAAAAAGGAACCTCTAAATGCCTTGCACTTGTGGCCTTTATATTATTAACATTATAACCGTCATGATAGTAGTCACATCAAAGATCTTATTATATTATAAACCAACTATCTTATCATCATAATGATTTGAAAGTATGTGGTTTTCCATCACAATCCTCAAAGCCTTAAATATGAACACCACAAATCTATTCATTGTGTTGGTGCTCATCTTGATCTCGCACCATTTTGCCCTAATTTTCCTCTGATCTATGTTTTATGAAACGTTTTACCTCTCGATGTGGATGTTCTGGAGCTTTTACCTCCATTTGAATGCCTCAAATTATTTGCAAAATCCATTGTCATGCCCTTTTTTGAAGGAATCTCCGAGTTTTCCCTACTTTTGCCCTAATTTCTTCAAGATCCGCGGGCTCTGTCATTTTTCCTATTTTTCCCTAACCATGGAAGCTCAAGAATGATCAGTTTATATTTGTATGCCTTTGAAAATCCAAATCCATGGTCGAAAGATGCTTGGAACCATGATTCATTTGGTTTTGTTTCAAAAAAAATCATCCTTAGCGAAAAATCAAATTATGGGCATGAATGGTGAATTTCTGTGTTTCTGACGGTCTGGCAGATGTCTTTTTCTGTCAAAATTATTCCTCAACGTTGGGCAGTCACGTGGATTCTTTTGGTTGGTCAGGGGACGGCGGGAAAATGTTTTAACTTGTCGCTTTTTTCTTTTTTGGCAAAAAGGAAAATTTGGTCTTATAACTCCACTCAATTCTAATTGGTTCTTTTGGTACTTACGTGGCTTCTTCTAATTGGATGGGGCGTGGTGGGTTTTTTTTTTGAACTTTTTCTTTTTGGCTACTTTGAAAAAAAATTTAAACCCACCCTACATCCCTGTCAGGATTTGATTAAATCAAAATTTAAGTGGAATGGAAAAGTCTTACTTTGACCCTGCAAAAGGACACGTGGCAAAGTTAAAAGCGGAGATGTGGGTCTTTAGAAGAAATTTGAATATTTTTTCCTTTTGAAAAAATGGAGTAAAGATTACAAAATGGAAGCACACCCCCGCAAAATCATTTTGAATCCTTATATGGTTCTTGAAGTTGTGCCATAACGACACATGGAGGTCTCCGTCGAGTCTTCTTTCCTTATACTATTCAACAAATTCCTAAAGGGCCCAAGACACATGGTGAGCCTGGGCTCATTTAGGGTCTCTACTTTTGGGAACCATCTCAAGATGTGCCATTAAGATGCGTGGTGGTTTGAAAAGTCAAGAGGCAGGGAGGCGGGCCATCGGGGGTAGCTTGGATTTTCTACCCCTTATTATTCAAAATATTAAAATCATCAAAATTACCTACAGGCCTAATAAAGAAAAGTCAAAATTTGCTCCAGTCAATGGTGGAGGAGCGGACTCTCAAGGGAAATTTGGAAAATTTTCCTTTTGGGAGAAAGGAGTTAAAAGTGTAAAACGAAGCGTGGTTCTGTTGGGACCCACATCAGAAACTAGAAGCAGAAGGGTAGAGCTGCAGGGAAAACTTGGAAAATTTTCCCTTTTCCAAAAAAGAGGTGAAATAACATAATTTAGCCATAGTTCCTTTGGGACCCACATTGGGACACGTGTCAGGCCCATTTTTCAAAGGTAAAGGGGTGGAGCCAATTGAGAAATTTTGCATTTTTTCCAAAAGGTGTAAAAGGTAAAGAGGAACCCCTGGGCCTGTCTTGACTTGGATCTCCCACGTGGACGGTCCAGATTCAAAAGAGAGATCAACGATAGTTGTGCATATGTATCTGATTTCCTACCATTTCTGCTCCAAAGCTCCTGGGGATGTGATTTTTTATGGTTTTTTATCATTTCTTAGAGTCTCTTGAATGTAAAATGAAGAGGAACATTAATTTGGTATCGTAGTTGGGTGGGAAAAATATGAAGATGTCTTTTACAATCAAGACGTGATTTGATCATTGGCTTCGATCTGTTTTTCAGTTTTTCTTTCCTTGGCACACAAAAAACCAAATTTAACAGATTGGAAGAGGAAGAAGTTGGCGCGTGAGATGAAGAATGACCTACCAGGTGAAGAATTGAATGCTGGACATATTTGGAGAGATTTTCCCTCTGCACACCTGACAACTTTTTTGTAAATCTGATTCTGGGAATCTCAACACACAATGGTGCTTTGAATGTCTCTGGTTTTGGGGGAAAAATCTATTGTAAATGAATTACTATAAATTGCATGAATTTTTCATGCAAATGGTTGGAGTGTTAGAGGTCGAGACTGATTTTTCTAAGAGAAAAACTTGACAGAACCCGTCCTTCTGAGAAACCATATGAAGAAACTTGTTTATCTCTTTTTTGTTGATTTGATCATGTCAAGGTGGTTGCGAGTGTACAACCATTGAAAATCTCTGAGATTGTTCTAGAAAATTTCCCCTGCTAATAAATTTAATCAAACTTGAGTTAAATTGCATTATTTTTGGGCAAAATTTTTGTTTGCTTCATTTCTGAATGTCTGTAAGTAGTTTTCTTGTTCACGTTGCAAAATTACATTGAAATCTTTGTGAATCACACAAGATCTTATCCTTGTGATAGTTTGGTGGTATTTGAAATTTCATTTATCAAAAGATATTTCATTTGATAGTGAAATAAACAAATTTAAAATTACTATGACTCCTAGCATGATTATAAGACTATTTCTTAGCCTTTGAGGGTATCTTAGGTGTGATGAAACAAAGGTTGATAATGTTTAGTTTAGTTTTCCAATTTGAGCCTTCATTTTGGATCCTTGAATTTTGTGTGAAAAGTGTTGATCTGGGCCTCCATTGAAGCACATATTCTGGTTAAAGGAACAACCTAGCAATCCCGAAGCATTCTGTTGTTCAAGCTCTCCATTTTTGTAAAATTTATCAAGGATCTAGTGAATCAAGTTCATCTTGCCTCACCTCCCACCAAAATTCATTTAAAAACACCCAATCTTACCCATACTGCCCCTACTTGTCCTGTGTGTATACAAATGCATAATTTCTACTACCAAAACATGCAGAAACAATCAGGTTTTCATTGTCTTTAGTGGCCTGAACCTTGCTTAGAAAATATCTCCATTATCTAGAGTGACAACTCATGAGAGTTAGATTTTGTTGCATTGATCATATTTTCTTCAAGGTCTTCCTGATAACTTTGCAAAGAAGGATATCTCCATCTCCTCCAAAAATGATAAACTACAAAAAGGGTCCTCTCACCTTGGTTGAAAGGCACAACTATAAAGTAGTGAGGATAGGTCAAATCCTCTTGAGGGTGATACCCATTTCTTCAAATCTGAGTGACAAAGAGCAAGCTGAATTTCATCCCTGGCTACAAAATGACACACTACATGCTCTTCTTGTCTCTAAGCTTTCTGCCAAACCTGTGATGCTGCTCAGCTTTTGAGGGAGAATCAATTTGGGTACCAAACCTATGATCTCATATTTCTCTTGGAAAATTTCCTCCTTATCTAGAAGCCTGTAATCATTACATCCATCTACATTGTTTACCAACCAAAGACATGTCATAGGGAATGTATGTGTAGGTTATGTACACATCTCTTTCCCCTCCTTGAAACAGTCTATTAGAGTTTTTACCTTAGCTTAAAAATAATAAAGTTAAAAATATCTTTTGTGTTTCCTATAAAAATTAAAAAAAAAAGTAATATATTGGTCCCTCAAAGGAAAACTACCCATCAAAATCATAGACTAATCCCTCGAAGGACGGTAATCTTTGTAAAACTCAAAAATTCAAAATGCCACTCCCTTGAAGGATGGTTACCCATGTAAAAAGGCTTCCTGCGTCGATCATCCTTCAAAAAATAAAATTTCAAAAGCATCTTAGGAAATCTTCTCGCATCAATCAAATTTCCCATCAAAGAAAAATTCCCACATTGATCAATTAGCGTCAAAAATAAATGTATAGCTTGGGAATTTCTCTATGAAACTGTTGAAAAGGAGAACCCTCTTTTCCCACACAACCTACATATGTTAACCCTTTCACTTTCTAGGAAAGTACATCTTATCACTTCATATCTATATCCAAGATCATATGTGTTACGACCCATTTTTAGTCACGTTTTAACATTTTTTATAAGGCCAAGATTGCAAGTTCCTTCACCGTATCTATCCCCATCACATATGCATCAAATCCAGTATAAAGTAATCATTATGTGATTTATTCTTAACCATGGTTAAGACATATTTTGAAAAACATTATAATCACTTTAAAATTAATATCAAATAACATGCCATATCTAAAACATAACTTTAACAAGTGTCAACCCTGCCACATCAATATCTATCAATATCTATCATCATATCAACATCTGTCAATATCCACAAAAACAACACATCCAAGTAAAAATCAACACATGAATCATAAATCAAAATCACCATCATATCATATCAAAATGTCTTTATACATCATCTGGAGTCTTAAAAAACTTTGTGTATTGCGAGCCGTATACATCAAAACATCACATCTATTTAGTAAAATTGACATTTGTCAACCAATTTCCTCCTTGGGCACTATGTCCTTGATCATCATCAGGACATATATCTAGTCCTCTATCAAAACCCTTTTTGCCATTAGTCATATGTCTATAGGATACAAACCCTTTGGTTCACCTATCACTTGACATCCTAGTCTTGTAAGCCCACCTTTATGGAAACATCAATTTATGGTCCTTTGACCTCATTAAATTATCATTTCATCATCGTTAAGTCATGTCTATAGGAAACAAACCTGTTGGTTCCCCTATCACTTTAATTCCCATCCTCGTAAGCCCACCTTTGTGGAAACATTGATTTTAATCATTCGACCTCTTCAAACCATCGTCTTATCACCATTAATTCCTATATCTATAGGGAAAAAACCCTTTGGGTCCCCTATCACTTGAATTCCTCGTCTCCTAATCCCACCTTTTTGGAAACATCAATTTTGGTCCTTTGACCTCATCAAACCATCATATTTCCTTCATTAAAGTCATGTCTATATGACACAAACCCTTTAATTCCTCTATCACTTGACTTCTTAGTCTCGTAAGCCACCTTTGTGGGAACATCAATCTTCGGTTCTTTGACCTTGTCAAAACATCCTTTTTATTTCCCCTTTCCATCATTAAGTCATGCGTCTATAGGACATGAGCCCTTTGGTTCCCCTATCACTTGATTTTCTGATGGAACCCATCTTGTTTCTATACCTTTTCCTGAGGAATCATCTCTCATCTTTCCATCTATCCCTTTCAAACTCGTGATTGATTCCCTTTTAGGTCATCAATCCCTAGTTTGAGGGGGAGCACCTTATTATATAATTATACATATTTCACATCCCTATCTATCACATCTCGTTTTTGTCTTACAGTTTGTCTAAACCCACTAAAAAAGGGGGGAAAATGTAGTAGTACAGCTAATCCTTGTGTTCGTTTCCACTAGCACCCCTTCATTATCACATAACTATCATATTATACATTAAAACCATTATCACATCATTGTCATTTTATCCATTAAATCATTATCCTAAGTCTTATGTATCCCCCATTATATTTACTCCTCGTAAATATCATTCTACAACTATAAAATCCTATTTATCCTTTCTTAAACCACTCAAACCATTTACAAATCAAAAAAAAAATCAAAAAATAAAAAAACTTCACAAACATTTAACAACATCCCAAACCCATATAATATCTTTCCAACACACACTCTTCGTTAAAACAAACAAAAACCTCGATTTGGGAAGCAGTTTCAACCTTTTTCCTGCAAAACCTGGATCGCTAGTGATTCATACGAATCGCTAGCAATTCTCCCTTGTTATTAACGACTGTATATAAATAATCCTTAGGCCTCCGTTTGAGGTT
This sequence comes from Taxus chinensis, assembly GCA_019776745.2. NCBI lineage: Eukaryota > Viridiplantae > Streptophyta > Pinopsida > Cupressales > Taxaceae > Taxus > Taxus chinensis. Next base: position 724,161,938 of record CM034149.1, on the reverse strand, counting down.
AGCTTGTAGTTGGACATTACCTAAAGACTTCATATTATATTTTCCTTTGTATCATATCCCTGTCACAGAGCCATATATCATCCCAAGAACATTTAAGGCACTGAGAATCTCTTCTTCAACCTAAAAATTTCATATATATGTCCAAGAATCAAATCAATGATATTCTTTCATCTGCATCTCCCTCTCTCGGGTAATATTTATCTTTTGATCTTCATTTATTAATTTATACAAGTTAAGTGGTTTCCCTTGCTCTATTATCTCATTATGCGTCATTTCCAAGCTTAAATCAACCTTTTTATCATTCCTTTCGAGTCCCATATCTGTCCATTGTTGGGTTGTACATTTTCACAGTAATTGTTGACAATTCCCAAAATCATTGACAATTCACCCGAATCATTGACGATTCCCAGATTCACTAACGATTCATCAAGGTCACAAATCACGGTCACTGATGACCCATGAGGGTCACTGAAGATTCACCAAAATCACTAAAAATTCCTGTATAAAATGTATTTTGACCCCTAAGCTTCCTTTTAGACAATATAAATCACATAATTTATTTCCAAAAACCCCCTCAAGTGTTTGTCTAGTCATATCAATCTCCTTTGAGCCATCTTTAGCATTATGTTAATTATCTAAATCAAATCTACATCCTTGCTCCTTTGAACCATTTTGCGGTCCCTAGACTCCCTTTGGATCAGGTATCCCCATCAAACCATCATATAGTCATGGACCTTATCAGTCCCTTTTTCTTTGTATTGTTGGTTATATCATCTATTTTATCATTTTATCTTATCATTATCAGATTGATTTCTTGAACACAGATTGACATCCCTACAAGGAATCCCATTGACTTTTGGGGACTTTCCTTTTCTAATAAATCTACCATATATCTATCTAATCTATTTAGTTTAGTGTCTTTGATCTACAAGATTCTTCGTTGGCAAACTAAGGAGTTATCATCCATCAACATCAGCACACATCATCACGGGTATTAGTAAACCTAACCGTATTCCGAGGTCATTTTTTTTTGGTTTTTTAATGTTTCACTTCATTAATTTAAAGTAGGAAAGTAAAAACATCTTTGAACACTATCATATTATTCAAATGATCTCAATCTCTTATCTAACTTAATGATAAATGGTTTTGTTGTGTCTTTTCTTATGTGTTTGTTTTTTTCTTTGTTGTTGTCTTGTATATTCTTTTACTTTTAAAAGATATAAATTACCTCAGAATCTTAGGTTTTTCTATGATTAACACACACACACACACACACACACGCGCCGCAGCGCAGCGCGCGCTTAAGCTATCTTAAAGTTTATTTACAAAGAAAATGGTTTGATTCCAAATTGACCGTTTGCATTAGGTGAAAGGGTTGATTAGATGTCGGTATAATTTTTATCGACAACATATGGTTGTTCCATTTTTTCTATTTTTTCTATTAAAAGGAAAGGAAAATTAAATATAATTTAGCTCAATTTCAAGCTATTAGGCATGCCTATCCCAATCATATAGCAAGACTTGACTAAACCCCTTCCATAAGGTAGTGTTATGGGGTTTGAACCCCACCCCACTCCCTTTTTAAAAAATTAATCCTAATTAACATCCTAATAAATTAAAAACTAAATCATACTTAGCCCACACTAAGCTCATTGAGATGGCTACTTGGGTATGACTTACAGATGTCAAAAGGATTTTTTAGTGTGGGGTTTGACCCCAACCAGCTTATTTTTAAAACCAATAAATAAAAAGTTAAAATTCAAAAAGATATGTTATTATATAGATCTTGGAGGTGATAACTAGCTCGACTAGTTAACTTTTTTAGCAAAGAAAATTCAATCATAATAGGTTAGGGGTTTAAAACTCTTAACCCATAATTCTATTTATTTCCTTTGTAAGATGTTATTTAAAAATATATATATATATATATATATATATATAACTAAAAACAATTTTTTAATCATTTTAATATAATTATTTTTAAAAATTTATATATCTTCTACAAATTTAGCAATTTCATATCTTCTTCAAGTGTAAGTGTGTGTGTCTATACACACACACACACACACACACACACACACACACACACACACACACACACACACACACACACAGATTGTTCATAAAATATCAATCAAAATCTATTACTATTGAAGGAATTCAAAATAATGACGTTTATATCTTTAAAAAAATTTCATCTAAAACATGTGTTTGCTCTCAGATAAAAAATTATACTCAATTATGGTATGGAAGACTTGACCATATAAAATTTAGGATCCTTGCTGATATGTATCATCGAAACTTATAATTAGGTCTTTCAAAAACAAAATCCCATCATGAGACTTGTGAAGTATGTTTATGTGGTAAGCAACACATTCAACTCTTTCACAAACATCATGATGCAAACTCTTCTTATCCATTAGATTCAGTTCATAGTGATGTTATAGGACCACTTGAGATTGCCTCTCTCAATGGTTCTTTGTATGTTGTAAACTTTATTTATAATTTTTATACAATGACTTGGACATATTTTGTTAATGAAAATTCTAAAGACTTTGCTAATTGAAATAATTTAGATCCCTCGACTTTAAAAAAAATTTAACATAAAAATAAAAACATTAAGAATTGGTAATAGAAGTGAATAGGTAAGTAAAGAGTTTTATGCATTATTCACCTCATTTGGAATACAACAATATCTAACTACTCTCAATTCTCTACAAAAAAAAAGGATTGGAAATATAAAAAATAGGACTATTTTAGATATGGTAACAATTGTCCATATCCTAAATAGACTCCCTACAAAATCAGTGCATTAAAATACTCCTCTTGAAATGTGGGAAAAGAAGAAACCAAATGTTTCCAATCTTTTTGCTATCCCCACTTCTATTTTTATTCCAAAATCTAAAAGGAAGAAACTTGAGCATACCTCTTATTCTTGCATATTTCTTAGCTACCAAGAAATTAAAAAAATGATTAAGTTTGTATGATCCATATAAACATGAGATCATTGAAAATAAAAGATTCAAAAATTGAGAAACCATTTTGTGTAACCTCTTCTAAACCCTCTTCTATTTCTCTTGTTGAAGTATCTAATTTCCTAGAGGATGATGATCATATTCTGGACACTATGAATATTAAGGTTGAGGTGGATCCATCACAATATGTTTGTCAATATAAAAAACCTAGAAATGAACTCAATCCCTACTCCAAGTTTCTTATCTTGATAACCTTATAAAAATAACTAGAAGTCATCACAAATATTATGCCTTAATGACCTTATATAAATATGAATCCTAATCTTTCAAAGAACCAAACCAAGATGAAATATGGTAGGAAGCCATGAAATCTGAGTACAATGTGCTTATTAAAACTCAAACTTGGGAGCTAGTTCATTTCCCTCTAAAAAGGAGTATTGTATGATTTCAATGGTTGTATAAGATCAAATATAACTCCATAGGTGGAATTTATAATTTTATTGCTAGGTTACTTGTTTTTGGGTTTACTCATGAACCCAAAATTGACTATGTAGAAACCCTTTTCTCATGTAGAAAAAAGGATCATAGTTAGGATTCTCTTAGCTCTCGCTACTCAATATGGTTGGGAAATACATCATATAGATGTGAAAAATGTGTTCCTAAATGGTGATCTTAAATAATAAATCTATATGACCCAACTTAAAGGTTTTAAAGAATCTGGTAAAGAGATTTATGTTTTTAGACTAAAGAAATATTTGTATGGTTTGAAACAAGCTCCTAGATCTTTGTACACTAATATTAATAACTTATTCAAAGATCTTGGTTTTTCTAATTATTTTTCAAGTAATGATGTATTTGTGAAAAATGAAGATAATTATATTACTTTGATTATTTTATATGATGTTATTCTTATTACCATCATTTTAACTATTTTAATTTATAAAATTAAAAATATAAGTTAAAACAATATTTTGAGATGATTAATCTAGGCCTGCTTATAATGTGTAACATAACTTATATCCATTCCTATTAAAGTTGGTATAAATTTGATCCCAAACCTACATGTGCCAAAGTAAATTATACATTATATAGGTAACTTATTAGTAGTTTAATCTATCTAACTATTATTATGCCTAGCATTTCTTTTGCAATAGGTTATACTTCTATATTTATGTATGATCAATATGATGATCATTGGAAAATGGCTAAAAGAATCTTAAAATATGTTAAAGGTATAATCAATTATGATTTATAGTATAATTTTTCTAATGGAACTCAATTATATTGTTATTATGATTTTGGCCATGTTGGTGATATGATATATAGAAAATATATGTTAGTATAGGTTTTAAAGTTTACTATAGGTGTCATCACTTGAATCAACATCAAGATGTAACTAATAGTTTATATCTCTTTTACTGAAGTAGAGTATAGAAGTGTTATGGAAGTAACTAAAGAATCCATGTGGCTGAAAATACTATTGGAGGGAATCCATATGGATTTCAAAGTAAGTACTTCAGTTCCGTGTGACATCTAGAGTTTTTTAGCTCTTGTAAACAATCTAGTTTAGCATCATAAAATGAAGCATATTGAGATATGTATGCATTTCATTCAAGATAAAAAAAAATTAATGACGATATTGATATCTAATTCTATCCTACTAAAGAAAAAGTTGTAGAAAATATCAAAAATCTCTCTATGCCATGAATTTTGCAAGTTTCACATAATGTTAGTGTTATCTCTTGAAAGTGCACCTTGTAGAGAGATGGTTGTGGGTTTTCTAAGCTTGCAAAATTTGATCTCTCTCTTTCGTAGATACAATGGAAAGACCTCAGATCTATGGGTATACATATTTTTAGGTGAGTCTCTGGTATCAAGGCTAGTTCCTTATTGGTGTATCCTAAACGGATTTATGGGATTTTGAGAGTAAAAGATGGCTGCAACGTAATTAAAACTAAGGTGATACACCAAATTTTTATGAGGACTTTGACTGAGTATATGCACGATTGATATGTGAAGGATTTTTGATGCATGAGCCAACAATTTTCTACAAAATTTAAGGGTAAAAAATTTGTTGTACTGAGGGAAAAATATCACATCAGCATTGATAAGTTAACATGCACATAAAAATTATGCAGAAAATACTGAATTTGCAGCAGGCTAAGATGATTTATCAAGGAATTTGCATTCAAAAGACTAATAGAAACATACACAAGACTGAAAATAATTGGTAAGGCAGAAATTAATCACACTCATAAAGCAAAACTGGCAAAAACTGCTTCAGTACTCCTATATCCAAAAAGTCCTCCAGAAGTTCCCCTCTATTCTGAATGTGCTTGTATTCATGGCCGTTATATATTCATGGGGTTACACTTGTCTCTGATTCAGAGTTTGTTCTTGGTCAATCCTTGATCCTTTTGTAAAACCCTAGATATTATTGATTGTTATTTGCATTCCATCTGTTGATGTGTTGATATCGGAAGCATTTGCTAGAGTTGAGTTCATGAAGACCTGTAGCTTAATCTGATCTTTGCTTGTATGACTGTTATATGATGATCATTCATGTACCTTTTGCTTTCATAGCTGACATTGAAATGCTCCTTTCTGAGAGCTCTTTTCTAGGTTCAAACAACTTGTTCATTTACATTTATGAACATAACAACATTAGTATGTTGACTGTTCTTGCTGAAATAATAAGAAAAGTTGCCTTTATGAAAGTTGTATGAAATTAAAAATTTACTTTTATTTGAGAACCTGAAAGAGCATATTTTTTCTGGAATTTCTGTTCACAAATTCTTGCATGTTGAACATTTGACTTTTGTCGAAATGTTGTAGTTCCATTTCTTTTCTACATTGTATATTGTATTTCTTTTTATTACAGCTCTGATATGCATGCTAAAAGTCATAAATGTCCATTTTACATGTCGAAGCCCTGTCAAAATTTTCCCATAATTCTCTTTTCATTCTGTTTCAGCTGTAATTTCATTTCGTTTCAGTTGACTTCAGCCTCTAAAATCTAATTCTTCTGCTTCACCTTTGTTATACTTTTAAATGCATGAATTTATGAAGTTGGAAGTATAAAGAGTTAAATTAAACCCTGAGCTCAGTATTGATGATCATTTGTTTCCCCTTTTACGGTACCATGATGTAGTTGAAGTGGATAGATGGAAAATAGTTCAGAAAGAGAAGAACACTCCCTCGAGGAAAATGACGGGTTTCTTTTACCTCTTTACATTTCAGCTTCATAAATATATGCATTGTTTTTCCTTTCAGTTATTTCTCAAGGCTTGTGTGAGAAAATATGTACTATTATTCCTCATGAATAAATGAAAATATTTTTGTGTTATGAGATGTATGTCCTTCCTTTCTATACTTTCTTTCATTTGTATGGATAGTGAATGCACTTATACAACTCAAAACACTTAAATAATTCACTTAATCATAGAAACAAATAAACAATCAAGTGTACCTTATTATCACTCACTAAAAATGCAAACTGCTTGTAAAAAGTGCAAACTGTCCCTCAAAACTGCCACTTATCTGTAGCTTCAGATCATCATGTCTAATACATGCTACCCTTCCTACCTTCCTTAGGGCCCTATAATGGTTGTTTACAGCTATTGCATAGTTATGACGAGGGTTTCAAATGGAATGGTTACATCTATGAGGCATGGCGTTCTTAAATTGTACTCAAGTTGTAGTTTTGATTCCAAATGGCTTCCAAGACTATCTAGAACCAAACAATTTAAAATTGTATCTAAATCAAAGGTGGTTGTTCTAAACATAACCATACTTGTAACTGACTAATCTGAGAAACTTTAAAAGTTTCGAGTTGCCCATTTTTGCACAAGTGCAAAAATTGTCAACATTTTTGGTGATCCTGTGGGGAAAGCTACCTGTTAGCTTTAAGACTAGTGCCTTACTCTTATCCATTGGGCATGGATTCTAAAGCATGTAACCAAAATTTTCCTTTTCGGAAAGGTCCAAACCCTTCCAAAATGACCTAAAGCTGGGAAAGGATCTGGTAACCCAAATCACATGCATGAATGCACTTATTGAATTGAAAAACATTACAATGTGCATGAACTACACTTATTGAAAGGGAAATCCTAATCTACCCTATTCTAACCAGAAGCAACTGAGGCTAAACAAAACCTAAAACACATAGTGAAAAATAGCTCCCTTTTCTCCAAAGATGAGGCCATGAATTCATATCTAGAAACCAGCGAAGTGACATAGCTAGGAATGAGACATGTACCTTTATTTCACTCATCAGATCAATCCATGAAGTGGGAAGCACCGCTATATGATCTGTAATATGTTCTGACATGATTTGAGGCTTTATATTGAGAACAGATAACTCACTTTTGTGCTCCAAGGCAAGCATGAAATCTGGCAATGTTTTTATTGAGTGGGAATTAGCTAAATACCGAATAGGACAAGGCCTCTTTGCAGCAAACTTGCTGACATTTTTGATTTGATCTGAATCATGAATATCATTTTCAGCAATGAGCTCTTTCTGGATCAGCTGTCCTGGAGGTTGTTTGATGACTATTGTAAGTAACTTTTCAACACTTCTATAAAATGATTCTGCATTGTTCAGATCCTCCATGCAGTCTAAAAACTCAAGTTCCTTCTCTTCTTCCTCATAGGCACTGTCTAGATACATGGTGCAGTAAAAAAACTAAAGATCGTCTTCTTCATTTTCATAAGTAATTCTATGAAGTTGTTATTCTGAAACATTATTCTCCCAAAATGGGCTTATTCCAGGAACATCCCATTGACAGGGTTCCCTATCCTGACACCTCTAAATTTATAGGCACCATGTAGAGAGATGGCTGTAGGTTTTCTAAGCTTACAAAATTTGATCTCTCTCTTTCGTAGATACAATGGAAACACCTCAGATCTGTGGGTATGACTATTTTTAGGTGAGTCTTTGGTATCAAGGATGGTTCCTTGTTGGTGTATCCTAAATTGATTTCTGGGATTTTGAGAGTAAAATATGGTTGTAAAGTAATTAAAAATAAGGTGATATACCAAATTTGTATGAGGAATTTGGCTGAGTATATGCACGATTGATATGTGAAGGATTTTTGATGCACGATCCAATAGTTTTCTATAGAATTTAAGGGCAAACACTTTGTTGTATTGAGGGAAAAATATCACAACAACATTGATAAGTTCACATGCACATAAAAATTATGCAAAAAAAAAAAGAATTTGCAGTAGGGTAAGATGATCGATCAAGGAATTTTCATTCACAAGACTAATAGGAACATACACAAGACTAAAAATAATTGGTAAGGCATAAATTCTTCACACTCAGAAGGAAAAACTAGCAAAAATTGCTTCAATACTCCTATATCCAAAAAGTCATCCAGAAGTTCCCCATCTATTCTGAATGTGCTTATATTCATGGCCACTATATCTTCATGGGGTTACATGTGTCTCTGATTCAGAGTTTTTTCTTGGTCAATACTTGATCCTTTTGTAAAACCCTGGATATTCTTGACTATTCTTTTCATTCCATCTATTGATGTGTCGATATTGGAAGCATTTTCTTGAGTTGAGTTCATGAAAACCTGTAGCTTAATCTTATCTTTTCTTGTATGACTGTTATATGATGATCATTCATGTACATTTTGCTTTCATAACTGACATTAAAATGCTCCTTTCTGAGAGATCTTTTCTAGGTTCAAACAACTTGTTCGTTTACATTTCTAAACATAACAACATTAGTATGTTGACTGTTCTTGCTGAAATAATCAGAAAATATACCTTTTTGAAAGTTGCATGAAATTAAAAATTTACTTTTATTTGAGAACCTGAAAGAGCATATTTTTTCTAGAATTTCTGTTCACAAATTCTTGCATGTTGAACATTTGAGTTTTGTCGAAATGTTGTAGTTCCATTTCTTATCTGCATTATATACTGTATTTATTTTTATTACAGCTCTGATATGCATGCTAAAAGTCATAAATGTCCATTTTACATGGCGAAGCCCTATCAAAATTTTCCCATAATTCTCTTTTCATTCTATTTCAGCTGCAATTTTATCTCGTTTTAGTTGACTTCAACCTCTAAAATTTGATTCTTCTGCTTCACCTTTGTTACACTTTTAAATGTATGAATATATGAATTTGGAAGTATAAAGAGTTTAAATTAAACCCTGAGCTCAGTATTGATGATCATTTTTTTCTCCTTTTCAAGTACCATGATGCAGTTGTAGTGGAAAGCTAGAAAATAGTTCAGAAAGAGAAGAACACTCCCTCGAGGCAATGACGAGTTTCTTTTACCTCTTTACATTTTCAGCTTCATAAATATATGCATTATTTTTCCTTTCAGTTATTTCTCACGGCTTGTGTGAGAAAAATATGTACTATTATTCCTCATGAATAAATGAAAATATTTTCGTGTTATGAGATGTATGTCCTTCCTTTATGTACTTTCTTTCATTTGTATGAATAGTGAATGAACTTATACAACTCAAAACACTTAAATAATTCACTTAATCATAGAAATAAATAGACAATCAAGTGTACCTTATTGTCGTTCACTATTGAAAATGCAAACTGCTTGTAAAAAGTGCAAACTATCCCTCAAAACTGCCACCTGTCTACAGCTTCAGAATCATCATGTTTGAAACATGTTGCCCTTCCTACCTTCCTTAGGGCCCTGCAATGGTTGTTTGCGACTGTGGCATAGTTCTGATGAGGGTTTCAAATGGAATGGTTACATCTATGAGGCCTGGCATTCTTAAACTGTACTCAAGTTGTAGTTTTGATTCCAAATGGATTCCAAAAACAAACAATTAAAAATTGTATCTAAATCAAAGGTAGCTATTCCAAACATAACCAGACTTGTAACTGACCAATCTGAGATACTTTAAAATTTTCGAGTTGACCTTTTCGCACTGGGTGCAAAAATTGTCAACAATTAGGCCTTTCATAAATTCCATTGAGGTGAGTGTGTTGACAATGCCACCTCATAAATGACCATGTTTCTTCTTCATTTTATATACTCCCATATTGTAATAAACATTGTAAATATCACCCTATGTGAGTTTACAAATAAAACCTAGAGAAGTGTTGTGACATGGAGATTCCACATGTTATAAAAGACTCTAAAAACTCATGGAGGACTTTATATATATGTGCACTTATCTTGAGGTACTTAGGGATTTGTTTTTCATCCCTTTAGAATACTAACCCCATATCATCATATATGGTGCGAAACATGTAATTCCTTATAAAAAGGTGATAACTATAAAATCCTTCTATGAGAAGGTTTTTATAATTCCTTCATTAATAAAAAGGTAATGATGGCATGTATCCCCACTAAACATTAATGGGGAGTGTTGGAACATATAATATTTTTTTGTTACACAATTAGTGTGGCACCATTCAAAAACAAACATTAGTTACTAAGGTTTAACTTAGAAAAAGTTTCAAACTAATATATGTTTGATAACATTTAACTTATTACACTGAGATGTATTCCTACAGTGGCAGGTAAGGAGTGTAATGATGTGTGTTGATTGAAAACACTCTTTATTTCCCGACTAATATTTAATGGTTAAAATAATATATTTTTAATGTCGACTCAATGTTTAATACATAAAATAAATATATGATTTTATATTTATACAATCAAATGTAAGCTATTTTAGAAGTGTGAAAGATAATTAGTACAAGATAAATAATAAGTTTCAACAAGTGTGAATCTATAAGTAACTATATTAATTTTTATTCATAATGGAGAAATAATAAGTGTGAATATTGATCTATATTATTTTTAGTTTTAAAATGTATTTTTACTTTTATATGTAATTTTATTTTTAGTTTTAGATGTATTTTATAAAAATTTTACTTTAATATGTATTTTATAAAATATATATAAATACTTAGGTTAGTTTTTCCTTTTAAATGTATTTTTACTTTTAGGTTAGTTTTATTTTAGTTTTTAATTTCAGATGTATTTTATAAATAAAAAATACAATTAAATTTGTTATATTTGTAATTAAACTTTAATAAATATAATTCTATATTTAAAAATAAATACAAAATACATTTAGTTCATAAAAAATATTTAAAAATTAAAAATAAATATAATATTTTAATTAATTAATTAAAAATAATAATCATATTTAAAAATAAATGTAATTTATATTTTTCTTCATTTTTAAATGTATTTAATAATGATTATTTAAGTGTGTTAAATGGTGTGTATTTTATATCTATTTTATAATGATGGTTTAAATGTGTTTAAATCACAATATGATTATTGTGATTGTTTAAATGTGTTGAATGGTATGTGTTTTAAATGTATTTTATGATTCTTATACATTGTAGGTATGGCTCGTCCACGATTAAATTTTAAAAATGAAGAGTAATGGAGAGAATATCAAAGATAACATGTCTGAAAACATCAAAGACAACGACATGAATAAATAACAGAGGAACAAAGACAATGTAGGAATGTGAATGAAATAGAAAGACATGTCAAACACAGGGCAGTAATTCCAGCTGAAGAACTCGAATCACAAATGAGACAATGTCTAGATGAAATAGTAGCATAACGCACATGTATATTTCAATATGATCAACATATATCAAGAAGAAGATTGCAAAGATACACGCGTTTAGATCAATTAACTAAAGAAAAAAGACAACTACATGAACGTAATCATGAAGCAATTCAAAGGCACCATCAAAGGAATTATAATGTTGAGATTTTAATTTTGAAGGTATGAATTCATTAACCATAGATCATGTTTTAAAGACACTGGATAATAGAGAAATTGATGTTGTTGTGAGGAATAATATACAAAATGGTAATCAACAACTAGAGGTGACTTCACAACTGGGAAGGGAACAAAATATTGTTGAGATAGATTTCACAGCTATGAAATTATTGTTTCGACATGAGTTAAACAAGCTTTCTTCTCCACATATGTGTTATATTTTTCAAGAGAATTATCTTGGAATGAAGATACATCGAGCACTTTGAAGGACCTATATAAAATATGTAGACAAGAGGAAGGTGTCAATCGATTTTATGAAGATAATAAAATAGATCCTGGACCTCAATCATGTGAACTTGCAAACTTGACACGAGTGGAAGAGATGTTGATTGCTCATGTGAACCCAATTCTACAAGTGACCCATGCAACTGGAGGTCAATACAAATACAAAGGTCATACCATTTGTTTTCCATAAGAAGTCAAGGAAATTACAAATATTTTACGACATCATATTTCAAATCTTCCAATTTTCATAGTATGAAAAAAACAACAATGTGGAATTACTTATGACTTTACTATCAATAAGGATAGAGTATATACCACACATAGATATAAAATTGAACATGATAAGTTTTATAGGGACATTAATATTGATGAAACGACATTAAAATATCTCCCATCCATTACCTCTATAAATATATTTGAAAATTTGAACTATGTCAACATGGAGTTCAATACAGATTTAAATGAATATGTTTTTCCAGGGCCAATACTTGATACAAATGAAGGGAATTTTGTAGATCACACATCTTTGATGGCCATGAAACCACATAATGCCCCAAGAGAGATGGAATTGATTCGTGCTTGGGTAAATAATCAACATTTAGATTCTAATGAACTAATTAATTGGCCACAAATTAGAACATCTCCATTGAATGAATATGTGATAGAAGACTTTAAAACATGATCTATGACATGGATTCTTTTTCAACTCTTTTCCATGACAGAAGGTGTGATTGGTTAGAAACATGACTTAATCTTGTACATCTACATGAATATGTTAAACATATGATACATTATTGAGATAATCAATTTTGGTCACACCCTTGGTTTAGATATCTTGCAATGCACATGATAATGTGAAATCATGCTAAAAATGTTTCTAGTAGTATTTGTAAAGGAAAGCCTTCAAGAATTACCCGTTATAATAAGTGAATTACATGAAAATTGGGTAATATTACAAAATCCCATCTTGTAGATTGATTGATGTGATATGGAAATACATTATGTGGAACACAGTTCCTATTGCATAAAGTGTTGTGCAGAATTAATTGATATGTTGCATCAAATCATAACAACAACCATATTCTTTACTTTGAGTGTAGAAACCATCACTGATGTTAGGAACATGACCTATTGATCCACATGAATCACAAAAATGGAGAAGAAAAAACATAATTGATCATCCATATATAGTCACTTATTGCATGCACATATGAAAAACACTCTTCCGAAAAGAGATACTACAAAAGTATATGAAGACAAAATATTTTTTGGTGTAGATATGAATTGTAACATAGAGGTTCTCCACATATGTATGGTTTCTTATGGTTATATGAAGCACCAAATATGGAAAATTTTAGACTGGAAAAATGAAGAACATTTCAAAGCTACCCAGAATTATTTTGATAGAATTATACATACATGGAACCCTCGGGGAGATGTCACCAATGAAACATACATGTAACAAATTACCAAGCATGATTTTAGATAAGAAAAATACACAAAATAATTTTGAATAATATAAATATGAATTATTGTATCTTATTTTTAGGTATGGAATAATCTGAGTTCGAATCCATGATTGAGGAACACATTGAATATTAATCAGATAGATCCTGAAAAATACTATGAAGAATTAGTTAATTGTGTGGAGCATCGTACGATGTATAGAGATGGAGCATGTCTAAGTAAAAATAGAGGAAAGAAGGTTTGCAAATAAGAAATTGGTAATTATTTTAAATTTTATTAAAAATTTATGCATATAAGTGTAATAAAATTATATGTAATGCAGGTACAATGCCCTTTGGCCTATAAATCATGAAGATTCAAAACTACACAAGGATTTATTATGTTGATGTGTATTTAATGCCAATTTCAATCACCCCTATAGAAATGAGTAGCGTACATCAATTTCCTTTGAGATTGGCATGGGAATTGATAGTCCACAAATCATAGGGTTAACACTTAATAAAGCCATAATTGAAATAGGACTTACAAAAAGACAAGGTCTGACATTTGTTGGTGTATCACGTGTCAAGTCATTACATGGACTATATATCTCACCTTCATTCACAAATGACCGGTTTGAGAAATTGAAGAGTGGAAAGGGAGTAGAGAGAAGAAATCAGGAAGAAAAAAGACATCAATCATTGGAAGAATAAATGTATAGATGATGATTTACTCGTCAAGTGCAAATATATCATATATGAATATGAATGTTTTACTATATCATGTATTAATATAATTTTTATTTAAAATGTGTATTTTGAATATGAAATACTTTTAGAAAAAAATTATTTATTGTGATGTATATTATTGTACATTTAGATTATAATTTTATGCTACAGCTTTTGATTATTTTTAAAAAATCAATGTTTTACGTTTTACATGCAACACCAATGGGTGCTACTAGCATAGATATCTTAAATACATCTATCTAAAAGACACCGAGAGATATCAATCTCAAGGTGCATAAATTGGAAGCCTCACATAAGTTAGATAGGCACCTGCAGATGGATATCTCTCAATGTCTTTTAGATAGATGTATTTAATATATCTATGCTAGCTAAATTTAAATTAAAAATCAATTACCTATTAGTTTAATAGGTGTAAAGGTTCAACATTCTCGGTTGTAACCATTCACCTTTTTTTGAATTCCTTTATTAGGAATTCAAATGCATGTTTCAAATATTCATGTTGTAATAATTTATGATATTGACTAGAAGAAGTAAGAAGGGAAACAAATATAAGCTTCCTCTAAAGTTCCTCAACTCAATAAAATTGAACATTTTATTTTCAGTGTTGAGTTTTTTTTTTACCTGAAAGGGTTTTCCTTGTGTAATTATTGTGTTATGGTTGATTCACTACTACAATTTTATATTTGATGTAAATTTTGTAATAGCTTCTTTTATATACATGTTAAAGTTATTATGACAACTATTGTTACACCTCTAACAAAAACACCCAAATATAGTTAGGTATAACATATATTTTGTGACATAGATTTCATATATGTACCTTAGCATTTTTTAAAAAAAAAACATTTGTATTTGTTCCTATTATCTTTATTTTTATATCCTAGTAAGTCATTAAATTCATTCATATATATATATATTCCATATGTTTCAAGGGTGCATGTTTTCACATTCTAGACACATGAGTATGGATATTAATTCCAAATATTCCCAACCTCCACTATGGAGATCATACGATCTCACTCTTTTTTATTTTTAACTCATTATTGTTCCTAAATTGACTTTGAAAACTCTCAATACATGGTGAGACAATTGTAATTATATTTTGTATCCACTTATTTGTGTTGATTTGATATTATGCACACTAACACATCAAAATAGGGCATGAAGTAGATGCTTGCTTTTGGTATGGGGCTTGTTAATTGTTATAGAGCTAGTATTGTATTTATATATTTATTATCGGGCAATAAGAATTTTTTATAATGAGGTTTTTGAATGTTAATTTTTATTTAACACGTACATTATACAAAACTGTTTCTTATTGTAATTTATCTAAGTAATTTTGTAAACGTCATTTTCCAATAAAAATTTTTGTTATTATTTAGTATAGTTTAGTTAGAGTTGGATCTACATATTACATAGAATATTTTGTATTTAGTTAGAAATTTTTACGATATATTTTTTTAACTAATTTAAAAATTAGTTACATATTTGATTACACATTTTATTCCATGGTAAAGAAGTTTGCACCATACAAAAAGTATTTTGTATCATGTGGAAACAAAATTAACTTCCACTTTTGAAAATTTAACACCTAAATTTGGAGCTAATTCTTTGACCTCCCTCTAAGATTATGGTAATGTATTTAAAAGTAAAACATTTTATAATAGTTTTTTCAATATGCATTGATTGAATCTTTTAGAATATAAGAAAATTATTTTATTTTAAACATTAATAAAATTTTACAGAATATCACTTGTAATTGATTTGTATAGAATGGATTTGGAGAGGTCCTTTTCTCCATCCTCATGTAGAGAAAATTGCTTTTTTGGATGGATGAATATGAGCCATTTATTTTAAATAGAGGTGTAGTAGTATATTTAATTATGTATTTTCTTATTAATTATATATTAAAATTTATAATTATTTGTAATAAAAAAATTATCAAGGGTTGAATTTCTTGGTTAAGATGTAGGAGTGCCTCAATTTGAAATGGCGTGAGGTATTTTTTCCCAAGGAAAAACTTTATATTTGTAATCTAAATGTATTGAGTACATTATTAACATAGTTCTTAAATAATATAAAATATTTTCTAACAACCATTTTTGAATTTGGAATTAATGCATATGTATAGCATACTTATCTCATTTTGATTTGGAGTGGAGATGCATTGATTTACGTTAATTTCCCTCTAAATATTGTCACATATTTTTCTAAGAAATTACGCTCAATTTCCTTGTTTCTAGGTAGGAGTGTTTGTATTTGATAAGGATGGGACATATGTTTTGAATTGGTGATGGTGTTAAACTATTTTTGTATGGTTAAATAATTCAAGTCAAGTTTATTGCGGATGATTTTATAGTTTTTTTTAGTGTATAGGCATAACATAATATCACAAAAAGAAATTAAGGTGCATCAAGTGGTCTCATTACTTTTGATTCATTTATAATTTAAGATCTGTTACATATGATTTTATAGTGTTTTCATATAATTCTTCATACTGATTCCTCTCCATTAAAGATTTATTCAATCCTTAGTATTGGAATGTTATTTTGATTAGTTCTTTTTGTTTTGAAGGGTTACACATATATGAGATTTTACATCAGTTATTTATTTATTGTATTCAAGAAAATCATTTTAATTGTAGATGTTCATGTTTTATGTGATTGGTGGGTTGATAAGAATGAGAGTTATTCATTAGAATTTTAGTGATCCATGTTTAAATGCTACATTTTTTTAATGTTATTTTTAATTAATTACTATCCTTAAATTAACAAGACATAAAGAACAATTATTATTAAATATCTAAAAATTTAGATATTTAATGGTGGAAAGTAGTTTTACATTATTCATACACTATAATTAATCATTTTACATTATAATATTTATGTTTTTAAAATAAATATAAATTAATGTATATTAGATTTAATTGCTCAAATAAAAATACAAGAAATAAATGTGGAAATTGAAATACTTAGAAATAATTGAGTTTTTACCTCCCTTCCCTTAACCTCCTTAATGCTTCCTAATCTTTTTAAAAAATTATTTAATAGTATTTAAGTACAATCCATCTAAGATAATAGTTATCATTGATTTTAGAATGAGTATGTTTGCTTTCTCTGGCTGCTCATATTTTAGTTACATTTATTTTATTTCAAAATTTTAATTTATATTTAGTTTATGTGTAGAAGTGGAGGTACTATAACAAAGTGTAGATGATGAAAAATAGGTAATGACTCCCTTAATATTAATATTTTTGTCCTTTGCAACAGTTGGTACAAATATCAGTTAATTAATTGTCTAGATTATGTTCTTATTGGTGTGTGTTCCTTGTGTTCAATTTTTTATTGTATTTTTTCCTCATAAATTCTCATAAATTTTCTATTTTGACCGTGTATATTTTCCCTTTCTCCTATTTTATCTCTCCTCCTTAATTTTCTCTCTCTCTATTCCTCATATTTTCTATTATTTTCCAAGTATTTCAATAATTTCTAATTTCTTATGTTCCTAAACCATGCTTATGCTTGTAATTAGATCTTATTTACCATGGATTAAGCCTAACTGATGTTAGACATGGTCAGTTTAATGCATTTTGAGGGAACAACTAATTTCCACATGTGTACGTGTTGAAGTTCATGATTAGACATATTGCATTGCACTAATTTTCTCGGCTAGTAAATTACTACAACTATTGGCATGTTGTTTCTTGATATCTACAACATTAATAGATATAACAAATATCAAGATAACATATTTATTTCATGGATCAACAGAAACCCAAAAACACATTTTATTTTGGTTGTGGTTTCATATTTGATTGACGAATTAGGTTCAAGAGGAAAGAATTTAATTCCATAGTTCTCATTGCAATGCTTCAAAAAATCGAGTGAGATTTTTGAAGTGCGGAAACATATAAATCTAATCATTAAAAAAACCATCAATAATTGATAAACAAGCATATATAAAGTCAAATTTAATAAATGGTATGCATATTATAGTTATTCATGATCTAAATAGAACCACATTACCCTTACTATCCTTATTTTATGTTAAAGTCTTTATAAAAAAATGATACGGAGCTTATATTGAGTATAACTCGATGTTTATGAATCTTGATAACATTACAGAATAAAAAATCAAAAGAATGGCCCTCAACTTTTATCTCCGAACCGCAAAAGATATAATTATACATTATCAAAAGAGTTAGGAGCATGCGCCTTCTTCCCCTACCTTTTCACACAACCATATCGTAACCATGCGTTGAAATAAACATTAATTTCCATGAAAATATTGCAGGTCTTAGGGAGAAGAGCGTGCACGAAAACGTTACGATAAAACTAACTTTGAAAGAGAGAGAGAGGGAGAACGCGGTTTCATATTGTTTTTCTCCTTAAATATCATAACAATAACAAAGAAAATCATTGTGGAGATCTCTGATGACAAACCACAATTTCACAATGGTGTTATTCTTCTTATTGTTTATCATCCATATAAACTCAGGCAGAGCCAATGCAGGCAGGCCAAATCATATTCTGAATGCAACCAGTGAAAACCATGCAGACATGATTGACTTGAACTCCTCATGGGTGATCAGAACTGCATCCAGGCCTAGGAAAAACTACTGCAGGGTGGTGGAGGATGAGAAATTGTGCCAAATGGGTGTCATCAACAGCAGCCATGACTACAAAAAGAGAGATGTTTCTCACATGAAATGCTGCAGGCATAGGTGTGTGGATGTGGGTTCAGATCCTCACAACTGTGGGGAATGTGGTGCCAAATGCTTCTTTGGGTGGAAATGCTGTAGTGGGATTTGCTTGGACATAAAGAATGATATACTAAACTGTGGGAAATGCAACCACCCATGTCCTCCGGTGACTCTATGTAATTTTGGGATGTGTGGGTATCCATGAGCACACCCATTTAATCCTCCTCTTTCCCATTCTAGTTCCTCTTTTGGTTCTTAGGCCTCTTTTTCTCTCAGTAACTCTTGCCATTGTGTTTCAGCTGGTTTTCCATGGTTTAAAAGTCAGACGCACGTAATAGTGGTATTTCAACCAACGACTTAAACGTTGATCTTGGATTATCAACCAAACACACAGGCTAGATAAGCTCTTCCTTAAATTTATGATGAATACAACTGTGAAAAAGAACTAAATGAAGAATTAAGTCTTGAGCCTACTCTTCTAACTCTATTCTATCTGCACTTCATGCACAAGTATCTATGATTATGGTCAATGCAATAATAAGACACAATTTGTTGTGAAATTGGAATTCTTGGTGTTCAATTGATGAATGTTATCATAGCAACTATCTGTTGTTAATGGATGACAGAGGATTAACCACTGAACTAATCATCACAGAAATCATACATTGCTCACTACCAGATACTGCTCTCGTTGAAAAGTGTTCACTCCCATAAAACTTTCTTGTGCGGTTTTTTTTTTTCCCTTCTCAATTTTGTGAGGGTTGTTTCAAACATTCTTCATCCGTTTACCATCAACTCTCTTCCACTAGTGTGTTCGTGTGTTTATTGATTATTGTTTCTAGTCAGGTTTTTATTGATGTATTCCTTGTTAGACCTTCAAATTTGTACCTTTGTAATGATGTATCACTTTTGATATCGTCCACTTTGTATTGTCACTCTTAATTCTATTTTCTTATTTATTTGTTTTTTTTTTCTGCATATTTTTCTATTTTAGGTAGTTGTGTCTCTATTATTTTCCGCACAATTCTAGGAAATTTCCGAGTTCGTATTGTACAGTACTAGTCATGCCACTTTTGTATTTTGTATGGAACAAGCAGCTATTATGTTGGGCTCTTTCGCTCCATGTTTTAAATTCCCCAAACAAAAATTGTCATCTTTCACGAACATTATGTGTTAGTTTTAATGTCAATGGGTCCTAATTTGAATATAAGAAGTCTATAAATACATGATTGCATTAGTGCATTAGTGCAATTAAGACACTGAAAAAGGGAATAATTGATTCACCAAGGAGTGATATTGAAGTTGTAAGAGTAAAATTTAATGTTTCCAAGAGTCCCCATGCCAAAAATAAAATTAAAGCATTTAGAGAAAATTCTAGCATTTATTAGTTTTGTATCTATAGAAAAGATAAGGGTTGGGACACTTGCATATACTGAATTGTTTGAATATAAGGATTGGGATGCTTGCATATATTAAATTGTTTGCAGATTTGTATCAAATATTAAGTTCCAATTTGTTCAACACATGAGGGGCCTAATAATAATGGAGGGATAACATAGGCTCACATTAATATCCTTCATTTTTATTGGCCTTGTAAGGTGTTGAGGTTGTATTAGGGTTTGGAGTGAGGAGAAATTTTTCCCAATGATAAGAGAAATTAGGAAACGTGCATCATGTTTTTTAGGGCTATAACTTGTTGGTCACATTCGCCAAACAAGTTTCGCATTTACTAGAGAATTCCATTTCCCTATTGTACAAAATTGGTCATAATGGCTACATAGCTCGTATTTTTGAGTTTTAGTTTGACTTTTTTTTAAATTTTTTCTACCATGTTTTTCATTAATGACACTCTCCAAACTCACATAAATTTGAGCATCGTCCTATGAAACCCCAATTCTCTAGTTTTTTCATATTACCCTAGGTTTTAGATTACCCTTTATTTCTATAATTGGATTTGAATTATTTATTTATATATAAAGTTATTATTGTTTATCTTAGTGTGGTTAGTTTAGTGTATTTGTTACTTTAAAACCATTGTCTCATTTACATTTTCATGAACTCAACTTGACATGTACCCAACCTAGGTTTTTTCTTTTCGTGAACATGACTCTGCTTGCACCCAACTTAGGGTTTTTGTGAACCCAAATCATCTTGCATAAAACTTAGGATTTCATTTTTTTGTAAGCCTATAATTATTGTAATATTCTAGGGATTGATCTTTCCTCTTTTTGATAGAATCATTTCCTACTATTTGTTTTATTTCTTCCAATTTTATAGCCTTAGATATGGTGTGTATAATATTGGTTGTGCCTTGTATCATTACATGTTGTATAGATTATATGTCATCCAAATGGAATGATACCGAGACTCTAATTAGATGAAGAGAAAGGATAAATTCCAATCTGGCTGATCTTGTAGAAATTTTCTTGATTCAACTAAGGTTTTCACAAAAATAGGATGATTACTCTCAATGAGGCCCGCATTAATTTTTAAAAATTAGAACCTCTTTTAAAAATATTATGAATAAAAATCATTGAATAGCTCAAATGCGTCAATTAAAGGTCAAAATAATATAAGTAAGCAAGTTTCTCTAGAGGATCAAACTAGAATCCAAGACATACTTGATCATAGACAACATCTCTTGAAGAATCCTAGCAAATTTTTTGAAATGTTGGGTGCGATATTAGATGTCCAATTCAAAACTCAAGGTTAATAACATACTAATGGTGTAGTTACTCAATATTATACCTATAAGGTGAAGCATGGATATTTAAATTCCACCAACCATCAAGCACCTCCTCAGACACCTTCTATGCCTTCTCATGTGGTCATTTCTCATGTTTCTTCCAAAGTCATTCCTCTTCATACTTATCTTAATGTGCACGTATTGATTTCTTCTACACATATTAAATGGTTGATTCACAATTTTTTCCACATTTTTCAACCCCTTCAATTGCTTCTTATGTTCCATTTATTATTCCAAATGCTTTACAATTTTCTTATTTTTTAATGTGTTCATTCCTAGATACTATAGTGTTGTTTCTCTTCCTTTTCAGGAGACCGATGTGCTTAACATTATGCATGAATTATAAAATCGAATTAAGCAGTTTTAAAATATTCTCAAAACCCATGTAAGAAGGTCACTTTCAATGAAATGCTACTTAACCTTTTGGATTGTAGTTTGTTTGCTTACCCCTTCTTAACAAGGAAATTTTTAAGAGACCTTATTGAAACCCCCTTGGATTTTTTTGGTGAATCTATGAAAATGGGTTTCAAATTTTTGGTGCGTAAGTACAAAATATATATAGTCATGTAGGTGAATCAAAGTTTTGAATCATGACATGAAAACAGAACGTGGTGATTTTTTTACCAGAGAAATGACATACTGAATATAAACATAGACAGTCATCTATATGGAGGTGTATCTAAGATTACAGACGTACACCATATTAAAATGTTCTAACAACATTACATATACATTTGATTACACACGCAGATGCCTGGTTATATACGCAAATTCCCAATTGTGTATACAGATGTCCAGTTATATTTGCAACCCTCTAGTTACATAAATGTAACTATCTAGATACATTTGAAACCATCTGGTTATATTTGCAAGTGGCTGGTTGTGAGCGTGTCCAGACATCTGTAAGCCATATGGATTTGTACTCTACCAAATAAAAATTCCATTCATATAATGCCATGTATCCAAGTCATCTTATAAATATATGCAAAGCCCTCTATTTGTCACATTTCCAAAGTTTCTTCATTGTGCACTCTTACCTCCCAGACCTAGGAAACCTACAAACATATCCTCTCAAATTTTACTTTCCTATCAAAAATGGTTTCTCCATCTATAGTCTCACAACCAAAAATCCAACTAAAAAACCTTACGTTCCCATAAATCGTCAACCTATTGAACCTCAAGGAAACATTCAGTGTTTGGGTGGAAAAATATAGTTTTTAAGCCCTTGTTTATATGCCTCGATATGACATTGATATTGACTTGATAAGTTTTATATTAGCCGATTATGAAAGTTCATGCTTAAAGTTCATCAGATCATGCTCCCATCGTATAAATTTTCATTTAGAACAACACAAAAGGCATCCACCACTTAACATAGTTTCCACATACAAATGTGAACCATGCCACAACAAAAGCATCACGTTCATATCAATGCAAAAAGTATCTAGAGTCCCACTACGATTTACAGATCAAAGGAAAATAAATTCTTTTTCAATTTTTTTTTCTACCTTTTTAATGGAAATAAAAAAAATTATTTTATAGAGCAACTAGTATCAATCAAATAGGGGAATTTTGGTGCAAATTGTAGCACATACATTTCTGCAAGCCATGATTGATTTTTTCAGGAAAGAATAGTCATGTAGGGAAGACCACCATATATTTCATACTTGGTTGTTGTCTACATCCTTTGTTCTCTTGGTGGCCAACAATATGATAAGTGCACATATTTATCCAACATGATTTAAAATGATTTAACATATTTTATTTGTAATGACAACACTAAATTTTCATGTAGTAATTATTTGTTTACATTATACTATGATTCCTATTATGATGAATTGCATAACTCTGACATTTTGACTACACTCCATGAAAAAATGAAAGTAAAATCTCTTTTAATTACATATCATGAGGTAAGTTTACTTTAATTTAAATTATTCCATGCAATTATTTGACTTTAATAGAACTAATATTATCTTCGCTTCTTATAGATGAGAGTCGTTGTATCTTATACATGAAGACAAGCTACAATAAGAATTCTTTGACCTCTTGAGGGAACTACATATTCAAAGATGGATGCACATTAATTATTTCCTATTTCATATCCCAAACAAAAATGCATGAGGATTTCTATGGTGCCTCCTCTATTAGATGTTCACCAAACTTCCTCACTATTTGCCGGTATTCCTAATGTCAAGATATTAATAATGAAACAATATACATTTTTCAAATTGTAATTTGTACTTTATTTATTTTAATCATTACATATTTAATATTCCTAAAGCTTCCCCACATCAAAAAACCTTAAGGTTTCAAAAAACACTCACTAGGAAATAATTTCAATAGCAAGGTACATTAGTTATCAATTTATTTTTCTATATTTTAAGTTAACATTAAATTATGTTTTTTATTTATTGTTTTCTGATGACATTTTATTTTTGTAGTTCTCCATTCTCTCGGAAATTAGATGTCATCACCCAGCCACTTACATACTACAGGAAAATGATTATCATTTCCATCCCAAAGTAGTGACACTGTATATTTGGCAACTACATAGTTTCCCAATCTCTCTCTTGGTGGTGTCCCTAGTGAAATGTAAACCACACTTTTGGACCAAATCGATATTGACGATATTTTTGGGGGATTGAGAATGGGGCCCAATCATTTTTTAATGCACATGATATGATTCATGGTTCACAAGTGCCCCAACCTACTTTATGACAACCACAGGGGCAAACATCCAACTCATCATCCAATGGACCCACTCCCCCACAAGCACCATAATTTGATGATCATTTAAATAACTACATTTCCATTGCATATTTTATTAGCAGAGAGTTATTATGCTACTATGAATGACATTGTTATTCAAGATATAGATACTTTGAAAATATAAGAGTTTCAGGCTAAAGTTTTGATGAAGGAAATAAATTCCCATTTTCACAACTAAATTCCTAATGAAACACTTTATATTCATCAATTCAAAATCAACCAGCAAAGCTTGATGTATTATTAAACCAATTTGTTTCATGTTTCATTTTTGTTAGTACTGACTAAAATGGTAACCTTCTGAATTTCATGCTAAATAGGTTGGAGAACTTAAATGTTGAAGCCTAAGCTTGCTATAACAAATGGGCTAGAGACAAAGATCTTGTTATAATTGCAAATGCAAAAAAAAATAAAAGATGGTGGTAAGTTGTACTATTTTTGTGCATTTACTTGTTGTTAGGAAATCCTATGTTAGTTCTCACAGAAATGAATGCTTTACCGTACTAGTTAGTAATTAGTAATTAGTAGTTAGTAGTTAGTAATTAGTAATTAGATATTATATTGTTATATAGTTATAATAAGATAAATTGTTAATTTTTATTACCCGTGTCTATCCCGGGTTATTAGATCATATTTCTTAGGATGATGTTTTGTTATCTCCATGGCTATATAATAGCCTTTGTAATGTTCTCTTTCTGGTATTTTGTCTGTGCAAATTGCTTTGTACCAAATATTTGATATGAGAGCAGTCATGGAATCCTAAGATATTATTCAGGGTACATCCATTATTATTTTTGGTTGCCCTATTGCATGAGATAAATCTGAGGAGTTTTGTAATATAGTTTAACCTTTTTTATTAGAATTAGCATCTGAGAAGAGTTTAAAACATGAATTTGAATAGAAGGGTCGTCATCCTCTCCTTGTCGTTGCATACTCTGTCATGACCTATCTGTGTCTTGTTTCACGTTCAGATCTATTTTGATATTCATGATCTCTCTGTCGACGTGTTTGGAGCAGAAGTGACGTATATGATCTAAGTTGATCGTGTCACACATATGAGCCTTTATTTTTATATGTCTCTCACACCTGCAGATATCTGATATATTTGCATTGGATCAGTATTGCTCATCGGAATATTCACATTAAGTGAGGTAGAAGGCGTTGGGTTCTAAAGTGTCGATGCTCCAGTGATTCAGCTTGCATTGGATCAATTGCATTCACGTTAACTGCATACAGTTCAAGACTGATACACGCATCCTTAAATGAGCCTATTTATGCAGTTCGTAATACTTCAACGTCCTAATATTTTGAATTTGTTCTTAAACTTAGATCTTCCAAAAATACAGACCCGACTCTGCAAAGTTCATCTTTTGAGGCTAAATCGTGTGCTCCAGGCGTATTTGAAACTCAATATTTGATCTGCGCTCTCGTGTTTCATATATTGAATTCCAATCTGGCCATTGGGTGATTCGAATCTGCTAACTTATGGTATGGGATTATGGCTTTGCCATTTAATTCCAAAGACATGTTCAAGTATTTTTAGTTTAAGATAGGTTTTAAAATATTAGTTTGTAAAATCTTGTATAGAAGAGTCTATAGCTATTTTCTCATACGTAATAATTTGTTTACCAATTCTTTTAATTTTTTAATTAGTTAAGTCTCTAGGTTTTTTTATTGATTTATTTCTAATTTTATTCTTTAGCTATGTTAGAAATTTTGTTGTCAAAAGGCCAAATAAAGTGCCATGTGTTTTCAATGTTATTATTTGTGTTAGGAAATTTAATATTATTTGTGTTTTTCACAACCAAGAGTCAATAAAGGAATAGTTTTTTGTGTAAAGTGTCAGAGTTGAATCGTTAAAATAAATCGACAAAAAAAAAAAAAAAATTGTCTTACGGATGTATTTTTGGTGGAATTCGACATTTGTTCAAAGTTTGTATTTGAGCTCCATGATCAAACCCAATTGAATTAGCAGCTTGATACTAGAGGCAAGAGGCACAAGAGGTTGGATTTTGATCAACGACCTCTCATTAGCCGCCAACGACGGGGCGACATTTTGTTGTGGTGACATTATTGTGGTGTGAGTAATTGCTTTCATTTATTGAAGTGTGTTTCTTTTCAAAGTTCTTGTTTTGTGTGGTTCTGGATGCTGGAAAAAGAGTTGTGTCAGTGCATAGATGACTATCAGTGATCCTCTAGTTGACATGATCCCCTGACTAGCGTACTTCATTAGAAATGGTCTACTTGTGAATACGTTCACTTGCAATGATGACCATGTGTAGCAAGATCTAACTAGCAAGATCCGGTTAGTAGTATGTACTTCGATAGAGTTTGTTTCTCAGTGTTTGTGTGTGGAAATTTCACATTGTGGGGGGGAACATGACAATAATATTCCATATCCATTATGAGCCCAAAACGAATAAATTCAAGGCAATCTTCCAGTGGCAGTGGCAGTTTCCTATGTTGTTCGAGATCGAGTAGCAACGATCGATAATAGTGGCTAGAACTAAGAATATTACAACTCTTAGAGGTGGTAATGTGAAATATTTCCAGTATAGGTTATATTTTTTTAGTGTTGTGATAAGTGAGTTGTTTCCTATGTAATCTCTTAAAGGAAGAATGTGATGAGAGCCGATTATACTACTACAACATCATGATATTGTGGTTGGTAGTAATCCACTGGAAAATCTATCCAGAGGTTATTGGTATTGTCCTAAAAACCATCCATTGTGTGGTTGTTGGTTAACCACTTGGAAAAGCATCCAAAGGTTATTGGTATTGTCCTAGAAACCATCCAGATCATGAGCAAGCTTCGAAGTAGCACATTGCAGTACAAGGCAAGTTTTCCTCATGTTCGCACTAAGGGGGGTGTTTTAAAATCCTATGTTAATACTCATGGTAATTAATATTTTACCATAGTATTTAGTAATTAGTAATTAGATATTATATTTTTATATATAGTTGTAATAATATAAATTGTTATGTGTTATTACTTGTGCATCTCCCTTGTTATTAGATCTTATTTTAGGATGTTGTTTTTCTATCTCTATGGCTATATAATAGCCTTTGTAATGTTATCATGACAAGCTGAATATAATATATTTATGGTGTTTTGTTTGTGCAAATTTCTTGTACCAAATACATGTTACTTATTTTAATTTTTATCTAAGTATATTTCTTTGTTCAAATTCAGTCAAATATGAAAAATTGAAGAATGAAGCATTGGTCCTAGATGTCCACTTTAAAATGCATATAAAAATTTGAATGTTGTTAAATTTCACTGAAGGAAAAAATTGTGCCTCTAAATAATCAAAACACCACATTGAAGAAAATAATTAAGGATCATAGCATAGATCTAGAAATTTTATTCAAGCATAAATTTGATGCATATCCTAGTGTCCTTTCAGCAGGGGATGTAGCCAATGAAGATCAAGAAAATCTTATCAGCATCAATTTTATAGCTGAGGATCTTCTTTAATTAAGAGTATTAAAAGATGATACAAGACAAGAGGAGAGAGAATAATACTACAATGGAAACATAGAAAGCCACTCCACAGACTCAAAAATAATGAGATAAAGGACAATTGGCTTTGTGTTTTCTAATATTGTAATTCTCATGTAATAATTGAATTGTAATTCTCACTTGAGATAATTTGTAGTTTTGTAAACAATTCACACTAATTTAACAAATTATGTGGTTCTATATTAATATAAATTTTGGTGTTCATAACTTCTACATTGTTTTTTATATTTTTTGATATATGTACGATAATGTGAAAATAAATAGCCATATTTATAAATAAAAATAAGGATACTAATATCATTTTACAAAAAAGAACACAAGTATATAACTATAACAATTGGATATGAAATTTTATATTAGAAATAACTATTTGTAATACATACCAAACTAACACTTGGGTAGCTAAACAATTCTTTAGCAAACCATTCTTCATAAACGATTCTCATATCTATTGTCTCAAAGGAATATCCACTTCCAGAATCAATATTAAGATCATATTTGTTGTTCATTATATTATTGACTCCTCTTTTTTCAGTAGTGAACTCCAAATAGAAAGTGCCCTTTCATAAAAAAACACATCCACAAGATAATGTGAAACATACAATCTCAAACATGTCTCTAGATTTTTATCTAATCTTGTTCTAACGTTTTAATTTTGGCACAACTCATATAATAAAAAATATTCACTAATTTTTCTTGCAGAATGTTACTAGGATACAACTTTTCCCATAGCCTTGTTATAGCACCATTTTCCACTGGTTCATTTATATATCGGTATTGATCAATCATTGTAAGTCCAAAATGTGTTAACTGAGACATAATTAAATCCTTTAACAAAATTCCTTTAATTTCAACTCCATTGATCTCTACAGACTTATTGAAATGCTTAATCAAAGCACCCATGTATTTAAGAAACAAATTATTTACTAGTTATTAACCATGACCATCAATATTGTTCCAAAATATGGGATTCATCACTCTCATGGATTCAATAAAGTCATCCCTTTTAAAACAATCTCAAATTGTAATAGATAATCTTTGTGAAATCTTTCTCAATTTCATCTGGATGTCAAAAATAACAGTGTTATATAGAACATGTGTTATGGGGACTTTTTCAAATTTTTGTTCCTACCAATTCACCTCATTTTTTAAAGTATGCAATGGTATCTCCTTCTCATTAATGATGATACAAATATGATCCTTAATATTGAATTTCAAATAGAAATTAAGATCTTTAATATTTGTTAAAATTTTCCAATTGCCAAATACTGGCCCCTTAAAACTGTCTTGGGACAAGTATTAAACATCTATAGATTGGCATACCAACTTTTTCAACTGTATGAATTCAACAATATATATGGATATCTCTTGATCACGTTTCATCAAAAATTTATTTTTTTCAACATGGGGAGAATACCAAATAATTTCAATAACGTTTCCAAATTTGTTAAATAGTAGAATAAATATTTTTCTCTTTCAACTTCCCTATGGTATTTAAACATAAAACCTTCCAACAATGGATATTCTTCAAAAAAGCATTCAAATTTATACATGTAAATCCATCTTGTATCAACATATTTTAGAATATTTTTACCATCAGTCACTCCAATTGTAAATTTTGGGAACTCTAAATTTATTTATTTTTCGTTATTGGATATATAAGCATGCAAGTTATGGATAAACTCTTCCACTTTTGCAACATTTTCAAATGTGCTAGCAATTTTTTTTATGCAAGATTCATTCTATGATCCATACAATGAATTAGAATCATATATGGGGAAATTTTTGTTTTCCTTTGAATGAAAACATCATTTCAACATTACAATTTTCTACCATCTTATGTATATATAATATGTGAGGTTACTGTTAGTGTGAAATCACAACACCCCCAAATGAGTTCAACAGGTTTGCTTTTCTAAGGCAGAGTCATTTGGTGTGATTGCATAATATTGAACTTTCCCCAAGGTGTGGGACCTTACAAAAAAGGAAAGTATCTCCAGATTGAATTTTGGTTCCTTATTCCTCTATTCAGGTGCGTGTGTGGGAGCTTGCAGAGGGTTTATCTCTATACTTAGTCTAAAACTAGCCAAGGAGACAGGGATAAAAGGAGTATAAGAAATAAGAAATGACTAAACTATCAGGTGATGCACAAAAGGAATGATGAACACTTATTTTTCTAATAACACAAACCAACAGAATGCATACAATAAACAAGCACAGATTGCCAGATATGTAATAGAAGATCAGATGAAAGCAAAAGAGGCAAGAAAGGATCTAAAATCTATCACATACGTGTTTTATTGCTCTGTAGATTTATACAGTCCATTACAAAGTAGCCAAGAGGTAGAAACGTAATGTAATTTTGATGGAATGCCTGAACCCCACAAATCCCTTTGCTAAGAGGAGAAGGGAGCCTACAAACCAAAGAATATCCAACCCTTTACAATGAATCCTGCCCCCATTTTTATAGGTTCGATCAGAGAGAAGAAAGAGAGAGAGAGAAGTGGGAAAAGAAGGTCGAAGCTCAACCACTGCTATTAATGCTTCTGATGAAATCTACCCCCAAATCTGTCTTTACTACATCAATCCTTGGTTCGATGCCTTGGAGGAGGAGAAAACGGTGAAACAAATCAAATCTGATTTGGTTGTTGAGGCAAGAAGATCTTGCATTGAAATCCAGAAGATGTTTCCTCCATTTTCCTTCACCTAACCTCCTCAAAATTAAATTTCCATGCCTCCATGGCGTGGATGAGGTCGAGATCTTTCCAACAGTGTCAGATTTGCGATATTTCGAGCCCTGAGTCGAAGTATATGCCCCTTCAAAGTTTGTATCGGGTCCGTACAGATGGGCAGGAAAACAATTTGAAAAAAATGAGTCCCCCTTTTGATATGGGACATGTGGCATCCAAATTAGAGAAAAATTAGACTTACGGGTCCTCAATTTATCTTTTTTCCCTATTGCGGAAAAAACGCAAAACTCAAAAAACTCCCACAGCCTCAAGACTCCGCCTGGACACATGGCTCATTTTGGTTGGCTAGGGAATGTGCTTCCATCTCTGTCTTTGTGCCTTTTGAATGAAAGACAAATTTTCACTTTTTCCTCCGACTCCCCACTTTGGCTTTGGCTCGGGTTCATACGCTAACTTTTTCCCTTGGTGGAGTTACGGGCCATTTTACAACTTTTACCCCTTTTGATACAACAAGGGGAAAAGAAACAAATTTCCCCCAAGACACCACTTTTCCTTGGGACATGCGGTAGTCTGGAACTCGTTTGGAAACCTTTTCTTTATTCAATCTTTAAATTTGCACCATTAAAACACTTGGCAGCCTTCACCGTCATGTTTGTGCATTGACTATTCAACTAACTTGGCCCTATTGGAATAACACGTGGAGGCACCACGCTTGCTTGAAAACCTAACCCAAAGTTTACCTTTGGAGGAGCGTCGAGTTGACACTTGTCAGTCTCCGTAAGCCTGTGGACCTTTCAACGGTCCCTCTTATCCTTTTGGGCTCTGGGCTACATGGCGAGCTCATGCTCATTTGGGTCTGTGCCTTAAGACCAACGTCTTAGAGATGCGCCATTAAGACACTTGGCATTCTCCACTTACACTTTTATACTTAGCCAATTTTGAGGCCCGCCTTGTCTGCCTTTTGGCTCTGTTCTAACCATTTGCTACAGTGGAGGGTTAGCGCAAGTTTGAGTCTCCACCCTAGATTTTTCTCCGGTTTTACGCCAAACTGACACCTAGCACTTCCTTTTTTAGTTGAATTTTCAATGCCCCATAATTTCTTGGGGTTTTGGATGCGTGGAAGCTTAGCACAAGTTTGGGCTCCCTTTTTTTGGATTCACCTTTAGAGAAGCGTCATTAAGACACTTGGATCCTTCTGCAGCCTATTCCATACTTAGTCATTATTTGAACTTTCTTGAACTATTTTTGAGCCTGAAAAACTTTGAATCCTCGCCATTTTTTCCCTTTCTTGCTCCTGCCTCCCTGCAACACTGCCCCTGTAATTTCATTGTTGAGTCTACCTATAACTTGCAGGATGAATTTAAGACACGAAATGGCTTGACAAAGTTGTTTCTTCTTACATAGGGTCGTTCAATTTTCCTCAACCCCACCACTTCATCATTGAGTCCCCCCTCAACCCTTCAAATAGATTTCAGATATGGAAACGCTCAAATTATTTTATTTCTTCTTATGCAGGGTAAAATTTGACTTTCTCGAGCATCTGCTTTCACTCTGTCTAGTTCTAGAACTCAATCTCATGTGTCTGAATCATTTCTCTTCATGTTTTCTGTATGTGTAAGGCTTGTTCTGACAAAATTTACCAGGCGAGGTAAATTTGGGATAACAATTACCTTAAATGGTTATCAAAATTATAAACATGAATGTAAACACATGATGTGTTGTCAAGTGTTGTGACCTCATCAATGGAAAATGAGATAAACCATGCATTTTTTACTTTTTTATTTTAAATCCTCCTTTTCAATCATCATTATACATTTCTTCATTTCCCAAGTATTGATATCTAACCAATGTGATTATAGAATATTATGAAATCCATTTTTTTGAAACAAAATATTATAATCTAAAAACTCATAAATAGGCTACCCTTTTTTAGAATGTGGTAAATAGTTGAGAGCTAACTATGTTTGTCATGTAGATTGCACTCAATAAATTTTCCTAATTGAGTGAGGGTTGGGACACAAAAGGAGAGAGGATGGTGAGAATTAGTGAATTAGGAAAAGGTGGAAAAAAATGGCAGATTAGTTCATCCTTCAGACAAGAAAATTCCAAGAAGAAAGGTACATGGTGGGATTCAAATGTTAGGAGCTCAAGAGTAGGATCAAGGTGAGTCATCTAAGACAAATTTTTTTTGAAAATGATATCAAAAAATTAGAAGTGTTTCTCAATGAAGAATTGGAAGAGGAGATAAAGATTCAAATTACTCAAGCCCTAATTACTAAGTTTCCAAGAAGATGGTTTTCCATTGAGGAAATTACCCAATGGTTTAATCGCCAATGAGGAAGTGGGATCTAATTCACCTTTCTACCCAAAGGCTTCTTGTTGATTCTCTATCTAAATGAAGAATACAAGAATGAATCTTTGAGAAAATTGGATTAGTTGTTGGGTGATGTCATTTTATATCTCCACTGGATTGGACTCTGAATTTCTATGTGTGTTCAGCTTCATCGAGAGACACTTCAGTTTGCATAAATATTTTCACATTACCTCTTGAACACTAGAAACCTAAAATTATTTCTAAAATTTTAAATAAGATATGAAAATTAATCAAAATCGATCCTAAATCCTTGGATGGAACAATGGGATCATATTCTAGAGTATGTGTTTCATTTGACCTTTCACAAAAGCTCCTACAATTCATCCCAATCAAACCCCCTTCGGTTGAATAGGTTTTATTTTAAAAAAATACTAATAAGATGTTTTCATTATAATAAGATAGGTCATTATAAATGATAGTGTCAAGATAGAAGGACACCCTTGATAAAATTTCATTATCATAATTAAAAGGAATTTGTTCCCTATTTTGTCTAGCTCGAAAGAAGGTAACAATCACTTGGAATTCATTAAACCCTCAAACATTGTTTTAAGACACTAAAAATATGGTAAGGGATTTTTTGGGCCATGAAATATTGGCTAAGTATCAAAGGGAGCATGCGCGTAGGACCAGTAAGAAGAATGGCACTTAGGGGAAAGCGCACGCAGGATAATGGCATTTAAGAATGGTTTAAGTGAAACCAGGGTGCACATGGGAAGAAAAACACGGGTTTAAAGGACTTAGCCATATTTGGCATTCTAGATGCACTTAAGGAAAAATGTGAAGACCTGACTAGGTGTGATGAGTGGATAAGGTTCCAGCCTGGAACCTTGGAGGTCAAGAAAAGGATATTGTTACGCAGGGAATATTCCTAGAAGACATCATTGCAGAGAGTGGAGGGTTTGCAAATGGATAAGCATTCACCATTGGAGGACCACATCGACACTTGGCATGTGATTTTTTCATGAGAGAAGGCATGAAAGTGGGTGTTTATCCTATAAAAAGATGTGTTTGGGATAGAGACAGGAATAATAAGAGTGAAGAAGAATGAAAGGGAGGGAAAGAGATAGATAGAGAGAATGCAAAAAGAATAAGAAGCAGAGTAACAAGGTGCTACATTAATGCTAGGGTTTAGAGAACTTAGTGCTAAGGGTTGTAAGGGATGCCATAAACCTTTGTATGACACTAGGATCTATAATAAGGGTTAAAATGGGAAAATTATAGTTAGGGTCTCATATGGGGAAGGATTTACGGGAGTTAAGTCCTTGTCATTTATTGTATATGGTCTGAGATGACCCTTTTGACTGTAATGTGGCTACCTGAACTATGTTAAATAAATATATCTATGGGTTCATTCTTGTATATTTTTCTTAAGGGTGTAAACCCTCATGTCATATGACTTATAATGGCTCATATCCAATTTATTATGCTTATTACAATGTTATTTAATTTCTATAATACACTAAGGTGTGGAACTGTTAGTTGCATCTTCTACCTCTTTAAATAAGTGAATGTAATTCTGCTTCTAAAAATCATCCTCCATTAATGGTGGAACCATCTCACAAAGCTCACATAAAGGAGGGGCTCAGGCCCTCACATGCCTCACGTGAGCGCCCAGTGCCTGTTGGGTGATAGGCCGACGTTCTTGGGGTTAGTAAAGGTATTAAGGGTAAATAAATGACTACATCTTGGTTCCGTTTTTGGGACCTATTTTCAAATTTTTTGTGAGAATGGTGCATGATGACAGAGCGCTTGACCTTGGACAGTGTCGAAGCATGGCTTAAAAGCACTGAGGATGAGTTCACTCAGAGATTTAGTATTAGACCTGAGTTTGATGCATGTAAATGGGTAGAAGAACATCTGTATCATGAGCTATATGAGACCTTCTTTTGTTTGCTTCCTAGTGGATTTGTATGAATGGATTTCAGTGTATGCATCTAGATCAAGTTGGTACTATAGACCTCGTGTATGGACCCAAGATGAGTATCAGAGGCTTTATGATGTTGATCTGACTTGGACACGTGTTGTTGATCATTGGTGGAGTAGAGTGTTGACGAGTTACACCTTGGAGTATGTGATTTCTATGTATTCCTATCCAGAGATTTGTTGAGTTTGAGTTCTTGAGGGAGCCAAGAGGATCATTCTTGCGTGTTATCCCTTTAGCTATAAAGATCCTAATCATTACACTTATTTTAGAAGCATTTCCTATGGCAAATAAGCTTCTTCTAAGTGCTGGGAAAGGAATCTAGGGTGGAGGAAGATGGCAGACCTTGTGGCTGAAAAAGGAGAGGGAAGAGAGATGACTCAAGTATAATGAAGCTTGTGAGAGGGAGTTAGATAGACAACACAAAGTTGTAAGAGTGATGGATTTATGGAGGCAAATGTTGCAGGAAGGAATTGAGGTTCACACAAAGGACATGGAGCTATGAGTAGTCTATGCTACCCCATCTTGGCAAGCATGGGAGAGAGATCCCTTCAACTTCTAATGAGATCTCATCACTTGGAGAAAGGATAGTCATCGGTGTGCATCTGAATCCACCTAGTGACTAACCCCTAGGCACTTAGTTTTCCAAATCTAGAGATAAGTATTGCTAACCCAGTTGGTATTGGTGGAAGTGACCGATCAACACCTAGGAGGTATAACTTTACATTTGGCACATCTATGGCTACACAATCATTTCCTGTGTTTGGAGGTATATTGTCTGGAGCATCATTTGGGCAAATGTTTAGGTACACAAAGCTTGGGTATGCATGTCTGGAAGCGGCACAGGGACACACATCTGGTAGTGATGCAATATCACAGACTATTGGTACATAATTTAGTGTGATAGTGGGGACATAAGGCACGACCACTTCAAGGACCCTTGCCAGTCATGGGAGGAGGATCTGGTGGATATAGTGGAATAAGAACTAGCAGACGTGGTGGATCTAGAGGATCTAGTGGATTAGGAGGAATATGCATGGGTGGATCTAGTGGATCTAGTGGTAGAGGAAACACCAGAGGAAATCAAGGTTCTGGATCAGGAAAAAAAGGGCCTCAACTACCTCAGCAAGTATTTTTTGAAATGTCTTTGCATCTACCAGATTACAAAGGTGTTGAGGATGTTTTAGAGCATGTACACAAATGTGAGCTAGTATGGCACGAAAAGGGGATCACTACCCTAGAACGGAAGGTAAGTTAGTTTACAACAATGTTGCAGGGATGCGCGTGCATAGTTGGTACCAAAAGTATGACCCCCACTAGATAGTGTTAGATTACACCACATTACGTAATGCCTTCTTAGCTGAATTTCATATTCCTGAGTTTGAACAAAAGAGCATTAGTGCACTGAAGGAAATTCAACAAGGTATGGCAGAGAGTGTGTGAGGAGTATGATGCATGTTTTAAGACTCTCTTATCAAAATTATCTTATGATATTCATCCTTCTCAGTGTGCTTAGTGGTTCATTGGTGGACTAATAACACCTTTCAGGAGAGTGTTTCTACAAAAGAATTTCATAGACCTGCGCACGAGGCCTTGGAGGATGCCTTGCGCATGATGAGGTTGTAGGAAGCGTAGATACCGGTGTTAGCCCTTTTCTTGAAGCTCATATTGCTGCAATGGCAAAGCAGCTAGAGAAGCTATCTGTGAACTTGGTGCATGAGACTCGCAATGGCCTATGGTGTACAAATTGTGAGGTAGAGGGGCACACAAATGACAGTTGTCCTCAGAGATTGGTATGTGTCATGGAAGTAGACTGTGATATTTTCCATGAAGATCATGATGCAAGTAGGTGTACTACTACTGCAGTGCATGATCCATAAGAATGTGTCTTGTTATTACAAGATTTGTACTGCTACTACTCATGACACCAAGGATTGTAGATTGATTGACCAGATACATGATGTCATTGATATTGGTATGTGCTAGACCAGCATTGCAAACAATTCCAAGGATGATGGTCATCACTATGAAGGATGTACACGGATGGAGGAGCTCATGGAAGAGGCTTTCACGGAGGATTTAGAGGCCATGGAAACCATAGGAGGTGGAATAAAGTGAGTTCCTGCATGTGGAACTTATTATAATTATGGGTCTACGGAGCACTATAAGCGTGAATTTCCTGACCTACTACAGTTCTCTTGGTGTGGAAAGAAGCACAAGTATGAGGAGTTCCTAGATCTATTTGAACATATGAGCCAACAACACTGAAAAGACAAGGGCGCCAGGATGGTAAGAGTGAAGAAGGCTGACTCAAAATGGATGCCAAGGGTAGTGCATGAGTTTGAATTATAACCTATACTGGTGACGACACAAGTTGATGCTACGTGCATGCCAGGGAGATACCAGCATAGACCATTTATTATGAGGGAAGAGGTGGTGTATGGGAAGTATACGGACCCTACCCATCAGAAAGGAAGTCTATCAAGAGACCATGGATGTAATCAGGAGTATTCAAGGGGAAATTCAATGTTTGAAGGAGAAATCCAGGAAGTTGGGGCAGCAAGAAAAGCATTGAGGTCCCTCAATCAAGTATAGATGATGTTAGGGAGGTGTGTAAAATGTTATGCCAAGATAATATCATTCCTCTATTGGGAGAATGGTTGAGGAATAAGATACCAAGCATGGAGCAGAGCGCGAGAGGTAGGTTTTGCATGCTAACTTCCCCCACAACATCGACTATGATAAGGAGATTAACCTTAAATGCAGTTGTTGATGGATGGCTCCTAAGTAATATTTTGATTGACACAGGTGCACATAAGTCAATGTTCTCACCCTGGATGCCTGGAATCAAATTGGAAGGCCCCCATTATAGCCATCTTCAAATGTGTTGTATATGGCCAATAAGACAAAGGCAATGCCCATTGGTGTTTTAAAGGATGTTGTTATCACTATCCAAGGGGAAAAATTCATTGGAGACTTCTAAGTCTTAGCACTTGTTGAGGTGGAAAACTTTCCAGCGTTACTTGGGTGCCCCTGGTGCTATAAGAACAATGATGACTTGCATTTTAATAAGGGGTATATAAGCTTTGAGAATAAAATAGGAATGGGTTATCATTCCTTTGATAGATGGGAAGTCAACACCCTATATTGAGCCTTTAGGAGAAGAAGACCTAGAAAGAATTTACGTGTGCACTATCTGGGATCCTGAAGTTGTGCAACCAACAAAGGAGGATGTTATTCAGTGGGAAACCACTCTCAATCTATAAGTGATACAACTAGTGTAGCATGTGACAATTGGGCACACGGGACATATGAGTTGGTCAAAAGGTAGTTAAGAGGCTCCGTGTGAGAGTAACAAAGGCGTGCTCAGTCAAGCACCTAGGAGGAAAGAAGTTGCCAAGTTATTCTGGAGGAGCCAACCCTGATATTTTCCTACAAGAAATGGAGACCCAGTGGAGAAGTGAGATCAAAAGGAGAAATATGCTTAGTTATACCTTTCTCAAGACCATAGTATGTTGGTGGGTGACCCATCATGATAACCTTCTAGAGTGGCATGAGGTGAGAATCACATTCTCTGTTAGGTTTGTTCAAAGTAATGCACCTACTATCATACAATATTATCATGGGAAGGAACCCAACTTGTTTCACATCCAAGCATGTGAGAAGGCCTGGATGGAAGGCAGGAAGCCTTGCCACCTTCTTTATGGGTGCATAAGTTGTACTCCACTTTACAAGGTTGCACACGTGCATGGTACATTCACTCAGAGATGCGTTATCAGACAGGAAATTGGAAGGAGTTGATGGCTGACCTCCTTCAAGCTTTCAAATATCAGAGCACCAAGTCCATCAGTGGATGAGGCGTTGTAGGTTGTTAAGTGCCTAACGATGGGAGAGATAGTGCCATGGTGGAGGATAGAATACTGGAATTATTGGGTGAACCTGGTTTAGAAGCACGATTTGATGAGGAAGAATCAAGGAGATACAACTTGGGCACGCATGCATGGAAAAATAAAAAGGAAAATTGGTCTACGTGATCAATGGTGAAGAAGTGGAGAATTTGGATGTTAACCATATTGTAGGTACGTGTGAGGTAATGGATAGTGCTGATGAGCAAGCACACCTACCATGAACCCCTCAAAAACCCAAAAGGTTAACATTGGCTCAGAAACGGAACCTAAAGAGGCTACTATTGGGGACTATTGGTCAGAAAAGGAGGTTTCAAAGATCATTGATCTATTGCATGAGTTTCAGGACTTATTTCCATGCAGGTACCATGAGCTGAAAGGAGTTCACCACTCCTTGGGGGAAATGAAAATCAAGCTAAAGGAAGGATCGCATGCCCAATTCAGAAGAGACCTTATCGAATGAATCTGAATCTTTGCGTCAAAGTCAAGGAGGAGATTGACAAGATGATCACATCAAGCATCATTGATGCCATCGAGGAATCAGAATGGATAAGTCCTGATGGTCATTAGCATTAAGAAGGATGGGAGGATAAGGATCTGTGTTGATTATATGGATTTGAATGTAGTATGTGTTATTGACCCTTTTCCAACCCCCTTCACTGAGGAGATCCTGGAAGGAGTAGCTAGAGTGTGAGATCTATTCTTTCACAGATGGATTCTCAGGATATCATCAAGTTAGGATTGCAAAGGAAAACCAAGAAAAGACAACTTTTTGCCACTAAGTGGGGAAGCTTTTCCTACACAATCATGCCTTTTGGATTGAAGAACGTGCCTAATGTGTTTTTGTGCATTATGGTTCAGGCATTTCAAGACTTCATCCATAAGTTTCTTCAAGTCTACCTTGATGATTGGATGGTATACGGATTAGTAAGGGATCATTGTGACAATCTAAGGCTGATGTTTGAAAGATGGCAATAGTTGAGGATATCCCTCAACATTAAGAAATGTCTCTTCGCTACTCCATTTGGAACCCTGTTGGGGCATATCATATGTAAGGAAGGTTTGTTGGTGGATCCTGCCAAAGTTGTCATTATTGTGGGATTGGGGGAACCTACCAGCTAGAGTGTAGTGCACAGATTCCTTGGGCATACGGGGTATTACGGAAATTTATTAAGGGGTATGCTAAGATCACCATGCCATTGGAAGAGTTACTAAAACACAAAAGTGCATTTCACTAGGGAGAGGTGCAACAGAATGGCATTTGATACATTGAAGAATAAGCTTATCATTACGCCCATATTACACTTTCCTTCTTGGGACAAGCCATTCCATGTACATGTTGATGCTTCGAGGATGGCGATTGGGGAAATCTTAGCACAACCTGGAGAAGGAATTGTTGACCACCCCTTGTGTTTTTCTAGTAGGAAGTTGACACTAGTAGAGCATAACTATACCACTACTGAGTGTGAAGCATTGTCCATGATCTACTCATGTACACAAATTTAGGCAATATCTGCTGGCAACACCCTTTATATTTTACACAAACCACATGGCATTGAAGTACTTAGTAAATAAACCCATTTTACAAGGGCACATATGCTGGTGGGTCATGTTGTTTCAAGAGTTTGAGTTTACAGTTGTCGTAAAACTAGGTAAGAGTAATTTAGGGAATGACCATTTATCAAGGATTGACTTAGGGGAGGACGCATAGAGCATTGACGATACAATGTCAGATGCACAACTGTTTATATTGTGGCACACTGCCCTCTGACTTGGAAGATATTGTTGTGTTTCTCAAAACGGGTGTGGCACCAGAAGGAATGAAGACTTTGGAAAGGAAGCAGTTAGCCATACATGTCGCACCCTACATGTTAATTGGTGGAGACTTATACAAGCTAGGTCATGATGAGGTTTTGTGCATCGGTGTGTGTTAGATCATGAACGCATTGCAATCATGGAGGAAACACATGGTGGAATTACAAGAGGACACTATGCAAGGAATGCAACCGTGCGCAAGATCCTTTTAGAAGGATTTGGTGGGAAAGCATCTACCAGGACTGTATTGATTTTTGTAAGGCCTGTGACCATTGTCCAGTGCCTTGGAAAACTAGGAAGAAGAGATGAGATGCCCTTGAGACCGATAGCTAGTGCAGAACCATTTGAGAAATGGGATGATTGATTTTGTAGGACCGATTTCACCTGCCACGTGAAGGACTAGTTCACACTATATCATTACATGCACATATTATCTTACAAGGTGGGAAAAGGTAGGCACCTATAAGGGATTACACAGTGGAACAACAGCTAGGTTCTTGTGGGAAAATATAATCAGTAGATATGGATGTCTGTTGAGTTTAACAAGTGATAGGGGTACTCATTTCTTGAATGAGACAGTTAGAATCTTGTTGGCAGAATTCATGGTAGCCCACCACAAGACTACCCCCTATCACCCACAAGATAATGGAACCACTGAGGCATTTAACAAGATACTGAGTCACACGCTAACCAAAATTTGTGATGTGGGAAGAAAGGATTGGGATGATAAAGTTTTTGTTGTGTTATGGTCATACCAGACTACTTATAAAAGACCTGAACAAGGCCACACCTTTTCAATTGGTGTTTGGCCCGGAAGTGGTGTTACCTATTGAATTCATGTTACCATCACTATGTATAACACACGTAGGAGGATTAGCTTGATGAGAAAGCACTTGAGGAGAGGATTGATAAGTTAATAGTTAGATGAGAGGCAAGCTATTACCGTTGGAGTTAGAAAATAGAAAAATCTAGGAAGAAGGCATGACATGATAGACACATCAAGAACAAAAAGTTTGAGGTTGGGAAGATGGTTCTATTATATGATTCCAAGTTTCTACGCCATCCTGGGAAATTCAAAGTCCATTGGATGGGCCCATACATTGTATCCTATATACTTGATTCAGGCTTTCCAGTTACAAGTACTGGATGGAACATAGGTTACCAAGCCATTTCAATGGGAGTAGGATTGAAGCCCTACTATAAATAAGTCTTCCTTGTGTTTGTAAATAAGGTAGTATTGCCATTTAGCCTAGGATTTCCTTTAATGCATTTCCTTTCTTTGTGTTTCCCTTTCTCATTTACTTGTTCCCTTTCTTTTTGTTTTGTGTGTGCATTGTGCGCTAGTATCCACTTATTATTTTAAAAAAATTTATGTGCAGAGGACCACACATCTATTTTGTGTGGGGTGTGGAGTGATGCGAACAGTACTGGAAGCTGGTAGTGGAAGTTGTGTTTTGATGGCCCAGTTTGAAGGACCAAAAGTGTGTAGTTATGGAAGAGTGCGCATAGAAAAGGTGAACATAAGGAGTTTGGTGTCAGGAAGGATTTACAAAAACCACGTACAAGGGTGAGAAGCGCAGGAACAACATGAGGTAGGTGATGTCAAAAATCAGGGTAAGGACAAAAGAAGTTCCTTCGGCATGCAAGTGCGCACATAAGGATCTTTGGTCAGTAAGGGTTTTTTGCACACTAGAAGGTTATGTAATTTTTGCACAGGATTGGGTGGGGGGTAAAAGTTTGAAGGTTGGCTTTAGAAGAAAAATCCACCTTTATTGCAAAGGTATGTTGGTAGGTGGCATGGCATTTATTGCGGAAAAAAGCAAAAACTATAAGTAGAAGGTCAGGGTACATTATTGTTTACCTTGCAATTGTGATATCAAAGAGCTCTTGTGAACTAGGGACATCCTTGAAGAAAAGTTGTGAAAAAGGGTTGTGAAGATTTGAGTGCATAGCCTAGTTTGATTAGTGAACCAGAGTGAAAAAAAGAGTACACGGGCATGAGGGAGAAGGTCGTAGAAGTTTTTGAAATCCCATAAGTGAATACACCATCTTGTGGAAAGAAGGGTTTTTCCAGGTTATGGTTCCACAGGCTAGGGCACAAGATTGAAGGGATTTTCATGAAAGGTAGAGCCGCAGAATTGAGCAGAGCCAGGATCAAGAGAAAGAGAAATTTTAGTGACCCAACAGAGAAATGGCACCAAGGAAAGCAACAACCATTTCACCAAAGAAGGGAAAGGGAAAAGGGAAACAAGTTGTTTCCACCAGTTCAATGAGGAATGGTACGCAGAGATGCAATACCCAGATGTTGTATTTCTTGGAAAATAATGGGTGTCTCACGTGAGAAAGATGGCCATGAGTGACTACAACCATCGAATGAGCACCACAGAGAACGAGATGGAATTGGAACTGGTTTTCCCTATAGACAAAAGGACACCAGATGGAATGCCTATCTATGATGATGAGGTAAAGGTGAAGATGGAGAAGGCTGGGTTATTGCAAATCTATGAGTTTTCCTATTTTGGCAAGCCTGAGTGACTGTACCAGTGGTTAATGTCATGCGTACATGAAGATCATTTCTACTTCACAGGACGTAGGATGTGGATAACTCCCTAACTGATTTCAAATTTACTGGTCTTACCTACGAGGGAGAATCTTTTGATGATGACTTGGAAGATAAGGAGGCCATCAAGAAGACTGTTGAAGCCTATGAATACAAGAAGGGGTCACGATACTTTGACATCTCTGTGATTTCTAACCCTGTAATGAGGATGGCCGCATGCTTGGTCATAAAACTAAATGGGTAGGAGAGATGGACATAGATCAACAAGGCTTGGTTGAATTTTCCTATAAGATCTCGAGGGGACCATCTATAACCTCTCGGAATTCATAGCAGAAGAAATCATCATGTCACGTGCGATGGAGAAAATATCATGTTTGGTAATGTCCTCCTTACCATCATCTTTTCAGATATTGGAGTGCCCGATGGGCCAAATAAATTTGTATGGGAGTACCCAGATGAGAACCATTCCCCTGCCAAAATATTTGAGAAGTACACTTGTGACACCATGATGGCCACCCACAAGGTGCCTAGAAAAATGGTATAAGTGGATGCGTGACATTTCGTGCAGAGTGGAGGATACCTGAGTAGTTACCTATTTTACTACAAGGTGAGGCTGAATTTTCCATATACCAACATTTTGTATTGGCAGGTTTACTCTGGTAGATGGTCACCAAGGGTCCCTAGTGAAAATTTCCATTCTCCTTCACAACACAATACTTCCAGGCCGGAGTCAATAGATTCAAAGAGGAAAAGAAACTAAGGTTTGACCTCAGCACGGTAGACAAGGATTACCATCATTTGTGCAGGACATTGATATATCCAAAGAAGCATGCCTATGTGGAGAATTATGTCTCCCATGATGTACATATGGTGAAGCCAGTAACATTTCCTATTGCTGGGAGGACTGCAACAAGGGTATACCTATGCATAAGGCCAAAGTATGAGAAGGGCACTTACGTTGAAAATGATGTCTCTATCCCAGAAGACCCCACCATAAGGAAGAAGGCCACACTGAGGAAAAGGGAGAGAGAGGAGGCCCTTGAGAAAAAGGCACCAAGTGCACAGACAATGCAATCTGTAGGTGCGCACGATTCAGGCATAAGGAAAAGCACCTATGCATGGAGGAAGAATGTCCCCCACATAAGAGAAAGAGAAGACACCTGAGGAAGAGGCACAGAGTAAGAGAAGGACCCTGTGAAAGAAGAGTCACCAGAGTTTCACCTAGGGAAGAAGAAAAATAAGAGTCTCCTATATTGGAATCACCAGTTAGGAAGAAGCAAAGAGTAACAAAAAAGGAAAACTCAGAAGAAATAGAGAGCATGGAGGCTGACAAGGGTGAAAAGGGATGATGAAGATCATGGAGAGGCTTAGGACCATCTTGTGTACAATGTACATGAGTCAGAGGAGGAGGGAAATGAAGAGAAGGATGAGGATGAAGGAGGTGCTCATGGAAAGGGGGGAAGTGAGGAAGTCAACATGAAAGATCAAAGGACTCCAAGCTTGACCAAGGAGAAGATAGAGGATGCCATAGAAAGGGAGGTAGCAGGCATCATAAAATACTTGGTGGATCAAGAGGTAGAGCGCAGCACCAAAGAAGTTCTCAAGGAGACGGAGGGAAGCAAGAGCGTAGAAAAGGAGTATGGAAGCATGGGTAGAGATCCTAGCTTTGGTAAGCTTCCCAAAGGCAACATGTATAGGAGGAAAGGATATGGTAGTGGCGCAAGGAACAAGAGATGACCTACATCGATGATCCAAATAAGGTACTGTGCACATTTCCAAAGT
This sequence comes from Taxus chinensis, assembly GCA_019776745.2. Lineage (NCBI taxonomy): Eukaryota > Viridiplantae > Streptophyta > Pinopsida > Cupressales > Taxaceae > Taxus > Taxus chinensis. Next base: position 724,116,953 of record CM034149.1, on the reverse strand, counting down.
ACCGTGCCTTCAAACCAACTCCTTACATGGTCTTCTTTCAATGAAGATGGTGCATACCCATGCACAAGGAAGATGTTGTATTGGCTTTTGAGTCCTGCGTTGATGAGCCCAAATTTGAGGTCAACCGTGAGGCGTTGATGAAGATACTAGATACCAAGGGAGTAAACCCTCTGGTGAATGCTCAACAACTATCAGATGAGAAATTTTGTAACGCACTCAACAAAGTGTCAGTGGAGGTTGAGGCGAGGATCTTTGGGAGAAATGACAGAGTAAGGGTCCTAGAGGAAGAGCTTGAAAAGAAAAATGAAGAGATCATTGAAAAGGACAAGGAGCTAAAGCAGGAGGAGCTAATCAGCACATAATTAAGGCGTGAATTAAGGGAGGAAAAGGAAAAGGTGTGTGAGATCCATAAGAAGATAGAGACTATTTTAGATGCCATAATCTTGAAGCACCTGGACCTGGCCCCGCTGAGAAAAAATACGAGTCAACCATGCAATGCTTGGAAGACCTAACCCGCATCCTCACCATGGAGAGGCATCCACTCACATTGGAATCAACAGAAGAGGCATTGGTGTGCCAGAAGGAGGAAGAAAAACTAAAGATCGGGGAGAAAGTTACTCAGTATTTTGAGCTCCTTGCCACTGTGAAGACTGCCACGTAAATGGCTGAGGCTGTTTATGAAAATTGCGCTGACAGAGACAGGGTAGCAAGCATACTAGTTGTTACGCATGAGGCAGATCTGAAGGAGTTTCAAGAGAAGAACAAAGGAAACATGGTGGAGTGGGATAAGATCCTAGCCAAGGTTGATAAAAATTTGGAATTAATTGAAACCTTGTGGGGTTCAATTAAGAATCAGCTTAAGGAACTATATCCCCAGGTCACCCGCAGAATGGACGCACTGGACGATCTTAGCAAGAGCTAGAAGGAATTGTAGACACGTTGAATGCTAAGAGTGACGAATTAATTTTTGATGAGGTGAGCACTTTAGTGGGTGACCTACTTCAGTAAGTGCAAGGTGAGGTGGATGCTTGGGAAAATATTGAAGCAATGTAAAGAAATAATTCCCCCTCCTCCTACAACAATAGCAGATTCTTCCATTATTTCATTCTTTATTCAAATTATCCATGTCCCACTATTCTTTATTCTTTAAAGAAGCAGGATGTTTCTGAGGATGGAGAACACGCTTAGTGTGGGGTGATGTTGGGCCTTGAAATATTGGCTAAGTACCAAAGGGAGCGCACGCAGGACCAGTAAGAAGAAGGGAACTCAGGGGAAAGCATGCAGGACAAAGGGGTTTAAGAAGGGTTTAAGTGAAACCAGGGCACGTATGGGAAGAAGAACATGGGTTTAAAGGACTTAGCCATATTTGGCATTCTAGATGCACTTGAGGAAAAATGTGAAGACCCGACTAGGTGTGATGAGTGGATAAGGTGCCAGCCTAGAACCTTAGAGGTCAAGAAAAGGATATTCCATGCAAGGGAATATTCCTGAAAGACATCATTACAGAGAGTGGATAAGGTTTTCAAAGGGATAAAAATTCACCATTGGAGGACCACATCAACACTTGGAACATGTGATCTATTTAAGAGAGAAGGCATGAAGGTGGGTTTTGATCCTATAAAAAGAGATGCTCGGGCTAGAGATAGGGATAATAAGATAGAAGAAGAATGAAATAAAGGGTAAGAGATAGATGAGGAGAATGCAAAAATAATAAGAAACAGAGTAACAAGGTGATGTAGTAATGCTAGGGTTTAGAGAACTTAGTGCTAAGGGTTGTAAGGGATGCCATAAACCTCTGTATGGCACTAGGATCTATAATAAGGGTTAAAATGGGAAAATTATAGTTAGGGTCTCATATGGGGAAGGATTTACAAGAGTTAAGTCCCTGTCATTTATTGTATATGGTCTAAGATGACCCTTTTGACTGTAATGTGGCTACCTGAACTATGTTAAATAAATATATTTATGGGTTCATTCTTGTATATTTTACTTAAGGGTGTAAACCCTCATGTCATATGACTTATCATGGCTCAGATACTTTTTATTATGCTTATTACAATGTTATTTAGTTTTTGTAATACATTAAGGCATGGTACTATTAGTTGCATCTTCTACCTCTTTAAATAAGTGAATGTAATTATGTTTCTACAAATCATCCTCCATTAATGGTAGAACTGTCTCATAAAGCTCACATAAAGGAGGGGCTCGGTGCCCGCGCATGCCTCGGATGAGTGCCCAGTGCCCGCTGGGTGATAGGTCGGCATGCTTGGGGTTGGTAAAGATACTAAGGGTTAATAAATGAATACATGATTCAATGGAACTCCTCTCTCTTTTTACTGAAGTGATCAGCTTGGATAGAGAAAAATCCATGGATGTGCTCAATGAATGGTTGGAACACAATAAGGAAATTGAAGCAATATCTAAAGGGGATATTATATCCGAAAAATAATTAGCATATGGGTCGGAGGATGACTTGGAATTACCTATCCTCCCTAATAGTTTAGCACTATCTCAGAATGGCATGAAAGGTACTAATTATGGTCCTTCAGGGGAAAAAGGTTCGTAAATATAAATAGGAAGTGGTGAAGGAGGTGAGAATTAGAGAGAAAAAAGTATTGAATATCTCAGATCTAGAATCTAGAAGGGTGAAATTCCTTCCTAATAATCCATAAAAATCCTTTCCTAGAATGTTAGGGGATTAAATTTTCCCTAACAAAACAATGTTTGGTCAAGCGTTGTATTTTTTCTGCAGATGTAGGAGTGGTTCTTTTGTAGGAAACTAAGATGATGACAAAGGAACTAGTGAATAGATGGTCAAAAAGTTGGAAAGGCTGGTCAGGTGTGTTTTCACTAATGCTCAAGGGTCATCAGGTGCTTTAGGTATTCTTTATAAAGTTAATAAAACTTAGGTCGAGGTGGTGAAATAGAATTCAAATTGGCAGCTCTGTCAAATTTATTCTGTGGGTGATCAAGAAGAATTTTTTATTTTAAATTTTTATGGTCCTACTAATTTTGTGAGTAAGAGAATTTTGTGGCAAGACCTTTTTGAGGAGATGACATCCAAGAAAGATAGATTGCTCCTTCTAGGTGGAGATTTCAATGTTATTTTATCTTATAGATATAAAATCTGGTGGGCTTATTTAAAATACTTAATCCCAATTTGATTTTCATAACTTTGTTAAAATTAATTCCTTGGCGGATATTAAACCAAAACAAGGGTGGTTTACATGGTCAAATGGAAGACTGGGATTCAATAATATTATAGAAAGGATAGACTAGATCTTAGCTAATCCAACATGGATTCAAAGAGATATTCTTGTTGAGAGCTTGGTTCTACCTTGGTCCAAATTTGACCACTATCATATTTATACTTTCTACTAATCATGATGAGGCCCTAAGGAAATCTCCTTTTAAGTTTGCATTAATGTGTCTTAGGGACCACATATTACCATATTTAATAAAATCTTGGTGGTCATCCTTTGGTATCAGAGGTTCAAAAATTGAAATTTCTAAAAAACAAAATTTTAGAGTGGAATACTTTGCATTTTAAGAATATTTTTCAAGCAAATATTATATTGGAAAAACAACTTCAGGATCTGAATGAGGAAATACATGTAAGTGTTATGGGTCAGAAAGAATTTTTGAAGAGAGAAAGAATTGCTAGAAGAACTAGGATAATTCCTTTTGATAGAAGAAGTATATTGGAAGAAAAAGTAAAGGGGAAATTAGCTTAAAGAAGGAGACCAAAATACTAAATACTTCCATGCCTCAGTCAAAGATAGTAAAAGCTATAATTTTATTTAAAATATCAAAAATGGTAATGGGGATCATATTTTAAAACACGATGGGATAAAAAAGGAAGCAATAGATTTATTCTCAAATATTCTACGGGGAGATATACAATCTCCATTACAGACTCAAGAAGAAATGCTCAAAAATATCCCTCCTCTAATGTATGAGAATCAAAACAAGTTGTTTATGGATCCTGTTTCTATAAAAGAAATAAAAAAAGTGGTGTTCTCTTTGGAAAATAATAATGCTCCTAGTCCAATGGCTTTCAAATGAATTTATTTCAGGAATTCTATCATATTGTGGGGGAAAATATATGGGTAGATATGGAGGAGTATAGGAAATTCAAAATGATTTTAAAGGTATTTAATTTCACCTTTCTAATCCTCTTCCCAGAAGGAAAGGTTGGAATCTTTTGATGATTTTCATCCTATTTCCTTATGAAACACAATTTACAAAATATTTTCCAAATCTATTGCTTTAAGATTAAAGCCTCTATTAGACGCATCGATCTCACAAGAATAGAGTGGGTTTTTGCTTGGAAGATTTATTTCTGGAATTATTATAACACATGAGTTGATGCATTATTTATCCATTAATAATGTGTCAGGTATGTTCCTTAAGTTGGACATTAGCAAAGCTTACGATAGAGTAAATTAGAGATTCCTTATGAAGACTACGTCAAAATTCAGTTTTTCCCCACCCTTTTGTGAATGTATTTTTAGATGCATCTCTATAAATTTTTATTCAATTTTATTAAATGGATCATTAGAGGGATTATTTGAGAGTAGCCGAGGTATCAGACAAGGATACCCACTTTCCTCCTTTCTCTTCATTTTAGTTGTTAAAGCCTTGGGAAGAGCTTTAAGGGGAGCTGTTTAGGGGGGCTTATTCAAGTTGAATGGGTGGAGAAGGACATTGATCTGTTATCTCAACAATAGTTTATGGATAACACCTTTTTTGTGGGTTGCTTAAATACAAGAAGCCAAATAATTCAGAGCTATTTTGAATTCATACTCCAATGGTGTTGGTTAGGTAATTAACAAACAAAAATCAGTAATTTTTTCTTTAATTCTTCTAGAAAGATTTCTTAGAGGATTCAAAGGATATTTGAATTTAATTTAGGAAATATTCCACATAAATAATTGAATATACCCCTATTTACTAGAGCTGGTAAATCCATTATCTGGGGGAATTTACTGAAATCCTTTTAACATCGCCTTCAATCATGGAAAGGGAGACGGTTGTATTTTACCAGGAGACTTCTTATTATCATGACCATTCTCAACGTTATTTCCATTTATATGTTATTAGTTCTTAAAATTCCTGAATTTGTTTTATTAAAATTAAACAAGATAATGAGAACTTTTATTTGGAAAGAAATGGAGCAGGTTCAAAATATTCCACTGGTTAAATGGGAAACAATTACGTTGCCAAAAAAAATGTGGGGGGTTGAGATGATAATGGAAACATGGAATATAGACTTGGGAGAAAAATTGGTTTGGTATTTTTTATCCAATCCCAATAGTCTGTTGGGAAGAATCTTAAAAAATAAATATCTTACTGCTCCTCTTCAAACATCTCTTATTTCCATTGTCCAACTTCCACGGGGTTCTCATATTTGGAACTTTATTCTCTCCTTCCGATCCATTTTTATTCTGTTTGCATCTTGGTTGGTTGGAAATGGTGAACTTTAACTAGCTTCTGGGATGATTCTTGGAATGGTTTCGTAGCATTAGGGTATGGAATCTTGAATTCCAAGATCTAAAAATAATTCTTATTCCTCTTTAGGGTGATAAAGCTAAAGATTATGGGATAGGATTCTCTCAAATTTCTCTTACAATGGCTTGGAAGGAGTTGGAAAATATTTCCATTTATGAGGAAATTAAGGCTCTTTTCAAATACGAGTAGGTGATTAGAGAAGTAGCACTCCCCTCAAGATAATAAAAATTTATGGACTTCCTCTAAATTTGGTAATTATTCAAGTCAATGTGGTTATAGAAAATTAGTTCCCGAGGCTGGTTTTAAGGAAATAGATGGGAAATATTTTTGTTCCAATTATTTCCCTCCTAAGGCTAGAGATTTCTCATGGATGGATTTTAAAAGAAGAATTATCACTTTAAAAAGAAGACAAACAATGGGTAAGGAAGGTTCGACAATGTGTGTCTTATGCTATGTTGTTGAAAAAGACACTGATCATCTATTAGTTCATTGTCCCTTTTCTCAGAGTTGATGGAAGTGGTTGTGTTCTAAGTTAAACCTTGTTTGGTTATAACCATCATCTCTTTCTTCAATTATCCTCTCATAGCCAAAATCTAGGACCAAAGAATGTTTTTCTTCTATTTGAGGTTGGAGTCCTTTTCTTCTTATTTGAGATTTATGGTGGGAATGGAACAAAAGAATATTCAAAGAAGAACCTAGTTATAGATAATTTATTAATAGGATGGAACTATTTATTTCATAAAATGTGTCCATTCATTAGAAAAAAGGTGTCCCCTTTTCTTAAGAGGTGAAGAGATATTGAAAAATTCGACTAAGATTGTTTTATAATCCCCTACATCATATAAAAATCTAGGGATCCCTTCTAACCTGAGAAGGAAAACAACAATTTGGACTCCACTTCCTTCAGTTTTTTCAAGTTAAACTTTTATGGGGTTGTTAAAGGTAATCTGAGTAAATCAGGAGTCAGTTGTTTGATTAGAAATGATAAGGGAGAATTGGTGATGGCAAGATCATTTCATTTATCTACTAAAACATGTAATCTGGTAGAGATTCAATATTTGGAGAGGGGATTAAGAATGGAAATTGATTTGAAAATTTAGAATTTAAAAATGAAGGGGAATTTGTGGAAAAAATAATTGGAGAATATTATTTGGGTTTGGTGGGTCAGCCTTGCATCAATGCACTGGTGGAGGCCACTTTTGTGGGTCATCTTTTGATAATTCATCCAGAAAAGGAAATGGGGATGGGAATCAGTTACAATTTGGTGCACCCTAAATACAGGGGGGATGGAGGATGTTTTTTCTCAATTTTATTTATCATCTATGTGAGTTATCACAATGGCATAGGTGTTCCAACTAGGTCTAATTCACAGAGCCATATTCATGGACCTAAAAAATGATATGATGTTTTATTATATTTTGTTGATAAGGTTATTCAATTTTGTAAAGAAAAATATTTTAGGGTTCTTCACATCCCTTGTCTGGATATAGAAGCACTCATAACTCCACTCAAAGAAGGGCCCTATGATGAGAACATTTATGTCAATTTGGGAAAGATTCCTATGAATGGCTCGTGAATTTTCTCCATATCAGCTCATTCAACGGTTGTAAGATTGAAAAACCACCCAACAAAGGAGATCAAAGAAGAGGTGGATGTGGATATGTATGCTATTTCCTTTGATTAGTGGACTAAGGGGGTTTTTCTTATTTTTCATCAATTGGTGTTCAGTTTGGGTTCTATGTGATATATATACACTTTTTTATTTAAAAAAGTCACATAGTTAGGGAATTAGTCTTTGATAAATGCTTGTTAGTGTAGAATCACAGCACCCCTGAATGCCTACAACTAGATGGGTTGAGACTCTCAGTGTGATTGCACCACATGGAGCATCTCTCAAAATGTGGGACCTTACGAGTTGAGAGAGCTCTCCGGATTAAAGCCCATTCATATTCCTCTGTTCATGTGCATACAAATATATTGCAAAGGGTCTATTCTAAATCTACTCTATTTTACCAAGGAGATGGGGTCGAGGAGATGCAAGAAAATAAACTAAGCTAATGAGGTGATGCACCAAAGGAATGTTAGACACTTGTTTTGCAATTTAACACAAACCACGAAAAGTAATACAAACACTATGCACAAATGACCAAAAATGCAATAAGAGATCGGGGAGACAACACCGAATACATGAAAGGGTTGAGAAACATCCACAAACATATATATATATTATTGCTAGGAGTTGATACAGTATATTACAGTGGCCAAAAATAAAAACTTGCATTACAACCAGAAGGAGAGGTTAGAAAAACTCCACAAATCCTTCTATGAACAAAAGAAGAAGGGAGGTGCAAAACAAAAACGTCCCCTTTTATAATGAGCCCTGATCCTTCCTTTATAGATTTGGCACAGAGGGAAGAAAGAGAGAGAGAGGTGGGAAAACTAGTTCAAAGCTCAACCACTGGTCATCAATGCCTCCTGTAAATCCACCCCAAATCTGTCATGTCTACATCAATTACTTGTTTGGCGCATCAAAGGAGGAAGAACGACGGATCAAATCGAATCCGATCTAGTTGTTGGGGAAAATAGATCCTGTATTAATGGCATGAAGACATTTCTTCATTTTTTCCACCACCTAACCTCTCCAAAATTAAAGTTTTAGATCTTCATGGCGTAGATGAGGCCGAGATCTTTCCAACGGTGTCATATTTTTCAGATTTCGAGCATTGAGTCAAAAGATATGCCTATTTGAAATTTGAATCAGGTCCATACAAAATGGCGGGAACCAACTACCAAAACGGGTCCCTTTTTTAAAAACTGAATGTGTGGAGGGCTGGCACATGTTTAGGGACTACTTTTGGATTCTACTTTTGGAGTTGCGTCGAGCTGACATGTGGCTTCTTACGTAGCTTGCTCAGTTTCCTCATGTTTTGGTTAAGTCCCTTTTGTGCTCAGCGGGGTCTTACATCTGACCGGGACACATAAAGGCCTGGCATTCATTTAGAAACCTTCCATAACTCTTACTTTTGAAATAGCCTTGTGCTGACACTTGGCACCCTCCTCTGGCCTGTCTCTACTTTGACTATTCAACACCTAAGGCCTTTTCCCCTTTTTCGGATCCTAGGACATGTAAAAGGTCCGCGCTTATTTGAAACCCATAGCTCTAGTGTAATTTTATCTAATTCACAAAAAGCTTTAGGATGTAACATTTTCATGCCTCCGTAGACTCTTGGTACTTTTCATTGCCCACTCAATTATAGTGTTATTGGGTCTTGCATACATGGTGATTCTCCAGCGCTCGTTTCACCAGTCTTGTAATGTTTCTAGGAGCAATTCCTTAGCTTGTATTTCACGTTGATGCAACTACGTGATCACATCTCCGTTGGAATTATGCCCATACTTAGTCAAACTTGGGCCCTGAAACTCTATGCCATTCTTTGACTTGAATGAGTTGTAAAAATTTCGCACTCAAATTGAGAATCCATTATTTGGGATACATATTTTTTTCCCATTTGCTGAGCTGATATGTAGTCGCTTCCGCTAGCACCTTTACTACTTAGTCTTTTCTTAGTGCCCACCCTGTCTACTGTTCCACAATTCGACTGTTGGATCTACCACTCTTTAGTGCTCATTCTAGGAAAAATGGGGGTATGGTGCATGTTTGAGTCTTCCCTTGTGCATGCCAAATCATTGGAGAAATGCGCCACATGGACCTAATTGGCAGCATCCATTGTCTCTTCCGTACTTAGGTCCCTTGGTAGATGCTCATTCTGAACTCATTTACAGCAGAATGTAGGAGTTCTAACCTACTCTGTCTCATTCTCAACAATCTGACGTGTCTGATCTTGTCGATGTAAATTCATCATGTGTAGTGTCCCCGTACCTAGCTATCGCAAGTTACAACGGGCCTATAGTATGAATTGCTACACGTCCATATCACTGGGTACTATAGGTGACGGACCCAATTTCTTTAATATCAAACTTGCTCGAGGTCATTAGAAATCTTTACGTAGGCGATACCACTCCTTCTCTAGAGTCACACTATAACATGTTTTCAGGATTTGAAGATGATTTCTTTGGTAATCTTCTGTAGCGGGAGATAACCTTCTCTAATACAAAACATGATATGGGGAACCAAACATAGTGATAATAATTTGGTCAACTCACAAGACCATCTTCCTAGGTAATTTATTATTTTATCAAATTCACCCCAAAATAAATCAACTTTAAAAGAATGCAATGCAAGAATGATGAACCAAACTACATAGATAACATGATTTCGGATCCACGAATGCTTGACAACTTTGGGTTCACTCTCAATAACCATAACCAATCCATGAAGTACAAGGATGATCGTAGAGTACAAAATTGTTTTGACCCGAGGACTTCATCTATACCTGCAATGGACTATGTTCGAACTAAAAATTTAGTTTCTGCTGCATTGGTCCAATTTTGACCTAGACTATTCTTACAGGCAGCTATAGTGATCTAGCATAGCTCCCTGAATATTTTACACCTTGGCTATTGACCTTCTAGAGCAATCCGAAAAAAAATTATGTTCATAGATAAAAATCATACACTCTTTACATGAGACATGCTAGAGTGTGCAGAAGCACTTCTTAGCTAACTGAACAATGATCATATTCTACTCCTACTGCATGGAAAAATAGCCAGAGATATAGGAGGCTAAGATTAGATCCGATGTACTGGTAGATGACGAAGAAAATATACCACTCTGTCAGTATGACCTCTAGCCTCTATGCATGAGCTCAACACTAAATACCTAGCCTTGTCCTGGATGAGTTAAAAAATATGACCATGAAGCCGGTCCTTCACAGCCTCCAAAAAATCTAACTTGGCGATATGCTGGAACTTACTAAGAATCATATCTTCTATATGAGTGTACTTATTTTAGTGTTGCATTATGTCCCTTGGCTTTAAGAGAAATTGCAGCTGATCCTTGGCTCCCACATTGGAGCCCATACTCAGGCTTCAGAAGCAGGCCTTTACAAATAGTTGGTGAGTTAAAAATAATAACTCCCAAATTACAATGTTGCCTATTTAAACAAAGGTATTTTATCTGGGCATTATGCTTATCCTAAAAATAATAGGACCTTAATTCTTTATGCCTACAACTCCAATAATATAGGTCTTCAAATATTCACACAATATTTTCCTCATTTGGATGGTGTGAGAGAGCTTCTCACAATCATCCTCACATCTCATTCTCCTTCCTTCTCTTGTGAATGGACATGGAGGTTTCATATCTTCTAACCTGTGGTGTGAGGGGAGCCTTGTTATAGGCGTAGGTTGCCCAAACTATATTCCTTAAATACCAAATCCACCATATCCATGCCAACAAAATTGGTTGGCTGAGGTGGTTGGAAGGTCGTCGAGTTTGAGGGAGGAAGGTCTGAGGTTTGAAACTCTCAACCCACATTTTTTCCATTGAAGCAATCCTGCAACTCAGATAGATAATCATGTCTCCATTTTCATGTTCTATGCTTTTCGTGTGCTCAACCTGCTGCTACCACGTGTGTTGTCCTGACCCACCACTGTGTTACACCCATTGCTCTCGATCGTCGAGTCCTCCCAATTTGACCACCGTGTGTCTCAGCTCGAGTCTATTTTTTCAAGGTTGTGTAGGTTTATCCCACATTTTTGGGGATGAAGTGGGATAGAATAGAATTTTGAAGGCTTAAACTACCATGGCCTGTTCCACATTTGGATCTTGGTACCACTTTATATTTCTCCATCCATCCATGTGGGCCAACAATGAATTCAGGCCCTTGGAGATATCTCGAATGACAAGGGAGTAGTTGGAATGCCACGTAGTGGCTTGGTTGGTCCATACTTGAATGGTGGCTTCAAGATGGCATGTCAAATTGATGTATAACTCTATCTGATCCTCTTCAGTTTAACTATGGAGATAATTATAGCTCCTCCACAACTGGTTGTGCATCTAAGGATCAAATCAGCATCATGTTCAGATAAAGTGCCATTAGGGACAATAGCATTCATGGAGTAAATTGACTGTTGATATTGGTCTATAAAGTTCTTGTTCTTCTTCTCCATAGATAAACTCAGACCTGTGTTGACCACTAGCTAAGGGCTCAACCCAAACCTCCTGAAGTAGCTTGACCATCAAGGGGATCTTTATAAAAATGAGTGTCAAATAATGGCAGTCACAAAATCTTTAGATTGTCTGTCACTTTCTCCCGATTTTGGGCTCCACCTCTTGTCATGTTTTCACATCACTAGATTAGCTTGAGTTTCCCCCTAGCATGAGCTTGGGAAAGCAAGAGTTGAGTAACAGATTTCGGTTCAACCAACTTTGCCTACATTGTCTATGATTTGTAAACTAGCTTGAAATTCTTGATCCATTATAAAGGCGATGGCTGACTATGTACTAAAAATAAATGTTACGATACTAATTGAAATATTGTTCAACCGAACCTAGGAGATGTTAGATCAGTTTGATAGACCCATACTGGTCTTAGAAGCTCAGTGCAACTGACACAGCTCCCTGATTCTTGACACCTGCTTGAAATGACCACCATTCCACTTCAAAGAAAAATTGACCTCTACATGGTTCTAATTCAAAGAGTGTCTGATGTTGAATTCCACTCTGTTACACAACAAGATAACCTCTACACAGAGCTAAGTCTCTATTTGACAAAAGTATCCTACAATCCATTGTGCAAGTTCAACCAAACTCTTCAACCATGAAGTCAAGCTTCTCTTGAGAGCTATAAGGAAAAATTGAAAAGGGCCTGAAGCATGGACAAGAGTGTCCCTGCACCCAATATGTAGAGGTCCCTTAGCCATTTGAATAATGGGGCCCACTAATCCAAAATCATGCCAGACCTCGATTTTTTGAATCGGATCTCCAATAGATTGAATTATTACACTTTTTCTCAATGTCATTTTGCCATGCATATCGTTTTTCATGATAATCACCAGCTAGCCCCCATCTGTGCTCTTTGGCAACTAGAATCATATGGGTACAGCATGGTATCTATTCTCTAGATCTGATTCCATTTTTCTACATTCTTACAAGATTTGACAAATATCATTGCGAGAGTCCACTACCATAATGCTGCTGTAATCTGTGGAAGGTATCCGAGAAGGAAACTGAAGTCCACTGAATTGCACAACTCCATGATCATTAGCTGAAGATAGATGAAAGATGAGGAAGGTAAGAATTATTCTTCAATGGATGGATTCATGGTTAGATTGGGTCTGTAACTGGCATGAGTATGCCTTATCTTCACCAGATGGAGATTTCCATATGTGACTTGCAAGTGTTCTTATGAAGACAAAAACAAAGTACAGAGAATAAATACAAGTTTGTACCTACTTAAGATGAAGGTTTTGATTGATGTTTCTAACGAAGAAGTGCTCCAAAGAATTTGAACGCCATAGGAATACCTTGTTCTTGTTAGTGTAGAATCACAACACCCCTAAATGGCCTAGGTGTGACCAGATGGGTTGCATACTCTCAGTGTGATTGCACAACATGGAACATCTCTCAAGGTGTGGGACCTTACGAGTTGAGAGAGCTCTCCGGATTGAGGACTGGTTCCTATCCCTCTGTTTAGGTGTACATACAACATATATTGCAAAGGATCTATTCTAATTCTACTCTATATCTACCAAGGAGACAAGGTCGAGAGAGATGAAAGAAAATAAACCTAAGCTAACGAGGTGATACACCAAAGGAATTTTAGACACTCGTTTTGCATTTTAACACATACCATAGGAATGTAAAACAAACAACTATGCATAAATGACCAAAAATCGCAATAAGAGATCAGGGAGACAATAATGAATACATGAGAGGGTCGAGAAACATCCACAGATATATATATTATTGCTCAAGAGTTGATACAGTATATTGCAGTAGCCAAGAGGAAAAACTTGCATTATAACCCGAAGGAGAGGTTAGAAAATCTCTAAAAATCCTTCTGTGAACAAAAGAAGGGAGGTGAACAAAAAATAAACGACCAACCTTTTACAATGAGTCCCGACCCTGCTTTTATAGATTCGAGCCTAGAGGGAAGAAGAAGAAGAGAGAGAGAGCAGAGAGAGGTGGGAACCCTAGTTTGACGCTCAGCTACTATCCATTAACGCCTCTTGCAAAATCCACCCCAAATCTGTTGTCTTGACTACATCAATTTCTTATGTTCGGCACCTTGAAGGAGGAGGGAACAACAGATCAGATCAAATCTGATCTGGTTATTGGGGCAAATAGATCTTTTATTAATGGCACTGAAGATGTTTATTCAGTTTTCTCCCCACCTAACCTCTCCAAAATTTAAGTTTCAGATCTCCATGGCGTAAATGAGTCTGGGATATTTCCAACGGTGCCAAATTCGTCTAGATTTCGAGCCCCAAGTCGAAAGATATGCCTCGTTTGAAATTTGAATCGGGCCCATATAAAATAACAGGAAAACCAGTTACCAAAATGGGCCCCCTTTTGAAACCAACTACACATGTGGAGTGCTAGCGCATGTCTGGGGGAAGCCTATATATTTTGATTTTGGAGTGGAGCGGGGCTGACCCGTGGTTTCCTCCATAGACTTGCTTAATTTTTTTATGTTTTTTGGTCTAAGTCCCTTTTTCTCTCGGTGGGGTGATATATCTAACCGGGGACACGTGGTGACCTGACACTTGTTTGGAACCCTTCCCCTTAATTCTTACTCTTGAATTAGTGCCATTGTGCTGACACTTGGCACCCTTCACTGGCCTATCTCAATTGCATTGACTATTCAACCTTGACCCTGTCCCCTTTATGAAACCTGGGACATGTGGAAGGCTCCGCGATCACTTAAACGCCCGCTCAGGATTTTACCATTGAAGGAGCATCGGGTTGACATGTGGAAGCCTCTATAGACTCTTGGAATTTTCAATGGCCACTCTTACTTTTTTGGGTCTTGACTACATGGCGAGCTGGAACTCATTCGGGAGTCACTTTTTGGACTGCGCCTAGACAATTGCACTGATGCAACACGTGGCATCGTCCGCTGGTTCTCTATACTTAGTTTATTTTGGGCCTGCTCTATCCCAGTTTTAACTTGAACTACATGGCAAGCCAACGCTCATTTGGGTCTCTTGCTTTTGGATCTACCTTTGGAGATGCACCAGGCTGACACATGGCAGCTTCCACTAGCACCTTCTATACTTAGTCTTTTTTTAGGCCCTGCTCTGTTTGCACTTTTGACTTTTAGCTGTTGACTCTGCCCCTGCTTTGGACCTGGGACATATGGGGGCCTGGTTCAATTGTTCAAGTCTGTCCTTTTTGGATTCAATCTTTAGAGGTATGCCGCTTGGACACTTGGCATCATCCGATGTCTCCTCCATACTTAGTCGATTTTTGGAGCTCATTCTAAACCATTTCCAGAGCCTGAAGACTTTGAACCTTCACCATCCCTTCTCCTTTGAGCCTCAAGTTTCTTTGACATTGTCTTCTCCTTCCCTGACCTTGCTATTCCATTTTAGAGCCCGTCTACAATCTGTTTGTTGGATTTGAAGCATGGATTCATTTGACGGAGCCATTTCTTGAATTTCTTTTTGCACGGGGTCGTTTGATCTTTCCCAGGCCCTTCCACTCCATCGTAGAGTCCCATTGTAACTTGTTTGCAGGATTTTAACGTGATTTATCTCGTTTCTTCTCTGCAGAGTCGTGGCTAGTCAATTTTGTCGGGGAAGAAAATAGTGATAACAGTGCTTATGGCATAGGTTTGTTCACTATGTAAAGTTCAAATCTTGGCATGTACAAGGAAAGGGACCCTTCAACCCCAGTTTACCTATCAAAAAAATCATAATTAAGTTGTATTTTTTTCTTCTTTCTTAATGAGATTTCATAGACATTTCTAATCATTTTCAAATTCTACTGTTTATCTATTATGCACACATTCTTTCACATTTTTCCATATATTTTCTTGTTTTATTTGTCCCTATTTTTTCTTATATGTCACATATATTTTACCACAATGTTTCTCAATTATGTTCATCTTAAGTTGCATTTTTGGGTCCTTTCCAAGTTTCAAACTATATATTGCATATCTACATTTTGATGGAGTATCATCATCGGGAATTTCCTCTAGTATCATCTTCCTTACTACAGAATTGCAAGTAAAATTTCCAACTAAATTTGGTGTTTGATGATAAGTATAAATGTCTTCTTATTATTACATATTGTAATCAATAATCTCCTCCAGTGAAACACATAATAAGGATTTCCCTCGAGTGGACACATGTCACCATCAATAATATTTTGAAGTGGTGAAATTTTATTGGGATTAATTATTTCATGTGGAATATCATTATCATTATTTTCTCCATGCAAAAGGGTTTTGTTATTTATTATTGAACCTTAATATAAAATTGAGAATAAATACAAATAGAGATAATAATTTAGTACATGTATTTGGTGTGGATTTCGGTTACATGGCCCCTATATTTCCCTAAAAATAAACACCAAGATAATCGATAAGTTCAATTATTAATTGTGGAAAAAAACAAAAAAAAAAATCATAATTAATTAGAACTACACTCAAGTTTACATTGTTGATTTTTAAAGTTGTGTCATCATGTTTCACCACTAGGATTGTAGTCTTATAACATGGTTATGTTTAATGGTCGACAAGGTGGACGACAATTTAATTAGTGGAGAGAATATACCTATCCAATTCCTAGTTACAGGTTAAGTTTTAAATGCATGTGATGGTTTAACACTTACACCTTGGTTATTGTGTGAGATTAATTTTAGGTTTGACAATCATATTTATAAGAGGTATAGTTACTAGGTTTACATAATATTCATCGTAAAGGTTAATTAGGCCTCTTAAATAAAAAAAACACACAATAATAAAGATAAATATACTCATCCACTTAAGTGCAATGTAGGATCTAATGTGGGCCCTTGGATTAGATCAATGTCTTTCTTTGGATTCCTAAATTTGGTCAAATCCCTATAAATACTAATGCAATAGTTTAAGTTTCATTTTCTTATTCTCTTTATCATTTCTCCTATTGTTTTGTTGCTTGTTGGAAGGTAAATCTCTCATGGAGGCATCCACAACTAACTTTGTCTTCGATTAATTTCATTATATTTTCCCCCATTACTCTTATTAGGGTTTTGGAGTGGGTGTGTGTGTGTGTGTGTGCATCTTCCAAACCCTAAATAGGATATAAAAATAAAATTTAATATGTGTGTGTACACACACACACATTGTTAGTATCTCATTATATGTATATTTTTTGTTTAAACAAACCCTAATGTTTGTGCATACGCGTTGGGGTAGAGTTAAAATGTACTATGGTCTATGAAAAAGAGGGATGATCAATCCATAACAATGGCTCGGTCATGTTGTGTTTAAGGCCAAAGGTTTGACTATGTATAGGGTGGGTTGAGCCTAATAGCCACAAAGGAGAGGGGGGGAGTGGGTCAACTTTGTCTCTGCCCATAGCAACCCAAAAAAATCCATATATGGTTCATGGCGTGTCCACAATGCATTCCAAATGGGTTTGAGTCACACCTTTAGCCATTTAGGGTAGGTTTTGGTTTAAATTATATATAATATAAACTATTATAACATATACAATATAATATATATAAGATAAACCTTTAAATTATATATATATATATATATATATATATATAACTTAAACATTTAAAATTTATATAAATATATTCCTTTATTCACTCATATATATATATATATATCATAATTGTCTATATATTTATTTCTCAACTCAAATAAAATCCTTGTCTTGTAATTTGATATAGAGATAAGCAAAACAATTACATTTGTGAGAAACCAGGGTAATACACATCCATTCTTTTGCTAATATAAAAACAAAGGGTGAGGTATTAGAAAGTGCAACTAAGACATAAACATAACCAAATTCATTTTTGCAACATTTGTATCAATCATGCATGGTTGTATCAATCATGCATGGTTACCATAATGCAAAAGTTATCCACTACATTAAAAACTTTTTAAAACTTCTTCAAAGAGGTAAATATGGAAGATATAGTTTTATAATAGCTTAAATTTTCACATTTATAACCAACTTCTTTCAACAAAAAATCATATGATACAATAAATATTTTTATTTCCTTTCAAATGACAATTATACAAAGGTAGTTTTCTATATACTTGAGAGAGACAAAAAACAAGTTTTTTATGTTGATTTTCAACAAGATATCACTAAGCCAATTATATTCTCTTTATAAGCAAATAACATGCATTTTTATTCAAACACCTTTGCTATTTACAAAATGTATCTCGATATGAAACAAATAATACAAGAAACCCAAATTTGGCCAACAACTAATTTCACATAAGGAGTTTATATTCACTTTCAATATACAACAAAATATAGAGTATTTATCCTTCCCAAGAACATCAAAATACTTATGACACAACAATATACATTTTGAATGTAATAGTAGAACAAAACTTATTCAAACTCATGCACTTATCCATTTACAGTTATCTACCACAACAACAAGGTGGATTTCAATAAAGTAGAGATACAAAAACATGATATTTTAACATAAAGGTGACAAGACACTAAACTTAATCACAATTCTTCCACTTCCTTCTTCTGATGTACCAAACCAGACCAAAGAGGAGGTGAATGTATATGTTTACCTCCCAACCATATAATGGGGGAAAATCTCATCCCCATTGTATCCATGAATCCCCCCAACTCTAAAATAAGACTCCACGACCAACAAAAAAAGCTTGAAACACAAGTATAACAAAAAAAAAACTGCACAGAATTCCAAAATTTTACCAAATAAACACAAGTGAACCTTATTTAGGATACATAGAGAGAGGGGAAATAATCTATCTATGCTAAAACACAACAAACACACTATCAATCCAATCAAGGCTTGTAAATGGGAAAGGTACAGTCATCCTTTACCACTTATAATCTCCAACTAAGGCATTGAAGATTAGCCCTGTAGTTCCTTTGTAAGAAAAATAACATATATTTACTCCTTAATGTCTCCCCTTAAAACCTACAACCACTTATGATCTCCATGAAGGCTAATCTCACATCCCTTTGGTTCCTCCATTTCAGTATCATACATGATTTAATTTTCTTCATTTTTCCAAACTTATCCCTCCAATGATGATCTACAATTTCCCCCATATACACAACCACGCTTACTAGCCTCAATTTTTGTGCTTAGAAAGTAGCAAAACATCAATGAAAAATCATCACATGTACTCAAATGAGAAATAAAAAAGACAATAACCCCTCATTAGGGAGAGAGAAAAGGAAAGGAAATAACCATTTCAAAAGGGAAAATACAAGAGGAATGATAACTTACCTCTTGCTCATCTTTTCCCACCAGATTCTCAATCAACCAAGCACTTCCTCAAGAACTTCCAAAAGTATTCCAAAATCCAAGCAACCACCTTCCCAAGTAAAAAAAATTCCCCCAAAATAATATAAAAGGTTCTCGGTTAAATAGGAAAATTCCCAAAGTGGAGCATTCCATAGGATTATTCCAATGTGGTATCTCGATCCCCCGTGAAAAAAACATGTGCCCACCAAAAATGTATTAAATTTATTTACAATCCTACACGAGATTCCTTACCCACATAACCATTCCTCTTACATCCTCCTTATAAGTGATTTAACCAAATCAACCCAAAACCCAAAATATAAGAAACATAAAAATAAGAATGATAAGAAAGAAATAAGACAAATCCAAAGAGACTCACATCAAAAATTACGTAACTTAGCAAGCAATCCAAAAAGGTCATATCTCATAGTCAAATTAAAATAAATCATAATACAAAACCCAATATCTTATTTCAACAACAACTTGCAAATAAAGTACTTACAAACCTTACACTAGATTAAATGTAAAAGTGGACAAAAAGGATTTCCAAGGCTAAAATATGGCGTCCATTTTGAATCCCGAAGTGGCCAAAGATGCCTACAGAAGTTACACCTGGCCTATATGGGTAGGTGTATGTGATAATTTTTGGAGTATGTGACAAGGTGTACTTCTCCCATACACTACCTAACAAGTGGCTTATCCAAATCCTAAATCTGAAAATTTCCATACATATTAATTTTTCACCAGCATAAAAATTAAGCTCAAAACCACCCAAAATATGAGTAAAATAATTAAATCATTAATCCACAGACTTAAAATTTAACAATAAAAGCAAGATTTTCAACAATAAAATAAATTAAATCAACATAAAATGTCCCATAAGTATGAAGGAAAAACATTTACAAGTAAAAATGCAACATTTAAATTACACGTGGTTCACTATACACATATCCATAAAACCCTATCTACTTTTCAAGCCTGGGTGACCTATGTTGGTCATGGAGCTTCATGGGAGTTATTCCCCCTTCATCCTCCTTGGTATTTTTATCTAAATTTTATCTATGTAAATGATTCTTGAGAACATGTTCAATATTTGTACACTCAACACATAGATCATACTTTCTCAAAATGATAGGTACAACTTGAAATTTAACTACACACAACACAAGGAATAATTCATTTCACGTGTAAATCAAAATACACAAGGAATCATTCATTTCACGTGTAAATAAAATATGTACAATCCAAAATCATCAATTCAATTTCAAAATTCCCAAAACATCTAATCAATATATTCATCGTAATTATCAGATAGCTATTTTATTTCTTAACAATGTTTCATATTTACTGCATGAATGTCATATATATAATCATCCAATTTTTGTTATTTAAAACACATGCTCTAAAATTCACTTATCATCTGCATAATCTTGTATAGACAATTAAATTTAATCACACATAGTGTTTTAAAACATTTATAGATTAGTTTAAATTATGACTAATAGTTTCAACATCGCTTGCTCTAAACAACAAGATATCGGCAATCAATAACTCAGTTTCTTTCACAATACTTAAACATTATAATGTCAAACAATTTGAATCCATATAAAACACATATTTCTAGCATTGGTTATTTATAATATTTAATCAGCTTTATAATTGTTTTTTTGTCCCTATATTCATCCCTTAATTCCTTTGATCTGATCAATTATTTTATTCATAGTTATAACCATATAATTCATTTGTATTATCGTTTCTAATTAATGACACAAAAATATTATTAAAATATATCATTATATGCACAACATTTTAGTTTTCTTCCATCACAATAATTGTGTGTGTGTGTGTGTGTGTGTAATTATAATATAATAACAATAGAATTTTACGTCTCAAAGTAGTTTTGTATAACAAAATAGCTAAGAACCTCATGCCAAATGATACATGATCACCAAAGTAGTGTAAATTTTACTAATAACCTAACTATGGGTTGAATAGTGCCACAAGAAAATGAGAATAAAACCCATTTTTGTGGCTAGCTAAACTAAGATAAAAGGGTCATTTTTTTGAGTGGTCTACCACGTTTTGATTATCAATAGAATCCATCTAATCATATTTTAGTGAGAAGCCATGGAATCCCATCGAACAATTATGAAAAACCCATGGCTGGTTTGAAAAGGGTGTTAGTTTACATATGGACGCTTCCTATGTATTTGGACAGTTGCAAGATAATAATTTGTAAGAAGCCAGTTATGATGTAATCATACATTTGTATTAACATCATTGGATTTTAAAAATGATGGCACTTTTGCATGCAAATAGTTGTGCACTTAGATGGTTGTTATGAAGGAGGATGGTTGTGATTTTTTGTTGGGTAGTTGTATTTTAAGTCATGGAAGAATTATAATTTTGCAAGATCTACCCTCGATCTTAGAGTTTTATAGGTATATATATATTGGTGAATGTGCCAGTTTGAGTTTCAAGGTAGCGGTGATATACATTCATAACTATGAAATTTATTTCAAACTCTAAGTGATTGATTAACTAAAATGTGGAATAAGTGTAGTTAATATAACTAGGAACAATAGTAAATAACAATGAATAAATATAGAAAGTGACCCAAATAACTAAACTAATAAAAACCTGAAACCCTAGTTGACAAGTAGGGTTGGAAAGAGCTTAGCTGATTCGATGGCTCTTTTAGACTATGTCGTAAGATGAACTAGATAAAAATAATGCATATGTGACCACACAAGAGCTCTAGAAGACACAAATCTAGTTTGTTTGGCTAGAATGGGGTGCCTTGGATAGGATCAGGGTGCCTATGGGCACCCTAGTCTAAGTTTTGGGCACCCTAGTCTGTGTAGGAGGTACAAAAACCAGCTCTAGAGGGTCGAATGATGATCTAAATCCTTCGCTTCTTGTTACATGTAACTCGTTACTCTATGTCAGATGTCACCAATGATTAGTGATAAAAGATATACCTGCAATACCACAAAACAAGGATCAAACCCTAAAAAAAAAGTAAATGAAGGGGTTGGATTGTCCTCAAAGGCTACAATGGTGGACTTAATAAGTATTACACTACGTCTCAGACCCGATGTAGTTATATGTGTATGTGTGATCATGCCCTAATTTTCTCTTGTGTCAGTCGCACTTTTTGAAAGTAGCGAGCAATAACTATGTGTAGAAAAAATATAATAGAATGGTGGATTGAATAAAATGAAATTCCCTCCTATGCTTGTGTGATGCATGTGAAACAACCTTATGCCTTGTGATGGATCTATATGGATGCAAATGAGCTTTAGATGGATGCGGCCTTAGATAATGATAGTATTTCCTAGTGCTTGGTCCCTCATTATGGTCTCATAACTTTATATTTATATGGTTCTCTTGTTCTAATTTCGTAACTAACCCCAAAAAGGCTTAGCACTAAAAAGATAAGAAGCTCAAATGGCTAGAAAGTTCCCAAAAAGTGGTGGGAAAGTGTAAAAAGGATCCGGGTGCCCCACCTAGGACTAGAGCGCTAACGAGTGCCCCATTACTAGCCTAGGCACCCCAGTCAAGTCTAAAGTGACAAAAAGTGTCAAAAACATACTGGGCATATGTACAGTCAAGGTCGGGAATT
This sequence comes from Taxus chinensis, assembly GCA_019776745.2. Classification (NCBI taxonomy): domain Eukaryota; kingdom Viridiplantae; phylum Streptophyta; class Pinopsida; order Cupressales; family Taxaceae; genus Taxus; species Taxus chinensis. The sequence continues at coordinate 724,094,448 of CM034149.1, read as the reverse complement.
ACAACATAATGTAAATAAAAATGACTAAGAGACGGGGGCTAATTAGTACTTTCTTCACTCAAAAACCATATGAATAGTAGTATAAGACCGGGACTAAATAATTTCTTAAGTGCATGATTTTGTGTCTACATTTTCCCCCACTTTATGTTGGTGAGAAAAAATCTCGGTAACATAAAGTAGATAGATATGCGTACCTGATAATCCATGTAGAGTGATGTAGAAATGCACTAAAGGACTAGAAAAAGCATGGAATGACAAAAATATGATGGAGCATGGAAAACTAAAGCTACAAAAGTGCAAAAAAGTGATGAGAGTGAACTTAGGGTAGAAATGTACCTGCATGGCTAGTTTTGGTGTGTGCTACCACAAGATGTTGTTGTTTTTGCCCCCCATTTTGTTGTAGTTTTTTGGTGTTGACTGCTTGTTTCTCATACGGATAGAAATGCAAGGAGAAAATGATCAAGAAGTTGAAATACGCATGTATATATGTCAAAAATGAAAGTGTACAAGACATGCATATATATGTATGTAAAAGCACTGTAAATGTAAAGTACATAAAAGTGTAAAATGGAACATGTGCACTTGATCCGTGATGAGAGAAAGGGTGTAAAAAGAGGATATTGTTTCTTGGGTTTTTTGGGCGATCTGACAATGCCATATGAACCGAAGAAGTATACAGAGGAATTTTGTTGTACTTCTCCAAACTTTTAACTGTTTCCATTGAATATATGTGTGAAGAAATCTATGTACTACCTGGTCATTTTTTGGGTGATTTGATGGCCACTGGCAATGAAGAAGTATAGGGAGGAATTTTGTTATATCCTCTAACCATGTAACTTGCTTCCAAGAATGCTAAGGAAAACCATGTCATATAAAATTTATTATGTACGGAGTTTTGTAGACTGGTCAGGAACCCACTCGCTGTATAGTAAACCATAATTTCAAGAGGAGGAAAGTGCACTAAATTGAAACAAGTGTAGAAGTGTTGTGTAGAATGTAAAACCCCAAATGATGGCTCCCCCTATTTGGGGACGTATGCGACATCGCTGAATAGGAAGAAAGGTGGCCCTCAAAAGAGGACCAACCGCATATATTGTACTCTGATAAGTCTTCCTTACAAGGGGAAAGGGAATGCACTTGGGTAGAAATTCAAGGCATGTGCACAAACAAGAAGGCTAGCCAAAGCCAAGTGTTAGTACCACCAAGCATGTATGTATATCACAATGTGTAATATAGGACAAATAGTACGTAAAATCTACCAAACAAAAGTAGTAATGTAAACACACAAGAAGACAGAGTAATCCGTACACAAGTGGATTGCAAACATGGAACACCACTCACATGATGTCACAAGATATGCAAGGCCATAATGGCCTTACATACAAATAAACAAGTGTGCACACCAAACATAGGGAAAGGCCCACATAGGGAAAACAAGTAATAACAGATGAATGTAACAAATAAGTATGGAAAGAAAATATCCCTGCATAACAAATGTTGCACATGAAGCACCTGTTAGCATGTTATAAAGATAACCAGTATGTCAAAAGCATGTATAATCAACTGTAATGCAAAGTGCTAAGTACAAAATGAAACAATATCACCTATGAGAGATGAATGTGGATGCCCCTAGTGACCAGTGTAGGAAGGGTAGAAGGGAGAGCATCTCATGTTGCATGTGTAAGAGACTTGTATCTATGATCACAACTAGAATAAAGACGTGAACGCGCATGTGTGTGATGATATAGATAAATGACATACAAGAGATCTAACTAGAATGTGTAATAAAGTGACCATGAACAAGAAAAAGTAAGCAAGAATAAAATCAACCATGATATGTAGTATGTTGTGGATGGATGGAATGGATTGAAAAATGGAGTGAGGAGTCGTGTGCCCCCCCGAGTGAATGGAGAATGTATACAATGAGGTTCATTTGGTTTTCCCCCTCAACAGTCAATAATGAACCATAAACGAGAGTGTGTCATCGGGAAATGGTCGAAAGTGTGTGTTGTGTTTAACGCATTGTGATGAATGTGTATGTGTATGTACAGATGACATGCGACCTAGAGAATGATGTATGCGTGAACCCTTATAAACCTAAGCGTATATCACGACAAGATGATCAAAAGAGTGATGATGTAGCCTAAAGTGTATATGACTACAAGATGAATAGAGGGAGTGGTGATGTAGCCTAAATAGCGTATACCACTACAAGATGATGGAGTAGGTGACCATTTAGCCTATAGCATATGTCACTAACCTAGTGAATATCGCATGATGGAAGGTCAAATGATAAACGTGTGAGTATGATAAGGTCCATTTGATTTATAAACCCTCGGATAGTCGAAGTATGGACCGAGGAACTAAAGTGCATCATAGGGTAGTGAGTGTAAGCGCATAGAAGACAATGTAGTATGTGTGATGATAATAGATGACCATATGATGAATAGAATGTGTAATGTATGATGTATAAGATGCAATGTATGATGTAGACTAAATTAGTAATGTAAGGATGTACAACGATGTATTATGTAAAAATGATGACTCGTAGACCATGAAAGTGTTAGATATGTATGATGACAACTAGTATGATGTGTACACATGATATGTAAATGTAAAGACTAATATGATGTAGTAGAATATGTAAGATGTGTATATGCGCAAAGGTCGAAAATGATGTAGACTAAATGTAGGATGTAATGATGTAATATGTATAACATGAGATGTGTGAATAGAAACGCAATGTGTAATACCTATGGTGCAGTGTGTGGGGTTCATGTGTAGTAATCCCTCAATATTCAAGTGTGACCCGAAGCACAAGAGTGTGTCATCGAGTAATGATGATGCTAAAATGTATGAATGAGTATACCTATGTTATAAGGTTGATGTATGACAATGTCAAATGAGAGATATGTACTTGATGCTAATATGATGGAGGGGGTATGTATTAGATGTGATGCCCCCCAAGTGTGTACATATGAGTGAACTATCCAATGACAGTGAAGGAAAAATGTCCTTCATCTGATACATGTGATGATGAAAGCGTATGACCGTGTGCTCTAATAAGGGTGGTATGGTAGACAAACATGCTGTGTTGGTGAATGAATCCTATGTGCATGTGATGGATGAATAAATGATAGAATGTCATGGCATAGAAAATGTGTTGGTGATGGAGATCTATGTGATGCTAAATGCACGAAGGTGATGGAAGACCCACGTGGAATAAACTGAGGTGGTGATCTATGTCGAGATGCAGTAAATCTCCTAGGAATGGGCCTATACCTATGTGTAGGACTAGTACGAAGTGATGAGCGATCATGTAGACAATGCTCAAGTAGGTGAGCTAGGAGTAGATTGTTTCTTTGAGTAACATAGAGTGTGATGTACTAGATGAAGTAGATGATGTGTTAATGACTGTGCAAAGATGGAGACCATGGGAGTAGAGGAGGGACACCATCAATAGAGATAACTTGATTGTTTGTGAATAAATTTAAGTCGCAAATGATTCATAGAGATGATAGATTGAGACTGATAAATCCAATTGAGACCAAGAATCATATCGCACCCCATCTGGAACTATGTTTCCAACAGAGGAAAGGAACAAGCATAGTAAGAGGACCAACCGTAACATGTAGTTATACATGACACCAAATGGTTTTTTAAAAGGGTATTTCAATTTGTGAATGGAGGGTAGCCAATAGTCTTAAGAAGTGAAATAGAGCATGCACTAATGGGCCACGAAGGGTCAACCTTAGTATTGTTGATGGAAACCAAAACCAATAGATGCATTAATGTGTAAATGATTAGATGTAAAAGTTGCATGATAATCAACATTGGAGAGAAAGAAATGACTGGTGGTGAAGTCATCAGTATCTGCAACTAAAAAGGCCAGAGCTTCTGATGCAGGAGAAGGCACTATGTGATATACATGATTAGATAGATGAGTTCAGTTTTTTTGTGTCATGTTTGGGTAGAGGGTTATTAAAAATTTTGAGCTTATGATTTGTCATTGATAGGTGCAAGCTGTGGTAGATTCTCGGAAACGCTCAATTTGACCTTTATCAATCATTACCCTTGAATGAGAATTCAGAGTCAAAAACAACGATCAGTAGAGTGTCCTACACATTGATGATAATCGCAATCGGAATTTTCATTGATAATTTCATCCTTTTGGTCGTGATGGATCTAACTTGTAGGAGGAGAATGAAATGCAATAAGGTTACTATCGAGTAGTTGTGGTAACAAAATTTGCAATGGAGGGATATTGAATCTAGAAAAAATAGTGCACTAAATGGTTGTGATTGAAGCTCCTTGGTAGTAGATGCTTGCGTTGTAATGGTAACCTTTGTATCAGATGATTTTATCATAGAATGGCTTGAATGTTGAATTTCCATGAATCCATATAGAGGATGATGCTTGCTCCCTGATACTTAAGCCATTCCTATAGCTAAAATTTTGGTTTCACAAAGCTTAAGAGTATGAATAAATTTGATCAAATGAAGGAGAAGTCTCAAAAATTAACAACTCTCCTAGAGAGGTGGCTAGAGGCTTTGAATGAATAGATATTGGAGTTCCAAGATCTACAAGTACATTAGAAATCTTATAACTAAGTTGTTTATTATAGGACAAGATATTGTATGAACTCAAATGTTAGTTAGATCATTGTTTAAGTTTTGGTAAAGTTGTGCATAAGAGATCTTAGATCTGAATGTTAATAGAGAAGTGTGTGAGAAAATTGATCCTTAGCGTGGAGATGCAGATGAAAGAGAATACATTGAATGAACAGCGTAGGTAATAAAACTAACGCATTGCATAATATTGTAAACTATGTAGGGAAAATCTTAGCTAATATAGCGTGATCGTCCACATAAGTCAAGGCATGCTACATGAAAAGTGTGGAGATGACTATTGTGGGTCACCATGGCCTTTAAAAATAGACTAATTTGGGAGAGATGTGAAGTTAGGTGGTAATAGATAAGTGGATATTGCTAGAGTGGAAAGGGCGTATGTACACAATGAAGTAGAATCTAAAGATGATGATCCTCAAGAAGTATAAAATTAGAGGCTGGCGAATTTGATTTTGTAAGTCCTGATATAAAGACATGTTAAGTCAAGAGTGTTTGAGGAAGATCCAAGCTCCATAGTTAGGGGTAGTCATAAATGAATGATGGGAGCACGTGGTATTTAATAATAGGAGCAGAAACATAAGTGGGTAGAGTGGATACAATGGGAGTCGAAGATTGCAGTGAGAATAGAATTTTAAAGCTTCACGAGTTTTGCCTTATACAACGATTAAATTATGCAAGACATGAGGAATATGAGTGAGGGTAAATTCACTCAAAGCTTGTCAAAATTCAATAATAGTGTTGAGGGTTGATCTTGGTCAAACATTTGTGTTTTCATCATATGATTGGTCTCAATTATCAGATGCATCTATTTCAGTGAAGAGGCAAATTATTTGAGTTATCCAAAGGATTTCTAGTAGGAGATACAGAAGTAGGGATATTAGCCATTGGTTTGGAAACCCTACGGGTGAATGAGGAAAAACTCACAATATTGAAACTTCCCAAACACATGATCCACTAACGAGTGATGCATGCATATGAAGAAGAAGCCAATGGAGGAATTGTATTCAAAGACCGGGTTCACCAAAATGATTAAATAAAATTGGGAATAAGACGTATTTAATCCCAACAAGGAACAACAATAAATAACAATAGATAAAATGTAGTAAATCAATATAGAAAATGACCCAAAGACTAACTAAACTAATGAAAATGTGAAACCCTAATTGACAAATAGGGTTGGAAAGACAAGCTTAGCTGATTTGAATGGCTATTTGGTTATGTGTTATAGGAATGAGCTAGATAAACTTGAATGCAGTTTCACCACACAAGAGTTTTTGCCGAGAAGAAAGATGAATCTAAGTCGTATTTTTCTAGAACCCTGGGGTCATGCTTCTGTGGATGAGATCAGGGTGCCTATGGGTGCCCTAGAATGAGTTATAGGCATTTCCTGGAAATCTATGTCAGGAGGTATAGAAACCAACTGCTGGACAGGGTCATGATGATCCATCTAAATCCTTGATTAGCTTCCTGTCATGTGTAACTTAATTTCTACTCCTGTGCTAGATGTCCTGGACCAATGATCAGTGATCTTGAAGAAAGTGTCAATGCAAGACCTGCGAAATAAGCATCAAACCCTGAAACAAAAAAATACAAATGAAGGGGTCAGACTATCCTCAGCCTTTCACAATAGTGGACTTACTAACTAATTGTTTCACATACATCTCAAACCCAATGTAGTTCTCTCTCTCTCTGTGAATCTCTCTCTCTCTCTCCTCTCTCTCTCTGTGTTTGTCTGTGTGTATGATATGTGTACTGTGTATGTCTGTGAACTGAGTGTATGTAATGTGTGTATGATGATCATTCCCTTATGTTTGTGTGCAATCACATTTGTTGAAGTAGCGAGATTATAATCTATGTGTAACAAAATGTAATAAAATGGTGGATGGAATAGAATAAAACTCCCCTCCTATGCTTGTGTGATGCACAATGAACCATCTTTGTGCCTTGTGATGAGAGGCTAGATGGATGCAAATAAAATCTAGATGCACTTAGATGGATGCAACCTTAGATGGATGATAGTAGTGAATAGTGCTTGGTCCCTCATTATGGTCTCATAAATTTATATTTTATGGTTCTTTTTCTAATTTTGTAATTAACCCCAAAGAGGCCGACCACCAAAAAGATAAAGAAGCTCAAACTTTGCTAGAATAGCTACCGCTGGTTGGAAGTAGGTCATGAGAAAGTTTATAATAGGATCAAGGCACCCCAACTAGGACACCAGGGCATCAATGGGCGCCCCAGTCAAAGCTAAAATTCTCTGTATAAGTGTCAAAAACCTAAGTATTGGGCATATATTCGAGTGAAGGTCGGGAATTATGACATAAAGTAAATAAAAAGTGACCTAGAGATTTGTGTAAATTAGTACTATGGTTCATCTTGTGTATCCATATGAATAATAACTGTAGTGCCTAGGACTAAATAATGTCTATAGCTCCATGATTATCTGTCTACAGTGAGGTCCTTTACTTCTAGACATGTTTTGATTGAGACTCTAATAGACTTTGGACATTTTAGTATGATATTTCAAAATCATAAATATTCATTTGTTAGCAAAAATTGCCTATAATATTTATCATTATTAGGCTTAATATATATGATGTCATGTAATGTATATATGCTCTAAGGGTGGTAGTATGTCAGATATATAATGTATGTAATATAGTTGGGTTTTAATTGATTAATTATTTCTATATAGTTTGATTTTTAAATCTAAATGATCATATAAATCAAAGTTAGGCAAGGACTGAGCATATCACATATAGGTCTTGATTTTGTACTTTTCATTATGTTTTATTATTTTATTATTGTAAAATAATACACTTGAAAGATAAATATGATATTAATGGCCCTGGTACAATGGCCAGAAATAGTGAAAAGGCATGGTGGGGTCTTAAACAAGTATTGTTCCCTCAATAATCAAATTGTACATGTGAATTGTGTTTCATCATTGGGTAATGACTGAGTTAAGGAACAAGAAATAAAATGTGATGTAATTGATATTAATGGTAAAGTGTGTGTGTGTGTGTGTGTGTGTGTGTGTGTGTGTGTGTGTGTGTGTGTGTGGTCTTGAACAAGTATTATTCCCTCAATAATCAAACTGTACATGTGAATTGTGTTTCATCATTGGGTAATGACTGAGTTAAGGAACAAGAAATAAAATGTGAAGTAATTGATATTAATGGTAAAGTGTGTGTGTGTGTGTGTGTGTGTGTGTGTGTGGTCTTGAACAAGTATTATTCCCTCAATAATCAAACTGTACATGTGAATTGTGTTTCATCATTGGGTAATGACTGAGTTAAGGAACAAGAAATAAAATGTGAAGTAATTGATATTAATGTGTGTGTGTGTGTGTGTGAGAGAGAGAGAGAGAGAGAGGTTTTCATACATATTATTGAATGTGTTGCTTAGAAAAATGATCAATATACATATGTGTAGTGAATGTGTCTGGGGGTTTTGAAAATAGAAGTATTGGGGGTATCTAAATAATAAAAGTAACCTCAAGTAGTAAGGTATCAAGAAGTAATAGCTATTTATGATTGTAAAGAGGCTATTTGAGATCCAAATGGTGTTTTAGTATGGCTGGAAAATGTGGTGGTGTCCTCGATAGTTCATGCATGTAGGTATGATATGGAATCATATTTTATGCACAATGCTAGGAGACTCATGTGACATATGGGATCGTACATTAGGCATAGGATGTCACTCAACGTTTATCTTCATAGAATAAAATTTTGGTATTCATGTCTTATTAATGTTACTATTTCCCTTACTTTTGTAACTATGTGTGTGATATCATTGGAGGATTTCATGTTTTTTACAAACTACTTGTGCTATAGTAATAACCATAACATGATTATTCTTAACTATATTGTTAATAGGTGGTGCTTTCTTACAAGAAACCTTGTATTTTGGGGATAAATCATATAACTAGATTATGTTTAATGAGTTTGAATCATTTTGGTATTCATCTGGTCTTATAGTGGAAAAATTTAGTTTATCTTATATGTTTTATATATCATTGATAATTTATTCTTCATCATCGACATCATTATTACAATTTTTCTCATTATCTTGGTTAGTAATAGGTAGTGGGTTCTATATTTTTTTGTATAATCACTATATAAGGTATTGAATTTATGATCCTATTTTCATTTAGGTGTGTTGATCATTTGAATAAGAATGGGTGATATAGGTGGTTGCAAAGGAGGTTTTGATATACTTGCTTTTTCTATAGAGTGGTAATCAGATTCCACTACCTGACAATATTTGTAAGGGTCAATATCTACATGGAATGAATATTCATAATCGTCATGCATATATTTGAGGAGTCAATACATAGTGGATGGTGTTTCCTTCATGGTAGGAATCCATGGTCCTGCCATTAGGAGATCATACTTTAAGGCATATGTTGTGGCATATAATTGTGTGGGGATAGTCTTAGGACCCAAAGAAATGGGTAAGGTAATGGTACCAAGTGTTGGGAAAACAACAATATCAAACCCTTTGATTCTTTTTCAATGTTTTAAAGAAGTTTTGTGTGGATTCCCATTACACTTTTAAAAATCCTTATTGTAGAAATTTAGATCCATTATTGATAAGAGTTCACTTAACCATTTTTGTGAAGACTTGAACTTGGATATATAAGTTTGCATCAACATTTACAATGTGTTGTAGTGGAGAATAAGGTATTTTTCAAAATAAATGTGGTGATCACTAGCCTTAAAGGTTCTTACGATGAATGAAAAAGGTTCTCCATTAGTTTTATAGTTTATTTGTGTATTTCATGGTGTGAAAAATCCTTGTGTTACCTAATTTTGAAGAAATTCAAGAATAAAAGTGAGAGATTTAGTGTTCTTGATATTTCTAAGATTTCATATTCTTTGGTAGAAGCTAATAGAGTTTTAGGTGGCGGAAAGTTGATTAGGTTATTATCAATTGGGTTTCCTCTATGGGGAATAATTTTGTTAGGAGTTCTACCCTACCATGTGGTGACTCTAGTTTTATTGTTGACCATGCATACTGGGCTATTTATTGGTGATTTGTTAGACTGTAATGTGCACGATAGAGGAGGGATGGAAGGATTTATAAGAAATGGTTCCCTAAAGGTAGTGAGAGGTAACCCCTCAAATTTTATTTGAGACCCATAAAAAAAATGGATAGTAAATAGTGGTCATGGTATGGTAAAGAATACAAAAGAAAATTAGGGTTTTATGAAATCCTAAAATATGTATAAAATTGATCAAATCTTTAGAATATGAAAACCTAGGGGTGAGGCACAAAGCCTAAAGATGTGTGTAAATTTATACAAAGAGGTTCACCAAAATTTAATATCAAAAATAGGTGTCAATCTAATTTATATTAATTATTATGTGTTAATACAATCTAGAGTTAGAAATACTAAAATTAAAGTAAATACACATATCATAGACTTGTGTATTGCAATTATAAAATCTCATAAAAACTCTTGAAAGTTAGATAAATGTAGTGTGGGTTAGGGTTAGAAGATATTGCATCAATTTTTTAGCTCAGATAGAGTGAAACTGATATATAAATGTGTAAATAGGTTGTGCAGAGATTCGTTGAGATATCCTTAAAAAATGGGGAGATAAAAATTTATGGAAGGATGAAGTTTCCTATCTAGGAAAAATATGATTGGATGTATTTTTCCTTTGTGGTTGGATTTGTTATGTGTACAATTTTATCAAATTATGCCTCTGAAACTATGATCTTATGTGTTTATAACTTTGATTCACATGTTTCTAATTCCACAATCATGACTATGCAACATATTAGGAAGTATTCTTCTTTAATTCCTATCTCTCCTCTTTTAAGACTAGAAAAAAAGGTTAGTCCTATTTGTTTGGGTTCCCCCACAATTCTTACATAGTAATACTCTAAAGAGGAATTAAATCCTTGTAGTTCACCAACTTGATGAAAGAGCATAAGATGTGTAATAACAATATGTTTTGAAAGAAAGACCCCCAATAAGATCTTTGACACTTAATGATTTTTTGTATAGGATGTAGCTTTTTAAAATGGACTAGGTCATTCATGTGGGATGTATGCAAACTTAGTGCTAGATGACATGCTTGAGATATTTATTTGGAAATAGGGTGTTTTTTTGTGATCTCTAAGGTACTCCTCAAGATGTTTGATTAGAGTCCATTTGAATGGATGGGGTAGTTTACTTTTACAATTGACTATTGTGAAAGGTTTTCTCGCTCAATTGAATCTAAGTTAACTCAGATAATTTGTGAATTGTTAAAATTGATCATTAAGTACGTGGAGGATGAATTCATTGGGATTAAGAAAAATCTGTCCAAACAAATTTGTCTATCATGGGAAGCTTTGTCCTGCTAAGGTGCAAATTATTTTTTTCAGCTCGACAAGGTTTTCATGTGTGTGAATTGTGTTATATATTTATAAATGTGAAGAAATTGTTATTAGTGTGTACATTATTTTTATTTGTTGAGTTGTTAAAACAGATCACATAGATAGTTTGTTTAGTTTGTTGTGAGAGTTAGTATTGTTGTAACTATCTCCTAACATATAGGAGTGCGTCCATCTATTTATTTGTATAGTTTCTCCCTATAAAATATTAAGCAGAATTATTGCTCTCTAAAACTGGTCCAAATTTATTATTTGGTATCAGAGAAAGATGGGCTTGTGAGAATTGGTGAGGGGCTGCGAGTGTTTTCCATTGCCCCTACTGATGACAAGAATTTAGATATTTTTCAGGGTGCAGTCATATTTGATCTGTATCTATTTCTTTCTCTTAACACGGCGATAGTGATTTGTATAGTTTGTGATCTGTGGAACAGATTTTCTGCACTAAAATCCAACGAGACTCTGTCAACGTGGTATAAGTTAACGTGATTGAAGGTGATATTGAAATCTACAAGAGTGATTTTGGTGACGTCAATTCCATCCAAGCCTTTACACTGCAATCTGAGCGTTGTTGGCGTCATTGGCATTAATTTGTAGCAGGTGGGACGTATCTACAAGCAGCGTGGAAAAGCAAAGAAATGGATGTGTACAAATTTTTGAATCATGTTGGAAAAGAATGTGCATAACTTTATAAGCTGTGCAGTTACAGTTGTTTCAATCTTTCCTGATCATTTACAATTGTTTCAATCTACATAATATCCACGTCTGTAGTTGATCACTCAGATCCGTATGAGTGGGCATTCATATTCATGATATTCTATGCATGGTCGGCGATCCAAATTCATGTGGATTGGTATTCTTGATCTCAATGTCCTCCAGCATTCATATCTCACGAGGATTTGATGCGGAATAAGAAATTTCACGGTTCCAGATTTTGAACTAGTTTGTGGCGGTATACAAAATATCAGGCCAACAAATACACCTAGATCTCCACATTTCTCATGCAATCAATTACATTGATCTTTCCAAATCATGCATCCAAGTAGAGGGGGATTAAGCCTTAGGCAAACTAGGCAGTTGTCTAGGGCGCCACTAAAAATTTCTTTTTTTCGGTTAATTTTAGAACTTAACTTTAAAATAATTTATCTAAATAATTAATATTCATCAACCCATTTATAGATTTTATTGTATAGTAACATAAATTTCACGCATACACATAAAAAAAATTTGTAATATTTTTACAAGTAAAAGAAAATATCACATATTTATAAGCACATATGATTTTTTTTGTTTGTTACCCATTCTCTGATGTAGCTCCAGATTATGTAGGTGTGTAATTTGTTCTAGAAAAATGTTAGTAGAGTTGAGTATAATTAAAGGAAAAAAGTATTTAATTTTCTATTCTTAATTTTTGGGAAAATTTTCTATTATTTTGTTATGGAGGAATCTATAGGTCTAGTCCAAATACAACTCTTCACAAAATCGTGCGAGCTACATAAACGTTTTTGTTTCTTTGCAAAAAAAATGGTGCTTTATTTCACGATAGAGTTCTTGTCGCCTACTTGATATGGCTAAATCAGACTTGTAAGAAGCCTTGTATAAAATATTGTATTTTTTGCATTCTGAACATCTCCTACAATTAATTTTTTCCATCCACATAATATTTTTCATCCTTCCATGATAATTTAATAATATATTTTTATTATTATTTTATTATGACCATGATATAAATTTAAAAATACAAATATATAGATAAATGTATAATAATCCCATACGTTATGGAAAAATATACTAAATAAATTATAAAAAAGGGCGCCCACTCAAACTATGTGCCTAGGGATGCTCATCAATCTTCATCATTAAATAGTGTCCTACATCTAGGGTATGGTGTCCATGGTCTACTCATGTACATAGGAGAGGGATTCCGCCAACTAAAACCATTTGGTCCCCTCTACTTTCAAATCCACACTTACAGGAATTAAAACACATGTTGCATGAATTAAAAGAAATACTCGCATGGTCCTTAAAACAATTCACGTGCATGAGATTGATTTAACAGTCTTGCATGGAAGGAAATATGACGAATTATAATACCATAGAAAGTGTATAGACACATAAAAACATTTTAAGCAAGGTCTCAAGCAATAAATGTATACAGCGATTGTGAAGTAATTATATGGACAAAAAAAAACCAAAAATATATCAATCACAAAATGAATAAACAAACATAAACACCTAGATGCATCTGTCCTTGGAATCCAAAGTGGCCAACTCAAATTCCTCAGTGTCGTCAGGATTTTAATAAATGTTGCACCGTGAGTTTTTTACAAATTGAGATGCAATGAATACCGTTAGAATGAAATAATTCATAATAGATGGAGGTTACATTCCTGTGGTGTGGGAAGTCCTTGTATTTATAATTTTATGCTTATAAGCTTACTCCGTTGATTTAGCAAGGCATGATATCTGGAGGATCAAATCTTATCGGAGGTAAGATTTCAATCTATGACCATCTAAGCATAAATATCCACAAAATGATGGAGCCGCATTTTGCTGTGGTGGCAACTATAACTAGCAATCTATATGTCTCTTACTTTACTGTTTTCAGAATTTTCAATGAACTTCAGTTTATTCTGTTCCTGTTACTTTGTGTGGCAAATAATATTGACACTTATGGAAAATAATCTATTTTGGAGCACAGATGATTGTCTAAAAATAGATAACTTATGTTTCTCAAACCACCCTTGGATTTATGCTCATCTTGTGTAGCTACTTGTATTCATCTCCCAATCTTTACCATATGCAACAAGATCTAACTGGAGCTCTAATGTTCAACTCGGGAGCTAGTGAAGGAACTGTCGATCCAGTTTGTTTCCCCTTGAGTGAAAATCGTGATAGACATGAAAATTGCACACTGAGAAAATGGAGGCAACAAGATTCAGTCATGGAAGCTTGCATTTTAGAATATGAGCCTAAAACAACTGTTGCCAAGTGGAAACTTCGACATGGAAGATGATAGTTTCCTTTGTTATTCGAAAGAAATTGAGCGGAAGCAATCGACAGTCAATGGCTGCAACTAAAAACATTGACGACTTCTTAGAAGTGGTAATGTGAAATCTTTTCAGTATGTGTTCAAAGGTTTTACAGTTTCGTGAGTTGTCGGCATCCTATGTTATTCAGGTAAAGTGAGATCATTGAAAAAGGCTCGAAAGCCTAATAATGCTTGAAGTTCAAAAGGGTCATGACATGTGGTTTGGGGTCAACGGCATCATTAAAATGGACCACTAGTATCAGAGTTTGAAATCCAAAAGTCTGTAATTTCAGATCCATCAAAGGTTTAGAGGTTTGGGGTCTTTGCCGTGAAAAATGCACCTAATCGAGAAAGCCAAGGTGCCTAAATCCTGAAGATTTCGAAGTCCGAAAGGTTTCGGATCAAACTTGACTTTGGGGTCAATGCGACGGGAATTATTCATTACTGCGTAGATTAGGTTCCAATTTGTTGAATTGTCAAAACAACTCCCAGTTTCAGAGACTCATTGTTGTGAGATTTACAATAGATATAGACCATCTCCGAACAGGTACAAGAGTCTGAAACCATCGATTTAGTTTGATATAGTTTCAGACGTATCAAATTTTTGGAAAAATTGGGTTTCGAAGTCTGTCAGAACTCTCAAGCCGAATCTACTAGTGAATAATGACAGTGAATTTCGAATGTGTCAATGTCTGAAGTAACAAGTGTAACTTAGTGAAAGTATGAATTTGTCCTAAATTTAGAAGGTTGTGAGGCATTTCGGAGTTTGAAAAAACAGATCCATTTACCAGTGCACAATTAATAGTGAGTATGAGCACCCCAATCTTCAAGGATGATTTACATAACTCTTGACATAGGAGCTCGGATTTAGCAAAAGAAATCCACTTCATTTGAGACAATCTCTCAATGTCATCTGATACAAATTTCTAAAAGAATGGTTATCTTGGAAATTAAGTGGGACTAATTTATTCAAAATGAAGAAATACAGTCCACTTTTTTAGGGCATAAGTAAATGTTATCCAGATTTCTCATCTACCACAACGGGTGAAATTGGCCAATAGGGCTTCCTTTCTTGCCCAGTAAGGAAAAGTACATGGAGACTATGGGTTTTATAGTGGTATAGCATGCATGTAAGTGTTTCAAGGTGACATTCAGACCATTTTTGGGTAGGTTGAAGAATCATGATTTTGAATTCTTCTCTCCCCCTTTCTCTCATTCTTCATATATATTGTAAGGAGGGTCATTATTCTAATGTTGGATAATTTCCCACTTTGCACCCTCCCTTCTGTGATAGTATGTATTTACCTTAGCTCATGTTCACCTAGGTACTTTATTTACCTTTATTGTATTTATCCTCCACCCACTTATGTGTGTCCAGTATATTTCTTTTATCTTATTTAGAAGTTACTTAGGAAGATTGCATTATCTAGTATGTTAGGCTTCCCCTCAGTTCTTTCAAGTTGATTATATGGTATTGCACCGAGTTATCCATTGATGGAGAGGCACCAAACTATAAATTGGAGGTCTTTACTGAGCCATTTAGAATACTAAACCAAGCTACATTAATGATATGAGTGGGCGAGATAGAAATAATGTGACCGAGCTACATAAGTGTAAGGGAGCTCTTGAAAGGCTGAATTACACACCAATGAACTGAGCTACACTAGTTATAAGTAGACCAAGCTATACAGAATGGCCACCGAGTTGTTTTTTTTTTCAATCGAGTTGGGCGAGCACCTTGTTAGTACCGAGCTACTAGAAACCATTGAGATCTTCATTCAAAGTGTTGTTAGTGTAGGTTATTATTTATCCTTTTATTTATTTATTAGGATAATTCTTATACTTGTGTTAGACCTACACTTGTTGAGTTAGCTTTCTTAGGTGTACCAGTTATGTGGAGTTAGCTTCTCAGTTATGTGGAGTTAGCTTACTAGTATTTAGGAGTTAACTTAACTACCAGTATTAGTTAGTGGGAGTTCTTCACCAGTGATTTAGGTAGTAGTTGCACTTCCCTCCTCCTATATGTACATCTTTCTTATTGAATAATTCAAGTCATTCTATTGTAATGTATTGAGCATTATGGATTATGATGGATTTCCATATATGGTTTTTTAGCTCTTCTAATTTGCAAATCTAATGTGGTGTGCTATTATCATCTGAGATCGTGGCTTGGAATAATATTTTTATCGTTCCTTTCATGGTATCAGAGCAGGAGATTGCTATTGTCATCCGTCTGTAAGTTTTGTTTTGCAAATAAATTATTTGTGTATTCATATATTTGGGATTTAGTCGTATTTTGTTGCACCCATTAAAATCCTTAGCCCTTGGTCATATGGTATGGTCATATGAGGGCTTAAAGTTTGTGATTCCTACTAGTAGGTGCTTAGCTTCAGCCCCCTTTAATTTTATTTGTGTGGTGAAGGCAACAACAATTTATTTTATTTTAGTGGCAACTAAAATAAATAAGGAGAGCAAAATATTAAAAAGCTTGTAACTTTTGATCGGTAACTCAGTTTTGAGTGTCATTTTTTAAAACTGCTTCTTTTTTTGTGCTCTTTCCATTAGAAATATTTATTTTGAGACTTGCACTATAATTATAAAGTGCTAAATATGGAAGAGTGTTGTAATCAATTGGATGCAATTTCGGCTGAGCCTGACGTCCTAAACTTTTGGGAGTTGTAGTTTGTACCTATCATGGATTCTGAGAATGATATGTTTTTCTCTGAAGTATGTGGACTTCAAGAGGATTTTTTAATATTGGTGGAAGAAAATAGATCGCTCAAGAAGATAAATTCTCTTCTACAATCACTCATTCACGATAAGGATATAATAATACACTTCTTGCAGAACAAACTTGCTAGCCTACAGCACCACCATCATATTGTGGAAAACCATATCCATGCTCCTAGTCCACTTGCAGCTATTTCTCCTGAACCCACTAACATTGATCTATCAGTCTTTGAGTTTGTTCCTACTCTTGATGCTCATACACCTATGAAGCTTGTTACTGCATGCTCTTCCATATATGTGCCTATTACAATACCACATGTTGTGTATCCTACTTCTGCTCAGCTGCATGGATTTTTTAAAAAGCATACCACTAAATTCAGTTCTCGCATGCTCCGTTCTATGGGTCTCACTAGCGGAGTCATTAGCAGACATTCACAGAGTATTATTTCCTTGATTCCACATGTTAAGTGAAATTCTCGTCATGACATTGGTTTTTGAGTAGATACTTCATTGGGATCACATATTGACAGAGCTCATTTTTTTGTTCACTCAACTCTTTCTAAGGATCATAAGCAACACATGAGTTCTACACCTTCACTCAGGCTTGAGAAACCTGAGATTTCAGTTGTCAGACATGATCAACCTAACACACATTCTGATATTCTTTTACGTGACCCATTATGCATTTTGCACCAAATCATATGCAAGCATCTTCTTCATCCATCCGTGTTCATTTGGGGTGGATATCTGATCACTTGTGGCAGTGAAATAGGCATTCGTTGAGAGGACTCTACAAGCATGGCTACTCCACCATTAGGCCTCTTGCTCCACTTTCTATACCTTATGCATTGTGATGCTTCTTGTTTTGAGCATTTTTCTTCAGCAGGTGTAGTGTATCTCTCTTGTTTGTTGATAGATTTTGTATCTGTATTTTCAAAACTTTTGGCATGTTGATAGTATCTCTTATGGGGGATCTATCCTGGTGAATTCCAGTGTTATTTTCTCAGTGTTCGAGTAGTTGATTTTGGGTAACTCATACAAATTTGCAGCATCACTCCACCCATTCAACAATATGGGAGGGTGTGGTGTTGATCTTGCTTCTTGTGGTTATAGCTCTTTCTTTGATCTATGGTATTGACTAGTTCTTTCCTTGATCTATGGTATTGACTAGATCCTTGATGTCTAGTTCTCTCCTAAATCTATGGTCTTGACTAGTTCTTTCATGACTAGTTATTTCCTTGATTCATGGCTTGATCTACGACCTTGACTAGTTCTTAGATTGTTATTCCTTGCCTATTTAAGCAAGGCCCATTCTCAATGTATTGCATTGAGTTCCATAATAATATATGATATTGCTACTTATTTATTTGCAAAGGTTTTATGTAAAGTTATTCTGGTGAATTACTTTCATCTTATTTATCGTGGTGTTTATTTAGCATCTATGTTATTCGCTTGGTATGATCTAGTTATCATTCCTTTTATGGTATCAGAGCTACACGACTTGCCCTCACACCAAAAGCTTGAAATGATGGTGGAGAGGGATCTCATCGTGTTAATCAGGGGCTATGCTAGTACCCTCCCACACGATGGAGCTGGGTATACACCAAATCAGGCTTAACAACATTAGGAGGCAGTGACACCAGGAATTTCTCAGGAGGTCACTCATCCTAGCACTACTTTGGGGTTGGCGCACTTAACAGCATTAGGAGGCAGTGACAACGGAGTGCGGAATTGGATTTGGAAGGTGCCAAAACTCTAGAATAGGCTGTAAATTTGACCATGTTTTAAGACAGTCAAATATGGGTGCATTCTTTTATCCATTGGATATAAGTGTGTACCTTCCAGATGCATTCTTTTACCCTCTCGGTATTTTGGTTTTGGATGCAGTCTTTTATCCACTAGATGCAGATCTGTACCCCATAGGTGTATTCTTTTATCCATTGCATATAAGCGTGTACCTTCCGAATGCATTCTTTTACCCTCTGGGTATTTTGGTTTTGGATGCAGTATTCTATCCACTGGACTCAAATTTGTACCCTATGGGTACATTCTTTTATCCATTGGATATAAGCATGTACCTTCTGGATGCATTCTTTTACCCTCTAGGTATTTCAGTTTTGGATGCAGTATTTTATCCACTGGACGCAGATTTGTACCCTATGGGTGCATTCTTTTATCCATTGGATATAAGCGTGTACCTTCTGAATGCATTTTTTTACCCTCTGGATATTTTGGTTTTGGATGCAGTCTTTTACCCACTGGACACAAATCTATACCCTCTGGGTGCATTCTTTTATCCATTGGATATAAGCGTGTACTCTCTGGATGCAATGATTTACCCTCTGGACATTTTAGGTTTTAGGCGCAGGATTTTATCCTTTGGTCACAAGCATGTATCGTGTGGATGCACTCTTTTACCCTTTAGAAATTTGGGTGTCACGTGTACCTTTTAAAAAGATCAGCATTAAAATATTATTTTAATAGCAAAACCTTGTAGATCTCATAACTTTTGATCCATAGCTTGGATTAAGGTGACCTTTTTTTTTGAAATTGTGTATTTTTTTGAGATCTACGGATTGGTGATATTTTTATACACATATTTCAAAGGTAAAAGGTATTGTTACTCATTGTAATATTTACATGCACTCAATTATAAAGTGTCAAATTTGGGAGGGTGTTGTGATCACTTGTGGACGTAATTTTGGTTATGCCCGACATCCTAAACTTTTGGCTATTGCATTCTTGTATCTATGGGTGTATACATTTACATCTCTCTTGTTTGTTGAGATATTTTGGATCTGTATTTTCGACACTTTTTTTGACATGGTGACAGTCTCTCTTGTGGGGGAGCTATTCTGGTGGAGCCCAGTGTTCGTTTTTCAGTGTTCGAGTAGTTGATTTTGGTAACTCATACAGATCTGTGGTATCACTCTACTCATTCAGCAGTATGGGAGGGTGTGGTGTTGATACTGCTTCTTCGGGTTTCGTGTCCTTTCCTTATTACCTTAGCTTTTCTTGGATTGTGGCACTCCTATTTATTTAGATCTCATGTCTTTGCTTTGTTGCCTTGGTTGTTCTTAGATCGTGACACACCTATTTGTAGCAGTTGATCAAATTATGTTTGATATTTTTTTACATTTTTGACATCACTCCATTGACGGTCTCCTTGCATAGAGCTATTCTAGTGAAACCCAATGTTAGTTGTTTTTGAGTTATATGATCGACTAGTGGATTCAGACCATAGTGTGCACCACACTTCTTCAGTATTGTATGAGTTTTTGGATCCGAGCTTCTGAAGATATCTTGCAACAAGATTTTTCTCTCTACTTTGTTATTACTGGTTTTGGGTACCTTGCAGTGTCCATTTTTCATAGTTGTTGTACGTGGGTACCTGATCAAGCCTTGTTGTCAGGACCCACCTTCTTTTCCACCCACCTAAGCTATGCTTACGGGAGGGTGTTAGTGTAGGTTATTATTTATCCTTTTATTTATTTATTAGGATATTTTTTACACTTGTTGGGTTAGCTTGCTTAGGTGTACCAGTTATGTGGAGTTAGCTTACTAATTTTTTGGAGTTAACTTAACTACCAGTATCAGTTAGTGGGAGTTCTTCACCACTGATTTAGGTAGTAGTTGCACTTCCCTCCTCCTATATGTACATCTTTCTTATTGAATAATTCAAGTCAATCTATTGTAATGTATTAAGCATTATGGATTATGATGGATTTCCATATATGATTTTTTAGCTCTTCTGCTTTGCAAATATAATGTGGTGTGCTATTATCATCTAAGATCATGGCTTGGAACAATATTCTTATCGTTCCTTTTAGGTGCACCGAGTAATCAGGCCAAGATAATTTCAAGTTGGTCTCATAGGGAACAAGGTAAGCTACAGGATATAATGGCAAATGAGCCTCGCATTAGGGGAGGACAAGTCGTTGTCTACAGGAGCTCGAGCTGATGGATTCTTGGAAAAATCATGATTGACGGTTGAACTCACTACTAGCAAGCTCCATCAATTTAAAGTCTGGCAGGTATAATAGAGCAAGCTAAGTGCATATGATGAGAGCCGATCCACCTGAGCAATTTATGATAGTTCAAATGCAAAAGATATGACATCAGAGTGAAGGGCGAGTTGTATAGAATGGATCTCAGGCCACTGGACAGATGTGCAAAAGTTGAATGTTTACAAATGTAACAGCACAGAGACTGAACTAGACTTAGATGAATGCATCGGCAGGGACTTGGTTGAAATAAAGGCGAGTTGGTTTGGATTAGAAACCTGGTCGAGCTCACACGAAGAAATGGAAGTTACATGAGCCAATGACAAGCGATCCAGTGAAGAAATAAATCGGGACTTAACTCTTTGGAAAATTCAAGCTTTGAGTACTTAACAGAGAAATAGAACAAATAATTGGCTCACCGAGCCATTACTCAATGAGCTGAGGAGTTAGGTTTAAGAGAAGACCCTTGCGGCTGAGGTGGGTGAGATTATCTCAGAGGTCCCAATGAATTTTAGCCTTACATGTGTGGAAAATATGAACTCGCTGCCATGGAGGTTTATGGAAAAGGTGAAGGATTGTGGCCCACATGAACTCGGGTCGGTTAGGACGTTGAAAGCCGAAATACCCATGGGCGAGTTGTGCAGCAAATGCAAAATTTGGAAGCCTAAGTGGCTTGAGGGTGGGATGTGCACTTCAAGCCCAAATTTCCTGCACTACATGCATTGCGGGGAATGGGTTGGTCAACAACACCTCGTAAGGTCAAAGGGGTCCATGGCGCCACCAACATGGGCATGAGGGAGTGTTGGAATCTCGAGCTGTAGGCAAGTTGGGTTCAAATGACCTACAAAGCATGGGCTGTGTAGAGGTTGGTTCACCACACAACAAAGGATCCTATATTATGATTTATAAGGAAATGAAATGTGGCCTGTGATGCATAAAAAACACCAAGCTAATATGGAGTTAGGACTGTGGGCACTTGGAAGGTGATGCGGAGCTCGGAGCATGAAATGGTGAGTTGGAAAGGGGACCCGCCAAAGCATATGTGAACATTGAATTTCGAGCTCATGGTGAACATGGATGGGAGGTATAAGGTAAATAATGAGCCCAGTACATTGAACTAAAGAATCTCGATGACGTAAATGAAAGAGCTTAGCGCAACCGAGCTAGCCAAGCTAGCTAATATAAATATTTCAAAGAATCGGCCCCTCATCAAATGAGACTGATAGAAAATATAAATTTGGCCCCAAAATTTATATTTCAATATCACTAAAATGATATGAAAAAAATTAGGTGAAGGAGATAAATGTTTAAATGATGGTTTCCAGCCAAGGATTAATTGCTAAGTCCCATGGAGTGAAATCTAAGCCTGACAACACAAAATAGCTACCTCTACTAAGAAGCTCATAACTTGAGCATTCCTCAACAGATTTTCACAAAATTGGTCTCGTTGGAGCCATGTTTCTAATCCATATGTATAGAAATCAAGAAATACATAAATTTATGGAGTTTAAAGGGTGCAAGTTTTTAGAAAATGAGCCCATCTCATAATGGAAGTTGGATGGTGGTTAAAGGTGCAATTAATGGGCATGGATAGCCATTTATCCACTGCTACAAGTTATGGGGTAGTATGTGGTGGATTTTTCAGGTCACAAATCATCATTTTCACACACTTTGGATACTTTTTTAATTGATGAAAAGGGAAAATATGATTTTTCTTGTTTCTCTCTCTTCTCCTTCATTTTCTATAAATTGAGGTGTTCTTTCATTTGTGAGGGGGGAATAATTCTAGTAGCAAAACTCTACCATTTTTGTTTTGTGAAACCAATTTACTACATGCTTTTATAGAGGACTTCTTGTACGATGATTCTGGTATTTCTCTTATAATAGAATGATTTGTGCATATCTTTGAAGTAATACATGCAAGTTGTTGATGTATCTTCGCTTATTGTGTTTATTTGCATTCTTTTTGCCCCTTTATTCTTGTTACAAGTGTATTGTGTCTCTCTATTCATTGTGCACAGCTCATTATATTTATACTTTTATGGAAATGAATTTGAGAATGTTGTTGTTAGACTATGGAGAACTATCATCACCCTTTCTAATCTACATTTTTCTCCCATTTTCACACATAGGAGAGTTATTCTCACACCCTTCTTTTAATGCATCACCTTTGTAATGTATATTTATTTTACTTGCATGCTCTTTCTATCTCCTTTGTCTCTTGGAAATGGTAGGATAGAGATAGTAGTTTTCCTTCATTGGAGTTAGCTTGCACTAAAATAGGAAGAGGAACGAGCCTTCTCTAGAGGTTTATCTCAAATAGAAAGTCCCACAACTTGGAGATAGTACCCATATTACTCAATCACACTACTTACCTTAACACATCCACATACTTAGCAATCAGAGGGTGCTGCGATTTGGTGGTAACAGTAAATCTTTTAAATTACGTAAAAAAAAATTTCTATTACAATGAAAAAAAAATTATATAATGAAAAATGCAAATATGTGTGTAGAAAAAATGTAATCAGCAAAACATGTCTATATTTGAGATCGATATTATAATACATCAAAAAATGTTTTAGCTGAGGAATTTTTAAATTGTTATGTGACTAAAACCCCAAATCATTATAATTAATGAAGAATTTTCAAACAAGTTTGGTTTGAGGATTGTTAATACAAGTTTAAGATAAGATTCTTTATAAAGACATTGTAATAAAGCTATTGGCTAACCAAAGGGCTGAATATCCCGAGCATTTGATAAAATATGCTTAATTTGATTTATGAAAAGGTGTGAGAACCATTGCGTTGGTTTGTAACCACCTATGAACTATTATAAAAAAGAATTAAATATGGAAAACAAAAGAACATAAGACAATGGAAATAAGCAATTGAATGAAAGACAATGAATTGGGCTTGTGATTTTGAGAAAGAGAAAAAATGTGAAAAAAGTCTTAAGGACTTTGTGATTTTAGTCTGTGGAAGTAATTCTAGGGATGACACAGTTACAGGAAGGCGGTGGGCAAGAGAGAGGGACACTAGTGGTGTCCTAACTAGGGGTACAAAGTATAACCCTGATGGTTCTTAGCTAGGGAAATGTGAATATAAACTCAGTATATAGTATGTTTCCTCTCATAAGTGGCCATAATCTGGTGTTTGTAATCTTGGGGATGCATTGGAATTTGGTATAACGAATTCCTGAATTTTTTTCTCTCCATGTTGGAATTTTGAAATTTGAATTCCTGATCCTTGTCTTCTCTCAACATTGGGATTTTATATCCATTGATTTAGATAAGTATTATCTCTATAAACTATACAATTATTTCTGTAATTATGTAAATTTTGTTTAAAATCTAACAATAAAAATTTAATTCTTCTGTTTATTCGAATAAATGGGCATATGAATGTATTCTATCTATTTTGATTATGTATACAGTTAAAAATGTGTGTTTTTTTATGACAAATAGTGAAATTATTGAACTAAATTAATGAAATATGTCAAATTAGATCTGAATGTCAGCTAAATGAAAATGAAACGGTGTGTTTCAATGGAAAATATGAATTAATATGTAAAATTGACAATGTTTAATAGTAAATTCTTACATCTTAATGGCGTTCTAGGATAAATATATGTATTTTATATTGTTCAGGTCATTTTGTTAGGCTTTATGTTTAGTTACAATCATATTTCTTGGTTGTAAATCTTTGACCCGAAAGTTCCTTTAGAAAACAGTCAATTCTATGCAATATACAATATTATGAAGTTCTAGAAAATTAAAAAGCTCCATGTGTCCCTCATTGTGTCAAAGTGTGTTAAATTCTTTTGTGTTTTTTGAAATGTTAGCCAATCATAGTAGACCATGTGTTATTTCCTTGTCAAACTTAATGACTATTGTGATGGTTTAACCAATAAGATATCGACATTTAACTTAGCAATGTCAGGATTTTTCCATCCTTTTCTAAGTTTTGTGAAGGGTGAACTAATCATATCCCTCCATATTCTTCACAGATTTTGAACTTAATTAGCCTACCTCTGCAAAATGTGAAACCCAAACCAATGAGATCTTGCCAAGTCTTATCTCTTTTCGTGATGTCATACTTTGTCAGTTGTGACGTTGTTAACCAATTATATTAAGCCACTAATTTCGTGGTGTAAGACCCTTGTAAGGTTTGTCAAAATACAATCCAATAAAAAATTTCCATGTTTCTTTTGCAAATGTAAGTACCTTGTCAGTTTGCAAAAAGCGATCCATTTAGATGACTCCACGTTAAATGAATTTTCAACAATCTGTCTTATTATTAAATGTTCCTTTGTTAGTAATCTCGCATTGTGAAATGTGATCTAGTAAAAAGGTTCTACATTTTTTTTTTGTAGTGTCAGATATTTGTACCTTTGCCAATGAATTATTGACACTTGAATTTGTTTTTTTCTTTATTCCATGGCTTTTCCTTTATTTCCTTTGTTTCATGGATTGTCTTTCTTCTTTTTACGAAATTTCCTTTGTTACGTGGGTATTGTCTTTCATCCGCATATTTTTCCTTTTTTTTTGCAGGTATGTTTTCACCCACGGATTTGGGAAATTTATCTTTTTTTTTATTATTGGCAAATAGTTTTTTGAAAGGGACTATACCCTTTTACAACAGTGCTCAAAAGCAAAATTTAACCCCAGAAAGCCCAACAACAGATTTATATATTGTTATATAAATATTAATTATCTATGGATTTAAGTGATTTTGCTTGTTAATTTTAATGGATTATCTATTGAAAAATGTATCAGACTTTTGTAATTTGAATTTTGGTCAGTATATAGCAGTTTTTGGTCGAGTTAAAGTTTGTATTTAATTAATCTGAGTCAGATTTTAATCTGGTAAAAATATACGTTTCATTTGGTAAAAAATTATTTATCCTCATTTAGAGATGTTTTTCTATTGATATTGAGATGATAATGTACAAGAAAAATGCTCAAGTAAAGATTATGGTGATTTTCTCACAAAAAGTAAAATTTGTGTATATACACACGCGCACAGAGAGAGAGAGAGAGAGAGAGAGAGGAGAGAGAGAGAGAGAGAGAGAGAGAGAGAGATAATGACAGACAAATCATATTTGAATGGAAGGGATTCATAAAATTGCATGGATTATAATGAATTGGAGCATCAAAACCAACAGTTGGGTAGGGAAGTAACTTATCTATTTGAGCAATTAGAGTCTTTGAAAAACCAATTTTTAGAAGCAATGTTTGATAAAGATAATAAGACTAATAAATTGGATAAGTACTAAATTAGAAAATAAATTCTCTAAGTCAGGAAATAAAATATGGAAAAGAATGCACTTTTTTTATGATGATGATTTTGTTTCTAGTAAGGCAAATGAATCCTTTGATTCTTCTAGTTCTTTTGATTCTTATAGTGATGATCAAATAAGTTCAAATAAGAAATCTAAAGAAATTGAAAACTTTGCTAGGAAAATTAAATTTCCTGAATATGTTGGAGAAGTAGGGTCAGGTGAATAAGTTGAAACTTGGTTAATAAATTTGGAAAGGTATTTTGAATTACAAGGGACTAGTAAGCTAGGAAGAACTCAAATTGCTACTTTTCAATTAAAAGATGTTGCTTTAAACTGGTGTGACAACACATTAAAATTTGAAAAGTGTAAACCTAACAAGGTTAAATGGAGTAAATTTAGAAGATTGTTTAAAAAGAAGTATCTCTCTGATCATTTCTTGTGGAAATGACAAAATTAGTTCTTTGATTTAAAACAATGCTTGAAAATGTGAATGAATATGAGCAAACATTTGAAAAATTAAATAGATTCATACCTTTTATTATTGGTTTTGATAAAGTGGTTAGATTTATAAATGGTTTGAGGGAAGATTATAAAGAAAATGTTTGGTGTGGTAAACCGCAGTCAGTAGATGAGGCTGTACAAATTGCAGAATAATTTGAGGAATCTAAAACTATGATTAGTCAAAAATGGGATGAGTTCAAAAATAAAAATAATGGTTTTCAGTTTAAGAATAGAAAGAGAACCTTCATAATAAATGTTCAATGTAAAAACTTTCAATTTTAAAATCAATAAGAAAGGAAGGATTATGAAAAACTCAAACATGAAGATATTAAGTGTTGGAATTGTGGTGGCAACCATCTTCACAGAGGTTGTCCTCATAAAAATAAAAAAGTGGCAAAACAAAGGGCAGAAGACAAAGGAGAAGAAATAAGATAACATGAAATTTTTTGTTGTTGCAGACTCGGGTACTGTTCATAAACAAGTGTCTTTAGTAGAATTATCAAGATCTATTAATGGTATTAAGCTTGTTTTCTTGATTGATTCTGGAAGTAGTCATAGTTTTATTTCTCCAAAATTAGTTAAAATTTTGAATTTGTTTTCCAGAAACATTAAGCCAATTTCGGTAGAGATGGTAAATGGAAGAATAGTCAGGAAAACTGGAGCTTTAGTGGAAGACTTAGAATTTTGGATCGATGGTTTCACTTCTATGGAGTATTTTCATGTGTTGAATTTGGGTCAATATGATGTTATTCTAGGAATGAATTGGTTAGAAATAAATCATGCTCTTATTAGTTGTGAAAACAAACAAGTTTGTATTCAAGACTTTTGTAAAAAATACTCATGTTCTGCAGGGAATGAAAATACCTCTTACTTTGAAAACTATTTCTAATATTCAAATTAGAAGATGTATTAAGGAAAAATGTAAAATATTTTGTGTTGTTGTGACTAAAAATAATGGAAAGGTATAAATAGATGTTATGGTAATCCCTTAGTTAAAGAATTTATGGATTTTTTTCCTACTAGTGTTGAAGAGTTGCCTCCTAGAAGATTTGTTGAGCATGTTATTGAAATTATTCATGGTAGTGAACCTATTTCTAGAGTACCATATAGGCAATCCATACCTAAGTTGGTTGAATTAAAAATTCAATTAGTTAAATTGATTAAATTAGGAAAAATCATACCTAGTGTTTCTCCATGGGGTGCTCATGTTTTGTTTATGAAAAAGAAAGATGGCACTATGAGATTATACATAGATTATAGGTCGTTAAATAAAGTGATTGTTAAAAACAAATATGATTTTCCTAGGATTGATGATTTGTTAGATTAGTTAAATGGTGTTAAATATTTTTTCTAAACTTGATCTACGTTTTGGCTATCATCAAATTAGAGTTACAGAATCTGATATTCCTAAAACTACTTTTCTTACTAGATATGGCCATTATGAGTTTGTTGTTATGCCTTTTGGTTTGACTAACGCTCAAGCCACTTTTATGACATTGATGCATGATGTTTTATGTCCTTTTCTGGATGTGTTTGTGATTATTTTCCTTGATGACATTCTAATTTATTATAAACTGAAGAGGAACATAAAAATCATATTAGAATGGTGTTAGAAACTTTAAGGAAGCATCACATTTTTGGGAAACTGAGTAAGTGTGAATTCTTTAAAAATGATTTTTCTTATTTAGGTCATATTATTTCTGATAAAGGGATTTCCCCTGATCCATCAAAATTAAAATTTGTAGAAGAATGGTATATACCTAAATATTCCCATAAAGTTTGAATTTTTCTTGGATTATCACGTTTTTATCGTATATTTATTAAAAATTATTCCATAATTGCTTCTCCTCTTACTGATTTAACTAAAAAGGATAAAAAGTATTGTTGGACTAAAGAGTGTGATCTTGCTTTTAATAAATTAAAAGAGGTTTTAATTACTACACATGTATTATGTACTCCTGATTTCTCTAAAACATTTAAGTTTTTTACTAATGCCTGCAATTCTGGAATTGGTTGTGTTAATGCAAGAAAATAGAGTTGTTTGTTTTGGTTCTAGGAAATTACTACCTGCTAAGAAAAAATATCCTACTCATGATTTAGAGTTGTTTGGAATTGTTCATGCTTTACATATTTGGAGACACTATCTGTTAGGAAATAAATTTGTCTTCAAAAATGATCATAGAGGTTTACAATACATCTTCACACAACCTTTGTTAAATATGAGGCAAAGAAGATGGGTTGAACTGTTAAGTCAATATGATTTTGATATTCAGTATATTCCTGATAAATAAAATGTTGTGGTTGATGCTTTAAGTGGAAAAAGAATTTATTGTAATGTTGTGTCTATAGAAAGAAGTCGTTTTGAGGAATTTATAAAATAATCTTTACCTACCGATAAATATTTTTGTGATATATATATGTTGGTTGAAAAATGGAACTCAAAATGTGCATTCGCAGAACAAAATCTCTCATTATTTGCTTGATAATTTTTTATTATCGTATTATAAAAATAGAATGTGTATACCTAATCCTGCTGATCTAAAAGAACAAATTTTGAAAGATTCTCATGACATACCTATAGTTGGTTATCCTGGGTTTCATAAAACTTACTCATCTATTAAGAAAAAATATTTTTTTCCGAAGATGAAAAAGGAAATTTGTGATTATGTGCATAAATGTATGACTTGTCAAAAAGTAAAAACTGAGCAATGTAGTAACCTGGTTTGTTACAACCTTTACCTGTACCTGACTGGAAATGGGAATCTACTAGTATGGATTTTATTAATGGTTTTCCTAAGACTAGGAATGGACATGATTCTATTTTTGTTGTTGTTGATAGCTTAACTAAGATGGCTCATTTTCTTCCTACCAAAATCAAGTCGTCTGTTTCTGATGTAGGTCATTTATTTAATAAAGAAATATTTTGTTTGCATGGAATTCCTAAAAATCTTGTAACTGATAGAGATCCTAGATTTACTTCTTATTTTTGGAGATCTTTTTTTGATGAATTGGGTACTAGTTTAAACTTTGGCTACCCCTATTTCCTGGTCTAATCTCAAGAAAAGATCCTGTATGGTAATGACAATGTAAAAGAAATGGATGAAATCATAACTAAAAACAAAATATGAAAGTTACTCGGGATAGACATAAACAATTTGTTGATTCTAAAATCTCTATTAGAGAGTTTTTTATAGGTGATAAAGTGTTTCTGAAAGTTAAACCAAATAGGAGTTATTTGAAGTTAGGAAAATATGCTAAGTTAGCTCCTCGCTATTGTGGAACTTTTGAAATTATTCAAAGAATAGGAAAACTTGCTTACAGACTTGTTTTACCTTCTACGTTGTCTAGAATACATAATATTTTTCATGTGAGTTTGTTGGAAAGATAGTTTTTTGATAATAAACATGTTTTGGATTGGAAAAATATAACTATAGAACCTACTCGTGACTTTCAAATTGAACTAGAAATAATTTTGGAAACTAGAACTAGGAAACTTAGAAACAGAGAAATTACAGAAATAAAATCAAAATGTTCTTCTTTTGATGTGGATAGCATTACTTGGGAAAAAGAAAATTATCTTAAGGAACAATATCCTAATCTGTTTGACTAATAACTTGTGTTTTGTTCTGTATTTTCATAGTATCTTTGACACTACTGAGGACAATAGCTAATTCAAAGGGGGGAAGAAATTTTATGTGAGTAAAACCCCGAATCATTATAAGTAATGAAGAATTGTCAAACAAATTTGGTTTGAGGCTTGTTAATACAAGTTTAAGATAAGATTCTTTATAAAGACATTGTAATAAATCTATTGGCTAACTAAAGGGATGAATATCCCTAACATTTGATTAAAGATGCTTAATTTGATTTATGAAAAGGTGTGAGAACCATTGTGTTGGTTTGTACCCACCTGTGAAGTACTATAAAAGAGATGTAAATATGGAAAACAAAAGGAAAAAAGAGAATGGAAATGAGCAATTGAACAAGAGATAACGAATTGGGCTTGTGATTTTGAGAAAGAGAACAATTGTGAAAACATTCTTAAGGACTTTTTGATTTTATTCTATGGAAGTAATTCCAAGGCTAAGCAGGTTACAGGAAAGCGGTGGGTAAGGGAGAGGGGCACCAGTGGTGTCCTAACCAGGGGTACAGAGTACAACCCCAGATGGTTCCTAGCTAGGGAAATATGAATATACACTCAATGTATAGTATTTTTCCTCTCATAAGTGGCCATAGTCTGGTGTCTGTAATCTTGGGGATGCATTAGAATTTGGTATAAAGAATTCATGAATTGTGTTCTCTCTGTGTTGGAATTTTTGAATTTGAATTCCTGATCCTTGCCTTCTCTCGACATTGAGATTTTATATCCATTGATTCATATAAGTATTCTCTATGTAAACTATACAATTATCTCTGTAATTATGTAAATTTTGTTTAAAATCTAACAGTAAGAAATTAATTCTTCTATTTATTCGAATAAATGGGCATATAAATATATTCTATCTATTTTATTATGTATACTGTTAAAAATATGTGGTTGTTTATGAAAAACAGTGAAATTATAGAATTAAAATAATGAAATATAATAAATTAGATCTGAATGTCAGCTAAATGAAAATGAATGGCGTGTTTCAATGGAAAATATGAATTAATATGTAAAATTGACAATATTTAATAGTAAATTCTTGCATCTTAATGGCGTTCTGGGCTAAATATATGTATTTTGTATTGTTCAAGTCGTGTTGTTAGGCTTTTTGTTTGGTTACAGTCATATTTCTTGGTTGTAAATATTGGACCCAAAAGTTCCTTTGGAAAATAGTTAATTCTATACAATATACAATATTACGAAGTACTAGAAAATTAAAAAGCTCCATATGTCCCTTGTTGTGTCGGATTTTGCTAGATTCTTTTGTGTTTTACGAAATATTAGCCAATCAGAGTAGACCACATGTTATTATCTTGTCAAACTTATTGATTATAGCGATGGTTTAACAAATAAGATATCGACATTTATATTCACAATGTCAGGCTTTTTTCATCCTTTTCTAAGCGTTGTGAAGGGCAAACCAATCATAGCCCTCCATGTTCTTCACGAATTTCAAACTTAATTAGCCTGCCTCTACCAAATGCAAAACCCGAACCAATGAGATCTCACCAAGTCTTATCTATTTTCACGATGTCATACTTTGTCAGTTGCGACGTTGTTAACCAATTATATTAAGCCACTGATTTTTGGTGTATGCCCCTTGTCAGGTTTTTTCGGAATGTGATCCAATAAAATTTGTCCATGTTTCTTTCGCATATGTAAGTACCTTGCCATTTTGTGAAAAGCGAGACATTTAGATGACTCCACGTGTAAATTAATTTTCAATGGTTTGTTCTGTTATTAAATTTTCCTTTCTCAGTAATCCCGCATTGCGAAATGTGAATGAATAACAGTTAGCCAAGTATATTCAAATTTTGTAATGGCTTGTTTTGTAAAATGTGATCTAGTAAAAAAGTTCCATGTGTTTTTATTTCACAATGTCAGATTTTTTAACCTTTTCCAATGAATTATTGACACTTTTCTTTGTTTTCTTTGATTTATTATGTGAATTTTCCTATATTTCCTTTGTTCCATGGATTTTCTTTCTTGTTTTTGCATAATTTTGTTTATTACGTAGGTATTTTCTTCAATCTACGTATTTTTATTTGTTTTTGCAGTTATGTTTTCACCCGTGGATTTGGGAAATTTATCTTAGATTTATATATTGTTAGATAAATATTAATTATCTATGACTTTAAGTGATTTTACTTGTTCATTTTAATGGATTATCTATTGAAAAACATATCAGACTTCCGTAATTCAAATTTTGGTTGGTATTTAGCAGTGTTTAGTCGAGTTAAAGTTTGTATTTAGTTAATCTGACTCGGATTTTAATCTGGTAAAAAGCTATGTTTCACGAACAAGTAATAAACCATCATAAAATATTAAAATTAGTGCATTATGATATTTACAAAATAAAATTTTACATATTTTAACGTAGTTGCATTAGGCATTATATGTATTGTTTTCCCTGTACAAACAATGTTACTTTTTAAAAATGTCATTAGCCAATTTTTTAGTATTTATCAGTAACAAAAAAATTAATTTTAAAGAAATATAGACAATCAAAATTAAAATCTAAAAAATATATCATAATATATTACAAATATAAAATTTACATATTTTGAATCATTTAATTTGAGGCATTTCATGGCATTGAACAATAATTCCTTGAGTAAGACAACAAGAAATAAAAATAGACTATACAATGCTCATACCATACGAAAATAATAATAAACACTACAAAACTCAATACATGTTTTTACTATTCAATAAAAAATTCACAGACACAAACAAGTTTGCAAATATATCAAGAAAAAGGAGATTGCAAAAAAACATGTGTTTAAGTCCATATTAATACTAGAACATATTAAAATGTGAACGAGTGAAGGAATTATAACATTAGAAAGATCCCATCCTATTAAAAAAGTATTCAACATGATCAGCTTTGAATCAATATATTTGGCATATGATCCATAAACTTCCTTTTTTAAACAATAAACAAATCCTATTTTGTGATAATGAATGAATAATTTGATAAATCTCTTAATATCAATTTTAATATGCAAGAATCATTCACACAATACTAAAAACAAGAGATACAAGACAAGGAGACAAGAATTTTATCCTGGAGAAACCCAACGTGGGAAAAACTCTAGTTTAGTAAGCAATTTCTTCCCTTTACTATGTAAATATCCAATACAATACAATTTTATTGTTAATAGATGGCCTTCAAGAAGGATTCAAGATCATTCTATTTTTTTTACTTGCTTACAATCCTCAATAAGAAATAACTCGACTATTTATGAACAAAACAATAAAAATTCCAACTTCTTACTTTTCTCACAATTTTGAATTCACAAATCATTTTCCTAGAAAGAATAAATTCAATTGTATTTGTAGTTTATCTTCCCAAGGACGAATGCAAATGAGAAATGAACCGATTTGATAATCCCAAACATTTGCAATTGTTGAGTTTCCTCATTTTGGTTTCATCACGTTCAAAACCATATTTTTGTGCAGAGAAGAGGTTACAGGACGGTTGGGGTGGTTGCACAACCATCGATGCCTACAGGTAGCGGTCCTATAACTATCGCGGTGGCTATGCAATTGCTACTCTATGAAGAGCGGTGGTTTTGTAACTGTCACGGAGGTTTCATGACCATAATATAGTTATCACACGGATTAGAACAACAATGACCTTTACTTTTATTCGAAGGTGTCTATATCATTGTCAGCCTAACTTCACCATCTCTAAAATAATAAACATGTTGAGGATATACACTACAAGTTTCAATCAGAAGAATTCATAGAATTGGGTACTTTTATATCCATTTTTGGATCATACCTCCCCAATTTGAGGCTTTTAAGTCCCTAAAATCTTCAAGGACTGATGAGGTGAGGAAAATTTTTCCCCACATCTTCTCTGGAACACCACTTAGCCTTGGTAGGAAATTGACATTTTAACCCAATCAAACACCTATCTTGTACTTTATGCTATGTTGTCCTCTCTTTCTGATGCAATACCACATCTTCCTCCAATTCCAGCTAATTGTCTAGAGTAAGATCCTGAATAGATGATAGCAATAATCCTTCTTCTTCCTAATCCAACATGGAAGGTTCAAAGAGATGTAAATTATCAACTAAATATATTCTAATATAAGGAGGAAAATCCAAGAAAAATGAGTTCTTACCCACTTGTTCAAGAATTTCAAATGGGCCATATTGAAAATGTTTGAGTTTCTTAGTTTTACTTTGTATCCTTTCTTTGCTCAATTATAACCATACCTTTTCACTAACAAGGAAATGATGCTCAATTCTATATTGATCATGCTTTTATTTTTACTTGGCATGTGACTCTTTCAAACTCTCATATACCTAGAGGTGTATCTGCTAAATTTTCTCAATGAAATTCTCAACTTTGTGGACTTTAAGATCCACTTTCTTGTCGTCTTTACATGTTAATCTCAAAACAACATCAAATGCACTATTAGGAAAATAACCAAAACGTGTTTCAAAAGGATTCTTACTAGTAGAATCATGAACTATCCTATTATAAGAATGTTGAATATACACCAAATTGTCATCTCAAGTCCTAGGATGTTTCTTGTTATAAGAGTTGAACCAAGGTATGGTTTACCACCTTTGTTTTCCCATATGTCTATGGATCAAAAGAGGTAGACCTTTTTTAGATTAATATTCATCTTTTCCCACAAATTAGACCCAAAAATTTCTATGAATCGTGAGTCCCTGTCCAACACAATACAATTAGGAAAACCAAAAAAAATAACTTAGTTTTGTCACTGGATTTAATGGTCTTCTTGCAAGGAATGAGACTACACATTTTACTAAACCAGTCTACAACCACAAAAATATAATCATACCCTTTATTGGAGGTAGTAAAACCACCCAAAAACTCCATGGAGATGATTTCCCATGACTGGGAAGGAACTAGTAATGGCATATATAAACCCAATTTTCTAAATTTGGCAACTTCTGCTTACATGTTTGGCCAATAAACATACCTTTGTAATTGTGTAACAATATTTTTTAGACCAAAATGAGTAGCCACCTTATAAGTGTGTGTTCCCCTCATCAATTGAACTCATTCCCCCTTAAACACACTAAGTTTCTCATTCTTATATAGTAGCACCCTCCTGAAAGTAGTATTCTCCCTTAAGTGCAAAGCCCTCAGTTTGAGGTTTCTATTGAAATATTTCTCCGAAATTTGGATCTTACCCATAACCTTATTGATATGCTTCACATATGAAAGGCTCAAGAAGATTCAAAGTGTCCATAACTAAAATTAAAGCAGGTCTAGAGAACATATCAGCTAACTAGTTAGTCACACCTGGCTTAAACAATAAGTGTAACTTCTATTTTACATTGTTAGCATCCTTCAAGGAATGCATGTTACAATCCCAAGTTTGGAATCAGATTTTTAGTAGCAAATATATCTCATGCTCAATTGTCCTAACTAGGGGCATCCCTATAGGCTCTTAGAAAAATTTCCTTAACTGATGAACTAAATCTTTCATCTGCTTCTTATCTTTGTTAGTAAACAATCTGCAAGTGGTCTTGGATGCAAAAAAATTCTCTTCTTGTATATGGGTAAGTGCACCAAGTTGGGGGGCCAAAAAATGGACAAAAACCTAAAAATGAACAAAACGCGATCACGTTATGTTTTTCTAGGCTCGGTAATTCACGAATCTAAAATGTGTATGCATTTTAACGCAATCGCGTCAGAGTTCATATGCATTTCTATGACCACAAAACACGTATGCATTTTTCTCTTTTATCTATATGAAGTTTGTAAGGGCTTGAAGGAGCCACATTTACTAAAATAAATGTTAAGTATAAAGAAATAAGTATAATTTATTTTATACTTTTATTATTTCTTAAATCGTTTCTTTATTTCTTATATTATTTCTTATACTTTAAATTTATTTTAGTAAATATAAGATGTTAGGGTCACTCTGCACCTGATGGAAGTGATCCCGTAGCTCTGGCAGTTATAATCTAGAAGATAGTTTTTCAAAATCTAATCTGGTCAGTACTTATTCATTTTCAGGATTTCAACAATGACCTAAAACTTTCAAGCCATATATATTGTAGTTGGTCTTTGTTTTGGGAAAACATATAGTCATTTTGTAGGATTTTTGACCTTCCGGATTGGATTTTGGCACTACCACTACTTGAATTTATACCAATTTTAAAATTTGGTCCATAATTCACTTTAGTGACCACGAATCAACTCTATGATGTTTGTCTACTTCTTACTAAAATGAGATCCTCACTTTCTAGATAGATGATTTCTCCCTGAATGGGATTCTTTTCCTATGGAAAAATGAGGTGATTGTAATGTGCCTCCTCCTTAAGGTGTGATCACACTACTAGGTGTTGAATGAGTTTTTACGAATAGTACCAAGTGAATTGCATCAAGTGAACTCAGATGATTGCTCATTCTTAGAAACATGGTGCTCCATATAAAGATCATCCCTTCACATTTCCTGGCTCTAAAATCATCCTTTCATGGAATCAAATTCAATATTATCATACGTGTATTTACTCATATGTATCTCATGGAGATAGATGATGCCTTAATACTTCACACATGATGGTCCTGGATACCTCGGTTGCATGACTAGCTCATTTTAGCTTGTTCTTTGGAGAGATTTGGGTACAATGACATAGTCAGGATATGATGATCATCAAGTCACTCCTTGAGCTCCACATTTCACCTTTGAATATGATGAATCCTTCAAAATTCAATTTATTTACCAAGATGAAACCTGGGTGTAAGAATGCTTATGGTACATGGACACTTTTTTTCTCAAGTTGTTCCTCATGAAATGGGTTTCCACCTCTGGATAGGGGATGAGATCCTTGAATTAAATTTGAGTATGAGTTAAATGTTCTTGACCTCCATAATTCACTGAAACACTACAAATCAAATTTTACAATCAATGAAACTATTCTAAAAATCTAATTCTTCCTGCAACTCAAAATTTAGGTCCTATTTCATTTTGAACTTAGAGGGCAACTAAAGAGTTTTGCAGTACCTAAAGAAATATTTAATCCTTGAATGAATGTTGATTATTCCACCTTATATATTATTTTAATATCCTTCCAATTCCTATTTTTTTTCATTCCTAAGTATTTCCAGAACTCTTGGAATCATCCATAGATAGTTTTGCTTTTACCATTTTAGCTTTCATTCCCTGCAACTGAAAACCCGCTCTTAAAAATATTGCTCCTAAATGAGATTTTATTTCCTAAAATTTCCTAAATTTACTTAGAAATATTCAATTCTCTTTGAAATCACCCTTAGATGCTTTATATTTTCTCTAAAAACTTCTGAAGGGTGTTTAACTAGCTACAAAATGGCCAAAAATGGTTTTTTAGGCCTTCAAAGGAAGTAGTCTCTCATAAAAAATAAATGAGTTGATCGATCACCTCAAACACTATTCCCTACACAATGAAACACACTGAATGATATTATTAGGAATTTCCTTTGGGTCAGGGTTTATGATTTATGGTTTATGGTTTCAAGGTTCAAGGTTCAAGGTTCAGGGTTAAGGGTTTAGTGTTTAGGTGCTCATGGTTCAGGTTTCAGGTTTAGGGTTTAGGCCTCATGGTTTATGGTTCACAGTTTGAGGTTTTATGGTTTAAGGTTTAGTGTTTAGTGTTTATGGATTTAAGGATTTAGGGTTTAGGGTTTAGGGTTTAGGGATTCAAGGTTCATGGTTTAGGGTTTAAGGTTTTAGGTCTCATTTATTAGGGTTTGGTTTAGGGTTTAGGGTTTAGGGCTCAAGGTTCAGGGTTCAGGGCATTTTAGGGTTTATGGTTTAAGGTTTTGTGTTAAGGATTTAGGGTTCATGGATTTAGTGTTTGAGTTTTAGGATTTAGGGTTTAGGGTTTTGACTCTAATTTTAGGGTTTATGTTTTATCAGGTTTACAGTTTAAAGTTTAGTGTTTAGGATTTAGGGTTTAAGGTTTAGGGTTTAGGGCTTATGGTTTAGGTTTAAAGTTTAGATTCAATGTTTAGGGTTTAGGGTTTAGGTTTTAGGGTCTCAATGGTTTAGGGTTTATGGTTTAGGGGGTTTAGGGTTTAGGGTTTAGGGCTTATGGTTGAAGATTAAGGGTTTACTGTTTAGGATTTAGTATTTAGGGCTAAAGATTTAGGGTTTTTAGGGATCAGGGTTTAGTGTTTAGGGTTTAGGGCTCAGGGTACATGGTTAAGGGTCAAGGCTCAAGAAATAGGGTTTGGGGTTCAAATTAGGGTTTAGGGTTTAAGGCTTAAGGTTTAGGGTTTATTATTTTAAGGGTTTATGGTTTAGGGGCTTAAGGTTTATGGTTTAGGGCTCGGGGTTTAGGGTTTATGGGGTTCAGGGATTATGGTTGAGGGTTGAGGGTTTAGGGTTAAACAACTAGGGTTTAGGGTTTAGGATTTAGTCATTTAGGGTTTAGGGTTTAGGGTCAGGTTTAGGGTTTATGGTTTAGGGTTTAGGGTTTATGGTTTACATGGATTTAGGGTTTAGCACTCAGTTTAGGGTTTAGCAAAGCTTAGGGTTTAGGGCTCATTATTTACCCCATTTAGGGTTTAGGGTTTAGGGATTAGGGCTTAAGGATCAGGTGTTTAGGGCTCACGGGTAAGGGATCTAGATTTAGAGTTTAGGGTTTAGGATCACAAATCAAGGTTCAAGGTTTAGGGTTTAGTGTTCATTAGGGTTAAGGGTTTAGGGTTTAGGCTTTAGTGGATTCAGGGTTTAGGATTTAGTGTTTAGTGGTTTAGGGTTTAGGGATTTCTCATGCGTTAAGGGTTTAGGGTTTAAGGTTTACGTCACAAAGTTCAAGGTTTTAGGGTTTAGTGATTCAGAGATTAGGGTTTAGGGTTTAAGGTTTAGGTTTATGGTTTAGGGCTCAGGGATTAAGGGTTTATGGTTTAGGGTTTAGGGGTCATGGTTTAGGGTTTAGGGTTTAGGATTTAAGGTTTAGGGGTTTGTTTGAGGGTTTTGATTAGGAGCATTAGTTAGGGTCAACAAATTAAAACTATGCTTTTAGTTAGGGTTTAGTTTAGAGGATTCAAAGTTTTATTCCTTAATTTAGGGCTCATTCTTCTATTTGTTTAAGGCTCAAATGTGAGGATGTTTAGGAGTTCATGGCATCCTAGTTAGTCTAATAACTATAAGGTTGAATGTTATTGATCCCAAACAAGTTTGGGCTAAAATAAAGATTTTAATGGGTTTAAGATCTTTTCCCCCAAGGAAAAGATATCCAAGCCCTCTTCTAGGATTAGAGGTGAATAAAAATAGGGAGGAAAGTATATCTTCCTCTTTTAGGTCTGCTAAAGTTAGTGGGAGAAAATTCAAACAACTAAATTAGGAGGAAAGAGTGGAATTATCAGAAAATGGTGGAAGGATGGTTCACCATTTGAGAATTTTGGTTTTTTTACTTGGGAAGAGAGGAGGAAATTCATGTTGGGTTGTGTGTGGAGGATTTCTAAGGGAAATAAAAAAAGTGTGTATTTGAAGAGTAAAGAGTAAATGTTTCAATGAAATTAGCTATGCTAGCTTCTAGGGTAGAACTTTGTTTAAGGGTTTCTTGCAGGCCGAGAGGGAAGATTTGATAGGGCTCATCCAAGCACAAAAAACCTGACTGTAATGGTTGGGAGGGATTAGGGTTTAGGGTTCCTACTTGATTTATGCTAGGGTCTTGAAAACTTAGCCCTTAAGAGCTCCCTACAACTCGTTTTGTGCACGTTTTGGAAGAACTAGGCCACATATAACTTTCAATATGATTTCGAGGCCATGAAATTTACCATTTAGGGTTTATTTCAATATGAGGGGAGTCCACATGACCTTAGGGTTAAAATTTTATCTTCTGAAACGACCCCCAACCTATCAAACCATGAAATTTAGGGCAACAGGGTTTTGACATGTACAACCCTTTAAGGTTGAGGAAAATTGGTTTAAGGTTTATGATCCATTTATCCTCTAAGAAAATATTCTAAGCAAGTTTAAAATGCCTAATTGTTTAGGGTTTAGGTTGATCATGTGATTGGAGTGGATAGTGGATATTTGAGGATTTTTCATGGTTTATTTTAGGGTTTGAGCATAAATCCTAGTTTTGAAGGGACAGGAAAGCCAAGAAGAGAGGATAGTTTAGCTTGATGTTCTAAAACATCCCTTATCAAACTTGGGACATGTTTTAGTGGAACCATGATGGGTCCCCAGGGTTTATACTTCCTTCCTTGAACAGGTGTACAAGGTTTAGGGTTTACTAATTTTGATTACTATGAGGGCTACAAACCAAGGGTTTTAGGGCTCCAAGAAACTACCTTGTTTAAGGTTTGTCATCCCTTTTCAGGGTTTAGAGTTGGTAGGGTTATTATTGTCCTTAATTGATTTTAGTGAGTTAGAGTGTTAGGTTAGAGGAGTGATTTTTAACATTTAGGGTTTATTTGTTTAGGGTTTAGTGTGCGTGGTAGTCAAGAACCTATTCACCAAAGAAGGAAGTTTAGGTGTTGATGAATCAAAGAAAGCATTTGAATATGAAATTAGGGTCCTAGGGACTGAATATGGGTAGTCATTAGATTTTAAGGTTTAAAATTTAGTTTTAAGGGTTTAGGGTGTAGGGTTTAACATTTAGGGATCATGGTTCATGGTTTAGGGTTTAGAGTTTAGGGTTTAGGGCTCAAGGCTTAGAATTTTAGGGCTTAAGGCTAGGGGTTTAGGGCTAGGGTTCACAGGTAAGGGCTGTATGTTTAAATTTTAGGGTTTAGGGATTATGGTTTAGGGTTTAGGGTTTAG
Organism: Taxus chinensis; assembly: GCA_019776745.2. Lineage (NCBI taxonomy): Eukaryota > Viridiplantae > Streptophyta > Pinopsida > Cupressales > Taxaceae > Taxus > Taxus chinensis. The sequence continues at coordinate 724,053,489 of CM034149.1, read as the reverse complement.
GGATCATGGTTCAGGGTTTAGGGGTCTAGGGTTAAGGGGTCAAGGTTTAGGGTTTACGGTTAAGGTTTAGGGCCTAAAGTTTAGGGTTTAGGGTTTTGATTGTAGAATTTAAATGCTAAAAGATTTAGGCTGAATGTTGAATTATCCTGAAAATTACCTATGTACTGACCAAATTATATTATAAAAAACTATCTTTTAAACCATGACAGATGGAGCTATGAGACTAGTTCCATAAGGTGCAGAGTGACCCTAACATCTTATATTTACTAAAATAAATTTAAAGTAATTAATAAATAATATAAATAATAAATGAAAAACTTATACTTAAACATATATTTTTGTAAATAGAAGCATGCCAAAACCACATATCATACTCATACTATTAGGAACGCGTACGCATTATAGCGCGTACGCGTTATGTTTGTTTACTTTTCCAAGCCATGCCTCAAGGCTTGGGGATCCGGTTTGGATCCCAAAACCTCGAGGCATAGACCTGCAAAAACACAAAAAACAATGGATTTTTGTAGGAAATTGAAAAAATCTCTCTTTTCATAAATCGACATAAAACGATTGATTCGTTTAAAAAATTTACCACAACGTAGAGTAGAGTTGCTACTTTCTAAAAATATAATTTTTCAAATTTTCTAACTAATAGAAGGGTTCCATATTATTTATTTTCTAACAATTCCTTTTTATAGCTATGTTATGAAGTTTAAACAGTGTCTATATTTTGTCATATATCTTTTTTTGGCTCATCAAAATTGAAAAACAAATACTAGCCCAAACTAGACATAATTCTATACACATTCAAATAAAAATTCTAATTTTTGATATTTTGTAAGGTAGTTAGAGGGGGAGCACGGTTGGAGCTCCGTTATGTTTTTAAATTTAAAATTTGATGTACTACAACAATCATTAAAAAAATTACTTGCTAAAAAAATCTAAAACAAAATGTAGCCCAAACTAGATGCTTGTAGCTATATTTCTACGAAAGGGTTTTCACAAAATACTAAATGGCGCTCAAAAATGGTGGGGGCCATGAAAGTCACTCTGTTATGTTTTTTTTAACAAAAATAGGTGCACCTATTGGTATTTTAGTTATTTTAACCCACTTAAACTTATCCATTTTCAATAAAATTTAGTAGCTTAGAAACTAGACTCAAAATTCTACGATTCATATTTATACAACTTCTTCCAATTTTGAGTGTAACTATTTCAAAAAACTCGTACAAGTTGAAGTTTTTTATTTTTCATAAAAATGTGTCCACTTAAGACCCCCCTTTGGGCCCCCTAGACTTGGTGCACTTACCCTTATCTCTCAAAATAACTATGTGAATTTCCCACTAACATGTCATGATATTGGGGAAGCTGTCAGAGGCCATTTTCCCATGACATTATTTAGGTCTCATGTATTAGATTAAAATCATGTATACATTTTTTACGTACTGCTTGTTATGATATGTTATTGTTTCAGTATATGGTGCCTACTAGTTTTCATGATCAAAGAAAGTATACCTAGGACATAAAATAATATGTAGCTATTATATACTACACCACTTTACAGATCAAGAGGAACAATGTTCTTGGAATATCTTCATGCATATTATGTGAAAAAATTAAACATGATACTAAATGTAATCATGTCATTGTTTGAGTAAAACTGAATGCTAAGAAGGTATTCAGAGAACCCAATGAATATGGATTTGGATGATTGTAATTCTATAACTTCATCTTATCAAATAATTCTTTACTTATCAAATTAGATTCATAACAAGCATCAAAAAGAGAACCCGCTTTGGTTTTTTGCCTTTGGATTTTTATATGAAAAATATTAGTAAGTTCATTTTCTTGAACAACATTATTACCACCCAAACATACCTCTCAACGGATTGAGGTACAAAACATTGTCCTCATTCATCTATTCACTGAAAAATATCTCCCCTCCTTAGAGGGCATCCCATGGCCTTGTTTTTAGTCTTCTTATTTTTTTATGGGATGTAATTCCGGATGGAGCTTCTAACATTTTTCCTCAGAATTAGTTTCAACATCACAATGACCACAATGAATTTTAGTATCCTTCTTAGAAATAGAAGTAGCATTCTTCTTACCTTTTCCTTTTTCCTTTTTACTCTTGTTTGGTATCACCTTATTCTATTGATGCATAATGAGAGGTAGATGAACTCTTTTTATTTCCCATCTCTAGATAGTCGGCTTGAGAAAAAGCCTCATCTTATATTCACCATTTTGGCCAAGAGAATTGGTCTCCTCAAGTGGTTATGGATTACACTAATGCACTTCATTAGAATGTTTAGTCTGGTACATATTTTCCTATTTGGACATCTCTCTTTTAGAAAGAACTAGTGTACTCTTACACATTTGGCCTTGCTTCTGCCTGAAATATTGTTAATACATGGACCTCTCTTCCTCATAACAAATAGGATATAATTTCTTTTTTATTATCCTCTTAAATTCATACCACTTAGTAATAGGAGGAATCTTCTTAACAACCAAAGAATGAACATAGATTTCAAACCAAGTTAAAACATGATTGGTTAAAAATTAAACTTGAAAACAAAATATGTTGACTCTTATTAATTTGATGCAAACTGAAATATACCTCAATTTGAGCTAAAAAATGGTCTAGCTTCTCAGCATTCACATCCCCCATCATAAGGCTGAATTTATATCTTCACCTTCACTTTGAATGGATGAAGAGTAAATTTGGCACGAGGATGCTCTTCCTTATGGTATCCTAGTGCCTCTTTTAAAACACCAATATTTTCCATGAGCAAACCCATGATGGACTCCAACTTTCCCATAGAGAAGGAAATATTTCTCACATCTTTGGACAAACTTGCCACATCTACCTCCAATTTTTAGAAACAATATTCTTTAGTCTCACATGCATCTCAACTACAAGCCACATTTTGAATTCCTTGCTTCCACTTCTTGGTGGAAATATCTTCTTTAAAAGGAATGAGGATACCTTCACCGCTTTCACTTCTCTTTTGAGTAAGGGGCATTTAACTAAAAATGTCAACACAAGTTAAACCACACAAAAACAATTTGATCTTAACTACTTTGATATCAATATGATCTATAAAATTCCTTTTTTAAACAATAAATAGATCCTATTTTATGATAATGAATTAATAATTTGATGAATCTCTTAATATCTAGTTTAATATGCAATAATCATTCACACAATATTAAAAATTAGAGATGTAAGACAAGGAGACAACAATTTTATCCTGGATAAACTCAATGTGGGAAAAACTTCAGTTGGGTGAGGAATTGCTTCCCTTCACTATGTAAATCTCCAACACAATACAATTTTATTATCAATAGATGACCTTCAAGAAGGATTCAATCTCTTTCTAATTGCATTACTTGTTTACAATCCTCAACAAGAAAGAACTCAACTCTTTATGAAAAAATAAGAAAAATTCAAACTTATTCCTTTGCTCACACTTGAATTCACTCAAATCACTTGCCTGGAATGAATAAATGCATGTGTATATATATATATCTATATATATATATATATATATATTCTTTGTGCAAGGATTTATGGAACGGTGAAATGAATTAATTTGAGAAGCCCAAAATTTTGCAATTGTTGAGTTTCCTCATTTTGGCATCGTCGGGTGTAGAACTTCCGCTAACTATAGATCAAAGGTTGTGGGACCATCAAGGTGTTTTTTAAACCTCTGATGCTTGTAATTGGAAATCTTGTAACTACCATGGCATTTGGGAAATTGCTACTCTATGAAGAGTGGTGGGTATGCAACCATCATGGTGGTTCCGTGACCGTCATGTTGTACAGTTATCATAGAGAATAGAACAAAAATGGCCTTTTCCATCATTTGAAGGTATCCAGATCACCGTCATCCTGACTTGACCATATCTAGAATACCAAACATGTTGAGGATAAAACTGCAAGTTTCAATCATGAGAATACATAGAATTGGGTACTTCTAGATCCATTTTTGGATCATCGTCTTTCAAGATTACTACACTTCCCATCAACTTTATCTTCTACATAGTCATGTTCCAGTTGAGAAATATCTCTTGTTTGAAAAGTTTGTTAAGATTTTTATTAAGAATCACTTTCATATAAGAATATTGTAGTTACCATGAAATTTGATCTTCCCTATCTAAGGAGCACAAATTTCCAGTAGGTAATCATTCTCATTTATATATAAAATATAACATTGAGATAATTTATATTTGATTATTCCATAGTATACCAAAAATCCACACATTGAAATCCCTTGAGCATAAAGATTTTATTCTCTTCAAAAAGAGAATATGTAAATGCTACTTGAGAAATATAGTTAAATTCTTTGTCTTGAGAAATATAGTTAAATTCTTTCAAAGTAACTATGATTAAATGTAAAATTTATTGACTTCTCAATGTCAAGCATTTCTCATTTCACAGTTTTAATATCTTCTGGTTTCTTTTCAAAAAAATTAGTGCAATTTGAAATTGAGCTAATTACATCAATTAGGTGAAATTAGATTTGTGATTTAACTTCAATGACATGAAGGATAATAGTGTCTGAAGGTAATGTTGGAACTTAGTAACAAATTGAATAATTTTTTAAACAAGTTTCATCATTCAATTTTTGTTATATCGTATTGTTATGAAAACCAATCTTCAATTCAAAAATGGGGGAACCTACCCTTGCATTTGCTTTCAGAGATTCAAAAAAAAAATTGGAAATTACTTATGATAAGAAGTGTGCATGCTTAGACTCCTCTGTAATAATGACTATCTAGTGCACATCATTTTTTTGTAATAATTCAAGAACATATTATATAACCTTACTATGCAACACATTTATTATTTTCTGCATGGTAAAGTGTTTGTGGTCCTCACGTAAAATATTGTTCATCGAATTTTTAGATTCTTGATTTACACATTAATTTGACAAATTGCCATCACTTCAAGACATATGATTTTGCTTAAGGATGGAAAAACTTTGAGCATGTGTTTCTTTCAATGTATTCAATAATGATTAGTCTTTTTGTTGATACTCTGAGAGCATTTTATCTATGTCATTGATTAATTGAGGAAACAAAATTTCAATTCTTGCATATTAAATTCGTAATAGTATTTTTTATCACACCAGTACTAACAATATACCTATAAATTTATGAGAGTGTAGGATGTAAGGCAAATAGTTTATTCTCTATTTTATTTAGTTTTTTATTTGATTATACTTCTAGTCTATTCGCAACAAGAACATGCTCCAAACCTTCTCTACATGTGTAACCATATTTTTCAAAACAACACAAAATTTTCAAAATAACATTCAACGTCCTTTCCCCTTTTTCTTCAACTTTCTATGATATTTTTTTATAGATTCACAAGTTAATAAATTTGTTTTATTAGACAATACATCAAGCATTATGCTTTGTAAAGGAATAATATATTTCATAGTTATGAATAATTTTTTCATATGTGTTCTCCAATTATCTCTAAAAGGGAACTATGGTGATCTCGGGTAGATCTACTAGTTTCAAATTTGGAGTATGCATCTTCTCAATATGAAGAATAATGGGAACATCGCTTATATCATTGTTTTTTCTCAATTGTTTCTGCAACAAAAATAGTAAGTGTGTCTACAGTTACAAATTTTGAAATGTAATCTTTAATGTTTTTATAATCAATAATTATTTTGAATTCTTGAATAGTTCAATATTTTAATCTTCTGATAAGAAGTAATCTTATACGTATAAATGTTTTATTCAAGGATTAATTATCCTTGAAAGAAACTACACAAGACTACACTTTCCAATTCCCTGAACAATTCGTGATCACAATAATAGAAAATTTATTTCATTCACTCATAATTTTGATAGTATGGGTATTTTCCATTATATCTTTGAGCATGGAGTACTTCTACATAACAGAGAGATAAGAAAATCAGAAAACCTTATCCTCCATATCTTCCTTGCAAACCTTAATGATAAGGTTGTGGAATCTTTAAGCTTGTGGAACCTTATAAGAGTTTAGATTGTGGGCTCTCTTAAATATGACCTCCAAATGTGAATTTGACAATGCTACGAATATAGATATGGCTTTGGGAAAGCTTCCAATATGTAGATATTGGAGGTATGAATAAAATATTTTTCTTGCTTCAATCCAAGAGAAATCCAATAGGATTTGTAAGGGATAAGATTGCTCTTTTATAGAGGCTCAGTAGTGGTTGGAAGTGGTTACATGTGGTTGAATGCACATGTTAAAATAGCAGTTGGGGGAGGTTGAAAATTTTGGATGAATTTATTTCCATTTGAGGGGTAGTAAATAAATTCAATTGAGAGAATTTACATACGGAAAGGTGGTTGTACGTATAATTCAATTTCCCCACATTTCTAGGATTCTAGAATTGAATTTCAACTAGAATTAATTTAGATGAGGAAGTGGAGCCCAAGAAGGGTCTAAATGGGATCTAATTGGCAATTGAATAGGAAAATAGGTGTATTTTCCTAATTAAGTAATTAATTTAATCAGCTACAACATGTGAGACAATTAATTAACCATTTATTTAATAAATGTTAATTAAGTTAGCTAAAGTGTGCTAAGAAATAATTTAATTAATCCCAAAAGAAGTAATGTGCAGGAATTAATTAATTTAAGTAATCAATCACAAGGGGATGAATAACATGATGTGAACTGGGATAAATTGGAAACAAGTATGTGATTTTAGGGTGTCTACATTTTCCCTTCTTTAAAGTTTTATTATGAAGTAATAGTATTTTAAAGATAGTACACATATGCAGATTAGTCAATGGGAGACAGAAAAAATGGTAGATGTTTAGATTTGACCCGGTGAAGGATTTAGATGCCCCAATGAGTAGGATAGTAAGGTAATGTATGTTGGTACCCCTTCCCTTTTTCAGATCTATGTGGAATGAGAGAGGACAATGAGATTTTTCCCTTTCCAATTTTGTATGCACATTTTCATGGTTGATGCTCGCTCCCCCATGGAATCTCTTCACATTTCTAGACTGTAACTCAATTAGTGTTTAGGTTATCCCGTAAATTCTCATGTTTTTACTTTCTTTGTCAATGTCCCCTCAAGTGGGTGGCTGACACAACAAATCAGTGGACATCCACTTAATAGGAAGAAGACAAGGGATTTAAACAAGGATGGGAAGGACTATTCTCATAGCATGAGAATCATTTAGAGAGTGAAATTTAGAGCAACCTTATTTTTTATGTTGCACAATAGAGTTGTCACCATGATTATGAAATAATCATGATAGGTAACCCAGATACGCGTAAACAAACACACACAAAAAAGATAAGATAAAAAGGAAAATAAACCCAATATACAATATAAAAGCATATACTATGGCTATGAATAAGCCAAGATGGTAGCATAATACATGTACTTAGTCCAAAAAGTAAACATCAACAATGCAACACAACTTCGAAATAGAAGACAATTATCTATGCCCCTAATGTGTGCCACAATGATGCTTAAGTAGATCTAAATGTCTCCAGGAACTAAACTTATTGATTTAATTTAATTTTAATTAAATCTAATTGCATAGTAACTTATGTACAAATGATAAAGTGTATTAATGATACAAGAAAACTAAGATGCAAAGTATGAAACCCTAAGAAAGAGAGAGAGAGAGAGAGAGAGAGAGAGAGAGAGAAAATATGGCTTAGCTAATATCCATGCAATATGGAACTGAGATCGATAGGGAGGAGTGATGAACAAGATGAAAAAATCATCATAATTAATCTCTGTAGATTCTTAAATTCATGAACGATGGTGGATAAGGGTGCCCATAGTAAGACAGGGGATCTTGGGCATTGATGATCAGATCTGGTCACCCACGACTACACAAAACCTTTGGATATAATTTTTTTTGTATCACAAGGGTGTCACAATTATTCATTTTTGATCACTTGATATTCACACTATGATCACTAATGATACATGTAACCTACAAAAGATAAGTTCACCTATAGAAGCCCACAAACCGCATCAAACCTAAAAAAGGAAAATGCAAAATAGGGAGTTGGAATAACCCTAGTGGTCAGCCCGAGAGTGAGCTTACCACTGAGTGCTACACCACATCTCAGACTCCGTGTAGTTCTTGTGTGTTTGTATAAATGATGCTTTAAGATGTCTTTGTGTAAGTTGAAGAAATAATAATGAGCTAGATCTAAAATGTAGAATATTTGTAGAATTTTTGGATGGAATAGAATAGACTTCCCCTTCCTATGATGTGTATGCATAAATGATGCAACCCTTGTTCCTTGTATGGATGATATAAAGATTCATTTAAAGTGCTTTAGTTACTTTTGAATGCAAGCTTAGGTGGTAATAGTAATGTTTAGTGTTTGGTCCCTAATTTTGAACACATAACTAGGTATTTATATGGTTCCCTTGTTTTAATTTCATAATTTACAACTAAAATACCAGCCCATAAGTGAATTATATTCCCAAAAGGAGCAACTAAGGTGAAAAATGGTCAGGGTTGCCTAGAGGGGACATGAGTGCCTAGGTGTCTAAAGCCATAAAAAAATAAATCAATAAATTCCCGACAGGGATGTAGGGTGTGCAAGACCAAATAGAAAAAAAGAAACACATAAAAGAGGCCAAATATCATTTTCAACCACTAGTTTTATTTCTTAGGGATCATATGAATGCTAGTATGATTTTAGGACCTAAAAATGTACCCAAGTGCGTGATTTTGTGTCTACATTTTCCCCCACTTTATGTTGTTGAGTGAATAATAAATAACATAAAGTAGGTTAAAGATACCAATATTGTTCTCTTTAATGAGAAAACTCTCTACAACTCTTGTGTAAAAATGGAGTCAGATTTTCTAGGGTTTATCATTTCTAACCTCCATACCGCAGCCATTTCGGGCTCTACAAGAATTTATTTCTATAGTTTCTACTAGGGTTTCTCACCCTTTGGGCGTCCCCTATATAATTTCCTTACCGTCTTCAAACCTGATTGTTTCAATCGTGGCAAGATATAGTGGAGTGAGAAATGGCACCGTCAGTGAAGCAACCTAGGAAATTTGTCTCTAAGGTTTTTCAAGAGGTAATCTTTCTCCTCCTTATGTAGTTATATCCATTCCTGAATTTAATGTTGTTTGACAATGGTTAGAGTAGTTTTTCCTCATTGGATATTTTTTGGGTTGAATCCCCTTTGAAAGCATGCTCAAATCCTGGGTTAAAACAATCAGAACTCCTCATGGAGTCTGTCTAGATAGCATTCAAAACATGACCAAGGGTTTTTTTCTTTTTCATTTTTCTGACCCTACTAATCCACCCAATATTCTAGCTAAGCAAGCCACTTGGTATGTCCACAACTCGTTGATTATGTTAACATTCTAGCATAAGGAATTTATGGTATCTAAATATACTACCCTTAAAGTGCATGTTTGGGTTGAATTTCTTGGTCTTCCTCTTTCATTCGTTCCTTTTTTGCCACAAATTACGGGTAGTTTTCTTGGAAGCCAATAATTTTTACCATTCTCAGTCGTAGAAGTGAGTATGCGTTGAGATTGATCTCTCACAGGATCTCAAGGAATTTTTAGGATATCTAAATGGGTGATAAATGCTATTCCCAACGGGTCATGTATAACAATCTACCTAACACTTGCTGTATGTCATTAGGCATCTAATCACAAGATCAAGGATTTCCCGCTCTATGTACCCCACAACTACCCTATGGACAAAGCAACTCCCGAGTCATTCAAACCCAAACAGGAGGAAGGTTGGCAAGTTTTTGGTGACTAGTGAAACAAGAACAAAGCCCAGTAATCCAAAGCCTCTAGCTCCCATGGCCATCAGGAGATGGCTATTAAGGAACAATCTCTTAGTATCCCCGATGAGGAGCCTACAGCTATTGATAAAGAACCAATTATTTCTACCAATCTCAGTTACTTCATTGCCAAAGAACTCCAGCACACCCCTTGCGGTATCAGTTCTCATGGACTAGACAAATTATGTTTCTTGAGCTCCCATCCAGCACTCAATACCACTGCTGCTAAAAAAAAACTCACAAGTGCCGTATAAACGGACCTAAAGTCCTTCCCACATCTATCAGGACCATAGCCTAGAATCCAACGTGGATTCCACAAAAATGGATTACAACATTGAGCTCTCCAACTAGAAAACATTTGATCCATCGGAATTTTTACAGCACAATGTTTCTCTTTTCCTACACAATCAATATGATTCCCGTGATGGCTTGGATGATGGGGATATGGCTCTGGACCAATGTTTCCCATGAATTTTTTATCTTGGAATTTTGGTGTCTTAAAAACTCCTATCTTAAATATGTTGTACATGAAACTTGACAACGTTGTGGAAATTTGGACATTTTGTTTTTACAGGAAGTAAAAATTACAGCTTTTCAGTTACAAATGGTTTACAATTCTATCTGGCCTGATAGCTTGGATTTTTTTAGCAATCATAAAGTAGGGAATGGGGGACTAATTTAGCTTTTTCCTCCCAAATGGCATCCCTTATTAACTGACCATAGTATCGACCCCACCAACTGTGCCATATGGGTCCTATTTAATATTGATGCCCACCTTTTTGGGCTCATAAATATTTATGCCTTGAATGATGTGGCCAAAAGGGCCGATATGTGGCGGTGGATAGGTAAATCCATTCCCGATGCTTATTGGATAATAAGTAGATAGATATTTTAATATGGTTGAGTCACCTAATGATAAATTTGGCCACTTTCCTATGAGGTGGGCACCTAGAGAAAGGGAAGCATGGTACTTCATGCGTAATAAATTCAGATTTTTTGATCCTAATGCATCTCACTTTCCCTCCTCTGAATCTTAGTACACGTGGACCGATCTTCGTGGAGGGACGGATCACGTTCTCAAATGGATTGAAAGGGCCATGTTGTTAGCTCAATATTTCTTTGAGTTTGATAGCATTTATTCTATGCCAGTGGATTTTATGCCTGAATTTTTCCTTTCGGACCATTCTCCTATACAATATTGTATCTGTTGGCATGATGTGTGCCCCTTTTTTCATAAAGACCAATTATTTTTTAATACTTCCTTGATGCAACATGGCCCCACTATCAATCATTTCAAAGGGGTTTGGAATTTTAATTCCATAACCAAGTCACTATCATCAGTTATATCCACCTATGTAAGCCATCTAGATACAGTGGTGGGAAGATGCGCTGACTCGGATAACTATATTTCTTAGAATCTATGGCCAACAACTGGAAAAACTTCGGTGTCGCTCATACTCAACTAACACCTCAACTCTCAGCTAGGTGATAGTAGCACTCCAAGGTGACCCCTTATCTAAAGCTCTGCAACTACAAGTATCTACACTCCAATAAAAAATCCAAACTATGGATAACTATAATGCCAGAGTCACACAGATCTAGGCTCGAATGCATTGGCTCAAGATTGGATATCGGGTCTCGAAAGAATTATTTCTTTCTCTCTAAACCAAAAATCCTTCACAGTAGATCTGAGCTATCATGGATAATGGAGTTCAGATTACATACCCATAACTTATGTTACAAGCCTTTGTGCATCATTACAAGGGCGTCTTTCAAGCTCAACCACCTTATGAATTTCATCGAGATCCTCTTGATCAATGTTTGGGTGTTGTACCATGGAAACTATCAAAGGCTCATAAGGTGATCTCTGAGAGAATTCTCACCATTAAACACCTCCATGATGCCACTATGCAAATGGCTAATGATAAAGCATCGGGATACGATGGGTTGCCTTGTGAATTTTATAAAGCCCTTTGGGATTCTGTTAGAAAATACCTATTTCAGGTCTATCTTGAAGGATTTCAAAATTAATCCCTAGGGCCATGCATTAATAAGGTAAACATAAAATTTATCGCTAAGAAAGGATACCCCAAGAAAATCACCTGTTTCCAGTTGATTACATTGTTGAATGTCTCCTATAAAATCATTTCCAAAGCGTTAGCTCTATGATTATGTAATCTTTTGCATGTTATTCTTCATCCAGAGTAAACAATATTTATACATGGATGATTCATCTTGTATAACATCATCACGGTGTGTGAAGGCATGGAATGGACCCACAGGTCTAATCAGGAAGCCATGTTTATCAAGATCAACTTTGATAAGGCTTACGATCAGATTGAATGGCCATTCATTCTCGTCATGCTTCAATCCCTTGGATTTGGACCCATTTTTATTCAATCCGTCAATATGCTTTTTGCAAATGCCTCTGCTCAAATTTCTATTAATGGCATCATCTCAAAGCCTTTTGGTATTTTTCATTCTAGTTGACAAGGTTTTCCTCTTTTCCCTGCACTGTATGTTCTCACGACCGAAGGCTTTTGTTATCTCTTAGCTCATGTCAAAGCACAAGGTCTTGTTCATGGAATATCCCTACTTGCTCAACCCAACTCACAACTTCTTAATGGGAAATTTACAGATGATTACTTTCTTATGCTTATTTAAGACGAAACCAACATTCGTAATGTTATGCAATGTTTGGATACTTTCTGCCTATCTTTTGGCTCATCCATTCAATGGCAAAAAACCAAGTGTTATCAGCAATCTTTCCTTCCCGCACCTGATTGGCTTACCACTTTTGATTGTAAAATCCTGACAGATAGTGATATTTTTAAATTTTTAGGTATTCATTTTGATTTTCAAGCCTCCTTGTCTAAATTATGGCATTATATCATTCATTGAGAGGAAAAAAAGTTGGAATATTGGATCACCAAATCTTTATCCTTGGCTAGAAAGTTCCAAATATACTCTAAAGTTCTTGTAGCCACACATGTTTACTACTCGTCGTGTTGGGTTCCTTCCAAATCCTCCATTCAGAAGATGGAAAATTTTCTCAAAGATTTCTTGTGGGCTAATGCTTCTACAGGAAAAGGTTTTCATCAGGTAGCCTAGGATATATGTTGTTAGCCTCGAAACTCTAGAGGCCATGGGCTTATTCACATTCAACACCAAGGACAAGATATTTTCATTAAATGGATTATCAATATTATTACTGGCCAAGAAGCTTAGAAATTTCTCATACCACATATTATTGCAGAAGGTTCTCCTTGTGGCCACTCTACATGGTGTTGTCACCCTTAAAATTTCCCTCATTTTTCAAGTCAAGTTTCAAAAAAATTGAGTTAGTACCTGTTATCCAAATTTTTTCTCCCCTCGGAAAGATTGATCAAACACGACCCCGAATAGAAGAAAATCAGAAGGGGCAGTTCAATCATGCAATTCCAAACTCCAAATCCAACAATGAAAGGGAAGGGTTGGCAAAGGAGATCAGAACGTGCAGGAGAAGATTGAAGAAAAGGGCTCGAATTTTTCATACTTCGCATCTGGGCCCAAATCGGTTAAGTATAAAAGGACCAAAATATGGCTCCAAATGTCTCATCGGCACATCTTCAAAAGGAATAACCCAAAGAGAGACCCCAAACTTGCGTCAACCCTCCATGTGTCCAAGGTCTAGAAAAGTGACAGAGTCAGACATTTAATCGACTAAGTATAAGAGGGTCGGTGGAAGGTGGCTCATGCCTCATCAACGTAACTTCAAAAGTGAGACCCAATGGATAGACCCTAAATGAGTGCCAGCCCTCCACATGGTTAGAGCCTCAAAAAGTTAAATCATCCATTGAAAAGTGTAAGCTAGGAAAAATACACTACTAACAAGGAAGTAAATACCAACAATATTACCTCCTTTGTCAAGTTCCGTAGCAAACCTTGGAATAGGCTAGGAAACTTTGATTGAGCCCTAATTGTGTGATATGAAAGTACTTTTCTTCAAGATGGAGCAAGGCCTTCCTATAATAATGATCCTCTTACTTTGCACTAGATGGGAAAAACGGTTATGAGGCTATTTGGGCATTAGGACGAGGTAGAAGGATGTTATTTGTAAAAAGGATGCAAGAACTTAGATAGGGCATTCAAGCTTATTCTCCATGTCCTTAGAGGGGAGGGGTAAGGTTGTATTTATAGCTTGGGGGAGTGATTAACTTAGAGTAATTTAAGTAATCATGGTTTTAAAATGTGGGCAAGATTAGGTGAGTGAGGACCACAAAGAATGGGTAAGGATTTGATTTTGGATTTTTAATTCATAACTGGAGTATTTTAGGTGAATGGAGACCATGAAGAGTGGGTGAGGATTTGAATTTGAATTTTTAATTCAATAGTAGAAAACATGGATAATAATGACATGTGGTGAGGATTGGGTTTTTATTAGATTTTGAAAATGGATAATTAATAAAATTATATTTTATTAATTCGAAGTGTATTTTTGTGAGAAATGAGGAAGGTGAATTAATTGATTTAGAACATATGTGAAATTAGGGTGTCTACATTTTCCCCTCTTTGGAAGGGTACTATGAAAGTAGTGTCCTTTCAAAGAAAGTAGATGGGATGGGGGAATAATTCAATCTAATTTTCTTAAGCAAAAGGTAGAGAAAATGTTTGTTGGGGAGAATAGAAAGTGGTGAGTGACGGATGTCATAGTATCCTACAAGACAAAAATTTCATGAGAAGATGTGATTATGGATAGATGTGGTGATGCCCCCTCGAGATAACTAACAAGAATGGAATATATGATAGAACTCTAGAAAAGAAGAGAAAGGAATTATGTGGAGAAGAGGACGACTAATGGAGTGGAAGAGACTGGAATGACCGCACGATGCAAATGGAGGAAAAGATTCAATCAGCATTGAATGCTAGGTGTGAGGGTGTGTGGGAAAGAGAAAAGGGAATGGATAGGATTTTGGGTTGATTATGAAAAGAGTAAGGGAGATAGGGGAGGGGGAAAAAAGGAATGAAAGAGGTAGAAATAAGAGATAGGGATGACAGGGGAAGAAGGGAATGATGAAGGAAAAACAAGGCAAAAATAGGAAAATGAAAAATTAGAGGGTGAAGGGATGAAATAGAGAGATGTGCCAAATGAAGGAAGAAACACAGATAACAAAGAGGGATGTGTGAAATTGAAAGAAATGATAGATCTGAGAAAAGTAGGAAACAAGAAATGATAAATAAGAAGGAGAAAACGAGGTGGGAGCAGGGGGTGAAATGGATGAAAATGGAAAGAGGACAAAAGAAGAAGTAGAACAGAGAAAAAAAGAAACTATGAGGGGCGAGGAAAGTGTGAAAAAGAGTAGAGAAAAGAAGAGAAATAGATACTGAATGAATGAAAAGGTAAGGGTGGTAGAGAAAAGGAGAAGTGGTCAGAAGAAACGTGAAAATTAGGGGAGATGAAAGGAAGATAGAGTGAATACAAGGAGAATATTAAAGGAATTGTGTCATTGTGAGGAAGACCAAGGAAAGCAATATGGAGCAGACCGTATGGAGATTCATGTGGAGGGTGGTATGATAAAAAATACATGACAATGCTGAAGAGTCGGGTTATCAATGGGGAAGTAAGGAGGAAACGTGGTGGAAAAAGGGGAAGAAGACGATACAGGGGAAGGGAAATAAGACGAGGGGTGGGAGAGAGAAGAGGATAACAAATAAAATGATGTAGAAGGAAGGGAATACAAAAAGGGGATAATAAGTGGAAAGGGCATAGTATGATGAATGTAAAGAGAAGAAAGAGGGGAGGAATGACATCAATTGGAAAAGATGTGGAGATGCATAAAATGAGGATATTAAGACTACGAGAAAATAGACAAAGGATGTATGATGAAAACAATAAAGATATTGAAGAGGGCGAAGGGAAGATGGAGAGATGGGTAAGAAGTGAAAAGAAAGGGTGGGATTGATGGAAAAGAATAGGAGAGAAAAGAGAATGGAGGATAGATGAGGCAATGCCAATGAGGGGATGTTAGGGAAAGCCCCCTTACAATGACTGGTGGGGAAGGGTGAGAGAAAAAATGAAGAAAGAAGAAAGGTAACAAGGATTGGAAAGCGTAACGCCAACAAAGCAACGTTAGGGAAAGCCCCCTTATAATGAGTGGTGAGTTTAGAGGAGGGAAGGAATGAAGGGAAACTCTAGAAGGTCCAAAGGAGTGAATGAGGTCATGCAGAATGAGGATTGATGATTTTTACGGAAATCCCACTTACAACTATTAGCATGGGAATAGAAGATGATGATGAAAGAATGATAGAGGAACATTAACAATAATGGCAAACACATGTGTGGGTAGAAATGTGGGGGGGATTTGAGAAGATGAAGTGGAAAGAGTAAAGAAAATGGGAGGGATGAGTTTGGACTAGGTGAAATTGAGGAGAGGATGTGGGTGATGAGGATGAATGAGGTGAGGATGAAGAAATAAGACATGAAAAGAATGGGAAGAAATGGTATGAAGGATGATGGATCAAGAAGGGGAAAATGGAGGAAAAAAACGTGATTGTAGGTGGAAGAGATTATATGTATATTGTAAGAGGATATGTGGAGAAAGGATAATAGTAGGAGGAAAAAAGTGGGTAGTAGGAGATACTAGGTGGAAGAAGTGATCAACAAAGTGAACGAAGAATGAGGTGGGGGAGAAGTTCACGATGACAATTTAAGTGTAGGAAGGACCCTAACATAAGATTGTCATGTGACGGAAGTGGTTAAGTAAGATTTCCAAGCGAGTGAAACTGAAGATGATAAGTGGTCAAGTGATAAGTGGTGTTTGTGAGAATGGAAAAGGAGGTGAAAGGATGTGATAATGGGGAATGTCGAGAAAAAGTGAAGGGTGAAGGGTGTGTAGCGATGGGTAAAGGCAAGGAGACAGATCATCCTTAAGAGAGACTCTTAAGTGAGATCACCATGTCGGGTGAGTGGTTAAGTAATATTGCCAAGCAGAGGAGGGTGATTCTGGTGGTAAAAAAAATTGATGATGGGGAATGAAGAGGAAATATGGATGGTGATATTTTAGAGTGATGGGTGAGTGTAAGATGACATGTCATGCTTAAGAGAATCTTTTAAGTAAGATCATCATGTTGTCGGAGAGGTTTTATAAGATCACCTAACCGATAGGAATGATATGCAAGGAAAAAGATAAAAATGATATTGGGGACAGGGGTGGACCGATAGAAATAATATGGGGGAAATATGATGGGATGGGGGAAGGCCATAGGGCAGATCAATCTTAAGAGGAAGTCTTAAGTAAGATTTCCATGTGACCAGAATGGTTAAGTAAGATCGCCAGGCTGAATAAGAAGAAGAATGATGATAGAGTTGGTGGGAATAGGGTATGACAAAATGGACTTAAGGGGAACCCTCAAGTGAATTTTCCATACTATGAGAGCGTGTAAGTAGGATGACCAGGCATAAAACGGATTTGGGGAAGGATGAGAAAAGAGTGAGTGAGGTATGCCTGAGTAGAATAGGATATGAGATGAGGTGATAACAAGAAAGAAAGGAAACAAAGGAGTGTAACATGAATGGATGGAGGAATATATGTAGTGGAGGGTAGAGAGTATGATGGGAATCCTTAACTGGGATGCCCGCGTGGTAAGAGTAATGATGCGAGAATGAGAAGCAGAAGAGGTGGAATGGGAAGATGTATGCGGTGGTGAGTGTTGTTTGATGAGAGGGGAGGTGGTGAAGAAGCTTCCACAATGGGAAGATCTTAGGGAGAGGGTAAACCTCCACCAAGGATCCCATATAGAAGGGGTTATTAAGTAAGATTGTCAAGCGGGAAGTAGAAGGATGAAAGAAAAGAATACAAATGGGTGAGAGGGGACAGGAAGGGTGAGAAGGGTAACATGGGGGTAAGTGGCGGAGGAGTTAAAAAGAGGAGTGAGGATGAATGGATCAAATACATGGTGAGCATGGTGGGGCAGGAGGCGCTACTAGATAGTGAATGCTACTTGAGAAAGATCGTCAAGTAGGATTCGCAAACTGCAACAGTGATCAAGTAGGATTCCCAAACTGGGGAATGTATTAGTATGGGTGAATGGATGGGGTGCAAAGTAAGATGTTGATCATGCAGGAAGATACTCACGTGACAAAAAGTATCTTAATTTTAATATAGCACATAACAGGATGCGTCGTGATATAAAAGATTAGGATGACTAGACTGTAATATGCATGATAGCATAAACAAGGGCCATCAAAAAGGTTTGATGCCCCAGTATGATATACAAATGGAAGAGAGCATAGACAAAGGCCATCAAGAAAATATGATGCCCCAGTATGACATGCAATCAAATAACACAAGAATATTAGAGAGAATACCAGGATACATAAAATCAAGATGCCCCCTGTAATATATCAAGATACAAGAAAGTAATTAATAATTTATAACTAATAATTCAACACAAGAACCAATAAACATGTCCCTAACATGTTCCATAGTGAGGATTGATCAGATGTGCCCCAAGCAGGGGTACGAGGACATAGTAAAGTATTGGGTCATTTTCCTCAAACAAAGAAGCAATGAGAGCCGGATTTTCCCTAAGCAAGGATTCATGCGAGAAGAAGTGTTTTGAATTTGGTAGTCATAAAGTGATTGGATCATCCGTTGGGGATAATAGTTCAAAGGTTAAATTGTGTTGGTATTTTTAGAGTTTTTGTGATTTTACAAAAAAAAAAAATTTGTTTATGATATATATATATATATATATATATATATTTCTAATTTTTTTAGATTTTTGATAATCGTTTCTATTTCATTTTATTTTATTTTATTTTTGACGATTTTCAAATATGTTCGGATTTTTGACGATTCTTTCTAATGTTTTTAGATTTCTGATGAGTTCTAATTTTTTTTTGGATTTTGGATGATTGTTTCTAATGTTTTTGGGTTTTTGATGATTTTCAAATGTTTTTGGATTTTTAGATTTTTACACTGTTTTTGGATTTTTGATGATTTTCACACTGTTTGTGGATTTTCACACTGTGGTTGGTAATTTATGGACCATAGTGAAGATTTATTTTTGAGAGGTGATAAACGAGGATATTATCTGTATCTACCATGTTTCATGTGGTAACTTATGCTCGTAATAACACAAATTCTCTTTCCATTGGCAGGATATGGTGGTGATGATATGAAGAAAAGAAGTCCATCTCCATTCTTGACTCCACACAACTAGTAAGATGCGTGGTCTCATCACCAAGAATCAAGAAGGACGTGGGAGGTAGATAATGAATATAGAGATGAATGCTAACAACAATCCCTTTGAGAAATTGTGACTCCATTCTTCATAACGGAGCTAAACCAGTTTCAAAAATGGATTTCATGTTATGATTCATGTGCTAGGCTTAGACAGTTATGTGGCCTGCTAATTGGTAAGATATGAGGGGAAGGGATAGTTCTCTCTTCACTTAGGCATCTAAATTACTTCTTTGGGGATTCTATAATTTGCAAGCATTGTAAGATTTTGTATTTTTGAAATGACTCCCTATGCCTTGCCCCATGCTACTAGTGAGAAGCAAGGGCTCATCACCGAAGGTAAAATATAAGCGAGTGAATTCCATTTTTGTCTTTTTTTTTGTTTTGTTTTGTTTTTTGTTTTTTTTTAATATTTTTCAATGTTTTTATTCTTTTATAATAATGACCCTTTATGCTTTACCCCATGCCACTTGTAAGAGGCAAGGGTTTATTGCCGAAGACAAGACATAGATGAGTAAGGGCACCTTCCTCCATTCCCAATCTCACACTACCAGAAAGAAGTGTGGGCTCAACACCAAAGACCATGAAGGATGAAATATGTGACAATGAATTATTCATAAGTTATTGAATTGATGGATTTTTACAATAACGCTTTGTATTTGGGAAGGAACATCTGCCCCCAATCTCATCCCCCACACGACTAGTAGGACGCGAGGGTTCAACACCGAAGACTGAGATGGATGACCAAACGAACTAGGTAAAGAATTTTAGAGCTTTGTTATGAAAGAGAGAATCTATTTGAAGGGAATATATTACCATTAGTAAGCTTCTAGGTATGACCATAGGTGAAAGTGACTGAAAATGGGAGATATTATAAGAAGTATGATACTCACAAACTTAATAGAATCTATATTAGCACCTGTCTCATGATAATAAATATGAAGATGTGATTTTGATAATAAAAATATCTGCCAATGGAAATAAATAAATTTAAATTATTCAGAGATAAGAAAGACAGAAGGAACAATGTACACATTGTTTCCCAGAATAGTGAACATCTCAAGGATAAAATTTCTTTAAATGAACTACATTCATTGGTTCATCAAGATCTTGACCATCTTCAGTGGCCAATTTATAGGCTCCAGAGCCAAATTTAGCTATAATTACATAGGGTCCTAACCAATTAGGCTCAAATTTTCCTTGTTTTTCTCATTCTTTAGTGGTATTCTTTTTATTTTCTTTTAAAATGAGGTCACCAATTTTGAATTCTCTGGGTCTTACCTTTGTATGATAACTGTGTTATAGTCAGTTTTAATATACTTGAAGATGATTGAGAGCATTAAGTCATTTGTCATCGAGAAGCTCAAGCTCTTGAAGCCGTGACTGTCGGTATTCATCCTCATTAATTACATCTTTAAGGGAGATCCTCAAGGATGGGATTTCTATCTCAATAGGTAAAAATGGCTTCACAACTATAAACAAGGGAAAATGGGGTGGCTCCGGTAGGCATGTAGTAAGATGTACAGTAAGCCCAAAGAGCGGAGTAAATTTGAGTATGTCAATTACGTCCATGGGTATTGACAATATTTTCCATGATAGATTTTAAGGTCTTATTGGTTGCTTCCTCTTGACCGTTACCCTGAGGGTATTACGGAGTGGACCATTTAATTTTGATGTGAAAACATTTAGCTAGGTCTTTTACATCCTAGTTTTTAAATTATTTACCATTATCTGCAACCAGAGTGGATGGAATACCAAATAGATAGATGAGATTATTAAAAATGAATTTCGATAGTTGGCTACCGGTAACACAAGTGAGAGGCATAGCTTCCACCCATTTAGTAAAGTAATCAGTAGCAGTAATGATGAACTTATGTCCATCCGAAGATGTTGGTCTGATTTTACCAATGAGGTCAAGTCCCCATTAAGAGAAGGGTCATGGTGTGGTTATCGATTGTAATTCCTATGAAGGTGTGTGGATAAGATTTCCATGCTTTTGACATGCTTGACAACGTTTGACAAAATTACATGCGTCACTTTCTATGGTGGGCCAATAATATCCAACTCGCAAGATTTTCTTAGCTAAGGTGATACCATTTGTGTGTGCGAGCCACAGATACCAAAATGGACTTCAGCTAAGACACTCAAGGTTTCTTCCTGATTAAGACATCGGAGCAGGGTGCCATCATATCCTTGTTTATAAAGAGTTTCTATTAAAATGGTGTATTGAGAAGCACGTTATGCTAAAGCACGTTTATGCATTGGTTTCATGTCGGTAAGAAATGTTTTATCATGAATGAAGGTATAAAGATCATGGTACCAAGGATTATTCAGACCCGTGATCTCACATACCATAGTTTTTTCAAGAAGATCATAGACATGCATTAAGAGATGTTCAATGAGAAAATGTTCCTGGGGTTGACTAGATGCGATTTCTAATAGGGATCCGATGCTTTCCATAGCGTCGGTAGATTTATTACGAATTCTGGGGATTTGATCAAAGCTAATTAATTGAAAATAGCTTCAAAGACTATCCACCATGCATTTATATGGGATAATTTTTTCATCCTTGACTTGGTATTCATCGATAACTTGCTTGATGATAAGTAAAGAATCACCAAATATAGCTAATTCTGTAAGATTCCAAGATATAGCTAGTTTTAATCCTGCGATGAGAGCTTCATGTTCTGTGATATTGTTAGTACATGGGAATGCTAAGAGAAATGATTTGGGGATAACATTTCTACTGAGTGTGATAAGAAAAATACCATCCCTTGAGCCATGGAGATTACAAGATCCATCAAAAAATAGAGTCCAAGCTGGCGCGATGTCTATGTGTAGAATATCTTCATCAGGAAAAGAGAACTGAAGTGGTTCAGTGCCAGGAAGGGGTACCTTGGCAAGTTAGTCTGCAAGGGTTTGTCCTTTAATTATTTTTTGCGGAACAAATTCAACATTGAATTCACTAAGTAATATGACCCAACTAGACATTATTCTCGTGAAAATGGGTCTGGACAAAAAATACTTGAGAGAATCAATTTTGGAAATCAACTTAGTTGTGTGATTGAGCAAGTAATGACGCAACTTATGCAATGCAAAGGTGACTGCTAAGAATACTTTTTCGATTTGGGAATAACATACTTCATGCTCAATAAGTGTTCGACTAAGGTAATATATAGCCTGTTCTTTTGCTTGATCGTTATGTTTTTCTAGTAGAGCTCCTATGGCATGTTCAGTGGCAGATGTATAAAGCAACATGGGTTTATCAGTAACTAGTGACATAAGAACATGTGGACTAGAGAGGTATTCTTTTAGCTTAGCAAAAGAGTCTTGGTAATCATGGTTCCAGTGAAATTATGCATATTTCTTGAGTAACTGATTAAAGTGATGGCACTTGTCAGCCAACTGTGATATGAAACGCTGAATATATTGTATCTTTCCCCTGAAGACTGCATAATTGTTTTAGGTTTTGAGGAGGCATTTCCGTAATGGCTTTGACTTTGGCAGGATCCACTTCTATGCCTCTTCATGAGACAATAAACCCTAATAATTTACCAGAGGTTACTCCGAACACACATTTCTTTCGGTTAAGACCAACCTTAAACTCACCTAATATATCAAAAATGTGTCTCAATACACTTGGATGCCCTATTCATGTTTTGGATTTTGCTAATATATCATCAACATAATCTTCCATGATATCATGTAACATGTCATGGAAGATGGTAGTCGTTGCTCATTGATAGGTGGCACCAGCATTTTTCAAGCCAAAAGGCATGACCTTATAACAGAAGGTGCCCCCATGATGTATTAAATGTTGTTTTATGTTGATCCCCTTCAGCAATATGTCTTTGATCATAACCAAATAATTCATCCATTAAAGAGAACATTTCATGGCCTACCGTATAATCAACAATCATGTCTATATTTGGCAAGGGAAATTCATCTTTAGGACAAGCCTTGTTGATGTCACATAATTCTGTGCATATTCATATGCTAGGAGTTTTCTTGGTAATGGGAACTATGTTATAATATCCATGTCGAATAACCAATAGGTTTGATAAAGTTGGCTTCCAAGAGTTTCTCGAGCTCAACTTTGACAAATAATGCAACTTGGAGATGCATTTTGTGTAGTTTTTGCTTTACAAGTTTTACATCCGGATGTACCACAAGATGGGTGTACTATAAGAGATGGGTCCAAGCCTGGCATATCCTTATATGTCCATGCAAATATATCTTGGAATTCAATAAGGAGTGTTGTGAATTCCATGCATTCTTGGTCAGTCAGATTAATGCCAAGTTGTAAAAATTTTGGCTGTTCGGTGGTGCCAATGTTTATGTCTTTTTTTTCTTCTACAAGCATTTTAGATGTATCATTTTCAGAGAATGATGCTAATGGTTGATTTAGGTCATTGGTGTCGGGTGTTTTAGGTTAGTTGGTACAATATTTTGGTGTGTAATGTTAGGATTTTTTATTGACATGTTTGTCAGATAGGGTGGGTGGCGAGATTTTGACTATGGGAAATCCTCTATTTACACTTCTAATCCAAATTTTCCGAGGGTGAAGAATCTAAATATTTTATCTCTTCGCCAAAATAGTCTGATTCATTTAGATTGATTTCAAATCCTTTTCTATGGTTAGAAGTAGGTATTTGGTCACGAGTTCCAAGGAATTCTTCGATGGCTTCTACATTTTGGAACATGTCCATGGTCATATGATGTGGTTGGCCATGGTCTATGAGACTCAAATGTGTAGACTCAAAATTAATGACATTAACAGATAAATGTTTAAAGTAAAGATGTGTTTCAGCAAGGTCCACAAAAAGACTACATGGAGACCTAATGTCATTATCAGAACTGGTGTCATCATTGTCACTTGAAATTATTATGGGAGCAACATCAAACACCTTGAAACCTAGACCATATTTACCATGATGTTGTCTGTAATTTATCGAGTCTAAATGACCTTGTTCATTTGGACTAAGTGCTTTACCCTTCCATCACATGTTTTTCATTATTTGGTGAGCTTTGGTAAATTGAGGTGACTCATAACATATAACAAAGTCGTCATTATATAACCAAGATCCTAAAGAACTTGGAATATGTTCGTTTTCAAGATAACCAAACTTTTTCCAAACTGATTGTCCCATTTGGTAAGTGGGATGGATTCTCAGATGTGGAGTGTGATGTTTTCCGTAGCTCTGTGGGGATTTTTTAATATAAAGGAGTCTTCCATATTTTGAAATTGATATTCACTGCATCCTGTGTGAATGATTTTAAATGTGTGGGATGGGAGACCAATAGGTACCTCATGTGGTTGGGAAGTCAGTTTGGTAGTTTTAAAAGATGAAGAGAATGGGTTATAAGAAGAAGGGGGTGGATTAAAGGATGAAGTTTGGTTATTCAAAAGAGGAGGTATCTTAATGGAAGAGGTGTGGTTGGATGAAGAAGGTTGGCTAACTAAGAAAGAAGATGGTGTGGTGGAAGAATAACTGTTGTTGGAAGAAGAAGTTTGATTAGTGGGAGGAGGACTGGTGGAAGATGGTTGACTAATAGAAGATAATGGATTGGAAAATGTGTTTTGGTTAGGATATGATGGTTTCAAATCATTGTTAGGGAGTGTATCAGGGTCAATGTGTGTTTCGTTAGGGATTATACGAGGTGGAGCATATTTATATGTTGATGGAAAATATTGATCATGTTGATACCATCCTTCAAAGAATCTACAATACTCAAAAGGTTGGGGATCTACACATAATTTAAATTCCTTGTCCAAATGAGGAAACTTAATACATTGGTGGAATGTTGCTGAGATGGCTTTCATGGCATGAATCCATGGTTGGCTGACGAGAATGTCATATGCAAATTCTACATCCACCACATGAAAAAACGTATATAAGGTGATGGGTCCAACTTAGAGAGGCAACATGATTGTGCCTTCAAAATTTCTTTCGCAATTATCATACCCACAAATGGTTATGATATTGTTTTGTAAATCATTTTCAGTGTAACCTAGAAAACGTAAAAGCTTCATGGAACAAATATTCAATGTGGATCCATTGTTTATTAAGACGCGCTTGATCTTATGATGAGTTAAATAACCCTTGACGTATAAAGAATGATTATTAGTGATGTTGGGATTAAGAAGGTCAATGTGACCAAAAGATAAAATAGGATTGGGGACTGTAAGATGTGTGATTAAAGCCTAGAATTTTTGTGAATTGATGTCCTCAGGGACACGAGTGTTATTCAATGTTTGCATAAGGATGCGTTATAGTGTGGGAGAAGAATTAAGTAGTTCCATGATGGAAATTTGTGTTGTAGTCTTCTCTAATTGTTTGACAATATTGAATGATGGCATAGGCTGTGGAGAGGAATTGGCGGTGGAATTAGATGGTGGATTAGGAGGTGATGCGGGGGACGAAGTGGCAGATTTTTTTGTTGTAGGGACCCACATTTTTTTTGGTCTAGTGGTGATCGCACAGTTAGTTCTAATCTTTATATTTTCCACTAAGCCTTGGTCATAGTCTATGGTTGAGATGACTGAGTCATACTCGACATTACTTGATGATTGACCCTTATTTTTTGAATTGTTATCATGGTTAGGGAAAGGATTTTTGAACATGTGAAGTTTTTTCATTAGGTGTTTTTATCTCAGAAGTATTTTCAACTTCTATGTCTCCATGTTCAATCAGGTCTTGGATGTAATGGCGGAGTTGCATCCATCGATCTGTAGAGTGACCTTTTATAGAATGGTAATCACATTATTCATTGTCCTTATACCAATTTGGTTTGGGTTGTCCTTCTTTGAATGGTTTGACGATGAGAAATGTAATCATATGGGAATTTTCCAAATGACGAAAGACACTAGATAGACTTTCTCTGAGAGGAGTGAACTGTCTTTGTCGATCCTGAGAAGGAACTTCCTTTCTAGGGATAATGATTGGTTGTTTGGATTTTAATGTGTTGATGGGATGGTTTTGAACATTTTGGAAAAGGTGGGAATCAGTAATTCCATCGTTGACGATATTTTGATTTCGGTTAAAGAATTTATATTTTTCCTGGTTTCGAGGAGTGTCTCAATAAGGTTGGTCCCTAAAGGGTGCTTTAAGTAAGCCCTTGGAAATGAGGGATTTTTTGATTTGTGTGCCCTTTTCGATGACTTCTTCAAAACCATTCAGACAATGCATTTACATGTGAAATGATAATTCAACATTGAGATTAGGAACAAAAATGCTAACTAGTTACCTCTTGGGTACTAAGCAGGGAAATTGGCTTGCAATTCCCCGCCATCATTGTAAAAAGGAGGAAAAGTTTTCATTTGGCCTTTGCCTAGTTTTGTAGAGATCAAGCATGGTTATTTCTGAGTCTAATTTATAGGAAAAATGTTTGACAAATTTCTCCGATAAGTCTGCAAATGTCGTGACCGACCCTTTGGGCAGATGGAAAAACCAGTCTAAAGCCTTTCCTCCTAAACTTTGAGGGAATAATCGTAAAATGTACGTTTCTCGATAGGCAACTTCCTGACATTACATGTAAAATTCCTTGACATGTTCACGGGGGTCACCTTTGTTTTTATATTTATCAAAATTTGGGATTTCAAAGGATGACGGAAATGGTAAGTGTGATATCTCTATATCAAATGGATAAGGACACAATTCTTCAAAGTTGAATCATTTTGAATGTTTTTGTAGTCCCTGAATGGTGTCCTTCATAAGTTTCCATTCTTGTGGGAATGGAGAAGTGGGGGACGGTTTATCAAACATGTCATGAGTATTGGAATCTAGATTGGAGTCTTTTAATCTTTCAGCTCTAGTCGTTGCTTCCTCAAGTTTCTTTGTTAAGTCTCAGATTTTATTGAATAAATCATCGACCGAAGAACCATTTGGATTATTTGGTATTTCGTTGTGATAACCTGATTCACCATTGTCAATAAGTTTGTTTAAATTTTTCGTCCCGAAGTCAGGGAGTAGTTTTGCCCCAATGGCTAGGATGCGTAATAGATATTCATTTTTGTTTTTTTCTATCACCCTATTGACTTGTTCTTGTTCTTCATTGGTGATTTCTGGTTATGCGACTTCTTCATCATCATTTTCATGATTATGACTACAAGTGAATACCATGATGAAATGTGTCTGATTAAGCTGAAAAGTGGGTAGGAATTTTGAACAGGTGTGATGAAATAAGAACTTGATTACTTTGGATTTAGTTTGAATAATCTCATGATGACTGATAAGGAGAGTAACTCAAACAAGTTATCTCAATATGAGGATGATGTAACTTGAGACGAGTTATTAGATAATTTGTTACACGTTGTGTAGATTTGGCTTAAACAAACTCTAGACTATTGACGGGGAGAGTAACCCAAACAGGTTAATCATGATATGATTATTATATAACTCAAAATGAGTTATAAAAGGATTTGTGTTCACTGTGATTTGGATAAACGTGATGGTGAATAGAATAATGAGTGAACTCAAACAAGTCAGCCAATATTAGTTTGATATAGCTGGAAACAAGCTATGAAGGATGTTTTGATAATTAACGATATGGGGAGTGAATGCTAGTCACTTAATATCAGTTGGATAAAGTCGAAGACAAGTTATGGCAGATGTATTGTTGGCTGAAGCGAGCTAATGACATTGGTGTCATGTTTTGGTCTGCGTTTTTGGATTGTTTGTATGTTTTCACTTGGTATTGAATTGGTCAAGAACTAATTTTTTTTGTGGAACACAACTAGGGTTTGAGCTTTTACAATGAACACATTGATATTAGCCAAGTTTTATGATAAAACAATGCTAAACTATTTTGTTTTCAAACAGCAAGCAATCATGTGGATCCAATTGTTTTGGCTTAAGAGTAAATTCTTCAGGAATGATCATGGTTTCATGCAATCATACAAGTATGATGTGGACTGATGGATGCAGGCTCTTATTACTCTAAAAAATGCATCCTCTGATATACCCTAGTCCCGATATACCTAATTCTATACGGGGACAAAATTGGTACAGGGAACCATTAGAGCACTGGAGGAGACTCACCAATTCTTACTTTCCTATTTTGGATTGAATCACCACGTCCAGAACAGGTTTCTTGAAAAGGTGGAAGGTGGTGGAGGGATGAATGTGTATGGTGTCCTTATAACTCCCTGAAGATTTATAGGGACAATGCCCAGGCTTCGTTGTTATAGCTATTTAGGTGTGACTCACATGCATGGCATGACAACATTACCTGTAAGTGAAGAGCATGGGCGAGGTAAATACCGAACACTGTGATGAGACTAGGTCTCAAAGTGCAATGCAGATGCAAATGTTGTTGGTGTGTGTTAGTCAAGTCCATGTCATTGGTGTAGATTTTGTGGTGATGAAATCCACCTCATCTATGTGCAAAAACAAAATGATAAAGTGATTAAACGCAGGGTTCTTTCCAACTTGAAATAAATCACTAGCAGAAAATAATTACGTACCTGAGCGTACTATTTTTTTTTGTTTCAGCAATTTTCTTTGAATGGTGGTATTTTTGTGGGACTTTTTTGTTTTTGTTTTTTTATTACAATATTCTAGTGACACGGTCCTATAAAAAACAAATTAGTAGTTATCCTGCAAATGAAATGTTAGAAAAGTGATCGTGGCTATTTTTTATTTTCCAAATCACTCGAAGGCATAGGAAAAGAGCATACACAACCATTGACCAAAAAAATATTAATAATATGATGAAGAAAAATATTGATTGAAATGATAGTTAGAAAACAAATCTAGAGGATCCCGCAATGTTAGAACATGAAACTAAAAAATTACGGCCATTTTTTATTTTCCAGATCACTCGAAGGTGCAAGAAAAGAGAATAAGTGGATACAATTGGAATAGATTTTGTTTTTTTGAATTTTTATTTTCTTTTTTTTATTTTAAATGTTAATAATTATTGCAATTAATCATGATTGCAAAATAGCGATAATGATTATTTTCACAAAAAATAAAAATGATGAAAGAAGAGTGTGAAAACGTTACCTAGAAGTGTTGTTGTGGAAAATTGAAATATAAGGCAAAAAAATTATTTTTGTGGAGCCCAGGTGGCCTCACGTTTCTAATTTCCAAGATCACTTTTAAAGTGTGAGGAAAGAGCATACACGTGAGGTTGTTACATTAACAAAAAATTAAAATTACAATTAAATATTATTTTTTTAAAACTACAATATTTTTTGTTTTTTGTTTTATTTTTGTTAAAAAGACAGGTGTTAGAAGAAATGAAACCAAAATTTTTTGTAAGTCTAAATAAAAAATTATTTTTCCATTGCATAGATCTTTTCAATACCTTTCCGTTAAAAAAAAGAAGTCATTTCGAGTTCGGGAGAAAAATTTATGGCTTCCGGAAGATGGGCTACAGTAACACTCTGAACGAAAATTTTGAACATGAGAAAAATGCCCCAGGATCTAGTTTTTTTATTTTCTGACTTCTGTACTTCACCTAGGAAGCTAAAATTTTCATAGAAAAGTTAAAAAAGAACAATAAACAAAAATAATGAGTTAGATCACAAAATGATTAACTAAAATGAAAGAAAGAAAAATGATTAACTTCCTACAAACCAGTTATTTTAGCAAAAGTAATAAATAAATGTATTTTCCGGATTGGTTGTCCCATGACAGTAAGATGATAAATTAATGACTAGTTCACGTGTTTCTACAGATTACGATTGACTAGAAAAATTAGAACTAGGAACTAAGCACCGAGAAGATCAAAGACAGGATGAGCGTTATAGTTTCATTGTTGTTATAACCTGTAGATACACCACAAGACACCACACAATAAAAACGCTACCCACAATGTAAAGGTTAACCAAATAAGGCAATAAAACATGGAAAAAGATATAATAATGAACAATAATAAACACAAAATGGATAACACCACTAATTGAGAAATCAATGGTAATAGATCAAAAGTAACCGGGCGTGCCAAAATGTAAGCTAGGAAAAATACACTACTAATAAGGAAGTAAAATACCAACAATATTACCTCCTCTTTCATGTTCTGTAGTAAACCTTGGAATGGGCTAGGAAACTTGGATTGAGCCCTGATTGTGTGATATGTAGGTGTTTTTCTTCAAGATGGAGCAAGGCCTTCCTACAACAACGATCCTCTTCCTTTGCACTATATGGGAAAAAGGGTTATGACGCTATTTGGGCATTAGGACGAGGCAGAAGGAAGTTCTTTGCTCAAAGGATGCAAGAACTTAAATAGGGAATTCAAGCTTATTCTCCATGTCCTTAGAGGGGAGGGGTAAGGTTGTATTTATAGCTTGGGGGAGTGATTAACTTAGAGTTATTTAAGTAATCATGATTTGAAAATGTGGGAAAGATTAAGTGAGTGTGGACCACAAAAAATGGGTGAGGATTTGGTTTTGGATTTTTAATTCATAAGTGGAGGATTTTAGGTGAGTGGGGACCACGAAAAGTGGGTGAGGATTTGAATTTGAATTTTTAATTCAATAGTAGAAAAATATGGAGAATAATGACATGTGGTGAGGATTGGGTTATTTTTTGGATTTTGAAATGGATAATTAATCAAATTATATTTGATTAATTCGAAGTGTATTTTTATGGGAAATGAGGAAGGAAAATTAATTGATTTAGGATAGATGTGAAATTAGGGTGTCTACAAAAATTCTAAGGACCGGAAGAGGCCTCCACATGTCTCTTTAGCACAACTTCAGAGTTAAAATCTAGAGTGAGTCCCAAAATGAGTACAGGCTCACCATGTGGCCAGAGTTCGAAACAGTTTCATCGGCTATTGAAAACTCCAAACTCAAGATAGACCAATGGACGATGCCATGTGTCTCATCAGTGCACCTTTAAGGTTAGAAGCCAAAGGCATTTCCCAAACAAGCACCAGCTCTCTACGTGTCTAGGGTCCCACAGAATTCAAAAGGGGAAGAACCAGCCATTGAATCGGCTAAGGAAAGGAGAACCACTGGAAAGCCCCACGTGTCCCTTTGATGCTCTTTCAAGAGGTGAATCCAAAAGCAGGTCCCAAACTAGCACCATCTCTCCACATGTCTAATTAGCACACCTCTGAAGGTTAGGTCCAAACAGAGTCTCCAAATGAGTGGGAAGCCTCCACGTGTCCTGGGTTAGACATAAAGCCTTCACCAACCTTGTAACTCTAGAGGTTGATCAACGGTTAACTATCAATGTGGAGGATGACCTGATCATGTCTAGTAAACTGAAAAGAGAACCTTCTAAGTCTAAAGCATCTTCTTCTTCCTCTTCCCTTGGAGCCAAATCTGATCAGTTAGTACAAAATCTTGTAAATGATCTCATGTCTATCAAGAAAAAATTGGCTCAGCATAATCCTTACCAAGATATTCCAAGGAAGAATTTTCAGCCCAGGAACCGTTTGCCTTCTTCTCAGACTAGATTGGCTATTGAAGGCCCACCCATCAAGGTTCTAGTCAATGCAACTTATGAAGTTTAGGAACCTGATGATGAGGAGTTTAATGAACTCTATGAAGAACCAGAAGAAGAGGTTGATGAAGAACTGGAGGATCTTGGTGGATCTCAAGTTCATTTTCTCACCACTTAAGGTATGGATGATGAAGACGAATATGATGAAAGAGTAGCAGATATGAATAGTGAGTCATATGTTGTTATGACTTGGGAGAAATGAACAAAAAAGAAAAAAGTTGTGCAGCCTGATAAGAAATCCAAGGAGTTTCCTATAACTATTCTAGTGGTTGGAATTGTTGGTGCTTAAATTAGTCTCACCCCATTTGTCATTGAAATCCCTCAATTTGTGACCTCTATCACATTTTTGTCTCCCCATTTTGGTGCTTGAAGGCTTTATCCTCCATTCAGTTACCATGGTCAGTTCCTTCCTTGGTCGAGGATCTCTTAAACACCAAAAATTTGTTTTTATTCCTCTGAACATATAAAGGAGTATGTTACTTGGTCGTAAAACTTAGGCCTGTTTCTTCGCTTCCATTTTCCACAATCGTGTGTTATTGTCCCTGCCATTTTTCCCTAAGTACCTGAGGAAACGTGATTGAATGTAGCTTAGAGGATCATGTTTGAACCATACAACATTTCCAAATTCTCTGTGCTTGAAGAAAATTTTCATCTCCGGGCTCAAACAGTGGTTTCCGTACATTTTTATGGCTTGACGGGTGTGTTTCTCCCATCAATTTTAAATCTTTTCATCAGTGGAAACGTGGCTCTTTTTGGTTAGATGCAGCTCAGTGGGGGACTCTAAAAACTCTATGGCTTGTTTCAACCCAAAACTTGTCCACATGGCGGAACGATGCTCATTTGAAAATTTACCTTTTGGTTGGGTCTTGAAGTTGCACCAGGAGGACATGAGGAGGATTCCGTTACTTTTCCTGGAATTAGACAATTCTTTATGTAGGAGGTACAATTTTGGTGGGCCGTGGACACGTGGTGGGCTGGCGCTCATTTGAAAATCTACCTCAGGGTCCCACCTTAACAAATGCGACAAAGGGAGAGGTGGAGGCTTCCGCCGGTTCCAATCTATACTTAACCTTTTTAAAGAAATTTTCTAAGGCCTAGGACACGTGGTGAGCCCGTGCTCATTCAAAGTCTTCGTTCTTGGGAACCATCTTGAACTTGTGCCACAAAGACACTTGAAGGTTTCTGTTGGGCCTTCCTTACTTAGACTTTTCAAGAAACTTCCTAAAAGGCCTAAGACACGTGGAGGGGCCGCGCATGTTTAGGCACCGACCCCTAAGTTTTATTTTGAAGAAGCACCAGGAGGACACTTTGAGGCTTCCGCTCACTCTTCCCTTCGCTTGGACTTTTAAACAGCCAAAGGAGACTACCTCAAACCCTAGACACATGGCGCCTTCTGCTGAACTTTCAACTTTCTAAAGACTCTACCAGACCGAGGACACGTGTTGAGCTTGCACTTGTTTGGGGTCTCTACTTTTGGGGACCATCTCAAGATGCGCCATTAAGACATGTGGTAGTTTGAAAATTCAAAAGGCAGGGAGGTAGGCTTCCAAGGGAAATTTGAAAAAAAATCTTTTTGTGAAGAAAAGGGTTAAAGTATAAAAAGGAAGTGTGGTTGGGCTGAGGACCCACATCAGGACACGTGTCAAGCCCATTTTTCAAGGTGGAGGGGCAAAGAAAAATGAGAAATTTTACATTTTTTCCAAAATTTGTAAAAAGTAAAAAATACCCCCAAGCCTCAGATCTTTGGACTCGGAAATCTCAGCCATCTATATTTGATTTTTCGACCATTTTTCTACAAAGCTCCTAGGGATCCATTTCTTGTCATCTCCCAAAAATCAAGAGGAAATTAATTTGATATCCTATTTTAGTGAGGAACTAAGACTCATTTACAATTAAAATGTAATCTGGCTCTGATTCAATCTAATTTTTGGCATCAAGAAACCAGTTGATATCTCGGTTTGGTGGGGAAAATCTAGAAACATCTTTTACCATTAAGATGTGACATGACTATTGGACTTGATCTGAGTTTCCAAGTTTTCCTTCCTTGGCATGCAAAGAACTAGATTTGACAGATTGGAGGAGGAAGTTGAGATGAGGAGAAATTTAGCATATGAAAGGAATGAATGTTAAATATTTGAAGGTTTTCCCTCTATCACAACCTTTTTGCAGATCTGATTTTGGGGGTCACGATCTCGCAATAGGAAATGGTGCTTTGAATGTTTTTTTTTGGGGGGGGGGGAACTCTATTTTAAAAGCGATATAAATTTCATGAACTTTTCATGCAAATGGTTGAAGTGTTAGAGGTCAGGATTTCATTTCTTTAAGAAAAGTTGACAGATCCCATCTTTCTGAGAAACCATCCTGTTTATCTCTTTTGTGTTAAATTTGATGATGTTGGTTGCAAGTGTACATCCATTGAAAATGCTAGAAACTCTCCCTTGTTGATTTAATCAAATTTGAGCTAATTTGTGTCAGGGAAAAAAATTATGTTTGATTCATTTCAATGTCTGTGTTTCTTGTTCCCATTGCAATCTTACATTGAAATCTCTATGAAATATCTTGTCCTTGTAATAGTTTAGTGGCATTTGTAATTTCATTTATTAAATTTCATTTGATAATGAAATAACCAAATTTAAAATCACTTTACTCCTAGCATGATTATAGGATTGTTTGTTAGCCTTTGAGGGTATCTTAGGCATGATGAAACACAGAGGTATGATAATGTTTAATTAATTTTTTCAATTTGAGCCTTCATTTTGGATTCTTAAAGTTTGTGCAAAAACATGTTGATTTGGGCCTCCATTGAAATCACATCTTCTAGTTAAAGTAACGGTCTGAGCTGTTCTGAAGCATTTTGTTGATCAAGCCTTCCATTTTTGTAAAATCTCTCAAATATCTGGTGAATCAAGTTCATCCTACCTCACCTCCCACCAAAAAATTCATTTAAAAACAACCAATCTTACCCATACTACCCCTATTTGTCCTGTGTATGTATAAATGCATAATTTCTATTACCAAAACATACAGAAGCAATCAGGTTTTTTTATTGTCTTTAGTGGCCTGAACCTTGCTTAGAAAATATCTCCATTATCTAGGGTGACAACTCGTGAGCGTTAGGTTTTGTTGTATTGATCATATTTTCTTCAAGGTCTTCTTAATAATTTTACAAGGAAGGACATCTCCATCTCCTCCACAAACAATAAGCTACAAAAGGGTCCTCTCACCCTGGTTGAAAGGCACAACCATAAAGTAGTGAGGATAGATCAAATCCTCTTGAGGGTGCTACCCATTTCTCCACATCTGAGTGACAAAGAGAAAGCTACATTTCTTCCCTAGCTACAAAATGACACACAACATGATCTACTTGTCTCTAAGCTTCCTATCAAATCTATGATGTTGCTCAACTTCTAAGGGAGAATCAATTTGGGTACCAACACCGAAGTCTGTGCAATGTTTCCGGGGAGATTTGTGATTGCAAATCATATTTTAGACCCTGGTAAGAATTTCTTATATGCTTTAAGTGTTAGTACATTGTTTCAACATCATCATGTCTTTAGGCCTATAATAAGTGTTCAGAGTTACAAGTGTTGTGTGTAATATTTCCAATTTCTACAATTATTGCATTAAGTTTCATTGATAAATATGGGTAAAGGAAGGTCAGATCATTCCATTTCTAGTTTCTAGTGTTGACAGACATTTGACAGATCATATTCTTTAGTGCATTTGCACAACTAAGGTGGAAATCCTTAGTGGCGACTCCATGTTGATCTGATTTTTGATAGATACCAGTGTCTTAACCTCTATCAAGTTGATATTTTTTACTAATATTTGTAAATCTGGAAGGAAGAAGGTCTTTCTTTGCTAAGGATCCTGCTAGGGCATTATTTACAGAGCTAGGAAAAACAAAGTCAGAAGGAAGAAAAGCCTAGAGATTTTTTGGAGATTAGCAGTCAAGAAAAGAGATCTCCATTGATGAAGGTGATCAACCTATCATTGAAGATTTCCATTCAAGTGCTTCTGAATCAGGTAGTCTTTTTGTGGAATTAAATTCTTCATCTGGAGAGGGGCCTTCATTTGAATTTGAAAAAATTGCTTCTCATTCTGCACCTGTGTTTTCCAAAGTTGATAGGGTTTTCCAAGAATACAAGGCCTTTAAGGGATAGCCATTTTTAAAGTTATACTCCTATGTTTTAAAGACCCCTTGTCCCCTTATCAGTTTGATTCTCCTCCAAGGTCACCTCCTCAAAACAACATGGCCCATCCCCCACCCAGACCTCCATTTGTTGTAAATACCTTTGGTCCTATAAATTTTAGAGGGATGGCTGGTTATCCAAATGCAGTTCCCCAAGATGTAAGAAATAGATGACCAAAGTTCCAAGGAAATAATGTTATAACTAGTGATCAACACTTAAATAGCTTTTTATCAACATGATGGAAGACTTTGAGATTGAATTTTAGGATGTATATATCAAATTGTTTATTCATACTTTGGAAGAAGATGCAAGGGAATGGTATAAGTCTTTGCCAGATAACTCCATTGATTCTTGGATGAAAATGAATAATGCATTTAGATTGCAGTATGGTGAAAAAATGGACCCTAGGTTCCTTTTGTCTGAGTTTGAAAATATTAAGAAAAATCCTAATGAATAAGTTCATGATTTCAACATAAGATTTAACAAAACCTTGAGGAGATTTCCTGTTAATTTGAGGCCATGTGATGAATCATGTTTGATAAAGTATTCAAATGCATTTGATAAGAAATTTGCTTACTATTTGAGGGACAAAAACCCTACCAATTTGAGGCAGGCCTTCACCATGGCTCTGCAAATTGAGAACAAGATTAAGGAAATTGGAAAACCTCCTAAGAGGGAGGGTGTGAAACTGGTTAACCCTAAAAAACCTCAAGAAAGTAAGGTTGTTGATTTGGAGGAAGTTGTGAAAACTTTGGTAAGGGCTTTCAAAGAAATCTCATACAAATTAGCCCGAGAAGAGAAAGGAATTGGGAAGAGTTCACAAGGTCAGCACAAACAATAAGGCCCAGACAAATTTACAACTCATCATAGAAATGAGAAGAGATCTGATGACAGAGGCAAGGGACCTGTTGGATTTGGAAATAAATAGCCCCATGCTAGGGAAAACAGAATGGTGCTTGATCCTTTGGCTACCAGAGTTGTTGTGGTTGAAGAAACATATGTAATTGATTAGTGCGATAGGTGTTTCATGCCCCATGCTCCATGCGAAGTAGATCAGCAAGTAGAAGAAGAAGCTGATGATGATAATATTGATGATGATGTCTGCATGATGGGTTGCTCCATGAGCTGAAAACTAGGAAAAACTTCAACTGAGGTAATAAGTGCTAGAACTGCATCTGATTTTTGGGATTGCATCCACCGGGTACCTCTTCTTCCTTCCTCTCATACTTTAGAAGTAGATATTTTACAAGATTTTGAATTTCCCAATAATGAATTTGAATATTTAAGATATTTAATGATAAAGAATAATAATGGAGGAATCCCATCTAAGGAGGATAGGTAGTTATTGATGAATGTTGTTGTGGCTCAAGAAAAGAATTATAATATAGGAGTAGATTTTTCAAAGGAGTAGGGCCTCAAGCCAAACCTAAAACTCCATTACTTACTAGTATTCTTAAAGAGGTTCCTAAGAAAGATACACCTTCCAAAGGCCTTGCTGTCCCAAACAAGATTCATACTTCTCCTCATGCCTAAACTATCAAAAAACCCATGCCATCTGATGAGTTTGTTAGTCTCCCTTCCAATGTTGCCTTGCCAAAGCATGTTCCTTATGATATTGCCCAAGTCTTGAGTCAAATCAAGATTAGTGTTCCAATTTTTGAGTTGCTTAGGATTCCTAAGCACAAGAAAAGGGACTTTGAATATTTGGGGCTGAAAGAAGAGAAGACTTCCCTAGGCAAAAATGTAAACATTATGGAGACTCCTCCAATCATTGAAGAGCTAGAAACACCACCAGCATTAGAAGAACTAGGTGAACCACTTGAGGTTTATTTGGGAACATCCTTGGTAGAGTCTTAGCTAAATGTAGATCGATTTTTCACTACTCTGATCATTAAGGACAAGTTGCTACACAACTGTATTTTTGATTCAGGAGCATCATGCAATGTCATGCCTCTTGAATTCATGAATGAACTAGATATCAAAGTAACAGCAACATATGGGAAGTTCACTTCCATGGATTTAAGAGAGGTTCTAGTGGTGGGATGTGTAAAAGTCTTGGTGGTACAACTTACAGCCTACTCGGGTGGGAACTTGAAGCTTGATGTTGTTATTTTTTATTGCCCAACCAAGTGGGGTATGTTGTTGTCTAGAAAATGGGCTGACAAGTGTTGGTGGGAGTGTTCAAATGGATATGTCCTATGCCACCATCCCAATTGAGGGCAGCCTTGTCAAGTTGTATGGAGAAAAGAAAATGTTGCACCTCATTGAAGATCCCAACAATGCATCTTATGAAGTGTTGTACACAAGTGTTGATTGTGAAAACTTTTTCAGATTTTCTGATGGGAAAGAGAAAAAAATGGATCAATGTAAGAGTCTTGAACAAGTAGGCTCTCCATGGAAAAAAAAAATTTATGGAGCTTGCTCCAAATTTGAAAATGGTGTTGGTGTAGTTCTGATTTCTCCAAGCTTTGAAGAGTTTGTTTTTTCTTTCAAACTTAACTTTGAGTGTACTAACAACATTGCTAAGTATGAAGCATTGTTGTTAGGTTTGAGAATTGCATAGAAATACTATGTTAAAGACATCATTGTTAAGGGAGATTCAGAACTAATTGTCAAACAAATCATAAAGTTGTATGCCACTAAAAATCAAAGGATGAAATAGTACAAGCATGTAGTCTGGGACTTGATTGAGATGTTTGATTCATTTAATATTGTGCATCATGACAGGAAGTTCAATTTTATGGCAGACAAGCTTGCTAGTATTGGGGTCTCAGTTTTATAGTTTTGTAATGTCTCCATACTGTGAATATGATGTTGAGGTGTTAACAAGGCCATCTATCCCTGACAACATTAAACATTGGCAAAAAATTTGATGATGATTCTCAGGTCACAAGATTTCTACAGAAAAAGGGGAGTTTACTGATCAATGTATTGGTTGGGAGCCAATGGTGTGTGCTAGTAGAGGGTAAAGAAACTTTGTTTGGTAAAGACATCATCCAACTAAAAACTAATACCATTCCTAGAGGACTGGTTTCTCTTGAATCAAACTTTGATAATGTTGATTGCATTATTAACAGTTATATAGCAGCCTCAAGGGATGTTGAGGAGCATGACCTTGGTACAAAGGAGAAACCAAGGAAGATCTAGTTTGGAAGCAATCTGAATAAGGAGGAAAATCAATCCTATGTCCAATTGTTGAGAAAATATCAAGATTTCCTAGCTTGGTCTTATTCTAAAATAAAGGCATACCGAGAGGGTCTGTTTCAACATGAAATTCCTTTGGAATATAATGTAAAGCCATTCAGGAAAAAATAGAGGCCGATCAATCAACTCCTATCTCTTAAAATTCAAGAAGAAATGAAGAAAATGAGGGATGGAGGGATTATTCAGCCCACAAGGTATTCTTCTTGGGTTGCAAACTTAGTGTCACTTAGAAAAAAGAATTGTAATATCAGGCTGTGTGTGGATTTTAGAAATCTGAACAAAGCATTAATGAAGGATAATTATCCTTTACCAAACATGGAAAACATGTTGTAATTAGTGACTGGTTCTAAGTTGCTTTCTACCTTGGATGGTTTCTCTGGCTATAATCAAGTTGTTGTAAAGGAGTCAAAAAGAATTAAGACAACCTTTACCACTCCTTGGGGAACTTATGTTTATGTTAGAATGCCCTTTGGTTTGATGAATGTTGGAGAAACTTTTCAAAGAGCAATGGATGTTGATTTTTCTGGTTACATTAATGATTTTATTGTTGTTTACCAAGATGATGTGACTATGTTTTCTAGAAGGAGAAGTGACCACTTGCATCACTTAGTACTTCGAAAAAATGTTGCATTTCACTCAATCCTAAGTAGTTTCATTTTGGAGTGCAAAAGGCCAAGTTGCTTGGTAAAATTGTATCAAAGGATGGTGTCCTGATTGATCCTGAGAGGGTAGAGGCCATCAACAAGGTCCCAATTCCAAGAACCAAGAAGGGAATTCAGTCCTTTTTTGGGAAAATAAACTTTATCAGAAGATTCATATCAAAATTTGTTGAGTTGACCATTCCAATTACTTGCATGCTAAAGAAGGACCAAGTTATCTAATGGGAAGAGGTTGTCATTCAAGATTTCAATTGGATCAAAGAGGCATTAAAGCATGCACCTGTTTTAGCAGCTCCAGATTATAAGAATCGTTTCCAAATATTTTATTTTGCTTCAGAGAACATTATTGCATTTGTCTTGTTGCAGAAGGATGATGAAAATGATGAGAGGACAATTTCCTTTTTCAGTAAGGCATTGCAGGGGGCTGAGTTGAAATACACCATTATGGAGAAACAAGCATTTTCCTTGGTAAAAGCAACAAAGGTTTTTAGACCTTACATTTTGAGCTCTAAAGTTGTTGCTTATGTTCCCCACACCATGGTGAAATATGTCTTA
The DNA here is from genome assembly GCA_019776745.2 of Taxus chinensis. Lineage (NCBI taxonomy): Eukaryota > Viridiplantae > Streptophyta > Pinopsida > Cupressales > Taxaceae > Taxus > Taxus chinensis. The sequence continues at coordinate 724,013,390 of CM034149.1, read as the reverse complement.
TCATAGATGGACGTATCAATCAAAAGATGCATGTGGGTGAGAAATTTATAGGAATATGATATGGATATCCAAACCACGAAGTTGGTAAGAGGTTTGGGCTTAGCTAAGCTTATGGATGAGAGAAACTTGCAAAATATTAAGGTGAATGAAGTAGAATAAGGAAGGGTGGATGTCCTTGAAAATTTGATGAGTTCTGAATGGTATAAAGATATAATTTTTTATCTTAGACATTTATACTGCCCTGAGCATTTAAGCAAAAATCAGAAAAGAGATCTTAAGTTGTCCTCTTAGAAATTTCTCATTATGATAATGTATATGTTGGCATGATGTGCGCCCCTTTTTTCATAAAGACCAATTCTTTCTTAATACTTCATTGATGCAACATGGCCCCATTTTCAATCATATCAAAGGGGTTTGGAATTTATTTCCATGACCCAGTCACTGTTAGTGGTTTCAACCACCTTTGCAAGCCATCTAGATACAGTGGTGGGAAGACGCACTGACTCAGATAACTACATTTCTTAGAATATATCGCCAATAGCTGAAAAAAAATTAGTGCCGCTCATACTCCACTAACACCTCAGCTCTCAGCCAGGTGATGGTGGCACTTCAAGGTGACCCCTTATCTAAAATTTTGCAACTACAAGTATCTACACTCCGGCAACAAATCCAAAATTTGGATAACTATAATGCCAGAGGAACACAAATTCTGGCTCGGATGCATTGGCTCAAGATTGGAGATCGGGTCTCGAAAGAATTCTTTCCTTCTCTCTGAACAAGAAATCCTTCCCAATAGATCTGAGCTATCATGGACAATGGATTTCAAATTACATACCCATAACTTATGTTACAAGACATTGTGTAGCATTACAAGGGCGTCTTTCAAGCTTAACCACCCTCTGCAGTTCATCTATCTTCTCTTGATCAATGTCTAGGTGTTGTACTGTGGAAACTATCAAAGGCTCAAAAGGTGATCTCCGAGATAATTCTCACCATTAAACACCTCCATGACACCACTATGCAAATGGCTAATGACAAAGTGTCGGGATACGATGGGCTACCTTGTGAATATTCTAAAGCCCTTTGGGATTCTGTCGGAAAAGACCTATTTCAAGTCTATCTTGAAGGATTTCAAAATTAATCCCTAGGGCCATGCATTAATAAGGGAAACATAAAATATATCACTAAGAAAGCATACCCCAAGAAAATCACTTGTTGGTAGCTGATTATGTTGTTGAATGTCTCCTATAAAATCATTTCCAAAGCGTTAGCTTTGCGATTACGTAATCTTTTGCTTGTTATTCTTCAGCCAAATCAAACAAGATTTCTACAGGGATGATTCATCTTGTATAACATCATCGAGGTGTCAGAATGGACCCACAGGTCTAATCAAGAAGCCATATTTATCAAGATCAACTTTGAGAAGGCTTACAATCAGATTGAATGGCCATTCATTCTCGTCATGCTTCAATCCCCTGGCTTTAAACCCATTTTTATTCAATCAATCAATATGATTTTTATAGATGCCTCTGCCCAAATTTCTATTAATGGCATCATGTCAAAGCCTTTTGGGATTTTTCAATCTAATTGACATGGTTTTCCTCTTTCCCTGCACTGTATGTTCTCTCAACCGAAGGCTTTTGTTATCTCTTAGCTCATGCCAAAGCGCAAGGTCTTGTTCATGGAATCTCCTTGCCTACTCAACCAAACTCACAACTTCTTAATGGGAATTTTGTAGAATATTCCTTTCTTATGCTTATTTAAGATGAAACCAACATTCGTAATGTTATGCAATTTTTGGATAATTTCTGCCTAGCTTGTGGCTCACCCATTCAATGGCCAAAAACCCAGTGTTATCGGCAATCTTTCCTTCCCACACCTAACTGGCTTGCCACTTTTGATTGTAAAATCCTGACAGATGGTGAGAGTTTTAAATTTTTAGGTATTCCTTTTTCTTTTCAATCCTCCTTGGTTGAATTATGGCATTATGTCATTCAACGGATGGAAAAAAAGTTGGAATATTGGATCTCCGGATCTTTATCCCTAGCTAGAAAGTTCCAATTATGCTCTAAAGTTCTTACAGCTTCACATGTTTACTACTTGTTGTGTTGGGTTCCTTCCAAATCCTCCATTTAGAAGCTGGAAAAATTTCTCAAATATTTCTTGTAGTCTAATGCTTCTACAGGAAAAGGTTTTCATTGGGTAGCCTAGGATATATTTTGTTTACCTCAAAACTCTAGAGGCCATGGGCTTATTCACATTTAACACCAAGGACAAGATCTTTGCATTAAATGGATTATCAGAAGCATTACTAGCCAATAAGATTAGAAAGTTCTCATACGACACAGTATTATGGAAGGTTCTCCTTGTGGCCACCCTGCATGGTGTTTTCACCCTCAAAATTTCCATCATTTTTAAATTCAAGTTTCAAGAAAATTTAGTTGGTGCCTGTTATCCCTAATTTTCCCCCCAAAAAGATTGATCAAACACGACCCCCGCACAGAAGGAAATCGGAAGGGGTGGTTTGGTCATGCAATCCCACATTCCAAATCCAATAATTAAGGGACAGGGTCGGTGAAGGAGATCAGAGTGTGCAAGAGAAGATTGAAGAAAGGGCTCAAATTTTTCATACTTCGCATGTGGGCCCAAATTGGTTAAGTATAAAAGGACCAGCAGATGATGCCATGTGTCTCATTGGCACATCTTCAAAAGGCACGGCCCAAAGAGAGACCCCAAACTTGTGCCATCTCTCCACATGTACAAGATTCAGAAAAGGGACAGAGTCGGTCATTTAATCGACTAAGTATAAGAGGGTTAGTGAAAAGCGCCATGTGCCTCATCGGTGTAACTTCAGAAGTGAGACCCAAGGGAAAAACCCAAAATGAGTGCCAACCCTCCACATGGTCAGAGCCTCAAAAAGTTAAATCAGCCATTAAAAAGTCTAAGGACCGGTAGAGAGCTCCATGTGTCTCTTCGGTGTAATTTCTGAGTTAAAATCTGAAGCGAGTCCCCAAACAAGCACAGGCTCACCATGTGGCCAAAGTCCAAAACGGTTTCACCATCCATTAAAAATTTAAAACTTGAGACAGACCAGTGGATAGCACCACGTGTCTCATCAATACACCTTCAAGGGTCAAAGCCAAAGGTGTTTCCTAAATAAGAGCCAACACTCCACATGTCTAGGGTCCCACAGAAGTAAAAAGGGGTATAACTGACCATTAAATCAGCTAAGGAAAGGAGAACCAGTGGAAATCCCCATGTGTCCCTTGAGTGATCTTTCAAGAGGTGAATCTAAAATCAAGTCCCAAACATGCACCATCTCTCCATGTGTCTAATCGGCACACATCCGAAGGTTAGGTCCAAAAAAAGTCTCCAAATGACCGGGAAGCCTCCACGTGTTTGTAGTCAAACATAAGGCCTTTGCCAACCTTAAAACTCTTGAGGGTGATCAACGGTTAGCTATCAGTGTGGAGGATAACATGATCAAGTTTGGTAAACTGAAAAGAGAACCTTCCAAGTCTAAAGCATCTTATTCTTCCTCTTTCCCTGGAGCCAATTTTGATCAATTAGTACAGAAGCTTGCAAATGATCTCATCGCTATCAAGAAACAATTGGCTCAGCATAATCCTTGCCAAGATATTCCAATGAATAATTTTCAGCCCAGGAACCGTTTTCCTTCTTCTTAAACTAGATTAGCTATTGAAGGCCCACCCATTAAGGTTCCATTCAGTACAACTTGTGAAGTTCAGGAACCTGATGATGAGGAGTTTAATGAACTCTATAAAGAACTAGAAGAAGAGGTTGATGAAGAACTAGAGGATCTTGGTGGATCTCAAGTTCATTTTCTCACCACTGAAGGTATAGATGATGAAGATGAATATGATGAAAGAGTAGCAGATATGAATAGTGAGTCATATGTTGTTATGACTCAAGAGCAAATGAACAAAAAAAAATTGGTGCAGATTGCTAAGAAATCCAAGGAGTTTCCTATAACTATTCTAGTGGTTAGAAGTGTTGGTGCTCAAATTAGTCTTGCCCCTTGTGTCATTGAAATCCCTCAGTTTGTGGCCTCTGTCACATTTTTGTCTCCCCATTTTGGTGCTTGAAGGCTCTATCCTCCATTCAGTTGCCATGGTCAATTCCTTCCTTGGCTGAGGATCTTGTAAACACCCAAAAGTTGTTTTTATTCCTTTGACCATATGGAGTTTGTTACTTGGTCGTAAAACTCAGGCCTGTTCCTTCCCTTTTTTTTTCCACAGTCGTATTTTGTTTTCCCTTCCATTTTTCCCCAGGTACCCTAGGAAACTTGATTGAATGTAGCTTAGAGGATCTTGTTTTAACTGTACAACATTTCCAAATTCTTTGTGCTTGAAGAAAATTTTCATCTCTGGGCTCAAACAGTGGTTTCTCTACAGTTTTACATCTTGACGGGTGTGTTTCTCCTGTCAATTTTAAATCTCTGCATTAGTGGAAACGTGGCTCTTTTTGGTTGGATGCGACTTGGTGGGGCACTCTAAAAACTCTATGGCTTACTTCGACCCAAAACTTTTCCACATGGAGGAACAAAGGTCATTTTAAAATTTACCTTTTAGCTTTGGCCTTAGAGTTATGCCGAGAGGACACGTGGAGGATTCCACTACTTTTCCCATAATTAGACAAATTTTTATGTAGCAGGTACAATTTTGGTAGGCCGTCAACATGTGGTGGGCTGGTGCTCATTTGAAAATCTACCTCAGGGTCCCACCTTAACAAATGTGACATTCCGTCAGCTCCACTCTGTACTTAACCTTTTTAAAGAATTTTTCTAAGGCCTGATACACGTGGTGAGCCCGCACTCATTCAGATTCTTTGTTCTTGGGAACCATCTTGAAGTTGCACCATAAAGACATGTGGAGGTTTCCACTAGGCCTTCCTTAGAATTTTCAAGAAACTTCCTAAAAGGCCTAAGACACGTGGAGGGGCCGTGCATGTTTAGGCACCGGCCCCTGAGTTTTATTTTGAAGAAGCACCAGGAGGACACTTGGAGGCTTCTACTCACTCTTCCCTTCGCTCATACTTTTCAACAGCTAAAGGAAACTACCTCAGACCCTAGACACATGGCACCTTCCGCTGAACTTTCAACTTTTTAAAGACTCTGCCAGACTTAGACACATGTTGAGCTTGCACTTGTTTGGGGTCTCTACTTTTGGGGACCATCTCAAGATGCACCATTGAGACACGTGGTAGTTTGAAAATTCAAAAGGCAGGGAGGTGGGCTTCTAGGGGAAATTTAAAAAAAAAAAAATTTTGTGAAGAAAAGGGTTAAACTATAAAAAGAAAGCATGATTCCATTGGGACTTGTTATTGTGAAATCGTAACACCCCCAAATGAGCTCTAAAAATATTCTTTTCTAAGGAAGACTCATTTGGTGTGATTTTCATAACATTGGATCATTCCCCAAGTTGTGGGACTTGCAAATGGGAATGATCCTCTAGAGAAGGTTGGTTCCTCTTCCTAATCCTAGCACTAAACAAATTTTAAGGAAGGAAATCCAAGTATCTACTCCTAATCTAAAAATTCCAAGGGACAAAAGAGAGAGAGCATGAAAATAAAGAAATCCTACACTACAGAGGTGATAGCACTAAGAAAAGGGAACTGTTAATCACAAACCCAACTACCTAAAATTGAGAGAGGTGAGCAATGGAGAGGATGGACAGATGCATCACAAACCAAGGATAAAGTTCACACATAAAACCATTTCAAACCCCTTAAACACAACTCCCAAAACCTGCAATGGACATCAGAGATATGCACAGTATACCTTGCAATGCTGAGAGGTGAGAATAGACAAAAAAAGGAGCAAAGGATGGAAAAAACACGTCACGAAATAGATTTTATTGCTCCAGGAGTTCACACAGTACACCATTAATGGGAAAGAGGTAAGAAAATTCCATTACAAATCCAAGGGAGGAGGCTTAAACTCCATATTCGAACCTGGAGAAGAAAGAGAGAGGGGGCAGGGAAGAAGAATGAACAACCCTTTTACAATGAATCTTTCCCCATGTATTTATAGATTTAATCAGAGAGGAGAAAGACAGAGGGAAGTGGGAAAAGTGGGTTGAAACTCAATCATTGTTGTTAATGCTTCCGATAAAAATATGCCCCAAATCCATATTTACTGCATGATTCCTTGATTCAGTGCCTTCAAAGAAGAGGAAACGGTAGAAACAGATCGAATCCGATCTAGTTGTTGAGACAGAAATATCCTGCATTGAAGGCCTGAAGACATTTCCTCCATTTTCCTTTACCTAACCTCCTCAAAATTAAATTCTCATACCTCCATGGCATAGGTGAGGCCGAGATCTTTCCAATGGTGTCATATTTTTATATATTTTGAGCCCTGATTCAAAAGAAATGCCCCTTCGAAGTTTGTATCGGGTCCTTACAAATGGGCGGAAAAACCAATTTGAAAAATAGGCCCTTTCTTTAATGTGGGATATGTGGCAGCCAGATTAGGAAAAAATTGGGTTTGTGGGCTCATAATCTATCTTTTCCCCTTTTTCTGTGAAAGGCAAATTTTCACTTTTCCCTCTAACTCCCCACCTTGGCTTTGACTCGGGTTCTAACGTTGACTTTTTCCCCAACAAAGTTTCAGGACATTTTACAACTTTTACCCTTTTTGTGATAACAAGGGGCAAAGAATCAACTTTTCCCCTAATGCCTCACTTTCATCTGGGACACACGTCAGTCTAGCATTCATTTGGTCTTCCCTTTTTTTGGATTCACCTTTGGAGAAGCATCGTTAGAACATGTGGCCTCTACCGCTGCCTCCTCCATACTTAATCATTTCTGGACCCTTTTCTGAATAGTTTTGAGCACGATGACCCTAAAAATTTACCGTTTCTAGCTCCTCCGCAACATTACCCCTTCTTGTATGACCTTTTTATCTCATAGTTGAGTCCGCCTATAACTTAGAGAATGGATTTAAGATGTGGAAATGGCCTGGCAGAGTCGTTTCTTTTGTACATGTGGTTGAGTCTTTTTGCGACCAATTTGCAGGATTTTAATGAGTGACAAGTCCTCTTAGGTTCCTCTTATGTGGGGTCATGGCCAATCCAATATTTTTCATGGGGGTGAAATATGGACATGTCAAGCCCATTTTTCAAGGCAAAGGGGTAGAGAAAAATGAGAAATTTTACATTTTTTCCAAAATTTGTAAAAAGTAAAAAGACCCCCTAGGCCCGTTTTGACTCAGATCTCCCACATGAATGGTCCAAATTCAAAAGGGAAATCGACGGCAACTATGCATCTGTATCTAATTTTTCTACCATTTTTCTCTAAAGCTCCTGAGGATGTGAATTTTTATGGTTTTTTTATCATTTCTTGGCATCTCCTACACACGAAATGAAGAGGAGAATTAATTTGATATCTTGTTTTGGTAGGGAATTTCTACAAACTTCTATTACCATTAAAATGTGATCTGACTATCGGGTTCAAAGAGATTTGACAAATTAGAGAAGGAAGTAGTTAGCGCGTGAAGATAATGAGTGATTTACCAAATGAAAAGATTGAATGCTGGAAATATTCAAAGAGATTTTCCCTCTGATGCGCCTGACAACTTTTTACTGATCTAATTATGGGGGTCATGATCAAAATCACAACAGGAGATGGTGATTTGAATTTTTTTTTTTTGGGGGGGGGGGGGAAACTATTTTGTAAATGAAATGTTATAAATTGCATGAATTTTTTGTGCAAATGGTTGTAGTGTTAGAGGTTGGAAGTCTAATTTCCTAAGAGAAAAGTTTGAAAGAGCCCATATTTTTGAGAAATTATCTAAGGAACTTGTTTAAGTATTTTGTCTTAAATTTGATCATTTCAAGGTGGTTGCGAGTGTATAACCATTGAAAAGATGTGAGATTGTTCTAGAAAATTTCCCTTGCTAAAGAATTTAATCAAATTTGAGTTAATATGTGTTGACTTTGAGGAAAATTTGTGTCTGCTTCATCCCTGAATGTCTACAAACAGTTTTTCTTATTCCCATTGCAATCTTACATTGAAATCTTTGTGAATCACACAAGATATTAGCTTTATGATAGTTTGGTGGTATTTGCAATTTCATTTATCAGAAGTGCTTTCATTTGATAGTGAAATAAACAAAATTAAAATCACTTTACTCCTAGCATGATGATTAAGGTTGTTTGTTAGCCTTTGAGGGTATCTTAGGCATGATAAAACAAAGGTTGATAGTGTTCAGTTAAGTTTTTCCAATTTGAGCCTTCATTTTGGATCCTTAAATTTTGTGTGAAAACATGTTGATCTAGGCCTCCAGTGGAGCACACCTTCTAGTTAAAGGAACATTCTAGTTGTTGTGAACAATTCTGTTTTCCAAGCCTTCCATTTTTGTAAAATCTCCCAGAGATTTGGCCAGTCAAAATCCACTTTGTCTCACCTCCCACCAAAAAATTCATTTAAATATTTCAACTCTAAATCCTACTCATTCTTATGTGTCACATGATAAACAATCAATGCAGTGGAATTGTAAGTTACCTAAGAAAATTCTTTGAAGACAATCAGGTGAAAAAAGCCATTGTGTTTCACCAAAAACTTGAGAACATAATAATAACAATATCTAGGCGATTATCTAGGGTGAAAACTCGTTGGAAAGTTCAGACACTATGTAATGGAACAACCAACTTAAGCATTTAGAGTATTCAATGACATGATATTACTTCGAAATATTTGTAAAGAAGGATATGTGTCTCCTCAACAATTTGTGTCACGCTAAACCCCTTTCTCCTCTCAAATAGTTTGTACAACCATACACATTAGTGAGGATATGATCAAATCTTTTTTAAACAATGCTACCCATTTCTCAACTATCTGAGTAGACACAAAATCTATGCAAGTTAGATACATTTCTAGGTCCTAGCTACACTTATATATACATGATTCAAGCGAGAAAACTAGTAATTGAAATTCCTATTTCGGGCCTTGTTGCTGCTGTCTCGGCTTAAAGGAGAATTGACCTTGGGTATCTAAACCAGCAAATCTAGTTCAAAAAATTTATCTTTTATGGCCATACACTAGCACCCAATGAGGACTTGAACGCCCAAGCACTTGTTAGCATTTGGAGTTGAATTGCTTCATAGATCAGCATGATTTACACCTCCATGCTGGTCTGTGACATCAGTAAGCTTTGCACCGCTCTTGGTGTCTTTAATGCATCAGTCTCGAACTATGTGATCACCGACATTTTTTAGATTAACCGGACACCGGGCACTTGGTAACTGACACTATTTACCTATAGTCACCATTTTTGGTATTCAAGCTCAAAGCTGAGAATTCTGATTAGCTATGGTGGCTGCCAGTTGATCTATTTGTAAATGCATAGCTCTGCCCTAAGCTTGGATAAGCTCTAATAAGCTAGAATCCTGGGCCATGGAACATTCAGGATAGAGGAAGAATCTTCATTCTCCTTGGTTGACTCAGACTGTCAATTTTTTGAATTTAGCCGTGTGTGCATAATTTCATGAGCTTTCAATGAAGAGAAGTTGGACTAACCTCAACGACCAATTGGTAAGTTTCTGTACATCTGATTTTCCATTTTGAAGATGGTTAAAATGTGAATTCTTCTATATGTTCTTTATATTCACTTGTCATACACTATGTAACGGCTTGCATAGTATGCAAAGCATTGACAATCTGTTCATCTTGTAGATCCATAGGTTATTGTGAGATATATGTATTGTATATCCATGAGATCATTGTATTGTTGATCCATAGGAATCTAGTATTGCAGCACTCGTATGGAGAGTTTGTGGAATATAGACATGTATCCAGATACTTTAGAGGATGTTGTGTTCTTGGTTTGTCTTAGTGGCAGATGAAACTGAGATTGATTCAGAGACTAACTTCATTGGTGCACATATATGGTTGCACATTGGTATTTCTCATGTATAAAATGGTCTTGTCCTGCACCTTCATAGGAGAGATTGGTGTACACAATGTTCATTTTGATTTGTAGTAGTAGTGTCTTTTTCAAAACATGCTTGATTGATTTGGTGGTGTTAATTTTATGGAGGTTCATAGTCTGTAGTGAACTCATGTAGATCTGTTTATAGATCTGGACTTTTAATGTAAACCATGTTCTGGATTCCTATCACCATGCTATACCCTAGATGCATGTGTCCTCTCTATTGAAGAGTTGGCCTATCCTCTCTTGTTAGACCAATGTTGTGTAAACCAAGATATGTCTATCAACTGGTAACGTTAGCCCACATTTTGTCAACCATAAATCTCTGTGTTATGAGCTCGTGATCTGGGTTTTGATTTGGATGATTCGAGTTCTTTATTTCCTCTGGAATGTAAATTTTGATCAACTCTGTATTAGATCAAATTGATGGCCATGATTGAGTGTTGTTATTCAACTACATGAAGCTCTAATTCTGCAATACCTTCTGAAGTTTAATCCTTAGAGCTCTATCGTATGTGAATGTTCCATCTGTAATTTATACTAACCTATTTCATCCCCTTTGTCTAACTGACTATATGGGCCTGTAAATACTTCTTGGGAATATCTTGTATACTTTTGAGATGTTCAAAGATTTCAATTGTACATCTACGAATATTTCCTCTCAATGAGAATCATATATGTCCCTATATATGCTCATATCCATATATATATATATATCAATTATATGATTCCTTATGATAATGAACTAGTCCAAGCACTAATGAATTGTATCACCTTGAGCTTACATCCAAAATTTGTTACCACTGTATTGCATCCTTTGAAACATCCATTTATGCACATTCATTTTGAAAGGGACGTGGTCGCATAATTCTAGGTATGCATACACAACGTATGAGTGATCAATGCTAGTCTTAATCCTAATAAGCATCTATACATGTTGCTCATTAATCTTGAGATCTATCCCGCTATGAACTACAATACCCAACTTGCATAAGGTTCATCCTATGAGATTAATTTTTAGCTTCATAAAAATACATGGAGTCTGAAATGTAGTGCAACACTCTATATTTATTTCACTCTGAAAGGTGGTACCTAAAACTGGAACAGTCTGAGTCCACAGTGTAATTGCAGTATTCAAAAGGGCATGATTGTATGCAGTCCTTGTGATGTATGTGCAGTATAGCATTTGATTTCTAGGAATACCCCTACTTCCGTGAGATTGGTTCTCAATCCATGTGATTTAAAAAACATTTCCTTAATGACTAACATCGAAGGAAATCCTATTGCACCTAGTTAAAATGATTTGTGGCTAACCTGAGCATTTGTTATGTTGACAATAGCGCTTAGATTCTATTCACAATAGTGTTTGGGCTATGACTCATTTCCTGAACGTCAAGGCACTGTAAATGTCCTATTACATTGATCAAGGTCTTATAGATTTTGGGATTTTTTGGCTATTCCATGTAGAGGTTTTAAGACACTCTATTCATTTTGTTTGAGTTCCTAATGCTTTGAACACTTCAAGATCACTTGAGCTATCAACTAATGCATCTATCTGTATTATAGCATTTACTTATGGTTTCATAGTATTGGTTGTTTGTAACTAATCCATTGTACCGTGCATATTATAGGATTTTTCATATCATAAACTATAGTGGTGTGACTCTGAAGATCTAAAGTTAATTTCCACTTAGGGAAAATTGCATCCTGTTGAATCGTAACCTCCATAGCTCGAACACTAGTTGCTAGAGTCCAGGTATTTCTCAGTTCTCAATCTTGTAGATAAGGACTCTTGCCACCACTGAGTTCTTCAAATGGATGTCCTTGTTCCTGCAAGAATGGAAATGTCAGAAACTAAAATTCTTTTATTTATTGGCTAAAAGATGTTGTATCCGACACTCTATGACCCTGGACATAGTGTTGTTAATCATAACACTTGACGGTTATACAAGCATTATGATGTTAATGTACTCTGAGCATATTTTCTGTATCTAAATCTACTAAAATCCACTTCTCAGATGTTCTTTTTTAGATAATGATCATTTCCCTTTATGCACTTGTGCATCAGGATAACATAGGGGTTAAAAGTGATTCATCTTCTTGATAATGGATATGGATGCTCTATTGTGTGTAATCTAACATTCCTGGAATTATAGCTTGGATTTCAGCTCAAGTTTCCTCATTGATCTCATTCGTACATGTATTCTATCTTAAATGTGCTAAACGATAGAGCTTACCAAATAAGGTTGTACATTGAAGATGGATATATACAATGAAGAAACCGATGATGAGAACCAGTTTGACTAGGTGTGATGGGTTCTACCATGCATCTGTTCATGTCTTTCAGTTTCATGTATATGGTCTTAATCTTAAGTACTAGACAAGTTCATCCTCGAACTTGCCTGTGGATTTATTGTACATTTATTCCTCATGAATTAGAATGGAACTATCCTTCATATACATGAGATGAATATCTTTATCAAGGAATGTACTCTCTTGATTTTTATGGAGTTAAATGAACTTAGGTCCAACTCATAACACTTAAGTTATGGCAACTTAATCATAGAATAGGTCACTTAAAATCAAGTGTACCTTTTGGGCATTATCTCTCAATTAGAGATATTTAAACTACTTATAAATATTATGAGGATAATCAATGTAACTATTGCTACTTAGAATTCATATAGCCCTGGGATATGGAAACCTTTCCCATGAACCAAGGCCTGAATCAGTAGTTACAAGGTCTTTGCTATTGTCTTGCTGAAGCTGACCACATTGGAGAGGCGGTATGTCCACCAAGTGTTTAGCCTTCTGGGAAACATTTTGCCCCTAATTTGATGCATGTCAGTCTTATATTGGTCAGCAACACTCATCAGTAAATTAAAATGTGGTAAGTGCCCCAAATCTGGGATGGCTAAAAAGCATATCAAAACTTGTAACTGAACAATCTAATAAACTTAAAATCGGTGAGTGATCTTTGCAATAACATGTGAATGCGATGAAGAATGTCAAGGCTTGGGATTTCTGGGTGATCGAATGGGGAAAACATGTCGCGCTCGCGTGTATTCTAGTGTACACATTATTAGTGTCCATTGAAATGGCATGACAGTCCAAAGCATGTAACGCAAACATATGAACTGTAGCTAAAGGATCCATACCCTTCCAAAAGTAAACTAAAACTTCTTTTATTGATCTAAGGTAAACAGATCACGTATTATTTCAATGCACTTTAAATTGATTTGAGTAAAGGTATAAGAATGTGTAGGGTCACTCTACACTTATGATGGAAGTGGTCCTAATCCACCCTAGCTCTAACGTAGTAGCAATCTGAGATAAACAAAGTTTGAATTAAGTATGAAATCTGGTCACCCCTTTCTCCATTTTCAACCAAGGTCAGGAATGATCTGTAAAACTTTCAACACAGGTAATAGTGTAGTCAAGTTGTTTAGCTTTTGAAAATAAGATATAGTCCTTTATTTCAGGTTCAACCTAGCGATCAGTTCCTAGCTGGGAAGATACCTACTACTATGAACTGTAATCTGGTAGGGCTGACATGATTTGAGGCAATCTATTGAGTTCCCAGATAATTCACTTTAGTGACCATAAAAGGCAAGCATCAAATGATGGTCAACTGTTGTAGCCAAAATGAGAATTAGCCAAATCACTTTGTAGGATAGAACAAGGGATTTCCATAGGAAAAAATTATTGGTAGGGGGTATGGAAAAAGGATCTGAATGAGGAATATCATTGTAATAAGAGCTCTTTTTGACATTTTTCCTAGGGCTATTAGGGATTCTTCCAACTATTGGAGGGCATCTTGGAATTGTTTTGAGGGTGATAAGATTTAGTCGTCTACAAGGGTTTTATGACTGATGTAAGGTATTTGGGTTCACGGTATCAAATGATTCTAGGGTGAGTATCCAGATCCTCCATGCAGTCTAAATACTTACATTTCAGGGTTTGTAATGAAATTACTTGATTAATTATGATTATCACCAGCAATATAACACAAAATAACACAATATTACAGATAAATTCTCTCAATATGAAAGTATAATAGCTTGGCCACTTCTGAGGGGGAAACCTCTAGAACATATAATAAGACTCAAATACTCAACATAATGATCAACCACTACCTATAACCCCTATTTATACTATTCCTATGCTATGGCCATCAGCAAGGCTAGACCAACTAATGATAATAGATCATATATAAAAGAGATACATCATGATATTAAGTTATGATAGCAACAAGTCAGCTATATCCATCCCATGTAAGATATATAATTAAGGGCATAACATGCTCCTCCCCTTCAAAGCAACATTGTCCCCAATGTTGGGAAGCCCTAGATGTTGTTGCATGAATGCTTCATCTTCCCATGATGCATCCTCAATATTCATATTCTTCCACTTGATCAGGTACTCGGTAATGACTCTGGTCCTCAGTCTTTTGGTGCGTGTCTGAAGAATGCCTTCAGGTTCCAATATGATCCTTCCTTCCTCGTCTAGTTCCGGAAGTACTGATTGGGTGGAAATGTTCTGCCCAATAACTTTCTTTAAGCAAGAAACATGGAAGACTGGATGTATTCTACTTCCTGGAGGGAGCTCTAGCTTATATGCCACACTACCAATTTTCTGCAGAACTTGGTAAGGACCATAGTATTTAGGAGCAAGATTATTATCCTTTTTCTATTGTTTCAAGGATAACTGCTTATATGGCTGTAACCTTACAAAAACAAAGTCTCCCTCTTCAAAGTGTAGCTCACTCCTATGTTGATCAGTTTCTATTACTTCATATGGTTTTGTGCCCATCCCAAATTTTCTCTAAGACTATAGAGTACCTCATGTTGATGCTGAATGTGATCTTTGACTACTCTCACCTTTGGTTTGACCTTCAAGCTAAATATGAGTGATGGAGGATGGTACCCATAAAGTTATAGAAATGGAGACATTTTGGAGGAGGTATGAAATGAAGTATTGTACCACCATTTTTCCAGTGACAACCATTGCCACCCAATGTTCTTGTTTATCTAAAGTAAAACATTTGAAGATATCCCTCTAAACATTTATTTACCACCTAAGTTTGCCCATCTGATTGGGGATGATAAGAGGAACTCTGGGATAGTTGCGTACCTAGACAAGAGAATAGATCAGTCGAAAAGTTACTTGTAAATATTGGATCATGATCACTTACTATAATTTTTGGCATGCCAAGGAGCTTTTGAACTGTATCCATAAAAGAGATGGCAACGATACTAGTTGTGAAAGGATGAGCCATGGCAACAAAAATGAGCATATTTGGTAAGTCAGTCTACCACGACCATGATGACACTTTTCCCATCTTATTTAGGTAATCCTGTGATGAAATCCATTGATACATCTTCCCATCTCTCACTAGGAATAGATAGAGGTTGGAGAGGACTAGGTGTCTTAATGGTCTCGCCCTTATTTTTTTGGCAAACCAAACATTTTACCACAAATTTTTGAACGTCTCCTTTCAACCCCTCCCAAAATAAATCCTTCTTAACTCTATGATATGTTTTTAGGACCCCAGCATGGCCACTTATTGGAGAAGAATGTAGCTCTGAAAGAACATGGTGTTTAAGTGTAGAGTTCTTACATAGATATAACTGATCCTTGTACCACAATGTATCCCCCTTTTGTATAAATTGATTTGATATGGATGGATCTGCCTAGAGATTTTGAATGAGAGTATGTGTGGTTGCATCTTTCTTCCATTCTTCTCGTGTCTTGATCTATCCAATCTGCATGTAGTATAGATATGGCACATAACAATGCTTTGGTGGACTCATCCCTCCTTGACAGAGCATCAGCTACCAAATTTTCCTTTCCTTTCTTATAAAAAATCTCAAATTCATATCCCAACATCTTAGTGACCCATTTTTTTTGTTCTTCTGAAGATAGACGTTGTTCTAAGAAATATTTCAAACTATCATGATCAATTTTTACCTTAAAATGTGTACCCATCAAGTATGGTCTCCATTGTTTGACTGCATGTAGTATTTCCATCATTTCCTTTTCATATGTGGGTTTTAACAAATTCTTTCCTTTTAGTTGTCGGCTCTTAAAATCAATGGGGTGTCCTTCTTAAAATAGTACTGCTCTAATTCCATTTCCTGAAGCATCGCACTCAACTACGAAAGTTTTGGAGAAATTTGGAGTGTTCAATACTGGAGTGGTACACATATCTACCTTCAATTTTAAAAATGTCCTAGATGCTTCCTCATTCCATGGAAAGGATTCCTTCAATAATTTTGTGAGTGGTGCTGCTATACTACCATAGTTTTTTACAAATATACAATAATACCCTGTGAGACCTAAGAAACCTTCTAATTGTTTGAGGGTTCTTGGGGTTTCCCATTCCACCATGGTGTGGATCTTGTGAGGGTCCACCTTAACACCTTCATGAGAAACAATATGGCCCAAGTATTCCACTTCCTGTACCCCAAAAGAACATTTTGAAGGCTTGGCATAAAGTTGATGTTTCTCTAAGACTTCTAAGACAATATTGACGTGATGTAAGTGTTTCTCCCATGATTTTCTTTAGATGAGTATATCATCGAAAAATAATAAGACAAAATTTCTTAAGAATGGTCTAAATACTAAATTCATCAAGCTTTGGAATGTGGAGGGAGCATTGGTAAGGCCAAATGGCATCACTAGGAATTCATAATGGCCTTGATGAGTTCTGAAAGCTGTCTTATGAATATCTTCTTGCTTAACTCTATTTTGGTGATACCTAGAACGCAAATCTAGTTTCGTAAAATAAATGGCACCATACAACTCATCTAATAAATTGTCAATGACAGGAATAAGAAACTTATATTTTATAGTGAACTTGTTAAGCTCTCTGTAATCTGGAAACATGTGCCATCTTCCATCCTTGCGATGTACCATCACCATCGGGAGCAAAATAGGCACTTTGACTGTAAAAAATAATACCCATTTCCAACATTTCCTCCACCATCTTCTTGATCTCACTCTTTTGCACATATGGATATCTATAAGCCCTGATGTTGCGGGGTTGGCTTCCTTGAATCAACTAAATAACATGATCATGCTCTCTTTCAGGTGGCAATCCTCTTGGTTCCTTGAAGACAACTACATGTTGATTAATAACCTATTAAAGATCACGATGCAATGCCTTCATTTGCGGTTGGAATTCTATAGAGAATAATCATGCTACAAAACCTTCAGAACCCTTTTTAAGAATCTTCTGCATTTGGTGAGAACTCACCACTAGAGGATCTTTAGCTTGTAGACCTCGAAGTTCAAATTTTTTTACCCTCAAAATGAAAGTGCATGAACAATTCCTGGAAATTTATCTCTATGGTGCCCAAGGTAGTGAGCCATTGAACACCTAAGACAATATCAGCTCCACCCATGGGAATAGCAAACATCGTAGATTCCAATGTGTAATCACCCTTCATGATTTTGACTTTATGGCATTTACTTGAACATTGGATTGTGCCACCATCTGCTATCATTACTTGAAATTCAGGTGTTGGGTAGATGAAACAAGTTAGTCTTGTTGCCAACTTATGATTAATGAAATTATGTGTACTCCCTGAATCAATCAAGATTGTTACCTTCTGCTTCTTAATATAACTAACAACTTGAAGGGTTTGTGGAGTACTAATACCTGATAGAGCATGGCATGAAATAGTGGGCTGAGGATCTCTAGATTCTTCCTCTAATTTTTCCACTTCCTCTATTGATGTTTCCTCATATTCTTCCTCATCACCAGATCCTTCAATGTAGAACAATTTTTTTCTTAGAATATTTATGATTTTGTTCCATATTTGCTATCACAGTTAAAGCATAACCCTTTGGCTCTTTTTTCTTCAATTTTTTGAGGTGTCATCCGAATTAGCCGAGGGTAAGGAGACAAGGTGTTACGATCTTTTATGCTAGAAAAGGTCTGCCTTCTACTGGAAAGAAATTTTTCCTCCACTCGACATGCCATGATAATAGAATCAGAAACCTTGAGTGGGTTAAACATGTGTACCTCATGCTCAATATGGTCCTTAAGACCTCCAAGAAAATAAGTCATTCAAATACTCTTCTATAATATCCTCCACACGCAAGGACAAAGTTTGGAATTGATGGACATACTACTTAACTGAACCAGTTTGGCATAACTTTGCTAATTGGCTGAAGTAATTCTTAGAAACACTAGAAGTATAGTGTAATTGAAGTTCTTCAGTGAACACTGTCTAGGTGACATTTAGGCCATTCTTCCACCTTTGAGCACATAACCAACAATACCAAACAAATTGATCAGGTTCTAAGTATAAGGATGCCATAGTTACCTTTTGTCCTCCTGGGATATGATGGAGATCAAAGAAATTTTCCATTTGGGTAATCAAATTGAGTGGATCCTTTCCATCAAATTTACACATTGCAACTTTTGGAATCATGCCCCTCCATTGGTGAGAAGATCCACTTGAATGATTAAATAATCCTACCTGATTTGATTGATTTGGATCTGTGTGACCATTTCTAGTAGAACCCATATGACTAGCATTGGATGTTGTATTAGAAATAGCATTCAACAACTCCTACTGCATTGCATGAAAATCCTTCTTAATCTCACTCCTAAGGCTACCTTTTAGTTGATGAAGCTCAACATTAAGGTCATCCTTACTCACCATATTGTTTACCCTTTCTTGAAGTTGGATGACCACCTCAGATACTCCCGAACTAGTAGAATCTGAAGCCATATCTTCTTTATTTGGGGTCATTCCTGGAGTTGCTTGTCCTTTTCCTTGGCCTCGGGTAGATCTACCAGCCATGACGAAGGATGTGGGCCTAGGGGTAAGACTTGAGTAGGGCAGAATTTAAGGGTTTAGGGTTTTGTAAATGGCCGAATAAAGGAATTTATAAAACAAAAACCCTAGCTATTTTTTGGAGGGGTTTCCAAAAATATAAGAAATTTGAAAATTTTCCAAAAATTACACCCTAGGGAGCCAAATTATGAATAAATATAGAACCATAATAACTTTTGTAAAACAAGTCAAAACTTATTCAAATTTGGAGAGAAGCTTACTTGACTTATTTCACCTCACCAAAAAAAAAATTACAAAAAAATCCATTACCAATCTTGAGATATAGCCAAACCTTTAGAATTAAAGTTTGACACCGTCCTAGCCGAGATCAAGCTCTGATACCACTTGTAATGAAATTACTTGATTAATTATGATTATCACCAGCAATAGAACACCAAATAACACAATATTACAGATAAATTCTCTCAACATGAAAGTATAATAGCTTGGCCACTTCGAGGGGGAAACCTCCAGAACATATAATAAGACTCAAATACTCAACATAATGATCATCCACTACCTATAACCCCTATTTATACCATTCCTATGATATGGCCATCAGCAAGGCCAACCAATCAATGATAATAGATCATATATAAAAGAGATACATCATGATATTAAGTAATGATAACAACAAGTCAGCTATATCCATCCCATGTAAGATATATAATTAAGGGCGTAACATGATTAGGTCGAGGATGTTATAAAAAAAGAAAAATTCCACATTTTTCAGAATCATTTGTCTCATGTGAAATAGAGTAAAACAACACGAGAGAGAGGGAAAGTTGGAAAGTGTTCGGTCAGAATGGAAATTTGAGTTGGCGACCCGAACAATGGGTGATTGGCAGTTGAGAGGCGGGTCCACAAGATCAGATTGTTAGGTTTGGGTGGTTGGAGGCCAGGTGACTGATTGGTGATGGCAGAGGCCGGAGAGGGATCAGGTGGGCCACTGGTGCAGCGGCCAGACATGCCACCATGGTGACGGAATCATGATGAGGTAAGAATCAAACCCTTTCCATGTTGTGTGAGATAGATTAGGTGATAAGTCGGGTTTTTGAAATATTGGCTGTGTGGGGGGGAAATGAAATTTGAAATGTGGGAGGGTAAATTGGGTAGAATAGAAAACGGGGAGAGAGGTAGGTGGGTGAATAAGGGGTGGGACAGGGTTGAGGGGAAGTGTAGGGAGAATGGGTGGGTAGAAGGGTCAGGGGAGGGAGTTTTTTTGAGAGGGGAAGGTTTGGGGGTCATAGGTTTCACTGCGGCAGTGACCGGCATCAGTCAGGGTTAGCCGGCATCGGTATCGGTCACGAAATAGGTGACCCATGGTATTTTAAGGCTGACCGGGGTTGGTTAAAGATAACTGGAACCAGTCGGGTTTTAAAGAAAAAGGGTCCGAAAGGGCCCCAGGTCGAGTGGGTGAGAGAGGTAGGGGAAAAAGAAGGTGTTTTGGTGCAAAATATGGCATAGGTGGGGGGTGAAACCGGCATGGGTATGATGATAGTGGGTGAGAGTGGGGGTGGGTAGATAGAAATGTGATACAAAGGTAGGTTAGGGAAGAAAGAACGAGATGGGGTAGTAGGTATAGGTGAGGTGTTGAGTGTGGGTATGATGAAGGTAGATTAATTTGATGTTTGTGTTAGATGCAAGCGAGAGATCAGCTGCAGACGAGAGACAGGGTGACACCCCTACTCTTGAGAGTGTGAGGTGCAGTGACAGTTGAGGAGTGGCGGTACATGGAGGAGGTGGGCCTGATTGGGGTCTGACGCTATCGGCATGTAGTCTGGTAGCTGAGTCTGATGGTCACCCTCATCGATAGATGGGATTCAAGGACCAACATGTTCCACCTACTGATGGGTGAGATGACAGTCACCCTCGAGGACTTGTTTAGGATCCTACGGTTACCGATACTTGGGGATGTAGGTGTACTCAATCTCCTCCAAGGCCTTGGAGGAGTTGATGCTGGCATTGTTTGGGGAGGGACTGGCAGACATGACATTCCATAGTGCCAGCTTGAGTTACCAGGGGGATGTACCTAGCCCGTCTAGAGGAGACGAGGCTAGTTGTTTTATTGATGGAGGTAGTGTGTTGTTTCACACTTCTGAATGCAGAGGGTGGGAGATTTCCCCGCACCTTGATGGGGGTTTTACATGACATGGTGATGGATCAGACCTACTTTGTCTGGGTGCCAGCATTCCTGGTGCAGTTATACAGAGAGCTGTGGGCATATGGGCGGCTGCTGTAGGTTTATCCTATGTTACATGTTTGTTCTACACTATTGTGCCTATGAGCACATAGTTTGTGTGCAGCCAGTGGGTATGCCCCGAGAAGATGCATTTCCACTAAGATTGGTTTGGGTGGGGTATAGGTGATGGGTGCCCATGATTGGAGAGCATCGATCAGACAAGGCTACACATGATGTAGCATATTACAAGCGTCTATTGGAGGGGTTATCCGGGGTGGAAATCATATGGAGACCTTATGTGGGTTATCCCTCATACAGACGGATGCATGATGAGCTAGATGGCCTTCAGCTGTTGAGATGGATAGAGGGGCACCGTGTCGGGGAGCACGAGATGATCCCAGTTGACAGGGTTAGGCAGTAGTTTGGGCTACTACAGGACATACCTCCACCCTTCCCGCAGTACAAGAGAGATGACGTGGAGAGGCCATTACCTCTACCACAGCCGATAGTGCCCACAGGGTAGGAGGAGACAGGTGGTAGACCGATGGATTGATGATGTCAGAGTGACAGATAGATATAGACAGTGGTGGGCAGCTCATTTATGAGCAGTACCACCTAGACCTGGGTAGCCAGATTTAGCCACTATCACAGTGCAAAGAGACGCCCTACAAGGGCAGGTGGCGACCCTGATTACCTAGTTGGGGATGGTGTAGGGGTAGTTAGCCAGTTCAGAGGTAGAGGTGGATGAGTTGCATGCACAGGTGGCCAGTCTTCAGGCCCAGATGGCCCGAGGTGGAGATGGGGATGGTGATGATGGTCATGTGGCATCCCTACAGGCATAGGTTATAGGGTTGTAGGGCCAGTTGGCCACGACACAGGTGTAGATTTAGGCATTACAGGTGCAGGTACAGGCACAGGGTGTGAGGTTGATGGCACCTCCACAGGCACTGGGACAGGGGCCTAGTTCATAGGTAGGGGTGGGACAGGGTCCCGCAGGACAGGTATAGGGGCCAAGGCCTATGGGGCCACCACAGACCATTCCCATATCTAGGTTACGGGATGCCCTAGGTGAGGCCAGATACTACCATGATCAGTTGATGGCGGTCGAGATAGATTTTCTATCCTATGGAGAGTACAGGGCACAAAAGGCCTCGAGTGAGAGGACTAGATCCCAAACTCACATTGTAGAGAGCATAGGGGGCCATTGAGCTCTGAGACAGGATCAGGGAGAGGCCACTAGCTCACAGATACTAGCTCCAAGTGAGATGATACCAGGCCATCAGACAAGAGCTGAGGAGGAGACCAAAGAGATTGACATGGAGGATGTTTGGCAGGATGAGGCTTGATGCCCATTCCTGTATTTTGATTTATTGTCATCCATTTTTTATATATACCGGCCTGCGTGCCAAATATGGTGAGGATGTACTAGATTTTTGTATATATTGATCATATACCGGCCTGTGTGCCAAAGATGGTGAGGCTGTATATGAGAGTTTTGAGAGACTGGATTATATACACCGGCCTACGTGCCGAAGACATTTGATAGTTATGTATATGGATACACATGTTTGGATATTGTATTTATATAGATGATGATGATTATGGGCATTATGTGTTTGTGTTGATAACATTTTATTATTATGCATAGATGGACTTATGGTAGGTGTGTTAGGCATGGATTGAGTCAGGTCATGGATTTAGGCATGATGGAGTCAGGTCATGGTTTTAGGCATGGATTGAGTTAGGTTTTGGTTTAGGAATGATGGAGTCAGGTCATGGTTTTAGGCATCGATTGAGTAGGTTTTAGTTTAGGCATGGAGTCAGGTCATGGATTTAGGCATGATGGAGTCAGGTCATGGTTTTAGGCATGGATTGAGTTAGGTTTTGGTTTAGGCATGATGGAGTCAGATTGGTTTTAGGCATGGATTGAGTTAGGTTTTGGTTTAGGCATGATGGATTTAGGTCATGTTTTTAGGCATGGATTGAGTTAAATTCATTAATGTTTGCAATGAATGATGATATGGGTCATGTTTAAGATGTTTTATAATACATGCATGATGTTGGTAAAGAAATGGTAATCAAAATAAATGTATGTTTTGATGATGATTAAAATGTGAAGCAATTTGTCGTTTGTTTGGTTTAATTTCCAATTTTTGATATAAAAAGGAAACGAAGTAGGGTAGAATGTGATTTAGGAAAATGAAAGATGAATTGGTTAGGGTAGAGAGTGGCCGAGCTAACCTCCAAGGGCCCCATGCCCACAGAGTGCTGCCTACATAGTCCCAGCGAAAAGGGACCTCAGGCCGAATGTAGTTCTCCCATAAGCTAGGGAAGAATATGAGGAGGTATGAGAATGAGTTGGTAGGTTTTAGGCATGATTTGGGTTTAGGTCTGTTAGGTGTGGGTGAGTTGTGGGAAACTTGGTATAGGTGATTTTGATTGTGGTAGAAGAAGAAGATTACCCAAAGGTAAGCATCGAGGACCAAGTCCTGTATAAGGTAATCAATACGTAATAAAGAAGGTTAAAAGATAAGAGGGGGAAAGAAAGCCACCTGATTGGTGAGGATCATAACTGGTGGACCATACCGTAGGTAGGCTAGTGAACATAAGACCCTAAAGACTTTGCATGAGTGATTATCCTAAAGGTGAATAATAGTCACATGATCACCAAATGTCACAGTTCTAAGAGGTCCCTTGAGGCAGTAGGAAATGGGAGTGCGAATGGTGAGAGGTATGAAAGGTGGTTAATTTTTATATGGTACGAGGTAGCATGCCTTTGTAGCAAGAGATCCAAGGTCACAATGGGCAAGTCCATGACTAAAAGGTTTTTGTTTTAACTGATGTTTGAGATAGACTGATTGATGCAGGAAGTCCATATGGGATGAAGAAATTAACTCCTTGAGGTCTTCGTGAAGCTGATCGATGTGGGAAGCTTCAGATTCTCTCTCTCTCTCTTTTTTTGAAAGAGCTTTATATAGTTGTCCTTCGAGGGAGCAGTCTATTTATAGCAGCGATTGTAGAGAGAAATATGTCCTTTTGAGGGAGTCATCTTTTTATTTGAAGTGTGACTCAAGGAGTTGGATCCCATGTGAGGGCCTTTAAGTCATGGACAAGACTAAGGTGAAGAATAAGATTCTTGTTTAGAAAGCAGGGTGAAACGACCATGGGATCTCATCTAAAAATAGATGAAAAGTATCCATGAGAATCATGCTATGTGCAGCGTCTTGGTACACATATTTAAGAAAGATAAAAAGTGACGGGTACGCACATGATTCTTATTTAATCATTGGTGATGGCGTAGGAAGTGGATAGCACTCAAGGGATAAGCATGGAAAGAGGAAAAAGTGAGGTAGGACTAAAATTCAATAGTAGAATGGTCTAAGATGTAAGGCATTAAGGGGCTCAAGTTTGGGTTTACCATCAAGTGAAGATAAACGATAAGCACCTGATCCGTAAGTATGGGTCACGATGTATGGTCCAAGCCAATTAGGAGTAAATTTTCCCCATTTAATTTTTTCTACTTTAGTTACATGTTGATTTTATTTCAGGACGAGATCACCAACGTGAAAGGTTCGTTCATGGACACATTTATCATAGGCACGTTTGATACGTTTTTGGTAAACTTGAAGGTGGTCAAGAGTGTTAAGATGACATTCATCTAATAACTCAAGTTGTACTAAATGGTCCTGACAAAATTCGTCATCATTGAGCATGTCATGGAGAGAAATGTGGAGTGAGGGAATCTAGACTTCGAGAGGTAGAACAGCCTCTGTACCATAGACCAGAGAAAAGGGTGTGGCAGCAAGTGGAAGTATGAATACTAGTGTGGTATGCCCAAAGGGAAAAAGGAATGTGTGTATGTCAGTCCTTCCCAGTATCGTTAACCACTTTCATGAGAATTTTGTTCAAGGTTTTGTTGGTGGATTTGGTTTGGCCATTGGTCTGTGGGTAATAAGGTGACGAGAAACTTAGCTGAATGCCGAAGGCATCGCAAATTTTTCACAATGTTTTATTTTTGAATTGTTTTCCATTATCAGTGATGAGGTGATGAGGAACACCAAAGTGACAAATGATGTGATGATTGATGAACTCACATATTTTCTCAGCTTTTGTGGAGATGAGTGGTATGGCTTCAACCCATTTTGTGTAGTATTCAGTAGCGGTGATGATCCATTGATGGCGTTGGGAAGAATGGGGATTGATCTCTCTGACAAGATCCAAACCCCATTGAGAGAAGGGCCAAAGGTCACGGGTGACCTGTAAGGCATGACTGGGTGTATGATGAAGGTTGGCATGTTGTTGGCATTTGACACAATGCTTGACATAGTCACAACAATCATGGTTAAGGGTCGGTCAGTAATAGCCTAGGAAGAATACGCTTAGCAACAATGCAAGGCCACTGAAGTGACCTCCACATATGTCATCATGAACTTCCTTAATGGTATAAGGAATTTCAGAACTCATGAGGCATTGTAAGAGAATACCATCAAATCCACTTATAGAGGAGGCCCCCCATGATGACATAACGAGAGACCTTTTTAATAAAATCACGTTGTCCATTACGGGTGAGGTCAGGAGGTAAGACGGAGAGAGAAAGATAGTCTAAGTATTGTTTATACCAAAGGTCACTCGGGTCAAAGGGTAGCGGTTCCAATAGAGTAAACATCGCAAGGTAAATAAGAGGGTGATTGGAGTCATTGTACGGTGACAAATATTTTAGAATCGGCAGGTGAAGTGGGTATTTGAGAAGCCAAGCACGCCATGGTATCGGTAAATTTGTTGGTTGAACGTGGGATGGTTTGAAGGGTGTAGCGATCGAAGGTGGTCAAAAGTATGTCTACGTGATGTTTGTACTTTTGAAGCGTCTCATTACGACATTGGTATATACCATTGACTTGGTTTACGACCAATTGGGAATCACCAAAGATGTCAATGGATTTGACATCCAAGGCATAGGTAGCTTGGAGACCTAATACGAGCACTTCGTATTCAGAAATATTGTTTGTACAATCAAAATCTAGTTTGAAAGACAAAGGCATGGGTTCACCATCAAGCGGAATGAGGATAACACCAGCCCCACCCCCACACTGACACTTGGAACCATCGAAGAAGAGTGTCATTTGGTAAGCGGGTTCATCCAGGGAAAGGGTAGTGATTGACTCATCGGGAAAGTCAAAATTAGAGGGCTGGTCCCTGGAAATAGGTGCGACAGCCAATTGGTCAGTGATAGCTTGGCCCTTGATGGAATTTTGATGAATGAATTCAAGTTTGAGGTCAGCCAGAAGCATAAGCCAGTGTGTGGCATGTTGATTTTGGTAAGGTTTAGCATACATGAAGTGTAAGGGGTCGGTGTTGGTCACAACATAGGTTTTTTGATTGAGTAGGTAATGGCGGAGTTTTGTGGCAATGAAAAATAAGGCTAAGAAAAAAATTTCAGGATGTGTGTATCAGGTTTTGTAGTCCAAAAGAGTACGGCTTATGTAATAAACTGCCTACTCTCTGTGTTGTTCATCGCGATGAGCAAGCATGGCCCCCAAGGAGTGGTCGGTAGCTGAGATGTATAGGTAGAAGGGTTGATCATCTTTAGGTGGAATGAGCATGGGTGGTTGAAGAAGGTATTGTTTTAAGGCCTCAAAATCTTTGTGGAAGTCATCATCCCATTTAAAGGAGACATCCTTCTTGAGAAGATGATGAAATGGTTGACACTGATTAGACAATTGTGAAATGAAACGTCCAATAGACTGTAACTTACCTTGCAGGCTACGGAGTTGCCTAAGGTTGGTGGGTGGAGGCATTTCAAGAATGGCCTTGACTTTAGCAAGGTCAACTTCTATACCACGTAAGGAAATGATAAATCCCAGGAGCTTTCTTGAGAGAACCGCGAAGACACAC
The DNA here is from genome assembly GCA_019776745.2 of Taxus chinensis. Classification (NCBI taxonomy): domain Eukaryota; kingdom Viridiplantae; phylum Streptophyta; class Pinopsida; order Cupressales; family Taxaceae; genus Taxus; species Taxus chinensis. Next base: position 723,986,515 of record CM034149.1, on the reverse strand, counting down.
TTCTTGGGTTGAAGGTGGATGCAATATTTAATAAGGTGGTCAAAGATGGTTTTTAGGATGGTGAGGTGCTCGGAGCAGCGTTTTAGATTTGGCCAGGAGATCATCCACGTAATCTTCCAATATATGATGCATGATGTCATGGAAGATGTAATTCATAGCCCGCTGATATGTGGCACCAACATTTTTAAGGCCAAAAGGCATAACTCGATAGTAGAAGGTCCCCCAAGGGGTGATGAATGCATTTTTGTGTTGATCCTCTGGGGCAAGTAAGATTTGGTTATAACCCAAGAATCCATCCATGAGTGACAGCATCTCATGACTAGCGGTAAGGTCAACTAGTTGGTCAATACCAGGTAAAGGAAATTCATCTTTGGGACAAGCTAGATTGAGGTCACAGAAATCCATGCAAATGCGGAGTCCCCCTGTCACCTTAGTGACAGGGACAATGTTAGAAATCCAATGAGGATAATCAATGGGTAAGATGAAGGAAATGGAAAGAAGGTTTTGAAGTTCTTCTTTGACGAGAAGGGCAATGCGAGGGTGCATTTTCCTCAGCTTTTGTTTGACGGGCTTAGCATCAGGAATGGTTACAATATTGTGGACCACTATGGTGGGGTCAATACCGGGCATGTCTACATAAGACCAAGCAAAAACCATGGTTATGATCTTTGAGAAAAGAAGTGATGGCTTCATGTTCAGCAACATCTAAAGATTGACTTATCTTTAGGATGTGTGGGTCGTCCTGAGTATGAATGTTGATTTCAATAGTCGATTCGTTTAACATGGTTTGCATCTCAGATGGTAGCGACCAATGAATATATGAGTCTTCTGCACCAAGGTAGGTGAGTATAGATTCATCATCCTGACATTGAACAACGTTGATTGAAGGTGTATCATCATCGATCATTTCAAGATACAGGAAGGGAAGAGAAGAGGGAGCCTTTCCCTCACATTGATAAGTCAGAGGCCCCAAGGAGATGGTGTTTATGAAAAAAAAAATTAGGAGGAATGGATTTTGGATCTATTGACTCTATTGGTGAAGATGGTGATGGGGGTGACAAAGGTGAAAAAGGGTTGATGTCTTCAATGAGCTCAACATGGGCCTTCTTGGTAGGTGGTTCAGCAAAGCTGATACCACTACGGTCGTTATGCTTACGAGTAGTACATGGAATAACAGTATGGCATCCTTTCTCGTAAAATCCAAAACCAAAACCCTTCCACACACATCAGTGTAGGAAGGTGTGGGAAAAACGGTGATTGGTGAGTGACTGGAGGTTGATGGAAAAAATGGGTGGGTTTGTGATGGTGGTTCAGGTGTGTAAGTTGTAGTATCAAGTCCCCCATAGGTGAGATTGGTACGAAGGTGGGGAGGACCATAAAGGAGGCATTCTCCTATACGGTGATCATAATGAGGGTGTTGGTGAAGACTTCCATATTCTTGTGGAGTAAGGAATGTGTTGACACTATATAGGTGATACTCCCCCAGAGTGAGGCATTGAAAAATTCCCTCCAAGGGATCGGTGGTTGGTATGTGGGTAGCTGGAATAGATGATGTGGTAGAGGTCAGATCGGGGGTGGAACTAATGAATTAGGAGGCTGATGGTTCAGCTGTGGAGGTTGTGGCAGCGGTAGGAATGGAGGATGTAGGTGTGGTTAAGGTAGTGGTTGCACTGGTGAGGAGAGGTGGAGGTGAAGAGGCAGTGGTTGTGGAGGTAGATGCTTTAATGGGTATAAGCACATCATTGGGTCGGTAAAGCATGTTACAAGTTTTGAAAGGTGATGGGTCAGCTGGAATGGTATAGGTGTGTCCTTCATGATTAAACTTTACACAATGATGCAAAGTGGAAGGAACACAACCCATGACACGAATCCAGGGTCTACCAAGCAACAAGTTATATTGAAATTCCCCCTCCAAGACATAAAATAACTCTGGAATGGTGCGGGGCCCACGTAAATGTGGAGGATGACAGTGCCTAGTGTAGAGGTGATAACGTCATTGAATGAATGCAACATGACAGGATGTTTATGCATGCAATTGTCAGGTATGTGCATTTGAGTGAATGCATGGGATGAAATGATATTAATGATAGCGCCCCCATCGATCATAACACGTCGTACACATATATCATCGATGTGGACAGAGATGAAGAGAGTTAGGTATGGGTCATCTGTTTGGTGTGGTGTAATCTCTTCCTCTGAGAAGCTAAGGGAGGCTACTTGGTGAGTAGGTTGAGGTGTGGATAAAGGTGGCAATTTGGTGAGAGAGGCTACATGATGGGGTGTGATAATGGAGGCTACGGGTGTAGGGTCATTGGGTAAAACCTCAATAGATTATAAGACCTCCATGAGAGCTTGACGATGGGATTCTGAGGTTTGGATGAGGTCATATAAGGACATTTTGAGGGGGGATTGGTGTAGTTGTTTGAGCATCACAGTGTGTGACCCCATTAGAAATAGGATATGTGGGGCTACGGATAGTGATTTTAGGTGTGGGTGCAGATGGTATGTTGGGTATAGGATTGGTTGGTGAGTCAGTTGCCTTTTCCTTGCCTTTATCCTTCTGAGCATGGGTAACAACGTGGATCATGTTGATCTGAGGTGGGGAGGTAGGTGAGGTAGGTGAGCCATGAAAGGTATAGAGACATGAAGGGAAAAATCCCAGTGGTGGGAAGGAACTTTGTGAGATGAGCTGGCACATCGACATTTGGGTGGAGGTTTGGCAAGGTTGTTGATGCAAACCATGTTAATTTCAAATCTTGGAGGTGGTTCTAAGAGCTGTAGGGGTAAAGTCTCAGGGTCGTTGAGTATGCAGTGAGGGAAGAGCTGTGGGAATGGGTGTTGGTGAAATGGGGTCCTCATCGAGATGGTCATCATCATCAAAGTTTCTTCGAGAGGGCACAACTAGATAAGAATGTTTTTCAAAGCCTTAAAATTCTCTACATCGTGTCCTGGCACATGATGGTAGGCACAAATTTTGGTGTCATCAAACCCTTTGGTTTGGGTTTGAGAGGGTCATAAGGTCTGAGAGGTGGTAATGTGATGACAGAATTTTCAAGGAGGTTGGTTAAAATTTTGGCGTAGGATCCTACTAGTGGATCACAATGGGAAGTGAAAGTGGGTTTGGGTGTAGGCACGGCTGATTATAGAGGAACGGTCTTTGCACGAGGGGGAGTAGGTCAAGCTATGGTTTTAGGTGTTGGTGTGATTTTAGGCATTGGTCATGTTTGTTTAGGTAGGGGTATGGTAGATGAACTGCCAGGAGAGTGTGTGGTTGTTTCGACTACCTTATTGGAGGGAAAGGGATTTTTGTCCTTAGGTTGCACCTTCTTGGGTAAAGGTGATACGGGCACACAAGATCTAGAGGGAAAGGCAGATGGTGGAAGAGGGCATGTTACCCATGGGGATAACAGAGGTGTTGTGAAGGTAGATGGTGTAGGTCATGCCGGAGGTGTGAGGGAAAAAGATTGAAGTGTCATGGGTAGTGAAGGAGTGATCAATGGTATTAGAGGTATGGGTGGTAAAGATGTTGCAGATGTGGGTGGAAGTTGTGGCGGGCTTGGATATGTTTGAGGTTTGCAATGGTGGAATGGACTGTTGTGTTTTTAGTTTACCGGCGGGTGGAGGTTTCTTAACTTTGTTAGAAGGGCGAGGTCCTAAGATGGATGAAGAGGGTGAAGGTGATGAAGGTGTGATCGGTGAGGCCGGAGTATGAGATTTATGGGGTTGGATCTTCTATTTGGGTGACAGAGTAGGTTTGGTATTGGCCTTGGAGGATGTGGCTAAATCTAATTTGATGGGTGGATGAGTAAGGCTGGCAGTTGGGATGACCCCTTAGGTAGTGTCTGAGTTTAGGTGAAGAAGATGATGTAAGTGTAGGCTAAGGTGTAGATGCATGTTAGGTTATGGGTAGGGGTGTGGTTTGAGCCATGAGAAGTGTCGTGGAAGAAGTTGTGATAGAGGTGGTTGTGCTTGGTTCAATTGGCCGAAATATTTTTTGGTAGATAGTGGAAGTGTCAGCAAGTGACATTTGCATTTACATTGAGGCAAGAAGCAGAAGATGCCCCCAAAGTAAGGCTCTATCCACATAATCTAAGTGATTAGCTAAGCATGAGAACAACACATCTGTAGGTGAGGTTGATGAGGACTTAATGGTACTTCCCATAAAAATTTTCTTAGAGACGGGGAATTTTATAGCTACGGCTTCCATGGGTAAGAGAGCCGAAAGTAAGTCTACAAGATCTTGGGTAGCTAATTGAGAATGATCACCTAGAGGCAAAGGTATCTCTAATGGATCCTTGATATGTGGAGGAGAAAATGGGTGCTCCTCTGTAGGTGGAGGAGATGATGGGTGCTTCTCTATAGGTGGCGGAGATGATGGGTGCTCCTCTATGGGTGGAGAAGATAAACAAGTATTCTTTATGGCCTGAAGAAGTACTGTGGGTGACGATTCCCTAGGTGGAGAAGCCAAAGGTGAAATAGTTTTGATATTAACGGAAGGCTTCTCCATGGGTGAGGAAGGAGGTGAAAGGTGTTCCTCTATGGGTGGAAAAATAGGTGAGGTGGATTCAAGTGTAGGTGGAGGACTTCGAACTAGGATTTCCTCAATGGAAGGAATATGAGGTAATTGGGCAGCAACAGGTGTGTCACTGAAAATATCATGGACCTTACGGGTATGACTATCATGAGTTGATGTCCCTCCCGTTTGATTAGAAGAAGGGGCATGATTAGTCAAAGGTTTCTTGAAGATATGTAGGTGTTGATTGGTAGGTACATTAGGATTATCCAAGGTTAGCTCACATTTCTCGATCATTTCTTGGATAATATTTTTGAAAATGATGTAATTTTCATCACTATGACCCTTTACTCGATGATAATTGTAGAAATCATACTTTTTATACCATGTGGGTGTGTGGAAAGCAGGGTCAAAACTGGTGTGTGGTTTCACGGGAGGAAGGGTAATGGCCCCAGCTTTGATGAGCTTCTCTAAGATAGAAGAATAAGGTTCCCCAATTGGGGTATACTTCTGTTGTTCCCGTCTAAATTGAAACTTCTGAACGGGTGAGAGATTAGATGAGGGGCTAGCCTGATTTGATGGATGAGCTAGGCCAACTTTGAGTACCACTGTGTTAGCGGTGCCCTTGGCCTTTGAATAATTGGTCTGTGGTTTTCAAGAAGAAGAGGTATCATTTGACTTGAATGTCAAGTTCTTATTGCATAATTGGATTTTCTTTTCTTCGATGGCCTGAATCTCTAGCTTTTATGCCATGGTGAATTCTTTGTCAAAGGTTCAGAATGTTTGGACCTACAGGGTTAGTGAGATATGTCTAGCACAAGCATGCATGAAGATCTCTATGAGTTTGGTTTGTGGTAGTTGGAATGTGAGTTGATTGATCAGGCTACACCAACGAGTGACAAAATTTGTGATAGATTCGTCGTCATACTGATGCATGGAATAGAAATTAGTCATGATAACCTTCTTAATGATGTTAATGGAGAAGTGATCCAAGAAGGCTTGGGCTACCTGGTTAAATGAGAACATAGAGTGTCTAGGTAACCCACTATACCAATCTAATACAAGCCTAGTCAAAGACATTGGGAAAGGTTCTTAGGAGCAAAGCATCATCATGGGTGATCAGATAACACCTATGTTTGAAAGACCAAAAATACTATTACAGGTCTTCTTTGCTATTGAAACGGTTGAATTTAGGCATTTCCCAATGCAAGGGACATGGACGGATAGGAATGGATGGGTGTATAGGCTCATTACAAATCTCATCGTAGGTGAGATTGTTGTGGGAGCTAGAAACCGATGCCTCCAATGCCTGCATCTTGTTTATCATTAACTTGATTAGGTTTTTGGTAGGTTTTGATGGATGAGTGACTCCCATGGTTGAAGACGGTTGGTGTTGGGCATATAACGGGGGTGGCATTCTAGTATATGGTGCTACCATATAGGTAGATTGAGAAGAAGGCAATGAAATAGGGGGTACGTATCCAAAGTGAATAATTGATGAAACAAGAGGTTGCAAATAGTATGTATATGGAGGTGGAAGGGTCATAGTGACCCTAGTGGTAATGGGGGCTAAATATTACAGAACAAAAAGGATGAAGTTTTGGAAAGGGGTAGGGGTCACCGACACCGGGGGTGGTAATGTAGCTACAAGTATATGCGAGATAATAGGCACAGATGAGGTTGTGTTCTGGGTGGTTGGCAAAGGTATAGTGGATCTGGTGGATGCAAAAAATGTAGAAGACATGATAGTCATAATGGGTATAGGGCCTAGATGTGAAATGACTAGGGGTAAGGTAGATGCGAGTAGCACAGAGCCAAATGGGGCTGATGCAAGAGTGCGAACGAGAGTCAGGGGGATATATATACGAGCATGTCGTATATCAACTAACCCGAGCCATCTTGAGTGGATGAGTGGGAAAGGTAAAACTGCAAGGCGGTAGGATAGAGATAGGTTGGATAGGTTCCATGGCTGGTGATAAAATGGAAGGTGGTGAAGGGCTAGGTGGGAGTGGGTAACAACTGGCATGGAATATAAGGGTATTTACTTATCAATGTGTCAGTACCATGTGAACAGGTACTAACGTGGTAAGACTGCTTTCTGTAAATGACACAGAAATATAGCACAGGTAGGATAAATAATCGGTGGTAGGTGAATTGGGGTTAAAATGTCAGCTAGAAAATGACACAAGCTAATCGATGCCGGTTAGGTTAAACTGACGCCAGTCACAGTTAACCACTTCCGATCACTATGGAAAGTGGACAGTTGGTCAAAATAAGGTATAAGGCCAACATTTTCAAGGTGTGAAAAATGTTGATGGGACTTACCAGGTAAATGGATATGATAAGAGTGACAGAGACTCTATACAGTTAAAGAAGTGGAATAGGTGTCCTTTTGGGTGCTTTAACCAAAAGAACAGTGAACCAACACTAGTTGGGTAAAAATAATGATGTTTAGAGGGTAACTAACAATGGTTGTTGGACCGACACCTATTACTATGAAATTGAAACAGTGATGAGGAAAATGTGGTTGTGAGTTAAACTTAAATGTGGAATCAAACCCAAAATTCTAAGAATGATGAGAATAAGGTCCATGCACACTCAGATCAAGTTGGAATACACCAACTGTGATGAGGATCATGCAAGGGGAAATAATAAAAATGAAGAACGTGACCTCTCACCTCAAAACACAAGCCAAGCAGAAACTCTAAGAAAAATACGATCCTAAGAGAGCTTTTTCTATTATGTTTGTTTAGCTTATGCTATTTAAGGATTGATTCATGAACTGTAAAATAGAGTTTTTTGGTGAGGATGGCTTCCTACGAAGAAAGATATCTACAAGGAGAGGTTTCAGGTATGTTATGGTGGGGGCGGGGATGGGCCATCCTCTAATGGGGTACTAGACAGAGATAACCAATGGGGTGTCCACTGTGTCATGATCATGTGATCACCTACAGCTTCTTCTGGGTGAGATGTTGTTTAAGAATGTGTATATATTTTAAATTTTTTATGTTTGAGTAAGACTCAGAGAGAGAAAAAGAAAGTGCGTGATTTTCTATGATTCATTTGTCAACCATCAGCTAGGAATGACTTCCAGCATATACATTTCCCTCAATTAATGTGAGCTAATGCAGAAAAGCATAATGAAATAAAATGATTTTTAAACCCAATTCGAAATGTAGAATTCAATGCCACAAATAGATGAACATGAGAAGGGATGATCTTTCACTAATGTGATACTAATGAAAGGGAAGAAATGTTCATTTTAAGAGCCAAAAGAAGATTGCTTTTAGACAATAGAAGAGAAGAAGGTTTCAGGGGAGAAAAGTTTTAATGTAAGAACTTTTTAGAAAAGAAACAAACATACAACATTTTCACCTAGAAATGAAAGAATGCAAAGAACCCCGAATGGGTCCCACCGGGCGTACCAAAATGTTTCACCTGATTCTAGATGTGCTTCTTTGAATGTTGACGAAATAGATAAGGGTAAGGGGCTAGGAGGAATACCTGTTGAAATGTTGGTTGTAGGTTGTTGCACGTGTATGACTTTTAAATCCACAGTTGATCATGAGAGCTTCCTTTTTTCTTGGAGTAACTACCTGAAATGGAACACAAGACCACCAAATAAAATTTAAACAATATATGCAGTGGACTACCTAGCGTATGCTAGATCTGGGAAGTGTGATACTTCCTAGATGGTTGTCAATCTACTATTTAAAAAAACTTAATGCTAATAATAAAGGAAATCCTATTGTAGTTAAAATGATTTAGATATCTCATTTGACTACAATAAGAAAAATCGTTCACAACAGGTTAAGCTATGACTAAATCTGAAGGTCAAGGACTCTATCAAAGTATTGGTATTTGTCAAGGTCTGGTTCTAGGTTGTTTTGGGTATTAGGTAGAGGTTTTAAGCTCTATTCTTGGTCTGATGGTAAAAACACAGAGACTGAACGTCAGTCTGGTATGACCGATGTTGGTTTAGGTTAACTAGCGGTGGTTGTGGGTAACTAGCGTCGGTATGGTCATGGTATAGGAAACTGAATAAAAACTTGGTGGGAAGATAGATCTGAAGTTAAATGGAAATGGGAGGGAAAATGGAAAGGTCTGAAAAGATCCTAGGTATACTCAGGGGTAGTTTAAATCTAGGTATGGGTAGTTCAAGGTTGTGGGTGAAGGAATGGTCAAGTTTGCATGGAGGTAGATGTTGGGTGAATGGAAATGGGAGTAGAAACTAACAACAGAAGTAAAAGAGTCTACTCAAATGACAATGGACAAGTGTTGGTTAATAAAACACTTACGGTTGTATGAGCTTGATGTCTGGTTGGAAATGGTGGGTGATTAAATGGAAAGAACTTTATGTGGTGCTGGTGCTTCCCCGGATGCTCCCGTGAAGGAAAAATGGTTATGTGATTGCTTCCAATGCTTACTATTGCTTGTCGTTCTAGTTTCCTAACTTGTTCTCAATAGATGTGTTAATATCTTTGAAATGTGTCAACCTCTAACTAAGGTTGTTTTGGGGGTTAAATGGTAACCAACGGAGGTTATAGGTTTGACCGGCGGTGGTTTAGGGTGACTGGCATTGGTTAGGGCGGGATTTCCTAGGTTTACTAAACTAGGCAGATCCCCTTGATTTTCTGGGATCTTGTTCGTTTGCCCTGTTGATTAGAATGGAAGCTTCCTTCTAACATGTGGGAATGTGGTTAGATGGAATGTAGGCATTTATTTTTATGGTTTGGATAGGTCTTAGTTAGTTATGGCAACTTACTAAGAATAGGTCTTAGGGGGAGGTGGCTAGATGAGGTGGATATGTGGGCATTATCCCAATTAGGAATATTTAAATAATAAATATTATGAGGATAATGAATTAATTAAATTAAATTAATATTAGAGTGGGATGAAAGGGGTCATGGTTAGGTGAATGTGTTCAAGGTGTTTATTTGATGGGGGACCAAGGGGAGTATGACCTAATTTTAGTGTCTACAGGGAGTATGATCTAAACAATATATGCATTGGACTGCCTAGCGTATGCTAGATCTAGGAAGAGTGATACTTCCTAGATGGCTATCAATCCACTGTTTTAAAAAACATAATGCTAACAATAAAGGAAATCCTACTGTAATTAAAATGATTTAGGTATCTCAGTCGACTATAATAAGAAAATTCTTTCACAACAAGTTAAGCTATGACTGAATTTAAAGGTCAAGGTCTCCGTCAGATTACTGGTATTGGTCAAGGTCTGTTTTTGGGCTGTTTTGGGTATTGGGTAGAGGTTTTAAGCTCTATTCTTGGTCTGATGGTAAAAAAATAGAGACTGACGTCGATCTAGTATGACCGATTTCGGTTTAGGTTAACCGGCAGCAGTTGTGGGTAACTGGTGTCAGTATGGTTGTGGTATAAGAAACTAAATAAAAACTTGGTGGGGTGGCAAATCTGAAGTTAAATATACATGGGAGGGGAAATGGAAAGGTCTGAATAGATCCTAGGTATACTTAGGGGTAGTTTAAATCTAGGTATGGGCAGTTCAAGGGTGTGGATGAAGGAATGGTCAAGTTTGCATGGAGGTAAATGGTGGGTGAATGGAAATGGGAGAATAAACTAACAACAAAAGTAAAAGAGTCTACTCAAATGACAATGGAAAAGTGCTAGTTAATAAAACACTTACGGTTGTATGAGCTTGATGTCTAGTTGGCAATGGTCGGTGATCAAATGGAAGGAACTTTATGTGGTGCTGGCGCTTCCCCAGATACTCTCATGAAGGCAAATGGTTATGTGATTGCTTCCAATGCTGGCTATTGCATGCAGCTCTGGTTTCCTCACTTGTTCTAAAAAAGATGTGTTAATCTCACTGAAATGTACCAACCTCTAAATAAGGTTGTTTTGGGGGTTAAATGGTAACCAATGAAGGTTCCGGGTTGACCGGCGATGGTTTAGGGTGACCGGCATCGGTTAGGGTAGGATTTCCTAGGTTTACTAAACTAGGCAGATCCCCTTGATTTTATGGGATCTCATTCATTTGCCCCATGGATTAGAATGGAAGCTTCCTTCTAACATGCGGGAATGTGGTTAGAGGGAATGTAGGCATTGATTTTTAGGGTTTGGGTAGGTCTTACTTAGTTATGGAAACTTACTAAGAATAGGTCTTAGGGGGAGGTGGCTACATGAGGTGGATATGTGGGCATTATCCCAATTAGGATATTTAAATAATAAATATTGTGAGGATAATGAATTAATTTAATTAAATTAATATTAAAGTGTGATGAAAGGGGCCATGGTTAGGTGAATGTGTTCAAGGTGTTTATTTGACGAGGGACCAAGGGGAGTATGACCTAATTTTAGTGTCTACAGTGAGGATAGATCAAATCCTCTTAAGGGTTCTATCCATTTCTCCACATCTGAGTGACAAAGAGAAAGTTGCATTTCTTCCCCAGCTAAAAAATGACACACAACATGATCTGCTTGTCTCTAAGCTTCTTGTCAAATCAATGATGCCGCTCAGCTTCTGAGTGAGAATCAATTAGGTTACCAACACCATTTCTGGCATTGTTTCTAGGGAGATTTGTGATAGCAGTTCATATTTCAGACCCTGGTAAGCATTTCTTATATGCTCTAAGTGTTAATACATTGTTTCAACATCATCCTGTGTTCAAGCCAATAAGAATTTTTAAGAGTTATAAGTGATGTGTGTAATATTTCTAGTTTCTATAGTTATTGCACTAGGTTTCATTGATAAATTTGGGTAAAGTTATACTCTTTTGTTTTAAAGACCCCTTGTCCCTTATCAGGTTGATTCTCCTCTAAGGTCACCTCCTCAAAACAGCATGGCCCATCCCCCACCCAGACCTCCATTTGTTATAAATACCTTTGGTCCTATAAATTTTAGAGCGATGGTTGGTTATCCAAATGCTAAAACTGGTGATCAACACTTAAACATTTTTATCAACATGATGGAAGACTTTGAGATTGAATTTGAGGATGAATATATCAAATTGTTTATTCATACATTGGAAGAATATGTAAGGGACTAGTATAAGTATTTTCCAGACAACTCCATTGATTCTTGGATGGAAATGAATAATGCATTTAGATTGCAGTGTGGTGACAAATCAGAGCCTAGGTTTCTTTTATCTAAGTTTGGAAATATCAAGAAAAATCCTAATGAATCAGTGCATGATTTCACCACAAGATTTCAAAAAACCTTGAGGATATTTACTGTTAATTTGAGGCCATGCGATGAATTATGTTTGATAAATTATTCATATGAATTTGATAAGAAATATGCTTACTATTTGAGGGATAAAAACCCTACCAATTTGAGGCAAGCCTTCACCATGGATCTGCAAATTGAGAACAACATTAAAGAAATTGGAAAACCTCCTAAGAGGGAGGGTGTCAAAGTTGGTTAACCCTGAAAATCCTCAAGCAAGTAAGGTTGTTGATTTGGAGGAAGTTGTGAAAACTTTGGCAGGGGATTTCAAATAAATCTCATACAAATTATCCCGGGAAGAGAAAGGAATTGCGAAGAATTCACAAGGTCAGCACAAGCAACAAGGCCCGGAAAAATTGACAAATCATCATAGAAATGAGCAGATATCTAATGACAAAGGCAAGGGACCTGTTGGATTTGGAAATAAATAGTCCCAGGCCAGGGAAAATAGAATGGTGCCTGATCCTTTGGCTACTAGAGTTGTTTGTGGTTGAAGAAACATATGTAATTGATTGGTGTGACAGATGTTTCATGCCCCATGATCCATGTGAAGTAGATCAGCAAGTAGAAGAAGAAGCTAATGATGATAATACTGATGATAATATATGTATGATGGGTTGCTCCGTGAGCTCACAACAAGGAGAAACTTCAACTGAGGTAATAAGTGTTAGAACTGCTGCTGATTTTTGGGATTGCATCCATCAGGTACCTCTTCTTTCTTCCTCTCATAGTCTATAAATAGATAATGTACAAGCTTTTGAAATACCTAATAATGACTTTGAATATTTAAGAGATTTAATGATAAAGAAGAATGATGGAGGAATCCCATCTGAGAAGGATAGGCAGTTATTGATTAATGTTGTTGTTGCTCAAGAAAAGAGTTATAATATAGAAGTAGATTTTTCAAAGGAGCAGGGCCTCAAGCCAAACCTAAAACTCCATTTCTTACTAGTATTCCTAAAGAGGTTCCTAAGAAAGATACACCTTCCAAAGGCCTTGCTGTCCCAAACAAGATTCATACTTCTCCTCATGTCGAAACTGTCAAAAATCCCATGCCACCTGATGAGTTTATTAATATCCCTTCCAATGTTGCCTTGTCAAAGCATGTTCCTTATGATATTGCCCAAGTCTTGAGTCAGACCAAGATTTTCTATTCCAATTGTTGAGTTTCTTAGGATCTCTGAGCACAAGAAAAGGGCCTTTGAGTATTTGGGGTTGAAAGAAGAGAAGACTTCCCTAGGCAGAAATGTAAACATTGTGGAGACTCCTCCAATCATTGAAGAGCTAGAAACAACCACCAGCATTGGAAGAACTAGGTGAACCACTTGATGTTTATTTGGGAACATCCTTGGTAGAGTCTCAGCTAAATGTAGAACCATTCTTCACTACTATGATCATTAAGGACAGAATGCTACACAACTGTATGTTTGATTCAGGAGCATCATGCAATGTCATGCCTCTTGAATTCATGAATGAACTAGATATCAAATGTAACAACAGCATATGGGAAGTACACTTCCATGGATTTAAGAGTGGTTCCAGTGCTGGGATGTGTGAAAGGTTTGGTGGTACAACTTACAACTTACTCGGGTAGGAACTTGAAGCTTGGTGTTGTTATTGTTGATTGCCCAGCCAAGTGGGGTATGTTGTTGTCTATAAAATGGGTTACAAGTGTTGGTAGGAGTGTTCAAATGGATATGTCCTATGCCACCATCCCAATTGAGGGTAGCGTTGTTGAGTTGTATGGAGAAAATAAAATGTTGCCACCTCATTGAAGATCCCAACAATGCATCTTATGAAGTGGTTATACATAGGTGTTGATGCTAAAAACTTTCTTGGATTTTTCTTATTGGAAAGAGAAATGAAATGGATCAATGTAAGAATCTTGAACAAGTAGGCTCTCCATGGAATTTTTTTTTATGGAGCTTGCTCCAAATTTGGAAATGGTGTTGGTGTATTTCTGATTTCTCCAAGCTTGAAAGAGTTTGTTTTTTATCTTTCAAACTTAACTTTGAGTGTACTAACAACATTACTGAGTATGAAGAATTGTTTTTAAGTTTGAGAATTGCTTAGAAATACTATGTTAAAGACATCATTGTTAAGGGAGATTCAGAACTAATTGTCAAACAAATCAGAAAATTGTATGCCCACTAAAAATCAGAGTGATGAAACAGTACAAACATGTAGTCTGGGACTTGATTAAGATGTTTGATTCATTTAATATTATGCATCATGATAGGAAGTTCAATTTTATGGCAGACAAGCTTGTAGTATTGGGGTCTCAGTTTTTATAGTTTTGTAATGTCTCCATACTGTGAATATGATGTTAAGATCTTAACAAGGCCATCTGTCCCTGACAACATTAAACATTGGCAAATTTTTTTATGATGATTCTCAAGTCAAAAGATTTCTGCAAAAAAAAAGGGGAGTTTGCTGATCAATTTATTGGTTGGGAGCCAATGGTGTGTGCTGGAGCAGAGGGTAAAGAAATTTTTTTGGCAAAGACATCATCCAAATAAAAAATAATAGCATTCCTAGAGGATTGGTTGCTCTTAAATCAAACTTTGATAATGTTGATTACATTATTAACAGGAATATAGCAGCCTCAAGGGATGTTAAGGAGCATAACCTTGGTACAAAGGAGAAACCAAGGAAGATCTAGTTGGGAAGCAATCTGAACAAGGAGAAAAAATCAGTCCTATGTCCAATTGTTGAGAAAATATCAAGATTTCCTATCTTGGTCTTATTCTGAACTAAAGGCATACCGAGAGGGTCTGTTTCAACATGAAATTCCTTTGGAATATAATGTAAAGAGATTCAAGGTAGAAACAGAGGTTGATCAATCCACTCTTATCTCTTAAAATGCAAGAAGAAAATTAGGGAAACTGAGGGATGGAGAGGGATTATTAAGCCCACAAGGTATTCTTCTTGGGTTGAAAACTTAGTGCCAGTTAGAAAAAAAGAATGGTGTATTATCAGGCTGTGTGTGGATTTTAGAAATCTGAACAGAGCATCAATGAAGGATAATTATCCTTTACCAAACATGGTAAACATGTTGCAATTAGTTACTGGTTCTAAGTTGCTTTCTACCTTGGATGGTTTCTCTGGCTATAATCAAGTTGTTGTAAAGGAGTCAAGAAGAATCCAGACAGCCTTTACCACTCCTTGGGGAGCTCATGTTTATTTTAGAATGCCCTTTGTTTTGATGAATGTTGGAGAAACTTTTCAAAGAGAAATGGATGTTGTTTTTGCAGGTTACATTAATGATTTTACTGTTGTTTACCAAGATGATGTGACTGTGTTTTCCAGAAGGAGAAGTGACCACTTGCAGCACTTGGAAAAAAATGCTGATAATATGCAGAGAGTATGGAATTTCACTCAATCCTAAGCAGTGCCATTTCAGAGTGAAAAATGCCAAGTTTCTTGGTCACATTGTATCAAAGAATGGTGTCATGATTGATCCTGAGAGGGTAGAGGGCTATCAACAAGGTCACAATTCCAAGAACTAAGAAGGGAATTCAGTCCTTCTTTGGGAAAATAAACTTTATCAGAAGATTCATATCAAACTTTGCTAAGTTGACCATTCCAATTAATTGCATGATAAAGGAGGACCAAGTTATCAAATGGGAAGAGGCTTGCCATTGAAGATTTCAATGGGATCAAAGAGGCATTAAAGCATTTCCCTATTTTAGAAGCTCCAGATTATAAAAATCCTTTTCAAATGTTTTATTTTTCTTTAGAGAACACTATTGCACCTATCTTGTTGCAGAATGATGATGAAGCGGCTGAGAGGCCAATTGCCTTTTTTAGTAAGTCATTGCAAGGGGCTGAGTTGAAGTACACCATTATGGAGAAGCAGGCATTTTCCTTGGTAAAAGTAACAAAGGTTTTCAGACCTTACAATTTTGAGCTCTAAATTTTGTTGCTTATGTCCCCCCACACCATGGTGAAAAAACATCTTATCAGAGATGGTGGTCTCAAGTAAAAGATGCAAGATGGGTGAACAAGTTGCAGGAATATGACATGGATATCCAAACCACGAAGTTGGTAAGATGTTTGGGCTTAGGTAAGCTTATGGATAAGAGTAACTTGCAAAGTATTGAGGTGAATGAAGTAGAAGAAAAGAAGGGTGGATTTCCTTGAAAATTTTATAAGTTCTGAAGTGGCACAAAGATATAATATTCTATCTCGGACACCTATGTTTTTTATCTCATACATTTATATTTTTTATCTGAGTAAAATATCAGAATCTGTTGAGCATCTTAAGTGTGCCCCTTTCTCCATAAATATGTCAATTACTGATTAATGGGTTATCTTGATGAAGAATGGCCCCACTTTCAGGGAGTATCTCTTAGAGGTTTGGATTATTGAATTCCATAAAGCCCAGTCAAGATCAGTTGTTGATCATCCATGGAGTAGTTTGCAGGAGCCATATAGATATCGTCATGGGAAGACGCACTCAACTCAGACACACTATAGTTCTTGAGCACTGGTTAACAGTGGCCAACTAGCTTTTCAAAGATACAATTTTTTACCTGCTCTAGAAGATGTGAACACCTCAGTTGACAATCATTTTTATGGAAGCACTGGAAAGCTTCAGGCTCCATATCCTAAAGGTATACAACTAGATGTATCAATTACACTCTGGCATTCAAAGCCAAATTGTGGATAATGGATAATGTCATTGGTGATATTTAAGATCCGGGCTTCAGAGTGCATTGGCACTATATTGGATATCTTGTCTCGACATGGATTACTTCACTAAGTGGGTGGACTAGTAATCCTACCCAAGAGATCTGAGCTATCATGGAAAATTGTCATTTGGACTTACATGCTGAACCATATCATCTGCAGGTTTAGAGTGCCAGTTAAAATTTGTGTGCATGACAATGACATGAGCTTTCAGAGCCCAACCACCCTTTGGTGGAAATGTGTAATCGATCTTCTCTTGATCAATTTTTACATATTGTACCGTCCAAACTATCAACCCCTCAGAAGGTGATCTGGACAAAGAGAGTTCTCAGCAATAAAAATCTCCATTAAAGATGCCATTAGGATAATTCCTAATGAGCTAAATCAAAAGGCTACGATGGGGGTGAGCACCTGTGAAGTTCATAAATGTCTTGGGGATGACATAATTACTGTTAAAAGAGATATTGGAAAAATTCTGTCTTGAATTGGATGTATGGAACTCAAGCTCTAGCTGCCCCAAATGCATATGGGAATCATCCTCATATCAGTTCATTCAACTAATTGGAAGGATACCCCAAGAAGTTATTCCATATCTTGCTCAGCCAATTAACCAGATTTTTGAATGTCTCCTGATGAAATCATTTCCAAAGTGTTAGGGCTACGATTACGTAATCTATATCTTGTAATTCTTCAGCCAGAAAAATTGAAGAAGCTATTTGACAAAAAGGATGATTCACCTTGTATAGCTTCATCACATTTTGGGAAGGCATGGAATGTGACCCACATGTCTAATCAGGATAGCCAGGTTTATGAAGATCAACTTTGAGTAAGGCTTACGATCGAATTGAATGGCCTTTCATTCTCGTTATGGATGGATCCATTGGCCTTGGACCCATTGAAATTCGAATTTGTGAAGATAACTTCTTCTTGAAAGACTTGGATGGGGAATTACTCAAATTTCCTATTAATGACAGGATCATCTTGAAAGCATTTCCTTGGATTGATTCATTCTAGAATGACAATGTCAACATCATTGCCCCTATAGTGTATAGTGTTATCACCGAATCACAGACACCCTTAGGTTATCTCACAACTGCATGCCAAAGCATGAGCTCACGGTGTGATTGGAATCTCCCTACCTGGGTCAACCCATACTCACAAGTTGTTAATGGGTACTTGCTGCTTGAGATAGACCTCCAGAGAAAGATGGTTCTTGTTCCTAAGACTGACCTACCAACAATCGACCCTAATGTTATGTAAAAACTTGGATACTTTCTACCTAGCTTATGGCTAATCCATTCCAATGGAACCAAGGACCTAGAGTTATGCATAAATATTAAATTCGTACACCTAACTGGCTTGCCACTTTTGATTGTACAATCCTAACAGAAGGCAGGGTGTTTAGAGTTTTTAGGTCTTCCAATGTTCTGAAAACTAGCCTCCTTGAGCTAAAGTATGGCATTATGTCATTCAAGGGGTGATAACAATTCTCCACAAGTCTGAAATATTGCATTCACAACAATATTTCATACATTGCTGGACAAGTAATAAATGGATCCTCTGCAAGAGCATAACGATAAACACACATGTTTACCACTTGCAATCAATGTTGAAGGGGCAAGAAGAATGCAAGAAAACACAGCAGGCAGAAGATGCATCCATAAATTTATCATTTTATTGCTTCATGATGTGCACAGTCTCAATGCTTTTACAAGATAAGGGCCTCGATCACCATGTAAGGTAGTCCACTATAAGGGCCTATATCACATTGGCTTCACAAATCGAAATTTTGATAGAGCCATCTGCTACAAAAAAATCCCATTTTTTTACCAATGAGCCCAACACTCCAATTTATAGGAAAATGGATAATCATAGATCAGAAGGGGCCAATGGAATATCCCAAAGTTCTCATCCTTTCACACCACTTCGTAAGAGTTCACCTAAATGTGGCTAAAATGTATTGTATATGTCACCCTGCAAAAGGCTCCATCATATTTAAAGTCCCAGGTGCTGCAGCAAAGAAATAATAGATGGTACCTATTATCCTCTTAATTACTCCTCCCAACTACCCGAAATATTGATCAAACACAACCCCATGCACGTTTTAATGAAAATTCAAGGGTTAGTTCAATCATGCGAGCCCACATCTGAAATTTCTTGATTTTTGAAATGTCAGGTTGGATAGAAGGAATCATCATGGTACATGCAAGGGTGATTTCAAGAAATGGATCAAAGTTATTGGAAATTCAAAGAAGATGCAGAGCAGCAAATTAGGTATAAACAGGTCTGGAGAAAGTGCCACGTCTTCATCGGTCATTTCAAAAGGAATGAGTCCATTAACTGATTAGAGCCCAAATTGTCTCAACTATCTAAATATATCTTAGGTCATGCAAAATGGACAAAGAGTCAAAAAATGTTTAAAATCTGACTAAGTATAACCCGAAAGTCTGGAGTCAAAATTGTCACTTTTCCTTTAAATTGGGTAACTTCAGAAAATTCTCAGGTGCAACCAATGGAAAAAGACCTTAAATGAGTGAAATCCCTGACACATTCGTGCTGTCATCGAGCCTGAAAAATTTAGACTTGTCAGATCTTTCGAAAATTCTCATCGACCTCAAGAGACATCCATGTAGTCTGAGACATCGGCAGCAACTATCCCAGAGTTAAAATCTTGAGTGAGTCACCCAAAATTCTACAGGACTTACAGCACTTTCACAGATTCGTTTCCAAAATAGTTTCACTGATACCCGTTGGGAATCATGCCAAACAATGAGATCAGACCAAAAACAGTTCCATTTTTACTGATCGGTGAAATTTCCTGTGGCCATTTCAAGGTTTTTGACATCAAGCGCACAGCATCTCCAATGTGTCTTGAGTCCCAAATAATGAAAATCTTAGCACCACCCATGTCTGAAATTCTGACTTCCGAAAGGAAATTTCAGCCGATTCAAACTTGTCCCTTACGGTACTTTTTCAGGAGGCAAATCCCAAACTAGGTCACGGAATGTGCAAAAGCTTCCACTTGTTCTGATTTTTCACACCTACATGAATTTCAGCTTCCAAAAAGAGTCCCAAATGTCCCGAAAGTCTCCAACTAGTCCAGGGTTAGACAAAAATCCTTCACGCACCACCCACCTTTCGGACTGACTTGAGAAAATCGGTTAGATCAGTGTGGAGAATCCCTCTGCATCACTTTTGGTAGAATGACCGTCCTCAGACCTTCGCGAAATCTAAAGCCATCCACTTTTCTAATTCTTTTGTATTTTGGAGCCAATTCGAGATAAGAGAGAACAAAATCTTTTGGAAATGATCTCGACATCTGCTACTCAAGAACTACGTAATATGGCTTTAAATTAAGCCTGGGACTTCAAGTTCTTAAAAATGAAAAATTTTCATTTTTGAGGTGTACCAGGTTTCTCACTTACTTCCATTAAATGAGGTATGGAGCTTAGCTTTATTTCCCAAAAAGGGGGCCCATGGAGGCATGGGTTTTGTCAGTAATCAACCCATAATTTCTTGCGGACCTAAATGAGGAGTCTAATGCAATGTTATCAAAATTTACCTGGAAGGTGGTTGAATTTTGGGATAGATACTTAGATTAGTCTTCTATGTCCTTCTCTAAGTTCATTTTCTCATTGTAAGGTACTTGGATGACCTGCAAGATTTATATGGTTTCTTGGGTTGGACATTTTAGCTGAGATGCACCTTCATATGTTTTATGACTCACAAGCTGAATCCTTTGACCAATGGATAAAAACCTGGCACTTGGTCATTTGATTCAAATTGTAATCACAAGGAGTGCCTATAACTATTCCATTGTAATGGACTGTATCAAAATTTTGGTGCTCAAATTAGTCTTGCCTTGTTTGTAATTAAAATCCCTCAGGTTTGTGGTCTCTGTCACATTTTTTATCTCCCCCATCTTTGGTGCTTGAAGACTTATATCCTCCATTTGGTTACCATGATCAGTTCCTTCCTTGGTCGAAGATCACTTAAAGGCCCAAGCAATTTGTTCATCATTCCTCTAGTCCATCTGAAGGATTTTGTTAGTTTGGACATAAAACTCGAGGCTATTCCTTACCCTTCCATTTTCCACAATCGTGTGTTGTTGTCCCTAGATCATTTTTAAATTGTCCCAAGTGTACCTTAAGAATAGTGAATGGATGTAGCTCAGAGGATCATGTTTGAACCTTATAACATTTCCAAATTCTCTCTGCTTGAAGAAAAATTCATCTCCTGCACTCAAACTGTGGTTTCCCTACGATTTTAACGGCATTTGAGGGGTGTTTTTTTTCCCCGTCAAATATTATATCTCTGCATCAGTGGAGACTATGGCCCTTTTTGCATTTGATGCGGCTCGAATGAAAAGGCACTCTAAAAACTGTATGGCTTGCTTCAAGCAGGACAAAACTTTTCCACATGGAGGAATTCCCCGCACTCTCATATGAAAATTCACCTTTTGAGTTTGGCCTTGGAGTTTATGCCCAGGAGGACATGTGGAGGATTCTGACAAAACTTTTCCTAGACTTAGACAAATTTTTAAAGCAGCGTAAGGTACAATTTTTGGCAGAGCCATGGACACGTGGTGGGCCATGGTGCTGATTTGAGGGGATCTACCTCAGAAGGAACCCACCTTAACGTAAATTGACCCATGGAGGACAGGTGGTGGCTTCCACCGAGCTCCGCTCTGTACTTAAACATTTTAAAAGAAATTTTCTAAGGCCTAGGACAAGTGGTGAAGCCCACCTTTCATTCAGAGTCTTCGCAATGGTCTTCGGGACCATCTTGAAGTTGCGCCATAAAGACACGTGGAAGTTTGGTACTGGGCCTTCCCTTAAAGACTTTTGGAAGCAACTTCCTAAAATGGCCCCAGACACATGGAGGGACCGCACATGTTTCGGTGGCCGGCCCCCTGAGTTTTTATTTTGAAGAAGGCGCCAGGAGGAAACTTGGAGGCTTCCGCTCACTTTAAGCCTTTTGCTCAGACTTTTCAAGTGCCAAAGAACTTGTGTTCCTCTCGACCCCCTAGACACATGGCGTCTTCTTTCACTGAAACTTGTCAAATTTTTAAAAAACTTACCAGACTGGACACGTGTTGTGCTTGTGCTTGTTTGGGGTCTCTACTTTATGTGCAAGGCATATTAAAATGCATGTAGGAGTAGATGAAGAGTCTTATTTGATTCTATATATTTTAATGACTCCCTCATTCCAAGGGGTTTAAAAAAAAATTGTGAAGAAAAGGGTTAAAGTATAAAAAGGAAGCACGGTTCCGTTAGGACCCACATTGGCATACGTGTCAAGCCCATTTTTGAAGGTGGAGGGGCAGAGAAAAATGAGAAATTTTTTCATTTTTTCCGAAATTTGTAAAAAGTAAAAAAGACCCCCCAGACCCGTTTTGAATCGGATCTCTGACATGGACGGTCTAAATTCAAAAGGGAAATCGACAGCGAATGTGCATCTGTATCTGATTTTTCTTCCATTTTTCACCAAAGCTCCTGGGGATGTGAATTTTTATGGTTTTTTATCATTTCTTGACGTCTCTTGCACGCCAAATGAAGAGAAGAATTAATTTGATATATTTTTTGGTATGGAAGATCTGAAAACGTCTTTTACCATTAAAATTTGATCTGACTGTCGGGTTCGATCTAATTTTCTTATCTTTCCTTCCTTGGCATCCAAAGAACCAGAATTGATAGATTGGAGGAGGAAGTAGTTAGTTTTTTCTCACCAATAGTTTTTGGCACCCATCATAGGGTAGACTTGGCAACATTTGCACCCAAATGTGACCTCAAGAAAATACAAAAAATTCAAAAATCTAAAAATAAAAAATTTGGAATTCGAAGAGTCACATGAGTCCTACGTCTCAATAACCATGGCTATTGCTAGGAGTAAACTCTTATCTTTAAAGGCCTGCATTGTTATTTGCATGAAATTTTCAAGCAAGATGGTTGGAGTCATTAGAGGTTAAGAGTCATCTATCTGGCAATAGAGAGAGAGATTTGACACAGCCTAATTCATTGCTAAAAGAGTCTTGGATATTGAAGAAGAACGTGTTTATTTCTGAATTGTGTTAAATTTGAGCAAGAAAAATTCATAACACCACAAAGTACAGCCATCCTGACAATCTCTCAATTTGTTCAGATAAAAGATACACTCGGTCACAAATCCAAGCTGAGGAAAAATTGACCCAGTGTTTGAAGAACTTCAATCGAAAGCAGGAATTAATTAGGAAAAATTGCAAGGTCTCCCCTTCATTTCTGAAACTTCTCTCACAGGAAAACCAAGTGTTTCTTAATCCCATTGGAATGTTGCTTTTCCATATATAAATGAATCATATTGAAGATATTCATCCGACGTGAGAGACTGAAGGTATTTACAATTTCATTTATCAGCAAGAGATTTCATTTGAAATAAGGGCCGAAATTCAAGAAATAGAAAGAGCTCAAGCAAGTAGCGGACTAGCAAGATGCCACAACCCTAGTTTATTAGCCTTTGAGCAAGGTATCTGAAGAAGAATGATGAAGAAGAGATGGTTGATACGAGTCCAATTAAGATTTTCAACCAATTATGCCTTGGAGTTTGAAATACTTAGCCCACTTGCGCTGTCCGTAAGCACTCCATGAGCTGGGCCATGAGGATTGAGAAGTAAACCTTCTTGATCCAGAGGATCCTCACAAAGAAACACCAATCTAAGATCTTCTCAGAATAAGTTGCAGTCATTTTTAAAGCGTGGAGAAAAATTATATGATTCCGACGACATCTTGTTTGCAGGAAACGAAGCTCGTTTGCAAAAGTTATAGCCCGCTGAAATTTTTGGGCAACTGGAAAAATTTGGAGTTTTGTGCAGGTTGGACGTGTGCACGCTCACCAAGTGTTTCGATTATATTGCGACACATGGGTGAATTGTGTGACGTACTAAAAAAAATGAGTTTTGGAACGCCGGTCTTGGACACTCGTTCTCGGACAAATGGACCCCGCTATTTACTGGCTGGGGGCCCTCAGCTAGGTTTGACACACTCGATTATGGAGGGGTGCCTTGGCCTCCTTCTCATTTAATCATTAAACCAACTTGTGTATATAAACTCCTATAATTGCCTTTGCGCCATGCATGTGGGACATTTAGGCATGCATTATTTAAATTATGCAAATTTCCCACGCCTATTTGTTATTGACTACCATTATCCACGCATTTTCTATTATCTAACTACCACGCATAATTATTATACCAATGTCCACGCATTGTCCATATCCTTAGCCAATATAACCACGCATTGACATATTGATTAAACCATTATCTATTATTAGCGCCTAAAATACAAACCATGCGGCTGTCCCAAGTAATGTGCCCTCCACATAAGCATATAGGTGGCTCTTAAGCCAATTCAAACCGCCCCACCATGCCTTAATAAATGCTTACCTATTCTAACGCCCCCACAATGTGGGATAAAACTCTTAAAATGTGCCTAAGGAGAAGGAGGAGAAGTGGAGGGGATTGGAACAGCTGACCTCCCATCCAAAAGTATAGGTGCCTAACCAATGCGCCAGCTGTTTGGAAACAATATAAAAGGAGGTATATTATATTTGTATAGCATTCGGGACTGTGTAAAATTATTGTAATGCTCATAACTTGAGCTAGGAGTGGAATTTGGAGGAGATGTAAAAAGCAACCCCTATTATTTTTGACAGAGGAAGACTGTGAGAAGGTCAGAATTTTGTAGAATTCTTTGTAAAGAATTATTTTCAAGATTTTAATAGATCGGTCCCATTCAACCGGACCCCAGAGACGTAGGCCTCAAGCGCCAAACTCCGTT
This sequence comes from Taxus chinensis, assembly GCA_019776745.2. Lineage (NCBI taxonomy): Eukaryota > Viridiplantae > Streptophyta > Pinopsida > Cupressales > Taxaceae > Taxus > Taxus chinensis. The sequence goes on along the minus strand of CM034149.1, from coordinate 723,962,295 downwards.
ATCAATTCTTGCGTCAAATTGCTGGTGAATCCTCTTCATTTATTTCAATATTTGCACAGTACTTGCAGTTTTTATTCTTTTATTAAAAATACAAAAGGATATAATGCTCAAATTTTACATCGAAAATCAATACAAAGCAAGAAAAATGTGTGTGCACAATTGCTAGTTAAATTTGGTTTTCAGATCATTGGTATCAGAGCTGGTTTTGACTGATTTTTGGTTCAGTTTAACGTGTTTTGGATTGCAAGTTGTGTGTTGGATGTTAACAAGGTCTCGATCTAAGAAGGGTGAAGGAGAGTTAGTTGAAGGAGATCCCAAAATTGGTACCAGACGATCTCGAAGTCCTACAATGGCAGATCGAGAGGAAGTGGAACAAAACTTTCGTCAATCCTTCCAACAGATGAAGGAAATGGTGGAAGAAATGTACCAAGATAGGCAAAGGGAAAAGGGAACTAGAGGAGGTAAGAAAGAAGAAAGCTCTAGTTCTGACATTCCAAAAAGAGACTCTTTAAAATCTGATTTTCTTTCATTAAAGTTAGATATCAAGTTTGAATTGCCTATGTATACTGGAGAGCTAAATGCAGAGAAGTTGGATAACTGGGTCAAGCAAATAGAAGTATATTGTAGGGTTCAGAGAATTGTTGATGATGAAGCAAAGATTCATCTGGAAACTCTTCGGATGGGTGGCACAGCACTCATTTGGTGGGAGAGTAAGCTTCAGGAAGTGGAAGAAAACAAAGGTATAGAAATCACTTCTTGGTCTGAATTTGTTTCAAATCTTAGGCAACAATTTTATCCTCTTGGTTATAAGCAACAAGCTATGATGGATTGGCAAACATTAAGACAAACTAAGGGACAAAGTGTTCAAGAATACACACAAGAATTTAGGAAAAGGGCTCTAATTCTGGGAATTTCCCTAAACACAGAAGAAACACTGCTCAAATATATTGGTGGATTGCATAGTTATCTAAGGCATATGATACTTGTTTTAGGTCCTACTAATCTTGATGTAGTATGTGTTCAAGCAACCCATCTGGAAGCACGAGGGAAAATGACAAAGGAGTCCTCTTTCTCTTCTTTTAATCAGAAGAACAAGCAATCTGAAGGAAAAGGTTCGAAAGAACAAGGAAAAGGAAAGGGTAAGCATAAAACAAACTCTACTGTTAAGAAGGAAGATGAAAAACCATTTTGTAATCATTGTAAAAAAAACCATGATGAGTCTAAATGTTGGAAATTACATCCTGAAAAGAAGCCTAAATGGATGGTTAAGAAAGGAAAAGAAAAGAAAACAAACACTGTAGTGCATGATCTTGGTTCTGATTCAGGTGATGAAACCAAAATCACAGCTATGAGTTTTCAAGGTAAATCAACTCTTTCAATTTCCAACAATAGCACTACAGATGTTGCATCTTCTTCTAGTAAACAAACTATACCTGATGATAAGAAAAGAAATGAGCTTTTCCACATTAGAGTAATTTCAAAGCATACGAAAATTGATACTCTTTTTGATAGTGGATCTCAAGCTAATCTAATTTCTGAGGAGGTTGTTAAGAAACTAGGACTCAAAACTAAACCACATCCTAAGCCTTATCCTTTGGGTTGGGTTTGTGATGATGCAAAACTACAGGTAACTAAAACTTGTACTTTCAGATTTGCCATTACAGACAAGTTTATTGATGAGGTTGAATTGGATGTAGTTCCTTTGGATATTTGTGGGGTGGTTTTGGGAAGTCCTTATTTGTATGATCGTAAAGCAATCTTCTATAGGGAAGAAAATAAATATTTTCTTGTAAAGGATGGAATTGAGTTTATTATTAGAGCTCACCATGAAAAGAATAATCTATCCTTGGTAACTGCAGGTCAAATGAAAAGGCTTGTAAACTCAAGAAAAAGTTTTGTGCTCATGGTGGTCAAAGCCAAGGAAAAAGAAAATGAGATGGCTTTTGAGACTTGCGATCTAAAACATAAGGATGAATTGGTAAAAATTGTTTCTCATTTTGATGATGTTTTTCAGGATCCACAGGGTCTACCTCCCAAAAGAGGGGTTCAACATGAGATACAGTTGCTTCAGGATGCACCTCTTCCCAATATCGGAATGTACAGGTTGTCAGTAGTAGAGAACGAGGAAATCAAGAGACAGGTAATGGAACTTTTGGCTCAAGGTATAATTCATCCAAGTACATCCCCATGTGGTTCACCAATTATATTGGTTCCTAAGAAGGATGGCACTTGGCGAATGTGTGTTGATTTCCATGCTTTAAACAAGATTACTATAAAGAATCGTTACCCTCTTCCTAGAATAGATGATTTACTGGATCAATTAAGGAATGCAATTTATTTCACTAAGTTAGACTTAAGAAGTGGTTATCACCAAGTAAGAATTGCAGAAGGTGATGTTTGGAAAACTACTTTTAAAACGAAACAGGGATTGTTTGAATGGTTAGTGATGCCTTTTTGGTTTGTGCAATGCACCGGCAACATTCATGAGAGTTATGAATGAAATTTTTAGACCATTCATTGATAATTTCGTTATTGTCTACTTAGATGATATTCTTATTTTCAGTAAATCATGGGATGAACATGTTAAACACATCCAGAAAGTCTTAGATGCACTAAGGAAAGAGAAATTTGTATTTGAAGATGTCAAAATGTGAATTTGGAAAAACATCTTTAATTTACTTGGGGTATATTGTAGGAAATGGAGAATTGAGAATTGATCCTGCAAAAATAGAGGTTATTGTGAAATGGCCTAGACCCACAAATGTGACGGAAGTTAGAAGTTTTCTAGGTGCAGTTCAGTACTGGAGGAAATTTATTGCTAACTTCTCATATATTGCATCTCCTTTGCATGCTTTGACAAGTATTAAACAGGTCTTTCAGTGGGGAGGAAAACAACAAAAAAGCATTTGATACACTGAAAGAGAAGATAAGTACCGCTCCAATCTTGGCACTTCTAGATTTACAACATTCATTTGAGATTGAGACGGATGCTAGTGACTACGCAATGGGGGTAGTTTTGATGCAGAACAAACGACCAGTGTGTTACCATTCAGAAACCTTTACAAGTGCGGTAAGAAACTATCCAATTTATGATAAAGAGTTGTATGCTTTGGTTCAAAGTGTTAAAAAGTGGAAGCATTATTTAATGGGAAAAGAAACAATTATCCATACTGACCATCAACCGCTTCAATACTTACAAACACAAACCAAATTGCAGCAGTCTAGACATTTCAGGTGGATGGGATTTTTGCAACAATTTCATCTTGTAATCAGGTATAAAAAAGGTATTCAAAACAAGGTTGTCGACATGTTATCCAGACCACCAGTGGTAGTAGCATCTATCCTTTTGCAGCATAGTTCTTTGGCTCATGTTAGTTACAAGGAACAATATGTAAATGATGTTGATTTTAGAGAAGTGTATGAGGATCTAGTAAGTGGGAAACAAGTAGGAGAAAAAGATTATCATTTGCATGAAGGATTGTTATATCATTCTGGAAAACTTTGTATTCCAGAAAATGAGCATGTGCATATGATTAGGGAAGCACATACTTCTCTTATTTCAGGGCATTTTGGTGTTAGTAAGACAGTTGCACATTTACAAAAATATTGCTATTGGCCTAGAATGCATGAACATGTAAACCGGTATATTAAGGGATGTGTTCTTTGTGCCACAAGCAAGCCAAGTAACAGGAAATTAGGAATTTACACTCCTCTTCCTGTTCCAACACGGCCTTGGGAAAGTGTTTCCATGGACTTTGTAGGAGGCTTGCCCATGACACGGAAGAAACATGATTACTTATATGTGGTAGTGGACAGATTTAGCAAAATGTGTGTGTTGGTTCCATGTACTAAACAAATAACTAGTGAGGGAACTGCACATTTATTCTTTCAGTTTGTTTGGGTTCATTTTGGTTTACCTACTTCAATCATATCTGATCGGCATTCTAGATTTCTTGGGGAATTTTGGTCAACATTGTGGGGGTTAATGGACACAAAACTGAAAAAGAGCACTGCTTTTCATCCACAGACTGATGGTCAAACAGAGGTTGTAAACCGCACAGTGGTACAATTACTTAGGGGCTATAGTAATAAACATCCTAAATTGTGGGATGAACATCTTTATTATGTGCAACATGCTTATAATCGTACCTTACATTCTTCTAATTTGAATTCTCCATTTGAGACTTGTTATGAATATCTGCCTAATTCTCCATTAGATATATATTATGGACATGAAACTGTTGTTAATGGTGCAAGTGATTCTGACAAGGCTAAAAGATTTGTGCAGAGAATACAACAGGTTCATCAGTATGTCCGTGAACAATTGGAGAAAAGCCAGGCTAAGTACAAGGCTAGGCATGATAAACATAGAACTGATCACAAGTTCAAAGTTGGTGATTCAGTTTGGCTTCACATCAGCAAGGAAAGACTGACAGGTGAAGGTAAAAAATTGAAACCTATACGGTATGGTCCATTCCAAATATTGGAAAAAATTGGTAACAACGCTTTCCGGTTGGATTTACCTCCATATATGCCAAATCTACTCAGTTGTAAATGTTGAGAATTTAAGATTGTATGAACTGCCTATGATTGTTGATCATGATGATGCTAACATTATGCCTTCCATTGATGATTTTTCTCCTGAGTATCTTGATGAGTTGCAGGAAGACATCATTTTGGACAGGAAAGTAAGAACTTCGCGAAGGGGTGATATTGAGTATCTTCATGTTGGGTTCAAAGACATGCATCCAAACAAGGCTAAATGGATGGAAACCGGAAAGGTGAGGGAGAAATACCCTCACCTATTCACCAATTAGGTTGACTTTTGGGGTTCAAAAGTTTCTCAGTGGGGAGGAATGATCCAGAGGATCCTCACAGAGAAACACCAATCTAAGATCTTCTCAGAATAAGTTGCAGTCATTTTTAAAGCGTGGAGAAAAATTATACGATTCCGACGACATCTTGTTTGCAGGAAACGGAGCTCGTTTGCAAAAGTTATAGCCCGCTGAAATTTTTGGGCAACTGGCAAAATTTGGAGTTTTGTGCAGGTTGGATGTGTGCACGCTGGCCAAGTGTTTTCGATTATATTGCGACACGTGGACGAATTGTGTGACGTACTAAAAAAAATGGGTTTTGGAACGCCGGTCTTGGACACTCATTCTCAAACAAATGGACCCCGCTATTTACTGGCTGGGGGCCCTCAGCCAGGTTTGACACACTCGATTATGGAGGGGTGCCTTGGCCTCCTTCTCATTTAATCATTAAACCAACTTGTGTATATAAACTCCTATAATTGCCTTTGCGCCATGCATGTGGGACATTTAGGTATGCATTATTTAAATTATGCAAATTTCCCATGCCTATTTGTTATTAACTACCATTATCCACACATTTTTTATTAATTTCCACGCATTGCATATACCACTGTCCACGCATTCCCCTTATCCAACTAACCACGCATTATCCTTGGTTAAGTTTTAGTGCCTAAAAATCAAACCATGCGCTATCCCAAGAAATTTTCCCTCTACATAAGCATATAGGTGGCTCTTAAGCCAATTCAAACCGCCCCACCATGCCTTAATAAATGCTTACCTTTTTTAACACCCCCACAATGTGGGATAAAACACTTAAAATGTGCCTAAGGAGAAGGAGGAGAAGTGGAGGGGATTGGACCAGCTGACCTCCCAAGCAAAAGTATAGGCACCTGACCATTGCGCCAGTTGTTTGGAAACAGTATAAAAGGAGGTATATTATATTTGTATAGCATTCAGGACTGTGTGAAATTATTATAATACTCATAACTTGAGCTAGGAGTGAAATTTGGAGGAGATGTAAAAAGCAACCCCTATCGTTTTTGACAGAGGAAGACTGTGAGAAGGTTATAATTTTGTAGAATTCTTTGTAAAGAATTATTTTCAAGATTTTAATAGATCGGTCCCATTCAACCGGACCTAGAGACATAGGCCTCAAGCGCCGAACTCTGTTATCAATTCTTGTGTCAAATTTATGGTGAATCCTCTTCATTTCTTTCAATATTTGCACAGTAATTGCAGTTTTTATTCTTTTATTAAAAAATACAAAAGGATATAATGCTCAAATTTTACATCAAAAATCAATACAAAGCAAGAAAAATATGTGTGCACAATTGCTAGTTAAATTTGGTTTTCAGATCACTTCTGGTTAAAGGCACATTTAACTATTTTGAAGAATTTTGTTGATCAAGCCTTCCATTTTTGTAAACGCTCTCAAATATCTGGTGAATCAATTTCATCCTCCCTCACCTCCCACCAAAAAAATCATTTAAAAGCAACCAATCTTACCCATACTACCCTTGCTTTTCATGTGTGTGTACAAATGCATAATTTATATTACCAAAACATAGAGAAGCAATCAGGTTTTCATTGTCTTTGGCGGCCTGAACCTTTCTTAGAAAATATCTTTATTATCTAGAGTGGTAACTCATGAGAGTTAGGTTTTGATGTATTGATCATATTTTCTTCAAGGTATTCTTAATAACTTTACAAGGAAGGACATCTCCATCTCCTCCACAAACAGTAGGCTACAAAAGGGTCCTCTCACCCTGGTTGAAAGGAACAACCATAAAGTAGTTAGGATAGATCAAATCCTCTTAAGGGTGCTATCCATTTCTCCACATCTGAGTGACAAAGAGCAAGCTACAATTCTTCCCTAGCTATGAAACGAGACAAAACATGATTTTATTTTCTGTAAGCTTCCTATCAAATATGTGATGCTACTTAACTTCTGAGGGATAATCAATTTAGGTACCAATAGGAAGAAGAGGAGCTCCTATCCCCACTTCCTCCACACAAAAGGTGAGTAATGTTAATCCTCCTTCTTACTTTTGTTTCCAATACTTCTTATCCTTCAAATCCTAAAATTGATAAATCAAAAGTCTCTCAAGTTCCTAGCAATGATTCCCCATCCACCTCTGGATTTTTTGATATCATTAATCACCTCAAAGAGACTGAAATCTAAATTTTAGAGGCAGAGTTTTACCAGACTCATCCAAAATATTTTTCTAAAATGGAAAACTTTGCCAATTCCAAATCTAAAGCCTCATCCAATACTTCTAAAGGTCTTTAACCCACTCCCTCTTCCTCACCTCAACCATGCCTTGTGGCTGCAGTCACTTCCACTAATGAGAAAATTGACCCATTCTATGTGACTCTTCTCATAGTTGGTCCATAAACTTAGTAACTGTGTCATAGACTTAGGAGCATTAAACAATGTAATGCTTGCAAAATTATCTCATGCTTTGGGCTTCACTCTAACATGTTCCTTTGGTTCCTGTTATTCCATGGAGAGTAGAAAAGTGCCTTTGGTTAGAAGAATTAAAGATGCACAAGTAGTTTTTGATTTTTTTCCAGAGAAAAGGGTCTTAGCCACTATTTTGGTTGCTGATATTCCTACCTCATATGGGATGTTTCTGAGTAGAAATTTCTATAAGTAGGTGGGAGAAAAAATTCAGATGGATTGGTCACATGCTTTGATCCCCATCAATGGAAAAATGAAGAAGTTGCTACCTGAGAAACAAACTAAATACATTGTGCAAAAGAATGATGATCCAAAATCACAGATACTCTATGAAGATATAGGGTTTGGTAACTATACGATTATGTCACAAGATGAGGCAAAACTTCCTAAGGGAGTGATTCATGATCCTAATGGCATTTGGGCTCTGGAATTTGATGGAAGCTACTCTTCAACTAGTTATAGGGCTGGTGTGGTGCTAACCTCTCCAGAAAATAAGATTCATCCTTTTTCATTCAAGCTTTGCTTTGAAAATACAAACAATATAGCTGAATATGAGGAACTCATACTTGGATTGAACATGCAAAAGAAATGGAGTGAAGAGCCTTTGTGCTCGTGGTGATGCAGAGCTGATTGTGAAACAAGTCAGAGATATTTTTCAAGTGAAGAACATGATATTGAAGCATTATAGAAATCTTATCTGGGATTCCATTGAGTTTCTTGATGTTTTCTCCATTGAAGTTGTGCCAAGAGAAAGGAACACTAGAGTTAATTATCTAGCTGGTCTCAGGATCTCTGTTGATTCCTCACCCAGATTTCTCTCAGGAGAAATTTACCATTGAAATGATTCAAAGACCCAGTGTACCAGATAATGCAAACAACTAGTAGGTTTTCAATGATGATGAACATTTTCTCTCTTTCTTAGAGCTTAACAATAATTTTGATCAGTTGTATTTTGAAGGAAGTGAGACTTTTCCTTGAGAGTGTGTATCCTCTAATGAAGAAGATATCAAGGAAGAGATGGATCAGGATGGCTACATCAAATTGAAAGGTAACAAGATCCCTAAAGGGTTGGTGAGTCTAGAAGATCTGTTTGATAAGCATGATAGGTACATTAAGTCTAAAGCTTCCCAAGGATCTCGGTAGTCTGTTGAATTTGAAAAGATTAATATTGGGAGTCTTGATGAACCCAAGATGGTGAATATTGGAAAATGTTACACTCAAGAAGAGAAGAATACAGTAGTAAATCTAATTAAAAAGTATGTTGATGTTCTTTCCTATTCATATGATGATCTCAAGGCTTTCCAGCCAAAGGAGATGCAACACTTTATCCCTTTGAAACCTGGGATCAAACCTTTCAAGTAGAAACAAAGGAAATACAATCCTAAGGTTTCTGGCATTATTTTTCAAGAGATCCAGAAGTTACTAAAGGAAAATATTATTTTCCCTATACATCATTCAACATGGATTACCAACATTGTGCCTATCAGGAAGAAGAATGGTGAGATTCACATCTGTGTGGATTTCAAGAATTTGAATCAGGACTCTCTGAAAGACAACTATCATCTCCCCATGATGGATCAAGTTTTGTAAGTGTTCACAGGCTCTGAGATGTTGTCTATGCTTGATGGATTCTCTAGATACAATCAAGTGGAATTCAGTACCTCAAATCAACACAAAACTACTTTTAATACTCCTTGGGGCACCTTTTCCTGAAAGAGAATGCCTTTTGGTCTTATCAATGTTGGTGCCACCTTTTAGAGGGAAATGGATTTAGATTTTGGAATTCTAAAGGGAAAGTGTATTGTTGTGTACCTTGATGATTTGATTGTTTTCTCCAAAACAAGGGCATATCACTTTCACCATCTTGAATCAATCCTCCAGAAACGCAGAGAACATGGAATTTCTCTCAATCCTAAGAAGTTTGTCTTTTTTGTTACTGAAGGAAAGTTTCTTGGACATATTGTCTCCAAAGAAGGAATCAAGATAGATCCAGATAGAGTTCAAGCAATCCAGTAGATTCCTCTCCCCATAAGCAAAAAGGGTGTTCACTCTTTCTTTAGTAAGATAAACTTCCTGAGGAGATTCATTCATGATTTTGCATAACTGACTATGAGCATTGCTCACTTGATGAAAGGAAATAAAAACTTTGGTTGGACTTTTGAAATTAAAGAAGCATTTGAAGGTATCAAGAAATTCATTGCTAAAACTCCCATCTTAGCATGTCCTGATTTCAGCAAGGATTTTATCATCTATTGCTATGTTGTGGAGAGTACCTTGGCTATTGTGCTAACTCAAAGTAATTCTGAGGATCATGAACTTCCAATTTCCTTCATGAGCTATGTTCTGAAATCTCATGAATTGAAATATACTATGATGGAGAAACATGCATTTTTAGTGGTCAAAGATGTCAAGTAGTTTCATTTTTTTATTCTTAATTCTCACTCTATTGTGCTTGTACCTGATACAACCATCAAGTATATTCTTACACAACAGGAGTTTGGAACTAAGAGAGGTAATTGGGTAGAAAAATTCTAAGAATATGACCTTGATATCAAGCCAACTAAGCTAGTCTAGGGTAAAGGCTTATGTGAGCTTATTATTGAAGGAGCTGATGCAGAATTGTCCAAAGAAGCAGTTGATGTTCCTGTTGTCCACTTTCTTAGTTCAACATATGAATGGTATGTTGATATTACACATTTTCTTATTTATGGAGAGTGTCCATACCACTTGAGTGCCAAGGAAAAGAGAGCTATTAAGTTAAGGTCTGCACAGTATGTATTATGGGAGAACACTTTGTTCAAGCGAGGCATATATGGAAGATTCTTTAAGTGTGTAGACAAAGAAAAAAAAAGTTGTTCTCAGCTTTTCATGGTCAGGCTTGTGGAGGGCAATTCTCTTCTTCTATCACTACCCATAAAATCCTTCGTGCTGGGTACTATTGGCCAACATTTTTCAGAGATGCATCAAAATGGGTAGGTAAGTGTGAAGTCTGTCAGACTTTTGTTAGGAGACCTAAGTTGGCTGCTTTACCACTAAAACCAGTAGTGACTAATGAGCCTTTTCAATAGTGGGGATTGGATTTCAATGGAACTTTTAATCCAGCTTCCAGCACTGGGCATACTCACATGTTAACTACTAAATATTACTTCACAAAGTGGGTAGAGATTGTTCCAGTCAAAAGCACTACTTCTAAGGTGGTGTGTAATTTCATTAAAGAGAACATATTGATAAGGTTTGGGTGTACCAAAAAATATTGTAACTGATAATGCTTCCAAATTTTTTTCTTTTGAGATGATGGATTTCTGCTATGGTTATGGAATTTCCCTTGCTCATTCTTCATAATACTACCCCCGAGGGAATGGACAAGCAGAATCAACAAATAAGAATCTGATAACCATCATTTGGAATTTTTTTAATGACTCTCAGAGGAATTGGCACAAGAAACTTTATGATTCTCTCTGGGTAGATATAATTACACCCAAAAGAGCAATTGGGATGTCTCCATTTCAAGTGGTGTATGGTGTTGAAGCTCAGCTATCAGTAATAGTGGAATTACCAGCCTTGCACTTAATGAAAGCTATTGAAGATCCAAGCATTATCAGTTCCTTAGACAAGAGGATCATGTATCTCCAGAAGCTAGATGAAGATAGGTTGCAAGTTTTTGATAGAATCTCATCTCATCAACTAAAGGTGAAAGCTTTGTTTGAAAAGAAGGCTAGACCCAAATATTTTCAAGTGGGAGACATTGTTCTATTGTGGGACAAAAGACATGAACCTCAAGGAAACCATGGTAAGTTTGATTCTCTTTGGCTTGGTCCTTTCAAAATCAGGCACTTTGCTGGAGAAAATTCTTTCTATTTGGATTAAATGGATGGATCTCCTCTCCCACTTCCTTACAGTGGGAAATATTTGAAGTTGTTCAATTCCTAGGTGATTAGGAAATCGTTCTGTATATTATGTATAGTGTTTTGTTTTTGGTCTTTCTTTATTTGGTTTGTTTATTTTCCCCGTTGCGTGTGTGTTTTCTTTTGTATTTGTTTTTCCTTTGACTCTATTTTCCCAATGGATAAGGCACTGGTCTGTTTTCTGCTATGTACCTTGGGATATGATAATATAATATATGTGGGTTGATGGAGATGCCGACATATGGCACACATCCCCTTAGTTATATGTATGATTTCACATGGGATATAATATTATAATGTATATGGGTTGATGGAGATGCCGACATGTGGCACACATCCCCTTAGTTAGTTATATGGGCTCACATAGGAATTGGGTAATGGGTCGGCCTACATTGGGATTAGGTGTTACCCATCCTATTTAAAGAATGTGAGTATCATTATGAGGATGTCATGTATGTATGAGTTGAGTCTTCTACTTTGTAGAGGTATATTAGAGGTGTCCCCCATCGAAGTGGATTCCCATCTTAGGAGATTGTGGGGTTATTCCTTCCTTAAGGAGCATTGTATGGTGTTTCCCTACCTTAATGGTATTATTATAAATATTTGGGCATCTTGGCCCCCCATATCTCTTGTGTTTCATTATCTTCTACAGATTATTCATTTATTATATGCAAAGTTCTTATCAAGTGGTATCAAAGCAGTGATCCGGGTAAATTGCAGGATGAAACCCTAATGTTGGTGATTCATCTATATCTAGAGATCAAATTTGAATTTTTCAGATATTTTTATTGGGGAGTGGATACATAGTTCAAGTGATCTTCCCTCCAAATTTCATATTTTTTGGAGTTGTTTTGCAAAATTTGTGTCTGTTTTAGATTTGAAAACATAATTTTACAGTTTCATCTATATCTTCTGAATAATGATGAATTAGGAAATAATAATTTTTGGGTTGATGGTAATATATTAAAAGGTGATACCACTGAAATTTTAGAATTTTTGGATCTATTTTGTCAAAGTTATTTCATTTTTATTGTTTTTTCACTATTTTTTTCCATAGGCCGCAATTTGAGGAATTTTAATGAATTTGATTACATTTTCTTTTGAAACCTCTCATATACCATTAAATTGATGTTTCTTGTGTTCTATGATTTGATATTTAAGGTTAACCATGGAAGATTTAGTTTTTTGGAATAGGGTTAGAAGTGTGGTTTTGATGAAAAGGATCCACATCCTTGTACAAGGCCCTAGTTTTTGTGGATCATGGGGATGGTAAATCATTTTGAAGCTGGTAGGATTGATGCTAGAGAAGCCGGCAGGAAAAGAATTAGAAATCCACCAAGGCATCTCAAGCATTAGATACATGAGTCTTCAAATAGAAAACGATTAGGCTGAAGCAACCTACTGTAGCATAAATAGGTTAATCTGAGTTAGGATCCCAAACCTGAGAAGTCGTAATCTCATTTTATGGAGGAGGCTGGAACTTTATTTTTACGATTGACGACTATGGGATTCATCATTCCAATTAGGTTATGAGTTTTCATCAGGATGAATAGTGAGGAAGTCGAAATATCAGAGGACTCTTTGATCCCAATAATAAGATGAATATTTCTCCCCCAAAGTTAGATGATGCCGCTTGTTACACCTTTCTCAGTGCAAATCTCCAGAAGGGGAAAGTTGAGTGCTTCAATTGGATGTAGAACATGATCTTCACGAACCCCCACCGTGATCATTCGAACAAGGATCAAAAGGTCCACTGTCTACAACTAATAAGCTTGGATTGTAATCTTTCCACCAAGATTTTTCTTTTCTTAAGTATGTTGTTTTAGCTTTCTGACAATCTGAAGCAAGATGCCCAAGGGAAAAAAATTTCCTACATCGGAAGGGAAAGCCTTCATAGTCAAGAGGTCGTGACCAAACCTTATTCAATTTTTTGAAGCTTAATGGAAGTTGGAAGATCAAAAAGAGGTATCCAAATCCACTAAGATTTACATCGCAAAATTGGTATGGGTGTAAATATTCCGTTGGTATGGAATCAATGTTCTAAGAAATCCTTCCCAAGAGCATTTTCAATGTCAATCAAATTACTCTCCGTCCAGAAGTGTAGAGGAAAATGATATCATCACACAGTTAACCATGGTACAAGATTGAAAGAAGATGACATTACAAGGAGATCATTTCTAGCAACTTATTAATGTAATGTTGATTATTGGATCATAGTAGAGGTGTATATTGACAGATGGTGACTTGAAGGTGCAACTTTGGGAAATGAAACACTAATCTCTTAGTTGATGAATCGTGCATCATGTTTTATCTACCTCTTTAGCCTCTCTACTCAAGTTGGAATTGATTTAGTAACAGACAAGTTTTTAGAGGACAATAAATTTTGACGGCACCTCCGATTCTTATTAGGTTGATGTATATAAAGGTGGCAGTGATATTGACACCCATACCATGACGAGATTAAAGAAATCATGGAGAAATGGTTCAAGACACATGAGGATATAAATCCACCTAAGTTTAAAGAGGAAGAGTATGTAAATCTGGAATGACTGTTGATGCCGTTTTCAATGGACTCAAAAGAAAGCAATAATTATGGAGTGAAATATCCAAGTTCATATTACCATAAATATTATTCTGAATATGTATGGATGCTATTTACAGTTAGCTCATCACTGGACCAGGAAGGATCCTTTATGAGCACATTACAATATGGAATCAAAGTTCTTAGAGCAGCATCCATCCCACTTCGATGTTTCCATCATAAATGGTTGGATGAACGATTGCATAGTTTACAACTGTGCACACGAATATGGATAAGCACACTCTATTAAAATTGAAACCAAACCTGGGTTTTATAATGTTTCAGGGACAAAATCAGGTCATCCATCGAGGCATTTCGGTTTCAGGGTAAATTGGAGGATATAATGATGATAATATATACTGGGTTGATACACAGACCCCAATATGAGGTCAAACATTCCCCTGATAGTTTATATGTCCCAGTTCACAAGAAATCTATAATACTCATATTGTATATGGAGATTGATAGGATATTTGTTCACCTGGCATTTCTTTCCCCATTAAGATGTGGCAGGATCAAAAGGCACTCACGAAAAGGAATTAAAGTATTTTTTCTTGATTACATGGTGAAAAAGAGTTAAGGGGTTACCCATACCTATGTACAAAAAGATTTGAGAATCATTATGGGGATAGAACATGTGATGAAACAAGACAAGTCCACTCTCTACGAGTGGCACCAAAGATCAAAATAACAACAGAAACAAACAAACAACAATACAACAAAAACCATCAAAAATCTCAACAAAGCCCATTCCCTTTGGATCTTAGCTGCATTCCTTAAGGGGGGGATTGTATGGTGTTGCCCTATGTTAAGGGTATTATTCTACATATTTGATAAATCTTGGCCAACCCTCATATCTCATATGTTGGATTTAGATTTGTACAGATTATTCATGGATTGTAATGCAAAACTATTGATCATTTTCCCCATAGTTTTTCTATGGTTCTTGATATAAGATGATTCCTCTATCCCAGCCGACGTCATCCTTACAAAGAGCTAGTTGTTGTCACCCTTCCAATTTCCCTCATTTGAATCAAGTCAAGATTTCTCAGAAAGTTGAATCAAAATGCCTGTTATCCCAATGATTCATTTCACTACCAGGAAAAATTGATTAGAATTACGAGTTCTTCCGCACAAAAGATCTTCTACCTTTTTGTCGGTTCACTCAAAATGACCCCTCTTTTTGAAGTTGAGTTTCAACATTTTTGTGGCAGGGTTGGTGAAGGAGATCAGAGCATCGCAAGAGAGATTGAAGAATGGACTCAAAGTTTTCAGATTTCACATGCGGGTCCCAAATCGTTTAAGTATAAAAGGACCGGTAGAAAACACAACATGTCTCATTGGCACATCTTCAAAAGATGTGGCCCAGATGAAGAGACCCCAAACTTGTGCCAGCCCTCCATGTTTCCAAGGTCCAGAAAAGGGACAGAGTCTGATTGGATTAATCGACTAAGTATAAGAGGGTTAGTGGAAGGCGCCACGTGCCTCATCGGTGCAACTTCAAAAGTGAGACCCAAGGGACATACCCCAAATGAGCACCAGCCCTCCACATGGTCAGAGCCTCAAAAAAGTTAAATCGGCCTAATGAAAATTCTAAGGACCAACGGAGGCCTCCACGTGTCTCTTCGACACAACTTCAAGAGTTAAAATTTGGAGCAAGTCCTGAAACAAGTGCAAGCTCACCACATGGCTAGAGTCTGAAATGGTTTTACCGGCCATTGAGAACTCCAAACTCAAGACATACTAGCAAATGGTGCCACATGTCTCATCAGCGCACCTTCAAGGGTTGAAGCCAAATGCATTTCCCAAACAAGCACTAGCTCTCCACATGTCTAGGGTCCCACAGAAATCAAAAAGGGTAGAACTAGCCATTGAATCAGCTAAGGAAAGGAGATCCAGTGGAAATCTCCACATGTCCCTTTGGCACTCTTTTAGGAGGTGAATCCAAAACCAGGTCCCAAACGTGCACCAACTCTCCACGTGTCCAATCAGTAAGTCACCTGGGAAGTAAGGTCCCAAAAAGAGTCTCTAAATGAGTGGGAAGCTCCACATGTCCCGGGTCAGACATAAAGCCTTCACTAAACAGAGGGACTTAGGTCAAAACACAAACATACAAAATAGGCCCACAAAGGGACACGTGGCCATGTTTCAAATGGTAGTGGAAAGGCGGCCCCTTTTTGTGTTTTGATGCTTTTAAAATTCAAAAGCGGAGAGGCAGGTTGTCGGACACTTTAGAAATTTTTGCTTTGTTTCCAAAAGGGCGTAAAGTTATAAAGTGACCCCACAACCCCACTCATGCCAAGCTATAAAATCAAATGTTGAGCCTGCATCGAAATTCAAAGCGGGAGGGGCTGGTCGACAAAGAACTTTGAGTATTTGAGGCCTTTGTTGAAAAGAGTTAAAGTTATAAAGTGATTCGTGACTCCGTCGCCACTCAAGTAAAGCCACGTGTCAGGCCTATATAAGAAGCAGATGGGCGGGCCGAAATGTTCCATAGTTCCATTTCTCTAAAAGGCACAAAATATAAAAAAATTCCCCAGGCCCGCTTCAGTTTAAATCTCTCCCACGTGGATGGCTCAAATTCAAAGTTTGCAGAAGCAGAATGAATGGATGTGATGTGATGCATCTGGTTTTGCCTTTGGGTGTGGAAATGGCTAAGGTGTTAGAGAAGTTCAATATGTCAGTTTCATCATTTTTGTAATCAAATGTAACTATTTTTGGAAGCTATTTAACGGGTTCTCTACGACATTATTCTGGTTGGATCCTGGTACTTTGTATATGTAATATATTCGGAGGTAATCAATATAGAAGTTTTTTCCCTTTCTTCCTTTGCTTATTCCTTCTTTCCTTGTTAAAATTTTCAAATCATCCATCTTTTATGATAAGAAACTTTGTGTTCTTGTTTATATGATTTCTGGAACTTTGTGTCTATGGAATTATATCTATTATGAGAGTGAATGATTCTATTTTGCATCTCCCTGGCCCAATACATATAAGGTTATACTCTACTATCTATATTTCCTGAAATTATTGTTATGTTCTTCATCTCTCATCTCCTTAGTTCTTCTTTTCTTTTGTATTGATGATCTTTTGGGCATGAAATGTTTCAAAGTATCAAGAATCCACACTTTGAAAGTTGTACACTTGTATATAAGTTTTGCTTCTTACTTTCAATAAGGAAACCTCTCCCATTAAAGAGGATGGACTTGTTGTCCCCCTGACTATGGTTTGTTAAGGTACCATTTAAAAACCCAACACGTGGAATGGCTTAGGGGTTTGTCAATTTTATCATCACCTCAGTGCCCATCAAAAATGTTAGCACCTTTGTGGTTAAGAGTATTTGGAAAGTGTGGGAATGTGTCAAAACCTTGGCTTCTTAGGAAGGGGGTGGCTTGTGTAATGGGATTTCTATCAACTAGCAGTCTCTCTGGTGGTCATAAATTTTTCAAGCCTAAGATAAATGCTCAGCAGAGGTCCCAGGAATCTCTGTGTTAAAATTATTTAAGCGTGGAATTCACACCATAGAGGACTTCTGCAAAAATGCTCAATCCTGGTCCTTTTGGTTGGATTTTAAATCTGTATTTCAGAATTCCAATAAGGATCAGGATACTTTTACTACTTTGATCAATTTAGTTCCTGACCACATGTTTTGTAAGATTGTTGTGCATTCCTCTTGCCCATGGTGGATGGAGTGGAATTGGTATGTTAATACCCCCATTATGTAATTACAAAGCCAGCAAAGGCTATTGTTGGCTCTCACCCCCATTTTCCCATGGTGGGAAAACTTAATACATGTTAGGGAATTCATTCCAATATTTCTACCTGGGGTAGGTGATTTGAAACTGTTTGGACAATATGTGTGGAGCCCAAGATTTCTCATTTCCTTTGGTGTATTTTACACCAAGGTCTTCCTATCAGGGCTGGTCTTTTTCAAATTGGGATCTTAGCTTCAGAATGCCCCTTTTATGGGCATATGGAAATGATCTTGCATATCTTTTTGGTTCTATCCCAAAGCTCAAATTTTCTAGAAGTGGATCCATTCATTTTTCTTTCCTTCCTAGCTTCGCCGCTTCACTTGGTAGAATATTCTTTTGGGATATAATCCCAAGCTTCTGCCTATGTTCACCCAAATTTGGCATGTTTTCATAGGGGAGATTTTGTTTTGGATATGGAAAGAAAGAAAATATTTTTTCTTTACTAATTCTGTAGTTGATCAATCTTTCTCAGTTTATAAAAAATATATGGTGATCTCCAATGTGCTTCTACAGATTCAAGTTTAGGATAACAAGGTGTCACTAGAGGTAGATCACCTCTATACCATGTTTTTCCACTGGGGGAAGCCCCATAAAATTTTACCAGAGTGCCTCCATGTCCCACTAGGTGTTCCTCACCTTCCACCCATGGTGGTCGGTGCATCCAGTCTCAATTTCATGCTTTCGGTCACGCTCGCCACTCCCTGGGGTTGTTTCATTAGTGTAGTTACTCATCAGCTCATTGTCGTGGCTAGGGATCTCTACCACAATCTTCATCTTGTCAGTAGAGCTAGGGCTTGCCATCTCACCAAC
This sequence comes from Taxus chinensis, assembly GCA_019776745.2. Classification (NCBI taxonomy): domain Eukaryota; kingdom Viridiplantae; phylum Streptophyta; class Pinopsida; order Cupressales; family Taxaceae; genus Taxus; species Taxus chinensis. Next base: position 723,943,969 of record CM034149.1, on the reverse strand, counting down.
ATGGGTGGGGATCTCCTCCTGCTGCTACTTCGCACTAGGATACATGAAACCCACCACCACCTCTACCACCATCAAACAAATTTCCTCACCTCATCATATCCATTCCTACTCACGGAGAAGTAGACCAGAAAGAAGAAATTGCTATTGGTTGGGAGCTTCCAGATGTTGGCAAGGACTTTCCTAGTTTGGGGTGGCCAGATGATCAGGATCCACCTACCTCGGGCATGTTTGTTGTTGCTTTTTTATTGTATTTTTTGTTTATTTTTAGGCGATGCCTATTTTATTCTACTCTCCTAGGCTTGGCCTAGTTTAATTCTCATTTCTCTAGGCTCAGTCTAGCTTTCTTTGTGGTTTTAGGGTGTGCTCTCATACCACCTGCTTTTTTGTTGAAAATCATTTTATATCATATTGAAATGAATTACTATAATATAAGATCATTTTCATAAAAAAATAATAACATAAATTAGATAAGAGATGTGTACCCTATGATCCTGTAGAGCATGCTGCAAATAGCATGTCAAGTGGACAAGTGAAGTGTGGAATAATGAAAAGTAAAGTGTGGAATAATGTAAAGTGAAGCGTGGAGACTAGGAAAGGAAAGTAACCCTAGAGCTTATGTGTATGTATTGTTTTGTACCTATTATTGTGCTTGTATTTTTATGTTGCAGGCTACTTCTTGTTGTGTATTAAGGATAAACCTACAAAATAAGAGAAAGAATGTAGTCAAAGTCCTGTATATGATAAATCAAAGAAAAATGTGCATAAGTATGTAAAATTATGAAGAAGTGTATAAAGGAAAGTGTGCACTGATGTAAAAGAGAGTAAAGGATGGAAAAGTGTCCTGAAATGTTGTGAAGAATGAATTTTTTGGGTGATCTCACACCAAGAACGGGTTTTTTAAGAGATCTCACACCAAAGAGAAAGTGTTTGGGAAAGAGGTTTAGGTTTTATATTTTTCCATGAATCTTCCCGATAAGCACCGCTGTAGATGGTGCATCCTTGATTTTTTCCCAATGTCTCGAATTAATTTTGATTACATTGGTTGTTCTATTTGAAATGGATTATATGAGATTAAATCCATGATGTAATTGAAGGACTATGCCTATAACTGTAGAACTTCTCTGAAGGCTTCTGTGAACTATGATGATCTAAGAAGATGACTATGTGTGCCCACAAGACATTAGTTCCTAGGGGAGGAAACAGGTGCCTGGGCACTACTATATAAGTTTATGCACTAGTGTATGTGTTGTTCTGAGGATCCAAGTAAAATTCTGGGTCATTCTATGACTGTGTTCCTATTATGTTTATGTATTGTGCATATACGTACTATAGGTATGAGCTAATTTAGGGGTTATCTATTCACCCAAAGTATGCCCCCCTCATTTTGGGTACATGTGATGTTGGTAGGAGAATGCCACCCAGAAGAGAGGACCTAATGTTGTCTTGAATTGTATCCCTGCAGAGGGTATGGGATGTGCATGGTAGAAACCAAGGAACATGCAAAAAATGTGACTAAAAACATGTGTTAGTAGAAAAATTAAAAAACATTCAATAGAAGACAATGTAACAAGAAAATGTGTAAATAAAGTAAACTATAAAAAGTGGGTTTCATACATGGGACATCACTCACAATGTCACAAGACAATCATGGCCGAAGCGGCCAAAATCATACAATGAGCATACAAGACATAGGGCATAGCCCTAAAACAATAGCATATAATGGAAAACAATAGTAAGAAAAATGTCTCAGATAACCATCGTGGAATGTATTTCTGCAAGGAAAATGTTGCACATGAAGCACCCATTAGCATGTTAGAAAAATTTAAAAAAAAATTCAAGGCATGTAAGTGTCCATAGAAAAGTAATATTCTAGAAATTAGAAGTAGTAAATGATGAAATAATATCACTTATAATGTATGGGATTAGTAAAGGTAGATGCCCCTAGTAGCCTTGGTGGGATTGGAAAAGGATATATCGTCAAGCATCATTACAGCATGTGAAAATTAGTAAGAGATATGTATTCACTCTAAAATACCAAGTGAGCACGCATGTTTTTATATAGAAACATAATCACGTACTAATTATCTGACTTTCATAGTAATAAAAATGCATCATGTAAGTAGTATAAGCATGCAAGAGTAAGTGCAACCAAGATATGCAAATGTAGTGTATGAGTGTGATGGAATGGTATGTAATATGTTAATGTGATAGGATCAGCATTCCCTCAGTGGATTTGTATGAGATGAGGTTCATTTATAAAATATCCCTTAAAAATCAAGAATGAACCATAGAATAAGAGTGTGCCATTGGGTAATGTGTGGGAATAGATGCTAGAAAGATGTATCATGAAGCACAGAGTGTGAAGTGTGAAGGATGTGAATTTCATTCCAAAATTAGACCCTCAGTAGTCGAGTATGAACTGTGGAGCTATAGTGCATCATATATTGATGAGTGTGTTATAATATATGCTAGAAATATGTATCATGAAGCACAGAGAATAAAATGTAGTGAATGTGAGGTTTGTTTTAGAATTAGACCCCTTAGCAGTCTATTGGCATGTTGATGCTTAGTTTTCATTGATTTCAAAGGTATATTAATGATAAATCAGGATGCAGGATAGTTAGAGAAATCCTTGAGTGTGTCATATAAGGCAGAACAAGTCATTGGTTTGAAAACACCGGAGTAAGCACTGAATTCTTGAGCAGCCAGTGATAGACACAGGAAATTTGATGATGTGATAGCACATTAGGATGAAGTGAAAATAGGGTTATAAGGATGAATACATGGACACATGAGTGGAATCAGTCAGACTAACTCATATCATGATGCTTAATCCCTGGGGCTACATAGTAAAGTCACCTGAAAAGGTGAAGTGAAGGCTTGATGTTGATGGTGAAGCATGGTATGGGTATGAAACACATAATATGACATGGTTAAGGGGCCTCAAGTTGAAGAACAAGACAGTCACATGTGATGAGATACAATGCAAACTAGCCCAATTTGGCCTATTTCAAGGACCTGGCATGAGGGTATGAAGAAAAACAAGCTACATATTACTAATGAAAGCATGGATAGTGTGAAGATACATTTTCAAGAGTCCCCACATGAAGCTATAGTTCATAATTCAACATTAGGATGCATGGTTAGGGTCATTGGAAGGACTAACTTTCGGGACAAGCAGGTTTAGCATGTACAAATGAGATTATATTGGAAGTTTCAGAGTGAACCATGAGAAATTATTGATTGGAAATTATGTATGAGGTAGTCAGGAAGATGTGGAGAAAAATTTAGGACCTGAGGAGGATTTTTATGCAAGATATTGCATTTTTACTAAAACTGGGTCAAGTGACGTATGCTAAACTAGCACTCTGAATTCCTAGCATTCAATATAAATTTTAGATCATCCTTTAGATAAATCATAAGATAATTTTTTTAATTTTATAGGGATTAAAATATGTTGCAAAATTTTGAGGAAAAATGGATTATAAATAAGAAAGTTATATTCATTTTTGTGGACCTATCTTAAACCCTCCCAAACCCCATATTGAAAGCAGTATAGAGAAACTCAACAGGTTAGGTGCTTAAATGGAAATTTTTTCCTTTTTTATGAACTTCAGCTTGTATATAATTCTTCATATCACATTTCCATGGTGGTTTTATCTCTTAATATCTTGTGGAACCCACAAGAAAACAAACTTTTTTTTGAAAATGTCTGTGTTCAAAGAAAATTTGTAAAGGAACCCATGCTCAAGTTTTTGTTGAATGGTTTTGGGGATGTGGTATTGATTTTCATGAAGTAATTTGAGATTTTCCTTTGGAAAAATGTGAATATATATGTACATTTTCATTCTTACCATTAATAAGGCTTAGCATGCAAAAACCATACATAAATGTATACAGGTGTTAATGATAACTTGCATAACAATGTTGATGTTTTTGGTCCTAGATAGCGTGAATTAGTCCCATATGAGGTTTTATAGTTTTTATTTTGGTTTGGTAAAGTAATTTCATGGTGACAACTTCAATTTTTACAATTTCCCTATATGCATAGTTATGAAGGTTGACAAATTGAGGTGCTTCTGTAAATTTTTATCATCAACATCGATACAAAAGTATTTAAAGATGGAGTAGGGATCTCATTTGATGTATTTGAGGATTTTTTGGGTCCTGAAAGTGAATTTATGCAAGTTAGAAGTCTCCAAGTTAAAAATGGTTTTTAGTATCTTGAGAGCCAACACATGTAGTCCCAGAATTGATTGAGTTTCATGGATATATGCTTTGAGTTGATGATTTCACTCAGCGTGATAAGCTACATGGGGATAATATATTATCATAAAAGTGATTTAAAATTCTTAAACAAATATGTAAATATTTGAACCAACTCATGTTTGAAGACTATTTTTTATCCACTAGAATTGTGAATGTCTAGTTGATAAGTAGAGTGAAATGAAGGTCTTATGCCTTTATTTGATTAAACTTATGCATGTAGTGATGAAGTAGACACCTTTTAGTTTCCTCCATGAATTTTTCACACCTTGATGAGACCTCAATATGTAGTATTTTCTTCAAATTTGAAGACCTTGTTTTGTAAGGACTAAAACTAGCTATGTTTGAAGCTCAAATGGAAGATGCAGGACAAATAACAAGCACACAAGGATTTTAAGAGGTTATAAGGATAAATGAAGATTCTTGTATAATACATGCATGTATATGAAATTTTTTCCCATGGTCCATATCAGTTATAATACAAAGACAACTTGTCAAAATAAGAAGACAAAAAAAATTGACTGGGCAGTTACAAAAGAGAGGTGAGAAGTCAGATGTCAATTGCAAGAGGAATATATTCATTTGTGTAATGAATTTATGTTTATTTTTCTGATCTACATTAATTATATAGTTTTCATGACAAGTTGTGAAATTTTCTCACATGAAACTAGTATTATATTAGGTGCAATCATTGTTAAAAATTGGTTTGTATGAAGACATATTTTCCTTCCAATTCAAGTTGCCAAGTGAATGTCAAGAGTTCCTAAGGTGAGGTGAAGGGGAAGATATTCTATTAAATATATGAAGATGTGTATGAGTTTTTTTTTATGAATGTTCCATTAAAGGTATAGGAGAGGTGATGAAAATTAGATTATAATCTAATGCATGAAGATCTACAATTTTACATCAGTTAGTGAGCTTGAAAATGCAGATATTTGAGAAGGATATCTAATGTTGAAGAGGAAGACTTGATGTGAGTAGCTGAAATAGACAAAGGAGAGTGAAAAGAGAAGGATTTGAGCTAAATAAGTGGTCATAATCAGTTGTGGAAGACAACACAAGAAAATTGATCAAAACAAGAGAAGAAGACTGAGTGAATGCTCCACACTCGGGGATTTGAAGCTTCGTTGTAAGTTATGTCTTACATAAGATCAAGTTGAAGCTTGGTTGAATTTTTTGGAGTTGTATCTTTCAAGCAATTAGATGCTTGCAGAAGGTTAAGTGGAAACTTGACCAAATTTTGGGGTTGTAGCCTCAAGTTTAGTGGATTCTCAACATGAAACCATTGTAACATTTACAGGACATTTATGTCCAAGCTAGCTCTTTGGTTTCAGTGGATTTTTATCCCTTGAAGGGTTTCCCACATTAAATTGTGTGCCTCTGTGTATGATGTTTTTTAATTTCTTGGGTATGATTTTGTTATGTCATCATAACAAGGTTAAGTAAATTCAATTCGTCTATAAAATTTTGAATGAGCATTGATTCACCCCCCTCTCAATGCCTATAATTTCCAACACATTCAAGTATGAACCGTGGAACTAGAGTGCGTCATGGGGTAATGAGGATACAATGTGTGTATCAAATGTGTAGGAATTTTGAGAAGGATTATTCATGAATCATGGAGTGTGAAGTGTAGTATTAGACACTATAGGAGTTTTATCAGGAGATTTTGGAAAAAAGATGTGATCATTGTGAACAAGAGTAACTAGAGTATGTATAGTGCATGCAAGGATTTATACGGTATATAGAAATTAGTATGTGTACCATGAAGATAAGGATCCATAAGTAATCATGAGTATCAACATGTATATGGAGTAGTATATGAGTGTAGAGAGATGTAGCAAGTTGTGCCCATAGTGTAGATATGAAAAAGTTTTGCTAGAAATATTATCATGAATTAAAAAGAAAGATTAATGTATAGATGCGTATGTGAATAATATGGATATTGATTAGAACATGTGACTATGGGGGGGAGATTTTGATTCCCCCCAGGTGTGTGAGTGATGGAGATATATCTAAGGATGGAAGAGATACCATGCAATGGTGGCAGATGTGGCAATGTTTCAAGAGTATTAGTATTGGCATTAGGGGAGTAGGTTTGCTAAAGTAAGATGTAGTATGGAGAACAGATGGAAATTACTTTTTGTGATGGTGATTATTTGAAATAGTGTAAACCTTGGGAGGATATGTGTTGGTAATAAAAGGAGCAAGAAAAGGGAGATAGTTAAGGCCAAGTCTAGTGAATTGTGTGGGAATGGAAAGAGGTTATTTTACTCCTTTTACATATTTTCGTAATCTAACGCCTGTGAAATTGTAACGAAGTATACACTGATACCCAAGACCATACTTTTTTAAATTAGGATGAGGGGTGGCCAAAATGGGGGGGTTCATGTGAATGATCAATATTATTGCAAAAGGAAAATAGGGAGGGATCTGTCAAGGCCTTATAAACCACACCCTGGTATAGGAATTTAATATGTGTGTGAAATTTTGAAGGGATTGCATACATGGCATTGATCCAAGGACGTCTGAGGAGAATGTTATAATTAATATTGTTATGCATTACATGGAATGGAATAGACAAAGTGCATGGCCCAACAATAATGGGAAGTGTGATAGTACCTAAGACACGTTTAGGAATTTTATCAAAGCCATGGATAGAAACATATGAAGGAACCAAGGAGTCTTCAAAAATAGTAACTCGTTGAAGGAATGTTAGATTGCAGATATTAATCCCAAATCCATTATTGACTAAACAATGTTTAACCCCAACATTATTTATAGAAACATCAATATAAAGGGAGGATCATTATCTAAAATAGTTTGAGAAGGAATTTCAATAGATGTAAAAGTAATATATTCTTCATTGAAAGATAAAGCAATAGTAAACATATAATATACATATTCAAGAGAAGTATGAGGATGAATGTAAGTATTAGCAAAAATGATCTGATTTTATTCTCACAATTAGGATTATCCTGCAAGAGGTCGGGGATGGAGACACTCTTGGTGGGAGAATCCTAAGGTATGCAAGCTAGACAAGAAGGGAAAAAAACCAAGAGTGTTCAAATGAGGGTATGGATTCACCAAATGATGTAATTTAATTTGAATTAAATCTAATTACATAATAATTAATGTAAAAATGATATAAGTACAGTAATGAAACAAGCAAACTAAGATGTAAAGTATGAAACCCTAAGAGAGAGAGAGAGAGGGATAAAATATGGAGTAGATGATATTCACACAATTTGGAACTGATTTGGGCAAGGAGGACTAATGAACAAGATGAAAATATTGTGGTAATTGGTCTCTGTAAATTCTAAAATTCACAAACAATGGTGGATAGGGGTGCTTGGGCACTGATGACCAGATTTGGGTGCTTATGACTATGCAAAACCTTTGGATCTAGTTTTTGTTGCGTCGCAAGGGTGTCATAATTATTCCATGTTTACTACCTGATATTCACACTAGGATCATCGATGATGCATGTAACTTGCAAAAGAGAAGTTCACCTACACAAGCACACAAATCACATCAAACCTAATAAAGAAAAATGTAAAATGGGGAGTCGTACTAACCCCGGCGGTCACCCCAAGAGTGAAATTACAAATGACTGTTACACTACATCTCAGAATCCATGTAGTTATTGTATCTGTGTGTGTAGAAATGGTGCTCTGGGATTCCCTTATGCAAGTTACACAAATGATAGTGAGATAGATATAGAATGTAGAAGATGTATAGAATGTTTGGATGGAATATAATAGACTTCCCCTTCTTATTTTGTGTATCTAGAATTTATACAACCCTTTTCCCTTGTATGGGTTTTATATGTATGCCTTTGAATTGTTTTAGTGCCTTTTGAATGCACTTAGGTGGTAGTAGTAGTTTTTAGTTCTTGGTCCCTGATTTTGAACACACAATTATGTATTTATATGATTCCCTTGTTTGAATTTTGTAATTAACAACTGGAAGGTTGACTGATAAGTGAAAAAGATTCCCAAAAGATAAAAGAGACCCAAAAGGAGTGAGTAAGGTGAAAAAGGGTCAAGGGCTCCCAAAGGGGACAGAAGCGTCAAGGCGTTTTTGTCCTTCATAGGTGCTGGTGTCTGAAGCCATAAAAGATAAATCAGTAAAGTCTCGACTAGGTTGTAGGGTGTGCAAGACCAAATAGAAAACAAGAAACATGGAAAAGAGGACAAAGATAGTTGTCATCCACTATTTTTCTTGCTTAGGAATCATATGAATGCTAGTATGCTTGGAGGACCTAGAAATGTACCCAAGTGTGTGATTTTGTATCTACACTTATAAATGCATTAGGATAGGATCAAACTAAAGAGCAGAGTGATGGTTAGATACTCCTAATGAAAATCTTGATGGATTTGCATTAAAGAGTGATATGAAGGTTGAAAAAGGATCATTTCCTCCACACAATAAACTTATGAATGCATGAGGGGTAGAATGAGAGCCAAAAATGTCCCAGGAAAAGTTAAATCGTGATGGAAAAATAATTGATTTCCTCAAGCATAGATATACACCACGGCCAAAAAAAGTGATAGTCGTAAGATTGGAACCATCACTAGGGTAGTAGATAAAGGTATGACTTTATCAACATTGTCTTGAATTGTTGAAATATTTGTTTCATGTGTTTTCCAATTGTAGGATTTCTGTGATAAGTGAATGTTTGTTTGAATTTTTATAATTCTTGTGATTTTTTTGAATATATAATTTTTTGGATTTTTGTAAATTTTTTGAAAAGTATGAAATACAAATACAAAGAAATGTACACAAACCTAAATACACAGTAAAAATAAAAACATACCATGGCTTATTTAATAAACCAAGATGAGAACACGACACGTGCAAGCAACACAAAGACACAAAACAAGCATGTCAAATAAACCCAATATGATTAGGAAGGAACTACACCAAAGTTATATGTGAACTAAGATGCTAATAATTTTCCTGCGATTGGTCTATAGTAATAAAGTACTACAAAATAGCAAACTAACCAAAAGCACAAGTATCATCACAATGTTGAAAAACTATGACAGTACAAAACTATTTACAATAACGGTGTCTCATGACACTCCCAATGTGTTCCATGTTGAATAATTAGACAAATATGAATGCCCCCGAGTGATAGCTTAGAATGTAAGAGGATTGGATCCGGCTGAAAAGTTGATTGATGATCAGATACTCCAAAAACTAATCTTGTCGGATCTCATTGAGGTGTGATTTGTATTGGATTAAAATGTGAAATCTAAGTGTGCCTAATCCATAGGGATCCAAAAAAGACTCCACTTCATAAAATTCAACCAGTACCAAAAGAAAAAGTTAGGAAATGAAAAGCAGGTTGTGTTTTTACAGAACTGACACCTTGTGCAAATCAGCGGTCCTATAACCACCCCCCCAGTAGAGTGTCGGTTCTATAACCACCCCATAGGTAGGGCAGCGGTCTTGTAACCATCGGTCTACCCAAGGTGGTGGTCCTGTCACTTTGACGGAAAAAAAACAAAGGTTTATGTAAAGCTATTCTATCGAATTACTTTCATCTTATTGATCATGATGTTTGATTAGCATCTATGTTCTTGGCTTGTCCAGAGAAACATAATGGATTCACCTTAGGATTCATGCCATACGGAAAAGGAAATCTAGAAAAAAAAATTTGGGTTTTGCTAGGTTTCTTGAGATCCGATCTGGGTATTTCTTTGTTGCAGCATAGCATTTTTGGTTTGCGCGTAGGAAGGCTTTTTCGAAAAGGTGTTTCTTTCCTTTTTGGCAGGGGTCCACGGATGTTGTGCACGACTATTACTATTTTGGGAAAATCTACATACTATTATTTTGGGTAGTAAAGGTCACTTTCAGCACAGTCCAGAAATAGCAGTTATTACCAGAAGAAGCAATTGGATGTGACTTTCTCGAAAACTAGCGACACACCCCAAAATAGCAAGTTACAGACACCCATTGAAATTATTAGCCCCTAGTCATATGGTATGGTCATATGAGGGATTAAAGCTTATAATTCCTACTGGTAGGTGCTGAACTCTAGCCCCCTTTCATTTTATTTGTGTGGTGAAAGGTACTTGAGTATTTTATTTTGTTTTAGTGGTAACTAAAATAAATAGCAGAGTCATAATATAGAAAAGCTTGTAACTTTTGATCAGTAACTCGGTTTTGAGATCGGTAACTCGGTTTTGAGTACTAGTTTTTTGAAAAAGTTTTTGTTTTCCGTGCTCTTTCCATTGGAAATATTTATTTTAAGAATTGCACTATAATTATAAAGCACCATATTGTAACACACACTCATTTATAAAGTGCCAAAAATATGGGGGGGCTCTTGTTGCATTGCTTGGGGCCTCTTGTTGCATTGTTTGGTTCTTGCATTTCTTTTGGTTATTTTTTTAGGGATGGCATCTACTTCTGCATTAGATCATGTTGAGCCATTAACGAACACATGAATTACCACACATGGAAACCAAGAATGGAAACAATAATTAAACGGAAAGGATTATGGGCTTTAGACTTTCTAAAGAACAACCAGTTTTCACTATAGAATTATGAGACATTTCAGTACCAATGCAAATTTGATGAGTGTATGGGTTTTGATAGGAACTTATGTAAGTGACAGTATTTTATTTCATTTGGAAAAGTGGTGACTCTCCTTTCAAAATATGGGAGAAATTGGAGGATTTGTTTGGTAAGGTGGATCATATGAGAGCCATGCACCTTGAAATTGAGATCACCTCTCTTAAGCCTGAAGATTTTCTAACAATTATAGAATATCTTACCAAGTTCAAGCATTTTTTGACACAGTTAAAGGGGAGTGGAAGAGAGAATAAAGATGAAGAGTGTGTTTACTTGATTCTATCCAAGTTGAGAGAACCATTCCAAATTTTTTCTTATACCTTTTTCTATAGCATGGATGCCTTAGGTGACACCTTCAAAATGCCTAACTTAGAAATATTTTGTGAAATAATTACTAGGTAAGAATCCAAATTAATCTCACCTTGAGTTTTCCACCTCTCAAAAGGCATTAGTTGCATCTAATCCTAAGGGAAAGGGAAAACCAAACAGTATAAACCAAATCCACACCTTCTCCATCTCAAAATTCTCCTAAACCCAAAGAAAACAACTCAAAACCCAAGGATTCTTCTAAATCCAAGAATAAGTATAGCCGTTCATGCTCTTTTTGTGGGGGGTAGTAATCATGAAGAAAATAGGTGTTATAAGCGAATGCAAGCCTTAGAGGATGCAGTCAAGAAACAAAAAATTTTCTATCTCCACTCCACCTCCTTCTAATCAACATAGAAAAGCACTTAATGTTGTTGGAAAGATCTCAGTCACCACTTGCAGACAATTGAGTTATAGATTCGGGTGCTTCTCATCACATGACTTCTTCCAAGGAGTCTTTTGTTTCTCTAGGTTTGAGTTCTACTTCTAAAAATTGAGGTTGGAGATTCTTCCTTTCTTTCTATTGAGGGAAAATGTGATATACAACTTGATGGTGGAAATATCCAAGATGTACTATAGGTTCCTAACATCACTACAAATTTACTTTCTGTATATCAAATTTGTCGTTCTGGTCAAGGGAAAACAGTGACGGTTACATCACATGGGGCTGAAGTAAGAACCTTGTTGGAGCCTTATTCACTTGTTGCTGAGGGTATTGTTGATCATAGTTCTAGACTATATCACTTTGAGGGTTTTGATGACACTTCTTCTATAGGGACAGGATTGGTTTCTCATTCATATTCAAAGAGTAAACTTTGGCATGAAATATTTGGACATCTCAATTACAGATATTTGAAGGAGTTGAGAAATTATGGTATGGTAGATGGTCTTCCTAGATTTTCTTGTCTTGAGGGAGTTTTTCATGGTTGTGCATTAGGGAAACAACACCAAGATCCTTTTCCTAATAATTTGTCTAAGAGAGCTTCTTCACCACTTGAACTTGTGCATAGTGACTTGATGGTTTTTCCTACCCCATCTTTCAATGGAGCTAAGTATGCACTTACATTTATTGATAATTTCTCGAGGCGTACTTGGGTTTATTTTCTCAAGTGCAAAAGTGATGTTTTTTCACACTCAAAATTCTTCAAGGCTTTGGTCAAGAAACAATCTTCTAGTAGCGTAAAGATCCTTCACACTAATAATGGGGGGGAGTACTTCAACAATGAGTTTTCTAAATTTTTGGCAACTCAAGGCATTATTCACCAGCATTTTGTTCCTTATACTCCATAACAGAATGGATTAGCAGAAAGGAAGAATAGAACTTTGAAGGAAATGGCTAACTGTATGATGCATTCTATAGATATACCTCCAATCTATTGGGCAGAAGCAGTAAATTGTGCTAACTCTATTCAGAATCACACACCACATAGAGCACTTGAGCATTTGACTCCATAGGAAGCTTGGTCCAACACTAAGCCAGATGTCTCATTTTTTCGAGTCTTTGGGAGTCATGCTTGGGCCTTTGTGCCAAAGAAGAAAAGGAAAGCTTTGGATAAGAAGAGTAAACCCTTTATCTTTGTAGGGTATTGTGAGGACATGAGAGCTTATCGTATTTTAGATCCTGATACACATGATGTTATTTTTCAAACACATGTTCAGTTTGATGAGCATTTCACTCCTCATGATTCTTCATCTTCTTCCATTCCTTCTTCTTCTTCATCTCATCTTGAGGATATTTTCTTTGAGGAGATTGATGAGGAGGTTATAGATGACATTGAGGATCATATTCCCATTGATGTTGTCACTATGCCTTAGTGGGCTCGTACTATAGTTTCTGAGGCAGTACCTTTCATAAAGGATCTTCCACCCATTAGGTATCATCACGTACATTCTACAGGTTCTGGACTTTTGTGTCAGGTAGTTTCTGAGGATCTACAGTCTTTTTCAAAGGCTCATGGGATACAGGAGTGGGATGATGTGATGACAGCTAAGTATTCTTCTTTGATGAAGAATCATACTTGGGATTTGGTATCTCTTCCTAAAGGAAGAAAGATGGTTAGGTGTAAGTTGGTATACCAAACCAAATACATAGCTAATGGGTCCATTGATAAGTATAAGGCTCATCTTGTTGCAAAGTATTTTTCACAAGTTGAAGGTAGTAATTACTCTGAGACTTTTACACCTGTTGCCAAGATGGATTTTGTACGCCTCGTACTTGTTATTGCTACACTCATAGGGGTGGCCCATATACCAGATGGACGTGAAGAGTGCCTTCTTACATGGATATCTACAAGAGGAAATATATATGGAGCAACTGGCTAGATTTGTTTAGGATTCTTCTCTTATTTGTCTGCTCTAAAGGTCTCTCTATGGTCTCAAAAAAGCCCCTCGGGCTTGGTATGAGAAGATGGATTGTTTTCTTCTATCTACTAGTTTTGTTCATTGTCACTCTAATCATATAGTGTATCTCCAAAATATCGGTGAGGATATTGTGATATTTGTCTTGTATGTTGATGATCAGTTACTTACTGGGATATCTTCTTCCCACATTCAAAGTTTTCAGATGGCTCTTTCTACATAGTTTGACATGACAGATCTTGGGCTATTGCATTATTTCCTTGGTTTGCAGATTTCTCAGACAGATTCAGGGATTCATTTGAGTCAGCAAAAGTACACCCATGATCTTCTTAGGCACTTTGATATGGCTGATTTTAAGCCAAGTCCATCTCCTTTTCAGTCTAGAGCTACTCTTACATCCACATGTACCACACCACTTTGTGATCCTACATTGTATAGGTAGTTGGTTAGGAGTCTCATGCACTTGACTCATACTCACCCTGAAATTTTATTTATAGTAGGGCTTGTATCTCGGTTTGCACATTCTCCTCATAGTAGTCACTGGCAAGCTACTAAATGGATTTTACGTTATTTGCATGTCACTTCTCACTTTCGCCTATACTACACTAGGGGCTCTACTCAATTGGTTGGGTATACATATTCAGATTGGGTAGGTTATATTGATGACAGGTGTTCCACTTCTGGCTATCTTTTTTGTCTTGGTTCTTCTCCAGTTGCTTGGGTGTGCAAAAGGTAACAAGCTATTTCACTTTCATCTTCATAGTTAGAGTACAGGGCCGCAGTTATAGTGAGTCAGTAGATTCTTTGGCTTCACCAATTATTAAAAGAGTTTGGATTCCCACAGGATTCATTGACTGTACTTTGGTGTGACAACCAAAGTCCAATTCGTATTTCTCACAACCCAGTTGAGCACCATCGGACCAATCATATTGAGATACACATCCACTTCATTCATCAGCACATTCAGGATGGAGTTCTTTGCTTAGAGTACATTCTGACTTAACAACAGGTTGCAGACATCTTTACGAAGCATTTTACATCACCTCGCTACCTTAAGTTACGTGGAATGCTTGGGGTTTTGGAATTTATTTTTGGGGGGTGTTCATGAAAACATCTTCCTTCTTCTTCTTCTTCTTCTTTCTTCTTCTTCTTTCTCTTTCCTTCTAGTAGGATTATTTCCTTCTTTTGGTTCAATATTTCTTCATGGATATATTGTACATAAGTACCATCATCAAGCCTTGTTTTCAGGACTTGTATTGTGGACATGCCACATCTATTTTGGACCCTAGCTTCACTTAAGGGGGGGTGTTAGAGTAGGTATTTACCTTAGTGTTATCACTAAATCACAGCACCCTAATGTTTATACAAGTGCATATACTTGAACTCACGGTGTGATTGGATAACATGGGTACTATCTCCAAGTTGTGGGACTTGCTACTTGAGATAGACCTCCAGAGAAAGCTGGTTCTTGCTCCTAAACTACCTGCCACAATCTACTCTAATGCAGGGTAAACTAACTATTCTAATCTAACTTTCCAAGGGATCAGGGAGAGAGAGTGCATAAAATGAAAACCTACACTAAAGCGGTGATACACCAGAAAAGGAGTGGTGAACACTTCTAGTTCTGCAGATAGACACAGATCATGGAATGCAACATAAACATCATGCACAAACTGATAAGATGTAATTGAAAGGTCTGAAATGAAGCAAACAACACAACCAAAGGACTGAAAACTGATCACAGAGCCTGTATTGTTATTTACACTGTCAAAATCCTTGCATTACAACATCAAAAAGGTAGAAAACCTGTTACCACCATCAAGAGGTCTGATACTTGCAAAAATCACTTGTTGAAGGTGAAAGAAGAAGCTTGCTATCCAAAGAAATGTTCTCCCCAAAAAATGAGCCAAATCTGGCTTTTACAATGCATGGGTCGAGCCCAAGGAGAGAGAAAACATGTAAAAAATGTGGGAGCCATTCCTCATTGAATGAAGATGCATTAAAACAGCATGGGCATCCTTACAAACCCATCCCCTGACATTTTGGCCATGCTGAAGAAGAATGCGACCCATTTTTGCATTAAAACTGGTTGTTGAAACGTCATTTCTGGCCATTACCACGTACCAGAGACGTTTCTTGATTTTATCTCTCCAAAATGAACCAAAATATAAAATTGACCTCAGAATCATGTATGATAATTTCACCATCTTTCCATTGATATAAAGAACATGAAAAACTGAGCTCTGGATCGAAAGTTATGGCCATTTGAAGATTTAGGCAAAACAGGGCCAAATCGGGTCGGCGGGCAAAAAGTTTGAATTTTTTACCCATTTGGTCTTTGGAAAAAATTTCAAATTTTCCTCGCACTCCACCACTTCGATGACATGTTTTCAAGATCTGATTCATCTATGCGGGCTCATCCTTTGAAAATTTCTTTCGGCCCCTTCCTTAAAATTTTTTGCCACTTGGACACATGGCACTATTTTATTGGCTCGAGCCTAAGGGGCACACTTTGTCCTTCGAAAATTTGGCATTTTTCACTTTGGGAAAAATTCCCAATTCCCCGCCACACTCTGCCACTTGGATGACACGTGTCAAGACTCCATTTGATGGCCGGGGGTAGCGGGCCAAAACTTTTACCTTTGAAAACTTTGACTGAAACTTGGAAAATTTTCTAAGTCCTTCTCTTTTCCCCGCCACTTCCTGGGACACATTCTCCCGCATCGGCCGATTCGGTCTTCCTTGTCCCTGCTTGCAAATTTTTCACCTTTTCACATCTCACGTGTCCCGTGTGTACCTTTGTCCTGACTGTCCCAGACGAATATCTCCAAACTACCCGAAATGGACTGTCTTTCGGCAAACCGGGCCGATTCACGTCTCACGCATACTTTTGTCCCGACTGTCCCGGATGAATATTTCCGAATTTCCTGAAATGGACTGTCTTTCGGCAAACTGGCCAACTCGCGTCCCACGCGTACTTTTGTCCCGACTGTCCCAAACCACGCGAAACAAAAGACTTAGATGATTTTTCTTTTTTTTCAGCCATTTCAGATTTTCGTGCGTCCCACGCGTACTTTTGTCCCAACTGTCTCGCAGACCACCTGGGACAAAAATGTCTGACTTAGCCGATTTTCTTTGTTTTTTTCGGCCCCAAGCTTGGTACGATGAACCTCAGTATGACTCAAACCCTTCAAACCCAAAATGCTTTAAAACAGTCCTGGCAACCTTATTTTTTGCATTTTTTCCATTTTTTCTAACTCGTTGGGATTTCTTCTTGGATGGGAGAGTTAGAAAAAGGCCGAGGGGACCCCCAAAAAACATGATTTTGGGCCTCGAATCAATCTACTTGCTCGGGACTGAATAATTTGATGCATGTTATCAAAATTACCTTGAGGGTGAATTTTGGATAACAATTTTGGTGACTCAACGCGGGGTCATCTGCCTGCTGGATGAAGTTACCAGTTACCTGAAGCATCCATTGGGCATGGAGTCATGAGTTGTCTATTCGGAACCCCAACTGACTTAGAATGTTGCAAGGAGGAAGATGGAATATCACCCGATGGAAGTAAGGGCTGCAAAACATCTCCAGGGACAACAAGCCTGTGCCAAAGCACTTAGGGAAAGAAAAACAACCTACAGCAAAATAATGTGCACAAGCACTTGGAGGAATGAAAACCTAAGCTAATATTTACAAGGTGGAGAATTTCCCTTTAGTAGCAATGCTTTAGATAGATTCCATTGACTGGAATCTACAGTTCTTCACCATCCAATGAAGACAATTGGAAGGCATTGTTGTCCTTACACTTTGTGACCATGTATGGGCCACTCCAAATGGCATCAAATTTTGAATGCCTTCCCGGTTTTGCTCTATCTGCATCCCATTTTAACACTAGATCTCCAACTTGGAAAGATCTACTCTTGGCCTTCCTATCAAAGGTCTTCTTGATCAAAGCTTGATCCTTCTCCATTGCTTGGGATGCCTGATCTCTGATCTCTTGGAGCTCCATCAACTCTGCATATCTCACCTCCATGGGCCCAAACTCTAGCAACTCTAACTGCTTCATGAGTTCCAATGTTGGCAACTCAAGTGACATGGGCAAGATTGCCTCTCTTCCATAAACAAGCCTGAATGGAGAGTTACCTGTGGATCTCTTGGGAGTTATCCTATCAGCCCATAAGGCTGATTTCAGTTTGGTATGCCAAGACCTCTGATTCTCATCAAGAGTCCTCCTAATGATCCTCAACAAGTTCTTGTTTGTAGATTCAGCCTGGCCATTACCCTGAGGGTAGTAGTTTGATGAAGTACTTAGGTAGATCCCGTTCTTGACAGCCCACTCAGTCACCTTGGATCCAATGAATGCTAACACATTATCTGAGATTATTGTAGCAGGTATGCCAAATCTGGTTACTATCCCCTCATAGAAGTCTAAGATGCTAGACTCATTTGCTTCCTTGAGTGCTACTGCTTCAGTCCATTTGGTGAAGTAGTCTGTGGCTGTCAAAATCCACTTATGCCCTTGGCTTGAATTGGGATTAATGACTCCAATGAAGTCCAAACCCCATTGCATGAATGGCTGGTCAACTGAAATTGGATGCAATGGGAGGGCAGCAAGCCTCTCTTTACCTGTGAAGAATGCACAATTCTTGCACCTTTTGATCCACGCAAAGCAATCACTGAAAATCTTGGGCCAATAATAACCAGCCTTCATGATTTTTAGGGCTGTCACTCTTGGTGTAAAATGACCACCAGCTGGTCCACCATGGAACTCTTCCAACACCCTATGAATCTGATTTGTGTTAATGCATCTCAGCAGCACTCCATTCACATCTTTCTTGAACAAAACACCATCTACTATGGCATATGGGACAGCCTGCAATCTGAAGTGTCTTCTTTGGGTTTTGTTCATCTCTGGAGGGCATAGGCCCGTGCTTAGGAAGTGCATTATACCTTGGGTCCAGCAAGGAGTGGGGACAGCATTATCCTCTTCTTGAGTGCTACCTTGCACATGGCTGTCTTGAACTGTCAAAACAGCCTCTTCTTCATTGCATACTCCCTTTTGCTTGCCCAGAATCAGCTGCTCACACAATCCTTTTCCTCTTACCAGCTTGGTAACCTTGATCTCAATGTCATACTCCATGACACGAGTGATCCAACCTGCCCTTTTCTCATTCAAATCCTTGTTGAGGAGGAAGTCCTTTACTCCCGCATGAGAGACCAACAACTGAACCTTGTTGTTTGAGACTAGATGCTTGAATTTCTTCAAGCTTCTGATTACTGCAAGTACATGCTTCTCAATAAAAGAATATCTCACCTCATAGTCATCTAGGCTTTGGCTGAAGAAAGCAATTGGCTGTTCATCATTGTCCTTGTTCTGCTGTACCAAAATGGCAGAAATGGTATCATTACCCCCAAATGCATAGAGGATGAAATCCTTGGAGAAATCTGGGTTGATGAGAGTTGGTGCTTGAGAGATGGCTTCTTTGATTGCTTCAAAACTCTCCTTGCCTTCTGCTGTCCACTTGAAAGCCATGCTTTTCTTTAACATTTTGGTGATAGGTTTGACAAGGGCTGCAAAATCTGGGACAAACCTCTGAACAAAGTTTATTCTCCCCAAGAAACTCTGAAGGGCCTTCTTGTGGCTTGGCAATGGTAGTGCTCTTATGGCTTCAACCCTCTCTGGATCAATTGCTAATCCTTCTTTGGAGACAATATGGCCAAGGAGCTTTCCTTCATGTGCTAGGAAGATACACTTCTTAGGATTCAAAGACACTCCAAATCTCCTGCACCTTTGGAAGACTTGTCTCAAATGAGAGAGGTGGTCTGCTGCATTCTTTGAAAAAATAGTGATATCATCAAGGTATATCAGCACCACGTTGTTGATCAAACCTTTGAACGCCATGTCCATTGCTCTTTGGAAGGTAGCTCCAGCGTTGGACAGCCCAAATGGCATTTTCCTGTATGCATAAGTTCCCCATTTGGTTGTGAAGGCTATCTTGAACTGATCTTCTTCCTTCACCATAATCTGATTGTAGCCCGAGTAGCCATCAAGTAGTGAAAACCTCTCGGAGCCAGCCACCACTTGTAAAATTTTCTCCATAGAAGGGAGTGGGTAATGGTCCTTGAGAGATGCTCTATTCAAGTCTCTGAAGTCAACACACAATCTGATCTCTCCACTCTTCTTTCTGACTGGAACTAAGTTGGCAACCCAACTAGAATGCTTGATTGGGAATATGATTCTTGACTCAATCAACTTGTTCAATTCCTTCCTCATGAGAGGTTCCATGTGTGGATTGACTGGCCTTTGTTTCTGCCTGATGGGCTTAGTATTTGGATCCAACTCAATGGTGTGCTGAGCCAACTTGGGATTGAAACCTTTCAAGTCTTCATAGCTCCAAGCAAACACATCAGGGAACTCTTGACACAGCTGTATGAACTCATACTTTTCTTGTTCAGTTGTCATCTTTCCAATTTGCAATGGTTTGTTCTCTTCCACCAAGATGGATACTGAATCTTCTCTCTTGACCTGAATGTTTGCTTTCTCTTTCCTAAACTGATCATTGGGATTGAAAATGGACTCCAAAGTGATAAGTCCCTTGGGCAGCTTGTTAGTTCTCAGCTGTACCACTTGGTCACCATACTGTTGTTCCAATTTTTCCTGATTTTTAGCTGAGAACTCAGCTTCTTCTTGCAAGAAATGGATGATTTGCTGGTCATTCTCAAACACTTGCCAACTTACATTGTTATCCAGCACTGAAGGCCTCACAATCACATGGATGTTTGGTTGTACCTTGTCCTTTTGAATGCTTTCCACGATATCAAAGGCTGCCCCAACTGCTGCAAGCCTGTCAGCAGCTTGGTTCTCTTTCCTAGGAACTGATTTGATGCCAAAGCCCTCAAAATCTTCAATGAGGTCCCACACCTTGTTCTTGTAGCACTTGAGTAGATCATTCTTGGCAGCATGCTGCCCTTTGACCTGATTTACAATCAATTCACTGTCACCAAAGACTTGCAAGTTCTTTATTCCTCTCTTTATTGCCCAATGCATCCCTTGCACCAAGGCTTCATATTCAGCAGTGTTATTGGAGCATGCAAACTGAAATCTAAAAGCTGAATAGTACTTTACTCCTTGAGGTGAAACCAGCATGGCTCCCCCTCCAGCACCTTGTCTACTCCTTGATCCATCAAAAAACAGCTGCCATACCTCATTGTCATCCTTGTGGTCTGGCTTGGTGATGCTAGGAATGGGCTGATCTTCTTCATGTATGCAATAGACTCCTAGCTCAGATTCTTCTACTTCTTGATAAGGATCAAAAGCATGCACCTTGTTTGCCCATTCATCAAGAGTTAGATCCGGGATGCTTCCAACCTTGGTGTCAGCTTCATCAGTGCTTGGGTGATCTTCTTGATCAAATGCCGAACAGTTGGCATTGATCTAACTTGGAGTGTAGGGCTCAATGTGGAAGTTTGCAATAGGTTCAGACCTGATTGTAGCTTTGGTTCCATATCTTGTTCTGAACAACATGTGTGACCAATCAGCAGACAAGTAACCTCCAATCTTGGCTGTGAAATCTCTTGACAAACATAGGGCAAAGAGTGGTGGAAGGTCTATAACTGATACATCTTGTAAAACAACAACATTTGGACATGCATGCAAGGTAAGACTTAAGTTTCTAATCACCCCAACTGTTGTTACTGCTGTCCCATCCAACTACACTACCCCTTTGGATATGGTTTCATATTGAAGTCCTAGCTGATCAGCTATTTGCTTGGGCATCACTGAGCTACTTGCCCTGGAATCAATCATGCAATTGTGCACCAATTGGTTTCCAATGATTAATGAGACATAAAAAGGAGGGGGCTTCAACATTTTACCTTGCTGTCCTCCATGATTCCCTTCAGGCTGGGCAGCATTTGTGAGCACCTTCTCTTGCATTTGGACTTGCTGATTCAAAGTTGGCCAGTCCTTCATGGTAGCTTGTAGCAAATCTCTCTGGCCTAGGATAGATAGGGATTCCCACATTGATATATTTACATTTGTCTTCTTCATCTGATCAATGATACTAAATGGTGATGAAGGATCTCTTTGTTGTCCCTTGGTTTGCATATTCATCCCTTGCATGTGGGCAGCAACAACTGGTATTTGAGTTGGTTTAGGAGCTAGTTTGGGTGCTCCTTGCATGTTTGGGACTACATTTTGTTTGCCAATAGCTTGTGGAGTGGTAGAAGGTTGTGGATTACTTGGAGCCAATGGCTGTCCTTCACCCAAATTTCTCCTTTTTGACCTTGTGTTGGTTGCAACACTTTGAGAGGGTATTTGATTCATACCACAGAAATCTTCAGCCTGCCAATTGACAAGAGTAGTTTCGTTCAAAGATGTTCCTTGCTGAGGTGCTTCTTGCTGCTGATCCTCTTCGTGGCTGGACTCTTGCGACCCACCAATGGTTTGCACCATAAGAGCTTGATTTAATGCACTGTTAAAGCACATTGATTGGTTATGTGGCTGACTGCACGGGAAACACCAATCATATTCTTGGGCCATGTTATTTTGCACTGGTACCAAAGCTCTGGATGTGGATGCAACATTGAGGTTATCGGGCTGAAATGGTTTGTTGGCAGGAGGCCTTGCTTGATTCTGATTTGCAGCTAGATTGGGTGGTCTTTGAGGCTGATATGGCTGCCTGTTAGGCTGAGCTTGAGGCTGATAAGAAGGTCTAAAACTTTGGGCTTGCTGCCTCTTGAGTGTAACCAGCTCATTGCCTAGATTTTGCAATTGCTTCATGACTTCTTGAAGTTCGTTTGAGGCACTAGAAGATGAAGTAGAAGCTTCACTTGAATTCTGATTTCTAGGGGTGGGAGAAGGAGCCGAACTAGGTGCTTGATTAGTGTTTGGGCTCTCTAAACTTGGAAACAATGGCATGGGGGGTCTAGGGGCTAGTTTTCCAGCTTGGATCAAACAATTTTCAGCCCTAATGGCAATGCTATAAGCCATAGGGATAGTTATGCCTCCCATGGACTGAATCAACATAGAAATATCAGAATTTAGAGCTTTAAGGTAATAAAGAAAATCACCTTCTGCTGTTGGCCTGACTGCCACTGGAATTCTCTCCCAAGTCCTTTGAAATCTGAAATTAAAATCAGTCAGCTGCTCATTGGGAGCTCTCTTGATGGTTGTCAGCTGCTCCAAAAGGGACAAGTTGTCTCCCTTTTCCCCAAACTACTCATGGAGGGCTATACATAGCTGATTCCAATTTTGAATAGAACCTAAGGCAAGACTCCTGAACCATTGCAAAGCTTTCCCTTTGAATGAAGATGCCAGCAGTTTGACAGCAACTTGCATCTCATTGATCTCATGGATTGCACAAATGTTAGCAATATCCTTAACATGATCACCAGGAGTGGTCTGATTTTCTCCAGTGAAGTACGGAATGTTCTTCAATGCTGCAACTGGGATTGGATTTTGTGCATTGAGAGAAAGTGGGATGCTGCCAGTGAAATTGACATAGGGGTTGTTTTGTGCCATTCTAATTGGTCTTAGAACCCTTGTTGACTGAATGAAAGGCCTACCAGGTGGAGGAGTTGAGAGAGTTCTGTTTGGTGGAGATGGAGACCTTTGAATCCTTCTTCCTCTCTGCCTTCTTCTTGGAGATAACTGCAGATATTCAAACAACACCTCTTCTTCTCCAACTCTTGACCTTGTAGTGATTCTTCTCATGAGCTTTCAGGCCTGCACTGCTAAAACCAGCTATTCTTCCCCTTGGAGTCGCCAGATGTGCAATTTATAGCTCTTTTAAGCAAGAAAATTGTAGCAGATGCACATCAACTTTGCTGTAATGAAAATGAGACCTCTAAAGTCCCACCGGGCGTGCCAAAACTGTTATCACCAAATCACAGCACCCTAATGTTTATACAAGTGCATATACTTGAACTCACGGTGTGATTGGATAACATGGGTACTATCTCCAAGTTGTGGGACTTGCTACTTGAGATAGACCTCTAGAGAAAGCTAGTTCTTGCTCCTAAACTACCTGCCACAATCTACTCTAATGC
The DNA here is from genome assembly GCA_019776745.2 of Taxus chinensis. Lineage (NCBI taxonomy): Eukaryota > Viridiplantae > Streptophyta > Pinopsida > Cupressales > Taxaceae > Taxus > Taxus chinensis. The sequence goes on along the minus strand of CM034149.1, from coordinate 723,920,346 downwards.
AGGGGAAACTAACTATTCTAATCTAAAATTCCAAGGGACCAGGGAGAGATAATGCATAAAATGAAAGCCTACACTAAAGCGGTGATACACCAGAAAAGGAGTGGTGAACACTTCTAGTTCTGCAGATAGACACAAATCATGGAATGCAACATAAACATCATGCACAAACTGATAAGATGTAATTTAAAGTCTGAAATGAAGCAAACAATACAACCAAAGGACTGAAAACTGATCACAGAGCCTGTATTGTCATTTCCACTGTCAAAATCCTTGCATTACAACATCAAAAAGGTAGAAAACCTGTTACCACCATCAAGAGGTCTGATACTTGCAAAAATCACTTGTTGAAGGTGAAAGAAGAAGCTTGCTATCCAAAGAAATGTTCCCCCTTAAAAAATGAGCCAAATCTGGCTTTTACAATGCATGGGTCGAGCCCAGGAGAGAGAAAACATGTAAAAATGTGGGAGCCATTCCTCATTGAATGAAGATGCATTAAAAAAGCATGGGAATCCTTACAGACCCATGCCCTGACATTTTGGCCATGCTGAAGAAGAATGCGACCCATTTTGCATTAAAACTGGTTGTTGAAACGTCATTTCTGGCCATTACCACGTGCCAGAGGTGTTTTTCAATTTTATCTCTCTCCAAAAATCCATTAAAATGAAAAAATGACCCTGGAATCTTGTAGAGAATTTCACCATCTTTCCATTGATATAAAGAACGTGAAAAACCGAGCTCTGGATCGAAAGATATGGCGATTTGAAGTTTTAGTGCAAAACAGGGCCCAATCGGGTCGGCGGGCAAAAAGTTTGAATTTTTTACCCGTTTGGTTTTTGGAAAAAATTTCAAATTTTCCCCGCACTCCACCACTTGGATGACATGTGTCAGGCTCTGATTCGTCTGCGGGCTCATCCTTTGAAAATTTCTTTCGGGCCCTTCCTTAAAATAATTTTGCCACTTGGACACGTGGCACTATTTTATTGGCTCGGGCCTGAGGGGCGCACTTTGTCCTTCGAAAATTTGGAATTTTTCACTTTGGGAAAATTTCCCATTTCCCCCCCATGCTTCGCCACTTGGATGACACATGTCAAGATTCCATTTGATGGTGGGGGCAGAGGGCCAAAACTTTTACCTTTGAAAACTTTGACCGAAACTTGGAAAATTTTCTAAGTCCTTCTCTTTTCCCCGCCACTTCCTGGGACACATTCTCCCGCATCGGCCGATTCAGGCTTCCTTGTCCCTGCTTGCGGATTTTTCACCTTTTCACGTGTCACACGTCCCTCCCGGCTGTACTTTTGTCCCGAAATGGCTGTCTTTCGGACGAATATCTCCAAACTCCAAACCCAAAATGGACTGTCTTTCGGACAAACCGGCTGATTCGCGTCCCATGCATACTTTTGTCCCGGCTGTCCCAAACCGCACGAAACAAAAGACTTAGATGATTTTTCTTTCTTTTGGCCATTTTGGCTTTTCGCGTCCCTCGTGTACTTTTGTCCCAACTATCCCATGGACCGCATGAGACAAAAATGTCTGACTTAGCTGATTTTCTTTGTTTTTTTTTTTTTTCGGCCCCAAGCTTGGTACGACAAACCTCAGTACGACCCCAACCCTTCAGACCCGAAATGCTTTAAAACAGTCCTGCAACCTTATTTTCTGCATTTTTTCCATTTTTTCTAACTCGTTGGGATTTCTTCTTGGATGGGAGAGTTAGAAAAAGGCCGAGGGGACCCCGAAAAACATGGTTTTGGGCCTCGAATCAATCTACTTGCTCGGGACTGAATAATTTGATGCATGTTACCAAAATTACCTTGAGGGTGAATTTTGGATAACACTTAGTTCATGTTCACTTAGGTACTTTATTTACCTTTATTTTATTTATCCTCACCCACTTATGTGTGTGGATATTTATTTTATCTTATTTAGATATTAGGAGATATTATTTAGTTGTTAGGTATAGTTCTTTCCTTAATCCATGGTATTGACCAGTTCTTTCCTTGATCTATGGTATTGACTAAATCCTTGATGTCTAGTTCTCTCCTAAATCTATGGTCTTGACTAGTTCTTTGATGACTAGTTATTTCCTTGATTTCTGGCTTGATCTATGACCTTGACTGGTTCTTAGATTTTCATTACTTGCCTATATAAGCAAGGCCCATTCTCATTGTATTTCATTGAGTTCCATAATAATATATGATATTTCTGCTCATTTTTTTGCAAAGGTTTATGTAAAGTTATTCTGGTGAATTACTTTCATCTTATTGATCGTGATGTTTAATTAGCATCTGTGTTCTTGGCTTGGCACGATCTGGTTATCATTCCTTTTAGGTCACGGAATTCAAAAGGTGAGACTATGTCTCTTCCTTGGATGTCTCTTCCTATTCTCCAGTGCATGGGAGGACATGGGAAGCAATTATTTAAGGAGAAGAGCAAGTGGGAGTTCATCATCCAATTCATGGGAGAAGTGATAAGATATCTTCAGTGCCGAAATTGGATTGTAGAAGCAAGGAGTGTGTGAAGAACAAAGTAGCCAAGTAAAGAAGGGAAGAATTTTACATTGTTGTCTTCCATTCCTCTTGTTGTAATTTTTATCTTGTTATTTTATAATTGGCCAATACACAAAAAGGGAAGAAAGAGAAATTGCCCTTCCCAACTGGTTTTCCCTCAACTTGGGGATTTCCAGGATAAAATTTTGTGTTTTCTAAATGTTTTAAAATATTTATCTTCTCTGCAAATAGTTCTAAGCACCAAGAATCAGTCACTAACTCTAAGCAAAGCTGTCATTTTCAAATTCATAAGTAGAATAGTAATTTATAATAAATTATGGTCTTGTAAATTCTAAAAAATTAAAGGTTTATAGATCAGTTCCCCAAGAAAATTTATATTGTGAAAGCGTAATTGATTTCCTCGAGCATAGATATTCACCACGGGAAAGATAAAGTGGAAGGCACAAATTTAGGCAAAGTACCAAACAAAACAATATCTCAATTTTTTATTCATCTAGGAGTCATTACAAATATATGGAGAATATTACTCCTATGAATAAGAAGTTTCTTTAACTACCAATCCCCCCGGATATCTAATTCTAGTGTGATTGTTACTCACGTAACAACACAATTCTAAATAATAAAATTTTGTAACAACTTACGCATTATATTACATTTTGTAATGGGTAGCACTAATAATATGAATTCTTAAGATTTCCCCCCTTAGTGAGAACATGGGATAAAAACAATCACACTTCCTTCGTAGCTTTCCACCCATGTGTGCTCATGATCTGGATTGTTTTTCAAGATAGCCAATACCCTCAACAAGGATGGTTTTCCAAGGATAACCAACAATCTAAAAGGATGGTTTTATAGGACAACCAACAACCCAAAACATACAAATCATTTTACTAGACAACCAATAGTACAAACATCATGACGCTGCTTTTTCCTTGTGCTTTCATCTTTTCCACTATATTTTCACATCAAGGAATTATGTAGGAAATTACTACTCACTAAATACAAATATGAAAAATTAATAAAAGGAAATGGAACATTAAGACAATGGTCCCCCTCAATTTGAAATTTCCACTTATTCATGCAAAATATGAACTCTAAGAAATAAGCACACTGGAAATCAAATACTGAAAGCAAACTCACACCACAAAATGCCACCACAGCTTTGTGCGGCCCCATCCTTGGTGACTGACGAGAGGTCCTTGATCAACCTACGACCTCCAATGCCTCCTTCCTCTGGTGAATGATGATTCTTTCTCAATAAATATGATCATGTCACTCAAATGTTTCCACATTGTGATTATTCTTTTATTCCCTCCTACAATGTGAAACGGTTTATTTTTCAGATGTCAGGTTACACCGAAAATGCATCCATGAGGTAAATAAAATTTTATTTTGAAAATATTTTGACTATGGCTCATGATGATAACCTACAAAATAACTATTAACAAGACAATATTAAAAAATCCTAAAATCACCTATGTGACTTTGACTCTTTTTTATAAAAAATGACATATAGACTCAACAATCATGAAACTTTTAATTTTAACGAGTAACTTGAATTATAATAGACTCCATGACATTAATGACACACATTTTATCATGAAAAAAATGATAAAGACACTATTTAACACCTTTTAAAACAACGCTATTCCAAGAATCGCATATAAATAAATTCCAAAACGACTCATCAACTATTAACTTAAAATACATTTTAAAAACTTGTAATAAAAAGCAATTAACAAAGGTATATACAAAATACATATGACCAAACTAGATAGTCTATAAACATGTGACTACGACATGATAATGAAATATTGACTATCAAACATTAAAAATATAAAATCTTATTCTACTAATGGCACAAGATAGGGTTTTGACCGAGTCTTTGCATTGCTTTGGTGTTGTTTATGTAGAATAGAATTTGGAATAATGGTGTCATTCCAGGTTGGATCACAGGGAGGATGATTCATTACATAATACTAATATACTAAAGAAATTGAAATTCCATGGATCAAGAGTTACGCTTTGGTGGTTAGTGCACAGATCTTCAAATACAGCTATAGTGTAAATTCAACCCATTACAAGGTCAACTCATTGATGAAAGTGGTGGTGACTCCATTGCAATCAATCCATGTCACCAATGCAATACAAATCTAATGAAAAAATGTGAATGTGACCATTTCCAAGTTGGATAAAATTGATGTCAAATTGATGAAAAGTACACCAGACTTTATCTCTAAGAAGGAAGATAATTTTTCTGTTACAAGGTAAAATATCACAGCTATCACTAAAATTTTATCTCCCTATTCTTGCTAATAGTTGCAAGAAAAACTCTCCTCATGTAGGTGGATGGGAAATAATTTCAATATTTTACTTTCACTAAAGAATGCACAAATTTTAGGCAGATGGATCTATTGTCAATAATAATGCTTATTTGAAGGAAACATACATCCACCATGCTTGATCCAAATAGATAATACGTCACAATCTATTCTAGGGCTACCAATGGTGACTTGATTATTATTTTAAGAGAAGCCTCGAGACATTTTAATGTGGAATAAATGACTGACTGCACATTCTAAACTTAATTATAGATGAGGTATCTCGAGATGCATATATAATTGTGATAAATTGTTCAAAACACCAATATCACAATACAACGCTTATCTCCCAATACTAATCTCTTCACTACAGATTAATTTGATCTAACAACAATACATAAAAGATAACTTCATATAACATTTGAACCATAAACCAGGGAAATATTGAAATTGAATATGCCCCTGAGAGAATCTCACAAATATGGCATGTATGCTCTGATACCAAATAAAGTGGAAGGAGCAAATTTAGGAAAGTACTGAACACAATAATTTCTCAATTGTCTATTCATCTGGGATTCATTAAAAATATATAGATAATATTTCTCCTATGAATAAGGAGTTTGTTTAATTACCAATCCCCTTGAATACCTACTTCTAGTGTGATTGTTACATAACAACACAATCCTAAATAATAACATTTTGTAATAACCCAACAACTTACGCATTATATTACATTTTTAATATGTGTAGCACTAATAATATGAATTCCTAACACAAGAAAAGTGAGTAACAAAATATGATCTGGAATGATCATGAGGAGCATTTTCAAATGGAAAAATTCTTGAACTATGTTATTCAGTTGCTGAAATTTTCAAACATTGTTCTGAATGTTTTTTTTTCTAGTTTTTTACTATTTTTTATTTTAGTTTTTTATTGTTTTATACTATTTTTGAGTTTTGGAAACATATTTGAAGGTTTTTTAATTTTTTGAAACATATTTGAATTTTATTTTATTTTTTGAAACATATTTGAATGTTTTTGGATTTTTTTAACAAATTTGACTCGATAAAAGGGTGCATTGTCTGAACCAATGTCCAAACAATTGTGAACATTTTCTTGCACTAGTAGAATGTAGATGATATAGTGATAGGATGTATCATTCTATTTGTGGCTCCATGAAAATAAGAAGATGTGAGGGGTCATCACCAAGAGCCAAAAAGGACATGAGAATGAGGTCAATAGCAATATGAAAATGAATATGATGGATGCTAAGAGACAAGGTGTAATAATGATCCATGTGAGAAAAATGTAATGCATCTCCAGTCAAGATTATTTTATTAATTCCAAGATGATTCCACTTTATAGGTTTTGACTTGACTTAGATCTATTGATGGCCTACTGATTGACAAGATCCGTTTGAAGGAATTGTTGTCTCTCTTAACATAAGCAACTTCTTGGGATGGTTTTTATTAAGCACTTTTGATTCATATTTTCCAAATTTTTTATTTTGATCATTTTTTTTAAAGGACCCCCTAAAGCTTACCCCATGTCATCAGTGAAAGGAAAGGGCTTAACACCAAATAAAAAATATAGGCGAGTAAGGTTACTTGCCTCTATTCCCAGTATCTCATCATCAAAAATAGTTAAGGAAAAAAGGTGTAATGATTGATTTTTTGTATTTTAGATTGATTTTTCCTTATATGTTGATATTTTTCTTATTGGGAAGGAATGTTCTACCCATAAGTCTCAGCATCATACAACTAGTAGGATACAATGCTTCAATTTTGTAGAATGAAATGGATGGTCAAAAAGGACTAGGTAAAGAATTTTGATGTTTTTTGTTAAAGAGAGATTTTTTGAAAGGGTGGTTTTTAATCACTAAGATTCGAGACAAAACAGTAGGTAAAAATATTTGGAATGGTAGAAACCATAATAGGGATGAGACACACAATTCCCAATAGTAACAAGGTTAAGATGTTTCGTAGAGGTGAAGAATTTGAAGATATGATAATGTTATGATTAAGACATATTCCAATGAATGAAACAATTTTTTAAAAAAAATGAGTTATCCATGCAAGGGGCCTCCCCTAGTGCGGAGAGTACCTATGGAAGAAGTTTTTTTCCTTCTAATTTTTTATGTTCAAATAGTGCTTTAATGAGGGGTTGGATATGAATTTTTATTCTCTTTTGAAACTTTTTAATGTATTTGAACTTTTTGAGGATGAAGGTTTGCAATGCACTCATCGGGAGAGAGGATGTTTATGAAATTGGAAGGGTCCTGATTTACAGGACTTGGGAAGATGAGATCCAAGTTAATGGAGTGAATCGAAACATTTCAATGAAGAAGTTATTGAATTAATCCTAATTTATGAGACTTGGGTGAATGAAATCTAAGTCAAAGGAGGAAATCAAAAGATTCAAAGAGTCCTGGTAGACTTAGGTGTATGAGGTCCAAGTTAAAGGATGGAATTAAAAGCTTCGAGAGATCCTGAAGTATGAGCCTTGGATGGACAAGGTATAAGTCAAAGGAGAGGATATAGATATTTGATAAGTCTTGAAGTATGAGACTTGGGTGGAAAAGATACAAATCAATGGATGTGTGATTAGATAAATCTTTGATGAGATCGAAAGACCTATATGATGTTAGAGGAATATTTTTTAAGCAGAGAATATATTGAAATTTATATCCATCCATGGGTAGAAGAATGCAAGGAAAGAAGGATTGATCTATAGATGTATATTTAAGGTTCCTTATAGGTTGTAGAAATAAAATATTTAATGTTGCTCCTTCGAGGTTGTGGATTGATTGATTTGATGAAATATTTGCAATTAAATCTTGAAAAGGTTGTATAAGGATATTCTTGGGTATGCGTACTTCATAGAGTTCATGCATTTAGATTTTTTTATACTTAGGAATCATCATTAATGAGATTCCTGCAAGATTTATCATTTGAGGTATAATGGACATGGGATTCTGTTTTGTTGCAAGTTTCCAAACTTCTTGTGGTTGTGTCTTTATAACAAGGCTAGAGATGTCAGACATAGGAGCTAACATTGAAAGGATAGAATCAAGCTCAATGATGTTTGATGATGGATCCGCTTCTTTAGATTCTTTGTGTATATCAAGGGTTGTAAAGGAGCCTTGAAATAATTTCAAGATCTTACTTGATGTTTGAAGGTTGTTGTCCAAAACAGTTTCAATTTTTGTTTAAACTAATGGAAGAAAATCTAGAGAAGATATTGATTGGTTTTGAGTTATAGATACTTTACCCTTGTCATCATAATCTCATTGAGTTGTATTTTATACATGATTTGGAGTTATAATCACAATGTACTAAGAGAGGGGGTGAATCAATCCTTCAAAACCTTTAAACAATTCAACTTAACTTGCATGAATCATTTTCCATTCAACCATGCATTAATTTGTGAGCTTAGCAACATTAAACAACCATCCACATGAACATGAAGAAGAGTGAGTACACAAGACACAATATATAAGTGACAAACCCTAAAATGGAAGAAAACCCACATAAAATTTTGATTATATTACTCAAACCAAAAGACTTGCATGAATATGACTCATCACACAAGATTTATTTAGTGAGGCACCAACCCCTAGAAACCCTTATTTATATTAATCATAAAAAATGACAGGTATGAATACATCATACAAGTTTTGAATAATCATACCACTGAAAAAAATTCCACCACACAGTTGATAGTGATCACAAGATTCAGCTCTAAACTCCTTCAAACCTTCTTCGAACACACCTCCTTATAACTCACTCAATGTTGGACCATCATGACTTGATTTGATCACAAACCCTTGCACAAAATATCTCTAACACTCCTCAAACATTTTCACACACTCTCAGATCTGATTTTATGCCTTAGAATTACTTACACTCTCTCAATCAACTCACGCTTTTCCCTCTCTTTTCACAAGTTCAAAAATGAACCAAAACATCTACTTTATATGTTTCTCAACTCAAAAACATATCATAGGCCAGTCTAGACCGAAGATTTCGACCAATACAGCATAAACACATAACACTATACTCATAAACATTCGTAAAATGTGTTGAAACATGTTTCATTGATTGGTGTTGTCATTTATGTCAATGGAAAAAGGAGGAGTGAAATTTCATGTAGACAGGTGTCTCATAGTGATATGTAGTGGTCTATGAGCTTTCAGGATAGTTCCAGACTAGTTTTAGAATGCTACAGGCTCGAAGAAACGAGATTAACATATACTGAAGGTTTGAAAAGCTTATTTATGTTCATACAAGATATTTTCGCGATGATGAAGGTATTGATCTTTCAGAACTCAAGGAGATCTTTCGAACAAGTAAAACTTTGAGAAATTTAGAGCTCTCATAAGAAAGTTATGGCCATTCAAATTTTTACAAGTCATGTCAAAAAACAACAAAAAGACATAGTAAAAAATAGGGACACCTGACTGAATATGGATAGTACATGCAGAAAAAATCAAAAAAAAACAAATGAGCACATGTTAAATTTTTAGAAATAGCCTAAACATATGTGCCCAATGGACATAAGGTCCATAGAATTAACCAAATGCAATAGTTTTTCTTGTCTGGGAAAGGTTAAAAATTCAATAGGACGTGTGGACCAATAATAGCGTGCCTCTTAACATTAATTTGACGACTAAAGGTGGACACATGGTAGGATTCCACCATATTTTTGAGAGATGGCTATGGGAGGACATAAATTCCCCAGAATGAGTCAAATTTTATGGAATTTTGGGTCTGTGACAAGGTAGATAAAATATGGGTCAACATAAGTCCCCATGTTTCATACATCCCCACTCCCCAAATATGACAGACACATGGTGAGACAAGGTTAGATAAAGCTTCAGGTCCATACATTAGTTGAAAAGAAAAGAAGCAAGTTGTGAAAAAATAAAGTTGGTATGACACTGCGAAATGCGAAGACGTGTGGAGCTTTTTGATTGGCTTAAGCTTTACATTTTTAACAAATTCCTTGTATTTTAAAGTGAATTGCGAAGTAAACATGGAGATCTTTCATTGGCTCTTGTTTCTTGATAAGGCAGATAGAGTTAGCACGTCAGAGAGAAACATGGTGGAATAAGGATATGAGAAGTGTCGTAATATTAACGGCATGTAAGGCTGGAACAAGTCAAAGAATTTTTTAGTATTACAAGCCCATATATGAGCATGGTGGAAACTGTGAAGTTAGAAAATTCATCGAATCTTAGGATTGTACCAATGAAATTTCTTGAAATTTTGAACTTAAATTTTCTAAGGGTCATGGATGTGTTACACAAGAAAGTAGCTTGATTCATTTTGAAATAAGGGATAAATTTGTAACAGAAGTTTTTCTTAGTTGGAAAATTTTGTGAAGAAGCTCAAAATCCATGGAACATGAAATATCAGTTGTCGAAGTGAAGGATCTCATGGAGAAGCTCAAAAGTCAGTTGTATGGAGTAACTAAACAAGTTCAACTTGTCAATCTGCAAACTCCAAGTTCTTTGAGATCTCCTGTTAGAAGGAATAATGGTCATATGAAGATCCACTAAACATGAAATGTCAAAAGTCATTTTCCTGTCCATTTAAGCTCAATCTTTGAGCATGTAAGTTTTTGTTACTGAGTGCACAATTTTTTCTATAGATAAGATAAGAAGGGTGTTAGTGTGCTAAAACTATAAAAAAATTGAGAAGAGGAGAGAATTTCTATAGATGACGAGTGAGTTAAAGAAGTGGTCATAATCAATTGTGGAAAACAACAATGTAAAGTGATTAGAATTTTTGAAAAAGTCTGAGTCTGAGTTGTAGCTCAGCATTTGGGAGATGTAACTTCCTTGTAAGTTGTAGCTTACTAAAGGTCATATGTAGCTATACCAAATTTGGTATTTGATGCTTCTAGACAAGTTGAAGGTTGTCAAATACTGGGTAGTAGCTTGGTTAAATTTTGGAGTTGTAGTTCCAGGTTGAGTTGAATCTCAACCATGAAATCATGTAACATTTGCAGGACACTTTTGTCCTAAGTCTAGTTCTTGGTTTCAGTGCGTGTGTTTGTGAATGTTTGGTTTCTCTTATCTCTCTTAGTTGAATATGCATGATGATCACAGATAATAAAATTTAAAAATTTGGGTGATTAACACATTTTGAATTGCAAAAAAAATTAAAAAGCCTTGATTCACCCCCATCTCAGTGCCTAGATTTATAACAATTGGTATCAAAGTGAGGCTCTGGTGTAGTTAGTTTAACAGCTCAAGGGAGATCCAGATAGTTTATTCATGACAATTAATCAGTCACAAAGTGGCTTTTTCACCTCTAAATATCCCCTATTTAATGGGTCAAATTATGCTTTCTGGAGTGTCAAAATGAAGACTTACACAATGTCACTTGGGTTTAACATATGGAAATTAGTTGACAATGGCTATAATATTCTAGCTACACCTCCTACAGATATAGCAGGAAAGAAATAATTTAAAAGAAATTCTAAATCCATAAATGCATGAATGCAATTCTCTGTGGACTAGGTGAGGTTGAGTTCATAAAGGTCATATAGTGTACTACAACCAAGGAAATGTGGGACAAATTGCAGACTATATGCCAAAGAGATGGTAAGGTAAAAATTTCAAAGTTATAGACTTACCATGCTCAGTTTGAAAGCATGAAAATGAAGGAAGGTGAAAATGTTGCTTCATACTTGCAAATAATGGATGAGGTTATAAATATGATCAAAGCCTTAGGAAAAATTTAAAAGAGAGGGTGGTTGTTCAATAGGTGTTGAGATCTCTATCCTCAAAATTTGATTCCAAAGTTTCGGCAATAGAGGAAGCCAAGGATTTAACCACCTTAACAATGGATGATCTCCATGAAATTTTAACTGCAAAGACAATTAAGAAAGAGGTATCCTTTAAGGTTGATAAGGAATCACATGCCAAGAAGAGTAAATTTGAGGCTAGCATGGAGATAGATGATGAGAAGATGGAAGCCATGTTTGTGAGGAAGCTGAAAAGAGGATCGAGCAAGTATAAGGGCAAGTTGTCATTTAAATGCTTCAAGTGTGGAAAAGTTGGTCATTTTGCTACAAAATGTCCTAGAAAACACAAGAAGGATCATGATGATGAAGAATATTCCCAAAGGAAAAATAAGAAGTTCAAGAAGCAAGGGGCGAGAAGAAATACTTCAAAAACAAAAATAAATTCTACACATAAGAAGGTTCAAGCTCCTCTCAGACAAGTGACTTCAGCAAATCTAAGAGTGATGATGAAGGGACTCAAGCTAAAACATTGTTCATGGCTATGGAAGTATCTTCTACAGGCGATTCAAAAGGAAAAATAAAGATTGAATATGAAAGTTGAGATGAAGAAGAGGCGGAAGTTAACCTTGAAATTGAATTAATTAGTTCTTTAAAAGAGTTGAAACATCAAATAAAGAAGAATTAGAAATTGAAATTGATGGTGAAATAATATGAAGGAAAAATCAGTCTCCTTAAGGAGAAACAAAACAAAGAATCCCAAGAACATGAAGATATGGTTAAGGAATTTGAGGCACAAATAAATTTTATTGAAGAATCCTTCAACAACAAGGAAGAAGAGCACATAAAGCTCAAATTTGAAATGGAGCTGCTGCAAACTGAATTGGATCAGACCTCTACCAAATTTAAGACCTATCACAAGTTTGAAAATAACTCAACTGATCTAGCTGATCTTCTAGACAATCAAAGAGATGCCAATAACAAATATGGTTTGGGATTTTAGGAGAATAATGAGGATGATAAATCAATAGGAAATAAGATCACCAAGACAACTCAAAAACCTCCTAAAGCTAAGAGAGATAATTTTAGGAAGAGACATCATTTAGGAAAACAACATCATGCTATTAGGTATGCTCATTCATTTTATGGATAATTTTTCATGTAATTAATTTTGTCACAAAGCCTCAAAATGTAGAATTCATTCTAAAGGACGTGGTAGACATCTTAAATTTTACCATTTGAGAAGAATGGATGAGCTAATTTGATACAACTGCAAAAAGTATGGACACAGCCAAATTATATTATCAAAGACCTCAAATGTAGAGTAAGAAGGTTTACATGGTTAAATCAGATCCTACAAATGCAAAAGATCAAGGATTGATAGCCCAAACTTCCTTTCATTCTTAGAGTGAAGACATGGAGTGGTATATTGTCAGTCAGTGTTCTAGCCACATGACAGGAAAAAGAGTAAGTTTATATCTCTAGAGGAAAATGATTCTGGTACAGTGAGATTTAGAGACAATACCTTGGATAATATTGTGGGAAAAGGTAAGCTAATTTTTTACAATGGAAAAATCATCACTAAAAATGTGTTGTATGTTGAGGGATTGAAGGACAATATATTGAGTGTCAGTCAAATGTGTAAATAGGGATATATAGTATTGTTTCATGACAAGGGATGTGACATAAAGAAATAAAAATTAGGTAAGGCAATTGGAAAGGCAAAGAGAACCAAAAATAATATGTATGTTTTAAAGGAGGTAAAAAAATAAAAATGCTTCACTAGTAAAGTGGATGAGAGTTGGTTTTGGCATAGAATTCTAAGACATTTAAAATTTGATAATCTTGTCATAATTAGATCTATGGGCTGTGTAAGGAACATGCCTAATATCAGCAACCCAGTTGATAATATTTTTACTACATGCATTCATTGGAACTTGACTAAGAAAAGTTCCAATACAAAAGAATACTCCACTACACAACCTGTAGAGTTGATACACACTAGTCTTGTAGGACCAACCAGAACTAAAAGCATGCAAGGAGATAGTTATTTCATGTTGTTGATTGATGATTTTACAAGGATGACATGGGTTTCATTCCTCAAAGAAAATTCAGAGGCACTAGAAGAAATATTTAAAGTATTCAAAGCACTAGTGGAAAATGAAATGAATGTCAAAATAAAGAGTTTAAGGTTTGACAGAGGAGATTTTTGGAAAGATGAATTTGATAAATTTTGTGAGACTCATAGAATAATAAGACGTTTATCATCTACAAGGACACTTCAACAAAATGTGGTAGTAGAAAGAAATAACATGACTATATAAGAAATCGCTAGAACTATGCTCAGTGAATCAAAATTGCTTAATGGATACTTGAGAGAAGTAATTGGTACAATAGTATATATTTTAAATAGGTCTCAAATCAAATTTAATCACAAGAAGACATCATATGAGTTTTGGAAAGGAAAACTTGCAAGTGTGAATAACCTTAGAGTCTTTGGAGGCAAGTGTTATATCAAGAGATATGATGATATTTTGGGTAAATTTGATTCAAGGTTTGATGAAGGCATATTTTTAGGCTACTTAGTTGTTATTTCAGCATATAGATGCTATAATAAGAGCCAACATAATATTGTTGATAGTACTAATGTCACAATTGATTAATCTTATCCAAAGAAGGTCATATGTCATCCCAAAAAGACTCAAACGGTTACAAATCAGGATGATGAAGAAATTTCAGAAGTTGAACATGAAGAAGAAGATGAAGAAGAAGAGATGCATGATACTAAGGCACCTTCAAAGCAGGTTAAGAGAGACCATCCTTCAATTAAAATCATAGGAAATAAAGAAGTAGGTATCTAAACAAGAAGAAGGCTAAAAATTTCTCAAAATCAAGAAGATCTTAGTCTCCTATCCAAAATAAAACCAAAGAATGTCATGGAGGCTAATAAGGACCAGAATTGGGTGAAAGAAATGAATGAAGAGTTGGACCAAATTGAAAATAATGAAACATGGGAGCTGGTACCTAGGCCAAAGGACAAAAACATTATTGGAACCAAGTGGGTGTTCAGAAACAAACTGAATGAAAAAGGTGAAGTTACTAGAAATTAGGCAAGGCTGGTTTGTAAGGGATATGCTCAGGCGGAAGGAGTATATTTTTATGAGACATTTGCTCATATGGCTAGGATGGAAGCCATTAGATTTTTCTTAGCATATGCAGCACACAAAGGATTCAAAGTATAACAAATGGACGTGAAATCTGAATTTCTCAATGGGCATTTGAATGAGCAGATTTACATAGAGCAACCAGATGGTTTTTGTCTTACAAAGGACATGGATTATGTGTGTAGACTGAAAAAGGAACTTTATGGGCTCAAACAAGCACCTAGAGCTTAGTATAACAAGATTGACAAGTACCTAATTGAGAAAGGATTCAGAAAAGGTGTAGTTGATAGCAACTTATACATAAAAGAAGAATAAGAACACCTGTTGATTTTTGTTGTCTATGTAGATGATATCATATTTGGGAGAAATAAAGAGAGCATGTCACATGGTTTCTCAAAGGTAATGAAAAAAGGAGTTTGAAATGCCAATGTTAGGTGAACTCTCATTATTTTTAGGGATGCAAATTCTTCAAAACAAAGAACAGATCTTTATTTCATAAATAAAGTACATCAAAGAAATGCTCAAAATATTTCAGATGCAATATTGTAAGCCAGTAAGCACTCCCATGAGTTTAGGATGTAAACTCAACATGGAAGATAGCTAACCAAAGGTAAATCAGACCCTATATAGATCCATAATAGGAAGCCATCTGTATTCAATAGCATCTAGACCTGACATCATGCAGGAAGTTGGTTTGGTTGAGATATTTCAAGAATAACCAAGGGAATTTCATCTCCAAGAATTCAAAATAATCTTCAGGTATCTCATGGGGACATTTTATTATGGTGTGTGGTATCTTAAGTGCATTTAATTCCATATTAAAGCTTTTACAAATGTTGATTGGGTAGGCATCATTGATGATAGGAAAATCACAACTGATGGAGAATTCTTTGCAAGTAAGTTCCTTGTTTCATGGTTAAGTAAGAAGCAATATCTTGTAGCTCTTTCTACTTATGAAGCTAAGTATGTTACAGTAGCCATCTATTGTACACAAGTAATGTGGATGAAGAAAACTCTTGAATATTATAAAATTAAAAGTGAATGACCTATTCCTCTATATTGTGATAGCACAAGTGTTATAGGTGTCTCAAAGATGACAATAATACATTCTAAAACAAAACACATACCCATTAAGTATCACTTTTTGAGAGAATGAGTTAATGAGAAAAGAATAATGCTTGAACATGAGTCTAAAAAGGAAGAAGTAGCCAATATAATTACTAAACCTCTACCAAGAGCAGCTTTCAAATAGTTAAGGCATAAATTGGGGGTAAGATCAGCCCCTAGCAGTCACTAAAGATCACAGAATGATAAGGAGAGAAGCTCAAGTGCCAAAGTTGCTCCAAGAAGGCTCAAGTTACATCTAGATAGGGGGAGTTAATTCTATAACCCAAGGCACAAGTCAAAATTTTCATAAAAGGATTTTGTAGAAATTAAAAGGGCTGAATTTCAAAGGGGAGTTTTGTAAATGTTTGATGTAGAAAGGCTTGCAGGTGATTTTTTTTAATCAAGAAAAAGAGAAACATCTTTCCAGGGGAGAATATTGAGGTAAGATTGTGTTTTATCATGTTTTTCTTTCATACTAATCATGTTGTTATATGTGTGTACCTTTGTCATATATTTTAAAGGGGGAGATAGTGCGACAAAAATAAGAATTCATTGGACTTCATTGGTTTCCATATCTAAAGATGTTGGTGTATTAGCTTGCCATCAAAGTTTCTAAGTTTTTTGTCATCAATGATAGAGCGGGAGATTGTTGAACCATGTTACATTGATTGGTGTTATCATTGATGTCAATGGAAAAATGATGACTGAAATGTCATACAGATATGTGTCTGATAGTGATGTGCAGTGGTCTATGAGATTTCAGGATGGTTCTAGACTGGTTTCAGAATGTACTGACTAGAAGAAATGAGATTAACGTATACCTAAGGTTTGAAAAAAATATTTCTATTTATATAAGATATTTTGGTGATGGTGAAGGTATTGGTCTTTGAAAAATTGAGGAGAACTTTTGAACGAGACAAAATTTGAGTAATTTGGAGATCTCTGAAGAAATTTATGGTTGTTCAAATTATTAAGGTCGTGTTAAATGATAAAAAGTAGACACATTTGAAAAAAAGGGACACACGGCCAAAGATGGATATGACATGTGGTCGAAGATGGATAAGACACATGGTGAAAATCAAAGAAAACAAATGATCACATGTCAAATTTCCAGAAAGCTCCTAAGCAAATGTTCTCGATGGATGTAAGGTTTGCAGAATTAACTAAATGCAATAGCTTTTCTTGTCTGAGAAAGGTTAAAAATTAAATAGGATCATTGGACCAAGCAGAGGACACCTCTTAGTGTTAATCTAATGGCTGAAGGTAGACACATGGTAGGAATCCTCCATATTTTTTAGAGATGGCTCCAACCAGACGTAAAGTCTCCAAAATGAGTCCATTTTTATGGCATTTTGGGTCTGTGATGAATTAGATAAAAGGCAGGTCAGCATAAGTCACCATGCTTCATGCATCCCCACTCCTAAAATCTGACAGACACATGGTGAGACAGGGTTAGATAAATCTTCGGGTCCGTACAGTAGTTGCAAATAAAGGAAGTAAGTTGCGACAAAAATAAATTTGGTATGACACCATGAAATGTGAAGACATGTGGATCTACTTTATTGTATTAATGTTTACATTTTCAATAAATTCCTTGTAATTTAAAGTGAATTGTGAAGTAAATGCGGAGCTATTTCATTGGCTCATGTTTCTTGACAAGGAAGATAGAGTCAGCACATTAGAGAGAAACATGATAGAATAAGGAGATGATAGTTGTCGTAATAGTAATGGCACTTAAGGCTGGAACAAGTCAAATAATTTTTTAGTATGACAAGCCCATCTATGACCATGGTAGCGACTTTAAAGTTGGAAAATTCATAGAATCTCAGGATTACACCAATAAAATTTCTTGAAATTTTGAACTTAACTTTTTCTAAGGGTCGTGGATGCGTTGCACAAGAAAATAGGTTGATTCATTTCAAAATAAAGGATAAATTTGTGACAGAAGTTTGTCTCAGTCAGGAAAGTCTATGAAGAATCTCAAAATCCATGGAACATGAAATATCAGTAATCGAAGTGAAGGATCTCATGGAGAAGCTCAAAAGTTAGTTGCATGGAGTAACTAAACAAGTGCCACTTGTCAATCTGTAAACTCCAAGTTCTTTGAGATCTTCTGTCAGAAGGAATAATGGTCATATGAAGAGCCACTAAACTTGAAATGTCAAAGTCATTTTTTCCTGTCCATTTAAGCTCAATCTTCAAGCATGTAAGATGTTGTTGCTAAGTGCAAAGTTATTACTGCAGAGAATATAAGAAGGGTGTTAGTGTGTTGAAACAATAAAAAATTGAGAAGAGAAGAGAATATGATGAGTGACTTGAAGAAGTGGTCATAATCAGTTGTGGAAGAAAAAACTGTAAAGTGATTAGACTTTTTGAAAAAATATGAGTTGTAGCTCAACATGTGGAGATTTTTAGCTTCCATGTAAGTTGTAGCTTACTAAAGGTCAGTTGTAGCTGTACCAAATTTGGGAGTTGAAGCTTCCAACCAAGTTAAATCTTGTAAAATATTGGGTAGTAGCTTGGTTAAATTTTGGAGTTATAGTTCCAGGTAGAGTCAAAACTCAACCATGAAATCATGTAACATTTGTAGGACACTTCTATCCTAATTCTAGTACTTGGTTTTAGTGGTTTTTTTCCCTAATGGGTTTCCCACATTAAATTTGGTCTTTGTATGTGTTCATGAATGTTTCATTTCTCTTCTCTCTCATAGTTGAATATGCATGATGATCACAGCTAAGATTATTTAAAAATTTAGGTGATTGGAAAATTATGAATTACACAAAATTTTAATAAGCACTGATTCACCCCCCTCTCAATGCCTATATTTCTAACAAAATGGACCCATGTAGTTTGGTCATGTACCAAAACAGCTAAACAAGCCAAAATAGACTCAAGACGCCCTCACCAAGCTCATCAAATACCTCCAAAAACATCACCATAGTTATTCAATCATCCAAATTCCTCATTCATGTCAAACATATCATAAAAAATCATCCATGTTCGTATATTACCTTACACCAATAATTTTATTCATAACTCTATGAAGTAGGATCATTTCCTACTCAAAATAGTTATTTCCAAGAATCAGTCTTCACAAACCAAGCTCTATATTACTCAATAACACATCAAATATGTTATGTAACCACTCATTTTAAATATACTGACCTTTATAACACATCCATTCTTGTTATACCTCATGATACATCCAACAAAACAAACCATGCACCTCTTTTCCTCTTCACCAAACTGAACTACCCATAAATCAGTTTTGGAAACTCAACCGATTTGAACCCTTTTTGTCACTTTCAAGACTTATAAATTCCTTCACTAAGAAAAAATTCATCCCTCTTCACTCTACAATGGATAGAAAGCATCAACTAATCCAAAACATGAGGCTTTTACATCCATCTTCTAGCCAAAGCAGTCATGTTCTGAATCAATCAAACTAGGTCTACACAAACTAAGTTGGTTAACCTATCAAAACACCTCATCAAAATATAAACCATATATCATTAGAAATATATCTAAATATAATTTCCATAACATATTACATTTTCTTCCAACTTCAAGTAGAAGGCCTTCAACCAACTCAATATCTACAATTGCTCAAAACTACATTTACAACCCCAAAAACCAATATACAAAAATAGGACATACTTTTCCCTCTAGGAATTCAACCATGACCTAAAAATATCATGGAGATCTATTACAACTCCCAAGCTTCAATCATTGGTGATTTATTCAATGCCTTCAATGGACAACTTTGCCACAAACTGAAAATCTTCATAAATTAGCTTGTTTGAATGGGGCCCACATACTATCACAAGTTCTACCATACTATTATGGAAATTTGGAGGAGTCCTCTATAACATCCAATCATAAATTTTTCAAAATCAATCAAATCTGGACCGTACAAGAAATTTTCTCCAATTCACTTTTGAACGAGGGTTTAACTAGGGTTTCAAACCACTTTACCTACTTAACGATTGTTCATAAAAACCAAACGATTATATGACCTCATTATTTTTTTTAAAAACTCTTATATAAATTTAAAATTTTCCTCCAAAACCTATGGGTCACATACAAATCACACAATTCATAATGAGCATTTGAATTTCACAATTCGATTTGGATTTACCTTCTTCTCAACAATGTTTTAGTCTAATGCTCATAAATTGCAAAATTATCATCATGGAAATATTAAAAAACTTCCACAACACCATGACATACCCTATAAACATATCCAATCATCATGAATTCATAAATAGCTCTGCATCTCCATGACCCATCTCATTTTCATGACTAGACCTTAGTGTTTTGCATGTTCTAAGCCAAAACTGAGTATAAGAACATCATAACTCATCATGTGGCCTCTCTAAAAGGCCCTAAAAACCTTGGCATATCATTTTTCACTCACCTAAATGCTTTCATGAGCTCACATGGCTCTATAACTCACTGTTATGCTCTAATTGGCCTCCAAACACCTAGGCTAGGTCTATATGAGCACCTACAACTGATTCTTCCAACTATACATGCACTCTGAAACTCATGTGAGTGTTTAAAATCTATATTTTTCATGATCTTCAGTCCTCTACCATGTTCCTCAAGTAACCAAGCAGCTCAAACCATCATGCACTATCACCTAGACTAGCTAGGTCACCTGACTAGGCTTGCTAGACCAAGCCATTCTCACCTTGTCCACTCATGCCATCATGATGAACACCTTCTAGAAATCCTCCATCATCCTCTTTTTCATTATTGATATTTTACATCAATGACAACACCTAAACTCACACATGTTAACATTTGGGACAATGGTCAACTCTTCATTAGAAGTTGTGGTAGTTGAGGTTTTTTTATTTTGCAATAGCTTCGTCATTGATCTCGATAGAAATTACATTTTCATCAATTAATTCTTGTAAATACTAGAAAATTCACACACATCTATCTGCTTGATGGCTTCAATGTGATGGAATTCACAGTATTTATTGCTTTTATAACAATATGGCTTAGGTTCCTTTTCGACAAAGGGTTTTATAATTGGATATTTCATCATTCTAGCCTTTATAAATTAATGAAAAACACTATAGATACTCTCTCTGAGGGTTATAAACTGACATTTAAATTTGCATGGATTAATGTCTTTTCTAGGTTGTATGATTGGATTTTTGGTTGATTGTTCACTAAGGTGTGAAGCCACATGAGAGATTTTTTTTCGTCTCAGTAAGTGTTTTGAGTAACTTGTCATTTTATGTCTTTCATGAATCCATAATTTTTTAAATATGGAGAGAACAAATAAAGTTTGATAGACTACTCAACCCTTTGGAAAGTGAATATTAAGATGGAAGAGTGAGAAGATGAATATGGGTTACTCTCCCCTTTACAAAGCTAATGTAAATATGGAAGAGCAAGAAGTTCTAAGATTTGACAACTTGACCCTTAGCAAAATTAATTCTAAAATGGAGGAGGTGAAAAGGTTAGTTTCTCGACTCTTAACAAAATGAGTGTTAAGATAGAAGGAACTAAAAGGGATTAGATGTTCTCAACTCTTTAACATAGATGAATGTTAAAATAGAATAGACTTAATAAGGCATGTTGATAAACTCTTAACAAAATGAGTGTTAAGAGAGACTAAAAGATTAGAAAGGTCAACTCTTAAAAAAATGAGTGTTAAGAGAAATGAATGAGTGTGACTTCACAACACTTTACAAAATGAGAAGTGTTAAGGTAGAAGAAGGGATTAAAATGTTAGTTTAGAAGACTCTTTAAAAAATGAGTGCTAAGAGAGATGAAAAGGTCAGAAAGGTTTCTGTAAACCTTTAGAAATTGAATTTAAAGAGGGAAGAGGTGAAAGAGGTTGGCTTTCTCAACTTTTGAAAAAAATTATTGTTACAAGACAAGACTTGAAATGATGCTAAAAAATATCAATTATTAATAAAATAAACTATTAAGAGGGAAGATACTTAGAAAGATAATGAAGGTTCTCAACTCTTAACAAGATGATTTTCAAGAGATGAGACTTAGAGATATGATGAGAAATTCTCAACTCTTAGAAAAATAAGTGTGAAAAGAAGAGACTTGAAAACACGATAAAAAAATGCTCAACTCTTAACAAAAGGAGTGTTAAAATAAGAGACTTAGGAAACACGATGAAAATGCTCAATTCTTAACAAAATTATTGTTAAGAATGAAGAGACTAAGACAAATGATTGAGTATGCTCCAATCTTAACGAGATGGATTTTAAGAGGGGAGAAAAACTAAATGAAGGAAAGCACTCAAATAATGAAAAATTTGAATATCGAAACTAGAAGTGAAGAAATGATGATAAAATGGTCTAAATCTCACAAAATTGGATATAAAAGATGAAGAAAAAGTGATTTATTAAGGATATCAAATTAAAGATAGGTGAATTATTTATAAAGAGAGGAGGGAATAAATATTAATATGTCAAAAAGTGAACAAATTGAATGTGAAATTTTACGACGTAAGATGGTGAATGCCTAAATTTCAACAATGTAATGTTAAACTAAAGACTTACGTAAAATGAAAGATCAAGGTGATCACGATGGTGCTTGATCACAATAAAGTGAGTATCATGATTTCAAAACTTATATGGGAGATGATCGTGTTTAAGTGTGAATACGAATTTCCACAATTCAAGACTTAAATTTTTTTTACAAAGTGATAAGATGGATGAGAGCGAAAATGTGATAATATATAATCTCACAAAGAAAAGGATGTGAAATAAAAACTTTATAAGATAGAAAGAAAGAGTATGAAAGATATAAAAGATGGAACAAAAGCTTCGTGATGTAGAACAAATGAATATTTTAAAGGAAAGAAAGTAGAATAAAAAAACTTTTGTAAAATGTAGAACAAATGAGAAAGATGTTTTGTCTAAGTTGGCTTCTACCTTAGATTGGTTTGGTTAAGGTGTGGCTTCCTAGAATAAGTTCTCTCTCTATGTGTTAGCAATATATCCGAACTAGCATAGTACTATTACTAGTTTTCGAGTTTACTTTACCCCCTTTGATGCAATGATAAAATATCTTACTCAAATGAATCACACCGGGGTCACCACTATGGATATATGTAACTCTAATATCATAATAGGTGTACTAGTGAAGTGGGTAGAGGCTCTTGTTTCATCATCCAATACACTAAAGGTGTCGACTACTTTGGGGTTCTTTTGGTTCTTCTCAAATGATTTTTTGACCCCCTTTTCAAGTACTTCACAGAGTTATGTTGGAAGAAGGGTATGATTTTTTGACCCTTCTTCCAACATAACTCTGTGAAGTACTTGAAAAGGGGTCAAAAAATCATTTGAGAAGAACCAAAAGAACCCCAAAGTAGTCGACACCTTTAGTGTATTGGATGATGAAACAAGAGCCTCTACCCACTTCACGAGTACACCTATTATGATATTAGAGTTACATATATCCATAGTGGTGACCCCGGTGTGATTCATTTGAGTAAGATATTTTATCATTGCATCAAAGGGGGTAAAGTAAACTCGAAAACTAGTAATAGTACTATGCTAGTTCGGATATATTGCTAACACATAGAGAGAGAACTTATTCTAGGAAGCCACACCTTAACCAAACCAATCTAAGGTAGAAGCCAACTTAGACAAAACATCTTTCTCATTTGTTCTACATTTTACAAAAGTTTTTTTATTCTACTTTCTTTCCTTTAAAATATTCATTTGTTCTACATCGCGAAGCTTTTGTTCCATATTTTATATCTTTCATACTCTTTCTTTCTATCTTATAAAGTTTTTATTTCACATCCTTTTCTTTGTGAGATTATATATTATCACATTTTCTCTCTCATCCATCTTATCACTTTGTAAAAAAATTTAAGTCTTGAATTGTGGAAATTCGTATTCACACTTAAACACGATCACTTAAACACGATCATCTCCCATATAAGTCTTGAAATCATGATACTCACTTTATCGTGATCAAGCACCATCGTGATCAACCTTGATCTTTCATTTTCATAAGGTCTTTAGTTTAACATTACATTGTTGAAATTTAGGCATTCACCATCTTACGTCGTAAAATTTCACATTCAATTTGTTCACTTTTTGACATATTAATATTTATTCCCTCCTCTCTTTTTAGAGTTGGTCCTATAAAAAGGATTAGTAAATTTTTCCTGCGATAAATAAAACATCAGAAAATATGAAAAAACAAACAACAAAAACTCGTGTTTCTGATTTTGAAGATTGTTTATACAGCGCAATAAAAGAGCATGCACATGGTTTTGATGAGATTAGTCTCACAAATATGAAAAATTATTTACAAGATGTAAGAAAAACTTCACACAAATCCTTGGTTACAGTGCAAGAACAATTAAACGTTTACAAAATGACTTAAAAATTGGAGTTGAATGGGACAAAAAAATGTCCAATAACACTACATTAACAAGTTTTGCAATTAGTTTAAGTAAGCAAAATTATGAAAAATAATGAAAGGTCCTAATTAGTTAAAAGAAACCTAATTAATTAAAATAAAATAATCAATTTTGCAAAGAAACTAATGAAGTCCTTAATTAATAAGAATATAATTAGATTATTTTAAAAGTAATAGAAAAAAGAAAAGAAAGTTGGAATAAATAAAAAACACTAATAAAAACAACTAAAGTTTATACCTAAGTTAAAAGTTAAAGGAGATTAAATAAAACATGATCTAAGTTAAACTTAAGTTAAAATTACCCTAATTATATAGTCATGAATAAAAGAAAATCCCTATAATGTAAAGTGTCGTATGCATGAGGAGGCCGCAGTTTTGCTTGAGATTGAGGGAAGAGCTCTGGTTTATTTGTAGGGGACTCATATGAGGGATCACAAGAGGAGGTTGAGATGAGGTGTGTAGGGTTGTGAGGGGAAATAGATCGGTGGTAACTCGGTAATAGAGGATCCAAGACACATGGTGGAGAGAGGGGGTTAGCTCGTAGGTCGAGGTGGAGATCTGGTTCAGGCCCTATGTGGAGGACGGTTGTGAAAATAATGTGTGGAGGTAGCATAATGCACATGTGGTGGTGGTTAGGTGGTAATTATGACAGTAGTGTAGTGGGTTTAGAAATGGGGTTGGCATTGGGTGGATCTAGGGTGATTCAGGTATGCAATATAGGGAGGGGTGAGTAGGTAGAGATGTAGATAGGATCCATGTTGGGATCATCTCAGTCAATTCAGAGTCGAGTTAGGCTAGGCTAGGTTAGGTCGAGGGGAGGGGAGTCGGGAAGATAGCTTGATGAGCTAGCTATAGCTTGATGAGCTAGCTCCCAAGATACAAGGGATATTTGGGTGAGCGAGGGGTAGCTTAGGCTAGTATTTAGAAAAGGGATGGGGTAATTAAGTCAAGATTCTAAGTTGGGCTATGAGGGGATATCTCTCCAAGTTGGGGAAGAGTGATTTAAGGGGAGAAAATGGGGTGTGTGAGGAGTTAGCAAGGAGCTAAGAGTGCATGGTGAGAAATAGTTACAGAATTCTAGAGAGTAGATAGAAGAGATCTAAGGAGTTAGGGGATAGGGGGTAGGGTAGAGAATAAACCACCAATTTCATAACCCTACCAAATTTAATTGCAACTTGCTAAATTTAGGGGCATTCCAAAATTTGAGCGACTAAAAATTACCAGACAATGAAATATAAATGAAATTATGCAAACGTATCAATATCTCTCTTGTAAATTTCTTGAAAACCTCAAGAATATTTGTGAATCACTTGGGATTTTGAAATTATTAAAATGTACAATTATGGGTGCTCTTGATCGATTCTCCAAAACATGATTGCAATGCTACGATCTTGGATACACCAAGATGTGGATGTCAAATTAACAGAAGTTAGATATATTTTTCATAAGCTTCTAGGGATTCTTTGGGGATATTTACAAAGGAAATGGCCTACTTTTATAGCTAAGGATGAGGCCATGGATATTGGATCAGATTTTGACTAAGCTTCAGGTCATAATTATAATTACTTGAAATAACAAGTCAACTTAGCATGTGTAGTTGTAGCTTTGAAGGGGCAATGGACACTTAGGAAGGTGGTTTTTCGTGTAATTTTAATTACCCCCAACTTAATAGGATTCTAGAAGTGTATTTAACTAGAATAGGGAAGTGGATTCCAAGTGGAGTTAACTTGGATAGTGGAGTGACAGTTCAATAGGAAAATAGATGTATTTTCCTAATTAAGTAACTAATTTTATTAGCTACAATGTGCAAAGACAATTAATCAACATTTATTTACTAAATGATAATTAAATTATCTAAAGTGTGTTACGGACTAATTTAATTAATCACAAGGAATGAATCTACATGAATTAATTAATTTAATTAATCAATCATAAGGGGATGAATAACATGATGTGAACTCCTTATCTGTTGAATCAATCATAAGGGGATGAATAACATGATGTAGTAATCTAACCATAAATTTCCCACATTATCTATTGAATTCCTTGGAGAATTCTATTTTATAAGTCCAAAATCATACTCGGGTTATACCCCTGCACCAGGGTTTGATTCTGCTCATCCATCATCATTGTATCTCTTGCTCTCACCCTTTGCCTACTCCCCCTGTTATTCTCCCTATCCCTGCCAACAAAGGTCTGGATTCTGCTACTTCTAGCAGAAATATGAAAGGAAAAAAGGCTAAGGTTTCCCTGCCTTCTTCAAAAAGGATTCTACGTAGCCATAGGGATATTGAACTTGCCGAAAACTTATTTCATATCAGTAAACCTATTGACGAATGCAGATATGTGGATCTTCTTACCAAGGTTAGAAAGCTCGAAGAGTATGTTAAATACCTTAAAAATGCTACTAGGAATTTGGAAAAAACAAAAGGAAAGAGAAAATTACAAAATTCTGAGGACAATGATACTATTGCTGAGATTTTTAAGAAGCTCTTGTCACTTGATGCTAGGCTGGGCAATGTCAAGGGCCGTCACGACTGCATCATCTTTGTACTGAAAGAGGTTTATAATTTTATGGAGCAATACGTGAGAAGTGTTTGCAGTCTTAGTGGCATTCCAGATGACATCTAGGATTCTAATGAGACTCGTGACCTTGTATTTGCTCAGGCAGACATGAATGATCCTTCTCATGCCACGACCATTGTGCTATTCACCTCTCTTTAGAAAATTAAGGGCAAGATTGACAGGGCATTCAAATAGTGCATTGCCCAAGTGCCATTTAGTTGCTATGAAGTTGTTGTTTTTCAGAGATTTTGTTGTTGTTTTCTTGCTGGGATGCCCTTTTTTGGATCCCTCTTTGAAGTATTTTGGTCCTTTTGTTCTTCTTCGGATCTCTGTTTGGATGGATCTTTTTGTACTCACTTTACTGATATATCTAGCTTTTGAGCCTACATGTTTAAGGTGCTTAGCCTTTCTTAGTTGGGTTTTCTCCTTCTGGTATCTAGCTTCTTGAGCCTTTTTGTACTCAAGGTATAGTCCCTTTAAAACTATTTATCCTTAATAAAAAAACATGATGTGAACTGGGATAAACTGGAAACAAATATGTGATTTTGGGATGTCTATAGTATCCATGAGAGAAATAATTTATTTTTTGCAAGACTCTTCCAAACTCCTTATTTTTTAGGTGGGTCAAAGTAATTTTACATGAGGTGCTTATAGTTTTTTAAATAGATAGATTATTTCTATATGTTCTTGAATGGGAAATGTTTTTTTTATGTTTATTTAAGGTATCTTTTGTTTACACCTTTAACAACATGAATCTTTTTAGAAATTCGGATAAAGTAAACTCTCCCTTAACAAAATCATCCAAATGTACAAAATATGAAAAGTAAATGCTTATATTTTAAGATGCATTAATATGTATAAATAACCTACAAAATGTAAAGTTCTGGGAAAAAAGATATTTTTAAAATATAAAAATAAAGTGCAATAACATAAGAGGAAAAAGGGAAACATATTATGTAAAAAATAATCAATGTTTAAATAACATGTGTATATGTGGCAACTAAATGCTTATAGGCTTAATCTAAACTATTCTCACAAACAAGAAAAAAACCCATACTTTTGCCATAATCCATAACTAATATTATCTTAATGAAATGCTTCTAAAGACTAAATATGTAATAAACAAAGTTAACATCATTTTTTCAGAGACTAAATTTGTAATAAACAAATAATGAACAAGTTTTTAATGGAATGTTTGGATTGTAAAAGCTAATATCCACCAATACGATTCCCTTGTTTAGAAGGGAAATGTTAATCCTAGTGCTTTATGTATCAAATTTCAACTTTGGTCTATTATATATATGCATTTATTTTTTATTCTATTGGTCAAAATATTTTCCTAATCTAACTGTGAATTTTTAGTTTTAAAAAATGTAGTTTTCATTGCCAAATAAAAAGTGTCATATGAAATCCCATTTTTCAAGCTCTATAATTTGCATTATTTTTTTTAATTGAATAGAAAAATGAAATATTATCACCATTTTTACTTATATGCATGTGTTTGATACTCATTTTCCTTTGTTTTACAACCTCGCATTCACATCAAATGGTGGTATGTTGGTTCATTCTAAACATTTTATATTTTTATTTTTATAGAGACAAGAAATTTTCTAGACGTGATCAACTAGTTTCTAGCTCCACTGAGAAAGCATCAAAGGAAAAAAACATATATGAACCAAGTCTTCTATTTTTACAATTTTTTAAATATAAAAGTTTGGATTTGATTTGCTTGTTTTCTTGGGTGTATTTTAGGTAGCATACATTCAATGTGTGTGTGTGTGTTATGGGTATAGATAAGGGATATGCTATCAATTACTATGTTTTCCACCTAAAATATAACGTATGAAGGGCATACTCATTGCATATATATTATGTTTGTGAATCGGGTTTTGTAGATTCTACTAATAAGATGGATTTTACCATTTTAATCTTGGTCAGGCCATGTATTTATAGTTATAGTATTCTTTTAATTCTATTTTTCACATATATGCAATGCTTTTCAAGGAACCCAAGTGGGTCCTTTGTAATAGAAAGGGGTTTCCATTTTCAAGATAAGAGAACTTGTTATTGGAAAAAAACAAATTAGATAATTTTTTCTAAAAAATAGAAATACGTGAACTTGGAGAGACTTTTAGAGGCACCTAGTGAAATATTTTTCAGGCATAAGAATATAAATTGTGACATTTTGAATCTAGTTTCTAAATATGTAATTTTTTATAATACCTAGATGAGATAAATATGTGAAATTTACTCATTTACAACAAGTGAAATAATAAGTTTTTGTGAAAACATAAGAAAAGTGCATGTGTATGTAACACACTTTTTTGGAGAAAATGAATGAATTTTTAAATGAAATTTCATATAAGGATTCAAAAAATGTTGAAGATTGTTGAGAATAGTTTTTTCATTTTTTCAACTAATATAATAATTTTAAATGATTTTACAAGTCAAGAAAGTAGGAAAAATGAAAACACAAGTGTACGAAGCACAACTTTTTGATCTTAACTTCATATATTTGATTTTTTTAAATAATAACCAACTATGAGTAGATTTTTGAGATATAAGTTTTGTAATCCATTGGTTGATCGTCAAAAAAATTATTAAACTATTGGTAACACTAATGAATCAATCATAATGAGTTACATTATGTAGAAATTAAGTAGTAATTGAAAATAATAATTTAATTTTATTAAAAAAAACTAGATTCTCCCCTCTACAAACCCATATAATTTTTTTTTTAAAAATACATAAAGATGACAAATATTTTGTGCCTATGAAGGAAAATAAATGTTCAAAATCCTCCAAAAAGCCTTCTTGGTTGATCAAATGTAGGTCCAAACCTGAGGTTCAGAATCCCCTAGCCAAAATCCATGGTTGTTTAGGAGGGAAAACATTTAAAATTTTGAAAAAATAAAAAGGGTACACCCTTTATAAATGGTAATTGCAATTAATTATTTTTTCCATTCACCTACCACATTTGTAACTACATCTACAAAGGGTTTGCACACTTTTGTAAATGGCATAATTCCTTTGTAGAATTATAAAAAATCATAAAATTCATATTTCCTTTACCATTTTCATAACAAATTTTACACTTTACGGGTTCTGAACTAGACTCTGCACATGACAATCATTTGAATTTCTTCATTTTGTCTTATCTCAAACATCAAAATTGATCATTTTTGTTAGAATTTTGATATCCTTATTTAATTACAAAGCATAAATATTGACCATGGGGTCTGGTAGTCACCATCAAGATGAATTAAAGAGAAAACAAATGAAGAACTTGAAGTTCAAAGAGAAAAAGAAAAAAAAGACAAGCACTAAGAGAGAAATGAAAAAAGGTTCTAATGAAGGTCAAGGTACTTCTTCTATAACAAATAATGTTTCTATTGAGAATAACATGTCCAATTCAATAGAATTAAATTTAGAAACATCTTCAAGTGAGATTAGAGAAGAAATATATTTTCAAATGATGAAATTAAATATGTAGGACATGGTAATGAATTTATAATGAATGATGAAACACATGGAGAAACATGATGTAATGAAACATTTTATCCCTAATGAAGTTTTGGAGCATGATGATACAATGAATTTTCATGATGATAGTGATATGATCATATAATGACCTCAGTTGAACCCATTTTAAATGAAGAGAAATTTACTAGCCTATGTAGAGTTAGATGTTGACTTAAACACACATCCCCCTCCTATGGTTGAAGTAATAACACCAAAACATATAAAAATGATGTCTTATCTAGGCCCACCCCTCCATTTAAGATAATTGGAAAACACCAAGATATTTGATTGAAATAGATGAGAAGATATTAGAACCCATGGAAGGTAAAATGTCAAAATGTACAGCTAGATGTCATGCTAAACAAAGTATGGAACTATGCATTTGAGAAGAAAACACATACACAATGATGTCAATTATTTGTTGAAATTATGAAAAATAAATAAAATGAGGCATGTGATGCATACTTTAGGGTTGAGAACAAAGCAAACTAGAGGGAATAAATAATGCAATTGTAAAGAATCTAAGTGAAGCATTTAATTGAATAGGTAAAACTAGTTGAAATAAAGATAGTAATGATGCAAGATGAATATTAATTGAGGCTATTGTGAGTAAGGTAACAAGTACACATTGATTTGTAAGTGAAACAAGTACAACCCTAAAATTGAATAAGAAAACTTTATATATTTGTACAAAGAAGAACAATATTATATGATCCTTCAATCATGGAGTGTTGGGAATTTAGTGGTAGACCACAAATGAAAAGAAAAGGTATTAGTAGAAGCAACAAGACATTTGATTGAAAAAAATTGGCATTGAGAACACAAGGGTATTTCCTAATCTTAAAGATGTATTAAGAAGAAGAAAAGGAATAATTAAAATTTTGTGAGCCACATCCAAAACATTTCTTGGAAACAACCCAAATATAACTCTATAATAAGTTTCTTCAATAATATAAGGATCAATTGAGGATTAGCCAAAGGTCATTTGAGATGTGCAAGTCATTTTATGTCAAAATAAACCAAACATGCACCACTTGTTGTAAGGTCCATCATGAATTTTATATACATTTTGATGTTTTCTATTATATATGTTGTACTTTACATACTGACAATATTATGCATGAATGTAGGGTACCTTCTCCACCAAAATTTGCAAGAGAATTAGTCCTAAGTGTCTTTTATGTAAAAGACTTGATGGAAAATTTTATTTTTCCCCAAAAATGTGTAGATGGAACATGTAATAATTTTGGTAACTTGTCATGTTGGAGTGATTTCTACATGAGGAAATTACACATGAGTTTGGAAAGTAATTGGTTGATTTTAAGAAATACAAATATGTAAAGTATGCATTAAAATATAGACAAGATTCATCAAGATGTGAGTTGGTTACAACCCATGTACTTGTATCTGATTTCATAATAGAATTTACAACATTATTTACTAGTATGTAAGACACACACGATATCGATTTTTAGATGGGAAATTTAGGATATGCAAGGAAAAATTTTCAATTGGGACCATTATTTTAGTTGTATATTTTGCTGAAATTTATACATTACAACCAAAAAATGAGGTTCAATCCCATTACTATAATTCAATTCAAGTTTCTATTTTTGTACATATTACATTTAGACATGCACCTAATAATACAATGATGCTAGAAATATTTTGAGAGAGTAATACTTTTATATTAGTGATGACATATCACATTCCTTAGAGTTTGACCAAGGTTGCTTTTAGATGTTTTATGAATTTGAATGTCAAAGATATCATGTTTAATAAACACTATGTGCTTGGACAATTGTGCATCTCAGTTTAAGAATTTCTCCATGTTTATTGGTTGAGTAGGATGCATGTGAAGATTGAGTTCAACATTTTTAGAGTTTCTTTGAGATTTGGACATGAAAAGGGGAGCATGATGGTTTCAGATCATGTGTAAAAAGGACTTGCAAAAGAGAGAAGTTTAGTAAAATAATGGTGCAAAATTAATTGATGCTACAACTATTGTAGATTGGTATAGTTAAAATATTGTCAAGTGGATCAAAAAAATATTCTCATGTGAAAATATTTTTAGGTTAGTGAAGGAAGAAAGTAAGGCAATGTATGAAGATTGTAGCACATTAATTGGATTAAGTGATTTCCACTCATTTCGAAGCTATGATTCTAGTTCCTATAATATTTATACTAGGATCATGACATGATTTTTTTCAACTTGTATGAGATTTTGATTGGAATGAGTTTTTTAGTTAAAAGAATGGTTAATGAATGGTGTTATATGGCCCCTTAGCCTATGGAGATAGGTCAACCATCACAAGCATTAGGGGATAATGAAATGGCATCATCAACTGATTTTGAAGCACATCTTAAATCTTGTTGAAACTAAGTACAAAATTTTATAATAAAATTTTGCTTTAAATATTAGTGATATTTTACTTTTTGTAAATGTACAAAATATTGTGGTAACACTTTGAATGCAAGGCATGTTTTTGTAGTTGTTGCGGATGAAGAAAATGCGAGGAAGGAACAATTACTATAATTGTTTAATTGTGTAGAGTCGAAAAAAAATTAAATACAAGTGTCATAAATGAGAAGACCTAATTTTATCCTATTAATTTGTGGTTGTCACAGGAACTTGGCTTGGAAGATACTCTCATAAAAATCTACATCAATGGTTTCTTTAATACTTAAAACCCATAGGAAAATACTTCACTATTCAAATTTAGTTATTACTACAAATATTAAGTTGATTAAATTCATGTAAAATCTTATACAAAAAATATTTATGGAATTTTTTGAAGTTGATCATAAGTGATGCTTGAAACCCTTAAAGTGTTCAGTTAAAATCTCAAGAAGGTTTATTGGAATGACTTAACAAGGTTAGTTTTGAATTATTTTTATTTTTTGAACTAGTAAGGTTAACTTATACTTAAGTCTATGTATTCAAATTTTGAGAGAAGTTAAAATATGTCAAAAAAATTCCAAGTTTGTTTAGTTTTTGGTTGGACTTACATTCACAAGTTATCAGTACCCAAGATTAAACCATACCCAGGAAGGGAATGTTTATTGCAAGAAATTTCAAACCTATTACTTGAGAAAGGTTAAAATATGTAAACAAGTATTAGTGAGTTTCTAAGCATTGGTTTGGTGTTTTGGCATGGACTTACATTCACAAGTTAGTTGACTTTATATTGAACCCCACATAGAAAATGGCATGTTTATGTCCAAGAAATCTCAAACCTCTACTAGAGAGAGGTTTAATACGATAAATTTAGTAGGAAACTTGCCAAACACTCGATTTGGTGTTTTGGCATGGACTTATATTCAAGTATTAGTTTACTGAGTATTAAACCCTACCGAATAATGGCATGCCTATGCCAAAAATGATCAAACATAATCTTGTGAGGGTTAAAATACCAAAATGATTAGTTAAGTGATCAATAACACGGTTTGGTGTCTTGGTGTGGGATTACAATCACAAGTTGAGTTAACCAAAGCATATCTATGCCAAGCAATATTAAACCTCATCCTTGAAAGAGAGTTAAAATATGTTGAGAATATCCAAGCACACATTTTGGTGTATTTTGATTTGAAACTTACATTCACAAATTAGTTTGTTGATGAGATTGAACCCTACCCAAGAAGGTCATATTTATGGTCAAGAAATATCAAAGACTGTAGCTTCTTAGGAGAGGTTGAAATATGTCAAAAATTAGTAAACGACTTTCCAAGACACTGAGTTTGGTGTTTTGTCATGTACTTACATTCACAAATTATTTAACTAGAGATTGAACCCTACCTAAGAAGGACATGTATATGTCAATTAAATGTCAAATCTCTTTTTGGGAGAGGTTTAAATACATCAAAAAATAGTGACTCACCAAGCACCCGATTTGTTATTTTGGTGTGGGTACTTATGCAATTATTCAAAAATTATTTGACCTGAGATAGAACCCTAACTGAGAAGGGCATTTGACCTATGCTAAGAAATCTCAAACATCTCCTTGTTAAAATGACTAATGTTATCTTGCAAAGAGTTGCTTCTAGGTTTTGAGAAATACGTCAAAATTTTGAATGTTAAGAGGGTGTGAGCTAGTAAGTGACTTGTCAAGCACCTGCAGTTTAGTGTTTTGATGCCTAGGAATTACATTCACAAGTTAGTTTTAATTGACAATATTATTGTGAAATCAACCTCCTAAACTCAAGAAGCTTGTCACTTAGTCTTGTTCCAAGAATATAAAACCTCTCCTTGAAAGAGGTTTAACAACTATTATGCTCCTAAAATTCACTGTAGCTTCCATGTTTGGTTTTTTGGGGATCATGAACTTCAATCACATTAACAAGTTTTCTTGTTTATTTATGGTTGATGACCATACCCAGGAAGGCATGTCTCATGCCAAACAATCTCAAACCTCTCATTAGGAGAGGTTGAAATATATCACAAATAATCAAGTGACTCTCAAGTTATAGGTCAAGCACCCAATTTGGTGTTTTTGTGTGGATTTACAATTCACAAGTTTTGTTGACCTGATATTGAAAAATTATTCAAGAAGGGTATCCTCTCCTTGAAGAAGGGAATGTCTTCATCAAGAAATGTGAAACCTCTTCTTGAGAGATGTTTTTAATAAATCAAAATTAACCTTAGTGTCTTGCAAAGCACATGGTTTGGTGTTTTGGCATGTACTTGCATTTACAAATTATTTGACCTCAGAATGAACCCTACCCAATACGGGCATGTCTATCCAAAACTATATCAAACATCTGCTTGAGAGAGGTTAAAATATGTCAAAAATTAGTGACTCGCTAAGCACCCAATTTTTTTTGACATCGACTTACATTCACAAATTAGTTGACTTAAGAATGAACCCTACCTGGGAAGGGTATGTTTATGCCAAGCAATCTCAAACCTCTCCTTATGATAGGTTAAAATATGTCAAAAAATAATAAGTAACTCGTCAAGTACCCGGTTTGGTGTTTTGGCGTGGACTTACATTCACAAGTTAGATGACCCAAGATTGAACCCTACCCAATAAGGGCATGTCTATGTCAAGAAATATAAAACTTCTCCTTGAAAAAGGTTAAAATATGTCAAAAGTTAGTGACTCCCCAATCACCCGATTTGGTTTTTTGGCTAGACTTACATTCACATGTTAGTTGACCTGAGATTGAAGCTTACCTAGGAAGGGCATGTCTATACCAAGCAATATCATATCTTTACTTGAGATAGGTTAGAATACATCAAACTTTAATGACTCATTAATCACATAGTTTGGATTTTTTCATGGACTTACATTAAAAAATTAATTGACTTGAAAATGAATGCCCAAAAATTTCATGTCTTTGTCAAGCAATATCAAATCTCTCCTTGAGAGAGGTTAAAAATACATCCAAAAAATTTCAAACGCCTAATTTAGTATTTTTCATGGACTTAGGTCTTCACAATTTATTTGACCCAAGATTAAACCCTACGTAATAAGGTCATTTATATGTGAAAAAATATCAAACCTTTGCTTTAAAGAGGTTAAAATAAGTCAAAATTTAGTAAGTGATTCACCAAGCACCTAGTTTGGTGTTTTAGCATAGACTTTCATCATAAATTAGTTGACCTGAGGTTGAACCCTACCCAATAATTTCATATATATTCCAAAATATCAAACCTCTCCTTGAGATAAGTTAAAATACATCAAAAATTCTCCAAGCACCTAATTTAGTTTTTGGCATGGACTTACATTCACAAGTTAGTTGACCCAAGATTGAACCCTACCCAGGAAGGGCATGTTTATACCAAGAAATAACAAAATTTGTAACACCCCATGGAATCAATAGATCCCACAAATCCAAGGTGGTCTAGTAGACACTATTAGAGGAATTTTTCACTACCCAACCATCTTGGTCCTTCCCAGCTACATTGGTCAGGCAATGTCTCTTAAGATCCTTGAGAGTGAAAAATTGTCAAACTTTGACATGTGAGTTATTACAAACTATGGTAGCTAGTATCATCCCATATGAACCTATAAATCAAATCAAAAAAATTCTTATATTTCTCTTAGATGCAGGCACTTTTCTCACTAATGATAGTGAACAAAACACACTAAAAAGTATTAGTTTGAGTCAATGTTAGGGTGTCCAGGATGATATTTTGCAAACAAAACCCCATGACACCAAACTGATAGTTCCCACACATCTAGTGTGGAATGGTATACACTATTAAAGGTTTGATTTTTCTTCCCATACATCCTAGTCCTTCCATGGGTATATATGTGGAGAAACATCTCTCAAGAGTTCCCTATGAGTGAAAAATAGCAAAACTTTGACGGGAAATTTCTCAAAAAATATGGCACCTAAGAACATCCTCTCTGAACCTATAACTTGAAATCAAATCTTCCTAAAAAATAATCTCTCAATTTCTCTCATATCTAGGTAATTTTATTGTGGTTGTAGTGAATTCAACATGCCAAAAGTATAAATTTGAGTCAATGTTAGGGTGTATATGGTGTTATTTTACAAAAAAAATCTCATGACACTGAACTGGGAATTTTCCACACATCTTATTGGGCCAAGTAGATGCTATTATAGGCATCATTTTTCTTCCTAGAACCATCATTTTCCTTCCCAAATACATTGGTCAATGGTCAGGTGATGTCTCTTAAGAGTCTTAAGAGCAAAAACCTATCAAACTTTGACAAGAAAGTTCTCACAAACGGTGGCACAAAGGAATGTCTCATATAAACCTACATCTCGCCATCGAATCTATCTGCAAAATCATATCTTAGTTTCTCTCATAATTATGCATTTTCTTAAGGTGGGAATGAACCCAACATGCCAAAAAGCATCAGTTTAAGTCAGTGTTAAAGTGTCCAGGGTGATATTTTACAAACATCACCTAGTGGAACCAAATAGATAGCCCCCACACATTAGTGTGGGATGGTAGATGCTATCAAATATATATTTTACTACTCAACCATAAGGGTTCTTCTTGGCTACATTGGTTGAGTGATGTCTCTTAAGAGCCTTGAGAGTAAAAATTGTCAAACTTTGATCGGTAATTTATCATAAATTGTGGCACCTAGGAATATTTTGGATAAAACTACAACTCAATTTTAGGTCCCTCTATAAAATCCTCTCTCATTTCATCTCATCTCTTGTTGGTTTTCTTTTGGTGGAAGTAAACACACCATGTCAAGAAATGTCAATTTAACTCAATGTTAGGGTTTTCAGGGGGATATTTTATAAATGGAACCTCATGGCATTGAACTCATATTTCCCACATCTATGTGTGTTGGTATACACTATCAAGGCATAGTTTTTTCCCAATCATCCAAGTCCTTCTTGACCACATCAATCAAGTGATGTCCCTTAAGAGCCATGAAGGAAAAAAATTATCAAACTTTGACGAGAAATTTATCACAAACTGTAGCACCTGGGAATGTCTTCTTTAAACCTGCAACTCAAATTTGGGTCCCTCTACAAATATATCTCTCGAATCTAGCTAGTTTTCTTATAGTGGTAGAGAACACAATATGCCAAAAAGTGTCAATTTGAGTCAGTATTAGGGTGTTCAGGGCGATATTTTACAAATATAACCTTATGGCACAAAACCAAAAATTCCCATATGTCTAGGTGGGTTAGATGATATCAAATGCATCATTTTTTCCAACCACCATGGTCCTTCTCGACTCCATCAGTCAAGTGACATCTCTTAAGATCCCTAAGAGTAAAAAATTGTTAAAATTTGACGGGAAAGTTATCACAAACCATGGCACTTAGGAATGTCCTATCTGAACCTACAGCTTAGCATTTGGTCCCTATATAAATCAATTTTTTATTTTCTCTCCTCTCAGGGAATTTTTCTTGTAGTGGCAACGAACACAACGTGTTAAAAAACATCAATTTAAGTCATTTTTATGGTGTTCAAGGTGATATTTTACAAATGGCACTGAACTAGGAATTGCCACATGTTTTCATGGGCTAGTAGATTTTATCATAGGCATCATTTTTCTCCCCAACCATCATGTACCTTCCCAAATACATCGGTCGAGTGACGTCTCTTAAGATCCCTAAGAGGAAAAATTTTCAAACTTTCACAAGAAAGTTCTAACAAACCGTAAGACCTGGGAATATCTCGTATAAACCTACATATCATAATTAGTTCCCTCTAAAAATACTCTCTCGATCTATCTTAGCTCTGAGCAGTTTCTCATGGTAGCAATGAATGCAACGCACTAGAAAGAGTCAGTTTAAGTCAATGTTAGGGTGTTTAGGGAACTGAACTAACAGTACCCACACATCCAAGTGGGCTAGAATATTCTATCGAAGGAATATTTTTTCTACCTAACCATGTCAATCTTTCCTACTACATTAATCAAGTGATGGCTCTTAAGAGCCATAAAGTGAAAAACTGTCAAAATTTTATAGGAAAGTTCTCACAAACTCTAGCACCTAGAAACATCTCATCTAAACCTACATCTTGAAGTCACATCCATCTACAAAATTATATATCACTTTTTCTTATCTCCTATTGGTTTCTTCATGGTGGCATTGAATACAACGCACCAAAAAAATTCAATTAGAGTCAATGTTAGCATGTCCATGGTGATATTTTACAAATGGTACTTTATGGCACAAAACCAGTATTCCCATGCATCTGGGAAGGCTAGTATATGCTATAGGAGGCATCGTTTTGTTTTCTAACCATCTTGGTCCTTCTCTACTACCTTGATCAAGCAACATCTCTTAATTACCCTAAGAGCACAAAAATGTCAAACTTTGATGGGAAAGTTCTCACAAATCATGGAACCTAGGAATATCTAGTATAAACTTAGCTCGTCGTTGGGTACATCTAAAAAATCCTCTCTCAATTTATATCTGATTCTAGTGGTTTTTTCACGGTGGTAGCGAACACAACACATGAAAAAGCATCATTTTTAGTCAGTGTTAGGGTGTTCAAGGTGATATTTTACAATTTCATCTTGTGTCACCAAACTAATAAAGCCCACACATCTAGGTGGGTTGATATATGATATCAAAGGCATATTTTTTCTTCCCAATCATCTTGGCCCTTCCTGACTACATTAGTAAGGTGATGTCTCTTATGATCCGTGAGCGTAAAAAAATGTCATATTTTAATGAGGAAGTTATCGCAAATCATAGCATCTACGAACATCACATATGAACCAACAGCTTATATTTTTAGGTCCATTTATAAATTCCTCTCTTGATTTCTCTTAGATCCAAACATTTTTCTCACGGTGGCAACGAACACAATGCACCATAAAGTGTTAGTTTGAGCCATTGTTAGGGTGTTCAAGGTGATATTTTACAAACAGAACCTCATGGAACTGAACTGACAATGCCCACATGTTTGAGTGGGTTGGTAGATGTTATCATAGGTGTCTTTTTATTGTCCAACCATCCTAGTACTTCCCATCTACATTGGTTAGGTTATGTCTCTTAAGATCCTAGAGAGAAAAAACATTGATCTTGAATAAATTGACTTACCACTTACATTTTTTTATGTATAACAACCTCAGCCAGATACATGGCAAGACACCTACAAAATTTTGGCATTTTTTGTCACTCTCAAGAAGAGATAAAATCTTGATTTGCATACACATACCCTTCTTGATTGCAATTTGATCTTATATTAATGAAGTTGTAAATGTAAGTCCATGCCAAACATCAAATCTTGTACTTCACAAGTCACTTACACTTTTTTGACATATTATGGCCTCTTTTAAGTGGAGGTGTAAGATTTCTTAACATTTTAATGTTGTTCTTAATAAGGTTTCGATCAAGAGACATAAGTTGTGAATGTTTAAATTTTTTTGCATTGGCATGCACTTTCTACATAAATTTTATCTCTATTAAACTAAATTATGAATGTAGGTCCATACCAAAATACTAAATGAGGTGCATGGAAAGGCACTTATTAAAAATTTGTGTTGAAGTCACTCTCAAGCAAAGGTATAAGATTATTTGGCATACACATACCTTTCCTAAATGTAATTTGATCTTGGATTAACTAATTTTTTTTAGAATTGGAATGTACCTCCCATATAAATTTTATCACCATCAAACTAAACTATTGATGTAGGTCCATGCCAAAACACCAAATGAGGTGCATAGCAAGGGACTTACAAAATTTGGCATGTTCTAGTCACTCTCAAGCAAAGGTATAACCTTATTTGGCATACACATACCCTTCCTAAATGTAATTCAATATTGGATTAACTAACTATTTTTTGAATTGGCATGCATATTCCATGTAAATTTGATCTTCAATCAACTAAATTTCTAATGTAGGCCCACACTAAACACCAAACAAGGTATGTGGCAAGGAACTTATAAAAAATTGATGTATTGAGGTCACTCTCAACTAGAGGTATAATATTTCATGGAAAACACATGTACCCTTCCTGAGTGCAATTTGATCCCATATCAACTAACTCATTTTGGAATTGGAAATCCCTTCCTATGTAAATATGATCTTCAGTCAACTAAATTTTTAATGTAGGTCCACACCAATCTAGTTGTATGGCAAGGAACTTACAAAATTTTAGCATGTTGAAGTCATTATCAAGCAAATTTATAAGCTTACTTGTCATATACATACCCTTCTTATATAAATTATCCTCTAGTTTTTCTTTTTTTGGTTGTAAAATTAGTTTATATCAATTCAATGTATAATACTACCTTTTTTTCAAAAAACAATTAATACACCAACTACCAAGTGAGAATCATATTCTTGTTACAAATTCAATTAAATGGTTTTCATGTGGTGTAAGTTTATAAAAAATCACTTTTTATTTGTATTGATTGTTTATTTGAAAATGAATTAAAGACTGTTGATTTTGCATATAACTCAATCTCTTCAATAAAATTTTCTTTTCAAAACAAGTAAGCACTAATTTAAATATGAAAAAACATTTAATAGATACGTAGAAGTAAAATGGAATACATGAATTATAATTTTATTTACATAAATTGATAATTTCAATACATAAATATGAAAATTAAGTCAATGTTCATGTTTATATATATCATATGCCATAAAAACATACAAACATTTTCATTAGCATACAACATGATCCATGTAGGTATACAAAATGGGCCATGTTGTTATTTAGCACTAAAAATAGATATACATATATCTTTGTACAAATAGATCTATAAATATTTATTTGGATCCTCAATGTCACTAAATAAATTTCACTTCTTCACCCTAGATGTAGAGGTAGGGGTGTTGGATTTCAAAAACAAGAAGATACCCTACTCTTTTCTATATGTTCCTACTCGATGAAAAATAACTACATTATATTTTTCATAATTTAAAGCATGTAAAACTAATCAATTTTATATACATTTCATTGAATCTATACCTCTATTATAAGAATTCTATCACATCTCACATGGCTTCTTAGATCAAATTGTGTGGTAGACACATCCTCAGTTGTGGAAACATTCATCTACAATCATTAATGATATAATTCAAAATTTAAAGCAAATATATAAATAAATTACAAATATAAAATGATTATTTAAGTTCCTAAATAAAAACTTTATCATACCTTTGATGTTACATCCACCACATTGTTAGAAAAAATGTGTCTAAAATAACCTCTCTAAAGGTTGTGACTATGGATGGGAGGGAGTATCACACCAGCAATAGTTTTTCTTCACTCTAGGAGACCTCAAGTACACAACTAAAAAATCATGTAGAGTATAATGATACATATAGGATTAAATATATTTATAAAAATTGTAATTATAAATGAAGTTTAAAGGAACATTGATTGAAATAATAATTACAATTAAACTATGTGTTCTCACCGCTCAAGTATCCTGCAAGTATTTTTGGGTAGAAATCAAGCTTTAGGAAGCATCGCCCTCAATGTGTTTCTCTATTGTTGGTTACAATGCAACACCAAACATGTTACTATTTAGTATTTACATGTGTAGCTAGAGAAAGCAATCTAGTAACGTCAATAGACAATAAATAACTTAGCAATACCTCAATTAATTTCAAAATTGTAGTTGCATATATGCATCTTCAAAACTACTAGTCATTGCAATAGTAGTGTCTAATCCAAGAGAGGTGGTCATGGCCTCCACCACCAACTATACAAAAAACAAAAGGAATAAATCAAAATTATGAATAAATTACCTGTAAACATATATTAAGACAAATTTATTATTACTTCGACAAAAAAATAATGATTAATTACCTTTGTGAATAAGTAATCAGAAATAGTTTTCCTTAGTGTATCACTTGGTGCTGCCCTCAACTACTCTAGTAACTGGAGGGGATACATTGACATCATGTACATCTCTATGCGTAACATCCCTAGATGGTGGAGTAACTATAAATGGCATATAATGTTGTGTAGTTTACCGCAAAGTGGTATCATCAGGTTCTAAAAACTGACATGCATGCTCCATAGATGTATTTTGTGTATTTGGCATGGCACACATCCTCCCACAACATTTACAATGATGCAAAAAAATATTAATGACACCATGAAATGCATATGCCACCACCTAAATATTTGGATGCACCGACACATGAACCAACAAAACTATGAGGGGAGCTATGAATTGCACTACCACATATAACCCATATAGTATGAGAACTATGAGTACCCCCAGTATGCCTCCCATGTCAATCAATGTATATTTTATATTGAGAAGTTTCTAAATGCTCTTCTTACATGCATTGATGAATTTTACTATGGATGGTAATATGTATGTTTGTCTTCCTACCTCTCAGGGACACTTTTGTAAAAAAAAATCTCACTTAGTACCAAGTCTCGCATATGATGGCTCAACTCACCTTCCCTGAGATGCTCTAAAATAAAAATAATTTGGATTTCAATTAAGAAAAACTCACAATATAGTTTTCACAAAAAATACAATGTAACCTCATTATTGTTGTATAGAGGATCATCAAAGACCATCCACCACATTTCCCAAGAAAACATTTCTTCATGGATACACCAATAAATTCTAATATGTTTCTTACTCATTGGCAGTGGATCATTTCTTCCAAGCTTACAAAATAAAGAAAAAAATTATGTTTTGATATTTTCATGCATTTTATGGCATCATATGATAATCCATTATCATATAATTATTTTCATGCATCCCTTT
The DNA here is from genome assembly GCA_019776745.2 of Taxus chinensis. Classification (NCBI taxonomy): domain Eukaryota; kingdom Viridiplantae; phylum Streptophyta; class Pinopsida; order Cupressales; family Taxaceae; genus Taxus; species Taxus chinensis. The sequence goes on along the minus strand of CM034149.1, from coordinate 723,876,852 downwards.
CACTTTGCATTACATTGAATTACCCTAAAACATTTTTTACTTTGTTGCAAATGCTTTCCAACATATTTTAAAGAGAACTACATGCATTATTAGTTGAGGATGTTGGAATCACAATCAATGACAGGGGTATGAATGAGTGTGCAATAAAACTTTCATTCATTTTTACATTTACATCCATTCAACCATTTCATTCAATTTAATTAGTCAAACTAGCTTAACATGAATCATCAAAACATTACAACATCCATACATGTAAATGAGACATAAGAACACATTAACCCATATTTAAGTGAGAAACCCTCAAGGGGAAGAAAACCCACTGAAACAAATTTTTATTATAGAAATTATTCAAATTTCTTTGAGCACCAACCCAACAAGGAGCACCAACCCCTACATTTAGTGAGGCACCAACCACACAAGGAGCATCAACCCTTAGATTTAGTAGAGCACCAACCCTACAAGGAGTACCAACCCATAAATGACTCAACACTGACTAAATCCACTTAATTTTGTTGTCACCTCTGAAATGTTTCACCAACTATTGATGATGATGCTCGTTTATCTCTCCTTCCTTCTATCCTCTCCAAATCTTCCTTTCTTGCTAACTCGCTCAAGAACTTCCTCTTCAATTTGATTAGGTTTAATGACCTACTTATCCAATAGTACCACACCATTTATAACATCATCACACATTCTCTTCCCTCTCTTGATGGTCACAAATACCTCCTTCACCTCTATATTCTTCCCTCTTTCTCACACTTTCTCATCCCCTCTCAAGCACAAACCAAATATGTCACTAACACATGCTTATATACAGGACTCATGAATATAATTCATCTAGGTCAGACATCATAGGTAAAATACACTTAAAACATCATTCATAAGACCACTTAGGTCGGAAATAATATTTAGGATATACATTTCTCCATTAGGACCTAACTAGGCCTAATACAACCAAACTACCCTCTCGTAAAAATTAGATCACTTGGGCCTATATGACATTCACCAAACTTCAAGGACAACTTATACATGTTTTATAATTCCACTCCATGACTTCTAAAATATTCTACATCTCTTCCCCATCATCTCAAGAAATGACACCATCATTTGGAGAACCTCTCCTCACTAGGTTTATGACCTACAAAACTAATCCTCAAAGATTGAAGTTAACCCAAGATAAAATCACATCAATGGATGCAATTTTGATACATGTATGGAAATATCATGACCTTATGTTCATCATAAAATTCATAGGACATCACCACTTATACTAAAACAAATCAAAACACCTTTGCAACCAAGAACACCAAAACTTCCATTTTCACCCCAAAAACCAGTCTTGCAAGATAGGATTCACCAAACCTCCTAAGGATTGAAAAATGATTTGAAACTACCATGAACATGTAGAATGGCTTGCCAAATTCCTCAAACACCAATTTATTCAATAGGTATAGAGTACAACTTGGGAGAAAAAACAACTTCTTCAAAAACTTGCACATTTTTTGGGGGTTCACATACAGTCAAGACATATAACTACCACTTGGAGAAAGCTAGAGGAGTCCTCTACAACCTCTAATCACTAACCAAGGTCAACCAATCCATTATGTTCTAGTATGATCAAGTTATTCTCCATTGCTTTTGAACTAGGGTTAGACCACTACAGCTTCTTAACGATTGTTGATAAATATTTTCTCCTTAAACTCTAAACTAATGTTTGGAACATCATATTAGGACCCTTCCTCAATTACCCTGAAGAGATAATCCTCCCATGATAACTTCACACGTGCCAATGAGCATCAAAAAAACCATCTCAAGTTTGGTTTCATAATTTTTTGAACTCGATAGGGGTAAAAATCACATTTCTTTCTCATACTTACAAACCAACACCTGAAACATGTACCACACCACTAAAAAAAATTGATTCACCTTTCTCCATGCTCACCTTTCCATTTACATGCTAAAATATGAATTGTTCACCTCATTAGGTCACCTAGGGCTTAAGAATAGGTCTAGTGCAAACCTAGAAATCATGTCTAAACCCTATACATGTACTTTGAGAAACTTATGGGTGTCTCTACACCGAGCATCCACATGCTCCCCATGTTTTCACCATTCATAACCATCTTGTTTGTGTTAGGGTAAATATATTATTACCTTAATTAATTATGCATTGCATATTAGTTAGTTTATTTATTAAATGTTATATGGTTATATTTAATCATAACCATCTTATTGTTTGTATTCAAACACTACAGGAGTTGTTATATTGTTTTAACAATATTATTGTTTGTATTAGTTCACGGGTCTACATGTGTAACATCCTTTATTTTTTGTATCTAGATGTGTAATACATATATATATATATATATATATATATATATATATATATATATATATATATATATATATATATATATATATATATTGTAGCCTGCACCTATGTAATTGATTTGGTTTATTAATATAATTATACATGATTTTGTCCTTGTTTTACATTTGGTACCAGAGTTGGTCAAGCTGGACCTGTGAGCAGAGAAGGTGTGGAAAGAGACAGTAGAAGAGATAGAGGAGATTGGAGAAGAATTTGCAAAAATCAGAGAGCCCGTGTTTCCTCCTGCAACTTCCCAGCCCCATCCCTGCATCCCCACAACCTCCTTGTTCATTCCAAAAGTGTTTGGAATGTACCAAAAAAATTACACTGGTGAACCCTGCACCAGGAAAAATTTGCTGCACAGAATTTTTTAAAAATAAATAATTTTGCCCATCATGGGTTTTATCCTCTAAATTAGAGGAGCTGGTTAGCTACAAATAACATTATATGTTTATCATCACATTTGGAGGTTTATCTATTATATTTGGAGGTCTGATTGCATCCTGCATCTAGATCGAGCTCTCCACATAGCTTTACACACTAGGCCCCTTACCATTTGAGTTGCTTTGTCAAGACTCGAGCCATATTGGTTTTATTACATTGAGTTTTGAAAAATAAAGGGTGAAGTCGTATTGCTATTTCAAAGAGATTTGATCCAGCACATTGGCTACAAATCAAATTTTAAAAAACCATGTTTGGATTTGGGTGAGTTATAAAGCAGGTTGAGCTTGTATTGAACGAGTTATGGTTGATTCTCAAATGAACCCTGCCAATACAACATTTAACCGATCTTGAATGGATCATTCAATGAGTCCAATCCTTACATTTGGGAATCTACATTGGATTCTTATATTGGCATGTTGTTTTATTCTCCACTGAGCCCATCCTATCAAGCCTAAGCATTCCCAACCCTAGGCGACTAAGAGACAATGTTCTAATACCTGCACAAAACAGATAATAAGTGGCCAGACATTCATACATTGATCGAGTAATCTCCTTTACAAAAAATTATTGCAACCTACACAAATTAAAACCATAATCGCTCCTTAATGAATCATGGACCAAGTCAAAAATACATTTTCAATTCAAAAATGGTGAAGAAATAAAAACATGCGATGAATTAACAAATCCTACGTGTAAACTATCATTGGCAAAAAGTGGAGGAAAATAAAACCAAAGGCAAGGAGATAAGAACGGTAGATCCATTTAAAGCGTAGAAACCCTAATCCGACATTCAAGCTCTCCTCCAATGCATGCAAGCCACATGGTCTCCTCAGGCCAGCACCAAATCTACATTCAAAAGGTTAGTTCCATTTTTCTGAATTTATTTAAATACAAAGTGCTTTGAAATATATGCAAAGTGCATTGGTGGCTTAGTTGGATAGTGCAAAGAGAGAATTGGGTGGGTGAGGTGCATAGGGTTCGACCCCCACCCCCAACTCAATTTTTAAACCAATTTGACTTTGCAGACAAATTTGGCAGAAAACCACCAAACTTTGGAGGCACATTTAGTGGAAAAACCTCAGCTCCAACCTACTAGTTATCACTAAAGCCATCTCTAAAATTTTAGTGAGAAAAACCCTATTTTAGGGCAAAAAAAAATTTACTCCTAGACCTCTTATTTTTTCATTCTAAGCAAATTTTGTTAAAGGAGGTATACCTAAAAATTACATTTTCAGCTATTTTTTGCAATTTTTGGCATAGAGGGTTGTATTGGGCTCCGGAGGCCACCAGGGCCCGAAAAACAAAAAAAAATTACCTACCATTCAATTTTTCCAAAATTTTTGAATGTAATTATATGCTTCACTATATTATACTAATTTGCAGGTTTCCATAGTCAACCGCAAACATTGTAACTGCTCAGAAACTGGCAGAAAATTGTAATAAAAAATAGTGAAATTTGGTTCTAAAACACTCACAAGATCCTATATCTCATTTGCAGCATTCGGTATATACAGTGCCTCTAGGAAGTGCTTATGGGTAAATTCATCACGACTACTACTACACTTAATGCCTAATATAGTTGTAACAATGTCATCTAGGCATCAACCCTTTAAATTGACGGGGAGTAATAAGGACACAGTGCACACACTATGAGCCTTCCCATCCGTTTGTGAATGATTACACGACATAAATCCAAATTGAGAAATTATCCAAGTATATAGAAATTTACATGTGCGTATGAGGATATTTCTTTGAGCTGGTGTCAATAATCACACAGACCCCTTTCAGTATTGTCTTGGTACCACATATCAAATTCTTTCACGTACGTTAACGCTTCTTTCACGTACCGTCAGGTATATAGAAAGGGTGATCTTCTTCCACGTACTGACCGGGTATATCAGAAGGGTGCACGTATATAGAAAGGTTTGATATATCAGACTAACGGTATATAGATTGGGAGACCTTATACCTGGAGTGATAAGAGCCAAACCCTGTCAGTGATCTCTGCAAAATGGGCACCAATGCCCCAAAATTTTTTCTTCCATATTCACAACTACTCAGAGGAAACAACTATGTTGCATGGAAGACAAAAATCAAGACACAACTTGAGTTTGAAGAGATCTGGACTGTTGTGAATGGTACTCTAACCAGATCAACTACTGATACGAACACAACGTGATAGTTTGATAGATCAGATTAGAAGGCCAAACTCATCATCTTGTTTGGAGTGTCTGATGATGTGTAACCCCACATTCAAGATTCCAAAACAGCCAAAGAAGCGTGGGATAAGTTGAGCATGGTATACGAGGCCAAAAACAAGAATGTCATATCTAAATTTGTAGAGTCAATTACAAACACTGAAGTTTAAGAAAAATGAAAAAATCAAAGCTTTCTTGAGAAGAGTTGTAGAGTTGAGGGATTCACTTCTAGCCCTAGGAGAAGTGGTCACAGATGAAGCTCTCATTCCCATTGTTCTGAGAGCTCTCCCTTCTTCTTACCACATTTTTGTAACAACACTAAACTTGTCAGATACGACAATTAGTTTTGAAAAGCTGGTAAACCTACTGCAACAAGAGGAAGCCATGCATAATAAGGATGATGAAGAGGAGCAGGCACTTTCTTCTCATAAAAAATGGAAAGGAAAAGGAAAAGGAAAACCTAATTCCTATCAAAAGTCCCAACATCAGAATCAATATCAACATCAAGGGGACAAACAACAGAAGAAGCAATGTCCAATCTGTAAAAGAGGACATGAGTTGAAAATATTGTTGGTATAATACATACAAGAAAGGTTCATCAAGTAATTCTGGACCTCAACACCAACAAAATCACAAGGGACATATGAACTATAATCAAGGGAATAAAAAGGGGAACTGGAAAAGAATACCCCATCAGCAAGGAAATATTGTTGAGCAAGAAGAACATTCAGATAATGAAGACTATTTGTACACTGCTCAATCAAGTGAACCTTCCACATCATCTAGTGATGTCTGGTATGTTGATTTGGGAGCCACTCAACACATGACTGGCCATAGAGATTGGTTTACTTCAATGAGGGACACACCTTCGAAAAACCATGTTTCATTGGGTGATGATTCTTCATATACAGTTCAAGGGATTGGGAACATTTCTCTACCCCTTGGTTCACGCAACTGTAGACTATCAGATGTCTTATATGTCCCTGGGTTGACAAAGAATCTACTATCACTCAGTCAACTCCTAGATCAAAACTTAAAAATTGACTTTATAGTCATTCCGGAAAGAAAACGTGTTTAATTCGAGACAAATCACGAGGCTCGAAAATAGTTGCAAAAGCCTCCAATGTGGGATGCATGTTCTAACTTGATTTTTTCCACAAAGATGATTATGCACTTGTGGCTAAGAACTCTACCTCTGCACAGTTGTGGCATTGGAGACTTGGTCATGTTAGTTTCAAGTATCTCGAGACACTTCACCAACGCAATATGGTACATGGTTTACCATATCTTCAAAAGGATACATACAAGTGTCCTCACTACCTAGTAGGAAAACAACACAGAGCTTCATTCCAGAAGAGTACTTTTCAATCTCATGGTAAGCTTGATCTAGTTCATACCAATATTTGCGGTCTGATGCAACCGAGTCATTCTGGATTTCAGTACTTCATGCTTTGTGTTGATGACAATTCAAGAAAAATGTGGATTTTGTTTCTTTGCAAGAAAAGTGAAGCTTTTGAAACCTTCAAAAATTTCAAAGTAGCTGTTGAGAATGAAACTAGTCATCACATCAGAACTCTCTGCTCAGATCAATGGGGGGAATTCACCAGTAATGAGTTCAAAGACTACCTACAAGCTCACAGGATTCATCGAACAAATGCCTCCTCCACACACACCGCAGCAAAATGGTGTTGTTGAGAGAAGAAATTGTACTATCATGGAAATGGTGCGATGTATGATCGATGACTCTGGACTTGCAAATACATTCTGGGCAGAAGCAGTAAAGACAAAAATGTATTTGTTGAACCAGAGTGCCCACAGTTTCTCTTTATGGAGTAATGCCACATGAAGCATGGTCAAAGAGGAAACCATCTGTTGCACACCTCAGAGTATTCAGGTGCAAAGAAAGTATGCACATACCCAAGAAGAATAGAAATAAATTGGATATGAAATCACAAAAACTCATTTTCATTGGCTATAGTGAAGAAACTCTTGGGTACAGATTGATGGATCCAAAGACCAGGAAAGTCTACACCAGCAGAGATGTTGAGTTCTTTGAGAATAAGGAAGAAGAGTCTCCTCCTCCAGACTCACCTAATGTAGATTCTTCACTAGTTGTAAAAAATAAAGCTGATGTTCCCACAGATGATGAAAGTGTTGATGGGGATGATGGTGATGATGCTGATGATAGAACCATGACCCATAGGAACTAGTTCAGCCTATGCCCAAGTGGTATACTAGCACATTACAATATGTAAGAATGGATGCTCCACCAGATACATCCACCCCAGGACCATGGACTCACAGTAAAGCAAGAGAAGAAGTGACCTTTTCTTTGATGAGTAGAGTTATTGATTCTGATGAGCCCTCTACATTCCAGGAATCCCTATAGTCAAAAGATTGGAAAGATGCCATGGAATCTGAATATCAGTCAGTAATGAAAAATAACACTTGGCAGCTTTTCGATCTTCCACCAGGGAAGAAACCCATTAGATGCATATGGATATTCAAAACAAAGTACAAAGAAGATGGGACAGTGGACAAGTATAAAGTGAGACTAGTAGAAAAGGGGTATGCACAAAAAGAAGGCATTGACTATGAGGAGACATTTGCTCCCACAACTAAGATCAAAATGATAAGGATGATATTTTCTCTAGCTGCACAGTTTGGTTGGAAATTCCATCAGATGGACATAAAAAGTGCCTTCCTGAACAAAGAGTTTACAAGAATAAGTCTATATGACTCAATCTGAGGGATATGTTGTACCTGGTCAAGAAGCAAAGGTATACAGACTCAGGAAATCTCTGTAATGGCCTCAAACAAGCACCCCGAGCATGGTACATCAAAATTGATGAGCATCTCGTACAACATGGATTTGTTAGAAATCCATACGATCCCAATCTTTACCTCAAAAAGCAAGGGGGGAGATTGTGATTTCTTTGTCTATGTTGATGATCTAGTCATCACTGGAAGTTCAGTGAGGATGATTCATGCAACAAAGAAAGATCTTAATCGATCATTTGACATGACAGATCTTGGGCTAATGCACTATTGTCTTGGATTGGAAGTATGGAAGAAAGAGAATCACATTTTTGTTTCTCAGATGAAATATACCAAGACAACGCTCAAGAAATTCAGGATGATGGATTGCACACCAATTACTACACCTATGGAGAACAGATTGTAGTTATCTCGTTCAGATCCATCTCTTGAGGTAAATGCCACTCTCTATCAGCAGTTGATTGGGAGTCTCATTTACCTGACCTACACTAGACCAAATATCAGCTTTGCAATGAGGTATCTATCCACAGTTCATGCAGGAACCCAAATTTTATCATTGGAAAGAAACAAGGCACATCTTGAGATATCTCAAAGGATCAGTGGATCTTGGTCTAGAATACAAGAAGAACGAAAACTTCTTCTTGTCAGGATATTCAGATTCAGATCATGTAGGAAACATTGATGACAGAAAATCCACTTCAGGGTTTGTGTTCTTTATGGGATCTTGGAAAAATATCATGGGGAAGCAAGAAACAACACTTTTTTTCTCACTCTTCCACAGAAGTCGAGTATCATTCTGCAGGAGAAGCTTGTCTGTGAAGCGATATGGCTATGTCACATACTTGAAGGACTTGGAATACCATAGGACAAACCGACCACCATGTATGTTGACAATGAAGGTGTTCTCAAACTTGTTCGCAATCCATTTTTTCATGAAAGAACAAAACACATTGAGGTACAGGTACATTTCATACGTGAGCATGTCTTGAAGCACAATATACAGCTTCAGTTTTGTCCAACAACTGAACAACAAGCAAATATCTTCACAAAGTCACTTGCATGTGACAAGTTTGAGATGTTCAAAGAGTTCCTCTCCTCATCCCTTGAGGCAATGTAAAATTAAGGGGGGGAATGTTAGGGTAAATATATTATTACCTTAATTAATTATGCATTGCATATTAGTTAGTTTATTTATTAAATGTTATATGGTTATATTTAATCATAACCATCTTATTGTTTTTATTCAAACACTACGGGAGTTTTTATATTGTTTTAACAATATTATTGTTTGTATTAGTTCACGGGTGTACCTGTGCAACATCCTTTATTATTTGTATCTGGTTGTGCAATACATACATATATATATATATATATATACATAAAACAGCCTGCACCTGTGTAATTTATTTGGTTGATTAATATAATTCTACATTCTTTTGTTTCTGTTTTACAATTTATGTATGTAATCTTCCATGACATGCCTCATTCTACTGAGTATGCCTCAAAACCAAGCATCTTAAACATGCTTGTACCAACCATATTGACTTTCTCGTGACTTCATCACTCTTTCCAACCTACAAGATCCTTCAACACACTTCATGACATCACTACAACATCCATCTACCTCTACAAGTCACTACAACGCTTCTACAAGCCATCATACCTGCCCAAGACACCTCAAGACATCATGTCAACAAGAAACTCAACACATGACACTACCAATCAACTTTCATGTCTTTTTCCTTTTTTCATAAATGGAACTTCAAACATCAATGACAACACCACATTCATCATCACACTTTGACATCAATGACAACGCAATGCTAACAGAGGAATCACGTAAATTATTTATGATTATTTCCAATTTTTGTTGTTTACATTATATCATTATAATAATTAATATTCTTTATGAATTATGGGCATCTTGTGGATTTGTATGGTTTTTATGTGGGTTTTCTTTTGGATTACCAATTTTTTTTGCATTCCCTCCCACATTTCCTTCAAAAAAATGCCTCCATTAACATGTATTTTTGAAAAAAAATTAAGAATATTTACTTTCTATTTCAAAACCCCTCATTTATCTAAAATAAAAAATTAACAAAATAAATATAAAAAATGAACTCACATGGGCCCATGGAAGACATGTTGGCATATGCAAGATGAAGTAGAATGAGGAAAATATTTTCCAAAGGGCATATGTAATTTGGTTTTGAGCTCCAAGTGCCAATTCTTCAACTTATGGATTTGGAAAATGCAAAACTTTTTTAATTCACTAATAAAGGGCATGTGTCCTTTGTAGTACAAATACCATACACCCTTTATATTGTAAATGTTGTATGTCGTTTTTATTTTTGTATCCAAAACCTATTCAAAATACATTCAGGAAGGAATTTACAAAGAGCATACATACTTTTTTGAAGGGTGTATGGTCTTTGTAAAAAGTGGCCAAAATGTGCACAAATTTGACCTCCAACTCTGTGCATCTACTCTATGGTAAAGTGATCACTTTATTGATGTTTTTATTTATTTATGGTTATGAGCTTCTTTTGTATGAGAAAAAGTAGAAAAACTTGGAATATTTCCATTTCTAAAAGCAAGCATAAATCTATGTACTTGAGCATGCATCTACATGGTTGATAGAGATACAATAACATATATTCCCTACTAAGGGTACTTTGTTCAAAAAGTGAAGCTCTATAAAAAAAATATTCTCAATGTGGTAGAGTAAAATTGCATATGCATTCCTAGTATCAAAAATAAACACCGATGTATGGAATGTTCATGTACGTGTAGATTGATACTAATGCATATACTATATATACATTGAATATATCCCATTTATATTGACACTTACATAAAATTACATTATACAAACACGTTACACTTCCTTTACATGCATCTTACTACCAGAAATCCACGTCTATTTTTCATAAGTTGTGTGGATATTTTCACAAACAATTGGCTTATATTATATATAAACAAAGAAACATAGGAATACAAATAAATGTTTACCATATGCCACTATCAAAGTAAATGTTTAAGAATCTAACTTTCTTTTCAATAGAAACCACAAATTGCAAAATATACATTCACATTCTTTGAACCCATTTAGAAAAAACTAAAAGGAATCACCTTCGTATGAGGCCATAACCATCTTTTGGTTGATGGCATGGTGCTATTATTTCTCTAGATAAGCACTTGATCGATAGATCTAGGAGAACAAGTTGGGGGCAGAGTTGATATTTGGCATGTTTCACATCATAGTAAAATATCATGTCCTAGCAATGAAATTATCTTTTTGGATTTTTTTATCATGCAAGAGACCCAAAATAGAAGACACCCCATGTGTAATAGACAAGGGTTTCTATTTATAGGACACCCAAAAGGAAAAATTTTACACTTTTATAATGGTATTTATTTGTAGGACACCCAAAAAGAAATTTTTTACACTTTTAGGTTTTTTATTATTTTATTGAAATCCAACATGGATTCAAATATCTAGAATTATATATGAAATGAATTTATATGGCTTATATTATATTTTTAATTAAAAAAAAAAAAAAGAGTAACGACTATGTACTTTGTAAGACCAATCCAACAAAAAAGTAAATAATCTGAACAATGCAATATTTTCTTTTTGAGATGAGAGGATATATGACTCAATACTTTAGTTTAAACCAAAAAAGTGTGTAATATAATACATGATTAAATACAAAACAAGGAAAATACACACTTGATTTCCTTGATATGGTTTAGGAAAATTTAAGTCAGATTGTTGTGTACATATATCAGAAGTTGTATATATATGTAATTTGTATAAGTGAATGTTGGATAATAGTATTTTCACTATCAATGTAAGAGTTTTTTGGCACTCACAAGTCCAATTCCCAGAATTAGGACTCTACACATACAAGATATCAATACTACATTAATAGTATAAAGACATTATTAATTATTAGGATTTAAAATATTTTGATTAAACACAATAGTATATACAACACTAAAATAAAATATATGGTTATTTCTAGGTGTTCACATAACTAGTTTAGAACAATTGCACATTTACAATGCATATACTTAGTTCACATTATTATTATTTTGGCAAAAACACAAAAAACAAAAAAAAAACTAAATTGTATGTGAAATATTTTTCTAAGAATTATCCAAACTAATTTCTATAAACAAATAGTGTATCCACATGTTTTGGTCATAATTATAGCATAATTAGTATATATAAACAACATAAGACACGCATATAAAACCGTGCAAATAAAAAAGAATGCAAAATAATCCATTTAATTTTATTTCAAAAACATAAGAACATGTATATGTCATAAATGCATAGGTGAATTACATGTAACCATAATTAAGGTAACTAATATCTATGAAAGATTACATGATTAAACAGATAAATTGAAAAATGAATTAAACATATAATGTAATCCAGAAATTGAGATAACATGGAATGCAAATTTATTGTAGGGAAACCATGAATGTAAAAGCCCCACCAAATAATTCACATCCAATTATATATTTAATATAATGAGGAATTTTACAATGCTAGACAAATTATAGACCAACCTCATCAATGGATTGACCTTTCATTTCTTCACACTTTCATTTGTACAATAAATTTTTAGTGTACATTAATTATTTTGGATGTTATAAAATTAGTTGCCCAATGGGAAATGTCATATACCTTATTTTCATTATGTTTTGTCGCAAAGATAAGTTGTAATATAAAAAATTGGTTTACGAAGGCAAGGGGATAGGCATTGTTTCTTAGCTGAGTTTGCAACTATACGTATGTACGTATATCCTGAAAAGGATATATATACTTATGCGTAATTACATGCCCAACTGCGTAACAATGCTTGTCATCAAGTGTTCATGGATTAGTTGACATTTATAACTTATTTTATTGTACTTGGTTGTATTAATTTACTTTACCTTTCTGTGTGCGATGATTTCGTAACATTGGTATGTTATTACATTGTTGTACTTGTTTATGTGACATTGTTTTATCTTGTTTGTTGAAGTTAATGTTTTGCTAAGGCTAGTAAATCTATGACATGTTTGCAATTGTATTATTTTGGTATGTAAAAAATAATTATGATTGTATGATGGACTAACCTTCTTGTGTTATTACAATGGTCGTAGACCGTAAAGCATTATGATGGTCTTCAATAAGGAACAAGTAAGGTTCGGGATCATCAAGGTAAATGTTCATTTAAGCATTGACTTAAATGATCTTTCTATAGTAATGTAAATGTATTGTTTATTTTCTTATCAGACTTGGACCATGGAAAAATTTTGTGAAGGTAATTGTATTGGTTTTATTGGTCCTTGAACATAGTAATTTGATATTTAAATTGACCAGTAAAAATTATTGATCCTCTACCATATTCAAAAAACATCATGATTTTTTAATCAGTGGCAAGCTTTATTAGTAAGTTGGATGAGTTATTAATAGTTTGTTTCTATGAGTCAAATTTATTATTATTATCATTATTGACTGAAAATGGTTATGAATCCTGAGAAAATGGTAATCAAAACATAAACAATTGATGGTTATGGTATTTGACCATCTCATTAGCTAGGTAAATACATTTGTGTAATGGTCTAAAAACTATGTTATATTTTAATGTTTGATCATAATGGTCTTCTTAAATATTGTTTTATTTAAATCAATGGTCAATGTACCATACCATGCATAGAATGGAAACTTCATTTGTTTGTTGAATGTCTTCAACTGGATGAACACTCCATGCAAGCGATTATTGGCTAGGGGTATTTGAATTGTTCATTGGAAAAAGTCCATGACATGCAACCTTGGTTATAAATAAGTTTAATTTTAAACTGGGACCACTCTTAAACTCCATACAATGGATGGAAATAAGGTAATGGCAGTGGCATGTTTTTTTGAGCCACTACATGGCACCTTCCAGAATTAATGGTAATTAAGAGGTTCCTGATTTTTGGGAACAGTGAAGCTTGTAAGAGAATTTATCTCATGTATCACTGAGTTTCATTTTTTATTTTGATGTTTGTTTGGATCGAGCTCCATTTGGACGAGTTGTGCATGGCGTGGGTGGGAGAAACTAGTTTCAATTGAGCATTTTTATGTAGTTATCCTTGCTAAAAATAGTAATAGATATTATTGCTTCAATGGCATTGATGTTATATGAGTCTGGAGACGTTTTTGGGATTTTTGTTCTGTGTTTATTTAGGGGTTTTTATGGTTTGAACCTCTAGTTTTGTTGGCTCAATTTACTTGAAGTTATTGCAAGAAAGAATAAAGGAAAAAGTGGCAGAGCTATTAGAATTACCAAGCATGTATTTTTTTAACTCTCCTTCATGTTGTTACGTTTTGAATTTAGCGAATATAAAATGGTTTCTCTGTTTGAGCTTGTTATGATTGTTTGAAAAGAAAAATAAATATGGAAAGGTTTTTAAAAGTTGTGTTTGATCATGTTTTATTTTGAATGATTCGAATAATCACTGGGTCATTTTATCCTCTGATTTATTTGGCTTACAATCTGAGTTGGAACAAGGAAAAACAATATGGGATTCATTTTTCCATCTGGGTACTTTAGAAATTTAACTGTGAAATTTGTTTTTTTTCTTGCTTCTTATGGGTTTGATTTTCTTTCCTATTAAGTTGATCTTGGTCTAGTTGAAAACTTTGTTTACATAATGCATAAACTAGGTATGAGTTATTTGTCTATTTTTTTATTCTTATCTGCATGCATTAAGATTTTTACAATCTTTATAGATTCGGTCAAGGACTTTGACGGCGGATAAGAAGGCTAATTGTGTCATTTTATCCCTATTCATGGCAATGTATGTAACAAGTAAGATAAACTACGATAGTTTGAAGTTATATGGGTATAAAAGAAACTCGGTTTTGGGAGGTTATGTTAATGATATATTCTTGAAATCTTAAAAGGTTTTCTTACCTAACTAGATAAATTAGATTATTGAAATTTATTAAGTTATTCTTGAAAAAAATTATTGCATTCTTATGATTAGTTTTCTCATGAATATAATCTTTGAATTTGATATATGTTCTTGGCATTCTATTACTTCATCCTTAACTACATGAAAGTTGAAATTATATTTATTACAAACTTCTTATCTAAGTCGTAAGTTATTGGGTAGAATATGTGGAATCTTCTCCATCGATTGATTCTGAGTACTCTTAAACTTAGGATAATGAATGATTAAATTATTAGGATAAAGATCCTTCTATTAATATGTTTCATTAAGTTAGTATCAACAAGTTTTTGTACTCTTTCTGGTAAATTGTTTAGATGAAACTCTTAAATGAGAAATTTGTTTGGTTATGAAAATAAAGCTAATGCTTATAAAGCTAACTATGACATTAAATTTACTCTTACATTATTTATGATAATGTGTATTTTTGATATTGTTGGTTGTGGAAGTATGAAATGAATGTTGTTTATAATTTTTTGTTCTCCTTGTTTAAGAAAGATGTTTGACAATAATTATCTTGGGAAATGAACTTGTTTTATTCTTTCATATACTATTATAAATGCAAGCAAGAATGATGAGATAATAACGTAATCTAAGTACAAGTTTTATAGTTTAATGGCCTTTATGAACATTAATGGTGTTCTGGATTTGGTTGAATCATTGGTTTAAAAAGAAGTTATTGTGTATACTCATAGAGATCTTCTTAATGATTGGAAAGATGTTGTGGAAAAAAATTGTATGCATATTTAGATCACTTCATTTTCTATTGATATGTATATTGATTAAAGAAAATGCATTATTTAATTGTATCATAAGTTAACTTATGATGTTCATTTGATTCATAATTTAACAACATGAGTTAGAGTTGTTAATTCATGCTAGTTTGGTGAATTGAACATGTATATCATTTTATCTTTCCTTCACATGCAGGAAAAAGTAGATAAGTGACGTGATTGTTGGATGTTATACATGTGAATTGATCACGTTTTATTGTTAGAATATCTGATTTTGGATCATTGTATTTTTTGAAAATCAAAACATTATTTCACAAATTTTTAAAAGGAAAATTTCCTATTGTAACCATCTGAATTTATTGTAATATTTTATAAGATAAGGATTCATCCTTATAGAGTTAATAAATGCATTTATTACGCGTAAACCTTGTATGAGTTGTAATAATGATTTTACGTTGTTTTTAACAGCAATATGCACTTTTAATATTTATTATAAAATTGTACTTGTTGTATTATATGATTGTACTTTATGAAAATTATTATTCTAAATTAACACATGGAATTTAATACAACAATATGTATAACATCGTCATTAATATGTTTAAATGAAAGAGATTAATAAAACAACATTGTCATGGACAGCAATACGAAGTTATGAAATAATGATATTTCATTTTAAATTTAGTCGTAATGAGATTAATTAAGTAATTAATCCATTATGTAGTGCAACTATAAATTATTGCAATAACAATAGTTGTACCTTCATAGCATTGAAATATTATGAATGACATTACGATGTCATAATAGTAAAAGTACTATACTTTAAACTATGAATTAAGATGATAACAAGAATAATGTGAATAATACTTTTATGATTATCGTTAATCTTAATGTGTCTTAATACTTAAAGGTTTATATCTCTTTCTTAAAGAGATGCATAAACATTAGTTAACAAAACGATGGAATTAAGATTTAATCTAAATGGGTTTGGATCGTTACAAAATTTAAAGGACATGGTTGGACTAAACTTATTCCTAACAATGAAAACTATATAGTGACACTACGGGTTATCATACTTGTAAGATAGTAACTAGTTAAGTTACTATAAACCTTGTCGTTAAACTTATAACTTGACTTAGTCTTGAAACGATGAATTCTACCTTATAATAAGATAATGTGTATTATGATTTAAGCATGGACTCTAAGTCCCACCTATACATTTTATTGAAATCTATCTATGCCACCTTAGGATGGATACAGGAAGGGTAATAATTATTTAATGATGAATATCGTTAAGTAATCATTATATTTCCCATAGGGTTCCTAAGATGGGAGTGATAGTGTACTCTCGAGTCGAGAGGTGATACCAACATTGTAATCCTTCTTCATACAATAACTTCAACTTTAATTAACAAAATATGATCTAGATAACTATGTAGAGATGATTTTGTGATGATGGAAAAGTTTTGTTTGACTTATGTGCAGTCACAAAACTAAGCATGCAAAGCATAGCATAAAATAGTTGGCCTAAGTAGTATATTAGCTTAATACACTATCATTTTACCAAGTTCCTATCTAACTGTGTAGAAATGCTTATGCAATGATGGAAAAGTTTTGTTTTGGCTTATGTGCAGTCACGAAACTAATAATAACATAAAAAATTTGGCCTAAGTAGTATATTATATGAATACATTGTTATTTCACCAAGTTCCTATCTAACTATGTGAGATGCCAGATGAAACTCAGTTGACTGATTTTCAGGTAGGTACTTAGGAACTGCATTAGATCTCAGACATGAATGAAAAGGTAAACCAACTGCATACAAGTTATGCACACTCGAATAGAGTGATGATAAAGGGGATCAAGTAGATCTAATCAACCTTTACAACTACACATGGTTGTTTTGTTATCAAATGGATTGTAAAATATATTTTATGTTGGATTATAATTGTTGCTAGTTAAAATAATTGAAGGCATTTAATGGGATGCAAAATTAAAAAAATCCCCTTAATTTGGAAGTAATTATAACATGGGTGTTACAGGAAATCACCCTATTAATAAGGTATTTGAATTAGTTGCGACCTTTTGGTTGAACTAATTCACTCTGTAATTTTTTTTATTATTAGTAAATAGTTTTGAAGGAACTATACCTTGTTACAAAAAGGGCTCAAAATCTAAATAGAGCAGATAATGCAGTCAATAGTTTTGAAGGGACTATACCATGTTACAAAAAGGATCAGAAGTCAAATAATGTAATTAATATAGCTATTGTGGATCAACATCTAGATAATACATGAGTAGTCAACTTTATTTTTTGGAGAAACTATACAAAATAGACCAAATAGGAACAAAACTACAACAAATCAGTAAGAAAATAGCATCCTACCAACAACAAAATAGTAAACTAGAATTAAAAACAACCTTCACTTGTCATCTCTATCAATCTTTGTCCTCACCTTCAATAGAGAGGTGAAGAGTGCTAGAGCTGTGATGTGGGAGGATTCATTTTTGTCCAACTAGGAGAGAATCAGGTCACGTGTTGTTCCCACCTCCCAAATGGCCATTGGAATTTCATTGAGCATGCAAAAACTTTTAACATGTTGCTCCATGAAGTTATATATAGCCTCGATTGCAAAAAAGGTACAATCATGTCTACCTTTTGCATTTCCTAATATATTATCCAATGAATTGAGCTTCTTGTAAACTTCCAAATTCTAACCATCATTATGTCTAGGATCATCTTTCCTCGTCCTTTTTCCTTCTCTCTTGGAAACTTATTTGAGCTCTTTTTTCAATGCCTCTAACTCCTTTTCCATTTTTTCAATTCTATTTGTTAGGTCTTCCTTTTTCTCCGTAACAAAGGCTCTTTCAGGGTTGCTTATATGCAGCATATTTATAGCAGTCTCAATATCTTTTCTGCTATGAAGATTCCTTTGGGAGGGGAAAGGATGATTTAGAGGGTATAAAGGGTTTTTCAAGCTGATATTCCTTTAGTCTATAGGAATTATGGGGACAGTTGAAGGACCAAGGTTAGGGGAGGCAGGGGTGGTGGGAATGTGAGGGTGTTGGGAAAGGAAATGGCGATGAAGCAGCAGAATGAGTCCTTGATGGAGGGGGGTAGCATGGGTATGATTCTAGACCTCAAGAATAGAGCGTTATAGTGAGTTGGGAATATAATGAGAAAAACAAATTTTCAAATTCCTTCTAAAGTGGTTCAAAAAAATAAGTTGTTTGAGAGGAACTGTGACATATCATCATTCCAATGTAACATACCTGACAATCATCCTTGTAATTTCATTGAAAGATGTTGGAATGGAGGTTACTTTTATGCATGCAATAACAAACTCGAGGTCTTCGCCTACATCTAGGAATTTCTTGGCTTCGGTTTTCTTATCAATTGTCTTGCTAAATAACCTAGCACCTTCTAAGCTCAGACCCATGACTTCAACAATCAGCTCCTCGGTGATCTTCATGTTGAGCTCACCATATTCAACCATCCTCTTCTTCCAACCAGCCACAAATTGTGGGGAAATGTATTGATTATGGCCCTGCATTTTTTCATTGAGGTTTGATACCCCACCCATTTGCAAATAATTCCATAGAGCCTCGTTTTCTTTCCAAGAAGGGTCGCAGGTGGGTTCAGTTTGGCATGGAGCTCCACCCATTTTGTCTATGTTTCTGCTAGACGTGTTTCTTTAGTTCCAAATGGAAATGTTGCTCCCTGAAAATCACTTCTTAATGGTGCCTTTGTAGAACCATAAAGCATGTGAAGGATGATGATAATTATTAACCCTGAATGAGATGGTAATCACCCCCAAAAAGGTGAAGGACTTCTTAATGATGGTTTTGGATTTCATGCTTATCATTTATGATGTCATTTGGTACCTTGCTAGGAATTATGTCATCACTAAACCAAGTTTTCATGTTGTTTCTAACTCCATGATTAGCAAGGTTATCCGTCACTTCGTTAACTTCTCTATAGGAGTGAATAATTTGACAATTTGCAAATGATTTACAAATATTAATAGATTCATGAATGAAATATCTAATGGTCTAACTAGGGGGGTTTTCTTGATTTAGAATATTTACAATATTCATAGAGTCCCCCTCAATTATAATATTTGGAATATTACAATCTTTTGCTAGCCTAATCCCCCATAATGTTGTTACGGCTTCAGCATAGTGATTTGTCTGATGACCCATTTTCCTAGCAAAAGAAGTAACTAAACAGCCTTTGTGATCCCGAATCGCACCTCCTCATCTTAATGTTCCTAGGTTACCCTTAGATTCTCCATCAAAATAAATGATTCACTCTTTAATTAATCTAAATAAATAAATGATTTTATTTAACTTTATAACTAAGTGTAAATTTTATAACTTATAACATTAATTATATTAATAAGTTCATAATAGACATATATTCTAAGATGTGTTGTTGTAGTGAGCCAACCAAGTGTTTCCCACAAACATTACATGCTCCAATAATATATACTCAAGCACATAAGCGGTGTTCTCACAACACACATACTGAAAAATTGCATACATTACACACACACACACACACACACACACACACACACACACACACACACACACACACACACACATGTATGTATGTATGTATGTATTTATGTATGTATGTATATATGTATACACACATATACATATGCGTGCATGCATACATATATACATATGTGTGTGTGTGTGTGTTTGTACATATATATACATACACCCATGCATATGCATACATATGTATGTATGTATACATGTACATATACATGTGTACATGTATGTGTATGTTAGTATGTGTAAATGTGTATGTGCATGTGAAAAAATTGTAATAATCTAAAACATCTCTTGTGAATATCTTATAAACAAAAAATGCAATTATATATACACTTATATTATGTTTCAAAAGGAATATGAAGGAATAAATAGCTATTACCAAAAAATAATTACATTTCAAACCCATTCACACCTCAACGATGGCCAAAGTGGAAAAGTAACATATTACCACATCCAAATGGCATGCATTTTTCTCCACGCAATAAAACTACATAATGATGTTATGTGATTAAACACGATTGTGTTGAATACAATATCAAAGAAACCAAAAAAAAAATTGACCATGATAACAAAGAAAGGAATTTGGTTTTATCCTCGAAATATCTAGAATAATTTGACCAATGAAAAATCGCATATAATCTATGATGAAGGTGACATTTTACCAATATTTTGTTTTTTGTTTTCAAGGTCTTATCAATTGAGGCAAAAAACATAATATACTAAGTTTGGCCACAACTGTAACATACATAATCTCATAACTATACCCATTTTTTATTGTATGTTGAAGAGTGAGAGACAAATATCAAATAATCCAAAAAATTACTGTTGTTTTTGCTTTAAATGTTATATGAACATGTTTCACAAAAACAAGCACATGATCTGATCACAATACACATAGTGAATATCTCCATATTTTTTATTAAAAATACAAGGTGGAAAAAGATGACAGAAATTGTGCTCCTATGCTCATAACCAAGGCATATATGAAATGCTTTTATCATGTTTATATTTTATTTCAAATAAAAATCATAATAACATTAAGAGGAGTTAATTAGTAACAATCAATTACAAATTTCATTTTGTTATAGCTTGAAAAACCCCATTAAAAATAAATAATATGTTATTATTGATCTTTTCTATGGAAAATTCTCATAGGGTTTTTCCCTAAAAAAATTGTATATGTATGAAAAAATCCCACACCAAAATCATTGTGAACAACATAAATAGTTTTTTGGAAATGAAAACAAGCTATAAATTTTCCTTTAAAATTCACCTATATGTTTTCTCTAATCTAATATATATGGGTCTTTCTCAAGAAACAATCATGTGCATACAAGTATAGCATATGTAGAAATTTAATATCTAATTTATTTTATAAACCCAACAAAAACTTTACACAAATACAATTTTTTTCTATACCAAAAAGGGAGAAAAAAACTCAAAACTCTATATCATATATAAACAATAAATATTTCCTTTATTTATCACCCAACCATACCTAAGAGTCAAAAAATTACACAGAAAAAACAAAAAATTATACCTAGGAGTCAATCCATCGCATGTTTTTCTTGCCAACATCCAAAACATCAATGCAAAAACATAAAAAAAATTATTGTAATTATTCTCCAAACACAATTTCATACATGTCTTATATGCATACATTATGACATGTTGACAAAAGTGTGCATGTATAATTTACAAAGGCTACATATACAAAAAAAAAATGAAAATTAGAAAACCACGAAGATATTTAAAAAATTCAAACAACAAAAAAAATTGCGAAAACAAATAACATGTGACTTCCACATATTTTGAAAATAGAAACATATCCATTTTGTGCAGTACCCACTTGGATCTATTTTTTGAATATATCCTATCTAAATAGACCGTTCAAGGAAAGAATTGATAACAACGTAAAAATCACAGGGGATTCACTAAGTAAACTTGTGTCATATCACATTCATTCATAGGATACTAAATAATACCCCTATTTCAATTTCAAATTCTCAATATTCTACTGCCCCTCCCAATACACCATTCCTATTATAAAATACACCTTATATTAGTAGGTATTGCATATACCTATTTTTTCTGTGACATTTTTAATACCCCTTATTATTTGTATCTCTTTCATGGTCCTTTCATGTTGAATGTGTTATTTGAGTTTAAACAAACATGAAAAATGTGAATGAATATAAATAAAGCCTTTGAGAAAATATTCCAAAATTCATGTTGTGACCAGCAAGCCCCTATTTCCTTCTAATGAGAAAATGGAGCCCCTTTTTGAAAATTTTGAAAAAACCAAGTTCTAAACCTCCAAAAGTGACCAAGAAGGCCTATGGTCTCTACATTGTGCGTTAACCCCATCAAAATACAAAAAATTAAACTTTTTTGTAGCTATAAAAGTGTTTTAAAACTTCAAACTCATGATTTAAAATTTCTAAAGGTGATTGAAGGGTATTTTTCTTTTACAACCTGATTGAAACGATTAAAACAATAGTTTTAAACTTGTTTATAAACTTGTAAAACATTCAGGGTTTGAATCTTGCTTTGTTTTATGTTTAAACTCTTTTTATCTTAAATGGAGGATTTCATTGTGTGGTTTAATGTATATCATGTGTGCATGCATTAGAATTATAAAAAACCCAAAAAAAAGAAGGTTTTTGAAGTCAAAATAGGTCAAAATATGTTCAATTGATGGCCAAAACAAAGTTCTCTACCAATAAATAAGGCATAAAAATTAACTTATCCAACAAGCTCTATGAAAATCTAAAACTATGTCAATTCAACCCATGTGGCACCTATCGACTAAGTGGAGACTATAATTCTAAATAAAAAATATTTAAGTATTGTTGGTGCATAGGTACACTGATCCAACCCATGTGTTGATCATCAAAATTAAGTAGATTTCAAAGCCAATTTCAAAGTGAGCCAAATTTAACTGATAAGTGACAAGTGTCATGAATCAAGGCAATTAATGCAATAAATCCTTAAAGTTCAAAGCCTCGTGACAAGAGATTAAGTTGATCCTAGACACATTTTTAAGACCAATGAGAGGTAGATACATCCAATCCCAAAACAAATTTTTAACATTATGCAGAGCGTGGGTTATTTGATTGTGGGATCAAAGTTAAAATCCTCATAGGAAAGACTTAGCCAATTAGAACCACATTTCTAACATTATTGCAATAGTTTAGTTAACAGTTGAGAGACAAGTTTTGGATGTCTACAGGAAGCATTGGTACCGATGGACACCATGTGGCACGCATTGGTGTACTACATTTTTTTAAAAAATCCAAAGAAAATTATAGAAATACCATAAAGAAAGGTAAGTCCAATGCAGGCCATATGGACCACATCTAAGAAGTTAGGTGTTTTGATCATACAAAATTCAAAGGCATGTATGGTAGAAACACATGGAAAAATTCATGTAAATGAAATTTTGTAAGCACGGAGGATTCATTAGCTAGGCAATAATCCTAGCACGTGATTTCATATTGAGGTAATTAAAATCAATAAAAATTAAAGTCAATATATCAGTAGACAAGAGGGGGTGAATGAATTTAATTTATTAATATTTTTGAATCGGGTTATTGGGGGGTAGGTTAGAGAGGTGGGCCCAAAGGAAAGAGAGGTTTAATTTTGATATAAAAATTAAACATTTGAACCCTAGCTTTTTAAAACTAAATACGATAAAATTACAATTTAAGGAGTGTGGTCATAAAGTTAAATTATAAATGTCTTTTTGAATAAAGAAATCTCAATTAAGAGATTCTTAACCAACAAATAATAATATGGTAAAAAAGTAGGATTGAGTATGTTTTTCAACACAAGTGATATTATATCACCATCTTAATTATTTGAAGAACTATTAATAAATGTGTTGGGATTAGCACACCGGTTGTACAGACAATATATCAAATCTAAGCATACATGCAAACAAAAGTGGATATATTACCAGAAGAATTATACAAAACAAGAGACATAAATCAACACCAGATTTAACGTGGTTCACCCAGTGTGGGCTACGTCCACCAAGAAACAAGCCAATCTATTATCCAAAGCTTTGACAAGATATACAATGAAGATTTACAATCTTCTACACTTCTCACATGTTCAGTACTTTCTTCCTTTAAGATTTTTTTATTCTTCACCAAGAATACACTCTCACATAATTATCTTGTAATTATGATCGATCCTCTTATTCTAAACCCTAGCTTTATGCTTTAAATAGTCATTTAAGACTTTAGGGCACTTAGCCATGCAATTACATTCATTAAATCTTATCCAATGCTAAAAATAGAAATAAATCCCAAGAGTTAATTAAAAACTCGTTTGCAACAGGTAACCGATGTCAATTATTCCCAACCGTCACTAGTTCCAACTTGCCCTGAAGGATGCCGGTTACTATCAACTTCCAGGAAGTTCTATTTGCATGCTAAAACATGAGTAATTTAGCTCCATACTCAACAATCTCCCACTTGGAGATTAATTACTGCACACTATACCTATACAGTTCCATTATTGGATCATCCTTAGCTTTGTTTCTTCCTCCTCGAGCCTCAAACTTGAAGACCAATAGAAGTGAAGTGTAGCTCCAACTTCTCCTTTGCTAACGGCTTAGTTAGCATATCCACAAGGTTCTTACTTGTATGAATCTTTTCCAAATTCAATTGTCCAACCTCCAATACCTATCATATGAAGTGATACCTCAACTGAATGTGTTTCGTTCTGGAATGAAACGTTGAGTTCTTGGCCAAATGGATTACACTCTGACTGTCACTGAACAACTTGCAATCATCTTTCTCCTTTCCCAACTCCTCCATGAACCTACTCATTCATATCATCTCCTTGCTAGCCTCTATAGCTGCAACATACTCTACCTCTATAGTAGACAAAGCCACAACCTTCTGCAATCTTGAAATCCAGCTAATTATCATCTCGCCTACTGTGAACATATATCCAGTAGTGCTCCTCCTACCATCCAGATCTCCAGCCATATCTGAATCAACATAGCCACATAATGAACTATCCGAACCTCAATAACATAACTCCATGTTATAAGTCCCTCTCAAATACCTGAGTATCCATTGGACTGCTTTCCAATGCTCTTTACCTGGATTAGCCATAAACCTACTCACAACTCCCACTACTTGTGCAATGTCCGGTCTAGTACAAACCATAGCATACATAAGACTTCCTACTGCTGAAGCATAGGAGAACATGTACCATGTACTAAACCTCCTCTTATAATGTAGGACACTGATCTTTGCTTAATTTGAAGTGTCCAGCCATAGGTGTACCAACAGGTTTTGAATCTTGCATATTAAACCTTTCCAACACCTTCTTAATATAAGCTTCCTGAGACAAATACAATTTCTTATTTTTCCTGTCTCTGTGTATTTGCATGCCAAGGATTTTCTTTGCAGCTCCTAAATCCTTCATTGCAAATGTGTGAACTAGCTTTCTCTTAAGCTCACCAATGTCTTGCATACTAGATCCTGCAATAAGCATATCATCCACATACAGTAACAAAATAATATAGCTCCCATTTCCAAGTTTCTTGAAATAAACACAATGGTCAGATTCACATCTCAAGTAACCATGCTCATGAATAAAACTATCAAACCTCATGTACCATTTCCTTGGAGCTTGCTTGAGTCCATATAGACTCTTTTTTAACCTGCACACCAATTTCTCCTTACCCTTGACTTTGTAACCAAGCGGCTGCTGCATATAAATCTCTTCATCCAAATCACCATGAAGGAAAGCCATCTTCACATCTAGTTGCTCTAAATGCAAATCCTCTACTACAACTAAACTCAATACAGTATGAATAGAAGTCATATTAACAACAGGAGAAAATATTTCACCAAAATCAATACCTGTCTTTTGTGCAAATCCCTTTACTACAAGCCTTGCCTTGTACCTTTTATGTCGACCCTCTTCTTCCTTAATTCTATAAACCCACTTGTTCTGCAATGTTCTCTTTCCTACTCGCAATTTAACCAAATCCCAAGTCTAGTTTTGTTTCAAAGAGTTCATCTCCTCATCCATGTCATACTCCCACTGAATGTGAGTTTTATCCTGCATTGCTTCTTCAAAGCTTTCTAGTTCACCACTATCAGTCAATAATAGATAAAATAGAGAAGGTGAAAATATTTCTGGAGGTTTACTTACCCTTTGTGACCTTCTCACAGAAGTTTGGGGTACCGGAGGCTCAATCTGGGCTTCTTGAACATTTGTGTCCAACTCTGACAGTGACCACCCACCAGTCACCTCTAACCGACGTCGGTTCGGCTAACTGATACTGGTTCCGATCCTCTGTAACCATCAATGATTCATCTGACCGATGTCAGTCAGGGCCTAACCGACCATGGTTACTAAGTATTTCTGAAGGTGTTTCTTTAAAACCTGAGAGTTCATTTTTCATCAATAAACTTCTCAATTTTCTCATCCTTGGGTACCAAAATTTGATCCCTGTACATTCTCTTTTCATTCCATTCAACATCACGACTCCTAAAAATTTTAGAATTCTCTAAATCCCAAAAATGAAAATCCGAAATCACTAGATCCATAACCAATGAAAGTGCACCTCTTGGATTTTGCATCCAACTTTTTTCTATTTTTCTCTTATCAACATGCAAAAAAGCTATCTGAACCAAAAAATTTAAGAAAAGAAATATCTACCTCTTTTTCTAGTCCAAGCATCCTCTGATATTCCTCCATCTAGTGAACTTGAAGGGCCATGATTAATCAAATAAACCACTGTATCAATTGCTTCTGCTCTAAATTGCAAGGGCAATCCAGAATGTATCCTCATACTTCTAGCACGTTCCATGATTGTCCTGTTCATTCTCTTCTGCAACACCATTCTCCTGTGTAGTGTTCTTAGAACCATTATCTTTCTCTACGTATTCCATTCATTCAAAAAATAATTATTTAGAATCCTTGCTACAGTAATCACCACCATTGTTAGATCTAAGGCACTTTAACTTTTAATTTGATTCATTCTCAACAAGGGATTTCCATCTTCTAAAATTTTCAAAAACATCATATTTATGTTTAATACAATAAATCTATACCTTTCTTATAGCATCATCAATGAAAGTAACATAATATTGGGATGCACCAAAAAAATCTACATGAGCTAGTCCCCATATATTTGAGTGTACAAGCTCCAATTTTTTGTTCCTTCTTAGCTGCCCTAACTTTGAGAAATCTCACTCTCTTTTACTTTCCAAAAATACAATGCTCATAGAAATCAAGATCTACATCTTTCAAATCTGATAACTTACCCTTATCATTTAAGATCCGCATTCCTTTTTGACTCATATGACCCAATTGATTATGTCACATGCATGCATCTAAATCTGAAGAAGATAATGCAAAAAAGGAATCAGTAACACAGGTAGATAAATATAATGTTCCTACCTTCTTACCTCTTGGCCACAATAAGAGCACCCTTGGTGAATTTCCAAGAGTCTCCTATAAAAGTAACCATTCAACTAGATTCACCTAGTTGCCTTGCAGAAATAAGATTTATCCTGAGGTTTGGCACATGCCTCACATCTTTCAATACCCATGTATTTTCATTATGTAATTTTAGACGAACTTCCCCTTTACTAATAATACTGCAAGGTTCATCATCACCCAAATAGACATACGCAAAATTGCCCTAGACATAATTTTTGAAATAACCCTTATTAGGGGTTACATGGAAAGAACCTCATGAATCTAAAAACCCATGATTCAATTATTCTATCGAAAGAAAGAAAAAGAGCATCTTACATTACCTCTGATGTAGCAAGATTCACCTCTTTACCTTTGTCTAGTTTTTAATTCTCTTTATTATTTGGACCAACAATATTTCTTTGCATATCATTTCTTTCCACATTTCCAACAAGTAATTCCTTTACCTTCTAGATTTAGATTTGTTATCCCTTCACTTTGATTTCCCATTACTCTTACTCTTGGATCTCTCCTTCTGCCTGCCCCTGCTTTCTACATTCAAATCATTTCCAGATGATGTTTCCTCTATACTTTTCCTATGAATTTCTTCATTCAAGATTATACTAACCACATCATCAAACTTCAAAATATTATTAGCAGATGTTGTATTACTAACAACCATTACCAATTTGTCCCAACTATCAGGCAAAGAACATAAGAATAAAAGTGTCTTTTACTTCATCATCAAATGGTATTGAAACCAATTTTAACTGATTTACAATAGATCAGAAATCATTCAAATGACTAGAGGCAGATTCACCTTCATGCATCTTAGAACTAAATAGTTTCTTCATCAAATAAACTTTATTTGAAGCACTTGGTTTTTCATATAAATTAGCAAGAGATTTCATTAATTCTACCGTAGAAGTCTGCTTCTGTAATATTGGAAGCCATAGATGATGACATGATCAATCTTATAAATCTCAAAGCCTTTCTGTCAAGAATATTCCATTCTTCATTAGTCATCTTTGTAGGTCTAAAATTTTCATCCAGTGGTAATTACAGATCTCTTTGATATAAATAATTCTCTATCTGCATCTTCCATAATTTATAATTTTGGTCGTCAAACTTCTCTACCTTGTATTTATTATCTTCATGTCATTGTTGTAGGTCCTACTTAATTAAAAAAACCTCTGTGAGTAAATCTATCAACACACAAAACCCTCAAACAAAGGTCTGATATCAATTATTGGGGTTAGCACACTAGTTGTACAGATAATATATCAAATCTAAGCATACATGCAAATAAAAGTAGATATTTTACCAAAAGAATTATACAAAACAAGAGACATAAATCAATACCAGATTTAATGTGGTTCACCTAGTGTGGGCTACGTCCACCAAGAAACAAGCCAATTTATTATCCAAAGCTTTGACAAGATATACAATGAAGATTTACAATCTTCTACACTTCTCACATGTTCATTACTTTCTTCCTTCAAGATTTTTTGATTCTTCACCAAGAATACACTCTCACATAATTATCTTGTAATTATAATCAATCCTCTTATTCTAAACCATATCTTTATGCTTTAAATATTCATTTAAGACTTTAGGGCACTTAGCCATGTAATTACATTCATTAAATCTATTCCAATGCTAAAAATAGAAATAAATCTCGAGAGTTAATTAAAAACTCGTCGCACAAGTAATCAATGTTGGTTCTTCCCAACCATCACCGGTTCCAACTTGCCCTAACCGATGCCGGTTACTGTCAACTTCCAGCAAGTTCTATTTGCATGCTAAAACATGAGTAATTTAGCTCCATACTCAACAAAATGATTAAAGCTTAACATTTATAAGGTAATTGGTAATAGGTCTTGAATGGATTCAAACTATCTTTTGAGAAAAAATACATATTAAAAAAATTGAGTGAGAAAAATGATATATTAGGGTAGAAATAAAAAGAGGTAAATAAAATTGCTATGGAAAAATGGGTAAGTAAGGTACATGCAAAAAATAGGGGGTATTTTCATTATAATAATATAACGGGAGGGGGTATTATCAATTGAATAATTAGAGGTAAAAACTAGAATTAAGGGTTTTCTTTAATACCCTTCGAACAAACGTGTTATACCATACTTTTACTAAGTTAACCCCCTATGGGTTTTCTTTAATACCCTTTGTAAGACAGTTCTAAAGCGACTAAGTTTAGTTAACCAACTATTTTTAAAATATATTGCTAAAATAGTTTGGTTAATCCTCTTTTTCATACTGGAAATTCATCATCACAATAATCCCATAAATATTCAATAGTAGGAATGCAGTGATAACTTGAGGGAATTCTAAGGTTATTATTGATATATCCTTTATTGTCAAATGAGGACCTTTTATGTAATGGGTGCATATTAAATAGTATTAAAGTTATTTCCACATTATGAGCATATGCACTTGTTTTGCATACATAATGACCTAAATAAATAGGAAATTTGATTCCTTGCACCTTTCTTTTCGTACATGAATTTTTCACAGTATCAATTTACCTATAAATTTCAATGAATATCAATTTATCATTATAAAAAATAGGGAGCTTGAGAAGTGTGCTTTTAAAACCTATCATTCTCAGGTATGTGAAACTTTAAAACTAAATAAAGAAGCTTCCATGTGTTTATATAAATGCTTTTTTTATATTATAGATCATCTATGTTGTATTGTCATCCATAACTCGCACAATTTACATAGTGAAAGCATCATTCACTCTCCTAAAGTGACTTTTTCTATTCTCATATATGATTTACGTGAGATATTCATAGATGGGATTTAAAATATCATGTCTACCTATTCCAAAGATACCAATCCAAATCTTATATGCTACCAGAGTATACATTGTATATGAAATGTCTTAGTAGACTTTAATTGGGTTAGTTGCTTTAACAAGTTTACATTGATTATTTCACCCAAATTAAGAGTCATTTTTCCTACATAAATGACATTGATGAAGGGTCACATCCAATTATAGAACTATTTTATTGTTTGCAATCCCATGAGTCTATCCAAAAGAGTGATCATATCAAAGACATCTTCCACAAAATCAGCCCTATATAGATCATTGGGAGTTTGGAAGGTCCTTTCTTTATAACCTTCAACCAAGACTTAGCAATCATATTCTTTTATTTCTCTAGAGTTAAGTCAATTCATCTTGGGTTTCTTTAAGATTGATTACCATATAATCTTGTGGAGGATGAATTCCCATATAAAAATGATATGTTTTGCATCAACTTTAGTAATGACTTATCCATGTGGGTTTTTGATCTCATTTATATCAAAATTAAATCTTTTGCACAAGCTAAAACTGTCTCTACACATTGAATTGAGTTTGGAAAACCAGTTGCATGAGCTAGGCCACTACTAAAAATGCATTCTGCCATTAGACTTATTTTTCCATCTTGTATTTGGGTCTAGTTCTGATAGATCCATGTGCTTGACATTATTTTCACCAATTTTGGGGATACTAGTTTCAAGTGAGGATAAATATTTGTATCCTTCATATTAGAACTTAATAATGACGATTGGGGAATTTAATTTGTAAATTTGGAGAAAATAAGAAATTTCCATAACATATTGAAAGAATGGGTGAATGAGGGCCTAATCGCTATGAAAATGGAGGCAGATATCAAAACTCAATAATATTTTAAAAATTATGGAAAATAAGCT
Organism: Taxus chinensis; assembly: GCA_019776745.2. Taxonomy (NCBI): domain Eukaryota; kingdom Viridiplantae; phylum Streptophyta; class Pinopsida; order Cupressales; family Taxaceae; genus Taxus; species Taxus chinensis. The sequence goes on along the minus strand of CM034149.1, from coordinate 723,845,599 downwards.
ATGGAAATGGAAAATGTGAAAATGGATGCAAATTCACACAATTTTAGGGGGCAAAGCTAAAACAACTATGAAAATGCGAAATCAACCTACCAAAATGAAGCTCTATTTTTGCACTCTTTGTGGTAGGAACAATGGAAACACCAACTTTGAAAAACTCCATATGCATAATTCAAATGGAGCACATACATGACTATGACAATGTATCAGTGATATGGCAGAGCTCTAGAACTTTCAGCTAGGGAAAATTAAAAAATAAAATGGAAAATGGTAATCCAAGTTATTTATAAGGATTTAAAAACCCTTATCACTTGCATTGAATGCCCATAGAATTTATTATAAGGATTTACAAGACTTTAAAATGGGTTGAGTCATGTTTTCACAACATTGAGGGACTTAAGGAAGAACTCCCTTTGTGTTGTGTGGGTATAATATAGGTGACGCTTTATAAATCAAAATAGTGTTTATCACTTTTGTCACATCCATCGCATCATTGCGGCACTAATAAAAGTAAGAAACTATTTCATCTATTTCACAAGGGTATGACTTAGACAACACTTATGTTATAGTGCCAAAAAGTTCTCAAGTTGCTCAAAGCAAGTGATCATGGAACACATGTAACAAATGAAATGTTCCACTAGTTCCTCCCAAGCATGACTTAAGAAATGAATTTTCCTAACAAATATTTTCCCAAAATTAATAAACAATTCCTATGGCACATGTCGTAGAATGGAGAAACAAAAATAACAGTTCCACCAAGGTGCAATATGCATGACTTTTCCCAATTTGACTCCAAAATCCCCAAATTTTGGCTTAGGTCCAAAATGAAAAATTTGCATAGCGACCCAATGCTCTTAGTCACATAATTGTTTTCAAATTTTGGGCTAAATTTTGAAAAAAATATTTTATGTGACAACACATGGCATTCCACAAGACCACATATCTTTAAGGCATTTTTTCAAACAATCAACATGCCTTTTATATTCTTCCATTATTTAAATAAATGTCTAGTACGACACTCACAAATACACCTGAAAATAATTTTCTTCCATTATGCTTCAAAGGATGTTCATGCCCTATTCTAAATCTCCCATTTTTACAAATGTTGGGAGTATGATGGAAAATTTTCATTTACTTGAAATTTTCCAAGGCCTTTTCAATAAACCCATTTTGTATATATCATATAATTATTGCAATAAATGATACCACATTTCTTTCATCCATTTTTTCAAACAAATCACATGCACTTGGTAGATATGTACACATAGGGTGGAATCATATGGGAATCATGCACTTGGTTTCTAAATTGTTCAACTAAATGCCTGAAATAAACGTGGTTTCACCATATGTGCATAAAATATAGAGTCAATGTTGGAAGGTGTTGTGGGTTGATAATCTAATGGGATAGTATGTTGGTTCCCAATCTAACACCCCAAACAAGGAAATGATGAGAAAGGGGGCAATGAGAAAATATAGACTTGTTGATGTGTCATTTTGTAGTCAGTGATGGATCTATATATCTCTGCTAACCATGACTTGTGGAAATGACAAGGAGGCATGTGACTAAGGATATGGTTTTTATCCTACTATTTTATGGCTCTGGCTAAACTAGGGTGAGAAGACCCCAAGGGTGATTTGAAAGGGTGAGGGAGATATTATATTTCAAACACTCATACTTGTTAGAGCCTTAATCTAAGATCAAATGCAACCACATAATGCAATGCTCATTCAATAGAATGGTCATACAAGCATTTTCAACACTTGATACATCATACACAAGCCACTGAATATAGATTCAATGCTATAACAAACATCATCCCTGAAGAAATTTTTGATAACTTGGGGTATGATGATGTTGAGATGCTAAAATTTACAAATCATTGAAAATACACTTGAGATATGCTTGATATATGTGATTTGCATGAAAACACATGTAAAATGAGCACAGGTAATGTGATTTTTAGGGGTAAGGCAGGATGATACTTATTTAAATGAGGGTGAGCTGGATCTAATGAAGAGAAGTATCAATGCCCGTCATTCCAACCTATTACTTCCAAAATGTAGAATAATAAAAGATCAATATAACATAATCTTCAAAGGGGTTTTTACATTCATTAATACCGAATTCATAAAAACACTACCACATAATATTTGAAATCATACAACAAAATTTCATGCATAAAACTTCAAAATATATATATTATTAACTCCATAACACCTAAAATACACTCAAGGGTTGTAAGCATTCACCTCTAAACTAATATTGCAAAAAGGATTTTATAGATAAATAAACATTATGAAGTATCACTACAACACAATGCTCATTCAGTAAATAATATTATGTAATAACCAAAAATAACTTCTTCGTATTTCCTTAATTCAATATATATAAGATTACCTTAAATACTATATTCTTATTTACAATCCAGAATGTTTGACTGAAGCATGGAAAATGGTGTTGTATACTTCAATTAGACAAGGGAGACATGGAAATTCTCTCAATGCCTACCAATGACTATACAATGTAATCACCTTAGCAAAAAACCCAAAAATTAGAACCCTTAGAGTGAAGATATGCCTTCATTCTGACACAAAAATTCCCCCATGGTAATATACCCCCATGGTAATATACCTAGATACCCCCAAGAAGCACTGAAATCAAGAAAACCGTTGGGTTTTGATCTTTGATATGTAATATGGATGGATAAGTTATTCCAACTAAAAACATTCCATCTTGATATGTCAGGCAAAAATGGCTTTGGATCATGATTGATCCCGTAGATGAGTGGAGAATATTCCTTTTTACAAATAAACTCCTTCATATTTTTTTGTACTTTCATTGTCATATGTATGCTCCAAGGAAGAACTTGTTACATGTCACAATCAAATCATTTGAATCTCTTTGAAATAATAATGAATAAAAAATGGGGAAGGGGACAAAGAATAATAATATGCTTAGGAAGGGTTGAGATTTATTTTATCGTTCCTTTTTTCCTCTTCCAACCTATTCCTATACACATCAAAATTTTCAAACATCCCCAAAATGGGGTCTTCATCTGGCTCTACATGATAGAGAAATATTGTTTCTTGTTTGGATAAAACATTGTCAAACTCGGTAGAAATAGTTTTCTTCTTCTTGATTCTCTTGGCCAATTTATTGATATACCTCTCTAAATTAATGAATTTTTAAATAGAATAATACTTAAAATAATTCAGAGACTTCAACTCCCCTACAATGTGTTGTTGAATAATTTCAATCAACTTATTCATTTTTGCAGATCCTGGAGTGTAAGTATCCTTGAGGGGAAGCATTCTTTCAATTTTGGAGTCAATATCATCTACATACTTCCCTGCTTTCTCCTTCATTTCTTGAAGTTTTTTAATTCAATCCCCTAAGGTTTCTATTATTAAATTTGCATCTCCTCTATATTCATGTTGTCTCCCCCTACAAACTAAGTGAGCTATCCCCTCCTTTTCCACCACTTCATCATCCATTCTTGTGATGGCTTCAAGCTTGGGAAGCACTCCATCCCAATATTCAACTTTTGTTTGATACTTATCAACTAGTGCTTCACTTGCTTCAATTCATTCAGACACCTTATTGTAGCATTTAATTATATATTTGATAACGTTACTACCTTTTTTGTTAACTCCTCCCACTCCTTGGTGGTTTCCCCCTTACATCTCATAGCGTCAGAATTTTTTATCACTTCTGGAGTGATAGAAATGGAAACTTCTTGGCTATCCAGGGGAGCTTGTATCCATTTTTGCACATAAGTTGAAAATATGTCAACTTTCTCACTAAGTTACTTTTTGGTCTCTTTATATTTATCCATATTTTGGAAGATACCTCCCATTTCTATAGTAAATTCATGTTTAGGACCCTTAGTGGTCACTTTTTCCAATGGAACCTTGGTGATTTGGTAATCTAAAGGGGAAGCTTCATCCCTTAAGACATCATTTTGTGGATTGGAAACTTCCACAAACCTTTCTCCTTGATGTCCCGCCATTTTTCTTGATATACTTATGGATTCTTAGATGTTTTTGATGGCCTTAAGGAAATGATGCTTTCAAGGTCAAATTCCTCTACATGCACTCTTGCTTTTCTCTTTCTTGGGAGTGTTGTTCCCAACCAACCTTCACCTAGAGTCCTACCTTCCCCTTGTACTTTTTTTTGGGAGGCACTTGGAACTACTACAAGTTATTGTGAGGTGGATAGTGTGAGGATGGAATCATCAACATCTATTTGTTGTGTATCCACATTTTTAGTTGATTGTACTTATACTTCATCCTCTTTTATGTCTTTGTTATTTGATTCTTCTTCAATCACAATTGGGGAAGGTTGAGCACTTGGATCTATAACTTTTTGTAGCCTCAACTTTAACCCCTTCTTTCTTAGATCGAGAAGGATCTCTAATTGGATTGATTTGCATTTCCATTCAACCTTAGGCCTCTGCTTCTGAAACCTTTTATGCAACTTCATGAGTTACAATCACCCTTTCCACCATATCCAAAGTTGATTGAAGAGGATCCATGACTTTTGTTTGTTCAAACTATGCCAATGAGACTTCTCCAACTTTTGGTTACTCTATTTCTGCCATTGTAACCTCTTTGGTGGTGGATTGTGGATTGTGGATTGTTAGTGTAACTTGGATAGATACTATTTAGACATTTTTTGGGTGAAGGTCAACTCCACCATCTTGACCTAAACCATGCAAAAAATCATTAAAGAAATGTTCATGTGATGGGTATTGCATTTCGTGTCTCAAAATTTTAGGTACATTATGCACTTGTACTTATTGAATTAGGATAGAGGTAGGAACTTCTTGTGACATGGGAGGTGGGGTAGTGTTAACTACCTCTTAGGTCTCTGAAACTTTAGCAAGTACTTCTAGGCCTAGAGCAGCTCCTTCTATTGGTGCAATAATAATTTCCTCCACTATAGGTGTTGCCACTTTTTCCCTTTTGATTATTTTCTAATTTGTTTGATGACTGGTTCCTCCTCCACTTTCTCAAGGATGGGATCCAATGTTTGACTCACACTTAGTTATCTTGGTGAAGCATTTCCTCTCATTCTCTTTCCTTTGCTGGGTGATCCTTATAGAGAAAAATATTATACACCTAATTGGGGATTTCCTTGAGAAATAATCACTTTAGGCATATGAGTGGGAAAAGGGACAACTTGGATTGGAGTGGCCTTAATAACATGGACACTCTTCATTGTTTTCTTCAATATCTCCTCTGTCATTTGTTCCAATTCTGACACAGAGGTCCCTCTCTTTCTCTTGGTTGTACTTATCTCTTCTATTTCCTTTGTAGTTGGCCCCTTAATGGAAATCTATGGATAATTTCCCTTCAATGGATCTAGAATTTTAGTTCCCTTCCTCAAAGGTGGAAGTACATATTTGACTACACTAGTGCCATGTACTCCCTCAAAACTATAGTATTTTACAAGGATAAATCAACTCCATTTCTAATCATCTAAGAAAGTAATTCTAATGATATCATTGGTTCTTTCATGTAAGTACAAAGGTTCCTTGCAAGGTCAAATCAAGAGGTGACACTCGCTATGTTGCAATGTTTTTATCTATGTAGTACTTTCTCACCAGAATCTCCTTCATCCACCAAGCCCTCTGAAAAAAGTATAATGTTGTATTAAATGACTTGGGTGAGATTCATTCTAGATTAGTCTCTAAGTCTCACCTCCTCCTCATCCCTTCATTACATCTAGTAGTCCTCATAATAAGGCGCATGCTCATATGTATTTCCAAGGGCTCCCTGAATTATCCACTTAATGTCATAATTGTGCCTTGCCTAAAATTTTTACATGATAATCATGTTCATCTCAGGCTCCAATAGTCTAGATTTAACCATTTTAGGACATGTATATCTCTCAATAGTGACTGGTAACTTTACATTTTTTTTGTGTTTTCCTGCAATAAGCTTGTGAACTTCCACTAGCTTCCTTGACAATTCCATAATTTCCCACTTATCATCTAAGTACCTAGGCAGTATATATGGTGTGCCCTAGAAGCCACTTACTCTAATGTAAGTGAAAAATATTAATTGGATGAAATAACATCCATATTTAGATATCACTTCTCTTTCCCTATATGACATTCTATGTGCTTCCCACTTATGTCTAAATAAACAAAGAATTGGGGAAAATAAGGTATCATGGACCAACCGAAATTATATTTTTGGTTCTCCAAATTAAGCTGTGGGTATACATCATATACCTTGAACTGAGTAAATTTCTTGGCCTTCACCAATCCTAGGAATGATCTGTGGCATGCAATGTTATATACCAGATACGAGGTCTTGTAGAATTCACATTTGGTTTTAGACTCTCTCTGAATATTTACTTTCATCTTGATGAGTTGTTAATGGATGGAGTCACTTATCATCTCCCCCTATTGGATATGTGTTTTTTTACTCACAATTATTTGGATGAATTTAAACATCTAATCATGGTAAGGATAATCAGATTCATTCCCCACAATTCTATTCAATAGGGTGATAGTGTCCCTTATTTCTTCAATAAATTCATCTCTACTCAACTTCTTAGGGATTCTAGTAGTAGATATATTTGGTTTCTCAAGCCATTGGTTGTTCAATACTTTGGAATATTTTGCATTATTGACATTCCAAAAAAATATGCCTTTTCAAGTGAAATTTTTGCTACTTCATCAACATTTGGGAGCCCTAACATTTCATCAAAAGTATCTAGATTTAAATACAAAACCAAGGCACCAGTCCCATCTATGACTTCTTTCTTTTTTGGGTCATAATTTTGTGCACATTCCCATACTAAATTTTTATATTGAGCTGACGGGGGAATGCAGCTACTAGGGAAATAACACTTCTATTAATTTTTTTCCATGAATTCATTTATGTAAACTACATACAGCCTCTGGAGGAAGTAATCCAAGTTTGTATTACCTAAATTTGTATTCGTGATTTTCTCCAATTCAAAAGTAAGGTGTGACGAGGTTGGGACACCATTCAATTGGATCGTCATTGTTTTAGGGAAAGAGGACAAACAATTCACTTAGAGGAATGGAATGATAGCAACTCGGGATATATGAAACCTTCCTTAAATGCTTGACATGACTTCTTAATACCAAAAAACATATAGATACCTCATTCAAGAACTTACCCACACAAAAGTAGACATAGTTATCCTATGAACCAATGACAGCACTCAAGGTACTGTTGGAGATCTAAAAATTATCTTCTCACAACTCAATCACAAAAATTAGGACTTCTTCTCATCCTAGGGCTCTAAAATACTTAGAAATATCAAAATTTTAATGCAAAGTGTGGGAATTTTTGTGAAAAAAAACCATATGGTGCCCTTTGCATGCTCTCATTAACAGTGGTCATAACTCCACAACCTTTTTCAAATATGTGACCATTGATTTTATAGTTTGTGTTTGAATATAAGCCTTACACTTGGATATATTAGCCACATTATATTCACTCAAATGACATGTAATTCGCTCATTATCCTGGTCCTTAATATTTTCACAAGTGGCTTGACACATTGTTTTGCCTTTTACAATTTGCAAGACATTGACAAGTGTCTTGTCCTTTGAGCAACGGGGGTAGGAGATAAGTTAGAAATATTACAAAAAAATTGAAACTTCAACCTACAAAGTTGTGAAGTTACCTCCATTGTTTGATGCCATCATATAACTCCTTGTGTCCTTCTTGTTTGGCCTTAGATAATTAAATGTAGTCAGTAACATTATAGAAATCATGAAACTACCAACTATGAAGTTGCAAAACTGCCCCTCTTCCCAAATTTTATCAAATATTGTCACATGTCCTAGTTGTTGTGCTTCATAGATAAAAGTATAACTTACAGGTTTACAACAACTACAATTTTGTAAACCACAAATCTTAAAGTTACCTTTTCCTTTTAGCATTGAGATTCTTCAAATATTCTATTTTTTAGGCCCCAGAGAAGAACGTGTAAGTTGCAAATATGCATCAATTTTGACTTTATAAAAAGGTCAGGAAATGAAGGAATATTCTCATAATATTCCTTTTTCAAGGCTTGGATTTGCAACTATAATTTGCAACTTCACCAAAGATGCAAAATTGCTTTTTAAGGGCCAAATATATGTGATACCACGAATATTCCCTTATACAGGGTTTGGACTTGGGCAAGCAATTTACAAGCTTAGAATTACAAAAACACACAAAACCTCCTACTGCACAAATATTTTAGTTTCTTGAAATGGGTATCTTTGCTTCAATATTGTAATGGCAACATGAAGATTTATAGACCATCATGGGACTTGGAATTGTTTAATTTTCTCCAAAATTGAGGAAAACATAGGGAGTACGTTGAGTCTTAATTTTCAAGGTCCAAACACAAAGCCAAGGGGGCATAAATGATAAAAGGGATAGATAATAACCATTAATTCAATCTACAAATCAGCACAATCAATCCACACTCCTCTAATCTATAAGTTGGCATCTTAAAATCTTTTCAAATGAATAACAAGGCCAAAAATCAGCAAGGAACACTATGAAACTACAAAATCACTCTTGGTACCTCATCAACTTTCAAATGAACCTTAGGGATCACTTCAAGCCTTCATGATACATAGTAGCAAGTATATTAGGGGAACCAGGGAACAACTGAAGACTAGGACATGGTTTACATCAACATGAACATGAACGCTTTCACAAGGAAAACATAGAATGAAGAACAACATGGGGGAATGAAAGATCATACTAAGTAATAATGGAAGATACAGCAAAGATGGTACCAAAGATACAAAATTATCAAAATGGGCACCAACACTATCTCTATCACGAAGATGAATACCCCCATTGGGTGTTTAAAGAACCATAGAAATACTCATAGAGGGAGTAGACTAGATGCCTAATCCATTGGGTAAGGATTCACATATCAATACACCTGGTTTCTTGTAATTCAAAACACCATGTGTACAATACTGAAAAAAATGTATCACAAGGGATCAAAAGGGAACAAAAAATAAAGAAAATAAAAGACAGACAACAAGATTATACACTATACAATGTTATAAAGAGACACACCTCTAAACCAAAAAGTGTTTGAGATGCCTACCATTAAGAGGTAATTTAATTAATTATCCATCCAAATCCTTCAACAAGAAAGTTTTTTCTCCAATTTTGATGTCAATGGAATAAGGACCCATCCAAAGAGCATCAAAATTCTCATGTTTTCGCTTATCTTCATGTTTGTGATCCCATAACAGAACTAAATCACCAACTTGGAAAATTATTGGAGTTACCTTTTTGTAAAATATCTTCTTGATTCTTTCCTTGAACTTGACATGTCTCTGATGATCTTCTCTTCTAACTGCATCAAGTTTGATGATTTGATTGATCCTTGTAACATAAGGATCAACTCCAACCTGATCTCCTAACTATTACATAAAATGATAAGTTGATAATTCCAAATGGAGAGTTGGGATTTCCTGGACACCATATACCTATTCAAATGGACTTTTCTCAATGAACCTATTTGGTGTAACCTTATCATTCCATAAAGAAAATTTTAGTTTCTTACCCCATTTTCTCTTGTCAACCTCCAATTTAATTCTAATTATCTTAAGAAATTTTTTTGTTTCTTGATTTTGCTTTCCCATTTCCTAGTGGATTGTAATTGGAGGCATAAGTGAGGCGTATACCGTATTCATCACATATAGTTGCTAATTTTTTGGATCTAAAGATCATAGCATTATCAGAAACCAACTTCACATGGACACCAAATACACAAATGATTTTATTCAAGAGGAATTCCATGTCTACTTTATGATTATCCTTCTTGGTAGGAATTGCTTCTACCCACTTAGTATCAGTGGAAACCAAGATCCATTTATGGAAAAAACTAGATGCATATGTTATTTCACTAATGATGTCTAATCCCCACTATTTAAAATGAGCCTCAAATGATACAAGTTTCAATGGGAGAGACCTAGAAGCTCTCAATCTACCATAAAAACATTGGTACTCTTCACACGTCCACACCATTTGAGAAACATATTTAAACAGATATGGCCACCAATAACCTACCCTCAATATCTTATGATAGATCACTTTAGAAGCATAATGTCCACCAAAAACTCCTCCATGAAACTCATTAATCATTTTAAGAGCTTCATCTTCATTTATACATCTTAACAATACCCCTTCTATATTTTTCCAAACTAAACCCAAGTTTGTCAAGATTTATTTTTGAGACACTAACTTCAATGTCCTCATTTGATTATTTTATCAGGTAACTAGAAAATTCAAATTCTTTAGGTAATACACAATATCCTTGTACTAGATAAAGGCACGTACCTTTTCATGGGCATCATCTAGATTAGTAATAGTATAGTTCACTTCAACAACTTGTAGATTTTCTTCTACCATTAACCTTACCAAACCATGACCTCTTACCAACTTGGTGGTTTGAATCTTTGTGTCATATTCTTGAGGTTTACTAACCCATCTACACCTTTTTCTTGAAACTTCCATTTGTGTCAATATGTCTTTGACCATGGTGTGCGGCACATAGGTAAAAAAAATTAAGCTTAAGACGTAAGGTCTGAAAAATTTAGTGGGTTTTACCAAAGCAAAAGCTATTTTCCCATGATTGTGTACTTCAATTCAAATCCTTGTAAGGCCTTGCTAAAGAATGCAATTGGTTTCTCATGGCCTTCATCATCTTTTTTCAATATAGTTGAGGCAATAGTAAATTCAAATGCAAAGGAGAAAATATGAAACTCCCTCTTATAATCTAGACTAGCCAACACAGGGGTTGTCTTCAATACATCTTTCACTTCTTTAAATGTCTACATTGCCTCATCACCCCATTCAATAACCTAGTCTTTTTTAGCATATTTTGTATAGGTAGAGTGATCTCAACAAAGTTATATATAAACCTTCTCATAAAGTTAACTTTACTAAAGAAATATTCTATACCTTTCTTGGATTGGGGAATGGGTACTTTATCAATTTCCTCTACTCTCTCAAGGTCAATCATAACTCCTTAAGACACAATGTGCCTCAATAGTTTTGCATTTTGTACACCAAAATGGTATTTCCTATTATTCAATGAGATATCAATTTCTCTACATATGATCAAGATATTTTCAAGGTGTTCTAAATGATCACCCCTATTCTTAGAGAAGATTATTATATAAGCATGGTAAACCACAATAAACTCATTGATGAATCTAGGAAATAAAACATCCATTTCTCGTTGGAAATTAGCTCCTAAATTCATTAGACTGAATGGAATTCTAACAGAGACATAAGTTCCCAATGGAGTGGTGAAATAAGTCTTGTATTACTTAGTTTCCTTAATTGCCACTTGATTAAAACCTAAGAATTCATCTAATGTTGACAACATCTTTAACCCTATTACCTTCTATAAAAGGTTATCCATGTTTGGAATAGGGTATTTTTCTTTTAATGAAGCCTTGTTTAAATTTACAAAGTCAACACACAATCTAATATCCCCATTTTTCTTTCTCACTAGAACTAGATTGGAAACCCATGAAGAGTATCTTATGGGTTGAATGATACCTTCATCCTTGATTTTCCTAATCTCGTCTTTCATTTTAGTTGTAAGGATGGGGTTGATTGGCCTTTTTTCTATTTGAAAGGCTTGGTGTGAGGCTCCAAGGGTATCACATGCTGAAATAGGTCCTTCCTATAAGCTTTCAACTCAAAATTGGACCAAGCCAGATAGTCTTAATATTTCCTTAATAGTTTAGTATACGTTTGTTTTTCATCTGCATATAAGTTTCTTCCCAACCAATATTTTCTTAAATCTTGGAAATTTCCTAAGTTGCATTCAGTTACATCACTTGAGGTGTGGATAGACTTATTCACAAATTTATCATCACCACCAAAATTAGATTCAAGGTTGACCTACCCTCTTGGAATTGTGTTAGTTTTCAACTAAATCACTTCCTTCCCAAATAGGGTCTTTTTTCCATCACACATATCTACAATAGGCTCAAGATCAATCAAATGATTTGAAAACTCATCCTTGCATCTTAGGAATTTCATGATGTGAGAGTCATAATCAAATATTTTCCAATGTTAAATGTTCTTAGGTATGGAATGCCTAACAAGTAGCTCAACTTCAAACTTGCAGTATGGGGATACAACTTCATTATCATAATAAGAATACATCATTGCTAAGCTATCAGTTGTTACATTTTGAATTCTTTCATGGTATTCAATGTTCAAGGAGTCAAACATATCAATCAAATCACATGTTGCATTTATATATTGTTTCAGCCTCTAACTTTTGATTACATATAGTTTCTTGATTTGTTTTACAGCAAATTCAAAGTCACCTTTTACAATCAAGTTCTTAATTCCATGCCTCCAAGAAATATTTAAACCAAGAAAGAGTGTCTCATATTCAAAAATATTATTTGTGCACTCAAAACATAATTTGAACGAGAAGTTAAAAGATCCTTGGTCAGGGAAAAACAGCAATATACTTGTTTTATTTCCAAAACTAGAACATACTCCATCAAAATACACAGTCCAAGGAGCATTGGGGTCTTCAATATAGGCTCCAAGGTCAAGGCACTAATGATCAAATTTTTCATTGTTAAAAAATTTACCCGAATCCAAATCTATGTACAGCACCTCATATGATGCATTCATAGGCTCTTCTATCAAATTCAATAACTTTTCTTCTCTATGTAACTTAACCAACTTTCCTTCTAAGGGAATAGTAGTGTAAGATGTGTCCATCTACACACTACCTCCCAAACTTACTACCAATTTATTTACAACTGCATTTACCATTTAGCAAGGAAATCAACAACTAAATTCATTATTAAGAACTTTCTAGGATGAGCTACAAATTGTACAACCAATCCCTTGACATGTTCAACAATAGGTACTTCTCTTGAATCCATAGCATAGCATCTTCCATAGGTAGTTTTTATCTTTATACCAAGTTTATTCATGACTACTGTTGGATCTCAAAATTGCACCCACATTCAAATCATAAACAACCTGAAATTTGAGTCAACATGGGATTTTCTCCAAGTTGTGGTACTTGAACTGAGACAGACCTCTGGAGAAGGCCATCTTCCTCAACTTACCTTTGTTGCTAAAACTACTCCTAGAAATTTAAATGCATATATCTAATCCTATTCTAACTTTCCAAGGGACCGGGTAAGAAGGAGATGCATAAAAAATAAATCATAATCTACATAGGCGATAGCACCAGAAAATAAGGGGACAAATAGATTTAGATAAGGGTAAAGTGAAGGCAATGATAATGAAGAGGAATGGACATGAGACACATATCAAAATCACTCCCATGACCCACTTTCACTTTACACATCAAACAAAGTTTCAAAAATATAACATACAACACACATGTGAATGAAACAAAGGCAAGAAGTGCAATAAAATAAGAACAAGGGCAGAAACAAGCCACAGGATTAAATTTTATTGCCTGAAGTTATGCACATACTATTACAATTATGATAGGAAGATGCAAACATTTACTGAATCAAGATCCAAAGGCATGCGACCCTTAGGACATACACGCAGCACAAGATAAAGTTTTTGTATTACAAGATGTTCGAACTCTAAAAGTATCCAATATTAAGAATGAGCATTTCTCTACAATATATAAAAAAATCATAAAAGGGGGAGAGAGAAGAAATTAGAGGGAATTTTAATTCCTTCAACCAATCTCAACCACCTTCATTAAATTTTCTTAGGGAATAGGGTGTCACTTTGTTTATCCAATGTTACACGAATTTTTCAACTTAGCACCCATATTGTACTTAATGTTGGTGGTTGTGTTGCCTAAAACATTCTCTTTGCATGTTGGAGACATTTTTCTTCACTTCTGCGACCTACCAATATTTAATCCATGAAATCTAATTCCTTTTGCATGGAGAAGCCTAAGATTCCTTCAAATAATATCATATTTTCAATGATCAAATCATATGTGTGTTCATATCACAATCCGCAGAAAACTATTTTTCTCCTTCAGCAAACGGTTATCTTGATTCATTCCTGTGTGGATCTTTGACATTCGCAGATCATTCCTTCATATCACATCACCATGGATTCCCACGGATTTTGTATTTTCTTTTTTTGGCGGCATCAGCCTTGGTGGCTTTATCAAAATTTTCCCTTTGCTCTGCAGTGCAAATTAGACCCTGGTATTCTTTTCCCCTTATTTACAGTATTATGAGATCATATCCTTTATCCCACGACTTGCATTCATTTTCTGCGGCACACTTAAACTTCTCCGCATTTTTTCTCCTTCGTCTATGGTATGTTCAAAGCCTCTGTGGTTCTTCAAATTTTCCTTTGAATATCCACCAAGTCTAACACTTGTGCAAGTTGCTTGAATTTTTCAAGGGATGCAAAATTGGGCAACAACTACCAATGGCATTATATTGCAAGTAGCACCAAAGCCAAACATTAAATTATGCAAGATCTAGTCATTCACAATCAGTGTATTGTAAAATGGATCCACATCTAATTTACTCTTAACAAATCATGTGCCCAAATAAACCTTAGGGAAGGGATCAATGACATCTTGAGGTTCTTCAACCTCATTTTCTGTAACAAGGGGAGGGGTTTCTTTATTTTCAATAGCATTTTCATTGAATCCCAAATACTCAAATGCCTTGTTTCTATGTTTAGGAATCCTCAAAAACTCTATCAAAGGAACAGTGACTTACCAATTTGTTTATTTTTAGGATTCACCAACTTGACCCCTTCCCTTTTAGGAGGTTTACTAGTAGCCTTAATATTATTCTTAATTTGAATAGCCATGTTGAATGTTTGTCTCAGACTCATGGGGTCTTTGTCTCTCAAATAATAGGTTGCTTTCTTATCAAAAGCATCACAATATTTGATCAAGCAAGACTCTTCACTTGGTTTCAAATTAGTTAGTAATCTCATCAAAGTCTTGTTGAACCTTGTGTTGAAATATTTTGCACATTCATTGGGATTTTTCTTTATGTTTTAAAATTTAGACATGAGGAACCTAGGGTCAGTTCTATCACCATATTGAATTCTGAAGGCATTCATCATTTCATCCTAAGAATCAATTGAACCATGAGAAAAGGAATTAAACCATTCTCTTGCATCTTCTTCTAATGTGTGCATAAATAATTTCAAACAAACATCTTCACATTCTACTTCATAATCATCCATAATATTATGGAAAAACTTAAGATGTTAATCACTGTTGATAGCATTATTTCCATGAAACTTAGGCAATCTATTTCTCATTTCATTAGGAATCTCATTTGGATATCCAAGCATGTCCCTAAATTTTATAGGTATAAAGGAATTAACTCTGAAAGGGGCACGTGGAGGAGGATGATCCTTGTTGTGACCAACTAGATTTTCAAAAAGATGATCAACTGGGTTTTGAACAAGTGTTCTATGAGCTAAAGGGTTAGGTTAATATTATGAAGATTTCTCAAAGGATCAACCTCAAAGCCAAAGGCTCTATTCTCATTTGTAATCAAATGGGTGGGCTAAGGACAAATTTTAGTAGATTTAGGAATAGAACCTTGTTGAAACAAGGAATGAATTTGGTATCCAGGGTTATTTGGTTTAGAACTAGAATAATTTTCAATCAAAGGGGAATCACCAAGATCAGAAGACTTAATTTCCTTACCTTTTGAACCTTAACCTCTTACCAGTTTCCAAACTTTCATCCTTTTTACAACGCATTCAATTCAGGAAGCAGTTTCATAGTAGGATCTGATCTGAATGATGATCTCAATCCTTCTATTTTTGTAAATTTGGAGTCACCAACAAGATGTAATAAATAAAACATCATTTTTCATACCCATAACTGAGAATGGATTCACCACTAGAGATTACACTCTAGACATAATAGATCAAATTTAAAAATGCACCAAATAATACTCCATAAATAGCAAGCAGATGATGACTTGATAAACATTGGGAATCAACTAAAGAACATGCATACTTGAAACCCAGAAAGAAAAAAATAGATAAACCTTTATTAAACCCTGTGAACTGATAAATCATGTGTAAAACTCACTCAAATCCCTGGAAACAATGATAGTATAGTATCGGAGGTGTTGACGGGAAAATAGAACATGTGGGAACACCACTAACTAATAAATCTTGAAGAATCTTGGGTAAAACCTTATCAAATGATGAGCAAAACCCCGGTAATGGTCTTAGAATTTAAATGAGACAAAAAGATCCCCATAAATGGTTCCAATTATGTGTTGGCTCCCAATCTAACACCCCAAACAAGGAAATGATGAGAAATGAGGCAAGGAGAAAATATAGACATGTTGATGTGTCATTTTGTAGTCGGGGATGGATCTATATATCTCTCTTGACCATTCTTTGTGGAAATAATAGGGAAGCACCTGAATAAGGATGTGGATGTTATCATGCTACTTTATGGATCTGCCTAAACCAAGGGTGAGAGGACCCTAAGGGTGGCTTGAAAGGGAGAGGGAGATATTATATTTCAAACCCTCATACTTTTTAGAGCCTCAATCTGAGATCAAATGTAATCACATAGTGCAATGCTCATTCAAGAGAATGGTCACACAAGCATTTCTAACACTTGATACATCATACATAAGCCACTAAATATAGGATTAATGTGATCACAAACATATTCTTTGCATAAAAAGTTGACAACTTTGGGTATGATGATGTTGAGATGCCAAAATTTACAGAACATGGAAAATACACTTGAGATATGTGGGATATATTTTATTTACAAGAAAACACATATAAAATGAACAGGGTAATGTGATTTATAGGGTTAAGACATGATGGTACTTATTTAAACTAGGAGGGGATGGATATGATGAGGAGAAGTATCAGTGCCCTCCATTCCAGCTTGTTGCTTCCAAAATCTAGAATAACAAAAGATCAAGATTACATAATCATCAAAGGGGTGTTTGCATTATTTGATACCAAATTCATACAAACACTACCACATAATCTCTTAAATCCTAACACAAAAAAATTGTGCATAAAAATTCAAAATATTTATTGCATCAACTCCATAACACCCAAAATACACTTATGGGTTGTAAAACAATAACCTTCAAAGTAACATTACAAAAAGGATTTTATAGCTAAAAAACATTAGGAAGTAATACTACATCACAATACTCATTTAATAACAAATATTATGTAATAAGCAGAAATAAATTCTGCATGTTTCATTGACTCAACAGATACAAGATTATATTAAAGACTATAATCCTATTTAAAATCTAAAATTTCTTACTGAAGCATGGAAAACAGTTGTATATATTTTTTTTAGACAAGGGAGACATGGAAATGCTCTCAATGCCTATTAATGACTATACAATCTAATCACCTTAGTAAAAAAAACTAAAAATTAGAGCCCCTAGAATGAATATAGGCCTTTATTCTTATACAAAAATTTCCCTATGTGAATATACCTAGATACCCCCAAGAAGCACTGAAAGCAAGAAAACCACGGGGCTATGATCCTTGATTTGAAAAAATGGATGGATATTTTTTTCCAATCAAAAAAGATTCCATCTTGATATGCCAAGTTGGAATAGTTTTGGATCATGATTGAGCTTGTGGAAGAGTGGATAATATTCCTTTTTCAAAATAAAATCCTTTGTATTTTTTTGCACTATCATTGGCATATGTATGCTCCAAGGAATAACTTGTTACATGTCACAAGCAACTCATTTGATTATCTTTGAAAGAATAATGAATAAAAAGTAATAAATAATGGGGAAGGGGGGACAAAGAATAAGAATATGCTCAGGAAGGGTGGAGATTTATCTTCTCATTCCTTTTTTCCTCTTCCAACCTATTCTTATACACATCAAAAACGTTCAAACATCCCCAAAATGAGGTCTTCATCCTTTCCTACATGATAGAGAGAGACTATTTCTTGTTTGGATTAAACATTATCAAACTTAGTAGAAATATCTTTCTTCTTCTTGATTCTCTTAGCCAATTTATTAATATACCTCTCTAAATGGATGAATTTCTGAATAGAATAATAATTAAAATCCTTCGGAGACTTAAACTCCCCTGCAATATGATGAAGAATTTATATAAGCTTATTCATGTCCGCAGATCATGGAGTGTAAGTATCCTTGAGGTGAAGCATTATTTCAATTTTGGAGTCAATATCACCTACATACTTCTCTACTTTCTCTTTCATGTCTTGAAGTTTTTTTATGCAGTCCCCCTAAGGTTTCTATTCTTAAATTAATAGTTCCTCTGTATTCATGTTATCTCCCCCTACAAACTAGGGGAGTTATTCCCTGCTTTTCCACCACTTCATCATCCATTCTTGTGATGGATTCAATCTTGCAAAGAAATACATCCCAATATTCAACTTTAGTTTAATACTTATCAATCAGTGTTTTACTTACTACAATTCATTCTGACACCCGATTGTAGCATTCAATTATATATTTGATGAATTTATTGCCTTTACTTTTTAACTCCTTCTCCCACTCCTTGGTGCTTTCCCCTTTACATCACATATCATCAACATTTTAAATCACTTCTGGAGTGATATTAATGGCAACTTCTTGGCTATCTAGGGGAGCATGTATCCATTTTTGCACATAAGTTGACAAGATGTCAACTTTATCTCTGAGTTATTTTTTGGTATCTTTATCTTTATTAATATTTTGGAATAGACCTTCCATTGCCATAATAACTTCATATTTGAGACCCTTAATGGTCAGTTTCCTAATGTTACCTTGGTGATTTGGTAATTTGAAGGGGAAGTTTAATCCCTCAAGACATCAATTTGTGGAGTGGAAACTTCCACAAACCTTTCAACTTGAGGTCCCACCATTTTTCTTGATAGAATTTTGGATTTCTTGGGTGTTTGGATGGCCTCAAGGAAATAATGCTTTCAAGGTCAACTTCATCTACCTACACTCTTACTTTTATCTTGCTTGGGAATGCTACTACCAACCTTCCTTCACCTAGAGTGTTGCATTCCCCTTATGCTTGTTGTTTGGAGGCACTTGGAACTACTACGAGTTCTTGTGAGGTTGAAATCATAAACTTGTATTTGTGGTGTATCCACTTTTTCATTTGATTTTACCTATCTTCATCCTCTTTTGCCTCAATTTTATTTGCTTCTTCTTCCATCATAGCTGGGGAAGGTTGAGAACTTGGATCTAAAATTTTTGTAGCCTCAACATCAACCCCTTTTTTCTTAGAAGGCGAAGGCTCTCTAATTGGCTCGGTTTGCATTTCCATTTTATCCTCGTCCTTTGCTTCTATACTTTTTTCTGTAATTACATGAGTTACAATCACCCTTTCCATTGTATCTAGAGTTGATTGAAGAAGATCCATGACGTTTGGTTGTTCAACCTCTTCCAATAAGACTTCTGTAACATTTGGTTGCTCTGTATTTTCCACTGTAACCTCTTTGGTGGTAAATTGTTCATAAAATTTTGAGCCTCCATCCTTCTCCTCAATTGCTGCAACTTGGACAGATGTTATTCAGACATTTTCTGGGTGAAGGTAAGCTCTAACATCTTGACCCAAACCATTCAACAAATCATTGAATACATGTTCATGTGATGGGTCTTTCATTTTTTATCCCACGATTTTAGGGACATTCTAGAGTTGTAATTCTTGAATTGGGATAGAGACGGGAACTTCTTGTGACACAAGAGGTGGGGTAGTGTTAACTACCTCTGGTGTTTTTGAAATGTTAGCAAGTATTTAATGGCATGGAGTATCTCCTTCTATTGGTGCAATAGTACTTGCCTCCACTACAGGTTTTGCCACTTTTTCCATTTTGACCCTTACAAAATGCTTGGTGTCTATTTCCTCCTCCACTTCCTTAGGGATGGGATCCAATGTTGGACTCACCCTGATTTTTCTTGGTGAAACACTTCCTCTCGTCCTCTTTCCTTTGCTAGGTGATCCTTCTAGAGCAAAAGATGATACACCTAATTGGGTTTTTCCTTGAGAAACAATCACTTTGGGCATAGGACTGGGAAGAGGGATAACTTGGATTAGAGTGTCTTTAACAACAAGGACACTCTTTGTTGTTTTCTATAATATCTCCTTAGTCATGTGTGTCAATTATAACATATACGTCCATGTCTTGCTCATGGATGCACTTATCTCTTCTACTACCTTAGTATTTGGCCCCTTAATGGAAAGTTGTGGATATTTTCCCTTCAATGGATCTAGACTTGTGGCTCTCTTCCTCAAAGGTGGAAGTACATCTTTGACTACTCTAGTGGCCTTGTACTCCCTCAAAACTATAGTATTTTGCAGGGATAAATTAACTCCTTTTCTAACTAGCCAATACATAGTCTTTTTGATAATATGAGTGGTTCTTTCATGTAAGTACATAGGTTCCTACACTATCCAATAAAAAGGTGGCATTGGTTTTATAGCAATGTTTATATCTGTGTAGTACTTTTTCACCAGATATCCTTCATCCACCAAGCCCTCTGAAACAACTACAATGTTGTATTCAATGACTTGGGTTAGATTCATTCTAGAGTAGTCTCTAAGTCTCACCTCCTCCTCAACCCTATAGTCCATCTAGTAGTCCTTATAATGAGCCTCGTGCTCATATGAATTTCCAAGGGCTCCCTACACTATCCACTTGATGTCATAATTGTGTCTTTCCTGAAATTTTTACATGATAATCATGTTCATCTCAGGCTCCAAGAGTCTAGCCTTAACCATTGTAGGACATGTATATCTCCCAATAGTGATTGGGAGCTTGACATTTGTTTTTTTTCCTACAATAAGCTTGTGGACTTCCACTAGCTTCCTTGACAATTCTAGAAGTTCCACTTATCATCTAAGTACCTATGCAACATGTATGGTGTGTCCTAGAAGCCACTTACTCTAATTTAAGTGAAAAATATGAACTAGATAAAATAACGTTTGTACTCATAGATCACTTCTCTTTCCCTAGATGACATTCCATATGATTCCCACTCCATTTTGAATAAACAAATAATTGGGGTAAATAAGGCATCATGGACCAACCTGAAATTACATTTTTGGATCTCCAAATTAAGTTATGGGTATACATCATATACCTTGAACTGAGTAAATTCCTTGGCCTTCACCAATCCCGGGATGATTTGTGTCATGCAATGTTATATACCAGATAGGATGTCATCTAAAATTGACATTTGGTTTTAGACTCTCACTGAATTTTTACTGTTATCTTGATAAATTGTTGATGGATGAAGTCACTTATCATCTCCCCCTAGTGGATATGTGTCTTTTTACTCAAAATTATTTGGATGAATCTAAACATCCAATCATGGTAAGATAAGCATATTCATTCCCCACAATTCTATTCAACAAGGTAATAATGTCCCCTATTTCTTCAATGAATTCATCCCTGCTCAAATTCCTAGGGATTCTAGTAGTAGATCATTGGTTTCTGAAGCCACTGGTTGTTCAATACTTTGGAATATTTTTCATTTTGGCATTCCAAAAAAAATTGTTTTCAACTAAAATGTATGTTACTCATCAACATCTGAGAGCCCTAACATTTCATCAAAAGTATCCAGAGTTAAAGACAAAACCAAGGCACCACTCCTATCCCTAAATTCTATCTTTTCCGGGTCATAATTTTGTGCACATGCTCATACTAAATTTGGATATTGAGCTAACCACCTGAGAATCCAGCTGCTAGGGAAATAGCAATTCTATCAATTTTTCCATGACTTCATTTTTATTAGTTGCATGTAGCCTCTGGATGAATTCATCCAAGTCTACATTACCTAAATTTGTATCAAATATTTTTTCCAAGTAAAAAGTTAGGACGAGGATGGGACACCAGTCAATTGGATCTTCATTGTTTTAGGGTAAGAGTACAAATAATTCACTTCAAGGAACGGACGTATAATAACTCAATACATACAAAACATTTCTTGAATCCTTAGCACGACTTCTCAATACCAAAAAACACATAAAGACCTTGTTCAAGAACTTACCCACACAAAAGAAGCCATAGTTCTCCTATAAACTAGTGATAGCACTTAAAGTACCATTGGAGCTCTGAAAACGATTCTTACACAACTCAATCACAAAAATTAGGGCTTCTTCTCGTACTAAGGCTCCAAACACTTAGAAATCTTGAAATTTGAATGCAAAGCAGTACTTGTCATGAAATTCAACCATATGTTGCCCTTCACATGCTCTCATTAATGGTGTCCATAACTCCACATCCTTTTTCAAATATGTGGTCGTGTATTTAATAATTTGTGTATGAATATAGGCCTTACATTTGAACATATTCACTTAAATGACATGATATTTTCTCATTGGCCCATTGTTAAGACTTTCACATGTGGCTTGGCACCTTGATTTTATTTTTATGATTTGCGAGACACTGACACGTGTCCTCTCCTTTGGGCTGGCGGGGAAAGGAGAGTAGTTAACAATATTTCCAAAATTATGAAACTATCAACTGTGACTTTGTAAAGTTTCATCAGTTGTTTTATACCACCATATATCTTCACATTTCATTCTTTTCAAGCCTTAGATATGGAAACGTAGTCTACAACATTGTAGAAATTATAAAACTACCAATTGTAAAGTTTTGAAACATACCCTATTATCAATTGTTATCAGATCTTTCCACATGTCCTTATTGTCGTGCTTCAAAGATGAAATTGTAACTTACATTTTTGCAAAAATTGTGAAGTTGCAAACTACAAAACTACAAAGTTATCATTTCTTTTTAGCGTTGATATTCTCTTTTTTGGTCCCTGGAGAAGAATTTGTAATTTAAAAATTTGCATCATCTTTGACTTTGTAAAAAGGTCAACAAATGAAGGAATATTCTTAAAATATTCCCTTTTCGAGGCTCGAACTTACAATTGTAGTTTACAACTTCAAAAAAAAGTAAAATTACTTTTAAGGCTTGTATACCCATGATACCATGAATATTCCCTTATGCGACTTTCTAACTTGGGCAAGCAATTTACAGGCTTACAACTGTAAAAACACATAGTACCCCCTATTGCGCAAATATTTAAGTTTCTCAAAATGGGTATCTTTGCTTTGGGACTATAATGGAAACGTGAAAATTTAGAGACCATCATGGGACCTGAAAATGTGCATTTTTCTCTAAAATTGAAGAAAACATGGGAGTACATTGAGTCTTAATTTGTAAGGTTAAAACACGATGCTACGAGGGACAAATGATAAAAAGGATTGATAATAACCATTAGTTCAATCTTAAATTCAGCACAATCAATCCACACTCCTCCAATCTACAAGTTGGCCTCTTGAAAGCTTTTCAAATGAATAATATCTCCAAAAATTAGCAAGGAACACTATGAAACTACAAAATCACTCATAGGACCTCATCAACATGCAAATGAGTCTTAGGGAGCACTTCAAGCCTTAATGAAACACAATAAAATTGACCCTAGGGGAACCAGGGAACAAATGAATTCTAGGACAAGATTTACATCAACATTACCATGAACACTCTCACAAGGAAAACACAAAATTAAGAACAACATGGGGAATGAAATATCACACCAAGAAATAACAGAAGATATTGCAAAGATGGTGCCAAAGATACACAAGAATCAAAATGGGTACTAACACAATATATGTCATTGCTAGACTATAATTTAGTATACCCATTTTCTTCAAATACAAGATAAACTCCAATCCCTAAAACTAGTATATATGTACATTGTGGAAGCATACACTTGGTATGTGAACTATTTTAATAAATTCTTGAATGAAATTTAGTATAATGGTATGCAATTATTTCAAAGTGTGCAAAAGAAACTGTACGACTAAAAATCAACACGTGACCTTCAAATACACTCGACCTCCTGAAGTCATGTTGAGACAGCCTATGTGGAGTGAATGGATGGCTATGTGGAATGAAATAGAGTGAATGTGGGTGAGTATGGATAACAGGTTATCAGGGCAATCTAATGTCCTCTACGGGCACTAAATGGATCTACTTGTCTAGGGAAAATCCTCTCTAACATGAACAGGTGTGATGGTACGATCAAGAATGATACACACACATAAGAGTCTATCAATGTCTGTCTACGAAATTCTCTCAGTTGGTTGCGGAATGCATGGAAATTCTCCTTTGTTCGCCTTGTAGAAATTTTCAGAAAAGATCATGGAAATGAAAGAAAAAATAGATGAATAAGGAAAAATGAGTGGGCTATGGGCACTCGTTTTGCCCAAGCTGGTTCTACCAAAATTCGTAGACTTTGTCGGATTATTCACTAAGAATGTTCAATTGTGCGATGGTGATGAGTGGAAGTGGTGTAGATCAAAAGACCATAAACTGAAGGCCCGTATCAATGTCGGTCTCAAAATAAGTTGCGTTGGGTTGCGGGACTTGGGGATCGTATACATTTTCTCTTGGCGGTTATGGTCCCCGGATGGTCATATGGAACAGATAGCTATGGCAGATGGGTGGAAATTACCAACAAGAGATCAGGGAAACCTATAACTAGGTTGATTTGCCCAAAATTTGTAAGCTTTATCATCTTCAGTGTTTAAAGCTCTCAATTATTTAGTGATAGTAGGCAAGTCTGAAGTGGTCCAGAAGATATGAATCCGAAGACCTTGTTCAATTTCTAATAATCCTTCTTGTTGGTTTGGTTTTGGCACTATGGGCTCAAAATGTAATCTCTAGGTTCTCTAGGGCCTGAAATGGTCGTGTGAATTACATATTTAATTAATCTAATACAAGAAAGCAAACTAATTTAAATAAAGAAAATATGATATGTGTTTTTTGTGATTTTCAATTCTGTAAAACAAATACAACAAAACAACAACAATCTAATTTAATTAAAGTAATATTTTGTATTTTGTATTTTATACTTTCTCGAAAATAACAGAAGAAATGGAAGAAATGAAAAAATTACTTCTATAATTTAATCTAAACAAATAAATAACCGGATGTGATTATCTATCTGTGTTGAACGAATCTATCATATTCTAATAAAAAGAAAACTTTTTCCTAAAATGTAGTTAACTATCTTGGAAGTTTTTCTTCCCCTGCAACTTCCCTTATAGAAGTAAAGAAGGATTTAATGGAAACTTTTGAAAAGATATTGCAATTTATTCTAAATAGATGTAAAATATTTCCTCCAGAGAAAATTCCCTTGCAAACCCACAGGGATAGGCATAGAATCTTTCTATCACCAGAAGCTTTACAAAAGAAATAGAAGCTAAAATAATGATCTATGTATTACAAAGATTTAAATTGAAGTTATTTACTACTCTAGTCAACAATGTGCATACAAACTAAATAAAAGATTCAGGAAATCTTCAGGAAATCTAAGTACATCCCTAACCTAGAATTAGCAGTGTTGAGGAAAAGTTGGTTCTAGTTTACTCTTGTATCCCCTCAGTTTCTTTTCCAACTTCAATGTTCAAGTGAGTCCAGGGAGTTGCACTGGGAATTTAGAAAAGCAAAGAAGAAGGTTTTGGAGTAATGGTGGCTTGCTTGACAGTCTGGTAGAAATGCAGGTAGAAGAAGAACAACACAAAACAACAATGCTTGGCTGTGTAATATCTAGCAAGATCATGGCAGCATAACAACGTAAATCACAATAAAAAATCTTAGGCCATTTCTTCGGGAAGAAGCTTGGATTTTTTAGGGAAATGGTTGGGAAGTGGTATTGCCCACTTGGCACTCATGGGATACCACATCACAACAAGGAGGGGTAGTTAACTCTCAATTAACAATGGAAGGGGAAGAGGAAGTTGGTACATATCTATCAAGCCTACAAACAGCTAATTTGACCAAGAAATGTGCACTAAAATCATGTTTGAAGACATGGACACGCATTCAAAACACACCAAAAGAGGTTTTGGAAAAACCGCACGCAACCATCGGTCTACGCAAAGGGGTGGTTACACAATCATTGGGGTAATTGCGCAACTGCCGCTTACGACAGACCGGAGGTTGCATAACATTTCCATAACTTAATACCAAAAGCTAAGGAAAAATACTACGAAAAGATAACAGAAAGTAAGAAAATCAAGGCAATGGATAAGTAAAGCATTCTAAGCTACAAATATACACCACAAAGAGGAAATAGGGCTCAAACACCATTGGAAAAGACAATAACCATCATAGAGGACTTTGAACCATTTTCTAATAATGTAGCACGTGTAAAATTGGGTGCGTACAGAAAATTTTGTTAAAAAGGCCTTGGAACAATATGGGAACAACAATCCCGTCTCTACAAGATTTTCCAACATTCCCCTAGCTTGTCCCAAATAGACGATTTAGAACATGGCATGGACATCTATCAAAGCATAATGGAAAGTTATTTTTCATTATATGTAGTTACAAGTGCCCTAGTATACATGTATACAAAATGTGGAAAAATAAACAATACAGGAATTGTTCATAAAAGGATCTCCAAAAATGTAGTTGTTTTAAAACTATGTGGACTGTTAGCAAGTAAAATAAAATTTCAAAATGCAAAATTAGAATATTTTAAAATCACATTTGAAATTTCAAATTATAAATCTACATAATGTTATGTATGGTATGTTCAACTATATGTATAGGAACAAGCCCATGCCCATCCACAAGCACATACTCAAGCACAAGTTGTACATGCTTCTTATCCTTGTCAACAGGGCCTAAAGAAAACAAGTCATACCTTGACAGGTAAAGCCTCAATACCATATAATGCAACCATATGCACATCAATTAATGCTTAATCAATCTCAACATGTAACAATGCAACAACATCTTGTGCCTATACAATCTCAGCAACAACATACGACATATGTCTCATCAAGGCCTTATCTAAGGACTACATAAGCACTTGCC
The DNA here is from genome assembly GCA_019776745.2 of Taxus chinensis. Lineage (NCBI taxonomy): Eukaryota > Viridiplantae > Streptophyta > Pinopsida > Cupressales > Taxaceae > Taxus > Taxus chinensis. The sequence continues at coordinate 723,818,745 of CM034149.1, read as the reverse complement.
TCCACCTCTTCTTCAATGTCATGGATAGGATGGTGACTTGTTTCAAACTCTTTTTCAAGGGAATAATATAATCTTCCAACATCCCCTTCATCAAGGTTTTGTTCCTAGACAAGAAATAAAAGCACAAATATCCCTTCATCAAGGACCAATTCAAGGGCAAGAGAGATCATCATAACAGGGCCTTCAACATGAAATATATATGTGGCAAATATTTATCAAACCAAAAACTCAAGGACATGAAAGGTTTTAACAACCAATGTGTCAAGGGAAAATGCAAGGACCAAAGTTGTGATGGACATTAAAGATAAAATTGTTTTCTGATGATCAAATGGAATTCAAATTTAAATTTGAAAATAAAAGTGAACAACTCATGTTTTTACACTACTTGTATACCATTATAGGAATGCCTTTCATCATAATGATGGAAACACATGACACTTATAGTTTGAGAAAATACAAGGATTTTAATGGAAGATAAAATCTTCATGAGTTTGAGTAAATTTTGTAGCCATAAAGATAAGTTGATCTTTGTTTCAATTATAGATTGTCTAACATCAATCTAAACATGACATGGATAGGAGATTTACACAAGATGGAAATAATTTGATTAAATACTGATTATTTAATACCTTTCAGGTCTCTAATGCGAGATAATTAAAAACAATACACATGTAAAATTTTCAAGGATCCATTTTGGACTTACCTCCTTGATGGGATATGGTTATCAAATTCTCTTGCAAATTCGTCAAATGTCAAATTACTCTCTTCTCTTAAATGTCATATCATCATATTAGCAGTGTTTATATCCTCTATGTCATTACTTTAATATAAAAAGACATAGATCTTCAAAGGGATTTGTTAATTGATCTATCTAGGACTATTAGTTGACAGTCTTAAAGATTCATTCATGCTTTGGATGCTTCTATTTTTTATTATATTCTCTTTATAGCAAGATTGGGTATATTGTTATCCCCAAGAACCCTATATACCAAAAATCCCAATAAATAGAAATAGAAGTTAAAATAATTTGTATTTTCATTCAAACATATTATTTTAGAGTGAGTAGTGTTGGATAGAAAATTTGCCTCATCTTATGGATTAATATAAGATCCAATATATTCATTTCAAGATACAAGCATTAACTAATAAATATTGATCCAAGATACAAACATTGTCTAGTAAATATGTAGACTAAAATAAGCACTCCATATGAAAATAGTAGATTTGGCTAAAAAAGTTTCTATTTACAAAAGTAGTTGATCCACCGCTTCTTCTAGAGAGATTCATTCTACACAAATCATGGTTTGTTACAAAAATAGGTGGTTTTTCAATCCCACAACCTTTGTTAGCATCTTGCCATCTTTTGCCAAAATGGGAGATTTAGAACAGGGCATGGACATCCATCAAAACATAACAGAAAGTTGTTTTTTGTTATATGTATTTGCAATTTCCCTAGTAGACATGTATACAAAATGTGGAAGCATAAACAATGCATGACAACTGTTCAAAAAAAATTGAAAAATATGTGGTATCACGGATTTCCATGATTGGAATATCTGTAAAAAATGGATTTTGTAAGTATGATCCCAAATTATTTGAAGTGTTGAAGCACTATGGAACATACCCACAATAAACCTAGCCATTTAAGCTTCATTTTTGCTTTATTAGCATGCATCCATGCAGGTTTAGTGGGTGAGGGTTATAGATATTTCACTAACACCATTTCTATGTCTTGTGGACATATTTGATCAGTTCCCTTTGCTATCGTACTCTCAGCCTGTGTTAAAATAAGGATCACATAAGGATCCAACATACTCTCAACTTGTATAGAATTTTGAGGATCCAACACAAAAATAAGAGTTGTTATAAATAATCTCAACTCCATATTCTTCAAAGAAATGTGGTATCATGGTCTACAATGATTTCAAAGTATGCACAACGTGGGAACAACAAGCTAGACTCTACAATCTTTGTCAGCATTTTCCTATCTTGTGCTAAACAGGAGATTTGTAAATGCAAAGGATCTCTGAGAAGAACGCAGGAAAAATAGTGAATATTTACCTATGCACATTCCAGTCCTCTACCCCATCGTGACTCCTCTTCCTACACCCATGATTGTTTTTAGAAAATTTTAGGTTTTTTAGATATTCGTATCCTCTTCATCCACCCATGCACCCTAACCCTTTATTTTCCTAAAAACAATAATAAAAAACCCCTTATAGCCCTTATCATGGGCCAATATATTTGCTTCATTTTGGTCAATTTTTAACAACCTTTTATGAACATATGTGATAGGGTAATTTTGAAAAATTGAATCCCCTATGACAAAAAATAAAGTAGATTTCTTACAAATATAAATGCATACTTGTTTTGCAAAACCCATACAGATTTGTTAATAAATGGTGGATATTTACAATGAATATATTCTTTCTAAATGATTTTCTAAGGAAAAAAATATAGTAATACAAAAAGTGTTTGACCTTAATACTTTATCAAAGGAGAATTACAAAACACAAAATTGTTTTCACCATCAAACTTTCACATGTAGTTAATTTCTATAGAGACTAGCCTCCAAACATATACAAGTAAATTTCCATTGAAATAAAATAAAGCAATGGGATGTGAAATCTGCCCTCCACGGTCAATACAAAGTGGAACACACATCACCTTCGCACGGAAGTGACCCTTGAAGGGAAACACATTAAATAAATTTTCACGAAGGCAAAAAAAAAATTGACAGACTATAACACCTACAAAATACTTTTCCACGTGGCAGTTTTTCATTTGGTGGCTGAAAAAAATATTTTTTAAATGAAAAATCGTAGTTATGCTAAAAAAACTTTTGGACCAATAGAGTGTAGGATAAATGCCTAAATAAAAATCTAGAAACAAATTTTCCATACAAATAATAATGGAAATCTAAAATTCGACATGTGGCATTAGGTGATTTATTGGAGAGAAAAAAATTATAGTGAAGTTAATGACTATATACCTATCTTTAGTAGGATAATAATACATAGGTTTCCCAAATTATATGGGTTAAGCTCATGCTTTGTTTGACAATTAATTTCTATTTAAATTTTTCAAATATTATATGTTTTTGGACCTTTTCATGAAGTGGAGTATTTTCAAACTCGTTACACTTAATTATTTAATTTTTAATTTACGTGTTGTGTTCATTTGGGGGAATTTTCTTACTCATGTGGTTAATACGGTGACTGTTTTTTACAAGTAGGCATTACCTTAATGGCCTTTCAATGATGTATCTTGATAATAATTGCAAGTTCGGTGGACCCATAAAGAAGAAAAGCACATGTAAACAATTATTAGTAGGGGGAGGGTGAATATAATATGTCCAAACTTTAGTCTTATCACCCTCTAGATCCTCTTTCTCCATAGATGGATTTTTAAATCCTCTTTCTACATAGATGGATTTTTAAGTTGAGATTGAAGATTATACCATTTAGAATAAATTTGCAACCTTATATCTTTACATTCTTTCCAATAAGATATTATCAAAAGAAGTAACAAAACATAGAAAAAATAATAGCCAAAATAAATATTTTTTTATGGCTATATTGGTCACAAATATCTTTTAAATTTTTATAAACATTTTGACATCGAAATTTTAATGTTTCAAATTTTCCACCTAATATTCCTACCTTGGATTGAGATGAAGTGAGGGAAGTTGAAATTTTGACATGTACGATAACATAAACAAATAATAAACACAAGGATCTCACATTTGAGCACGTGAACAAGAAAACAACTATTGTATACGAGGATATTTATGAGAGGAAAATGAAAATGGAGGAGTGAATATGACAAAGAATTAATTTTGTTTAAGAGGGATTCCATTTGGTATATGATGACATCTCCTTAATTGTTATCACCGAATAGGAAAGAGGTTGAAACATCCATTTAAATTAAAATGTGTTTTTTTAAAGGTGTATGTGGTGGAGAGGACTTTTTATGGAACATTATTGCATGTTTTGATTAGATGACAAGATTTTGTAGGGTTTGTTTTGAAGTAATAATAGTTACCATCATTGTTATAAGCATACTTTGTAAATTCTATAAGCATTGCATTATTTTGTTGAAAACTTAACATCCCTTTTTTTATACTAACACTACATGGGTGTCATTCTTCCCATAAACAAGCATATTCACTCATCTATTCTTGTCATAATACATAGGTAAATACATATTAATTCTCAAATATTTTGTTATAGCTTTGTTAGAAAATTTTTAAGAGATGGTATCACGGATACTAATAGTATAATTAATTAGATCAAGAGATGTAACTTTGAATTCTTTTTACTTTATATTTCCGCGAGATATTTTAGACATGTGATAAAAATAAATAAAATGTTTACCATCTCTTGAAAATGATTTTTTATATTCTTATTAAATCAATCGTGAATATGTTCCGTTTATTCATTAATAGAATTATCATGATTTGTATCTCCTAGTGTAATATGTTAATTTTGTTTAGCACATAATATTACTTGTGTAAATATAATTCAAAACAACAAAACAATAATATTAACATTCCTAAATTATGTAAATCAGATTATGCCTATAGATATGTCATAAATATGTCATTGAAAGTTTAATTAGGGTTTTAGGGTTATAGAAATGAATCATATTACCAAGCCCTGAATGTGTGAATAAGTGTTGAAATTGGGTGCAATAGTTGGAAAAAGTTTCATCAAAATCTAGGGACCTAAAAGTGTGCACAAGATAGGCTCATTGAAAGGATGATAGGTTCGTGGTCAACCCGATCTCTTTGGCTATGAAGATAGTATATGATGTTCTAAACATGATTCTTATTTTGGGATCTAGTTTGTCTATATCATAATATTTGAATTAAAGGTTTGGTTGATGTGATGATAGTTTTATGACTAGATATTAGTCTTCTTCATTTGAAACCCTATCTTTTGTGCAAATGACATAAATTTTTCTTTAGAAAAATTAGGTCAAGCTAACATCACCACACAACCATTAATGTGATAAGAACTGCACTATGTACTAATACTCTAAAGAGGGATCAAACTACACGTAGTTCTTCCCAACCTATGATAATATGGAGAGTGATAAATAAGATGGATCTCATGATTCGACCCTCACACTTGACAATATAAACTTGTGACTTGATTATAGCTCATGGATTGTTATATAGGTTAGCAATAGTAGCTTGTTGTCGTGGTGCTTAAAGGAGTTGATGTTTTTAATTATTTTTCCATTTTCCTTCTAAGAGTGTGCCTCTAATATTATATCATTAGATTCCCCTAAAGATTTAGGATAGATGTGTTTATATAGGTAATAATTTGAATGATTTTATATTGTATTGACCCAAAAAGTAGAACCTATGCCGACTAATATAAGCTATGTATTTGAAAATATGACCATTGCAAGTACAAGGAACAAGTTCATAAAAGATGGGATATGTTTATGGTCAACTTTTTCCATACCCAAAAACCAATCTAGGGTAACTTTAGAACTAGTTTTGAGACAAATGGAAGTATCTAGATGTTATATGTAAAGTGTATTGTGATTCTTGAAGTTCTAAGCTAGAGAAAAGTTGTGGATTAGTAGCTTTAGTATAATAAATAGAACAGGAGGAGCTATAAGTCGGTCAATTAATAGATGAATAGGAATAATGTTGGAATAAATGTCAAAGTAATATTTCCAAATGCACGTGACTGAATTTTGGGTACTACAATTTCCCTCTTTTTAATCTAGTATCAAAAATGTTGGATTACAAGAAAAAAAACAAGTAAATGACACTACTACATATAGTGAAAATAACGTCATAAATTATGTTGAATTTGAGTCCTTTTTTTCATTCTCGGGTTATGACGCAAATACGTGGTGCAAAAGCGGCACAAAATTTGTCCCACATTTATGCCATAGGCACGAAAAAAGGTAACTCTTGTTTCTCATTTACATATAATATTAAATTATATCACATCCATTTTTTCATTATTGTAAAATTCCCCAATACAAAATTAGGGCATCTTTAATCACATAATAAGAAATTAGGATTTGTGGCAAACCATTTTGCTCTTGCTATCACACTTTACATTTTTTGGAGAAAATATATTGTTGAAATTCATATTGAAAAGTGGAGGATCAATTGTTGGACAATAAGGTGAGGAATTTATTGTTTTGACATTATTTCTTAAAGAATGTGTTTTTTTTTTAAGATTACAAATTTGAATGGAAATAGAAATACATTTTTTGTGTAAGACAATATTTTACTTTCACCTTGAAGTGTTAATGAGCATAGAAAGCAATCTCTTACATATGTCTTGCATGCAACTTTAATGGCATAGTCTTGATAAATATCCAACAACATATCTTAGACATTCTAAAAGCCCCGTGTCTTTTTTATTTTGAGCAAATTTGTTCTTCCAAGCTCTTTCTCTAGAATGTGCCTAAAATTTTAAGGTTATTGGATTATTTTTATACAAAATGACTCATTTTTTGTTCATGATGTATGAAGTTGGTGTTCTTTTGGAAGAAGATGCAGACAATAGAAAGTGTTAGGCACTTAGATTTGCATGTAACCCATTGTTTTGCAAATCAGGAAAACAGAGTTTGTTGCTCTCCCACCATTCTTTGAAACTATCTTTACAATTTTTTTCTTATTTTCACATCTACATTTAATATTAAATTATATCGCATCCTTTTTTCATAATTAATACATATGTAATTACTTAATTAGAAATAAGGTTTGTAACAAACTCATTTTGCTCTTGCTATCATACTTTGCATTTTGTGTAAACCTACATTTTTTTAAACAAGTAGTTTACTATTTTACAGATAATATGTCATCATCTAGTAGGTATGCATTATCCCCTATATAGAGGTCTACTTCAGTAGATTTATTTTTTTCATTTGTTTCGAGATCTACTTAACCAGAACACATCTTCATCGGCGAGTATAGATTTCCTGTATCAGTTGGTAAGTAATCACAATTTTGTATAGAAAACTTTGGTTTTGTATTAATATAAGTTATTTTCATTTCTAGTTATTTTAATTTATATTAATGTAAGTTATTTTATTTTAATTTTATGTATAGGGATAGTCATCACAATCTCACAGTCGAGGTAGGGGTCAAAATAGGAGTGGAAGAGGAAGGGGTATATTAGCAAAGTGATTATGAAACCACACAGTTCTTTCTTTGAGGTAATTTAATTTTTAATATGTTGCATTCAAAATGAAAACATCATAATATCAATGCATTCTACATGGATATTGCACTAATATTAACTTAATACACAAACATATAAGACTGAAAATTCAAATAATGACTCTAATGTTGAATAGAGAAAAATCCAAAATACATCTTTCCATTGTGTCATCTCAATGATGAAATGCCTCCTAACAATATCACAAGGGCTCATAAAGCTCGTCTAAAAAGAGTTTACTCAAAGGAAATGATGGTGTGTTGGGCAAAACAAACACTTTTTCCTAAGAATTATGATGATTTTGAAATTTTCTCAAACTCCTATTTTTATGCCATGAGAGTCTAGAACATCATTATTGAGTGTTATGTCGGTGTTTATGGACTTGAAAGCAAGGTTTGGTTGGTCAAACATAGGTGTGAATGCTTTAATGAGGTTAGATAATAGTTTCATAACTATATTTTACATTTGATATATGTTTCATATGTTTTACATTATTTTTTATTTGTCTTTTGTTTTTTTTATTGTAGCCTACTCAAAAGTAGTTTGTTTCCTGAAAAGAACACACTTCCCTCTTCATATAGAGAGGCACAAAAAATATCATCAAATTTAGATTTTATGTCAATTATGATGCATGCACAAATGATTGCATTTTATTATCACTTGGGTATTGGTATAAAGCATTCACAAAAGCATGCATAGTAAAAAAATGTGAATATTCCTCCATATTGGTGGAGAGATCAGGTATAGTTGTTTGAAATCAACCATAGAGTTAAAATGTATACAAGAATGAAGAAACTATCTATGTTTTACAATCTCCCATATTGAGAGACTTTATTAGTTGGGCATCTTTTGGATCCTATGCATATATTTAAGAATGTAAGGGTTTCTATATGGAATCACATTTCTAGCAAAGAGAAAGACACTCAAGTTCTAGATTCGATCTAAAAGTCAGTGGACAAAGAAGCATCTTAAAAAGGAAAATGGGATCCGTGGATATTATGTAAATAGAAAGTCAATTTGGTGAATCAAACAATGTGATATATTCGCACACTAAATGGATATGGATCCTCTTTGAAGCATGCATTTTCTAATAATGGGCACATCACAGACCTCAAAATACATTATTGGCATAACATTTTGAAGGTAATTCACATGTTTTGTCTTAAATTATGCAACATATTTTTCTCTTCATATTTAAATTTTTAATTTATTTATGCAGCATATATTTCCCTTTATTAAGAGGGTCACCTTGTAACCTTCTACCTAACCTACTAAATATAATATATCAATTTTCAAATTTTTTTGAGGTAATATGATTTTTGTTTTCAACTACAACTCATCCATTTGTATGAAAAACATTATTATATTGACTTACATGACCACCATTGTTTGTAAATTAGATCGGTGTCTTCAAAAGAGATACTGGAAGCAAGAATTGAGCAAGAGAAATAAAATATTACATGTATTGTTTGCAAATTAGAAAAGGAACTTCCTACCTATTTCATGGATTATCAAAATCATATATTTGTGCATTTGGTCAATGATCCTCAAATGTTAGGTGTAGTTAACAAGCGATGGATGTTTTTGCGAGAGAGGTACATGAGGACCCCAAAGGGATTTACAAAATAGTTAGCATGTCTAGAGGAATCTATGGCAAAATGATACATTATTCAGGAAATATTTTTCTACATGTCAAAATATCTTAGGGAGGAGTTTCCACAAATACCATGCATTTGGGATGTTAATCATGGAAATGAAAATTAGAGGAGAACCTTCTTAGAGCAAGAAAAATTGTGAAACTTAGTATGTATTAAAATTCATATCAAACATATATGACGTATTTTCATCGTAGCCATTAATTATGTATTTACATGTTTGATTTTTTTGTGCGTGTTAAAAAGATGCCATTGGGAATTTCATGTTATTCAATACTTCAGATATGTGTGTGTGGCTTCCAAAATATGAAGAAGAAAAGACTAGCCATGAGAGTGGAAGGATTGATTGGAGACGGAAACATCCACGCAAACCACACCTAACCGATCTACAAATACCATTGTCATGCCAACCTACTCTTGAATTGATGAGCTCATATTTAGATAATTTTCATTCCATCAATCAAAGGTAAGTGACACAAGAAGCATTGGACATAGTGCAAGGATGTGAAGAATTGGTTAGTTGTTCTAACACTTTTTTCAAACATGAGTGTTTTATATTTTTTTGAAATCTATTAATATTATCTAAAATGATTTGGCATAATGAAGATGAGTAAACATTTGGCAATGTAGTTTAATGGAAAAAAAATTTGTGTGGAAAATATTGACAAGAGAGGGGTCACATATTGGTGCAGAGTTGTTCCTTTTGAGCAAGTCAGCCAAGCTAGTGACAATAACAAGAATTTGGTCAAAAGTTATTAGATTATGTTGGAAAAATGAAAGAAATAATAAAACTTTATTATAGTTTTTTTGAAGTTGTCATATTTAAGTGTACATGGAACCCTTCTATTGATACCATATTATTCAGAGTGGAAAATGAAAGTGGCTTCTACTCAATTGACTTTTCTAGAGATTTACCCTAGGGGAAAGAGTCATATGTGTTACCTCAACATTGTGATCAGGTATTAATTTGTGTAATTTTTCATATGTATGTCTTGTTCTTTTTCATGAACACAATTTCTTTATGTAGGTCTCCTTTTTCATGAATTGATTTTTTAACTATGTTTATATAAGTCTTCTTCTATCTTTATATAGAGAGATAAGGTAATGGGCAGTTTGTATTACATTGTGAGTTAATGATGAGACATATTGTTGATGACAACAGTGTTGTAACATGAGCATTATGGGAAACAAGCAATATTATTAATAGAGATGATGAATATGACTCTAGTAATGAAAATGACCTTGTCAATAATGAAGAAGATTGTCGTATTGATTAATCCGATGATCAAGGTGAAGATGATTTTGAAGAAGATAATGTGACAAAAGTGACAGTGATGAACTTCAAAAAGTTGTAGATAATGAAGACAACGATGAAATGAATATCCCAATAGATAGTTATTTGGACAATGAATGGAATATTCTCATAGCTACATATATATAAAGGAAGAATAAGGGAACATTAATTTTGAGTACAAATCCAAGTCATGTAACCCACAAGGAGTTGGTAGAAATACAAGAAGACAAAAATGAATAGTTGAAAGATTTATAAGCATATTTTTTGTTATGTTAATTCATTAATTCCAAATTATGTCTTGGGTTATCAACGTCCCATTACATAATTATGAAATTAGTTTCGATTTTGTTTGTAAATTTCCACTTGATATAATTAAATTACAAAATGTAAGTCCCTACCAAAACACAATTTATTGTAGCCTCTCTTATCCTTTGTTGAAATAGAATATATTTTTTCATTTATAGAATTTGAATTCAAGTCAATTAACTTGTAAATGTAATTTAGTTTTTAAAGGCCGCCCCAATTTGGCATATCACTAATTTGGTATTTATGAAGTGAGATGTAGGTGATTTATTATTTTGATCAATGTCAAATAAGCATTAATGTGGTGTATGAAACTTACCCTATTAGTCTCCAGTCAGTCAATTTGTAAATGTGAATTAATGCTTTATGTCAGCATGAAACAAACACTAATTTAATGTATATAAAAAGAGATGTGGGTAAAAAAATAGATTGGGTTCAAATACATACCAATTTGGTGAATAAAACTTATCCTCAAGCCTCAAGTCAATTAATTTGTAAATCTCTTTTAAGGTCAACATAAAATAAGAGAGGCTAAACCCTAGAACAATTTGTATAAAACCTAGAACACTTGTGTAAAACTCTTCTTGAATTTGTGTTATAACCATAATTCTAAATCAACATTCCATAAAGTGTGCAAGATTGGACACTTGGAAGTGTTCAAATTCAACAAACACCAAAAATCAAATGTCTCTTTTCTCTACGTATGCAAATTACAACTTGTATTTATTGTCCCATTTTGTGCATATTTTGCATTCATTGAAGTCCGCGAGACCGGATTTCTTGTAAGCATTTTTTTCAATAGCTTGTGTGCCTTGTTAACGCTTCCACATTTTGCATACATATCTACCATGGCACTTGCAAGTACAACATATGATAACAATCCCTTCTCCATAATGATTTGGACTTGCTTCAACGCCCTATTTTGGCACAGGTTAGGAGTAATCAATAAACATTGTCTTTTTTTGAAGTGATAGAGTCACTTTACATCTCGCACAACAATTTGCTTTGCAACACTCTTGGAGAAAATTTTGGTTGAGTGGCAATTAATACATACACGAAGGTTCTTGACAACGCCAAAAGATTTCTAAAGGTGCATTTTTAACAATCCAAACACAAGTGTCAACTTCTCACTATGGTGGCAAAAGGAATATTTTGTGTTCCTCGTCCAAGTCACACAGTACTTGTTTTGATCTAAGAAATATCTTATTGTCATGTGTTTGTGGTTTTGATCTATCTCCTACACAAAAAAACATGCACCTTGTTATGGTGTTTAATCCAACTACATCCAAGTATCTTTTTAATTCCTCCATCCTTCATTAATCTCCTTAATTACTCTAGGCTTTTTCTAAATCTCCCATTTGGACAGAGGATGGGAGGATGTTGAAAAAGGTTGTGGACTTCGGGTTGCTCTACCACATCGTTTGAATCCCACAACCAAATATAACAGACATACCCACATATACTTGCAAATTGAATTCATGTAGAGTGTTGAAACAACGGCAATTCTCCATGTCGGTAAAGGTCACCAAGAAATGTCATCAATATTGTAGAAATGCTAGAAAAGCATCAATAGGAAAAGGTGCCTCAAAAATGGGCCCCTCAAATATGGATGCCTCAACGGTGATTATCTCTATAGGAACATTGTCATTTTTTGAAGTGGCAGAACCACTTTACATCTCAAACAACAATTTGTGTTGCAACAATTTTGGAGAAAAACTTGGTTGTTGTGTGGCAATTAACAATCAACACATACATGAAGGCTCTTGATAACGCTAAAAAATGTTGTTGTGATCTATCTCCTACACAAAAAACATGCACCATTTTATTGTGTTTAATCTAGTTGTATCCAAGTATCTTTTTACTTCCTTTATCCTTCGTCAATCTCCTTAATTCCTCTATGTTTTTTCTAAATCCCCCATTTGGATGGAGGCAAGGAGGATGCTGGGAAAAGTTCTGGACTTTACTTCACACCTGCCAATTGCATTTGCTTGAAAGTGTCAATTCACATGCTCCCAAGAATGGCATGCTTCTTAATGACAATCAGGTCTATATCATCCATTTTTTATGGATATAGAAAGTTGGCCCCGTGGGAATATATCTCCAATTCAATCACTATGAAGTTGAAGTATATTTGATGATGCGAACCAAGTCATTGATAGGAAGATATACAAACAAATCTTTGAACTAAATAATATATCATAATAAATAATAAGATTTGAAATTTTCATTTGGTTGAAGGTCCTTAAATCAATTGGTGCATGATATGCATCCAATTTATGGGTTATAAGCTTGTTCCCATGTATATAACTCTTTAATAAACATAACTATTTGACAAATCTTGGATAGACGTCTCAAGAAAAATAAACGCAACATCTTACAAATAGATAAATTTAAGAAATATGTATTATTTATATTTTTGAACTTGTATAAATATTAATATTTCCCAAAACCATTGGAATCGCAATTCATATTCCACTAATAGTTGATACCACCTTAAAACCCCACATTGATCAAATAGAAAACCAAAAAACGAAAAATTGATTTTGAGCCAAATGGTTTATACCTTGAACTTCTCATTACATAATGATTTTGGCATCCAACATTACCTTTATGTTGAGTATGTGGTGATATTTTTGTATGTATCATCTTCTACGCACATCCCCATAACACATTATTGTATTTGAACGTTAGTTGTGCAATATTTATATTCACTAATGTTAAAACAAGGACAAACTACTATAGTTCCCTTCCAATATTGACACTATTAAAATTGCACCAACACCAATGATCATCTCCCATATTTCCCAATCGACGAGCCAAATTATTGAAGTGGCATTCCCATATAGACCAATAATTACAATTACATCAATACGCATTGAAACCAACCTTGTAAACATCAAAAAATGATAGTTTAAACATTCCATTGCAAGAAATACCCTTGTCTTCAGGTGGTTCTTAAGTGACTAGCATTTATCAATATAATTGTCAATCAAATTGTTCTCTAACTAGGATTGGCTCACCCCTCCTAGGTCATTGCTAGATCATGAATTCAATTCCAATGACCTATTCATGGTATGTGGTGAAAACCCTCTAAATTTACCTAGTATAGTGGGGCTCACCTTGTGTTAGAGTTCCATAACTCCATGTCATTTGGCAAACCTTGATTTTTTACGCCGAAGGCATTACCCCTATGGGAAAAAGCTTTGCGGACATTCATGAGACTATGTCAAATTTGATGGCTTAAATGACGGTTTTATTATTTTTAACAATTTTGCTTTTGCTATTTTTAATAATTTTGCTTTTATGATTTTACATGTTGTTTTGGCTTTACTATTTTTAAATTTTATTTTATAGCTTTTGCATGCATTAACCTTTAAATATTGGTCACTAACACTATAATTTCATTCTTCAAGGTCTCCAAGTTCCAGCCAATTCCCTGCGTTAAATTGAATTCTCCAAGTTCCAGTCAATTCCCTGTTTTAAATTGAATTCTGCAAGTATGCATTTAAATTTTGTTTTTACTTGTATGTAGCAGTAGAACTATATTTCTTAACCTCCTCTTATGACCAATTCTACAGCTTTGATTCTTGGTCAATGAGTTTTTGTTTTGTGTTGTGCCTATTTAGCTTTTGAGCCGCACGAGGAGGTATTAACTGTAGACTTGTCCAAACTATCATTTATCGTCACAAAAACTCATCTTCCAAAATTGCCAAAGGAAACTTGTTCATCCTTTATGTTCATTATTGCAAATTTATGGGTTCTAAGCCTCGTAAATGGTGCTACAAGAATAATCACCGACATTGTCTACGATGCATCAATGCCACCACCAGCATTACATTTATTTGTTGTTGTCAAATTTGATAGATACAACAGCCCATGTTGGGGGTCCCTCCAACCCGTTACATATTCCAATACCCCCTATTTCGAGAGGGAATCAAAGACAATTGCCACATAAAATTGTTTGGGTATTAAGTATCCACAAGTCCGAGGAACTTACTATGCATAGAGCAACTGTTGACATTAGAACCAATGAAAAGCAGGGTCTAATATTCACAACTTTCTTCAGAGTTGTCTCGCTTGCAAATCTACGCATTTCACCTCATTTTTCATTCGCAAGGTACTCAAATGGCGCACATAGCAACACTTGGAGCAAAAAGAAAGGAGGAAGCAAGTCTATTGTCACTCAACCCTTCGTAAATACTACTCTGGTTTGATAACACCTCCCCTACTACTTTACTCAACATTTCGTCTATCCTAAACGCCATTTCCATGCAAGAGGTATCAGATATACTCATGTTTACCGAAAATAAAATTACCCTCAAAAGGCTACCATTCATAATATAATTCTTATCATATTAAGTTCAAATAAAATAGTCCGCAAAACAATCACTCGTGATATGAGATTTGTAAATGTATATATATGAATTTGTAACAACTTTGAAATGAAAAGATGAAACTTTTAAATGAAGTGGTTTGTCTATATATCTACAATTACAAAATTACACGTTTCAACATGTTCGATTTTTCCTTTTTATTGTTGTTCGTTTATTTATGTTAACCAACAATCACATTTATAATGTCTTCATCTACACACAAATACCTAGAAATTTAAAATGTCAAGAAAGGACCAAGCAAATTATAGTTGTTTTCGTCCAAAGCTTTGTACATTATATCACTTTTTTGCATTTTAAATAGTTTAAAGGGTAAGACCTCATGTTTGCGCTTTTTAAATGAAGTGACTCATCTATATTTCTACACATACAAAATCAATCACACATAGTTTAAACAAACACAACTACAAAAGTAAAAACTATCCCTATAACACAAATAACATATACCATTTTTTGTTTGCAAAATGCCACAAAGAAATGTTGTCTCATGGAATGTTAAAATTTTAAGATATGCACAAAATAGCTCTAGCAATGATGCTCTCAAACTCATTGAGGTAATAAAGAAATTTGGAATGTACCATTAACCATTTCAGATTTGTTTATATATAATTGCATATTCTATCTCATTTTAGTTTCATGGAGAAATAATATGTTAAAACACTTAGTCATTATTTCAATCTACTTCAACAACACTTCACATTCACTACATTCTTGAGAGTGAATATTAGCAAACTTACATGTCTCACTTAAATTTGTATTCGATTATTACACAACTAACTATTATCTAACATCCCTTCTAATGTATTTCGCAACATTTGGTTCTAGCTTTAATAGAAAATCAATGTTGTCAAACACACCCCTTATCAACAACTACAAAAGTAATAATTGTCTTTCTAAATCTAATAACATATACCATTCGGCATTCACATTGCATTGTACACATGTGATTGCTAGTTTTAATTACTAAAATAATTTATCTTTTTGCTATAACACATGGTAATCTAATTCCTCGAGATACCGATTTGTTTACAATGGAAGGCAATGATTCCTCATAGCACCACAACAATGCTCACCATATAATACAACAATGCTCACCATCGGATATTATCATTAATGACCCACTTGTATAGAGAGTGGTCAATATTTTTATATTTATCGGTAAAAAGCTATTTTTACTAAGATTTTCAGAAGTAGTGACTAAGATAGTAATAACCTCGTCCAATTTTGAACTTCCATTATCACCAAAAGCCATATCTATACCTCTCGAGAGATAATGTGTGCAAAACGGGCTTATATTCTCAAAGGAAGACCACATCTAAGCCATACATTCATCAAAATTACAAAAATTATGTCCGTGGAATCAACTGAATAAGCACTGAATGCATATCTTTGTTTCAAAAATTGAAAGGCCCACCTTCTTTACATCATCTTTCTATTTAATTTTCTGCTTCTGATTTAACTGCACTTCTAAACTTCTACGTCTCCTTAGCTTCTTTTTGCTTATCTTTTGCTCTTCTTCTTGGTCCCCATTATTTTCTTTCATAGTTTTTAATTTGATGGCTTGCTTGTAATTTCATTGTTCATTTGTCATTTTTCCTCAAATTTTATCTCATCCCCACAAAAATCGCATCCATTTTTACTGCTAAATTCCCACTTCTTCAGCCATACATATTTTATTCCACCACTTGGCCCCTTCATTATTCAGACCTCACTTCGAAATATCTGATGTTTACATCATCAACAATAAATGTTTTACCTGCAACATTGTCATAAGAAAGTGCTTTGACCATAGCTGAGTCGGAAAGAGATCAAGGAAAATTTTCATGGAAATTTAATTCAAGTTTAGAATGCTAGGTAAATCCTTCCAATGCAAAAAACTGAGAGACATACGTAAGGTAAGCTAATTATGAGGGAAAATACAGAATCTACTGTGTATACAAGTATATTTTGCCAATTGTATTGAATTTCTGTACATTTTACAGCGAAATTTGGCAAACAAGCTTGGGAAAATTTGCTCATTGGTGAATCTATTTTTAAAGCATTATTGCAAAAAATATGCAATTGATGAAAAATGGCCCATATACTGTATAGTGGAAAATCGCCTAAATCACATTAAAGTTTGATTGCAAGTTATTGAACATCTAAAGGGGATCAGTCATACCAAAACTAAGATGAGTTTTCTTGGACTCTAGTGTGCGCAATGCAAATCATAGTTAACTCATTATACTGATGAGGGAAGCAACCACCCACGTATGTCCCCAAAGCCATGTGTGTATGTGATCCGAATATGTGTGTCCCTACTATAAAAAATATAGAAAATACAACATGAATGCTAAATGTGACTGGAAATGTGGCGAACCAACCTAGAAAATGTTGAGCATCAAGTGGAAAGAATGCAGCGTTAAACAACCTGTTATAGCATTAACAGCAACTAACCCCAGAGCATGTTTCAGGTTTTCTATATTGTATGATCACAAACCTGTTTAACTCAATCTCTAAACTATGTAATGACCTTAGTTAATATCATATATCACGGTAGAAATTCTGTTATTTGGCAGAATCCTAGGCGTTTGTATCATGGCAAGATCTTCTGATCCTACAGACAGTTTTCATATTATCAATTACCAGGATACTCAGCTTCTAATTTTATCCAAATCTCTCTCTATGTATGAAACCAAGTTTGTTTACAGCTCTTCAGGACACAACTTACTAGTTTCTTGAGCATTTTCCTAAATTACAAATCAGCCCACCATTTTAATTCTTCCGTGTGGAAAGTATGTTTTAGTCACTTCCAATGGGAAAGAAAGTATATGAATATCGCATGAATATGTCCAGCAAATTAATTTTCTAATGACAAATGCCAAATACTAAATCTATTATTGCACTCAACAAATGAATAACCAGATCCCCAATTACTCAAAAGGGGTATCTTTTATCAAGAAACTCTCCAATTAACATGCTCTCATAGCATCTATCTTACCCAATAGAAAACTCTTGAATTTTTTTAATTAAAAATGCAAAAGAGACAGACCACCTACAAATATAAGAATCCTTGTTGCCATCTAGTATTTTGCAACAATCACTGAAAAGCAACCGATCCATTGCATTACCTTTTTAAAAAGCTTGGCCTTTACCTTCTATGGAACCTTTGCACAGTAACAATTAGTTACCACAAATGAATCAATCATCGGCCACCAAATACGGGTTTATCCTTACGGATAGCTTGTGCCAAATTAATTTCAAAAAGCTCGCATCTGATTGGCATTTCCATTTCATAAAAAGGATTTTTTAGGACATAATCTGTGTACAGTTCATATATTGATTTAAGTAGCAGCTCCATACCCGGGGTTCCCGGCTCAGTGACCACAAAAAACTTTGTTCCTGCAAAGGCACACAATGCATTAGTAATATTTTCGATTCTGAATCCTATGTTTTCTTGTCAGGAAGTAGTTTAGAACATTTTTCAGTGCATTTTACCTTTGGCAGAAGAGAGAAAAAACATCCACTGTTTCAAAGAAACGGGATAGAACAACATTTTAACAGGGGATTATTTAATCTGCAAAAGTATCTATAACCCCACCTTAGACAAACTACTGCTCACTCAAGCACCTGTTCCTGAGGGATAGCCCTGGCAAAACAAAACTATGGGATTTGAAAATTGTACATTGCTTCTAATCAAGATTTAAGTAGTTGTAATTGCCCTTAATCAATCCTTACTGCAAACAAGTGACACCTTATTGCAAACTATAAGTTGAAGTCAAGTGACATATGGATGACTACAATTTAACCACGATGAAATTGATTTTTCAAATGAAATAAACAGCTTTCTAAAAATACAAATTCATTTTTCATCTCCTTTTTACAGCAATACCATGCCACTGAATATAATTTTTTGGGATCAACTGCATGGTGTTTTTTAATCAAGTCATTTCTTATATGACCCATGTCTCATGAGTAGCCATGCCTTCAATGAACCATCTTTCTTGAGCTTGGATGGTCCACTTGGCACTCATTGCATCAAGTGATGCTCAAAGAGGTGAAAAGGTGAGATTGAAACTAGTGAAATGAACCATTGCATAGCAGCAATCTTCAAATGAGGGATGATAGAAGAAATGACTAAAGTATTAAACACAACATGCAGTTCATACCCAAAAAAGATATTCAAGAATCTCAAAATGCTGAAAAAAAATACCACATCAAGATTGTCATAACTGACAACACCTGCATAGTAGTTATTATCACCATGGCAGTAGTGCAGGGCAACAATATTATTCTAATCCTAGGTGACCTGAAACAGAAAATGGGAGCAGTATCCAAAACAGATACTAGTATTGCAAATGATACTTTCAAAATTTTGAGAAATGAGGAAAGAACATATATTACATGCATGCACGCACCCGCACGCGCACAGATATATATTCAAAAAGTTCAAAAAAACTTCTAAAGAATAAGCACTTCATGAAAAAATAAAATCGAAGTAATACAACTGTATACATATTTATGGCACTACATGCTGCAAAAGTTTTGCCAATGGGGAAAGAGGCTAGAGGGTGAGAAGCCCTATGCAGTGGATTAGATTCATCATTCCTCCCCCTACTAACATGTGCTTATGGTGTCTATGTGCCAAGTGGGTCTCCTTGCCTTAGGATTATTACCAAAAACATCAAGAAAAATGCCATTCGGTTAATGACTACTCATGGAGGTAATCTCGAGATGACTTAAACACACACAAGTAAAAATCCCATAAAAATTACTAATAAAATTATATTACGCATGAGAGCCTTCAACTTAACATAAAATACATGATTGGGTTGAAACAGGGTTAATTCCACATTGGTGATAATTGTGAGACAACTGTGATTTATATTGCACTACATGCTCCAAAAGCTTTACCAATAGGGGAAAGAGGCTAGAGGTAGAGAAGCCCAAAGCAGTGAATTACGTTCACCATTTTTCCCCCTACTAACAAACGCTTATATTGTTTGTGTGTCAAGTGGGTCTCTTTGCTTTATGATTATTACCAAAAAAACAAGATGGAAAAATTGATTAGGTTAATGACTACTCGTGAAGGTCATCTTGAGATGTCTTAAATACATACAAGTAAAAATCTCACAAAAAATAATAATCTATTTAAATTGCTCAAGAAAGCCTAGAGCCTAACATAAAATACATGATTGGGTTGTAATTGGGTTAATCCCACATTGGTAATAATTGTGAGATGAGGGTAATTTATAAGGCACTAAACTACAAAATATTTGTCTCGGAAAGACTCGCATGCAACCAAGAAATGTGTCTCCCAATACTTGGGACACGTCGCAGAGACACGAGACACGGTCGAAGATTTCCGTCAAGTCTCAAAGACTTTATTTGAATTATCCCACCTCTCCTCCCAAACTCTCCTAAAAAACAAGTCTATTCATGTCACGCTTTGGCTTTTGTCTCGTAAAGACACAAGCCACTAGGATGGTCGTTTAGCAAAACGGGACCCTTCCATCCGATGGAGATGAGTTGGGTTTGGAGGATGTGATGGTTGAAGCGAATGTCTCAACGATATAACCACAATTTGATTGCTTACAGAGGAGTTGTAACTCGAGAGTGATGACTATCTGGAGAGTATCCTAACAGAGGACTTGGAGATGAGGGAGAGAGTCCTTGAAGAAGTTGATCCTAAAGACGATTGAATTCAAATTTGTTCATACTTTTTAATGTGTTTCGGATTTTTTTCTTTTGCATGCCAATTTGTTGGCACATATATCAGTATGTACTCCAAACACTCGTGTTTTATGAGCTTAAAAGATTAAATTTCATAAGTTGCAACGATTACAATTTCTACTTTCTTCAAAATCTCATATAGTGTGCTAGAACTTTTTAAAGGATTTTGTATATTTTTGAATTTTATTTTAGTGCTCAAAGTTTACGAAATCAAAATCTGATGTATTTTAATTTTTGTTTTTAGAAATTTGAACATATAAATATTATTATTTGATTTCTTTTGCCGTCTCCAACCCCCATACTCAATGTCTATAAATTAGCATCCCCGTCCCCATCTCATGATGACTATGGGAAAGAGGCCAAAGGGTATGAAGCCAAAAGCAGTGGATTACATTCACCATCCACCTCCCGTCCCCCATCGCCCTTCCATTAACAAATGTTTATTGTGCCTATGTACCAAGTGAGCCTTATAATTTTACCAAAAACACATGAAAAAAATGGCATGGAGGTCATTTTGAGATGGCTTAAAAGGTACAAGTAAAAATCCCACAAAAATTAATAATCTAATTCATTTACTTGTGAAAAACCTTAACATAAATAGATGATTGGGTTGTAATTGGGTTAAACCCACATTGGTAATGATTATGAGACAAGGGTGATTTAAACATCACTACACACTCCAAAAGCTTTGCTAGTGGGAAAAGATGCTAGAAGGTGAGAAGCCCAAAGTTGTGGAATACATTCACCATTCTTCCTCCCTACTACAAATGCTTAGGGGGGTTGAGTGCCAAGTGGGTTTTCTTGCCCAAGGATTATTACCAAAAATACATGAGGGACAATGTCTTTAGATTAATGACTGCTCATGGAGATCATTTTGAAATAACTTAAACACACAAGTAAAAATCCCACAAAAATTAATAATCTAATTAACTTGTTTGTGTAAGCCTTCAATTTAACACATTTATAGACATCGTCACATCAGCATGATACTATGAAACTTGAGTGCACAGCCATAAACTGTCTTGATATACTAAAGTCCAAAAATGATTAGAACAATGATCAAAACTCAGGTAGATTAGGGCATGTGCATCCAGGGCATAGAATTAAAAAGGGCAGATACCATCTTCAAGCTCAACAATATCTTACATCTAATAACCATCGCATATCAGCAATCTTCATATGAGAGATGGATGATAGAAGAAGTGACTCGAGTATTAAATACAACACGCAGATCATGCCAAAAAATAATATTCAATAATGATGAACTGCGTAATCCTCTTAACATTTAAATTGTACGTCAATTATGACAATCATAGCTAAGCACATTTACCACTACATGGAAGTCATCATCATTGAAATCACGAATACATCCTTCAATCTAACTGTGGTAATAGTGTAGGGCAAAGATATGATTCAAATCCTATGTGAACTGAAACAGAAAAAGGGAGAAGTATCCAAAACAGATAGTAGTGTCACAAATGCCACTTTTATATTTTGAGAAAAGGGGAAAGACCGTATATGCACACATATATGTTCTAAAAGTTAAGCTAAGCAGTTTGTGAAAAAGTTAAAACAAGATGACAAAGCTATATAAACATAGAACTCAGTACGAATGCACAGCCAAAAACTTGTTAGTGTATGGGGTTGCATACACATTAGACTTAGGCTATTTATTATCTCCCTGAGTCAGCATTTTACATGTATGCAGCTAATTCATCGTAAATGTGAATAATCCAATGAGTGTCACATCCTTAGTTGACATAGTGTCAGTCTCAGTTAGTCTTAGACTAAAGTTGGTCCTAGTTCACCAAGCAATCATATTTGCATGATATATCCACTTACTCTAGTTCATGAAGATTAAATTGGTGTATCTTTTTATTTTGGGAAATTACTAATTGTGCCTTCCAGTTGCACCTCAGTTCCACCTCTAACTCTTCATGTATCCACTTAGTCTAGTTCATGAAGATTAACTTGGTGTATCTTTTTATTTTGGGAAATTACTAATTATGACTTCCAGTTGCACCTCAGTTCCACCTCTATCTCTTCATGCTCTAAAAAGAGGGTGGCCTTCCACATTATTGTTTTTTTTTTGGTGAACACTTTTGACCGGAGCTTTGATCTAATATTACAAACAGCCACAATCACCCTCAAAGCCAGCTCATTCAGCCACAATTGGCATCAAACAGCCAGGGAGAATTGAACTTGGATGGGGATGGGCACAACAAGCCCACATAACCCAACTAGGTCTCATCGGCAGCCCTGTACATTATTAACAAGGTTGATTAATGAAGAATTAGTGGGTATTTGCAGTTGCGTTTTTATTATTATGTTGTTGCATTTCAGCCATGAGTTTGTGCGCAGTTCCTTGAGGAGCATGAGGTCCTTCTGGAATTCCATTGCATATATCTACACAACTGTCTTGATATATTAGAGTTAAAAAATAAATGATTAGAATAATGATCGAAACTAAAATACATTATATGGCATTGCCATCAAGATTCAAGACCATACAATAAAAAAGGTGGATAGCGTTGAGCTCAATGATATCGTAGTTCTCAAAGCCACTAGTCTCATGGGAATACAAGGCTAGATAACATTTTAGAACCTGCAGAAGATTGTCCACGTGTAGAAGTCTTTAGGGTCCACATCCCAGCCCATTTGTGGCCACTCGTGAAGAATGTTAGGATGAATAAAGACAATCTTCATCCTATCTTGACCTCTATACAACATTTTACTGACAGGATATATTTAATGCAAAGAAAAAGAGGCCCAAGCAGTCTTAACTCTCGTTTTTTCGTTTCTTTTTTTCTTGTCTTTCTTGTATGTTACTTTTCTTTTGTTTTTACTTATTTTAATGTGCTTGTTGAGTGGATCGCATGCCATTCAAATTAACATTGTTTCCCCTTTTTCCCTTGGAGAACACATTTTTCATGCGGAAGCTTATAGGAAACACTTGGAAAAATGTTTCCATGCCATTTCCATTGTTTTAAATATCTAGCAAAAAAGCACCACACAAATTGTGGGTACAAAACGTGGATTTTCTCACTCATCACTCGCAATTAATCTGGAAACCTTGATACTTAACATTATGGATAACAGAAGCTTGAAGTCTTGAAAGCATTTTTATGTTTATGAACAAGCTGGTATTAATGATTTAATTTTGTATAGTTGTCTCGCGGAGGGAGGTCTTATCTGTCATTGACTAGCATCTACCTGCAATAAATCCACATCTAATTCATTATTGATTCTTGTCCAACATGTGTTGATCCCATTCCAATTCAGCTTTTGCTCTGCTACACATTGGAAAAGAGAATCTGTTTTTGATACACTTCAAATTTATTTTTTGTCGACACATCCTAACATAAAATGGATCCATCGCAAATCCACTTACAACAAGTCTATAGGTGGATCATTGCAGCTATGCATGTAACCCATTTTCTCTAAATATGAATCATGAACATTGAAGTCTTAGGTAACATGTAGGTAAGCACCGGGACTTTACTTCTTGTAAAGTAAAAATACTAACTAGGATGATATCTATAAAGTAGTTGGCAAGTGCAATGCTGTGTGACTACATTAATTTGATGTGCACAACATGCCATCGGATGATATATTGTGGATATATTTTTATCTGAAACATATGTAGTTTTAGAGGAGATGCCTACAAGGTTTGCAGTATAGATTAATACTGAACTTTTGAACTGCCACTAATGATGTCTTTATCTTATACTTCAATTTCCGGTCATGTATGTTTTAATCTTTGGTGGATCTATATCATTGGTAAGGTTATCAACAAATTTAATCTTGGTCCTTGGATGTTTTTCTTCGCTGCTTTACTAGAGTTTATTTTTCTTTTGTTGCATGCATAAAACATAATTTACAATGTGGAAAATTTATTTCATATAAATAGAATTAATTTGTGGGGTATCCAAGTAGTTGAAGGAAATGACTAGGCAATCCCTGGCTAAATGCATGTCATAAAAATGCCATGACAAATGACCACTTTGTGAAAGTGTTAAGTGTTAGTTTCCATATTACAATTGGGATTTGAACCAAAATTTGTCCGGGCAACAACACCAAGACTCTATATAGGCCTATAGAAGAGAGCCAGAATAAACTGGTTGAAGATCCCACTAATATAGATCCCAAACAAGTTAATAAAAGCTAGCCACAATCATATGCCAAAATCAGTTTGCAAAAACAAGTGCAGACTCTTATTGTTGTGGTTATGAATATGTATTATAGCTTGAATTGAAATCAAATTTACCCCCCTGGGTGCTCTTGTGCAACATGCATTAAGACATCTAGATAATTATAACAAATAATTGGGGAAAAGGAAAAAATTAAAGCAATCAAAGAAATCTATGAGAGAACTTCAGCAATTGAACTAATCACCTATTAGTTAATATATAGGATCTTGAGGGAGCAATGGGAAGAAGACATTGCAGACAAGGAGAGCAAGAGCTTGAGGGATCAACAAAAGATGGGAGACCATACAAAGAGGTCACTCTTCCCGAATCTGAGCCAATCTCAAACAAAATGCGGGAAGAAATTGTTCATGGAGTGTAATGAAAGAACTGTGAAGTTAAATCTAAAGAGTGCATGCAATAATAATGGAGGAGGCTCAACTGTTATGGAGGGGGATCTACCTACAGAATCGCCTAGAACTAAATACAAGGATGGATGGAAGAGAAAATGGAAAACAAGGAGACCCCAAATGGAGGATCCATCAAAACCATTAACCAGTGTTACTGAGGTTGCATGCAAAAGCTCCGGAGAAGAGAAGTCTCATGTTAAAGCCTCATTCAAAGAGGCTACATTGAAACCAGAGCTATCTACTATCAAAAGAAATCTTGGGCAGCACAAAGAAGGTCCCCCAGTTGGTTCTGATAACACCTCCCTTCCTTCTCTTAGGCAAGGATTTATTGTTGAATAGGTTTCTTCTCCCCTTTGTTTGTCCAGAAGGGAGAAGAGATCTCTGAATTTGCGATGTTGCTTAGTAAGCAAGGATTAATTTGTAGGTTTAATGGTTTTTGGCTAATCTTACTGCTCGAAATGAGTAGATAGGTCAATGGTCACCTCTCATCTCAGAAGAGGTGGAAATTTATCCTTGTGCCCATCGGTTTTTCATCGTGCTTTTTCGTGCACCAGAGGACCAAGATGTAACCAGTAATAAGGGGCATTGGATTCACAAGGGAGGCCAGCTATTCATGAAAATATTTGTTTTCTGATTTTGACCCTTTACTGAAAACCCTTTCTTGTGTTCGTATATAGGGGATATTACAAAATTTACCCTTGCAATTTTGGATGCCTTCGACTCTAATACATATTGGTGACGTGATTGGGAAATTCCTTTCCGTGGATCTGGCAACAGACAGAAAACTTAAAACAACGCGTGTCAAAAAATGTGTGGAGGATCTAAGAAAAGAACTCCCTACCAATTTTATCATAGTTTGGGGGTATGGACATTTGGCTGCTTCATGCCCACGCATCCAAACTCCTATTCCAAAGGGAGCAAAAGGTAATCAATTCCCATGTAATAAAAATTTTCAGGTGGTCCAACATAAGCGAAATAAAAAGGCCACCTAGTGGAAGGGGTCTTCCTACTGACCATAGTAGCAAAGCACCACAAGGCAAAGAGGAACATGTGCATGGAGAGCAACCTTGTCCTTATTCAAAAGACTCGAGAATCTAAAAGTGTGCAGGAACAAGAGGTCCCAAAGAATGGTGCTGGAAACAATCATGCCCTGTCTGAAGATGTGCAAAAATTACCCATGAAGAGAAAGAAAGACAATAGGAGCCCCTCCCCTACAGCGGATTGTCCCAATAGGTAAAGGGGCAAAAAAGAAATATCTAGTAGAAAACTGATGGATTCTTCTTATCTTTTTCTTTTGTTGTGGGTGAATTCATTTGTAAAAACCAAGTACGAAAATTTTGTAAATGTAAAAACAAACATACATGCATGTTAGTAGTTTTCATGCAAGTAAAAAGTGGGTTCATGCAAAATCTGGCATGCTATTTTAAGTAAATATGCATTTGTATGTTGGATCATGCTTTTTGTAGGGTAGTTACTTGAGTTACAATGCCAACCAGTAAGTAAAAAGAAGGTTTTTTATTAGTAAAAAGCATGTGCGCATGACCATACACTTATACATGCATTGTAAGAAAGAAACACGGGATATTGCTAAAAAGTAAAATCTAGTATGATCTTTTAAGTAAGCCAATTTTTAGTGGCTTTGCATGTTGAATCATGCTTTTTGCATGCATGTGTTTTGAGTTCCCACGCAAAGGTATTTGCATGTTGGATCATATTTTTGCATGTAAGTATTATGTGTACTCATGCAACGGTGGATTCTCTTTATTTTTTTCCTTTGTTGTGGGTGAATTCATTTGTAAAAACCAAGTATGCAAATTTTGTAAATGTAAAAAACAAACATACATGCATGTTAGTAATTTTCATGCAAGTAAAAAGTGGGTTCACGCAAAAAACTGGCATGCTATTTTAAGTAAATATGCATTTGTATGTTGCATCATGCTTTTTGCATGGTAGTTACTTGAGTTACAATGCCAACCAGTAAATAAAAATAAGGTTTTTTATTAGTAAAAAGCATGTGTGCATGACCATACACTTATACATGCATTGCAAGCAAGAAACACAGGATATTGCTAAAAAGTAAAATCTAGTATGATCTTTTAAGCCAGCCAGTTTTTAGTGGCTTTGCATGTTGAATCATGCTTTTTGCATGCATGTGTTTTGAGTTCCCATGCAAAGGTATTTGCATGTTGGATCATATTTTTGCATGTATGTATTATGTGTACCCATGCAACAGTGGTACATGAAATACTTGTTTTTAAAAAGAACCCTTTCTTTGGAAAGCTTGAATCTTGAGTTCATTAGAATTTTTGAATATCAACACAATTATCTATCAAAAAAAAATGTAAGGTCAAGATGACACACAATCCTAATAAACCACTTTCCCAACACAGACCAAAATTGAATCTCTTCTATTTAACTTCTGTAGCAGGTTGAGCATGTTTAGTTTCAAAGAACCAAAATTGCCGTTGTTTCTCCTCTAGGAACTAATAGCAAAAACATTTTTGTGGCTATGCTTATAATCTATGTTGCCTGAATACGCCCAGACCCCTGACGAATCCCCTCTGATACATATCAACGACGGATACGGATACGTACAGGATACTCCAAGATACGTCACAGGATACGTACAAATGTATCCGTGACGTATCCTGGAGTATCCTGTACGTATCCAGCATGAAAAAAAGTCTTTTTAAAGTTTTAATTCATTTTTTTTATTTGTTGACTTTTCTATTCCCTAAAACCGAACCCTAAATACTAAATGAATAAAATAACACACCCTCACCCCCACAAAAAGTTCTAAAAAGCACCATGAACAATGAAATGTAAAATCTAAAGCATATTGTATGTTTTGAAAATTTGAACATGGATCCTAATATATTTTTCAAATTTCAAGTGTTGTTCATATTCATGTTGACATGATATTCGTATATCATACGTATGGTAGCCACATGATCAATAAAAATGCAAAGTCTTAAGTATATTGAGTGTTTTGAACATTGATTCAAGTTTTGTATTACTATTTCAGTTTTTTATGGACTAAAAAATGAGTAAAATGAGTAGATGTACATATATATATATATATATATATATATATATATATATATTATATATATATATATATATATATATATATATTATATATATATATATATATACGGACGTATCCAAGACGTATTGTATCCAAGGGTTTTTTAAATTGACGTATCTGCGTATTGTATCCGTACCGATACTCGTATCCGTATCCTGGCAATGTAGCTTATAATGAAGGTGGTTGTAGGAATGGGAAGAAAACCTTGAATTAATACACCTTTTTAACTGCATTTATCTATCATCTTGAACTTACATTTCATAATTGAATATGTCTATTTTTGAAAAGCTCAAATCCTATTTTAAAAACGCCAATCATTTAATTTAATCAGATCCTTAGAGAAGAATGTTTATTTAGCTTTGTGTACCACATACAATTATCTACGTCAAGTAAATTGTGGAAGTAAGACATCCCAAGATTAGAGAAAAAGTCAAGTGCCAAAAAAAAACCAATGACGAGCCAAACATCCGAGTATATAGATCAATTTATAATGCCCTACAATTACCCGAAGTGCTTACAAATGACCATGGATATCAAACATGACAATGAATGCAAATTTTAGAAATTCCTACGTACAACAATTTGACTATATTTTATTCTTCATAAAGAGCAACATAAAGAAGTACAATATATAAAAGTTGAAACCCAACAAAAGAAATGTGACTGCTTCAACAAATTATAACTGTGGCTACATACTAAAAGAAATAAAATATACCTGTCAAGGATTGGAAGCAATGAAGATCGAAGGTATCTGCCTCAAGTAGCTCAATACCCATACAGCCCACGGTAGGGGACAATTGTTGTGATATTGCGTGCATAGAATGCCATAAACTTGCAAGCCGCAAGCTATCGTTTGTGTCCATTCGCCCAGTTGATCCATAGTCCTACAGTGCTAATTCCACTACTTAATAAACTCAAACAATCATAACAATCTGAAAAGCAATTGTACAATAATCGTCCAATAATCCAAGCAACATTAGTTGTCTTGATCTCTATTTAGTCAAAAGACCAATATACAAGCTGCCCTTAGAACTATATAGCAATCCCCAACTTTAACCTTCCATGGTTCATAATGTTTTGAAGAAATAGATTCTGGATATAAATTGTGTCGAGAAGGAATGAAAAATCAGTGTTTGGAATCTCCTTTGAGACCCAACATAAGAAATTGAATGCATGGAGCTCCTTATACGAACAGAAATGTTAAAAATAAATCAGGATCACTATAAAAAATAATCAGTGTGTCAAATTTGTTTTAAGCATTAACAGTGATTACGAACCATAACAACAATATATTTAGAAAGAAAGCTTCTGGAAAACAAGTGCACAAAAAATTATTTAACCCAAGTGTTTACAAACAAAAGGATCAGCATGGATTTTGATGGAACAGCGACCATAAAATTATCAAAGAGCCAAAAACAATGTTCAAAGTATAACATCTCAAGTCGTCAAACAATGTCAATACAAACTTCATGACAAACGATTAAATAAGCACATCGGACAAAAATCAACATGTCCACTAATTGGATACCAAAACTTTTGAGCATTTAGTAAGAACAATTGCCACAAGAAGACATAGCCAAAAAACAAATGAATATTCCCCATCAGCGAACACAGATACATCACAGTGTTACTTCTATCTGAAGCATAACATCTAAGATATGCTTCCAAACATTTATTTACAATTACAGCTTGACTGTTGGTTTGGCAATGGTGTGCTAAACACATTGTGAATGACATCCCAGTTTTTGTAAACATACATCTTTTCAAAAGTTACTTGCAAATAAGGGATTCTGCAATTATTATGCCATAAATCTTCTCTCCTTCAATCTGGTGACTTAATTAGTCTAGTCATATCCACACTTTCATTTCTATTTTGTATTGTCAGTCTCGTGTATTCGATCATGTCTGTTGTCTAGGCTCAAAGCCCTGTTTTGCATGCAGTAGATGGTACCGCCATCATTGTCTCCTAGTATTTGAGCTCTAAACTTCAGGAACACCCACTTTAAGTCCATAGGTAGATAGTGTCTCGAATGTCCTTACCAGGCTTCAATTTCAGGATATAAATTCAAACACTGGTTCAATTAAACATCTTGCCCACCACTTCACTACATCCTTCAAATGTCGAAACTCCTTCCCAAATTCTTGTCAAATATTATCCCAGGTTTCAATGATTAGCAAGATTCTTTATACCAAACATTGGCAATGTTGGTCGGAACACTTTGATCCAATTATTATTTTTTATACCAAACATTGGCAATGTTGCACAGAACAGTTTGATCCAATTATTTTTATCTTTTTTTCCAATCCATATGGCTTCATACACATTACCATGGCATACTAGATTTTGATCTCCTATGCCATTAAAGGCAAGATTCCTTTCCTTGTCTCCTTATCCTGCCGTAGTTATGAAAGAGCAGCCCCTCTAATACCAACCTTAGCCGTCATGTCCTTAATAACCATAGGTGAGCCTTTAGGAGTTTGTCTATATTTAAGATAGGTATGCCTTGAGGAGGATGTCATTAGCCGTGTGAGGGCCACCTTATCTCTCATGTTTATCAGTGTTTTATTGTACTCATGTATCAGACATATATTTGTTCGTCTTTTGAGGCACGACATGCCCCACATAAATTTTATGAATTACATGCTTGAAACTGGATTATTATGCTTTAGTTTATTGTTTTACATGGTTTAGATGTGTAGAATTAAAATTATATCATATTTTGCATTCCCTTTTGGATGAAATTGTGGTCTACAGCTCTTCAGATGATTTGAGAACATTATGATCAATATAGACGGTAATTTGAGAGCCTTGAGTAAAATTGATAAGGCTTGTTATGTTCAAATGTGAAGTTATATTATGCAGTAGTATTATCTTGGATGTATTTGATCGTTGCATTGAATGTGTGGATGACAAAGTGGCCAACGACAGACCAATGTTTTCAAAACCAGTCAAACCAGAACCGGAACTGGAACCAGCTGGCTCAACTAGATTATTAAAAAAAATTGCAAATTTGTATAAAAAACCGAACCAATGACCAGTTCCGCACAGACCGGTCAGTTTCATATGGAACTAGTCAAACTGGCCAGTTTTGTACTAGACCGATCTAGATCGGCTGCGCAGCAGTTTATGCACAGAAACTTTTCTTCTTTTTTTAATTTAACTTTTAAGTTACTTTTTTCCAACCCTAACCCTAAAACTATGTTATATAGACCCCCTCTATATTTGTATTACACCTCTCTCATTGAGCATTTGGGAAAATTTGGAGTTTGTGGAGCTGCATTGAAGAGTTGTGATTTGAAGTGAACTTGGAGCTTGGTTGGCATTACTAGTGGGCTATTTGTGGTGGATTTGGCATCTACAGTAGGAGGTTACAACCCATCTACAATCTTGCAGGATTTCTTAAACGGATTTGTGTGCCCATTGATCTTTATAGTTCATCTCATTGAAACGTATGTTAAAAACATAAATTTGCCCCTATTTTTATCTCTCATAATATTGCAAATCTGAAATATTTTTTTTTGTTGCAAAAATTAAGATAGGTTTGCATATTTTTTATTTTCATATTTGTTTTCACTTACCATGACTCCCCAAGTCAAAGACCCTACATGGAACCATGTTGATGTTGTTGATATTCAAGTGTTTTGCAAATATTGTAAGAAACACATAAAGGGGTAACATTCATAGGTTGAACCAACACTCGGCTGGTCAAAGAGGCCAAGTTCTTCTATGTGATGCACTACACATTGCTCCCATTAGATCGGAAATGCAACGCATGATTGAGAAATATAATGAAGAGAAGGCTAGGAAAAAGGAGATAGAGATTGAAATTGGGTGAAAGGGGCAGCTTGCCATGTCCCGAACAAACACTAGTGTCGAAGGCTCTTGCTCTAACCCTTTTGTCAATGTTAGAGACCCTTTTCGGTATGTTCCTCCCATTCATGAAAATCGACTTCAAAAGAGGAAGTCAAAGAGCATTCATCAAAGCTTTTTTCCATTCTCCTCCACCCTTGCCAGTGTTGGTAGGCCAAGTGAGAATCAACCTACTTTAGATAGCCACTATAAGAAGCAATACAGAGACGGCTTTTGAATACATAGCTAGGTGGTGGTATGATGTAGATATCCCCTTCAATGTTGCTCATTCACCTTATTACCAACCTATGTGGGATCCCATGATTGCTAGTGGCAAGGGCTTCAAAGGCCCTAGTATGCATGACTTACAGGGATCTCTTTTGCTAAAAGAAGTTGGGTCAATAGACGAATACTTTAAGGGTTGTAAACAAACATGGGACAAAAACGAGACAAACTATTATGTTAGATGGATGGCATGATGGAAAGAATCATACCATAATAAATTTCCTTGCCTCTTGCCCACAAGGAACCATGTTTTTGAAATCAATTGATGTATCTGATAGGGTGAAAGCTACAAACTTCTTGTTTCAACTTTTGGATGAAATCATCACAGATAATGCCTCTGTAAGATGTTAGAGAAAAAATACAAAACCATATTTTAGACATGTGTTGCACATTGCATAGACCTCATGCTTGAGAATATAGGCAAAGAGGATTGGATCAAGAACATTGTAAATCATGCCAAGAGCATTACAAAATACATCTATAACCACTCATAGGTATTGAACCTAATTAGGAAAAACACCGAGAGCAGGGAACTTGTTAGGTTGGCCATCACGAGATTTGCAACAAACTTCCTCACGTTGCAATCTCTCCTTTATCAAGGAAAAAACTTTAAAAAAAATGTTTTCAAGTGATGAGTGGAATGCATATCAGTGGAGCCCGCAAACAAGATGGGAAAGACATGGAAAGAAATTTTTTGACAACTCGTTTCGGAAAAAAACAGCAAAGGTTGTGATGATTGTTGAGCCCCTTTTTAAGGTGTTGTCGTTGGTGGATGGGGAAAAAATGGCCATGAGTTAAATTTATGAGGCTATGGATCAGGTAAAGGACCAAATAAGGGTAACATACAAGGATAAAGTAGTAAAGTATGGGCCTATATGGCAGATCATTGATAACAGATGGAATAATCAACATCATCGCTCTATGCATGCAGTTGGATATTTCTTAAACCCAAGGTATCAGTACAAAGCTCGTCTTGGAGAAGATCAAACTGGGGGGTCAAAAATGGATTATATGAGACTTGAGTGCCTAGAGCACATGGTCCCTGATGAGAGTCAGTAGTTGGAAATACACCGACAAATTAGTGCTTTTAGTAGAGCAACAAGTACCTTTGGCAAAACCCTAGCAAAGATTGCAAGAGAAGTGGACTAGCCAAGCAAGCAATTCCAAAGTTTTTTAAGTTCAGTTGTTTAAACTGTAAAAACTTTAATTTTTAGGGTAAGTCACAATCTAATTTGTTGAATTAACTTTGTTTTTTTTGTTTTGGTTTAATCATTTATTGCAGCACAATGGTAGGAGTCATTTGATAGTCAATGTCCTCAGCTACAAAAATTTGAAATTTGGATCCTAAGTCAAACTTGCAACACTTTCAGGTGTGAGTGCAATTGGTCTATTTTTTAGCAGATTCACACAGAAGAGAAACCGTTAAATCATCTCGTCTTCATGTAATAAAACCTCCAACTAAGGCGCGGCCAAAAACTGAAAAGAATACCTAATACAAATCCCATTGTCTTGGATGATATTCATCCAACCTCATAATGAGTAGAGGAGAGTCAGCCGGAAAAGTTTGATCTCAATGGCTTGGGGTGGATGGATTTAGATGATGAACCCACTAATAGCACCAAACAGACAGGCACTAGCTGTACTACTACAGCTACTAATCCAATTTTGATTATTAAAACATTGCGATAGACGCGGATACAAGAGTTCGCTACCATGATTTCAATCCACTATCACATTTAACCCTAGAGAACCATAGAACAACCTCGTAAAATTGAAATATTGTTTCAATAGGTTTTCACCTTGTTACCTTAGCTAGCTATGATGTTTCGTGCTAAAGATTATACCCCTTTGCATCAAGCTCTTATTAACCTTCATCCACCCTTGCCTTAGGAGTTTTCTCAGGGTTTCTTTTGACCAAGTAACAAGTTAGTTTGACCCTTGAAACCACCCCCAAATTGGAAAAATCGGATTTGCAAGTGGACCTAATTTAATATGGAGTATTTTACAAATAAACAAACCCATTTTTAAAATTTGGAGCCTAGGACCTATATCTATGGGTGGGTGAGTTTGAAAGACCTTAAGATGGTCTTTTGGATTACCCAGGACCTCATTTATGGGCCTTGATAAGAGAGTAGTATGAGGGAGTGGTTGAGTGTAAGTAAGACATGTAGGATGTAAATTTGGTGTAAGAAGACTGTGTGCGCTTGTAAGGGTAATTTATTCAATTTATAAGAAAGGGGTGTGAGCATGTAAGAGAGTTACTTGAAGCTTTGGGTAGAGGGATGCCAAGTGTCTCAATCCTCTTTGTTGTAGGATTTGAGAGGAGCAAGCTTATGCTTGTTTAGAGGCTCTTGAGTTTTCATTTACATGTCAAAGCTTTGGCCTTGGAGAGAAGGAGAAGAATAGAGAAGGGTAACAGGAAAAGAGAAACCCTTGGGTGGAAAAAATTGTTGTATACTTGAAGAAACCCACATGCTCATTTATTTAATGTTTGTAAATGTTTGCCTTTCTCAATTAATTATATATAGCTTTTAAGCTTGGTTGAAGCTTTTCTTTTGAATAATCTTTCAAGTTTTGTGAAGGGAAGGGTTGGGCTATTTATCCATATGTTTTTACTTTTTCTCCCTTGCTTTTATTCACATTTTCAATAGCCATAGCTTCTTGATTTTTTTTTGGGATTTTTTTTTGTGCCATTATGCCTACCAGTTTGGGCTAATGATAAGGAGCTTGTACGGGAGTTGAGGAAGGTGTGGAGCACTTGTTGATAAGCTTG
This sequence comes from Taxus chinensis, assembly GCA_019776745.2. Classification (NCBI taxonomy): domain Eukaryota; kingdom Viridiplantae; phylum Streptophyta; class Pinopsida; order Cupressales; family Taxaceae; genus Taxus; species Taxus chinensis. Next base: position 723,783,601 of record CM034149.1, on the reverse strand, counting down.
TTGGACAAGCTCAAGAGTGATCTGGTAGTCATTTTAGTGGACAGAGTTTCCCTAGATCTCCCAAAATCATTACAATACGGTAGATTACAGTACAGTAGAGGGCTTCAAGAGCTTTCCAATGCCTATTTGAACACGTGAAACGGACTCTGCTTGAGTAAGATATCATCCACATAAGTTTCTAGTTGGAGGAGCAAAGTGAGGGGCAGCAAACCAATCAGAATACAACACGTGGCAGTGCAAAAATAATAAAAAGATGTTTTTGATTTTCGCCTCCAGTCTTTGACACTCAAATTCGAACAAGTGGGCTCCGCTATTTACTGGTTGGGGGCCCTCAATCAGGGTCGACACACTCTTTTTGTAGAGGGGTGCCTTTGCCTCCGTATCTTCATAGTAGCATTGTCACATTTTTTATTATATATGCTTCATATTGTAATTGCATTATGCATGTGGGATTAAATCCCAATGTTTGTAAAAGACCGTGGTTGATAGCCATGTGGTCATGCCACATAGACTTGGCAGTTCAAACTTCCACCGTTTTTACATGCAACACGATGGAGAAACATTCTAACATATCCCATCGAACTTAGCATGCCATAGAGGATCCTCAACGCATGTCCTAAGTTTGGCACTTCGCACCCACAACATTCTAACCTTGGCGACCACAACAACCCAACTAACTCTCCCAAACGGTTCACACAACTCGGCGGGGAAGTCCAGTTCGCCAATCGTTCATGAGCTCGCGGGAAGGTTTTCCCAAAGCGGCAAAACAAACAATGGATGTGGCCGCATGCCACGAGAAAGGGCGGTGGAAGCCTATTTAAAGGCTTAAAAGACTTCTCATCCCACCAATGTGGGATAAAGTTCCCATACAAAACAAATGTTGGGCAGTGGGTGGTTTGGAAGGATCGAACCCCCAACCACATTCATGCTAAAATAAGAGCTCGCCGTTAGACCACACGGTGGTCACAGTATTATATAAGAGCAAGTTTGATTTTATAGAAGATTAATAGATGACTGTGTTTTTTTTAAAACATAGCAGTTTGTAAAGAAGTGGATTTGTGAGCTATGTAGGGGCATTTTCAGATCTTGGTGTAAACTGGGAAGTGGTTCAGAACTTTGAGACACTCCTGGTCCATCCGCTATTTTGCCGATTTGGAGTTCTTTTGATGTCTTTTTTAAAGCGTGAAAGTCTCTTTTGACAGAGAACGAGGGGAAGGGACCGTGCAAGTGCTTCGGGAAGGTGGAGGACAAGTTGTTGATCGTCATCAGAGTCTTCCGAAGGTCTAAGAGCACAATTTTGCAGGTTGCAAGATCCATAATTGTTATTGTATGTTTGATTGTACTTGCAATTTTAACAGTTTTTGATGGATCGGTTCGAATGAACCCAGACACATAAGCAAATTGCCGAACTCCGTACACAATCTTGTGTGGTCTTATTATCTGATTTTACATTCTGATTTTCTGATATTTTCCGCATTAATTAATTAGATTTAATTTGGATGCATAGTTAATCATTTACAACAATTACGGGAAATTGGGAAAAATGAAATCTGGATTGTTTGAATGAATTGACGATTAAGTGGATTTTGGGTAATCAATAAATCAGTTCCGGTTCAGTTTTTAACACATTTAAAATTCAAATTGTTATCAGTTTTCAATTCATACAACTCACAAAAACTGATAAGTTAATTGATTGTTTTTGTAAACATTCAAAACAATAGGGGGTCTATTGTTGTTTACAGATCAAAGAGCAAGGAATGAAGCTTGTATGGGAAAGTTAATGAACCACTCCATCCCTCTTTATTATTGTGAATGTGAGGTGTTCACATGTGACCTGGAAGTGGGACTTGTTTGTGTTGTATAAGGAGTTAATGGTGGACAATATTGTGCTTGGCTATGGAGTATGATGCATATGGATTACTATTGTATAACAATGTGTCATTTTCTCTCCCTTGTGGCATACCTTGAGGCTTACAATCCTTTTGAACATCGGGTTGGTGTTGTGATTGAAATTAGCATGTGTGAGAGACGAGGTTTTAACTATGTAACCTAAGTTGGGGCTTTGAGTTAGTAGCCTTTCCAAACTTTCTACCTTGTTTCACCTTGTGTTTGGATTCGTGTTAGTGGGTCCTTGGCTTGGTTATAGTCCCATACGTAATGATGCCAAGTTTGTTGGGTGGTGAGCACCCCTTCTTTCACCACGTTTGGAGTTTTTATGGAGCGCTTTTGTTGTTAAAGGTGTTGCTTTTTGATGTTTGAAGCTCTTTTGTTCATAGCTTTTGGATGAAAATTTTAATGTTGTGTTGGTGCACTTCGAATTGTTCGGAGTTGTGTAAAGAATTTTTGTATGTTTCAAAGAATTCGTCATGCTTTCATTTAGCCTCTATGTATAAGAAAAAACATCATATTGTTTATAAATGACTTACTTCTTCATTGCTTGAAACGAATCAAATTTGGTGTATTGTTATCTTAAGGTACGTATAATTTGGTTTTTAAAGTTGAGTTAATGGCATCAATTCTGTTGGGATTAGGTGTCATACCTCTTGTAAATCCTAACGCTTGAGTTTGATTTATTATTCTGTATTGATTATGGGTACAGCTGCTTCCCAGTTGATGTGGCTATTCTTTTGTCATAAGTATTATGAATTAAGAGCATGCACAGAGGGAGAGTAAAAGGTGAGATTGAAAAATAAAGCACTACTTCTGGAGCATAAGCGCTGGCCAAATCAGCATGCACAAGGGCAGCTAATTCTGGTGGTTAAGTTCGCCATGCAATGTAGGTGCTGTATAAGAACTGTCTATTGTGATAATTCATCATGCAGTTAAAGAACTGAAAAAGTCTATTCTTGGACTGTATATTTAGTGAAACTATAGTTAATTCATCATGCATACTGGGTGGTTAAGAAGACTAATTATACAGTCTATTTTTGGAAATAGATTATGTTAATTTTCTTCTATTCTAAGTGCTAGAAAAGTCTTTAAATCAGGCACTTGAGGGGTAGGGATGAATATACAATTAATGAGACAATAATATTGGTATTTGCAAGAAAAGGATAAGCACCCTGTGTAATTTCCAGCTGTGCTGATTGGAACTGTAGGAGTGGATTTGCCCATAGACAAAGATCTATGGGCTACTGTTTCAGATAGCAAATCCATGAAGGATGAAGGCTCGGGAATGATGGATCAAAAAACAAGGAGCTTGGCTCCGCTTTGCTTGGCTGATTCGGTGCTTTTGATTAAATCCAGAGAGACGACTGCGGAGAGCCTTTGGAAGAAGTCGGGGAATCTTTACCAGCCTAAATATCTCTTAAATAAGTTTTTTCTATGGAAGAAGATCTACTCCATAAGGATGAGTAACGGTGACTAGGTTGCAGAGCATTTGAATGCATTCAACATCATTGTGAGCTAGTGACAATCCATACGCATGCAAATGAATGATGAGGATCAATGCATCACGCTCGTGTTCTTTGCTAGATTCATGGGGCATCCTTGTGATTGCAATCAGCGGCACCACCACTAAGCTAAAGCTTGAAGAAGTGGTGGGTGCTTTACTCTCGAAAGAATTGAGATGGAAGATTTCTGATTCCATTAAGGATGCATTGGATGTTTGAGGTAGATCAAAGGGGAAAGGCAAGAACAAGAAAAGGGAAAGCAAATCCAAATCTAGAGGGAGATCCAAGCCTGCCGGAATGTCCAAGGTGAAGTGCTGGAAATGTGGCAAGCAAGGCCACATCAAGGAGGACTACAAGAAGAAGACGAAGAACATGAGGGATTCAAATGACAATTCAGACTCTAAGGCTTCTCAACAAGACGTGTGCCACACGTTTGTTGCAGCCCTTGCCACACATACATGTGAAGATGCATGGTTGACTGACTCTGGAGCTTCCTACCAAATGACTCCCAATCAAGAGTGGCTTTCCAAGTATGTTGATTTTGATGGTGGGATGGTGTATTTAAGAGACAAATCAGCTCTCAAAGTAGTTGGCCGCGGAAGAGTCATTGCTCACACTTGGAGATGGATGGACCAAATCCCTCTCCAACATACTGCACAATCCTGGTTTGGTGAGGAACCTAATTTCTATAAGTAGATTGAATCATCTTGAAGTGCAGGTAGTCTTTAGCAAGGAGGGTTGCAAGATGGTGCATGAAGCCATGGTCTTGGCTAGGGGAGTATGGGACGAAACTCTATTTTATCTTAAGGCGAGCACCATTGCATGTAATAGCACTAAGGTTCTTGCTACTGAGAATCTGAAACTTCCTGCTGAGAAGACCATGTTGTGGCATGAGCGCATGGGCAAAATTGGTGAGAGACGCCTTACGGCCTGCAAATGCAAAAATATGGTCGAGTGGTTAGATGATTGTTCGTTAGATTTTGACTTTTGTGAACATTGTATATAGGGAAGGCAAAATCACATTGAGTTTTACTCGAGCTCTGCTAGATCATCAAGAACTTTGAATTTGATTCATAGTGATGTATTTCGTCCTATTAAAGTACCTTCACTAGTAAAATCCTTGTATTATGTTACCTTTATTAACAAATACTCCAGGATGACATGGGTCTACTCCCTCAAGCGGAAATTCGAGTTCTTTGGTTTATTCAAAGAGTTTTAAGGCTCTTGTGGACAATCAGACCAAAAGGAAGATCAAGGTGTTGAGAACGGGCAATGGTAGAGAATTTTGATCTGCAGAGTTCGATAAATTTTGTTAAGGACAACGGCATTGCACAATATAAGAAACTCCATACACCACTTAGTACAATGGAGTTGCAGAAAGGATGAACATGATGTCAATGGAGAGGGCTAGGAGTACTCTCAGTGGAGCTGATTTGGATCAAAAATTTGGTTAGTACAACATGCTATTTGATTAATAGATCTCTTACATCAGCTCTTGTTGACAAAACCCCATGAGAAGTTTGAACGGGCAAGAAGTCCTCATTACTACATATCAGAGTTTTTGGTTGTGAGGCATATGTGCATGTGCTTAATGAGAAGAGATCCAAGTTGGATTTCAAAGTAGAAAAATGTATCTTCATCATATATGGTGATGGTGCAAAGGGATACAAATTTTGGTATCATATGACACAGAAGGTAATGTATAGTTGGAATCTATTTTGTCAAGAAACGAGTACGGGTACATGTCTGAAATTCAAAAATGCCAACTTTCAAAAAATACTTGGGTATGAGACGTTACGGAAACATTCGTACAATATATTATAAAAAAAATTAAATTTTAAATTTATATATATATGCATAGTACTCATTTTCAAAATTTTAGTCCATGGACCATAAGAGATAAAGCACTCAAAATATTTTGTATTCATTGAAGTCCTAAAAATTCATCATTCAACATGGTTACAATTTCAATGTTTCATATATACATGATTATGATCTAGATTCTAGAATATATCATCTACATTTTCCTCATAATCATCTCCATGAATACCACGGACAGCTCCACTCCCACTAGCTCCATTATCCATCCCTTGTGTAGAACTTCCCGAATCTTCATCATCAATGTCAAGCAGTGAAAGTTGGCCAGGAGTAGTAACAGAAGCATCAAAGTCACTAGCCTCAAGATCAAAATCCCAGTTTGTTGGGACCTCTAAAATAGTCTTCAATCTAGTGTGATAGGATGCGCAAATTGGAATGTACATACGCTAAATCCTCAACCTTGTTGGATGTTATAACTTGTTCTATTTGGCTGAGTGGATGAAGGTATATGTACTCCAATTCCGCTCTGCTGAAGAATTACTAGCCCCCTGTCACAAAAAAGGGTTGTTAAAAATTTCCAATTAGTAATAATATTAATTACGAAGCACTTAAATTTTTAATTAATATACAACAAACTTTTGATTTCATTTTAATATGATAATATTTTATACGTGTGAGAGGATTTTAATGGCAACAAATCATAGGTGCTTGCCATCATGGCCATATACATACCACCACATGACTAGGTCATGGTGTACCTGTCACATGATGTCTCAATTTCACCCATGCTACCATTAGACATAGAGACAAAGATCCTAATTTCATAGCGGACCACACTAACTATAGCTGGATTAAGAAAAAGCCTCTAGGATGCTACTTTAGTTCCATTTGCAACTTCTCAGTCATTATATGGTGGTGGCCTATCAAGTAGCCCAAATATTTCATTGTTATAATATTTGGGATTCAAGGCATAGGCAAGGAAATGCAATGGGGTGGTCATTTTATTTCACCTCATGATCACGCATTTAACTTCATTGTAAAAAATTTCTTCAGGATCGTGCTTTCTTTTGTATGATGTCTCTAATTTTTTCAAGCATAGAGTTAATGTCATCATAGATTTCCCCTATGCAAGCAAGATCTTTGTCTGTATATCTAATCATGAATAAAATAGTCTCAGTAAAACCGAGCAAGTATTCAACCTTTGCCCACCAGTCATCATCAAGTATCAATGTTTTTATCTTCATGGCTCATTATGTATTTCCTTGCCTCCACACGGACCAAACATCATCAATCATCATATTGCTTAAGGCTTGTTTCACCTTCACAAGTCATCTGAAGACGAGCATGTGAGAGGCAAATCTTGTTTCAACAACCTATTAAAATAAATTAAAACAAGTTCATAAAGTATAAAATTAAATTTAAAATAAATTCAATTGATAATTTCATAGAAAGTTAGAAAATAAAAATTAGAAACTAGTAAATTGTTCCCTTGCCTTTAGCAACTCCAACCTTGAGAACCTCCTAAAGATAGCCTCGGACATATGATAATTTGTGACAAATATCTAAATCTCATTTGCCTCCGTATAAATCTCCTATATCCATGGGATTTTGTGAATCTTCTACAACATCAAATGCAAGGAGTGCACTGCACAAGATGTCCAAAATACATGTTTATATCTCCCCTCTACAATCAACTCTGTTGCTCTACAATTTTTTGCATTGTCTGTGATGACTCAAACAACGTTTTGAGGGCCCACCAACTCATTAGCAATAAATTGTGTATCTTTCACTTCGCCCTCACAATCAATGGCCTTTAAGAACATTGTCTCTTTAGGGCACACTGCAACAATGTTGATTAGGGGTCTATTTCGAGCATATTTCCATCCATCTGAAATAATAAATACCCCTAAGTCCTTCCATGAGATTTCAAGAAGTGCAGTTCTAAAAAGTACAAGTCAGAAAAGTACAAAGCAAGGTTGGTTGCTAAGGGTCATTCCCAAGTGGAGGGAATATATTTTGGTAAGATCTTTTCTCCAATGTCAAAGCTTACATCCATTAGATATTTTTTTAATATGTTGTTGCTGCTTTTGACCTTGAGGTTGAGCAAATGGATGTGAAGACAGCATTCTTGCATGGAGACCTGGAGGAAGAGATAAACATGACATGGCAATAGCACTGTGTAGTAAAGAGTAAAGAAGAATTGATTTGCAAGTTAAAAGAATCTCTTTATGGTCTCAAACAGCCTCCAAGATTGTGGTACAAGAAGGTTGATTCTTATGTTTTGAGATTGGGATTTGTTAGATCCAAATCAGATGACCGTGTTTATTATAGGTAGGATAATGATCATTTTATTGTTATCACTTTGTATGTGGATGACATGCTGCTGATTAGTAATAGTAAGAATACGATAAGGGTTTTAAATTCTCAGTGTTCATTACAGTTTGAAATGAAAGATTTAGGAGCTACTAAGCTTATCTTAGGGATGGAGATTACAAAAGATAGAACTAATAGAACAGTTTGGCTCAATCAGATACGTTAACTCTGTGTTGCAGCGGTTTAACATGAAGGATTGCAAACCATGTGTTTTTCGATCCCTATGGTAACAAAGCTTTCAGTTGAGCTGTGTCCTTCTGCACCTGCTGAGATGGAGGATGGGTCTGTACCTTATGTTTTGAGATTGGGATTTGTTAGATCCAAATCAGATGACCGTGTTTATTATAGGTAGGATAATGATCATTTTATTGTTATCACTTTGTATGTGGATGACATGCTGCTGATACTAAGCTTCTCTTAGGGATGGAGATTACAAAAGATCGAACTAATATGACCAGTCCTTGGCTCACCTCAGATACGTTAACTTCTGTGTTGCAGCGGTTTTAACATGAAGGATTGCCAACCCAGTGTTGTTTCGATCCTATGGTAACAAAGCTTTCAGTTGAGCAGTGTCCTTCTGCACCTGCTGCAGATGGAGGATGGGTCTGTACCTTATGTTTTGCGATTGGGATTTGTTAGCTCCAAATCAGATGGACCGTGTTATTTATAGGTAGGATAATGATCATTTTATTGTTATCACATTGTATGGGGAGTGACATGTGCTGAGTAGTAACTCGTAAGGACTACGTATAGGGTTTTCACTTCTCCGTGTTCCATACCGTTTGAAATGAAAGAATTTAGGAAGCTACTAAGATTATCTTAGGGATGGAGATTACAAAAGATAGAACTAATAGAATAGTTTGGCTCAATCAGATATGTTAACTCTGTGTTGCAGCGGTTTAACATGAAGGATTGCAAACCAGTGTGTTTCGATCCCTATGGTAACAAAGCTTTCAGTTGAGCTGTGTCCTTCTGCACCTGCTGAGATGGAGCATGGGTCTGTACCTTATGCTCGTGTGGCTGGGAGCCTCATGTATGCTATGGTCTGCCCCAGTCCAAACATTTTCCAAGCAGTGGGAATCTTCATCTAGTTTATGGCTAATCCTACAAAGGATCACAGTGCGGCAATGAAGACTGTTTCCAGATATTATCGTGGTACCTCAGATCACTCCATTTGCTATCATGGATCCTTGGCAGCCAGCAAATTCCATAATATGTCAGTGAATATACAAAGATTCGTATACTCAGATTGCGTCTGAGATGTTGACAGCAGGAGGTCTACGGTTGCTATGTGTTTAGCCTTTTTGGTGGTACCATTAGTTGGACAAGTAAGTAGCAGGCTATAATCGCTTTATCCACTACGGAGGCAGAGTATATGGCAGCTATCCATGCCTATAAGGAGGCAGTCTAACTTCATTGATTGTGTTTAAATATTGGCCTAAGTCAAGGAGCAGTAAAAATTAGTTGTGAAAGTCGGTGTCATCAGCTTGGCAAAGAACCCTACATTTCACGCACGAACAAAGAACATTGATATGCAGTACCATTTTGCCCAATACATGGTGGAGGATGGAAAGGTTATACAAAAAGGTGGATACTTTGGTAAATATTGTAGATGCTTTGACAAACCCTGTGAGCACAGAGAAGTTCAGATGGTGCAACAAGAACATGGACATTTCTGCCCTTAGCAAGTAGTTCACTTTTGTTGATGTTCCTTTTTGCTCTTGCAATGTATATGACAAGCAGGAGAATGTTGGAATTAGATGTCATACACCTTGCAAATCCTAGCATTGGAGTTTAATTAATTATTCTGTAATAACTATCAGTACACATGCTTCCCACTTGATGTGGCTATTTGTTTGCCACATGTATCATGTGTTAAGAGCATGTATAGAGGAAGAATAAAAGGTGAAGTAGGAAAACAAAGTGCTAATTGTGGAGCATAAGCACAGGCTAAATCAGTATGCATAAGGGCAGGTAATTTTGGTCATTAAGTATTGTTAACTCACCATGCAATGTAGGCACTAGATAAGAGCTATCTATTTTGGTAATTCATCATGCAATTAAGGTGCTAAAGAAGTATATTTTGCACTGTCTATATTTAGTGAAACTGCTGTTAATTCATCGTACATACTGGATGGCTGAGAAGTCTTATAATAGACTGTTTATTTCTGGATATAAGTGTTGTTAATTCTCTTCTATTCTAAGAGCTCGATGCACATCATATAGCTGCAAACACAGACTGATACAACACAATGCTTGTAAATGGTATGTTAAATAAAAGTTACAATGGATTGAACTATGACTAACAGACTTTATCATGCTTAGCAGAGAAAAGGGAGAGAAGCAGGAAAAAAAATATATCAGAATAGCTGTAGAACAGAAAAATATATATTTGATATTATGTGCTATCTACTAATACAAACTCTTAAACTGCAACTGCTCTATCCCTTCAACTCCTACTTTCTTCCGATTAATACATGCACTTCATTTTAATTATACCATATCATTCTAGACAGTTGTGTTTATAGTCCCTACTAAACAGACAATTATGTCTAAGTAACACATAATTCTATCTTAGGAGAGCAACTCCACAATTATCTCCACCTTTCATTGTAAAGTGTACATCATGCACAGCTGTATACAAGTGTTTAATTACAACTCTTCTACTCCAAAACCATTAATATAACTGTGTATGCTGAGTGCTCCCAAAATTCCTAGATTTTGTGTTGACTCGATCAGTAATGCTCTGCATCATGCTTCTCTATTGAAAAAAATCTGACCCTTTTGGTTCAAAGTTGGTTTTACTCGACTTCCTTCAGTTCCTCCATAAATCAAACCAGGAATCTTTTGTACAAATTCAATTAAACTTGCAAGGATAATTTCTGCCTTGCTGTTAACCTTTCATTGATTAGCCAAATAAAAAATGATAGGATCCTCTTTCAACGTAAATCTATTGAAGTCAACACTTTGCTTTTTTGTTTTCACACTTGCAATGGCCATTTCAAAAATGGTTGTCTCTTCCTCCTCATATTGGCGATCACCTCGAGCACAATTGCATTCCTCTTTGAACAATGAACTGCGAGAGATCGATTCTTCTTTTCTACAAGTGTATATGTAAGAGTTTGTTTCTTCACCTTTGCCTCCATGTCCTTTTCAAGACATCCTTTGGTTGCTTCCCAATGGCAACCTCCTTCTCTCGTGGTTGAACTTGCATTCATGTCAGCACTAATAACACAACAAGGGTAATCATACAAAACCACTCTTCTCTCTAATGGTAGTAGACTTTGCTACTTTTTCTTGCTTGGTTGATTCTCTCAAATCCTTCATCTTCTCTCTCTCTCTCTCTCTCTCTCTCTCTTTTGAACTCTAACTATATACACTAAAATTTGGTAACTTGTCCTTGTGCAATGCCAAGTTTGATCATGCTCCCTTGCTAAGACAAATGCTCACATTCGGAATCCAATCTCCTCATATCTCCAACTATTGTACAATTTGCTTATCTTTACACTTTGCTCTTTCATTAATTCTAAGAATATTATGTGATCAAATCATCATTAAACTTCATATATTCATGACACAACTTTTAGTTTTGAGTTTCATCTCTCCAGTTCAAAAACGTATGGAAGGGTCCGGATTTAAGATTTGATTCTGGCCAACTTGTAAGGTTCCTCCCCTTCACATTCACCGACTCTAATTTCAATTTCAAATTCTTCTTTGGGTCGCTTCATCTTCCTAGGGTCGGCCTTTTTAGAATATTTCACCTACGCAAGGCTATAAAAGCAAGTTAACATCACTCTATAACTCACTTGGCACTATTACAAGCTCGTATTACATATATCATTCCAAAGGCACTCAAAGGTTTCCTAAATCTACCAAATCAATTGCACATCATCTAGAGTAGTCCCTACTACAAGTCTGAAGCACTCAGCCAGGTCAAAGAGTGTAGCTTCATCCATTTCCAAGCATGCAAAGGTCATAGAGCCATGTTTTAGCAAAAACAAAGTCATTCCAAGAACTGCACAAGGGTTTCACTCAATAAAGGGTTAGATCACATAGTTGAGGCACACAAATCTCACTACTACAGCATTGGGTACATCTATACAACGCAATTAACCCAATACATGTGTCAAGAGACACAAGGGCACCCCTATGGTTAGCTATTCACACTTGCACAAGCACTAAGGAGAAACTACATGTGGGTTGATCCTGCAACGAGGGCATGTAGTGCAGCACTTGGATTGGTTCAACAATTAGCAATCTGAACGCCAAGGATAGTCCAACCTCACCACACATGTTTTTTCCTTTTGGTTTGTTAATGCTCTAATGAAAAGTTTTGCAAGTTGCTAGGGTTTCTACTTTGTTGTAGGTGATTTCAGGTCATCCCGAAACAAGACCAACATACAACGAAGATCATTAACAAACAAGCAAAGCACATAGAAAGTTGCAGGTCCATACTATCAAAGGGTCCAAGACCATGCAATCCCAAGTCAAGACTATACAAATCAGGTATGGACAATACAAAAGTTGTACGGTCTTGCCCCGGTTGGGTTTTCAACTCTAGAACTTTCACTAAGTATCTACAATTCCATATCAGCTTGTTCCACTATCCTGCACATCCAAATCATCCCTAATTTAAATTGTATAGCTAAGTTTATCCCTCCTCTTGTGTATATGAGCAAGTACTCATCGTTTATCAATTGTTACATGTATGAATGCATTATTCTGCTTGTGAATGATTAATATTGGAAGTTAATTAGAACAGAATAGTCTACATGTTACAAGCCCTTGCATACACTTTAGTGTTTTGTTCTTTTCATGACATAAGTTTAATTAGGGTGTAAACCCTAACACATCAAGGTCGTCTCTTTCTTAATTACATTTCCAATGTGAGTTACACCCACATTCTCAGCATTAACTTGAGCATTCACAAATGCCCCAAGTGGACTCAAATCCACTTTCTTTGCTTCCAAGACCGTACAATCCCAAGTCAAGACCGTACATATCAAGTATGTACTATACAAAAATTGTACGGTCTTGCCCCAATTGGGTTTTCAACTCCAGAACTTTCACTGAAGTATCTACAATTCCATATCAGCTTGTTCTACTATCCTACACATCCAAATCATCCCTAATTTAAACTGTATAGCTATCCCTCCTCTTGTGTATATGAGCAAGTACTCATCGTTTATCAGTTGTTACATATATGAATGCATTATTCTGATTGTGAATAATTAATGTTGGAAGTTAATTAGATCATAATAGTCTACCCATTACAAGCCCTTACATACTCTTTAGTGTTTTGTTATTTTCATGACATAAGTTTAATTAGGGTGTAAGCCCTAACACATCAAGGCCTTCTCTTTCTGAATTACATTTCCAATGTGAGTTACACCCACAATCTCAGCATTAACTTGAGCATTCACAAATGCCCCAAGTGGACTCAAATCCACTTTCTTTGCTTCATCCATTACCTTCAGGGCAAATACATCATGCTCTTCCTTCTCCTTAAGCATTTCAAGACGTTGATCTTTTATATATGCATTATACACCAATTTCTCACAGGGAAGAATTTGAACATACCTTTCATTTGTGAAAGTTCACACTCCCACTCCTTGCTGCTGCTGCAAATGTGTCTCCAATTGCATTTCCTTTGTCATCTTCTCTTTTTCAGCTCCCCTAGAAGCCTTGTCATCATGTGCATTAAGATGGAATTTCTCCTCTTTCACTCCTATGTCCTTTGTAGGACATACTTCAATTGCAACATCTTCATCCTCTGCTGCAGTATGACTTTGCTGCGACTTCTTTTCTTCTACTGCAACATCCTCTGACATGTTTTCAACCATATGCTCTTCCACATTCTTCTCAATCTGATTCTCTTCCATGAGGATTCCTCCTCCTCACTTGGCCTGATTCTTATCAAGATTGAGCCTATCAAGGCTTCTTTCCTTCAAACTTCTGCTGCTCACAGAAGAATTTGGTTGCCCACATAACAACTCCTCACCGACTTCCACATATTTCTCCAAGGAAAGATTTTTCACTCCATACTTCCCCAACGAAAGTCATATCAAGAATAAAATACTATAAAGCTTCTCCCTCTTCAGGCTCAATCACCATCTCTTCCATATCTTTTTCAAAGAGAAGATCTTCTTCCTCCATGTCCTCTTCAACAACAATGTCTCCCTCTATGGCTGAGCATAAACCCCCTTTCTCCTCTCTGCTGCTCCTCAGGACAGTCTTGGGTTGCACTTTTGGCGACTTCTTTTCTCTATTTCCTTTCAAGGCAAACTACTTATCCTAAAGCCTCAGACATTGAAGCTTCTTCAACCATTTAGGATGGTCTCTTGCTTGCACTACTCTTCCATCATCTTTGTGACCATTTGGTCCCAACTTCTTACTTTCTCTTTACCTTTCCTTTATCTTCTCTATTGGAGTTATGTCCAAGCTTCAGCTGCACCACTATCTAACCTTGTGCGGGCATAGTTAACCTTCTTGGGGTCTTCCATCTTCAGCACCCAATTTCTCAGGATTTTCTCTGCCCGAGAACATAGGTGCCTCTGCTTCATGCATATTTTCTCTATGATATTGAGAAAACTCTATTCTCGCAATCATATTTTTAAAGTCTCTCATGAACTGCATAAACTTTTTCTTCTGTCTCTTCATTTTTGCTGATCCATCTCTTTTTCCTCCCTCTCCATGTCCCTAAACTTCAAGCCTAAAACTCTCTTTCTTTGAAGATACTTTCTACCCTTCCATCGATTTCTTCAATCACCAACTGATGCAAATCATATACCTGCAACACAGACTAATACAACACAACACCTGCAAACAGTCTGCTAAATAAAAGTAACAACAGATTGAACTGTAGCTAACAGACTATATCATGTTTAGCAGAGAACAAGGAAGAGGAGGGAAAAAACCATCAGCATAGCTGTAGAACAGAAAAACATATATTCAAGAACAGAAAAACATATATTCAATATTATGTGCTATCTACTAATACAAACTCTCAAACTGCAGCTGCTCTACCCTTTCAACTCCTACTCTCTACCAACTAATATATGCACTTCATTTTACTTATATCATACTACATTATTCTGTGTTTATAATCCCTACTAAACAGGGCAGTTAAGACTAAGTAACACTTAATTCTATTTTTAGGAGAACTCCACAATTATCTCATCTTTTCATTGACAACTGTACATTATGAACAGTTGTATACAAATGTACATTATGAACAGTTGTATACAAATGTTTAGCAATAACTCTCCCACTCCTGAACCATTAATATATTTGTGCATGTTGAGAGTTCGGAAATTCCTGGATTTTGTGTGGACTAGATGAGTAATTGTCTGCATCAGCACTGGAAAAGCCTATAATCAAGCCCTTGGGGGTAGAGAGAAATATACAATTGATGAGACATTATTCTTGGTATTTGCAAGAAAAGGATAAGCGCCAGTGTAATTTCCAGCTGTGCTGATTGGGACTCTAGGAGTGGATACTCTTGTTATTGTATTGTAACCACAGATTGCTGAATACTCAATAATATGATTGAGTGCTCCATGGTTGCTGAGTTTTCCCAAAATGGTTTTCCCAAGGTATATGTTGTGTCCTAAGTGATTTATATGTGATCGCATGTTGCTGTAGGTTATTTGCATAGTTATTATTCTTACTGAATTTGAGAGATCTAGGTCTGTTTTCCACTTCTTTCCTCTAAAGATTAAGTAGGAAGCAATTCTGTGTTTGTCTAGTCATATGTTGAAGCTTGTAATTTTCCAAATTTAATAGTGAAATCAGAAATTTAAATGGAGTTGTAGTTTATTTTTAATAAATAAGGAAAGGATTTAAAATTACCAAAATGTGCCCTTTAGTTACAAATTTAAGCATTTTATTTTACCATAATTTCTTATCAAAATCCCTTAAATCAATTTTAATTTGCTGTTCTGATTTTTTTGGGAATTTTAGGATTACTATTCACTTAATTAATAAGAAGGAATGAGTTTGGGGGAGCCACCCCAAACAAGCAAAGGGGGGCCTGGGCTCAAAGCCCAAGCAGGTTTGGTTACGAACTCACCAAGCTCAATGCAAGGAAAGGCCCAAGCTTGAGAAAAGCCGCCAAGCCCTGCAGTGTGGAACCCAAGGTGTTAACCTCCGGTGATCTACATTGTAGGGTCCCAAGGTGTATACCCTAGGGGGTGAGAAGGGAGGCTCAAGGGCAAACTTTTGTTCAGGAAAACTCAAGGTAGATACCCTAGGCAAAAAGCTTTGGTGCCCATGCGGTGGGTGTGTGTCGGTTGAGCCTGTCAAACAGATCTTGGCAAAACCTTGTGAGTTTTCCCAAGGTGATGCAAGTCAATGCTAATTAGGGTGTCCAGGGTTGGGAAACTCGGGTGAGTTGGTAATAAACAAGGGCTTTGAGCCCAAGCGAGGATAAGTTTTGGGAGCCTGGGAGTTTTGAAACTACCGAACCAAACTTGGAAGGGCTCAAAGGGCCAAGGGTGCAAACTCCAAGCAACTTGTGTCCAAACTAGCCAATGAGGACCTAGTAGCGGACTGGATAGGCACCTACCGAGTTGGACTCGTGTAATGTCCCCTCTTTAACACGAGCTCACCATGAGACCCTATTTGCCCTAGTTGACTTACCAAGGGCTTAAAGGGAAATACAAGGGAAGTACTTGATTGTTATATTTTTAAGTTGCTTTAGTAAGCCTTGTAATATTTGCAACTTTAAGTTATAACAATTAGTAAGAAAGGGGAAAAGTGTAATGATAAACTAAGACATAAAGGTGGTCACTTTAATTTAATAAAGTGCACCTACCACATGGAGCAACTCAAATGGAGTAGTGAGCCCTGAAAAAGTATAAAAGAAGATTAGGGGTTCATTTGTAATCATCTTGATTTACTATTTTATTATACGAGAGACCTTTCTTGCTTCTTTTCAGTTGCTAAGGACGAAACCCCTTGAGAGCAAGCTATTGAGGATGAAACCCCTCATTAGCATTCAGATTTGAGGACAGAAACCCTCATTTCTTTCACATTTGAGCAGAGGAAGGACGAATTCCAGCAAGGGCATCAACTTAATAGAGTGTTGCAGGCATTTCCAGCATTTGGGAGCCTTTTTGGGAGGCTCGTTGAAGGGTTGACGTCACCCCCTCAAGGGCTGATGTCACCCTTGGCGACAGAAACAGCTCCATTGGGAGCTCTTCTCCGAGTTTTGGCACTTGATGTGTTGTTTTTGCATTGAAATCATTGGCTGAAGTTGTTGTCATTTCCAGCTTGAAAATAAATTAAATAAAATTCAGACTTTGTTTTCATCTGAAATAAAAGGAGGATTTGGTTCTAAAAATTATTGCAAGTGTTTCCCAAGAGTTTTTGAACTTTTTGCAAGGGTTTATAGTGAAGAAATCAATTTCTTTAAATTCTACATAAGAGTTCTAGGCAATTGCAAATTTGTTGTGTTTTTTATTAAAAAGGGATATTATAGTGGTATCAGAGCTTGATTCTCCTTGATTATGGAGGAATATCAGTTATGAATGCACTTAGATGAAGAGGGTTTCAAATACCAGTATCAAAGAAGAACTCCAGTGAAGGGTACCATGGGTGATTGAAATCAAAAAACACCTCCAACGGATGAGTTGAGTTTTTTGTCATAAGTCATCACTCGGGGTCAAAGAGAGATGCAACATTCCTTGAGTCATTCTTACACGGATACAGTGCATAGATCGATTAGTCCCCGGTTGGACCCTCACATCTCCCCCGGTCACCACCAGCAGGCTTGACTGCACACTCGTACCAGAGGACAGCCCAGCTCCACCCGATGCAACATTCCAGATTCTTCATCCCCCTCCGAGAGTCATTCCCACGAGACGGATTACAACCTTCTTTTCGATTCTACCCGCAATTAGAGGAACTGAGCGGCTGAGCCATTCTGACCCAGATACAGTGCATAGATCAGTTCATCCCTGGTTGGACCCTCACATCTCCCCCAGTCACCACCACCAGGCTCGGCCGCACACTCGTACCAAAGGACAGCCCAACTCCACCCGTCTCCCTGGCCGTCGTTTTAGTCTCGGATCTCAGCCAAAGAGGGGGCCCTCGGCCCCCTCCTCAAATCGCCATTTTATCAGGAGCTTCTTTTCATCGACCTCGAATGTTAGGAGGGATGTGGCTACCATTTCTGAGTAGACTATTGGTCCTTGTTTGCCCCCTCCTTCATTCCCTTCTCTGCTACTCCCTTCTTTCTCCCCCGTTTGTTTCATTGCCCCCGCCTATGGGGGTTTGGCTTCGGGGTTCTTGTTTGTTTTCGTTCTTTTCCTTTCTTCTGTTTTTGGGAACTAGTTTTGAGTTTTCCCCGCTCACACTTTGTATATTGTCTGGGTTGCAATCCCATTGACCTACTTTTGTGGTCATTCGTTGGACATTAATATACTTATCTTATCTTATCTTGAGGGAATCTCAAAGAGAAATATGGGAGGCTTTCACGAGATCCATGGCTTAATTGACTAGAGCTTTGAGTTTCAACACAAATAGGCCAAACAATCATGGAGTGGGAAATAATGGTGAAGGGAGCTTTGCCGGTAATGACATTGAAAAAGTTTCAATCAAACCTTCTTCTAGAATTTTTAGAGCAAAATGTCTACAAAAAGAAGAGCCACAAATAGAGATGGAGCAGCCACATGTAGTAAAAGACATGCACACTTATGGTGAAGAATATGCAACACTAAATTTTACAACACGTGAGATGTTGTCATTCAGGAACTTCTGTCAACTAAGGATGAATAATGGCCCTTGAAAGAATAAGAGATCTCACCAAGATCGGCCACGGAAGGATCTACAACTTAGATTGGGAAAAATAACTCTTCCCTCCTATGATGGATCAAACAAGTGTTCACCTAGAGCATGGTTGCAGAAGATGGATACATACTTATCCTTAAACCCCATGTACGAGAAGGAAGCACTCGAGTTTGCCACCTTGCATTTGGAAGGAGTTACACATGAGTGGCGGTACCACGAATTGATCACCCAAGGGCATGGATCTATCACTACTCTTGATGAGTTCAGCCAAGATAGAAAATATCCAAAGGTCAATTTCAGGGAGTTGGCACACCTCAAACAAGAAGGATTGGTGGACAACAATATTACTGATTTTCAAAAAATTTCAAGGATGGTTCCGGATGTGAGCGAAAGCAGGTTGGTTGTCTTGTTTGTTGAAGGGTTATCTAAACCTCTCAAGGGCTTGGTCAAGGCTTTTCAACCCTCATCCCATCAAGATGCCATCAAGAGAGCACTAAATTTGGAGTATTCACCTCCTAGAGGTGAAATTTTGCCTTTTGGACGGCAAAAACGAAACTCTTTGGGGCAGCTTAAACCTCAATTTCCGGGTCAACAAAGGACAGCCCCTGATGGTCAGCAAAGGAGACCATTTCAGCAAGGAAATGCGTGTAATGTCACTTTCTAGGGCTGAACTGGAAAATAAATAATTAATGCCAATCCCACTTGAGAGATCTGATTTTTATGACAACAGATTTGAAAAATATTAGAAACCCAAGCAGCAAACTGAATTTACACTTTTAGGGCATCAAACACCCTCCAAACAAGCTGAAAATAGGTGTATAAATTCTTCTAAATACTATATTCAATTATGGAATAAACACCAAGCCAAAGCATCCAAAAACATGTGCAAATTATGAAATTATACCCAGCTACAATTAAATAAATGACAGCAAAAGTACAGTCCACAAAATGAGCTGAAAAGTGAGGTCTTTAAATCTCAATAAATGATATAGATCAGCCTTATAAATATGTAGATATCTGAATATCAACTTGGACTGCCAAAATGTACCTTGTAAGGCACCCAAACACACTCACACACAAGTCGCTACCATAGGAGAGGGAACCAAAATGAATGATAAACCCTTGATATTCTGCTCTTTGATGCCCTAGCTGCCCAATCAACAAGATAGTCTTCATAGAAATCCTTAACACCACCAAATTAGAGAGTTTTCATTCTCCAACCTTCAACAAGGGTTTTATCCTCTTTGCTTGCCACACTAATGGATTTTTGCCCCTTATTGGATTGGAATAGAGCAACCAGCACTAGAACCAAGTAAATAAAAGTATATAAGCAAAAAATATGCCCAAAAGGAGCCTATGCGACCCCTTATATATCCTTAAGGTGGGACCAAGAGTCATTAAGGGAGATTTCCCCAAGACCGACTTCTATTAGAAGATTACTTTATCTTTTAAGCTTGAATTAAAAGCTCTCCAACACAGCCAACCTGCTTTATTAGGCAAAATACAACGAAAAATATAATTATTAATTAAAGACGGTCTAAAATATAATCCAAGGTCTTCCCTTGTTCATCTTCTTCTTGCCCATGGGAAGAAGAATGGGCAGGACACCTTCAACTGGATCAAAATGTCATCAAGAGAGCACTAAATTTGGACTCTTCAACTCCTAGAGGTAAAATTTTGCCTTTTGGACAGCAAAAGGGAAACTCTTTGGGGTAGCTTAAACCTCTCCATTTCTGGGTCAACAAAAGACAGCTCCTTATGGTTAGCAAAGGAGACCATTTCTGCAAGGAAATGCACCGCAAAGAGAGTTGCCAAAGTCCAACAAAGAAGGGGAGACACAAAATGAATTAAAAAGGAGGAATATTTGCTTCACTTACAAGGGTCCATGAACATCGGGACATCATTGCCTTGGGAGAGGGCAAGTTCATTACATTGAAGTAGTGTCGAATGGAAAAGAAGAAGTTGATCACACAGATGGCACCCTTGCCACGTTATCCGGAGCTCCTAGATATCACCCTTTTAGATTAAGGGGTGAGCTACAAAGTAAAAGAGTTACTATTTTGATTGATAGTGGGGCAACCCACAATTTTATTGATGCTGATTTGATCACTAGATTGGCACTACATGGAAGATTGCAAAGGATTCAAGGTGACGGTGGTTGATGGCTTCACCATTCCATGCACAAAGAAGGTACAGCAGCTAAAGGATCAAAGATCACTCTAGGGAAACATAAAATAGAAGATGACTTCTATGTAGTGGGCATTGGAGAGACGAATGTAGTCTTGGAAGTGCAATGGTTGCACTCACTTGGTGAGTTTACACAAAAGTACCAAACAATGGAGCTGAAATTTAGATCAGCAAGCAAGGAAATAGTGTTGTGTGGTATGGCTGATGGAACACCAATGGTGGTGACAGCAAAGAGAATGAAAAGAGCATTCCATAAAGGGCAGATTGCATGGACGACAGCAGAGTGTCTTGTGACTCCCACGAATCAGATTTCAAAGCAGCAGCAATAACACAAGGATATTCAGCCCATCCTTGACAAACATGCAAGAGTTTTCAGCAGTCTTCCGTGTGGTCTTCCACCGGATAGGGGTTTTGGGCATACCATTGAGTTGGAGCCGGGAACTGAAGGGGTGACTACTACTCCATACCGCCACCCTATAGCATACAAAGAAGAGATCGAGAAAGCCATCAGAGAACTCTTGGAGATGGGGCACATAAAGCCTAGCTCGAGTCCATCAGTGGTGCTAGTGAAAAAGAAGGATGGGACAATGCGGATGTGCATTGACTATAGACTCTCGAACAAGAGAATAATCAAAAATAGGTATCCCATACCTAGAATTGATGAGCTACATGGAGCCCTCTATTTTTCCAAGATTGACTTGAGATCCAAGTACCATCAAATCCGGGTAAGCGAAGAGGATGTATACAAGTCAGCTTTTAGACGTCATTTTGGTCACTTTGAGTTTTTGGTGATGCCATTTGGATTGACTAATGCACCCGCTACATTTCAGTCTTGCATGAATCATGTGTTTAGTATCCCATACTTAGAATTGATGAGTTGATTGATGAGCTACATGGAGCCCTATATTTTTCCAAGATTGACTTGAGATCCAAGTACCATCAAATCCGGGTAGGCGAAGAGGATGTATACAAGACAGCTTTTAGACGCCATTTTGGTCACTTTGAGTTTTTGGTGATGCCATTTGGATTGACTAATGCACCCGCTACATTTCAGTTCTTGTATTCTTTGATGACATCCTTGTGTATAGCAAGACTTGGGAGGAGCACCTCCAACATTTGAACATAGTGCTAGAACTTTTGGAGCAGCAATCACTCTTTGCAAAAGAGTCCAAATGTGAATTTGGTGTGACTGAAATATTGTATTTGGGCCATGTGATTAATGTTGGGGGTGTTCATGTTAATCAACAAAAGATCCAAGCCATCTTGGATTGGCCTCCACCCTCTCCTATGACCATAGTTACCAGGTTCGGAAATCCGATTAAATTCGGAAGGGCAAAAAAATCCGAAAATTCGGAGTTCTCGAAAAAATCCGAAAAAATACGGAAAAATCTGGTTCGGAATATATATACATATATTATTATAAATTTATATTATTGTATACTTATATCATTATATATAGACAAATCATACAAAAAAGCATCCATCTACCATAATCATCATCATCATAATGATTCTTTCAAAAGATTGCAAGAAGTTGCTTGGTCCAAAAAGGTACAAAAATGGATTTTATGAAAATAAGAAAAATATTGCCATCAATGCGTAGAGCTCGAGAAAATATATACTTTTAGAGAAGACGACACCTAAAACGGAGCCACAGAATGAAAGTTATGGCACATGCAAGTTTTTGCTGCTACATCTTCCCGGACCCTTTCCAAAAATGGCAATTTTTTTTCCATACTTGCGATTTTTTCACCAAAAAAACAATAATTTGCCAAAAAAGGAAAAAAAAAATTTCCTGCAAAAATAAGCCCGAACCGAACCGAATTTATTCGGTTGCTTCAAAAAATACGGTTCGAACCGGATTTCATACAAATCCGGCCGAACCTGGTAACTATGCCTATGACACATTTGAGAGGATATTTGGGATTGTGCAGCTATTATAGAAGATTTGTCAAAGGATTTTCTCAACTAGCTGCCCCATTGACTGATTTAACAAAAAAAGAAGCTTTCAACTGGTCCGGAACAGCCCATTCCACATTTGACAACTTGAAAAAGGTAATGAGCTCATGTCCACTGCTTGATGTTCCTGATCTTTCTATCCCTTTTGTATTGAAATGTGATGCTTCCGGAGAGGGAATAACGGTTGTCTTGATGCAAAAAGGGCACCCAATTGCATTTGAGAGCCGGAAACTCATGGAAATTGAGTGTGGATTTTCAGTTTATAACAAATAAATGCTAGATATCATGCATGCTTTGGCAAAGTTCAGACAATACTTGGTGTGTGCCAAATTTGTGGTCAAAACCAACCACAATAGTTTGAAGTTCTTTTTGGGGCAAAAGGATTTGAATGATAGGCAGCATAAATGGGTAAGCAAACTCCAAGCCAATGATTTTGATATTGAATATGTTAAGGGCAAAAACAACATAGTTGATGCCTTGTCTAGGTAGCCTATCTTATGTACTATGACAGAAATTACAGCAGAATGGAAGGCCCACATAACCGCTGAATATGCAAAAGATGAGTTTACAACAGCCATATTTGACAGAAAAGTTGAGGATGAAAGGTACAAGGTTATGATGGACTGATTTTGTATAACAATAAGGTCTTTTTGACACAAGATTTTAAGATTAAGCACAAGGCTCTGATGGATGTTCATGATTCACCATTGGCAGGACATCCGGGCTACTTCGAAACATACAAGCAAGTAAGAGAGGTACTTTTGGAAAGGTCTCAAAGATGAAGTACTTCAGTACATTTGGGAATGTATCACATGCCGACAAAATAAGGTAGAACATGTTTTTCCAGCTGGTCTATTGCAACCATTACCCATTCCTAATTAAAAATGGGAGAGCATATCCATGGACTTTATCACAGGCTGCCTATGGTCCAAGGTAATAAATGCTTATTTGTGGTGGTTGATAGGCTCACAAAATATGCCCATTTCTTCGCACTTCCAGCCAAGTATTATGCTCCCTTAGTGGTTGATGTTTTCCTCAAAGAGGTATTTAGACTTCATGGGTTGCCAAAAAATATTGTGAATGATAGGGACAATAGATTTATGAGCCAATTTTGGCAAGAGCTTTTCCTATTGATCAGCACAGAATTGACTCCAAGCACTAACTACCACCCACAAACTAATGGTCAAACTGAAGTAGTGAACAAATAGATAGAGGGATACATAAGGAGCTTTGTTACAAAGCAGCAATCAGCATGGATTAAATGGTTGTACATATGTGAGTATTGTTACAACACTTCCCATCATATGTCCATTGGAATGACTCCCTTTATAGCTTTTTAAGGGTATGATGCATTTTCCTTCATAGATGTTGTCTTAACAAATAGTAGAGTGTTTGGGGCACAAGATTTGGTACAGCAGTGTCAAGAAATCTTGGAAGTGCTCAAAGAAAATTTCCAACATGCCCAAAGCCAGCAGAAGCTATATGCAGACCAAAATCGTTCAGAGAGGCATTTGAGGTGGGTGACATGGTCTTTTTGAGATTACAGCCATACCGGCAATCTTCCCTCCAACAAAGTGGGGCAGAGAAGCTCAAGCCTCACTTTTATGGGCCATAAAAAATGCAAAGAAGGGTTGGGGAGGTTGCATATGAGTTGGAACTGCCAGAACAAAGCAAGATACATAATGTGTTTCATGTTTCGTACCTCGAGAAGGCACTTTGACGGCACGTTATCCCTTCTTAAGAGCTGCCACCTATGGATGAGGAAGGCAAGCTAATTCTAGTTCTAGAAGCCATAATAAATGTTCGTGAGAAGAAGTTAAGGGATCGGATCATAAGTGACTATTTGATTCGTTGGAAGGACTTGCCTTTAGAAGATGCTACATTGGAGGGAATAGCCATCCTTGAGCACCCAAGTTTGCAATTGCTTGAGGGCAAGCAATTTTGGGAAGGGAGGACTATAATGTCCTCTCTTTAACACGATCTCACCATGAGACCCTTTTTGCCCTAGTTAACTTCTCAAGGGATTAAAGGGAAATGTAAGGAGAAACTCGTTATATTTTTATGTTGCTTTATTAAGCCTTGTAATATTTGAAACTTTAATTTATAACAATTAATTAGAAAGGGGAAAAGTGTAATGATAAACCAAGGCATAAAGGTGGTCGCTTCAATTTAATAAAGTGCACCTGCCACATGGAGCGACCCACATGGAGTAGTGTGCCCAGAAAAAGTATAAAAGAACATCAGGAGTTCATGTGTAATGTAATGTCCCCTTTTCAGAATTAATTAATTTTGAATACCTAAAGCCTATTTTTATTATTTTCAGTAGGCTAAGGGGAAATTAAAAGAGGAAAATAAATTAATTTAAGTCTTCCAAGGATATTTTTATATTTTAATTGGAAAAAGGACAATTAAATTATATTTTAATCCAAAAAGCATTAATAGAATAATATAATAATTGAAGGTTGACTTCTATTATTGGGCGCTAGAGTTAGAATTAATAAATAAATAAAGGGGGCGCCAAAGTTAGAGAGGGCTGCATGAGTACCAAAGTCCTAATTTTAGGATGGGAGGTAGATAAAGTGTTTTAAAATTTGTTTAATCCTATTTTTAGCATGGGGCACCAACATGGGGGAGGAATTATATTTTTTTAATTATTTATGGAGAATGCATGTATTTCCATAAGGGGGTGGCCACATTGGAGAAAGATTGAAGCTTATAAAGACAGATTTGAGGTTTATTGTGGGGACATATTGGAGATTCATCAATCATTTTCTTTATCAGCAAGTAGCTTCTGCGTTTGCTTCCGTAATAGAGGATGAAAACCCTCCTTTACACACAGATTTGAGGAAAAAATCCCTCACTTCTCAGCTGGGCAATTCCATTTTAGGGGTTGCAATGACAATTGTGCAAGTGTTCCGTCAGTTCAACTCCAAACAATTGTATTAAGACACTAATATTTTTATTGTAGCTGGTTCATATTCAATAAATAAAAGACTGATTTTTACACATTATGGTTTGCTTTTTTTTTATAAAAACAATAAGATTATTGTTGCTGTTATAAAAGTTAGATTTTTAATACTGTTGCCCTAGGGTTTAACAAAATATTCAGATCTGTTAGAAATTATTTTCAGAGATACTACATAATCCTCTTGATTTATTATTTTCGTATATGAGAGACCATTCTTGCTTCTTTTCAACTATTAAGGACGAAACCCCTTGCGAGCAAGCTATTGAAGATGAAAACCCTCATTAGTACTCAAATCTAAGGACAGAAACACTAATTTCTTTCAATTTGAGCAGAGAAAGGACAAATTCCAGCAAGGGCATCAACTTGAAAGAGTGTTGCAGGCATTTCCAGCATTTGGGAGCCTTTTTGGGAGGCTCATTGAAGACTGATGTCAACCCCTCAAGAGCTGACGTCGCCCTTGGGAACAGCTACAGCTCCATTGGGAGCTCTTCGCCGGGTTCCGGCACTTGATGTGTTGTTTTTGCATTAAAATCATTGCTGAAGTTGCTGTCATTTCCAGCCAGAAAATAAATTAAATAAAATTCATATATGCGTTTTCATCTGAAATAAAAGAAGGATTTGGTTCTAAAAAATATTACAAGTGTTTCCCAAGAGTTTTTAAACTTTTTGCAAGGGTTTAGAGTGAAGAAATCAATTTCTTTAATTTTCTACCTAAGGATTTCAGACAATTTCAGATCTGCTGTGTTTTTTACAAAAAAAAGGATATTACAACTCAGCAAGTGTTAGAAGCACCTAGGATTGGAAAAGCTTGGCATGGCAAAGACAAGCATGGCCTTTGTGGAATGGGGCTTGGGTAGCCCCAGGTTTTAGGCCTTTCAATACCGGGGAGAAGTGTAAAAATGGGTTGGTTTAGACCTTGGGCCTTGTTGTCAAGCTTAAAAGGGAGAGTTTGGGAGGTGACAACCCCACTCCCAAATGCTTGATAAGATACAAGAGACACTTCAACCTACAAGATCCAAACAATACAACAACATGCATGTAACATTGAAATGAAACTAAGCAATGGAATCTACACTATGCTAATACATTCTTCCCACTCTCCACTTGGAAAACTTGTAAATGAATCCTCTTAGACTTGTGAATGCTATTTAAACCAGTCCTTATGGATTACAACAAATTTAGGGCTTTCCCAATTCCAAGCTTTGTCGTGTTCCACCAATACCCAACTTGAGTACTCACGGCTGTGTTGGCACTATCGGCCATTGGCAGCACCACATGAGGAGTTCGGCTCTACAGTTTCAACCATGAGTCATAAATACCATGACGAAGCCAATGGTGTATACTGTACACAATTTAATGACCACTTGGAATAGTGCATGATGATCTGATTCCATGTGCCCCTGAATCATCAATGCTCTCCTATTTGACAGGATTTTGTTTCATGTTGATGGTGCTCAAGGAGGCTCTGAAGCTGAAAATTGTGTGCCTCGTCTCAAGGCAGGGCCACTTGAAACTTTGTGGGAAGATTCCAAGAGTAATGGCTGTGCCCTCAGATTGTGTGGGTTGATCTTGCTCATGTCCCTGTAGAGTTTGGCCACACTCTTCTAGATCTTAAGCAAAGCCCCACAAGTAATTTTATCGTACTGACAGACTATGAATGTCTCGGTCATGCGTAGAGTTTGGCCGCACTCTTCTAGATCTTAAGCAGAGCCCCACAAGTAATTTTATCATACTGACAGACTATGAATGTCTCGGTCATGCTTTTGATTCTGTTCCTACAGCATTGGCTCAATGCACTCCGAGAGTTGTGATATAAATTGGACATTAGAACAATACACGGTGGACATAGCTCAGATCAGTCATGCAGGTTCTGGGAGTACCCAGATCTCTTCCCATTTGCATGCCCAAGGAAAGAGGTTTAAAAACAAGATTTGTGAAGAATTTGTCAAGGTTAATGGATTGTTGATAAAGACGAGTCGTGAGGTTGTGCAGGAATGGTGGTACATGAGATTGGATTAACAGAAAACTTGATGAAATCCGATATGATGGCACCCAAAAGGAACAAATACAATATGTCAGGCATACTCTCAAGCCTCAACAAATGAGGAGACCTAAGGACAGTCGGATTCTTGCAACCTAGAGAATGTTGGTTTTCAGGGAAATTTTGAAGTTGAAACAGCAGAATCTCAAGAGCCTATGGGCTGATGATATGTCCTCGGTTCTTGCTACAGAAAACTAAGAAATGCAGAAGAACAGAGGATGAAACAAAGAGATAGCTGGTAAAATACACTCTCTGTCAGCATGGATTAAATATATGTATAAGGATGAGCGTGTGGGCTGGCCAGGTAGGACCAAGTACAAGCAAAAAGCAGAAAGTTTCTTTCTTAGTTTAACTTACGTGCAGTGAATTGGGTCATGTACAACGTAAAGCTAATTACAAAAAAAGAAATATTTATATGAGAGTGTTTCTCATAGCTAAATATGGGAAAAGACTTGGCCTCTATACAAATCTCGATATGCTATGATGTAGGACATGGTGAAAAAGCACATAACATTTTTAAAAAGTCGAAAAGAAGAAAACCATGATATTTTGAATAACATATCTGGTTTCAACTGTATTTTATCCTCATTTATTTCTGATGTCCCCTGTCAAACTTGACCAGAAGATTACTCGTACTTAGATACTGTGGCTAAGCAATTAAGCATACTTGTTAATATGAAGTACTTGTTGCAACAATGAATCCTTCAAGATTGGGAATGCTCCAAGGCCATCATGACACTGCAAAACTCAATGATTTAGCAGGAAGATTTGTTGCTGAGTACACAATTGCAAGCACAAATGAGTGGGGGACAACAGGCTCACATCAGCGAACAAGAGCCAACTCTGAGAGTAAACACATGCATAGCAATAATCATGAGACATAGAACTCAGAGTCAGAAATGACAGTTGAAAAGCTCAGATGACTAACACATGTACGCATAAATATTTAAAGGTGGTAAAATCACCTGAATAATTGATAGGATTAATGCTACTGGTTTGTTGGATAATCATAGAAAGGGAAAATGATTACCCATCAAAAGGGAAGGGAAAATGATTCCCTATCAAAAGGATAAGAACACGCGTTTAAAAACGTTATTGAACAAGACTGATGAACAAGAAAGAATATGATTGGCACCGTTGAGATGTGGGACTTGAATATAATTATCCATCAAAGTTGTCAAAAAACAATAGGCTAACTTGAGAACAAAGGTCTTTAATGTTAATAGTTAATACTAGTGCATGGTTGCAAGATTTGTGGAGCTATATATTTTTAGGATTAGGAATATAATGGAAGCAATATGAAGATCAAATGATCTTTTAGACTGGCAATTTGCCATGAGATTCATTTCATCTTGCTCTTTTGAAATTTGGAAAAGAAGATCAGCCTTGATTATCACTTTAAGTGCAGCTCAGAGGATGCCTTGTCAAGGAGAGGATCAGTGTGGACATCAAGTTCATTTGTACTGAGTTTTCGTCCCCTCGTGCTATCCAAATGTATTCTTTGCATTCATCTCTATGATATATTAATCTAAGCTCTTGGGCAGGGACTGTAGAGTGCAACAGAATCAAAGAGAAAATAAACTAATAATTTGAATAACCTCTTCAAATAGTGTAAAAGCAGCAAAAATGCAGCCATGTTAATCACCCTGAATGCTCCAAAACATCACGCAGCACAACTTTTGTAACCAGATAAACGGGCAAAGCACTTAAAATGTGTCTTTTTCTCTTCTTCTATGGAAAGGCTTGGTGCAAGCCATGACCACAATATAAATAGAAACAATAGAATATCCGTAACAGAAAATCATTTTGATATCACTTTCAAATGTAAAACACTTCAATCCAGAACATGCACCTATCAGTCTGAACTTTGAACCCCATTCACCATTGTTAACAACTGCTACCAATAATCACGGTCCAAACTGAACTTTGAACCCCATACACCATTGTTAACAACTGCTACCAATAATCACAGTCCAAAAGACTAGAACAAAGGAGGAATCCAAAAACAATACTGAGACCCAGAATTTGCACTTATTATTGAACCGTAGGGGTCACTTGAGACATGAAATCTACCTTGTAGAAAATGAGACCACCAGATTTATTTATGATAAAAAGATTGTAAATGCTAGCCATACTTTTGGTTCACCAGCCTGCAAATGAGAAAACATATATATGATCACAAAACTGACAGCGTTTTAAAACTAAAACAGTAATACTTAAAGCAAAAAGAACCTGATATGCATCCATCACAACCTCAGCTACTCCAATGAACATAGAGTGAGGGATGAAAAAAAATGTATGGCAAGCAAGTCCAAAGGATAAGTTTTCAAAAAATTAAATTACAGATACAACAGGTAGCACCTTACGTGCTCAAATTTATACATCCAGAGAAATAAAGATTCAAAATCAAAATGACCACAAAAAAATGAATCAGAAAATCAAATGGCATTTATTATGCAGAGGATAAGAAAATCCTAGAAATATGTTAATTTTAGATATACTATAAACAAAGTTATGTCGTGTTTATTATTAGTTGCACAAGTTCTAATTGCAAGCAAAGATTGCACTTTGTGAATCTATGTTGAAACAACATTGAAAATACTCAAAACAAGGTTTTCTTTGCAGGGGTAATAAGGTGGTCAATGAGTAGATACAGGATTTTTCACCAGATTTATCTTAATAAATGATGTAAAACATTTTTAAAAAGGTAGCACTCCCTGCACTATATTTAAATTACCACATTTGTATGTACAATGTACGCTTAAGACTGTATCTGAAATTGAAAATTTTCCATTTTTGTTGAACATATAAATACTGAAAATTTAATCCCATGGTTCCATTGTGAAGAGCATACTTTCTAAGATTTTTTTTTTAAGCCAGAAATATGCAAGACAAGGAATGATTCATGCCGGAATCGTCCTAATCCCTTGGGATTTATGTTGCTATAACAGATACCTAGTGTGTACAAACTCAAGGTCTTGGGCTATTGGT
The DNA here is from genome assembly GCA_019776745.2 of Taxus chinensis. Lineage (NCBI taxonomy): Eukaryota > Viridiplantae > Streptophyta > Pinopsida > Cupressales > Taxaceae > Taxus > Taxus chinensis. The sequence continues at coordinate 723,753,081 of CM034149.1, read as the reverse complement.
GAGTGACAAGTAGTTTTTAATCATCAAACCAAGTTCTATTCCCATTGAGTTCATTGGATGCTTTCAATGAGTGGCCATGGGGACACCTTGAGGTAGGGGTCGAACTTCTCCATATGGATCAAACGGAACATAGCGGAGTAATTCAAATGCGGATTGCTCGGTGGACATTAAGGACCCAAGCCCACCCCCTTGTCCCACTTATAGAAAGTGTTTCCTCCACCACTCCAATTCGTAGCTCTGGTATTATAAAAGCGTTTACCATCCAAAGTTTGCCAATGGGGTTTGGGTGGATCGGTTAAGATGGACGGTTGTGTGTCCGGATCCACCCAGGTTCAAATCCCGTTGGGCGCGATTCCTTTTGGGTGGTTTATCGGTGGTGGCGAGTGTTGCATCACCAGTGATTGCAGCTGGCAACTCTTTTTGGCGAGTGGCGGACTTTGCATCGTCAGCATTAGCGTTGGCGGCAGCTGGTGGCTCTAAAAACAGCAGTGGCAGAAAAAATTGTATTGTCGGTGCGGGCTCAGTGGTCGAAGTTTGTGTTGGTGATGGATTAATTGTAATATCTTGTCTAAGGGGCATTTGCATTATTATGGGAGGGGGACCCAAGAACCCCCCAATTCTTAGCTCCGATCAAAAGCGTTTAACTATCTAAAAAAAAACAGATACCTGGTGTGAGGGAGTAAGCTTTATGAGATTGGATGCAAATGAGGAATTATGGGTATAGACAAGATGGGAATACATTTATTTTTGTTCTGAAGGCACTTTCTGCAGTAGGGAAGGGTCATGGTGCATTTGCACTTATTGATTCAATATGGTTAGATGGATGCAAACAGATTCTCAAAGCTAACATAAACTTATCTAGGGTGCTTGTGAAATAGTAGTAGTATTTGGGACTTTGCATCGGCTGCATAGAATGATGTTGTACTAAGGTTTTAGACCATGGCAAAAAATGTGCACTACTATTATTTGGGTTGCTGACACTTGACAGGAATCAGGATCAATCATTGCATTGAACTTAAGGCCAATGATATGCTAAATTTTGCTGAACGACAAAGATTGCTATGCTAAATTTCATGAATGACAAAGATTGCCTTCTATAATCATATAACTACTAAATGGTCACTGAGAAGTGGTATGAAACCCCTGAATGGGCAGCAGCAAGTAATATACTCCTTCAATTGAATCAACGGGTGTATATTCCTCACATTCAACTATGTTGAGGGGACTTTTGGAGCCACTTTATGAAAGGAAAAAATGATTTAGCTTGAAAATTACGGAAAAGACTAATGCATCTGAGGCCTTAACCACCATTTCATTTTCTGGGGGAAAGATTATACTTTACATCAATCCATAAATCATTATTAAAAAAACATAGCAGGGTGAAAAAAGGGATGCAAAATATTTCATATGCAGAACAAAAATTTCAAAACCTTAATTCGGGTGAAAACATTTTCATACCAAATGAAATAGATGATACCACAGCACAAGGCGAGATGAAAACAACCAACAATGAAGAAAAAGATTAAGCCAGGGAGACCCCAAATGAACTGAGGGATCTAGCAGTAATCCTATACGAAATCAGAAATAGGGGGCAAAAGAGGCAGATGGATCAACATGGGTAGAAAGACCAGTCCGAATAGCAAAAGGAGGACCCAAAAAGTGATCTCCTGAATAAGATTTTATAGGCAAAGGTAATTCTTTTTTTACTGGCAGCACATTGATCTATTGGATTCTGGCCAGGAATGGATAAGTTGAAAGAATGGATTAATAGGAAATGGGAAGTCTGAGAATCCCTTCAATATATGGACAAGGGTTTCTTCCTGATCATTTTTCAAAATATTGAAGACAAACAAAATATTCACCAGGGAGCCCTAGTTTTTTAGAAATGTGGGACTTTACCTCAGGCACTAGATGCAAAATTTCAGTCCAGATAAGGAATTGATAAGGAGGGCATCATTATGAGTTAGGCTATACCAGTTGCCACCATAATATTGGAGAGAGGATGTGTTCAAAGAAATTAAAATAGGATACATGATAGGAAATATTGAGAGTTTATCACAAGCAGTCGCCAGGAGGGAAAGAGTAGCTTATGCCAGAGCATGTGCCTGAATGGACCTCGCACAACAAATCCCAGACGCCATCCAGCTGAGGACTTCTAAAGGGGTGTGAAGGAAGGAAATAGACCATGAGCACCTACTATTCAGGTGCTACGCAAGCCAAATAATATGGCCTATCAAGAGGAACTGCCCAGAATTACAACAGAACTGGCAGCAAAGCATAGAGAGATGGTAACCACAGAAACCTGGGCGAGGTTTCTAAGATATAAGCATGTTAAGTTACCCAAAGCCCCTTCAAAGGAGATGGAGGCAGCCTATGGTTACAAAAATTGAAGGGCATTGAGGAGGTAGAAAATATAAATGACAACCCAGGAGCATCGGCAAATGAAGCAAGGGTGGAGACAACAACTAAGGACTCGGATTTAGAGGCAGGAGAAGAGATTGTGAAAACAAGGGATGAAGATCCACTGGGCATGGAAATTGAGCTAAAAGGTTTGAAGGAAATTGAAGGAAAAAATGAGCAAGATAAGGGTAGAAATTTGGAAGGTAATAACAGAATTCAGTTAAGTACTTCAGAAAACACAGAAAAGGAAGATTGTATAGGGATGGAGGAGAACAAGGAAAATATACAGCAAGGTTTATGAAGTTCATAAGTCGGAACGTCAAGCAACTGGTAGACGAGTACAAACCAGAGGTCCTCCTGATTCAAGAATTAAAATATCAAAGGAGCTGCTCCAAGGTCAGATCTCAAGCATATGGAAATATGTCAAAGGCAAGCAGTAGATGCAACTAGAATGGTGGGTCACCTAGTAATTTTATGGGATCCAAGAATCTTTGCCAGTAAGCTCATCACCTCTACAATTAACTATTTCAGCTTAAATTTGAAAGATCTCAAAGGAAAACTACAATTTATTATCTCAAATGCATATGCTCCTATGAGCAATGATGATAAGAAATGCTGGCAATACCTTGAGTCTTTGGGAAATTCTCAAACAAATGTTCAGAGGGTTCTGGAGGGAGATTTCAATACAACCATGAAGCCCCTTGAAAAGAAATAGGGTTTAGTTTCTATAACACGAAGCGTTGAGAACTACAGGAATTTCTGCTAAAATGTATCCTTGCTAGTCGTGGAACCCGAAGGCAAAAGCTATACCTAGACAAGTAAATGATGGTACAATCAGTACATTTCAGAAAAACTCGATTGGTTATTAATAAAACCAAAATGAATTGAAAAGCGCGTGAATTTGAATAAAAGATTTTCCTTCTGCAGGACCGGATCATTGAACCATAACATTTACCTTACAAAACTATCTAACGACTAAGCGTATCCCCTTCAAACTTGAAGCAATGGGGATGTTGGATCCAAGCTTTGAGAAGAATCAGAAAAACTGGTGGACCAAAAAGAAAAAAGTGATTCATTTCAGCCCAAAAAATCAATAGTTCAAATATTAGTAGATGAAGTGTACATAACTAATTCATCACGAAATGCTTCACCGAGAGGTTTGTGATCTTGTAAAGGAGGCTCTACCAATCGAACGATTATTTCCCCTCTAATTTATTGGTAGGCGTCCACCTTTGAAGATGGCTTGGCTGAAAAGTGTAATATTTGTTGTCTTAACTTCAATGCAAGTTGTCGGATTTTAGATATTTTCATACCATCTTAGATATTTATCATGGTAGATATCCACAAATTTTAGATATTTCCTATAATAATATCTAACAATATGATTGTATCTATTTTTTGGATTGTATATTGTGTGACAAACGAAATATTAAATATGTTCTCTTTATGAACGTTGTGATTAAATTTTTTAGTCCATTAAAAAGGATGACAAGTTGTTAAGGTTAGAAAATGTTTCTAATATGACATTGTTGCAGGCAATATGATTCACTGTTACCCATGAATTGCAATTGAAAAGGATGGAAGAAGGGATATTGTCGCCGCTAGTAAAGATGTGACCGCTCATGTGACCGGGGGGCCTATTTTTTCGACAGAAGTGTTTATAGTTGTTTTACAGCTTACCGTCAACTGACTAACGTTTGTCCGTCACACCGAGTAATAATGAGAAGCATAGCCCAGCTCAAAGATAGAGTGAACTACTTGGTTTCCTTATCAGAGGGCTAATCTACAAAATTATCATTTGAAAGGAATGTTGTTATGCAGTAATGACAATGATCTATAATGTTTACGAAAGGCCAAAACAGATTAAAGGTTATTTTGATGTTTTGCCAGCAAGTTAGCGCATGTTAACCCATGTAAATCAATTTAAATTGGAACATTCTGCAATATTCTATGCACCCAATAAAAGGCTAATTGGGTTTGCAGTGTTAACTTGGATATGTTATATGGAAAATCTCAGGGCACTCAACTTGGAGTATTGTGATTGTAGTAATTATCTGGAATTACAAACATTGCCAAATTAAATGAGTTGGAACTTTTATGGTGATCAAATATGTAAGGAGTTGTCAAAGGCGTTTGGAAAGTCGAGAGGATTTTCAAAGCTCCTGGGGTTAACTGCATCAGAATTGGAGTGTCCATGGGAATAGCCAAAACCATTCTCCCATCAATATATTGGTGATTATTGAAATATTGATTTTTGTGATCATTGAAATATTTTGGTGATGTGCAATCAGATTAAATGGACAACACGTGGCTGGCAGTATTGAAATAAAGGGGAAAATATATTGGCTTAACCAAGGCCACTGAAACACCCCCGATGAGCACACCATCAACGACATAAGGTATTGTTCTAAAAAGTAAAACTTTTATATTTGTGATAAGTACACCTCAAATATTTGCCAATAAAACAAATCTGAATATAACACGCAGTACGAATATTTGTGACACAGGGCTACTGCAAATTTGGGGCGGTAAACAGTACAAATTTCCATGCTCCATTAGCCCCACTGCATATTTACATCTCTCTCGACGTAACTAGCAACTCATGTGCAATTGCTAGTTTACTTACTTATGTGCGACAAACTTAAGGTCAAACTCCATGAGTAACATGACCCATTTGATAATGCAACTCGGGTCAATTAACTTGTAAATGTAAGTCCACACTAAAACACTAAACTAGGTGCTTGGTAAGGTACTTACAATTTTTCATGACATACTTATGATAGCCTCTCTCAAACGGAGGTTTTAGACTTGTGTGGCATAGAACATACTAGTAACGGGATTTGATCTCAGGTCAATTAGCTTATAAATATAAGTTCACACCAAGACACCAAACCGGGTGTGTTTGGTAAGGCACTTGCAAATGTTCATGACATACTTATGATAACCTCTCTTAAGCGGAGGTTTCAAACTTGTGTGGCATAGAACATGCCAGTAACAAGATTTGATCTCGAGTCGATTAAGTGGATAGGTAAGTCTTTGACATAGGGAATCTCAAGAGATTTGTCATGGTTTAAGTGGAGGCTATTCTCCCCCACAGAATGCACCACCACGACCTCCTTGTTATTAGTGCACATTCCTACCAACTCGCCTAGTGCCTGCTACATGTAACCATCTTATTTCAATCGAATATATTCCAAAAACAAGAAACATATGATTTGACTGTTGATGTGCGGGTCCCACCCATGCATGGGCATGCATGTCTCTATGGTGTGTTTTATGGGGTATTTTATATATGGTGGTGCATTATGTGGGGGGAATAGCCTCCGCCGACTATGACATGGGGTTATGTGGTTAACATATAATGTTTGAATTTTTTAGTGGGCAAATATGATGATCAAATCATAACATTTCCATGGTAGTATATTTTTTATACTCCAAAAGAGTGAGCCTAATATAACAAATAACTCTCTCCTTGTGCTCATCATTATCCTATGCAAGCAAATCTCCAAGCGCATGCTTGGGTAAAGAGATGTATAGTAACAAGGGTTTATCAGGGATAAGGGGCATCGTGTCTAGTGGATTGAGAAAATATGCATTAAAATCATCAAATTCTTTATGGAAATTACTGTCCCAGTTGAGTTGTACATTTTTTCATAGTAAGTGTGCGAAAGGAAGATTTTTTATCAGTGATTTACATAATGAACCGTTAGATGGCCTGGATATTTCCTTATAAGGTGTGTAGTTGTCTTAACCCTTCTAATGGTTGCATTTCCATGATAGATTGTACCTTTTTGGGATCAACCTTAGTGCTTCGTTTGGAGATGATAAATCCTAATAACTTTCCTGATTTGACCCCATAAACACAACTTGTTAGATTGAGTCAAACATTTAATTGTTGAAAATGCTCAAATTTTTGTGTGTAAGTCCATGACATGGTCTTGTCGCTTTTTTATTTTACAAATAAATCATCAACATAATCCCTTAACAAATTTCATGAATGTAATCATGAAATGTGTAATTCATTTCACATTGGTATGTAACCCCCTCATTTTAAAGCCAAAAAAAATAACTATGTAATAAAAAATCACCATGGAGTAGTAAAATCAATCTTGGGTTTGTCTTATGAATTGCTAATATCCTATCAATTTGTCCATAAGTGAGAGTATCTCATGTCCAATCGCTGAAAAACAACCATGTCTATAGGACGCAATGGGAATTTGTCCTTGGGACATGCCTTATTTAGATCTCGAGAGTTTGTGCATATTCAAATGCAATCATCAGACTTAGCCATATGTAAAATGTTACGATATCCAATAAGGGTAATTGATAAGTTTGATGAATCTTGCATCTAGTAATTTATGAATCTCGTAAAGGGAAAGGCCACCTTAGGATGCATTTAAAGGTTTTTTTCTTAATTGGTCTTGCTTTCGGACGAAGAATTGTGTTATGTAATGTTACTTCAAGGTCAATGTCCGACATGTCTTTCTAAGACAAGCAGACAAATAAAAAAATTCTTAAAGTATAGCTCGTAACATCATACCTTCCTTGTTGTCTAGTAATGCACTAAACAATACAATGTTAGGTTCTTCCTTAGTACCAAAGTTTAATTCTAAGATGGGTTCATTTATTAGTATGAATTGGTCATTGACATATAGGTGTTTCACCATTTTCTTTACATTTTTAAATGACGAAATAGATAGGGTTATGGGCTAGGAGGGATACCTGTTAAATAGGTTGGTTGATGGTTGTTGCGCGCATTTTGACTTCTCGATCCCAGTGTCAATTGTGAGAGATTCCTTTTGGCTAGGAGGAACTACCTGTAATAGAAAACAAGACCACAAAAGAGAAGTTAAATGATATATGACAGTGGACTGCCTAGCGTATGCTAGTTCCAGGAAGTGTGATACTTCCTAGATGGCTGTCAATCCATTGTTTTAAAACAAATTAATGCGAGAAATAAATAAATTCCTACTGTAATTGATATGATTTAGGTATCTCATTCAAGTACAATAAGCAAATACAATCACAACATGCTAGGTTATATCTGGATCTAAAGGAGGAGGTAACTTTCAAGGTACTAGGTCTAGTCAAGGTCTGATTTTGGGTTGTTTAGGTCAATTGGTAGGAGGTTGTTTGGCTTTGTTTTTAGGCAAGGTATAAAACACAGAGACCAGTGTCGATATTGTATGACCGACGATAGTTTAGTAATAATCGACGACGATTACTGCGGATTTTTAATAACTCAACATTTCATGGTTTAGGGATTTGTCTTAGACTAACTTGGGGATGGTGAGGAGTAGGTGTAAGTCTGGGGAGGTGTTGGAAATAGTCAGAGATGTCTAACGGTTAAGTATGGGTGATTTTATGGTGTGGGTGAAGGAATGATCAAACTTTTATGGAGGATATAATGGTGGGGAAGTGAGGATTTCAAGTAGAAACTAATAACAGACGTAATAGAGCCTACTAGAACGAAAATAGAAGAATGTTGGTTAAAAATATACTTATTGTGATGCAGATTCAATGGCTGGCTAGAGGTGACGGTTGATCGAAGGAATGGTGTTTGGTGTCGTGACAGTGCTTCCTGGAATGCTACCATGGGTGCAATGCTCCTAGGTTTGTTTGGATGATGGTTATGGATGCCTAGATGCACGAAAATATGTTGATTCTGCTTGCATGCAACTCTGATCTCATTCTTGTCTGGTCTCTAATGTGTCAAACTCTCAAACAAGGTTGCTAAGGTGAATAAATAGTAACTAACGATGGTTTCGTCTTGACCGGTGTTGATTTAGGTTTGACTGGCGTCGGTTAAGGCGGGATTCCCCAGGTTTACTAAAATGGGCAGATCTTTCTAATTTCTTAGGCCAAGTTGGTTTGTTGTCGCGGATCAAAATGGAAGCTTCCCTTCTTATGAGCGGGAATGTGGTTAGAAAAATCTTAGGCATTGATTTTAGGGTTAGACCAAATCTTAGCCCATAAGGAAAGTAAGAATTAGTTATTGTTAGTTATGGAAATGTGCCAAGAATAGGTCTAGGGTGAGGTGGTTGGATGAGGTGTCTAGGTGAGGTGGAAATTAGGTCAATCAAGGTAATAAAATAATGGATATTGTGAGGATGGGTATTTAATTTAATTAAAATAATTAAATTAATATTAATGTGGGGTGAAAGGGGCCATGGTTAGGTGCCCATGTTTAAGTTGGTTATCTGATCAGGGGCTAAGGGGAGTGTAACCAAATTTAGGTGTCTACAATAGGATAGAAAGTAATGTATTTGGGTTGTGATAATCAACCTTTGTTGTCAAATCATATTTTGTGGACTCCATGAAATATGCATGAGCACTGACAAGAAACATTTTCTTAGAATATAAGGAAGGGAGATCCACTTATGTTCCCAAGCACTCTATAAGGGTTTCATCATTCGAAAATTGATCTAATGTCCCAATTTGTGGGGAAGTTATAAAGTCAATAAGGTTAGGATACACCACCTCTAAGGATAGAATACGATAGATCTCCTTATCACGAGCCTTGGAGGATCTGAAAAATATATGTTAAACATGGTTGGCATTAAGAGATATTATCATGTACATATAGGCATCTATGGTTCATTTGAAAGGCGATATGGTATGGTTTTCCTTCTTTAAATCTTAAATTGTATTTATCTTTATATTGTCTAACTTAATTGGTTTTGTAATGCCTCGTTTTTCATTAGCCAAACCTCATCCCTTATATCCCATTTTTGTGTGCATATCAATTCAAAAGTGTACCACTGAAACATGGTTATGAGAGGAGAGGAATATGAGCTTATGGATGGTATTTCAATGAAACATATTATATGATGCCCTTTCCTTTGTCTTTGACAATACATATTTGATGGAATCTACCGAGTTGCATATTGTTTTCGGGTGCAACGTAATGGATTGACATCATTAGTGGTTTTTGTGTTCCATATTAAACATGGGGAGAGTAATTATTATTACTACTCTCGAAAACCTATAAGTAGGTATGTGTTTAATTGTTATCGCCTGGGAGTGGCAATTTTATAGCTATGTGTGGTGTGTCAAAGCATATGACAATTTTTTTAGAAAGGATCTTCTCGATTGCAAAACCTAAAGGGTAGATCATTAGTCGGGTAGGCATAAACCACCATATCATGTTTGTACTTGAAGCAACAATGTATTATAGTTAGGACCTTATTCATGTAATGAATCCAAGAGTAATATGTTATAATTAACATTACCTCGCATGTTGTTGCAAGAGTCTTAATTCTAACTACGATGTTTAACATGGTTTTCCCGAATACTTACCAAGAGACATTTTGAAGCCTTTAATTTGTATGTCATAGAGGGTTAGGTTGTATGATATTAACCATATGACATGGGGAAAATGTGATATTACATATATTTAAACTTGATCTATTGTCTAAAATTGTTGTGTTTACTCTTTTTTACAAGATTTTTACTAGAATGTATAAATCCAAATATTGATCAACTATGTGTCATTGCAAAAAGTCTTATTTATTAAAGGAAATTTGATTCTTTCTCGTCTTTATAGTTTTAATAATGAATGCAAGACACACAAACTCAGTGTTAGTCATCACATTCACTTCTTATAATGTTCAATATAGGATGTCCTTATGTGTCATATATATCACTTGAGAAATTCCAATATAGAAATTTTGGCATGCATATTTTTAGCTAATCAAGGAGATCACAATCCTTAGTTGTTGCCATAAGAACTCTAGGTTGCATAGGTATAATTGGCTTACATTTTAACGGATGTCCCTAGTGGGAGGGAGACTGATTAGAGGCCTACCGAGTACTGTTGTAACTATAAATACTTCATGGGTAGGTATATAAATAAAAATCAATTTAAAATGACTATGAGGTACATTCTTATATGCAAAAGTAAATGACAAAGGAGTGATAAAAGAGATATTAAGAGCCTGCTCTAGATGAGTAGTCACAAGAAATTGAAATGCCACATTGGTGTTGTAGACACCTAATTTCCACCGCATATTTTTAATACTAAAATTGCACTAATTGTCTTTTTCCCATCATTGCACTATAATTAGTAACCTTCTGTTAATTAGCTAATTTTCCCTCATCCTGGATGCCAATTAACATCGTTTCATTAGTTAAAATCCTCTTTTTATTAATTAATTACCCCTTTACAATCTTGTATTTAATTAATAAACCCTCTTATTAATTAAATCCCCTCTCAAACCCCTCTAATTCTACTAATTTCCCTCTAAATCAGCTCCAAATATCTTCTACAAGCTAAACATGGCCTATTAATTAATCATTTGATTAATTAAACCTTCCTTAACTCACATGGGTCATTAATCTCCCATTGATATCTTTTAAACATGTTTATCCACTCCTAATTTTGCATCTCCATTATCACATATTCACTAGGATATAGGCTTCTCCCAAGTTGGAGAGCTATATAAGCAACCTAGTACCTTCTTACCAATTTACACCATGTCCTTGTAAGACATTAATACCCATTACTCAAGAGAGTTGGGTCTCCCTGACATGGTAATTTCTCTTGTCATGACTTTGTATGAGAAAATTGTTGGGCATATTCATACCAAAATGGGCACTACTAATAACATACATAGTACCATAGGTGTTAAAACAAGGTTGTCCACTCTCGCCTACACTTTTTGGGATCTATATTGATGAATTAGAGGACCTTATCTCCACAGCCTTAGGTAGCATAAATGAGTGTAGCCTCTTTGGGATCTACATTCTTATTTTATTGTTTGCAAATTACATTATTTTGCTTTCACACTCAATTACAAGACTTCAAAACCAACTTGATGCATTGAGAAATTTTTATGATAAGAAAGGCCTCGAAGTAAATCTTGCAAAGATAAAAATCATGGCATTCAATACAACCCAAGAAAGTAGCATCTAAAATGAATTTGATTGTACAAAGGAAAACAAATTGAGATGGTGTACTCCTATACCTACTTGGGTGTGATTTTCTCTAGACTGCCTTTTAGCTTTGTTCCGGCAATATAAGCAAGACTGAGCAAAGGGTATGCAGCTTTGACAACCTTGGAAAGGTAATGCTTTTAGCTGCAATTTCAAGATATTCAGACAAAGACTCAATTTTTTCATACATTGGTTACACCAGCACTATCATATGGATGTGATGTTTGGGGGTCCATATTTGAGACAAAATGATTTCAACTCGTATGGAAAGAGTTTTCATTTCCATGTTATCAAAGAATATTTGAGCCAAAAGAATAGTTCCTCACTCAATTATTCGTGCCGAGTTTGGGGTATGTCAACTCTTTATCTACTTTGATTTTCAATGTTATCACTATGCTGCATATGCTTCAATACATGGTATATTATTTTCTGGTCAACATAGATATCCATATTTGACACTCCAATCTTCTATGCAACTTATCAAAAAAGGATGCAAATCTTGTTGGTATGCAAGAGTTACGAACCTCTTTTAGAAGTTGAATATTTATATAGAAAGACTTCCTCCTCCTGGGTTTTCCATTAATGTTGCTCAACTCATTAAACATGAGGTTAACATGGGTATACTTGAAGAACTCACTGAATCTTATTTGAAAGCTACATAGTTTGTTCCAAAAGAGCCTTTGAAACCAAAACTTCTTCACTATTTTCAATTTTATTCCTGCTTCCATAAAGATCAAAATAAAATTATTGAATAGATGAAGAATTCGTTGCCTTCATGCCTAAGGATCCCTTTAGCTTAGTTCCGCATTTTCTCTCACCCATCTTCGGATGGAATCTGATCATATCCTTCTAAAACATGAGCGGATTTGTCAGTTGTGTTCTTTAAAACCTGAAAGTGAAGAGCATTTTATATTCAAGTGTCCCATCTACTATGAAATCCAAGGAAGATATCATTGTCTTTTTAGAGATTCCAATGGATCTTTAAGGAGTCCTCATTCGATATGAAGATCAGAAATGATTAGCTTTATTTATTCATGAGATACTTCAAATCTCGGGAAAGAATGTACTCAAACTGTAGTCCTAAAATACAAATGAGTACATAAATATCAAGTTCTTACTTCCAAATTACTGATTTCAAGAATCTTAAGAGATCTCATATGCAGAAAACCTATGGTCTAGATGTGTCAGACAATGCACATTTCTATTGGTTCCTAGTTCTTCAACTTGCTTGTTGTTGATTTGATGTTTCTTTTATTTCTATTTTTCATGTAGATGCTTTTGGAACTCCCTTTGTGTATTAGTCCTTGTACTACATTTTCTATCCCATAGACCATTCCTAACCTTTTGTGGACGTTAATATCTAAATTAAATTATATGAAGGCTTGCCAAATTGAGAAACCCCCTTGTTAAAGTAGTAAAAGAAGATTCAAACATGGTTTTTGTGTCATTTTGAGGAGACCTCTTCCTTTTACCAAGCATCCTTGATCGTGTGTGCCTTGCATTCGACTTAAAAGGAAAAATATACATATCAAAAGCACATCCAATTACGAAATGAGGGTTGCATTCTTTGTTTTTAATGTTTTTTGTAAGTTACTTAGTTTATTTTCATGTTTTGTTTTGATGTATTTATTTAAGGAATTAGGTTAGGGTTTACTTGGTGTTAAGTCATTTTTTAATTAACCTATATTCTTTAGCATGCATACATGTGGCATGCCTATTCATCTCATGCGCAGATTTTAGTTTCATTTACCAATTTTCATCGAGTTCTTGTAATTTATTGAAAAATTCCATTTTCTTGTTCATGTTTGTTAGTATTTGGTAGTGTTGAGTTTTGTTTGCAAGTAGTGAAGAGGCGAAGTGCTGCCAAAATTTGATCATTCCAAGCAAAATTCATGTTTTAAACTCATTTTTTAGTTTTGAAGCTTTCAATTTTCTCGCTCTGATTTTCAATGGCCTTGCCAACGTAGCTAGTGACCTCGCTTTGCCTATCAGGAGTCTCAACCTACAACTTTTTCAGCTTTCTTTTACAAGTTTCAACGGTTTTGACGGACATATTAGAAACCTTGACTTGTTGCAACTAATTTGTTGTTTATAACAACAGTTTTACTCACATCAGTGACGTTGAAGCACATAGCAACAATTTTAACCTCCATCGGCGATCTCAAGTTATCCACCAACAACCTCACCATGTAGCAAAGGATTTGTAATTTTCATAGTTTTTCACTATTATTTTGTCCTTTTTCTTCAGTTTGGTCACTATTTTCCAACATTTTACAAACCGTCTTACTTTTGTTTTGTCAAAATTGGGTACTTACATGCCCTTTTTTTATGCACCCTTTTGGTAAAAACATAAGTACGTATTACATGATTTTTACTCTAAAGTATTGTTGAAAAATACTTATTGGAGTAAAAAAGCAACTACTCAACTAGCTGGAAATACAGAAATCTCATAAAAAATGGTATTCCTAGTATAAAATGGACGTAAGTGCACTAAATGACAAAATCATTGTTTTGTTTAGATGTTTTGCCTTACATATTAACGAGCTTGCACATTTTTAGCGGTCTCACACTTAGTGTTAACAACCTTGTTTAGATTAGCGATCTCACCTTATTTAGCAATAGCCTCGACCTGTTTTAGTGGCCTCGTGGTTTTAATAGTCTTGCTTCGGTAAACAACGACCTCATGACAAAGAGCTTAGCTTTTGACATTGTCTCACTTTTTTGTCGCTTAGATTCATTTTTTAGTTAATTGTGTTGTAACACTACTAATTTTGGTGTGTAAGTTACCATATTCACCTGCCAAAGACAAATTGTTCAAACAAACAAACCAATTTAACAAAAAGACCAAGTTGTGTGCACATCATTATTTGTTATTTTACGTCACATTTTGGTTTATTTTTGTTTACGAAATCACATTTTCCTTCATGATTGGAATAATATTGTTGGATTAATCATCTTTATAAGCATGTAGGTTACTTGATAAAGGCTACAAATATTGGGTTAATAGTTGCCTTAACCACCTAGGCTTTTTGCTAAAGCGTTATATATTGGATTAATCTTGCTTTAAACCATTATACAAGGGTGTTTATTTCCCTTTGGGATCTTTTGCTTCTTGATTATACCTCATTTTAATCATATATGCTCTTTCCACACACAGAAAGGTGATTTTGGAAATCAGAAATAGTTAAACAAATTTTCTATTTTAATAGGGTTCGTTGGTTTGGATGTCATTACCTAATCATTTGTGTACGCAAAAAAGTGGTGTTAGTGTGAAACTTACAAACTAGGAAATAAATTGATTCAAAATCTAAACTAACACAACTATCTACCTACCTTAGATTGAATTGGATAGAAAGAGGGAGGAGATCATATACCTAAACTTACCTACAGATGGAAATCCTCCTTCTTTAATAGCTTGGATGTGCTCAAAATGATGAATGTATTTGCTTCATATTAGTAGATTTAATTTGGAAGCACCCCCCTTCTTGAAATGATGATATTTTCTTGATAGAATGCTCAGTGATTGAGAGCTTGGCTTAATATTTTAGCAGCGTATGTCTACAATTGTTCTAAGGTAGTGTGCATGGCGGGTAGTACCACTATTTATAGTTAGAGGTAGGATAAATGGAGGGTTGAGATTGATCCATGTAGGATGTGCATCAATAGTGTAGAATGCATGAGAATGGAGAATTCTCTAGAATTAGAGAATTATAGAGATTGGAAGAACTCTCCATTGAATTAAAGAATTAGTAGAGGGAGACACATATTTGAATATAAAAGAGGGAAAATAATAGAGGCTTCTAGAAATAGAAGCCACTAGATTTGAAGGATCATTTAGTTTTGGATTAGGTGACATTAATTATGTTTAGTAGGGTGACTAGATGGAGAGGTTAGGTGTAGAGTAGGCATAGAGTAGTTGGTAATTTTAAATTCCTATAAATAGCTAATAAAGATTAGTTAGTGAGATTTTGATATATTAATGATGTATTAATAAGACCAAGGGTAGGATGGGATTGGGAATGAATAATAGAAATAATTGGAATATGATTAAATATAATAATAATTAATTTTAAGATTAATTATTAAAGGGATTAATAATTTAAAATGAATGTGTTATTTGCTAAATGATCATGTTGACATTTTACATGTCTATAGTTTGGACAAAGCCCATGTGTCGGTGGGCCATATAAATTCATGGGAAGATCAGTGATTTTTGGCTAAGTAGGGATTCAATTTTACATGGCTCATGTGAACTGAGGGGTACATTTTACTCTAATACCCAAGCCCTAGATTGGATCCCGCATGAAACAATTGTCATTTTTTATCAAGCTCCACTAAAATGGCTGGAGTTAAGGAGAGGGGAATTTGACCCTTTGAACCACATCTTAAAGACAACATTTCCTAATTTCATGGATTTGTGCCTCACGTACTGAAAGGTATATCATGGACACTCTAACAACTTGTTTATCCTAGCTAGATGGCCAAATATTAGGGATATGTTGTTTTTTTTTGACTTATTTACAAAACCATGATTGTAAACAACAAAACATGTTACTATGTCAAACTTAAAATGTGTTTGTTTACACAAAACCTCGCAAGGTGAAACTTTGTCTAGGTTAAACCACATGTTTTTCATTAAGACCATATTCTTTCATCCACATTTTGGTATCGTTTATCAAAGTTAACAACAAAAAACTTTGTCAAAATTTGACCAACCATTTTAACCTTCACCTTTAAATTTTGTTTTCAAAGCCTGGCTGATTGTTAGAATTTTGTTGTGATGTTGTTGGATTTTTCCTATTTTCCTTAAAACAAATTTACCACATCCAAAATCTAGGAAAATGACCATTGCAGCCATTACATTGTCGATTTTTTTTGTTTTCCTTAAAAACATTTACAATATTGAAATATAGGAAAACGACCATTTGAAGTCATTACACTTCCAATTTTTCCTTAGAAACATTTACACATCTAAAAAATAGGAAAACGACCACTTGTAGGCATTACGTTGCCGAATTTTACTTAGCTTCCTTAGAAAAAGGAAGATAACGTCAAAAAACCAAGTAAAACGACCATTTTGTGGCCGTTATGTTGTTTGATTTTACCTAGATTCCTTAGGAAAATCAAGAAAACATCTAAAACCTAGATAAAATGTCCAGATTGCAACTGTTATGTTGTATAATTTTCTCTATAATCCCCATCAATGTTAAACATGTTCAGAACCTAGATTCACTCATATATTTTATAACCATCATGCTACATGAATCGACCTAAGACTTCCTTCGATATGAAACAGATAAATCAAACAATCTAGATCAAGGTTTTCAAATCAAACAATGTCATCCGTGACTAGATATCTAATGCTTCTTCATGTCACTAGAAATAGGGAACCCATTCCAGCTCTCACTTCCCAACCTTTTTCACCTAATCAACCCCATCCACAAACCAATCCTACTCAGACCACTGAGTCTCAGCCAATTGAATTTCTCCTATAAATTAATCAATCACCCAAACTATGTCTTCCCTCATTACAAATCCATGTCAATCCAAATTCCTCTAATAAAAAATATAATTCAACCCCCATACCAAGAATCCAATCCATGAGAACCCATTCTTCTATCCGCAATAAATTATCTTATAAGTAATCTAATACCAATTTATCCCAAATTCAAACCTAATATCGCCCCCGAGCCATCCCAATCCACCACATCTAATTCAAATCTTGAGACATCCCAATCCAATAATTTTCATTCGTCCCTTGACTCATATTCATCTACCATCCAAATACAATATCTCTTCATCCCTCAAGCCATCTCACCAAACCTTATTTTATCCTCACCAATCCTTTAAAGACTGATGTTTGTGTCTTTGTCGAATAACTATCAAGTAAATATGTGCCAAAATATCTTTTTGAAACACTATCAAGTTCTTTTGTGGAAATAAAAAGCTCAAAACCACCCAATCACATTGTTTCCATCATAAAACAAATTCTAAATCCCAAACACTTGTTGTACCTTTTCCTTTAAATCAACCCTCTATCAGTGACCACCATAGACCCCCGCTTATCCTCCCATCATCTCATTTCCCATTACACGACGAAATGACTAGTTTTATCCGTAATCCGTATCTTATCCTTTCATCACCTAATCATCCCTCACATATCACATCCCATGAATAACAATGTATCATTGGGCCACATCCTACTCACCCATTATCATAAATCATTGGGCCACGTCCTACTATCTCATTACCATCTATCCTTGGGCCACATCTTACTTGCGCATTACTATTACCATCAATCCTTGGGCCACCTCCTAATTTCCCATCGCATTGTATCCTTCAACCACCTCCTAGTCACCCATTACCATCAATCTTAGGAATACCTCCTATATGTCCATCATATCATCCCTCTCCTATATGTTATGAGAAGCTCATCATCTTCCCAACCAATATTCTAATTAATCCTAAACATCCATTTCATGTGCACATTCACACATCCAATTATATAAAGCAAAAACAATTTCTTCATCAAACTAAAATAAAAAATCCAAGGAACTACAAAGCTCCAAAAAAATCCAACAACCACAATCCAAAACTCAAATACAATTCAAAATTCAACCAAAATGTAAATGTCAAGTATGGCGAAAAGTGAAAAAAACTATGGATAGGGAACTCAATCTCCCACGTGCATAATCCATGTTGTAAGACAAGTCTAAATCACTTATTGAGTATAATATCACCATGACCATTGAGATTGGGGCCAATATCACTATTGATAAACAAAAAATCATAATGTTCCTCGTCAAAGGAATTACAAACATCGTTATTTGGTCCTATCATAAGGGGTGACATTGTAGGTACCAGGTCCCAATCCATCGTAGCTTATTCTTGCCACCCTATAATGGATATTTTTTCTCCATCCCAAGCATTGGTCCCAAACATTTTATAACTCAAAAATAAAAATAAAATCAAAAATCACAATAAGGTATTGTATACACATGGATGTTCTTTCCTTTCCTTTCATCCGTCTACAAATAACCCATCATTTTCATCCCTTCGATGATCTTTTGGTTAGTTTATATGCACTCAATGTGAGACATTGATCTCTATTGTATCCTTTTAACTTAGGTCTTTTATTACCATGGTAAATTAAAGAACGACCGTACTCTTAAAGATCCTACCACTATCATATGTTTAATAAAATTGCGGTGAAGACCTTTTGGCATATCCACACTAGCCAATGTCATCAACACCATCATTTCCACGTCCTTCCATCAAGCCATTAGTGGTTCTTAACCCCTTATCAAAACAATTGAGAGAGCTGAAATACATTTCAGAAAGGAAAAAATCAATCAAAAATTAAAAGAAAAACTATATATATATATATATATATATATATATATATATATATGAAACTCTCTATAGGGGTGTCTCTAACATCTCTATCGGGGTTATGGATGCCTCGCTGATAGTAGAGCAATGCCGTGACTAGAATTAGATAAATCTTCGTTAGGGCTATGGACACCTGACTAGCAAAAAAGTAATGTACGAATCTCCTTCCACCTCCATTCACTAATTAACAATCCAAATCAATCATTTTTATACATTTGCTAGTTTGTATTCATTTATTCCCTATTAAATATTCACTTCAAGAAGCAATTAATTCATGCACACACACTAGATCTCGATGAGCAATAAGACTAGTATATTACCAGGTGTTGTTTGGACCTTGTTCACACTCTTTCTTTAGTCCATACTTTGTCTCACAATTTTTGTGTTTGGCTCATCACTAATCTTCTAGCTACATTTTCCATATCCATCCATAACATTCACATTTTTCTTCTTCTTCACTCAGAACATCCATGTGTATAAACTGGCTTTTTACCATATATACGGGAAACTTTTCCCCCATTTCGATAAACAATATTGTACATCTTTCTATCAGTTGTTTGTTAGCCATCTTTTTTATGTCACACATTATGATGGAGTACTCTATGATCAAAAATAATATGTCACTTGTACCACGTAATTGTGACACCTTGAGCATGTCCTTTGGTGAAAAACAATTTCCAGTTTCACTGGAAGATTTGTTGTCCACAAACATCTTGTAATTGGGCGCATGGTTTCTCCTTCTTAGCCTAGTCATTCCTTGAGTTTGTGATTGTGTCGTACCTATTATTCTTGGCCTTCATCCAACTTTTCTATCTCTTGTATATTCGCACAAGAATCTACACTTGTATTTTCTTGCCTCTCGCTTGGGGCATCTTACTGTGTTGTTCTTCTGTACATAGCTTTTGTAAAACTTAGAAAATCCCTAAACATTTGGAAAACCTAAAAAATTTGTAAACATTAAGAAAACCTAGAAAATCCATAAACATTCAAAATTTTAGAAAATCCAAAAACACTATAAAATGTAGCACAAAACCCAAAAATAGTATCTAACGTAAAAAACTCAAAATCAGAATTTATACTACAAAACATCCTACTTTAGTGCTTACTAGTTTTAGTGCACAACATGTGAATCATCTTGTGATCTTCTTTCATTAACAAGTTTGTTTTCTTATTATTTCCATCTTCCTGGAATATATTGTTGCTCGAGGCAGTTTCATAGTGCACGTTTACTTTTCTTAAAACTTCTAGTTTTAATATTTGTTCCCTTGCGTGTATCATTACTTAGGGTATCATCTTAATCCTTGAAGTAGAACTACAACATTGGGAACTAAATCCAAATAATAAAAAATTGGTACATTTCCTTAAACATTGCTTGTTTGAGTATGTTTGTTAGTACTTGTTTGTTTGTTTGTTTACTTTCTTGTATCACATTGCTTATGTATTTTTCTTTGAGTTAGTCTTGTAGCATCTTACAAATATCAATATTATGGCTCCTCACATCATTATAACTTTTTGTTGTATGCTTAAATCAAATAAAAATTATTTCAAGTTGTAACTTGTACGCAAGATACAATATGATCTTCCCATTCTACATCATCATCTATCTAGCTTGTCATCCTAACTAACATTCCCTCTGACTAACATATTCCATTTCTTTTACCGTATCACGAAACAGTGGTGAAAATGACTTGTTTTTTACCCCTCCCTCCCTCCCTCTGTGTAGCCCTCCTCATGGTGGTTTTGACCACCATGATGGCATGTCGGCCTCTGTGATGGGATTTTCTTCCGTCGTGATCATTTTTCTCCTCTTTTCGAGCATTTCTCACCTTCTTCTATCACCTTATCAACGCTTGAGGGGCATTGTCCATCCTACTAATTTTTCTTCTACCAATACAAAATAAAATTTTCTACTATCTCTAACATGGCGTCGCTCCCACTACACCACATCAAAGAGGGGGAAATGTAAACACTTAATTTCCACCACATAATTTTAATTCTAAAATTGCACTAATTGTCTTCTTCCCTTCATCGCACTATAATTAGCAACCTTCTACTAATTTGTTAATTTTCTCTCATCCTGGATGCCAATTAATGTAGCTTCGTTAGTTAAAATCCTATTTTTGTTAATTAATTATCCCTTTACAATCTTGTATTTAATTAACAAACCCTCTTATTAATTAAATCCCCCTCTCGAACCCCTCTAATTCTATTAAATTCCCTTTACATCATCTCTAAATAGCTTCAACAAGCTAAACACGACCTATTAATTAATCTCATTTGATTAATTAAACCTTCCCCAACTCCCATGGGTCATTAATCACTCATTAATCTCTTCTAAACATGTTTATCCACTCTTAATTATACATCTTTGTTATCTCGTATTCACTATGATATAGGCTTCTCCCAAATTGAAAAGCTATATAAGCAACCTAGTACCTTCTTACTAATATACACCATGTCCTTATAAGACATTGATACTCATTACTCAAGAGAACATTTATATTATAGGAAGGCTTTCCAAATTGAGAACCCTTCTTACTTGCTAAAAGTAGTAAGAGAAGATTCAAACATGGTTTTTGTGCCATTTTGAGGAGACCAAGCATCCTTGATCATGTGTGGCTTGTGTTCTCCTTATAAGGAAATATCTGCATATCAAAAGTGCAAAGTTACTTAGCTTATTTTCATGTTTTATCTTGATGTATTTGTTTAAGGAATTAGACTATGATTTACTTGGTGTTAATTCATTTGTTAATTAGGCTAGATTCTTTAACATGCATATAGGTTTTACGAATAATACACAAAAGAATTGTGTTATTCATGATTACAATGTAATCTCTACATAAGAGAATAAGTGTTTTGATAAAAAGCATAGGAAAAGCTATGATTTTGAAAATCAAATTTGAAAATTTGAAACCCTGGGGGTGAGGAAAAAAGTTGTACGTTGGCATATATTAAAGGATAAAGTAGTTTCACCAAAATGTAACACCAAAACTATGGTTTATCTAATTGAGGTATAGTTTCACATAGTATTTTCTAGAGATATATGAATGGCGCTCCCGACTCTCCCGACTAACCCTAACCCTAAAGTCTTCCATCTTGCCATAGGCGGTGGCGGCTCTACCTTTGTTGATCATGGAGATGGTGTGATGTTCGGTCCATGTTTATAGGTCTCGGCCTTAGTTTCACTGTTACTTGCGTATGCAACTTTTGATTCATAGTCTCTAGGGAAGGAGGGTGACCGACACTTGAGTGGCGAGAGGCAGGGTCATGGGTCCCTGATAGCTTCACATGGCCAATAGTTATCGTTGCCCTCCCCTACTTCGTCCTTTGTTGGTGGTCTAAATGGGGGGCTAAGGTTTTCTAGAGCGACGCAAGGGGTCTCCTTTTGTGGCGGCTTACCTGTCTCAACTGGGCATGACATACATCTCATTGGCCATCATGATTACATACTTGATCACTCCTCTGTTGTTGATGGTTTCATGGGCCTTGTGATGGGTATCGAAGCTAAACCAGAACTCTTTCAGGTTGATGGGAAGGTTTCCATGTTGAACCCGCACACTCCTCCCTTGCTTTGAGTGATGTTGCCAGTGAGTTTGCGTCTGGTGACCATCAGGGATCCCCTGCTCGGATTCCTACTTCTAAGGTGACTACATTGGGGGCAGATAATCCAAAGGTCAACCATGGTGTTGTGTCCTTTAGAGAGGAGCTACAAAGGAATATTTTTCCCACTCCTATGGTTCTAGTAGAGAATATCCCATGTTTCTCCTTTGGATAAGATGTGCTTAAATTTGAAACTTTCTTTCAAGACCATGCCTTGATCTACATATTCAGTGACTTTTGGCCCACCCTTCCTAGTCTCCACGAATGGATTTCAAAGCATTGGCTTCCCCTTCTAGAAGGTAGGTTAGACATTTATCCTTATGCTAAGGGTTTCTTTATTATTGTTTTTACTTATATTGTTGATAAAGATACCATAGTTGATGATCTTTAGGCGTGTCACTCCCACTACCTGGTCATGAAACCCTTTTTCCCCTCCTTTAATCCAACTACCGAGACACTTTCTTGCAAACTAGTATGGATTAGATTAGCACACTTGCCACTGTAATTCTGGGACCAAGCCTGTCTTAGCTCCATTGGAAATACACTAGGAAATATCTTGAGCATAGATGATCAAACCACAAATTTTACTCATACAACCTATGCTCGAATCCTAGTTGATATTGATACGCCTAAAAACCTACTTCCTAACATTGAACTTGCCTCTTGATTATGAAAGCTTTCCCTTCAAATGCGGAAATTTTTTTGCGTTGGGGCATATTGCTACAAATTGCAAGATGGCTAAAAGAAAAGTGAGAGGAAAAACAAGTCTTCGTGGTGGAAGAATGTTGATCGTAATCACCTGTTTGTCTAACCATATAGTGATTCAAAGGATGCTTCTGTACAAAAAAACAAGCCTGTTACAGAGACTGTGAAGGGCTCTCCTTCTCCTATTCATATTGAGCAAACATTGCCCATTATTGCTATTATGCATGTCATTTCCTCTCTTTTGGTGACTCAACTTGGTGTTGACAAGGAAAAGTTAGAAATTATCATTCTGGTTCACAATGTTAGGAATTAGCTTGTTATTGTGAACATTAGATATTTATATATTTGTGTGTGTGCAAATATATATTATATATTGTGTGTATTATTATTTAAATGAGACGTGAAACTCATTTAATAATAATATAGTGTGAAGTTGTAATAAACAACTCATGGATAGAATTGAGTGAGTTATCCTAGGGATAAGTTGAGAGATTTGTGGAGAGAGATTTGTGGAGAGATAAGTGGATTCAAGATGAGATTTGACTCCACCATAATAGGAAGGTCAATCTCTATATATTGTAATCTCTTTATGAATAATATATCCTGGATGATTTCCAATAATTGAATATTATATTCAGAGTTTTCTTTTCAATGTGATTGTTCATTATTTAACAGTGGTATCAGAGCAGGTTATTAGTTTGAGATGGAAAACATGAGATCTTGATGGATGATCATGGGCAGTTCCACCATTGTTGATTGCCCGATCCATGATTAAATTTTTCATTTAGTTGCAGTTGTTATTGTTATATAATATTCAGAGATTGATGTTTAACCATTTCCAGATCTGTTAGGATTTACTTTATACTCGAACGTGTGTTGTATTTCTACGCAAGGTTACATCCATTCTGCCACACTTGTAGTATATAGGAAAAGATCTACTTTGAGAGATGTACACGATACTAAAGTAGAGTTTCTGAGCCTTGCGGACTCAGTCTTGTACATTTTCAAAAAAAAATTGGCTTGCATGATGCTTGTGTGTAATGATGTAGCATCTGGCGAGTTTATAAGAGCGTGATTAGAGGAGGAATTGTTATCCCATCGCTTCCAAATATCCTATGCCTTTTTCTACTACATTGATCGGTCAATTTTGCAGGCAATACTTACATCACCTACATCCTGTGAAGATTGTCTCTTAGTTCTGATCGTCTGGACAGATTTGAGCACAAGTGGGGTCACAACTTTATTTAATTCATCCACATAGAAGATTTACGTTCTAATTTGAAGAAGAAATTGACAAATGTGCATCCTCCAACGCAGCACCTCGGCTTCACTAGTTCAGTCTACACCAATATTGGATAGTCGTGGCATCAATCTACTCCAACTGGCACTCCGAGATCTGCCTAAATAGCTTTAACTAGCTTTGGCATGCAAAGTTTGAATACAAAGGTGCGGTCTATTTTAATATAGTGCATGGACACCGGTTTGATATTTATTAATTGTTTTTTAATATAATATTGTTTCTAGAAATGGTCTTTAGTTTGGTTTGTAGCAAATTTGTATCCCATCCTTAATAATACCGTGTATGAGTGTTTTCTTAAGGTTTATTTGTGATTTTAGAAAGAGTCTCAAATTTATTTTTTTTAAAAGTAATATCAATTTATTACTTTTTGAATTTGTAGTCGTGTTCTCTCACTAATGTCAAAAGTGTCATTTTCAAAATTGAGAGTTGTCGTCTAAAGTCGAGTCCATTAAAAAAAAAGGACAAATGAGTGCATTTTCGGTGTAATCCGACACTCAATTTTTAAGAGAAAATGAAAATGAAAACCGTTCCTGGCTTCGGGGGCTTTGCCCCTCGACCCCCCGCCTTGTATCGCGATAGGGAACGCGTATTGTCCTTGACTATACTTTTTGCTGAGTTAGCAGGGACATTGATGGAGGCTGGAGGCAACGAAGGCAGGAGAGCAATCAGCGACCTCTCGTCAGGCACCATTGACGAGGCCGCATGAAGATTTGGTGGCCGATGTTTTTTCAATTGTGTGTTTGCTTTCAGTGTGCAATTATGAAAATAAGAACAAATTATTGTTCAATTGTAATGTATGAAATTCCTGAATGTAACTCCTGATGAAATGAAATAGGTGAACAAAAGCACCACAGTAAGACAGTTCATGGATCTTGAAAAGGTTTGTGGGAGATCCAGAAAACCACATGAGGTGGACAGGCGATGGATTTGTTACACGTCAAGGTTTGTGGTAAACCTGTAAAACCATAGAATGTTGAGCATTGCTCCCTTCATTAGTATCAAGGTCATGAGTCACAGAGTTTGACATGCTCCATAGAGGAGAGCATATTGCAAATAAGAGTGTGTATGTTTTTCCCATGTTCACACTAAGGGGGTGAATGTTGGGAATTAGCTTGTTATTGTGAACATTAGATATTTATATATTTGTGTGTGTGCAAATATATATTATATATTGTGTAACATTATTGTATTGTGTGTATTATTATTTAAATGAGATGTGAAACTCATTTAATAATAATATAGTGTGAAGTTGTAATAAACAACTCACTGATAGAATTGAGTGAGTTATCCTAGGGATAAGTTGAGAGATTTGTGGAGAGATAAGTGGATTCAAGATGAGATTTGACTCCACCATAATAGGAAGGTCAATCTCTATATATTGTAATCTCTTTATGAATAATATATCCCGGATGATTTCCAATAATTGAATATTATATTCGAAGTTTTCTTTTCAATGTGATTGTTCATTATTTAACACACAAGGAAAATGTAAATCCAAACAATGATGATGGTTGGTCTAATGTGGGGAAGAAAAAGAAAAAAACAAGTGTAAATGATCCCCCTAAAATGCATTTAAGATCATATGGGAAGGATCCTCAAAGATGAGCTGTGTTTCATTTGGTTTTTGTTCTTTGTTGGTTTCTCTTAGCCGCTGGTAGAGGTTGCTTCTTTTGATCCTCATTGTAATATTTTTTCTCCACTTATACTTGTGGGTTTTTGGCCCCCTCAAAACCAAACTAATTACCTAATCTAAAAAAAATCTAATTGAGGTATTACTATATGTGTAAATGGTAATATAAAACAATAATATAAAAATAAATAGTCTTATATTATCCAAGGATATAATATTCGCACAACACATTCCTAAAAAGTAGATAAAAATACAAATAGAGTTAGGGTTTGGAATATATTCACCCTAAAGAGATATCAAATCGAGTGACAATGATCTAAGTCTAGATGAGGATGTTGTGTAGGGTGTTATAAATTAACATGTGAAATACAAGATCATGCAATTGAGAGTATGATAAGTTTGTTCATCTAGGACATATCCAAACACCAATTACTTCTTTGGGTTGATGAATGCATCTTTTGTACTCGTGATCTATATCTACCTCCAGCACCTACTTCACTCAGGAATTTGGACCTATTTTCTATGTCTAAATCTCTACGATGATTCTTTTGTACCTGTATGTCTTCTCTTTGTCTTCAATCCCTATCTCTCCTCCTTTGACCGTTAGTGTGATTTGATTTGTCCTAACCTCACCCCACCCCATTTTGTGAGATGAACACTACAATGCGTGCCAATACGTCGAAATAAGATTAAGCCACACAATGTTTTACAAGTCATATGATTGCATGGTAACTAGAAAATGTAAATAAAGACGTAGCCTTAACTTAACCCCCAACTATTGATAATGATGATTGGCTTGTTTTTGGTGCATACATGTGATTCAGGGCAACAAGGTAGATGTATTTAAATTTGATTAAATTTGTTCTAATGTGCTCTAAGGGAGAGATGGACAATATTTGACTCAAGGACCTTCTTAGAGTGTGATTGGATATGGGATCCCTAGAAAACCCTAATGAGTTAGGGTACACATGTTTCTATGGGTGACTTGTGCAAATGATTTCAAACTCAATCAACCCTAAGTTGAATGTGGTAACTTGTACATTTGAAAATATGACCATTGTAAGTATAAAGGATAGGTTTGTCACCATATCAAAAATTTCATCTGCTGAACCCATTGTATGCCCACAAACCCATTTAGGCTTTAGCTAAAACTCTATACAAGACAAAATATGGATTAAAAAGAGTCTTAAGATGTGTTTTATATAAGTTAAGTTGATTTTTGAAGTGCTAAGATAAATTAAAAGTCACGACCTAGTGGACTTAGAGTGCAGGGTTGAGAAAAAAGCTTTAAGCATAGTTAATAAATGGGTAGCTAGGATAATGTCAGGGTTAATGCCAAAGTATTATTGTCAGGTGCCATAGGACCAAATTCCATGTACTAAAAAAGGATTTGTCACAAAGTAATATGGATACAATAGAAACAAAGGCAATACATACACACATATAATGTGTGTGCGTGCACGCGTGTGTGTGTAACTTTGGAAATAAAATATATACAACAAAGTCAATTTTGATAAAAAGAAAGATAATGAGAAAAACAATAAAGTTTAAAAAAATCCAAAACTAATTATGTCGAGACCATGAAAGGAATAACTATAGATGACATTATAATAAATATAATTATGTAAATATTATATCTCGCATCAGTCTACATAAAATTAAAAATCCTCACAAGAGATATTTATATTTGAAAAACACCAAATAATGTAAAAAATACAAAACAAATAACAATAAAAATAGTGTATAGAAGCGCAACAAGGAGCATAGAAGAAGTAACAAAATATCCAAGGTTTGATATCGATCTTTTACTTTTTATTTGTTTGATTTAATACTTATTACATCTAGTTCAAAAATTTATTGAACTCGTCAATTATAAAATAGGAAATCAATTAAACATTGTGGTCATGATTGTTTTATATTATTTTGCTTATTGCATATTAAATTTGTTGGAAGTTCAATTATATGAATACAAATATAAAGAATAATGACCTTCTATTTTAAATGAGGCACTGTCTTTAAGATAGTAGATTTAAAAATAATTCTTAATTCCATTAGATTTGTCAAAGTTCTTTCCAACATTGTATGCCTAAATGTAACAATTTATCATAGTTTAATTTATAAAAATTGGGAAAGTAAAAGTTTATTTTTAATTTTGTATATAATTTATGTTTATGTTTATTTGTGGTGTATAATATTTAATTTATAAAAGTTAGGGAGGTGGAAAATTATTTGTTAATGTATTAAATATTTTAAGTGTGTGTTTATTAATAGTGCATCATATTATAATTTAATGATTTATAACTAGCATATATATCTTAGATAAATCTATGTTATAGTTGTCGAGAGGTATCATTCTTGAGGCACCTATGTTGTATTTGTGCATAAGTGGAATAGGTACCTCGAGAATGATACCTTTTGACATCTCTTACATATATTTATCTAAGATAGGTATTATAGTACATAAATATATACCATTAAGTTGAAAAAAAAGAATGCACTTTAGCAAGAAAAGAAGATAAAAACCCAAATGGTGTTTTCTAAAAAAAAGAGATGAAAAATAGATAACGGATCAAAACATTTTAAAGTTGAAGACAATATTATAGGAGATGACATAAAAATCCAAGAAGAATAAAAAGGAAAAGCAAAGACTACGTACGATCTAGAGAAAGATTAGAGGTAGATTAAAATAACTAGAAAAGTAATAGATGGGATCGTAGCTATCAAAATTGACAAATGAATGAGGTAGAAAATTATAAAAATTAAAGAGGGTATGGAGAAAAGATTTACAAAAATGACAAGTGTCGACAAAAATTTAAGAGCTGGATCAAAAAGTTTTTAAAAAAGTTGGGGGATAAAACTCAAAAGTAAGAATTTGTGAAGAAAAGAGGGGGGAAATATGCAAATTCTACAAGTAGTTCCCAAATGCATAAATTTGAAACCCAATTTTTATAACACATCCAGTGAAATTGTATCTCTAACATCCAAAGATAACATTTTCAAGGATATCTTTCTAAGCGGTATATTGTGAAGAGGTACAAAAAATATATCCGCTCTCGACCAGGAGAAAATGACCATGCAATTATGGAGATAAAATGATTGGAAATGACGAGCAAAACCAATTTGGATTAGAAAGAGAATGTGTGGGTAAAGCATGGATGAAATTAGATGTGTGGAGCCAATTTCCCTTCTTTCAAATGACAAATTTTTTTCTAATCAAACTATGTCATGACATCGTCTTCCCTGATCTACCTTACTGCATCATTATGGAGGTAATTTAGAGAGTGACAAGGATAATAAACAAAGGCCATGACATAATCAATTACAATAAGAACGGGAGTTTGCAAGATAAGGAGGTTTCTATGATGACAACCACAATGATGAATACAAGTGTTTTCTCCATCATAAGAGCTACAAATAAAAAAGTGTGGTGTGGTGACCTTGTTCTCTATTGAGTGCAATAATGTTCTAATGGTATATTGAAATGGGCCCAACACATTAAAATCCATTATTACAAACTTAAACAAATTACCTACTTGAATGCTTGTATTAGCTCATTCAAATGAACAAATTGCCTACTTGAACGCTTGTATTAGTTCTTCCTAATTCACGATGAAAGGTGTCATGTAACATCCTTCATAAACCCTTTCTAATAAACCAAAGCAAAGCACTAAGTGTGGAAAAATACAAAGATGTACATAAAATGTCATCACAATTTTTGAGGTGGCATAATAATTTGAAGGCCGACTTTTTTCTCAAATGTCAACTTAAACATGAATTTTATGTTTTTTTCACTTGAAAAGATTGCCCTTCAAAAGTGGATTTTCAGTTAAACAAAAAGTGAAGAGTAAATATAAATCTCACATTGTTATCGAAGTTATTTTACTATAAAGCTCAAGACCATCAAGGATAGACTAAATATTTTTGAAAGAGGTATATGTTTTTGAGACAATTTTAAACATACTTAATGACATTCGATCCTAGGACTTACATTCTCACATCAACAAAAATATGGATCAAATTGAACCCAACTTCCCTGAATATCACAAAGGTTAACTCTTCAATTTAAAAAAAAAAACTCATAATTAAACGAAAACTCCATAATGAACTGATCATCAAGCACAACTATCATAGTTAATCACATGAGTAGTAATCGCAATGCCAAATACATAGATAACAATTTTAAACATAATAATCTCTCTTGGTCATTGTAGACACTAATTTTGGTAATTCATGTCTTGTAACAACACAAATTATACAACACTCTTGCATTAGCCCATACTTGTTCATTCTGGCCAATCATGTTATCCCTTGTTATATCTCACCCATCCTTATTTGCACACACAACATAGTTATTCACATAATGGTCATATTACTCCATCAAATCAGGCTATACCCTTGCACATTGCAATTCCAAATCCCATATCATTTGCATGTGTATCTGGTACCAAAGCACCTAAAAAGGGCCACAACATCCATATGCAATGGACCCACCTAGCTTCTTTAGTCACTTTACCTCCAATGGTAATTTTCTTGATTTTAATTTCTTTAGTACACTTCTAGTTGGCATTTTCCGAGTTTTCCAGACACATAACACATATATAAGCAAGTTAGTTATCTCCCATTAAGGAGAGCATTCTATCTACTTGACTCTTAGCATTCCAATGAGAAAACACTAAGAAGTATCACAAGCAAAGCTAATCCAAGACTCCCTTGAGCTCCACATACTCTACATACTCATTTTATAGTAGTAATCCACTCATATTTGCAAATACAAAGTTAAGTCAAGCTAGAGAAAAGGTCAAGTATAATCACATTGTTACAAGGTCATGGTTATCAATATAGTTGTATACATTCTAAATATCACATGTTAGACGAGAACAATGTGTGGTATGAGCCCTCTTTGGAGTAGTGGTGACATCGGCAGTGTATAGGGGTACCTTCAACCCACCTAATGTTTGTTTTGTAGGACTCTCTCACCATCTATGGTTCTAAAGATTCAATCAATTACACCATGATAATCACCCAATTTCATAGGTACATATTTCATATAGGAGTAGAGCATAAAGTAGTGCGCAAGAACGAAAAGTTACAAAAACTTATAGTTTATAGGGGCAAAGACATACAGAAAGGGCCATATTGGGGGTACGCTTTGGACCATACCATATGCTTTAGTCTAGGCAGTAATTTGAGGTATAATTTTCAAAGACGAAGCCTATTCAAATCATTTCCAAACCATTTTCAATCATCAGGTTAGCCCATATCAACATTGTTGGTGTGAGGGATATTATTCACTTATTATTTATTTATTAGGTGAATTTCCCTCACCCGTGCTGAGCCATCTCACTTAGGTGAGTCATAGGTTTTTTAGGAGTTATATGACATGAAAAATTATGTCATAGAATTTTTCATTGTCATATGTGTCATAGTTGTCATAGGTGTCATACAACAGTTACATTCTATTTGTGAATTGTAACTCCTTTCTCCCTTGTGGAGGTATGATTAGTCCCATGCATGGGAGTTACACAACACTCCCAATATGTACTCTCCGTTTTTGATCTATGAGAATGAGTAGAGCATTTTAATTGTATGCATTCACTTTTCCTAGAGTTCATGTTTTGCTTGCTAATTACTTGGGGATGAATTTCATGTTATTGTTTGAGTGCAACTCCGTCAATGTGTATGCCATTCAGTGAGATCTTCGAGCCCTCTTTCAAGCACAGGAGCTGGAATATCAGCTAAGTCCTTTTCTCCTTCCCATTGCTAACTTAATTCATTTCATTTATCTATCATTTTCTATCTTATTTCACGTATTATCTTGATATTATTGTAATTAGCTTTGGAAATTAGTTGATTAGTATAATATTTAATCGATTACTACCTCCTTTATAGATTAACTACTTAGGGCTAAATTATTTGGTGAACCCCGACTCTTGATCGAACCTTAGTTGTCATAGGGATTTTTTTTCATACTTGGTTTCAAATATATCATATTTTTCTCAAATTTTGTATGTAGAATCCATTCAAATTTCGTCCTCTTACTTGACCTTGAACTTATTTTCAAATTTATCCTAAAGGTCTCATGGTCAGTATTCCTCCTTTGGTCACTTTCTAGGGCTCCTAATTGTCAAATCACTTTTTGTTTCATATTTAGAGCATAATGACTCTATTTTATATAACTTTGAGGTTATTTTCAATTTTATGTATTTAAGGAAAACCTCTTTTTGTTTGCCCTAATTTTTTAGCACACTTTTTAGAGATTCAAAATTACTATTTTTAGTAATTAGGGCATCACCGAAAAAATATATACACTTTTGGAAAAATCCCTTTGATGTTTTTATTTCACTTTATCGTATTAAAAAACAACTATTTTTGTTTTGTAAAATTCAAATTCTATTTCATTGGCATGTGTATATGGTACCAAAGCACTAAAAAGGGCACAACATCCATATGCAATGGACCCACCTAGATTCTTTAGCACTTTACCTCCAATGGAATTTTTCTGATTTTAATTTCTCTAGTACACTCTAGTTGGATTTTCTTAGTTTTCCAGGACACATAAACACTATATAAGCAAGTTAGTTATCTCCCATTAAGGAGGGCATTCTATCTACTTGACTCTTAGCATTCCAATGAGAAAACACTAAGAAGTATCACAAGCAAAGCTAATCCAAGACTCCCTTGAGCTCCACATACTCTACATACTCATTTTATAGTAGTAATCCACTCATATTTGCAAATACAAAGTTAAGTCAAGCTAGAGAAAAGGTCAAGTATAATCACATTGTTAGAAGGTCATGATATCAATATAGTTGTATACATTCTAAATATCACATGTTAGACGAGAACAATGTGCAGTATGAGCCCTCTTTGGAGTAGTGGTGACATCGGCAGTGTATAGGGGTACCTTCAACCCACCTAATGTTTGTTTTGTAGGACTCTCTCACCATCTATGGTTCTAAAGATTCAATCAATTACACCATGATAATCACCCAATTTCATAGGTACATATTTCATATAGGAGTAGAGCATGAAGTAGTGTGCAAGAACGAAAAGTTACAAAACTTATAGTATATAGGGGCCAAAGACATACATAAAGGGCCATATTGGGGGTATGCTTTGGACCATACCATATGCTTTAGTCTAGGCAGTAATTTGAGGTATAATTTCAAAGACGAAGCCTATTCAAATCATTTCCAACCATTTTCAGTCATCAGGTTAGCCCATATCAACATTGTTGGTGTGAGGGATATTATTCACTTATTATTTATTTATTAGGTGAATTTCCCTCACCCGTGCTGAGCCATCTCACTTAGGTGAGTCATAGGTTTTTTAGGAGTTATATGACATATGAAAAATTATGTCATAGAATTTTTCATTGTCATATGTGTCATAGTTGTCATAGGTGTCATACAACAGTTACATTCTATTTGTGAATTGTAACTCCTTTCTCCCTTGTGGAGGTATGATTAGTCCATGCATGGGAGTTACACAACACTCCCAATATGTACTCTCCGTTTTTGATCTATGAGAATGAGTAGAGCATTTTAATTGTATGCATTCACTTTTCCTAGAGTTCATGTTTTGCTTGCTAATTACTTGGGGATGAATTTCATGTTATTGTTTGAGTGCAACTCCGTCGATGTGTATGCCATTCAGTGAGATCTTCGAGCCCTCTTTCAAGCACAGGAGCTGGAATATCAGCTAAATCCTTTTCTCCTTCCCATTGCTAACTTAATTCATTTCATTTATCTATCATTTTCTATCTTATTTCACGTATTATCTTGATATTATTGTAATTAGCTTTGGAAACTAGTTGATTAGTATAATATTTAATCGGTTACTACCTCCTTTATAGATTAACTACTTAAGCTAAATTATTTGGTGAACCCCGACTCTTGATCGAACCTTAGTTGTCATAGGGATTTTTTTTCATACTTGGTTTCAAATATATCATATTTTTCTCAGATTTTGTATGTAGAATCCATTCAAATTTCGTCCTCTTACTTGACCTTGAACTTATTTTCAAATTTATCCTAAAGGTCTCATGATCAGTATTCCTCCTTTGGTCACTTTCTAGGGCTCCTAATTGTCAAATCACTTTTTGTTTCATATTTAGAGCATAACGACTCTATTTTATATAATTTTGAGGTTATTTTCAATTTTATGTATTTAAGGAAAACCTCTTTTTGTTTGCCCTAATTTTTAGCACACTTTTTAGAGATTCAAAATTACTATTTTTAGTAATTATGGCATCACCGAAAAAATATACACTTTTGGAAAAATCCCTTTGATGTTTTTATTTCACTTTATCGTATTAAAAAACAGCTATTTTTGTTTTGTAAAATTCAAATTCTATTTCGATATATGGTCATTATATTCATTTGGCAATGATCATTTTTTGCTTAAACAACACTTTTTGGGTCTTATCCCCGTCGTCTCTTAATTGTCGCCCCTTTATGTCCCTTTCTATGTAGTTGGGGTTCTCTCTCTCTCATTTTTTCCGCCATCATGTCCCATGCCACTAATTCTCAAGTTTCCTTGTATCATTTAATTCAAATTCACCCAACATGTAGAGATACTCTAACAAAACTAATGCATAAAACAAAGCTCCCTGATAATACGATACCTACATATGTGAATTCAATTTTGAGTTGTAGTTTAGATCCTTCTATTACTGATGATGACACATTCCATAAGAATATATTATATTTTATTCAAGCTTTACACCATGTTTTTTAATCTAAATTTCAAGCTACGAACAATATGATTACATCTCTCAGGGATGAGATACACCATTCAAGTATAATTCCAATGCACATATTAGTTCTCTTTATATGCATCATGATATTTCTAAGGCTAAAGATATGCAATGTGATACAATTTTTATGCCTATTAGATATGCTCATAGAAGTGAGGTCAAATTCTTACATAGAGGCCATAATGTGTATGTTACATAAGATCAACCCCTTCAGTTTAACGAGAATACTACACAACACGATGTTATATACGAGATACTCAATAATCAGGTAATCACTTTATTACCGACTCATTAATACCCTTGTTATCAACCTAAAAAACTTAAAGGCCAACCATTTTGCAATTATCACATTATTAATGGACATTGTGATAATGATTATTATGTTTTTCAATGCAAAATTCAATAACTTAAACATAAGGGCTTTATTTCATTTGCTACACAACATTTTAATACACATTCATCTCTAGTTTTTAAATCTAATTGGGTTCCTAAATTTGATCCATCTATTACTAGTGAACATAATGCAATAGTGAATGATGTAACTTCTCCAATAATACAAGAGCCACCTATTCAACAAGAGAATAATAATGACATATCTCCTTTGGAAATACTAACCTTAGCAACAACATCACTTCATATTATTGTGCAAACTAAATAACTATCAATTGCACCTGAGTCATTGCACACCACATAAAAACATCTTAATCATGCATAACTACAATCCACGAGCAACATGATAATGTATTCTACATATATCTCTATTCCTTCGCAACAAGCTAGGCTAGATCCTAAGGCCATATCTCTACCTATTTTTCATGTTGATGTTTCTTTCCTTATCCCTAATAGTCCTGAGACTTTTCACATTGATCAATATAAACTTCCTTCCCATATTAAAAAACATTTTCCTATGGTCACCAAACTCATCAGCTAAAAGGGGAATTTCCTTGCTAGATCTACAAGTGCTTCTACTTAATTAATTCACCTTATATAATCCACATGCACCACTATTTGACTAATTCTTCAATACTCACACAACATGGGACATTTAAGTTTTCCCCTGCTCCCATTTCCTACTGAAACACTCTATTTATAGGTCAAAATTTAATGATGAGGGAGAGGACATACATCGAACCTCACTTTACACACACAAAGACACACACATTGGCGTGCAACCTTGTTTTCCCCTCTCTGGTTACATACTTTATATTCACAAAAGCCATAAAAATCTAAAATATTTTCCCCCCTTGGGAGAATTTTTGGATCAGCCTTCCTCCTCTCTGGACAGTAGGTTTTCATTTATGCTCTCGAGGGGCCTAAAAATATAAAAACATTCAAATAAATGTCTAATACCCAGAAAAAAATTGCATCACTCTTGCTTGGTTATTTCTATTGCACGCTTATATTATTCATGTTATACATTCCTTATCATGTTAGCTTCATACATAACATGTTATATCCTTTTTCTATATACATGTGTGTTGATTTGGTACATTGAGTTGAATGCAAACTATCTATAGATTTTCACATGATGTAATATGTTTGGCACTTCTCTCTATCAGTTCTTTTATAACAACTGGGGGCATCCACTTTACACTTTCTCACATACAGGTGATTCTTCCAATATTTACTACTATGATTTATCTTATCTCATTCACTCAATACATACATCATGTCATATTATTTATTACTCTAACATGTTAATGAGTGCTTTGTGTGTAGTTTCTATTTTATAGGTTACTTCCAAACCGAGACCATTTTCATATTGTTTCTTGTTTCTTATTTTACATGCTTACTATGTGTTTTCATTTGTTTGCGGGAAATGCCCTATGTTACTTGTTTGTTGCTTGTTGGCCTTGAGTGCCTCAATTGTCTTATGATATCCCAGGTGGTTTCCCATGTATACGGCATCTTGTTTTCCATATTGTGTTATTTGTGTACCCTTGTATACTTTTTCTTACATTTATTGTGATGTTTCTCTATTGTTTGCTACTAACACTTTGCTAGTTTTTTCTATTATATCACTATGTATGTGTCATGGTATACACCATGTGCACTACCCTATCTCCCCTATAGGAATCCTATAACACATGTGAACATTAGCTACAGGTCCTCTTGTTTGGGCTACACTCACATTGCTCCATCTCACGTGCCACAAATAGGGGGGTAACCATCATATGATATCTCACCCTCATGACAGTATAGAACCAGGAAACAAAATGACAGAACACAAAATCAAACATTTCAGAGGCTCAAAAAATGGCTTAGAAGTAGAATTGTTTAAGAAAACACATAGGGACAAAACCGTATAGAAAAAACCATAGCATCTAGATGCTATGGTCCATTCCACATGTTTCTATTATGAGGAAGATTCAGTAATTTTCTCAATTGGTACAGTTTCTTAAGGACATTTACAAGATTTTCACTCAATTTCAATGAAAAAATACATGGTACAATTTAGATTATGGTGGTGCCAAGGGTACATACAAGCTAATATTACCTTGATACATTGTTTCATCATTTTCAAGTCAATTAGATTCTTATTCATCTACAATGACACTTTTATGTGGATCTTAGGAAGTGTTAATGTGACTGTTATCCTCACAGGATTGAATTCTCATTGATCATATTTTTATGGAGGGATGTGGAGTAATTGAAACGCTCCCTGTATAATTCTTTTTACCATGCGAGGTGCATTTGCACTTCTTTCTAATCTCCTTAGCACATTCCACTTAGGGGTTGATCACCCCCAAGTCCTTCCAAATGGTTCTAACATAAAGTTCACCAAATCTCCATGGATATGGTAGTGGGATTATTCTCTCCCCTTCTCTCACAACAAAATTATTTGTACGTTTTCCTTTTTTTTTGTTTTTTTACTTACATATTGCTAGTTCCACACTAAGTTCAAGTTTTTCATGTTAAAGTTTGATTTTCCTATACTATGGACATTAGCTATACTTTCCCCTGCAAACACTCAACTTGGAAAAATAAACACAACTAAAGCAAAGACAAAGTCCTAGCACAAACACTAGGCGCTCTAAGCGAAGGCAAAGTGTGTCTACACACTCAAGTGACTTTTCCTCTAAGCACACAATATTCAATTCCATAATTAAAGGCGTCAAATGTAGACACTCATTTTAGTACTTCATGACTTGCAACAATAAAAATCGTGCAACACTCTTGCATTAGCCCACACTTGCTTGATTTGGCCAATCATGTTATTCCTTGATATATCTCACTCATCCTTACTTGCACACATAACCTAGTTATTCACATAACGATAATATTACTCCATCAAATCAGGTTACACCCTTTCACATTACAATTCCAATTCCCATATCATTTACACATGCATATAGGACTAAAACACCTAGAAATGGCCATAACATCCATACGCTATGGATCCACCTATCTGTTTTGGTCCCTTTCCCTCGAATACTACTTTTCTTAATTTCAATCTCTTTAGTACACTTCAAGTTTTCCTTTTCCAAGTTT
Source organism: Taxus chinensis (assembly GCA_019776745.2). Lineage (NCBI taxonomy): Eukaryota > Viridiplantae > Streptophyta > Pinopsida > Cupressales > Taxaceae > Taxus > Taxus chinensis. Next base: position 723,714,870 of record CM034149.1, on the reverse strand, counting down.
TTCAGGCTGATAACACATATATAAGAAATATATTTATCTGCTATTGAGGAGGGCATTCTATCTACTTGACTCCTAGTATTCCAATGAGCAAACACTAAGAATAATCACAAAAAAAACTAATCCAAGACTCTCTTAAACTCCATGTACTCTGAATACTCATTATAGGACAATAATCTACTAAAATCTTTAAAGAAAAAGTCAAGTCAAGCTAGGGAAAATGTTAAGTACAATCACATTGTTGGAAGATCATGATTATTAAAATAGTTACATACATTCTAGATATCACATGCTAGGTAAGAATAATGTGCGTATTAAGCCCTCTTCAGAGTATTGACGATGTTGACGATGCACAGGGTGCCCAAAACCCACCTAATGTTTGTTTTACAGGACTCTCTCACCATCTAGGGGTTTAAAGATTCAATCGGTTACACAATGAGCATCACACAATTTCGAAGGTCCATATTTTAGATAGGAGTATAATAAGAAGCAATGCACATGAAAAAAAAGTTGTAGAATTTGAAAGTATCAAGAGACAAGGGCGTACAAAATGGGCCATAACAGGGGTACGCTTTGGATTATACCATATACTTTGGTCCAAGAAGTTTAGTGAGGTACAATTTTAGAGACAAAGCCTAGTCAGATCATTTCCAACCTTCCAGCCATCATGCTAGCCCAAATCAACACAATAATAAGAATATTAGCTAAGTCATCTTCTAATTTCCATTACTAGTGCTTCATTTCATTTATCTATCATTATCTATTTTGTTTCATGTATTATCGTGATCTTGTTGCAATTAGCTTTGGAAACTAGTTGATTAAGATAATATTCAATTAGTTACTACCCCCTTTAAAGATTAACCATTTAGGTTAAATTAATCATATCATAAGAAGTTCAAGTAAATTACATACATCCTGTTATTTAAATTTTCGCGGCTAAGAGAAACCCATTTAAAGCCAAGAGAGAGGGGACTTAACCAAATTATAAAGAGAAACGAACGGCCCGCAAACAATGACAAGTGTCAAGCAAGTGCAATTTCATAAGTCAAAAGGGAGACTATATCAAACTCCCACAGGACTGACCCGTAGAGCCAACAAAGAAGTAGGACAGCGAGCCTGCGGATGGTGCCAAGTGTCCACCCGGCACATCCCCCAGAGTCTTAAAAAAAAGTAGAGTCAGGAGGATGCGCGAGTCTTCCACGTGGATTTTGCAACAAATGGACTCCATCTTCAAAGTAGGCCATAAAGATGACAAGCCACTTACCACGTATAAGTGATTCAGGGTCTTATCTATAAGACTTTAATGCTCAAGACTTTTTCAAAAGATCGGAGGTGAAGGGTCATTTCATTACAAAATACGTGTTGTTTGGGTCAAGGGGCCATGAACCAATGCATAAAGGGTCAAAATATCTGGCTACATAATAAATAGCTAGAGGATTTTCTTCTCAAAAGGTGAGTCCATCTCAAGGGAGTCGGTTGTAGGATAATTAAGATGCATTAAATAGGCATGGCTCTTACTTTTTTAAAGGGGGAAAATTGTGAGAAAGATTTGAGGAAATATTTTTTGTCACTGTATATCATTTATCATGATTAAGGGGCAGTTGAAAAGGAGTTTCAAAGTTATCTCTTACATCCTCCTCACCCTATAAATTGTAACAAAGTTTCAAGGATAAAAGATGAGATAGACGTTAGAGGATAGTTTTAGTTAGACACAAGGAGAGTTAACCTTTTCCTCTTTGTCACAAGTTTCTCTTCTGTAAAAGGTAGAGATCTTGGAACTCTAGCCTTCTGCCTAAGTTTGTAATAGCAATTTTGCCTCTACCTAATGTAATACTGTGCATAACCATTGGAGTAATATATATGTTTTGTGGTGTTTCCAGTTCATCATTTGCATATCTTTATTGTCTCTACCCACCTTTATTTTCATTTAGAAGTTGTGCATCTATGGGTGTTGTTGCAATTTTTGGTGTTGTGCTTAAGTAGTTTGAGATGATTGTGTATTCGGTTGGCTTCCTGGTGTATTCTTTTTGGTGCATTGCCTATGTTTTTTCTTTCTAGTTTTCCTGACCGCTACCTCCCCCCGCAGAGAAGAGCCAACTTCTTTAAAATCTGGAGGTCTCCTTAGGATGCACGTCCCACCAACCTGAGGATTCCCATGACTCTGACGGAAGTGTCCAGAAAGGATGTCCGTCAACAGTTTTCCTGGCACGCTCGGTGGGACAACTCAAAGTGATACTTTTTATGGCATCAACTTGGTCGATTCTTGAAAAAGTTCAAACTTCATAAAGACAGTTACAGAGTACATCAAACAACTCCCAGGATCTGAGCAAAGCATTACAAAAGCTCGTGGAGCTCTCTCTAATCCAGTTTCATTCATCTTCCTTTCCACACCTCCCATTTCTCTTCATCCAATGAGGCTGTGTAATCATGACCCCATTACCATCAAGGGATCCTCCCCATGTTCATCTCCAAACAACAATTTATGCGCTACCACCATCCTCAAGCATCTATACCTCACACACCAACAAACAAAGGCTCCAAATCCAACAGAAGAGGAGTAGAAGGTAGGAAGTGATACGCGCTCACAAGGTTCGCGTCACCAGTCCAACAGAGGAGAGGTTACAAAGGCTGCCTCTATTTGTCCTCCCCACAAAGCAACTCCCTTGAAAATATCCTTATCAACGGGCTTCATTCTGCAAAATGAAGCCACATATGATAGAGAATTTGTAGATTTAAAAGCCATCACATCAAAGCACAAAGCTTTGATAGATGAGGAAGGAGATAAGCTCGAGTGCTTATCAGATCCGGGGGAATGTATCGATGAAGAGGAGCTTGTTGAAATCACATATTCTCTCACTTCATCAGAGAAATGACAGAGGCCACCTATTTCTCATAACCTTTTCGTCGGACCTAATTCAGAGGCTCTAGAAGAAAGTATCATTGGAAGCTTTTTCCTTTCAATCAAAGAGCCTAAATTCACAGGTGAAGCTGCTAAAAAGGGAGAGCAGAAAGAATATGAACAAGATGAAGCCCTTCAAAGGGATCTGCAATGGAGCCTCGATCCAAAAGATACCAGCCAGAATGACGGATGTGAGTAGAAAGTAGGATCAAGCCCCGCCACAGGCTGTATCTCATCGAGCAAGATACCAGCACTAGTCATGTTCATTTCAAAACATGAGTATGATCTTCAAGACCTTGAGGGTCAGTTGCAACACTTGCAACCAAAAGATAAACAAGAGGAGGTATTCATACTGTTCACTGATACCGCAGGTGGAAGAGTGAAGGGTAACTATTTACTCTCATTACAGGCTATGTCCATCACCAAATTATTCACATGGCCGCATTTTATAAGAAAAGGAAGCTACTTTTCCTTGCCCATTTCAGATTTTGTTTAGCTTATGCAGAACCATTTAGATTAGGAGTAGGAGTAGGTTTTCTTTCAATAGAATAAGTGCCTATGCACGCACTGCATATCTCATTTGAGACATGTATATTTTGTCTTTTGTATAGTCTCACTTCTATATTAATCCAAAGGGGATGTGCTAGCTCTGACAAAGGCTCCAGCTCACCAAGGAAATCACCATCAGCTGATGACAATTGCAATTTTTGCTTCAAACCAAATACAGAGCAACTAAAATCAGCCAAAGGTTGTCATTCGCCACACTTTTCATTTTTCTACTCTCAGAAAAAATACAAGCTTACTAAGTTTTAATATGAGAGTGGGAAGGCGCTGAAGTCAAGCAGTAATTATGAATACTCCACATAAAGCTTAAAGGAGGCCACAAACTCAGATTCACAAAGGCTTCAAAATATAAGTTTCATAGTGGAAGATCGTGGGTTCTTTTCATTTAACAGGCTAAATGGTCCCAATGAGTCGCCAGACTGTTATTCAAATTTTTGCGGCTAAGAGAAACCCATTTAAAGCCAAGAGAGAGGGGACTTAACCAAATTATAAAGAGAAACGAATAGTCCGCAGACAACGAAAAGTGTCAAGCAAGCGTACTTTCAGAAGTCAAAAGGGAGACTAAGTATAAAAATCTCGCAAGACTGACCCATAAAACCAACAAAGAAGTAGGACAACGAGCCCGCAGATGATGCCAAGTGTCCACCCGATGCATCCCCCATAGTCTTAAAGAAAAGTAGAGTTAGGAAGATGCACGAGTCTTCCATGTGGATTTTGTAACAAATGGATTCCATCTTCAAAGTAGGCCATAAAGATGACAAACCACCCACCACGTACAAGTGATTCAGGGTCTTATCTATAAGATTTTAATGCTCAATACTTTTTCAAAAGATCGGAGGCGAAGGGTCATTTCATTACAGTATACGCGTTGTTTGGGTCAAGGGACCATAAACCAATGCATAAAGGGTCGAAATATTTGGCTACGTAATAAATAGCCAAAGGAGTTTCTTCTTAAAAGGTGAGTCCATCTCAAGGGAGTCAGTTGCAGGATAATTAATATGTATTAGATAGGCACAAATCTTACTTTTTTGAAGGGAGAAATTTGTGAGAAAGATTTGAGGAAATCTATTTTTGTCACTTCATATCATTTATCATGATTAAGGGGCAGTTGAAAAGGAGTTTCAAAGTTCTCTCTTACCTCCTCCTCGCCCTATAAATTGTAATGAAGTTTCAAGGATAAAAGATGAGATATGCATTAGAGGATAGTTTTAGTTAGATACAAGGAGAGTTAACCTTTTCCTCTCTATCACAAGTTTCTCTTCTATAAAAGGAAAAGATCTTGGAACTCTAGCCTTCTACCTAAGTTTGTAATAACAATTTTGCCTCTTCTTAATGTAATATTGTGCACAACCATTGGAGTAATATATGTGTTTTGTGGTGTTTCTGGTTCATCATTCACATATATTTATTGTCTCTGATCACCTTTATTTTCATTTAGAAGTTGTGCATTTATGGGTGTTGTTGCAATTTCTGGTGTTGTGATTAAGTAGTTTGAGATGATTGTGTATTCGATTGGATTCTTGGTGTATTCTTTTCGGTGCATCACCATAATCTGTTTTATGTTTTTTCTTTCCAGTTTTCTTGACCCCTACCTCCCCCCCGCAGAGAAGAGCCAGCTTCTTTAAAATCTGGAGGTCTCCTTAGGACACACGTCCCACCAACCTAAGGATTCCCATGACTCTAACAGAAGTTTCTGCCAAATATGTTCGTCAACACATCCAATGTATGAATCATAGTACACACATGCGCATGCACACACATCAATACATGAATATTATATAATATTCAATGAATAAACATGTTAACGTATAAAAGTAACCAACCATCATAATTCATGATGAAATTTTGACATAATCACATACAATATGCAAATTAATTTGTGCATCGCATGTCATAATATAAGGAACAATGTCTATTTGTTACCCAAGAACAATCTAAACAGACAAATAGGCATAGAAAAATATTAGGCCTCGCCCCTTTGTTAATCATCAATTTCTTAGTCAAGAGAGATATATATGATGTGAACCTTCCAAAATCCCCCTAAAAAAGGTTACTTTTACCTCCTTAGGAAATGAGTAAACCATCACCATAAACTATCATAAGTAACTATAAGATGTGTCATGTATAATGCATTTACAAACTGAGCCTAAAATTCATCAACTAGCACTAATTTTTCTAATCCTTCCCTTGCTCTCTCCACTAATCACTAAAAGCGAGAATTGTATGGTCAACACACGTATCTAACAAATCATATAATTAAATTATAAACTCTATGAAAATCTCCTCGTATATGTAGTCATAGGATTTTTTTCCATGTGTAGTGATACTTCTAACTTCTATTGTATATTCTGCTTATGCTCTATTGTGTGCAAAGGATCTATAATAAGTAAACTTTTGCTTGGGAACCAAAAATCCACCTATTCCAATATCGCAATAATACATTCCTCTTCTCGTTCACAATATGAAAAAATGTGTAGGAAAGTAACTCTAACAAGGGCTCAATGTATATCTTATCTTTTGAGCATGCTCTGACAATTCATTAAGGCTTTTCTTCTATCTAATCTTTTAGTCTTTCATCTTCAAATGCCAAGTTACATGGTTTTAGTTTATTTTCTTGGTATCCAACATGTTCATCACACATGGATACAATCCTAACCCCCCCCACCAACATTCTCCCTTTGGATCTCTTAGTTATTTCTTTCCATTTTTTACTAAAATTGTGATAAGTGATGCTTTTTGACAACATCTCTCAAGTCTTTAAATATCGTTACCATTAACTTAAGCACTATGATAATCTCTTCTCCTAACTGAAACTCTCCCTTTATATTTCATCACTTTCTCCATATCACAATCCATGTTTTTTTACTTTCATGCCACCCCATAATAAGTGAGTTTAGATGGTAATTATGAGAGATTTGATACCCTTTGTTAATCATTAACTTATCTATCAAGAGGGGGATATGTGTTATGAACTTTGCATGCTACCATTCCAAAAACATTTCTTACGCCTACTCAAGAAATGAGTAAGTTGTCATCATAATTTTCCATAGATAACTATAAGATGTGCCATACCATAATGTATTTGTAAAGAGATCCCACACTTCATCAACTGGAATCATATATTCTCTTCTCTCCATCATCCATTCTAATGATCAATGAAAGAGTTGTCCTTGATAGCCAAAATTTCCTCATACATACAATCATGTGAATTATTTCCCAACCATTTACTCGACATCAACAACTTATAAACACCTAAATTTGGTCTTTAGAACTTTAGCAACATCAATCTTGACATGCTTTGACACACTTGGAAAATTCACATGTATTTGACTCTTGAGCACACTTTTTATTGGTTTACCCATTTGTTGTCTTAGCCATATCTATCTACCATCATATCTATTTGAGATCAGCTTAGTTTATACCAAAACACATTAAAAATCCTAAATACACAGTCTTTATGTCTCGATCCTCATTTTGTACTCTCGAGATAACACTAATGAACTTGAACAATGTCAATAGCTATAAGAGTCACTCTTTGTTGGTAGTGTCCATGTGCCCTCAATAACTACTATTTAAATTGGGAATCCTCCATTAGGCTAGTAGCCTAGACACATTTCACAAGTTAGTTATGGCAGTAAATTAACTAAGAGTCACTTGTAGATATAAATCATTTATAAAGCTTTACCTCACCTTTTACACTTGGAAGAATGCCTAAAACATTGTCACTACATTAAGGATCATTATCAGATAACATAACCATATATGAAATCTTGCAAAAGTATCCCTTGGGCATTTTCCAAAGAAAAATATGAAATTAAATAGGTTAAAGTTGCACGATGCCAACTGTCAAAGTATGAATGAAGGTCAATTGTTCATACATGTGATTCTATACATATTCTTATAGGAGGGAGAACTATAGGCAACTCGATCCCTCCCCAAAGCATTGGTATGAAAGAAGTGATCATTATGTTACCTAGACATATGGCAAGGTTCTAAAGCCTAATGTACTAGCCTCCTTTAAGGGCAACTCGGGTTTAAACAAAGGAGAAGAAACAAATACAATTATATATGATTGAAGAGCATCTAAATACACAAAAGTAGATTGTAGACAAATGTGAAATTCACTCAAAAGTTGTTGAACCTCAAACCTCCCCAAAAACTATTGGTAAGTCTAATAGTGTTAGTCTTATGGTAGTGTCTAAACCATCTATTAACCCTTTTATCTATTAAATCACATGATAAAGTATTTCTAAATCATTTATAGGTCACGTGACACCTTATGTGAGCGATAATAATTCACAATCAACTAAGTAACTTGTCTCTTTATTGTTTTTTCCTTTATAAATCAAGTAATTGCAATGTATATTTACCTTAAAGTTTAGATTATTATACCCGATTTCATGTTTTAACTACATTTTATATCGTTGTATGCAAAAAACCATAACACAACCATCTTGAAAATTCCTTGTAAGTGAGTTTTCCATTTTTTAATGTTATTACTTGCTTCTCTTGTGGGTGCTTCCTTAAATATAAAGGGTCTCCAAAAAATAAACCCTTACTTGGGTGTTAACGCTTCATTTGTTCTGATGTTGCAATAACACTTTCTTATTCTTATTTACTACTCGAAATAAACAAGTGGAAAAAGGTTATAATAAGGGTTTAAACTCTAGTTGAGTTTCTAAAAACGTCCTTGGCCTCCCCTTTCCCCCTCAAAGTCACTCATTGTTTTCTCTCCTTCTTTCTCCAATAATGTGAAAATGAACGTTTATCAACACCATGTTTTAAGCCTCTAAATACCCCGATCACTTGTTTGACGATCTCCCACAATCTCTTTTCCAATTTATATAAATATCCTCATACTTTCAAACACCCTGTCCAAATTGATATTCATATTTCATTACCTTTATGCCACCTCATAATGCGTGGTTTGTAGTCAATCGTTGGGAATAATTCCATATGTTTTTTAATCATTGAATTATCAATCAAGAGTGGGATGTTTGTAATGAAACTTCCACACTTCCCCTGTAGGAAAAGTTCTTCTAAATTTTTAGTGCACGAGTAATTTTTCATTTAAAACTACAATAGAGAATGACAAGGTACACTACACAATAATGTATCTACAAACTAGATCCACACTTCATTAGCTAGTACCAAATTTATTAGTTTCTCCTTCATCTATTATACTAATTGTTGAAAGTGATGACCTCTATAGCCATCATAGGAAACTAAGCACTTAAATTACTTAATCGTAAACTCTATGAAAAAAATCCTCATATATGTAGTTATAGGAAATCTCTTTTAGTCACTTCCTTGATGTCAACAACCCACTTAACTTATCCTTTTGATAAAACTCAAGTACAAGCTAATGAAACTGATCCTATAGGTTCTCTCGAGTCACACATTATCTCATACGACAATTTAACGACATAAAAGAGACATAGGCGTTAACAAAAGAGGCAAAATGTTGGGAATATGAAATCCCATGTCACACTTTAGCAAATAGTCAACATTTGGGGAAAATCATTTGCATTTATGCATCTCTTCTTAGAAAGACATCATCCTTTGCAAGATGTATCATTCAAAACACATTAAAAATCACATAAACCAATATGATTCAATGATTGATACACAATACAACATATATGTTCCACCATTTCCTATTACCACTAGCCCTATTTATCACTTTCACAAACCAAATCTCGTTATATCTAACATAAAACACTTGAATATGACAATAGACAATACACATTCCCATGGTTTCCATTCATTATGATATGAATTTTGGATCAGTACTTTTAGCATCATAAGCTAATAAAATCACCATCGTGATTATGTAACTTTTTTTAATCACTTAACACTATTTCTATGGCTCTTGTTGGATGTAACCACATAACAGGGTTTAAGATGAAGTTGTGAAACTGTGAGACCTCAAAGAAGGCAGGTTTCGGTGCAAAGGATTAAACACTATGAAGATGTCATAAAAATCAAAACTTGATTGCATATTTGTGTTACTCTTGAAAAATCATGCAAGTTAAACAAAACGACACTTGATTTAAAGTTCATATGCAAAAGTTATGACCTTCGAAAGGTAATAGACTTTATATAGTGACAAAACCGCCGCTCAAGCCAGAGTGGTGGTTATGCAACTGCCCTAGCGGTTTAGAAACCACTAGTGGTTACGAAACAGTCAGTGGCGATTACTCAACTACCGGCCTGCGGAAAGTGGTGGTTCTGTCACGAGGGAAAGTCTGGAAGGGTAAACGGTTGCAGACGGTTCCTCTTCGACTTTTGAGTCTTTTGGGCTTCTAATTCAAGTTCTCCTTGGTGTCAAACTTGTATATATATATATATATGTGAGGAAGGTCTTTGTAATGTATCGAAGGATAAAAGGAAAAGATTCTAAGGAATTTTGTATTCTTGATCATATGTGGTTTTCTAAATTGGACTGTGAAAGGAAGGTGTGAGTGAGTGAGTTGCAAATTTGTATGAGTGTTTGAGCATCATAGTGTTCATGGAGGCCTTGGGAAGCCAATACGCTTGTACTAAAATACATGATAGTGATATAAGGATGCATTGCTTCACTCTTGCTAGAGTTTTCTCAATTCGAATTTCTCTAGGGTAATCTTGTGTTACTTTCATTATGTTTTGCTCTCTTTCATTGCTTAATATTTCTTTGATTATGCAACACTCTTAATTAATTTCTAAAGCATATTTAATAACTATTTATGCAAATTGAAAGCAAATAGTGTATGGTTGAAAGATTAGAATTGTGAGGAATGCATAGGATCCGTGTTGGTGAAACTTAGTGTGTTCTAACCACCTAGTTTACAGATCACATTAACATTAAAAACTCAACAATATAAAAACACCAACCCTTATTCTATTAAATAAGAAATATAACTATTACATAAGTACCTCCATTTAGTTCCCATAACAATGCAAGATAACAAGAACATGCCCAAGTACATCCTACAACTCTACTACAATAAAGCTTTCCTGTAAAAAGTAACCTGGACTATATCTTAATGGTCTTAACCTAGTCTATGTTAATCCTCAACAAAATGGTAACATTTTCCTTATCTATAACATAATTGTCATCCTCCAACTATTAACTTCAACCATCAATGTCAACAACACTCTTTACTTTGACTCAACAAAATCCCCCTTTTTATGGAGGGAATATAGATTTGTATGGGGGTGATAACATATTAGGATTGTTATCACTTGGATAATGTAAATCATCAAGTGTGTCATTATAGTTTGGCATGTGTCTCATGAAATTTCTAAGTAGAGACTTTTCTCATCATTCATGCATGGTCAATGGTCAATCCTGTAGCCTTTCGTTTCCCACCTCTATCATTATTTGGCACTCAACTCATCTTATAACGTTTGTTTACTGATGTATTTTCCACTCATCTCTTTATTGTTTCCTTATTCCTCCTTTAGCAACAAGCGTTAGGGCCAAGGCCATGCCCTTTTTATACTTTCATCAACCTTTGCAGTATAGTCTGAATTTTCTCCCTTATACATGTACAATGGAAATCGCTGTTTAAAACTCACTACTTGGGGAAAACACCATATATTTATTTGAGCAAGAGGGTCCTCTAAGAAGTTGAGACCGAGTGGAACATTAGGAACAAAGGTGCAGAGTTAGGCCACCATATTTCTCACAAAGATGCAAATTTCATCTTGAACTTCTTAGAAGTTTAGTGTAATGAATACATCATGGACATATATGTAAGTTTGTAGTTTTATTCATGGATACATGATATGCCATGTTGGTTTTCTAAGAAGTCAACACCAAGGAGAAAATGTGTGGGGTTATCCTACCATAATTCTTGTGTATACACGAATGGCATATATGGCCTTTATGAAATTCATTCCAAAGAGCCGATCAAGATAGAGTCAGACCACCGTATTTCTTATGGACACACAATTATTATCTTGGTCCTCCACGAAGGCGAGTTTAAGGAATTCATCAGGGTAGGGTTAAACTACCATATTTATGGTAGATACACAATTGCTATTTTTGTCTTTTGAGTAGCGAGAGACATTGATTTGATGTAGTGTAAGGATTATACGTGTAGAGATAAAAACCCATGTTTCACACGAATATATAATATGTCATCTTCGCCCTCTAGGATGCGAGAGAAATTAGTTTGGTGTAGTGATGGACTTTGTGTGTATAGTTAGACTGCTGCATCTCTTTTGGATACACAATATGCCATTCTAGCCCTTTAAGAAGTGATATACATTAATTTGGTGTAGTGGATGAACCATGCATGTAGAGTTAGACCACCATATTTATTGTGGATGCATAAGATGTTTTCTTAGTCCTCTATGAAGTGGGAGACATTGATTTAGTGTAGTGGATGGACTATATACGTGGAATTAAACTACCGCATTTCCTATAGATACATAAGATGCCATCTTAATCATTTAGGAAATGCGAGTTCTCATTGAATTCACACATATTCATATATAGAGTTAAATAGTTGTATTTTTTATTTACACTCAATGTTTTGTCTTGATTCTTTATAAAACGAGAGACATTGATTTCATGAATGAAGTCTCCATGTAAAAGCAAGAGAGATTGTTTCCATTTATCACATATATATTTTTCATAATTTTATTCTCCCAGGTCTTTGGGTTTTTTAATAGATACTTGAACATCTGAACCCATTTATTTTGAGTTGGAAAAACATTGTTTGAAATTTTTTTAAAACCAACTAGAATTTATCAAGCATATCTTTTGGTTTTGTTTTTATGTTAAGTCTATTTGGAAGTTGATTCTTTCATTTCCAAAACCTATCGGTTCAAAATGTTTTCTTGGCACATGACCTTATTTTGGGATTTGTCTCAACTTCCTACAAAATTTAGGCATAATTGACATATTTTTCATTAAAAGATTCTTTTTGAACTTTAGAAAGATAAAAACAACATTTAAAAAAAATTGAAACAATTTAGATGTTATTTCACAAATGAATGTGTAATATAATGAAATGTTGCATATTCAAGTCCAAGTCGAGAAGTTTCTCCAAAGGTGGAACATGTCAAAACTTTTATTGGCCATTGGGGCAACACACCTTGTGTTATTTATTGGGCACCCTTATATTCTCCACCCCATTGTGACACACACGGCTTAAATGTGTTTTTTATCGATAAAGTTATTCTAATTCTCGACGCCATTTCAAGAGTTTATGAGTTTATTCCTCCTAACCATCCTTCCCCATCTCAAGATGACTGAAAAAAGATAAAGGTGGCCATTTGGGGAAATCCTTGAACAAATTTCCATGGTTGGCTTATGCTATTTCACCACCCCATATTTAAAAGGATGAGCAAGAACAAAATACACAACAATGAAGATAAGTAGAAAGGGGGGGGGGCTTTTATGAGATTGCAAATCTACCTTTAGCAAATCTACCTTTACAAAGATATTATTGGGTTGACGACTGAGATGATATGCCACTTGTAAAGATCTACTAGTCCAATGATACTAGTTGCATAAATCTCTATATTTTATGTTACATTCATACATTCATAATATTATAAATATTTACTAATCGAATTTTTTATTTACTAACGTTATTTTTAAAAATAACCCAATATAACTTCAAATTGTACTTTTTATTTGCTAACACTATTCTTAAAATTAACCCAATATAACATCAAATTGTACTTCTTATTTATTATATCAAAATTGATATAACGCCCAAAATTGCACAGATATCCCTATCTATCCCAAGTTTTGAAATACATGTCATTTTAATTATTAAAAAGAATTGATATAAAACCACTTCAATTTTAAGAAATAACAAAAATAAAATAAAAATAAAAGGACAAATCTAAGGTGCATAGCGGACCAATACCATGTATCCATCAATTAAAAAAACTCCGATAGTCCAACTATCATTTGCCAATACAATACAGCAGCAATCTGCTCTGCAGATCAACAACAGCAGCATATTCACTAAACCTCGAAATCCAGGTGAAATTCTCTATAGATCGCTCAAAATCCTCCAAACCTCTCATTCCCATCTTCAAACTCAGTTCAATGCGAACAAACTGACATAAATTTCATAAAATTTGGCCAACTGTGCAAAAAAAAAAAAAGGAAAAATCAGCTTTTGAATCCATGGAGGAATACCCAGAGGAGCTTCGAACCCCTCCCGTGGCATTGGTCTCGCTGGTGGGAATGCCGGAGCTGCATTCTACAATATCTAATTTCTTGCATTCGCAGCAGCCCCCTATAAATACCCTCGCCCTTCCTGATTTCGACAAAATTTCTGTAATTGCTAAAAAGGAGAAAGAAGAACTAGCTCTCGGTCATACGGTTCCCCCATCGAAACCCAAGGGGATCTTGAAGAGTGACTGGCTAAGGAAGCACCGGACGCGAGTGCCCGCTGTAGTTGCCGCGTTGTTCAGTAGAGAGCATGCGTATGGAGATCCTGCGCAGTGGCTGCAGGTCTGCACCAACCTTGATAACCTCAAGTATGTTAATTTTGCCCTAATCTGTGTGTATGTTTTTTCAATTTAGCCTATAATATGTATCTGATTTAGTAAATTTGGCATAGATGTCACGACAAAGGGGTATTTCGTAGGTCAAAGTCACCCGAGATTTGCACCCAGCTTCATCTGTTGGGATACGTCACACCAGGAAATTTTTTAATGAATGGAATTTTTTTACAAGCATTGAATGCTATGTGGAACGTTTCGGTTCCAAACAAATAAAAGTATATTTATTGTAGGTTAATTCTGTAGAAAAATATAGAATTCACTACTAATAATTTTCGCAAGCGGAACAACTTAATGTAAAAAATTGGGAAACAGTTTTTGACAAAAATAGTAACTTGCGAATCATATTTTTGGAAATGTTGCTAAAAATTAGTCAATTGGTAATAAAACAACCACCGAATTTTAACACTTTATCGTGCCTCCTGGGTTTTGAACCCGGGGTTCTGCTTTGAAAGCCGTTAAGTGGATCTCATTCGTCCTCAGACTTTTTATATAAAATTGCACTATCAGGGCCTTTCTTAATAAAATAACCAGGGTTTGTTGTATTCTTTAATTTGTCGTCGAACCGATCTTTTAACAAGTGAGCTATACAAAAATCTAGGTATTTTAACCACTAATATGAAAACAAGGACACTACATTTTTATAATAATTTCATATATGGTAAAATTAGGTGATTTGAAATCCTGAACGAGAAAGTACTGGAAAAAAAGGTCAAGCTACTTGAAATTAGTGGCAGATCTATTGGTATACAAAATTTGAAAGTGATGTAACTGGCAACATTATGAATTTGAAATATTATTATTTAATAGAATGAGCTTTTACAGATTCAAGGGAATTTAACACAATCTATTTACCTGGAATTGTTGAATACGAAAGTATTGAAAACAAAACATTGTACTGCCGGAAAATATGCTTCTTTAATATTAGAACTTTCAAAAAAGGGCAATCTTCCAACATAACCAAGTTAAAATCCTTTTTAACTGAACGTACATCAACGAAGGGAATTAAACTGAAGTTTTCAGAATTTCAAGTTGAATTAGATTATTTGGAATTCCTGAAGGTGCAAGTACTGAAAAAGGGATCGCTTTACAAGAAACTAGTGACATATTTACTGACTTTGCACTAGAGAATTTTAAAAGGACAGAGCTGGAGACACTTTTTTACTGGGTAGACAAATCCAGTTGTGGATTTCATGTCACTGCTTGAAAGTTTAGATGAAACATGGTAATTTGATATTAGTTTAGATGAAAATGATTTCTATTTTGATTAATCACTTTGCAACCCTTGGGTGTCTATATATTGAATTATGCTACTCTTCTTGCTCATGGTGAATATTTATCATATTACATGCTTTGCATAATTTGTATCCTTTAGCATCTAGACTGCACGGAAATGCCATATAGGTCCTCGTACCAGCCTAGAAACGTACCAGGTACTGGTACAAGGACTGGTACACTGTGGGTACGTCCGGAAATGTACCGACAGACATGGTACGTTTCCGGACGTACCCGTCCAAAAAAATCTCGCCAAAACGTAAAAACTCGCCAAAGACAGCATTTCTTTCCTTTTTTGGCAATTTGTTCCTTTTTTGGATTTTTGGTGAAGACACAAGGACAAAATAAAATTTGCCATTTTGGGAAGGGTCCGGGAAGATGTAGCAGCAAAAACTTGCATGTGCCATAACTTTCATTTTGTGGCTCCGTTTCAGGTGCCGTTTTCTCTAAAAATGTATATTTTCTCGAGCTCTACGCATTGATGGCAATATTTTTCTTATTTTCATAAAATCTATTTTTGCACCTTTTTGGACCAAGCAACTTCTTGCAATCTTCTGAAATAATCATGAGCTTTGATCGCCTGTAGACAGATTAGTAATTAAAAATACTGATAGCTTTCCAAAACTCGGTGAATACTCGCCAAAACTCGGTGACTATTCTCCCGTGCTCGGACTAATCGTCCCACCTGCCAGCTTGGATCCATATTTTTCCTGCTTAGTTATGATGTTTTGGGAAATATGCCAGACAATACTATCGTGCTGAGTGGATCAAGGAAGGTCACCATGAACAATCAAAACTTTTTGAATCTTATCACAGTCACTAAGATAAATAACTGTGATAGAGAAATATGAAGCAAATGAAGTTGCCATGTTCAACTCCTTCCTCTCAGATAGTTTTTATTACCACACTTGTTTTCTTGATCATTTCCTTAGAATGTACAATCTAAATACTTATTTATTTTGAAAAGCAATGTATGAGTAATTTGATACTTTGTAAATTGATTTGTTATAGATGAGTGGTAAAATCCCTCTTCTGCTACTACATGATGTAATGTGAAAAGAAAGACTTCGCCAAATATAGATGTAAATGCACCATGACTAAGTATTAAATTTCAATTAGTATGCAATGTATGAGAATTAAATTTCAATAAGTATGCAAATGCTTATTAAATTTCAATAAGTATGCAATGTATGAGAATTAAATTTCAATAAGTATGCAAATGCTTCTTTAAATTTATAATATATATATATATATAAAACGTACCCAAAAGCGTACCATACCCAAGATTTTTAAAATTTGCCGTATCGGCATACCGTACCAGTATCCAGACTGTCTAGCCTCAAGTATCTCTAAATTGTTATTTCCATCCCAACTCTTTGCGTGTGATAGATGAGTTCAAAACGTTTCTGTGCATGACATTTGATAACAAGTTCTCATAGTTTGTCTACATCATATGTATTCAGAAAAGGGGAGGCTAAATTCTTGGCTTTCAACATTAACGTTTGTTCTGGTTGCAGTATGGTAGCAGGTACCCCGGCTAAAGTGATTGGCTTTTTGGATGAACAAAATCTCTTCTCTTACAATGAAACATGGTTATACATAGAAGCTCCATAATATTGTCAAAGAATAGTAATAGCATGGATACAAGATTCTTAAGAATGAATATATGAAATGCAAAACATTAAACTATATTCGCAGATTAATGGATTTCATGAAGATAAAATACCAAGTGGGAACTATTTTTGAATTGCAGATGCAGTCGAAGGGATTTTGTCATACTTGTGTGCAGAGGACTTGCTTCATGGCGGTGCTAGAATCACTAGGTATTTAGAGCGCCTTAGTAGTTCTTCATGCTCAGAATTATGATTTGGTTGTCAATTTGTATTTGAGGTATGGAACATTTTGTACTATTTTATCCACTGACGTTCATAAGTCTGTAATATTAAGACACTGTAGAGTCTAACATGTTCTTGATGCTGCTAGACTCAACTGTCAAGATTATTGGTATGTAATCATTTCATTAGTCTATCAGGACTGAATGGTTGGACTATGTGCTAGATACATTAGTGCTATTGAAGAGAGCATTTTTGTACTAAGTATCTTTGTATGTTATATTCATAAAGGATTCAATATAAGATATTGTCATAAAGGATTTTACCTATTTCTTGACAATGTTCCTCATTCTAAAAAAAATACGATTCTCCTATTCCCATGGTTGGATTTAGTTTCTTGCTAGAGGAAAAGAATGGTACTCTCTTCGGAATCTAACTATATAATTTGTGTTCTTCACTGGGCTAATATTAAAGGCCATCTACAGTGGGGAGTGACAAAAATACCTTGCAATTCTGCAGTCAAAATAACCTAGATCGGCATCTAGGCATGCCTGTACTCTATCTCCTTGATATTTGCATCAATGACTCTGAATGCTAAATGTTCGTTAGTGAGGACTTAATGTTTTCAGAGGGAACTACTAGAGAGAATGCTTGATAAAATTAGTCAATGCATGTATGCAATAGTAAAGTGGGGGTCCGGTGTGAATGAACAGGACAGAACTGCATAATGCATATTGTTTTTTATGAAATTATTCAGCTAATATGGAGACCCCCTAGGTGAATGATGGGTTGAACTCAACTTTGTACGGGGCATGACCCCACTCAAGAAGGGCCCTGGTCTTATCCTGTCTGGGGAGGGAAAGGTTTCAAATGCTGACTTACTATCAATTGTGCTCAGTGCCACCTCTGTTATTAGGAATGTGGTGCAGGTTCTTACAATTGAGAAAAGGCCAACTTCTCTTATGTCCATAGAACTGGAGATACCCAGGAATCTTGCAGGATGATGAAGATTGTGTGACGGTAATCCCCATATCATCATTATGTGCTCACAGAAGTGTAATTCGTGGAAGAAACATCAAGCTAATGGTGGCTTTTCGTGCAGTCATTACAAAGTGGTCAATGTTGATACGAATCCTGAAAAAACTGGAAATGCAGCTCTTTGACAGTTTTCCTTAATGAGATTTATTCAGACTACACACATTGCAACAGAAATATAAGCAAATATACAACAGTTACAAGATCTAAACAGTATATGCAAGCAATGATATACTATTCATACCTGAATATGTTCACTCGATTTATAATTTTATACAATGCAAGAGTCACTATTTCCAGTACTTTCCATCTCAAATACTTTCAATTGTAACTTGCCTAGAACTCATCAAGATACAAGGTTAACACTTTTCATATCACAACATTGATTAAGTAACTTCAACCTGATAAACCAACTACTTGGCACTGACAAATTGCACAAAGGCCGATCAATTATGAGGCTCTTGAACCTGTTCTATTCATTGGCTGGGGAAACAGAGAGGTTCAGCTGCTGATCATGAAGATGAAGCACCCGGGCTCCAAGGTCCAATGTCAGTGGCCAAGATATTAGCCTCTTCTTGTTTGAACTTGTCCACATGCTGCAAGAGATAAGTTCAAGTAATGGAGGGTCAGATGAAAGTCAAATTTAAGATGGTGGTTGGGTCTGTGATGTTTCCAATTTGTTCCTTCACAAATGTTCTCTCAGTGCAAACCGATTAAAACTGGTGAAGAAGTGGACGTGGATGGCACTCCATCACCATGCCCCGTTTGACATCCTAGAGATGTTATAGGTTCATTACATCTGTAATTGGATGTTTTTGAAATAACTCTAAGCATTCTGCAAGTCCTACAATCTTTGTAACATTTATGCCTGCAATCTGTCAATTTCTCTCCTGAGCCTCTGCAGAATGATTACTAATGTGATAATTCGGTCACTAGCCAATCTGCAATACTACATTAGTTTCTGAAGAGTTGAGATTTTGCTGGAAACCTGCGTGACATATTGCAGTCAATTTGTTAATCTGCAGCTGCTGTTGCCTCTTGCATTTCATCGTACCTGCCAGTTTCTCATATAAGCTTTTAGAAGATTACTATTATAAGTTGCTATAGGAGTGTTATGTCTATTTCTTCAACTTAGTCCTGGACTTTGACTGGACCCATGGTCAGCAATGCATATGTAAATAAACCTAAGGTATTTCATTGTTGCTTCTTCCCCCAAACAAGTCAGGATTTTTCGTGGTATGAGATGTTTTTAGATGGATGCATGCAGCATAAACAAAAACTTGAGGGAGGCAAAATCTAATGTACTTCTAAAAACTTGAAGTGTCATTTCTCCCCAGATGAGATTTCTCGAACTCGGCGAAAATGAGTGCAATTTCTGGATTGAACAATGGACTCGGTAAAGCCTTTCTAGCAGCCAATTTAATATGTGGTCTGCCAGCTAAAATTATAAAATCTGTCGTCGATTTTTGCAGCTGCTTAAAGATCTGTTTGACATTGA
The DNA here is from genome assembly GCA_019776745.2 of Taxus chinensis. Lineage (NCBI taxonomy): Eukaryota > Viridiplantae > Streptophyta > Pinopsida > Cupressales > Taxaceae > Taxus > Taxus chinensis. The sequence goes on along the minus strand of CM034149.1, from coordinate 723,695,255 downwards.
TTACTATTGAACACGTTCTAGCCTAATAGTAATTATCGTGGAGTCAACAGTTCCTGTTGACAGCAATTTCTTGTCCTTGGTTCTTCAATGAACTAGGTCTTATCCATATCTAATTCCTCGAGGGGCCACATCATCTGATATAAAAAATTTGAGTCACCATGGAAGGTATTGAAAGAGCTCATATTATGCATCTTAATAAAAGCTTGCCATGTCAGGATTTCTAGAATGCTCAACTATCTGACTTGTTGAGTACATTAGCTGGTGCAGGGAGGCCAAACAGTCTTGTATCCTAAAAGATCATTGGATAGTATTGATTTTTGTTGTTCGGGGTGCTACTTAAAGTTCCTTCTGACCAGTAGGAAGGGCCTGAGACTTGGAACTCGATGTTCGACATTGCACATCAAAAAGCCAATTGGGTGACATGGACTTAGAATCAATAACAATACTCAGCTCAAGACTTGATGTTTTTAAAAAACCTATAATTTAATAGAGAATTCTAGGGAAATAAATATTAAAATGAATATTATATCAGGAGTCGGTTTTAAGCTACTGCTCAGGTTTTGTGTCTTTACGGCTAACATACACAACCAATGACACAACCACTAAGTGGATAATGCTAGATTAACATGTCCTTGAAGTTGAGCAATGGAACGTTTGAAACCTAAAACCTAAGAGTTGATATTCAATAAGATATTGGTTCTTAACCCCATAAAACTCCACTCCTTGTACATGAAATACGGATTCAAGAATCCATGGCGATGACATTTGACAAAAAAACATCATGTACATTGGTTCACTATTTAAGGTGGTCGAGTCCCCTTAGAAGGCATTGCTTAAACCAACATGAGATGTGCCATGGTGGAGCCTATGACGTTTTGTCTACCTCATGGCATCAAGTTTGAGGGGTGTGCAAACCGATGTTCAAAATGCCATCGATACAACCATCGATCCACATGGTTTGTGTACAATACCCTGGATATACATTGTTCCTCGCATCCCAATGACTGCATAGCTCTACTTCAGTGACCAGAGCTGATCGACCAAAGCATGGTAAAATGCTTAGTCTAGACAAGTTTCTTGGCCTCCCTCTACCATGCCACTAAAATTGTGCATGACATACTCCTCATAGAAAAATGAGGGATATATTTGCCAAATCCCCTATAATCTTCTTATTGCAGAATGCACAAGTACATAAAACTCGTAAGTTGAGGTACAAGGAAGTGCTAATGCTTGGCATAGCCACTTGGATAACATTAATGTGAAGGTTTGACAGCTTGGCTGCAAAATATTCTCACCACGGATTTGTAATGATCAGTATGTTATGATGCTTGTACAATGTTAGCAAATTGCATTGGTCCCAACAATCATGTGACTATTCGGGCAACTATAGGCATCGAAAAGATTGCGAAACTCATAGTTTACTTGGCCTAGTCGTTATCCTAGTGACCATACAAGGGCATCTTGAGAAAAGATATCTCCTAGGGCTTGATTGTATGATCTGGATATAGGTCATAAGCTTCAACATCGTATGTGGATTTGTCTCTATAGGCTCCTCGTTAGCCTTAAAGGGCACCCAAGCCCCTGGGAAGCTGGGTTTAGAAAGTCTGTCATACGTCTTAGGAGAGAACTATAAATTTATTTTAGTCCACACGTTAGTCAACGTTATCCCAAATAAGAGGCCTGTACTTGGCCTTAATTGTGCCATTGCCAAACCTTATGGCCTCATTAAGTGATTGGAGTTGCAAGTCCTCACTATAGCTTATCGTAGGCTATGTATGCCGAGTTTTACCATAATGAAGGAGAGAAACCAATGATTCTATGACTAATTCAAAGTGTTGATAGACATTAACTACAATGACTTAACATAGGTCTAAACTGGTGTGACCGTGTATTGACTCTTATTTGAAGAAAATAATTATATTGGCGTCCCTTTTGACAATCAACTCCAAATATTTTTTTTAGCAAGTATACGGTCTACACCATCTAGACCTATGTTGTCATTGTCCAGAAGTGGGACTCATCGAACATTTGAATCTCCATCATCAATCCAGAGATTGGTTTTTGAGTTATTAAAACTCATTCCATACATACACGTAAGTAAGTGGGACATTGCAACTCCAATCAGAGCTTTTGATTGTACCCAAAGGTTTGGCAACACTTAAGGGATCCCCCTGCTTATTTCGTCGTTACACTAAGTGTCAGACTAAGCACCTAAATCTTATCCTTGAACTCTTTCATAAGACATAGTGGACCCAAGACATCGACAATTCCCAGGGGTACTTGGGTGCAAATATTTGTCGACTATGCTCCACAAAACACTTGATCCTCTCGAGTTTTCCCAATATCCTCCAACATCAAATCAATGCAATGGGCCAAGCAAGGAGTCCAAAAAATTGAGGGGTGCCACTTCATCAGTAGTCTACCTGCAGCACCATGCTGCATTATCAATGTAAATGTGCACCACTTTTTCTTCCTCTGTCTTTGTTGCAACTTCTTCCAAAACGTCACATAAGTACTCAACTTTTTTTATCCTTCCTGAGGCATCAATCGACTTCAAAAAGATAGTCACACCTGAAGAAGAACCCAAAAAATTCAGCAATGGTCAATTTTTCTTATTAGTCCATCCATCAGACATGATAGTGCAACCCTTTTTTCTTGAAATCACCTACTAGTTGTTCATGATTGATCTGAGATTGGCCACCTTATCAGACAAAATTTGGCCCTTTAAATCATCAACAAAAAGAGCTTTGAACCTGCGACCAACAATGACAATAACATCCACTAATACTTGCCGATACGGCTACCTAAAGCGCAAAAAAAAACAATTTTCAGAATCTAAATATTAAAAATTCAGAATTAAAAATAATATTTTAGAATCAATAAACTGATTTTAAAATATTTCAAATATTAAAATTTGAGACTAGATCTAAGCCTGATGCTACTAGAATTCAATCTAATCATTGGAGGAGGATGAACGAAAGCGACAACTATTTGTTGGTGTTGCCTCACCCGTTGCCCCTCCTTTACATGATACTTCTCCAACTGAGTTGTAACTTCCCTTGAAACCTCAGGCTTTACACTTGGATGCACCGAAATGTCATGTCAAGTTATGTAGGCAAGGTGATATTTGAGGTGATTAATGTTGCCTCCTTGCAACTCAATGCCACAATACTTGCAAACCAGATGTCCTTTCTTCCTACTTGGATTGGCATGCTTCCAAGGAGAGTCTAAAGGTCTGACATGGCATAATTGAAAAATCTACAATGTAGACCAAAAACAATGGTAAGGAGCATAGGGTTATGTTTTATATTGCAAATCTCAAATATTGAATGAGAAAAAAACAAAGGAAAAAAAATAATGAAAAAGTTTAAAAATCTAGAGCTGTAAACTTTTTTCTATTCTACATTTTAAATTTACATTCTTTACAATTTAAAATAGAAAGAAAGAACATGATTGAATAAAAAAGGAGTAAAAAACTAGAAAGAGAGAAGAGTTGAAGTTCTAATTATGCCGATAGGCATTATACAGTGGCAGCCGGGTGGAGTGTAATGGAGTGAGTTGTTCACTTTTATGTGCGAGCTTAAATCTGACATCCATTTGACCATTGTCATGAAATTTCAACCTTAAATTTGATGCCCATTTAATTGTAATGTATAATTAAGTTTTTATCGAAACTAGAGTTTGGAGAATGCCTTTTTGACAAAAATAAATTTTCAAGCCTGATAGCGTGGTGTAGATAGATCAATACCATTCTTCACCAATGAAAAAGAAGCTAGCAGAAAATGTAATGAAATTATTAGTCAATGTGGTATGTGAAAAATCTAATATGAGAATCTCAAGATTGATATCTCTTGGCGTAGTTCAGATAGATGTATTTAAGATTCAAAACCTAGGGCTATCATAACAAAGCAGATGGAGAGAGCTTTTCGTAAGGGGCAAATAGCATGGGCAGCCCATAAGTTTGGTAAGTATTTCCACTTCTAGTATTGATGATAGATCTTATCATGTGGACATACAATCTATTTTGGACAAGCATAGTACAATATTCAGTGATTTACCATCAATATTGCCACCGGATAGAGGATTCCAACACATTATAGAGCTAGAAACAGGTTCTAAACCTGTCATGATTACTCCTTGCTGCCATCCTAGAGTTTACAAAGAGGAGATTGAGAAGACAATCAAAGAGCTTTTGAAGATGAGGCATCTGCGACCTAGTTTTAGCCCTTTTGCTTCTTCCGTTGTTTTGGTGAAGAAGGATGGGACAATGAGCATGTGCATTGATTACCGTGCTTTGAATAAGAAGACTATCAAAAACAGGCACACAATACCTAGGATTGAGGAATGGAGAGATGAGTTACATGGAGTGGTGTATTTTTCCAAAATTGATTTGAGATCTGTTTATCACCAAGTCAAGGTAAGGGATGAAAATGTGCACAAAACAACTTTTCGTTGTCATTTTGGGCATTTTGACTTCTTGGTAATGCCTTTTGGTTTAACTAATGCTCCAACTACTTTCCAGTTATGCATGAAACATGTTTTTAGTGAGCACTTGCAGAAATTTGTTTTAGTTTTCTTTGATGACATTTTGGTGTACAATAAGATGTGGGAAGAGCACCTAAAACACTTGGATACAATGCTGAAAATTTTGGAACAACGAACTCGTTTTGCAAAAGAATCCAAGTGTGAGTTTGGAATGACTGAAATTTTATACTTGGGACATGCCATTAGTGCCCAAGGAGTACAGGTTGATCAAGAGAAGATCCAGACAATATTGGATTGGCCTCCACCCACTACTTTGACACAGTTGAGGGGATTCTTTGGTCTTTGCAGTTACTACAAGTGGTTTGTGAGAGGGTTTTCACAACTTGCTGTCCCGTTGACTGATTTGACAAAGAAAGGAGCTTTCCCGAAGCAACCCAAATAGCCTTTGATAAACTTAAAAAGGTAATGAGTTCTTGCCCAGTATTGGTGGTTCCTAATTTTTCTATTCCTTTTGTGTTAGAATGTGATGCATTAGGGGAAGGAGTAGGGGTTGTTTTGATGCAAAAGGGGCATCCCATAGCCTTTGAGAGCTGAAAACTTAATGAAGTAGAGCATAGATTCTCTTGCTACGCCCTTAACCTATTGCTTGTATTAGGATATGAGTAGCCGACTTGTGGCTTACCATATCATTTTATTATATCATTTATACTTTCTCATGCTTAGTAGGTCAGCCTTGGTGTTGGCCATAACATATGAATAGTATATATAGGGGATTTTAGGTAGTAGTTCATCATCATTTGGAGCATTTGAGTCTTATTGTATGGTTTGGAGGTTGCCCCCTCGAAGTGGCGAAGCTATTCTAATTGCATATTGAGATCATTATTATGGAATATTATGTTATTTGGTGTTATATTTCTTCTCATGATCTGAATTATACAAGTAATTTCATTACAAGTGGTATCAGAGATGCGATCTAGGCCAAAATTAGGGCAAAAACCCTAATTTTTTTGTTTCCGCCATATATTGCGAACCAAAGCAATTGGTGGGAGATATTTTTACCAGAGTTGTAAAACATTTCAAGTAAGGTTCCCTAAAATTTTTAGACTTTTTTAAATTTATTTTTCAAAAGTTATTACAAATTTAGATTTTTTCATAAAATCGCTCCCTAGGGTGCAAATTGTGGAATTTTTTCAAATTCGTTACATTTTCGGAAAGAAAAAAAAATTATTTGGGGTTTGTTCTTTAAGTTTTTTTATATTTGGCTGAATTTGTATTGAAATACGAAACCCTAAAATTTTACTGTGATCCCTACATCCTACTATTTTGGGGCATCATGGCGGGGCCTTCCACAAGAGGAAAAAAGAATCCCATCACTCTAGGGTAAAACACCAGAAAAGGATGAGATAGTAGTTGAGGAGTTAGAGATAGAAGATATAACTACAGATTCCTCAGGGTTAGGGTTTACTTTGACAGACCACAAAGTAAGCCAACTTGAGTTTAACCTGAGAGACCTCGAATCTCGGGTGGCCAGCAAAGAAGATGTGGATAGGATTGGAAAAATATGGAGGATTTCATGCAAAACTTCAGTACGTATATGATGGGTAATCATACTTATGTCAATCAAGGTGGATCCTTAGGTCAACATAATAGACACATGAGCCAGAGTGGATCTTCGAGTGTGCACAATCCAAATACGAGCACTCTGCAGGCCCGTACTATGTTTCCAAAAGTGGAGATGCGTAAGTTTGATGGAAAGGATCCACTCAATTGGATCAACCAAATGGAGAATTTTTTTGAACTACATCAGATTCCACCAGGACAAAAGGTGACCATGGCAGCTTTGTATCTCAAACCTAACCAATTCGTCTGGTATCGATGGTTATGTGCTCAAAGGTAGAAGAGTGGTCTCAATGTTACATGGACAATGTTCACTGAAGAGTTGCAATTACACTATAGTTCTAGTGTGTCAGATAATTACTTCAGCCAATTAGCAAAATTGAGACAGATAGGATCTGTTAAGGATTACATTCATCACTTCCAAAACCTTTCTCTACGGGTGGAAAATATTACTGAAGAGAATCTGAATGACCTATTTCTCAGGGGTCTTAAGGATCACATTGAGCATGAGGTGCATATGTTTAATCCTCATAAGGTTTCTGATTCGATGATTATGGCAAGAAGGGCAGAGGAGAAATTTGTTTCAAGTAGGAGACAACATTTCACTTATACCAGAGATCGCAACACCTTGGCCCCAACACTCCCTCGACCAGTTAGATTGACACCTCAACAAATTGAAGAAAAAAGAGAAAAAGGTTTATGTTTTAACTGTGATAGTAAATTTGGACCAGGACATAAATGTGTTGAAAAGAAGTTGTTCTACATTGATGGGCCTAGTGAAGATGAAGAGAAGGATGAAGATTCAGAGTCAGAGGTCTTGGTTGAGCCAGAGGAGGAGTCAGGAGATCCTCAGCCAACAATCTCATGCCATGAAATTTCAGGTATTAGCACCCCCCAAACCCTAAAGGTGGTTGGATTCCTAAAAAAATAGAGGGTCACAGTGTTGATTGATTTAGGAAGTACTCACAACTTTATCAATCATAAGTTAGCAGTGTGCCTAAACTGCTTCATTTATCCAGCTCCTGAATGTCAAGTAATGATTGCTGATGGAGGTACTGTTACTTGTTCTAGAAAATGGACATAAATGCCATAAGCATTAAGCTTGCCATGGGAGATTACATACTAAATAGTCCCATGTATGCCATTTCTATGGGAGGAGCAGACATTGTGTTAGGGGTTCAATGGCTTACCACTTTGGGAACCATTGAGATGAACTTCCAAGACTTGTTCATGCGATTTCACTCTGAAGGAAGGACTTTTGAGCTAAGAGGCTTAAGAGAAAAGTCTCCACAAATAGTAAGTTCTCATCAGATGCACAAAATGCTAAAAAAGGGTGCAGAGGGATTTGTGGCACAACTATTTTCATTGGAGGCTCATCATTCTAAGGACATTATACCATCAGATATGCAAGCAGTGTTGGATGCACACTCTGTTTTATTTGAAAATATACCAAAGGGCTTACCTCCAAAGAGAGATCATGATCATGCTATTCAGTTATTACCAGGAAGTTCAACCGCCTAACATCAGACCTTATAGGTACCCATATGTGCAAAAGAGTGAAATTGAAAAGATTGTACAAGAGATGTTGGAAGCAGGAATTATCCGTCATAGTCAGAGTGCTTATTCTTCTCCAGTAGTGATGGTATGGAAGAAAGATGACATGTGGCGCATGTGTCCTGATTATAGGGAACTTAATAAGTACACAATCAAAGATAAGTTTCCTATTCCTGTAATTGATGATTTGCTTGATGAGTTGCATGGTGCTATTTATTTTACAAAGCTTGATCTTCATTCGGGATACCACCAAATCAGAATCAAGGATGAGGATGTTCATAAAACTACCTTTCGGACACATGAAGGCCATTATGAATTCCTGGTAATGCCTTTTGGACTCACAAATGCACCTTCTACATTTCAAAGTTTGATGAATTCTATTTTTAAGTCATTCCTGCGGAAGTTTGTCTTAGTGTTTTTTGATGATATATTAATTTATAGCAAAACATGGGAGGAACATTTGCATCATGTAAATAAGGTTTTGGAAACCCTTGAGCAACATCAACTTTATGCAAAGCCCTCTAAGTGTTCTTTTGGACTCAAGGAGGTTGAATATTTGGGTCACATTGTCTCTCATGAAGGGGTTAAAGTGGATCCTAATAAGATCAAAGCCATGATGGAGTGGAAGGTTCCAAAAACCCTAAAGAATCTACGAGGATTTTTGGGGCTTACAGGTTATTACCGAAGATTCGTAAGGCATTATGGAAGCATATCTGCACCTCTCACAGCTTTATTAAAGGACTCCTTCCATTGGAGTGAGGATGCAACCAAAGCATTTGAGCAACTAAAGGAGGCCATGTGCACCACTCCAATCTTGGCTACTCCAGATTTTTCCAAAACATTCATTGTTGAATGTGATGCATCAGGGGTGGGTATGGGGGCAGTTCTCATGCAAGAAGGCCATCCTATTGCCTTTTTGAGCCATCAATTCAAAGGTAAGAATATTTCCAAGCCGACTTATGAGAAGGAAATGCTAGCCATACTTCATGCAGTAAAGCAATGGAGACCATATCTCATAGGAAGACACTTTAAAGTGAAGACAGATCATGATAGTCTGAAATACTTCTTGGAGCAGCGTTTATCATCTGAAGAACAACAAAAATGGGTCTCCAAGATGTTGGGATATGATTTTGAGATTATCTATAAGAAAGGGAAGGAGAATGTAGTTGCGGATGCTCTGTCACGGAAAGATGAATCAACTGCAGCCTTGTTATGTGCCATATCCATATTACAGGAAGATTGGATAGATGAGGCAAGGTCCGAATGGAGAAATGACCCAACCACACAAAACCTCATTCATCATCTCCAGAATGATCCAAGCATGTCTGAAAAATTTGTATTGAAAGGGGATGCTTTATGGTATAAAGATAGATTATACCTATGTAAGAACTCCACTCTTAAAAATAGGATTCTATCTGAGCTTCACTCTTCTCCAGTAGGGGGGGCACTCTGGATTCTTGAAGACTTATCATCGAGTCAAACAAGATTTCTTTTGGGAAGGTCTCAAAGGGGATGTCCAAAAATTTGTGGCAGAATGCATGGTTTGTCAGCAAAATAAGGGTGAAACAGTTCGATCCCCAGGTCTTCTACAACCTCTATATCTATTCCTAGCCAGCGGTGGGAAGAGGTTTCCATGGACTTTATCACAGGATTGCCTAAATCTGAAGGAAAAAATGTCATCATGGTTGTGGTGGATAGACTCACCAAATATGCTCATTTTTGTGCCTTGGCACACCCATTTGCTGCAAGCACGGTAGCAACAACCTTCATGGACACAGTTCAGAAGCTTCATGGAACACCGAAGATTATAGTAAGTGATCGAGACCCTATATTTACTAGTAATTTTTGGACTGATTTATTCTCATGTTTGGGTACTCAGTTAGCTCGTAGCTCTTCTTATCATCCCCAGTCTGATGGGCAAACAAAAGTTGTAAATAAGTGTTTGGAGGGATATCTCGTTGCTTTACATCAGATAAACAAGCAAGATGGGTCCAATGGTTGCCACTTGCAGAATGGTGGTATAACACTTCCTTCCATACTTCATCTAAAATGTCTCCTTTTTTGGCACTCTATGGGTACCATCCACCATCCATCACATCATCATTGAGAGGAAAACCATGGGTTAGAGCAGTAGAAGAACACATTCAGTATCAACAAGAGGTCCTCTCTAGTCTCAAGGAGAACTTGGTCATGGCACAAAACCGCATGAAGCAACAGGCTGATCAACATCGCACAGAAAGGCATTTTGAAGTCGGTGATTGGGTTTTTGTGCGGTTACAACCATATAAGCAAATGCCTATGAAACAACAACAAAATGATAACAAACTTTCACCAAAGTATTATGGCCCCTATCAAGTATTGCAGAAGATTGGTACTGTAGCATACAAATTAGAACTTCCACAATCAACCAAAATACATCCAGTCTTTCATGTTTCTTGCCTGAAGAAAGTAATTGGACAGAGAGTATCAGCCCAAACAGTGTTACCTGAGCTCGATGAGGAGGGGAGAGTCATCTTGGAACCTGAATGCATCCTTCAAACACGCACTAAAAGATTGAGGACACGGGTTATTACTGAGTACCTGATCAAGTGGAAGAATATGGACAATGAAGATGCAACATGGGAAGATATGACATTCCTGCAGCAACACCCAGAGCTTCTCAACATTGGGGACAATGTTGCTTTGAAGGGGAAGGGCATGCTACGCCCTTAACCTATTGCTTGTATTAGGATATGAGTAGCCGACTTGTGGCTTACCATATCATTTTATTATATCATTTATACTTTCTCATGCTTAGTAGGTCGGCCTTGGTGTTGGCCATAACATATGAATAGTATATATAGGGGATTTTAGGTAGTAGTTCATCATCATTTGGAGCATTTGAGTCTTATTGTATGGTTTGGAGGTTGCCCCCTTGAAGTGGCGAAGCTATTCTAATTGCATATTGAGATCATTATTCTGGAATATTGTGTTATTTGGTGTTATATTTCTGCTCATGATCTGAATTATACAAGTAATTTCATTACATCTCTATTTATGACCAAAGGATGTTGGCTATCATGCATGCATTGGCAAATTTCGGCAATATTTGGTTTGTGGCACGTTTATGGTCAAAACAAATGCATTAGGGGAAGGAGTAGGGGTTGTTTTGATGCAAAAGGGGCATCCCATAGCCATAGCCTTTGAGAGCCGGAAACTTAATGAAGTAGAGCATGGATTCTCTATTTATGACAGAAGGATGTTGGCTATCATGCATGCATTGGCAAAATTCCGGCAATATTTGGTTTGTGACATGTTTGTGGTCAAAACAAATCACAATAGTTTGAAGGTCTTTCTTGGCCAGAAGGACATCAATGATAGGCAACAAAAGTGGGCGAGTAAGCTCCAAGCTTATAATTTTGACATACAATATGTTAAAGAAAAGAATAACGTTGTTGCAACTGCTTTATCTATAAAACCTTTTCAATGCTCTATATCTGAAATCTCTGTTGATTGGAAAGTTTTAATAATTACAGAGTATGTAAAGAATGGTTACACTAATGACATCCTTGAGGGCAAAATACAAGATAATAGGTACAGGGTGGTTGATGATCTTATCCTCTACAAGAATAAAATCTATTTGGTACCTAAATCTAAGGTAAAAAGCAAAATCTTAAGGGCTGCCCATGATACACTATTGGCTGGTCATCCAAGGTTTTTTAAGACCTACAAGCAGATCAAGGACAAATTCTTTTGGAAAGGACTCAAGAAAGAGGTCCTCTAATACATCAAAGAGTGTATTATGTGCCCAACAAAACAAGGCGGAGCATGCTTTTCCAGCGGGTTTGTTGCAGCCCTTACCTATTCTGAACCAAAAACGGGAAAGTATATCAATGGATTTCATCATAGGTCTTCCCAATGTTCAAGGTAAGAATTGTATTTTTGCAGTGGTTGATAGACTCACTAAATATGCTCATTTCTTTGCTATTTGTAGCTAGTTTAAGGCTCCACAGGTTGCTGATTTATTTTTCAGAGAGGTGTTTAGGCTACATGGATTGCCTAAAAATATTGTGTGACAAAGATAGCAGGTTCCTTAGTTTGTTTTGGCAGGAGCTCTTCCGCTTGATAGGAACAAAGTTAACTCCAAGTACTAGTTAACATCACATGTCCATAGGTATGACATTGCTCCAATACCATTCAATACCACTCTTCTCATGTCCATAGGTATGACACCTTTCAGAGCTTTGCATGGTTATGATGCTCTTTCCTTTGTGGATTTGGTATTTGCAGATAGTAGAGTGTTGGGGGAAAGAGACTTGGTTGCACAGAGCCAAGATATATTAAGAATGCTCAAAGAGATTATCCAACATCCACAAAACCAACCAAATTTTTATGCGGACCAACACTTGCATCGAGAGGACTTTTGAGGATGTTGACATGGTTTTCTTGAGGTTGCAGCCCGATAAACAATCTTCTCTAAAGAAGAGTGGAGCTGAAAAGTTCAAACCTCATTCCTATGGACTATACATGATCAAGTAGAGGATAGGAGAGGTTGCTTATGAATTGGGTTTACCAGAGCAAAATAAGATACATAATGTTTTCCATGTCTCATGCCTGAAAAAGTCTTTGGGACAACATATTGTTCCTTCCATTGAATTGCCTCATTTGGATGATGAAGGAAAACTTGTTTTGGTTCTTGAAGTAATTATGGATTTCAAGGAAAAGAAGTTAAGGAACAAGGTTATCACTGAGTATCTGGTATGTTGGAAGGATTTACCTGCAGAGGATGCTACTTAGGAGGGTGTTGAAATTCTTAAGCATTTTCTGCTTACAGCTTGCAATTGCTTGAGGGCAAGCAATTCCGGGAAGGGCGGATTGTAATGTCCCCTTATCAGAATTAATTAATTTTGAATGCCTAAAGCCTATTTTTATTATTTTCCGTAGGCTAAGAGGAAATTAAAAGAGGAAAATAAATTAATATAAGTGGTTCAAGGATATTTTGATATTTTAATTGGAGAAAGGACACTCAAATTATATTTTAATCCAAAAAGTATAAATAGAATAAATTAATAATAAAAGGGATGACTTCTTATTATTGGGTGCCAAAGTTAGATTATTAATTAAATAAAGAAGGGGGTGCCAAAGTTAGAGAGGGCTAGTATGAGTATTAAGGTTCTAACTTTAGGATGGAAGGTGGATAAGGTGCCTTTTTAAAATTGTTTTATCCTATTCTTAGGATGGGGCGCCAACATGGGGGAGAAATTATATTATTTTTAATTGTTTAAACCAATGTTTTAAAAATTGGAACTGGACTTAGAACCGGTCGAGGGTTGTATATTTGAAAGATTAAAAACCATGATTCCAACAATTACACACAAAATATGCAAAGTTTGCTCATGTATATACTATATAACAAAAAAGAAAGGTGTTTATAGCAAAATGATAGTAAATTAGGGTTTAGATCAACTTAAAGCTTTACTTTTAGTTAAAAAATTGTTTTTTAAATGCAAAATCAGTGCCATATTATAGTGCTTTTTTCGGCTCGGCCGGTTAGAGCAGAACCGGGACCGGTTTGGTACCAAACCGATCCATTGGTCTGGTTTTATTACCGGTTTGCCCCCAAAAACATTGAACCGGTCGAATTGGCCGGTTCCGGTTCCGGTTTGACCGGTTTTTAAAAACACTGGTTTAAACATCATGTATGTAAATTCTAAAAGGGGGGTGCCCACTTTGGAGAGTGATTGGAAGTTATAAAGGCAGATTTAGGGTTTATTGTACATACATTTTGGAAATATATCAACTGCATATTTTTCTGCAAGTAACTTTTGCTTCTGCATCAACAATGGAGGACGAAATCCCCCATTTGCACATGGATTTGATGACGGAATCCCTCACATCTCAGTTTGGTGACACCATTCAGGGGTTGCAATGGTCATTCAGGGTACATGTGTTCATCTAGTCAGCTCCAAAATACTTGTATTCAGGCACTAGTATTCTTTGTGTAATTGGTTCAAAATCAATAAATAAAAGTCTGTTTTGGCCCATTGTGGTTTGCTGTTTTTTGTTTAAAAAACAGATTATCGCTGCTGTCATAAAAGTCAATTTTATATACTGTTGTCCTAAGGTTTTGACAGAAATATTCAGATTTATCTTAAATGTTTTCAGGTATATTACAACTTGCTAGTCTAGACTCTCTAGACTCTCCACATATACCTAGTTTTCTTTAAAAAAATTGCTTGGGTGGACGTGGACGTGGGTACGCGAGTCTGCACAGAGACTTGCCGAGTCTCAACTTGCTGGTCTATACATTAGTTGTAATGCCTTGTCTTTCCCTATTGTAATTGCATGTACTTTTTGAGTCCCATGGACATTTTTGGTCATCTATGGATATTTATATCATTTCTTTCTTTCATTCCTGCATATTCACATGGAGAGCCCATATGGCTAGCATGCAATCCAATGACACCTAGGCACTTTAGGGAATATGATGCACATGAATTCCTAAATAGTCTTCAAGGTAGGGACAATGGTATGGCCATCACAAGACTTATTGTGGAAAAGTGATAATTATTATTGCATCCTTTTGGGAATTCGGTTCACTAATTCATGGCTCCGACGAACTCCTCTATGCCTTGCCTACCCAATAATATTTGGGGTGCCATCATTGCCTACTAAGGTGCATTAGTCTGTGTACAAGTGCCTTTATTTTAAATAAAGGAACCAAAGTTGCAGAATACAACACCTTCAATGCTAGGACATGTGTATCCACGTGCGGATATGGATACGGCGTGGCTCGGATGTCTTACCCAGTCATATCCAAATACGAACTCGTAACTGGGGCATACCAGATAAATTTGGATATGGTATGCAGGCCAACCATAGCCCTGTTGATTTAAAAGTTAAAAATAATTAACAAAAAATCCCCTTTAAAAGGCTAAAAAGATGCTAAAAACTGCAAATAACTTTCTATATTGCATTTTAGCAGCAACAATTGAGGACACGGAGGTGAGAGTGTTGATTCACTCTTTTAATTCAATCTTTCACATGTGCTCTGCTTAATCTCCAATTGTTTTGATACGTTTCCTTTGGCCTATTCTACTTTTTTTTCATTTTGTCTATTTTCCGTTTGCGTACACAACGTGCATTTTTTTTAATCCATTGAATACCCAACTTCCTACCTTTACCATGGGCTCAAAACATGTAATTTGTAATTTTAATCTGATGTATACATTTTGATTTTTTTATACTTTAAAATGGATAATTACTATTCATATATATATATATCCAACCGTATCCATAATAAGGGGCATTAAAAACTAGCCATATATGTATCTTAAAAACTAGTTGTATCTGTATCTGACACTGTATCTACATCCATGCAACTTTGAGAGGAACACATCTGGAAGCTCCTTAACCACAAGAGAAAAAGTAGGTATAGATCACAAACATTGGTCATGGGGGACAACACTTGTGTTTCATCAAAGAGGGCATTATCAACATAGAGTTTGCACATCATTCTAGACCAAAATTCAAAGGCATATGTGTTCATGCAATCATTCCAGAAATGCTGGTTTATCATAAATAAAATGAGAATTATAATATGAAATATAACAGTAATGAGTTTATATATATATCATAGTGTATTGCTCTTTGTCACTGATGTAGATGTGGATTTCTCTTGAAATAGATGAATAATTCCCCAAATTCCAGGGATTTCCTCCTTAGTCATGCCCTCCTGCAACAAAAATGCCCTAGCTGTATCGCTACAATATGTAAAACCCACTTAGAAATAAATTTTCAATATTTTTGTATTTGTACAGCTTCATACCACGCGAAAAAATGTGCAATAGTTAGGGGCTAAGTTGGGCTATTTGCTAGTGAAAATTTGAAAATTCACTGTATATAAGGATGGGGTAAAAAATTTGTTGAGTTTAACATTTGTCATTGGATTTAATTTTCATCCTCCCAGGTGTGGCTCTAGTTTTCATCCTGCTCTGGATTTTTCTTATGCTCCGAACTAGAATCCTACTATAGTTCCAAGCTTTCAGGAAACCCTACAAAAACCTGGAACTGACACTGAACAGAAATCTGAAACTGAATCTGCTTGAAAATCTAAGAATGAAATTTCTGGTCACTACTGTTTAAGATCTTAAATTTGAAAATGATGAGCTATATAACTGATTCTGAAACTGTTGGCAACAATATCTGAAAATTGAAATCTTTAACTGCTTGAAAATATACATGAAAACTGCTTCAATAGCTAAAGTGAATTCTTTGACCTTTTCAAAACTATATCATAAAACAAAAGTTAATAAAACTGAAATTATTTTAGCATTACACAAGAAGGAACAAATTTCCTAAGAAGGTATGGATGCAATTGCAGACTCAAGCCTAAATATCCAATGCAGTATGAGTGCTGCCATTGGCTCAAAACACAGTTCTAGTAGGAGCTGTGCACAACTTCCATAAAAAAATGACAGTTTGAGGCCTTTAGGTCCTATATATAATTACTTACCCCATCATGATTTGTTCACTTGATTGATCCGAGAACAGCTGCACCGGTCTGCGTTCTTCTAAGGACCTCGTGCACCCCTCGCACTCTGCAGACTCTGTGCAGCTTGCACACCTCTGCGGTTTTTGTGGACTCTATACACCCTTGTGTGCCTGCGCACAGTTAAAAGGCATATGACACAATAGTTGGACTCTACACACAACTCAGCTGCCACATGGACACTCAGGGTCATGTCATGCCATGCCAGGTGACACTTCTAGGGCTCATGCCATGTCAACCCACATGTCAGTGTACTGCACATCTGGGAGAATAATTGTCCCACCTACAAGAAGGCAAACCGTCATCTGTTGTAGAAGTTAAACTATTTTGTAACTGTTCTCTCTTGTAATTGCTTTCTTGTATTGACATTTTGTATGCTATTCAACCTCAAGGGGGTAACAATCATTGAAGGGTCATATATTCACATTCGAGTCTAGGAAAATCAGTAAGGAATTGTTTTCCCTTTCTGATCACAGGAATCTTCATTCTTAGCCTTATTGCACATTGCATACATATGTACCATACCCTATTCTTTCTTAGTGAATAAAAGTAGAACCATCTTTGAAGAACCACAAGGCCTTCCCACACATTGCATGATAAAGCAACAAATTGATTTGGTTCTCGGACCCCCTCTTTGAAATTATCCACTATATTCACAGGTCCATTTGGGAGAATGTTGGAGTCTGATGCCAGATCCGAGAACTTCTTGACCAAGGCAAGACCAAGCCAAGCTCTTCTCATTGTGGCAACTTGATAGCCCTCACACCAAAGAAGGATGGCTCATGGCACCAAAGAAGAATTGACGGCCATTGGCATGCATTGACGACCCTATGGACAAACTCTGAGGTATGCAATACTTCACTAGATCAACTTGAAATCAAGTTACCATCAGGTACGAGTCCTACCTGAAGATGTTTAGAAGACATTTTAAAAGAATGGAGGGAATGGTTGGTTATTCCCTTGTACTTGACCAATGTGCCAACAACATTCATGTGCTTGATGAACGATGTACTCAGGCCCTTCATTGACTCCTTCGTCATCATCAACTTAAAGGACATGCTCATCTTCATCAAGAATTTGGAGTAGCATGCGGGCACATGTCGAGCGACTTAGACACACTATGTTAGCACAAGTTGCAGGTCAACTTAAGCAATTGTACATTCGGTGTCATGCAAAGTAGTATCCGGGCTACATCATTGACCACACGGGCATCCATGTAGATCTAGAAAAGGTCAAAGTGATCCAAGTTTGGACATTTGTGCAACGACGCACATTCAAGAAGCTCAAGCAGTGCTCATCTTGTCAATGCCTGATATTGTCTACCTCTTGAGATTGAGACCAACGCAGCTAACTATGTACTTGGCTTAGTACTCGTCCAACATGGATATTGGGTTGCTTATTACTTAACATTCAACGGCACGGTTTAAAGCTACTCCACCTATGAAAAATAGTTGTACACCATCATTCAAGCAATCAAGCTATAGCACCACTATATATTCAACAAGGACAAAATTATTCACTCAAATCACAAGCTGGTTTAGTTACTGCATACATAGAGGAAGATGGAGAACATGAGAAAAATGACATACCTGCAACATTTCCATCTAGCGATCAAGCACAAGAAGGGAAGAGACAACAAGGTAGCATATTGCCTCATCCGTCCTCCTGTCCAGGTGCTCATCATAGTACTTGACACTTGTGGCCACAACTTCTTAATTGGGTATCTCTCTACTTAGCAAAACTTGATTTTGCACAGGTCTATACTGCCCTTGTGCAAGTTGAATAGGTTGCCAATTTCCACATATTTGATAAGCTTCACTACAAGCTTGACAATCTTTGTGTTCCCAACGACACACCTCGTCAAAGACTCATTTGGGGGGCACACTACACCAAGAAAGCAGGACACTTTGGCATTACCAAGGCATTGACAATGCTACAACAACGCTTGTATAGGCATCACGCGTGCAAAAATGTCAAGTGCTACATCAGTCCTACATTCCTTGTTGCATCGCTAGGCGTAAGAATAGGAAGTTAGGTCTATACTAACTTTGACTGTTCCATCCAGGCCTTGGAAATTCATTAGCATGGATTTCATGTTTGGACTACCTATGACAAAGCACTGGAATGAATGTGTTCATTGTAAATGATACATTTTCAAAGATGGCTATCTTGGTTGCTTGCAAAAAGAGCATCACCGCACAAGATGCAACAAGCTCATTCTTCAATCATGTTTGGGTTCACTTTGGGACACCTTCATCAATCATGCTTGGTCGCACCCTGAGGTTTGTCAGCGATTTTTAGCATGCCTTGTGGGAGATGTTGGTACGCAATTGGATAGGTCTACAACATTTCATCCTCATAGAGATGGGCAAACCAAAGTTTTCAATCACCTACTTGTTCATTTTTGCTTATGTACAATAGTGTACATCAATGCACGTAGGGTGACAATTTTCTCTAACATTCAACATGCCTACAATACAAGTCTTCACAGTTCTATGGGACATTGTTTCAAACTTGTCTTGGGTTCCAGCCAACAACACCTCTATACATATCCTACGATGTGCCTTCCAACACAGAGTAGTGCATACTTGAAAAAGAAGTGGACAAAGCACAAAAGTTTATGGAACACATCCAACACATTCATCCATAGGTTCAATAGATACTCTGGCGCCAACAACGAAGGAACAAAGAGCGCTGCAACGTGTATCTGCAGATAATATTGCAAATCATGCTGTGCAAAGGTGAAAAGCGTGCCTTAAGGGGTTTTAAAAGATGCAACCAAACCTTATTAATTTTGATTTTAGAAAGAGTTCTTCGGTAATTTTGAAATAAGTAAAATTAATGATTTTATATTTTTTAATAAATTTTGACATTAATTAAAAATATTTATTAATTTAGATGTGTTATTAGATATCTTGTTAATTAAAAATTAAGTTTATTGTGACATAGGTTAGGGGTGTTAGCACGTCTTTATTTCCTCGCCTTATTCCTAGCTTGAATTGATCAATTTGAGAGCATAGCTTGTTAAGTGTAGGTTGACCTACAGTCATTTGTTCGATAACAGGTTTAAACAGTTTATTAAGGTGCCATTTCTCATTGTTTAACAAGCATATGTATCATATATGGCCTATTTCTTATTCCATGATGATGTCCTAAATTTCATGTTTCTGTGGGTTTTCTGGAAGGTATTAGGTTTACATTTTGGCATCACAAGGTAGCTTAATGTGCGCACAGGATATCTCAAGTTAAATAAAGGCTTAATATATAGCATTGAAGAGCTCTTGCAATGCACATTGCAATGAAATACACTCATTCTTGTCAAGATTATTTTGCTGTTGCAATAATGCCAATGATTTTTCCTTGTGTTCTCCATTCAGGTGGACTCTCGGTTCACACCTCACTAACAATGTATGTCTTCAGAAATTCTCCTTATAATCCAGTTTTTTGTCTTCTTCCATTCGTTTCATTTACTTTGGAAGTATCTGCTTAGCCACCTATATCAGATAGTCATTTCTTTTTCATGGCTATAATTCTTAATTGGATCTGATCAATCTCCTTAATAGTGAAATAGTAGTTTTGGGCACTTAATAAAGAAATCTTCAAGTAGTAACTCACAAGCTGTACTGCAGCTAACACAATTCATTGACATGAAATAACTTTGTGGATAATTGTCTTGAGGCATCCACAGTACATAATTAAGAAAAATATTTCTGAAGATCTGTGATACATTTTTTCAATTCGCAACATTCACATGACCCTACGTGATCTGTCATCAGGGTGTAGATTTATGGGGAAGACCTGCGATACATTTTTTGTAATTTTTAATCATCAACATTATGAATCACCCTACACGATCCATTGTTAGGATGTAGATGTAAAATCTGACGATTGATCGCGTAGGGTGATATGAAACGTCAATGATTAAACAAATGTGTCACAGGTATTCTCCATTAGGCATTTGTCTGATTTCTTAACTTTTTGGTTGATTGGTAGTTTATCCTACTGGCGATTGGTAGTTTGTATTGTTGTCGATCAGAAGAGAAGAACTCTATATCCACTTGGAAATACACTGTACTGAAAGCCTAATAGAAACATTGTGGCAATTGGCAATATGCATGATGTTCAGAAAAGTTATTGTTAATGACTGAAAATAAATAACCGTGTGGTTGCCTAATTGACCGTTGGAATACAGAACACAATACAGTTTTAGAGTGCTTCATGTATAATGCTCTAGGCAGATTCCAGGATCACTAGCACAACCTTACCATTCAACAACTGATGTGCTAAGTCTTTCTAACTTGTTTAATGTGTAATTGACGGTGTATCACTTAAAAGGACACATAATTTATAATGAATGAGAGGATTTTGTCATATGAGGGGGAACATAATCTTTGGGCTTAGTTTTGGAAGTGTAAATAGACATAAGGCCATTGTTTTCAATTGAAGAGATTGGGGTCAAGAGTTCAGGTGCTTGGAGTGAGATAATAATACCTTCATTCTAATTAATGCAATAAGGGGTTTTTACGTAAATTAGTGGTCAATTGTGCAATTGTGTATATGTGGACACGTGTCTGGTTTTAATGTTCATTTTCTGACATGGTACAAAAAACATTTTTGTAATTTAAGATGGTCCACAAATCAATTAGGGTAAAGCAAAGAACCGCACACCCATAACTAAAAATGCTTACCTAAGATAGAAGCATAGCCCTTTTATTAATAGTTACTATATTCTAAAGCCTTCTTTGATTAGCGAGGGTATGATATACATAGACTTTAAAGCAAAAGACAATTTGAATATAGGATCAAAATTGACAGGTCTAAGGCCAGCTTCTGTGGATAATCCCATACATTTGGTCTTTAGACACTGAGACCAGAGTCTGTACTACTATAAATATCAGCTTTTCAAATTTGCTTGCCATAGGATCCATGGAATTCTTCATTTCTTTATCATTGTATCGACTTGGTCCTGATGTTGATTTTGAGTAGGTTTCATACATACTCTGTCGAACTCATATTCTCTGAAAGAGACTCCCATAATTGCATGGAACTTACTAAGATTCTATAGGTATAGGTCTCAGACCTGTTAGCGGATAGGCATGATATGCGATATATATATATAATATATATATAAGCTTTAAAGCAAAATAAATTTGAATTAAGGATCAAAATAGACAGGTCTGTGACCAGTTGCCACGGATAATCCTATCCTTTTGGTCTTCATGCACCAAGGCTAAAGCTCCCTCCACAATAAATATCAAATTTTGAAATTCCTTAGCCATA
The DNA here is from genome assembly GCA_019776745.2 of Taxus chinensis. NCBI lineage: Eukaryota > Viridiplantae > Streptophyta > Pinopsida > Cupressales > Taxaceae > Taxus > Taxus chinensis. The sequence continues at coordinate 723,673,789 of CM034149.1, read as the reverse complement.
ATAACCATGGACTTCTTCATTTCCTAAAGCTGCTTGATCTGTGACTTGTTACTCTTCATCACGGTCTCAACTTGGTCCTGATGTTGTTTTTGAGTATGTTTCAAAATTCGTACATATCTGTTGAATTTAGATTCATTGGGAAGAGCCTCTTATTATTACATGGAACTTATTAAGCTTGAGTTCATTGTGATACATCTTTCCATTCATCTTCACTACAAAGTCTTTTACAATTTGAGCTATTGCTCTATAGATACAGTTCTGGGACCTGGTATAGATTGGGTCTGGATAGCGAGTATCCATTTTTATCGAGGGGCCTTTTGCTCTCCGCTCCCCACTGCTTTATCTCAGACTTTTCCCTTTTTCTACAGTGAATTTACTTATTCCATCACATGTGGAATTTCAATTCTCTTCTACAAGCCCATCCTACAATGTTGCTTGAACATGTTACTCCAACGCTTCAGCCTACGTTGCCAAGATATGGATACTGGTGCGCGGATACGTCAATTTTAAAAAACCCTTGGGTATGATACATCTTGGATACTTCCGTACACACACACACACACACACACACACACACACACATTTTACTCATTTTTTAGTCCATAAAAAACTGAAATAGTAATACAAAACTTGAATCAATGTTCAATACATTCAATATACTTACTTAGACTTTACATTTTCATTGATCATGAGGCTGCCATACATATGATATACGTATATCATGTCAACATGAATACAGACAAAACTTGAAAAGTTGAAAATATACTAGGATCAATGTTCAAAATTTCAAAACATACAATATACCAAAGATTTTACATTTCATTGATCATGTGGCTGACATACATATGATATAGGAATATCATGTCAACATGAATACAAACAAATCTAGAATATATCATCTAGATTTTCCTCAAAATCAAGTTCTTGCGTGCCACTTGCGCTAGCTCCACTCTCCACTCCTTACGAACTCCCTTGAATGTCATCTTCGCCATCAAATAATGAAAGTTCGGCAAGCGTGGCTGTGGAGGCATCCAAGTCTGTGGTCTCTGGAAGAAGGTCCCAAAGTTTGTGAGGCCCTTTAGCATAGTCCTCAAAATTGTGTGACAAGAGGCGCAAATTGGAATGCACATATACCAAATCCTCAGCTTTTTTAGATGTCAACTTGTTTCATTTAGCTGAAATATCCCCTAAATGGGACACTTCGACCCTTTAATGGATTCTAGGTAATACCACACTCATGCTCAAATTAATAAAAGATACACAGGCTTTAGTACAACAGATCAGAACCTTCAGTGTTGAAAAGTGACTCAAAATATCATGAGAACCAACTCAGCTAGCAAGTAATTTGATGATTTCTTATTCCAAGGTAGTAAGAATATAATAGCAAGCCCTATGAATGAATCCCAACTGATGTAGATTATTTCCTAATAATGGCGACTAAGTCTGATGATGAAAACTCAAATAAAATAATACCCAGCCATATCTATCCTTGCCATATCAACTCAGAATTTATTATAGAGAACAAATCTGAATTGTGAGTACATATATAAACTGTAACTGCACCCAGAAATCTGCAGATTTAAAGCATTGAAAAAGGTACCTTAAGCAGCGCCAAAAAATACTGAATGTAGGTGATTTAAAGTTCTGAGGTATTGATAAATAGAGGACAGTAGCAGGGGCCTCAAATATTACATATGCAATACCAATCAACCTCCCTATATGTCGCTCCACATATAGAAAATGTCATAACACAACTGCAATAATTCTTCAGTCCCTTTATAGCCCAAAAGCTCAATATCAACAACTAGAAAATACTGAAATTCCCTTGTAAGCTCAATAAGATTCCCTGTGTGAAAATCTCTCTTTTTTCTCAGAGGGTTTTCGTCCTCTAGAGTTTTTCAACAAGCGCAAAGCTTTAGACAAAAATCAGAGTTTGATAAAATGAGTAAGTGATATTCCTCTTCAAGTCGACCTCTCCCTTATATAGGAGAAATGGCCCCAAAGTAACCTCCCTAATCACCAATCATAATAAGTGATTATATCTAAACATAAGTCCCACTTTTAATGCCTAGGCTGGTCGCATTTTCCTCGTAGGGAGGATAAAATTTAGAAATGGGTCTTATACATCCAAAAGGGCCAATATTTATTCCCTAGGTAAGTCGCCATACTTCCTAGGAATGACAAAAACATAGTATTAGACTCCTTAAGCATTTTTTCTTGACATTATCACTTAATTTATAAGTGCATACTTAATTTAAGCCAAATAAATTAATATAAGTGCTTTTAATAATTTTATTTATTTTTTATAGGCACTTTATACTAATTTATTATGACTTAAGTCACCCTTATTTTTTTCCTTTGGCCGTCGGGTCAACAAAATGGGCCGAAGGTCTTCGATTTGGAAAAGGGGACATTACAGAGGCCCTTTAGTATAGTCCTCAAAATTGTGTGACAAGAGGCGCAAATTGGAATGCACATATACCAAATCCTCAGCTTTTTAAGATGTCAACTTGTTTCATTTAGCTGAGTGGATAAAGGTATAAGTACTCCAATTCCGCTATGCGGAAGAATTACTAGCCACCAATTACAATAACGTTAGAAAATTGAAATTCAAATTAGTTACATACTAAGAATGTGCAAAAAATAATCCTACTAATTTAATAAAATGTAAAATATTCAGTGATTATATATTTATAGATGTTATACTTGTGAAAGAACTTTTATAGCAATAGGACGTAAGTACTTGGCATCATGGCCATGTACACGCCACCATGTGGTTGGGGTCAAGCTGCTCTTGTTGAAAAGAGCCTCAATCGCTTGCATGTTACTTTCTGAAGCAACAAACATGTCCATTTCACTTCTGACCAGACTGGCTATGGATGGATCAGGAAAAAGTCTTTTGAATTCTGCCCTTGTTCCATTTCCAACTTCGGAGTTAGAGAATGGTGGTTGCCTGTTAGGTAGCCCAAGTACGTCAGAGCTATAATACTTTGGGTTCAATGCATAAGCAAGGAGATGTAATGGGGTGGTCATTTTATTCCACCTCATCATGACCACACTGTTGACCTCATTGTAGGTCTCTTTAGGATCTTGCTCTTTTGTTTGTATTACATCTCTGATACGTTCAAGCATAAAATCTATTCCATTATATATCTCTCCCATTCATGTAATGGGGTGGTCATTTTATTCCACCTCATCATGACCACACTGTTGACCTCATTGTAGGTCTCTTTAGGATCTTGCTCTTTTGTTTGTATTACATCTCTGATACGTTCAAGCATAAAATCTATTCCATTATATATCTCTCCCATTCATGTTTCATCAATAGTTACGAATCTAATCATGGAGAGAATGGGCTCTGTAAAACTCAACAAGTACTCAACCTTGGCCCACCAATCATCATCAAAGATCCATGCTTTTATACTTGAAGCTTTCTCTGTATTTGATTGCCTCCACACAGTCCAAACATTGCTGATCACCATACTGCTTAAAGCCTCCCTCAACTTCACAAGTCGTTTCAAAACGAGTGTGTGAGAGACAAATCTTGTTTCTGCAACCTTCAACAACTCTAACCTTGAGAATCTCCTGAATATGGATTGTGACATATGATGGTTTGTGATAAACATTTGAATGTCATTTGCCTCAGTGTAAATTTGCTCAATCCATGAGATTTTCCCAATCTTTTGGAGCATCAAATTAAGGGAGTGGACACCACAAAGGGTGCAAAAAATGTGCTCTATCTACCCTCCATGATCATTCTTGCTGCTTTACAGTTTTTAGCATTGTTCGTGATGACTTGGACAACATTTTGGAGGCCCATCGACTCAATTGCCTCTATCAAAATGTTGGCAATAAATTGTGCTTCTTTGACTTCCCCTTCATAGTCAATGGCTTTTAGGAACATTGCTCCTTTAGGGCATACTGCAACAACATTTATGAGGGGTCTATTTCTAGCATCTTTCCATCCATTTGAAATGATGGAAACCCCTGTATCCTTCCATGATTCTCTGATGTGAATGTGTTCCACTTCCTTTGGCAAAAGTGTGGTTCAAACCTTTACATAACTTGGGGATTTGTACCCTTGTGGAGCTTCATTGACAACCTTCACCATCTGATGCCAATATGGAGACTTCAATACATTAAAGGGCAGCCCACATGCATAAATGCATCGAGCAACAACCTCATCAAGAATCTCCCTCTTTTCAATATTTAATGCTTTTTCCAATTCTCCTTTTGGCCCTTTTTCGCGAGCTCTCTAGACTCTCTTCATCAAAAGGGGAATCAAGTGGTTGACTTTGAGTTTGGATGAAAGGACGAGTAATAGATCTAGGTGTGGTTGGTCGTGATGAAGGCCTTCTTTGCAATGGAATTGTTCAAGATCTATTTTTTTCATATTGTCTATCAACCTCCTCTTGCTCTCTCAGGTACTATGCCATTTTTTCATTTAATATTTTAGGGCACTTCTTTATCCCCACACCTCCAACCCCAATCAAATGGATTTTTAGTCTGCTATATGAGGATTTGTATTGAGTATGACAACCATGACATATCCAAATCTGACCCCCACAACCAACAAGGTTGTCTACTACTGTCACATGTCTCCAAAGAGGGGAGTTAGGATCATGTTTCATACGAACTGATGTGTTTTCAGAAGCTTCTTGGCCTTGTAGTCAAACTGAAGCAGAACTTGATGCCATCCTAATTTGTTTTTGATCACCAAGATCACCATAACAATGCGAGGTGAGAGCCTACACAGAGTTAGGATGTTTAAAAAATTAAAAACATTTTGCCTTAACATAAATAAATTAGTTATGTCATCCTAATTTGTTTTTCATCACCAAGATCACCATAAAGGCGTGAGGTGAGAGCATACACAGATTTAGGAAGCTAAAAAAATAAAAAAACAAATTTATTAACATTGAACAATGCATTTAAAAATGAAAAAAAGATTTTTACAATTATTAAATTAAAAAATCCTAAACCATGCCATCCTAATCTGTTTTTGATCACCAAGATCACTATAATGGTGTGAGCTGAGAGCATACATAGAGTTAGGATGTTTAAAAAATTAAAAACATTTTGCCTTCACATAAATAAATTAGTTATGTCATCTAATCTGTTTTTGATCACCAAGAACACCATAAAAGGCGTGAGGTGAGAGCATACACAGATTTAGGAAGCTAAAAAAAAACAGGTATATTAACATTGAACAATGCATTTAAAAATTAAAAAAATGTTTTTTACTAATTATTAAATGAAAAAACCTTAAACCATGCCATCCTAATATGTTTTTGATCACCAAGATCACCATAAAGGTGCGAGGTGAGAGCATACACAGATTTAGGATGTGTTTAAACTCTAAACTTTTTTAAAAAAATGCAACAAAATAAATAAAAGATACCGTAAAAAAATAAAATAAAAGGATGAATAAAAAAAAAATACCTGTGGCGTAGATCCTTGTTGCCTCCAAACAAATTCTACCTCCAAGGACCAAATGTGATGTCTACTCTTTTAGTTTTGAATGAACAATAAATTTAAAACAATCTCTTCCTCCCAAGTCTCAACAATTACTTCCTCTCCTCCTCCTTGCAATGGTGGACTCCAAACAAAACAAGCAACTATTGCCCCCAATCTCATCCTCCTTGCAAACCTCCTTCCCATCTTTACCTCCTCTAAGCTCTTCAATTCTTCTTTGGCTCTTTGCTCATACACTTGCAAAAACCAACAATGAATTGTTTGTGTGATTTCAAGTGAAGGAGTGAGTGCTTTTTATAGCTTTTTGAGGTGATTAGTGTTTAATATTTTATTCATTTAAATGTTAGGGTTCATTTTTTTGCATTGACTAAGTCAAAAAATTAAAAAAAATCTTTTAAATGCTTTAAAAGTAGGTTTTAGGCATGGGTTCGTAGTGGGTATGTGTGAGTTCGTCCCGGGTACGTCCAAACATACCCGGGGCATACCCTGGATGAACCAAAATGTACCCAGGGGCGTACCCTGGACAAACCCACACGTACCCTGTACGTATCCGAACCCATACCTTGATGTATCCATACCGGATATCTATCAGGCAGGGTATGGGGGGGTTTGGGATGTATCCTGGCAACGTAGGTTTCAGCTGTAGTCTTTTAGGTCTCTACCTTCAACAGATTTCGTTGATTCCTCCTTGCCTTTTTTCGGATCTATACCCCTTAATCTCCTTGCAGAGGGTGCTAGGTTTGATTTTAGCAAATCAGAACTTTCATGAAGAGATGAAAGATCCAACCACAAGAAAAAACATAAACTTCAATTCCAGGAAACAGCTTCTGCTTGCATGCCTAACAATAAGACTATTCAAGCTTTATGTGAGATGACGTATCTACTTTTGCGAATGATTTTAACTCCATCCCAAACTGATTCATGCTATATTTTGGACAAAATGAGGATCCTTAACATGTACCTGTTCACTTCTTCCTTTGCGTGAGTTGAAGGTCAGTGAATTTCAGTAAGAATACATTTGCACACAGTGCATCCTTATGATTGAAGTGCTGATTGTAAAATCAGTCTGCGTCCTGTTTTGCAGCATCATCTAAGTGACGGTGTTTAACATCAGAGATCGCACCAAGACTGAATCCTTGGAATTTTTCTCGCAGATTTGGCTAAATGTTTTTCTAATTCTATACTTAAATCGCACGTGATAGATATGAAGGTTAGGGCAGGCAGGCAGGCAGACCTGGGATGTTACCATTCCACCCACTAAATTATTCAATTGAATGGTTCCCATCATATATGGAGTAAAGATTTTGACTGGCTTCATTATCTCCGTCATAAAGAGGAAATATCATCAAGGGCTAGCGATTCTAGATCCATTTGGAATATATTTCCTTTTCCCCCAATACTACCTACTCCATGGCTTGTTGAGGTTGATACCATAGATAGAATGTTTATGTGCAGGTCTGTTTTCAATTGTGGGACAAAGACTAAAAAATGGAAAAAAGTACTGTTTGCAACAAGGCTTTCTCTATGATTCCTTGGACTCTCCAAGATGGTACTCTCTCTTGTGCATGGCCCTTATAATGAGAACTGTATCACCTTTTACATGTCAGATTCTAAAATTCAAATTTGCGGCCAACTTTAGTACAGGAATGAGGATTTCTCCTCCTCTGATTGCTGAGAAGGGCCTAATTTGCCCTTTTGCAGCTCTGTTGAAATTGAGTTTGGTAAGATATGAGAAAGGATATGTTCCATTTGTTTTACAGTTTACTCTTCTATTAGAGAGGTGCAAGCTGCATAACTTTTTTTTTTGATGCATAAAAGATTGTGTTAATGATTTTTGTTGAGTTCTAGCAGGAAAATTGCCAACTTGTCCAGTTGAAAAGGCTGATATATGCATTATATGTCAAAAACATTTGTTGAAGCAATGTGACTGCCCACACCTATGTTGCCTACAACCGGTAAGTTTCTTCTTGTTGAAAAGGAAAATGTCAATGAAGAAAGCTCTCCTGTTGAAGGACACCAAAAGTTGATCATCTAGAGCAATGGGACAGAGAAGAACACACTTTAACAAGGGAATATGAATACAATTTGTATTGTTGTATCATCATCCTGTACATATCTCGATATATAATGTAATGTAACATATTTTTATAAATCTTTCTTCTCTTTTTTGTACCAAGTGGAATCAGAGCATATATTTCCATCCTTTGTTTCCACTGAAATCCAGAAAAACTTTGAAATGCTCCTCTGCTGCATACAAGATTGAAAATATGCCAGAAAATTACAAATGCAACTAGGGTTTCATAAACTTGGGGCATGTGTAAAGAAAGTAACTTTTTTCTCTTCAGAAAACTGGGAAAAACACCACGAAGGCTTAAATGTTTGCATCTGTGACAGCTAAACGTAGGTGAGATGGGCTTGGCGCCACATTCTTTTCGTGTAGCTTGCAGCCGAGGAAAACGCATTATTTGTTAAACATCTTACAGAAAGGCTGATGGCTTTTGGTAAAAGCTGCAAAAATTGCGAGGGTTCGTCAATTGGTTAAAAGCTTATTGAAAAAAAAAAGATTTTAAAAGAAAAAGTAATTAGAAAAAAAGGTTTTTGACAAGAAAAGTTTAAAAGAAAGCAAAAAAAAGAAAAGCTTTAATAAGATAAAAAATGTTGACTAAAAAAAAGGAAAATGAGAGTTTTAGAAAGAGAAAAATATTTTAAAAAAGCTTTATTTAAAGTCTTAAGGGGAAAAATTTATTTTGGAACAAAATAAAACTAACTTGAGGTTTAATATATATATATATATATATATAGCAAATGGAATTACTCAGAATTCAGGAAGATGACCAAGTCTAACTACAATCTCACCTTACTCGTTTCTACTACAAGTTTGTGGCTGATGTGATATCCCATATCAAGTAGTCATGCACGAATTCAGAGGCTCTAATCAGGAATCAAATCATTAATGTAATGACCACTACACAAAGAAGACTAGATGTCAATATTAATAACAAGATGAATGAAGTTCTTTGGGCATTAACTTGCTAGAATCATGGTAATTCTCTTCTTGATGGCTTTAGTCAAAATTTAAACACAGATGACATGCAAGGTACATGTACAAATGAAGATGGACAAGAATTAAAAAATTCACATGCAAATTAAAAAATCAGTGAGAAAAATGTTAGAAAGATGAATGAGAAAACAATTACAGGGTCAAATGAGTATTGTGCTCCTTATGCTCATAAAATAAATCTTAAGATTGATATTCCTAGGTACGACGATGAAGGTCCTTACAAGGTTTGATTGGCAAAATAAGATGCAACACCATGTCTTTATGAATCCTAGAAGATCCGATGAAAAGGAAATTACATCTGCAGGATTAAACCTTGAGGGCGTTGCATGTAAGTGGTACAATTGGTGGCGTCAAGAAATGGAAGGATTCATTATTACTTGGAACAGATTTATTGGTGATTGTTTGAAAAGATTTGAACCTCCAGATATTGATCACTTCAATAGAGTGGTGCATCTCTAGCAGGCTAAGTCAGTCGGTGAATATTCCTCAGATTGGAAGACCCTAGCAGATTTTGTAAAGAATGTTCCCAAACATCTATTATTCTAGGCCTCTATCAGAGGTCTTTGATTTGATGCTTGAAACAAACTTGGGATGCATGAGATAAAAACAATCCAAGATTGTGCAAGACTCATATTGCTGAACGAAAAGTGATGTACCAAGGCAAGAAAAATAACTTGTCTTTTCCGGTGGAGAATAAATACATGATTGATAATCAACAATTTAAACTATCACATCCTCACTAAACTAATTTTGGCAGGTATGGCTACAAAAATGACCAGAAATGATAATGGGAACCGTTCCAAGTTAAACTTCTGTGAAAGAGCACACCAGGATGATACTGAAAAGGACATAGGAAATGACGGTATTATGATTTCCGACGATTATGAATCTAATAGCAAGCAACCGGCTCAAGGTGAAGTTCAACCAAGAATATCGGTAGCAGCTGTAATGGAGATTGTTCATTGTCAGACTTTGAAGATACAAGGGCATTAAAGAAGCAGAAAGTGATGGTTCTTATTGAGTTTCGAAACACATAACTTATTAATTCATCAACAGCCAGACCATTGGGATAGTTTATATACCCTGTAAATGTCATGGTAGCTGATGGTGTTTCTAGAACATGCGAAGGAAAATGTCATAAAGTCACAATGTTCCACGAGGGCATGTCCCCCCCAAACATTTCCGGGGATGGGGACGACCCGAGGACTTGGGGACTTCTAGGAAACGTACTCAGCTGTCCCACCACTGCCACCAAGAGTTGGGGGATGTCCTCCTAAAGTGGGGACATTTTCTTCTCAAAGGGGACGTTTGAGAGACTTCAGGACGTCCTTGATACTTCAAGGAAACGTGCCCAAGTCTCTCAACCATCCTGGAGACTTGTAGCCTCCCCCTGCTCCAAAAACGCCAAAAAGGTGTTTTTTAAAATATTAAAAAAATATTTTTTTGGATGTTTGTGTCCCCAACGCTAACCCTAATAGTTTATGGGGCCCACCCACACTTTAAGCACTCAAAAAAACTATAAATGAGCTTCACATCCTCACTCCAAATCACTATCAAAGCTTGAAAACATTGAGTGAGGATGCATGTATAAGAGTGACGGCAAGAGCAAGAGCAAGAGCGAGAGCAAGTGCATGTGCAAGAGTGAGAGCAAGTAAGACTGCGAGAGTGAGAGGTTGATAACATTAGCAAGAGGGAGAGCAAGCAAGACTGCGAGAGTGAGAGGTCGATAGCATTAGCAAGAGGGAGAGCAACGACAAGAGGAAGAGCAAGGGTCGAGTCTTCATTGATCGACTGCTCAAGTTTTAACACAATCATCAACCGTTCAAGTTTGAGGATGATTTCTGATTAGAGGCATTGGGCCATTGGCCAATTGTATTTGAAATTTGGATGTAAACATTTTAAATCTAAATTGTGATATAAATATTAATATATTGATATTCGACATTATCATTGTTCAATGCAATGTGTTTAGTATTTCAAAGTTTCATTTGTTATTACTTATACATTTTTTTATAACTATTTTTTCAAGTACTATAATTATTTGCACTTCCGTCCCCCCATTGGCCCCCCATCGTCCTTAAACATAGGCCCTTGGTTCCTCGTTCCCAAGACCCGTCCCTATGTCCTTGAATCCCCTTGTTCCGAGACTCCTTGGAACTATGTATATTCATGGTAACCATGCAAATTTGACTCTTCAAAAGACTTTTTATGCTTTGTCATGAGGAGTTGATATAGTATAGGGTGATGAATGGTAACAAGAGCTTAACACATTTTCAATGAAACTTTGATGTTGCTGCCTTAGTTTTGATTGGGAAGGTGGACAATTGACGCTTAAAGGATTCAAAACCCCTCCATGAAGATTAGCATCATCTCATAGAGTGGATGTTATGCTCTTCAAAGGTTACAAACAGAAGAGGTGAATAGAGAAGGAATGAAGGAAATCATTAATAAACACGTAGTCAGAAAAGAGAGCTTTTGGAACAATTGTGTGAGTATTTTTGAACGAACAATTCGGTTCACCCTTCGTGATCCATCATCAGGATTTGAAAAAGAAATGGTATTATTTCAGACCAAGCGTTCCTTTTAAGGATGTTAATTTTTGAGAAAAATGATATCGGGTAGTTGGATATAGGAAAAGATTAAATGTTATATTATACAATATTAAACTATTGACTTCATAGCTATAACTAAATAAATGTTAATATATCCTTATAACTTACAAAATTATTAAATTTATTAGGATAAGTCTTAATTTTAAACTCAACCAATGATTGCTCTTGTCAATATCAAGCCTCATCGATGTCCTTATCATCATAAAATTGAAGATAAGCACTTGATACTTGAATTGCTAGATCTAGGTGTAATAGTTCCAAGAAAGAACCTAAATACTGCACCAATGATATTGGTGAGAAAGAATGATGAATTTTATTGTATTTGTATTGATTTAAGAGGACTGAATAAGGTGAGTACTAAAGAGACATTCACAATAGGCCAATACTATTTATTGATGAGATGTTGGTCAAATTACACAATGCAAATTATTAAACTAAGTTGAATCTTTGATCTGGGTACTATCAAATTCATATTCGACTAGAAGATGTTCCCAAAACGGCATTCTGCACACATGAACTTTACTATGAGTTTATGGCCATGCCCTTTGGACTTAATAACGCTCTAGTGAAATTTCAATCCGCTATGAATAATTTGGCCATATCTTTGGAAATTTGCCCTCGTATTTTTCATGACTTTTTTATTTATAGCAAGGCGTAGAAGGAATAACTTCTGCATCTGGACCAAGTTTTGTCAATATTGGAAGAAAACATGTATTATGTGAATAAGTCCAAATATAGTTTTATCAAGAAAGAAGTTGATTATTTGGGCCACCTTATTTTGGTAGAAGGTGTTAAAGTTGATTCTTGAAGATCAAAACAATAGTGGAATGACCGGTACTGAATTTCTTTTCCAAGTCTTGAGTTTCCAACAGTTAGTGGTTGCACCTTGCAGAATGGTGTATGATACCATTTACCATATGTCTTCCAAGATAACTCCATTCACTAACCTTTCATGCTTGCAAACACCAATCCATGAGGATTTTATTGGTACTACTATCGAATTACTGACCATTAAAAATTGTCTAGAAGAGTCTCAAAAGATAATTCACATTCTAAAGGAAAATTTGGAATGTTATCATAATTGCATGAAGCAGCAAGCTGATCAACACCAAATGAAGCGAGAATTTGAAGGAAACTGGGTCTTTGTATGTCTACAACCGTACATGCCAACTTCATTGAAGCAAAGTGCTCTAAACTTCAAGCTATTGCCCAAGTTTTATGGAAAGCTCCAGATCAGTATGAAGATTGGTCCAATTGCTTATGCATTGGAATCACCAAGATCAAGTTGTGTCCGCAATGTTTTTTTACATGTATCTTGTCTCAAAAAGAAATTGGGTGTGTATGTCCCTGTTCAAAGTTCAAACTAGTTACCAATCCTAAAAAGGAAAACTTGTGCTTGAATTTGAACGTGTTATTGAAACTTGTACGAGGAATGTGTTCTCGACAAATCACTGATTATTTAATCAAGTGGAAGAATTTACATAAGATGAGGCATCTTATGATATTATCATTTTGAGGACAAAGTGTCTCAAGCAGAGGGGACTTGTAATGAATCTACTTATTTATGATCTAATTAACTATCTTGATCAATACTGAAAGGGTGTAACCCATCACACTTTAATCTCTTTAGCATTCGTATGAGGATGCCATCTATATTGCAGTAACATCATCCTGTACACATCTGAATATTTAATATAATATAATATTTTCGCATATCTCTCTTCTTTTTACGAGAGTCAAATCCCAATAAATGGAGTGGAAATTAGAGTAGACACGGACTCAAACACATTGTATAACATAAGATGAAAAGTTCTCACAAGAGAGCTATTAGGCTGATACATGGGACTATTAGCAATTTTTTATTTGGAAAAGGCTAAAGCTGAAGCAGTTAAGATGTATCTTCAACCATTCTACCTCCTTGGCACCCTATTGTTCCGTGTAATCCTGGTAGATTTTGTTTCTTTATGTCGATTGCTTTGTGCACTCCCTTGTTTTGGACATATATGTCTCTGCAGTACCAGTGGAGATTACTAATGTTTATATTCCTATTTCTCAAGGGTTTTGGATTTTTCCTTTTATGGGACCTTCTTCTACTTGTTGACTGATGCATAGGTTGCTGCTGAAAATTTAGGATCAGGGTTGTTCAACAGATCTTTTATATTTAAGTGAATACAGTTGTGGAAGATATTATAATTTTTTGTTACTACATGCATTTCTTTTGTTATACAATAGATAGAGAAAAACACATGCAAGAAGAGGACAGATACCAATAAGTTCTAACCTTTTAAGATTATATACATGAATCTGTCTATCACTATAGTTTACTTATAGAAGAGGCGAGCAACCCTTGGAGGAAATGATGTAATTATTTATAGTAACTTAAACCATTCTCCTTTGATTAATGTAATCATTGCAAATTTTGTTTGAAAACCAAGTTCTCTTACTTTTGTCAAATTCTTATTGAGTTTATCTTAACATCAAATATGACGCATTTTGATGCAGATGATGTGAATGACGATCGTCTGATAGCTCTTAGGAAGCGAGCAGAAGTTGATCCAAAAAGCTTTTCCATTTTTGTTAAGCAGGATGCATCTGAACTAAATCGATCTCTCTTGAGGTGTTTATATCTCATATTATGTTTTTGGATATGGTTTGAAAGCAATTTCATTTCCTTATACTGCTGCTTTTACTGTTCTTTTTGGCAGGCTGGGCGGTCTTTTTGGGGAGTTGTCAAATACATACTACAGGGAGGAAGGGCGAAGGTTCAAACTCCGCATAGAAAAAAGGAACTTCAACTCAATCGAATTGAGTGTTCGTTACAATTTCAAGGCATAAATCTGCCCAAATTTTATCTTGGTCTTTGCGTCTCTTATTAGTTGAATATTTTGTGTTTTCTGTGATGCAGACGTGATATTCAGTCAAAAAGCCGCAGATTGTTTGTGACATGCCGTGGTAGAAAGAAGAAAGGGAGAAACAAATCATAATGTTGAAAAATGACCAAATTAGGTCAAAGGGACTGGAAAGTACATTTAGTTACAATAGTAAAGTACTAGGGTAAAACTACCCTAGGATCTTAAAAGAAACTAAACACTGGACATTAAATAAAATTATAAATGTAAACATAGATAGAGGAAGTGAATTGAAAATGGTTAAACCCCGAACCATATGATCTTTGTGGAAGTACAAAATTTTCATGTGAGGGAAGGAGCTGCCGAAGATCATAGCTGAAGACCAAGACTGGAAAGCAGCACTATCATGTGTCTGTAATGCGGCTTGTGCTAGAAGAACTGAGAACATCATCATCTACCATTATGAGAGGGCCAATGTGGGACCTGATCATGTCCATGGGAAATGTTCAGGGCTTAGGCTGGACAATCCAATGATGAAGTAGGGTACTACCTCTAGTTGCCAAATCTGATGATCGCTTGGAGCTAAAGAAAAAAAACTAGCAAGGCTCTTGATGCGGAAACAAAGCATATGCATGGTGTCTATAATAGTGAGTGTGCCAGCTGGGCACCCTTGTAGTGTTTGGCAAAGCTGAACACCATCTCAGTGAAATTTCCCTATCTGTTTATGAATCTGCTGTATGTAAAGGCCACCTAGCGCCTCCAACATCTGTCATTCGGCTCCTAATACCTTCATCTATGAGGTTTGTACTAGTATTGATACCTCCTCTGGATCTCATAGTAGAAAGGATACCTGAAAATAAAGTGCTCCACTTCCCAAAGGGAATAGAGACATTAGATACTGTCACCCCGCGGAATATGGTGGTCCGCCTCAATCTGTGACTGATGGGAGAAATCCTCAGCTCGCCAAGGGGGATCCATAAGTCATGTGACCAATGATGTGCTTGGGAGGTAAGAGAGTTTGATGTCTACAAAGTTTGTATTGAAATATGAGATACATTATACAAGTTCAATTTAAGCACAATACCAACATTTAAGTTCATATACATTTCATCCTGATTATGGATCATGTAAACATTGTAAAGTCATCTGAAATGTTGATGGTTTCATAAATCCCTGTTACAGGTTTTTCCAGAAGCTTTGTGTTATCATTATGGACTTTGGAAGCCTAAAAACACCCATGCCATTCTCTTATTCAGTTATTCCTAAGAGCGGTCATGTTTTTGTCTTAGGACTTTTAACTTCCAACCTAATCTCCTCTTTTCTTTTAATCTAGCAGTAATGCTCTGTGAGTGACATTTAGACGAGAAAATTACTGGTCAAGCAGAAAAACAAAGGGGAATGGGACATTCATAGCGTTGCAAAATACTTCTCTTTAGTTTTGTAATTTTCATGTTTACTTTTATTAATAGCCTTAGCCTATTTGTGGTACGAGTGCTTTGTGAGATGGAATGATATCTTTTTAGCTCTTTATTGCCTTGCTTCAATACTCTTTTAAGTCACATTCAGAAGAAGATATATAGATAGTGATTTGAAGCCTCTTGCTGCACCTTCTCAGGAGGCCAAAAGTTTGGAAAATCCATATACAGAATTGATCTCAAGTGGTGATTTTTGATATTAAGACATTTATGCATTTAAAGTTTCAACAATTGAATTAGTCTTTCAAACTGATCACACTTATCGAAATGGTTATGTTCAGATAGCTGTTTTTGTTATAGTTCTGGGAGTAGCTTTCTTTTATGTTCTCCTTTTGTGGTATGACTAGTAGCAGTAGAACAAAAGGGATCAATGATGACACAAGGCATGTGGAACGGTTGTTATCCCATTAGAAATGCTGCCAATAAATCATCTGAATTTAAGAAGATTTACTATGGCAGGGAGGTTCATTTGTCTGAGTTTTTCATTAAAGAAATTGACGTATAGGGGAACTACGACATAGGTGAATATCTTAAGCAGAGCAGTTTGACCAGCTCTTATTCCAAAAAAGTTTAAGTGAAAACCATAGTCCTTTTGTAGAATTGGCATTACATGTTAAAACATTCAATGTCTGATCACACATAATCAAGATCATCTAGATATAGGTATCATAACTGGGTCGACAATGGTCACCTGTTGAAAGACTGATCAAAACATGGTAGACTCAAAGACATGAAAATGGGAATATCATAATGGAAAAGGTGAGGAACAAATGGTTGTCAAACATCACCCAGAAAAGACTGAACCAGATGGCAGCATATCTACAGAACATGTAAAATTTGGGAGCCAGATCCAGATAGAATGCTATGTTAAACGGCCACCTCTAAACTGAATTTTGATTTTTTTTGTTTATGTTATGTCCCTTAAGATAGCAGACTGACAGATTACTGATTTGTAGTTCTGTTAATTTCTTGTATGTTAGTTTGTTAAACCAGGTGACTGCATGTAGGAAAAATTGAAAACTTCCCTGATTATCTCAGAAAATGCCTTGTTTGGTTGATAATCTCAGTTTGTGCTTCTTAGATCTTTGATTTGTGGTTTGTATGTATGCTATTCTAGAAATAACAGACTGTTAAAGTCTGCATTTTAATACTTTATTCACTCACTAATATAATTTTCATCATACCTGTCAAAAAAATGCAAGAAACCAAGATATCAGGACAACATCAAGAAGAAAAATAAGTCAATAGAATAACCTTGGAAGTGATTTGGTAACCAGTTCAAAATTTCAAGTCCTGTAAATTAAATTATAACCAAAAGTCAGTATCTCCAAAGGTGGATCTTTGGAGAGCAATTTTTAGAGAGAACGTTCTGTAAGTAGTTGAAGCAACGGGCGAAGTAGACAACAATGGGAAAAATAAATAAAGGAAAGTAGATTACATAATAATGAATTTCTTCCGCCCCTTGGAGCAATACTTTGATGTGACTTTACATTAAAACAATCGAAAAACATCCTTCAAGAAAGCTCGGCATCTGTTCAGAGAATACAAACAATCATTGTTAAACAATGTCAAAATGGGAAGTAGATCCTGGAGGAAAAGCATTAAAGATGAATTAAAGATATAAACTATGGCTGACAAACTTCTCAGTGGTCAGGAAGGTAGACAGTCAGGTAAATAATGGAACACTTGTGGATGAAATTTTCAACATTATTATGAAAATGCTTTAAACCTCAAGAAAGGCCCATAACAAGCCTACTGCAAGTATGCAATGTGTACTTCTTTATACATAACAAGGAAAATGTAAATAGGATGACAGTTTTGCCTGGCATGGAAAGCTGGTTGCAAAGGCAGAACTAGATTTTAGGTTGCACTCAGAGTTAGATTTTGTTTGCATAAGCAAATATTTTTCTCTTCCCTCTAGAACTAGTCTCTGGCTGCATCAAATTTATAGTTCCGCTGCCAATCATGTTCTGGTTGCATTAGCAGAAGGCAACATTAAATGCTCCACAAGATAGTGGTATGATATCAGATGTAGTGGAACTTTCAAATCAGATTTTGCAACGCGGTCTGGCTCACATTAAAGTTGTCTTTTTAGGCTTCAATCTAATGTTACCATCTACAAATGCTGTAAATATGGTGTGGAATCTTGTCTCCATATATATTATTAAGGATTGATTGCAAGAAAATTATACAGGTTGCTCTGAAGTAGTCCAAATTTCACCTGTTACAGACTGTAGAAAGAAAGAAAAGATTTGTGTGAATGTCTTACCAATGTCGGTCAACAGGACTGCAAATTACAACCAATTAAGATACATTCAGCAAGAGGATTCCTAAAAACAACACCCTAAAAGAAGAAAATAGACAATTCAAAAGTCTACAAGATAAACAATGGTTTCACCTAATAAGGTATTTGAAAAGTCCCAAAAACTAAGAAATAAGAAATCATAACAAATTACAATCCAGGCTCCGAAAACCACCAGAAAGGGTATAAAAATACTGCTAGCCTCGGGTATATGCAGCAGCTAGAGAATAGGTGGGAACGTCAACTGCTAAATTGTCCCCAATAAACCATCTGATAATGCCATCAAAGGACTAACCTGCTTTGGGAGGAGCCAATTAAGTTAGACTTGGAGGTTGTTAGTTACCTCGTCTTCTATATGATCCAAGGCTCAAAGAACTCTTGGGAGCTCCAAATCTGGTGCTATTGGTCTGTCTAAGTGATGCAGACTATATACATTGAGATTTGGTTATTCTTGTACATTAAACGAATGATTCGGGTTACAGGGTGGTGAAAGCTGCAAGACACTCCTCATCTGGGTGAGATTGGGCGACAGAAAAATGTAATGAGTAAAATAGATACAGAAGAGGGTTTCAAAGATTGATGCTTGAGGAATATTGTGTAATAAAGAACTAGGCACTTTCAGTCAGGCTGAAAGAAAGTAGTCGTTTGAACCAGAGTTGTTGAAAAGATTGTAATACCTCCTTTCATCGAAAATATTTTGCATACAAGGCATGCTCGGAGCTTAGAAATAATAATTTTATGTCGTTTGGATGTACTGTCTACAAGGCTATAAGGGTGCACGGGTGCCTACGGTATAGGGTGTGTTTATATTGTACACATGTACACCCATGCATGCACACAAATGCGTACATGAAAAAAGTCAAAAGTAATCATAAAAGAATGGTATGGGTGTGTAGGTATATATTTGGTGTTTCCATTTGTAGATCAGGTGTATGCACCCTCATTTCTTGATTTATATAAATATCCTTTCTAATCTTCTTATTTATCTGTGCTTGGAAAGGGAGAAGTTGAGGGGGAGCATCCAAAGATTGTCAATAAGGTGAAATATTGTCAGTAGAAATATTTATAGAACTCGAACTAGTTAAAACTTTAGATCGATAGGTATGGAAAGAAAGCTTCTCTACATAGCAGAAGGCTAAGAGTGAAGCTTTTGTGGTCAACATCTGAATGACCTGACGACTGAATGCTATGAAGATAATTTATGAATTGGAAAATACACTCTAGGTAGTTGTGCATCAGATTTCCTCGATGGTGCAACGAGAGATAGGGTGCTTACGTTGGATCATATGTTGCACCATAATAGTTTGAATTCTCTCATTCTACATCCATCAAATTGGGTCAGAGCCATTTAATTTTGCATGCTTGATGGTAGTATCTGAAAGACATGTCCTTGATGGAATCAGGACCTTCTCAACTTTGTTTTAATGCAATATTATTCATCTACTTCTTATACCTATGAAACAGGTTGCAGATATATTGGAGGAATATTGTCTTATTTCCTTATTTAATAATGTTTACAAAATTGTAACAAACTGCTAGTTCATTACTTAGAATAATTGTTCAAATAATGTAATTGAATAATTTTAAAGAAATGGAGTACAACTCTGATGATGATGATAATAATTATTTAACACTCCTCTAAATTCATATGGATTGTGGAAATACTATCTCTCTTATTGATAATAATGACGACAAAAGCACTGCTTCTAATACAATGACCTATTAAAGATGGTCGATGTAAAATTGCTGTGAAGATACAAGTTCTAAGACCTGATAATGGGGGAGAATATACACCAAGGAGTTTGTACAATTTCATAAACATGGAATCCGAAGCCATTTTGTTAGTACAACAAAATGGAGTGGTGGAAAGAACGAACACTACACTTGTTCAGAAGACCAAGCGAATGAAGAATGCCAAAACTCTGCATTATTCTTTTGGAGTGGAGCAGTTAGAACTGTTGTTTACTTGACTAATAAGATTTGTACTGTGGCAGTTAGAAACTTAACACCACGGGATGCTTAAACAGGCAGAAAGCTATTAATGAGGGTTTTAGATGCACTGCATAGAACTCTGCTGGTAAAAGTTCCATGTTTCTCTGGATGCCATCTTTGGAGAAAGTAACAAAAAATTTGACTTGGACACATTTGCAGACTTAGGAGGATAAATGCAATAGAATTCAGTTATGGCCGGGATTAAGTTCCTCAAGCCCACATGTTTCTTCTTCAGTATGTCAAGATAGACAAGAATTGCAAATTAATTTGACTGAAGTTGAAAGGGAGGACTTATAGGTTAATGATACACAAACAAAGAAATTATCTAGTTGGTTCCTTGAGATAGTTTAGAAGCACAACTTCTTGAGGATGATGGTGAAAAGTCAATCTAAGACGAGACCTTGATTACCTCAGGTAACTATGCAGTGTTACTGAAGCAACAAAGTAGTTGGTTTGGAAGTAATCATCCTAGGCTTGGTGTTGTTCACTTGCAAGGGATGTCTAAAAGTGGCGATTGGAAGACCAAAGAGTTAGAGATAAATGATATTTGTGTGGATAATCTAGTGGTTGATGATGTGTTTATCCCATCGCTAATTGACTCTGTGATAACAGGGCCATTGAAATCACCAATATGATGAAAGAAAAGTCGAAGAAGTTAGTGGTAGATCATGGTTTGGGGTGAACGTGCTACCTGAGAGTATTTGGGAGAGGCTGGGGAGATGAGCCTAGTGGATGCGTTGATTTAGTCCCGGGTTCACCCCAATGGAATCTTAGTCGTGTGAGAAATTTATTTTGGAAGCAATGAGTTTGATGAGGACTTTTTGGTTATCATAGTACAAACAGGCCTTTGATCTTTCTTAATATTGCTTCAGCGTTTGGTTGCAAAGAAGAGTTAGTAAGTATTGGGGATGAAATATGCTGGCTATAAAAACATTAAGGATGGAATTTTATTAAGAAACATAGAAATAAAAATGAATGTGGCGAGCAAAAAATTGGCTTCGTTGATTTAGTTCAGAGAGCCACAGTCATCAAGTAGAGTGGTACGGTGAATGCTACTTGGAATTTCAGGCCAGAAAAGAAAAAACAACCCCAATTATTAATTGTTTTGTCATAAACATAAATTATTAAACCTATCGTATTGAATGTTACGATCCTAGAGGAATCAGGCAGATTAACAACAAATCCAATGGTTACAAATGTACTAAAGGGCATTGCATTGAATGACCATAAAATAGGTCACTTTAACGAATTATGACAAAACTGGAAGACCAAAAATAGGGAGGACTATCCGCGCTGTTAGAACCACAAAAACTATTAGGAGGTAGGTTTGGTGGTAGAGGTAGGTTTGCTTCCGGTTCTTAATTTCATTACTGACTCACCTAATCAATTTTTCTCAAATGGTCAGTCCCAGCTCACTATTATCAGTTTGACATTTCCCTAATGCGGATCATTCATATCATCATTTTCAATAAGTTCTGCATTACTAGTAGTAGTCATTTTTGTTTAAATGTAGGGGTTTGCCCAGAGTTTTCTCGTAAAACCCAATGTGTAGCTTAATAACAATAACTGGGAATCTTCCAGTTATTATCGCACCAATATTGAGTGTCAGCCAACATTTTCTTGAGCTTTGGTGAGAAACTTGAGTATACCAAGGAGTCGGGTGATTAGCTATTTGTTAAATAACTGTCATGACTAATATCTTAAATAATGATATTTTTTGAGCAAAAGAGGCTTTGTTATGATATGTTAGAATAGGTAAAATTGGTCAACGGATCCCCTTGTGCTTTAAATATGGATAATGAGTGTGGTATGGCTTCGTAAAAAGTTGATCCGAGCATCTGTGGATGCTCAGTGTCTGCCATTGTTTGTGAATGAATGGTTCTGGTATTTACCATGTGGAATCTCACTCACAGTTACTGATATTTTGATACTTCAACCCAAGATGGCAGGAATTAGACAGCAATAATTCGTGCCAGATGAACTGGTCAAAACCTATCAAAAGTACAATACTACAAACCTACAAAGCATACTCTTATAACTGAATTATGCAATTTTTCATCATGTCGAATAAGAGGGAACTGTTATAAGCAAGACACCAATTGGAAATCCCCGTCCTAGAAATTTTTTCAATGCAAAGAGTTGATGATAAATGAAAACCACGATAAGTGTTGATTGTGATATATCTCTTTGTACATCAATGAGACAATTTTTCCTATGTATGCAGCCTGGCAGGAGAGTTGTGTGCAGGAGGAAGATAAGAATATTTTTCTAGTTTATTGGATTTCATCTGTAGATTGCCTTTGTAAATGGTTAGTTGTTGCAGCTTTCAAAGATTGCATCAAATGCCAACTGAGATGTTAGATTATAATTAAGTGGCAACAATGCTAATTCCATTTTAAATAAAAACACCTGTAGCCTTGAATACATGGCAGCTGATCGGTCAACTCATTGCTTAAAGGAAAAGTGGGCCTTCTGTCTTGTTATAATTTATCAGCATTTGCCATTGGTAGATCTAGATCAAGGGAGAGGGATAATGAGAGCAGAAAATAACAAGGGAGTGTTTTCATGTTTTTAGAAAGTATATGGTCAGTAGGTAATATGTCCTTAAACAGAGATCTATGAAGTATGCTTAGTTGTAGACCATATGACAACTTTGCTTTCATCTTATCATTGAAAACAATGATTTTGACTCTCTGAACCATCAAAAAGTCTTAAACTTCTAATCGGTAATTTATGCTCTGTGTTCTTGTAATCTCTGTTGTAAGATTCTTTTTGCTTAAAGTCCTCTGTTTCCTCCACAGCTTCACTGTAATGTGAGTGAATTTTTGTCAAACTGATTCAGGTTTCATTATATCGGTTCTGTTCTTTTTTGCCTATAGGTTGCTGTGCATGCGGAGTTCCGAAGGGATTGGGTAGAGGCTTTGAAATTTTATGAGAGTGCATATGCTGTTCTGCAAGAAGTGAGTCTTCCTACTTAGCAAAACAGAGAGTACTAAATTCCTTGTTATTGTTCTTTTGTTGTAAAAAAGTGTTAGTGATGAGACATATGGTATTTATGTGCCTTAATGAAAAATGGTCATTAAAACATAGTTCATCATGAAGGATCCTAATCTGTGATGTCCCATAAAATATAAGCTTAGATTACCTTGGCACTAGAAATTGAAAATATGGAGCAAATGAAGTTTATGTTTAAATAAGTTTTTGCTACTTTTTTTATGATATTGTCTTTACCATTTTTAGACTATAAATGAGCTTCAGAAATTCTGATTCCTGTAGTTTTCTATAAACAGGTATGTTTAACTCTTTCATTTGTGATTTGTGAAATGCACACTCCATCCCGAGTTCAAAATGGAGGCATACATTGGGCTTATTTCAGAGATTCAGACTTCCTCTTCTCTTACTTTCTCTCTTTTATTCTCCCTTCTCTTTCCTCTTCTTACTGGTCTTTCTTTGATCATTGTAAGGATGTATAAAACATGTAATCCAAGGCATGAGCATAAATTTGTTGTTAGAGGCGTATAAGATAACATCGTGTGAAAAACTAGCTAGAGATAGATGTTAATACAAGCAAGATCTAACAATGAAACACCCAATAGTAAGTGCCCGACAGATACATGATATGTATCATGGCAACATGAGATTCGTGGACACACTCACCCACAATATGGACCCCATTGGGTGGTTGGAGTTCCAAGTAAAAAAAATGTTGCAAAGGGCCTATGCAGGATAAAGTTATTTGCACAAGGAACAAGAAAAGGGTAATGTGGCACAAAAGGAGGCTAAATTGAAGGAAAACGATGCTGCATTGGAGAGCGAAGTCAAAAGTCTTCAAGAGAAGGAAGCACTGGTGGACCTAATTATTCAAGGTTTTGCGCACTCAGCTCAAATCATCCGCGCAAGGTTTGTGAAAGAAGCAAAAACAACTGCACTAGAGGCCAAGTATTACACCATGAAGAATAACGCAGAGAGGCAACAAATCCACTTAGAGGCCAAGGATAGTCGAAAGATGTTATGCACAATGCACTGAGTTTGCCAAGGCATTTGAGCACTACAGCTGAAGGTGATGGGTGAAGATATCATGTGCGGGGCACACTAGGGCCATTCCTTAGAATTCAAGTGCCTATAGAAAAACATGATAGAATACAAAGGAAACCTTGAATCAATTAAGACTCTTCTAGGTGAGATGTAATAGAATATTGTGCAAGCCACATCAATGACCATCCGAGTAAATCTACACATATTCCAATCCAAGACATTGTCCAAAATGACTGATGTTGGAGTTTAATGTGGCTGATATTGGATTTCAATTTTGAAGAAATTGGATTCCAATGTTCCAATATAAGAGCAATTGGATTCCAATATAAGAGATATTTGATTCCAATATTACAAGTATTGAATTCCAATAATGACATTATTTGTATCTTATTGTAGGGAATTTTAGTTTTAATTTCAAAAAGAATTTGTAATAATTGTATTGTAAGAATATTGTATGCATTGTTTCCATGAATATATTTTTTTGATGTATTATTAAAAAATATTTTATCAATTATATGTAAGGTCTGCAAATAACGTGACTAATTTTTTTGTGAACTTTACCAATAGTTTTAACCATTTCTCAAGGTTTTGTTTTTCTACCTTGATTGAGAAGTGGTGAGTGCAAGTGAGTCAAGGAAGACAACTAATTAAAAGGGGTAATGCATTGCAGACAAAGGTTGAATCTCAAACTTTTTTCCAAGGTCCTTGTGAACCATCTATGATTCACTAAACTAGGTATCCAATAATATGCAACAAGTCCATGCCAAATGATTGTTATCATTCTATGATTAACTTTGCCATCTCTATCTTAGAAGTCAAAACGCTCTACTTCTTTCTCTCTCACACCTTCTACAAGACTTATTGTCTAATGTTCTTTTTGATGGGATTGGGTCCCAACCAAGAATTTGGATGAGTTATCTACTATCTTTAAAATTATTTTAACTCACCTACATCATTTGTGAGGAGTGTATATGAGAGTCACCTAGAAAACCCAATTAGCGGTCTTATAGATACCTCTAGGGCAACTTGCCCATAAGGATTTAATCATGCCACCTATCCTTCGTGTCGGGGATTGGGTCCCCCAACTTGATCAATTCAAATATAAAACTAGGATAGATATCTTAAATACAACTATCTTAAATATGCCAAGAGATATCAATCTTGAGATGTCCATTTGACCTATACGAAAAA
Organism: Taxus chinensis; assembly: GCA_019776745.2. NCBI lineage: Eukaryota > Viridiplantae > Streptophyta > Pinopsida > Cupressales > Taxaceae > Taxus > Taxus chinensis. The sequence continues at coordinate 723,648,797 of CM034149.1, read as the reverse complement.
TACAATATAGGTGTTTCAAGATTGAGATCTCTCAATGCATATTAAATTGTTGTATTTAAGATATATATGGTAGTATATTATAAGCATACCAAAAACATTTTATAAAAGAATAAACGAAATCCAATATAATAAATATATCTATCTGAAATACATTGATAGATATCAATTTCAAGGGTGTGTTCTTAGATTTTTCACATACCACATTGTTCAACAACTTCATTACATTCACTGCCAATTTCCCACTAATTTAGGGCAAATGACATCAATTTAGGTGCACCATTGTGTCGGTCTCGAAAAAATGTATTTGGGAATTAAAAAGCCCAAACATTACCATATGGCCAAGATATTATTATTGTTTGATTGAATTCTCTAAGAAAAAAGAAAACATATTTAAGTGATGGTCAAATGGATGTCAAATTTAAATATGAATTGCCACATGATATTTAAATGGACGTCAAATTTAATGTCAAGAATAAAAGTGAACGACTCATGCCATTATAGCTGTTGGTTGCCATTGTAGAAATGCCTCTCGGTGTAATAATACATTCAATGTGGAAAAGAGTAGGCTGGTTGATCTTTAAGGATTATGTCCTGATCAAATTTAAATCTATTACCTTGCCTCACTCAACATGCTTACAATAAGGTGATAGATACGAATGAACTAAATGACTTCTCTATGTAGAATAGCTTGATCAACAAGCACTTCAAGATGTACAAGATTACCATCTATAATGGGTATATTAAAAGAGGCTAACAACTGGACATGTACCATTCAGGATCAGAATTGAATATTTTTGTAAACTTCTGTGGCTTAATATCTCACATATATGTCAATGATTGGAAAACATTACTTCATTTGAATGAAACCAGGAAGCACAGTCCAGTTTATAGTGTGTTATACACAATAACAGAAATATATATTTTTACAGCTAGACCCATGCCATAATGATCAACCAATCAACTGAATACATTGGCGGGATGACCTAAAACAAGTCAATTGCCAATATTTTGTAATCAAGAGTTAAATATTACATTTATTCATGTGAGTTGTACAGGAGTAGAAACATTACTTCAAGAATCTATTACAATTTCCAGAATAGTCCTCAATTTTATACAGTCAACTTATAGTTGCAAGAATAAAATGAATAAATCCAATCATAATGAGACCATTTATGTCCATTCAAATTAATCAGAACAGTCAACAATCACTTTCCAAAATACAAAAAAAAGGTACAATTGTACAATCAAATACATCCATGGCCAAGTTTAATGACACTCTACAACAACAATGAACTAATAGGCCCAAATGAGACATATATAAATCCTCTGAAATGGTGTGCACCACACCGAACTGGGGAGAAGGGGGCTTTTAAGCCCTCCATTGACAGGTCCCTTAACCGTTTCATACATCAGTTCAAGACACAACAAACACTCGTAAACCAACAAATCAAGAAGAAAGAAAGTGATAGTAGCAGAAGGCTGTTGGAAACCAAAACTAGGACCCAGACACAATCTAGCCAACTCAATATTGTATATTACTGACAACACACACTCACAATAAAACACCTAAACAGAATTTCCAATTCCGAGGTTTGATTAATTAACTGATCAGTTGATCAACTAATCAACTACTACAAAGGAGCTTCTTGACTATCATCCCAACCAATCCATGGTTGCCTTGAGATGGGTGCCTCATAATTTACTATGTTCAATGTAGTTTAGTGGAGTATTAAATACACACATGTCAACACATCAAACAATAGTAATGTGATATAAATCACGGCACCAAGCATGTAATAACACAAAATCTAATCAAGCACGAACAAGTAGTAACATAGTAAAAGCATGCAAGATGCGCACAAACTTGAAGCATCATCATGAATATGACACAAGAAATTAGCATGATCAAGAAGCATACATGTAAAGCATGACATGACAACTGACAAGAGGAGCCTCTAACACAATTGACACATGATATGACACATAAGCACACACATCTGACAGTATGAAACAAGAAATGTAAACACACATAACCGTCAAACAATCAATGTAAACACACATCAATGACAAGTAGTGTTATCATAGAGCAAGCAATATTGGCAACTTAATGTACCATAATCAACCTTCATGGGCAATTGTGTGTTGTAGCTCATTCTTGTCTTGCCCTAATTTCTTAAGAATATCAATCGTAAATGGAGTATGTCATGCCTTATCATTAATTACAATTCCTTGCCTATGTTTACCTTTTATGGAAGCTTGAATGACCATTGGTTCTTGTTTTGGTTGGTCTTGCAATATGAGTACTATAGAAACGGTAAACTGCATGGGATACATCGGCTTGAATAGGTTGTGAAATAGGTGGTGAAGGAGGAGTCACATCTAATGGTGCTGTATTACGTCATTCAAATGTTATTACACCATTGTCAACAAGTTCCTTGATTTTGTGTTGTAAGTCAAAACATTTGTCATCATTATGTCCATTCATTCGTAGATAGTTACAAATTGATCTCGCCCCTTCCATGTTATACAATATGCGGGGTAATGCCTAATAGAAGGTAATGTAATAAGCTTCTTGTCGAGTAACATGCATAATATAACACTTGGTTTGTCTTTGATCCGTTGAAATCTTGTTGAGAAGGAACAACAATGAAGGCATGAAAACTAAATTGAAAAAAAAAACACCAGATCAACCCAAAATCAGGTCAGCTCGGATTTTTTTATTGATCTCAATTTCTTTTTGCACGAACATTTGCCTAGAACCTTCCTCTTCTTTACCTTCTCCAAACCTGATAAGAAGAAATAGGCAAACACAGAGAGATCTCAAAGCTAGGAGAGCTCGAGACCAAATCAACCATCAATGGGAAAGAGGAAGCTACTACTTTGTTCTTCAAAATAAGGGAGAGAGAATCCACAGTCTCGGAAGCTCTCCAAGATCAAAGCTTTTGTGAAAGAATAGGGAGATTGCAATGCCATTGGGAACATGAATACCTGCTGTAGGGGGAGCTGAATCTAATTGAAGGGTAGAATGAATTTCCATATGCTCAGGGGAAAAGATTCAGCCTCCATCTTCCTTGGAGGATGAACGGGCACCTACCAAATGATGATGCTCTTCGACACCATGCCACCAGGTAGGAAAAGGCTTATTGATCTTATTTTTTGCATCACTCAGACCTGATGCATTTCTAGCAGGTCTCTTTGGGCACTTGCCAACAAGGTTCCCATGAGAAAAACAAGCATGACACCTGAAGACCACATACACGCAATCCAACTTTTACTTCTAAATCATGACCCTCGTCTTGAGCCAAATCTGTTATGGGAGACTATTTTCAAAATCTACTTTCACAGAGTCTGGAAAAGGTTGTGAAATGCCTGTTATCCATTTCGTGAGAACAGAAATGAAACAACCCAAGCACATTCCCAATAGAAGACAAGGTAGAAGGAGACTAGAAGTGAAGAGGGAGATTCAGAAGTTTAATCTAGATAGGAGCACAAGAGATGATGTCCAAGGAAGGGTCAAAGGAGTACTATGGCTTCATACATAGACCAACATCCTTCTAGAACCATGGCCCGACTTTGAGAATGATGTTTCCATCCTACACATCTTCACATTTGATAATGACTACGTTGCCAGGATACGGATACGAGTATAAGTTTGGATACGGATACGATACGCGGATACGTCAATTTTAAAAAACCCTTGGATACGATACGTCTTGGATACATCCGTACATATATATTAAAAAATTAATATATATATATATATATATATATATATTTATTTATTTATTTATTTTTATGTACATCTACTCATTTTACCCATTTTTTAGTCCATAAAAAACTGAAATAGTAATACAAAACTTGAATCAATGTTCAAAACATTCAATATACTTAAGACTTTGCATTTTTATTGATCATGTGGCTGCCATACATATGATATACGAATATCATGTTAACATGAATACGAACAAAACTTGAAATTTGAAAAATATACTAGGATCCATGTTCAAATTTTGAAAACAAACAATATACTTAAGATTTTACATTTCATTGTTCATGTGGCTGCCATACATATGATATAGGAATCATAGTTACTAGGTTCGGCCGGATTTGTATGAAATCTGGTTTGAACCGTATTTTTTGAAGCAACCAAATAAATCAGGTTCGGTTCGGCCTTTTTTTTGCAAATTTTTTTTTTTTTTTCCTTTTTTGGCATTTTTTTCTTTTTTGGTGAAAAAACCCTAAGGGAAGAATTTTTTTTGCCATTTTTGGAAAGGGTCCGGGAAGATGTAGTAGCAAAAACTTGCATGTGCCATAACTTTCATTCTGTGGCTCCATTTCAGGTGTCGTCTTCTCTAAAAGTGTATATTTTCTCGAGCTCTACACATTGATGGCAATATTTTTCTTATTTTCATATTTTTGTACCTTTTTGGACCAAGCAACTTTTTGCAATCTTTTGAAAGAATCATTATGATGATGATTATTATGGTAGATGGATGCTTTTTTGTATGATTTGTCTATATATAATGATATAAGTATACAATAATATAAATTTATAATAATATAAGTATATATATATATTCCGAACCGGATTTTTCCGTGTTTTTTCGAGAACTCCGAATTTTCGGATTTTTTTGCCTTTCCGAATTTAATCGGATTTCCGAACCTGATAACTATGATAGGAATACAAACAAATCTAGAATATATCATCTAGATTTTCCTCAAAATCAAGTTCATGTGTGCCACGTGCGCTAGCTCCACTCTCATTAACTCCACTCTCCGCTCCTTGCGAACTCCCTTGAGCGTCATCTTCGCCATCAAATAATGAGGTGTATTATTTTATTCATTTAGTGTTTAGGGTTCGGTTTTAGGGAGTAGAAAAGTAAATAAAAAATTAAAAAATGAAATAGAACTTAAAAAACACGTATATACTGCTGGATACGTACCTGATACGTACGGGTTACGTCAGGATACGTCACGGATACGTTTGTACGTATCCGTGACATATCCTGACGTACTCCGTACGTATCCGGTACATACATATTTGTGACGTATCTTGATGTACCCCGTACGTATCCGGTACGTATCCAACACGTATCCCCCACGTATCCGTATCCGATACGTTTCCAAGGGGATTCGGGGGGGGTTTTGGAGTATCCGTGCAACGTAGGATAATGAAGAAGCCCTGTGCACAAGGATAATGTAATATCTCCAATGGGACTATTTTTGCCCCCAGTTGGATTTTAGGCAAATCCCAAACTCAAAATTGTAGATTAGAGAAAATATGGAAATTTATTTAATTCAGATATGAATTTAACCTGAAAGGTGCGACTAGGGTAAAGTGGGAAACCCAAACAAATCAGCCAATAAAACATAACTTCTCCACTCCCATCTAATCTACCAATTTTATAAAGCCAAAATATGAAAGAACATACATATTTTGATGCATAGGCTGAAATTAATTTATAAAATCTGCAGACTGGTTACCCATAAAAATAGATAAAATAATATCTCTGAATCCCCAAAAATTCTGAAAACAAGCTGATTTGATTTATAAAAATCAGAATAAAATGCTGCACTCAAATCAGATCTGAAATACCTTCAAATACATAAGATATTGCATAAAAGTGGGTCGCTCCACATGGATGAAGGGCATAGAAAATAATAACTTTCTCCCCCAAACCATTGCCAAAAATCTGCAACTTCTCCTTTATTCATTTGCTGGAAATAAACTGAAAACACTGCTAATCCACTGAAGCACAATGGAAACCCTTGTGTAGAGAATCCTCACAAACTAGAGGAAGGGTTTTCGTCCTTCAACTAGGGCTCTTAGAGGGTTTTTCGTCCTCAAGAGTGAAAATGCAAGCAAACAATGCTTAACATGTAAATCTGGAATTTTTGGAATAAACAAGTGCTGCTCCCTCAACATCCAATCAACTCACTTGCCTCATTTAATGTTTTCCACTTACTTTATTTAATTTTTTCCCTTGCTTTCATTTAATATTTTCGTTTGCTTTCATTTAATATTTTCTCATATTAAATGCTTTTCCCCAACAACTTTTCTCTCTTAATGCAAGTTGCATTTTTCTAGAGTGAATAACTTGGCCCATATGCTCTGACATTGTTTTCCCATTTCTTTTTGCTCCTTATTGCAAGTCGCACTTTCCTAGAATAAAACAATTTGGCCCAAATGCTTTTCACTATATGTTGTATTTTTCAATTTTTAAGTCACTAATAAATTATAAGTGCATCTAATGTTTTAATTTTTTTTTTATTGTGCACTTTATAATAAAATAGTAGAACTTAAGTACCCTTATTTTCATTTCTTAGACGTCGGGTAAACAAAATAGGCTAAGGGTCTTCGATTGGGAAAGGGATATTACAGATAAATGAAAATTTCTTGAGAAATTAGTGGTTTCCAAGAAGAAGATATCCACTATTGAAGGTCAGTCAATTTAGGCCACAACCCGTCGAACCCGCAGGTGAACCCATGTTCCTTATCCTATTCGTCTTTCTCAAAAACCACAACCCAAAGATTAATGACAGGATATAATACAACCTTCCACGCAGAAGCGACCAACAAATTCAAGAGCATAAAAAAATCTAAGGCATTTTTGTAGGATAGATGAGGGCCCTTGAGAGAGGAAGGAGGAGTCGAACTAGAGCGAGACAAAACATTGTGGGAATTGGGTAGAGGTGACATGAGTTGTGCAGGCGGGGAAGAAACTGAGATAGTTTTAGGAGACATGACTGGAGCTTAGCTTGAAGGACATGGTGTAGCAGCAGATCTAGATGGAGGCAAATAAACTAAGTGTAGGGGTACTTGGGAGAAATATTCCCGTTGAAGGGTACTTGGCAGAAGCAGGAGACATCTTTTCCCCCAAAAATAACATCGTCTCATCATTAACCAACACAAATAGTAGGGGTTTTGAAAATTCTGGCAATTAGGGCATTTAGGATTTGTGACAATGAGCACTTGGAACGGACACTGTTTAAAAGTTGCTTTTAAGAAGAATGGGTTCATGGGAAAGCAGATTGCATGGACTCTCAGGAAAGCAAGAGAAGGTAATGCAAAAGGCATTAGAGGAGGGAGACTTCAACATCTGGACCAATGGGATTCCTTCCTTACATTGAAGGAGTATTTGATAGGATTCCCAAAATCCTGAAGTGCCAAAGCATCAAGACCACATTTTTACCAAAAGACAATTCGAGGAAAACTTTAAAGTTGTCAAAAGACCATATGGAACCATAGGTAAAAAGTAGTGCCCATAGAATTGAGTGCTTGTGTGGGCCCCCTTACATTGGGGAGACATAAAGATCCATTTAGACTAGTATCAAAGAACAAGCTGCTGATATCCACCGAGAGAAGAAGGAAAAACCAACATTGACAGAGCACTCCTAAAAAACAAAAAACTCTATTTGCATGGAAGATGGCAAGGGTCTGTCATGGAAAATCATTATCAAAAACACTGATCGGAACCACACTCAAATCTTGAATATCATTGTACATCATTATACTTTACTTGGAGCTCGAGTTCGTTGTTCTAACATATGATTCTTTCAAATGATTGATTAGAGGACGTGATCCAAACAATTAATCATTTTTTTTTTGCACACAGCGTTTACCAAAAAGTCTTTACTTTGCATAATATGATCTGTGAAAGCTTTAGATCTCTAATATATACTGAGGAACCCACTCTCTACCAGGCTATATACATAGGAGCAATTTCCCTCTCCTTGCCCATTCAGGAGCACCCCACCTACCTTCTCTAGTTTCAGATGCACTCACCCAACCTCAACCAGTAAGGTGATCCTCCACCCCCCCGATGCCTCTTAGCTTTCTCTCTACCTTATCAACCCACTCTCTATCGGGTTTGCCTAGTTGTCCCCCCCCCGCCTCTACTGATAAACAGGGTGCTCACCCCTTCGTCCTCTCTACTGACGAAGAATTTATAAAAGGGGGAGGCGGGACGGCCCTATATATAGATAGGCCCCCTGCATATAACTGGAGAGGGAGAAGGGGAAGGGACTTGCCCCTTCCTCCTCTCTACTGATGAAGAATTTATAAAAGGGGAAGGTGGGATGCCCCTACATATAGATAGGTCCCCTGCATATAACTGGAGAGAGAGAAGGGGAAGGGACTCGCTCGCCCCTACCCTATATATAGTTGGTGGGGGAGGAGGGGCAGGACTCGCCTGTCCATATATATATATATATATATATCAGGCTCTCCGAAAAAGGATGAGTGAGCGTAATGATCGTCAAGGCTATTGTTCAGGTTTGAAGCTAGTCGTTTGAGGGCTAAGGCTACTGTGTGTGTATATATATTTTAAAAATTTAAACTTTAAAGTTGAATAATAAAAACATACTAAAAAATTCTACAGCAGCTCCATTTATCTCATTGTTCCCCATTTGCAGCCACAAATAAAGAATACAGAGCAGAAGACATCATTGTACTGAATTTGATGTATTTAATCTTTCGGAAATTTAAATATATAAATATTTTTATTTGTTCTCCATTTGCAGCCTGAAATACAGATACAGGCGGGAGACATCACTATACTGAATTTGATGTATTTTAGTTTTCAGAAATTTATAAATATTTTTATTTTATTTCTTTTGCCATCTCCAGGTACCCCCCCATACCCAATGTGTGAAAAAATAGCATCCCCATCTCCAAGACCCGTCCCTGTCTCTGTCCCCGTCTCTTGGTGACTCTGCTGTATTTTCTTGGGCTGCTATTGTTTCCTCTCGTTGAAGCAAATCCTCATTCAAATGCAGAGCTTCTTCATTCTCATGTATTTTTTATTTTTTTCCTTATCATTTTTGGCCCTTTTGAGGGAGTTCTTATGTCTCGCTGATGATATGAGGCATACTTGTGTTTTTTTTAATCATCTATATTATCATAATATCTTTTTTATTTTTTTATCCATATTTCATTTCCATCATGTGGAGTGCCATGGGGTGAGTCTCCTAGTGGCATGGTGATCTTGTCAGCAGTATGCGCAACACTTCCACTTCTGGGTTTTGCTTTGTTGTCTTTCTTTTCTCTAGCTACGGATTCCACATAAATTTCATTTGGTTTTGACTTTCCCGTTTGACTACAATTCCCTTCGCTGCAGATGCCAATGTGCTCTGCTGGTCTTGTTTCATTTCCAGCCTTAAGGAGTATTTGTGAACATATTTTAGGAGTCATCTACTTGTACTTGCCTTACAGCATTTTCTTTTTCAGCTCTTTCATTATTATCTACATCATTTTCTTCTGAACTTTCTTATGAATTTTCATCTAAAGGATTGCTGGATACATGGGGGGACAGTGGTAGAAATCCCTCATCTGCATTGCTTTATTTGCTAAAAATCCAGTGGGTTTTTTATCCTATCTTCTACCTCCAATGCCTGGGGGCAGAATTGGAATCCTCACAAAGAAATATGACTGTGAATGATGTTTTTGGGGTCATAATGGTTCTGTGCCGCACATCACTAAACCCATAGCTTTGTATTTTCTTAGAGAAAGTTTTGCCATGTCCTACATTCATGCAGGTATAAATTCCAACTCTTATAGGGTACTTAATGCAGTTGGTTTACCTCATTCTCTTCACATTCAAGTCAGGAATGCCAGTTGCCTAGCGCACGATTTCCATAATTAACAACTTAATTACTGTCTATTTAGTCAACTGGCAGGCCTTCAACATAGCCATAAACTTGGGCAGAGGTGTATTCTTCGTCAAAAAACCAATTGACCGAGTTCACCATGGTATGTGTTCCAGCAAGGGAAATTCTAGTCATTTTCTGTAGATCATTTGTTCATATAATTTCAAAAGAAAGCGAGTAGAGGACCACCCTCTATCTTTTTCTGCACATGACAATTGACATCGGCATGGTCTTTGTAGGACTTAGTGGCATACACTAAATAGGAAGTCATGTGAAAAGTACCAGTCTTTCAAATATTGTTGGCATGAGATTATAAAGTCATTAATAACTTGGCCCATCAAATTTAATTTGGTGCTTGAAAATATAGGACAAAGACTTGTAGATAAAAGGATAAGATTTGTCAGAATTCTTTTCTTTAAAAATCTTTAGCAGGATATGCCAATTCTTTGTTTGTTTAATTTGGTGAAATAAATGGCCACATTCTTGCTAAGGGTCTTCTTGGGCTCTTCCGGCCAGTGATTGACTCTATTTATTGCTGAAGAGTTGCCATGAAAAATCTGGACAATGCCAAATCTAGGTAGGAAAAGAAAAGATTTGTTTTGTGCAGATTGAATTTGCCTGAAAATATATGAATTGTGTTCATCCGTTACAACTCGACATTTGTTGAAAAGAACTTGGTTTCTTGAATCCAATGCTTAACACGATACAAGAGCAAATCTGTAGATGACACAACCTCAGGAATTGCAGTGACTGAGACTAGTGTTGTGTTCCATAATTTGTGTAGCTCTGGGTTCTAGCCACAGCTCCATGTATTCCTTGTGAACCTAAAACTGCGTACGTAATCCATTGTCTATTATGCCTGAGAATGCATTTTTTGCTTCTCTGCTATTTTGCTATCCTTGTTCTTGCACTTGCTTAAAATGAAGCAAACTAGCAACTCTCTTTAAATGCAAATAAAATTGTTTCTACTTTTCTTGCATAAATGAGCTGTACAATTAATGATCATGCGTGTGTAGGATTGTCGGTACATTTTTGGTAGCTGCATATTAAATGTACCTTGTTTATCGCATATGATAAGGCCATTTCCTAGGATGATTTCTTGGTGAATTTTCACTCTTTGATGGTATACCAAATGTGAAGAATTGTAACTGTGAGAACAGTCTTCACTTTTGGAATCCTTAATTTTGTGTACTGTATACCCCAAAAGTCTTGTAAACATAGTGAGATATCATTGCTTGTTGTCTACGACAATCTGGAGGGAAGTTAATTCATGTGCATTGGCAATTAAAGGCACCTATAATCTGAACTCGAACTTGGGCAGAAGTGAGGACTACAGAAGACAGGACTTGGGCATCCCATACCTGACAATAAAACTAAGGATGCAAAACCTAGGAGGATTCCATATTCCACAGTCCATAATTTTGACTTTGAAAAGTTACCACTGCAGATTGCTCTCCATCGATACACTGAGGAGATTGAGGGACTGATTAGGGGACGAGGGAGAGAAGGATGCTGATGTCCAATTTTGTAGAGTCTTGATTTTTCATTTTGCGTGTCACCCCACCTCTTTTTGACTTGGTGTGGGGCATGCCCCACTTCATCTCCGGGTGATTACAATATTTGCTGATTGAGAAATCCTACATCAGCGAGGCAGGTAGGGGTGGAAAAAGAGGATCTACGTTCTGCTCTTCCTTGCTTCCTTATGTCCATCCGGGCGTTATTTGTTCACAGCTTTTGCTCTCGCCAACAAAGAATTTGCTTAAGTGGACATCAACAACTAAATGGACGAGGATATTAATGAACTAGTACAGGGAATGAGAAAATATTGCAGGACCAAAAAGAATCTTAAATCCTAAACCACATAATACTTAGAAATATTGATGTGCACACTACAGATTATGTGCAATTGGTGATCCTAGACACAAAAAGACTTGGTGAGAAAGGTTCGGTAACTGTGTAACTGATTAGGAAAACTTCCCAACTCTGGGCTCAGGAATATGGAGCTATGGAATCAAATATGTTTTAAGCCTTCACGAATCAACCTGAGCTTAAACACATTGTCATTACGAACTATGGGACATAGGAGACCAAGATCCAAAATTATCAACCTATGAGTCTAAACACTAAGTTCCTGGATTTTTGTCATTAAGACATTGACAGAATTTTCAGTGGCAAGGCAAATTTTAATATATTTTTTTTCAAATTTGGAACTACTTGGAAACCCGACCTTCCATATTTCATAGTCCATGTAGTAAATGCATTTTCATCATGGACTAAGGGATGTAAGAGACCAAAATATGGAAATTTTAACCTATGAATCCAAACACAACTCCTTGATTGTTGTGATTTAGACATTGACAGAATTTTACAAGGCATGACTAAAAAGTTTTCTTTAATCTGAAACTACTTCAAAACCTTGAAGATTCATGCTGGACTGAAGATAAGCCTACAGCTTATATAAATTTTCAAAACACAAACTTTATTTGAAAAGAAAGCTGAATAGTTTGGGGTAGCAGTGAAAATAGTGTGGTCAATGAAACCCAACTAGAAGAGCATCTTGAGAACATCTAGCTGATGTATGCAGTTTGTAGCCACATGTAGAAACTGGTGTTATTTATATTATGGTAAAATGAAAAGTCGATGCCACAATGAAAAAGTCACAGCTAGTTAAGTAAGCAGGAAATACTAGTGATGGGGAAAAGGAAAGATACAAATTTAAGGTATCAAAGTATTTATAATTATGTGGGGGATTCCTTTGACATGTGTTAGAGATAGAAAGATATATGTTGCCTCAACAAAATTTCTACAGGCAGAAAGTGCACGGCAAAGGGGCATTGACCAAGGAGGTGAAGTGAGCAGAGATCATGACTTTCTGATCAAAAGTGCCAAGGGCCTTTTAAAGGTAAAGGTACAACAAAAAATACCCCTAATGGATATGGTTATTTATACTCGCTTAATAAATAAAAAAGAATGGGGGAACATATGAGGAGGAGAAAATAATTGTTCAAGCAACCTAAATAATGGAAGGAGCAATAGATAATAATTATGCAATTGGGCACTGGAGAAATGTACTAAACTCCTCTCTTGAGACAAGGATGCAAATTGGTTAAGAATTTTCTGCTATTGGGTAATGCCCTTAAGATTTGAGTTTCCTGTTATATATAGTTCGGGAGAATCTATTTTAGTATCTGATTGCAAATCATGTACATCGAGTTTTCATTTGATTGCATTTTCTTGGGACTTTCTGCCTCTTCACTTAGACATGGATTCAAAGATGAAACATGTATTCACATGTGCACTGAATGCAGTCATGCCATATGTTCAATAAACTATTAAGAGGTTGAGAGTTAGAGATTTGTGTTCTTTTTGCAGTGGTGTCATTGTAGAAAAGCTTTTTTGGACGACTGCATAATAGTTTTTATTCAGATGTTTCAGTCCCAATCGGACATATCTTCTTCTATTCTTGTTCTTTTAGCTTCTAATGGTTTCTTCTGGGTCTAAGTTTCATTTTTATGCACTTTGATGGACCAATTTGTCATGACAGTATGCCAGTTGAGAAAATAATGCCTTGAATCTGCTATATTCGTACACAGAAAGACAATTTCTATATGCTCTCAATATTTCAATGTCAGTATCCCATTATATCTTTCACATTTTTCTTCTATGAAAATGAGAATATAAATGTATTAACATCTAATTGTGATGAGCAGTTGATTAATACCCCAGATGAGTTGCATCCGATCCAACGGCTGGTTGAAATCAAGGCAGTTGCAGAGCAGTTACATTTCAAAGTATCAACATTATTGATGCATGGTGGAAAAGGAATAGAAGCAATAAAATGGCTCAGGGAGCATATGGCTTTGTATGAAAGATTGGTGGGATCACAAGAAGCTGCATTTCTTCACTGGAAATGGGTCAGCAAACAATATCTTGTGTTTGCAGAGTTACTTCTAGCAAGTTCAATTGGAGCTTCAACATTTGCACCTCCTGTATCAGGAATTCCTGAATTGTCTATTACAAAGTGGGAACAACAACCAGGGTACTACTATCAGGTTTGAATACTTTGTAACAACAAACCTTTTATAAGCCTCAGAAATTTCTAGGGAAGGCTTTTCATTCTTTGTATGCTATTTTTTGTCACGATTATATATTGTCATTGATTTTGGTTTTGATTGTCTGCAAGTGAACTTTAGCTGTTTGAAATTTCTTTTGTATTGACTACATTGTTTATTTAGTTTCTTTGAATTCAAAGTTAGATGCCTCTGATTCAATTTTGTGGATATTCCAGTTAGCAGCACATTTTATGAGAGTGAGAAGAAAGAGCTTCAAGTTTGCTTTAGATCAGTTTGAGGCCTTTGAAAATCAAGCAACAGATGTGTTTGAAAGATCTTCAGAAGAACTTAGAACACCTCTTTATGTGGGGCAATATTCACAACTCCTTGCGGATGCTGGCAATGTTCATGTGCAAAGGTGATTTTTTTTCAAAATTTATAAATGCATATAAGTAGCATATATAGTGGCTTTCTGTGTTCAGTATGATTTGACATCAAAATTCAAATTATTGCTGATTTAATTGCTATCACGTGCTCTCTAGTCTTACTGAAGCAGAGTATATGCGGCATGTCATTGCTGATGAAAAATTGTTTCAACATTCACACGCTGTGATTGATCTACTTATGAAAGCTTATGACCAGCATAATCTAGTTAATGCTAGTAGAATGGCTTACCATGTTGGAAGTGAGATCGGCCGCGAATATTTCTCTGCGAGGGATTATGCAAATGCCAAGAGACTCTTTGACAGTGTTGTAGGATTGTACAGACAAGAGGCCTGGGTGACATTGCTCTGGGAAAGTCTAGGCTACCTGAAGGAATGTACAATAAAACTTCGTTTGTTGAAAGAATATATTGAATATTCTCTTGAGATGGCAGCTTTGCCAATATCATCTGGTCCTGAGGTGGATGGTCTTACTTCTCAAGATGAATCTGGGCCAGCAGGTCCATTGTCTTACTTACAAAGGGTCAATATATATGAAGAAGTGATTGGAGTATTGCGAGGAGAAACCTCTCTTGCATTAACTCTGGAAGGAGATAGTGCTTTTTCTGTGACAGAGTCTAAGCCTATTTTCCTAGAAATTGATCTTGTCAGTCCATTGAGAGCAGTTCTTTTGGCTTGTGTTGCATTTCATGAGCAGGTTGTGAAGCCAGGGAGCAGTACCTTCTTCACTTTGTCATTACTAACTCATTTACCACTACCAATTGAAATAGATGAATTGGAATTTCAATTTAATCAGTTTCCATGTAACTTTCTTGTTGTAAGTAAAAAGAGACAAGCCAAGGTATATCCTTCCACAACTCAGAGCCTCAGAATCGAAACAGTTTCAGATTTGAAGCTACAGCCAAATAAGTGGAAGAGACTATCCTTTAATGTCAATGCAGGTATGCAGTCTTCTCTCAGCCCATTCATATCTATTTTCTCTAGTAGGCCATGAGCATATATTGAACATGTGAAATGAACTGTGACAAATGCTTAACACTTTGATTTGCATTTTCAAATATTTTGAGATGACATACTAGTTTTTATTACTTTCTAGTATACTCAAGATTATTGATAATCAAATGTTTTTTGTAGGTCAAAGTGGGAAATTGGAATGCTTGTCAGTAATCGCACGTTTAGGGCCCCATTCAACTATCTGTTGCAGAGCTGAAAGTCCAGCATCTAGAGAGGATTTGCTGCTTTGGAAATTTGAAGATAGACTGGAAACTCTCCCAATTAGGGACATCAGTCTTTCTTTCTTTGGACAGAAGGTAATCCAAGTAGAAGAGCCAGAACCTTTAGTCGATGTTGTGTTGAGCACGCCAGGGCTTGGATTTGTTGGAGAGATGTTCCCAGTCTCCGTTATCGTGACTTCTAAAGGTCATGCTATCCATGCCGGGGAGTTAAAGATTAATATTGTTGATTCAAAAGCAGGTGCCATGGCGAGTCCTCGGGAGTCTGCCTCCCCTTCTGTGCAGTCTTATCATGTAGAGCTTCTGTTGGTCCCAAGCAATAGAGACAAGTTAGAGAGAGTGGCAGGAGATGAAGAAAGCTCTCGGAGTTGCTCAGGTCATCTGTCCCTTCCATATATAGATGTAGGGAAATCATGTTCCACTTTATTATTCATAAGATGGCACAAACCAAAGTTGGTGACATTGTTTGTTTCTCTTGGATACCATTCCATTTCTCAGAATGGAAGGGATGAAGCTTCTCAAAAGATTCATGTGCACAGAAGCTTACAGATAGAGGGTAAGAATGCTATTACTGTAAATCAAAGGTACATGACACCTTTCCGAAGAGACTCTCTATTATTGGCAAATCTTCAAAGAAAAAAGAATTCTGATCCACCCATTTCATTGGCTTTGAATGAAAACAGTGTACTTGTGGTAACTGTGAAAAATTCCTCTGATCTTCCTTTAAGATTGATATCAGTTACTGTTGAAGAGGAGGATGGCGGTTCATGTTCTGTAAGGACGACAAATGCAACTTATGGTGGATTTCATCACATTGCGACAGGGAATATGGAAAGTTGTGAGACCCAGCATGTGCCTGAAGCTGACAACTCAACACGACTTGATCTTTCTCGCTTGTTAATGCCAGATGAAGCATTCAAACAAATATTTTCAGTGTGCCCTTCAATTACTTCTTCAGCACTCGGTGTGGGAACCATTTGTATGAGATGGAAAAGAGATGGAGAATCCATGCAATCATTCTTGCATGACCAAGTTAAGGGTGATTTGCCCTTAGTGACCTCAACACAAGTAAAGCTTTCACCTATAAGTGTGGAGAAGGCACCATTAGTCGTCAGTTTCGAGTGCCCTTCTCATGCTTTATTAGGAGCACCCTTCACCCTATCTTTGAACATAAAAAATGAGACTGCTCATCTACAGGAAATTAAATTCTCCTTGGTTGATTCTCAGAGTTTCCTTTTGTCTGGAGCTCACTGTGACACAATTTTTATTTTGCCTTATGCTAGCCATATACTGTCTTATAAGCTTGTTCCATTAGCATCTGGTTTGCAGCAGTTACCCCAAGTTATTCTGACTGCTAGTCGGTACTCTGCTAGTTTTCATCCTAATGCAGCAAGTACTCAGCTGTTTGTTTTTCCATCCAATCCTCATTTGAAATTGGATCCTTCCAATTCTGCAGAGCGTACCGTAAATTCTGGATCAATCCATGCAAAATAAATGCCATCAGTGATCGAAACATTGGTTCCTGAAGGTAAATGCCCAGATGTGTGACATCTTTGCCAAGGAAAGAAAATTTGCCAGCAGTGGAAACCATGTTCTCCTTTTATTTGACATTGTTGATGGTTTCCCGGTTCCCTATGTCCCTCAGTGTTATATTAGTAAAGTAACAATCATATGGGCATGGAATGTTTCTGCATTTTTGAAATCAAGTGTGGTACACCACATAATTGTCAAAAAGACATTGGAGTCCTGCCATTTTTCTAATAGAAAAGAGTCTAATTCAGGTCATTCAGAGTTATAAGGCTATTTTAGGTAAGGATTTTGCGATGAAGCTTCCCCATCACACATCTGTATCACTATTTGTACTGTCTTTTTGCTTTGTAAACAAATCATTTTTTCATTTGCATATATTCCCAAATATACGTGTGAGTCTAAGGCTCCATTGAGTGGTTGTCCTGGGAAAAATTTCTCCTCTTGGTACTCACTAGCTGGGTGGCTGAGATGTCTCGATGTGGATAACTGTAACCATTCTTCGATGGTCAGCCCTGATCTAGATGGTTATTGGTGGGGCTGGATTAAATGAGAACCAAAGTTATGTCAAATAAATGATTCCGATAGTTTGTTATTGCTATGGACAAGGGCTTATAAACATCAACATTAAAATTCCTTACAACTACAAAGATTTGAGTAACTATGGCCCTCCACAGATATTTGAGAATCATTCCGAGTCCTGGCTACTCACAAATGGATATTTCCTTTTCTAATGGTGTTGTACTAGATTGACTTGTACCATAATATTTTGGATGCAATTATTTTGTTTCTGTACTACCAAGTTTCTTATCAGGTAAAATTTTGGTTTCATCTCTCAATACAGTTCAAAGTGGTCATTTGACATACAAAATGTGCCATGACCCATTCAAAAAACTTTTCAGTAATTATGGCCCTCTACAAAGATATTTGAGAATCATTCTGATTCCTAGCAGCACAGAAATGGATGTGGCCTTTTCCAACGATGTACTCTACTACATCAACTTGTATTGTAATCTTTTGGATGCAATTATTTTTGTATCTTTGCACTACCAAGTTTCTTAGCAGGTGATGTTCTGGTTTAATCTCTTATTACAGTTTGAAAGTGGTTATTTAACATAAAAAATGGCACTGCAGTGTTGACCCATTCAAATTTACATTCCAAAACTATTTTGCTATTTCTGCTCATCAGTGTTCTTTCTTTCTTGATTCAAGAAGATTCTACACTACCGTAAATAGGCTTTTCAGATGGGTTGCCCTTTCAGAAGGCAAGGGGCTTGTTGTATATGGTATGGAAACCATTAAATAAATTGGAATCACTTGTAAGTGCTAAACACTTAGCTATGTATTGATTGGATTTTGTTTATTTTCAGTTACTCCAATTAATTTTAGATTAGAAATTAGTTAGTTGTTAATACACTCAACTTTCTTAGAAGTAGCATTGGATTTTCTAGAATAAAGTACACTATAAGCCTGGTTATTCATTCTAGTAATTGTGTATTTATTGGTGCAAGAAAACAACTATGGCATGTCTCATACAACAAATACAGGGTTTTAAATAATTTGGCTATCGTTCTTCAGCCTTCAGCATTGGTTTCATATGTTCTTCATTATTTTATTGCGACCAATTGTGGTGGCGGTATTATCTGTACTCTTTTATTATTTTTGTTCATTTTGTGTGTTAAATCTGTTTTGTACATTTCAACTACTCCCAGTACACTTGGGGAGTGGGGCTTCTATCTGCATCATTAGAGGCAGGCCACCACTACCGTTGCGTGGATACAATGGGGTTTGAACCTTGAATGCTCAACCTATCAATTAGGCTACTAACTGACTTGAACCCCATCCAATCCTTAAATTTTGGGTTACAAAAAAATAAAAATACTTTATGCTTTCTTGGTTGATATGTTGAACAAGAATGGTATCAAAAGCAATATCATGTTAAGATAATCAGACTGAATAAAATATCACTGTTTGCTTTGTTATATGACAAAATGTAAAATGAGGTGAAAATATTTTCCGTGTAATATAGGTTTATTGCCCAAGTTACATAAATATCACTTGACATGATTGCCTTTTTCATAGTTCACACACGATGGAGTTTAGTAAAATTGTGACTGTACCAAAAGGTCTTCCTCATTTTCTTATTTCTTTAGTTAGAACCACTAAAGTTTTTATCACATGAGCATTATGGGTCATTAAGCCATCGAAATACATCCACAAGATAGAATACAAAATATAGACGACTTAAAATGTTACGAACTGCAGCCAACACAACACACACATTCCAAATGTGAAGCCTCCATCACCATCATATATCCACTCTTGCTATATGTTTTGGCATTATTGTCATTATTGTTGGAAAACCATTGGGCAATAAAGATAATGATATGTAGACAATGTTTCCTAATTAGATTTGAAATACAATGCATGGGCATGTAAGGGCAGTAAAAACATGTATAAGGTATAAAGTGACGTGTAATGGAATAATCTAACATGTTTTTGCAAGTTGATTGAGTGCAAGGGGGTCTTATAAGTTGGGAATTGGTTTGGGAGCTAGTCATTAATAGGTGTACATAATTTGGTACCTACATAGTCTTCTAGGATGGAATCATGAGAATTTGGATGGTATCATTGACGATATTGTTTGTGGGCTGATATCGTGCATGATAACATCATAGGGGTTACTATTTAGTCCTAATAGGCTCTAAATGATCTACTTTTTTTGGTGTTTTTTTTTTTTTTCGTCTTTGCCTAGATTTTAAAGTTGTACTAGTGCATTGAAATGTGATGATATAAAATTGCACAAGGGGTTAAGTTTTTTGGATTGGATTGACCTCAACACATCTTTATGATGACTAAGTGTTGCTTACATACCACTACTCTAAAGAGGGTTCAAATTGCACAATGTGATGTATAATGACAATATTCAACTTTTACCTTGATACTTTGGATTTGGCACATGGACTGCTTCAAGGCTGCTTCTCGAGAGATTTAGGATGAGTGTAAAGCCTTTGTAATGATGTCCAAGAAATTCCCTCTTGTATGCGTGTTTGTGGTACATGATTAGTATATGGGGCATCTAGTTATATAGGAGTCCTTTCATTAGTTTCTTGCTCAAATGCCGACTTGAAAGTCACCTCTAGGCTGACCTATGAAGCTACTCAACTTTAAAAATTAGTTGTTACAAGGCTACATGAAACTATCGTGAAAGTGTGGATGGTATTAGGAACAATACTAGTTTAAGTACAATATTGTGTACGAAACCTCCCACATGGCTGTGATACCATCTTGGGAGATGTAGATTCAGAAATAGAAAATGGAGAGTTCTGTGTAGGTGTTTAGGATATCCTATATGGACTATAAATGATTCCAAAACTTGAGATTGAGTAGATAGAGTTGCACTAGTAGATTTGAGACTAATCAAAAGGCAAAATTTTATGAAAGTAATTAAATAAGAGATGTCAGTTTATCCTGAATCAAATTTAGGGTATTACATATTTGCCCCTCTTTAATCTAGTATTTGAAATGAAGTAGATTTTTTTTGCTTAAAGGGATATAAAAAATGTGCTTGTGCATCACAAATATAGGGCTTTGTTGATTTGGAAATGTTGTGCTCCGTGGGGTATATACTTGCAAACCATACAAAATGCAAGTGGATTAATATTTGATAAAAACCTATGGAAAAAAATGAATTTTGAACATTTTTTTTAATTAAAAAAAACCAAGAAATGGATATGTTTAGTATAATGTGAATCATACTATCACTTTGTTGCACTTTTGGAGTGTAATGGGGTGAAAATATCCCAAATGACCGCTAAATTGGAGAGGGGTCTCAAATATGGTAAATCATGTTGTATATTGTCGAACCTTGAAGATAGGATGCCTTGTGTGTATAAGCTCCAACTCTAATGGACTTGTAGATTTCAGTAAGGGGAAACTTCTTGAAACTTCTTGCTATTGTGGACTTTATTCCTCGACAATAGAAGAAAGCTCACATCCTAGATAGACAAACAAACAAAATTTGATTTCTATTAAAAACAACTTGGTTTCACTTATTGTAGTGCCCACTCTTCTTCGACACTATTTTCATTATGATGATATTACTGTTGGATTGATACTAAGACATTTTGAATATTACATATTGATCAGTAGATGATAGACTGCAAATATTCAGATTATTGATATGTTGTGATTCACATTTTGATTATGATACACTAGATGACACTGATAGACAATTTGATATATGTTGATTTGCTTTTGGATGTTCTGAGTAGAATTATGATCTCATGGATGTTAGAATCAAATTATTTGATATGTTGATAGATGATAAAATTATTTAATTTTGGATGACAATTATTGCTTTTTATGTATATATTATTTCTTGATGTTGTTGATGCCGCTGTAAGGCTAGAGAGGTATTTTGTTGGTGTTTGCAAGAATATTATATCATACATCGAAAGGGGACAAGAGACCAACCACAGAAGAATGTTGAGTGTTTTACAACATGGCCAAATTTGACAACTTGTGTCTAATGTTCGTGTTGTGTTATTGCATGCCTAGTTAGGAGGTTTCCCATGGGGGGTGACCTCACATGTGTGGCCATGGGGTGTAATGTTTTTCTTTCTTTTAATTTTGTGTTATATGTATTTAATTATTGAGAAATTTTAATTACTTTATTAGCAATTATTAATGTCTTAATTAACTAATCCAATTTAATTTGTTAACTAAATTAAGGATGTGACAATTGGATAATTATGAGGGTAGATGGTCCTTGAAATCTTGTGGATGTAAGTTAGATTTGTGTTAGATTTTGTGTTGTTTACTCTTCCCCAACTTCAAAATTTGGATTTTGACTAGGAGGCTTTTTTGGAGGCTTGTGAGATAAGCTAAGCTTGTCCCATGTCTCTTTAATTCATCCAACAACCATACTTATGGTATGAGGAGTTAATTTTAAGCTTATTTGGAGTGTAAAAAGTGAAAATAATTGCACTTTCCTACTTACCACAATTAATTTGTCCTTGATAGGCATGATGTGCAAGTTGGAGTGTCATGTGGGTATGTCATAAGTCTTTTTTTGTCATTTATTGTCTTGGGCATGATGTTTGACTTGTGTGTTGGAATGGAGGAATGATGAAGTGACATCTTATATGGAGCCACCTCATCATCCTCATATCCCATTTCTATTTATTGATTGAATTTGAAAGATTTTGGGTTACTTGTTCATTTTCTCTCTTGCACTTTTGGAATTGAGAGTTTGTTGGAGATTGTAATTTGAATTGTGCTTGGCTTGAAGGTGTGAAAAGCTTGTTGGAGTGAAGACTCTTGGAAGCTTGATGGAGAGGTAGGCTCTCTACTTGTCATTACTTTATTTATGTATTTGGATGTAAAAAAATTGTGCTTGTTGAATTTTGTATTAGTGTGGTGAATGTGGTTTTTGTGGTTGGGTTGTTTGCCTTAAGAAGGGTGTGGGAGATGGAAGTATGGGACCATTGGGGAGGGAAAAGGGAAATGTGAGACATGCATTTTGGAGGGAGTGAGATTGAGAGTTTCACCTATGAGGAGTGAAAAAGAAAACATGGACATATTTTACATATTTGCAAGGGGAGAGACAAAGATGTATTTGTTGTTTGCATTGTGCACATGGAGACTTTGAGTGAAAATCCTACTTCACTTGAGAGGCAAAAAGAGGTGGTTCCCATATTCCGTGCTCCTTTTGGCTTGATGTCAAGCCTATGTGTTTTTGAGAAAGTTGTAAATATTGTTGAGTATATCCATTTGAATGTGTCGTATGTTTATGGATTGTATGCTTTGTGGAAGCCATTTCTTGTAAAAACTTGTCAAATGTTGCTCAACATCCCTCATTGTTCTTTGGTTGGGGTTCGGGGGCTGATAAGGGGATGGCTTCTCCTCTTATTGAATTAAAGGTTGGGCGGAGAGCGTTGTCTATCCCCATTTCTTTGTAATGTGATCTAAGTTTGTGAAGAATTGAAGAATGCAAGATTGAAGCTATAAAATTGAGAGAAGACATTGTAGTGAAGATTTGTGTTTGAACCATTAGAAGAATCTCTAAGTTGTAATTGGTCCATATTGTTTCCACTTAGGGTGGAAGTTGTAAATCTTGTATTATCAAAAGAAGGCTTTGTATATTTCATTTATTCAAATTTGTAATTTTGTAGTGAAAGGAGAAAACTTGTATAGTTGATTGAAATGAAACTCTCCTAAATTTGTGTGTTATTCAAAGTTATAATAGATATGAATATATATGTTTGGAAAAGAAATATTTTGTTTTTTTATATTTAAACGCTTTTGACCGGAGCTATGAACCAGGGGGTTGGCGAGACTCCACCCAATACAAAAGATATAGACGTTGAAATACCATAGCAAAGTAGAATCGAGCACAAACGAAATGCCAATAACTAAAAACGAAACAACACACCCAAAAGACATCAGAGCGTGAAATGCTACAACAAAGGCCAACTCACCCCTCGCACATTACCACCCCGAACAGGGATTGTGCATGAGGGGTGAGAGAGGCACACAAAACCCATCAAACACTCGTAGACCAAACAGGTGAAAGAAGGCGCCATATGACCAGGGAAGTCCACACACGACGAAAACAACAAAACACAACCGGACTGACAACCTAGAACCAACACATCGCAGTAACAAGTGCAAGCCCAAATTAGCCTGGGGTAAACCCAACCACCAATCCAAAAGGCCAAGAAATAATGCTATCAACATCGAGCAACCCATAAGCCAAAATCGACTTCCCACAACAACAAAGGCACCAAAATGAAACCCAAATGGAGACCAAAATAAAGCGAAAACCACGAACCACAAAGATCAAAGGAGGTCAAGCCTGCATACTCCAGTTGTTGGTGCAAAGCTGGTCAAACTAGAAGCGGAGCCTAAAAAGTAGAGAAAGCTTTCTAACGCGGCACTTTGGGAACCAAGATTGACGAGCCGTGAAAAGGAAGAAA
Organism: Taxus chinensis; assembly: GCA_019776745.2. Classification (NCBI taxonomy): domain Eukaryota; kingdom Viridiplantae; phylum Streptophyta; class Pinopsida; order Cupressales; family Taxaceae; genus Taxus; species Taxus chinensis. Next base: position 723,624,915 of record CM034149.1, on the reverse strand, counting down.
GATACAAATCTAGCAAACCCCATATCGAATGGGTAGGTTTAGCCTTGTTTTTATAGTTTTCCAAATGGAAGAGTTTGAACTTTGGGTGCATGTCGGACTAAAGATCAAAAATAAATTTTAGATTAGATTAGGATAAACAAGCTTTAGGCTTAGTTAAGTCTAGGTATTAGGTTAGCCTGAAGCAACTCCGAATTCAGACAAGATCCTCAACTATAGGAAGAACTCCCAAAGATCTGCAGAAACTCTATGGGTAGTTGCTCCAAAATCGCTCTCATCCCGATAACCAATTGTGAAACAAGAATAGAAACTAGCCTACAAAGCCAATAGAGCCTCCAGTGGAAAAGGCTAGAGAGTGACTAGGACCAGGTGTCTTCTTGAATGGTCAAGAAGGACTTCATGTCCTATCTAATAAGGAACCCAACATACCTCTAGGCTTCCTGAAATAGCCCTTGATTATAGGTAGGCCTCCATTGGACCAGACCGAAAGAACTCCTCGTCCATACATGGGCATGCCAGAGAATAGTTAAGGAGATCGAAGATGGGCCACTTGATTAAACTCCTTCGCCAAGTCCCACCTCACTGCTCTATGTACATTGCTAGCTATTGTATGCCTGTTCTATCCAGAAATGCTAAGCTGTAAGCATATCCCCCTCACCTAGGTGTCTTTACCATAAAAACTAAAAGAAATGATGTTATTGTAAGGAAGTAGTTATTGACATTTGTATTTATGGTAGAAAGGAGAAAATTCAAAGTATGATCAATAGAGAATAAAATTGTACATTTCATGTTGTACTGAAGGTTGTACATTTTATTGCAATGGAAAGAGTAGAGAATGACTTGATGTTTATATTATAATGTCGAGTTATCAAACTAGATATACTATAAATCTCAGCAACTAATGAATGGAAGACACCCTCAGCTAAAATGTATTATTGCATTAAAAACCAACTTAAGTTGAAAAACACATGTAAAAAAGGTATAATATTTGGGGAAGGTTAATTGCCGCCATTTTTAGAGTGACGGTTTCAGAACCGCTGCCCTGTGTCAGAGCGGAAGTTGAATGAGCTGCCCCCAAGGTAGGGTGGAGGTCACAGGATTGCGCTGACCTGAGTAGGATGACGCAGTTTCGTCACTTTTGACAGAAAAATAAAATTTTGGGAATGTGCAAAACCCAGTTTTAAATTTACGTGAACTCTAAGCTTAAGACCATTAAAAGTAAACTTCTAGCAACTAAAAATGAATTGAATTTAAGTGTTTAAGATCCTCTAATCTCTTTATGGAACCCAAATGTGTAAAAATCCATAGATTTAATGAAATGGGGGTTTCCCCAATTTTTGAACTAAAAAAAAGGAATTGTTTTACATTAAAATATAGTAAAAACAAATCCATGGTGGGATCTCTATATTAAAAAAATGGAGTAATATTACAATAGTAAAATATTTACAACTTAAACCAAGAGAAATTTTGTCGTGATTGCACTTTTTTCTCTCAGGGATTCTCCTCCTCCTCCTCTTACAAAAACTTGTACAACAAGAAAATGAGAAAATGAGGTTGTTTGGGGAAAATAGAAACAAAAACATAACCATAAGGAAATTTAGGGCAGTTTAAATATAAGGGCTACGATAGATTCAGTCCAATGGCCCAAATTAAATCCCCTATCTCACTTAAGTGGAAGGTATTTTGTGGGAATGTATTTTAAATATAAAAAAGTGCATGGGTAATGGGGTGAATGGGGCCACTTAGTGGCTAGGAAAAACAATTAAACCTTGTGAATTAGAAAATAATGTAACATTGGTGCTTGATCACTAATTAAACTAATGGAGCTTAGTAGATGTTTTAAACCATAAAAATCTCTTAGGAAGTAAATTTAATAATAATTAATTATTAATTAAATTATAACTTTTACAAGCTTGTGTAGAAAGACTTTAACCAAGAAATTTATTAATTGTGGGAATGTCTAACCTTGCCAACCCTCTTCTATTTGTTTTTAGAGTAAAAATTTGTGGGCGTTACACTTATGAACAAAACTTGGACAAAATACTTTTTGGATTTTGGTCAACAACTTTGGATTTGGATTGGGGTTTATAGAATTAGAATGGCAATATTTTGTACACAACTTTGTGGTTTTCGATAAATGGGGTTGGATCTTTGAAACATTTGATTTTTTCTCTTAAAGACATTAGAAACCATTAGTTTGCTCTAATTGACATTGTTTGAATCTCAGAATCAACCCACTATATGCCCCCCTTCGATTTGAGGAATGTGTTCCTATGTACCACTCATCTCAAGAGAAAGAAGCGTATCACATGTTATCGTGTATATAAAAATAAATCAAAGGATAAACCATATAAAACAAGTATACAAAACAAAGTAGGATATGTCAACATGGGAAATATTGTAAGCATTTGAAAACATGCATGTAACTTGTAATCCAAAGCAAGGGCATCAAGGATTGTTAGAAATATAAAAGATATCACTGTCAAAGCACTACTACATATATAGACAAGTGTAAGCAAGATATAGAAATTAATCAAACAAAAATATATATGATGTAATAAATGTATGATATTAATCATGACAACCTATTTACCAAGAATAATGTGCGTGATATTGTTCCCAACATTAAATAGCACACTAGATAATCAAAATAAGCATATGCAGTAAGCAATCATATTGAAAAGATGTAATAAGCATAATGATAAAGAAGCTATCTTAGATGTCCAAGACATTTCAAGGAGTTGGGGACAAGGATGAAATGTTTCTCCTTCGTACCCCTTTCGTTAAAAAAATCGGGAATGTACTAAAAACAATCATGTAGCATTTGACTAAAACTCTCATCATATTTCAATTATTTTGCACCAAAAGCATAAAATGCCTATTTTAAAATATAGAACACAACTAATCATAATAATATTGAAATACAATACATGAGGAAAACTAAAAATAGTATAATGTACAAAGTAATGTGTAATGGAACAATTTGACATGTTTTTGCAGGTTGATTGATTATAAGAGGATCTCAAAGGTTGGGAATGAGCTGGGAAGACATTCATCAACAAGTACAAAAATTTGGTACCTTGATAGTCTTTGTGGGATGGAATGGTGACAATCTAGACAATAACATCAACAATTTTGTCTATGGACCTGTATTGTGTGTGATAGCATCCCGGGGGCTATGATGTGTTGTGAGAGGCTCTTAATGATATATATATATATATTGGTGTGGGTTCGCTTTTGTCTTTGCTCCCAAATTTCAAAGTTTTACTAGTGAGTTGTAATGCAATGATACATAATTGGCTCTTTATTGTCGAAAAAAACGCTATCGATGCTAGTCAATAAAAAGACGCCTTTAAAAGTGGTTAACGCTTTAGGTTGGACTAACTTCAATACACCCCCATGATGACTAAGTGTTGCCTATGTACCACTACTATGAAGAGGGTTCAAACTAGATGTAGTTCTCCCATAGTCATATACAAATGTATTTATGAATTTTGACAATGTGATACATAAAGACCCTTCACTTAATATGACACTTGACAAATGTAAATTTTACCTTGATATTTCAAATTCGGCACATGGATTCTCCTTGAGAGATTTAGGAGTGTAAATCCTTTGTAACGATCTCCAAGGAACTCCCTCTTGATTGTATGTGTATGTTGTCCTTTCGTTAATTTTCCACCCTAATGTAAACTTGAACGTCACATCGAGGCTATTGTAAGAAGCTACCCAAATTAAAATATTGGACGTTATAAGGTTACCTGATACTTTTATGAAAGGGTGGATAATATCGGGAATGTTACTATCTTAGAGACACTATTGTTTACGCCACCGTCTATAGGGATATGATATTGCTATGTAAGATGCAAAATTCATAAACAAATAGTGGAGAGAGGTTTGTGTAGGTGTTTAGGAGATCCTTGTATAAATTATAAATGATTCTAAGAATGGAGATTTGGCAATAAGGTTGACATAGCGGATTTGAGGCTAATCAAAGGCATACATGTATGAAAAATAGTTAATTAAATGATGCTTGTCAAATTGTGTAAAAAGTTGTATTGACATTGTCGAATGCCTTGGTACCAAAATTAGGATACTACAAATTGCCCCACTTTAATCTAGTATTTGAAATAAAATATTAAAAAATGGTTTAAAGAGATAAAAGAAATGTGTATCTATGTAGCCTCAATATAGGAATTTGTTGATTTGGAATTGTTGTACTCCCCACATACATACTTGTAATGATATCCAGGGAAATCCCTCTCGAGTGTATGCGTATGTTGTCCTTTCGTTAATTTTCCACCTTAATGTAAGCTTGAATGTTTCATCTAGGCTATTATAAGAAGCTATCCAAATTAAAATATTAGACGTTACAAGGCTACCTGATAATTTTGTGAAAGGGTGGGTAGTATCGGGAATGTTACTATCTTAGAGACACTATTGTGTACGCCACCATCTATAGGGATATGATATTGTTATGGAAGATGAAAAATTCATAAACAAATAGTGGAGAGAGGTTTGTGTAGGTGTAGACACCTATTTTTGGTTATAGCACCCTTTCGTCATCTCACATTCACGCAATTTCCATTCTCGCTTCTTTTTTTCTTAAATTAAGTGAAATCCTATCTATTTGCTCACATTATTTGATTAATTATCAAATGGGCTTCATGTAGACCCATTTAATAATTCAACTTTTTGATATTATCCCCATCTTCCATATATTATTAATCCATGAGTATTAATACACATCTCCGACACCCTTTTTTTAATGGAATCTTTTATCTCACCCACCATTTCAATCATGCTCCCCACTCCATCTAATAATTCAAGCCGTGGTCCCCATGTGATCACATCGGGTCTCTTAACTCGGGTTATTCTACTCAACCCCGGTTACTTGTTAACCTTGATCTAAAGTCACATCTAAGTTATAAATATGGGTTTTTCCCCATATTTGGAAGGAAGAAAAGGTTAGAAAATTCAGGTGAATGCTGGGAGATTTTAATCATTTTATAATATCATTATTATTTTGTTTGGGTGATAACACGTGGAATTTCCATGACATTCTACTCGTGATTTGGGTTCATGTGATGAAATTCATGTTACGTGCAACAGATCAGTAATTCCGTCTGCACTCCGGTACCATCTAGGTTCTTTTAGTTATCAATTTGTATGTTATTTGTTTTGGACGGTATTGTACTATTATTCTTATTGTACGGGGGTTGACAGTCACCGAGGAAGTTGACGCTTCCCGGATCTGCTTTGTCAGGTAGCCCCCGCATAAAATCTCTAATTATTATTTTCCTGGTGTATGTGAGTTGCATATTTGCTGGGATCACACCGAGGAGTCCGATATCAACTTTGTGCCCGTATCATCCATAGTCATCTCCAAGGTACTAAGCCCTTATATACTTGACGTTGTTTAGTGTTTCTTGATTACTCGTGCACTCATTTGGACAGGAAGCTAGAAATGCAGATCAACATTTGGCACGCCCGGTGGGACCAGATCCAGGCTCTGGTCATGTTTTTATTTGTTTACTTTGTATAGGTGTCGTATGTATAAAAATTATTGTATTTTGTATTATTGTTAGTATGGCATCGCGTCAATCTAGATATATATTATGCAGTTTTCGTTAGTAGACTCACCTGTTTGCAGGATCTTTGGTACTATCTTCGTCTAGGTGTTGTGATGCGTACATGTAGTTGATTATGTCGCCATTGAGGTATGCCAGATTTCTCGTTTGCAAAGGTCGGTTATTGATTTGTTTATAATCAGGGTAAAATTTTATTCGTTATTGCTACTTTGTTAATAATATATATATATATATATATGTATAATAAAATAATAATAAGTAATAATAATAAATTAATAAATAAATAAAAAACATATATACATATATATCACCCTATATATACATATATATAGATATACATATATATACATATATATATATATATACATATATATAGGATATACATATATATATATATACATATATAGTGGATATACATATATATATATACACACACATATCCACTTATATATCCCTATATATCCCCGTATATATACCTAAAACAATCGTAACCCTACCCTATGCTATCTCATCTCCACTCTTACTCCCCATATCGCCGAGCTAACTGCACTCTACCCCATCCTCTTCACTCGCACCCATCTTCCAATACTCTACCGATTCACTGTAGCAACTCACCAGCTCCTTCTGAACGCAACATCCCCACCTCCAATTTGATTGCTCCATCTCTTTCAATCCCACTTGGACTCATCCTGCGCCAACATAGCCTACGAGCTCTTCTCTCCAATCCGACTGTGCCACCTCTCCCTTCCACAAATCGCTTCTCTCGACCTCACCTACATGTGGATCAGATCAAACCCAAAGGATAATACTGTGTATCTCTCAGCGCCCTCTGCAAAGCTACTTGGTCATGCATCAGAAACCGCCATCTAGAAGTGCTCTATCCCAGATTATATAATTTATGGATCTGGGACTTGCGTATTGGTCCTCACAAACTTCTATCTAGTGAGTTTATAATGACCGATTTTACAGGTTTAAAGAGTGATCCTTGATTATGAGATTGACGGTTTTGAACTTTGACTTGAGTCATTTGAAGTTGATTTATGTGATAGCATCTTGTTTCCTCTAAATCTTAGCGATTCAAATACCAGAGTGAATCCTCAGCTTCACGCGATCCATGAGGGTGGTTTTGATCCCCGTTTTTCAGGTGGAAAGACCCCAGGTTAAACAGTCACACAAACATGCGAGCAGAAGAGTTCCCCTATATTCAACTATTTCTTACGCAGAATACATGAGTTCGAATCCATCCTCTGCCCGTGCTCTATTCTCCACACCCCTCACTGTGCCACTCTAGTTTCACCCCACCACCACAACTCCTTCTCTCCATCCCACAGACCCACTCCCTATCCAACGCCTTTGCTCTGAGACTTTATCCTTCTCCTACACCGACTCCCTTATACTCTACTCGCTCCCATTCAACTCCCTATTTATGTTTTTTTTACAATGACATTCCACCACCACTTAGATGATTACTCTCCATGGATATAGTAGGTTTCTTCATAGCCTTACGAGGTCTCAATGTTTGAGTCTCCCCATTGGGTCTGTCTCAGTATCAAGTTCATAGCTTTGGGGACAACGACTGAAGTACCTAAAGTGAACGAAATTGATGTCAATAACGAAAAGCTAGATGAGATATTTCTTTTCCTTGTCCCATTAATCAGACATCTTATCTCATTGTATAATCTATTAACACCTGACGTTCAAATATATTTTATATCATTAATAAGTAAAATTTATTTAGATTTGATAAGTTATTAAATGCAACATACACATTCACATTGGTTTTGGTAATATTGTTTATCGCCTAAGAGCTTAATTATCATCTTGTTCATTTGTCGTTCATTTTTTTTATAAGTCTAAAATGGGTTTGTCATTTATATAGTATGTGCCGTTATTTATTATTTTGATTAGATTATTATATTGTCATTTTGCATTACGATTCGTATTATTTTCACATTAGATCATCATTTATTTTATTACTTAATAATAGTCATTGCATGGTTTAGTGTCTAATTTAGTTTATATTCGATTAATCCCGATAATTTGTTTACTCTAATTTACTTATTCTTTTTATCTCTTTTGTGTCATATCCACTAATTGTTATACTTGCCTTTACAGGATTGCATTGTCAAAGATAAAATCTTAAACTCAAACCACATCGCCAATCGTCTCTTATCAATCTCATCTACAATCATAAGATCCTTGAACGTTCCCAATCATTGATTATCATTTTCAAACATTTTACTTGGATACAAAAAAGGTGCTTTCCAGATCGCTTAAAGCTTACACTTGGCTCAACTTGCTGTCAGATAAAAAGGAAAAGCAATATACAAGTATTCTCTAGTTTTCCCTATTTTCTCTTTTCTGCATGGTATTGTCAGTATTTTGGAAGATTGTCAACATCGAATTTCATATTTCAATTTTGGAGTAAAATGAACCTTTGCATTCTGCCTGCTCACACAGTGTAACTAGGGGTTAATTTTTTGCATCACACCTATCATCACACACAGCCTAAAATTTCACAAATTAATCAACACATTGAAACATTCCTTACACCTGGTTCATTTATTGGGATTTGATCACCCAATTGAACCATTTTAGACATTTCCCAGCCATAACTTACCTGAAACCAAACATCGTTTACCTTCTTCTAGGTCCTCTTTCAGCCATGTTATTTTTTTTACACACGTTCTTGATTAAAAAAAATTGTTTTCCTCACTTGTTTGTTGATATAACAGTAGTTTCCTTTTTATGCCCGTAATCACTCGACCCACTGTTAAAAAGGTGGAACACAACCCCGCCACACACAGTGCTTCATCCCAATCAATCACTACATCAACATCTTCATCATCCATGTTTCTTCTTATCTCACTCACAGGCACCCATTCTCTCACTAATATACCTCATTCAATACCTTTCGCTCACACTACGACATTAGACCAACATTCCATCCCATCTAGGCCAGCCACTCCACCCTTTGTCAGATCAAAGCCTATTGGTACTTCAGTCTTCCCTCTTGGGGACCCAGAATTCAGACAGATTCTTGACACCAACCCTGTGGCCCTTCAAGAATATCTTTTAAGAAGATACATACACCTCCCTCTGGAAGGCCCACCGCTTCAGCAGGTCTATCCTTATAATACTGGTTATGAAATTCCTCAATCCATGGCCTTACATGATTTTGCTTCATCCTCCACTAACCCATCGGCACACCAGACCATCCAGGTGGTCACACCCATTCCGCCCAATCTTCCTCACATCAACACAACTATCGTGACTGCCATCCCTATCACTACAACAACTCCGATGGTCACTGGTACCTTCGTTCAACCATCCCATGTGTTAAATCCCTTATCCAAATAATAAATTCCTTCTACATCACAGGTCTATACCCTCACTTCTCAACTTCCTCCAACAATACCTTTGCAACATAGAATGTCATTTCCAGTCTATCAACCCGAATATACTCACATCCCCACTTAGCAATTACTTCCACAACCTACACAATCTCAACAATCATACCATGCCCCTGTTTCTCACCAACACACATTCTATCAGCAACCACCTAAACTATCACACATAGCTTACACTCACCCATACCAAGTCCCTCAGATACCTACACATACGCAAGTCCAACCACCACCTTTCACTGCTCAACAGGGACTTCCTAATGACCCCATGCAAATCTTGATAGGTCGGTTAGCCAACCTAGAGGCTGCTACATTAGGGTCCAAAGTCACATTGCTTATGAATAGATATGTAATGAACCCATCCATCCATCCATGCCCATGAAACCATATCCTCCACACTAGGAATTGCCGAAGTTCACCAATTTTAACAGTAAGGAGGACCCTCAACAACATCTCAGAGCATTTAAACATACATGTTATCTCATTGTGCATGACCAAGACTTGATGCTTTGTACTTTCCCCATGTCTTTGGCTAGTCCCACCTTAGAGTGGTATAATAATATTCCCCAGTACTCCATATTTTCTTTTTCCCATCTTGCACAATTATTTCTTGAGCATTTCTCCATTAATATTGCACGTAAAATAACCATCAATGACCTGTATACTATCCGCCAATTCAAAAATGAATCCATGACGAATTTCGTCACACGATGGCGCAATATGATAAATCAATTATCTTTTCCACTACCTCAAACTGACCTCATCAAGATCTCTGCGTGCTCTTGTGCTAAGCATATTTCATCAACCTTGCAAATCCAATCATTTTGCACTTTTGAAGAGGTTTTCACCATGGCCCACAAGCTTGAGACATGTGCCTTAGAACAAGGGTATTTAAAATTAAAGACCAATAGGCCAAAAACCAAATTTTTCAGACCATCCATATCAAATGATAAATCAAAGACAACTGCCAACACCGTCATTGTTAGATCATCTCTTACCTCGACATCTACCATAGTGACTCAACAATGTTTCGCACGGCCAATGCCCAATTATACTCCCTTAGGAGAATCCTACAATTCCATCTTTGATAAATTGATAACAACACACTTGATCACACTACCACCTATCCAACCTGTTAACGATTCTAGGCCACGACCTGTGTGGTATCGAGAGGATCACTATTGAAAGTATCATCAAGTCTAAGGACACAACATATAAATTTTTTGGGCGTTCAAGGATTATATCCAAAGACTCGTCGATCAGGGAGAACTTCAAGTGGATAACCCGAATGCCTCATGCAATCAACCTTTAGATATTTTTAAACAAGCATTTCAAAATCATACACCCACATCCATAAACCAGACTGCTCCTACTTCTGTATCTCAAACCCCTAATACCCACACCATAAGCACTATCCACGTCAAGCGATAAAAGTATAGTTTCTTTGACAAATTTACCTTCTTCATCAACCATTTACACCAGTCCCCTTTGATACTTTATCTACATCCACAAACGCATCAACATTCATCTCCGCATCAACATTAGTTACATCCATGCCCACGTCGGTACCCTTTCCTATACTCACATCTATCTCAAAACCTACCACACTCCCTCCTCAGATGCAAATATCACTTCTATGTGTCATTACCCCTTACATCTTACTCCATTAAATCCAATCACCTTGTCAGAAATCATCCCTCCCCTACCTGTTATCTCATCCTTAGCTTCTCTTCCAATCACTCTTTTTGCACTTTCTACCAACACCCAGACTACACCTACTATTTTAAAATCATCTATCTCATCTCCCTCTTCCACGGCCATGTCATTACTCGATTGATGTTTGGAAAACATTCCAGCATTCCTTAATTTCAAATTATAGTCCCCATTTCTTCTGTACCATTAGATACTCACACATCGGTGTACCGTCCCCAAAAATATCCACTTCAATATCTCCAGTTTCTCCTGTAGAGATTCTGGTCATTCCCTCTAATAATCCCCATTCATATACAAGACCTAGACCCCCCATTTCCCAAGCGTTTTCCTTCACATCCTCGTCCAAAATAGACCTCACTATTCCCGATAGAAACTCCCTGAAACCACACCATTTCCTTCTATTTTAGGACCACATCACCTCATCTTCCTCTTCCATTTTAGGAACCTTCCCCTTCACCAACAACACATACTACTACTAGAACAATACAACCACCCCTTTTCTAACTAATATCTTAAATAAAATTCAAAGGCGTCTATGTCTTCCACTACTATCCCGCATAAATCACATTCATCAACCCTTTACAAATCAAAAACAATGTCTAAATCCATTATTACATCACCACCTTCCCATGCATCATTCCAAAGTTCTCCGTCGATAACAACATGTTATTATACCACTATGTTTCACAAACTACTACTCCAAGCCTCAGCCATCACTTTATCGCCAATTAAATGTTTCGATCCAAACGCGCCAAGGCCTTCCTAGTTTAATTCCAATCTTGTTTACGCATTTCACCATGCCCCTGGACATGACACTGAACATTGCAAAGCTCTCCAAGCCATCGTGCATCATTTTGTCAATGAAAATATTAACGATGAAAAACCAATTCTACCATCTCCTCCATCAACTTCCACATCCTAACATTTTCTATCTGTTCAAACATCTCGACCACCCTTTTCACTAAGAAATCATGTCATTATTCCACTACCAACTAGAGATAATAACCAACGATGCCACCAACATATTATCAAAAGAGGATGATCCTAAGGATCATCTTCCTCTTGTAATCAACACTGTTCGGAATAACCACCCGTTCAAAGCCATATAACTCTGACTTCGCCTCACTGTCCACCCCTAAGATTTATGTTGCTATCCCTCCTCCTAAGGAGCTTACTACCTCCACACCTCCATCACGACCAATAGATTTGTCATCACTGCTCCTACCAATCATCATCACAACAATGCATATTCATCTTCTTCTAAAGCCAAGGTATCTATTCTGGCCACCCCGAATCCTTCCCCCATTGAACATATCATTATTAAACAACTTCACCAGGCCCCTGTCAAAATTTTACTCTACGAGATTATCCAAAAGCTCTCCACACCATAAACAAGCTCTTATGGAGGTATTGCAACAGATCATGATATCCTCTGATGAGCCCCAGCCTTTTGTGGCTTTAGCTCATGCCTTCGCAAGATATGTTACCGTATCATTTGAAAGTTTAGAAATCCTTAGGATACCATAAGAAGAACATGATCTACCATTATTCATCACAGTTTATATTGATGACACCTGCATTCTGTTGAACTATGATTGACAATGGTGCCAAATATCAATATCATTTCTTCTCATACCTTTAATCAGCTTAAATTTCCCAATACCATTATTACCAAGTCTCCTTTCATTCTTCGTGGCTTTAATGATGCTGTCACTCGCCCATTAGGAACGGTTGTTCTTCATATCCATGTCGTCCGTAAACTACTCCACAAAATCTTATACATCATTGAAGGAGAATTCTAATATAATCTCTTACTCGGACGTCATTGGATTTGTGTTATGCATTGCGTTCCATCTACTCTTCATCGTTGTATCAAATATGAACATGAAGGGACTGCTTATGCCCTTTTAGTTGAGATTCCCCCTTCCAAGAAATGTCGCTTGATCTACAGACCTTAAGATGTCCTTGTTCCTAAAACCAAATTTTCTCTTGATGCATCCGCTAGTTCTTCTGTAATTCCATCTAACTTAGCCTCATACAGATTCTTCTGATACTAAAATGCAAAATCTTGCTTTAGGGGAATATCAACTCCTCACTCTTAATACCCCTTCCTTCTCCTAATCACCTCGGTCTACTCATGATAAAGCCCCTATGTATCAATCAAATGTTGGGGAAACTGTCTCGTTTGGCTCTTCTTCCCTCAAAACCAATTTAGTATATGGTGGCATTGATCAACCTTCTTCTCACACTAAAATATCATTTTCATGCCAAACGATATACATGTGATTTCGGATTTCTTAGTAAATCATCTTTCCCTCACACATACCTCTATCATTGTGCATGGAAGGGGTTTGGTTTGGGGTGCTATGAATAGGGCCCTCACGGCAATATCTTTTCCCAAGCCCATGAATCATACCAAAAATTTAGTTTGGGATATGAACGATCCCACCATACACTCTTCTGGACACATCTGCATCTTCTCCCATTCATATCGATTCATCCATTTCTTCTCCATCCAAATATACTACTAATTCAGAACATACTTCTTCTCCGTTCGACTATCCTACAAATTCAAATAACATCTCATCTCCTTCCAACTATCCTTTTAGCTCAGATAATGATTTTTCTCCATCTAATTATCTCACAGATCTAGATCAAGATGATACGGTTCCTATTCTCCCTAAAAAAATTTTTATTTTTCACCATCTTTCTCGGATCGGTGACTTACCAAGCTAAAAATGAAACCTGGTATTTTCCCCTTAAATATCCAGAGATGGTAGAGGAAGATTCCCCTATCATTGAAATTCTTCAATGTGATGATGACACTTCCATTCTCTCCTACATGGGAGTCGAAGGTTCTCAAGATAAGAAAACTCATCCGCCAGAAAAGTCTAATCTCCTGAATGAATCCACTATCAAAATTACTATAGGAGCACCTCAGGAGCACCACATCCTTAAAATAGGCCAGTATTTGACCACCTTAAGAGCTCAAAAGCCTTCACTTCATTTTTGTACTGTCGACACTAGAATTTTCCTCTGTAATTTCTATTTCATTATTGTATGTATTAGGAATAAGATGTTGTTAAGTATAATTAGTAGTAGCGCCCAATATAAGATAACAACGCTACCAGTACGACGCCGCCAATAATGTATAGTACGGTAATAGTCAAAGTACAATAGGAATGTTGTGGTAAAAAGTAAATATTTGTCGTAAGTGGTTCGGTAATGTTAAAATGTCAAAGTTGGGGTAAGTAGAGAAGTAGGTTTCTACGTGATTAAGAATTAGAAATATTATATTGGTAATAAGGACAAGGAGTGAGGTCATAAATATTTTGTGTATTTTATTTGTAAAAATTCTAAAAAATGTGGAACCCATGTGAAATGATAAGGGTTTATCTTATCTTAAAAGATAAGCTTACATGTATAGATAAGAGTTAAGGTATGGAATATGATTCGTCAGAGTGGATTTCTTATCCTATCTTAGAGATAAGATGGACAAGCCCTAAAAGTTCTATAAATAAAGAGGGCCACCCCCCCCCTCATTTAGCATAGAAGGAAGTAGTGAGAAATATTGCATGAGTAAGTGTGTAAAGGAAGCCATCATACTGAAGGTGTGTCAAAGAAGCCATTAAGAGGTTTAATTGTGAAGTTTCTCCCATAGTTATTGTTGGAAGGCAAGTGAAGTCAGTAACACTTGAAGTACCTCACGGGTGAGATTGTAACAATTTCAAGTTAATATTATAATTTACTCTGATATTTTAGATTTATCATCATTCCTTCTTATCATAGTCTATGGTATTCTTGTGTTATGTTTGTTGTTGTGTTTCCAGATTACATCCACCAAACTAAAAGCCGTGCATTAGTTAATAATCATAGCATGAGGAGTTCCTGGTGAAGAATTATCATAATGCTGGATTGGTGTTGACATTTTGGTTCCGTTGCCGGGACCATTCCTCGTTGGTGGATTTTCTAGAGAGATATTCCCCACTTAGTCCTAAATCATTTGGAGGGTAACCTTGTTTTTTACTGTGCATAGTAGTTACCATGGTAAAGTCACTTATTACTATGAATAGTATTTACCGCAGTAAAGTCATTTTTTTTACCGTAAATAGTATTTGCCACAGTAACTTCACTTTTTATTGTGAATAGTGTTTACCACAGTAAAGTCAATTTTTTACCGTAGTAAGTCATGTTTACCATAGTTTTACTGTGGTCATTTCTATCTTTCTATTATTAGTGATTCCAATTATTTGTGCACATAAGTCTTGTTGATTGTACTTGTGGGTTGGTATTTCACTGTGGTTACTTTTGAAAATGGAGAAGATTCCTATTTTTTCAGCCCAATCTAATGAAGATGCTTCCTCTTTCATTCAAGAGTTTAAACGATCTTGTATTTGTAATGGTCTTATAAGAAGAGAACAATGGACTGAATTTTTTTCCTACCTTTTTGGATGGTTCAACCCTTAGGTGGTTTGAAACACTAGGTGATAATGTGAAAAACTCATGGGATTTATTAACTAAAAGTTTTCTTGAAGAATTTGGTGAACAACAAAAATATGCAGATCTCATGATCGATATCACAAAGCTATCCCAAGGAGAGAAGGAGAAGATAAGGGATTATCATGCTCGTGTTCTAGAGCTAAGGAGGAAGCTCGATGCCCAGAACCGGAAGGAAGGATTAGCGGATGGGTTGATGAATGGCGTGGATAATCTCCTTTGTAAGCACTTCATTCTTGGGATAAAGCTAGAGATCAGACAACAAGTGAAGTATGACCGCCCAACTACCATTGAACAAGCATGGAAGAGGAGCCCAAAGAAATTGTTGCTAAAGTAGAGCCTACACCAGCACCTTTGGTCCAAAATCCACAACCACTCTCGGTGAGCACAAATATTTCTCCTAGTACATCTACTGAGTGTGAAGATCTGCTCAAGAAGATGGGTCAGTTAACTATTAATCTTCTTCAAGGAAAATAATTTAGTTCTCAGGGTGGAGATATAGGTCCAAAAAGAAATATTTTTGAAGTTGTATGTTATGGTTGTTATAAAAATGGGTCATTATAAGTATAATTGTCCAGATAGAGCTTCTACATCTGGTACAAGAGATAATGAATAAAGGAAAAGCACCTATGAATTCTTTTGATGTAGTAGATAAGAGCACAAATAATGAAGTAGATGTGTTTTGTAACAAAAAAAAAGAAAGAAAAAGATAATCAAGATGGAAATGATCCTAAGAAGATGAAAGGAGAAAACTAGTAAGAAACATAGGAGAAGAAAGTTAGGTGTGCAGGATTTTCTGATTTCACAAGGACAAGGACCATACTCCATCTTAGAAGATCTGTCTAAAAGGCCTGCAAATATTACATATGGTCAACTCTTAGCTATGTCCTTTTGAGAAGAGGCGGGAGCTACGAAGTGGACTCAATGCTCGATGAAGGAAGGAGGTTGAGGTCCCTATTTTGGAGGTCGAGTCAGATCCCTACGCTCCATAAGATGAGGTATTATGTAATGGTATTTCAATTCATGATTGTCATTAGTTGATGGAGGTGCTGCAATTAATGTAATGACCGAGTCTATAATGGATATGTTGGGTTTAAAAATTGATCGCCCCCTCAACACTTATGTTAATGTCAATTAAATAAGGGAAAAACTAAACCAGAATGTGTAGTTTCAAATTGTGGCAATATCTGTTATGGGTGTTGTATGTGTGGTAAACTTTCAGTTTGATGAAAAATGGTACTGTTACGTACCCAATGTTGTTGGGAAGACCATGACTAAGGAGAGTTCATGCAAGAAAACTACTGAAATGAAGGCTTCATGACACTTGGACATGGTAGAGAGAGGGTGAAGATAAATGTGATCCCTCGGCATCATAAGGCAGAACCTGTGGATTCAAGTGATGAAACTGATGATTGGACATCCTATGATTACTCTAGTACCAGTGAAGTGGACACAAAAGATGAAGAAAGTGAGGTTGATGTTTCGGTCATGGATATCCTTCCAGTCCACCAGCGACTCATGAACCCATAAAATTATCCGAAGATGAAATTGACGACCGTCTCTAGCAAATAAAGATTGGTGATGCTATGATGGAGAGTGAGAATGAATGCTACCTCCAGCTCTTTCGAAGGTACATACACCTATTCACTTTTGATTACAAGGAACTCCGTCAAGTAAGTTGGGTAGAACATTTTATTAAGCTAGTAGATGGAGCTAAGCCCATAAAGCAAATGCCATATAGAAATGAATCCTAATTTTTCCAAGACTGTAAAAGAAGAAATAAATAAGTTGCTTGATGTAGGATTCATATTTGTTGTAGAGAATTCAGAATTGGGTTTCCTCTCCATTGTGATCTCAATAAAAAAGAATGGGAAGCTACGCATTTGTGTTAATTATAGGAAGCTCAATAAGACAATAAATAAGGATCATTACCCTCTTCCATTCTCAGATCAGTTCTTGGATGAAGTAGCTTGGCTAGGAGTGCTATAGTTTTGCTGATGGATATAGTGGATACAACCAAGTTCGTATAGCAGAGAAAGATTAGCTGAAGACCACGTTCACCACTCCTTGAGGAACGTTTGCTTATAGAGTTATGCCTTTTGGGTTGTGTAATGCTCCAGAAATGTTCTAGCGTTTGATGAATAGGGTGTTCGAAACCCTACATTGGGAACATTATGGATGATTTTTGCATCTATGGAAGCAAGATGGACCACCTGCCCCAGATGGAGACAACATTTCAAAGGTTAGATGAAGCACAAGGCCTCACTAAACCCTACAAAGTGTGTCTTTGGATGTTCTAAAGGTGTTTTGTTATGGCATGTTGTATCCAGAGATGGTATTGGTACTGATCCTGATAAAATTTCAAAAATCAAAGAGTTACCATTTCCTATGAATAGAAGTAAGTTGAGATCATTTTTAGGCCATGTGGGTTACTATAGAAGGTTCATCAAGAATTTCTCAAATATTGCACAGCCACTAACCCAGTTCTTAAAGAAGAAAGTTACTTATGAACTAGGAAATAAGGCGCATGAAGCTTTTGAACAACTGAAGAAAGCCCTGGTGTCTTCACACCTGTTCTAAAGAATCTAGATTGGAGCAAGCCATTCATTGTGTACACTGATGCCTCAGATGCAACACTAGGAAGTACTATGAGCCAAAAGGATGAAAATGGGAATAAACATCTAGTTTACTTTGGGAGAAGATAAATGAGTAGTTGCTGAGGTAAATTATATTGTAACTAAAAAAGAGTGCTCTAGTTATCATTTTTGCTGTAAAGAAGTCTAGGAATTATTTGCTAGGGTAAAAATTTATAGTTGTAACAGATCATCAAGCTCTAAAATATATTGTAAATAAGCCTAACCTATCAGGGAGGATAGCAAGATGGCTAATTTTACTACATGAATTTGAATTTGATATTATAGATAGGCTAGGAAAGAAGCATGTCAATGCAGATGCACTCTCTTGGAGTCTATGATGGTTTCGGTTCATCTTGTGATGGTGATGATTTCCCAGATGCAACATTGTTATCCCTTGACACAATCCCTAGTGAATACATAGATATTTGGAATTATCTGAATGAATTCAAGTTTCTTGATGGCGCCAATGCAAAGACTAAGAGGAAGATTACTCAAGCCAGTCGTCCATATTCTATTTTTCATGGAGTATTATTTCGAATAGGACCTGATAGACAGTATAAGAGGGCAGTTGGACGTGATCAAGGGAAGGAGCTAATAGAAGAATTTCACAATGGTACATGTGGAGGGCACTTCTCTGGACAACTTACAACAAGAAGGATCTTGGATGCAGGTTATCACTGGCCCACTCTTTTTAGAGATTGTTATAATTATTGTAAGACATGTGATATTTTGTCAAACACATGGTAACCGTAAGACTTTATCAGCTCCATTATGCCCTATTCTTCCACTTGGTCCCTTTGAAAAGTGGGGAATAGACATTGTAGGTCCACTTCCAACTACCCCCACACCAAAATAAGTATATTGTAGTTGCCACATATTATTTAACCAAGTGGGTTGAAGCTAGGCCATTGAAAAACAACTTCCTTGGATGAAGTGGCAAGGTTCATATATGAACGCATTGTCACTAGATTTGGTTTTCCATTAGAAATTGTAACAGATCAAAGAAGCCACTTCATTAATGAGGTGGGAGAAGCCCTAGTCAATAAGTTTTCTATTAAGCACAAGAAGGCAACAACATACAAGCCAAGCACAAATGGACAGGTGGAACGAACAAATTTTGTGTTGTGTCAAATTCTAGCAAAAGATGTAGCCTTGCAGGTACATAAGTGGGATAAAAGGATTCATGCAGCATTGTGGGCATATAGGGCAACATCAAAGTCAGCAACATGATACTCCCCATTTTAGTTGGCTTATGACATTGATCCAGTTCTTCCTATTGAGTTTGATATTCCCACTATGAGAGTTATGAAAAATGAAAGTGATTCAGTAAAATAAAGGTTGGTACATCTTCATTTGCTAGAGGAAATGAGGGAAATAGCGAAGGATACAAGCTATAAGAAGAAAATGAAGCAGAAGGAATACTTTGATCAAAAGATCCGTTGGTCTCCATTTCATGTGAATGACTTGGTTCTAGTATATGATTCCAGATACAAAAAAAGAAGATAGAAATTTTCTTCCAAAATGGATGAGGCGCTACAAAATAGCAGCTGTGCATGAAAATGGTACGTACCGACTGGAGGAATTGGATGGCACTTCCCATTATGAAATGGGTCCAACCACGACAAGTTGAAGATTTTCCAAGCACCAGAATAGTCTACTCCGAGGACGGAGTAGAAGCTAGGAAGGGGGAAGATGTTGACACTAAAATTTTCCTCTGTAATTTCTATTTCATTAATGTATGTATTAGGAATAGGATGTTGTTAAGTATAATTATTAGTAGCGCCCGATATAAGATAACAGCGCTACCAGTACGACGCCGCCAATAATGTATAGTACGGTAATAGTCAAAGTACAATAGGAATGTTGTGGTAAAAAGTAAATATTTGTCGCAAGTGGTCCGGTAATGCTAAAATGTCAATGTTGGGGTAAAGTAGAGAAGTAGGTTCTACATGATTAGGAATTAGAAATATTATATTGGTAATAAGGACAAGGAGTGAGGTCATAAATATTTTATGTATTTTATTTGTAAAAAGTCTAAAAATGTGGAACCCATGTGAAACGATAAGGTTTATCTTATCTTAAAAGATAAGCTTACATGTACAAATAAGAGTTTAAGGTATTGGAATATGATTCGTCAGAATGAATTTCTTATCCTATCTTAGAGATAAGATGGATAAGCCTGGAAGTTCTATAAATAAAGAGGCCACCCCCATCATTGAGCATAGAAGGAAGTAGTGAGAAATATTGTATGAGTAAGGTGTGTAAAGGGAAGCCATCATATTGAAGGTGTGTCAAAGAAGTCATTAAGAGGTGTAATTGTGAAGTTTCTCCTATAGTTATTGTTAGAAGGCAAGTGAAGTCAGTAACACTTGAAGTACCTCACGGGTGAGATTGTAACAATTTCATGTTAATATTATAATTTACTCTGATATTTTAGATTTATCATTATTCCTTCTTATCATAGTCTATGGTATTCTTGTGTTATGTTTGTTGTTGTGTTTCCAGATTACATCCACCAAACTAAAAGCTGTGCATTAGTTAATAATCATAGCACGAGGAGTTCCCGGTGAAGAATTATCATAGTGACTGATTGGTGTTGATAGTACAAACATAGCCAAGAATTTACATGGTCATATTTGGACATGCCAGGTCTTGACCCCTCCATCGTTGTCCACAACATCATTGTTATCCCCAATGCCAAGCTAGTTAGACAGAAGCTTCGTCGAATGCATCCTCGAGTGGCTCTTCTTGTGAAAGAAGAAATTGCAACGTCTCCTATCTGCTAACTTCATTATCCCCATTGATTATCCCCAATGGGTTTCTAACATTGTACTAGTTATAAAAGCGTATGGAAAGCTTTGTATATGTACTGATTTTTGATGATCTTAACCTCATATGTCCTAAAGATGATTTCCTTATTCCAAGTATTGACCAACTTGTAGATCTTACAGCGGGACATGAGATGCTCTCTTTAATGGATGGTTTTTCTGGTTATAATCAAATTCTGATTGCATCTAAAGATCATCACAAGACATCTTTTATCACCCCATGGGGTACCTTTTGTTATTGTGTCATGCCCTTTGGTTTTAAAGAATGCTGGGGATACATATCAAAGAGCCATGACGTATATCTTTCATGACCTCTTACATCAAATCGTAGAGGACTACGTTAATGACCTCTTAGCAAAATCTAAACATAGATGTGACCATCTCTTGGTTCTTGATACACTTTTCGAGCATCTCATTCGTTTCTCTTCCCTTTACCTCAATCCAAAAAAGTGTGCTTTTGGAGTTCTTACTGGAAAACTCCTTGGCTTCATTATCTCTATCAAAGGCATTGAGGTTGACCCCCGCAAAAATCAAAGAAATTATCGAAATGCTTCCTCCTTCCAATCTCAAGCAACTTCGCAGTCTTCAAGGTTGACTTCATTTTGTTCAGTCGATTTATATCACAATTTTCTAATCACTGTCAGCCCTTTCACCACCTTCTTCGAAAAGACATAACCTTTGATTGGGATCAAAACTGTCAAAAGGATTTTGAAGATCTTAAGTGATATTTTTTATCTCCACTAGTACTCACACCTCCACGTGAAAGAGAACCCTTCTATTTATATGTTTCTGTAACTGATCATGCTCTAGGAGCTATGCTAGCACACCGTGATAATCAGGGATGCACACAAATTGTTTATTATATCAGTCGTATTCTCCATGATTGTGAAACACGATACTCTGAAGGTGAGAAATTGTGTTGCGCTATCTTCTTTGTTGCATCAAAACTTCGACACTATCTTCTTAATCATAAAACCTATATTGTTACTAACTTTCAACCCCCTCAAAGTGATGCATTCTAAGCCATATCACAACGATTGCATCCCCGATGGCTCCTTCTCATGGCCAAGCTCGACCTGGAATTCTATTCCTCAAAAGGTGATTAAGGGTCAAGATATTACAGATCAATTAGCTGAGGCCCCTCTTTCCAATACACAGACTCCTTCTAATCATTTCCCAGATGAATCAATCAATCAATTTTATCATGATCCCCTTACAATGACTCTTTTCTTCGATGGTTCTAAATGCCAACAAGGCGGAGGGGTAGGAGTTTTTCTTGTTCCTCCCGGGAATTCCCCTATCTCCTTGGCTTTTAAATTAGATTTTGAATGTACAAACAATATGGCAGAATACGAAGCCCTTATACTAGGACTAGAAACTACTATATTTCTAGGCGTTTATATCCTTGACATTTTTGGTGATTTTGAACTAATAATAAAGTAGGTCACTGGAGAGTATCAGTGTAGAAATGATATTTGACAACAATATCGTGATGTTTCTCATCATCTTCTTAAAGCCTTCGATTCTTACACTATTCAATCTGTCCCGTGGTCGATCAATCATTTTTGCTGATACAATGGCATCCCTTGCGGCCCTTATCCCTTGGACAATGTAAGATCCAAGCTTTTTGGTTATTATAAATCATCATAAACAACCATTCTATGACATATCTCAGATTCATTTGGTCGAATCTAATTCATCATACCTCTGGTATTCACAATTTTTTTGATTATTTATCCAAAAACCATTACTCCCCCTTGATCTTTCTAAAAACGTTAAGAGATATTTTATTGAACGTGCTACTCGTTATGTAATCCTATTTGCGGTATTCTTTACAAGCACGGGTTTGATGGTAACCTTCTCCAATGCCTTCGATCCCATGAAGCCTCTAGAGCCATCCAAGAAGTCCACGACGGTATTTGTGGTGGGCATTTCAGTGGATTATCTGTTGCCAAACGTGTTCTTCATCTTGGCTATTATTGGCCTTCTCTAAATCATGATTGTAAATGTCAAGAAGTGTGTAAGATGTCAACAACACTATAATCTTATCCGTATTCCTAGCCAGGATTTACAACCTGCCCAAGATTTATGGCCCTTTTTCGCAGTGGGGCCTTGATCTTATTGGTCTAATAAAATCCTCGTTCATCACAACAACATCATTCTATCATCACTGCTACTGAGTATTTCACTAAATGGGTTGAGGCAATCCCACTCACCTCTACTAAATCTGAACCATTCATTAATTTTATTATATCAACATATCATTTGCCGCTTTGGCATTCCTCATAAAACTAATTATGGACAATGGAAAGTCCTTTGAAAATAAGTGACCTTAAAAATATCGCGGATACATTTAAGATCCAACTTAGCTTTTCTTCTTTGTATTATCCTCAAGCTAATGGCCAAGCTGAGGCCACTAATAAAACTCTTTGAAATATCTTGGCTAAAACTATTGACTGAGCAGGACGAAAATTGACATCACCAACTTTCCTTTGCTCTGTGGTCCTATCACACTAGCATTCACACTTCCATAGGAGCTACTCCATTTTCTTTGGTATAACAGCTCTGAGGCCATTCTTCCCCTTGAAGTCCAAATACCATCTTTACATGTGTCTCTTCACAACTTCATTTTTGATGAAGATTATCGCCAGGAACATCTAATGCAACTTGAGTTATTAAACGAGCATCGCCTTCTTGCTCTTGAGCACCATCATGTCTATCAAGATTGTATCCAACGTGCTTATAATAAACACATCAAAGAGCGTGATTTTAAAATAGGTGACTTGGTTCTAAAATAAAATCAAAATGTCACTACCTTAAAAAGAAGCCAATGGGGAAAATTTTCTCCCAACTAGATCGGAACATATATTATTCACTCATAAGTATGGGTCTGGGGGCTTATCGTTTAGCCCTCTCCTAATAGGTAAACCAAAGATTGAACCTCTTAATGCATTGCACTTACAGCCATTCTATTGTTAATACACACACTTATGAGTATAGTCTTATCTTTAGAACCATCTCTCCACCATTATCTACTTCCATCTGTCCATGGTAATGATATGAATTATGTGGTCTCCTATCACTACCTTGATATGACCTTGAATATAAGTCAAACGGATCTAATTATAGCATATTCAATATGGATAAGTTATCCCATTCCATGAGAATCTCACAATCATTATGTTTATTGCCTTCTCATTCTCCTAATGTAGCCATGCGAAGGGTCCAGGGTGTCTCTTGTACATTCCTTATCCCCTCTTAAATTGTTTACTTAGCTATTCCCAGCTCTCCCCCATTTAAATCTCAAACTCAAGTATGCAAAAGGAAGAAGTCAAAAGTTATCCAAAAAACAGATTGGTCCCTCAAAGGACAACTAGTCATCTAAAAAAAAGAGAAGATACATATACAAATCAAAATCAAAACAAATAGACAGATCCCTTGAAGGAAGGCTATTATATTATTCTTGTCATCTACGTTATGTATTAAAATAGACCAATCCCTCGAAGGATGGTTATCATCCCCGCCATCTATGTTGTATATATAGTAAGACCATACCCTCGAAGGATGGCTACTCTTTTGTTATAGCATTCAGAAAGCTTCCCGCATTGATCAGCTTTCTTCTATTATTGTTCTTTCCCTTTCCCAGAGTTGGGGCATAGACTTAAGGAACACCACCTTTGGAGAACCTTCTTCTCGCATACAGGTTACATCTCAAATCCCTCATCATGTCGACATTAATATTATGAGAATATTTCATCCATATCTTCCTCTTGGTGTGTGTGATATAATCAAATTTCATTTGTTGTTGTCCTAACACCTGATATCGACTGCAAGTGCAATGCTTTGAGTAGTACCTTTCTTGTTTACCTCTTGTTCGGTTAAAAGCATAACTTTCTTACACGGCCATTGATAAGGTTATGTGACACCCATCTCATCAAAATCATATTTTATTACAATTATAATCAAATTTTATATCATTAAATCTGCATCAATATTTCTTTTTTTAAGGGCTTCCCCTATCAATATCCTCCACAAATCTATGAAGTTTGTTACTTGTTTCTACACACTCTCTTTAATACACTATTTGGTTTGGGAATTCTACTTGATCTCCATTGCAATTTGTGAATTCTACTTGAGATCTCTCAAGTAGCATCCATTATCTGGTAACTTCTCATCCTCCACCATGACCAATGTTATCTTTCTCCATCCATTCTTTCGAATCATCCTTCATCTTCTCTACAATCACCCACCAATTTTATTTTTCATCGCTTTTATTTTTGGTTGTCATATGGCATTGAAATCATCTTCTTCATCATCATAGACCTTTCATCCCCAACTTGGCACATTTACGTAACTCCCCATGCAGCACATAAACCCTACTCGAGGTAGACCTGTCATTCTAGACAAGGTCTCATTCGTGATCATGTGTATTGACCATTCCTTCCTCCTAGCCCTCTTTATCAACCAATTTTCTCCTAAAATTCACCTCATCTCATTCTCTACTGCTCTCCTCACCCACTTTGTCATTCTCCAATGTTTTGTTTGATACTTCACCGTGTCCATCCACTCGTGCCATTATTTTTGTGTTTTTCTCTTAATATCCTTTCTTACTGCCATCTATTTTATTATTCCATTTCCCTTTCATTCTTCTTTCGGCTTGATGATCCTACTTAATAACCCATTCCACGCAGGATTCTTAATCACAATGCAACTCTTTCTTAAGATCCTGCCGCTGTAGAAACTCCTTCATTGTTTTCTGCGAAAACATCTTCCTACTCCATAACTTATTCTTAACGCTTTGACATCATCTCGTACAATATAGGAATCCTAATTAAGAATTCCCCTTACACTCTCCATCCTACACTGCATACATTCCTCCATCCACTCATAGCACACTCGTTTGTTTCCTTATTATTAACCCTCCTTTCACTTCCTGTTCCGTTTTGGTATACACCGCTCAGTATTTTCATCATTCTTCTTCTTCGGCTTGGCGATCCTACTTAACCATTCCTACGGCATGGTGATCTTACTTAAGAGTCCTCTCTTAAGAATGATTTGTCTTCTTTCCTCTCCTCTTTCCTTCATATTCCCATCCTCTGTATTTTTTCTTCATTCCCCACAAACACATCATCTTCCCTTCTCTTTTTTCCTCACACAAAATATCTCAAACTTCCTTGAATATCATCTCCATCATCCCTCATTTAAAATCCAACTTAACTACTTCATACCCTCTCTTACTATGTCTTGTTCCTTTATCTTTACTTTTGTCATCTTCATACACCTCCTCATCCATTGCATTTCTCTCCTCGCCTTTATCTTCTTACATATCGATAGCCCTCCTTTCTTTATTCTTTCTGGTCTATTTTCTAGAATACTTCCCCATATCTATAACCACATTTACTTGTCATTATTATTGTTCATCTAACATTATGTCATCATCATTTTCCATTCTCGTGCTAAGAATTATCGGTGGACTTCTCCTAAAACTTGTTTCTTCTCCCCATTCTACTAATACCCGGTTCACTCTTTTTTACCTCCATTTTTCTCTTCCTCCTTTTTTTCTTTTTTTCCCTCTTAATCATTATTAGAGGATTTCTCCTAACATCCCTCCGCTGGTATTGCCTTTTCATCTTCTTTTCACCTTTTTCAATATCCCTACTGTCTTCATCACATACTACCTTTGCATCATTTTCTTTGTTGTCCTCTCCTCCTTTCTACCTTTGGTTTTATTCCATTTCATTTCTATCATCTTCATATCCTCTCCTCCTCACACTTTCATCCTATTTCTCCATTGATAACCTGACTCACCAGTGTTGTCCCATCTTCTTAATCATACCATCATCCACATGCATTTTCATGCGTTCTGTTTTCATATTCAATTCCTTTCTTGTTTTGGCTATATCATCTCTTCTTTCCCTCTTATTTTCATTTTCCCCCATTACTGAATTTCTTTCTCTACCACCCCTATCTTCCCAGCTCCTCATAGTGCCTTTCTTTCTCTTTTCCATTATACCTCTTCCCCCATCTTCTTTAACTTCTTCATCTTCTTCGTCTCCTTCATCTTTCCATCCTACTATACATATTCATCTCTCCAATCATACTTCTCTCATATTCTTCACAACTTATCTTTCTCAGTTCTGTCATCTCTTTCATGATTTGTTCTTCTCTCTCCCTCTGTTTTGATCTCCATCTCCCTTTCATCCCGTTCTTATGCCATTTTCTTGTCTTCTTCTTTATCCTTCATCATTTTTTTTCTTCCACCATTTCTCCTCTTTATTATATATGTTGCTTATTTACTATGATATATCTTCGTACATTCACCTTCCCCCTCTAATCTCTTTTCGCTTCTCATCTCGCCTTTCTTCTTTTTTAGACTTCCTCCTTCCCTTCTTCTTCTCCTCTCTTTCTTTATTTTTATTTTTGTCCAGGTTCCTTGTACCTTACCTATTTATTTCCCCCTTATATTTTTCCACTACCCTCTTATTGAATGCCACTCTCTCTCTTTTTTTGTGCTTTCATCTATCTTCTCACCTCTCTTATCATCCTTCTCTACTATTTGATCCCTCTCCTCCACCATGTCTTTTCTACCCCGACCATGTCTGCTTTCTCTCATCTCTGTCATTTATCATCCACATCTTTCATCCCATCTTTCTGGGACATTTTTGTCTTGGAAGATACCATAATGACCAACATCTATATGATTTTGTACTCTTCCATGAATTATTTTTCCCTGCTTTTGTTTTGTCGCAAAAGTTATCTCGACTTCTTATCCTACTTACCAAACAAGTAGGATTGCTTTTATCTTCTAATTTGCTAACACTTATGCATTTTTCCTATGAAACATGATTACCATCATATTTATCACACCTTTAGCACATTTTATCTCAGATTTCTATCCTATCTGCTCATCTTTTGCACATTTAGGATTATTCCATCTATGCCTTATCTTGGGGCATCTTTTTATCCATATAATTATCAACGCATATAGCTCACTTTGGGTCATTCTCATGCCATGTGTTTGGGAGATTTTAATCATTTTATAATATCATTATTATTATGTCTGGGTGATAGCACGTGGAATTTCCATGACATTCTGCTCGTGATTTGGGTTCATGTGATGAGATTCATGTTGCATGCATCAGATTAGTAAATTTTGTCTACACACTGGTACCATCCAAGTTCTTTTATTTATTAATTTATATGTTATCTATTTTGGACACTATTGTACTATTATTCTTATTTGCACATGGTTTGACAACCATCGAGGAAGTTAACGCTTCCTAGATCTGCTTTGTTAGGCAGCCCCCACATAAAGTCTCTAATAATTATTTTCCTCGTGTATGTGAGTTACAGGTTTGCAGAGATCACAACCGAGGAGTCCGATATCAAATTTGTGCCCGTATCATCCATAGTCATCTCTAAGGTACTAAGCCCTTGTATACTCGACGTTGTTTAGTGTTTCTTGATTACTCGTGCACTCATCTGGACATGAAGCTAGAAATCAGATCAACAGTAGGTGTTTAAGAGATCCTTGTATAAATTATAAATGATTCTAAGAATGGATATTTGAGAATAAGGTTGACATAGTAGATTTGAGACTAATCAAAGGCATACATGTATGAAAAATAGTTAATTAAATGATGCTTTTCAAAAATGTGTAAAAAGTTTTATTGAAATTGTCAAATGCCTTGTAACAAAATTAGGGCTACTACAAATTGCCCAACTTTAATATAGTATATGAAATAAAATAATTAAAAAATTGGTTTAACGAGATAAAAGAAGTGTGTATCTATGTAGCCTCAATATAGGACTTTGTTGATTTGGAATTGTTGTACTCCCTGCATACATACTTATAACAATCTCCAAGGAACTCCCTCTTGAGTGCATGTGTATGTTATTCTTTCATTAATTTTCCACGCCTAATACAAACTTGAACGTCACATCTAGGCTGTTATAAGAAGCTAACCAAATTAAAATATTAGAAGTTACAAGGCTACCTAATACTTTTGTGAAAGGGTGGATAGTATCGGGAATGTTACTATCTTAGAGACACTATTGTGTATGCGAACCGTTTTATAGGGATATGATATTGTTTATGGAAGACGCAAAATTCATAAACAAATAGTGGAGAGAGGTTTGTGTAGGTGTTTAGGAGATCCTTGTATAAATTATAAATGATTCTAAGAATGTATATTTGACAATAAGGTTGACATAGTGGATTTGAGACTAATCAAAGGCATACATGTATGAAAAATAGTTAATTAAATGATGCTTGTCCAAATGTGTAAAAAGTTGTATTGACATTGTCAAATGCCTTGTACCAAAATTAGGATAGTACAAATTGCCCCACTTTAATCTAGTATTTGAAATAAAATATTAAAAAATTGGTTTAAAGAGAAAAGAAATGTGTATCTATGTAGCCTCAATATAGGACTTTGTTGATTTGGAATTGTTGTAGTCCCTGCATACATACTTGTAAAGTACATAAAATATAAGTGGGTTACTATTTGATTAAAACCTTTTGAAAAAACTTGAATTTTTAAATTATCAACAATCCAAGAAACGAATATACCTAGTGGTATGCATACCATGTTATCAATTTTTGTGCTTTTGGAGAGTGTGATGTGGTGAAAATGCCCCAAACAATCACTGAACTAGAGGGGAGGGGGGCGCAGGGGGGCTCTCAAATATGGAGAAGAGGCCATGTTGTATACTATTGAATCTTGGAGATAGGATGCCTTGGGGTGTATATGTCCCAACTCCAATCGATATGCAAATATCAATTAGCGAAAACTTCTTGGTACTGAGGACTTCATCCCTCGCCAACGGAAGAAAGCTCACTTCCTAATTAGAAAAGTGAACCAAAATTGATCTCGATTAGGGATAAAAAATTGATCTCAATTATGAACAAATTTTCGACAATTTTTTTTTTTTAAATTTCTGTAAACAACTTTGGATTTAAATATGAAATTTTGGAGATGAAATGAAAATATTTTAAACACAACTTTGAGGTTTTGCATAAATGGGGTAGGATCTTGGGAATATTTAGTTTTTGGCCTCTTAAAGGCATAAGAGACCAATTATGTGCATTAATTGACATTGTTTGAATGTTTGAATCATCCCATTGTATGCCTCCTTTTGATTTGAGGAATGTGCTCCCACATATCACTCATCTCAAAAGAAAGAGTTAAATATATCATGTATATAAAAATAAAGCAAGGGTTAAATCATGTAAAGCATGTATGCAAAACATGGTAAGATATGTTAACATGGTAAAGATTTTGATCTTATGAAAGCATGCATATAACATGAATTCCAAAGCAAGGGAATTAATGATTGATAGAAGTATAAGAGATATCATTGCCAAATCATTGTTAGAGATACATAGAAGTGGAAAATAAGTTAAACACACAATAATATATGTGCCCGCAATAGATGCATTATATAAATAGAGAAAATGTAATTACTAGAAACAATGTGTGTGATACAGATCACGACACTAAATATATGATAATACACTAGATAATAAAAACAAGCATACACAATAAGCAATCATAGTGAAAATATGTAATAAGCTTCATAGTCACGAAGCACACAAACATACTTGACACGATATTGAGTTGACCTAGAAACAAAACAAACATGATATGGCCATGACATTGACTAGATGATCCTATGACACAATAAGAGTCAATACAATGTACCCACTCTTAGTGATAAACATAACACAGTCAATAAATATCATCATAAAGCAATTAATATAGCCATCACAATTGCAAACATGACAGTCACTATAACCATAATCAAATCATGTGGAGAAAAGTGAAAGGATTTGTAATCAAATAATGTCATCATCATATGTAGCATCATACAACATCCATAAGAATTGAAATTTATATAAGAGAAATGCATATATAAGCAATCTCAATAGCTCGATATAATGAGTGGACTTATATAGAAACATAGAACCTAGAATAATGCTTATATGCCCCTAGTAGTGGTATACACCCAATGTAAAGTGGTTTTCCCCAAGAGTAAGAAATGTCAAACATGTGTGTCCATGACCATGTATAACATGTTCATCCTACATTTAAACTCAAGTGTATCGTGAAAATGTATTTTGGTATAAAATGGATATATAAATCAGCATAATATGATAATCAAACACTATGTGTTGACATGTACCAATAAAGAAAGCAATACATAGCTCCTAATTTATTATTTTTTGAATAATTTAGGAAATATTAGTATCATTCAAGTGAATAAGAGCTAAGGGGAAAATCATGCAAATAAAGGTTAGGGAAAAAGGATGTGACTAGAAGAAGAGGGAGGGTTCTTAATAATCTACCAATTTTATTTGAATTCAATGTGTACTATATATGAGGAAGCTTTAAAATGTGCATGTTATCGTCAAGTAATGGTTGTAAATATCTAGAGTAGGTTAAATGAACGAGGAGCAAGTGCTAGTGAAACATACCAAACAAGTCAAAACTAAGTGACAAGAAGAATAACCGATGTGAAGACAAATAAAAATGTTGATGTCAAAATAAAAGAATGAAGGAATCATCTTTCATTTCAAGAGAAGATGAAAAGAAAACAAACAAACAAGTTTGGACAATAATCTGCATACATAAGAAGTAAATTTAAATGGGTTATAATAATATTGACATAATTATTTTATTGTGCATTAATGTGTAAAATAAGTAGGATGGTAAATATAAAAAATTTATACCAAGAAAATAAAATAAATTCTTTGTAAAAAATGAATATTTTACAAAATATGAAAAATGTCATAGGAAAACCCTTACTCATGGCTTGTTTTTTGTGTAGATGAGTTGGTATAAGAGGATAGGTTATGAGGGCTAAAACTATGCTTTTTTCAATAGGATAATCATATGTCAGTATGGTATCAATAAGTGAAAATGTCACATGTCATGGGAAAGGAGTAGTAGTCAATGTAGATCATTATCATAGTTTGATAAGTGGTCTTGTGTTGTATGGTAACCTGAATCATTTTTGCCAAGAGTATGCCCATGCATATGTTGGATAGATCTAGTAGTCATAGTAACATGTGGAATCCATTCACACTCCATCGATTGACTGGAAAATGCATCAACGTTCTTTGTGGAAGACACTCAACAGGTTGCTATCAAAGTATCATAGGGCGTGAATGAGTATGTACCTTAGGCTAAACTTTAATATGCTACCAATAATGTATCTAAATAGTTAATGGGATTTTGAGAATTGTTTTCTAGGATAAATCAACTGGTCATCAAGATTGAATCTAGATTGGTTGCGAAGATTGTACTTGTATAGGTTGTTGAGGTTGTTAGATGAGATGTAAAAGCGTAATATGTAAAATCTCAAGTTGAGTGGCATACTTATAAGGAATACCCTTAATAGTGACCACCTTGTTTGTATGTGTATACATTTTTCTTAATTGATTTATATGTTTAACAAATTCTCTCCAATTATTAAGTTGGCATAATTTACCATTAGCCCCAGATGGACCCTTCTTGTGTAATTCTTAATTCATTTATAGAATCAATGTTGATCATGAAATTATAGTTATGTGAAACCTATTTTTATGATGTTAATTTTATAATGTAGATCTTGATCGATTTGACGTAAAACATGTTGCATTAAAGGATGACCACTATCTATAGATTTATCTTATGAAATATTTGTGAGAGGGGTATGTGTATCACTAGTATTCTCGATAGATGTTTCTTTTGTGTTATTGTCTCGTTCATGTTGGTTAAATAACTCAAGAGAGTTGTCTTGTTTCAAATCGATAACATATGTATTACTAATGTGAAATGTGTTTGAATCATATGAATATGCTCATGGGCCCAAAAGTGTAAAATTGAGTTTTCACCCATGGTGTGTAACATGTATACTTCATTTTCATAATACTCATTTCATTATCGTAACTCACAAGGGTATACATTTTTATATTTCCATCATTATTAATGCATTATTTTTACATACTATAGACATTTTTTGTGGTCATTTCTTCTTAACTGAATTTGTATGCCTCTAATTATTCAATAGGTCGATGATATAAAAGGTGGTTCTAATGGATTACTGTGTTGAATAATATTTACTTTGGGATCCGATATTTCACGATACTTAAATGTGACCTCGTCAATAGGATATGTGTATATATGATTGTTAAGGGCATGTTTAACACACCAATGTAATGTGGAGGAGCTATTTCCATGGGATGTATCAAAGGCCTACAGAGTTGGAGATTACAGTTTAAGTCATTGGGCATTACATGGTAGGTAGTTGGAAATAAATTTGGTCCTATAATTATGTTAAATATAATCTCACTAAGAATTGTCTTCCCATGTTAATAAAGCCTTTGATATTCGTGTTTGAAGGAGTCGAGCCAAATTTCTTGTCCAAGACCTAATGCATGAAGAAAGGTGATATCACACAGAGAGAGAGAGAGAGAGAGAGAGAGAGAGAGAGAGAGAGAGAGAGAGAGAGAGAGAGAGAGAGAGAGAGAGAGAGAGAGAGAGAGAGAGAGAGAGATGTGTGGGGTAAACCTTATTTATTGAAAGGTATTATTTCTTCGCTTCATTTCAAAGTTTTTACAATATATGAAAAATATGCAGGCTCTATATTGGT
Source organism: Taxus chinensis (assembly GCA_019776745.2). Taxonomy (NCBI): domain Eukaryota; kingdom Viridiplantae; phylum Streptophyta; class Pinopsida; order Cupressales; family Taxaceae; genus Taxus; species Taxus chinensis. The sequence goes on along the minus strand of CM034149.1, from coordinate 723,591,610 downwards.
TGGTAGCATCACCTACGAAAGTATAAAGTATGTTCTTATTAGTACTATACCTTTTGAGTAGTTTGAGAATGTATATTTTAACTTGAGTATTTTTATGTCAATTGTTATCCAAATTTCACCTCCAGAGTTAATTTGATAACATGCATCAGAGTTTTTAGTTCCAAGCAAGTAGATTGATTCAGGAGAAAATCGTAAAATTGGCTAAGTCCTGCTCAAGACCATCTTTGGGACAGTTGGAACAATTATACGCGGAAGGCGCGGATCGGCTGAAAAGGCTCTAGGCGGCCCAAACAAAAAAGGGACATCTGGGAAAAATGGACGCGAAATGCCCGGATCGGCCAAAAGAAATAAATTTGTCCAAGTCCTTTACTAGGAGCAAGCGGGACAAGAGTGCGCGAAGGACGTGAACCGGCCGAATCGGGTGAACCAGAAGAATTTTTCCCAGACAGCACTGGGACATTTGGGACAAGAGTGCGCGGAGGACGCGAACCAGCCAGATCGGCCGAAACAAGAAACTTCAGCACAAGGACAAGTGGGACAAAGGGGCGCGCGGGACGCGGATAGCCGAAGGAGCCGAAAGCTAATCAGATCACGCCACGTGTCACCGGCAGAAAAGGGACGAGGAAGCCCATTTCGGGTGGATTGGAGGATTCTGTCCCGCGAAGCACTGGGACATCTGGGACAAAAGGATGCGGTGGACGCAAAAATCTGACAGGCCCATAGACAAATCATAGCATGACACGTGTCGCCAAGGAAAAAGGTCCAAAAATTCAAAGGGGCGAGTTTTCGAGCACTGATCCGAACCAATGAAATAGTGCCACATGTCTGAGTTTAAGGGGCCCACAAGGAAAGCCCACAGAAAGGTGGAGAGAGAGAATTACTCAGCGAATCAGGGCCTGCCACGTGTCGTCCAGATGGCAGAGCGTGGGAAAAGATTTTAAAACCTGTTCTTGCCTGTTTTGTGCCCTAAATCTTCAAACCTTCATATCTTTCGATCCAGAGCTCATATTTGCATGTTCTTTATATCAACGGAAAGTTGTTGAAATTATCTACATGATTCTAGGATCAATCTCACATTTTGGTGTAGTTTAGAGGGATAAAATTAAGAAAACATCTCTGACGCGTGGTGATAGACAGAAGTAATGCTTCAACAACCAACTTTAATGAAGCAGACAGCTCGCCGCTCCTGTTAGACAGCCCGCCGTTTTGCTAGGATCCACTGTTTCTTTCATAATGAGATGATTTTAAATGCTACCAAGAAGTGGTTGGGGCAGATTCTGGATTTCCTCTCTCTTCCCTCTCTCATTTCTTGATATATATTGTAAAGAGGAGCTTTTTAAGGGGTCAGACATTCTTGTTTTGCATCCTCCCTTCTTCCCTCGCCTGCAAGAGAAATTGTGGAGCTTTCAAACCTCCCATATGGGTTGTAATGCCAGTATTTTTTACCTCTTGGCCACTGTAATGTACTGTATCGACTCTTGAGCAATAATATATGTGTTGTGATTGACTCTCGACCCTCTCATGTATTCATTGCTGTCATTTTGATCTCTTATTGCAGTTTGGTTACCTGTGCATGGTTTTGTATTGCATCTATGTGGTCTGTGTTAATTTTGCAAAATGAGTTTCTAACATTCCTCGGTGCATCACCTTTGTAGTTTAGGTTTTATTCTATGCATTTTCTTACCCTGTCTCCTTGGCAAGTTAGATTAGGTTTTAGCAAACCCTCTGCATTTTTTGTGTGCATCTGAACAGAGGAATAGGAACCAACCTTCTCTGGAGAATCTTTTCTCATCTTTACAAGTCCCACGCTTGGAGAAAGGATTCCATGTTGTGCAATCACACTGGATGCCTGAACATCAACCTAGAAGCCTGATTTGCATCCAGGGGTGCTGTGAGTCTACAACAATAGTTTTGGCACGCCCGGTGGGACCTAGAGGTCTCATTTTTATTGCAACAAAGTTGATATGCATCTGCTGTAGTTTTCTTGCTTATAAGAGTTATTATTTGCATATCTGGCGACTCCACTGGGGAAGAATCAACTGGTTTCAGCAAGGCAGGCCTGAAAACTCATGAGAAGAATCACCACAAGGTCAAGAGTTGGAGAAGAGGAAGTTTTGTTTGAATACCTGCAGTTATCTCCAAGAAGAAGGCAAAGAGGAAGAAGGATTCAAAGGTCTCCATCTCCACCAAACAGAACACTCTCAACTCCTCCACCTGACAGGCCTTTCATTCAGTATAGAAGGGTTTTAAGACCGATTATAATGGCTCAGAACAATCCCTACGTCAACTTCACAGGCAGCAGCTCACTTGCTCTCAATGCACAACATCCAGTTCCTATTGTAGCCTTGAAGAACATTCCCTACTTCACTGGAGAAAATCAGACTACTCCAGGTGATCATGTTAAAGATATTGCTAACCTTTGTGCAATCCATGAAATCAATGAAATGCAAGTGGCTGTCAAATTACTGGCATCTTCATTCAAGGGTAAAGCGTTGCAATGGTTTAGGAGCCTTGGAGCTGGTTCTATCACAAACTGGAATCAGCTGTGTATTGCACTTCATGAGCAATTTGGAGAGAAGGGAGACAACTTGTCTCTTTCAGGGATAATTTTAGCGGTGAATATTCGTAATATGGTGAAAATTTCATTTTATGAAAATTTGAAAAGGTGAATTATTCGGAGTGGGTCGGTGTCCTGTTCGCCTAAAATATATAGTATATTTTTTCTGGGGGGTCGGCTTCGCCTTCATTTGAAAACATTTCCTATAAAAACCTAGCTGATTCGCCGGGTAGTATACCTCCAGTAGCTTAACAAATTACCAATACTATGAAATTTTAACTCGTATACCCTTAAGCACCAGAGATTCAGATTACTGTTAGCCTGTGATTGTTGACACGCGACTTGGGCAATGTTGACGCGCGATAAAGGAAGCGTTAACGCGCGACAGAGGAAGTGTTGACGCGCGACAGAGGAAGTGGTTACGCGCGATATGGGCAGTGGTGACGCGCGATAGAGGAGGTGTTGACGCGCGACAAGGGTAGTGTTGACGCGCGACAGTATATTCAGACAGTGGATGCACGACAGGAAATGGGTTGTTGACGCGAGACAAGTGCAGAGTTGACACGTGACAAAGACCTTAGACACGAAGATTTTTGATGAGAAAGTAGATGTCAGAGGCTGCAGACGCGTGACAGGAGATTTTGCTGTCGCGCATCAAGAAAATGCAATGACGTGTGTCACTAAGGTCTATTGACGCGCGTCACTGCATTTTCTTGATGCGCGACAACAAAATCTCCTATCGCGCATCTGCAGCCTTCTATCGCGCCACTTGACAATCAGGTGAAAATTTTTCATACAACCCCCAAAAAATTCACCTTCTCGCGAAACTAGTTCCAGGGATATTCACCAGGTATTTTCCACCTCCAATTTCCAAGAGGTCTCTTAAAATGAACCCTGGTCTCTTTTGGAGTAGTTGACGACTATCAAGAGAGCTCCCAATGAGCAGCTAGCCGATTTCAACTTCAGATTTCAAAGGTCTTGGGATAGGATTCTAGTGGCAGTTAGGCCAACAGTAGAAGGTGCTTTTCTATATTACCTCAAAGCTTTGAATTCTGATATTTCTATGTTAATTCAGTCCATGGGAGGCACAACAATCCCTATGGCTTATAGCATTGCCATTAGAGCCGAAAACTATCTTATTCAAGCTGGTAAACTGGCTCCTAGGCCTCCCATGCCCTTGTATCCAAACTTAGAAAATCCAAGCACTAGTCAAGCACCCACTTTGGCTCCTGTTCCCACTCCTAGAAATCAGAGTTCAAATGAAGCTTCCACTTCATCTCCAAGTGCTTCAAATGAACTCTAAGAGGTCATGAAACAATTGCAAAATTTGGGAAATGAGCTGGTTACTATTAAGAGGCAACAAGCCCAAGGTTTCAGACCTTCCTATCAACCTCAAGCTCAGCCTAATAAGCAGCCATACCAACCACAAAGACCACCTAATCCAGTTGCAAATGTGAATCAAACAAGGCCTCCCTCTAATAGACCATTCCAGCCCTATAATCCAAATGCTATATCTGCCTCTAAGGCATTAGTGCCAACACAGAACAACATTACTCAGGAATATGACTGGTGCTTTCCATGCAACGAGCCTCATAACCAATCCATGTGTTTCAATGGTGCTCTCAATCAAGCACTGATGGTGACAACTACTGGTGTGGAGGGCGAGGGCAGTCAAGGAAACAGTCAACAATAAGAAACATTCCAACAGCAATCAGCCCCAAATGACACCACGTTGGTGAACTGGCAAGCAGAAGATTTCTGTGGCATGAATCAAGCAGTTTCTCAAGGTGTCGCAGCCAACACAAGGTCAAAGAGGAGAAATTTGGGTGAAGAACATCCATTAGCCCTAGCCAATCCACCACCTTCCACGGCTCCATAAATGATTGGCAAGCAGAGTCCAGTTTCAAATACACAAGGGCAGCCAAGAACAGCCCCTAGGCCAACTCAAATGCCAGCTGTTGCTGCCCACGTACAAGGAGTAAGTGTACAAACCAAGGGACAAAAAAAGGATACTTCATCCCCGTTCAGTATCATTGAACAGATGAAGAAGACTAACGTTAATATATCAATGTGGGAATCCCTATCCATCCCAGGACAAAGAGATCTGCTGCAAGCTGCCATGAAGGATTGGACAACTTCGAATCAGCAGGTTCAGATGCAAGACAAAGTGCTTATAAATGCCGCCCAGCCTGAAGGAAGCCATGGAGGGCAACAAGGTAAAATGTCGAAGCCCCCTCCTTTCTATGTTTCATTCATCATTGGGGATAAACTAGTACACAATTGCATGATTGATTCCGGGTCAAGTAGCTCAGTGATGCCTAAGCAAATAGTTGATCAACTGGGTCTCCAATATGAAGTAATGTCTAAAGGGGTAGTGCAATTGGATGGGACAACAATAGCAACAGTTGGAGTGATTAAAAACTTGAGTCTTACCTTGCATGCATGTCCAAATGTTGTTGTCTTACAAGATATATCAATCATAGACCTTCCACCACTCTTTTCCCTTTGCTTGTCAAGGGACTTCACAGCCAAGATTGTGGGGTATTTTTCTGCTGATTGGTCTCACATGCTGTTTAGAACAAGGTATGGAACTAAGGCTACTATTAGGTCTGAACCTATTGCAAACTTCCATATTGAGCCTTACACTCCTAGTCAGATTAATGCCAATTGCTCAGCATTTGATCAAGAAGATCACCCTAGTACTGATGAGGCTGACACCAAGGTTGGAAGTATCTTGGACCTAACTCTCGATGAATGGGCAAACAAGATACATGCTTTTGATCCCTATCAAGAAGTAGAAGAATCTGAGCTAGGAGTCTATTGTATACACGAAGAAAATCAACCTGTTCCTAGCATCACCAAGCTAAGCCATAATGATGAAAATGAGGTATGGCGACTATTTTTTGACGGATCAAGGAGTAGGCAAGGTGCAGGAGGTGGAGCCATGCTTGTTTCACCTCAAGGCATCAAATATTATTCAGCTTTTCGTTTCCAGTTTTCTTGTTCAAAAAACACAGCTGAATATGAGGCCTTGATTCATGGACTTCATTGGGCTAGGAAAAAGGGGATAAATAACTTGCAGGTGTTCGGGGATAGCGAGCTAATCGTCAACCAAGTTAGAGGACAACATGCTACGAAGAACGACTTGCTGAGGAGCTACAAGAATAGGGTATGGGACCTCATTGAAGATTTCTAAGCTTTCAACATTGTGTCCATACCTAGGAAGAAAAATGAAGCCGCGGATAGGCTCACAGCAGTTGGAGCAACGTTTGATGTGGTTGACAACATCAAAAGGGAAAAAACATAGCCACATATCCATGTGATTGTGAGGCCAGCAGTTTTAGATAATAACACAAGCTGGCAGGTGTTTGAGAACGATCAACAGATCGTCAATTTTCTACAGGAAGAGGCTGAATTCTCAGCTAGAAATCAAGACAGATTAGAGTAGCAATATGGGGATCAAGTAGTGCAGCTGCGGACAAACAAGATTCCTAAGGGTTTAGTAACGTTGGAGTCTATCTTCAACCCTAACGACCAGTTCCGTAAGGAAAAGGATAACATACAGGTCAAGAGAGAAGATTCTGAGCCAATTTTGGTTGGGGAAGGCAAAATACTTCAAATTGGTAAAGTGGCCACTGAGCAAGAGAAATCAGATTTCATATAGCTTTGCCAAGAATTTCCAGATGTCTTTGCTTGGAGCTATGAAGACTTGAGAGGATTCAATCCAAAGTTGGCACAACATACCATAGAATTGGATCCAGATGCTAAACCCATCAGGCAGAAGCAAAGACCTGTCAACCCTCACATTGAGCCTCTAATGAAGAAAGAGCTTAACAAGCTAATAGAGGCAAGCATTATATTCCTGATCAAGCACTCAAGCTGGGTTGCAAACTTGGTTCCAGTCAAGAAGAAGAGCGGAGAAATCAGGTTGTGTGTAGATTTCCGGGACCTCAATAGGGCATCTCTCAAAGACCATTACCCACTTCCTTCAATGGAACAAATATTGCAAGTAGTATCTGGTTCAGAGAGATTCTCTCTCCTAGATGGCTACTCAGGGTATAATCAGGTGATGGTGAAAGAAGATGACTAATTCAAGATGGCTTTCACCACCAAATGGGGGACCTATGCCTACAAGAAGATGCCATTTGGACTATCAAATGCTGGAGCCACCTTCCAAAGGGCAATGGATATGGCATTTAAGGGGTTGATCAACAAAATAGTTCTGATATATCTTGACGACATCACTGTATTCTCAAAAAATGCAGCGGATCACCTCTGTCATTTGAGGCAAGTATTTCAGAGATGTAGAAGATTTGGAGTATCATTGAATCCCAAAAAGTGCATATTCTTGGCTCATGAGGGAAAACTTCTAGGCCATATTGTTTCAAAGGAAGGGTTGACGATTGACCCAGAACGGGTTGAAGCAATTCAAGCTTTGCCATTGCCAAGTCACAAGAAGGCTCTTCAAAGCTTCTTGGGAAGGATCAATTTTGTCCGCAGGTTTGTTCCAAACTTTGTAGCTCTTGTAAAGCCAATAACGCTGATGTTAAAGAAGAGCATGGTATTTAAGTGGACATCTGAAGGCAAGGCAAGTTTTGAGGCAATAAAAGAGGCTATATCTCAAGCCCCAACTCTCGTCAATCTAGACTTCTCCAAGGACTTCGTGCTATATGCCTTCGATGGTGGAGACACAATTTCTGCAATCCTGGCACAACAAAACAAAGAAGGATTAGAACAACCAGTTGCTTTCTTCAGTCAAGGCTTGGAGGAATACAAAACTAGATACTCTTTCATTGAAAAGCATGTACTTGCAGTGATCAGGAGTTTAAAGAAATTCAAGCACCTAGTCTCAAACAACAAGATCCAATTATTGGTCTCTCATGCGGGAGTCAAGGAATTCCTTCTAAACAAGGATCTGAATGAGAAGCGTGCAGGGTGGATAACTCATGTCATGGAATATGACATCGAGATCAAGGTCACCAAACTAGTACGTGGAAAGGGACTATGTGAACAGCTAGCCTTGAGTCAACAGGTTGAAGTAGGTGATGAAAAAGAGACTGTCTTGGTACTACAGGATGGCCAAGAACATGAAAATGATGATGTGCCGACTCCTTGTTGGACTCAGAATATGATACACTTCCTACAGACAGGACTATGCCCTCCATAAATGAGCAAAGCAAAGAGGAGATACTTCAGATTACAAGCCATTCCATATGTGCTTGTTAATGGTGTTTTGTTTAAGAAAGACATCAATGGGGTTCTATTGAGGTGCATCAGGATTGGTCAAATTGAGAGGGTGTTACGAGATTTTCACGATAGAGATTTTGGAGGACATTTTGCCCCACGAGTAACAACTCTCAAGATAATAAAGGCAGGGTATTATTGGCCCACGGTGTTCAATGACTGCTATACATGGATAAGAAAGTGTAAGAAATGTGCACTCTTCACAGGAAAAGAAATACTAGCAGCGCTTCCATTGCACCCAATCTTGGTTGACCAACCATTTCTGTAATGGGGATCGGACTTCATCGGGGTCATCAACCCAAACTCAAGCCAAGGCCGCAAGTGGATTCTCACGGCAATGGACTACTTCACCAAGTGGACTGAAGTAGTAGCGCTCAAAGAGGCAAACGAGTCTAATATACTAGAATTTTATGAAGGAATAGTGACCAGGTTCGGTGTGCCGGCCACTATCATATCAGACAATGCATTGGCATTCGTAGGTTCCAAGATTACAGAATGGGCTGTCAATAATGGAATCTACTTGAGCACCTCTTCGAACTATTACCCTCAGGGTAATGGCCAGGCCGAGTCTACAAACAAGAACTTGTTGAGGATCATTAGGAGAACTCTTGATGAGAATCAGAGGTCTTGGCATACCAAGCTGAAATCAGCCTTATGGGCTGACAGGATCACTCCCAAAAGATCCACAGGTAGCTCTCCATTCAGGCTTGTCTATGGAAGAGAGGCAATCTTGCCCATGTCACTTGAGTTGCCAACATTGGAACTCATGAAGCAGCTGGAGTTACTTGAATTTGAGCCCATGGAGGTGAGGTATGCAGAGTTGATGGAGCTGCAGGAGATCAGAAATCAAGCATCCCAAGCAATGGAAAAGGATCAAGCTTTGATCAAGAAGACCTTTAATAGGAAGGCCAAAGATAGATCTTTTCAAGTTGGAGATCTAGTGTTGAAATGGGATGTGGACAAGGAAAAACCGGGAAGGCTTTCAAAATTTGATGCCATTTGGAGTGGCCCATACATGGTCACGAAGTGCAAGAGCAGCAATGCTTTCCAATTGGCCTCATTGGACGGTGAAGAACTGCAGATTCCAGTAAATGGAATCTATCTCAAACATTGCTACTGAAAATAAAAGGTTCACCCTTGTAAATATTAGCCTAGAATTCAATTCCTCTAAGTGCGTATGCACATTGTCTTGTTGTAGTTAGGTTTCAGTTTCCCTAAGTGCTTTGGCACAGGTTTTTTCGCTCCTAGATTGAGTTTTTTAGAGTTCAGCGTGCTCTCGTAGAGGGAGTTGCAGCATCAGGCTCATTTCAGGTTATTTCTTATGACTCCATGCCTAATGGATTGCTAAAAGGCCACTGATCTTCTAACTAGCAGGCAGGTGCCCCCGAAAAGTCACCAAATTGTTATCCAAATTTCACCCCCATAGTTAATTTGATAACATGCATCAGATTTTTTAGTTCCAAGCAAGTAGATTGATTCAGGAGAAAATCGTAAAATTGGCTAAGTCCTGCTCAAGACCATCTTTGGGACAGTTGGAACAATTATACGTGGAAGGCGCGGATCGGCCAAAAAGCCTCTAGGTAGCCCAAACAGAAAAGGGACATCTGGGAAAAATGGACGTGAAATTCCCGGATCGGCCGAAAGAAAGAAAATTTGTCCAAGTCCTTTACTGGGAGCAAGCGGGACAAGAGTGTGCGAAGGACGCGAACCGGCTGAATCGGGCGAACCGGAAGAATTTGTCCCAGACAGCACTGGGACATTTGGGACAAGAGTGCGTGGAGGACGCGAACCAGCCGGATCGGCCGAAACAAGAAACTTCAGCACAAGGACAAGTGGGACAAAGGGGCGCGCGGGACGCGGATAGCCGAAGGAGCCGAAAGCTAATCAGATCACGCCACGTGTCACCGGTAGAAAAGGGACGAGGAAGCCCATTTCGGGTGGATTGGAGGATTCTGTCCCACGAAGCACTGGGACATCTGGGACAAAAGGATGCGGTGGACGCAAAAATCCGACAGGCCCATAGACAAATCACAGCATGACACATGTCGCCAAGGAAAAAGGTCCAAAAAGTCAAAGGGGCGAGTTTTCGAGCACTGATCCGAACCAATGAAATAGTGCCACATGTTTGAGTTTAAGGGGCCCACAAGAAAATCCCACAGAAAGGTGGAGAGAGAGAATTACTCAGCGAATCAGGGCCTGCCACGTGTCGTCCAGATGGCAGAGCGTGGGAAAAGATTTTAAAACCTGTTCTTGCCTGTTTTGTGCCCTAAATCTTCAAACCTTCGTATCTTTCGATCCAGAGCTCATATTTGCATGTTCTTTATATCAACGGAAAGTTGTTGAAATTATCTACATGATTCTGGGATCAATCTCACATTTTGGTGTAGTTTAGAGGGATAAAATTAAGAAAACATCTCTGACGCGTGGTGATAGACAGAAGTAATGCTTCAACAACCAACTTTAATGAAGCAGACAGCTCGCCGCTCCTATTAGATAGCCCACCGTTTTGCTAGGATCCACCGCTTCTTTCATAATGAGATGATTTTAAATGCTACCAAGAAGTGGTTGGGGTGGATTATGGATTTCCTCTCTCTTCCCTCTCTCATTTCTTGATATATATTGTAAAGAGGAGCTTTTTAAGGGGTCGGACATTCTTGTTTTGCATCCTCCCTTCTTCCCTCGTCTGCAAGAGAAATTGTGGAGCTTTCAAACCTCCCATATGGGTTGTAATGCTAGTCTTTTTTACCTCTTGGCCACTGCAATGTACTGTATCGACTCTTGAGCAATAATATATGTGTTGTGATTGACTCTCGACCCTCTCATGTATTCATTGCTGTCATTTTGATCTCTTATTGCAGTTTGGTTACCTGTGCATGGTTTTGTATTGCATCTATGTGGTCTGTGTTAATTTTGCAAAACGAGTGTCTAACATTCCTCGGTGCATCACCTTTGTAGTTTAGGTTTTATTCTATGCATTTTCTTACCCTGTCTCCTTGGCAAGTTAGATTAGGTTTTAGCAAACCCTTTTCATTTTTTGTGTGCATCTGAACAGAGGAATAGGAACCAGCCTTCTCTGGAGAATCTTTTCTCATCTTTACAAGTCCCACGCTTGGAGAAAGGATTCCATGTTGTGCAATCACACTAGATGCCTGAACATCAACCTAGAAGCCTGATTTACATCCAGGGGTGCTGTGAGTCTGCAACAACATCAATCATTGGTGTTTTTTGTTGTGTCTTTGTGTGTTGGAGAGATATTTGAGAGGTATTTTGATTGAACCCTCAAAGATTAATGGAAGGAGGACCATTCTACAATCTACTTCTTCAAGTTGTAATAAAGCTCACTTCATGACTTCCATCAACATAAAATATAAGTTTAGGATTATATTGAAGTGAGGTTTCATGTGCTACTATAATATATGGATAAGGGATTAAAGGACCCATAAGTGATTGATCTCTTCAACTAGTAACAATTTTTTTTTATAATCAACATTGCCATGCCGATAAATACAACACATATTCCTTCAATAACAATATTATTGTTAGGAATAATGGTATACCATTCTTCCATTTTGATCATTAAATATAAGTTGAGTTAGAGGTATTTGAATATGATCTTTAACATTCTCACTCAACCTAACACTTCTTATAACACGAGGAAGGAATCTATCTCTCTTACGTGGCATAAATGTGAACATATATGCCGTAAGAAAATAATAGACATGAATAATACCCTAACCATAAATAAGGGTTGGACTAGGGGTTCTAGAAGAACTTTTATTTGAATTGGTCCAAAATCAAATCCTAAGAGGTGAATAAATGGAATCCTAATATGACTAGGGAAAATTGTAGTGCTTGGTATTCAACAATATGATAGTTCATCAATATATATATATATATATATATATATTTACACCAAAAGCTTAAATAACTAGAGCTATGTATATTTCAGAATATATAATATACACAATCGTAATCATATCTAAAATATAATAAATGGGCACATAAGGGAAGTCTAAAAATAGCATAAGGTACAAAGTGATATGCAATGGAGTAATTTTACCTATTTTAATAAGGTGATTATGTGAAGGAGGATTAAAGAAGTTGAAAATGGACTCAAGAGACAGCTGGAAATGGGCTCATGTGATAGTACTTAACAAGCACAAAATTTTTGGTGTCTTAACACTATGAATGGGAAGGTATTGTGATAATTTATATAGTGTCATTGATGATACCATATGTGGGTCTATGTCATGCAAAATAACATCCTTCGGGTTATTATCATGTCGTGGGAGGCTTTACATGATTTGATTTTGGTGCAGTTTTTCCTCTTTCTTTACTTTCATATTTTGGGGCATGTAGTATGATGTAATGATACACAATTGAGATCTTCTTTAACCAAGCCCTATCCATATGGGTTCATGATCAAGTATCTAGCCAAAAAAACTTGTGATTTGATGTCAAATCATGACATTAAAAAGGTGAAATCTACAAGTGTCCCAAAAATGGTTGCAAGTATGTCAAACTATGTGTATGTCCTGGTTCACATAGGAAGTTGATTCTATTATAGTATTTATAGGGGAATGTTATGAATTATTACACTACAATAAGATTATAAATATAATAATGTAGAGAATGCCACCTAATTTGACTGATTGTAAGTATGTCAAACTATGAGTATGTCCTAGTTCACATATGAAGTTGATTCTCTTACACTATTTCCAGGGGAATGTTAAGAATTATTACAAGATGTATTCCTAGATTTGGATTACCTACAAGATGGATTAGTAAATATGAAAACCCCAAATTAGCCAATAAAACAAAATGGGTTTATGTTGTCATTGTGAAGAGAGGGACAATTGTGGTTTCTTTCATTGAATAAAGTGGGCAAAAAATCTTTCAAATATGAGTCCTGTACACTTGAAAAATGTTAGTTGTTTTTGGTGGTTAAGTGACTTGCCTTGGTCAGATCCCTAACCCTTTTAAGGAGATAAAATAAATGTTATTCATGTAAAATGAAAAAACAATAAATGAAATGACAAGTATACCTAGCTCATATCGCAAGACAATCATAGTTCCATTTTGTCGAGAATTGCATGGAGATCACAATACAATCACAGTTGTGTTTCCTACATGTGTTGATATTTAACTAGAGTAGTGTCGCAAAAAGGTATATTGTTCCTTTATGCTTCACATTTTCTTCTTCAAAACCTATAAGACTGAGCTATGCAAGTAAGAAAACTCAAGTATAGCCTTTGTGCACTAAGATCTAAGGGTTGGAATGAGGGGGATGAGGTTTCTTTCATAGATTAAGAGTGCATAAGGGAGTGAGACACACATGGGTGCAATGATAGGGACCATAGTTCATTGGGCATGCACATGGGTAGGTTTGATGGGACAAAATTAAATGTGAGTGAGTGAGGGTTAGTAAATAGATGGTGAGTTGTTTTTTATTCCCATTTTGTGGAGTTTTATGATTTTTTGGTATTTTTGTATTTTATAATGTTTTTTATATTTTTGAATAAGGGACGTTATTGATTTAACAAAAATATAATGTAATGCTAAATCCTATATTGCAATGTAGCAGTAAATAAATAAAAAATGAAGTAGAAATTCGGCCTAAATAATAAGCAATAAAAATGTAAAACCATAAGTGCAAGAGGGAGGAAAGAAGACTTAGTTGATTCAAAATAAATCCAAAGTTATGCCAAGATGGAAAAATGATGAAATGGGAAAACATAGTGTCGCAATGAAGTCCAAAAAAATGTATAACTGTTGGAATAAGTTGGACTTGGGTGATTGGATTGGGTCAGGGGTGCCTAGGTGTTGCAGACCTCCTCTAGGCGTCAATGACTGTTTAGAACCTCAAAAAATGATCTTTGCAAGGTCACAAAATGTTCGCTAATGGTCCCTTGTGTGTCATTATCTGATCGATGAGCTCACTTGAAACCTACAAAGAGAAATAACACCTACAAAACCCCAAAACACATCAAATCCTAAAAATAAAAATATGTAAATGGAGAGTCAGACTGACCCCAACGGTCACCTGACTAAGTGAACTTACAATCTGGTCGTTGCACTACATTTCAAATTCCATGTATTTCTACGCGCGTTTGTGTGTGTGTAGAATCGTGCCCTAGGTGGCTCTTGTGCTAGACACACTTGAATAACGAGAAATATCTAGATGTAGAAAATGTAGATAAATGTGTGCATGGAAAAATAAACTTCCCCTCCTATGAAGTGTATGCAGAATAATGTAGTCCCTTGTGTGAAGCTAGATGAATTCTTTGATGCTCTTAAAATGCTCTTTAATGTAACCTTAGGTGGTGATAGTAGATGTTTATTTCTTGTTCATTTATTATGGTTGCATAGGTTTGTATTTATATGATTCCCTTGTTTAAATTTTGTAATTAACCACTAAAAGTTCAACCACCAAAAAAATAAGATGCCCAACAGCCAGAAAGCACCCAAAATATGTTAACAAGATAGAAAGAGGTTGGGGGCACCTAGAGGGGATGAAGGCACCTGGGCACTGGTGTCCTGGCTGGGCATTGGTGTCCAGGCTTAGAAAAAATGAAGTGTCGAAAGTTAGACTGTGCAAGAAGGTGTGTAAGAACAAAAAGTAACCAATAAGAAAGAAAACATGTTGTAGACACCTAAAATATGCTTACACTTAGCATTTCCTCCAATTCAACCGATTAACGACACTTCGTTAATTCCCCATTCTTCACTCCATTCTCAGATGCCCATTTACGACACCTCTTTTAGTCGTATTCCTCCTGTAATCAGCTTATTGGGAGAATATCTCTATTGTTAGCTAAGCATTCCTCCTTTTGACCATTTAGAACCTCCCTAATTCTCTCTGAACCACTTCTGCAAGCTTCCTAGGCTATCTATTAGTTACAAATGGTTATCTAGATCCCTCCCAACTCTCAATGAGTCTCTAATCACTTGTTAATCAAGTTTAAGTTGCCTAAATCCTAGTTAACTAACCTAAACCAAGCTTAACTAAGCCTAAAACATGTTTATCCTAATCTAATCTAAAAGTGCTTTTTGAGCTTTAGTCCCACATGCACCCAAATTACAAATCCTCCCAAACCAAAAACTATAAATACAAGGCTAAGCCTACCAATTCAAAAAACACAACTTTACATAACACGAAACCAAAAAAATGCTAAGAAAGCTTTGAGATCTCATTTGTACTAGCTTTAAGCTAATTAGACATTTGATCTTAAGATCACCTCCTACATTGGCCTTGAGATAACACCTCCATTTGCATCCTTAAACCAAGTTTTGAGTAATATGGAGAGAACCATTGGCCTTGAAGCCATTAATGGTGAGACTCCATTCTTGAAAGCTTGAAAACCATAAAAAACTAATCACACCTTTGATTGCTAAGTTGATCTTTTTAGGTTCAATTTCTTAAATTAAGTAATCTAAAGAGTAGAGAGTAGTATATATGCTAGGTTTTGATGTTTTTTTCAAAGTTATGATGCATGAATAGGATTAACTCTTTTTTAGCTCTTATCTCATGGTGCATGGTTGAGTTTAATCAAACTTTGAGGTTCTTTAACCTCATTCCATAGCTTTGCAAACCTTTCCATCACATACACATGCCAAAGACAATGGTCATTTAGTACTTTTATCATTTAAGAATCATATGAATAGTGGTATGTGATCAAGACCTATAAATGTACCCAAAGTGCGTGATTTAGTGTCTACACTTATGTGCAGGGTACATTTTCTAGTGTTTACATTTTCTCCATTTTGGGTTGCGTGTTGTAGTAAGAAAAATTCAGTGTAAAAAATTAAGCCGATATGGGGGTCATCTAAACCTATGTTGGTGGTTGCCGCAGTCGCGAGATTAGATAGTTGACTAGATAGATATGAAACTAGAAATGTGATCGATGGGACACTTTCACCAGAGTCTCTGAAGGGATCAACAAGTTAATTTTGTGAAGAAAATACTATAAATTCAATTGATTGATGAGTTGATGAGTGGTTGTCATATAATCAGATGAGAAGGGTTATGCATGATTCCCCCATCAAATGTCAGTTTTCAAAACTACAGGTTGCTCCATTATAATGTGGGATGAAAAAGTGGTAGTTGAAGATGAGTTAGAAAATGATCCTTGGAAAAAGGCATGCTAATTGAGAACCAAGACGGTGTTGCCCAGTCATGTGCATGTGAAAAATTGATGGAGTGTTTTATAAAAGTATATGGAAGCATTGAGAAGTCGTGATGATTTTATTGATTGAAGTTGATGAAGAATAGGTTAACTAGGCGAGGTGGAGAGTAATGTGGCGTGGGTGAGGCAATGAGCTATGGGATGAGTTAAGAGAGAGTTGGGAGGTGTTAGAAGTGAGGTGGATGAGTTAGCAGGTGAGCTGGGTAATGGGTGAGTTGGATGAAGGGTGAGCTAGATGGGGGCGAGATGGATGGGGGTTGGAAATTTGGGTAGTGGTTTTCAAAGTCGCACATGCAACTTGATAAGGTATGGAGGTGGTGGAAAGGGAGGAGCTTGTGAGGGAGTTTGGAGGAGAGGTCAGACGAATCACATTAGTGAATTAATGGGGAGGGTGATGTGGCTCACGAGGCAAGTCAGAGTAGAGATGGTGGGAGCTGCGAGGATGGGCCTGACGGGGATCTCGACTAAGTAGAGGAGGGATGTAAGGTGAGTCACATTGATGTTAGAGAAGTAGATGAGGGGATGGCTCGATAAGAAGCTTGACAATGTGAATGTGGTGTACGAGGGCAGTGTGGGTGTGATAATGTGCAACGAGCCCAGTCATGAGTGTGACTCGAATGCGTAGATTAGGGTATCTCAGGGGAGGGTGTGTAGTCCGGGTAGGGGTACCTAGGTCATGGGAGGGATGACCTGGGTGGAATGTGATGAACAAGTGAGCCAGGGTAGCGCGAGGAGAGGTTGGACGTGGGGGAGTTGGTCTCAGGATGAGCCGGGGAAGAGGGGAGGACTTGGGGTGAGTTTGAGTAGCGAGTTGAGAATAGAGTGAGTTAAATAAATAATTACGAGTGTGATTGGCAAGATTAGGTTGAGGGTACATGTTAGGTGTAATGTTGGTGGGGGAGTGAGCGAGGGGGAGAAGGGATAGACGAGTTGACAATGTGAAAGTTGAGCTCGGTTGTGGTAGAGACTAAGATAGGGAGAGTTGGTGTGGGTATGAGTTAGTTAGGCATTAGGTTGGTGGGAGTTGAATCCGTGAGTAGGGGAGTTGGGTGGTGAGTCTTAGGGGTGACTCAGTGGGGTAGAAGGGTTGGGATCGAGTGAGCTAGGAGAGTAAAGGAATGAGTTATGTTCGAGGCATTCCTATGACTGGGAGGGTATGTGGCCCAAGGTAGCTCGGAAGGAAAGATATGAGTGTGTGATAGGTAATCCGAGTGGTGCATGCGACTTAGTGGGGTGGTCAAATCATAAGGGAGGTGTAGGTAATGCAAGAGAAAGAGATGAAGCAGCTCGACAAGTCACTATGGTGACTCTCTTTGACAATTCAGGGAAGACATAGAATTACGGTAGGGGATAGGTGTGGGGAACTTGGGATAAAGTTGATGTGTGGGTGCGACTCAGTTAGGTAGGTAGCGTCAGGGTGGGGATGAGCCAGTTCGGCCAAGCTGGCCAAGGTGTGGGGTAACTTGAAGTTTTATTGGTGATTTTTTTAAATTTATTTGAATTTTTTATTTTTGGAAGGGTATATTAGAGTGTGAGGTGATGGGATAACAATGACGAGGTAGGAAAATGGTGAAAGTATGAGAATATGAAAATGAGTGCAATACACATGTCATCAAAAGAAAAATGAGGAAATGTAATGATGATGTAAAATAATGTGCAGAATGCAGCATATTCCCATGAATGCTCAGTCTGAGTGAAGTGGATCATAAGCATCCAAATTTACTAATTGCGATGAGGGAGTGCAATAAACATGATTGTGTCACAAGCGTGTTGGTGAATGCCTTATGATCCTGAAGACACGAGACATGAGACAACCAGTGACCTAATATGGGAGCTTGAACAAAGTCTAAACTGCACAAGGTGACATACTAGCCTTGTGACTCATGGAGATCATGTGTGAGCATGTAAGATTTAATTGAATGCTTGAAGTGAAGACCCATAAGACAATGACTGAAAACATAAGCCAACATGTAGGTGTGATTTGAAACAGGTGATTGGTGAGTAGTTATGTGGAAGGAAATTATAAGTCATGCTTTTGCTCCGTTGTTAGTCAGGCATCCATAGCCCCGATGGAGATAAATTTTATTTTAGTGTGCAACATCACTCTACTTCCAACTAGGCATTTATAGCCCCAATAAAGATACTATAAATACCCTTGAGAGAGAGTACTTGATATTGCTCTTCTTTTTTCTTTACTTTTTGAATTTTCTACTTTAGCTTTATTTTTGATTTTTTTTAATTTTTTTTTCACATGATATTCAACTCTCTTAGTTTTCCAAGGGGTTTAGAATCACTAATGGCTCAATAGAGGGAATGGGAGTGACGATGGGTTGTGGTGACATTGGGACATGTTTAAAAATAGTGCCCAAAGGTCTTCACAACAATTTGTAAAGTGTGTAAGCATGTGTGGATCTTAAAGAGGACAATCATTCTTAATTCACCAAGGAGAGACCAAGTTCAAGCAATAATAGTAGAGACTATTCGACTCACAAAATATGACAACAAGATGATTAAAGTGTGCACCAAAATCTATGAAACAAACCAAAATGTGGAATGTGAATGAACTATAAATTAAATGACAAGTATACATGACTCAAATTGCAAGATAATCGTAGTTGTGTTTCGCCAAGAATCACACAGAGATCCCAAGCCAGTCGTAGTTGCGTTTCCTGCATGTGTTGAGATTTCACTAGAATAGTGTTGCAACAAGTTGTATTGTTCCTTTTTGCTTCTCCTTTTCTTCTTCAAAACCAACAAGACCGGGGTATGCGAGTAAGAATTCTCAAGTATAGTCTTTGTGTACTAAGAGTCAGGGGTTGGAATGATGGGGGTGAGGGTTAATATATAGATGGTGAGTTTTCTTTTATTCCCATTTTCTATAGTTTTATGATTTTTTGGTCTTTTTGTGTTTTACATTTTTTTTTTTAATAAGGGACCTTATGTGTAAGGTGCATTTTCTAGTGTCTGCACAAGAATGTAAGGTTATAAATGTAACAATGTGGAACATACCACCTAAGTTTGTTTTAGGTCACCTCCACACTACGTATGAGTTGAATTTATTAGTGGTTTCTAAGAAGTGTGTGAGGTCCGAGGTTATTAATCAATTATTAATAATGTTTATTAAATATTTCAAATTAAACAATAATGCAACACATAGTAAAATAGAAAAATACAGGAACACAACGTTTAATGTGGAAAAATGGTTAAAAACTACGGTGAAACAAATTTCCATTTATGAGAAACACTTTATACAAGTCTAGTAATTTTCCCTCTTTTCACCTCACTTTTCTCCTTTTTAATTTTCAAAATGCATTCACATGAATAATCATATTTCACCCGACCCCTCGTGTCATTTTTAAAAGGTTCAAATGGGTGTGACTTCTCGTGAAGCACCCATACCATTTAATTAATTAATTATAATAATTAACTAAACCTTATAAACATAAGTTTATATTAAATAAATAAAATATTATATATTTTTTATTTTTTTAATTATAAACTAACGTTTATAATCTTAAGAACACTAAGAGGGGTAAAACCTTCTATAATATTAATGTTCTAACACCCCCTTAATATTAAATGTGGTTTATATGCCAACATTACCTGTTTATACAACAAGATTTACAATCCTTAAACCATGGTGAGGGTTTAGTATAACATACAACATTTTAAGGATTTATACACCTTCATCATGTTAAGCTTACCTTTTGGTACAAAAGGATTTGGAATTCATAAATCAGAAGTGATGATTTAGGCTAAGCATGATTTGTGAGACTACATCTCACAGTTTCTCATGGAAAATTTATACCAACATCTCTCAAAGCCTTTTATAAAATAAGGGCCTCTTTTACAACATGATGCTACATTACTGGATTACACATTAAACTTAGAGTGACAAGTTTACTAAGATCATTAAAAATATATTTTAGAATACTTTAAGTTTAGAGAAGAAGTATAGAGGTGAGGGAGAAAAAACATGCCCAAATGTTAGGAGGTGGAATTGTCATGCACACTCCCCCTCAATGGAAACTATGAAAATCCAATCATTGCTAGAAACTTACAGAAATTTACAGAACACAATGGATTCATAAATATATTTTTAACTTGATCTTCAGTCGAGCAGTATTAGAGATCTATAACATTGCAGAGCACCTTCCATAAGATGAAATGCTTATGTATCTCTATATGTTTCATTCTCTGATGTTGAACTAGATTATTAACAAGAGCAATACAACTTTGACTATCACATAGAAGATGAGTAATTCATTTAACTTCCATGTGAATCTCTAGCAAAATCTGCTTTAGACACATGGCTTCTTTTGCTACTTCCATCACACTGAACTATATTCTGCTTCAATAGAAGAGATGGAGACTTTCAACGGCTTTTTGTTGCTCCAAGCAATGGCACTTGTACTAAACTTGAACACATATTCAATTGTATATTTTATATCTATCACAACACCAACATGGTCAAAACCATAATATCTATATAAATAAGCATCACCATAATAATCACAATATAAACCATTATTGATTTCACTTTTAGCCACATATGAATTTAATAGGTTTAGAATCAAGTTGTATACCAACTTTAATGACAATATGTTTATAATCAACCATGTCATATTACCAATATATATTGAATTTTTGAAAAAGCAATTTTAACATTTCAATAGTTTATGTAAAGGATAATATAATAGGATAATATCCTAAATATGTTACAAATATTAGATGCAATTAGTACTGGATGTCTCCAATCCAGACACAAAGGAGTACCCAAGTTTCATTATATGTGAATATTTAATACTATTTTTAATAATCAAATACTAATTTAGAGTTTAGAAATATTTTATTAACCCATATATATATCTTCATTGTCTGCTTTAAGCCAATTAATTTTGTGATAAAACTAATATCCAATTGATCTGATATGTGTTTTCTAAAGAATGACTAAATCATATGAGAAGAATCATCAATGAACTTGACAACATACAAAGAGCCTGTATTCATCCAAAACTATTGCAAATAACTAATTAATAAGACTAACACCTAGTAGTCTAGAGCTAAGCTTAAGTTTAGAAATGAACCATCAAGATCAAAACTTAAGAGCATGCATAATGGAAACTAAATAAAATTAACCATTCAATCTACAAACATCCTTACTAAGTTAAATGATTGCTAATTAACATGAACCTGATTAGATCACTAGCAAATCAAATTATGGTTGTTGCACTTCAAAAATGGTGAAAGGACCTCTCTAACAATGGTTACAAGGCCATATTAGATATTCCTCTAGTAGACAACATGAAGATTGGAAGCAAATATTGAGCAAGTAATCCAACAATGGAAGTAAGGCTCTTATGATCACATGTATTGTGTAATTAATGTTAATCAAAACATGGTGTAAAATTGGAAGGTAGGTTCTTAGTCCTTTTTATAGTTTTCTATTTGACGAAAACTTTGCATCTTGGTGCATGTGGGACTAAAAAGGATAAAAGTAGATTAAGGCTTGTTAATCATGATTAGTGAATTAACAAGTGATTAGTTTTGAAGAGCCTTAATTAACCATTTAGGGTCAATTAAGAAGCTATGATAAGCTTTTGAAGCCTTTTTGAGATATCTTGGAGAGAAATAGGGTGATTTTGAATGGTTAGAAGAGGGGTATTTAACCAATAACAAGGTTTATTGATCAAATACAAGGGTAAATAGGCTTAATTAACTAATAAATGATAATTGTTTGCTCAGAAGAGGATAATAAATAACGATGTGTCATCAATTGGCATCGGGAATGTGATAGAGGTTAGTTAATCAACAAGGTGTCGTTAATTAACCCTAAATAGAGGGAAACGTTAGTTAATTAGTGGAAATCACTAATTATAACGGAAATGGTAAGAATGAGAGCAATTAGTGTACTTTCAACAATAAAACTACGAAAGTGGATTTTAGGTGTCTAAATTTGCCCCTGTTTGAGGTGAAGTAAGTGATGTCACTTCAAACATACTAGACAAGCATAAACAAGTAAATTTTTGAAGAAAAATTAGTAGAATGAAGGATGCCCCCTCAAGTGTCGATGGGGTGATAGAAGAAGTCAATCGACAATCAAAATTTTTGAAGGGAACAAATATAAGAAATAAGGTAGGCATAAAAATGATTTTTATCACCCCAGGTGTGTTGGAAGAAAGATGAATAATGATAAGACATGACAATGAAGAATATAGGAATAGATTGATTCTTCCAATCGTTCAATAAACAAACTCTTGTTTCATCATGTTTCTCGTGATCTAAATCATCGCCCCTTATTAAATAAACGCATAACAAAAGTGTAAAATAACATGAAAATCTATAATACTAACATTTTTTCATTGCTAAAAATGTGTAACTCCATGCAACATACATAATGTAATGCAATACAAGAAAGTAAACCAGATAACCTAATAGAGAAACAAATATAATCACACATAAACAAACAACATGTAAGATAATTGCACCAATGTTTTTGTTATTAAGCTTCAGTTCCCGAATGTTCATGTTTTAACGACAAGGGTTAAAAATGGTGCCCCAAGCAAGGATAGATGGGAGGGGAATAATGGTGGACACAAGTAGTACCATGAAAAAATTATTTTGCACTATGACATAGCCTCTAACACCTCATTATTGCATGAGAGTACCGACATAGTAAGCAAGCCAACTTTGCTAATGGAGGTAGATCAACATGATCTGCGAGTCGTTGTGACTAGAACAAACAAGAACCTAAGAAAGATGTTTTGTAGGAAAAATTTCAATGTTCAAGGACAATGCATTTGATATAGGGTTTAGCTGTGTGCATGTTATTTACCAATTTTTGAAAAATATTAAATTTTACAATTTTTTGGATTTTTAATGATTTTTACCAATGTTTTTGGATTTTTTGAAAAAAATTATATTGTTTTACATTTTTGAATTTTTTGGGAAGAAAATATTGTAAAATAAATGAAGAAGTCATGGGACATCACCAAAAGACATTGGAAGGCAAAACTATGCCCTAGGTAGTAGAAAGGATCGCTAAGAAGCAAAAACATGCCCCAATGTAGCAAAAATGGGAAAAAAAATGATTATTTATTAAAAATAATCATCACAGCGAGTGTTAGAAGAATTTAGAAGAATCACGACGGTCTCAGGAATGCTTCGGGGGTGAGAGACACGACACAGGGGGGTCAAACGAGTATATAAACCACGCCACGAGGGGTAAAAATCATCGCAGTTAGTTTATTTGATACCAACCCTTACCAATTTTATTGTTGATTGAGCTCTAACCTATTGGAGAAATGGCGAGGGTGCAAAACTAGAAACACCATGTGGATCACATTCAAGACTACATGAGGCTTCTTGGGGATGGCCTATAGGTACATAAAGCCAAAATATTCATTTTTTCTTACATTTATTAGCATTTAATAGCATTAATTTACATTTATTAGCATAGAAATCAGTGCGAAAGCACCAGCGCGGCCCTTGGGGCGCGTAGGCCTTCTCGGGGGCACGTTGGCATGACCTCACACAGGGTGTACAACCACGCTGGTGTTAAAATGGATGCGTTAGCATGGAAAACATAGAAAAAACATGGGCATGTGTGCATAGGCACGAAATAAGCATGACAACATCATCAGGGATGTGCTGAAGTTGAATTTAGGTCGGGTGGGGAAGGAGATGCACTTACATGAAAATGTAGGTGCATGTGTGGAAATGGGGGCGCTGACAGGGTGGGCATGCTGATGTGCAAAAAGGTACTTTGGAATGGCCCTAGAAGAATTAGGAATTTTTTAGAAAAACTTAGATGATAAAAATAGAAGAATTAGATCATAACAAATGACCTAGCTAACCTTGTAGATGGACCTACCTCAATTAGAGACGTGGGAGTGAAATGGGCAGCTCCAGGCCTATGAGGCATCTTTCCATCGACGAGATCACATCTACTTGGAGACATTACTGGACGTTATGGGTATCTCACATGTGGCTCACATGTCACAAATCACTTTGGATCACGACCTACTCACAACCTTAGCAGAGAGATTGTGCAATGAGAATCAGACATTCTACCTACCTACTGGTGAGATGAGCGTCACATTAAAGGATGTTTGGTGTATTCTTGAGAGTACCTATTTAGGGTCAGCTGGTGACTTATGATGGCCATCATGGTTGTAACCTTCAGAGTATTACCGAGATTTTTGGAGTACCAGACATACCTCGCAAGGGTATGTCAGTGAAATTACTAGGTGCATGGATGATCATTGGCTTGGGAAAGTTCTCGTATACCTCATAGATCTTGTCAGTGCATGTTGCTTCCTGACAAGACTGGTGCTTTTTTTTCTTTGGGCCTAATTGGATTGATACATGGAATCATCTATGGGGACGTCTATTGCTGGGGGTAGTGTATAGTAGCCCATATGTACGCATATTTTCACCTGATAGCTTACCGCGGTCAAAAGACCATGGGTCTAGCGTATTTACTTCAGATATGGGCCTAGGATCATATCGTCATAAGGTGCCTAGCAGGAGCATTGTGAGCCTGAGTTCTTGGAAAGCCATCCATTATGGGATGGGTTCCAGATGGGGATGACATTCATGGGCACATGGGAGACACGCCATATTTCAGGTGAGCCTTTGATGAGGTACAACCTCATATGATTTCATGAGCGCCATATAGGTTCTACCAATGGCCTGAGGATGCTATTGAGCTCAGCACAACATTAGTAGATCACTTCATTATTGGGAGCAGGGGCTACATCATTGAGTGGTACAAAGTGGATAGGGTCCAGCAAAAGTTTGGTATCATCCAAGGGATTCCTGTCAATGAGATGTGGTACGAGCGTGAGATCTAGAGAGACCTTTGATATTGGGCCTCAGATCCGATTAGGATGAACTTACACCAACTTTTTTACATGTGATCCCACAGCCTTGGGTGCAGTGATCACATATAGTAGATCCAGGGATGACCCCATATTATTCAGGATGGTATGTTACAGTGTTGCCTCAGTGGTTAATGATACCACAAGTAGTGTTATATGTAGGGATAGCTTGTGGTAGCGCAAGGGGTACAAGGCCCAGATCTTAGAGCACAAGCTCAATTAGATCCACATGTAGGTCCACAGAAATGGCCTACAGGTAGGGCCATAGGTACAACAAGTATTAGTTCAACCATATGTGGTTGTGCAAAATCAGGTAGTGGTACATCCGCAAGTACATGCACCATAGATACCACTTCAATTTCCACTAAATGCACCATTGTAGGAACCTCTATCACCCCCACATGTGAGCCCACCACATAGTCCACCAGGAGGTGGAGGAGATGACAGAGATGGAAAGGAGGATAGGATATACAAGGTGTCAAAGAGCTAAATACCTTGCAAAAATAGTTACAGTAGGTGGTCGCGTAGAATCTTTAGGTTACTGTGGAGAGGGACCAGGACATTATAGAGAGAGATTAGGTAATTTCAGAGTGAGATCAATTGCATACAGAGAGAGATCAACTCACTACAGAGTGAGATCAGGTTACCACAAAGAGAGTGGCAACTGCAGGTTGATAGGGATCATGCTTTATCAGAGAGAGCCCAACTACATAAAAATCTAGTGAGTGTGAGAGCGAACCGTGATGTGCTTTAGCAGGGAGGTACTACCTCAAAAATACGGGTTTTGGCAGTTCAAAGTTCCTCCCTAGCAAGAGAGGCCACCTACTACAAGATGCTTTATCATGTGATCGATCCCAGTCCGAGCAGAGAGCCCCTGATTATAGTCAAATAGTTGGCAACCTTTCACGATCTAGATCACAAAGGCCATCACGGTCTACCAGATCTGTGCAACAACCATCAATTCATCATGGAGCTTCTTCTCATCAAATGCCACCACCTCAGGGTCCTAGGCCAGGTAGTCCCAAAGAGGGTGAGACTCGTGGGTGACTCTCTTATTGATGTATATTTTTTATGCACGCCTCGATATGAAGGCACACTTTTTGTACAGATGTACATTATATATTGTTTTTTATTATGCTTCATGATGAAGGAACATTTTGACCCATGCCCATGATGGCGTTTTATATCTGATATGTATTGAGACACATTGATTTTGTACATGGATATTTGATATTTACGATGATATATGATGATGGAATTTATTATGATGTATGTTTGTATCACATGATTGTTTGATTATGAGATACAATTTTATAATATCATATTGCATGTTGATGAAATACTTTGTTTCACTACATGTTTTAATTTGTGATATTGGGGAGGGGGGATAAATATAATCCATTTTTCCCCCATTGGTGATAATATATGATGTTAGATTAGCATACATGTTTGATTTTCATGTTCATGATGATGTAGCTTAGCCTTTATTGATATATGATACATAAATGTCATGATGGATGATATGATAACAAATTGTACAAGCAAACAAGACAACCACACATTAATCATATCTAATCAAAGTAACACAACTACATACAAGTATGCAAGATAAAATTAACCCAATGCAATGCACAATAGATTAAAGTAACACTTAATCTAAGTAAGTAAACAAATCCAATTTAAAGTATACAATACGAAAAAGTAATACAATCAAAACTATGAACAAACCAACCAACAACTAAAGTAAGCAAACTACTAACTTGTTTTTGTGGGATAATTTTGAAACATTTTTCGTTATTTTTGGTATTATTAAGACAATGTTCTATTATTTTTGGAGCTTTCTACAAAATGTATCTGAATGTTTTGAGTTTTTCTGACTAACATATTTGCATGTTTTTGGATTTTCACAAAGTTATACGAATGCTTTTGATGTTTTATAAGAAGTTTTCTGAAGCTATGTACATGGAATGAAGAAAAATGGATGCCCCCAGTGTTAGATGGAATGTACAAGGGTGGAATGCCATGTGTCATGTGCAAGAAGTGACGATGCAAAGTTTCCCCCAGTGTGAGATGGGAATATATAAAGGCAAACTCTTTGCACACAAAAGTAGGATCAATCAGATCAAGGCTAAGAGGGCTAGGCTCAAAATTACTTCAAACGAAAGGTAAATACTAGCTTAGGAAAAATCTTTCACAATCCTAGACCTGAAATGCTTGTGAACAACATACCCTCCAATGTCGCCAAAAACTCGGTATTCACCAAATGACTTGTCCAAAGTTCCAAAATTGTGTGGTTTTCACTATTGGATGCACCTGTTTATTTCTCTTTTTCTTTTTCTTTTTGTATACTTTTTTGTATTTTTTGATATTTTAAGAGACCCCCAGACTTAAGCATATAACCGCTTAAGATGTGTTGCGTTCATGGGTTCTCAAAGTTCTTGACCATCTAAGTAAGCTAGCTTGTAGGCACCCAAACCAAACTTAGTGACCACAACATATGGCCCTAACCAGTTAGGCTCAAACTTTCCTTTCTTTTCTTGATCCTTGGTGGTGTTGAATTGGTTTTATTTTAGCACCAAGTCTCCTACCTCAAATTGAAAAGGTGTCACTCTTTTTTTGTAACTTCTCCACACTCGATTATAATACACTTGAAGGTGATCAAGGGCGTGAAGTTATTTCTCATCTAATAGCTCCAACTTTGCCAGCCGAGCTATTATGTAGTCTTCCTCTTCATTGAAGTAATCTCTTAGCTCTATACGCAAAGAGGGGAGCTTGATCTCTAAAGGTAGCACAACTTTAGTGCCGAACACTAGGGAGCATGGAGTAACATATGCAGGGGTGCGGATAGACGTTCTGTAGGCCCAGAGGGTAGGGTGAATCTTTAAATGCCAGTTACGGCCTGTTGTATTCACCATTTTCTCCATAATACTGACAAGGGTTTTGTTTGAAGCTTCGGATTTCCCATTACCTTGAGGGTAATGGGGGTTGAAAAATTAAGAGTGATTTGAAAGCATTTACACAATGCCATCACGGTTTTATTTTTAAATGACTTACCATTTTCAGCTACAATGGCAGAGGGGATGTCATAGCAATAGATTATGTGGTTCATTATAAACTTAGATATTTTTGCACCTTTAACATAGGTAAGAGGAATAACCTCTACCCATTTTGTGAAATATTCAGTGGCAGTGATAATGAACTTGTGGCCATATGAAGATGTAGGGTTAAGCTTACCTATAAGATCAAGTCCCCACTTCGAGAAAGGCCAAGGTGTCGTGATAGGTTGTAATGATTGCATCGGTGCATGTATCTAATTTCTGTACTTCTGACATTACAAACATTTTTTTACATATTTGTAGCAATCATTTTCTATGGTAGGCCAATAATAGCCTACTCTTAGTATTTTATTAGCTAGGATGATCCTATTCATATGGGCCCCACAGATGCCTTCGTGCACCTCCTTAACTGCTAGGATGGATTTGACTGAATTGAGACATTGTAAAAAATTCCCATCATAGACCTCAATGGTAGAGAGTGCCACCAAGTAAGGTATAACCGGCTATACGCTGGATAAGGCTTCTTTTATTAGCATGGGAAATGTCTACGGGAAAGGTTCCATTATGAAGGTAGTTAAAAATGTCTACATACCAAGGGGAAAAGGGACCAACAACTTCACATACCAAACATGATTCTGACATGTCATATGTTGGTGTTTGTAGATGTTCTATGAAGAATAACACATCATTTTTTCCAGGTGGGATGCTCAACATAGACCCCACTGTGGCCATAGCATCTGCTGCTCGATTTTGTCCTCTTGGGATCTATTCAAATGCAATTTACTCAAAGTACTCCTTCAGAGAATCGACCATTTTCTTGTATGGAAGAATTTTCACGTCTTTAACTTTATACTTGTTTGTTACTTGTTTTATAATCAACATGGAATCACCGATCACATTCACTTGTCTAATGTCCCACTTGATAGCCAATTTCAGCCCTACAATAAGGGCTTCATACTCTGCTATATTATTTTTACATGGGAACCTGAGTCAAAATTATTAAGGGATCAAGTCTCCTAAAGGAGTGATCAACACAACTCTGACACCTGAACCATGAAAGGTAAAGGAGCCATCAAAGTATAGTTTCCATATAACAGATTCCTCTAGATACATTGTATAAGCATCTAGAAGCTCCAGAATCAATGGCTCAGTATCTGGAAAAGGGGCTTCCGCTAGTTTATACGCTAAAACCTGCCCTTTCACTGATTTTTGATGAACATACTTGATGTCAAAATCACATAGTAAGATGATCCAATTGGCCATATTTCCTATAAGTGTAGGTTTTGACAACAAGTAATTTAATGGATCAACTTTTGAGATCAGCTTGACCTTATTATTTAGCAGATAATGACCCATTTTTTGAAAGGCAAAAAATACTTCCAAGCAAGCCTTTTATATCTTTGGTTAGTTGAGCTCATAAGCAATCAATGTATGACTTAAGTAGTAGACAACATTTTATTTCTACTCCTTATCATATTGGGCTAATAGTGTCCCAATTGTAAAGTGCATGGCAGAAATGTAGAGTAATAACGGTTCACCTACCGTGGGTGGCATTAGAATAGGGGGTTTAGCCAAATATTGCTTGAGAAAAGTAAATTATTTTTGTTGTTCTGGACCCCAGTGGAAAGTGACATATTTCTTGAGAAGATGTGTGAATGTGTGACACTTGTCTGCAAGCTAAGAGATGAACCTTCTAATTACTTGAATATTTCCTTGCAAGCTTTGCAGTTGTCTGATATTCGTCAAAGGAGGCATTTCTATTATAGCAGTAACCTTTGCAGGATCTACTTAATTTCCTCTCTTTGAAATAATGAATCCTAATAGTTTTCCAGATAGCACACCAAAGACACATTTCTTTGGGTTGAGTCATACCTTATAGTCTTTAAGATGCTGAAAGATGCACCGCAAGATCTCTGGGTGATCTTTCCAAGTCTTATATTTTTCCAATATGTCATCCACATAATCTTACATTATATCACTGATCATGTCATGAAACATAACAATCATTTCCCATTGATAGGTTGTGCATGCATTCTTGAGGTCGAAGGGCATGACTTGATAACAGAATGTCCCCCATGGGGTGGTAAAATTTGTCTTATGTTGGTCTTCCTCGGAAATTTTTTATTTGGTTATATCCTAAAAAGCTATCCATGAATGATAACATCTCGTAACCAACTGTTGAATCAACAATCATGTCAATGTTGGGAAGAGCAAAGTCACCCTTAGGAAAAATTTATTAATATCTCAGAAATCAGTGTAAACTCTAATACCAACAAGTTTCTTCTGCACTGGGACTACATTGGAAATCCACTCTGAATAGTTAATAGGCCGGATGAAGCCTACTACCAATAATTTTTCTAGCTCTTTTTTAACCAACAAGGCGACGTGAGGATGCATCTTTCAGAGCTTTTGTTTTATAGGCTTGGCATCTGGGTCTACAACAAGATTATGCACCACTAATGTAGGATCAATTCCTGGCATGTTTGCGTAGGACCAAGCAAAGATATCTACAAATTCTCTTAAAAGTAACACAAAAGTTTTTTAGTTCTTGAGTTGAGAGTGAAGCTCCGAAACTTGACTATTCTGGGAAATTCCTTCATGCCAATATTAACATCTATTGTCTCCTCTACTAGTAATTTGGACTCGTCCTCCATGCACATAGGATCAAGGGAGAGATTAAGATCTTCTTATGCTATAGGTGGCTCAAAGAAATTTTCACCTTCAAGTTGGTCAACTATTTTGTCTGTTGATTGTTCTTTTTGTTTGTCCACAAGTACCTCAAAGGGGTTTTCACTATAGGACTTGGACTTGTTCTTTTTGCAAGGATTTTCTATGGAACTTTTTCCATTGCTTATTTTTACTTAGATGATCCCATAACTTAGCCTCTTCCCTGAAATAAGTGCATGCATTAAGCTGGATTTAGAAGCCCTTTTTGTGATCACCCACTGAATATTGTCAAAAAGACCCGTGAACTCACCAATAGCTTCGTCATTTTGAAAGACATCAATTGGTAGATGTTGTTGTTGCTCCTAATTTACGAGTGATGGGTAAATGAGGTCTATTTTTGGAATGGTAGGGGTTACTACAGGTGTTATAGTCAAGATAGCCACATCAGAAAATAGGTTCGTAGAGACAAGGTCTTTGTAAAGACTACATCAGGAAATTTTTCACTTTTGCATTCGTATGAGCTATCTTCACACTCAGTAGAGGTATCCTCGAACCTCTGTGGGGTAAGATTCATACGGTCAAACACCAATACTTTTGTTACCAATCCAATGTTGAGGTGCTAGAAGAGCCTCCTAGTGTACCTTGTTTGTTGATAGCCACAACCATGTCCCTTGTATCCCATAGTACATCATCATTATCTGGGATAACATACTTAGGTGATTGGTCAACATATGGCCATTTTATCATTCTCAGGATGAGATACAATATCTTTGAAATGCATCTTTTCATCTGTAAATAATCCACTAGGAGTGAAAGTGTGAATAGGGAAAATGTTGTTTGGGTCGTTGATACTTGAACATAGGGCGTACCATGTGCTTTGGGGCATAGGGGAAGGTTGGGAGACTAGAAGGATTTGTTAGAGATCATATTCTCTGCAACCATTTTCAATAACCTTCATCTCCCATGTAGAAAAATGAGTCTCCAATGTAGAAGCACCATTATCATTTGGGAGACAAGGTATCTAGATCTAATCATGAAGTGAGCGCCTTTGATTGAACTGGAACAACTATCTCTGTAGAAGGACATTCATAAATGGTGGGGAAATATCTCAACAATTCTCTGACAATGAGAAAAAGGTTGGGGATCTCCCTGAATAGTGAGGTTATACCCTTCATGACGTAACTTTAAGCATTGATGATACATTGAAGGTACAACTTGCATGGTACATGAATCCATGGGCGGCCGAGAAATATGTTGCAAGGGAGCTCCAAGGTCCAAGACATGGAACTTTGTATCATGATTGATAGTACCTACTTTCCAGTGAGAAAGTAATCATATCGGTTGACTGTCGTTCTTCATTTTCATACGCCTTTATGGTGATGACCTTTATTTCTAAATCATACTTTAGTACACCCTAGTTGCCGAACTAGATTTAGAGTACAAATGTTTAAACCCGATCCTCCATCCACAAGAACTCTTTTTACCTTCTTACATTTGATTATGACTTCAATATGTAAGGGTAAATTATGAGAGGGATTTTCTTCTAGGATTTATGTTGGACTGAAGGTTATATGCTTTGTAGGAGTAATCTGTGCAACCATTTCTTCGTAAGTGTGTTGGGTCGATATCAATGGATACTCCTGGTCCCTGTAATGTCTTACAAAGGATGTCTTTATGAATGTAAGAAATTTTAAGAAGGTCTCAAGATCAAAATCCTAGTTTTGGTTTTCTCTAATTGATCTAACACATCATAATGAATGTCTTGAGGAGTAGGGGGAGGAGGTTCTTGAAATAACAAGGTGAGCTCATCATGATTTCCATGGTGCACTCCCCTTGATTTTAATTTAATTGTGTTGATATGCTCAACAGGTGGATTAACAACCTATTGAGGGCATCAAAATCATGGTCTTGTAACATAGTTAGCCTTTTTGAAATGTAATCAGCATTCTTGGTTTAAGATGACTATCCCTGATCCGAATGTTTCCTTTCCTTTTTTTGTACTTAGGGAAAGGTTCTTTAAAGATCCCCATGTTTACGTTGGGATATTTTCTAGATGGATAAAAATCCATTTCCACATCATCATTACAGATTAAGTCCTGAATATAATGCTTCAATTTCAAACACTTATCGGTCTTATGACCTTTGACGTGGTGAAATCCACAATATTTGTTTTCCCTAAACCATGATGGCTTAGGTGCGTCATCCCCATAAGGTGTAGTTTCAAGATATATAACCATGTTAACGACCTCTAACTATTTTAATATTTATGACATAGAGTCAAAAATAGAGGGGTGAAGTTACGACATTTATACTCCTATAGGTAGAGTTCCCTTTGCAAGTTTCAAGGGAGCATGGTTTTGAACTACTTGCACTCATTAGAGTTCTATTATTCCATCGCCTAAATTTATTTTTTTTCTTATTGGGAACAAACTTTGTCTTGTCACTAGGTTTGGAATCATTATGATTATGGTTGGGCGATGAGGGTTTCAGAGTCATTTTGGCTAACAATGATTTTTCTAGTTGACTACCCTTTTCTATCACCTCTTAAAATGTGTTACCACAATGCATTTGTAAGTGGAATGTAATTTTAGGGTGAAGGTTAGGTACAAATATACTAATCAGTTATTTCTCTGGGATAGAGCAAGGGAAGCGACTACCTAACTCTTGCCATCATTATAGGAAACTAGCAAAGTTCTCATTATGTCGTTGTTTTGCGTTGCATTAATCTAACATGGTGAAATCACTCTCTATATTAAATGATAAGTGATCATACAAAATGTATATATATTTTTGGCCATGTAGAAATAGATCCCTTAGGGATGTGTAAAAACCATTCCACCCCTTGACCTCCTAAACTTCATGGGAAGAGGTGAATGAGATAGTTTTTACTATATGATACAACTCTTGACAAGCCATATAAATTCCTTAATATGGTCTATGAGGTCACCTTTTACCTTGTATTTTTCAAACTTTGGATAATCAAAATTACATGGAAAAGGTACTTGCAACATATCCCTATCGAATTGATATGGGCATAACTCCTTGAATTTGTACTTTTTGTTATATTGACCTCTTTTCCTTCTTGTAAATTTATAAGGGAATTTTTCATGGTTGACCACTCTTGATTGAAGAGATGGTCTTGTGTGGGTGGCATGGCCTATACAAATTGTTAAATCTAGTTGTATCCCCACCTTTATTATCCTCATAAAATTCCTCATAAGACTCTTTATGTGTCCTCTTGATGAGGAGATTTGGTATTGAATTCATGGTACGAAGCTTTTGGTTTAGATTTTGGTATAGCTTGTTTTAAAGGTTTCACTTGTT
Organism: Taxus chinensis; assembly: GCA_019776745.2. Taxonomy (NCBI): domain Eukaryota; kingdom Viridiplantae; phylum Streptophyta; class Pinopsida; order Cupressales; family Taxaceae; genus Taxus; species Taxus chinensis. The sequence goes on along the minus strand of CM034149.1, from coordinate 723,557,694 downwards.
CCTTGTTTACATGTGAAGCTAAAATAGCTAATTGGTGAATGAGAGCTTGCACTTTTTGTTCTAAAGTTACCTCTTGAGTGGGTACTTATTTACTATTTTCATGAGGAGGAGGTTTCTCATGATGAGCATTCTCTTCATGGTCCTCACAATGAACTTTGACAGTAGGTATACGATAGTCTCCATCATTTTAAAAAGGTATCTCCTCATCATTTCGTCGTCTAGAAGTAGAGGCATGACCTGGGTTTAAGATGTCATTAATATTGCGATGAGGATGGTTTACTTATTCTTCTCCATGAACCATACTGGAAATGAGAGAAGGGTCAACTGTGGAGGGTAACTTGGCTCCTAACTCTACGACTCACATAAGAACCTCATGTTATTTAGGTATATCTAATCATCAAAGTGGGTTGAATTCAAATAAAAAATTTCTTGAGGAAAATTCTCCTCACCACCACTTATGATAAACAATGATATTGTCTTCACAAAAGTGGGTTTAACATGTCATCTCCAAAGGGATCTGACCCTACTTTTTGATGCCCCATTCTTGTGGTAGGAGGCATAACACGAAAGATTTTACTAAGGTTGACTAAAATGGACCCTAGGTAAATTTACACAGTGTAACAACATGTCAAGTCATCACAAATAATGTTGAATATTAAATGGTCACAAATCCAAAAGGATCAAAATGGAAACTAAGGATACCAAAGAATAAAGAATGGTACATTCTAACAACCTAATATATATGATAAGAAGTAATCTAGGAAAAGATAATTAAGCACAATACTTAAAATCCAGTCACAAAAATAGTTTACTCCTTATGTTTTTCCAAGATAGGTTTAATGCAAATAGTGACAACACAATATCACCACTTAGGTCAATTTTAAAATAAACAAGACCTAAATACTAAGAAAATGTTGACGTGATCCCCCAACAAGGTATACTAAAACCAGTTTTGGACACAAACAAAGTCCAAGTCTTTGAAAATGGAAGTTACCAATGTGAGCAACATAACAACACTATTTGGACATGTGAATCAAGTATTTATGATGAAAGAAATATTTTTAGTATCAAAATGATGTTATTGCGATGCAAACAACATAACCTCAACACTCTAAAAAACTCAAGGAAATGTTAGGATAAAAAACTAAGCCTAAGTATATCAAGAATTTATTATGTGTGTGAACAATGTAACAATACAATTTAGAGACTTAGACATCAAGTTTCATAATGGAAACAAGATGTAAGTATCACAATTGTATGGCTATAATGTGGGCAACGTAACAACTCAAAGGAATATCAAGTGATGAGACAACCTAACTACAATATGAAATCTCAATTATGGGTATTGAGACAATGGCTACCAAGATATGAAAGACGTACCAACACACTTTCAACACTTATTATCCGAGTTGCAATAAGGAAGTCATGTAAGTAGGTGTAAAAGTGGTGGACACAATCTTTGATAGCACTACACACACACACACAGATATATATATCTATCTGTGTGTGTGTGTGTGTGTATTTTCTTTTGTCCCAAATGGGCAACAAGAAAACAAATGAGTAGACCAAGTGGTGATGAAAAATACTAAGTGTAACTTTGGCAAAGTTTTTACCTTACCTTAGGACAAGTGAAAAACTAGGACAAAGTAACACTTCATAAATCTCATGATGAAATAACACACAGTTTCAACTTTAAGGGAACTCTCCCCTTGTTTTAATAACAAGGTTTTGAATCTAACAAAGTTTTCACATTTGTGAGATCTCTTTAGTACACAATAGGATAAGTCAAAATTGGCTCCAAGCCACAAACTTCCTATTGGTTCTCTCTCTAGGTGTCACAAACTACCTCTATGAGTCATGGTTTTCCAAGAAATTCACATTGACTAAATCTTGAGTATCCCAAATTTACTTTACCCCCTTTAATACAATGAGCAATAAATTGCATTCAGTTGTATCTCACTGGGGTCACGTGAAGATAATTTTGACTCTAATCTCTCAAGGCATACTAATCAATTGGGTAGTGGAGAACTTTCCCATTTCATTCACAAGGTTCCCTCTTGTAAGAACTACTTTGGGGTTCCTAGGAGCATCCCTCTTGTTATATTAAGGCTTATGCCAAAGGAAATTCCTCCTAGTTCAAGCAGACGAAACCTATAGCTCTTAATTGAAACCTGCATATACAATGTTTTGTAAAAGTGGTGTGTTTTCTTATCTTTTGGATTAAGAAATTTGGTTTGAACCACCTTTGGCAACCTACAACACACATGTGTATGTTAGAGTTTTGGTTTGAAGAGAGTTATCCTTTCTTTGGAAAGTGTTAGGTCCTACACACCAATAGTTAGTAGTTTCAAAAGATCTACAATATCATAAAAAGAGGATTAAATGTTGTTTTTGGTTCTCAAGATCATCTAAGGATGCAAGAGAAGAGCATACACAACAAGTAACCCAACTAGATAACAATGAAAAATTTGTAAATCAAATAACTACCATAATTCTTTGTAAATTTCATTCCTAATTAATCCAAGTGACTTTTTAGTGAATGAAAACTAAGGTTGCTTTTGGTTCTCAAGATCACACAATGGTGCAAGAGAAGAGCATACACAAGCCTTAGTTCTATTGTTTACTAAATGAAAAGTATACACAAAATCAAAGGAAAAATGAAAATACAAATTAAAAGGAAATGTGTTAATGAAAACCTGCAATTAACATAATCTTAAAAAGAAGGAAAAAGCTGATTTTTTTATTCTCAAGATCACACAAAAGAGAAGAGCATACAAACCCTATCCCAAAATCATAAAAAGATGAAAACAAAATTTCCTTAAAAATTAAGCCAATGTGTTAGAAAACCTACTCTAAATCAAAAAATATGTAGTAACAACAGCTAAAAACCCTAGAAAAATGATAGAAGCAACAAAGAAACAACAATTGAAACTTTAAAATTTGAGCCAAATTTGGGTCTTAGAATCCAACGCAAGCCCTTACACGTGACCAACGTGCCTTCATAGCATGAGATCATGACAACACTATGTGCACCTTAATAACCAGCGTGACTGCTATAAAAAATCCAGGGTAAACATGAGCACATCCAGAGAGACACCTATGCACACCTTAAAGCACTAGTGGAGCCAAGAACACAGAGGGTGGCCAATAGAACAAAGGCGTGTCCAACCTTGAAGCATGAGTGTAATTTGAGAACGTGAGCATGGCCTTGATGACACTGAGTGCACACCTTTAACTTGTAGGTGGTCAAAAAACGGGTTTTGACAAGAAAATATGATAAAGCTCAAATATTTGACATATATGCAATTTCAAAACTTTACCTCCCTTGATCCTGTAAAGAACATAAAAACAAAGCTCAAACTACCACTAATCTAGCTAAGAAACTTCATAATTATCAAAACTAATGCAAAAGAGGGTTAGTAAAATAAAAAATTTGAAACTAATCTAAAAATATTAAACTAATCTATAAAAATTTGAAACTAATCTATACTTGAAACTAATCTAGAAAACTTGAAACTAATCTAAAAACTTAAAATTAATCTCGAAACTAAAAACTAAAAAAATTCAAATAAGTTAATAAAGATTAAAATGAATGCAATGGGGTTTGTCCCACCAGGCATGCCAAATGATAACACCCCAAAATTTTGCAATATGACTAACTAATAAAAGACTAACACCATAATAGCCTAGAGACAAGATTAAGTTTAAGAATGAAACATCATGATCAAAGCTTAAAAGCATGCATTAATGGAAACTAAATGAAATTAAACATCTAATCTACAAGCATCCTTACTATGTGAGATGATTAATAATTAACATAGACCTAATTAGATCTAAGGGAAATCAAATTATGGTTTTTGCTACTCCAAAAATGGTGAGAGGATCTCTCTAACAATGGCTACAAGGCCATATTAGATATCCCTCTACTAACCAAGCATGAAGATTGGATGTAAAGATTGAGCAAGTAATCCAATAGAAGGAAGTAAGGCTCTTTACTCACATGTTTATGTAATTAATGTTAATCAAAACATGGTGTAAAGTTGGAAGGTAGGTACTTAGTCCTTTATATAGTTTTCTATTTGAGGAAATATTTGCATCTTGGTGCATGTGGGACTAAAAAGGATAAAGTAGATTAAGGCTTGTTAATCATGATTAGTGAATTAACAAGTGATTATCATGTGAGGAGTCTTAATTAACCACTTAGGGTCAATTAAGAGGCTATGATAAGATTTTGAATCCTTTTGAGATGTCTTGGAGGGAAATGGGGTGATTTTGAATGGTTGGAAGAGGGGGTATTTATCCAATAATAGGGTTTATTGATCAAAATAAGGGTAAATAGGCTTAATTAGCTAATAAACACTAATTTTTTGCTCATGGAAGAGGATAATAACTAACGATGTGTTGTCAATTGGCATCTAGAATGTGATAGAGGTTAGTTAATAAAGAAAGTATCGTTAATTAACCCTAAATAGAGGGAAACTTTCACTAGTTAATTAGTGGAAATCACTAATTATAATGGAAATGGAGATAAGTGGCAGACCAATAACAAGGTTAAGCCAAGACATGTCATACATGCTCCTAAAGTTAACATGACTTAATATTTCATGCCATAATTGAACATCATTCCTATTTTGAGTGGAAAGACATGAAGCAGATGCAAAACCTTTAAAAACATATAAACCATTATTTTGTATGCCTTCAACAATAATAACGTCTAACTCATTCTTAATGAACCATTTATCTTTTAGTAAAATTACACTATAATTGTTTTGAGTTAGCTGTGAACAAGAGAGAAAATTCATTTTCAATCTAAGAACACAGAGAACATCATTTATAAAACCATTGAAAACTTTATATTTTCCTTAACTTTGAACATCAAAAATGGAATGATCGTATAGATAGATTTGATCATTGCATTATTTGATATCATTCAGAATATTAGATTTATAATTCATGTGCCCAGATGCACCACTATATAATATCCATTTTTTTATTTTGTAGTAACTAATGCAATATATAAAGCAACAACATTAGATTTTTTATTATTCTCTAGATTTTTGTTTTGATTTTGATTTGGTTTGTTCCCTTTCTGATTTTTGAACTTTGGATTGTTTTTGTTTACCCCACAGTCTTCCTTTTTGTGACCAAATTTCCCACAATTGTGATATTTCCCATAAAAAATAATGTAGACACAAAATATATGCACTTTGGTACATTTTTGGGTCCTAGAGCCTACTAATATATACATGATTCATAAACAAGAAAACTAGTAATTGACAATATCTTTTGGTCCTTTTGCTTTTTCTTTTATACTTTTATTGACCTTACAGACCCTAAAACCCTTTTGGTATTTGACTGATTTATCTTTTATAGCCTCATAAACTAGCGCTTAGTTAGAACACTAGCGCCCAAGTGTTCTTTAACCCCCTGGGCACTCCTGACCTTTTCTCCTCTTTTCTTACTCTTTTGGATCTCTTTTACTTCTTGGGAATATTTTATACTTTTGGGTCATCCTTTCAGTTGTCGATTACGAAATTCAAACAAGGAAATCATATATATAGGGGACACATATATATATACACACATAGTTATGGATAACAAATAAGGGACGAAGCACTAGCATTATCTACTATCACCTAAGCTTGCATCTAGATACACAAGAGCATCTTAAATCATCCATCTAGCACATTAAATCAAGGGACAATGGTTAAATCACTTCTGCATACACAACATAGAAGGAGAAGTCTATTTTATTCTATTGCACACATTTACATCATTGGACAGCATTACTAGTTCTAGTCTGCTATCATGGTGCAACTTGCACAAGGGCGTCATTACACACACACTTTCACACAAAATTACATGGAGTCTGATATGTAGTGCAATTCTCAGTACTAAGTTCACTCTTCGGGTGACCATCGAGGTCAATCCGACTCCACATTAAACATGTTTTTTATTAGATTTGATGTGTTTTGTGGACATGTGCAGGTAGATAACTTATTTTCTAGGTTACAGGTACATTCAGCGATTTAGGAGAGAATCTAGAGCAAAAAATAAAGATTAACATCAAGCTCCTATGGCAGAGAAGTGATCAGATCCTAATTATTCACACAGACACTAGCACCCAGAACAGACGCTAGCACCTAGGCACTCCTATCCTCCCATGGGCACTCATGTCGTGTACATACTTGAGTTCTAAAACCTCTAGCAAGCTTTGACGACACTTCCTACAGTATGTTCCAATAGTTCTCCTACCCATATCACTCCCAGATTTCTCAGAAATCAGATAAGTCACTCTACCTCATCCTCTTGCTTAGGGTTTCATATTGTACATGTTTGTTTGCTTGAATCTTACTATATATTAGCATTTGTAGATCATTCCTTACAATATTTACCCTGTAATATAGATTTAATTCAATTTATATTAAATCATTTGGTGAACCCGTTCCTTACATTCCCATTATCAGATCTTTCATGGCTTCACATCCCTTTGATTCCAATGCTTCCCCATTATATATTCAAGTTCAACTTCATAATCTTCTTGTTAAGCGTGTCCTATTTGATCCTGAATTTAGTCTTAACATATGCACTTTGTCCTTTCTCCATCAAATAGGACTTTTTTCTACTCATCTCAATCCATCTACTCTTTGTATTTGTGTCTTTGATGCTACACCTAAACAAGTTTTGGGCACAATCTCTCTTCCCCTTACTATGGGATCTTGCAATATTAATGTTTTATGTCACATTACGCCTCATGATGTTCCTTATACTATCCTTCTAGGAAATATTTGGTTACATACTATGCATGCACGGTTCTTTCTACCCCCATCATAGCACACAATGCCCTTACTACACCTTCTTCCATGGATACTGCTACAGTAGATTCCACACCTCATATTACTAGTCATGTTGATATTCCCCTCATACATGATGTTACTGATTTACATGATCAATTCTCTATTGGTACCCATGATCTCCCATTGTATCACACTCTCGATACACTTCTATTGATCATATTATTAGTGCTTCCAACGTTACATCTCTCTCTACACCTTCCTCGTCACAAGTTAGTGCATTGTATATTGATTTAAAAATGATTCCTAATCCTCACACTTTCCAAGATCCTATGAATAATTCATTTAATATGGTTTCACACTATCTTGTTACATCCATGGGGAAATCAATTCCCTGCTTCCCACCTTTCTGTCTATGGTATATGGGCTTATTCATACTACTTTATTGATTATGATATTCCCAAATTTCACCTATTACTTTTTATGAGTCTTGTTTCTCTACCTCCACTTGCTTAACATTCATACTGATGAGCCTCCTAGAATTAAATATGTCACACATATATATTGACTCACATATTGATCCTTATGTTTGCACTTACTTTTTCCACTATTTCCAACACACACAATGTTACACCTATTCTATTTTTTCCTAATGGGTTCATTCTTCTTACTTATACACTTCCTACTCATCTCATTGGGATATTAGACTCTATAGGGTTTTCCCCTCACCATGTTGACATTATTATTTGGTAGCTATTGTATTTACCAATATTCTACCTATTCTAGTTTTGCCACATGTATGACACACACCTACTCCACATGCTATGATACATGCACTTTCACATGACATATGTTCATCCTCTTTAGCATATCATGGGCTCTTTCCTACTATTATCATTGCATATATATCCATCACTTGCACACTTAGGGGCATCAAACTCTCCCCCTCCTCATAGTCACATGTTCTAATCAACAGTTGTCTATCCATACTATGCACATACACATATATACATTACTTTTCTGCTTTGAAATTCGTGTCAATCTTTCTAGCAATACTTTCTCTTATCGATACTATGAGCACACCTTGCTACATCTATCTATGCTCCTATGATACTCCATCCACATTTTTTTATGTATGGATCCTTCTACTCATGATACACATAATACTTTCATATATACGGTCCACATCCTTTTGTATGCACTATACATACTATGGATATTCTTACTCACACTATATCACATCTATTTGCCAAAAAATCCTAATATATACACACTTCATGGGCATCCTCACACTATCCCCCCATCTATTACTATTCAATGTCTCTGTTGGATACTCTTAGTTCACTTTGCTACACTTCACACTGTGTGCTTCACAATAAAATATTTCCCTATCTTACAATCTCAAACACATGTAATACATACTTCATTACCTGATGATGCACTCTAGTGCTATGATTCACACTTGACTGTTGAGGGAACACTTTATCCATGAACCTCACATCCTCTACTCTCACTAAAATCTTGAGCTCAATACTTCACGATACATTTTTCCCAACATCTACTAAAATCTCTCACTTTGTGCTTCATGCCTATATTTCCAAGCATCACATCATACACATTTCACATTATATGTTTCACGATACATATGTTCTACTATTTAATCTCATGTAACACACCTCATTACCTGATGAAGAAACTCTTGTTTTATGGTTCATTCTTGACTGTTGAGGTAGCATTTCTAAATGAACCTCATCTCATACATGTCTACTAGGGGGAAATGTCGCTCCTATCATCTTTACACCTTACATATCACACCATCACACTCATAAAACATTTACATATCTTAGTTACATTGTTTCTTGTTAACTTATTCTACGTACATGTTACACTTTGTTTCCTATGCTAGTTAAATATATAGTATGTCATCATCTTTTTCTATATACACATGCATGTTCACTTGGTATCTTGAGGTGAATGCAGGACCTATAATAGATTCATACATGATGCATGATGCTCGACACATTTTTACCAGTCCCACTGAGGCTCCTGGGGGCATCTACTTTTTGCTACTTGCATACTCTACACATAATAGGTTCTAACATTTCAATACTTACTACTTGTTACTTATTACTTTTTCATTGATCTTACACACTTTGACATACTACTTATCTTTCTAACATGTTAATGGGTGATTCATGTGTAGCATTTTCCTTGCAGGATCTATACAACCATGGCTATCTGTCACTTTTTACTTACTATTGCTTACTATTGTTTGTGGGCTATGCGCTATGTCTTGTATGATCATTGTATGCTTTTGGCCACTTTGGATCTAATTGTCTTGTGACATTGTGAGTGATGTCCCATGTTTGAAACCCACTTTTCATGGTCCATCTTGTCTTTCATAGTTTCTTGTTACATTGACTTCTATTGCATGCTAGCATTTTTACAACTAACACTTGTTACTAGTCTACATATTGTTTGCATGTGCCTTAGTTTCTACCATGCACATCCCCTACCCCCTACAGGTATCCACTTCATATATGCATATCAGGTCCATCTCCTTTGGACCACATTCTCCTACAATCATCGCATCCACCCAAAATGAGGGAGGTATGTATTGGGTGAACAAATCACCCCTATAGTAGCTTAGCTACTAGTACAACACAACACAATATAGAAATGCCATAGGACCTAACACAGTTTTAGATTGACTCAATATCAAACTTAGGCCCAAAACATGGAGCAGACACTAGCACCCTGGACCTAGTAGTAGCGATGGGTGCTTGTGTCCCCTATGGAAACTTGTGTCCTGGGGAAAAAAAATAGTCAAATTATTAGTTCAACACAATCTCCAACAGTTTACAACATAGATTCTCCAGTAGTAGGCACTTGCCTTCAGTTACAGAATTCAGTCTATCGGTACATTTCACTTACAATCGAAAATCAATCAGAACTAATCGGAATAAATCAAGATGTAGCATATGCAGTGGTTCTTATTCAAGAAATGCATAATGAAAGGAGAGAAAAGATAAACCTCTCTCCCCAACATTCTTTTCTTGGCATGAGATTTCCCAACAAAAAACACTCTTGTGTGAGATCACCCAAATAACTTGCACTCGGGTGAGATCACCCAAAAACCCGCTTTTGGCATGAGATCACCCAAAAACCTCACCATTATCATTCAAATCAGCAACTCCAAGCAAACAAGAAAACTTTCTATCTCATACTCTCTTACATATCAAGTACACACTTTCCTTTTACACACTTTATATAATTATACACATATTACTCTGATTTTTCATATACAAAGCTTTGACTACTCTCTCACTCTTCTTTTGCATGTCCATTATTAATACGTGAACAAGAAGCATCTCACATCAAGCTCCAACATCATGCTACTATGCATACACTTCACCACTAGGGTCCATTTCCCTTTCTTATCTCTACACTTCACTATTGTAATCACTCCATGCTTCACTTGTCCACTCAGCATGCTATCACCTATACACTCTTCTCTATAGGATCACAAGGTACACATCTTCTATATATTTATTCTATTGACTATTTACTCAACAATATAAAGTTGGGGAAAATGTAGACACAAAATCCATGCACTTGGGTACATTTCTAGGTTCTATAGCACACTAATATATACATGATTCCTAAGAAAGAAAAATAGTAATTGACAATGTCTTTCTAAGTTTTTTACTTTGTTTTCTATAATTTTATTAACCCTACACACCCTAGTAATTGTCAATTTATTTTGGGTTTTTTATCTTTATTTTCTGTACTTAACACCTATTCGGACAAGCATCCCATGGAAGAAGAAAAAATCTATACCTCTCCCTTTCCAACACTCTTCTCTTGGCGTGAGATCACCAAATACTTCTTGGGCACTTGGTGTGAGATCACCCAAAAACTTTTAGCATGAGATCGCCCATAAACCTCAAACATCAACATTTAAATCAACAACTCCAAGAAAACATGACAACTTTCTATCTCATTATTCTCTTACATATAATCAAGTGCACACTTTCAATTTACACAAGCATCTTTATATACTTATACACATATTTCTATGATTTTTCATATACATAACCTTAACTACTCTCTCGCTCTTATTTTACAGGTCCATCCTTAATACACACCAAGAAGAAGCTCACACAAGCTCCAGCAACATGATATCACGTATACACTTCACAAGGGCATCCTAGGGTCTATTTCCCTTTCACTAGTCTCCATGCTTGAAATTGGAATCACTCCACGCTTCACTTGTCCACTCAGCATGCTATTCTATACTCTTCTCTTCAGGATCATAAGGTACACATATTCTATCTAAAATCAACATTGGGGGGATGTAGATACAAAATCTTGTTGGGCCTAATTTCAAGGTCCTACATCATAAAGTATACAGGAATCTGTAGACACAAACATATATGCACAAGGTACATTTCTAGGTCCTAGAGCATATTAATATTCATATACATGATTCCAAACAAGAAAACCAGTAATTTAGACAATGTATTTATATGTTTATTTGCTCCTGTCCCCTATGGGACTCCTATTGACCCTTTCTCACCCTACATCTTACTCTATTTGGGTCTCTTTTACTTATATGGCCTCATATTTTATACTTTTGGGTTGGCCTTTCAGTTGTCAATTACGAAATTTAAATAAAGGAATCATATATATACATAGTTATAGCTCTCAAATAAGGGATAAAACACTAGCATTATCTAATATCACCTAAGCTTGCATCCAAAGGCACAAGAGCATCTCAAAGCATCCATCTAGCACATTCACTCAAGGGACAAGGGTTGCATCACTTCTGCATATGCAACATAGAAGGGGAAGTCTATTCTATTCCATTGTACACATTTACATCATTGGAGTATTCTAGATCTTGCTCATTATCATAATGTAACTTGCACAAGGGAATCCTAGGGCATCATTACATAAAATTTCACATATAACTACATGGATTATGAAATGAAATGCAAAACTCGATACTAAGTTCACTCTTTGACTGACCACTCAAAGTCAGTCTGACTCCATATTCTACATAATTTTTTATTAGATTTGATGTGGTTTGTGGACATGTACATGGGTAGACAAAGTTATTTTGTAGGTTATAGGTACATTCGGTGATCTAGGAGTGAATCCAAAATGACAAACAAGAGATCAACAATGAAAGCCCCTCCTACACAGAAGCGATTTAAAAATCCTGAGCACCTTATGTGGACACTAGCACCAATATCTTGTCACTAGCGTAATGGGCGCTCTTTTCATCCCATGGTGCACTCCTGTCCTATACATGTTTCGAGTTCCAGAACCTCCAGTTTACAGATTTGACTACACTGCTTATCAGTCTGTTTTAGCTAGTTCACCTACCTAGATCACTTCCAGATCTGCTCGGAAATCAACTAAATCACTCTTATCTTCTCCTCTTGCTTATGGTTTTATATTGTACTTGTCTTCTTGCTTGTGTCTTACTATATATTAGCATTTTTATATCATTCATTACAATAGCTACCCTATAATATAAATTTAATTCAATTTTAATTAAATCAATTGACTATTAAATTCCATGATTTATTATCTTTACTAGGAGGTTTAAAATTTGATTTTTGATTCTTGTTAAATCTAGAAAAGTTATTTTTTATTTTTCTGCGAGAAGTGCTCGAGTGACATTCTTCTTCGAATCAAATTTCGACATGACTTTCTCTTCCTAAATTAGGAGAGCACTCAGAGTAGATAGGTCAAGAATATCTTGTTCAATTTGATATTTTCAATTTAAAATGAAAATGAAGTTCCTAAACCTCTCATGGATGTTCATTTGAATAATAAAATATATCATTTTATCATGAAGCAAATTACAGTTACATCTATCTAATTGAGATTCAATATCTTTAATTTTAGCTAAATAATTAAAAAAAATTGTCTCCCTTCATGGCAGTTGTCATTAACTCAAGAAGCAATTTTATAATTTTTGAAATACACATACCTTCGTGCATTGATTCTAATTGTTTCCAAGCTTTGCTCAGATTTTTTTGGTTCCCAATGTGAAGCAGGAAGTCACCTTGCATGCTCGGAGTATGATAAACATCATTTCCTGCACTTTCTATTGAAATATGGATATGTTGTTTGATGTCGTTTGTCTATCGATCGATTCCTTCTCCGTACCGTTCACAATAGTCCAAAGCTTACGTGTCACGAATTCTACCCTCAATTTTATCTTCCAGATGTTGTAGTTTGTCTCGTTCAACATCTGTGTCTTGTCAATGCTGAAATGATTAGAACCCATTTTAAATATTTCAAAATTTAAATCAAGAGGAAAAAACAAGATTAATACGACAATTGAATGATCAAATCCTTATTCTTCGCTTTTTGATAAACAATTAGGTTTTATGGAGATAAAAATTGCAAAATGTTAAAAAGAGTCCCCCTATAGTTTCTAAGTGAAGAAACGCGCTGAAATTGAGATTTTTGTCCACTTCTTACAATTAGTTTGTCACTTGTTCCTTACGACAAAAAAAAGTCGATTTGTAAATTTATTTCGAAAAAATGTTTTTTTTTTCTAATTTTGAATGAAAAGGAATATTTTTTAAAAAATCTTGATAAAATACAATAATTATCAATTTAAATCCTACAAATTGAAAATTTGATTTATTAAATTTTATATATTTTATCGAATTGTAAATTTCTTTTATCAGAAAAAAAATTGATAGAAAACTCCTTGTATAAAAAAAGAGATATTTAATCATTTTTTATATTGCTTTAATAATGTTTTATGATGTACACTTTCTAATATTAAGTGACATCCCTATGGGTGAATATTATAACTTAAAGGCACTTGCAACTTAAATGAATGTGGATTTATTGAATTTCCAAGAGTCATGGTGTTAGACCTGACATTTTGACCTTAGTTATAACCTTGTTTCATGTGTGTGCTCCTTTCTACCTAGTATGAAAGTATTAAGACATCTTGTATTTTTTATCATATGACATTGTACCTTATCAAACTTGTAAAATTGGATTACTTGTTATCATTGCATCATGTGTTGGCTCTCTTATGATTTTTGCATCCTATGTTGTTCATAAACTCTTGTATTAATGATTTGTGTGTAGTGTGTCTTAAAACAATTCACAATCGCACAAGCCTTCATACACATTATAAGGACATGGTGCTTCTTATTCTCACAATATGCAAACAAACACATTATATCTTACAACACTAGAACAACTCCTCATACCCTATTTCAAAACTCCATAGTGTCATGCAACTTGCATATCACTTTGTGTCGCATGTAGAGTGTCATAGTACCTTGGTGCATTACTCCTTTCATACCCCTACATGTTGTAACTTTACTTCACATTTATTGAAATTTTTGTATTCGCATACAATATATCGCAACACTCATTATTCATGCAGTCCAATGTAGCTCGTCTCGTAGCATTCACAACTTCCATAATGTATCACACTTCCTCACAACATTTACAACACATCTAAACCTTGTGGCACTCCAAAACATAAGTTCCCCAATTCTTAGCAAGCCATGTCTTCACAATTCTTGTAAGGGTACTTTTTATTCACAAACACATGTCAAAATCCCATTGTTACATGACACAATAGTTAGCACACTCTACGCTTGCATCATTGCTAATGTGATTTTTGATTGTATGTCACTTAATCTTGCAATGATTATCACATGTGTAACTAATTAAAAATATACAATATGCTAGCATATCGGTTAATCTTGTGTTTGAAAGTATCACTCGAGACGTAGAGAGAACATAATGAATCACATATTTTGAGATAATTACAAACATATAAAACAGACACAAAACATAACATGACCAAGCATTACTAAAATAAAAATAAATCATTAACATTCATCAAAACAATAAGATCACTCAAATAACCATCTCTTTTTCATATAGACGAGAATAAACCATTATATTCAAGGTCCAATCTTAATTATGCACTACAAAATACAACATTCACAAGAGGTTACAAGCTCATCATTTGTTACAACATGTTCAAACATTGAATTTAAACCCAAAGACTCATCAAATGATCAAATCTATACACTACAAAAAAAATCCCATTGGAAAAGTATGACTAACTCCAAAAATTATCTCAAAATGAGGGACAACAAGATATTTGTAGAATTCACAAACAACCTAACATAACCAATTGTCATGTGAATATTGATTTGAATCTATTCTAGATTCCTTATATTTACATAGTAAGCTCTTAGATGGCATACATTTATATGTTTCTAAAACCTTATTTTGTCCTTTTAGTGACTCACGTGATCTCAAAATATCCAATTCCTATTTGATTCATGCACCAACATGTGTCCATATACATATATTCATATTAACCAAACACTTTGTGTTGCGAGCTTCGCCCCTATGTGCTCTATGAAAGAACTTAGTACTCGCACCTTTTTGCTGGTCAAAATTTCCACATATTAAATATCATGTTTTTCCCTAGACAAGAATGTCATATAGTTCCATCTAGTCACCACATATCCCTCTAAATCCCCTCTCTCACAAGAAACACTTGTAGTATGTTAAAATAGCTTATTACTCTTCTAGTTCATCTTTTATGTCTTCTTTTGGATCCAGATACTCCTTATATTGCATGATCACAATTTATATATTGCTCAACTCCTCATTAATATATATGTTCTATACATATGGTGGTCCTCAAAGGTCATCCAACAATATCACTACCCTTTGACCATTACTCTAAAAAATCATCACCCTTTGCTTGAACCCCATATGTTCTAGATTATCATAACACCATGGTGTCTCGATCATGAAAAAAATTATCAGCCTCCATAATCCCTATAACTTTAAAATCAACAACAAGCTTCACACTTTTAGTATCTAGCTCGACATCTTTCAAGATTCCAATCATAATTAATTTGGTTTTGTTTTCCCTTTTCAAGATACTTGTAGTAGGTTGCAGTACAATAATTGTATTATATTTCACTCATCTTTAGTGATAATATTTACTTCTACACCCTTGTCTATCAAAACATTCTCCATATCTTAGCCATTTGTCAGTGTTTAAAGTAACAACTCCTTATCATATCTAGTGCGACATGTTATACGCAAATCATATAGGCTCAAAACACATTTTTCTTGCACGGTCCCCACTATTTTGAAGCCACATCTTTAACAAAATTAAAATTCCATCTTCCTTCATCATCGTAAATATATTCATTTAGTCACTTCTTTAAAATTAGAAGTCCTTTATTGTTTCTCCCTTATTTTCACCTCCATCTTACATGCAACCTTAAACTCTCCATGTAAATTTTGTATCATTTCTTGTGTAGAAATTAGCATTATCTTATACTATGCAACATCATACGATTTGGCAGGGAGGAATATTCCTAAGTTGTGTATTAATCCCACTTCTCATTGTAATATTTACATTCGACTCAACATTACTTTCATACTGCAAGGGTACAACTTCCTTGCGCTTCCATATTTTCCCTTTTTGATCCAAGTTCACCTTACTCATAGTATTATGTTCTTCCTTGCTTTCTTTAATTTTCTTCACAAAATCAGGACATTCTTTAAAATTATGCCCCTTACCACAATGCGTGCAAATCAAAAAATTCTTGTGTTTCCTCTAGTAATGTCCATATCTCCAAACGTGTAATAAGATGTATGGAAACATCCTCCAATCCTACCATATCTTTGACATAAAGATATTCCTCAATGTCCCTAACCCTATGGGGAGTATGCAGGAGACCTTATACTAAGAATCCTTAACTCTCTAATGATTTATTTAATTGTGTTACCATGGTAGAAATTTGAGCTTTATGGAATGGGTTGACTCTAGTATCAAAACTCACAACCACTTCTATATAGCTAAATGCCTCGTATGGATCTTTCGATTTCTTCATAACTAAATGAATTCAAAATGGAAGTAGAAACCCGCAAAAAACCATTCCACATGTTGTAGTTGATGAATATCATATGACATTTTAGAAATCAAAGTATTGAAACATGCATCATATACACATACACTTTGTTAGTTCTTACTTGATCTCTTTCGATGCAAAAATACTCTCTTGCTCATTTTTTGGTAAATGAAACTCCTTTAATAATGTCTTCTTTAATACACCAAATTTGATAACTATCTTATTAGGATCATTCTTCTAATACTAGGTATGCACCATATCCAACATATTATCACAATTGAGTTGCCTTTACCTCTGAAGAAAAAATGTGCTTCACTCACCATGCAAGTACACACTTGTGTACATGGTCCACAACATCATTGATCCCATTATATTATGGTAATTTCATCTTCACGTCATAAAACATCTATATACATGGAACCAATGGTGAGTGCATATGTGCAAGCCTCAACAATATTATTTTTACAACCACTATAGGTGTGGTCAACCTTGTAATTCCTTTAGCGGTATTCTGATTTCATGCATTGCCAAGACGCATATTTCCTTACATAGTATCCATCGATATGCATACTAACGAACCCTCACTTGAATCACCTTCTTTCAAATTCTATAAACCCTAAACACCTAACAAAAATCTCTTTTCTAATAAGAGTAACACACAAATGCAACATTATTGGTGAGTTTCGGTTAAATAATCCCTCAAACCTTGTGTTTTCTATCCTACTCTACTATGGCTTCATCCATTGACAATATATAAAATTACATCACTCAAATAATTCTCACCATGCAAATGTTCACAACTAGAGTGAGTTCCACAACCACATTTGTTTCGTGCCTCTCTCCTCCTCCTAAAATTTCTACAAGACTAAACCCCTCCTCTCTCCAATATTCCTTAACACCAACCTCATTAGGCTTTCCTTCCACATTGCTACACATCCAATCCTCTTTTACGATAAAAAAACCTCTATTGCTAAGATTTTTCTAGAATTAGATGCATAAAATAATTTGTATCCTTTATGCATGTGCTTCCAAAAAACTCTTTCCAATTATTACACTATAGATAAACTAATATCATAACCAAAATCCTCCATTCCTCAATTTGATTCTTACGCATTTGTTCTCACCTCCAATTCTTACCCTGCCTATACCTTGTGTTCAAAAAATCTAGCCAACAATTATTAAGGCTTCTATACAAAAATTAACTTACATCCATAAAACTCTAGGTATGACATTATCTTTTAGCTACGTAACTGATTTTAAAAAAATAGAATTAAAGTCTTAAACCCTATTTTTAGAGTAACATATGTAAACTATGATAAACAACTTCTGGAATATATATGACACAAGAAAATAAGCTAATAAATGTAAAACGTTAGGTGCAAGAGAGAGAGAGAGTAAAGAACTTAGTTGATTTATGCATGATGTCGAGACTATGTAGACTGGAGAAAATGACAAACTGGAAGGGAAGACTGTCGCAATTGTGCTCAAGAAAATCTAGATTTGTTGGATATGTTGGTACTAGGGTGCTTGGAACAGGACTATGGCACCTAGGCATTAGGGACCTCTGTTAGGTGCCTAATCATGCCTAGGCATTAGGCATGATTGCGCAGGAGCTCGAAAACTACTTTGTCTTGTGTCACACAAGTGTCGCTAACCTTCTCTTTTGGTCTCTTGTATGTCGTTGGATGATCATCAAATTCGCCTATGACCTGTAAAGAGAAGATGGCCTGCAAAACCCTCAAATTACATCAAATCCCAAAAATAAAAGATTCAATATGGGGAGTCAGACTGACCTCGATGGTCACTCAACAAAATGAACTTACAACCAAGCGTTGCACTACATCTCAGATTCCATGTAGTTCTTGTGCGTGTGTGATAGAATCATGCCCTAGGAAGCCCTTGTGCAAATGCATGTGATAGCAGGGGATAACTAGATGTAACAATGTAAGTAGATGTGTGGATGTAAAAATGAACTTCCCTTCCTATGCGTGTATGCAAAAAATGCAGCCCCTTGTCCTTTGAGTGAGTGTTAGATGGATGGGCCTTTGATGCTCTTAGAATGCCTTTGGATGCAACCATAGGTGATGATAATAAATGCTTAGAGCTTGGTCCTTTATTATGGTCACATAGTTTTGTATTTATATGATTCCCTTAGTTGAATTTCATAATTGACAACTGTAAGGCCAGCCCATAAGAAAATAAGAATCCCAAAAGATAAAAGAGACCCAAAAGAAGCGAGTAAGATAGAAAAGGGTTAGGGGCTCCTAGAAGGACGAAGGCGCCTAGGCGCTGGCATCTTGTCTAGGCTCTAGTGTCCGAAGCCATAAAAGATAAGCAATTGAAATACCGACTAGGTTGTACAGTGTAAAAGGACATAAAGAAGACAAGAACCAAAGCAAAGAGGTCAATTACTAGTTTTCTCACTTAGGAATCATATGAATGCAAGTATGCTTTTAGGACCTAGAAATGTACCCAAGCGTGTGATTGTGTGTCTATAGTAATGCCTTGCATGATATCCTTACAATCAACTCTAATTAGTTGTTAAGAACAAAATTAAATGATAGTGCATGTTTTGACCATATGTTACTTAATCCAGTGTTAATTAGAAACGTGTAAAAAAATACAACAAATCTACACTACATCGGTATATTAATCAAGCTTACATTTGAAAGTCCCACCTGATATGTGGAGGTAACACTGCAAAACTTCATATTATGAGAGAAATACAAAAATAATATACAAACACAAAACATAAAATAACCAGACATTACTAAAATAGAAATAAATCATAAACATTTATCAAAACACTAGGGTCACTCAAATAACCATCATTATTTCATGTATGCAAGAAGAAACCATTATATTTGAGGTTCAATGTTAATTATGCATTAAGCACCACAAAATATAACATTTCGTAAGAGTTTACAGTGTCATCCATTAGTATAAATGTTCAAATCGTAGCTTGAAACCCTAAGGTTCATCAAAATATTAATATATACTCTACAAAAAGTCTTCAAAATCCAAAAAGTGTGTCAAAATGAGGGACATTGTGTTATTTATGGAATTTGCAAACAACCCTGCATAGCCAATTTTCACACGAATATTCCATTTTAGATTCCTTACATATGTGTAGTAATTTCTTAGTTGGCATACATGTACTAGTAGTTTATAGAACCTTCCTTTTCTCCCTTAGTTACCTGCACGATCAGGGTTCAAATTTAAAGGGTTCATCTGAATTTTATTGTGAAGGGAAAATATTGAACTAGTCCTTCTATGATGAAAAGTAGTATGAATATTTTACACTTCATATGACAAGAATAACCCAAGTATCCACGTCATAAAAATAAAAAACAATTGTTTTTAAATGAGAAATTGTTTTTGAAAAAACTGAAGAACTGGTTGATCGACACTTTAAATAAAAGAAAATTCAGTAATCCAAACAAAATGACTCCTCAATAAATGGTGTAAAATTAAGATGCATTTAAATTGGTAAAATAATCAAATTATGATATAATAAAATCCTAAATTTACAACATTATAATTTCCTAAAAAACGTCATAAATAAAATAAGTGTTAAATAAATTTAATAAATAATACATAAACAAAAAATTGAAATTAGACAAGAAGACACACAATTCAATAAACACATAGAAACCATCAAACTGCATGTGGGACAATGGGATCTCTTGTCAAAATCATTATGAAAAAATTGTAAATAATAAAATAAATAACTTTAGCTTATACTTGGATTTTACTGTTAAAATTAAAGCCCATGTAAATTTCAACTAGTAAAATGCATTAAATTAGATTTTTTCCAACTAAATTAAAGAAAATGTGCATCCATATATTGAAAACCCCACACTAATTATGCCACCGGCAGATACATCACGATATTCTTGGTCAAATTTCAAATCCAAGAGCTTCACCTCGTGCACAATATGCGTTCATATCTACTACACACAAATGATGTATTATAAAATTAAACGAATCCATTAAACACACACACACACACTTCAAAATATTTCCTAAATCAGTTCACAACCCTCTTCCTCAACTCCTTAGGCATATAGTTGAGTCGTATTGTCTTGAACACAACCAGGCCACCTATTTATCTATGGATGGGGGGAGTAGTCTAGAGAGTTGTAGAATATGGGGTGAGGGACTTGTGCTGACGTTAGGTCATGATTCTATGGATAGAGTCGTACTTAGAAACTATTATAGGTAGAATCCAACATATTAAACAATATTTCCCTAACTAAAAGTTAAAATTCTTGTTGACCCTTGGACATAGTGTTGTTATTGAACAATGGTTAGAGAGAAGATACCAATTATGACTTGGAGGGGTGCTTTCAATGGAAAATTAAGCTTGTCTCTTCATAGTCGCCCCATTTAAAACAAGATCCTCTCCTTTACCATGCATTTTTCCATCTCTGATAGGTCCAATCAATCTTTACATTAGGGAGTAGCTTGACATTTAGCTCGGTTCTTCTTTGCAAGGGTCATAATGGGTGAGCTCCTTAAGTGAATCAACCTTTGTTTTTCCCGAAAGCAATCCCAAACTACCTTTTCCTCAAGATCCTTCTCCATTGCATACAAACCAAGCTAATGCAATCATCTCATCCCCTAACTTGTCTACACACCAAGTTCGAATTGATCTAGGTGATCTGGATCAAGACTATTGTTAGC
This sequence comes from Taxus chinensis, assembly GCA_019776745.2. Taxonomy (NCBI): domain Eukaryota; kingdom Viridiplantae; phylum Streptophyta; class Pinopsida; order Cupressales; family Taxaceae; genus Taxus; species Taxus chinensis. Next base: position 723,536,270 of record CM034149.1, on the reverse strand, counting down.
CCATCCCACCCTTTGGCACCAACGCGGCTCCCATAGAGCCTACTCAACACCCTATATTGTGAGTCCTGAATTGAAGTCACCCTTTGAGATTTGCTTAAAACTTTTCTACAAGCTCTCCCTGACCTCAGATATCCATCTCAACCCATATACGAGATTGTGGCCACTCACCACACTCGATATGTTCCAAATCATGTTGTGGAGACAACCAAGTGGACAAATATTTGTGTGCAAGTCGATCCTAGCTCTGTTTTCTACCTCTCAAGGTGGATCCTGTAACAAAGAAGCAAAAAATATACAAGGTGGTAGATAAAGCATTTGAATGAATCCCAAGAAAAGGATAGAACCCTAAATGGTAATATTAAATCTCTGGTTTTTAGGTATTTGTCCTCAATTATTCGTTGAGCTAGTATCACCAAATTGCTAGAAACTTGCAATTTGACCTTAATATTATTATAGAAGTAGTATATTTATTATATTAAAACTTTTAATAATTACTTATATGTCTTGTTTAAAGTATTTGTGAATGACGTGTAGATCCTAGAAAGCTAGAGGTGATCATTGTTTGTAGAAGTCATCAAAAATATTTATTAAGAATTAAAAATTTCACACAAATTATTGATAGGTGTTTTTCACCATAGCCCTTCCTTTGATGGTTTTAAAAGTAACTTGCACTTCTCTATTGTCAATTTTTTTTTGCATTTTGATTTTTTTTACATGTAATTTTTTATCCACCCTTTTTTGACAAGTTAGGGACCTTAGGAAGGGTTGTGACAGGCTCAATTTTGAACCCTATGCACAATCTCAAATTATCCACACCTCTCTCTTTGTTTATGTGCCGACACGTGTGCATAGACATTTTTTGGCACTGACCAATCATTTCATATCTGGTGTCTCTCTCCATGTAGCACTCTCCAGTTCATGGCCAATGGCTAAACTCCTGATAAAATGTATTTTTAATACGTACATGCCCCCATTAAATCTATGCATGCCCATGCATGGGCGCGTCCCGCTGTCAGCTGTCACATCACAAGTATTTTATTTTTTCAATATATGAGTTTGATTATATATGGTTGTATTTGTTCCTATGCAGTTCAATTGGTTGGATCGTGTGTTGGTGAGTGGTAGGTCGTAGGTTTTAATACCAGAAATTTCAGCTAAATGGAATGTGTTTTTCACAACCATGTTGAAAAACACACTGTTTTTCAACAAAAAAAATCGTTTGTTGAAAAACACGGTATGTTTTTTCAACAAAAAAAATCACAGGTTCGAATCCCAAAAATCGCAGCTAAAATGTATACATGGGATGGGTATAGGTGCATTCTATCGAGAGAATAGTCCTTGCCATGTTGGTGCCATTTCAAATTATCTATCTGCACACCACTCTTTAGTTTGTAACCATCTCTTAGCCAATAAAGATGAATCATTTTGTAATTGTCTCTTCTTGTATTTGTTGGCAATTGTTACCGCCTCCTTTATAATATAAATATGTAATCTACACCGACTCTCAAGGTCAATCATTAATCTATGCATCAATAGAGCTTAGAGAACACATACATACTAGATAGGAGTTTGTTGGCATGTTCAACATATTTAGCATTCAAAAATATTTGTGATTTTGCATTCTTTCATTTAGCCTAGACAAAATTAATATTGAAGTTTCCTCTTTTTAATCATATGAACTATCACTCCTAGTCTTATTGAAACTTGTATGTATGTATTCTTTCCTTATTCCACAAATTAAATAGAAGTTGCATTATTTTACATATCAAAATTTTGTATTTGAATTTCTATTTTTAGAATTATCTCAATACATTCTACAATCCACACTACTAAGTGTGACTTTGTCCATTGCACTAGTATCCTAGTACATGTTTTGGGCAACATTAATATAAAAGAATAGTTCTTTCATATGCATATAACAAGAGAATACAACATGAGAAAAGATGAGAAGTAATTAGCTCTATTTTAGACTACCTAAAAGAGTGCCATAACAAGAGCCAGGTAGTTGATACCAAAACACCAAAACAATATGAAGCGAAAAGAGATGGAAAACTCCATGAAAAGATATGAAAATTTGAAAAGATTGCAAAAATATCTAGAGATGGCAAAATTATTAAGAATATAATATCTTCATCTAAAAATCGTTAGCAATAATTTATATGGTGTTCCCATATTAGAAGAATAGTTTGTTTTTTTGGCCTTTATGAAATAAAATTGATATTTAAAAAATACTAATGGACCATCATAAAATGCAATTATATTGGTAATAGTTCACTTTTAGGCTACTAATTCTTGTGACTTACTAAGGAATTTGATGACAGACGTGAATATTTATAAAACTTGAATAATTTTAGTAGAGTGTTCGTAATTTATATAAATAGCTTTTAACTTTTTATGAAAATTGGGAAGCTTATTTGGAGGATAGTGTGATAAGACATTTTAGTGAAGAGGAAGGTATCTGCCAAAAATTGCATTAATATTATTGAAAACAAGGTTAAGATTTGTACCTTCGACTAACTATTGCAAGAGTTAATTGAACATTCTATCCCATTTATGATATATTATTCAACACTTTTTTCTTAAAATTCATAGTATAGATAAAAGTATGATAGTGACAACACATTTTTCTTAAAAGTCATAGTATAGATAAAACCGTCCACTAAGGTACAAGTCCCTCTAAATCCCCAACATGAAGAGCCAAATAGATAGGCCCAAGATCGTTCACTGGGTGGCTTTAACAGATTGGATGCCCCTTTGTTGTAACCACTTAACAGAAGGAAGGATTCAATATAAATGTGTTCTTAATCAAGTATAATACACTCTATATAATACAAAACATGAATAGAGATGTTGATATTTTATGTAATTCATTGGTTTCCCATTTAAAAAATCAACAAAGATATATCTATAAAGATATGTAGTCTATGGTCATACATAAACATGTTCAAACAAATTCCATGTTTTTTTTCTAATATAGTCATATACTGACATCCTCAAACCAAGTTCATGTTTTTTTCCAATATCTCAAACGTGTCAATACTTTGTAGTAGTTCTACATCGGTACAAGCATGTGGGTTATAGTGTATGAAGTGTTTTTTGTCTCTCTTGATCCTATGATGCACACCACACATATTTTTTGCTCTTGTTCTTCTTTAGGGGTTTTCCATTTGTCTCCTTTGCATTTCATCTTGTGTGAACTAGTTCTTAGCATGTCTCAGAAATTATCTTATAGATATGTAGCTAGATCTCAATGATTGATTATCCTCAACCACCATATATGACAAATGTAGTAGGTCATGCAGAAAGACAATGTGGTGTTTTAGAGGAGTTATTGGACTCACTTCCAATGAAAAAAGATCTAGAACCTGACAAAATATAAAGAGAGTTAAGTTCACCATTTGAGGGGGTAGAGTGGTGAAAAGCAAAGAAGAGAGACAAGGCGAACTAAACAAGTGAATCTTGTGAAGGGTCCTGGAGGAAAAAATTGTAATAGGTCTAGGATATTAGCTCATTTTATTTGTAAGAGTCTTGATGGTGGGAGTAGTATTTGTAGATGTCATTAAGAGTGTTAAAATTAAGATAAACGTAACTATATGTGTGTTAATCTCATGTGTATTCTAAGACAATTCATGAGTCCATATATTCAAGTAAATGTCAATATATTGGGAGTTGTGAGGTTTGTAAAATTTAATTTTGACACATCCAAAACTCCTATAAATGTCAACAACCAATCCAAAAGGCCAAAAAACCTACAAAACAACACTACAATATTTTTCCCCTAAAAGCTTTAGGTCCTTGTTGAAATCTTGAAAATGAGTAACTGATGGAGCTACGAAACCAATTCTATCAGGTGCAGAGTGGCCCTAATTTTCTTATATTTAGTAATATAAATTTAAATTATAAGAAATAATAAAATTATAAAGAAATAATAAAAGAAATCTCTTTTACTTAATGTAGTGCCCACATTTTACACACCCAAATACAATAGTAAAATACCAGAATAATTTTTTTTTTGACTTACATTGCTCATGACACACAACACATTAAGGGCTCCAAGTACAGAACTCGACACACATGCGACAATCACATAAGTCATCGACTCACATAGACACATGCAGGCGACATCGACATGTCGATACCACACTCTTCCTAACGAACGAATACTAGGAAAGACTCAACCACAAGAAACGTGTCTAAAGGAACGGCAAACCCACAACATATCATTACTTTAACTGTATTTTTGGTTAAAGTTAACATTCCAAGGACATTCCGAGCAAGGATAAATTTCTTCGTTTGTCCACCTAAATTTTCTTAAGTTTTGTTCCGCGGTTAAAAACAAACAATTCCACCTTCTCAAGTTGGCTTCTTATACTTTATATAAATTTCCATAACTGACATACATATTTGGCATAAATCAAATTGCATACAAAGTACTTATTATCCTATTATTATGCAAAAATACTCTTCTCCAACGTTTATTAGATGCCTACAGTTTTACCCTTACAACTCAAACGAAAGTGACTTGATACCCAAAACGCAATCAAAAGATTTGACAGAGATATTAAATACAGGGCAACCTTGCACCAAAATGATTCTCGATTCACACAGAATTTATTTCTCTACCATTGTTATTATAATTTGAAACTTATTGAATTCCAGCAAGATTTATATATATCTATGTATACATATCTTTTGTTTTCTCATAGTTTGGTAGCACCAAGGTGACTCATATTCTTTGAAACATTTGATTATGTTTAATTAAGTTTTAAGGACTTCATGAGTGACCTCCATCCTAATCTTAAATCTCGTTCTCATCTTAGGATATGCTTATACATCGCACTATGGTCTCGTTCATAGCATTGTCTCGAAACAAGGAGATACAAAAGCACTTGTCTGACATCTTAAAGGAGTACACGGCTAGGAGCATAATAAACTACACATGAACACAAGGGATCTATGTACGCGAAGATCCCATGTCACTATACTTCACGATTCCGCATAAGGAATATTCTTTATTCCTTAATGCCATAAAAGACATAACAAGGGATTAAGGGACAAGATTACAATTTCTAAGGTTCTCTAGAATCAACATCCTTCCACTCAATTTTGCATACAAGGAGTTAAAATACAGTTTCTACCCACAAGTTAGCAGACCAAAAAAACCACTAGGGTTTAGTTTAATTCCAATATGCACCTAGTGATCTACGCCTCTACTACATGTGATTTTGAGGCAAGTGGACATAATTGTACTAAACCACATTCAAGAGAATGCCAAGATGATTTTGATAGAACCCAAGGTAGCACCGCTTAGTCGATCCTTCGAACAAGAACTCATAAGGTGACTCCTAAGGCGGTCTTCAACACTCAGCCTAGTATCGGACCTGAAGAGGGTACATTCTTCTCGCGACTACCAAATTTAGAAGGAAACCGAATACTCCAGATAGGTTGGACCATGACATTCCTAAATATGGGTCCGTAACAAAGTCGCTAGTCAAAAGGAATATGACGGTATACACCAACGAGGGGTTTTATTTACCTATCCTATGAGGTCTCATCAAGTGCAAAATTTAAGGTCGTTCTTCGGTTTTAAATTTCTTATATGGTAGGAAGGGATCACACATACAGGCAAGTTATGCACGAATATTTTATTAGGGTTGAGTGTGCCCATTAACACTCATTATTGTGTTTGCAAGGTGAGAAGGTAACCCTATAATTAATTTAATCATTTATTAAATACTGAGAAGGTACTGCAATGTATTAACTTCGATTTCAATTTACTAAGTATAAACCAAACACCTTTTTGCCATTACACAACTAAAAATCAAATTGAACTGGTGATTAGAAGTACATTCCATAAGTATCCTTAAAAACTAGCATATCATGCATGTTAACAAATCTCATTTATAATTTTTTTTCAGTAACAAGAGACTACATTGCACAGTTATTCATCTTACAAGGACCTATAAGAGATACAAAAATAATAATTAAATTTCACATCGCCTTCTTCGTCGTCATTCATCCATCCTGCAAAACCCAAGTGAGCATGATATCAGCGATAAATCGCTGGCATGGCATCCACCCTAAAACAATCATAATTATCATTTTTCAGTTCCCATTTACATCTGACAATAACTACAATATGCAATCGAAATAAAAATAAAACCTAGAAACATGTAATCATTGCATTTCATTTTATTTTTTTCATTTTATAAACTCAGAAGAGAGAGAGAGAGAGAGAGAGAGAAAGGAAGAGAGAGAAAATATCATTTTGTCTAAAGTTCCAATACACCCAACGAGTTTCATTCTAGTGTCTTAAACAGTTATTTACGTGTGATGAAAGTTTCCAAAGGGGATTTGGCAATCCTACGACGGTTCGCAACTTTCTACTTTTACATTTTCTCACTAATTACAAGAGCGTACACAACAGGCTCGGAGGCTAAGAAACTGCTTCCAAAAGTTACCTTCCAATGAGAACGCCCTCCACGATCAACTTGCTACGTGTCCCCGGATATACCAAGAGTTCATAGCAACTGACGGAATTGAAAAAGAGCGCACAGTTTGCGTTTGGCAGCTAGTTTTCTGGGACCTCTGGTCATAGTTCACCCAGTTGTAAAGAGACAAAAGTTAGCTCGAATGGCCCGAAAACCGTGTCCCAAACGACGTTCGACGGATGTGCACACAACGAGACTCTTCCTAGTAGTTCCCCTATATAAGGAGAATTCGTCAGAGTTGACGGAAAGGAGAACTAGAAAACCATGTTCAAATGGCGACAAGCTATCTGGAGCGACAAGACAAAAATGGACCAGTTTGACCTTGTCAAACTGTGATCGGAGGCCTGCAAAATGGCTTTGCCAAACTATCCCGAAAATTTCTCTTTCCTATACTGGATGTCCCATGCATTTATCTAGAATAATCGCTAGAGGTATGTGAAGACGGGAAGTGATTTCTCTTTCCAGTTTTCAAATGGCGATCCAAAACGAAAGCCAAACTTTCTAGTTTTAACAACTTTCTACTGTTGTAAACCAGTGTTACAGGGCTCCTATAAGGGCGTCAAAAGGATGTCACATGATCATTTCAGGTCAAACCAAAAATCAAGGCGACTCCTCGTATACCAAGGTACCCGAATGAAACTTCACATCTCGTTTCCAGAGTTGCAAAGGGTACTTAGTGAGTCTCTGAAAATAGCAAAATTTAATTATTTTAAGTAGGAAGAAGGTCATCTTAATCAATGGAGAGTCAAATTTGTCTGGTCGATAAAATGATATTGAATAGGTCAAAAGAGTAAGAGTTTTCTAGGTCACCTCGAAGCGAGGGTGATAGTTCGTGGTTTAAAGCAGGCGAGTTATAATGGCTTTGAGAGTTGCGACACGACACTTTATTGTTTTGAAAGAGTTGAAGAGACATTTAACTGTATTTAAAAATCCTAATAATTTAAATTTCTATCTAGTTGCGAAAGAGAACTAAAACACGAGAATTATGAGAGGTAAGGGAAGAAGGACCATGCCTGGAAAACGATGAGCGAAAAGGTACAAGGGCTCCAAGCAGTTTACACTGGCGATCCGTCGAGACCACCATTGTTGCCACATGATGCCAGGTAGTCACGTGCAAACCAAGCCATTCGTTGTGCACCCATGTCTCATCCAAACAAAACCATTTCGTGTTTTCAAGAAGTCATCCCGATCCAAGAGTCTACTATCGTTGCAGTCCAAGAGATCACCTCTTTCAGGCATTGTCAAACCGTTGCATGCTTCCACATTTTCCGTACATGACTATCAAGGCATTCACAATTATTATATCTGACAAAACCCACTTTCAATTGTTTTTTTTAAATTTTTATGAATCTCCATTCCTTTTTCTAAACCCCCATTTTTGGTACACATAGGGAGGATGTTGGCAAGGGTTGCTGAGTTGGGTTTTACACCTGCCAATTGCATTTGCTTGAAAATCTCCATGGCCCTTTCAAGAAGCCCATTTTGTGAGCATCCTGCAATCATTGCAGTCCATGAGAATGCATCTCGTTGTAACATTTTGTCAAACAGTCCATTTGCCTTGTGTATGCTTCCACATGATGCTTTGATGTATGTCCACGTGTTGTTCTAAAGCTCCCATTTTGACAGCAGCTGGGAGGTTATCAGCAAAAGTTGTGGGTTGTGGCTTCCAACCTGCCAACCGTATTTGCTTGGAAAAGCTCCAATGTAGTTTCAACAGAACCATTTTGTGCAAATCCCGAAATCATTACAGTCCAAGGAACTGCATTTTTTTTTTCCCCACACGTTTTTAGAAGAACAGTTCGCACGTTTCCAGATTTTTTTACTTGTAAATCTACTAGGGCGCTTGCAATTGAAACATCTGACAAAGCCCCTTTGTTTTTTTTTTTATTTACTGGAAACCCACGCAAGTTTGGGCGCGGCTGGAAGTTTGCTGGCGACGTGGCGACTACACAGACCCCAAAAATCCTCCATTTCATCCTGATGCGCGTCCATACTCTGTCCCCCATGTTTTTTGGCGCCTGCAACACATCGGAAAGCTCTCCTTCTCCAAATGAGCTTGGTTTTCCCACGCAGGAGTGTGTGGCGCAGCCTGGGGAAATGCTGAGCGGTTGTGGAGTCTAGCTTGCACAAGAAAACACTGCATATGTATGAAGTTTCCACGGCCGCTTCAACAAACTCATTTCTTAATTCTTTTATTTTATTTACTTATTTTATTCATTATTTATTTTTCATTATTAACGGAGGCATTACACTTAACATTTATTTTAGTAAATATGCCCCCATCCCTCACCTGCAACATCAAAAACTTTTCTAAAATTCTTAGTACTAAGAACGTGTACTTGTCCCTTAACAATAGGAATGCGTACACATTATTTTGTGTACACGTTATAGAGTGTATGTGTTCCATTATTTCTTCACACAAACCAAGACCTCCTAGCCCCGAAAATACTTTGTTTTTACAAGCCTAAGGCCTGGAACTATTCAAACACAACAACCTACTTGTTTTGGACTAAAACATGTATAACTTCATCTTCTGCATGATAAAATCGTATAAAAAATATTGATACCTTTATTAAAAATATGTCTATAGTGTCAAACAAACTATCCTCTTTCTAAATATATAATTTTTTGATTTTTTTACTATTGTAAAGTTTCCATCTATATTTATTTCAAGCTATGTCTTTTATATCTCTATTTTGAGTGATTATTTATGTTTATATTTCATCATATATCTTTTGTTTAACTCATCTAAATTAAATAAAAATTATACAGTCCCAAACTAGGCCTAATTCTATACATATTCAAAAAAAAATCTAAATTTCAATTTTTTTGAGGTAGTTGGGGGCGAGGGGGGCATGGTTGGCTCTTCCTTGTTTTTAAAATTTCAAAATCTTTTTACTTGGAAATCATTAAACAATATTCACTAAAAAATTATTTTAAAAAAAGTCTATCCCAAACTAGGTGGGCCTATCCATCTTTCCACCATAGTGTTTTAAAAAATATTAAATAGTGCTCAAAAAATGATGGGGGCGCGATAGACACTCTAAATGTTTTTTTTTGAAAAAATAGGAGCACCTCATAGAATTTTAGCTCTTTGACCCACTTACACTTAACCATTTTTTTTTTTTTAAGTAGTTTAGAAACTAGACTCAAAATTCTACAATTCATGCTCTTATAACATCTTCAAATTTTGAGTGTAGTTATCTCAAATAATTCGTAGAAGTTAAGGTTTATTGCTTTTCACTAAAAAAAAAAATTTTTAAAAAAAACGTCCACTTAAGACCCCCTTTTGACCCCCCATTTTCATGCACTTACCCTAGAGAATATTACATATTTGTACACATTAATTAAACTTCCACTTACATATTGAATGGATGAAGTTAAAAATATACAAGTGCTATCATTTCCATTTCCCAAAACAATTACATGGATTGAATGTCTTTACTCAAATTTCCACAATAAGGCTAGAATTTCTTACATTTAGGAGTAGTTATCATACCAAAAAGTTACATACATTAAATTCTTACATTTACATATCCTTATCATACCAAAAAGCTACATACATTAAATTCTTACATTTACAAATCCTTATCATACCAAAAAGTTGCATAAATGAATTCAATTTACTGCAAGTACCATGATTCTATATTGTACGAGAGGTGAATTTTTCTTCCTGACTGCATGGTGTCTTACTTAATTCATTGTTTTCTAGTGTTGTTCCATTCTCCATTTGGGGTGTACGTAGCATGTTTTGTGCTTGGTGAAGGAAATTGCATATTACTTGCATGACTAGATTGCATTTGGCTTGAAATTGTGACATGTATAGGACATGAAGTAGGACATGGAATGTTTGTTGTGCTTGGTGAAGGAAACTACATATTACTTATATGAGAAAATTTTATTTTACTTGAAGTTGTAACACGTGTAGGAAATTGCATTGTTGTAGATGATGAAACCGGTATTTGGTTTGTAGGAGAAAATGGGTTACGAACTTGGTAATCGGCCACACTTGGAAAAGTTGTAGTGTAAATGTTGTAGAAATCCATCATAATTGGGTGTTGTGAAGGAATACGATTTCATGGACCCTTTGAAAATATTTGTCTTTGCATCTCCTTTTCAATCCTCTATTTCTCTCGTTGAAGTCTCTTGTGCTCCTTCTCTTTCTCCTTTTCCTATTGTATTTTCTCCATTTTGTTTCTTTATTTTTAAACTATTTTTCAAGTTTCCTTGTTTCCCTTATTTGTTGTTCGATGATTTTTTTTCCTTCATCTCCTTTATCTGTTCTTTTTTTTCCTTGCTTTTATCTCCTCTAGTTCTTTTGTATGTGCTTCTTGTTCTTTAAGCAATTGTAAGTAGTCACTTGATGTGAGAATTTGTGACTTTCTACTCAACCGAATAGTCTCTTTGTTCGCAAAATCTACTATTTCTTTAACCCCATCAATTGGTAGCTTTAGGAAATTTTGTCGTGACTAAGTGACCCACTCACCTAATTTATTGATTCTTTATTGCCTGGAAGTTCTTGTGTGCCTTCTACAAATATTTTTACAGTTTTCAAATCCGCAACTTCCAAATGGTGATCCTCTTTTTTTTTGCAGTCATTAGAATCTGCCTCATAGTGAACTATACACTTAGAATAGTAGGAGGGGATAGCATGGAAAGTGATATGAATTAAGAAGGTTGAATGGAATCCTCAAATTTGCAGTAACTTCTTTCAACCATTATGGTTGGCTTACTTTTGTTGGCGTACTCATCCCATCATCGATTGGCATGGGTTCTCGTGTTTGATTGACATGACTTGATGTGTTTTTGTTGTCTTTGACTTGAACATGTGTTTCTAATTAACTGTGTGACGTCATCAAATCTTCTATCTCTACCTCTACTCACTGATTTTTTAAGAACCAAGTACTTTTTGTAGTGCCCGCACTTTCTATAGCTCAGTAGCTTGTTGTTTAATTGCTCATAAACATGTTTTGACAGTGATTGGTGATATCTTGGACATTATATTTAGATGTTTGATTATATTAGACATGTGTGACATTCAGGCGTATAGCGCCAATTTAGCCTAATTTCTTTATTGTGCATTTTCTTGTTATGACATGGAAACAAATGAATATGATGTGGTTGGAACCTAATTATAGTGATGGATAATTGTTGCATGGTGAGACTATATGTCACTTTATCATCTTGTCTAACTTTTGGAATATGATTGTGCACGTTGTCGCAACATGATTTCAGTAGGATGTTAGGTTAGTTTAGCATGCATTGATATCTTACTGTCATTTAATTATATTGTATTGGACAGGTGCAGTTAATGTGTGCAATGAGTGTGCAGGTGACAGGTTTACAGGAGAACGTGGGATTCAGGCCAGCTACTCAAAAACTTGCACAAGCAGCCCACGGGCTGAGTCCTAGCCATGTTCACTGTGTGAAGCCCTAGGATAGATGATTATTAATTTTGGGAACTATGAGTGACCCCAATGTATGTAAAGTATTTTGCTTTGAATTATTAATCTTGTTTAGGGTTGTTAGTAAAGTTGTAAACTTGTTTGGGAGTTAATAATCTCACTTTCTTTTAAATTGTTGATTTTTGTTAATTAGTCTTTTAATCACAAGGGTTTAGGGTCACATGTGAGACCCTTGGGTGGTCCCCACACCCTCTACCCTTGTGCCAAATTGTAAAACCCGAAATTAGGGTATTTTGGGTAGTTTTGGGGACCCCTTTGTAGCTTGGGAGTCCCCCTATCACAAAAATGAGCCCTTGGACCCTACCTAATGGGTAAGGGGGCTTGTTTTCAAGGCTAGAGGGAGTTTTCCCTCCCTTTCTACCCTTGTTTTGTCACATCCATGTAAGGGATGTGGATTTGTGTGTTTATCAAAAGTGCCACTAGTTTTGTCTTGCTAACATTTAAGGAAATTTGGGAGAAGAGGGCAAAAAGATAATTTTACCCTTTCTCTCTTTTGTTTTGGCATCTTTGACCACGAGGAGGGAGAGGGGTGACACATGTCACCCCCTCATTAGTGAGGATGCTTGCTTGCTCCTCTTCAAATTCTCATCCATGGGAAAAGAGAGGGACTTTTTTTAGATTTTCTTGCTTGGATGCTTGGGTGACTTGGAGCTTAGGGTTTGCTTGGAGCTAAGGGTGGAAAACTTGAAGTTAGGAAGCTTTTTGGAAAGCTTTCCTTGAGGTAGGCTCTTAGATCTTATTGTTGTGTTGTTTTATTTTAGTTGATAGATTGATTGTTGAAAATTGTTATTGTTGAATGAAGTTTTTAGTGTTGTTTGTGTGTTTTACTCCCTCCATCATATGGCATAATGGAGTTTTGGAGTGTGGGGGAAGAGAGAGGGGATTTTCCCTCTCAATCCTCAAGACTCGATGGCCAAGCCTTGAGGAGTTTTTTTTTATTTATCCCCTCAATGGTTGAGGTGGGGAAGTTGATTCATTTGGCTTGAATCTCCTTCCCCATCCTTGGTAAGGAAACCCCTTTGGGGTTTGAAAATCCTTCCAAGGAGGACTTGGAGAAAGGGGGAGGAATAAGGAGGGTTTTGTTTTGAATAAGGAGCAATAAGGAGGTTAAGAAGATGTGTTCATGTGCAACTAATATTGATGGTTAATTTTGGAGAACTTTCTCCTCTCTTCCCCATTTTTGGAGGATGAATATGGGTTCTCCTCCTTGTAGTTTTCTTTTGGAGTCTTGTTTGTATGTGGCTTATCTTGCATGTTTGTATTATTGTTAGTGTATCCTTCACCTTGTGCATGTTTTTGGTTAGCTATTCTCTTTCCCATGGGCTTGGGGGAGGCTAGCATACATCCCAACCTTGGGATAGGCATGTGATGATGCCTAAAGGTTGGGTGGATAAACAAGCCCTTTCTCCTTGTGTTGGCCTTGAAAGATTTTGGAGTTGGAAAGCCATCGGAAGACACTTGAAGACACTTGCCAATTTGGAAATCCTTCTTGTCTCCTTCACCATTTCATGGACTTCTTTTGCTCATTGTATCTTGAAAAGAATGGCTTGTGTGAGCTTTCATTGTCTTGAAAAGATATTGTATTAAACCCCTTTTTGGGTGGATATGTATTGTGGCATATGTGAACTTGAATAAGAAAATAAAATAAAGTATTGTAATGGTTGATTTCTTAAGCATGAAACATGGTTGATAACCTCTTTTTGAAATAAAAGAGTTGTTAGTTGTTGGGCTTTATTTTGAAGAAATCTTATCTTTAGTTTCTCTTACTATAGCTTCTTGGAAATAATAATATATAGAGAAGTTTTAATGTTGTGTTCTTAGGAAGCAACCTCATTTGGTTTGTTAAAATTCCCTTTGAAGGATTTTCCTTTAGAAACAAGTCTCATTTATATTAGGTAATACTTGCTTACCTTCCTTTTCACACTAAATGCAAAGAAACACTTATTAATCAATGTATTTTAGTAAATAAATGAAAATAGGTTTGCTACAATCATATGCTCTTGTCAAAAAAAGGATTATATACATATATATATATATATATATATATATATATATATATATATATATATATATATATATATATATATACACATACAGCTGTTACCAAGTAATTTTTATAATTTTATTTTATATTGTATATGCTGTTTGGGTTTGCACCTTTTCTGTTCAAAGAAGACACAACAGAATATATATATATATATATATATATATATATATATATATATATATAATACATTGTATATATATAATACATTGAATAATAATAAAACGGATTTTATTTTATTTTAAATAATAATAAAAAAAAATTAAATTATAATTGTGGGGGTTCGGCCCCCCTGCGCAGCCTGCAACTTAGGCTTGAACACAAAATGGGGGTGGGGGCGCTGCCCCACCGACCCCCCCCCAAAACACCAGCCGCCGCTGCCCCACGGCCACCACCCCCCACCTGTCCCGGCCGCACCAGCCACCCGTCCCGGCCACCCCTGCCCCGATCTGCGCCCTGCCGCACCCAAACCCCGATCCCCGCCGCATGCGGACTGTCCCCATCGCCAGCACAGCAGTCGCGCTGCCCCCTCACGCCTCCTCCGAGCTGTCCCAGCCCCCTCCTGTCCTCCCGCAACGCCTCTGCCCTGTTCCGTGGCCTGTAACCCCCCCTCCGCCTTCCCACAACCCGCACCTGTCCCTCCCTTCGGCCATCGGTCCCTTATGCGCGGCCAGCACCACACAGCAGCCGCCTCCATTGTGTTTGCAAAGCAAAAATAAAATAAAACTGTTGATAGTAAACAAAAAAATAAATGAATAGGTTAAGAAAATGAGTCCACCACATTTCAATTCAACCTCCAATCAACCCTATTCCACTTGGAGAAGATTAAACAAGGTAATAAGAAGGGAAAAAGAAGGAAAATAAAAAGGAAGACTCCAAATGTTGAGAAAGGAAGAAGTAAGGAAGTTAGGGCAAACTATAGGGCAAATTTGAAATCAAGGGTTTAGATGTGTTTGATCTTAGGGTGCTCTCTTATTCCTTCACACTTTAAGTCATTAAGAATTTGATGGGAATAGGGATAAATTAAATAAATTGAGGGGATGCGGGTAAACATATTAAAAGGAATTAAACCTAGTTAATAACAAGTAGTTGTAATCATGTGGCAAATTCTATTCTAATAGGAAATTTTTTTAAAAGGTAAGTAAATAATTTAAAATCAGGTTTAGGCTAATATTTCTCTTAATCGGTAAATTAAAAAGAATACAAAATTAGTAGTTACCAAGATGAGCTACAAAAGATGTAATTAGTATTTAACTAAGCACTTCAAAAAAAAAAAATTTACCTGGAAATTTACCCTGTTTGGTGCGTTTTTTTTGGTGTCCCAGATGGGGCATTACACTTTTCTATTGTTTTCAACTTCATGTTGGAATTCTTTCACTATTATCATGCATAAATTGTTGGATTTCTTCCCTATCATATCCAACCATTTTGAGTGTGTTCTCCATTTTTGTTTCCTCCTTTATCTTCTCAACATTGAAAGCATCGCTTAAGTGCATGTCATCGACAAGTGCATCATAGTTAAGGGGACATATTTTAGTTATTTGCGTTAATATTTGATGGAGTAAAAGCCTTCTTGAAAGTCTTGTTGCCAAGTGACGTTTATTCTAATCTCTTATTATCTACTTTGTAAAGCTTGGTCATTCATTTCGATATCTCATATTCGAAGTATGTCTTAAAGGGTGAAACTACAATAACATCTAATGGTTGCACTCTGTGGTTGGTGTGCGCGGGTAAAATGATAAGATTTGTGCCCCAATGCTTTTGCCTCCTAGATTGTGCCATAAGCCACATTGATGTCAGGACCATCAAATATGAGGAGATGCCCATTTAATGGTAAAACACCACCTGAAATTGATCTCGTAAAGTGGTGGAGCTAATTTAGAAATGATTCCTTAGTCATCCATGCATGTGGTTTGGTTGCCATACATATACAAGGATCACAATTTGAAATATAATTTACTAATTGTCTTTATACTTCAAAAGGATACAAGCATGGTATACTCTGCCTTGCTACATTAACACATCAAAGGATTTTGACCCACACTGTACTCTTTAGGAGTATGTGGGGTACACTCCTACCACTTGTCTTTACAATGACCTTTATCCTACAATTCCTACCAACTTGCACAATAGTTTCATAGCAGTTTCATATTCTATGAGGTTTATATTGCTTTGCTTTATACATTATGTCTACGATTTCATAAAATGTTGAAACTATATTTGGCCTAAGCATGTCATTTTTGTCCCAAACTATGCCTTTTGTAGTCCTTAAAGATGCATCTTAATGTCTCTTTCTAAACCCTACCCATCAAGATCTACCAGGAAAACCATCCGTGGAGTAGACCTATTTTCGCATATGTATGTCACGTGAGCCTTTAATGCATTGATTTGTTGTCCATGACCCATATCCGCCATATCTTTACGATATTGCATGATTTATGACTCTTCTTTATCTATTAATATGGTTCGTGGTCCTTTGCGTTTGGTGTTTATGATACCATTCAACCATTTTGACAATGAACTTGCTGAGACCCCCCACTTTTCTATAACCGCCCTACTGGGGAATCCATTATCATTAACATCTCTTGTTGTTCCTGTGATGACTTCATTCGTCCAATCTTTTCTAAAGAAAAATTTCTTTGATGCAACTTTACACTTTCCATTAACATTAACATTTGCCTCAATTTCTTGTGATGGATTTGGTTTAGGCTCTTGAGGTAGATTGGTCTCAATTTGTTCTATTTGATTGCCCTCGGCAATGTCTTCCTCAGAGTTAGGTATATAATCAAGTTTGACACCCTTTTTTAGGGCCCATTCATGATTTACACAATGGCCTCCTCCCTTTCTTCTTCGTACTATGATGACCAACAATTTGTTGTCAAATTAACATGATTGAAGTTCACATGTGATATAGATATGAATGAAATGTCATCTAAACAATGCTTTTAGGAACATTTAATCCCACATATCACCCATTTCTCGGGCTTACTAATCAAGTGGGCATATATAACTATGGGTTAGTCCTTTCAATTAGTAATTTTCTAGGTTCTTTGATTGTTTCACCATTCATGTGGCCAATGACATGACTTTAAAATGCGAAAATGGATGCATGTGTTTGTCCATTTCAATAAGGATTGGCATTAGCAGCAGTGGGTTACTAGCATGTAGCATTGAGTCACTAGCTCCATAGAATGGAGGGTTTAGGACAAACGAGGCCGGTCAATGACAACATTGAATGGAGTAGTAGTGTGCAATTGGCTTTCATAGAGCAAACAAGGGGAGTGATAGGGATGAAATGAATAATGTTTGAATGTGTTTAGTAGTATTTATTGACTATTAATTGTCTATGCACTTGGACGTTGAACCATGCAAATATTAAGGCGGGCACAAGTAATTGTGGGTTATTCTTTCAAAATAACACATTCAATATATTTGAGTTTAGGATATTTAATGTTCAATTTGCCACAAACTTCTAAAATTTGTTGTATAAATTCACCATAAATCTACCATCATAATTTTAAGTTTACCATTGAATATATTGCACTCATGCATTGCATATACAATGAAATGTATTCATATACATTGGATATACAATAGTAATGTTGGCATTCAATACATTGTATCAATTAAGTTTGTGATGAATTGAACATTAAGCATCAATATACAATAAAATTATTGAATATACAGTTGTAATTTTATCATCAAATATATTATATCAATTAAGTTTGTGGCGAATCAAACATTGAAATTACAAATTATACACTAAATGTATAGTTGTATTTTTTGCATTGAATACACCATATCAGTCATTTCATAGTATAGGGAGAGGCACCAGTTGTTAAGCACGTCGTAGTTCCTAAACACTTTTTTATTAGGGTGGCATGTATTCAAAGTTTTAATACTACTATATATTCAATGTATTTAATAATTTCAATCTATATTCAACCAGCTAATATAATATTAACCATGTATATTCAGATATTAACCGTCTAGATATAAACTGAAATTACTAAATATACACTAAAAAATATGGTTGTAATTTTGGGATTGCCTGGAAATGTACACATTGTATGAAAGCAGTAGACAAAAGATCAAAAAGCCACTGAAATCAAAGCTCATTGTTGACCAACTTGCAATTTGAAACAAACAACAATATAGTCACAGTGTATATTCAATGTTTGAATACATAGTAGAAAATGACAAAATTAGAACCGTATATTCAATGTAAATTCAATAATTCCAATGATATTAACCGTGTGTATTCAAACATTTTTCAGTTGTTATGATAACTACTATTCAATTTAAATTTAATAATTTCACTATATATTCGTAAATCAAAGGCCATGCATTTTGTATGCAATAGTTCAACATGAATGCATGAGAAGACCCTATTTTTGACATTGAATACATTGTATTCCATGACAAAATTGCTATTGTATATTCAATGTATATTTAGTCATTTCACATGAGAAACAAAATTGAAACCCCCCATTGCACAATCTCTATGTTGCACAATAGCGGCATTGCAGAAGTGAGTTGTTCCCTCGTGTTCGTCGACAAGGTTGAATACATTCAATAGTATTTTTAGATTATTAATATACACTGAAATTCTCACGCTTGGCTGGCAGGGGTTCGGGGGATGGAAGCCTCGCTTCGCTCAATTGAATATATACTTAGATACTTGTAATTTCACCATTGAATACACCATGCTCCAAGGCAAATTTACAACCATGTATTGAATGTATATTAAATCATTTCAATTTATAGGGTGGAGGCAACACTTACTAAGCACATCGCAGTTGCTAAACATTTTTTTATTATGGTAGTGTGTATTCAATTAACATAATCCATAAATATGTAATAATTTCAATACATATTAAAAGTTTGTGTGCATAGTAGAAAATGACAAAATGACAACTGTATATTCAATGTATGTTCCATAATTCCCATATATATTCAAGTAATTAATATAATATTAACCCTGTATATTCAAATATTAACTACTTAAAAACACGACAGTATGTGTATTGAAATATTATTTAGTTGTGATGTTAATTGATACTCGATGAATATTCAGATATCAATATCTCAGATGGTGATGGTTACCCTCTAATTTTATGGTATGTTGGTCTCTGCCAATTTATGAATAAATTCCCTAGATATCCTTATGCCTCCAATTTATAGTAGTCAATAAAATTCAAATTCAAATTCAAATTTTGGGATTCGAGGTATTATTCACATTTTGGAGGGATTTTTAATTGTGTATTAGTTCAGAACATTGATTCTGCATTTTCCCAAAAGATTGGTGAGCCTCTCATAACATTTTCGCAAGTACTGGCTTTAATTGAGGTGAAGGTTCGAATGGATGTAAATGTATGTACAAAGACTTATACTTTGGGATCAACATCATGTTTATTATACTTGTGGAATTTGAATGTAAGCATGACATCTTCTATAGACATGTGCATGTATGTCCATTAAACTACACTAGTTGACGTTGTTAATGGGTCAGGTGCAACTCTTCCTTGTCAGAATTTATATCAGTAAGCAAACTCAAAATGGATCCCATCCTATCCGGGAATCTTTAAATGTAACATCGACAGAGTCTCGTGTGGCAATCCAGGAATCTCTAGTGCTAGTTGCATTATTAGGGACTGCTCCAACTCCCTCTTTTGTGTTGCCTACTTCAATCTGTTGATTGGGACTAACAATGAAGTTGAAGCCTCGACTTTATTAAAGGGAATAAATCATGAAACATTGAGGAATCATTTAGTCATCGAAGGGGACTCCCAAATCATCATTCAAAGAATGAAGAATAGAAATTCTGAAACCTGGAAGATTGACAATATCTTATGCCCAGCCAGACATCTATGATCCCAATTCGATCATTAGAAAATTTGTCATTGCCAATGCGAGGCGAATAAGGTGGGAGATTACTTGGCAAATGCAAGGAAGACCAAAACATGGACTCTAAAGTGGCCAATGTGGTCAAAGCATTGTCCAATATTGCCACCCTCGTTTCTATTAACACATCGAATGCATAGTCACCCACTTGGCATATAATTATGCATATGATTATAAGCGACGACACTGCCCCCTCTCGTGCGAAGCTCGTAATTATTACTTATCCCTTTATTTTGTGGGAGTGACAGTTAAGTTCGGCCTGCTCATTGATTTTATCAAAGTAGTGCTGGTTTGGGGTCTCCATAATGACAGCCTCTGTTTTGCGATGGGAGGATTTATGCACCCAAGATTTTACTCGCAGAGCCTACATATGGAGATTAGCTTTTGACAGCACCATTTCAGAGACAAGGTTGAAGACTGTTTTCAAGGCCCACTCACCAAAAATCTGGGATGCCATTAACACTATTCTGAGTTCTAATTACCTGGTATTATGCAAACACCCATGGATAAACTCTGAAATTGTCGTTTTTATTGACAATTTGCTAAGGTTAATCCAGACCAGAGAGCTGCCATGGCAATAGGGGTTATCTATGTCAAGTCAAAGCATAGGGTTGAATTGGATATCATACTTTAAGGCTTGGACCTGGTTGGACAGGGCCCTTCTCTCCTTTCCCCATCTAGGGCTCTCTCCCATGGATTCATCATTGTTGCCACCTTCAAGGTGTTGGAGGACCATTTCTTTACACTCCTAAACTTTGTTTGCAAAACTGCTAATCGTTGGACCACTTTCAAGAATGTCATCTTTATGTCGCTGCCCAATCTGGATGCTTTGAAGGCTTCAATATCCCTGGATGGTGATCAGCTCCTCACTCTCCATGTGGATGCAGCCAAGAAGGCATATAAAATTATTCTGAAGCAGGCCGGAGAGGAAGGATTCAATGTTAGTAGGGGTCTTGCAGATTGCAGCAGACCCCACTACCCCTATAGGTCCACAAATGTCCTGGAAATGAACCAGGGTCTTCCAGATTGCAGCAGACCCCAGTACTGCTTACGTACAGGTCAAGCGAAATTTTAACTTGGTTAATCTAACATAATAAGACGTAAAATTACACTCGGGAGATTTATCTCATGCATAGTATACATGTGTAAATCTTTACGTAAGGAATGCTTAGTTTTAAAGACCAGAATAATAGCAATTAATAATGGGCATTTTTTAGTCAAAAACTTTGAACCATAATGGGCATAGTTCCCATGCTTACTCAATATATGTGCATTCTTACCTAGTACATTTAGAAAATAAAAAACAAACGACAGCTTAACATGCAGGCTAAGAGATTTGATTAGTGCCAATTATTCCAACATCCGATTGAAGACAGGACGGCCCTCAGTTTTCTTTTTTTAAACCTCCCAAATGCTCTTTTCTTTTCAAGATGAACTAAATCTGTTTTATAAGTGCTTCCTTAAAACTCATACAAAGAAATGTGAAAACAGAGGAAGTAAAATTGAAACGGAATGTGATCAAGGTTAATTCCACCTGAGGGAAGGGTAAGTGTGGTGCACAAAGGCACTCTGAATAAATGCTTTTGGACGTTCGCATGTGAAAAGATCTATAGCCAAATTGAATACTGCAGCTGATTAACACTGACACGGTGGCATCATCCACACATCAGGTACAAGGAGAAGATGGTCCTGCATGCATTAAATAGTGCATGCTAGATCTTAGCCAACAGGTGTAACCTCTTTCAAAACTGTTTTCAAATCTTCTTGATCTGAAGAATGACAGAAGGTTGTAATTTACAAGGGCGTGAAACACATTTTATCCACTGCCTATATTGTATGAACTGGCAATGAACATGTGCAACATACAAGGTTTTTGAAGCTCCTCTACCATGACAAGATTTGTCACTCCGGCAGGTAAGAATGATCAACCAGCATCTTGGACCTATTCTGTACAGCTCATGTTGCAGTCCAGGCATAGTGTACAACTGAATGTGGGTCTGAGGGGGTTATCAATAATAAAAAGTATTATTAAAGCTTAACCTGCTACGTTCCATCTGATTTCTTTCCTTGACTTCCTGAAAGTCTCAATCCAATGGTCTGTCGAAGGAAACGTAATCGATCAGCAAATAGATGATCATTTATTTGTTCCACTTGTGAATGGTCTTTCTCCATGATAATCTCCAATTCATCAAAATGCTGAATTTTTTCTTGTAGCTGCTTCATCTGTAAAGGGAACAAACAATTTTCTGAGTTTATTGTGAAGTGTTACACTAAATGTGTAACAGGCAAATTCTGAACAGTAAAATACCTCGGTATCAATAATAGAGGAGAATAAATGTTCAGTATCTTGTTCTTCTTGATCTAGTAAAATCTTTGCTCGCACAGCTGCTGACTCCAATGATATTGCTGCCACAGCTTTCCCTTCCATTTGTGGAGATAATTCTTTGCCAAAAGATTGAGGTTCACCATCTTTTGTAATTTCATTGGTACCTGCAATGGAAGTATCAAGACTTCTCAAAAAAATTATAATGAATTCATGCAGGACAGTACGCTTCAATATTGCCACTTGTAATGCAATACTGGGTCACCTTGCCAAACAATCAAAATCTATAAAACATTTGCAAATGAATGTTCAAAGTTCTAAAATATGACATTTTATCGCAAACCCAACTTATTAAGCTCACTCCGCCAATAGAAAGCAATAATTACTATTAATAGAGTATGAGCCATTCCTAAAATTCTGTGATTGTGCAAACTATTTATTACATAACATCTTGGGCCCAAGCACTCATGTTATAATAATTCGTTTGTGCATAAATAATTCAGTTAGTCACATTATTGGTATCACAGCTTCTTGTGATACCAGCGATAAGTTTTTAGCACCTTGTTAGACCAAAGAAAAGCTGCTTTTAAGGCAACATTTGAAAAGAAAAAAATGTGAATACTAATCAATAAATTTACAGGCTTGAATGATAGTTTCTTGGAGGTGGTAATTTTGTAAACAGAGAAGTTATCTTCATAATTTGTTACAAAGAAGAGAAACCCGCATTGAAAATACAGCATAACAATAGGGAGAGACACAGTGCAGAAGAGACTGAATCATTCAACCACTTAGATGAAGTGAGACTTTTCCATTCTGACAACAGTTCACAAACATACAAATATGTTTGTAATACATATTGCAGCCGTGAGGTGAAGATATGTCTGATTAATTTGATGCTACACGAGTTTGCAATAATCATTAGCAATCAGACTAATAAAATTCCATTTCATTCTATTGGATAACAACACAAGTGAGATCTGTGTATCTGAACGATATTTTTAAGTTATTGAAAGCGACTGTGACAAGATTTTCAAAAGAAAATCATTGGATACACAAACAACAAAAATAAATGATAAGGAAGTCTTGTATAGAAAGAACTACATTACAGAAAACTGGAGTGTCAGTAATGAATATATGTATTATCTAATTAACCATCCTAGTTAATACGAAAAGGGTGTGACCCATCACTCTTACACTGAAAGGATGCCCTTTGTATTGCTATAACATCACCCTCTACATACCTAATTATTTAATATAATATATTTATTATTTTCCTATACAACTCTTCCTTACTCTGTACTAAGTGGTATTGGCAGATTTTTCCAGCCATTTTTCCACTGCAATCCAGAAAACTTTAAAACCCTCCTTCAGCATTTGATATGGACAAAATGCCAGAAAATCAGAATTGCAACTAGGGTTTTCTCAATTCAGGACCTGCATAAAGGAAAACTACTTTTCAAAAAACTGGGAACAGTACCATGAAGGCTTAAAAGGTTGCATCTGTGGTGGCTGAACAAAGGTGATAAGCGCCTAGTGCTGCATTCTTCTCCCGTGGCTTGCGGCTGTGGAAAAAATCACTGTGCATTGACCCTCTTATGGAAAGGCTACAGACTTTTGGCATAAGCTTTGAAAGGGTTGAGGTTTCAGAAATTTATAAAAAATTCTACGATTTTTTTTGTAAACTTGAACATAAAGCTTTGGTAACCACCTTTTAAAAATATATATATTATAACAAAAGATATCACAAGAAAAAAAAGTTGGAAAAAAACTGACAGTAGATTTATGTGGAGGCTATTAAACATAATTAAAACAAAAATTACTATTTAAAAAAGTGATAGAACATATGAAAAGAGGAGATTAATTATGAAAACAAAAGTTTTTTTTTTTTTAAAAAGACAGAAAAGGGAACCAGACAAGTAAATGACCAGTGCCTGGCTAGAAACAACACCTTAATAGATTTTACAACGAATATATTTTATATGAAGATCATGTGGCCCGTGGGATTGCCCACATCAAGGAGTCCTGCACTAACTTGGAGGCCCTGCTCAACAATCAAATTAACAACATAATGAATACAACACAAAGAAGACAGAATAATATTAATAACAAGTTGAATGAAGTTCTTTCAAGCTTTAGAACCAGCCATACCCACAACGAACTCTCTTTTTCAATGGCTAAAGTCATAATTTAAACGCAAATAATGTCTGTGAAGTATAACATGTACAAATTTAGGTCAGCCAAGAAGTTCAAAACTTTGCTTAGCGAATTCAAAAAATCAACGAGCAAAATGTGTGAATCCCAAACATCAGCAAGCAAGATATTCAAAACATGATTGGGTCAAACTGATACAGGATTAATCCTGTAGTGCTTCTGAAGGCAAATATTTAAGATCAAATATTCCTAAATACAATTGGTGAAAATGCATACAAGGGTATCTGATTGCGCAAAATAAGATGCAATGCCATTTCTTTTTTAATCCTGCATGATCTGATGGAAAGAAAAAATTATCAATTGCAGAATTAAACCTTCAAGAGTATTGTATGTAAAGTGGTACAAATGGTGGCAGCACAAAGAAATGGAAGGATGCGGTATTAATTTGGGGGGGGCCGGGGTGGGGGGGGGGGGGGGTGGTGTTGATTGAGAGTTTGTTACAACATATTTGAACCTCCAAATACTAATCACTTCAATCTGATTGGTACAAATCTTCCAGTACCAGGCCAGTCAATGACTATTCCTCAAACTGGGAGACCTTATCAACTTTTGTTTAAGAAGTGTCCCCAAGCATTTCGTATGATTGGAAGACCGTATACTAAAGGTCTTCAATTTGATGCCTAGAAAGCCAGGAAAAAAACTAGGTATGCATGAGATAAAAATAATCCAAGATGCAATGCACAAGGCTTGTACTAGCTTAAGCAGAAAAGTGCATGTACCAACACACACAGAACTGTATATCTCATTTTTTCCAGTGGAGAGTAAATACAGAAATGATTATCAACAATTTATGTTCATCCCCAGCCTCACGAAACTAGTTTTGGCAGGGATGACTGCAGGAGTGATAATAGGAACAACTTATAGAATAACAACTGGAATGAGTACAAAAACAGAATAATAGGAATCACAATAGGAAACGTAAAAAATAACTTCACATCCTACAGAGAATTGTAGAATTATAAGTTCTGTTTTTGTTGAGGAGAGTACCAAGAATGAAAGTGAGAATGACTGCAGGAAACGATGATATTAGGAGTTCCAACGATGCTCTGAATCCAGATAGCGAGCAAACAACTTAAGGTGAAGCCCAACCAATAATATCAACAGAGGCAGTAATGGGGATCATGGACCCTCAAACTTCGTAAAAAAAAATCCAAGGGTACATAAAGAAGTAAAAAGTGATGGTCCTTATTGATCCTGGAAGTATGCATAACATTATTGTTTATGGAGAGCCAAATAAAATTGGGATTCTTTATCTACCCTGCAAAAGACTTCGATGTCATGGCAGTTGAAAGTGCTACTAGAACCTGACGAGGAAAATGTTACAAAACCAATTAACCATGCAAGATTTGCAACTTTAAAGGACGTTTTATGCCTAGACTCTAGGAGGCGTTGATATAGTATTTGTTAAAATATAGCACATTATATAGCATGTAAAACAGTTATGTCGTTGCTCGGTCAGTAACTGTATAACCACCTCTCTCTTCAATAAATACACTCTGCCTATTCGTCATTTAGACAGTGCAGTTTGCCTTCTGTCTTCTTTCTTCTCTTTGCATATTCTAACATTGGTATCAGAGCGTTTTTTCCTGAGGAAGCCCTTGAAGGGTACGGGAAATCAACACAGTGTTTGAGGAAGCCCTACTAGGGCACAAACTGAAGGAGTTAGTTCGTTGCTTATTGAAGAAGGCTCACGAGAAAGGAAACGTGGTCGCAGCGCGGGCAGGAGGGCAGCGGGTTGAAGCCTGAAATGTGAAAGAAGGGCAAGATCGCGACGCGGGACAGACGCGGAGACGCGGGGGACAGACGCGGGACAGCGCGGGCAGCGCGGGAATCGTGGAAATCGTGAGCAACAAAACCAGCAAAAACGCGGTTTGCAGAAGCAAAATCGACGCGGGCAGGAGGCGCTGGTAAAAGGCAGAATTCATAAAATCGTGAGGGCAAACTTGTGTAAAGTTTGCAATCGTGGGGGCAGAGTGCACAGAAGTGCGGGAAGGAGAAGACGCGAGAGAAGAGTCGGCTGTCGTGGCCAGAACTAACAAACAAGCAAAAATCAGAGGTACCTGCAAAAATCACTTTAAGGCAGAGTCATTTGACAGAAGGTCGGTGAAATAATATTTTTTTCAACAAAGCTATTCATTCACCTTTGCGTAATTACTTTTAATACTTTTAATATTACTTATTCAAATAAGTAATTCTTTTGGTGAAATAAGTATTATTTTATTAAGTGTGGGGCGAAATTATTATTTTATTATTCTCCGTTACTTTGGA
Source organism: Taxus chinensis (assembly GCA_019776745.2). Lineage (NCBI taxonomy): Eukaryota > Viridiplantae > Streptophyta > Pinopsida > Cupressales > Taxaceae > Taxus > Taxus chinensis. The sequence continues at coordinate 723,509,564 of CM034149.1, read as the reverse complement.
ATAATAAAATGGCAAATATATCACACTTGACTTTGCCGGAGACACAAAAATTAACAGGCACGAATTTCAATGTTTGGAGTCATAAAATTTTAACGGTTGCGGAGTTTCGTGATTGTGATAAAATAATCAAGGGTGATGAAAGTCGACCAGCGACGAACTTCGAGGATTATGACAAACGTCATAAGGAAGCGTTATTGCTTCTCAAGTTATCAGTGTCGGATGATTTGATACCGGAAGTGCGGAATGCCACTGTGGCAAGCACGTTGTGAACCAGTCTGAGCGATAAATATCAGACGTCAGAGAAGAGTCGGGTTTTATACCTGAAAAATATGCTCTTTTCAGCAAAGTTACAAGAAGGTGGATCGCTGTCTGAGCACCTACTTCGGATGAAAGATCTCCGAGACCAGTTATCTTCCATCAACAAGAAGGTGGACGACGATGATATGGTGGCTCTGGTTTTGAACAGCTTACCTTCTTCGTATGAGTCATTTGTGGAGGCACTCCATTTAATGGATGAAAGTCAAACACTCATGTTTGACAAGGTGAGTTCCTACCTGTTGCAAAAGGAACGGAGACAACTTCAGGCAGAATCTTATTGTGACCATGCAGAGAGTGCTCTTGTCACTCAGTCAAAGGTAAAGTGGAAACGTCACTCTGGTGAATCTTCCACTCGGTATCAGGTCACATGTTATTACTGTCACAAGGTTCGGCACCTCAAGAGGGATTGTCAAAAGCGGATGTATGATCTTTCGAAGCAGAACAAAAAGCCATGTAAAGAGGAACATGTGGCAGCAGTTGCAGAAGAATGGGATTCGGATGACGAGTATGCTCTTTACTGTCTTACGACATCATGCTCAAATGATAGTGGTACCAATTGCTGGATTATTGACTCTGGTGCGTCTGCACACTTTTCATGTCGTAGGGACTGGTATGTTTCATTTACTGCAAATATTTGTTTTGAATCAGTAGTACTAGCTGATGGAGAATCGCTTGCAGTAGAAGGGATAGGAGATTTATGCATTGTATTGAATAATGCTCATAAATTGTTGGTAAGGAATGTTAGATATGTACCTTCTTTACAAAAGAATCTTCTATCTATTCGTCAATTGACTGAAAATCCCAATATTTCTGTGGATTTCTGTGGAAAGAAGTGTGTTGTCTCTGATGTGAAACAGAGACGGATAATTGCCCTTGGTATTGGGGTGGGTGGTCAGTATCAACTTGTTGATCCGGCTGCGATCAACATGAATGCACGTGTGGAGGACAGCTCCACCATTCAGGATGTGCGGGAGGCGGACATGCCTTGGGAGGATGGATTTCCTCATTCAGAAAAAACAATTTGTTGTGGACGGTGACTCCACTATTCCAGATGCATTGACGGTGCATGGTGAGATGGCATGCCCAGCCATTCACTCAGAGGTTCTTGCTCGAAGGATAGTAGAGCATGAACAGTTTGCTCATTGTGTTGTGAAGGATCTTTCCCAACAGAGGGGGATAGATGAGCAAATAGATAAGACGGAGATGGTTATTTCTCCTGTTGAGACGGAGACCACTGCTGAGACGGAGATGGTTATTTCTCCTACTATTGAGGAGTTGGTTCTAACTCCTGCACAGATGGTCACATTCCTCTTCTTGAAAAAATCGGATGAGCACTACATGGTGGTGCAAGGACGTGATCGAGGTGACTTCGATTACAGGATAATTGAGTCTTTGTACAGACTCCTACAGGCTACACAAGCCTGGAATAGATTTTCTAATCCACATCTTCGAGGTTCTGATTTCAGCACTCTGGAGATGGGGCTGACACTCTCAGCCATTGGTGATTCATCACTGGTCAATGAATCACGAAACAGAGAACCAGTGGACCACTTGCCATATCTTTTGTTCATGGGACCAGATTTTCGTGTTGTGGTTCGTCTTCATTCGACAACTGCATCACAGTTAAGGACTGCTGATTTTAAAGTACAACTTATGGCACAGTTTGTAGATGTAATGACTAAACATATGGGCTTTAGGATATTTGTAAAATTTCGGGACAAACTTTGTCTTGTTTCCGGTTTAGTCATTAAGAGGGGGTGTTAAAATATAGCACATTATATAGCATGTAAAACAGTTATGTAGTTGCTCGGTCGGTAACTGTATAACCACCTCTCTCTTCAATAAATACACTCTGCCTGTTCATCATTTAGACAGTGCAGTTTGCCTTCTGTCTTCTTTCTTCTCTTTGCATATTCTAACAGTATTGGATGTTGAATGGTTTCAAGAGCTTAACAAATTTTCAAAGAATCTTTAAAGTCATTTCCTTAAATTTAATTGGGAAGGATGATGATATATGCTGAAAGGATTCAGATCCCCTTTGACAAGACTAGTATAATCTCATAGAATAGAGAAGACAATTTATAGAAAAGCTTCAACTTTCATAGCTAGATGTTATGCTATTGAAGTGGTTATAAAGAGAGAAAAGGGGAAATAAGGAAGCAATGAATGAAATAATTGACAACTGCAAAGTTGTTTTTAAAGAACTTCAATGGGAGATACCTCAAAAACAAGAAATCGAGCATGTAGTTGAAATTCAACCAGGGTCTTCTCCGGCCACTATCAAGCCTTATAGATATCTTAATCATCACAAACCAGAAATTGACTGATTTGTACATAAATTGTTGGAACTAGGTGTTATAGCCCCAAGCAAGAGCCCACATTTTGTGTCAATGATATTGGTGAGAAATAATGATGGATCTTAGTCTCTGTACTGATTTTAGAGGATTGAATAAGATGATGTTGGACAAATTATGCAGTACAAAGTATTTTACCAGGTTGGATCGTAGATCTAGTAACTCTAATATTCGTATATGACCACAAGATGTTCCTGAAACAGCAATCTGCACATATGAAAGTCACTGAGTTCAAGGTTATGTGCCCTTTGTACTTACTATTGCACCAGCAACATTTCAATCCGCAATGAATAATATTTTTTGGGCCATTTTTCAAGAAATTTGGCCTTGATTTTTTTGACAATATCTGATTCATGGCAAGGCCTGAAGTGACCATCTTCATCATTGGAAGAAAACAAGTATTGTGAAGAAGTCAAAATATAGTAGTGGCAAGAAAGAAGTCACATTTTTGGGCCACAATATTTCTGCAAAAGGTGTTAAAGTTGATCCTATGAGGATTAAAAAAATAGTGGAATGGCTAGTACTGAGGAAAGTTCCCAAGTTTAGGGGTTTCTTTGGTTCGGCTGCTTATTATCAACACTTCATCAAGAATGGTGCCCTTGACAGATCAATTGAAGAAAGAATCATATATGTGGACAAAGGAAGTGGAGCAAAGTTTTGAAAAACTAGAGAAAGCATGATCATCGACTCCAGTGATGATCACGCCAGATTTTTCCAAGCCATAAACCATTGAATGTGATGCTTAAGGATCAGGGATTGGACCAATAATTATGCAAGACAGTCGTCCTATAGCTTTTGAGAGTCACAAACTCAAGCTTGAAGAGATACTGCAATTCACATATGGCTGTTTTCCATTATAAATGCTTTGGCTAAGTGGAGCCAATACTTAATGGGTAGTAAGTTTCTTGTAAAGACTAACAATGATAGTCTTAAATATCTGCTCCAACAGAAAACCTTGTACACTGAACAACGAAAGTGGATCAAAAAGATTCAAGCTTTTGACGTCAAAATTTTGCATAGAAAGATAAAAGATAATGCTTCTGCAAATGCATTATCTCACAGAGAAGAATAAAACAGAGTGTGCTCGATCTCAATTGTGGTCCCAGAATGGATTATGGCCATACAAGCACAATCAGTCAAAGACAAAATTTGTTTAAGGACCATTGATGAAACAAATAAGTATCCCGAGTTTTCTTAGAAAATTGATATATTGACATATTGGTTGCTGCGAACTTCAAATTTCAAGATGTGTTGCTGAAGAACTGTGACTCAATAACTCCTGGGCATGTTGGTTTCTTTGAAACCTATTACAATGTTTGGCAGTCCTATTGGGAGGGAATAAGGATTGATATAAAGAAGTGCATGATAGAATCTGACGCTTGTATAAAAAAACTGAAGCTAAATATTTAGGAGAAATCATACCCCCAGAATGCATCAATTTGAGCTCAAAAAAGTTCAAACTGTTCTGGAATAGGCATCTCCTAAATTTTTGAAAATAGTACGAGTATTTTTTGAAATAATAGGCTACTACAGGAAATTTGTCAAAGGATATACAAATATTGCATTTCCCTTTGCCATAACAAGCACAATAGTTTTGGCCACCCAAACTTTAAAAAACTGTCACAGTTGAATAACTCATATAGACAAGGACTTGGCCGTGTTAAATCAAGAAGGCAGACCTGTGATATTTGAAAGCTGAAAACTGGTTATTAAGGAGCAAACCATCTTCATATATGATAAGGAAATGCTCCATTTTACATGCGCTACATAAGAGGTGATACCGTCAGCTTTGAACTCATCTTAAATTCCTGACCGCATAAGAGATATTAGATCATAGAGCCCTGTCTAAAGGACACCCAAAGTGGGGTCTCAAAAACCAAGGATTTGAATTTGATCAGGTTACAATAAGGGAAAAGAAAATGTTTTAGTAGACACCATCGCTCAGAGAGACGGAGATGTATCTCTCTGCTCGTTATCTGAAGTAGTTCCTACATGGACGAGCAGTGGCAAAAGACCCTAAAACAGTTGATACAAATATTGCACCCCCATGCGAGACACCAAGTTGGTGTATGAGACCCCCTTTGTTGAACCCAACAATGGAGGTTATTTTTCCATTTACCATATATATTGTTCAACAAGACGCACGTACTCTATCCCTCACCGGATTCAAACCTACACCTCTGCAAGCATGCCTTCACCATCAAGATCACTCAAGTAGTACTAGAAGAGAAACACATTGTTCTCACCTCCAATCATCTAAGAGTAATGATTTCTCTATATATACTTAAAGCAAGCAAAATAATAAAGCTCCAAGTAGTGATGTACACAATAATAACAAAATAGAACAGAGCAAAACAGATCTGAAATGATAGATGATGGCGGGAGGACAAAACACTGAAATAGGAAAACGTAGCCATTTTGAGAGGGCGATCTCTAGATTTAATGAACCGATGAGAAAATTGTCCTCAAAAAATGATTTCCAAATGAAGACCTGGCCCTTGCTTATAGGCATTACTAGGTTAGGGAAACCCTTAAGCCACTAATATAACTGACTAACAGAATGAAAAAAACTAACTGGTAGAACACCCAAGGGTCATGTCTGCCAAATTTCAGCCACTCCAAAGCTCGAGCATACCTAACGCTACATGGAGGATTAGAGGCATAACATGCCCCATCCTCCTCCAGAAGAGCTGCCCTCAATGCCTATTAGTGGCAAATGCTTCGAAGCAAAGTGCTTATCCTCCCAAGTAGCACATTCATTGTTATATTTGATTTAAGTATCCAATGATTGCCCTATTACATCACTACTTAATCTATCGATCTATCACTAATTGAGGTTCAAGAAGAATTGGCCTTCCTTGTTCAATCCAGAAGCTCTGTTTGTAGTGCAACCTAATTGCCAATAACCTTCTTCATTTATGATACATGTAAGACTGGATGGACCCAAAAGGACTGTGTTACGCCTAACTTGTAAGCCACGCTATGGAGTATCTTGTAGGGACTACGTCTAACTTGTAAGCCACACTATGGAGTATCTTGTAGGGACATTAGAATTCAGGAGCAAGCTTGTTTACTTCATGTTATTTGAGAGACATCTCTTTGTATTGCCAGTGTGTGAGAAAGACCCAATCACCAACCTCAAATTTTTTATCAATTTTATATTGATCTGCCTCCTAGTTCATCCTATTTCAGACATGGCCAAATTCTCCTCGAGGATTTTGAGGACCTTCTACTAGTGCTGCACATGGTCCTCTACTGCCTAAACCTTTGAATAACCCCAATGATGGAAAAGCATGGATGGTGGTGGTGCCCCTAGAGAGCTTCAAATGGTGTCAATTTAGGTGGCATGTGAATAGTAGTGTAATAGCCTCAGGCACACCAGTTACAATTTTGACCTGTAATGAATAGTTCAAAATTATTCGATTGTCCATGACCCTAGAATGGGCTCAACTATTTGGAGAGTCAGCCCAAAGATAATCCAATCCTGATTTTATCATTTAGTAAAAGGGATCTTTTCTATTTCAACACCATTCCCCCAAGGGAATCCTTTGAACCATTGAGACTGTTTATCGGAAGCAAAACAATGGACATAACCCTTCAATCATTTGTTCACAATCCAGTTTGACCATTATATTGGGGACAATATGAAGAGTTGTGAACCACTCTAGTGCTAAGAATTGCAAACAGGTTCATCTTAAAATTTACACTGACAATGATTTCTGGATACCCATAATGCTTCAGTACATTCTCCATAAAAAAATTCCCGAATGCTTGCCACGTTGTCCTTGATGTTTGTTACATGATTGTGAGGCTGTTGTCCAAGGGTTCTGTGCAAGTTTATCATATTTGTGCAATAACTATTTTGCTTTCTTCCAACAGCTCTATCCCTGGATTTGACTTGATTCTCCAAATCTTGCTGCTCTATTTTTCTTTGTTTGGTTTGATTATCCCAAATGTTGTTTGATCCTATCACCGGCCCTCCCCTTTGTCTATTCCTTTGCTTGTGTTGGTTTATTTTTCTTATTCCAGATGCAATGGAGGTCTTGACACTCCCTCTGTTGTTATTTGATTTTCTTGAGACCTTTATTTTATTTGCTTGAGATCTAACCGGAGTCCCTTTTGTTGGAATATTGAATCTCGTCCTGTGAGTACAGAATCCAGATACAGTCTTTAGGGTTTCGGAGTCATCCGGAGAGTTTATCATAGAGATGGGAAATTGCAATCAAAATGATAAGACACTTCTAATGAGATAAGAGTGAACACAAGTCTGTATCAAGAGTGGGCATATTTGCAATTGTACTACCAACATCTCAAGATAAAAGCTTCCAAGAAGCTAACAATAAACTTTTATGGATACTTTAATATCTCGTGAAGTTAAAAAAATGCAAGCACAACCTTCATGAAGTTCCTTTCTGACATCCTCCAATTGAAAATCTTTCTCCAACCTGGAATACAAAGTACAGTTTTCAGTGCCAAGCAAGAAACCCATCTAATTTTTTATAACCTGCAATACTATCAAGGATGTAAATAAAATATTTACCCTCCTAGCATACTTGCTGCAATGCTATTTTTCCGATTTGAAATTTTTGACGGTTGGGTGCTTGTTATCTGGCTCACAGAAAAGTCATCTTCACATAAAGCTGCAACTGCTGCATTTGCTGCAGCTTCAGCAACATGGGAACCGGCCATCGTAGACAGGAAGGCAACCTAGTAGATTTGGAAACATACCCAATTCAATGTGAGTCACACACAATTGCACTGATGAATTTCACTAATCAAGTGCGCTAACCTGGTAAATTATAAAGTTAAATTGAATGTCTGCCTAACCTGAGCCATTATGGGATTGCTGGCATCAGCAAATGGAGTAAGGTGCCGGCGTTTAAGAGGGGGCCCTAATATATCATCATCTGCAGAATCCTTGTCCTCGTCATTAGCATAATCCTTGTGTTCTCGCATGCTACTGTCTTTAGGACTGAAAAGATGTTTACTAGCTGTACTTTCAACATTGACATTACTTGGTCTTCTGTCACTGTATTCCTTGTCATCATTGCCCATATACTGTTCTCCAAAAGGAAGTTGTATGAATCTAGTGACACAATCAGCCTCATTTTTTGTACCAACATGTTGCGCAACATGCTTCCAGTCATCATTATAAAGCATTATTGCTTCTAGAAGAAGCAATGTCTCTTGATCTGTCCATTCAACACCTCTGTATTGATTAGCTTCTTCTTTTACCTCAACTCGTTTGAAATCATCAGAAGACAACCCAGGTCCATAGTTTCCATTTGTATAACATTTTGGGCAAAGCACAAAATCTGCCTGCCACAGAAGCATTAAGTCAGTATAAAAATAGCATAATCAATACTATCAACTTCAAGTAACAGGCTACAAGTAGAATATTCTTTTAAATGGGACATGTCAGAAAATTCAAAACTGTCACCTGTCATTTTTATTGTCATTTCACACGTAACCCTGAATTTTGTGTCATATGAAAAGTACACACACGTGTAATAATGCATGTGCTCAAGCACACAAAGAGCAGAGACTATTGTTCTGTGAACCATGTAAAGGAAGAGATTGAATCTAAAAGAACTAGTCCAACTGAATTAAAACTGAGACTGGCCTTAAAACAAATAGAAAGTACAAATTGGTAAAGTTTAGATGTTATTTTAAACATCCATAACTAAATCCATAATCATTCTATGGAAATGGATGCGGTGACAGATGTGCAAGATCGTCCAAAAATAAAAACATAATGATTGTTAAACAATTTTGAAGCAAACTTCTAATAGAATGAATATAGTGACTTTGCACACATAAATTTAACATTGCATACAATATAAAGACTTCCTGAACTGTATCTGTTCATGTAGAATTGAAGGCAAAAAAGATTTGGATAACAAACCAAACTATTGATCCAAGGCTAATACAAAATTGGCTCATGAACAACATCAAATTCAATTGATTGAGCTAATCAACTGTAGTTCTTAGTTTACAACTCTCAAGAAGGGTTTAAGACATGTTCTAACCTCACAAATGCAGGTTTAATTCAGAGGCAAATGCACATGAGGCAAATAAGCATTAGGGGTAGTATCCAAAGTGGATCTTGATTGGATATTTGTGTTCCTCTCAAAAATGTACACTTTCAAACAATGGCATCTAATTTCAAGTCAGTATGCAAAAGTATGGCCTCTGTAAGTTGTAGGACATTTTGAATAGTTAAATGATGATTGCGCATTTGTAAATGATGGCTACGTAACTGTCAATTTGTGCAGGTGGCAGTTTCATAACTGCCAATTTGTGCAGGTAGCAATTTCGCAATTGCCAGTTTCTAAAATGGTGATTCTGTTATCCCACTTCCTAAAGTGGCCACTAATACCTATTTTAAGTGGTAGTTTTGCACAAATGAAACACACAGGAAGAGTAAATGTCAGGGAGACTGTTTCTCTGTAGATTCTTGACTTTTAAGCTTCTTTTTCGAGCCTAGGACATGTAACCGTATAAATGAACCCTAGGAAAGTCAAGAAGGCCACTTACCTCATCCAATTCATAAAATCAGTGTTAAGTGTGATGTAAGAGAATTGTGAGATAGAACAAGACAGCACAGTTGAGATGGTAAAGGACAGTAATCAAGTTTTTTGAGGAAGTAAGTGATTCACCTGTGATTGTAGAGATCATTTGCTAGTGTTGGAATAGTATACAATGATGTTGGTGTCCTTGAAGGATTCAAGAAGGTAGCAAACTCGTAAAACTGAAAAGAAGATAGAGGAGACGAGGAAGAATGGTCACTCTTCTGTAGTTTTCCCATTTTTGGGTTTCTCCAAGATAATTTCTTGTCATTCATTCCCATGTGTGTTTTATCCATTTGTTATGCACTTCCATTTCATGCAACTGTTTAACTATCTTGAACACCTAAGAAAGCATAAGAAATCAATTACATATATAAGCACATGCCTAGCACTTGCTAGTGTTGGAATACTATACAATGATGTTGGTGTCCTTGAAGGATTCAAGAAGGGAATAAACTTGTAAAACTGAAAAGACGATAGAGGAGACGAGGAAGAATGGTGACTCTTCTATAGTTTTCCCATTTTTGGCTTTCTCCAAGATAATTTCTTGTCGCTCATTCCCATGTGTGTTTTTATCCATTTTTTATGCACTTCCATTTCATGCAACTGTTTAACTATCTTGAACACCTAAGAAAGGATGAGAAATCAATTACATATATAAGCACATGCCTAGCACTTGCTCATTGCAGCAAATAAAAATTTAATTCATTCTCAGATAGAGTTAATGAAAAACAAACCCTGTCCACTATTGTTTTGTGGAATCGCAAGAAGAATCACATGTTTGGCAGTAGCATAGTTGGGGTTTGAAACATATTGTACAATATATGAAGCATGTACTTAGGCATGTGTACAATTTCATAATGAAATGAATAATGTAGATGGAAGCCAGAGAGGTGTAAACATCAACTTTCAGTCTTTTGAGTGTTGTTTCAATAGCATAGAACTTGGGAATAACATACAAAGAAAAGTAAACCCATGTTGGTAAATCATGCAATGGAATTTTCAGGCCAATTACAGATCAAAGACTAATGCTAGTTGTCTAGAATTCTTTGGATGTTTTAAACTGAGGCATAATAAAGAAATGTTGGAACAAACCAACTCGAGGAAAAATCAAGTTTAGCAGCATATGCAAAATAACCATACAATGAACTTATACATTCTTAACATTGGTAGCCATTAGAAAGAAACACCAATTACAATAATTATGCATAGTAATAATATACTTTCAGGAAGCCGACTCTTTCTTGCATTTCCTGAGCACCCTCCATTTGAGAACCCAAAGAGAACTTACACTTTCAAGTAATGCCTATAAGCTGAGTACTGAATTCCCTAGATGTTAGTCTAGTTTCAAAGGATTTGCAATGATTTGCACTAATTATCTAACAACAAATTAAGCCAAAAGCAAGGTTGCATGCTTAGTCAAATCTTATATGTTTACCCTATCTGTATATCTTCTGTTATACCGAGTCTCAAAACACAGAAGGCACAATCTGGCACCTAAAATAGAGTTTTGGTGAAACAGATTGTCATAGGTGGTAATCAAGTATTGCAATCTGAATTTTGTTAAAGAGATGTTTTGTGGTTGGTCATTGCTCTGGTGCTTTTAGGATTTGAATCTTAATTTTATCAAAAAGCAAAGTCTGGCCAGGAAAAAATAGAATTCTGGCAATCCAGTGATCATTTTTTTAAATGTCATGAGGATACAGAGATTTGTTGTTTGTGGTTGGAAACTGCTTAGGCCTTTATGTTAGTGTTTACTTCTTTGTTTCTCCATCGGTCTAGTTTAAGGCCATAGCTAAGTGTGTACTTGAGGTGTCTTCATCATTATTTGATGGCAGCAACAACGATCTTCAAATCTCTTCTTGTATTTCTTAATTATGGCATTAGTTGGCCAGTGTTGTTCTATATGTTATGCCTATTTGCCTACCACACATTTGAGGACAGATTTGTATATTATCAAAATGAGAATTCCTATATAGAACAATCTAGACAAGAATCACGAAACATGACAAACATAAACCTTCGTCGTTGTTTCATGACAGATTCCCCACATTAAAAAATATATATACAATATAACATATTCTATATCCTATGAATCTATCACCAACAGATAGACCCTAGGTTGCCATGTTCAAATTTGTGTTGAAGTTTCAAATTATGTGAAATTCAAAACGACAACTTCCAATGCCCAACATACACATATTTTACTATTATAATATGAAAGAAATATGTGAACCCATGCTTGCTTTCAAAAAGAGTAATATAGATCTAGAATACCAAGCCCATGCAGACAAATACCTAAATTAAAATCTTAAAATCTTTCCCCATTCATGAGGGTCAAACTACCCCTCTCCCTCCCTTATTTTAACATAAAAAATGACTGAAACTTATGATCGATACTGATTCCCCTGAAAACCGATCAAGTCCTGGATGGACTAGAATGCTTTACTCTTGCATGCTGTGAATGTCAACAACCTGGTTTTCTATATGGTTTCCTACCTTCAGAGTCGGAAAAATGATACAAACCAAGACAAAGATTTTCAAACAATGACCATTATAGCCGACTGACAAGTCTGGATGATGCTGGATGAGAGAAGCATAAATAAAAATATCGATTCAGGGACATCGCTGGCTACACAAGTGATAGCCACATTGATATACAGTTGCACTAGTTCTGATGCCCTATTTTCTTCACAGTTAGAATTGAAATTGGAGATGCCAATACGATCTGACTATGTCATGAATATTCATTTTATTACTAGTAAAAAATGAAACAGAAAAGATCATATATCCTTTTGATGTACACAAGACATATGGCATATGGCAATAAATACAAGACAAGAAAGAACGTGTTTTTTGCTTTGTACCAACTCCAGGAACCTAATATTTAGAAACATTATATCAGAGCTCAAGTACCAATGTAACAGATCTTACCAAAATTCACGGAGTTTTTATAAGCAAACTCTACACATCAATTAAGCTCACTGATAAACAAGTGTCATAGCCAGGATGTGGCATGCCTTGACTTGCTCAATGATTACAAGTAAGTTTCTCTGAAATTGATAACTCTGAACTAGAAAATATTACAGGTGTGTTCCACATGCCTTCACAGACTCATGGAAACCAGTAGCATCCATCCATATGATTAAAGTGAAATGCAACACTATTCAAGCAACGGAAGGGAAAAGATAAACAACCAGTCTTTTTAAATGCTCGACGTGTGGGCCAGAGGATGTCCGTAAACAAACCTATTGTAGCAACCATTGAAGGGTGCTAGTCTGGTATTTGTGTTTACTAACTCATAGCTCCGCCATATAGATCCTATTAAAACTATACTTCCACACCCAAAATTGCATTTTCACAACACAAAAATATAAAAGTCAACCCACCAGCTGGTCTCTAGTTGCTTGGTGAACCATAAAGCATGGATCTTAACCCTTTTATCTGGTGAACCATTTAATTATAGGCACAAGTTCCTAGCGAACCATCAAGTTAATCACACATAGCAGGAAGCAGGAAGAAATCACAGTCAATCTAATTTATTCAACTACTCTCAAAAGAATATGGCAAGCTTGGCAACTAGTCTTTAGGTCTGATAACACAATCTCCAGCTAAGTAGCCAGTTTGTCCCACTGCCGCCTCACCTCCCCCGTAGCACCAGTCCAAGACACACACAGTTAGCGTATGGGATCTGTTCACCTCCCTTCCCCACAGGATTTTTGCCTGTTTTTTAATTTATCAATTTTTTTCCACAAATTGTCTTTAACTAATGAAAAAAACCAAAAAGAAACCCTAAAAATTGCTAGAAATTCAAAAAAAATAACAGAAAACAACACTTGCCTCTCATTTTAGTTTTTACCAAAAGCAAAACACTAAATAACACACCTCTCATTGCATATTTATTCTATGCATATATGTGGTTAATTCTTGTTTATTAGGCTACATTCTGCTAGAATATTTTTTTTTAAATTATATGTTTTTTGTATGGCCGTACCCGATCTGTACCCAGGGCAAAAAAGCAATCACCGCTGCAGCCAGCCTGAATTGCCATACCCGAACCCGTATTAAAAAACAACCAACTACTTAATCTCCAGGTATCATAAGACACAAAGGCTCTTTCAAATTATGTGATGTTCTCGGACGAGCAAGCCTATACAAACTAATTGTGTTACAGACTTAGTAACAAATTGGCTGAATTCTTCTCAAAAGGTTGGCTGTATATCACATTAAAAAATAAAATAAAATAAAAGCTGGTTTCTTAAATTTTGCATTTTCTGCTACAAAAACCATTAAGAAATCTGCAAAAGATAAACATACCAAGACAAAAACTGAAGCCACCACCCAGTATTTGTTCAATGATAAAAAAATTTAAAAAAAAAACTTATCCCAAACAAAATGAACCAATATTTTCTGAACAAGCACGTCATGGCAGAAGTACCGAACTGTGGATGTCTGCAACAAGTTAGTCATAAAAAAACCCACAAATTTAAAGAGGTCATAATACCGTATGGAAGTTTTTTAGCCATTTGTCCTCATAAAAACGAGGGAGTTGCATAAGATATTGAACAGTCTTTACGTGTACCGATGAATAATCAATTATTGACATCTACTCAATTAAATATCTCATTGTAGAAAATGAAGAGTTTGTAATGCATAAAAGCTCCCACTTCCAACTTGAAACTCAAGATTTGCTGCGTAATCAAAAATTCTAATCACAAAACCTGACATCAATGTGTATGTTGATATAGTAATAGAATGGTTACCTGCATCATCATATTGCTAAATAGTGTACATGCCAAATAGGATTTGTTGAGTCTAACATCTAAAAGGTGTAATTCTCACAAATCCAAAAAAAATCCCTTGCCAGTCATTCCAGTTAAATATGCCTGTCTATAAGACAGATAGCTGCAACAGAACGTAGGAAAGGTGACTTGTGCCATTGAGTCACTCATAGTAGATTGTGGTGTGGTGATAAAGCAAAGCACCGCTAAAGATCCATATGGAAATGTGTGGCACCAAAAGGTACCAGGGGGAAGGGGTACTGCATTTGCTTATAAGAAAAAGAAAACAAATTGAGGGACCAAACAATTTGTCATAGTTTACAACTTTGACGAATCATTTTTGCATCCAATCGCAACTGGAAATGCTATAATTTCTGGGAACTGCTCATGATTCAGAAGCTATCTTCATGAATGTGAGAACTTTAAGGATGAGATCAACAAATTAGACAACCTCAGCCCGCTGGACTGGGCTGACTGGTTCATACAATGCATCCTCAGGAAAAAGACCCATGTTCGAGTCCCTTATTACTAAGAGCAAAAGCTTGACCCCTTGTACTGAAAAAAAACAAGGTGGACAATCTCCCCATAAGTGGTTCAGAATTGGCAAGCACACTTCTGTCTACCAAAGGAAAAGTCAACCAACTTGAACTGATGAAAAAAGACACAAACAAATGGTAGGAGTTTACTTATTCAAAACATACCAAAAGGAATAAAGCATTTTTAACTCTCTGAACATTACAATCATAACTAGAAATAGAATTCTCAAAGTACCACTTGCACAAGAAGAAAGCGCACAGGGGATAACCTGGCAATAGGCACCATCGTCAGACTTCATCTCAGACCAATCATAAGAGTCTGGATGCTTATTCTTGCGTCGTCCAGCACCTACAGGAACGTTTCTCATTGTTCCTCCAGCAGTCCAGTATCTCTGACAGTTTCTGCAGAAATATCTCGGCTGATTCACGTTATAATTGTTGTAGTAGCAGAACTTGGTACCTAGACTATCACAGCGAGGACAGCGTAATAGTTTTTCAGGCTTCTTTGGAGTTTTGTCATTATCTCCATTTGGCTCAACTTCTTCTTCATTCTTTTCATATTTTGGGTCCTCTTCTGTCGCTTTTTGTGTAGTTTCTTCCTCTGGCTCTTGTTTAGATGGCTTTGAGCTTTCTGCACTGCGACCATTGATACCAGAATTACTTCCTGGTTCTTCGGGCAAGCCCTCATCCTCTGACTTGGGTTTAATATCCTGCAAGACAAGACGGAAGCAATATATAACAGAGAATGAAATACAGATAGAACATGGACTAATTATTGACAAGTTATGTATTCTTTGAAATAAACAGTTGTTGGAATCCAATACTAAACTTGTATGGGCCTCTTTGCAGTAATAATGCAAAAAAATAAATTCCTTCATCTAAATCCCAAGCATAAAATAAACCCTGAAGTCTCTTGTCCACACACACAAACACGATACGCTAGGAGGAAGACATAGGAATGGGAATTATAACCATAGTTACCATATTCGTGAGAACATGTACAAAATTTGGTTCGCAGCGTTTTTTTAGGGAAGAACGAACTTGTTTGCTCAAATGCGTAAGAAATCATTTAAAACATTAAAAAACTTTTAAAACCTGCTAAAGAGTAAAAAAAATAACCTGATTCAATGCCTATTTGTTGTGCTATGAGCCTGCTTGAGGAAAATGTTAAAACAGAAAGGAGGGAAAACACAATTTGACCTGTGCAATAGGTAGCTGCAAATCCGTTTGATCTGTGCAATTGTTCTATCTTTTCCCATCATGTGGGCGGTAATCTGCAATGTCTGGGCCGTATTCTCCTATTTTGGGCTGTATTCTGCAATTGCAAGCCATTTTATGGAGTGCTTCTGCAGATTTAAGGTCATTTACAGGGGTCATGGAAGACATGGAGGTTGCAGATGTTGTGTTGCAACAACAATCACTACGTTTTTGTTCTGTATTTTTATTTACTACATGATATAGTCTGTCATTACTGTATATGGTATTACTAGTTAGTATAAAAGTTCTACTAAGTTTACTTAAGTTTTAATTAATATTATCTAGTTTAATTTTTAAGTTATTTATTATTTAGGTTAGATATAAGATAATTTTAGTTTAATAGTTTGTATTTAGTTTATTCATGATGTTTAAGTTTGTATTTCTTTGGTTTTAAAATTATAGACTATTATGTATACCTGTATGTTCATTTTTTTAAAATGTGTAACTGTTTTTATAAATAAACATAGATTATTTATTATTATTATTTTTAAATATTTTTTAAATTAGTAAAAAAAATTGAACCAAACCAAATCAAACCGGACTTTTTGCAAAATCCCAAATTTCCAATTTTTTTTTGCGTCCGAACATACTAAACTTTTTGAACATGGTAACTATGGTTACAACAAAGAAGGGCAAGAGAACAATGGCACATTTCACCTTCACTGACTACTTGTTACTTCTTAGTTCATTAAGCATAATACACGGCAGAGTAACAGACAGCCTTTTTTAAATTTGTCTTCCACTTTGCTTCTCCAAACCAAATTTGATTTAATAATGCAATTATCAAAAAAACATGTGAAACAATTCTATTTAATCCATCCTTTCAGTTGAAGCAGAAGAGACGCTCATCATGTCAATACCACATTCTATTTAGAGGAGAGAAGTCTTTCTTATCATGCCCTTTGTATTTCCCTTAAATTATGGAATACATTTGGATGTATGTCAGCATAACAGGCTATTGAGTAATCAACTTACCCTGTACATTATTTAGAGTTGGTGTACAAATAAGTGTCTTTTCCCACCTACATTTATCACATTCTAACAATTATTCTTCTTCTTTGTCTTGAGAAGTCTTAAGGGATTCTACCCCAGTATCTCTATGTTTTGTGTATGATCTTTTGTATGTTTCTGGATGTTCCATTTCTGTCAAACATGGAATCCTGCACTTAATTTTCACATGGTACCAAAGCCTGGCATTTTAGAACCATGGGTTTTGTTCCTTTGCAACCACTTGGTTTGATCGTGTTTGTCATTCCATTGGAGTGAAGATTTTGAAGAGGAAATTGGAATTTAAAAAAGTTTGTGGTGCAAAGGACAATTTTTGATGATAGATCCCGGATTTTTGCCAATTGTTGAGGTGGCGAGCACATATTTTTCAGATCCGATCACATTTCTCAATTCTTACAAAGATTCATCAGGGTTCACTTTCAGCATTTTTTTTAATCTGGCCATTTAAGGCCCCCAACAAATAGTTTGAATTTCACGTCCATTTGACAGTCATAACACAGCTTTCCTTCCAGAGGTCATAACTTTGCCATACAAGCCCCATTTGACTCGGCTTTCCAAATGTAGGAAAGGTATTTAGGGGATCTACATATTGGTTAAGTTATTCTAGGCTTTTGGAGGCTTTTAGCATGTCCTTTATTCAGGTGAAGATGGAATAGATTGTGTGTGCGCCTAGAATGGGCACAATTATGATATTTGGCAAGTGTATATGAAAAGAGCTGATAAGTAGAGATCTGTCCCAGATTATTACAAGAGAATCTTATGTTCCAACCCAATAAGGGAAATTAATTGAATGTAAGAACCGTGTGTGCCTGTGTTGAATGGGCACAATTATGAAACATGGTATGGAAATATGAAGAGAGTTTTCATGAGTAGAGGTTTATGGCAGATTATTACTTGTGAAGCTTATGTACCAACCTAATATGGGAAGCTAACTAAATATAAGAACCATGTAGCTGTAGCCTATGAACTCATTATTGGTCATGATAGACTACATCTACATCATCACAACTCTGGCTTGAAGAGTCCTAATGAAGTATGGAAGAAACTCAAGGAGTTGTTCGAGAATGGAGTTCTGACTTCAAATGAGGCTGATGGTGTGAGGATGAAGTCCATCAAAGATACTTATCATTTGAAATTCTCCGATCAAATGCTTTTGGACAAGAGTTTTGAAAGAAGAAAGGAGTGTAAAGATAGCAATGGACAGGAAGGGTGTCATGATGATGCTTCTACTCCTGTTGATGGTAATTCTAAAATTGATGATGCTACTCATGACGTTGTCGAAGGTATTTAGGCACTTTTAATAATAAAAATAGTAATTCTCATGTTATTGATGATCCCTCTGGAGTTGATGAGGGTACTCATACTGGTGATGATACTTTTAATGTTATTGATGGCACCTGTCATAATAATGATTTGGCAATAGCTACTGATATTGGTCAGTTCAAGAAGCATACCAAAGGCATTGGTTCAAGTTGTTTCAACAAAAGGGTTATATATATATGGAGGACTTGGTGAGAATGGGCATGGTATTGTTGCTCTTATTAAAGTGGTTTTTTGGCCAGCTAGCACAGAACTCGGTTACCCTGTGGTTACATTGGGAGTTGATTCTTCTTCAGCATCACTTCATTCCTCAAAAACCAAATGGCAGATCATTGAGAGGATCCTCACAGCATCGTCATCTGCATATGGGAAAAAGTGTGTGTAATATGCCTCAATCTATGCATTTGTATGGTGGCCATGCTCATTTAAGGAAGCATAGATCACACAATGTTGCTAATTTTGGATGGATTTATTCTAGGTCATGGAGCTACATATTCTCATCTTTGAGGACACCATGTAGATATGCTTCCTCATCTATGAGAGTATTTGGCTCTTATCACTGATGGATTCTCTATTGCATTTAATGGATGGGTGGCCTTGTCAGCTTGGGCCATCCCACAGAGTAGGCATTATTATGTTGATTTCATACTTACTTCCTAGAGATGGTTTGGGCAGATGATGGAGGTCGTGTGTTCAAAGATGAATGGCTTTATTGCTCTGTGAGAGATCATGTGTCTGACAAGGATTGTCTCTGTGGATTATTGTTGGCTACTATTGTGGTTTGACGCTTGCAGTGGGCTTGCAAACCATGGACAAGATCGTGGCTTGTTAGATTAGTGATTATTTCAGGATTGATAGGCACAACCACATTTATAAAGTGTTAGTCGCAAATCCTATTGGTGGCATTTTCTGATGCTTGGCTTCATTTCTTTTCCATGGATCTGTCGACCATACAAGTTTTGGGGGCTCAAGCCCATGGCTAGAAGCATTAGGTGATCGACTTAGCAGTCAGGTCATAGTTAGCTTCAGCAATTTGACCATCATCATCGATTCTATGGATGGCATGTTGTTGG
Organism: Taxus chinensis; assembly: GCA_019776745.2. Taxonomy (NCBI): domain Eukaryota; kingdom Viridiplantae; phylum Streptophyta; class Pinopsida; order Cupressales; family Taxaceae; genus Taxus; species Taxus chinensis. The sequence continues at coordinate 723,490,348 of CM034149.1, read as the reverse complement.
TGGTTTGCCTCAGGTTTGGGGCAAGCGTCTTTCAATTTTTGTAGCTTTGGGAGCTAATGTACATGGCTAGGACCATTTGGTGATTGGTCGTTGGTTGAATCGCATTTGACTTCAACATTTTTCATCATCATTCCCCTGAAGACTTGTTTGGATGGGCAGTTCGAAGATTGTAAGGTTGTGGACCCATTGTTGGAGTGGTTCAAGCTTATTCTACAGCTGGAATCATTTGGCAAACAACATGCATTTCAGCTCATCATTCTGTTGGAGTCAAAGTAGGAAGGACAGTTTGAAAATATAAAGTTGCTAACTCCTTGTTGGAGTGGTCATGCATTACCCTGCAACTGGAAGTGTCTGGTGATTGACGTGTTCAAATCATAGTAGGCTTCAAGATTTTCGACCCATCCTCAACTTTTAGATTGGAAAAATTTAACCACAATTCTGAAATCTATTCCCCAATTCAGCGATCATATATAGCGGTGCAGTTACAATAGGCAGAATAATATAAGTCCTTTTGACAACTTCACAATGGAAAACAGAATAAACATTTGTTGTTTGTGACTATGTGAGACATTCGTTGTTTGCGACTGTGGGAAGCAAACTATCCAAGTATAGCAAAAAAATGTAAATCTTTCAGATCTGATAGTCCATTATTAGAATATTACTTTTGACACCTAACAAGTCTACATCTTAAGAATCTATATAAATAAAGGTAAATTATTTTCGTTATGAGTAATAAGTTTGCCTACTCTTAGTAACTCCCTACATCCATTGGTAATGACTAGGTATTTAACATGCAAGTTCTTCCAAGTAGAATCATAAACATTACATAAGCAGACCACAGTTGCGGCGTGACATTAGTGCCTTCCGACAAATATAGTGTATACACCTTATTTTTTCTTGCTGACATCTTCTTTTGTAGGACTAGTCAACACATTAATCTCCTTGAGTGTACGTCCTTAGAGGTACGCCACGATCATCCGAATTGTACCACATTTGAGAGAAAGAAAGAGATTATATTAATGTCCACAAATGACCAAAAGTGGGTCAATGGGACTCGAGGATACAACAGTTATTAATAGAAAGTTCTAGGAAGAGAATCCTAGAACCAAAATAACAAAAAGTACAAAAGACAAATAAAGCAATATGCCACTAACACGTGGTAATGAAATCGATGCAACGAGCAATTAAGGGCGAACAATAGCCCCTAAAGCATGTACCGATCAAGACTGGAAAGAAATCTCATAGACTATCTTTGTCTCTGCCTGAAGTGGAGGAGTCATCTAGGCCATTTGTTGTGGTGGAAGATCTAACAATGCGGCCAACGAGTATCCAAGCTCAAAGGGCTAGGCTAGCAGATGCTAGAAGGAAGCAAAGCACATCCTCTAGAATCTCTCCTAACATCCAAGGTCAATGTGGCTCTCGGTGAAGCTCCTAATATGAGTCTACCCCTGTGGTCTAGGGGCATTCATTAAGAAGTAGGTCCATGCTGACGGGAGGAATCAAAGTTGCAAGACCGAGGGGGGGCAAGCTGGGGGATTTGAGTACTTTGACTAGTAAAGGTGCAATGAGACAAGCGTCACTTGACTGATCTATCGGCATGGATATGTGACATACTAGTGTCCAAAGGGTGCTTAGTGTTGCCTCTCACCTAGGTGGGTTGGAAAACAGAGGTGATCAATGGGGGTTTCTAGTGCCTCTACACCCCCCTCCTGTATGGATTTGCACCAGAGGGAGACAGCCTTGAGAAGATAAAGAGCTAGGCACCGCTGGTTTGAATATCTAAAGAAAGTAGACAGAGAGTTGCCCAAGTCTGTGGAGACAATGGTATCTTTCATGGATCTCACAATAAAAGGGACATTTGAAAATGAAGTGTTCCTTTGTCTCCACCTTCTAGAGGATGCAAAGACAACAAATCTAGTCTTGTTCGAGAATGTGATCATCAATTTCAACCCATAACTGGTGAGAGCACACTCTCATCTGGCCAAGTGGAAATCTCAAGTTGCGGGATCAGCGGCGTTGGAGATAGTGAGGGCAACAAATAATTCCATCCACCACTAGTAAGAAATGCTCGGTGTAAAAAACATGCTTGGGATTGAGAGGCTCAAGGGGAGACCTAGGAGGCCTAGATATACTGTATGTAGATGCCCTCCAATAGTCTTGACCTCTGGTGGTGACCAATGAAGCAATCTTCATTGTAATGTCCCCTTTCCAATCGAAGACCTTTGACCTATTTTGTCAACCCGATGGCCAAAGGAAAAATATAAGGGTGACTTAAGTTATAATAAATTATTATAAAGAGCTAAAAAAAATAAAATAAAATTATTAAAGCACTTATATTAATTTATTTAGCTTAATAAAAATAAATTGTAATCCCTATGGAAAATACGATTTGCCTTAAGGGGTAAAAGTCATTGTAAAGGGATTTATTATATTTTGATTCCTCCTAGAAAGGATAATGGCGACTTGGGCCAAAGAGGAGTAATGAAGCCTAGGAAAGATAAAAACATAATTAATTTATATATTCCCCCTAGAGAAATGCGACTTGCATTAGGAGGGAAATGTTGTTGGGAAAAACATTTAATATGGGAAAATATTAAATGTTTGCATAGGGAAAATCATGTGAGCTTATTGGCTGGTTTGGAGGTTGGTTGTTGGCCCTTTTCCTTTAAAAGGGAAGTCGACTTGCCTCTTCCATAATCCAGATTTTTATATGATATTTTCTCTTGCATAGAGTTTCAGCTTTGCATTAAAAATTCTAAGAACGAAACCCCTTGTGAATTAAACCTCTTGTGGACGAAAACCCCAAGAGTTTGAGAGAGTTTTTTCCCTCAGAAATTCCCATTGATTGTAATCAGATTTTCAGTCTATTTCAGGCTTTTTCCAGCAGTGTTATTGAAGACTTTTCGAAGTATTTTGGTGAATAAAATTGCAGCAGTGTTTTCTCTATTGGATCGACTCACTTTGGGATTATTTGGGCATTATTATTGAGGTATTTAGATCTGCAAATCATTGTCTAATATCTCATAATGTCTGTGAATGAAAATACCCAAGTTTCATAATTCTTCTGAGGGTTATTTGTCAGTTTTATGATCAGATTTCAGATTTGATTTATGAGTTGATTTGGCATTCGAAAATTCTGATTTTTATATGAACGAGTTCCTAAAAATATAGGCAAGCATTCGGGAGAGAGAAAATAATTTTTGGAGCTCATTTGATGCCCTAAATGTGTGGGTTGAAATAGTAGGAGGGTCAGATCTGCATGTTTGGTAGTTGCAGTTATAATTTGGTTTACATCATCTTGTTCCTTGTATTTTTCTAAGTTCGGACATATGTCATTTGCCTAGATCGGAGTTGTGTAGAGAAAGTTATGCTATCTTGAAGATTGCAGCAGTTAGGGTTTCAAATATAAATTATTTGCCAACTGTTGTAAAATCTGATTTTTGCCATAAATTCTTCAGGGTTGTTCCAAGGGTTTGGGAGTAAAATAATTATTGTATGCTGATTTTGGGTGTGTTTGCATATAAAACCCTAATTTATTTCCCATAGCTGCCAAAAGTATATTTTATTATTTTATAAAGTGGGAAAAATTTCTTATTTGGGCAAAAGATCTATTGGGAATCTTTCATTCACTAAAGAGCAAAGTTATAAGTATGGATATCTTTCACAACCCAACATTGAGGTCTCTAAGGATTTGAGTCTATGGATGTCGAAAGTAAGCCTAAAGATAGTCTCAAGGCGTAGCAGTTGGGCGAAAAAAATTGTTTGGACGATGCACTGAGAAAGTGTCCACTCGCAACGGATCATGCGTTGTAGTTGAGAGTTTGAATCCTCTCAATATGGGCCGGTGACATTAACTTCATTTGTCTTCTAGGTTCTCGTTCTCCCCAGTTAATCCATAGTCAACATCGTTAGCTCAGTCGATGATACCCTATGAACCCTCCCCATTTTGTTTGATGCCATTGCCCTGACCAATGATGTTGTTCGGAGCTAAGTTTTGGTTTTTTGGGTATAAGTTTTTATTTATAGAATTCCCTTTTGTCATTTTTCAATATATAGAACAACAATTTGCTTTGCTGTGCTCACAAATCCACCTCGAGAAGAAGATGACGGGCCTTAACATTTATAAGAACTTACATCAAGGAAGACAGGTCGAAGCATACAAACCATTGAAGATATCAACAATATGAGTTGTACTAGCGAGGTTTACCTTAGTCTATGGAGTCCCCAACTTAAGGTTTACTTAGGTCTTCTATAGATCCATCTTGACTTCACTTACAACAATCTCTCCAAAGTCTTACTAGCTATGGGGAGATAAATGCCAACAAGCCAACACCAAGTACGTATTTGTTTTGTACTTGAGATGGTGATTGTTTTATGTTTTGTGTATTAGATAGGATATATTAGCATATACTTGTTAAATTATAGATATATTTACATCTTTGTCATTTACAGCTAATGTTTATTGCTTAGTGGCACCCCCATATACAACTTTTAGATTAGATAGCTCATGCTTACTACCCAATGGCATCTTAATTACTTATAGCTCTTTGCTTCAAATTTTAATGACACCCCAGATCCAGTAAGGCCCTTCGCCTTATATCTCACTTGAGATTGAGAGTGTAGATTCCCCTTATAAATCCATTACAACCTTCCATGCACATGGTCCTTGTCTATAAACCCAAACCGCTTTCTAGCATTTGTGTGTGTGATGGTCCTAGAATGATCTTCTACCTTTTCCTATTTTAGAGGATCCTTGTTAGAGACTGTTATAAGCTTACACATATTCTGGTCAGCCCAACTTGAATCTTACCCCACAATCGATTGGGTTATATTCACATTTTTTCCTAGCTTCTCAGTGTTATCAATTTGTCAAGCATACCCTGTTTGCCAAATTTCCTTTCTCCATTTAGCAACCCTTAAGGTTATTCTCCTAAGTAGCCCATATGTTTTGGATACGGGTATGAATGTGCTTGCAATTGCATCAAGTAGAAAGCTGATCAACACTGCACAAAGCGAGAAGTTGAAGGATGAGATTGCTTTATAAGCTTTCATAGCAAAGAAGCAAACTTCAATATAGAGTAGAGTGGTAATGAAATTTCAGGAAAGATCACCATAAGTTTTGTTGGCCATTTTAGGATTATTAAATCAAGCTAAATAACTTCGACAAACTACCCAGAATTTCACTTATGTCATATTACAATGTCGAGTTGAGGTGTTTATTACATTGGTCTCAGACAGGAAAACTTTGTGCATGTTTCCGATGGCTTGTATCGTGAAAGCTGCTCAAGGATTAATAGTGCTACGACAAATCACTAAGCGTTTGTGCTCAAGATAAAATTCGTATACACCTTAACTTTAAACTTATTGAAACTTTTCTCAAGCAAGATTTAGGCAATGCATTAATCGCCCCAAGTGTACACCCTAAGGAGTACATCGGCCAGATCAAGGTGGGCCGGGCAAGTAGCACTTTGTGAGAGATATTCATGCATCCCTACCTTACTGCCATCTGTCCGATCATCATGACCATCATTTCAGTTATCCGTCTCAGGTTCTGTGTTCTGCCATTACTAGGTGCCCTAGGGGTTCCTTGTTAGCACATACCCGATGTCATCGACCCAACTGAGGACATCTTGCAAACCCCATGTTTTTGCCCATCGTCATTGATTGAGGTTTGACATTGGCTAAAATTAAGTTATTTATGTTTAGGGTTAGATCCGCATCTATAGGGTTAGTAATTGTCATTTCTCAAATATATAAATTTGAATTTGCTCTACTTGGGCTTGCAAATCCACCTTAGGAAGAAGAGGACTTGTGGCTAAAAGGAGGTTACACCAAGGAAGACAAGTTAGCATAAAGGTTTCAAAGATATTAAGAATATGAGTTGTGCTAGCAAGGCTTACCTTAGTTTTTGGAGCCTCCAACTTTGGTCTACTTAGATCTTCACCTATCCATGTTGAATTGACCTACGACAACCTCTCACAAAGTGCTACATGTCATGGGAGAGATTAATGTTCCGACAAGTGCAGCTCCTCAAACAAATAACACAAATATTCAAAGCTCTTCAATTGATCCAACCCAAATGGTCATGCAAGTCTTGGATCAAATGTTCAACATGCAAACATCTAGTGTCAATCAATTCATGTAAATGCAAGCACAATTGGTTCAAATGTCCCATAGACCACCACAAACTCAATGGGGATTGCTAAATGAATGTCCTACTCCTCCCCCAAAGATAATTGTGGGGACTAAATCCTATAGCCACCCATTCATAACAAGATGCTTCAAAATCTTCAAAATGAATCTTTAGCACCTTATATTGCAGCCATGGATATTGGGATAATTACCCCAACCATCGCCTATGACAGGTCCACTAATCCTACCTTGCATCTCAAAGCATTTTGTAATCTTTACAAAGACTAGCTCAAAACCAACATCTATGCAGCTACCAAACTACTAGCAAAACCCCTCATGGGTGCCGCTTTAGAATGGTACAATCAATTTAAACCTAACTCCGTCGTCAAACTAGAAGGCTTAGTCAACTCTCTAGTTCTAGAATTCCAATATCACGACTTGCTAGAAGCTAACTTTGGTAACTTCATCAAATATAAACAACAAGAACAAAAGACAACACACAATGTTTTCAAGAGAAGACAATATAAACAAGAACAAAAGACTACACACAATGTTTTCAAGAGAAGGAAATATTTGGCCCACAAAGTTGTTCTTAATGACTCCAATACAAAGTTAAGTCCTCTTTAAATACTTTAGAGGAAGCGTTCAACCAAGCCAAAAGATAGGACCATCTTGTGTGTCCATTTGAGATTCCTCCACCTAAGCAACCTACCCAAATGCTTATTATACGAAACAAAAAAATAGACAGCTACTAATGATGATGTTTTTGACACCCTTGGTCGTAGCATTGAATCCAAAAGAGCCATTCACACAATCATGACTAATACTTTTCAAAACACGGCCCCTTCCCAACCTATTGGAGGCCCATTTCAATCACACCCTCAACTAGGAGAATGCAATCATCAATCTCTAAACAACTAAGAACTTCAAAAGTGATTACCAAGACCTCATCCCAAAGAACTCAACCTAGAAACAAAGAAGAATTTTGAATGCAATTACCTAGACCTCATCCCAAAGAACTAGATCCTACAAAGTCATCCCCTCAATGGTACGACAAACAAAAATGTTGTTGATTCCATGCCAATTGGGGTCATTTGCATGAAAACTGTCAATCCTCTGAGATTTGATCAGAGTATTAACTATGCACAAAATTAATAGTCGACACAATAACACTCGTTTTCATTATTCAAACATAAAACAATCATAGCTTTATACATACAAGTGCTCCTACATTCTAGTATACAGTCTTATCTGCTTACCCACCTTAGCTCCTATTTCTTTGCATATGTTATTCTATGTATATGAGATTAGCCTCCTAACAACCATTACTAACATTCTAGGATAAAATCTTATCTACTTACCTCCACCTTAGCTCTTATTTCTTTGCCTGCGTTATTCTATGTACATGACACTAACCTCCTAAGAACCATTACTGAATAGTTAATAGTATATTGTAAAATATACAATATGCAATAATTAAAAGCCCAGTATTCCCCTCCTTATTACATATAGTTCAAATATTGGGAGAGAATAAATACTGTATTTGAATTGGAACACACTTGCAGTTTATCATACTTACAAAAAATTGTGAGAACGGCCACACTATACCTAATCACAACTGATGCACATGGACAAACCCGACATTTTATGCATAGCTTATGCTCTGATACCAGATCTTGTAATCAAATGGAGTGTTATTGTGTCGACTATTAATTTATGCAATCTGATGCAAATAAATTAATACTCGACAAGATAAAACTCCCTACTAATTTATACAAATCTGATACAAATAAATTAATACTCAACATAATAACACTTCTTTTCATTATTCAAACATAAAGCAATCACACCTTTATACAGACTTGTGATCCTAAATTCTAGAATATCATGAGGAGAGAATTTGGAGATTTGCATTTGGAGGTAGGTTTTTTTTTTTTTTTAATTCTTTGAAGTTTTTCCAAATTTTGAATATATTATTTAGGTTTTATAGATTCCTATTGTGATTCTAAATACATGTAATGTAAAATCGAATGCTTGTACTTTTTTTTATACTCATTTGCAGCCAGAGGTATGTAATTTTATTTTATTTTAACGCAAATTCATTGTAAATTAGTTAAATTTTATGTATGTGTATTGTAATCGATTCGTTGTGTAATTCTAAATACATGTAATGTAAAATAGAATGCTTGTAATTTTTTTATACTCATTTGCAGCAAGCATGTAATTTTTTTCTAAAATGTTAATATTAAGTTTCTAAATATGATTATAAATTTGCATGCATTCTATTCAATTCCCATGATTTCTATTCTGAACTTTTAACAGTTTTCCATGATATATGGACAAAATTGCTAGTTTTTATTCATATCCATGAGGTTTACAACTTGACAATTTAGTTTTTGATAAATGTTGTTTTTTATTTTTCCTATACACAAGGCTTACATTTACAACTTTATGATTAAGGTTTTTTAATGTTGTTTTTTTAATTTTAATGTAATTGAACATGTTGCAGGTTAGCAAACAATGGCATCAAACTCAGCACCAACGAGTGGAAGTTGTCCCCATAAAAAATCCTACCGCCACTTGGAAGTATGATGTACGTGGACCATCCTAGAGGAATGTGATTTGTACGTTATGTTTGAAAAAAGTTTCTAAAGGCATCAATCACGTCAAGTACCATATCGCATGCATTCCTTGTTGTGACGTTGTGTTGCGTCCCAATAGCATGGAGGAGGCAATAGAACTTGCATTGTTGGATGAGAAGAAACTAGAGAGGGCAAGGGTCCAAATAACCATAACAGTAACCATTAATCCCAAAATGGTAGTGGAAATAGAGGTAGATATGGTATAGAGATTGTGGGATCTAGTCGTGGTCCATGCATACAAGGCACATTCACCTCATCTAGTTCAAGCAAAATCCATTCACCTAACTTTTTTTACCTAGAAACATACCTCAAACACAACCTTTGCTACAAGGTACAAAGTGGAACAAGGAGGTGCACATGGAAGAAGATAACACGTGCAATTATTTGGTACTACAACCTTGGCTTCAACATTGCGAAGAGCTCGAACTTAGAGTATTTGGTGATGGCATTGACATTTGCAAGAAAAAGGTACAAGGAACTCTCTTGAAGAGACTAAAGTGTGAGGTTGCTCCAAAGTGATGTTACAAATGCAAAGTCAATTCTGGCTAAACAAAATTAAGGGCAAAAGTTTGGATACGTCATTCTTTTAGATAGGTGTACAGATGGAAACAATTTCACCTTTACCATTTTTTTGGTGGCTTCAAATGGTGAAATGTTTATTTAAAGTCAATTGATGCCTCTAATAACGTAAAGAATGCAAACAACTTTGACCCTAATGTTGGAAGAAGTTATCTTAGAAGTGGGCACCAAGAATGTTGTGCAAGTTGTCAATAACAATGCAACAACATATGTGGTGGTTGCTAGGTTGCTGAAGGAGAGGCATCCATCACTCATTTGGATCCCTTGTGTGACCCATTGTCTTGTCCTTCTTTTGGAGAACATAGGCAAAGTTGATTGGGTGGGACCGGTTGTAGAAACTGCCAAAAAAATCACAAAACACATTTATAGGCTCTGACATCTACAAACAAATTAAAGTTACAAACTTACAATTAATCTTACATAAGTAAATACTAAAGGTTTTGTGCTTGGTAGATGGGGAGAAAAATCCAATAGGATACATTTATGAGGCCATGGATAGGGCCAAAGAGGCCATCCAAAACTATTACAAGGGGGTATATAGGAAAATTTGGTCCCATTTGGGAATTAATTGATCAAAGTTTGAACAATCAATTCCACCAACCCCTTCATTTAACAGGGTACTATCTCAAATTCAGCCCCAAGTTTTTATTCTCTAATGGTTTCACAAATGTTAATATGGAGGTTATGGAAGGCCTCTCAACATGCATTGAGAGGATGACACTTAGGGTTGAGGTGAGGGACCTCATTATTTCATACTTGCATAATTATAAGCAGGATAGGGGGAGGCTCTTTTCTTTGCTACTAGCTATCTGATGGATATCCACCCAAAAAATAACTAACAAAAATTGGTGCCTTTACTTGTATCTTAAAAGTTACAAATTGACAATTGTTGAATATTTACAAACTTTTGAATATTTTTGTTAGCAGGTTCTTGGTGGTAAGATTAGAGTGGAAATAACCAAAATCTTCAAAAGCTAGCCATCTAAATTTTATCTCAACCTTATACTGCTTTTGAATGTGAGCACAACTGAAGTTTGTTTGAGGCCATTCACACAAAGAAGCACAATAAGTTGACTAAAAATGCATCAATGACCTACTTTTTGTGCAAAACAATCTACGATTTCACACAAGAAAGGTAGAGGACACATCACATGAGCCTATTAATTTGGATGAGATTGATCCCTGCATTTAGTTGGCTTTTGTATTTGTATGATGGTGTAATTTTATACTCTATTTGTATTTAAATCTAATAAAAAACCCTTCCCCAGCATTTTACAAACTCATTTGATGCATTTTGTAACTATGTTTTGTATAAAACTTATGTTTTTTAAGAAATTTAAGTAAATTTTAAGTTGTCGGGTTGAAAAAATGGTTTGTCGAGTACAAATATGCAAACTATGGCGTAAACTATGTACGAAATAAATACTCAACACAGTAACACTCTTTCATTATTCAAATATAAAACAATCACACATTTATACATACTTGTGATCTTGCATTTTAGGATACAGTCTTATCTACTTACCTCCAACTTATCTCTTATTTCTTTGCCTATGTTATTCTAGATACATGACACTAACCTCCTAACAACCACTACTAAATAGCTATAATATACTATAAAATATATTATATGTAATAATCCAAAAACCCGACAAATCCCTTTTGAGGTCTAGCATATTCCATCCTCCATGGTAACAACTTTGACCATAATGTTATGGCTAGAGAAAGCTACCAAGAGTTCCTCAATGCTTCCAAACATAATGAAAACCACAACAAATGCAAAGCTATTCATCAAGTCAATGCCCACTTAGGAATATACGAAAACACTTTACTAGATCACTTGAAAAATACAAATTAAGATCCTCAAGATGATACCAAAAATCAAAAACCTCATAACACTACTCAAGCAACCAATGCCATTGAAACTACAATCAATTCCAATGCCTCAACCAATGAGGAAAACCTAATTCGCATGCAAGGCATGAAACACGTCATCGCATGCATAAATTCTAGTGACAACACCCAACCTCATCCTACAACCAACTACAAGACTTACATGACTATTCAAGTCTATCTTACAAGGCAAACACCGCCTAAAACCCCCACTACAATCAGCAAAATCAGAAATTTTGTCAAATCCTAACGTCATTGGCTAAGACCAATGGTGTTGAAATATCAATCAGTTCCTCTCTATCATTGAACAAGCCCATGATGTGACCTAAGTCTACCAATGACATTGATCAAAAGAAAAAAAAAACCAAACTCAACCCCTTCGCAGGCCAATTTTGATACAATTATGATTGTCTCCCCTAACATACAATCCAAATCAGAATAACCTAGCCTCAAGGAATGGGATCATATTGCAGAGTTCTCTAATCTCCCAATAAAATTCCTTCCGTTGAGCTTATACAAACATCACCTAATAATCATAATCGCCTAATGAAAGCACCCTTCGACATGAACATTCCTCAACCATGAACACATAATTCAACACTGCAAAGAATTATCCATCCAAATTAACTAAACAACCAATCAAGCCTTATCTCTCAAGTTCCCAATCCAATCCATAAAAACCCACACAAAATCTTATTTTGCATTTATGATCCTCGACTCTATCCATGTCAAGATTGGCAATGTGCAAATAAAACAAGCCCACATAGACCAAGGTTCAAGAACATGAGCCGCTTCTCTAAACTCCATTAAATCCCTCAAATATTCCACGAGCAACCTTAAGTCCACGCATAGCACATGTCAAGTATATGACCAAAGACAAATATCCCCCGTGGGATGTATTTGGTTGCCTATCATGGAGCCTCCTAGAATAGTCAGATTAAAGGTTATGATCTTCAACATTCCACTCTCATACAACATTTTTCGATGGACTCATCTAATGAGGGCCAAGATGATATCATTTACAAATGTCAGTCCATCGACTTAGGATCCATATACAAGGTCCAAGGTGATACCAACCGTTAGAACTTCGAACGATTTCCACAAGGAATTTATAACCTTCTCGCCCTCAAAGAATTGCCAAGGGTGCCCTCCCAAGAATATCAACGCTTCAACTTTCCTATCGATTCCTACAATGCTATAGTTGCCACCATGAGCTAGTCAAAAGACTACCACTGAACCTTCTCAATGCAAAGAACAATGAGCTAGATGAGATCAACCTTAAGCTCAAAACCTTTGATCTCCTCAAAAACACCTTCGATCAATTATCACCTAGCTTGCGCCCTAGATCTCAGAAGAAGACAACTGACAAAATTTCCGCCAAGGCAACCTTCAAGAAGAAATCCCCCAAAGAAACATCTTCTCCCAGTGAAAAATGTGAGTATATGGCAATGGCTACACATCAAATGATCCCTACTTGTTTGGCTATGTTCAAGCCAAAAAGTGCAGAGATTCTACATTACCAAGACTCCCTCAAAATCCAACAACATACTAACTTCAATACAAGCATTAGTTTAGTGCAATATCCCTGAAAATAATTTCTAACAAATATGGATACTTTGTTAAACCCTAGGGCAAAAGTATTAAAAATCTAACTTTTATAACAGTAGCGATAATCTGATTTTTATATAAAAACAACGAACCATAATACATAAAAATTTGTCTTTTATTTATTGAATACAAACCAACTAAACTAACGGAACACTTGCACCCAAAATTGTCACTGCAACCCCTAAATGGAATTGCCAAGCTCAGATGTGAGGGTTTTCGTCCTCAAACCTATATGCAAATGAGGGATTTCGTCCTCTATTGCTATTGCAGAAGCTGAAGCTACTTGTAGACAGAAAATAATTGATGAATTTCCAAGATATCTAAACAATAAACCCCAAATCTGCCTTTATAAGCTTCAAACCTTCTCCAAAGTGAGTGCCCCCTTCTGAAAATACATGCATGCTCCATAAACAATTAAAAATAATATAATTCCTCCTCCATGTTGGCACCCCATCCTAAAAATAGGATTAAACAAATTTAAAAACACTTTATCTGACTCCCATAATAAAAAGAAAGATCCCCTAAGGATCTCCCTTATGCTCCAATTGAAATTTTAATTTAAATAAAACAGTAAATACAGATTTATGACAAATTCCACATGCAGATCTGAAAAGTGCAACTAGGGTTTAGGAGAGAACTTAATGCAAATGACACCCAAAAATATAGTTTCTGATTTCAAATGATTTACCAAATATTTAAAGACTGAATCATGCCAAAAACTGACTTTATTACAGCCAATACAACCCAGAAAAATCAGATCTGAAGTCTGTTAATAATCTGCGTGAAAACCCTCAAAACACACTTCAGAATATGATGCAAATACAGCGATTTGTTTCACAATAGTACAGAGAATATTTGTCAAATATTTTTGTGGATAAAATACCTCTGGAATCGCTGCCAAACTGTCCACAATGGATCGGCCCAGCTGCTAGTCAAAACACACTGAAAATACCCTTCAAACTGTCACCTACACTGCTGAAATGAATCCGGAAAACCTGATTAACCACACCGGAAATTTCTGAGTGAAATCCCCTCTCAATCCCTTGGGGTTTTCGTCTGCAAGAGATGAATCCACAAGGGTTTTCGTCCTTGGAATTCCTGATAAAAGCCAAAGCTCTTAACAATGCAAAAAGTTGATAATATAAATCTAGATACCTCCATACAAGTCGAGCTTGTCTATATAAAGGGGAAAACAGCCCAACAACCGCCTCTAACCCAACCAATCAAATTATTTCTTTCCCCTATGCTGGTCGCATTTTTCTCCTTTGGGCTTAGTGGCACGATTTCCTATTTATGACTCCCAAAGCAAGTCGCATTTTTCCCTTTCTAATTACAATTACTTTTAATTGTATTTTGATGTTGACATTTTAATTTTTATTAATGAACTTTATTATTTATTATATGTGCTTTTCATAATATTATTTTTTAAAAACAATAGTACAATATAATAAAATAATAAAGTTTAGTCACCCTAGAAAACCCCCCTTGGCCATCGGGTAGACAAAAAGGGCCAAAGGTCTTCGTCCTAGCTTATTTGGAAAGAAGGGACATTACATAAAATTAGGACTTCATGCAACCTTCCCTAACATTGGCGCCCCCTTTATTTATTTATTTATTAATTCTAACTCTGGTGCCCAATAATAGAAATCAACATTCTATTTTATTTTATTTTATTAATGCTTTTTGGATTAAAATATAATTTAAGTGCCCTTTTCTAATTAATATATAAAAATATCCTTGGACCACTTAAATTAATTTATTTTCCTCTTTTAATTTTCCCTTAGCCTATGGAAAATAATAAAAATAGGCTTCAAGTATTCAAAATTAATTAATTCTAAAAAGGGGACATTATTACATTTAGTTAATCTTGCTTCTTGTTTTCTCGTCAACAAAGACAATTTACTTTCTATTTGTAGCACTCCTAGCCGCGTAACTAATGATCCTACCACTACTTTGGTCCCTTGCATCAAGTCCCCCAATATGCAGGCAACTTTCTCCAACATTAATCCAACACCACCTCACATGCCAACATCGTGTACCGCTTCGTAGAGAGACTCATCTTCTTACATGAACTCTCTATATTGCATGTGATGCAATGCTCCTAGACATCTTGTCGAGCATTTTATATCATACCTAAGACATGTGCAACACTTTGAAGCACAAGAACGCATTCATGAGGCAGAAAGAGGACAAGCATGTCCAACTTTTCCCCCCATCACGTTTTTGTGAATCGTGGTACCAACACGCACTTTACAACCAATTATCAAGCATACCAACAATACCAACAACAACAAAGATAGTGAAATCAATCACCCTCTCACATCTTTCAAACACTCATGTCCCATAGTCAACTTCCCCTTGTACCCCTAAGCAAGGGGAGTGATACTATTGTTGGCATGGTTCCTATACACACTCCACAATGTAGTGTAGAGCCTACTAGTAGCACCTTAAACAAACAAAGGAATCAGCCTCCTCCTACAACTTCTCTACAAACAAAGGATTGCCCTCCCATTTACACTACCCACTTTCTTCATAGAAGGTATTCGTAATGGAAGTCCTTCCCAAGATCTTAGAGAGTCGAGAAAATCATGATAGCAGCATATTACAAAATCCAACAGCAAATTTATGTGGTCATCGAAAGGTTTAGGAACCCTATTTTGTAAGGCTATGGTTATGGCTCATTTGATTAGTATCTTATCTCCGCTAAGAATTTCGCATCGCCTCCATGGTGCCTCACCTCTTTTCCCTTCATAATCACTCCTATATCCCCTTGATGAATGTTGTTGCTAATTGATCACATTCCTTTTCTTTAATTTCATTTTCTATATAGCGCTTCTACTCTAGCTAAAAGGTTGTGAGTTTATGATCGTAAGACCTTGGAAATTCAACCAGGATTTCATCAGAAACGCCCCACTTACACATTTGTACCACTCTTATCACCCCAATTTTGGCATTAAATAGTCTTGTTATTCTAATGAGAATTTCTAGCGCAAGCATTGATTTGGTCTTACCTCATTTATTTGCTACTTTTTATCGCATCTTGTCTTGTTAGATTTTTCTATCTATTAACACTAGATGTCCATTATCTTTGCTTCTTTTTACCTTACCGTTTGTCTTATTAGATTTTTTATCTAGTTATATTAGATGTCACGTTTTACCACATTTCCTAGCTTACAATTTTTTCATTAGTTCTTACTTTTTAGGATATGCTCACATTTGTCAATAAAAGAATGATACATACATCTCGTATTTCTTACAAAATTAATAACATCTCATATATCTCATAAAATAATAATATCTCATATACCTCATAAAATTATAAACATCATACTACCATGTTACATACCTTTTGAGATCCTCTAGTTACTGTGCCGCTCAATTTACCTGATCTACACATCCTAAATTTGAATAATAAACCTACTTCGATGATCCTAGCAGCCGGCCCCAATGGTAGTCCCCTACACTCGCCTCTGCATCCTCTCACCATAGCCTCGTATTCAATTATAAATGGTTAATCCAAAGCTCCAAAAACTCAGAATAATCGCATTATACCAAAGAATGGATTTGATCCCTATTTATAGCATCCTAATCAAAGCAATGGTGGTTCCCTGAGCTCACCTCTCCATCCTCTCACCATAGCCTCATATCCTACTATAAAGGGTTAATCCAAAGCTCCAAAAACTCTAATTGTAATATACCAAATGAAGGGATTTGATCCCTATTTATATCATCCTAATCAAAATTTTGAACTTTCAAAAATTATCCTTCAAATTCCATTAAATTGCCATGTCTTTGCAATCATAGTTCATATTGACAAACTAGAAGTAAAGGCAAAATCCTAGCATTGCACAGAATCTTATGGTATTGAATTTATTTTTTTCGCAATAAATTGGAAAAATCGATTATATTTCAGGCATGCTAAACCGGTCTACCGTACACATCTTTACACCATATATCTTCCTTTGGGTCATCCGGACCTAATTTAGTCTTTCCTTAATGTCTATTCAAACCTATCATGCATCCTTACCTGTTCTGGGTTATCTAAATCTAATTTAGCCCTTTCCTTTATGGCTATCCAAACCCATCTTTACACCTTGTATCTCTTTGGATCATCTAAACCTTATTTGGCCTTTTCCTTTATGGTTATTCAAACCTTCCCTAGTACCTATTTCTACCCCTCTTTGGGTCATCTAAAACTAATTTAGCTGTTTCTTTATGGCTATATGAACCTGTGATGGCCCCTATATACCTCCTTGGGTTTTTAGACCTAATTTAGGCTTTACTTTATGCCTATCGGATCAATCCTCACAACATCCCTTTTTGACATCTTTCATTTTATATATATTTACATTTTAGAATAATTTAAGTACATTTGAATTGCATTATCCTATGTAGTCTTGTATCATTAAGGTTAATATGAACAGCTTTGCACGTCAAGACTAAGGTTTACGCATGTGCCCATTTAAGTGAAAATGTAAGTCAAATACATGTATTTCATTTTATGTTCTGCTTCTCAATTATTACATTGCAGTCATTTTGTTTGCTTTGGTACTATGTTCACTTCCTAAAGCACCATCCCACATTACATTATTGTGACATGTGATGAGCTTCACGTGTAGCATATGTATAGACCTTATTTTCGCTTACTAGAATTTTCATTTGCAGGATTCGTTGGCACAATAATCCCCATGACTGTAGATCCTAAGGAGTGCACCACAACCAAGCGGGATGACTCAAAGCACTTTGTGAAAAAAAAATCATGTATCCCTTCATGTTACCACCTTCAAATTATCATGACATCAGCTTTATTAATCCTCCAAGGTTTCTCATTCTCCCTTATCAACCTTTTTCCACTTTGCAAGCACATTGCTAACAAGATCAGGTGGGCCGATGACATCATGTAAACCCCCTATGTTGGATGATGCCATCAACTCAATCGATGACATCGTCCAAAACTGAGTTTTGGTTTTTACAATGTAAGTCTATATTTGCAAGGCTTCTTTTTGTCATTTCTCATAACAAAGATCCGCTTTTTTCGTGCTCACAAATCCACTTTCGAAAGAAGAACAAGACTTAGGGTTTAAAAGAGCTTATATCAAGGAAGATGAGTTGAAGCATTATAGAAAATTGAAGATATCAAGAATAGGAGTTGTACTAATAAGGTTTGCCTTAGTCTTGGAGTCCCCGTCTTGAGTTTTACTTAGGGTCTTCCACCTATCCATCTAGACTTCACCTACAACAATCTCTCACAAAGTGATACACGATAAAAGGGAGATTAATGACTCGAAAAGTCAACCCTAGGCATGTATTTCCAACCCTAACCTCTATTTGTGTACTTTGGATGGTGATTGTTCTATGTTTCATGTAATCTCGGTGGATGACATCGTCCAAAACTAAGTTTTGGCTTTTGGGGTGTAAGTTTGTATTTAGAGGGCTTCCATTTGTCATTTCTCAATATATAGAACAAAAAATCCACTTTGTTCGTACTTACAAATCCACCTTCAAAATAAGAACATAACTTAAGGTTTGGAAGACCTCACATCAAAGACGACAAGTTGAAACATATAGACAATTGAAGATATCAAGATTAGGAGTTGTACCAACAAGGTTTGGTTTAGTCTTCAAAGTCCCCGTCTTGAGTTTTTACTTTGGTCTTCTACCTATCCATCTTGACTTCACCTATAACAATCTCTCACAAAGTCCTACAAGCTAAAGGGGAGACTAATGCATCAAAAAGTCAACCCCTGGTATATAATCTCTAACCTTAACCTCTTTTTTTGTACTTTAGATGGTGATTGTTCTATATTTCATGTATTAGATAGGATAGATTAGCATATACTTGGTATCTTATTGTTATCTTTATGATCCTGTCATTTATAAACTCTTGCTTATTGCATAGTGGCACCCCCTTATACAATCTTAAGATTAGATAGCTCGTGCTTACTGCCTAATGCCATCTTGATTACCTATAGCTCTTGCATCAGCATCTAACGAGACCCCGGATCTAGTAAGGTGATTCACCATATATCTCTTTTGAGATTGAGTGTGCAAATTGCCCTTATAGACCAATAATAATCTCTTGTGCACAAAACCCTTGTCTTTAGCCCCATACAGCTTTGTGGACCAGCATTTGTGAGTACGTTAGTTCTAGAATAGTCTTCCCTTTTCCTATTTTAGAGGATCCTTATTAGAGACTATTTTAAGGTTAGATTAAAAATAGCATTATCCTCCCTAGTATTTGTTAATTTTGGTATTTGTATCCTCATGGTGATCCAACTCATGAAAATTCAGAAACCCAGAAAAATGGACATCCTATCTAGATTATCAAAATATCAACATCTATTTTTAGATAATAAATATATATAAATATTCAATAATTAAGACAGCTTCTTGCATCCATAATTATAATACTCGTCTCAACTAGTCAAATACCCTTGAGTTTCAAACATTACAAGATTGACATCATAAAATTTCCTATTTAGTTTGTGTTGGGCAGTTTGAGTCAATATTTAGTCTAGTCTTCACCAAAATGTGTCTGATCTTCTCATTGAGTTCTTGCCAAGTTCCAAGTCAACGCCTACTTTGATTTGTCTGCACATACCCGTGTTTGAGCTGTGTCATTGTGCTTAAATCTGATTATAGCAGTGCATGCAAGTTATTTCGGACCCAATCACTAACCAAATGAGTGGCAACAGCCACAATGATATCTACTGAACCCAGTTTGAGGAATAACAATATTTTCTACCATATCAAACAGCAAAATACAATTTGGAACAGCCGTTGTATAGACTCCTTTCCAGGAATTGAACCTCTACAAAGCTGATAAAATAGCTTGCAACAACAAGGACCCTAAAATAGATAAACATGTTAAGTATGGGCCTGAATTTATGATTGATTGACTAGAAGTGGGGCCTAGATTAATGGATCCATAAACTAGAAGTGAAGCCAGAAAAGACAACCAGGCGCTTCTGAATGTGTAATCTGAGAAATTGTTCAAGCTTATCAATGAAAAATCCCAAATAAAATTGGAGAAGGGGGTCATACTGTCTAACTTTAACATTATTCTTACCGTCACTTGAAAAGGCCATGTATGAGTAGTCTAAGGAATTGATCAAGCTCATCAATGTAAAATCCCAAATAAAATTGGTGAAAGAGGTCATACTGTCTTAACTCTTAACGTCATTTGAAAAGGCCAGGTATTGTGTGGAAGCAACCCACCATCTCATAAAGCCCCCATCACAACTGTCTAAGAAGCTCTACTAGCACAACCCAGCCAGAGTGCCTCATAAATGAAATCCTAGGAATGGTGTTTAAGACTCTAAAAATCTAAATGATGGTGAAAAATACATGTAATACTAGTAATACGAGAAGAAATAAGAAAGAAAGGAGAGACCAAATTAGATTTATTGATCCTCGTAAACTCATACCTTGAAAAATACAAGAGGTCGTCTGGCCCTTCATTACCAAAAAAATAAAAATAAAATACTATCATATTCTAACTTCTAACTATGAAAACAACCAGCCTCATTTACTTTCTGTCACACAAAATATCTTTTAAGGAAGTATATCCCATGTAATATGCATGGTTTTAACTTTCCATGCAAAGGAGCTAAATGATCCCAAGTCCTGATATGCATCTTCAAACAATCCCCCTCATCAACATATTGAGATCTTGAATACTCCCTCTACACCGTACATCCAACAAAATGATAGTCAGATGAAGAAAACCACCTGAAAACCCAATCAGAATAAAGGTAAACTTCCTCCTCCAGCATAACATAGTAAGTCCTATTTCACTATTAAAAGCATAATGCAAAATTTTATATTTGGAGGCAAACCCAAACATTCCTCCCTTTCTGTTCCATTTCATAATCTACTGAGCTTCTTCTTTCATTTATTGCATGACAACAATATTTATTACGCCATCAAACTTATTATGATCTTCAGGAGTTCCATTCTACATTGTGCAGCATCAAACCCTTACAAATGTTCTTCCTCTTCTTCATAGTCTTTAGATTCCAGGTCTTGCTGCCCATTACTCAGATTTATTTATCTTCACCTCTTGGTCCCGCCTAGCTATTTTAACTATATCTAGTGATGAAGTCATAATCTATCTCCAGTATCTAACTCCTTGTGGAAAAACAAACAAATGCAATATTTGTGACAAGGCAATCAAATATAAATAAAGAATAGAAAAGTTGACGGATAAAGATAAATAAATGAATTCTTTATTCTCATTACGGACCCACACATCCTATACAATATACAAACGCAATGGTCCCATGAGAGGGGCTTCATAAGTTTTCAGCAGGTGATGCAGATCAATTTTGGAAGTTAAGAAAAGAGTCACAAGAATGGTGGGAACTCGTGCATATACTAATGACTTTTCAAGAATAAGAATAGCCAAAAGTATCAATAAAAATGCATATTACCATAAGTACACCGGTAAAGATACATTCAAGTAAGATTTTTTTCAATTTTGATCACTTCTTGGTCCCATTCAGCGACCTATTATTTCCATTGATGAAGCCATAGTATAATATCTCCAATATCTAATTCCTTGCGGAAAAACAGACAAATGCAATATTTGTGACAAGACAACTATAAATAAATAAAAAATAGAAAAGGAGACAGATTAAAATAAATAAATAAATTATTTACT
Source organism: Taxus chinensis (assembly GCA_019776745.2). Taxonomy (NCBI): domain Eukaryota; kingdom Viridiplantae; phylum Streptophyta; class Pinopsida; order Cupressales; family Taxaceae; genus Taxus; species Taxus chinensis. The sequence goes on along the minus strand of CM034149.1, from coordinate 723,468,832 downwards.
CTCCTTAAAGACTCACACATCCTATACAGTATACAAAGGTAATGCTTCCATGAAAGAGGGGCTTCATAATTTTTCAGCGGGTGATGTAGATAAATTTTAGAGTTTACAAAAAGAGTCACAAGAATGATGGTAATTCCTTCATTGTACAATAATTTTTCAAGAATAAGAATAACCCAAAACTATCAATAAAAATATATCTCGCTAAAAGTTCACCGCTAAAGATATTTTCAAAGTTTTATTTTATTAATTTTGAATTATCATGCTGTGTAGCATGGAAACACCCCCTCCTGCCCGCACCCTCTGGAAAAATTTCGGGTACAGGTACAGAAAAGGAAACGTCCCCAAAATGTTTGCACAGACTGGGTGCGGCCTTGAAATGCCCCGTGTACAGCTCTGTTGTACCTGGGACACTTCCGGGCCACACCTGCAGCCATGGGAAATGTTAAAAAGCCAAAAAATAATAATACACTCATTTTTAATATTTATTGTTTCTAACCCTAATCTACCCACCCAGCCTTCCTAAAGAAACTTCCCAAAAGCTATATAATGACATCTTTGGTCCATTTAAATCAGACTCATTTCTTTCACTACATTAATCTAGATTATAATCATGTATATCTGAAATTGTAACCATGTTGAATCTTTTGAGCTTCAATAAATACAACATATTTTGAGTGTTTTATCTCTTATGGACTAAAATTTCGAAAATGAGTGTTTATAATATAGAATGTTTCCGTAACGTTTCGTACTAAAGGTTTTTTGAAAATGAGTGTGTGTGTGTGTATAATAAGAATGTTTCCGTAACGTTTCATACTAAAGGTTTTTTGAAAATTAGTGTTTTATCTCTTATGGACTAAAATTTCGAAAATGAGTGTGTGTATAATAAGAATGTTTCCGTAACATTTCGTACTAAAGGTTTTTCGAAAATTAGTGTTTCCACATTTCGGACACATACCCATACTTGTTTCTGGCAACATAGTTCTCAAGTATAGGTTTAGAAATATTTTTTTCCTTCTTTCAGGTTTCATAAAATAGGTTACCAACTTAGAACAAAAATATTATTTAATAATACCTGAGATACGTTTTTATTTTCAAATACTTCAGAATTGTAGATGTTTTTTAGGGGAAAAAAATACATTAATGGATATATACTAAAGTCCCCTATTCGCCTTATAGGGGTTGCCTTTTCGTACAGCCCTAAATTAAAAGATCAGTTCTTAAAGATATCATTCTTGCTGAATAATCTTATTCATTATCGTTGTGATATTTTAAGTAGTAATTATGATGCATAAGATTAGATAGATAAAACAACTCTTCAGCTAGCTTCTTCAAAATATTCACATCAAGAATTCAAATTCTCTATGCAATTGATACAGCACATGAATTTACTTTGAGCGACATGTAAAGGATTATGTTTTTGCTATGTCTTAGAGATATTGACATGGACAAACTTCCTCCACCCAAGTTTCCAATTGGTACACCAAATCCATCTAGAAAAGAGATAAATAAAAGTCTCTGAAATGAGATTTACATAGCCTACCTTCAATCTAAATGGTTAGAGCCTCTTTCCTCAAAGCTTCAAAACTAGTATAGTTCATATCTTCACTTTGACAATGGCCTTGTCCAATTTCAATGTTTCACTAGGCTTCAATTATCTTGCAGTTTGAGGGCTCGATTGACACAATTCAGCATTAATTTACACCACTTCCACATAGAGACAAATCACCATATTCCTATAATGCTTTGTATTTGTCAAATTTGTTCCATAGAGTCTGAAATCAAGGACCATTTCATATTTAGATACTCTCCTTACTATGAAATCTGGTGGTCATTTTCCCTCATCAGACACACATATGAATGTCTCCAAACCTTCATGGCTTACAAGGATCAAAGATGCTTCACTCTTTTTTTCCGAAAGATGTTTCATCTTCACCCATATTTTTCCAAAGACTTTGCTTCCACAATGTTCTGCACCTCGAGAATTGTTTCTTTTATTCACTTTATTTCTTCTTTACGATTGAATAACAAGTGACTTCACAAAAAAACTTTATAAATATAAGAAGATTTGTAAGACACCGAAAGATATAATTTGTTTTTGCATTTTTCTTCTGAAATGTCTATTGTTGCTACTGTATTTTCCAATTCCGTACAACAGTTTTTTATCTTTCTTGAACATTAACATCACTAACTTAACTTGTCTTATCCAAAGCTTTGGATATAATGTACAGTTTTAAAAAAGAATCCATTCACGTGCTTTTAATAATGCCCTGAATAAATTTTAAATCCACAAAATCAAAACAATTTGAAAAATGAAAACCCCCCTTCAATTGAGAGGGAACAAGATACTGACCTTGAGGCAATCAAAGCGAAACTTAGTGCACTCTGCTCTGCATAAATTACACAGCACCACCCTTGGCCATTCCAATTTCTTGTCTTTGACAGTAACGTCCTTTCCGTCAACTGCCGGACTCCCCTTTCCGTTACTTACCGTGCTAGAAACTGACGCGGCAATCGGCCCACGGTCACATGGCGGCACCAAACCCTTTCCCTGGCAAAGGCCCCTTACCCTCGCCACCACTATTAATATTGCTATTACTATTATCCTCTCTTTTTGAATGTTGTTGCTGCCTGCTTCGAAGAAATAGCCGCCTGGTAATTAATTAAACCCCAACTCTCCAAGAAATCGAAAACCCTCCGTACAGAAATTGGCGTCACCGACCAGATTTCTTCTCACCCTCGGTAATAAGTAATTTTCCTCAGCAGATTCTCCCTGTATTTATCAATAATAAAGTCCCTGTAATACTTATAAACACGAGGGGTTTTGGCCGCCGATTTCCCGTCGAAAAACTCAGTCAGAAATCTCCGTTCCGTGCTGTGAATTTTGTCCCGCGAAAACCACCCTAAAAAAAGCACAAATACAAACAAAGCAAAATTAATTCTAGCAGAGCTAACCAAACATCTCCGGGAAAAAAAAATGACAGTATACTTACTCGAGTAGCTGGGGATTCTGAAGACTTCTTCGGGTGGGCTGGCATGATTTAACTCTGGAATGGCGAGTCCGGCATTGTTCGAGGAGGGACTTCCTCCGTGGTTTGAAGTGGTTTCGGCGTTTGGGTTTTTGGCGGTGTTATTGTCATTAACAATATTAATAATTTGATTATTACCGCTGGTATTTGTGTTGGAAGGGCTCGCCAATGCCGCTTGCTTGAAAAGTGCGGTTTAGATCTGTCGAGAAGGAAAGGGCAATGTGTCTGTGTTAGGCCGCTAAAGAATAAACGTGGGTCACGTGAGAGGGGCTTGATATGGAAAGGAAGAGAATGCACCTTACCCGTTTAGATTTATCCTCTTACCTTCTTCCTTTTGCTAAATTTGTAAGTTTTTCTTGGTTTTAGGTTCCTCTAAAAATGGCAATAGGATGCTGGCTGGGGTTGTAATATTTGTGGATAAACAATTAATGAAGATTGATGGTAGTTTGGGGTTATAATATATGTGGATTAATAATTAATGACGATTGATGGTGGCTAGGGGTTGTAAATAATAAATGACCACTTCAAATATGATGGTTATTGATTATGGTAGAGTAATTTCAATTTTAAATTTGACATCTATTTGCTTGTTACATAAAAGTTTTTTTCTTTTTTAAAAGTTGATAAAAAAATCCTAATATTATTAACTATATGATAGAGTTTGGAATTTTTCTCGAAGAAAAAATCGAATATAATATAAGGAAAATCTGAAACTAAAACTTTGAAATTAAAATCTATCGATTTTTTTTTTATAAAATTATTTAAGATATATATACTATTTCATATTATATACTCTCAAAGCCTTGATCTTTAATATAAGAAGTTCATTAATTTTAGGTTCACATTATTACATTCTTTTTAGTTTTGTTTTTTTAAAAGCAAACATTTTTTCTTTTTATTTTCCATGAGCAATTTGTTTAGAATATTAATATTTTGTGGGTTTTTTATTCATGTTTGTTATAATCATTATCAAATGACTTCGACGAGTAGTCATTACTTTAATTACATGTTTTCTTCATGTAGTTTTGTAAGGGGAATGTGAATGTAATTCATTACTACCATTAGCAAAGAATTTGGTATGTGTAGTGTCGAATAAATCACTCTTATTTCACAGTTATTATTAATGTGTGATTAACAAGGGTGAATTATTTGACACTACAGGCTCTAAATTCTAAATAAATTGTTCATGAAATGTTCGACATAAAATGCATGATTGAGTTTATATAGGATTGATCTTCCGACAATAGTAATTGTGAGACAATGGTGATTTATCCAATACTACATGCTCCAAATTTTATTGTGATTGGAGTTGTTGATCAGTATCAACTTTAAATGGTGTGTGTTGTTTGTGTTTTTTAATATCTTTATGTATATGGAAACTAAGCCATCGTCACTCATTTATGTGGTTTTTATTTTTATTATAATATAAGTAATTCTTTTTATTTTGTTCTTTATTCAACATTTATGTGTGTAATTATTGCAGATGACGTAATAATAATTAGATTGCATGTGTTTGTATCGTGTTTTTTAATAAAATATTTATTACGGATATAATCATGTAAAATTTAAAGAAAACATGAACAAAATTGAATGTGTATATTTTATGCGAGAATAATATGGCGTATTATAGTAATTTACATTTTGTAACCTTTGTCTATGAGTTTCTAACAAGTGTATAAATTAAAGGTGTATTCTTTGATGAATATAATGAGGATTCATCCTCGGATGTATTTACAGTCTCAAAATGAACTTTTTCCTTATCATTATACATCTCTAATTTTGTTTCCTTTGTAAAATGTTATTTGTGGTGGTTTAGATCTTAGAAGGCCTAAGGGACAACACTCTAAATTAGGATTCAAATGGGTTATATGTGTATGCAGACGCGATATTGAATAAGATGAAAACTATAGAAAGAAATAGAATCATAACATAAAGTTATATTAATATGTGTATTATGTTCATGGCATATTTTTGAGAAAGATGAATGATTATTTAGTTTATTATTGTACATCTTCTAACTAAGGTTACAAATGTGTATATATATTACAAGTCGTGAAGGCATTAAAAACTAGTATATAAGTTGAACCAATCGAGTTTCCATGTATAACTCTTCCCCTTTCGACGATTATGTGGCTTGACATCCAATTGTGTGATATGTTGTTAGGTGCTCTAGTGTAACATGATCCATGTAGGTCCCACTTGGCGTGGCACAATGTGGTGCAAAGTGTTTGATTTAACAGAAATTTAATCTTAATTAGACGACTGAGATCAAATGAATATGACGATAAACCGGTCGGATCGAAATGACCCTATAACATTTAAAGAGCATACGTAGCTAAAATTCACAACAAAACTTCAGTTCTATTCTCAAAAAGCTTTACAAAATCTACTTGACATTTGATCCTTGATGGGATAGTTACCACTCTACAAACCACATGGATGATAGCTTCCAAAAGTACCCTAAACATGGCGCTAGGTAGGTATTTATAGATCCATTTTCCCTCTCACATGGAAATTGAAATCCCTTCTAGAATCTTCTTGTATCCTACCCAAACGGGAATTTGAAATCATGTGCATTAATGGTTACCAACTACTTCAGGATTGGTAATTGAATGAGGCTAATGGGTAAATGCACATCACTATTGAGATGGAATCCTTCATATACCTACCACTTGTAGCTTGTCTAGGCTTCCATGTATTTCTTCCTTCTTTAAAACTTTAGCGCACTATCATGCACTACTATTTTACACCCTAGTTTCTTAGTTGATCTTCATGAATTCTCACACGTGTCACCTTACTTAGCCAAAATTATTTAAAATATATGAAGTTACCTTATTCTTCCTCGATGCTCCTGCATCAAACACCCCATGTAAAACAAAATTGAGCTTCGTCTCACGAGTTGAGTTACAGAGCATGACACAACTAACCAAGCTCCTTCACACTTATCCATGTTGCATCTTCTTCTGCATGTGCTTTTAATTTTACCAAATACTCCATGTATTTTTTTGCACGCTTCTTCTTTATCACCCTCAAGTCCAATACAGTCTCAATTTCTTTAGCCTTCTTCTCTTGTATCTGCCTCCTCCAGTCTAGATTGTAATCAATTTCTAGCACCTCTTCTCCTAGTTTTTCTGTGTGTTGCTCTTCCACCTCCTACCTATTAGTTCCTCCTTCGTATAACTCATATAAATATGAGACATTAAATATTGGAGAGATATCTAATCCCTTGAGAAACTCTAACTTATATACATTTGCTCCAATCTTCTACATTATCTTACATGGTCCAATTTTCTTCTACTTCAACGTATTGTAAGTTCCTATGGGAAACCTTTCTTTCCATAAATATGTCATTACTTGATCTCCTTTCTCGAATTCCTTGGATTTATGTCCTTTATCTGCATGTTCTTTGTAACCTTAATTACTCTTTTCCAGCTTCGTGTGCACTTCCTCATATAGCTTGTGCATATATTTTGCATATTCTTTTGCTTTCACGCTTATGTTGTTTATTACCTCACACAACTCCATGACTCCTCTTGGGCTTGTCCCATAAATAAATTGAAAGGGGGTCCTTCGTGTGCTCCTATTAACTAAATTGTTATAGGAAAATTTCACTTATGTCAATATCGCGCACCATTGACCTGTCTTATCTCCTATCAAGTTGCACAACAAATTACCTAAGCTTCGGTTTACTACTTCTATCTACCCATCATTCTGTGGATGTTATGTCGAACTATAGGTTAATCTTCTCCCCAACTTGTTCCACAAAGTTCTTTAAAAATGTCCTAGGAACTTGGTGTCTCTTCCTGACACTATACTCATATGTAATCCATGTAATCGCACCAATTCCTTGAAAAACATATGTGTGATTCCCATTGAATCACTAGTCTTTTACATGTAATAAAATGTGTCATCTTTGAAAATATATTGACTACCACAAAAATGGATTCATTTCCTCTGTGTTATAGGAAATCCTAGCACAAAATCCATGTTAACGTCCTCCCACGACCTTTTTAGTACGGGTAAAGGTTGATACAACCTCATATTTTGTTTGCACCCCTTGGCTAATCAGCAAACCCTACATCTCTGCACATACTTGTGCACATCCATGCTCATCTTTGGCTAGTATTATCATTCCTATAGTTGTGCTAGAGTTTTGATACTTCCAAAGTGACCTCTTAATCCTCCATTACGCTTTTCCCTAACTAAATTCATGCACATTGATCATTGCGGTATACACAACTGCGCTCCTCAGAACAACATTCCTTCCTGGATAAATAATCTAACCAAGGCGTTATATCCATGTGTGTTGGCTCTTTGCAGGCCGCCATGCTTCCCTGAAATCTTTGTCTAGCCCATATAACACCTTCATGGTTTCAAATCTCACAACTTCATTGCATAATTTTGTCAATACCAATACTCTCTTACTCAATGCATCAATGACCTTATTGGATTCTCCACTGCAGTGCCTTAACACAAATGAGTAACTCTGTAAGAACTCTACCCAATTCACATGCCTTTGGTTCAAATTTTCTTGTTTATTGATGAACTGTAACACCTGGTGATCAGTGTACAAAACAAATTTATTCGACAATAAATAATACCTCCAATTCTTTAGCTCCTAGATTATCATGTAGAACTCCTAATCATAGGTTGAGTACCTGTTATCACAAAAATTAGCACCCTAAGATTTGGCAATGCAGATATCTACTTTTTGCTAACATGGGATCACCTCTCAAGCAGTGGGACTTGCGGGCTTGAGGTGAACCTCCAGAGAAGGTTGACTTCCTCTTCCTAATCCTAATGCTACAGCTACTCATAATGCAAGAAAACACCTATCTAATCCTAATTTATGGCTTCCAAGGAGACATGAAGAAGGATAAAGGGTGAAAAGGATAAATCCTACACTACAGAGGTGATAACACTAAGATAGGGGTTGCTAGACAAAATCACAATACCTTAAATAGAGAGAGGTGAGCATGAAGAGGATGGATAAGCATCATAGTCTGAGATTACACACAGTGCACCATTTCATCCCCATTAAACACATTTGCACCTAAACCTATAATAACAAGAAATATGCATAGTATACCCAAATAATGAAGAGAGGCAAGTTAGAGACAACAAAATCATGCAGAGGATGGACAAATGCATCACAAATCACAAATCTATTGCTCCATTAAAATATGCACAATACATCATTGGTGAGCAAGAGGTAAGAGTGTCATTATAGAGCTTGGAGAGGAGGCTTGAAACTCCCACATTCAACTCAAGAGAAGAAGAAGGGGGAGGGGGGGTAGAGAGAAAAATGTCTAACTCCCTTACAAATGTGCACCCCTTTACAATATATAAAAATGAGAGAGGGGGGTGTAATCTCGAATTTATCTTTCCAACCACTTGCAAGGTACCATAAATGTGTGGAAATGATGATATGTGACTTGCAAAAGATACCTCATGTTATCCCATAACTTGCAGCAGAAGAAAACATGGTTTCCCATGCTCATTTATTGTTATTTCAACCACTTAGAAGTTGTTATTCTAAATTGGGATTGTTTTCTACAAATTTTCTCCACCAGAACTCCATCAATATTCAAATTTATCAATTTTTATGTGTAGGTCTCGGAGCCATGATTCAAAGGAATCCACTTTTGCGCGATTTTGTTAAGAAATGCAAAAGTTATGGCCTTCTGAGTGTGAGCAGCTCTCTTTTGTTTTTCTCAGGCTTCCTTCTACTCTATGGGACTGTGTATTTAAATTTCTTGTTGGGAATGATAATTTTAATATTTCCCCCTTTTCTAAAGTTTCTTGCATGATTTATTTGACCTGGGCATTTAAAATTATTTTGTGGGACCCACTGATTTCATCTTTTGCAATGGGGGGAGGTTGAGTGTTTGAAGTTTTGAATTTGGGGCCAACTCGCCAGCTAGCTCACCAAGCTGACACCCCTTTTCCTACCGTCGAGTCTGCTCTTCGCATGGGGATTCATTACACGCCTCTCCCCATATTTGCATGTTCCACCTTGGCAAATACGTTGCACTGCCCCGCTTCCATGCTAACTCGGCATCACCTCCAAATCATCGACCTTGAACACTTGTTTGATGCTATGCGGATCTTCTTCATTAGCTTGACACTTTTACCATACATCGGTATCCTCACCTTATGATTCCCAACTGACTTACCACTCTCCAACTCGGTGAGACCCTCATGCATTGTGACAACCACCACGAACTTGGTCATATTGCCCCATTCAATGTGGGCCTTAATGTCTATGGAGGGTTCTATTCATCTTAGCTCGTGATTTTATCGCCTTATGTGGCCGATGTGACCGCATTGGGCCTTTTGAGTACCCCCACCCCACATTCCACGCAGACTCACCAAGTCTGACCTCTACGCATTATGCCTCACCGATTGCCTCGTCGGTTGAGCCAAGTCCTCCACGTCCACGTCGGGCCCGCCTAGGTTCCTAGGAACACCATTGACCCCACATCGGGTTATTAATTGGTCCACCATCCACATTCCCTTTACTACGGCAAAAGTGGAAAATGGTGGCACAAAAGGCCCAAGTTTGGTTGGGCCTTTCGGGCACCGTATCTCTAAGTTGACCAAAGTGGCCTTACCAAGAACCCACCTCGACGGCTCGCCGAGTTAGCTTTGCAAGCCAACTTCAAAAACTCTTCACCCTGATTTTGCTAAGTGTGGTCGAGCCTCCATTTTTTCTTTGTGCCAAGCTCGAGCCTATTCATACGCAACCATTGCGATTGCAAACTCTATGAGATCTCTCGATAGAGTGCCTCCTAATTCCGCCATGCATTACCCCGAGCTCGTTGAACCCCTTTTCTCCATTGTGCAGAGCTCGATATCCCTTTAACCCACTACTCACCAACTTCATAGCTTGTTGGGGACTTTTTATAGCTTGGTTCACTATCTTTGAGCTCTTTGTTGAACCATATAACTTCCATCCCTGTATTTGCATAAATCTTTGCGGTCAAGCCTTCAAGCTTCACCATTACAACCCTGACTCATTCACCATGTCATGAAACAACTCGACCCTTGTTAGAAATAGCTTGGCCACCATATAATGGGAGCTTGACACCCCCCACAACTTGCAACATGGATCATACATGTTCATCATTGCAATGTTTGTTTTTTACTAAGCCTCAACCGCCATGATGCAAAGCTTGACCCATTGCTCACTATCTCTCCAATTAACTCAATCTACCATGAGAATGCACCTAGGGAGCTCAGTGTGATGTAGCTCGACTCGTCGGGTTGTAAGCTAGCTCGACGAGCTATTTAAGGGCCTAAACACCATTTTTTCAATTTTTTTGCATACCCTTTGATTTTTGCAATCCTTTGGGTTTTTTGTGTTCCAGGGGCTACGTGGAGATGTTTGAGGGGGTCCCAGACTAAACATCAGATCTTGCCCATTTTTGCCTGCAAGTGGGCCCCGCTATTCTGCTTCCCCAATCTGAGTAGAACTTTGAATTCCATGAAAACCCAGAAGAGGAAAAAATTCCTCTAATGGCTTACATCCTTCCCGAAGACTTTGATAATGCCCCTAAACACTGAGAACTTATTTCATGTTCTGAATTGATTTGTGGGCCCCCTTTAGTCATTGATTCAATACAAGCTCTTTTTGTTGTCCATTTTCGCCGAGGAGGTGAAAATGGATAACATTGGTGACTCGCGGGGCCATCTCCCTGCTAGATGGGGCTGACCAGTGACCTGCATACTGTCCATTGGGCACAGAGTCTTCCAATCATCCCTGGTTGATTTGAATTGAAATATTGTACCCTGAACCACTGAAACACTACGAAAGACTACCATTACTACTTCTTTTTCCCAATTTTGTGTAAGAAAATATGAAATTTGTTTTTTAGAGTGGAAAATTGCTTTGAGTTTGGACTCTTTACTCTTTCTCTCTACAATTCCAACCTGTGGGACTATATGATGAATATCTAACGTTCCCCCAACGCTTGATTCTTGCCAACATGAAGTATAAAAAATGATTTCCTTGTCAAGATGAAGTATTACAGGACTTACTGACACATGTTGATTTGGGAGGCAAAATAGGACTACAACAAAACTTATATTAGTTTCTTTTCAAGGCTGCTTGGAACACTGTTGGAATAGAGTTACCCTTCATGAATTGATTTTCTAATTCCTTTGCAAGGGCGCAAGGAGCTTAGTTACAATTGTTCTTGAAGGAAAAAGTAGATGAAAATCATTAAGATCTTCTCCTTAACTTATTTTAGTTGCTTTGTATTTGAGAATTCTTGAGGATAACAATTGTTTCTCGCAACCATGAGCTTCTTTCTACAGGGGACATGGCGCACTATGCAATAGACCACCTGGAGCGACCACGAACAAAACTATATACAAAGTAACAAACCATACATGCCTCGAGTAAGACATCTAAAGTGTGCATAAGCACTTATTCTATTGAAAACAAACCTACTCCTACCCTACGCTAACCAGAGAAATGAGAAACTCAAACAAAAAATAACACTAATGATGAGAAATCGCTGCCCTTTCTCAAAATTTGTAGCCATGTGGATGATTTGACATCAGATACAACTATAATTAAGAGTGAAAAGTTGATTACAAGTTGATTCTTAACTCCATTCATCAAGGTATCAGCTGAAAAAAAAAATTTATCTCCTATGGTTCTTCATTTAGATCTTGGAGGCATCACAGTTGATCCTTGACACATTGAGACTCTTCCTCACACTTAGAAGCAAGAATGATTAGTTTTGGCTCCTCATTTTGGCCCCAATGAAGCCAAGTACTTGATTGGGTAAGATATGATCCACCGATTTTTTCCACTGCTATGAATTCCAGGTTCAATAAGGAAGTCTTCTTGCAGGCCTTCCCAAAAAAGGTGACTATCTGTAAGTTGCTTTTCCTTTTCTTGCTCATCTACAGACAACTGATATCCCCTTTTGGTGAATGGTATGAAGGTGGTAACTTATTCGTGCTCTTCCCCTTCCTCTTTACCCGATGTGAGACTAGGAAGATTGAGCTCTTCTAATTTTGATTCAAGAGGAATGTTGTGAAAATCATGGGTTGGTCTTGCACATACTCTTTCATAGCAACAGGATCTTATTTTTGTTGGACAGGATGAATGAGGGGGGAGTAAATGTCATGAATTCCAAGGGCTATTCCTCATCAAAACACTCACTCCAAGTCTGCATAAACAAGCGAGCTCCTTGTTGCTCCTTTTGTGCCAAAGCTCTCTCCCTCTTGCATGATGACCTCACAAATCTACAATTTTTTCATCATGTATGGCTTTCATCTTCTTCAAACATAAAGCTTGTGAGTTCAAACTCTTCCAAAAAATCAGATTTTTGGAGAGATTTAGTGGGAGAGAAATCTACAACTCTCTTGTGCAACTTGCTCATGATTCAATGCCTTTGAATTTGTTTTGTTCACCTCCATGTGCTCCTCTTCTAACTAGATCTTGGAGTCTGGTTGTTCTTCCTCTTCCTTGACTAATTTTGCAGCTGGTGATGATCAAAAATATTTTCAAATAAAGTGCCATCATGGACATTACACTCATAGAGCATACGGATTGTTGATCATTTTTCGTTTCTTGCTTAGTTGTTGCTACAAAATCAGCTTTAGCCACCACTTGTTCTTCAACTTGGCCTCCTCTATAGGCTTCACCATCAAGGGATTTATTTTCAATTCCAAATCTTAGAGCCCAATTTCTCAAATTTTTTTGTCATTTCTTCTCTATTAGGCTCTTCTTCTTTTTGCCCTTGGCTTGTTTTCCGATTGCTTCATCTTCCCAAGTATGAACTTGGAAATTCAAGAGGAGGGTTGGGTTATGATTACAACCTGACTTTTGCTATTGTTTGTAGTGGTGGGGAAAAAGATAAAAATTCTTGTTTCTTTAGAGGGGATGACTGCTTGGAAGGGAAAAGGGCAAAAGAATTGAGGTGAGATGGAAGATTAGAAGATGGATAAGGGAATTCAACCACTAGGGGAAGCATACAATAAGGCTTGAATCTTGACACTGTTGAAATGATAAATCTTGGGAAGGAGAAAAAGAAGAACAAGGAGATTGGTGGTGGGACTTACCCATTGTACAAGGTTGTCTTGCAATTTTCTCGTAAGATTCAATCTCCTCAGTCCATTTTTCAAGTTGGGGCATCATCTCAACCATGAAATCAAGCTTCTGCTGCGGGCTATAGTGTCTTGGAAAAGGGCCTTCCCATGGACAAGGTGCCCTGTAGCCAATTCTAAATGCTTTCATTTGTTTTGTAGCCCTTAGGACTAAACCATGTCATGCCTCCATTATTTGAATTTCTTCAGCAAATCAGCACTCTCCATTTAACTATTGTCACTACATGCATACCCATCTTCTTGATAAGTTCCATAGCCAAACTTGATTTTGACATTGCTCATATGGGTAAGCATAGTGGTTCTGAATCTGATCATAATGACATGATCTGGGAGGAGTTGCGAAGTTCTTTAGAGGCTGATTGCACTACTGCAAGTGTGAATTCCATGATGGGAATGAAGCCATGATTGCACAACTTCATGGAATGCAAGAAGATGAAAAGATGTGGAAAGAAAAATGATATGGACATGGATGAAAAATGGATGGAAGAAAAGTCTGCAATTTCAGAGAATGGGTTGTTTGGATCAAATGGAGTCGCCGGAATGTGTTTTATATGTGCCTCCAAAGGTTGAAATTCCAACAAGAACACAATAACCTGTTGAAATGAAATCTACTCTAATTTTTGAACTGCACTACAGCTCAAGATTCTGACTTCAAATCTCCCACCGAGTGTGCCAGAATTGTTAGTTTTGGTAACGTGGTGGCTAATGATATTGCAATGGATCACCTATCGATATGTAGAGATTTCATCTACTTGTCCCCCTGGGTGGGCCATGAATTGTTATCACCAAATCACAGTAGCACCCCACGAATTTCTAGCACGTGAATGTAGGAATTCGGTGTGATTGGTTGCCAACATGGGATTACCTCTCAAGATGTGTGGACTTGAAAAATTGAGATGAATCTCTTGGAGAAAGATGGACTTCCTATTCCTAATCATGACCTGCCACAACTACTACTAATGGAAGTAGAAAAACCTATATAATACCTAAACTATGGTCTTCCAATGAGACAGGGAGAAGGAGATATTGCTTGAACATAGAAACCCTACACTACATAATGGTGATAACACTAAGAGAAGGGAGGTTGCTAGACAAGATCCTAGATTCCTGAAATAAAGAGAGGTGAATAATGGAGAGGGTTGAAAAGCATGCACCACAAACGAAATATATATTCACTGAGCAACACCATTTCATTTCCCAAGTAAACATAGCTCCCAACTAAACCTGTAAAGAACATAAAAGAATATGCATATTAGTACCCTAATAATGAAGGAGAGGAAAGTTAGAGACAATGAAATCATGCAGAGGATGGATAGAATGCATCATAGAACACATAGTATATTGCTCCATTTAAGTATTCATTGTTACATCATTGGTGGGGAAGAGGCAAGAAAAATACGTTGCAATGCTTTGAGTAGGAGGCTTTTAACTCTCATATTTATCTCAAAAAAAAGAAGAAGAGGGAGGGGGAGGGGGTAGAGAGAAAAATGTCTAACTCCCTGTACAAATGTGCACCCCTCCGTACAATTTATAGTATTTGAGATAGGGAAGTGAAATATTGATTTTGTCCTTTCCAACCCACTTCTCAGGTGCCATAAGTGTCTGGAAATAATGTTAATAGTTTACTTGACAAAATCTATCTCCATGTTGTCCCATAACTTGCAGCAAAAGAAAAAATGGTTTCTCATGCTCATTTATTGTTATTTCAACCACCTAGAAGTTGTTATTCTAAATTGGGCTCATTTTCTACAAATGTTCTCCACTATAACTCCATCAATCTTCAAATTTATAAATTTTTGTATCTAGATCTTGGAGCCATGATTCCAAGGAATCGACTTTTGCGCGATTTCGTTAAGAAATGCAAAATTTATGGCCTTCCGAGTGTGAGCAAGCTCTCTTGTGTTTTTCTCAGGCTTCCTTCTACTCCACGAGACTGTGCATTTAAATTTCTTGTTGGGAATGATAATTTTAATATTTCCTCCTTTTCTAAAGTTTCTTGCATGATTTAATTGACCTGGGCATTTAAATTTATTTTATGGGACCCACCGATTTCATCTTTTGCAATGGGGGGGAGGTTAAGTGTTTGAAGTTTTGAATTTGGGGCCAACTCACCAAGCTGGCACCCCTTTTACTACTGTTAAGTCTGTTCTTTGCATGGGGCTTCATTACATACCTCTCCTTGTATTTTCATGTTCCACCTTGGTGCATACTTTGCACTGGCTTGCTTCCATGCCAATTCAGCATCATCGTTGACTCATCGACCTCGAAGACTCACTCAATGCTATGTGGATCCTCTTCATCAGTTCGACGCTTTTACCATACGTCAGTCTCCTCACCGTATGACGACCGACTGAATCACTACTCTCCAACTTGACAGGATCCTCGTGCATTGCGCCAACCACCACGAACTTAGTCACCTTACCCCATTCAATGTGGGCCTTAATGTTTGTAGAGGGTTTTATTCATCTTGGCCCATGCTTTTATCACCTTATGTGGCTGCATCGAGCCCTTCAAGCACCCCCACCCCACGTTCCATATAGGCTCGCTAAGTCTGACCTCTCTACACTATACCTCGCCAACTGCCTCGTCGACTAAGCCAAGTCTTCCACATCCATGTCAGGCCCACCTAGATTCCTGGGAACACTGTTGACCCCACACTGGGTTGTTGACTAGTCCACTGCCCATATTCCCTTTATTGCGGAAAAAGTGGAAAATGGTGGCATAAAAGGCCCAAGTTTGCTTGGGCCTTCTGGGAACCGTATTTTTGAGACAATCGAAGTGGCCTTGTCATGAACCCACCCCGAAGGCTCACCGAGTTGGCTCGGTGAGCCAACTTAGAAAACTCTTTGCCCTGATTTTGCTAAGTGTGGCCAAGCCTCCATTTTTGCTTTGCACCAAGCTCGAGCCTATTCATACGCACCCGTTGTGATTGCAAACTCTACGAGCTCTCCTGATAGAGTTCCTCCTGAGTCCGCCATGCATTACCCCAAGCTCTTCGAACCCCTTTTCTCCATTATACAAATCTTGATATCCCTTTAACTTACTGCTCACCAACTTCATAGTCCGCTAGGGACTTTCCATAGCTTGTTTCACTATCTTTGAGCTCGTTGTTGAACCATATAACTCACCTCCCAGTATTTGCATAAGTCTCTGTATTCAGGCCTTCAATATTCACCATTGTAACCCCGACTCATTGACCTTGTCACGAAATAGCTCGACCCTTGTTGGAAATAGCTCGGTCGTCATAGAATGAGAGCTTGACACCCCCCACATCTTGCATATATTGATCATGCTCGTTCATCATTGTAATGGCCACTTTGTATTAAGCCTCAACTGCTATGACTCATAGCTCACCATCTCTCCAATCAGCTTGATCTACCATGAGAACGCAACCAGGGAGCTCATTGTGATGTAGCTCGACTCACCGGCTTGGGAGCCAGCTCGACGAGCTGGTTAAGGGCCCAAACACCATTTTTTAATTTTTTTACATTCCCTCATGAATTTTTTGCAGCAATCCTTTGGGTTTTTTATGTTCCAAGGGTTGTGTGGAGATGTTTGAGGGGGTCCCAGACTAAACATCAGATCTTGCTCATTTTTTCCTGCAAGTGGGCCCCGTTGTTCTGCTTCCCCAATTTGAGTAAAACTTTGAATTCCATGAAAACCTAGAAAAGTAAAAAATTCCTCTAATGACTTCCATCCATCCTGGAGACTTTGATGATGCCCCTAAATAGTGAGAGTTTCTTTCATGCTCCAAATTGATCTTTGGGCCCCATGTAGCCATTGATTCAATGCAAGCTCTTCTTGTTGTCTATTTTCACTCAGAAGGTGAAAATGGATAACAATACCTTCTTTTGGCATCATTCAAATTTTTACTTAAATAAATTATGGATCTCCCTTCTTGGCTTAGTATTGTGTCAATAGTTGTTCCACTCACATCACAATCCACCTGAAATACCTTCTCAAAACTTGGCAACGCTAACACTAGTTTCTCTATGATCTTTTCCTTCAATTCCTGTAAGTTATGTTTTACTTATTTTATCCACACAAACTCCTTACGATCTCTTTTCATGGTCTCTATGATCATTGTGCATGTTCCATTGAAGCTTATTATGAACATACTATATAAACTTGCTAAACCATGCAAGCTTTGCGCCTTAGTCACACTTCTGGGAGAGGGCCACTCTATAATTGCACATACCGATTCATTCATAAACCCTCGCGGGATATTATAAAACCCAACTATACTAACTCTTTGCGCATGAAGCTACACTTCTTTATGTTTATCAACAAATTTTCTACTTGTAAGTGCTTCATTACCTTGCACGGGTGTTCGATGTGCTTGTCTTATCTTGCTAAACACCAATATATCATCTAGATATACAATCATAAATTTTCCCAATAATGGCTTCAACATTTCATTCATTAATCTCATGAAATTACTTGGGGAATTGGTTAACCCAAAGGTCATGACTAACCACTCATACACGCCCTCTTTCATTTTAAATGCGGTCTTCCACTCAATGCCTTCTCTAATGTGGATTTGGTGATAACCACTCTTCAAATCAATATAAAAAAAGTACCACGTGCACCACTACGACAATCCATCAGGTCATCCATTTTGGTAATGGAAATCTATACTTAATGGTAATCTTGTTGATGTATTTGGAATCAACACACATGCATCATTCTCCTCGTTTCTTTGGTACTAGCACTGTTGGTAATGCACATGGACTCAAACTTTCACGCACTATCCCTTTATCAATAAATCCTTGCACTTTTATGTGCACTTCTTCATTTTCTTTTGGGGTCATTTTATATGGGGCCTTGTTTGGAAAACTAGCTCATGGTATCAAGTTTATCTGGTGACCGACACTAGGCACCAGGTTGCAATCTTTACGATAATTCTTCTATCACAATTTTTGGGAACTCTTACAATACCTTACTTCTATGGGAAATTCTTCCTCTATGCAATCATCATGTACTTATTTAGGGACCAACGCATAATATTCCTATTCGTTATCCACCTCTCGCAAGAATTCCTTTTTGGATAATACAAAAAATCTTGCACAAACACCACTACATACTTCTCATTTCTCCTCGTCCTTTAGTTGTGATAAGTTAAAACTTACACCCATCCTTCTCGATGCAAATGATATTCATGTGCCCATCATGAACAATCTTTCTAGCATACTACTAGAGCCTTCCCAATAGTAGATGACAAACATCCATCGATATCACATCATAATAATACTTTGTCGCAATAATTCCTAATCTGAAATTTGACAAGACTTTACTCATTTACCTGAACTTGGTGTCTGTACGTACCCAAAATTATAAGGGTACTACGCTGCCGGAACATTGTCACACATGCCCCAGTGATGATGCAGGTATCCTCGCGAGGTGTTTGGGATTTGAGAAAAGCTCTCCAAGTGTACATTAACATCCTGCGTGCCTCTGCGTAGCCTCTGCGTGCTTTATTTTGCTCTTCACCCCTCTTTTCCTTGCCTTTTGGTCTTCAGTGACGAAACCACCACCCTACCTGGGAGGCGGTCTCGTGACCGCCGCCCAAGCAGGGCGGCGGTCCTATAATCGCCGACCTGCTTAAGGCGGCGGTCCTTCACGCATTTTTCCAGAACGTTCCTTTTATCGCAACTTGCACGTAAAATTTCAACGTTTACCTACTTTTTTCACTGCCTTTGCTCGTATTTATGATTTTGGTTCCTTGGAATAGTGTTTTCCCATTGTTTATTGTAAAGGAGTTCCATTTGGATTTCATCTTTGGGTAAATGGGAATTCTATAAATAGCTGGTTGGTTTTCAAGCAAATGGCCCTTCAAAATTTGTCTCTCATTTTCTCATTTCAATAGCTTAGTCTTTCAATTGTATTAGTTTTATTCGTTGTATGCATAATTAGTGTTGTTTTGTTGTTTAGAAGCCACATGATCTTTTCTTGTGCTAGTGTTGTTATAGTCTCATACAATCAATTGAGATAGGACAATTTCATTTTCAGTCTGAAGCCATTAGAGTTGCAGGTTTTGTTCGTCAAGAAGAATAGTCTCAGGTTCTGAATGTTTTGTGTTGCATGACTCATAATAAATCCCGCTAGGAACTGCATAAGCCAAGCTCTGTTCTCTTGCGTTATCCCTCTCCTACTCGCAGTGTATTCAGTCTACATCCAAAGCTGTCATTGTTCCGATACCTACTTCTGTTGATGCTAGCATTACACGCTTTTCTGGATTCACATGAGCACAAAGGAATGAGGAGATCACACTGAGGGGACAAAGCCACACACAATCAGATTCGCCACTGTTATGTAAAATCCAGGTTCAAGCCATCAAAGTTCTAGTTAAAACATATCAAATAGAGTAGTGAATCATTTCATTTTAGTTAATCTCACTTTCGATATTGCCGGGGAAGCTATGGGGATTGATAGTTTCTGAGAAACTATGATTCATTCCTCACTTCTGAGGTAAGATCGGGGGTCTTTCAAATAGATTAGATTAGTTATTTGGTTATTTAGAATAGATTTACAACTACACAGGTAGGTAGCTATACTCGGCTACTTTGTTTGTTTTGAATTCTGTTATTAGATTAGTTGTCGCTTTCTAGATATATTATTTAAGTGCTCTTTCAATTCTGTTTAATAGTTCATAAAAAATACAAAAAATAGAGAATTTAAATATATGCTGTAGATGTACTTTACATAGTTAGTTTACTTTGCTTTAGTTAGATCTATATTATTTCTTTTGTATGACAATCACAGGACCTAGGGAGCCCAGAGAATATGTATTCGAGCCAATCGTGCCTCAACCCAACTTTGTTGCGGTAATAACTGACATAGACCAAAATCTTAGAATTTAGGTCTTCTGAACGACAGCAGACCTACAAGAAATTAGCTCACAGTTAAGAGGATTAAACATAGAAGACGACAAAGCGCATACGTTTTGGTCAAACCAGCCAAACTACATATTACCCTAGATAAATATTCTGCATGACTGTAGAAGGGCTTGAAAGAGAGCAAACGTTTAGTTGTGATCCTTTGGTCCCACAGCCAAATGCAGGAGATATTCTCACTGACATAGACACTAGCTTAAGAATTCAAGTTGCCAGAATGCCTGTAAGATACTCTGAGAAGATTACACAACTTTTAGTTCTAACTATAGAGGCTGAAAAGGCATACGATTACTAGATATTAGGGGTTAGGGATTTATTCTGCATATGACCATAGGAGGCCCACAACGACCACAAACCTACGGCTGTGATCCACAGATCCCGCAACCCAATGAGCCCGCAGGGACAATCAGACATTGATATTGGTTTTCGCACATTAGTATTTAGATCCTCTCCACTTTCGCCAACCATTATCACACGATTATCCTCACTAGACGTAGTAGCTAATCAAGCTACGAATTTCTAGACTAGACCAAAGAATCGCCCATAGAATCCACTATATGCATCATCCATTTTCATGACCCTGTCGAGAGACATATACGAAGCACCCACAGGTTATCTTCCGCGTATCCCATAAATTATAGATCGGATCACGCCAAAGCTCGATATTGATTGGAGCCTTCGAGCAAGTCATCCTCACCGACCGATCTATTATGCCAGTCCAGGTTAGGAGGGCCTTTTTTGCCTTAGATTCACAAATTCCATTAGTGCGCGTCGAAGACATAAGATTGCCTAATTAGTTTGTCTATACCCCACGTGTATTCCATCCCCATCAGCTATGTCAGCATGACCTCGGGAGGTCGAGGTGTGAGGAAGAGTTACTTGTAGATTCCCACGCTCGCTTATCACTTTTCCATCGTACAGTGTCCCTTATTCAACCATGACACTTTGTAGGGGTTGGGATGCACAATCTTCTTCATCCCTAATTTTTCCACCATTTCATAAGAAACCATATTATCTGTGCTTCCACTATCTATAATCACTTTACAACATTTTCCTTTGGACTTGTAAATGGTTCTAAATAATCTCTTCCCTTGCATAGGTTCATCTTCTTTCTGTAATGTCTTCAACAATACTTTCCTTATCATCAAGGCTTCCCTGCGCTATATTATTTTAGAATGTTCTGCAAATCCCATTGATTCTACATTTCCATGAGTCAAATACACTCTAGCTTCTGTGTGCTTACGTAACTTCACTTTGTGCTCTTGGACATTTGAATGCATGATGTCCTACGATTCCACACTTATAACATGTTCTGGAGAATTCTCTTCCCCTTCCTTGACTAAATTTTTCACGTACCCTTGAAGAGTATGACATGTCATTATCTTGTGAACTATTTTGGGATGATATTTATGTACTATTATGTTCTTCTCCGTACGGTCTACTATATCCTCGATTGCTTCCTCCTCTGCCTCATACATTACGGGTTCCTCTTCTGGCTACATTCTGACTTTTATGCGCCAATTTCTCCTCCACCTTCAAGGCTAGTTGATAATATCCGTCCATTATTTGGATATGCTACATGTTGAGTTCTTCTTGAATTCCAAACCTCAAGCCATTTATATATCATGCGACCTTCCCCTGATTAGCTTCCGCATGTCTAGATCTTATCATGATTCGGTAGAGCTCCTATGTGTAGTCCTTAACCGATATCTCCTTTTGTCTCAAGTTCTACAACTTTTTAACAAGCTCACTTGGTAATCGGTCAACAAAAACTTACTCCTCATTTTTCATGACCATGTGATCCCAATGCACAATCTTATCCTTACCTTTTCTTTGTCACTCGTTTTGCACATCTTTCTACCACAACACCGCATGTTCCCTCAACTTGGTTTGCGCTACTTTGACGTGCTATGGATCAACAATTTCCTGAAACTCAAATTATTTCTCCATACTTGTCAAATAATCTACAAATTCTTTTGGGTCTAACTACCTGAAAATGACGGGACATCCATTATTAGTCTATGGTCCATTTTAGAAATTACTTGTAACAATTATGTTTTTTATGTGACGATGACCTTAACTTCTTCTTGTACATACTCGACAACTTCTACATTGCGTGTGTGTCTTCTTACTACTTCACCTTCCTCGTCACTTTGTGTATCTTGGGGAAATAAATCCCCACTACCTATATTCCTTAACAACTTAAAGCCTTGTTCTCACACCTTGTAGATTTTCCATCACTTACTCTAGTACTCCCATGATTGATGCATTAACTGAAAGGAATGATAACTAGATCGTACCAAGCCAAGAACATAGATGCTAATCAAACACCACAATCAATAAGATGAAAGTAATTCGCCAGAATAACTTTACATAAAACCTTTGCAAACAAATGAGAAACAATATCATATATTATTATGGAACTCAATGCAATACATTGAGAATGGGCCTTGCTTAAATAGGCAAGGAATAACAATCTAAGAACCAGTCAAGGTCGTAGATCAAGCCATAAATCAAGGAAATAACTAGTCATCAAAGAACTAGTCAAGACCATAGATTTAGGAGAGAACTAGACATCAAGGATCTAGTCAATACCTATAGATCAAGGAAAGAACTATACCTAACAACTAGATAATATCTCCTAATATCTAAATAAGATAAAAGAAATATCCACACACATAAGTGGGTGAGGATAAATACAATAAAGGTAAATAAAGTACCTAGGTGAACATGAGCTAAGGTAAATACCTACTCTAACACCCCCCCTCAAGTGAAGCTAGGGGCCAAAATAGAAGTGGCATGTCCACAGTATGAGTCCCGGTAACTAGGCCTGATGAGGTACTCATGTACAATAACTGGGAAAAAAGGGACACCGCAAGGTACCCAAAACCAGTAACAACAAAGTAAAGAGAGTAAAGACCCACTCCAAGGCATCCCAAGAAGCTCGGCTCAAAAAACTCGTACAATGCTGAAGAAGTTTGGTGTGCACTGTGGTCTGAATCCACTGCTCGATCACAAAACTCAAAAACAACTGACACTGGGCTCCACCAGAATAGCTCCATATAAGGAGATTGTCAACGGAGTGATGTCGAAAGTGTAAAAAAAACACCAAACATAATTTGATCAACTGCTGCAAATAGGTGTGCCACGATCCAAGAACAATAACCAAAGCAACAAGGCAAGGACACAAACTCCAGAGTGTCACGATCCAAGAAAAGCCAAGGTAACAAGGCAAGGACACGAAACCTGAAGAAGTAGGATCAACACCACACCCTCCCATACTACTGAATGGGTGGAGTGACACTACAAACTCCAGAGTGTCAATCCAAGAAAATCACAAGGCACACCCTCAACACCACACCCTCCCATACTACTGAATGGGTGGAGTGACACTACAAATCTGTATGAGTTGTCAAAACAACTACTCGAACACTGAAAAACTAACACTGGGCTCCACCAGAATAGCTCCCCCACAAGAGAGACTGTCAACATGCCAAAAGTGTCGAAAATACAGATACAAAATCTCTCAACAAACAAGAGAGATACACTACACCTGCTAAAGAAAAATGCTCAAAACAAGAAGCATCACAATGCAGAAGGTATAGAAAGTGGAGCAAGAGGCCGAATGGTGGAGGAGCCATGCCTATAGAGTCCTCTCA
The DNA here is from genome assembly GCA_019776745.2 of Taxus chinensis. NCBI lineage: Eukaryota > Viridiplantae > Streptophyta > Pinopsida > Cupressales > Taxaceae > Taxus > Taxus chinensis. The sequence continues at coordinate 723,445,129 of CM034149.1, read as the reverse complement.
ATGAATGCCTATGTCACCGCCACGAGTGATCAGATATCCACCCCAAATCAACACAGATGGATGAAGAAGATGCCTGCATATGACTTGGTGTAAAATGCACAATGGGTGCATGCAAAAGAACATCAGAATGTGTGTCAGGTTGATCATGTCTAACAGCTGAAATCTCAGGTTTCTCAAGCCTGAGTGAAGGTGCAGAACTCATGTGTTGCTCATGATCCTCAGAAAGAGTCGAGCGAACAAAAAAAGGAGCTCTGTCAATGTGTGATCCCAATGAAGTATCTGCTCGAAAACCAATGTCATGACGAGAATTCCACTTAACATGTGGAATAGAGGAAACAATACCCTGTGAATGTCTGCTAATGACTCCGCTAGTGAGACCCATAGAACGGAGCATGCGAGAACTGAATGCAGTGGTATGCTTCTCAAAAAAGCCATGCAGCTGAGTAGAAGTAGGATACACAACATGTGGTACTGTAATAGGCACAGATGTGGAAGAGCATGCAGTAACAAGCCTCACAGGTTTAGAAGCATCAAAAGTAGGTTCAGGCTCAAAGACTGGCAGATCAATGTCAGTGGGTACAAGAGCAATAACTGCAAGTGGACTAGGAGCATGGATATGGTTGTCCACAATATGATGGTGATGTTGTAGGCTAGCAAGTTTGTTCTGCAGGGAGTGTATTATTGTATCCTTATCGTGAATGAGTGATTGTAGAAGAGAATTTCACTTCTTGAGCGATCTATTTTCTTCCACAAATTTTACAATATCCTCTTGAAGTCCACATACTTCAGAGAAAAGCATATCATTCTCAGAATCCATGATAGGTACAAACTGCAACTCCCAAAAAATTAGGACATCGGGCTCAGCCGAAATTGCGTCCATAATTGATTACAACACTCCTCCATATTTGGCACTTTATAATTATAGTGCAAGTCTCAAAATAAATATTTCCAATGGAAAGAGCACAAAAAACAAGCACTTTTGCAAAAAACGACACTCAAAACCGAGTTACCGATCAAAAGTTACAAGCTTTTTAATATTTTGCTCTGTTATTTATTTTAGTGCCACTAAAACAAAATAAAATGTTGTTGCCTTCACCACACAAATAAAATTAAAGGGGGCTGAAGTTAAGCACCTACTAGTAGGAATCACAAGCTTTAAGCCCTCATATGACCATACCATAAGGATTTTAATGGGTGTTTGCACAAGTGTCGCGTGTTTTCGAGAAAGTCACATCCAACTGATTCTTAATTTAGTGACTGTGTGGACAGTTTGCCAAAAATAGCAACCTGCGGATTTTCCCGAAATAGCAAAAAACATGCACAACATTCGTGGACCCCTGCTAAAAAAGGAAAGATCTGAAAACCTTCCTGCACGCAAATCGAGACAAATACGCTGCAACAGAAAAAAACCCAGTGTAGATCTCAAAATCCAACAAACCCAGAAAAAAATCCCTCGTTTTTTTCTCTTGGGCAATGTGAATCCCAAGGCGAACCAGTGTGCTTCTCTACAACAAATAAAAAACCCACAAAAAATGACTGCCTCCAAAATGGCTAAGTTTACAGTCGATCTTAGGGTTTTCATGCCTTCTGGATCCAATGGAAGCCTCTTTTTTGCATAAAAATGCATGCAGCAACAAAATACGACCAAATCCCAAATATATGAATATACAAATAATTTATTTGCAAAATAAAACTTACAGACGGATGTCAACAACAATCTCCTGCTCTGATACCATGAAAGGAATGATAACCAGATCGTACCAAGCCAAGAACACAGATGCTAATCAAACACCACGATCAATAAGATGAAAGCAATTTGCCAGAATAACTTTACATAAAACCTTTGCAAATAAATGAGCGAGCAATATCATATATTATTATGGAACTCAATGCAATACAATGAGAATGGGCCTTGCTTAATAGGCAAGGAATAACAATCTAAGAACCAGTCAAAGTTGTAGATCAAGCCATAAATCAAGGAAATAACTAGTCATCAAAGAACTAGTCAAGACCATAGATTTAGGAGAGAACTAGACATCAAAGATCTAGTCAATACCATAGATCAAGGAAAGAACTAGTCAATACCATAGATCAAGGAAAGAACTATACCTAACAACTAGATAATATCTCTGAATATCTAAATAAGATAAAAGAAATATCCACACACATAAGTGGGTGAGGATAAATACAATAAAGGTAAATAAAGTACCTAGGTGAACATGAGCTAAGGTAAATACCTACTCTAACATTAGCTACATTAACTACACTCACATTGGTAGCTCTTCTCAATGACATCTTCTCTCTTCTTACTAGTTACCTCATAGTCAGCATTCTACCAATCCTCCACCTCCCAACCTAACTCCAAGGTATAAAGCCACACTGTGATACCACTTGACAACAAACGAGTTAGATCAAAACAACCCTGGAACATTTACAGAGTAAACACAATAGAACTTCAGTTCTATTCTCAAAAAGGCTTACGACATCTACAATATTTGATCCTCAATGGGATAGGTACCACTCTACAAACCATATGGGTGATAGCTTCCAAAATTCCCCTAAACATGGCATGAGGTAGGTATTTATAGATCCATTTTCCTGTTAAAAAAATTGAAATCCCTTCTAGAATCCTCTCATAATCCCACCCAAACGGGAATTTAAAATCATGTGTATTAATGACGGCTAACTACTTTAGGCATGATAATTTAATGAGGCTAACAGGTAAATCCATGTCACTTCTGAGATGACATCCTTCCTATACCTTCCACTTGTAGCTTGTCCAGGCTTCCATGCATTTCTTCCTTCTTTAAAAATTTTGTGCACTGGCATGCACTACTCTCTCACGCTCTAGTCACTTAGTTGATCTTCATCAATTCTTAAGTGTGCCACCTTACTTAGCCAACATTCTCTAAAATAAATGAAGTTTCCTGATTCTTCCGCGAAGTTACTGCATCATAATACAATAATAACAAACAAGATTTATCACGCAAAAGATAAACAAGTATGTATAATAGGGAGATAAGAATGAATTAGCTTGTATTAAAAAATTTGGGTTGATTCTAGGATAGAAACTGAGTGGAACATGTTAGATCTGGAATAGATATGCTTCATCTGGAAAACTAGGATATGAAACTCCTTCAGATAGGACTGCCCAAATGAGGATGGGACCACCTAAGCACTAGTGTTTGAACTAGGTGTTGGTGTATTGGAAAAAAATCTGGTTTGTAATATTTTCAGGGTTCCGAACTTGTATTCTTCCTTTCACTCTTTTTTTGCATCCACTTCGATGTATGGTAATGTCTATTGCACCTGAACCTACAAAACAAACCCTAGATACATGCACAATGCTCAAAAAATATTAGATGAAATAAATAATGTATATCCTTGAGTTGGACTGACTTCAGAAGTCACCCCAATGTGATTTTCGCTAAGTGTTACACTACATTTCAAACTCTATATAGTTCTTGTGTGCATGTGATGTGATTGAATTGTGTCCCTTGAAGTTAGGTTTCCATTATGCCAATCTCACCAAGATAGTGGGTTAATAACTATCTTTTCCCCAAGATGAATGTGCAAAATAGAATTGAGAAATATCCCCTCCTATGCAGTGAATAATGTAGCCCAAATGCAATCCTTGAATGTTGTCTATTTGCCCAAGTAGTAAATAGTAAGTAGTAGCCCAAGTTTTTCCAAACCCTAATAATAGTGAGTAATATCATGTATATATATGATTCCCAAGTTTTAATTTCATCATCAACAACCAAAAAGGACAACCCAAAGTGATAAGAAATATTTTCAAAAATATAACAAGTAATGATAACAATTTTTGGAAATTTGAGAAGAGGAATTTTGAGAAAAGGACATAAGCACCCAAAGGGGACAGTAGTGCATGGGTGCTCTTGTCCCTAATGGGTGATAATGTCTAAGATGCTTAGAAGATAAATATAGCGTTGGGTCACATGTTGTCTAATGTTCACAGGTAAAGTGTTATTCCAAAAAAGTAAAGTGGTCATTCTAGAAAAGTAAATGATAGGAGTATCAAAAGGATAAAGCCATTTAAAAGAAAATTAAGTGTTGTTAATGTCTAGTTTTCTCACTTAGGAATCATGCATATAATAACATACCTAGAGGTGTGATGTAAGTATTAAGTGTGTGATTTTGTGTCTACATTTACCCCACCTTTATGATGGTGAATGACTATTACATGGCATAAAGTAGATAAGAGGAGTGTACCTTGTGGAGAGTCGAAGGGAGTTGTAACCAATAGTGTGTCGAATGAGGATTGTACTTGATATCATGTTGAATGAGATTGTGAAATGTGTATCGTGAAATTTAAGAGAGGATAAGGATCCTAGGGGTGATCTTGTGCATTCATTTCAAATGATACATGTGTGTATCTTTTCATTGGATATTACATTTTATAGAGTGTCTTGTACTTGATATTTTTCCTTGTTTACACTTGTGTGTTTCCTTTTGTTTGAGTATGGTCAAACCTGTAAAATAAGATCAGTGTAGTCAATTCTCATGATAAATGAAATTGAATTTTTAACTTAGTAAACATGAAAATCAGAAATGTTTATTGAAAAACAAGTGAATCAAGGATAAAATACACATCGTGCATGAGATAAGAGATATAAATTATTCTTATATGTTTTCTTCCTTGGAGATGGTTGGAATAGTACTAAGGATTTAGGTGTCATGTCGCTAAAACTAAGGATTTGAGCATGCCTTGTTTCTAAACTAAAGATTTGAGCATCATGTCGCCAAGGGAAGAGTATTGGGAGAGCTATAGGATTTTGTCTCTGGAACCATTAATGCTTTCCCATGAATAAGAGCCACTTCGTATGGTCAAAAACCCAATAGAAACTAGTCACATATGACACATCACTCTAGGAATATCGTTGTCCTGCATATGTCATAAGTTTCATTCCTTATTTGATCCCAAAAAAATGGAGTAATTAGTTCCCTTGCTCAAAGTATATAACTTGCCCTTGATATTTGTTCATGTTGTATCTGATAGTAACATGTAATTGAGTACATGTTGGATTTTGGAAAAACCTATCACTGGAAGCATGTTGATATTGTATTGTACTTATTTCTACCCCCATGATAGAACTACCCAGGTGGGACACTATCACATATAACTCATATTTAATTTAGTTGCTTCTGTCCTTGCACTAATTTTGGCCCAAGTCTGATTCTGAACTATGTTATTATATCCTGTTTGTTCTATTTTTTTGTGTACCATAATGTGTTTGGTCTCTAAACTGATGAGAGGTTGAAATACTCACCTGATAATTCCCCCCACTCATTTGGGGTGTGTGACATGAACCAAGATGAGCGCGACCCAAACGAGGAAAGATGAAAATAATATGCACATATAAAATAGAACTCTTACATGGGGAATAGGTAATGCACATGGAAACAACCATATCACATGTAAAATAATGGAAAAGGCTAGAAAAAAGTGCTAGTCACAAACAAACATGGCATGATGCAATAGAAACTAGTCAAAACATCTAGTAACATAGAAAAAGACATAGTGAGTAGTTGGTTCAATAAATGGTACACTACTCAAGATGATGTAAGACACTCAAATCCTTCCATGATATAGAATCAAAAACACACAATCAAGCATATGTCATAACCCAAAAACAATGGCAACCAAGATACAAGCATAGACAAGATACACACAAATTAGATAACCACGGTTGGACATCGACTTGCAAGACAAATGATACATATGAAGAACCCATTATCATGTTAGCAAAAATAATAGTATGCCACAATGTGTACAACTATAAATAGGAATGAAAGTAGTAGAATATTACAATGATAGAACCTGACTATAGAGAAATAGGAAAGGTAGATGCCCCCAAGATCCTCAGTGGGACTAGCAGAGAATAGTGACAAGTATCATACATCATGTGAAAACCTCTAAGTATCATGTATTCACCTCAAGAGTACCATGTGAATGTGTATGTGTGTATGGAAAAAATGATGGAGCATATTATAAATCAAAGTAACATGATAATAAATGTGCACCATATAATAGTATAAGCAAGCAAGAATACATGCAACCAAGATCTAAGCTAATGTTTATGAATTTTGCATATATTTGAATGTTTTTGAATTATTAGAATATGAAATATAGTGACTATAGAGAGGGAATCAAGGTTCCCCCCATTATATGTGTGCAAAGTGAGGTCCTTGTATGCAAGTGTGTCCTCAACAGTCATGTTTGAACCTATAACAATAATGCAACATCATGTATCAAGGGGGGGTAGTATGCCCCATGTGTGAATTCCATGGTGATCTATCCAATGAGATACCATAGAACAACATCAAAAAATGAAGGGGAGAACCCTATGGAGTCCAAGATCCCAACTGCATGAGTAGGAAGTGTATAAAAAATAAGAGTGAGTCCATCAGGAGAAACTAGAATAGGTGGAACATTGAGCATGTTGGCAATAGTGGAATAGTAAGTGCAAATAGAAGTATCAATGTGTGAGATAAGATATGTGTAACATATGTAGTGTTATGCAGACTCATCAGTATCAACTACAAATAATGGAGGAAGAGACACAAGACTCATCATAAGAAATATGTGTAATTTTTGAAGATTTAAAGCATTAAAATTGTATAAATTATCCCCTACAACCATGACATAAATGTAGAAAGAGGGGGATTGATTGACCCCATGGATGTGACAAGATGAGGAGTAGCCATAGTAAATTAATCATGCATATAAGCTTGGAAAGTTAGAGCATTAGGAATCATTGTCAAATCAGCACATGGTTTTTTAACTTGTGATGAGGAAGGTTTGGAGAGTGATGTAACATTGAAATCAATAAGCATATGATCATTAGAAGTTCATCTATAGTTTTTCTAAGTAAAGAGATTTGAAAGCCATGGTCATTATGACATTGTGAAGGAGGATATGAGTGTATCCTAACACCTTAGGTATTGTAGATATAGAAAGCATCATAGGAGACAAACATTCTAGATATAGGTAAGTGTGCAACAATATGCATTAGGGATCAAGAATCATATGGATGAGAATGAAACCTAGTGGGAGGATTATCATGGGTGCCAATAGAAATTTCATCATGTAAACTAGTAGCATTGTAGTAACATCATTAGAGAAGAATGATATGTAATGTAAGTAATAGACTTCATTATCATGTATGAGAGGGATATCATAAATATTAGCAAGATGAGGTGTGGAATCTATTGTAGACTATTATCCATGGAAGAAGTTTTTGTAAGGGCATTGTCATGTGATGACATGGGTAGAAAGGACTACATGTATGGTATGTAACCAAAGGATTTCCTAGAAGGATATTATAAGTAAGATTCATGATGCATACACTTGTGACGGGGAAATCACAAATGTGTACAAGGCACACATGGACACATAATGTATAGAGAAGATGTGTGATGCCTTTAAAAATTAATTAGGTGTGCTATCCTCAGGCTATGTTTCCCATTGAGTTAGATTGGTAAGTATAGATTTTTTTTTCATACAGAACTTCATGCCTTGCTTGATTCTTGAAATGTTGAATAGAGAAATGGGCCCATGGTGTAAATTTTCATTTATAGTCATGCTTAACAGGTACATTCAAGAGTGTGAAATTGAATAGAATCAATGGATGATGCATCCCCTAACAATTTATGATAAGCCATAGAATAAGGTTATACATGGAAGTACCACAGCTATGTGAATAGACTTGTATTGAGAGTGACATTTGACCAAATAGCCATATGTGGAAACAAAGGAGTTAAATGACCATGGATCTAAATCCTATAATAACTTTGGCAAAATAGGGATATTATTTTAGGCATGCTAATGATGTATACATATAAACCTCCAAGGGATTATCTCAAAAGTGTATAGGATTCAAATTATGCCTTAGTGGAGGCATGCAATGTAATGTAGAATTTCCAAAAATTGTGCATACAATTAGCCTATATTCACCTTTTTGTTAAATAGGTTATAAACCACAACTTGACTCTATCTCTACAAAAAAAGGAATTTTACAACAGAGCCTATATGCTTGAGATAACAACTACTATGTGATTTCAAAATCAAGAGCCCTAGATTGTGACCTAAAGGGTAGACACAATATCACATTGAAACCCTAGGATTTAGTTATCCTAGATCACCTTGTTCTGACGATGACTAGATCACAACATCAAGTGTCCATCTAATCAAATAGCTCATTACTCATTCATATTGAAATTTAATGTAACTTCGGTCTAGGCCTGAATAAGAATAGCTTCGATACTCTTGCATTCACTGGATCAAGTTGCTCAAAAGTGTAACTTTAATAGCTTATTTAATCCTAATAAGATGAATGTCCTCAATAATGAATCCCATGTTCACATACTTCAAGCAAGATCTCATCATGCAAAATCACCAAGAAAGTATGTCAAAATAGGGACCCACAACATCAACTTACCCTTCCTGATCAACCTTGGAGATTTGGACTAAATGCCCCTTGGAAAATGAGTCGAACATGTGTGCAACTGAACCATGCATATAGATTTCTTTGAGATACATAGAAGGTTTTAAAAACTCCCTTCAGTTCACTTTTTCCAATCCTAGATGAGGACAGGACAACCCGAGCATTGGTGTCTGAACTGGGTAACTCAGTATCATAGCAACTCCTTATAGCTTCTACATATTTTGCATTTTTTGAGCTTGTAGAAGACCTTTCTAGCTCTATGTTGCAGTCCCCGAATCCCTTATAGGATTTCTATTGTAGGACATGATCCAGTAAAACAAACCCTAAATATTTACACAAGGCACCCATTATGGAATTTTTCATGCATGGAAAATTTTTAATGTCTTTTACACAAAAGTGAAACTGAAACTTCCTTTATAAAACACCCCTCTTAGGAATTAAGCCTTTGGACTATGTTCAACCATCTTCTTCACAAACTCGTCATGGAAAGTATCAAATTTTAACCTTTATTTCATAATATACTTCTTACAGTCCCTTGGAATTATATATGTGGAATAAAATAACACAATACAAATGAGACAGTATTTAACGTGGTTCACCCAATTTGGTGCTACGTCCACAAAGTTAACCACTAGCACATATTATAGTGGAAGCCACCACTCGTGCTTAACCTGTAGAGTTTATTTAGATATAAATTTTCTAAAACTTTGATCAACAAGACTCTACAGATTTGGATCACCCAAGGACTACTAAATGAGACATCTGCAATGGATGATCTTACCATTATATCATATGCACTAAAACCATGTAAATAGACCCCTGCTTTAGTTGATTTCCTTTGTACAAAACTATGGGTAGGAACACACATCTCACATCATTGTCTTATGGGTCAAGAATCCCGTACATATGTATCTAATCTTGCTACATAAATATATGCATGCATTTTTTTTCATTCCTCACACAAAAAATTTCGAGGGCTGTGCACCCGAAATATATGTTTCTTCCTTAAGGCTGCCACCTCCAAACACACGCTCGGGGCATATTCCCAACATCACACCTCGGCATAGTTTACATGACAAGTGTACAGTAATCTTAGTATTTAGTCTATCAAGGTACTTTGACATATGCAACATAGGTCGCCGCAAGAAGCTAACAATCTCCAATCACATAAAAACTACCCTTTCCTCTTAGTAAGCTTCTCAACCATTCACATAGAGATTGTGAAATACCAACCAAAGCATCAACAACCAACTTCAGTTTAGCCCTTGTGACACACAGTGTTCATCACCTCTGCAGGATTCTGACTAGTATGAATCTTATCCAGCTTTAACTTCTCTTCCTCCAAAGTTGTCCTGATGAAATGGTACCTTAACTGTATATGCTTCATCCTAGAGTGGAACACAGAGTTCTTAGCTAGGTGTATAGCACTCTGACTATCACTATGCAACTTTCCTTCCTCATGCTTATGCCCCAACTCCTCAAGTAATTGATGTAACCAAATCATTTCCTTGCTTGCCTCTGTGGCAGCAACATACTTAGCCTCCGTGGTTGACAAAGCCACCAACTTCTGTAGTCATGAAATCTAGCTCACTGTTGTCCCACCTACAACGTAAACATAACATGTTGTGCTCCTCCTGCTGTCTACATCTCCAGCCATATCTGAATCTACATAACCACACAAAGTGGTGTCTGATCCACTGTAGCACAAAACTATCCCCATGGTCCCTCTCAAATAACGAAGGATCCACTTTACTACCTGTTGTTGCAGACTCACAGCACCCCTGGATGCAGATCAGGCTTCTAGGTTGATCACTCTAGCATCCAGTGTGATTGCACAACATGGAAACCTCTCTCCAAGTGTGGGGACTTGTGAAACTAAGAGAGGAATCTCTAGATTAAAGGCTGGTTCCTCAAACTCCTCTGATTTAGATCTATATTTTGCAAAACTACAGAGGTTCAGATCCTAATCTTACTCTAAACTGCAAGGAGACAGGGGTAGAAGTGCAAAAATTGAAATTAACTAAAGATGGTGATGCACCAAAAGGAGTGGTGAAACATATTTGTCATGCAAATAAACACAGACCAAAGTTCACAACATAAAACATACACAGACTGATAAGGTATAATTTAGGATCTGAAATGAAGCAAATAATACAAACAGAGGACTGAAACTCATTCACAGAGCTTGCATTATCTTTTCAGTGTCAAAACACACATTACACCCTCAGAGAGGTAAAAGAAAACTGTTACAATCTTTGGAGAGGTCTGATCCTTGCTTCAGTCACCTGTTGGAGCTGAAAGAAGAAGTTGTTATGTCAAAATTGTTCCCCCTTTAGAAATGAGCCAAATCTGGCTTTTTACATTGCATGGGTCGAGCCCAGGGGACAAAAAACGTACAAAAACATGAGAGCCCATCCCTTCTTGACTGCAGGTGCATTAAAATGGCATGGGGGACCTTACAAACCCATACCCTGTCATTTTGACCGGATTACAGGAGAATGCGACCCATTCTGCATTAAATCTGGTCGCTGAAATGTCACTTCTGGCCATGAACATGTGTCACAGCTGTTTCTCGATTTATCTCTCTAGACTACACCAAAATTCAATATTAACCCCAAAATCATGTAGAGAATTTCATGAGCTTTCTGTTGATATAAAGAACGTGCAAATTTGAGCTCTGAATCAAAAGATATGTCGATTTGAAGATCTAGGGCACAAAACAGGCAAAAACGGATTTTTAAATTTCTTCCCGTGCTCTGCCACCTGGATGACACGTGGCATTCATTGATTGGTCACGTGATTCTCTCTCCTTCCCTGCTTCATTGGACACGTGTCCTCTTTTTATTGGCTCGGGTCATTGCTTGAAACCTCGCCCTCTGACCTTTTGGACTTTTCTCCTTGTGACACGTGTCATGATCTGATTGGTCCGCGGGTCTGCCGGCTCTTCGCACCCTTCGCGTCTTTCTGTCCTGGATGTCCCAAACTGTTTGGGACAAAAAACTCCCGAACCACCCGAAATGGGCTTCCTTGTCCCTCATCTACCGGTGACACGTGTCATGATCTGATTGGCCCTCGGGTCTGCCGGCTCTTCGCACCCTTCGCGTATTTCCGTCCCGGATGTCCCAAACTGTTGTTCCTCGTTTCGGCTGAACCGGACGGTTCGCGTCCTTCACGTACATTTGTTCCAACTGTCCTGGACCGTCTGGGACAAATTCTTCCGAACCACCTGAAATGGGCTTCCTTTGCTCTCCGCCACTTCGCCTTTTCACGTCCTTTGCGTCCTCGCGGCCCAGATGTCCCGACTACTTAGTGCGAAAGTTCTCCTTTTCGGTCGAACCGGTCGGTTCGCGTCCTTCGCGTCCATTTGTCCCGGATGTCCCTTTGCTTTACGGGCCACCTGGAGACTTTTCATCCGATCTGCGCCTTGATGTCCCAACTGTCCCAAAGGCGGCCTGGAGTAGGACTTAGCCAATTTCGTGATTTTTTCCTGAATCGACCTACTTGCTTGGAACTGAAAACTCTGATGCATGTTATCGAAATTTACCCTGGGGGGTGAACTTTGGATAACAATTTGGTGACTTTTTGGGGTCACCTGCCTGCTAGGTGAAAAGATCGGTAGCCAGAAGCAGTCCATTGGGCATGGAGTTATCAAATATTCTGTTCGGAACCCAACTGACTCAGAATGTGCAAGCTGGAAGATGGAATGTCTCATGATGAAAGCAAGGACTGCTAAACATCTCCATGGACAGCAAGCTGTGCCAAAGCACTTAGGGAAAACAAAACTAACCTACAACAAAACAATGTGCACAAGCACTTGGAGAAAAGAAAATCTTATATAATATTTACAGAGGTAGTGAACTTCCCTCTAGAAGTAACGCTTGAGATAGATTCCGTTGACTGGAATCTGCAGTTCTTCACCATCCAATGAGGCCAATTGGAAAGCATTGTTGTTCTTGCACATATGGGCCACTCCAAATGGCATCAAATTTTGAATGCCTTCCTGGTTTTGCTCTATCCACATCCCATTTCAACACTAGATCTCCAACTTGAAAAGATCTATCCTTGGCCTTTCTATCAAAGGACTTCTTGATCAAGGCTTGATCCTTTTCCATTGCTTGGGATGCCTGATTTTTGATCTCTTGCAGCTCCATCAACTCTGCATACCTCACCTCCATGGGCTCAAATTCAAGCAACTCCAGCTGCTTCATGAGTTCCAACGTTGGCAACTCAAGTGACATGGGCAAGATTGCCTCTCTTCCATAGACAAGCCTGAATGGAGAGTTACATGTGGATCTTTTAGGAGTTATCCTATCAGCCCATAAGGCTGATTTCAGTTTGGTATGCCAAGACCTCTGATTCTCATCAAGAGTCCTCCTAATGATCCTCAACAAGTTCTTGTTTGTAGACTCGGCCTGGCCATTGCCCTGAGGGTAATAGTTCGATGAAGTGCTTAGGTAAATACCATTCTTGACAGCCCACTCAGTCACCCTAGATCCAATGAATGCCAATGCATTATCAGAGATTATTGTGGCAGGTACACCAAATCTGGTTGTTATCCCCTCATAAAAGTCTAAGATGCTAGACTCATTCGCCTCTTTGAGTGCTACTGCTTCTGTCCATTTGGTGAAGTAGTCTGTGGCTGTCAAAATCCATTTGTGCCCTTAGCTTGAATTGGGATTAATGACTCCAATGAAGTCCAAACCCCATTGCATGAATGGCTGGTCAACTAAGATTGGATGCAATGGAAGGGCAGCAAGTCTCTCTTTTCCTGTGAAGAATGCACAATTCTTACACCTCTTGATCCATGCATAGCAATCACTGAAGATTTTAGGCCAATAATAACCAGCCTTCATGATTTTTAGAGCTGTCACTCTTGGTGCAAAATGGCCACCATCTGGTCCACCATGAAACTCTTCCAACACCCTTTGAATCTGACCTGTGCTAATGCATCTCAGCAGCACTCCATTCACATCTCTCTTGAACAAAACTCCATCAACAATGGCATATGGAACAGCCTGCAACCTGAAGTGTCTCCTTTGGGTCTTGTTCATCTCTGGAGGGCATAGGCCTGTGCCTAGGAAGTGCATAATATCTTGGGTCCAACAAGGAGTGGGGGAAGCATTGTCTTCTTCTTGATTGCCACTTGGCTCATGACTGTCCTGGACTGTCAAAACAATTTCTTCTTTGTTGCATACTTCTTTTTGCTTCCCCAAAAACCAGCTGCTCACACAATCCTTTCCCTCTTACCAGCCTGGTGATCTTGATATCAATGTCATATTCCATGACACGGGTGATCCAACCTGCGCTTTTCTCATTCAAATCCTTGTTGAGGAGGAAATCCTTAACTCCAGCATGTGAGACCAGCAACTGGACCTTGTTGTTTGAGACTAAATGCTTGAATTTCTTCAAGCTTCTGATTACTGCAAGTACATGCTTTTCAATAAAAGAGTACCTCACCTCGCAGTCATCTAGGCTCTGGCTGAAAAAGGCAATCGGCTGCTCATCATTATCTTTGTTCTGCTGTACTAGAATGGCAGAAATAGTGTCATCACCTCCAAATGCATAGAGGATGAAATCCTTGGAGAAGTCTGGGTTGATGAGAGTTGGTGCTTGAGAGATAGCTTCTTTGATTGCTTCGAAGCTCTCCTTGCCTTCTGTTGTCCACTTAAAAACCATGCTCTTCTTTAACATTTTGGTGATGGGCTTGACAAGGGCTGCAAAATCTGGGATAAACCTGCGGACAAAATTGATCCTTCCCAAGAAGCTTTGAAGAGCCTTCTTGTGACTTGGCAATGGTAGTGCTCTTATGGCTTCAACTCTCTCTGGATCAATTGCTAGTCCCTCTTTCGAGACAATGTGGCCTAGAAGTTTCCCCTCGTGAGCTAGGAATATGCATTTTTTGGGATTCAATGATACCCCAAATTTTCTACACCTCTGAAACACTTGCCTGAGGTGAAAGAGATGGTCTGCTGCATTCTTTGAGAAGACAGTGATATCATCTAGGTATACCAGCACTATATTGTTGATTAAGCCTTTGAATGCCATATCCATAGCTCACTGAAATGTTGCTCCGACATTTGATAGGCCAAATGGCATCTTCTTGTAGGCATAGGTGCCCCATTTGGTGGTGAAAGCCGTCTTGAATTGATCTTCTTCCTTCACCATTATCTGATTATAGCCTGAGTATCGATCAAGTAGTGAGAACATTTCTGAACCAGCTACAACTTGCAATATTTGCTCCATGGAAGGGAGTGGGTAATGGTCCTTGAGGGAGGCTCTGTTCAAGTCTCTGAAGTCAACACACAGTCTGATTTCTCCACTTCTTTTTCTCACTGGCACCAAGTTTGCAACCCAACTTCAGTGTTTGATGGGGAAGATGATACTGGCCTCAATAAGCTTGCTTAACTCTTTTCTCATGAGAGGTTCAATATGGGGATTCACTGGCCTTTGCTTTCGCCTAACAGGCTTGGATTCTGGATCCATCTCAATAGTATGTTGTGCCAGCTTTGGGTTGAAACCTCTTAGATCTTTGTAAATCCAAGCAAAGATATCTGGGAACTCTTGACAAAGCTGAACAAAATCAGATCTCTCTTGTGAGGTACTTACTTTGCCAATCTGCAAAGTTTTACCTTCCCCAACCGGAATTGGCTCTGAATCTTCTCTCTTGACCTGTATGTTAGCCTTTTCCTTATGGAACTGGTCGTTAGGGTTGAAGATAGACTCCAATGTTACTAAACCCTTGGGAAGCTTGTTTGTCCACAGTTGCACTACTTGATCCCCATACTGCTGCTCTAATCTGTCCTGATTCCTAGCTGAGAATTCAGCCTCTTCTTGTAAAAAATTGATGATCTGTTGATCGTTCTCAAACACCTGCCAGCTTATATTATTATCTGGAACTGCTGGCCTCACAATCACATGGATATGTGGCTGTGTTTTTTTCCTTTTGATGTTGTCAACCACATCAAACGTTGCTCGAACTGCTGCGAGCCTATCCGCGGCTTCATTTTTCTTCCTAGGTATGGACACGATGTTGAAAGCTTCGAAATCCTCAATAAGGTCCCATACCCTATTCTTGTAGTTCTTCAGCAGGTCATTCTTTGTAGCATGTTGTCCCCTGACTTGATTGACGATCAACTCACTATCCCCGAACACCTACAAGTTATTTATGCCCTTTTTCCCAGCCCAATGAAGTCCATGAATCAAGGCCTCATATTCAGCTGTGTTGTTTGAACAAGAAAACTGGAAACAAAAAGCTGAATAATATTTGATTCCTTGAGGTGAAACAAGCATAGCTCCTCCCCCTGCACCTTGCCTACTCCTTGATCCATCAAAGAACAGCTGCCATACTTCATTCTTGTCCTTATGATCTAGTTTGGTGATGCTGGGGAGAGGTTGATCCTCTTCATGTAAACAATAAACCCCTAGCTCAGATTCTTCTATTTCTTGATAAGGATCAAAGGCATGCACTTTGCTTGCCCATTCATCAAGAGTCAAATCTGGGATACTTCCAACCTTAGTGTCAGCTTCATCAGTGCTAGGGTGATCTTCTTGATCAAATGCTGAGCAATTGGCATTAATCTGACTTGGAGTGTAAGGCTCAATATGGATGTTTGCAATAGGTTCAGATCTGATTGTGGCCTTAGTTCCATATCTTGTTCTGAATAGCATGTGTGACCAATCAGCAGACAAATACCTTCCAATCTTGGCTGTGAAGTCCCTTGACAAACATAGGGCAAAGAGTGGTGGAAGGTCTATGACTGACACATCTTGTAACACTATTACGTTGGGACATGCGTGCAATGTGAGGCTCAAACCTTTGATTACTCCAACCATTGTCACTGTTGTCCCGTCTAATTGCACTACACCCTTGGAGATGACTTCATATTGAAGCCCTAGCTGATCAGCTATTTGCTTGGGCATTACTGAACTACTTGCCCCAGAGTCAATCATGCAATTATGTACCAACCTATCTCCTATGATCAATGAAACATAAAATGGAGGGGGCTTCGAAATTTTACCTTGCTGTCTTCCATGATTTCCTTCAGGCTGGGCAACATTTGTGAGTACCTTCTCTTACATTTGGACCTGTTGGTTCGAAGTTGACCAGTCCTTCATGGCAGCTTGTAGCAAATCTCTTTGTCCTGGGATGGATAGGGATTCCCACATTGATATATTGACGTTAGTCTTCTTCATCTGTTCAATGATACTGAATGGTGATGAAGGATCTTTTTGTTGTCCCTTGGTTTACACACTTACTCCTTGCACGTGGGCAACAACAGCTGGCATTTGAGTTGGCCTAGGGGCTGTTCTTGGCTGCCCTTGTGCACTTGAAATTGGACTTTGCTTGCCAATCATTTGTGGAGCCGTGGAAGGTTGTGGATTGGCTGGGGCTAATGGCTGTTCTTCACCCAAATTTCTCCTCTTTGACCTTGTGTTGGCTGCAACACCTTGAGAAACTGCCTGATTTATGCCACAGAAATCCTCTGCTTGCTAGTTTACCGATGTGGTGTCATTTGGGGCTGATTACTGTCTTGCTTCTTGCTGCTGATCTCCTTCATGGCTGGACTCTTACGACCCACTGACGGTTTGCACCATCAGGGCTTGATTTAATGCACCGTTATAGCACATTGATTGGTTGTGTGGTTGACTACACGGGAAACACCAATCATATTCTTGGGCCATGTTATTTTGGACTGGCACTAATGCCTTAGAAGCAGATACAACATTGGGGTTATAGGGCTGAAATGGCCTATTAGCGGGAGGCCTTACTTGGCTTTGATTTTGATTTGCAACCTGATTTGGTGACCTATCTTGTTGGTATGGGGGCCTAGCCTGGTACTGTGCTTGAGGCTGATATGGTCTAGCACTTTGAGCTTGCTGTCTTTTGATAGTAACCAGCTCATTTCCCAAATTTGGCAACTATTTCATGACCTCTTGGAGTTCATTTGAAGCACTAGAGGATGAAGTAGAAGTTTCACTTGAACTTTGATTTCTAGGGGTGGGAACAAGATCCAAAGTGGGTGCTTGACTAGTGCTTGGATTTTCTAAGTTTGGATACAAGGGCATGGGAGGCCTAGGAGCCAGTTTACCAGCTTGAATAAGACAATTTTCGGCTCTAATGGCAATGCTATAAGCAGCAGGTAAGGTTGTGCCTCCCATAGATCGAATTAACATAGAAATATCAGAATTCAAAGCTTTAAGGTAAAATAGAAAAGCACCTTCTGCTATTGGCCTCACTGCCACTGGAATCCTATCCCAAGACCTTTGAAATCTGAAGTTGAAGTCAGTCAACTGCTCGTTGGGGGCTCTCTTGATAGTTGTCAGCTGTTCCAAAAGAGACAAGTTGTCTCCCTTCTCTCCAAATTGCTCGTGAAGTGCAATACACAGCGGATTCCAGTTTGTGATAGAACCAGCTCCAAGGCTCCTAAACCATTGCAATGCTTTACCCTTGAATGAAGATGCCAATAACTTGACAGCCACTTGCATTTCATTGATTTCATGGATTACACAAAGGTTAGCAATATCTTTAACATGATCACCTGGAGTAGTATGATTTTCTCTAGTGAAGTAGGGAATGTTCTTCAAGGCTGCAATAGGAACTGGATGTTGTGCATTGAGAGCAAGTGGGCTGCTGCCTGTGAAGTTGACGTAGGGGTTGTTTTGAGCCATTCTAATTGGTCTTAAAACCCTTATATACTAAATGAAAGGCCTGTTAGGTGGAGGAGTTGAGAGAGTTCTGTTTGGTGGAGATGGGGACCTTTGAATCCTTCTTCCTCTTTGCCTCCTTCTTGGAGATAACTGTAGGTATTCAAACAGCACTTCTTCTTCTCCAACTCTTGACCTTTTGGTGATTCTTCTCATGAGTTTTCAGGCTTGCACTGCTGAAACCAGTTGATTTTTTCCCTTGGAGTCGCCAGATATGCAAATAACAACTCTTATAAGCAAGAAAACTGCATCAGATGCATATCAACTTTGCTGCAATAACAATGAGACCTCTAGGTCCCACCGGGCGTGCCAAAACTGTTGTTGCAGACTCACAGCACCCCTGGATGCAGATCAGGCTTCTAGGTTGATCACTCTAGCATCCAGTGTGATTGCACAACATGGAAACCTCTCTCCAAGTGTGGGGACTTGTGAAACTAAGAGAGGAATCTCCAGATTAAAGGCTGGTTCCTCAAACTCCTCTGATTTAGATCTATATTTTGCAAAACTACAGAGGTTCAGATCCTAATCTTACTCTAAACTGCAAGGAGACAGGGGTAGAAGTGCAAAAATTGAAATTAACTAAAGATGGTGATGCACCAAAAGGAGTGGTGAAACATATTTATCATGCAAATAAACACAGACCAAAGTTCACAACATAAAACATACACAGACTGATAAGGTATAATTTAGGATCTGAAATGAAGCAAATAATACAAACAGAGGACTGAAACTCATTCACAGAGCTTGCATTATCTTTTCAGTGTCAAAACACACATTACACCCTCAGAGAGGTAAAAGAAAACTGTTACAATCTTTGGAGAGGTCTGATCCTTGCTTCAGTCACCTGTTGGAGCTGAAAGAAGAAGTTGTTATGTCAAAATTGTTCCCCCTTTAGAAATGAGCCAAATCTGGCTTTTTACATTGCATGGGTCGAGCCCAGGGGACAGAAAACATACAAAAACATGAGAGCCCATCCCTTCTTGACTGCAGGTGCATTAAAACGGCATGGGAGACCTTACAAACCCATACCCTGTCATTTTGACTGGATTACAGGAGAATGCGACCCATTCTGCATTAAATCTGGTCGCTGAAATGTCACTTCTGGCCATGAACATGCGTCAGAGCCGTTTCTCGATTTTCTCTCTAGACTGCACCAAAATTCAAGATTAACCCCGAAATCATGTAGAGAATTTCATGAGCTTTTTGTTGATATAAAGAACGTGCAAATTTGAGCTCTGAATTGAAAGATATGTCGATCTGAAGATCTAGGGCACAAAATAGGTGAAAATAGATTTTTAAATTTCTTCCCGCGCTCTGCCACCTAGATGACACGTGGCATACATTGATTGGTCGCGTGATTCTCTCTCCTTCCCTGCTTCATTGGACACGTGTCCTATTTTTATTGGCTCGGGTCAGTGCTTGAAACCTCACCCTCTGACCTTTTGGACTTTTCTCCTTGTGACACGTGTTATGATTTGATTGGTCCGCGGGTCTGCCGGCTCTTCGCGCCCTTCGTGTCTTTCTGTCCCGGATGTCCCAAACTGTTTGGGACAAAAACTCCTGAACCGCCTGAAATGGGCTTCCTTGTCCCTCATCTGCCGGTGACACGTGTCATGATGTGATTGGCCCTCGAGTCTGTCAGCTCTTCGCGCCCTTCACATCTTTCTGTCCCGGATGTCCCAAACTGTTGTTCCTCATTTCGGCCGAACCGGCTAGTTCGCGTCCTTCGCGTACATTTGTTCCAACTGTCCCGAACCGTCTGGGACAAATTCTTCCAAACCGCCCAAAATGGGCTTCCTTTGCTCTCGACCGCTTCACCTTTTCACATCCTTCGCGTCCTCGCGGCCCAGATGTCCCTACTACTTAGTGCAAAATTTCTCCTTTTCGGCCAAACCGACTGGTTCGTGTCCTTCGCATCCATTTGTCCTAGATGTCTCTTTGCTTCGCAGGGCACCTGGAGGCTTTTCGTCTGATCCGCGCCTTGATGTCCCAACTGTCCCAAAGGCGGCCTGGAGTAGGACTTAGCCAATTTCTTGATTTTTTCCTGAATCGACCTACTTGCTTGGAACTGAAAACTCTGATGCATGTTATCGAAATTTACCCTGGGGGTGAACTTTGGATAACACTACCTGCCAGTGATCTCTGCCTGGATCACTCATAAATCTACTCACCACTCCCACTGCATGGGCAATATCAGGCCTGGTACACACCATGGCATGCATCAAATTGCCAATTTCTGATGAGTAAGGTACCTTGGACATTTGGTTTCTCTCCTGCTTTGTCTTGGGACATTGCTCCTTTGATAACTTGAAATGGCCTGCCAAAGGAATCCCAACCGGTTTAGCATCCTGCATATTAAACCTCTCTTAAGACTTTCTTAATTTACTCTTCTTGAGATAAATTTAGCTTCCGTTCCTTCCTATCCCAAGATATCCTCATACCAAGGATTTGTGTGGCTGTCCCCAAATCCTTCATAACAAAGGATTCACTTAGCTGCTTCTTGAGTACTTTTATTTCCTGCATGTTTTTACCTGCAACCAACATGTCATCCACATACAGACACATGATAATATAACTGCCATCCTCAAATTTCTTTGTATACACGCAATGGTTAGAATGACATCTAATATAACCTTGCTCCATCATGAAGCTATCAAATTTCTTATACCATTGACGTGGATCTTGTTTCAAGCCATACAAGCTCTTCTTCAGTTTGCACACCATCTCCTCTTTACCTTTGACCTCATAGCCCTCTGGTTACTGCATATATGGTTCCTCCTCCAATTCACCATGGAGAAATGCAGTCTTTACATCAAGCTGTTCTAAGTGCAAGTCTTTTGCTGCAACTATTCCTAGAACAGTTCTAATAGAATTCATTTATACTACAGGAGAAAAAATCTCATGAAAATCTATACCTTTTTTCTGTGCAAACCCCTTGACCACCAACCATACCTTGTATGTTTTCTTGCCTCCTTCTTCCTCTTTCACTCTGAACAACCATTTGTTCTGTAATGCTCTTTTTCCTTCAGGTAGCTTTACCAAATCCCATGTCTGATTCTCCATGAGAGCCTGATGCTCCTCATCCATGGCTTGCTCCCACTTCTTCCTAGCAACTACCTGCATTGCTTCATCAAAGCTCTCTGGCTCTCCACTATCAGTGAGTAATAAATAATAAAGAGAAGGAGAAAAATGTTCAGGTTCTCTTCTTACCCTAAAAGAACTCCTCAATATAGGAGTTTGGGGTTCCTGTTGAGGGGGTTTCTGAACTGATTCATGTGTCACTTTCCCATTCGGAAGATCCTCTACCGCTACATATTCTATCTTGGATTCTTCCCTATCTTCTTGTAACTACTGCTTATACATGACTTTCTCATTAAAGACCACATCCTTAGATCGAATGATTTTCTTGTCCTTAATACTCCAACATTTATATCAAAATTCATCACCACCATAACCAATGAAGGTACATTTTTCTGATTTAGCCTCTAGCTTGGTCCTATCATCCTTGTCTATATGAACAAACACCTCACATCCAAAGACTCTAAGAAATGGATAATCAATTTTCTTACCATACCAAGCCTCCTCAGGTATGCCTCCATCCAAGGCACTTGATGGTCCTCTGTTTATCAAGTACACAACTGTGCTCACCGCTTTTTCCCAAAAAGAAAGAGGGAGTCCTGCATGTAACCTCATGCTCCTAGCATGTTCCATTATTGTTATGTTCATCCTTTCTCACACCCCATTCTGCTGTGGAGTTCCTGGAACTGTATTTTACCTGCGGATTCCATTCTTAGAACAATAATCATCAAATTCATTGCTGCAATACTCCCCTCCATTATTTGACCTGAGACATTTTAACTTAAGACCTATTTCATTCTCTACTAAGGCTTTCCATTTTAAAAAAGTGTCAAATACATCATATTTGTTTCTCATACAATAAACCCAAAATTTTCTTGTTACATCATCAATAAAAGTAACATAATAACTTGAACCCCCAAGAGATGATACCTGAGCTGGCCCCCACACATCAAAATGCACCAGCTCTAACTTACTCTCTTTCTTTGTAGGTCTAACCTTGAGAAACCTTACTCACTTTTGTTTCCCATATATGCAGTCCTCACAGAACTCCAAACCTGTTTATGTATATCCAGGTAAATCCTTCTTTATGATCTCCATGCCCTTATGGCTCATATGACCCAGCCTATAGTGCCACAATGTTGTATCTACTTCTGAAGCCACAAGATTACAAACATTACTACTATAAGTGGTTAAATACAAGGTTCCAACCTTCTTACCTCTTGCTACCAAAAGAGCACCCTTGGTAACCTTCCAAGAGTCTGCTATAAATATCACAGTACAACCATCACTTCCCAACTGCCTTGCCGATATCAAATTTCATCTTAATGTAGGCACATGTTTGACATCCTTAAATAGCCAAGTATGCCCATTCTACATTTTAACCTAAACAGAACCTTTTCCAACTATGCTGCAAGGCTCATCATCACCAAGAAAAACATGCCCAAAATCTCCTTGAACATAATCAACAAAATAATGCATATGTGGAGAAGCATGGAAAGAAGCCCCCAAATCTAAAACCTAAGATTCAGTAATATTATGCAAAGAAAGAATCAAAGCATCCTGACATACATTACCTGTTGCCACATTTTCCTCCTTGTTTTCTTCCTGTTGTTTCTTCTTATCCCGAAGCTCCCAACAATCCTTGTTTACATGCCCATACTTTCCACAGTGCCAACATACTATCTTGCTTTTGGATTTTGACCTTGCCCGATCCTTTGATTTTCCATGGTTTCCTCTATTTTGCTCTCCCTCTAGTTTCCACTGTCAAAGCATTCCCTGAAGTCGAAGATTCACTAGAGATTTTTCTTCACATTTCCTCGCTTAGAATTACCCCTACAACATCCTCAAACTTCAACTTTGAGTTAGCAGGAACCAAGTTGCTTACCGCCATTATCAGGCTATTCCAACTCTCAGGTAAAGAGCACAGAACTAATAAATCCCTAACTTCTTCATCAAATTATATTGTAACTGAAGCTAGCATATTTACAACTGTATTAAAATCATTTAGATGATTTGTTACTGAACCATTCTCAGACATCTTCATATTAAACAAATTTTTCATTAAAAATATCTTATTAGAGGCAGAGGGTTTTTCATACAACTTCCCTAATGCATCCATCCGTTCTTTTGTAGTATTTTTCTTTGAAACATTAAATAATACCAAAGATGCAAGACACAACTGGATTGTCCCAAGTGCCTTCCTATCCAGGAAATCCCATTCCACATCTTTCATGCTTGAGGGTTTGTTCACCTTCTTAGACAACGGAGTATAAAGATCCTTCTGATAAAGGTAATCTTCCATCTGCATCTTTTAAAGATTGAAATTCTGCCTGTTAAATTTATCAACCCTAGATCTTCCATCATCTGCCATAACTCCCACTCAAGATAAAAATTTCCCTGCGATTCAACACTTCAGCAAACCAAACCAGGCTCTGATACCAATTGTTAGGAAATAAGGGATAAAATATGCGGAATAATCCCTCACAGAATCGCAACAATAGAAACTAATATGCAGAAATTTATTACAGACCTCAAATAAAAGTGCAGAATAAAATAACACAACACAAAGAGACAATATTTAACGTGGTTCACCCAATTTGGGCTAGGTCCACAAAGAATTACTTGGTCAAATTTTATTACAAGCCACCACTCTCTCAATACAACACCCAGATCTGTTTGGAGCTATGCTTAACAAACTCTACAGAATTCACACCTGAATTCAAAGCACATCTGTAATGTTTTTCATACTTCTATCATATTCATAAAACCATATAAATAGACAACTGCTTAAGTAGTTTTACAAAACTGTGGGTATCAAAACCATTGGCAAAAACCGTCCCATAAACCTATGGGTCAAAATCCTGCCCATATGAGAAAATCATGTTTCTCGATATATCAGGCACATTTTAAGACCCAAAATGTTTTTTACATGAAAAGTGTACAATACTCTTAGTGTAGAGTCTTCAACACTTTCACACATGAAAACAGGCTCCACAACCTAACAACCTCAATGTGATTGTCACCGAGCATTGCACTACATTTTATACTCTATGTAATCCGTGTGTGTGTGTGTGTGTGTGTGTGTGTGTGTGTGTGTGTGTGTGTGTGTGTGCGCGCGCGCGCGTGTGTGTGTGATTGAATTATGTCCCTTGAAGCTAGGTTTCCCTTGTGTTAGTCGAACCAAGATAGTAAGATATAACTATTTTTCCCCTAGATGAATGTGTGAGATGGAATTTAGAAATAACCCCTCTTATGCATTGAATAATGTAGCCCAAATGTAGTCCTTGAATGTTGTTCTTTGCCCAAGTAGTAGACAGTAAGTAATAGCCCAAGTTGTCTAGGCCCTAATAATAGTAAGTCAGTTGTGTATATATATGATTCCCTTGTTCCAATTTCATCATTAACTCCTAAAAATGCTAACCCAAAATGATAAGAAAGGTTTTAGAAAAGATAACAAGTAATGTGGCAATTCAAATTTGATAAAAGAAGGGAAAATGAGAGAAACTCCCAAAGGGGACTGTAGCATCTGGGTGCTCTTGTCCGTAATGGGAAGTAGTGTCCGAGATGATTGGAGGATAAAAATAGGAAATATAGAGCCAGGTCACACGTTGTCCAATGTTCATATATAAAGTGGCCATTCTAGAAAAGTAAATGATAAGAATATCAAAAGGATAAAGCAATGTAAAAGCAAAACAAGTGTTGTTAATGTCTACTTTTCTTGCTTAGGAATCATGCATTCAATAACATACTTAAAGGTGTGATGTAAGTAGAAAGTGTGTGATTTCATGACTACAATGTCCACATGGCCACATGGGTTTTTGAGGTCCTTTGTAGTAGTTGGGTTGTATGAAATGTTTGTGAGGTACTGCAACTACTACAAACTATTGCGAGCACCTCAAACTACTGCAAGGTACAAAGAGCACTATGATATTATCTGAAGATGTTGTGAGCATTGCAAGGATGATATGAGATAATGTGAATGTTTTAACCGAGATAGGAGATGTTGAGTAGTTCTTAAAAATGGTACAAGATGTTACCGGTGAAAGGAGATGCCACCCCTTAACCTTATATGGGTTATGTATTTAAAAAATGTACATTTTGTACCTATCAAATGGAGTGGATGATGTTGTCTTCTTATTTATGTTGTATGTTCCCTAATATTTCATAAGAGGTGCATGATGGAATGGGTTACAAAAAGTGGTGCAAGTGACTATGGCACTCAAATAAGGACATGAGGTTTCACGTCTATGTGTGGATCATTTGTCCTTTATTGAGAAGTAATTTTCTCAATTGTGTAAAGGTTAAGAAGAAAGTGTAGAAGCTTGACTTATAGTTATGTCTTGGTGAACCAATTGCATTTAGGATCACCTTATAATGTAGGAACATCCAAGGGGCTCAACTACATCTTACATTAAAAATAATGTTTTTGGAGTGTTCCTAACGAGTTTTAGGTATTTTGGTTGTGCATTAATGTTGAACACAAAATTTTGAGTCGCTTGAGTAATCACAAGGCGAGTTGCATTATTTGCGCCCTTACATTTCTTCATCCAAACATAAGAATGGTTGAATCCTATAATATTAGTGTTTAAACAAGTTTCAGGCTATTAATGTGTGAGCCCTAATTTCTCAACATTTACAAAATATCTTTTAAATGAGGAAATAAGCATTTGAGGTCACTTAATGGCCTGAGGCATGGGTATCACTTTCTAGATCTAAGTTGAAAATGGTCCCTTTAAATTCTAAGAATGTCACATGTTTTATTTAAGTTGGGACATAATATATCAAGTGGGACACTTAACATTTTGGCAGAGTCAATTTATTTAAGTATGTGGGGTCAACTTGATGTATAGAGCTCAAGGCCACTTTTAAGTATTTGTAAGGTCCCATTTAATTAAATAAATGTGGGTTACTTTTGCACTTATTGAGCCCAAGTTTATACTATTAGATTAGATCACATAAAATATTTAATCTCACAAAGAGTATATACAATGTAAAGACAAATTTGCACATGAATGTGAGAGTGTCACATTCAGAACCTAGACACACGGTAGGATTGGGCACAATATTCTTTCATGAGGTCTAAAGTTTTGCACAAAACTAAGTAATTTGAGGGTGATAAGTGGAATTATAAGACTCAATCCACGTGTTAGAATGTAGGGCCCAAGTTTAAATTAGTTGTTGTGCCCAACTTAAAGAGTGGACGCATGAGGAATATTAGGGGAAAATTTGTACAGGATTCACCTATCTAATTGAGTCTATGAAGGGGAAATAGTCTAAAATCTTTACACTTGCCAAGATTTTAGACAGACATAAAGGGTCCCACATTTAATAAAGGTGGTAAAGGGGGTTCTCAAACATAACTCACATTGTAGAGGAGAGACCTTACAAAAATTGGGAGCTTGCATTTTCTTTAAATGAGCATACATGGACACAAGAGTGAGCTCATTGGAAAGCTCTCTTCCAGATATTTCTAACTATGTGGTTTTTAAGTCAAACACATGCAGGGACTAGTGACATTTAAATACCCAATGGGTGTTTTGTTGTTTGAACAAAGTATTTTGGGAAATTTTTTGTTATGGATATGTAAAGTTCTTTACAAACCTAAGATACAAGTGTTTGCTTGAGTTTAAGTCACATAAACACTGAAAAACTTCTAGATCCCATCAGATCAATATGGAGAACACTTAATGCTTATAAGAGGCATGGGAAATATGCAAAGATGGGAAAAATATCTCGAGGGAATTAAAGATTGTTCACGGGATTATTAAATGGGATCAATTTTGTGGAATGCGGGGAAAGATGACTCTACCTAAACTCATGTTGCCATTTTTTATGAATACAAGTCCTAATGTTTTTAGAAGTTTGTATTTAGGATAAAGGCTTTGTAAAAGTTATAACATAGTTATAAGAAAATAGTTAGCACATTGGTTACATATTTAGGAGCCTGCTTATATAATGAAGCTTTGTAGAGGTTAAAATACATGTTTTGAGTTTTTAAAGGGTTTAAATATAGCTATATGTTGTTATAATGTTTTTTGTGTTTGAATATGGAGTTTAAAGGACTGTATAGGTGTCAGAAGGCTCTATAAAATATAAGGAATGCAAAATTTAAGTGTTTGTGAAGTATATGAATTTCATACGGTTTATAATCATTTTAGTGAGTCATATAGAGCTGTTGAAGTCCTTGAAGAGGTTGAATTATATCACAAAAACTATCCATGTCATTAAGGTTTTCATATTAATGAAATATTGTGTTTATTTTGAGCTTAACTTGTTGTGTAATTTTGTTGGTTGTTTGGTTGGGTTGTCATTTGGTCAAGCCATTAACCCTTACTACGTCACTTTGGAACACCATGAAAAATTTGTATGTCAACATATATTCTTAGGTGTGCATTATGTCTAAAATTTAATTTGTTTCTACTAATCGAGGTTGTGTTGTTGAAAGTAATGAGTATAATGTAATATTCTTAGGAGTTCATGTGACGTGATTAGAGCATGTAGTCACTTTGATATTAAATTATTTCTTACCACCCTCTCATGTGGTGATAATCTAAGGATTGGCTATGTACACACCATGGTGGCTGTGTGGATCCTTGTCCAAGGATTATATTATAAGCATGAAGTACCGATATGTCACAAACTAACACCTCTCTAAAATAATGGATATTCGTAATGGAAAATACTAGGTTTATTGTAATTAAAGCATTAACCAATCATGCAATGGTGATATAAGATCAAATTACGGTAAATAACAACAAACATTCACATCTTAAATCATGTCTAAATAAAATACAATAAATTTCACTAGCATAAATGAGCTAACAATGAATGTAAATACTAGGGATATAGAGGAATGTACTAATCTTGGACTATGATGCAATGGAAAAGATATTAAAATGTGCATTCAGGGTGTACAAGTTGTCATTGATTTGTCTTTAAAATATGGGAGTATAATTTTGTAAGAGATATGAAGTCGTTTATCTCAGACAAGTTACTCAAAAAAAATTTCTTATTTGGATTACTTTTTCCTTTATAGTTCTATTCTAGATCTTACTTATGAACATCACACTCCTTTGTGTTTGTAGCTTTTTCTTTTGTGGTTAAAATCATGTCATCGTAGTTGTGCAACTAATTAGGGATTATTTCTTCTTCTTCTTTGCTTCGGGGCCTAAAAAGGGTTACCACTTTTTGATTGAGTGACACCCATCATGCCTACATAACAATTCTTTAAAGAGGCACCAAACCCTCATAGTTCGCCACCCAATATAAGTGTGTAAGATATATATTGCAATGTGTTTGGAAGTGAAGACCCTATCAGGACCTCTAACAGTCAATAATGATATTTGGTATGTAAGATGTAGCTTTGCAAATGGCATTAGGTAGCTTTGTAAGATGTATGCAGACTTAAAGTTGACTAAATATGCTTAAGAGACCAATTTAACAATTGGGTACTTTATTGTGATCTCCTAGGTATCTGAAATATGTGAGGTGAGAGACCCTTGAAATGGATTAAGTGAATGTACTTATATAGGCAACTCTTGGGACAAAATTTTATGTTTAAGTGGCACACGACCGACTAGGGTGACTTGTTGATTTAAAAATATGACAATTAGAGATTTAGAGGATGAATTCATTGACTTTGGACAAAGTTAGCCATGTGACTTTGTTTTGACTTTGTTGACTTTATCAGGGACCAGTGCACAATGCAAACTGTCAACTGGAGATGTTGCCCAGATGTTCAAAGATGTGTTTATATTATGTAAATAAGCTTTTAATTGGTCGAAGACAAATGATAAGTGTGATCTAGTTGTTAATAATGTTTATTGAGCAAGGCATGTGTATGAGTTAGTCAATTTAGTGCACAATGAGCATTGGGTTGAGATAAATATCAAAGATTAATTGTCAAACGTTGATAGATTCAAATTTAGGTATCTATATTTTCCCCCATTTTAATCTAATAATTGAAAATTTCTTAGTTAAAATAAAATAAATGAAATGCAAATCTATCATAAGGATAAGGCTCACACAAGATTGTAGTGCGTGTGTTCCTTTTACCTTCATGTGTATAGCCATGCATGTGAACCTATTTTACCATATGGAAAAATGTGTATTGAAGTCCAATTAAGGTGATAATACAAAATCACTAAATAACATAAACTTAAAAAAGTAAAAGCATGAAATGTGTACACATGTTTCCGCCCTATGCAGAATGTGATGAAAGAGTAACTGAAAATTTTGAAAATGCATGAAATCAATACAACTTTTTTCTTTGAGAAGTCAATCACAAAATACTATAATATCATTGGTCATATGATAGAGTTTCAAGCCTTGTTTTCTCACAATATTGTTATGAAGCTGACATATCGATGCAACTAGAAGATATAGATTTGTTAGTTAGTATGTTATATGGAAAATTTGAGATAAAAACTTTGAGATTAATATCTATTAGTGTTTTTCATACAAAAATATTTAACATATCTATACTATTTCATATTATAGATTGTCAAATCCTTGATATTTAATATAAGTTCTTCATTAATTTTAGGTTCACACCATTACTTTCTTTAAGCTTTGTTTTTTATATCAAACATTTTTTCTTATTACTTTCCAAGAGAAATTTGTTTAGAATATTAATATTTTATGGGATTTTTATTTGTGTTTATATAATCATTATCCACATGACTTTCATGAGTAGCAATTACCCTAATGAAATGTTTTCCTTGTGTAGTTTTGTAAGGGGAGGAATGGTGAATGTAATTCATTTCTACCACTAATAAATAATTTGGTGTGTGTAGTGTCAAATAAATCACTCTTGTCTCATGATTACTACTAATGTGTGATTAACAAGGCTGATTTATTCGATATTACATGCTCCAAATTCTAATTAAAATGTTAATGAAAATGTCAACATAATATACATGAGCGTGTTATTATGGGATTGATCCCCTGACAATAATAATCATGGGATGGAGGTTATTTATCAAGCACTACATGCTCCAAATTTTGTTGTGGTAAAATTTGTTCATTAATGTCAATTTTATATGTCATGGGTGTTGCTTGTTTTTGTTTTTATGACATATTTATGTATTTGGTAATTAAGTCGTCATCATTCATTTATGTGATCTTTCTTTTCAATATAATATAAGTAATTGTTTTCATTTTATTCTTTGTTCAACATTTATGTGCATGATTATCACAAATGACACAATAATAGTTAGATCATATGTGTTTGTATTGCACTTTTTAGTATAAGAGAACAAAACATTTATTAGAAATATAAACATGTATAATTTAAAGATAAAATTTAACAGAACAAGAAAAATTTTGAATGTGTACAATTTATTTAAGAAATAACATGACATTTTATAGTAATTTACATTTTGCAACCTGTATATACGAGTTTGTAACAATTGCATAAATTGAAGGTGTCTCCTCTAATGAGGTTTCATCTTTTGATGCATTTGCGATCCTAAAATGATTTTTTTCCTTATCATTATATAACTCCAATTTTGGTGTCATCATAAAATGGCACTTGTGTTGATTTGGAACCCATGAGGTCCAATGAAAGATACTCTTAACAAGGATTTAGACATGTTGTATATGTATGCAAAAGTAATATCGAATAAGATGAAAACTATAGAAAGAAACTATAACAATATTGAATAATGTGTATGATCATAGAAGTAAACATGTCAAGATACCATTCGTGATAAATTTAGCAAATCAGGAACAAACAATGTGTACAAATTTGTAAGATAATAGTAGTGTAGGATCATTAATGTGTATGTGTCATCAAAAGAATGAAACATATCGTGAAAATGCTCTATAAAGATTGAAGAAGATAACATAGTAGTGATAGGATGAATAACATGATAACAACACATGACTCGAAACCTAATGGATCCACAATGACTTAAATAGGTCATAATACAACATGATGTGACAATCCCATCATAAAGAGAGATGATCTAACAAGATATGACAAACTTGGTCAGTATTAGTAGAGTTAGTTATTAGCTAGTGTGTGCAAGAACACAGCATGTAAAAAATAATTATATAAAGCAAGTGTGTAACAAGTAAGTGATAATGATCATATATCAAGTGAGGAAAGAAAACTCAATATACATAAAGCAATGTATAACCAATAATGTCATAATCATGAAATTTAGCAATCAACGTGTAACAAACAATGTCATAATTGTGTCATTAACAATCAATATACACAAAACAATGCCTAATAAGCAATGATCTAGGTCATAATGTGTTATAATCACAAATGTCATGAAAAATGTGTAATAATTAGTGATCTATTGGTCAATATGTCAAAATAACCACTTTTCCATTCCTTAGCCCCTGGTCATGACCATCCCAAAGGGGCTTAACTAAAGTGGTGTGATTTTTTTCTAAGGCATAGAAACAAGTGTTGAAATTTATAAGAGCCAATAAATTGTAAGATACATAAATTTTGATTAGAAACTCCTTTTGAGGTGTCATTAATTTTTTAAAGTGTGTATTTTTGGGGGGTCTTTGCATTGGAGGTACTTTCAAGCCTTGAATTTTTTTTATTTGTAGTGAATTATTATTTTTTTTTAAATTTCTAGCCTTGAGATTATTTGTTCTGAATTTTTTTTTGGTATTAAATTTCATCTTTTTGTTTTTTTGTCTAAATTAAGAGAACTATTTGTCCTCAAAACAAGGGATATGTGATCAATACATTCTGCATGATTTAATGTCCCATCTCCTTGGACTCATTCCTGAGCCAAATGACTATGAGTAGAAGATTAAGTGGTTAAAAAATAATGACATGGTTTACAGAATTATATGTCTCATTGTTTATGAGGATATTTAACATCATCTTGAGTACACTAAGTGCCCTTTCGTTGTTTGGAAATTCATGTGGAAGTTGTATGGAGACCTTGCTTATCCATCTGAGAGTGATGTTTCGAGTGATGTTTCCTTATTTAACCTTTCATAAGTGGATGATAACATGATCACTACCAATCCTTATCCTCCTTTTGACACCCCATATAATATTGAGGACATTCCTCTTGTACATGTAGGTACTTCAGAGTTCTGAATCACTTATTTGAGGGATTTTAATGATTATTTGTAGAAGGATTATATGTCTTCTAGATTCACCTCATTGGGACACATACCTAATAGATTTTTTTAATTTGTGGAGTCACAAATTTTATATCTAGATGACACCATTAAGGACATAACTCGTCTCTTTTAGGACACTCCTCCATCACCTATTGGTTCATCATAGTTCAAAGTAGCTTCTTTAAGAGATTTCAGTGATTATTTAAAGTAGGGTGCTTCATATCTATGTGATCCACTTCATTGGGAGTTCTACTTACCAGAAATTTCATATTTGTTTGTGGACTCCCACCTTTCATATTTTGATGACACTATTGAGGAAATTTATCCTCTCTTTGATGACAACTCTGAGAGAGTTACTTCTACTTCTCTGGATGTATTTTCCCCATGACTACATGCTTACACAATGACACAACCTTCACTTCCTGAATACTATGATTCACCTTCATCATCATTCTTGTTGACACCTTTTGTAGGAGTACCTGGTTCTTGGTTCAATTATCCTATCAATGTTGGGAATCATGTTGAGTCCTCTTTGCAAATGATTTTATTCATCAATACTTGTCACAGTTTAACATTAACTTGGTTAAATAACATATGAATATATTCTTCATTTCTTCTAGCTTTGATCCACTATATTTTAGTGCAACATATGACATTCTTGATTAGGATGTAGTCTTCACCAATTCCTTTAGTAATAGTAGTCTTCTTCATCTATAGGATCTTTTAGGAGCTCACGAGGCTTCATCTTCTAGGGGGATGGCTAGTCCTCTCTACTTCTCTTTTTCCGCTCTCTACTTTTGGGGGGGCTTATCTACTAAGTAAGATTTTCTATGTACTTTCCTCTTCTCTCTTTTGGGGAGTATTTTTTCCTATGATTTTTATCCATTTATCCACTTTATGAGGGATTTTATTTGTACTTGGGTACCTTATCATTCCTTATTATTGGGACCCCAATTCTTATGCCCACCCAAGCTATGCTTAAGGGGGTGTTAGTGTAGGTTTTTTATTCCATTGGAGGGTTTTTCCAACACGTATTTAGCTTGTTTAGGTATCAATGGGATAGATGGAAGTTACACTTATCCACCCTTTTAGGTGGTGGTTACACTTCTCCACTTCCTATTTCCATACTCGTAAATCTATTTTTTATACATTTTGAATATAATGTAGACACAAAATCACGCACTTGGGTACATTTCTAGGTCCTAAAATCATGTTAGAATTTACATGATTCTTAAGCGAGAAAACTAGTGATTGACAACTATATTTGGCCTCTTTTCTTTATCTATTGCTTTTATGTTTGGTCTTGTACACCCTACAACCCAGTTCAGAACTTTACTTGTTTATCTTTCATGGTTTTAGATTCCAGCGCCCAGCCAGGACAACAACACCCATGCACCTTTTTCCTCTCTGGGTGCCCTTGAACCTTTCTTACCTTACTCGTTCTTTTTGGTTCTCTTTTATCGTTTTGGGCATATTTTTCATTTATGGGTCAGCCTTCTGGTTGTCAATTACAAAATTCAAACAAGGGAATCATATAAATACATAGTTATGCTTTCAAAATAAAGGACTAAACACTAAACATTACTATCATCACCTAATCTTGCATTCCAAAGGCACTAAATCACTTCAAAGGCATCCATATAGTATCCATTCAAGGTCAAGCAATGCATAATTCTACATACACAACATAGGAAAGGGAGGTCTATTTTATTCCATTCACACATACTATTACATTGATACATTCTAGCTACAACCCGTTATCAAGTGTAACTTGCACAAGGGCATGTTAGGGCATCATTTCTACACACACACACACACACAAAAAACTATATGGATTCTAAGATGTAGTGCAACACTAATTCATAAATTCACTCTTGGGGTGATCACCAGGGTCACTTTGACTCCCCATTATGCATTTTCCTTTTTGGGTTTAATATGGTTTGTGGGCTTGTGTAGGTGAACTTCTATTTTGCAGGTGAAAGCACCCTAAAATTTACAAAGCAAAATTGCATGACTAAAAAAGGAAATCTAACACCATTGCCATCCATCTAGCCAAGGTTCTAAGTCTAGGAATGTAACATTAAGATAAAAGCTTAAAAGAATGCTTAACTAGTATGAAAACAATACAAAATCTAACTAAACATGCCTACTAATATGCTTGAATTACCTAACATGGGCCTAAATAGACCTAAGAGGGCAATCAAATGGTTATGGTTGCTACTCCAAACAAGGTGAAATGGCCTCTCCAAATGACTACTTGGTCATTTTGGATATCCATCTACTAACCCCATTGAAGGCTTTAAGCAAGGATTGAGCTTGGCTATAAATCATATTTATTATATGAGATGCAAATCAAAGCATGGTGTAAAGTATAAAGGAATGAGGTGCACCCTTTTTATAGTTTTCCTTTTGGGAGAAACTTGTATTTTGGTGCATGTGGGACTAAAAGCCCCAAATTAGATTAGAATTGCTAATCATGATTAGGCCTTGCTAATCATAATTAGTGAATTACCAAGTGATTAAGAGGTATGGAGCCTTAATCAACCGCTTAGGGTCAACTAGGAGGCTAGGATAAGCTTTTGAAGCTTGTTGAGACATTGTGGAGGTGAATGGGGTGATTTTGAGTGGTTGGAAGAGGGGTTTGAGTCAATACTAGGGTATATTGACCAAATCAAGGGCAAAATAGGCTTAATTAGCCTATAAACGCTAATTGTCTGTTTTGAAGAGGATTTGGCTTACGATTCATTGTAAAGTGGCATCTTGAATGCAAAAGGGGTTACAGCAATCAACAACGTGGTGTTAATTGGCTAAATTGGCAAGGAACATTAGTTAATTAGTAAAGAGTACTAATTATAACAAATTGGGAAGAATATGAGTGATTTGTGTGCGTTTTGGCAATAAGATTGCAAAAGTAGAATTTAGGTGTCTACATTTTCCCCTGTTTGAGGTGAAGTTAGTGACTTCACTTCAAACATAGTAGACAAGCGTAAAACAAGTAAATTTTTGAAGAAAAATTAGTGGATGAAGGATGCCCCCTCGAGTGTCGATGGGGTGATAGAAGAAGTCAATCGACGATCAAAAATATGATTTGAAATGGATAGAAGAAAATAGGTCAGAACAGGCATGAAACCCTTAGGTATTGAGAAGGAATAAGGATAGGGATAAACGTGGTTGTTTATTGCCCCGGGTGAGTTTTAGGAGAAAAATTAGTAATGGTAATAAATGATAATGGAGAAGAAATGATTAATGGAGAATATAGGACAAGCCCAATCTTTGCATCCAACCTTTCATAAGCAACCTGTTTATATCATTTTGCCCCTAGGTCTACATCATCGGCCTTTATTGAAATGAACAAAAGTGTAAGATAACATGAAAAGCTAAATTACTAACAATTGTTTACTGCTAAAAATACGTAACTCCATGCAACATACATTATGCAATGCAATACGAGAAAGTAAAATGATGCTTAACTCAATGCAACATACATAATGCAATGTAATATGAGAAAGTAAACCAACTAACCTAACAGAGAAACAAACACAATCACATATACTCAAACAAACAACATTCAAGACAGTTGTACCAATGTTTTTGTTATCAAGCTACAGTTCCCAAATGTTCATGTTGTAACGACAAGGGTTAAAAATGATGCCCCAAGTAATAACACATGCGAGGGAAAAATAGAAGGACACAAGTAGTCCCATGGAAAAGCATTCATGCATTATGACACAATACCTGGACAACTCACTGTTGCACAAGAGTACCGACATAATAAGCAGACCCAATTTTTTTAATGGAGGTAGATCACATGATGATCCACATGTCGTTTGAGACAAGAACAAGCAAGAACGTTAGAAAGATGGTTTTGTAGGACCAATTTCGATGTTGAGGATAATGCAGGTGATATAGGCTTTCAGCTGTATGTAATCCATTTAAAAATGAAAAACCATAAATTTTTGGTAAATATAAAGCCAAAATTAATGTTACCATTGTGTAGCTTGCTTCAATACCTTTCCAACGCAAAAAAAACGGAGTTGTTTCGAGGTCGGGAGAAAAAGTTATGGCCTGCGCAATGTTGGGTGTGCCTATGCACTCAGGGGAGCACCTGTGTTGCACCTTTTTGGAGAGTTTTGTTAGGCAGCATGGGTGCCTGGGCACCTGTGTTGAGACACTTTGAGTTTTTTTTTGCATTTAGTTGGCCAGCATACATGGGCACCTATGCTGAGCCACTTTGGGAATTTTTGCACTTTAGTTGGTTGGCATGGGCGCCTGGGAGCACCTGTGCTGAGCCACTTTGGTGAGTTTTTGGATTTTGTTGATGCCAACATGGGTGCATTGAATGCACTACTGTCTTCTGAGGCCACAAATTTTACTCTTGACATCGAAACGACTTTTTTTTGTGTTGGAACATGGGCATTCGAAGTGAAATATGCAATGGCTTAAGATAAATTTGAGATTTTTGAATTATTTTGTGAAATTGGGACCAATCAATATAAATGTGTGTGATAAGGAGCTTACGTGGGAGAAAAGGAACTTACGCATGAGAAAAGGAGAAATGCAAGGGTGGGTGCATGGGTGCCTTGTGTAACACTGAATGCACTACCTATCTTCTTGGAGGCCATAACTTTTGCTCCCAACCTCGAAACGACTCCATTTTTTTGCGTTGGAAAGGTATCGAAGTGAACTACACAATGGTAAGATAAATTTGGGGTTTTGAATTTTTTTACTAATTTTTTTGGGCTTTTGAATTTGTCTCACCAATTTGTTTATTTGGATGTTTTGACTTTTCCAACTAACATATTTGAATGTTTTGGGAGTTTTTACGAAACATATTTGAATGTTTTTGATTTTCTAGAAGTTTTCTGAAGCTATGTACAGGAAATGAAGAAACATGGATGCCCCAGTGACAGATGGGATGTACAAGGGCAGAATGCCACACGTATGCGCAAGAAAGTGAAGATGTGAAAATTGCCCCCAATGTTAGCTGGGAATATTCAAAGGCAAACTCTTCACGCGCAGAAGATGGATCAAGGCCAATATGGATAGGTTCAACATGATGATGAACGTAACCCAATGACGTGCTAGGAAGGAGCAAGGATGCCCCCAGTGTAAGCTGGCCAAGAAGCACATGATAGAAAGAAGTAGAAGATTGTTTTTGTGAAAGGGGACAAAGGTTCCCAACAACATGAAAAAAGGTAATATTATACACATGGATGTTCTGAACTAAGTAGAAGAACAATGTGAATGTTGTGAATGTAGCTTAGAAGCCTCACGATGAAGAAGTGATTAGCCAAAGGCACAAATCATGAGACAAGATATAGACTAGAGTAAGAGTCTGAACAAGGTCCAAAAAAAGACACTTGGTAACATACTAATCTTGTTTTCTCATAGAGATCCAGTGTGTGCACGTGGAAATTTATTACCTCTTGGAGGGAAGATTTGATAGACAACAAGTGAAGACACCCTAGCCAATGTGTAGGAATGATTTATTTTTCAAATTTGATTTTTATGGATGGATTGCAGAAGGAGAGCCGTACATTGCTCCGCTGCCAGCCAACGTCCATAGCCCCAATGGAGATGCATTTGATTCTAATCGCAACATTTCTCTACTACCAGTTAGGCATCCATAGCCCAGTAGAGATTATTGGAAATACCCCAAGAGAGAGTTATATATCAATTTGCTTTTATTTTAGCGTTTGCTTTCAACTTTGTGCTTTTTGATTTGACTGATTTCTTTTGCTTTCTGAAAACTTATTTCAGCTCTCTTGTTTGACAAGGGGTTAAGAACCACTGATGGCTTGATGGAAGGAGGTGGAAGTGATTGTGATGATGACATTGGCTAGTGTCAACAAATATGTCCAAAATTTCTTCGCAACAAGTTTTTTAGATGTTGATTGTGATAGGATCTCTAAAGGTCAGTCGTTCTTTAATTTACCAAGGTGATAAAAGACCAAGTCAAACAGATACCATAGAGATAAATGTTGCAAAATGTGTGCGAATAGGCTAACCAAAATATCACCAAAGGGATGAAAATGGTAGGAAGACTTGCAGAAGAAACAAAGAAAGGGAAGAAAGAACATCCATGTGTATGCAATACCTGATTGCAATGTGTGTTCATTTACCTTTGATTTTTTGAAATGTTTTCTCATTTTTTTGTATTTTTGTCTTTTTTGAAAGGTGGGACCAACAAGGTCACTTGGCATGATAAGATCCAACAACAATGTTAGTAATTTCCTTGATAAGGAAGACTAGGCATGTTTTCTTATCAAGAGTCATATTATCCCCGATCTCAATGATCGTGGTGAGCTCATACTCAATAGATGACTGTGTTTTATCATGAAATGTGGATTTTGTGTGTGGGAGCTTGAGG
The DNA here is from genome assembly GCA_019776745.2 of Taxus chinensis. NCBI lineage: Eukaryota > Viridiplantae > Streptophyta > Pinopsida > Cupressales > Taxaceae > Taxus > Taxus chinensis. Next base: position 723,406,405 of record CM034149.1, on the reverse strand, counting down.
TCCCTATCCAGAGGTTTCTGTACTTTACGCCATACTTGATGGGTGCATTGATGTGCATTTTTGAAGCGCGTTTGATTCTGAACTTTAAGATCATTTGAATTGTTGTGAGCTTTGGAGCTCTTGGAATTTTTTTTATCGTAGTTGGATGAAGGAACCGTTTTGGTTTCTTGTAAGCTATTATGTGACTTGTCTGATCCCGAGAAGTGGGAGAAGAAAGTGGATGAATAGAATTGATGTGAGAAATGATGGTGGGTTTGCCACAATCATTGATAGAAGAACAATATGATGGACGTGAAGGATATGGTCCAAGAATTGAAGAGGATGGGCTACCAGGAGGTGTCCCATAGACTGAAGATAAAGGACTACAAGGATGTGGCCCTAAGATTGAAGATGAAGGACTGCCTAGGTGGTGTCCCATAGATAGAAGATGAAGGACTACCTGGAGGTGTCCCATATATAGAAGAAGATGGACTACTAGGACGTGGCCCAAGAATCGAAGATGAGGGACTTCTAGGATGGTGCCCCCACATATAGACAGGAGATGGGGATGGCCAGACATAGATGAAGATGGGCTACTTGGAGGTGCGCCACATATAGATGATGAGGGGCTACTTGGAGGTGGCCCACATATGAAGAAGACAATGGGCTACCAGGTGACAACCAAGGTAAGATTACGATGATGGAGGAATCCTGATAGATAAATATAGAATGATTAGGTAATGAGAAGATAGGATCTTCCTCATGGGCTACCATGGTAGACCCAAGGCAAGATTCATGGAGGAATCTTGAAGATATGTGAAGATTAGGTAATGAGAAGATAGGGAGGATCAATGTTCGATGATCTTAGGGTCTTTCATTTTCCAATGACAGAATTTGAAGATCAAGAATTCCTCATCAGGATAGATGAATGATGATCTTAGGGTCTTCCTCTATTTTTTGACAAAAGGCATCAATCTCTTCCTCCCAATATGCAAACGTATCGAGGTCTAAAGAGGTTTCTTACTCACAAACTTCTAGAGGAATGTCTTCATGTACCCTCATAAATTCTCTAATGGATTCTTCATTCTGAAATGAATCAATCGGTGTGGGTAGTTGTTCTACCACAAGAGGTTTGATTGGATGAATGTGACATGGGAGTCGACTTGGATGATTGATTAGAAGGACTTTGAGTCAGAGATCTTCAATGGAAGAAGGGGTCGTTGAGGCAATTGAGAAATGGGGTCCTGCGAAGACAGGGAGGACCATGACTTAGGAGTCATATTAGAGGAATAATTCAGATTGGAATCTTCAGAAGAATGTTAAGACTTAGAATCATTGGGATTGAAATCAGAAATCATACCACTTACCATGAGTTGAAGATGGGGGAAGAGGTAAGTGAACGGGTTCTTTAGCATGAAGAATCAAACGAGGTCTAGTTGTGATAGACATCCTTTGATGGGAATGTTGAAACCTAGGTTCCTTACTGTCATAAGTATGCGGAACTACATGATAATCAGTCTTTTTTGGCACATGCCTAGACATAGATAGTCCAGGGGATATCACAGGGGTTATTGTGTTGACATGTTCAACAAGTGTATCTACACAACCAATGAGAGCATCAAAATGATTCTCCTCATTAGACACATAATTAACATTCTTGTCCTGATTATGTTTAGGAAAAGTCTTCATATTGGGGGATTTGTTAGGAGTGGATGAATCCATCTCCACATCGCCACTTTTGATTAAGTCCTAGATGTAGTGCTGCAACTTCAAACACTTATCTGTTTTGTGACCTTTAACGTAGTGGAATTGGCAATATTCATTATCTCTAAACCATGATGGTTTAGGCACGTCATCCTCATAAGGCATAGTTTTAGGATATCTAACCATATTAACCACCTCTAGCTATTTTAGTATTGATGACATTGAGTCAGATAGAGGAGTGAAAGTACGACACTTATACTCCATAGGTGGAGCTCCCTTTGCAAGCTTCAAAGGAGTGTTGTTTTGAACAACTTGTACTCATTTGGAGTCTACTATCCCATCACTAATGACGTTTTTGTTCTTATTAGGAACAAAATTTGTTTTGTCATTAGATTTAGAATCATTGTGTTCATGGGAGAAAGGTTTTAGAGTCCCCTAGCTAACAATGCTTTTTCAATTTGACTCCCTTTTTCGATTACCTCTTCGAATGTGTTGCCACAATGCATTTGCAAGTGGAACGTAATGTCTGGATGGAGGTTGGGAACAAATATATGCCTATTAACTATTTTTCAGGTATGGAGCAAGGAAGTGGCTAGCTAATCCTCTCCATCATTGTAAAAATGCAACAAAGTTTTCATTATTTCGTTGCTTGGCATTGCAGAGATCTAACATGGTGACATCATTTTCTATATTGAAAGAGAAGTGTCATACAAAACTTTTTGCTAGTTCTGGCCATGTTGATATGGATCCCTTAGGGATGTGTACAAACCATTCTAGCGTTGTTGCTCCTAAACTTCATGGAAAGAGGCACATAAGATAATTGTCATTGAATGCCACCTCTTGACATGCCATATAAAAATATTTAATATGGTCACGAGGGTCACCTTTTCCCTTATATTTATCAAATTTTGGAAAATCAAAATGTCTTGGGAAAGGTACCTATAGCATGGCTTTGTCAAAAGGGTAGGGACATAACTCATCGAACTGGTATTTCTTGTTATTGTTACCGGTTTGGCCCTCTTGTAATGCTTGAAGGGCGTTCTTCATAGTTGACCACTCTTGATTAAAAAGTTGGATCTTGCGTGGGTGGCGTAGGCCTATATGAAGGATTAAATCTAGGTGTATTCCCACCTCTATTTTTTGTGAGAATCTCTTCATAAGGATCTCTTTGTGCCTCCCGTCGAGGAGTGTTTATTGGGAACTCGTAAAACGAAGCTTTAGGTTTCACTTTTGGTATAACTTGTTTCAAAAAATTTGGTTGTTCCTTTTGTATATGCGATGCCAAACTTTCCAATTGGTGAGTGAGGGCTTGGACCTGTTGTTCTAACATCACCTCTTTAATAGGTATTTCATGACAATCTTCATTAGGAGGAGGTTGTGCATGATGAACATGGTCTTCATCATCTTCACAATGAACCCTAATTGTAGGTATGTGATAGTCCCCATTTTCGAAAGGTACTTCCTCATTATTTTCGTCCAGTGAAGTAGAGGGTGACCTGGGTTTAATATTTCTTAATGTGACGAGGGTGTTCCACTTCTTCTCCCCTTGAACCATGCCGACGATAAGAGAAGGGTCTACTGTGGAAGGTAATTTGGCCCCTAGTTCCATAACCCACATAAGAACTTCATGTTTGTTATGAAAAATGTAGTCGTCAAAATGGGCGGAATGAAGCTCTATATTCATACGAGGAGAATCCTCCTCTCCACCACTATGGTCAACCATGAGATTATCCTCTAAAAGAGGGTTGTCACCTCCAAATATATCGGTTTCTAATCTTTGGGATCCCATCCTCAGTAGGCATACTTGAGATAGGAAATACAATGTGAAGAATTTCCACTAAGGTTTACTAAAAAGGGACCTTAGTCAAATTTGTGCAGCGTAATGACCCTAAGTTGTTAAAAGAAGGTGACTATAGAATAGCCACAAAATGATAGGTCAAAATGAACGTAAGAACTAAAGAATAAAGAACAAGCTACCCTAGCAAGGTAATATATGACACAAGTTTTTCTTAGAATAATACAATGACGTACAATGCTCAAAATTTAGTTACACCAAATAGTTTATTCTCTAAGATTTATCTAGATAGGTTTGCAACCAAATAGTGACAACACAACATCACCAGTTAGGTCAAGTTTGCAACAAACAAGGCCTAAATGATAAGAGAATGTTGACGCAATCTTCTAACAAGATATACTAAAAACCAGTTTTTAAACACTAACAAAGTCCAAGTCTTGTAAAATGGACGATAACAATGTGAGCAGCGTAACAACACTATTTGGACACGTGAACCAAGCTTTCGGGAAAGCAAGATTTCTAGTGTCAAAATGATGTTATCGCGATGCTAACAAAAGTATCCTCAACACTCACAAAACTCAAGACAAAGTTAGGATGTAAAAACTACGTCTAAGTATAACAAGAAATTGTTATGCGTGCGAACATCATAACTCTACAATATAGAGATTTAGGCCTAATTTCACAATGGAAACAAGATGTAAATATCTCAATTGTATGGCTACAATGTGGGAAGCGTAACAACTCAAAAGAAGACAAGGATGAAATCACCTAACTACGATGATAATAAGTCTCAAATATGGGTTTTTGAGACAAGGGGGCCTACTAGATCGTGAGTACGTACCATGCACACTTTCAACACTTGCGCTCTGACATTGCAACCTAGTCGTGCAAGTAGAATACAAAAGTGGTGGACATGTGATATCTAGCGGTATCTGTATATGTTGTTTCCTTTTGTCCAAAAATGGGCAACAAGAAAACAAGGGTGTAGACCAAGTGGTGTTGAAATAAACTTGGTGTTATTTTGGCAGAGTTTCACCTTGTCTTAAGACAAGTGAAAAACTAGGACAAAATGACACTAAGTAGATTTCGTGATGAAAATCACGGTTTCAACTTTAAGAGATTATTTCCCTTGTTCGAAAAACAAGAGTTTGAATCTAACAAAGTTGTCACTTTGTGAGAGCTCTCAAGTATACTATCTAAGACAAAAATAATGGCTCCAAGCCGGCAATCTTCCTAGGTGGTTCTCTCTCTAGGTGTCACAAGATATCTAGAGCAAGCTCAATTTACCAAGGTTTCCCAAGGAGTATCTTGACTTTACTTTACCCCCTTTAGTATAATGAGCACTGAAGTGCATTCAGTTATACTTTCACTGGGGTCACGATACAGATATCTTTGACTCTAATCTCACCAAGGCGTACTAGACAAGTCGGTAGTGTGGAGCACTTTCCTATTTCATTCACAAGGTTCCCTCTTGCGTGAACTACTTTAGGGTTCCTAGGACCACCCCCATTGTTGTAGCTTAAGGCTTATGCCAAAGGGGTTATGTCCTAGTTGAGCAGACAAGCCGTAGCTCTTAACCGAAACCTGTAAATACAATGTGATGATTGTGGTGTATTTTTTATCTTTTAGACTTAATGTGGTTTTTTTCGCACTCCTTTTGGCAACCTACAATCACACGTGTAGTTAGAAAAATTTTTTCCTCCTTTCTTTGACTAGGTCCTTCACAAAATGGTTAGTAGTTCCAAAAAGATTCACAATATCATAGGAAAATAGCAATGAAAAATGCTTGTAAATCAACTAACTACCATCAAACTTTGCAAAAAAACAAGGTTTATTCCCAATTAATCCAAGTGTTTCTTAATGAAAGACTAAAATTGCTTTTGATTCCCAAGATCACACTAGGTGCAAGGGAAGAGCATACACAAATTTTAGCCTTGATTTCTTTATTAAGTGAAAAAGCTCTTAAACTAAAAGATCAAGTACATGCAAAAAAAAATGAAGGTTTATTCTCTTAAGCACAAAATGAATGATAATTGTTCCTACTTACTCCCAAGAAGCAAAAAGAATGGTTTAGAGGTGTTTTTGGTTCTCAAGATCACACTAGGTGCAAGAGAAGAGCATACACAACTCTATTCCAAACTCAATCAAAGTATGAAAACACAATCACTCCTCAAACCCTAACCCAATTTACTCAAAAATCCTTTATCAAACCCTAGGACAATTTTGTTAGGAATATTGCTCTAAAATCAATAATTTGACAAAAAAACATCTAAAAACCCTTAAAAACTGATAGGAATCATAAAATTGAAGTTCTGGAATTTTGAGAAAATTTTACCTTGATGCACAGGTGCCCCTACTAGTGCACATGTGCTCTCACAGTCATGCACAGGTACTCTATCATTTTTCACACAATCAATGATGCATGCATTCCAGTGAGGCACAGTGCTCACAGTCATGCACATGCACCTGTTTCATCTTTCACACATTTTTTTTTTTTGCAATGAAAGCATTGAGGAGCTTCCAATGAGGCATAAATGTGGAGCAAAGTTATGCACAATTTAGCACATTTTTCCTGTAGATGGTCAAAATATCTAAATTTTGATGAATGTTGTTTTGAGAAATTTTTTGAAAAAGGTCCAATCTTTGGGATTTCTTGGCAATTTTGACAGGGCTTCGCCTCCTTATATCCTGCAAAAAGCAAGAAAACACAACTTCTACCACTAATCTAGTTGAAACAACTTTTAAAAATGGAAATTGATCTAAAACTTTGAAAATTACTCTAAAACTTTGAAATTAATCTAAAAAGCTTGAGAAACTAATCTAAAAAGCTTAAAAGTACACTAGAAAGCTTGAAAGTAAACTAGAAAACTTGAAATTAATCTAGGAAACTTGAAACTAATCTAAAACTTTGAAATGAAAAACTTTGAAACTAAGTTAAAAAGCTTTAAAAATTGAATGCAATGGGGTATTGTCCCACCGGGCGTGCCAAATGAAAGCACCCTAAACTTTACAAAGCAAATTGCATGACTAAACAAGGAAAGCTAACACCATTTCCATCCATCTAGCCAAGGTTCTAAGTCTAGGAATGTAACATTAAGATAGAAGCTTAAAAGAATGCTTAACTAGTATGAAAACAATACAAAATCTAACTAAACATGCCTACTAATATGCTTGAATTACCTAACATGGGCCTAAATAGACCTAAGAGGGAAATCAAATGGTTATGGTTGCTACTCCAAACAAGGTGAAATGGCCTCTCCAAATGACTACTTGGTCATTTTGGATATCCATCTACTAACCCCATTGAAGGCTTTAAGCAAGGATTGAACTTGGCTATAAATCATATTTATTATATGAGATGCAAATCAAAGCATGGTGTAAAGTATAAAGGAATGAGGTGCACCCTTTTTATAGTTTTCCTTTTGGGAGAAACTTGTATTTTGGTGCATGTGGGACTAAAATCCCCAAATTAGATTAGAATTGTTAATCATGATTAGGCCTTGCTAATCACAATTAGTGAATTACCAAGTGATTAAGAGGTGTGGAGCCTTAATCAACCACTTAGGGTCAACTAGGAGGCTAGGATAAGCTTTTGAAGCTTGCTGAGACGTTGTGGAGGTGAATGGGGTGATTTTGAGTGGTTGGAAGAGGGGTTTGAGTCAATACTAGGGTATATTGACCAAATCAAGGGGAAAATAGGCTTAATTAGCCTATAATCGCTAATTGTCTGTTTTGAAGAGGATTTTGGCTTACGATTCACCGTAAAGTGGCATCCTAAATGTGAAAGGGGTTACATAATCAACAATGTGGTTGTTAATTGGCTAAATTGGCAAGAAATGTTAGTTAATTAGTAAAGAGTACTAATTATAACGGAATTGGGAAGAATAGGAGTGGTTTATGTGTATTTTGGCAATAAGATTGCAAAAGCGGAATTTAGGTGTCTACGTCCAGCTCTATTCCTGCACTCCAGATTTTTCAGTGACCAATGACGACCCTGTTTGTATTCTGTTCATCAGTCGCACCTTCCCAAATCACTTCCTGTTCACTTGGAAATCAACTAAGTTCCTCTACCTTTCCTTCTTGCTTAGCATTTTACATTATTACTTATTTATTGCTTGGATCTTGTTGTATATTATCACTTTGTACATCTTTAGAAACAAATAGTTACTTTGCAATTAGATTTAATTCAAATTTTATTAAATCATTTGGTGAACCTAATGTGATCAAACACTTGGATCCTCATTTTTCCTATTATAGCTAATCTTCTTTCACGGCTCCTAAAAATCCTCTAATTTCCTTGTATGACTTACTTCAAATGCACCCACCTTGCAAAGATGTTCTCCAAAAATCCCTAGAAACTATGTATCTCCCTCGTAATACGCCACCTTCACAATTCAGTTCCAATTTTTATCGTCTATTTGATGACGCTATCAGTCCTAATCCTCCATAAAATCAACCCATCTTAGAGTCAATTCAAGATTTACATTATTTATTTCAAGATAAAATTCAAGCTATGGAAACAACGATTACATCTCTTAAAGTTGAAATCCAACATTTCAAATATGCTTCTCAAGCCCATGCTAGTTCTTATTCTACATCTCTTTCTATTTCTATGTCTTCTACACGTGCTCATATAAGTGAATCCCAAGTCTTACTGCTACGAACACCTCTCAAGTTTGATTCAAATGCTAAACAACACGATATTCTTCTCAAGCTCCTCACTCGCCAGTTGATTAGCTTGTCATCTACTCATTGCTACCCTCCTTATCAATTTGCCAAATACCAAGGTCTACCCTTTTGCAATTATCACCGACTTAATGGACATCATGACTGATGATTGTTATGCTTTAAAATGAAGAATCAAAGACCTTCAAGCATCAGGGTTTTATTTCATTTGCTTCACAACATCCTACTACATATCCAATTTCTAAATCCCAATGGGCTCCTAAATCCAGTCCTTCCATGTCTAATGAATATCATTCCATAATCACTAATGTTCTTTCTTCATTCATTCAAGAGCCACCTTTCCAATCCATTCTAACTAAGCAACCTCCTCTCAAAATAAGTACCATTCCCTCCTCCTCTCAAGTCTTCTACAACATTACCCATTCCAACTAAGCAACCTCCTCTAAAAATCAATCCATCCCCTCCTCATCTCAAGTCTTCTACGGTCATTACCAATTCCAAATAAGCAACCACTCTCTAAGCAAGACCTACAAACTCTAGATAACCTCTTCAAACTGCCAACTGGCAAGTTGAAATCCAACCCCACAATTCTACTCTTGCTCATACCTACCATTGTGATGATTGGGGGGCATATGCTTTCTTATGATACATTTTAAGCCCCTATCACCATCGCAATGCATTTCATTTCATCTTCATGTAGCTCTCCATCATCGACACACTTGGGGGACATCATGTTTTCTTTCCCCCTCCCATCATTTTCAATTGAGGGTCTTTAAATAACTACTACCACACTTCTGCACTTTGTGCCTCGTAACCTTTACATACTATCATACCCTTTGATACACAAATTATATCATCATTACCCTATGATGAATTCTAGTTCCACGGTTCATATTTGAATGTTGAGGGTCTAATTCTAAAATGAACCTCACATTCACTGCACATTCCATGCTTAGTGCTTCACAATATACACTTTCTACCACATGGAAAACCTATTTCTTGATGACACACTCTTGTTCTATGGTTCATTCTTGATTGTTGAGAGGGCATTTATAAATGAACCTCATCTCATTCACATCCACTAAGGGGCATACTACTCCTATCATCTACACACTTTGTATACCATTCCATCACAATCACACATTGCATTTGCATATCTTGGTTGCATATCTTGTTGAGCTTATTCTAATTACATGTTACACTTTGTTTTCCATGCTAGATGGATTTTTAGTATGTCATTATCATTCTATATATGCACATGCGTGTTCACTTGGTATTTCATTGTGAATGTGCAAATATCTTACAAGTTTTTACACACTGTAATGATGCTTGACACCGCACCTTTTACCAATAATACTGAGGCTCTTAGGGGCATCTACTTTCACTACAATCACATACTACACAAGTTCTATTGTTACATCTCCTTACAGTTACTTTAACTTTCACTGATTCATACATGCTCATGACATGTTATTTATCTTTCTAACTTGCTAATGGGTGCTTCAAGTGTAGTATTTGTCTTACAGGGTACATATGCTACCATGGTGATCTAATATGTTCTACTTGCTACTCTTTACTATTGTATGTCATATTGTTTGCAAGCTATGTCCCTATGTCTTGTATGCTCATTGTGTGCTTTTGGCTGATTCAATCGGCCTTGATTGTCTTGTGATATTGTGAGTGATGTCCCATGTATGAAACCCTCTTTTCACGATCTATCTTGTTTGCACATTTGCTTGTTACATTGTTTTCTCTTGCATACTAGCTTTACTACTAACTCTTGTAACAACCCACTTTGTTTGCATGTGCCTTGGTCTCTACCAAGCACATCCCTTACCTTTGAAGGTATCTTCACTTCTAGATATGCATATCAGACCAGGGTCTTCTCCTTTGGACCACATTCTCCTACTGACGTCGCATGCACCCCAAACGAGGGGGGCATACATTGGGTGAATAAATCACCCCTATAACAGCTCAAAGTTATAATACAAATATACAAAGTACAAAATTAACACAAGAACACAATTACAGAACAACCTAAAATCTGATTTGGGTCCAAAACACAATACATGCACTAGCCCCAAAACTAGACACTAGTGTCTGGGTGCTCCTGTCCTCCCTTGGGCGTTAATTTACCAAGGGCAGAAACATCCATATTCTTAGATCATCACAATTTATAGAATTCTTGAGAGCATTTCTACAGTAACAGGAATAGGCCTCCAAACACAAAATGCATTCTATCTCCTTCAATCGAAATAATATTGTAATCGAAACAAATCAGAACTAATTTGGGACAATCGGAACTAAATTGGGACGTACCATATGTAGTGTGTTTATGAGGGTAGAGTCATGGAAGGAGAGTAAAACTAAACCTCTCTCCCCAACACTTGCTCTTGGTGTGAGATCACCCAAAAACTCACACTTGGAGTGAGATCACTCGAAATACTTGCACTTGGCATGAGATCGCTCAAAAAACTCACTATCAACGTGAGATCACCCAAAAAAATTTCTCTTCACAACATTTCAGTACACATTTCTACTCTTTACACTCTTTTGCATCAACTACACACTTTCCTTTATTACTACTTTTACACACTTTTACATACTTTTGCATACTTTATTCAGATTTATCATATACAGGACTTTGACTACTCTTTTGCTCTTCTTTCACAGGTCCATCCTTAATACACAACAAGAAGTAGCCTACAACATCAAATATAATCATAACTACATGTATAAGCAACATATACGCTTCACCCCTAGGGTCACTTTCATTTCCTAGTCTACAAGCTTCACTTTGCAGTCATTCCACGCTTCACTTGTCCACTCAGAACACTATTTTCCACACTATCTACAGGATCATAAGGTATGCAACTCTTATCTACTTTATGTTATCGAGTATTTACTCAACAACATAAAGTGGGGGAAAATGTAAACACAAAATCACACACTTGGGTACATTTATAAGTCCTAAAAGTATGTTGGCATTTACATGATTCCTAAGCAAGAAAACTATTGATTGACAAATATCTTTGACATCTTTTCTTTATCTCTTACTTTCTATTTGGTCTTACACACCCTACATCCCAGTTAGAACTTTACTTGTTTATCTTTCATGGTTTCAAACACTAGCGCCCAACTAGGACAATGTCACCAAGGCACCTTTGTCCCCTCTGGGTGCCCTTGAACCTTTCTTACCTTACTCACTCTTTTTGGGAGCACTGAACTATTCAACCCACTCTTTGCTTCCACGTCATCAACTAAGAATATAAATCCAAACATATGTCAATCCAAAGTCATACATGTATGTGGCATTCCAAGAAGAATTCAAAGTCATGGACTTAGCACTCCTCCATTTCTCTCCATGTTTCAAAGATGAGTAAATAGTGGAATAGTATTAGGAATGTTGAATAAGTACTCTCCCACTTTGTGTTCCTAGATTAAAGGGATGAGTTATTGAAATATTCTCCACAATAAGTGGACTATTATAGTCAAGTTTGTTTAGAATTTATTGCTTTGAATAAATCCACCCAAGAATAGGTAGTTAGTTCTTGGTGAGTGGAATAAGGAGTTGGTTGGATGCATGAACTATAAATGCAACCTTCCACACTTTGGTATGTAATCTTTTACCAAGCAATGAAAAATATGTTCTTTTCTCTCCAATATTATGAAGTTTTGAATTAAGATCTTGGAAGCATGATTTAAATCCTTCTTCCACTCAGGAATGAGCTGGCCACTCATTCCAAGGAAGATGGATCTATGTATTTTTGTTTTTATCTTGTAATAATTTGTGTTTATGTTTATTCCTTTTTTCTGTGATTATCATTTTGTTTTATTGTTTTTCTCCTTGTATTGTAATATTAATTTTCATTCAGTTTGTTGTGAACCTCGCATGTGTTTTATTTGATTTATTTCCAATTCAACAATTTCCTTCTGCAAGTGTGATTTCCTTTATGCAAGTGTGATTTTGATTTATGCAAGTGCGCTTTTTCATTACCGTAAGTGTGCCTTTCAATTTATGTAAGTTTGGATTGTGTTTGAAGGAGTTTTTTTCCAAATGTCTCTTTCTCCTATTACATACAACCATCGAACACCAACCCTGGATTGACATTATTAATGAAGAGGATTGATAACACTCATCACCTTGAGATTCATACAACCATATATATTCTCGTCAATAACCTAACTCAACCATGCAACTTATCTTGATCTCATAAGAGCAAATGAGGGGATTTTCAGGAAAAAATGAGACTTGGGTTTAACATAGAAATCTTAATGGGTAGAGCCTATCATGCCTGATAGTGCTTTCTGCCAATTCGAAGGAGACTTCCAGCCAAGCTACCAACTCTTTTTGACTTCTCCATGAAAGATCAACAACCAAACATTTTTTCTCCAATGCCTCGTATACTTTCCTTGGATCGAAAATAACCAGAGAAACCAAAAATAGCCACAACGTAAAAGTCAAACTGCTGGTTTGAAGAACCAGATAGCTCCATGCAGAGTAAAAATCTCAAAGCATGCAAGACCAAACAACCTTCAACAAATCTACCTTCCTTGTTTCCAAGACGGTTTGCACGCAAAATTTGAGGTTCATTAATGCAATTACTCCCCCAATCTCCTGCCTATCTCTCCTTGCCACCCGCCTCCTAAAATTGGCGAATGTTGTTTCCACTTCCGCATGCATTTCCAACTTTAGTGAAGACTCCACATATGCTTCCACTAAGTTTACTTACCTTTGCCAAAATTGGCAGTACTTCCTATTTATTCAAGTAAATCAAATCAAATAAATGCCATTGGAACCGTCGCCAAAATTGCCATGTGACCCTAGGTTCCCTTTCAATAGTTTAGGATAGATTTCCCTAACTTAGGTTATAACCTTAGGTTTAGTCAAAATCATTTCATAAGTAATTGCCACCTTAGGTTAGATCAAATTCACAACCAAATAGTATTAGGTAATAGGTTAAAAATAGCCTAACATTACCTTAGTTGTTTCTCCCTTATTCCATTTAGCACAACAACTTAGGTTAGGAAGCCATCCCAACAAAATAGAATATGAAGCTTAGGTTTGATTGCAACCTGAATAAGTAGACACAACTAGGAAGTAGGTGCAATTACCTTTGGTTTATAATACCGTTAAGATAATCCCATAGGTTTAGGATTTAGATTCCATTCATAGTCGCGAAGCAAGCTTCGTTCTGCTTACGCCATTAAATGTCCTGAAGAGATCAATCCCAAAGATCCAAGCACAAACATACAACTGAATGTAGGCACGATCTTACAAGATTAAAAAATTTGTAACATACAAAAGTTCAGTCTCTCAAGCTTATGAATGCCAATTTAGCATTTAGTCCGGTAAGGAGATTTAAATCATATCTTGGATCACTGGAATTGATCTAAGGATGAGTCAGTTAAAAGCGATAAGTTTGTAACCCTCAAAAACTAGATTGCAACTCACCTATCAGAAGTGAAAATAGATTGTTACAAGCCCATATCATTTCAGTCTAATAAATCTAAGAGTAGAAATGATTTATCCATAACAAGCATGATCTTCGTCAATCAAGGAAACACACCTCATTCAAGAAAATCACATGCCAACACTTGCAATGAAAAAGTGAAATATAACAGTTTGTCAAAGGTGTTACAAATAAAACATCATAATAAATAAAATACCCATATCCCCCAAGTTATGCACACTAAATCACAACCATTAGATCATTTAAATCTCCACTGTAAGATTAAGTTTTCTCCTAAAATAAAATATGAGAATATATCTTTCAATACCTAAGTTTATTTCATTTCTTCTCCACATTTTATTCAGGTCTCTCTCATTTTCTTCTATGTGTTTTTTTTTTTTTGCAGGAAGAAGCTCAAGGGTTTGAGTTTTCGATCTTCCTCCATGGCAGATCTACATTTGTTACTTACAGGGTTAAAATTAGGATATACATTTGTTATTTGCAGGGTTAATTTTTTTATTATTATTGTTTTCTTTGGGTGAAAAGCCACAACCAAGGCAACCCAAGAAACTCTCTGCTTTATTATATAGAGAAAGAAATGGAGGTTTAAATACATTTTTCTTTAATTAATTTAGTCTTATATATATATATATATTATATATATATTTGTGTGGCCGAAAGAACAAACTGCCCATGAACGGGCGAATGATAAAAATGGATTTGAGGCTACGCCATGGGATAAAACATTATAGGCCAAACCAGAGTGTTGTGGTGGGTAGGGCAACCGTCCCACCCTCCCCGAAATTTTCATTTTTTAATTTTTTTTTATAAAAACAAAACCCCCAATTTGTTTTATTCTTTTGGTCATATAGATAAAACAAGTTTACAAATTCCATATTTTTTTTCATACATAAATTAAAAGTTCATATATATATATATATATATATATATTATGCCTATCAAAACTCCACCATTGGGCATACGACTCCAGCTAAAATATCTTTTTTTTTTTTTCATTTTTTTATAAATATGGCAAACTTGTTTTTTTATAATAAAGCATTATATGTATATATAAATAAGATTAGAATATTAAGGTAAAATATTCTTCTGGGTAACTTTGGAAAAATATCTGTTTATTTTATATTATTTTATTTTTATATTAAAGATGAAATATTTTCATATATATGTAGAAATATTCTTCTAAGTAATTATGGTAAAATATTTGGTTTATTATATTTTTTTGTATATTCGTAAGATAAAATATTTGCATAAATATATGAGAACCAATTAAAGTAATATATTTACATAAGTTTTATGTTTCATTTATTTCAGACATAAGGGTTCATTACATGATTTATAAACTCAGAAACAACTAGTTCAGGAGAAGTAACAGAAATCTAACTAGAAGAATTGCTTTCTGTAGGGTACAATCACTACCCTTTATTTATGCTAGGAGAAATTATTTCAAGTTCCTAAGCAAGATTTGCATACTATTTTAAAATAGATTTGTGATAAATTTACGAGAAATAAACTTCATATAAGAATGGAGATTTCAACATGAATTAACAATTTGGCATACACAACAATCCTTTCATTTCCATTTTCTTTAATAAACATTTCACCATGATAACAGTAGTTGAATATTTAAAATTTCATTCTTTTTAACTCATCCTTTATTTTCAAAATGAAGACACTACAAATATTTTAAGAGACAATTTTACACCCATGCATTTCAGTGATAACACATTTTCTACAGTAGTGTTTAGGCTATCTTTTTCAACCATACAAATTAAAGAATTTAATTCTCTTATGGCAACTTGTCACATTCATTATATAAATGAAAATAAAGTAAATTACAAGTATACTATCCCTCTTTTCAAGAGGAGACAATATGTAATGTTTTTTAGCTCAAACATGGTACCAAGGGCATTTTAAATCTGCAACTCTGCAACTTCCAAAATAGGCTCCATCTAGCTCCAACATAGTAAAATAAAGTCTCCAAAAACACAAGAGAATGAGCTTGATTGACCACCCAACCAATTGGCATAATTACATGCCACCAAGAAGATTAAGATGACATGCTAGTCTCCCCCAAGCCCATGAGGAAGAGACAACACATCCAACCAACACATAGGAATAATTCAGAAACAACAATCAACATTCAATACTTGGTTTAACAAAACAAACACATAATCACCCAAATAATTAGCCAAGAAGCACCATGCTTCAAATATAGTGAAGAGGGGGATTACAATTCCATGATTTTTTTTTGTGTAGTCAAAAGTTCTATACAAACAACAAAATTAATCTGCCTTATCTCTCCATAGATTCAACACTCCTTATCACTCCTTATCACTCCCCTTATCTCTCCATTATCTCCCCTAAGAAGGCTTTTCAAACCTATGGTTTCCTTCATTGAGGGTAGAGATGGATTTCCAAACCAAATGGAAATGCATCCCTACCTACAAGCCATATGTAGGAGTAAAAATCAAAAGAAAGGAACTCTTTCAAGTTTTCTAAACAATCATATACAAGTGTAAAGGAGGTATTTCCTCCCTCTTCCCATCCATTTCCAAAACCCACAACCCTCAAGGGTGGGTGGAGCAACAAAAAAAATAATAAACAACCATCCCTTTCACATTCGTATTCATAAGTAAACTTATAACACAAATTCAAAGACAATTTCAAATATGAAACAAAATAGGTGCAAGATCCTACCTTGCACTCAAGCACAATCCAACCAAGGAGATCACCAAGAAATCCAAATGCTTCTTCCAAGCTCCAAGCTATTCCCCCTCTAATTTTTTTTTCTAAAAAAGTAACCCCTTCACTAAGAACATGAGGGGTTAAGAAAGAAGAATTCCACCTAAGTCAATCAATGAGAGGGTGAAAAATGTCACCCTCCACCTAAACCACATAAAAAAAATGCAACAAAATTTACACATCAAATTAAAATTGGGGAAAAACAAATTTGGCTCTAAGTAATAATGAGAAGATTCACATTTCAATAAACATTCCCAAAATCAAAACTCCACAAATTTGGACTGTGTAGGTGGGAAAAAATTGGGCCAATGGTCCTCATTTTCATTGAAAAGAGCCCACTCCCTCATAGGGATGGGGGATAAGGCTCCTTTTCAATGCAAATCAAGCTCTTTGCTTGCCATTTACCCTTCCTAAATGGCACATTTTCCCCAAATCCGAGTTTGGGGAAAAATGGACATTTAGGAGGGTAATTTGGCTCACCTAATCCAAGATTAGGTGGACTACTCCCTCCAAACTAAGACACATCATCTCATACCACAAAAGATGTCAAGGACCACCAAAGATACCATAAATCACCAAGTTAGCATTAGCCAAAGGAGGATAAGGGTATACACTTAGAAAAATACAACATGAGCCTACATCACAAAGGTAATAGGAAAGAGGTGAGACAAATATCACATAATAAACCATACACAATGTACAAACAATACACAACACGAAGAAAATGTGTATTAAATTGATAGAGAAGGAATGGTTTGGCCTCATTGGCATTTTGTGCTAGTTGGGAAGCATTTCCTGAACCCCACGTTCTCCCATGATCAAATACCTATCACTTTCACACTCAAAGAAAACCTCATAGCTTCCTAATATGATAACAACATATGATACAATAATGTACATCAAAATCAACATCCATATAAGCCACACCAAGCTAGAAGTATATCGACAACATGAATCATCTACCAAATGAAACAATATAATCATCATCATACATCAAATATGGATCAATTATCAATACCAAAACATGTCAATACTAACACATGATATCATCATCACAACATAATATTTCTAAATGCGCAACAACATCATGTGCCCCATAGTTAACATATGATCAAGTGTTAACATCCTAATGCTAGCAACATGATATCCTGAATAATGTCATATCATAATAGTGTATCAAAATAGTAAACAAAACTTGTCAAGTAACAATGTCATGTGATAATCTCCCATCAAAATAACAAAACAAGTAATAATGTCCCTGTCATCACAATAGTATAGATACAATGAGTTACACGTAACCAAAATGAGAGTAGTGAAAAGAGTGGGTACTACACCCCCTCCCCTAGGAATAGAATTCCTCTGAGAAGTCACTAGAAGAGGTAAGGATATAGGGCTCGTAATGGTGTCGCATCCTCCCAAGTAGCTATAATCTCAACATATCTATCCCACTGAACTCTAACCTGGTCTAGGTCGCACCCCCAAAGGGCCAACCTCCTGTGCTCCAGAATATGCATGGGCTCCAAAGTCCATTGACCTCAAACCTCCACCTATAAGGCCGACCAATCCAAAACATGAGATGTATCAGGTACATAATTCCGCAACACTGAGACGTGAAACACGTCGTGTGCCCGGGATAGGCGTAGTGGCAAAGCTAGTCGATAGGCAACTGGACCAATAGTCTCCAAGATCTCATAAGGCCCAACAAATCAAGGGGATAACTTAAAGCCCTTCCCATAATGGATCAAGGTCTTGTGTGGGTGCACCCTCAGAAACACCTTTTCACCCACAAGGAAGTGATGCTCTACCCAATTCATGTCACCATATGCCTTGTGGCGTACACGAGCCTGCTCTAAACATTGCTAAATGAGAACAAATTGCTGCTCCATATCTTGAAGGTATGATGGACAAGGAAAAATCCCATCATCTAACATGTCCCAACTCAATGGTGTCCTACAAGGTCTCTCATACAAATCCTGATAAGGTGCCATGCCAATGGAGTTATGGAAACTATTGTTATAAGAAAACTCTACTAGACAAAGGTAATGCTCCCACTTCATCTGCTGATCCATCACATACATCCGAAGCATGTCCTCAAGTACATGATTCACCCTTTCATTCTACCCATCTTTCTGAGGGTGATACGCTGAACTAAAATTAATTTGAGTCCCCAAAGCTGCCTGAAAATAGGTCCAAAAATTAGAAGTGTAGACTAATCCACGATCACAAATGATCATCTTAGGTATACCATGTAATCTCAAGATGTCATCCATAAATACCTATGCAATGACAACCACATTATGTGATAACTTCATTGTAGAGAAGCAAACAACCTTGGTAAAATTATCCACTATCACCATGATGTCATCATGATGAAACGATGAAGTGGGAAGACCAATAATAAAGTCCATGGACACCATGTCCCACTTCCACTCTAGAATATCATGAGGGTATGGAAGACCGACAGGATGAGAATGTTTGGCCTTCACCCTCTGGCACTCAAGACAGAGGGCTACAAAATCTGTAATATCACAGCATGACCCAGGCCAAAAGTAAAGCTACCTCAAGTCTGCATACATCTTCTTCACCCCAGCAGAGTAAGGTGCCTGATGTGCCTAAAAAAGAACCAGTCTACGTAAATCACCTACTCTAGGCACATAGATGCACCTCTAAAATTGAAGAAGACCATCAGAATTCAAAGTGCACCCTGCGTACTTGCTAACTAAGGTCCCCTAAGACTCAACCATATGCTTGTCTCCCTCATAAAATCTGCCAGCTGGAAGCTGCTGAAGTATCTTGCCCCTGAGACCTGATCGTACTGTCAAGGTGGAAATCTCATCTCACCGCCTACTCAAAGTATCAATGATAGCATTCTCCTTCTCCTTGATGTACTAGATGTCCATGTTGTACTCACAAAGGAACTCCATCCAACGTAGCTGTCGGGTGTTGAGGTTGGGCTGTGAAAAGTTATGTTGAAGACTTAAATGATATGTCCTCAATACAAAGGGCATGTCTAGAAGGAAATGCCTCCAGTGAACCAATGCGTGAACAACTACTGCAAGCTCAATATCATGGGTGGGGTAGTTAAGCTCATAGTCCTTGAGATTGCAAGAATCAAAAGAAATAACACGATGCTCTTGTATGAGTACCACTCCAAGTCCCTTAATAGATGTATTTGTGTAAACCACGAAGTCAGCTAAAGGATATGGAATTGCGAGGATGGGTGCAGTAGTCAAATGCTCCTTAAGAAGCTAAAAATCCCTGCTCACACTTCTTTGACCAACAAAACTTCTTCCATTTACACTAAAGGGAAGTAATAGGATTAGCAATCCTAGAAAAGTCTTAAACAAAACAACGGTAGTAACCACCTAAACCCATAAAGCTCCTGACCTCTATCACTGTGGGGGGGGGATGGCTGATAAATAATAGCATGGATCTTCGAGGGACCTATAAAGATACCCTCACCTATGATAATGTGCCACAAGTAATGAATCTCAGACTGAAAGAAGGAATACTTCTCCAAATTCCCATACAACTGATACTCTCTCAAAACCTGTAATACATGTCACAAGTGCTCCTGCTACTCCTCAATCGAGTGAGAATATATCAAGATGTCATCCAGAAACACAATGACAAGCATATCTAAAAAGGTCTTGAAAACCCCATTCATGAGGCTCATGAAAACTGCAGGTGCATTGGTCAGCCTGAAAGGAACCACTATGAACTCATAATGCCCATACAGAGTCTGAAAGGCTATCTTATGGATGTATGCCTCTGTGATGCACAACTGATGGTATCCCAACTTCAGATCTATCTTGGAGAATACTATGGCTCCCCTCACCTGATCAAATAAATCATCTATATGAGGCAAGGATAACGTTTCTTCACCATTACCTTGTTAAGTTTTTAGAATTCAACACATAAACAAAGAGACCCATCCTTCTTCTTCACAAAAATCATTGGTGTACCCTAGGGAGACACACTAGGTTGGACGAGACTATACGTACCCAAAATTGTAGGGTACTGTACTGCCAAAACGATGTTACACATGCCCCAATGATGATATAGGTCACCTTGCAAGGTGTTTGGGATCCAAAGAAGCTCATGAAGTATATGTTAGCATCCCAAATGATTTATCCAAGTTCCTTGTGCTTTGTTTTATCCCTCGCCCCCCCTTTTTAAATGCTTTTGACCTTCAGTGACGAAACCACCGCCCTGCCATGGCGGCGGTCTCGTGACCGCCACCCTGCTCAGGGTGGCGGTCCTTCACGCATTTTCCAACACGTTCCTTTGATCGCGACTTGCGTAATTTTTCAACATTTACCAGCTTTTATCAACCGCCTTAGCTCGTATTAATGTTTTATGTTCCCTGGAATAGTGTTTCTTTATTGTTTAAAGGTAAAAGAGTTCTAATAGGGATCACCTTTGGGTGAATGTGAAATCTATAAATAGCTAGCTTGTTTTTCAAGAAAATGGCCCCTCAACTTCTCATTTCCATTGTTTAGTCTTTCAATTTATTGCTTAGAACTCATTTTGTTTTCATGTTTGCATTCATACTAGTTTTTCCTTTGCTATTAGAAGCCATTTGATCTTCTTGCTTCAGTCTTGTTCATTGCTGTTCATACAAACTAGTTTAGAGCTGAGTAGTGTCATTTGTAGATTGAATCCATTAGATTTGTAGGTTGTGTTCTTCACAGAAGGTAGATTCCAGAATCTCTCGGTACACTTGTGTTGTATTCCCATAATAAATCCCGCTAGGAATTACATACGCCAAGCTCTGTCACTTGTGCTGTCCCTCTCCTACTCACATTATATTTAGTCTATATCCAAAGCTGCCATTGTTCAAATACCTTCTTCTGTTGATGCTAGCATATACATGCTCTTCTGGATTCATATGAACATAAAGGAATGAGGAGATCATTTTGAGGGGACAAATTCATACACTACTGGATTCGCCACTGTTCTTCAAATTCTAGGTTTTATCTGTCAAAGTTCTAGTTAAAACATATCACATAGAGTAGTGAATTATTTCATTTCATTTAAATTTCATTTTTTGCTATTACTGGGGAAGTTGTGGGGATTGATAGTTTCTCAGAAACCATGATTCATTCCTCACTTCTGAGGTAGGATCGAGAGTCTTTTAATTAAGTTAATCAGCCATTTAGTTATTTAGGATAAACTCACAACTGCACAGGCAAATAGCTACACCGGGCTAATTTGCTTGTTTTAATTTTGTTATTAGACTAGTTGTCATTTTCTGAATATATTAGATTAGTTGCTCTTTCAATTCTATTCAAAATTCTATCAAAAATACAAAAAAATAGAGGAATATATATATATGTTGTAGATATATCTTACATAATTAGTTTCTTTCGTTTCAGTTAGGTTTTGATCTTTTATGAAAATCACGGGACATAGGGAGCCAAGGGAATATGTTTTTGAGCCAATCGTGCCTCAACCCAATCTTGTTGTAGCATTAACTAACATAGACAAAAATCTCAGAATTCAGGTCTTCCGAACAACAACAAACCTACAAGAAATCAGCACATAGCTAAGAGGATTAAACATAGAAGATGACAAAGCACACATGTTTTGGGTCAAATCAGCCAAATTATAGACTGCCTTGATAGATATCCGTATGACTGTAGAAGGACCTGAAAGAGATCAAACATTCGGTTGTGATCCACTAGTCCCCACAGCCAGATGCAGGAGACCTCCTCGTTGATATAGACACTAGCTTATGTATCCAAGTTGCTAGAACATCTGTTAAGTACTCCAAGAAAATCATGCAACTTCTATAACTAAACATAGAGGCCGAAAAGGCATACAATTACTAGATACTCAAAATCATGGATTGACTCTTCATATGACCATAGGAGGTCAACAACAACCACAAACTTACGGTTGTGATCCATAGGTCCCACAACCCAACAAGCCTACAAATCAATCAAATATTGACACCAGCTTGCGAACGCTGGTGTTTTAGGTCCTCTCCACTTCCACCAGACATCATCACACAACTATCATTATTAAATGTAGCAGCTAATCAAGCTAAAGATTTCTGGACTAGACCAGAGAATCATCCATAAAACACCAAAAGATCTACTACACATTTAGCCATTCCATTTTCATGACCTTGTCAGGAGATATATACAAAGCACCCACAAGTCATCTTCCACATATCCTACAACCCATAGATCAAATCACAGCAGAGCTCGATATTGATTGGAGCCATTGAGCAGCTATCCTCACTGAACGATATATCACACCGATTTAGGTTAGGAGGGCCTTCTTAGCCTTAGATTCGCAGATCCCTTTATTGCGTGTTGAAGACATAAGACTACCTAACTAGTTTATCCACACCCCACGTATATTCCATCCCCACCGGTTGTCTCGGCATGACCTCGGGAGGTCGGGTGTGAGGAAGAGTTACTTGTAGATTCCCATGCTCGCATGTCACTTTTCCATTGTACAAAATTGGTGAACCCGACGTGAAACAAACTTATAGTTCTCTTTTTGTTTTCATTTCTTTCATCCACCTTCACTCTTTCCCATTATTCTGCAGGTATTCATATACCCCCCGAATATGTCGGGATACAATGCATATGGAAGACCTCTCCTAGGTCTTGAAGCATACTACGATCAACTAAATAGACAACCATTGCCCTCGCTCTCAGCATGGGGTGACAACTATTCAACTAACTAATTTTCAACACAAACTCCTCCTCAAAGGACTAGATATAGTTCTTCTTTCCAAATAGAGGAGTTAGATCAGCTCACTCAAACGCAACAACCAGAGCCTTTAGGCTCAAACAACATGATGCTCACTGGAGAATCTGGTTCATCTCCTCGGGTGTTGTTTAGACCAAAAATTAGTAGACAGTCAGATCCATTTATATTTTTAGATGACGAATACTTAAAATTTTATGCTAGGAGTGAACAACGCTCTCAAAATATGTACCCACCTATAGGAGGTTTGCAAACACAACCCGAGGTCTCGTTCCAAGAAAACACCCCCATTCCTCCACCTATAGGAAATGCCCTCGGCGAAACTTAGCAGGGCACCGATCAATTCATAGCAGGGTACCATATGCCTATATAACCTCAAGATATACAACAAACGCCACTAAGGAAAACTACCATGTCTTCACCAAACGAGGTCATCTCAGCCTTAGTTGAGAAGGTTAGAGGGTTGGAACTTGTTCAAGCAAATCAAAATCCACAGTTCATGCAAGCAAGAACTTCCAATCCTCCACATCATCCTAGCCAAGTAGACCTCCTCACAGGAACAAGCATGTTGGGTATGCCTCCTCAGTACTTTACAACAAATGCTAACTAGAACCATGTTTTCTAATGCCACTCCAGTTGAGAATATAATACCTCCCAGTTTAGCACAAAACAACCCATTCCTGAGCAATGCTCCCCCATACTTAAACATGTATTCCAAATCACCACAGGGAGATATGTTCTCTTCTCACAGCATGTTTTGCTCAAACACAAGGATTTCCTTATGCCCCTGTAAATACATATGCTACACCATATCAACAAACCCATTCCACCTCCACCCCCCTCAGCAGGCACCATCAATGGCTCGAAACCTATGTGATAGGGACTTATTCAGAATATTTGAAAGAACCTTTAGACTTCACTATATGAAGCGTCATGCTTCCAAGACCTCTCCCCAATATACCCAAGTACAAAGGAGAGGGAGACCCGAATGCACATATTAAGGCCTATGCCATAGCCATTCGAGAATTACTCGCTTGGGATAGAGTTGTTGCTAAAATATTCCCTAAAACTTTAGAGGGTATCACCCTCGATTGGTATTACATAATACCTGAAGCCTCAATACATTCATTTAAATAACTCATTTCAGAGTTCATCAAGGCATGTTGAACTTGAACAATTTGTTGAGAATAGGAATCAGGGAATTCTTGCGTATTAAACAAGAACACAATGAATCTGTTGCTCATTTCATCCAAAGATGGCGTACAGTCCTCTATTCTTCAGACAAGCACTCCAAACATGGATTAGATGGAACTATGTAATTTATTCCTTCATTCTCTCAGTAGAGAGCTAAAGGAAGAAGTCCAGAAGTTCCCACTAAGAACTTATGATGAAGTGCTCGAGAGTGCTCTCCGAATAGATCAAGCTATAATAGATAGCGATTGCAAGACATATGGAAAAAATGGGAGGTTAATCATCACCAACCAAAACTCTACGATTTATCCTACTACCACAAACGCCAATCAAGGACCTAAAATCCTTAACAAAAACCATGGAGTGACAACAGATGGATTGATTGACCAAACTAAAAAAGCAAACGTTGTAAATATTCCACCACCAATTAATAATCAACGAAACAACAATTTTACCCCAACAATCAACGTCGGTGGATTTTAATCGTCCCCAACGACAACAACAACAACAACAACAATAACGACAAATTTAGACACAGGGGTCCAATTCAGAACTCAACTGGATATCAAAACCAAAACCAAAGACAACAAACACAAAACTTTAATCCTAATAGTCAACAGTTTAATCAGAGATTTGGACTACAACACGTGCCAAACCAACAACCTAGGGAGTTATAATCCCAACTCGTATTGTGGTTTCCACAAAATTCGAGGCCATAACACTATGACTTGCCATGATTACAATAAGTTCATGCAACGTTTGCCAGAAGAACAAAGACAACTATTCATAGATATGTTCTTAACAGATTCTGTGACACCTATGCCGAATACTTTTATAGGGGCAATTTCCCCTCAAAACACAGCCTCTTAAGATCTTCAACGATCCAATTCCAAATCATAATAACAATAATAAATTAAATCCAAATGGGATGAACAAAGGTGTAATGACAGGAAATAACGATCATGAAGCCTCAACTTCACTAAATCCACCTGTCGCACCACAAATTAGGAAATCAGCCACGAACCAAGATAGTTGGTCTAGTAGAGTTAGATACTGAGCTGCACGTAGAAGCCATACAAAGATCATGAGAATATTCTTCTCAACCAAATCCAATCTATCCACTAGAGCAAGATAACATTCAACAAACGTTGGTAAAACCCGTGGGTGCTTATGATTTAATTAATGACTTAACAAAGACCTTCTCTCACATCTCCTTTTTGGACTTGTTGAAAAAATCTCCTACCCATGGGGCTGCTCTTTTAGAAGCACTAGGTCTAGGTCATTTAATTAACAACACTCCACCTCCCGAAACACAAGTGAACTATATAGACTTCAATATCCACCCTTTAGGGCAGCCAGATAGGGATACCGAGTTTATATTCGACATAAACAAAATGCCAATAGATGCTCAAATTACACGTAGAGGCGATCCAACCTTGCATTTACAGGTGTGGATTTATAATAATTATGTTAAACACGCAATGGTTGACGATGGGGAAGCAGTTAACATTGTCCCCTTCTCTTTCCTTCAAAATCTAGGATATGGAGAAACAAACTGTTCCACAACAAGAAATACGCTAAGAGCTTATGATAGCCTTAAGGCTACTTCAATTGGGACTATAATATTACTAGTCACCTTAGGACCCAAGACAATCCTCATCGAGTTTTATATCATAGATCAGGAAACCGACTATAATATGATCCTTGGTCGACCATGGATACATCGCATGAAAGCAATCCCCTTCTACGTTATTCCAGGAAATAAGATTCTTACACCTAGGAAATATATTTGTAGCAAAAGATGACCCAAAACCATTTGACATACACAAAGCAAACCTGAAGAGAAGACTAGGCATTCACTCTAAGTTTGAACTCCTGACAAACCAACTTAACAAACCAATCGACTCAAAACCAAAAGAAAAATTAATACCTACAATAGAACTAGAAATTATGAACCTAGTCAAGGGCATCCCAACCCTCAAGGATGAAGCTAACATTGTAGAATCAGTGTCATTAGGAACTACTGCAAAAAATTGTCAAATTACTGGAACAAGATCTACCAATTTTCCTACCATTTGATTCCACAAGTATGGGATGTACCCTACGGAGTTGGTTCTCTTCCAACAGAGGAACTTTTCATGGTAGAAGTAATCGAAATAGAAGAAATAGATGCAAAAGAATGTCCCAGCATCCATTTTTTCCTAGTAAATATTGGACTCTCCACTTCGATGGAGCTACATGTCGCTATGGAGCCGGGGGAAGGTGTGATCTTTACTTCTCCTGAGGGAAAGATCCTACCTTTTGCTTTTAAGTTAAACTTTGAATGTACAAACAACGGCATTGAGTACGAAGTCCTCCTCCTTAGCCTCATCATAGCTAAAAGGATCAGTGTTAATGACAATCAGAGTGTTAAGAGACTCACAATTAGTTGTAAACCAAGTCTCTTAAGTATATGAGACTAGAGCTGAGCACTTATAGCTCTATAAAATAGTGGTATTAGATCTAAGCAAAGGATTCAACTTCATATCCATTGAGGTAATGCCACGAGAACAGAACCTTCTCGCAGATTCAATAACAACCTCAGCTTCACGTTTTACCACAAGTAATGAGTTGGAAGGTACACATTTCAAGGTATCACTTCGTATTGAACCATTAGTGAAGAAAATGTCAATGAACCCTGTTCTAACACATACAGCTGAGAATGAATCTTCTATCTTACATCATGTTGACAGTGATAAAGTCACTTCTAAAATATCTAAATGCCTATGTAGAGCTACACCTTGCTCGCCCTATAGTTGATCTGTCCCTAATACCACACTCCTCTTCCTACTTTGGAAATCCCACGGTAGAGTCTACTCTACAGAAGGATCTCGATATCTACGAGATAGAAAACAGAAGAAAGCTTAGAACTACCTCCAGCCCCACCCAAATTTGAAGAAGGTAACACTTATTTGATAGAAGAAACCATTGACATAAACATTGGAACAGAGGAAGAACCAAGAATTTTGAAGTTGGGATCCTCGCTAACTCTGGAAGAAATAGAAATACACACCCCAAATCCTCAAAAAACATCAAAAGGCTTTTACATTTAATTATAAAGAAATGAAGGGTATCGCACCACAAGTTACGGTACATAATCTCGTCACTAAACCAAATGCGAAGCCAATTAAACAGAAGTCAAGATCGATGAAGCCAAAAGTGGCTTTCATGGTAAAAGAGGAAGTAGTAAAACTTCTCCAAGTAGGATTCATCAAGCCCGTTGACTATTCACAATGGGTGTCTAATATCGTTCCCATTTTAAAAAAGAATGGGAAGATACGCATTTGTATAGACTTTTAGGATATTAACAAAGCTTGTCCCAAGGATGATTTCCCATTACCATCCATTGACGTTATCATTGATGCAACAACTGGATTTGAACTGCTGTCCCTCATGGATGGGGTTCTCAGGGTACAATTAGATTAAAATATCTGAACAAGATCAAGCCAAAACCACATTTATAACTCCCTGGGGAACTTATTGTTATGCTGTCATGCCATTTGGTCTTAAGAATGCCGACGCTACGTATCAGCGGGCAATGACCTATATATTCCATGATCTTATCCATAAAATTGTGGAATCATATGTGGATGACTTGTTGGCCAAGGCCAAGAAATGCTGTGATCATCCGAAAGTGCTCCATATCATCCACTCACAACTAATTGAGTATGGTGTCAGATTAAACCCAAAGAAGTGCATGTTTAGTGTAACAGGAGACAAACTTCTAGGATACATTATATCTTCATGAGGGATTGATGTTGATCCGACCAAAATATTGGCTGTTCTCAAAATGATCCCACCTTCAGACGAGTCTTGAATCAGGTCATTTCTTGGGGAAACTTGGTGCAATTCAAAGGTTCATCCCAGATTTTAAGCTTTGCCATTCATCCAATCAACAATCTACTCAAGAAAGATTATAGTGTCGATTGGACTAAAGATTGCAATGAGGCCTTTGAAGCAGTTAAGCACTTCTTGTTATCACCACCCCACGCTAATGCCTCTCAAGCTAGATCACCCTTTGATCCTATACTCACAAGCCACTCATGTCTCGCTGGCCTACATGCTGGCTCAAGAAGATGATGATAAACGAGAATGCGCGATCTATTTCATTAGCCGAACGTTGCTTGATTATGAAACACGTTACCACATCGGCAGAGAGAGAATGCCTTACCATAATTTTTGTAACAAAACGTTTGAGACATTACATGTTAAACCAGGAAACAAGGGTCACTGTAAAGACAGACCATTTACGAACATTTCCCACACAAGGATCTTTATCTAAAAAGGCTGGCCATTTTCATAACCCTAATGGGAGAATTTGAATTAACATTCGTAAACCAAAAATCTGTTAAAGGAAAAATCATTACAGACTGGTTAGCCGACAATCCACTAGATGGAGGCGAGATGGTAGATCTAGACTTTCCCGATGAATGTGTATACTTCGTCAAAACCAGACCCCCCATTTCTACATGTCCCTGGTATACTGATATCATCAATTTTATCATGGACCATACATACCCAAAAAGTGCCACGTCACAACAAAGAAGGCAATTACGCATTATTAACGCATTATTACTGTTAAATATGTTGTTTTAGACCAAGTGCTCTATCATTAGAGCCTTCGATGACATTCTTCTAAGATGCGTCAACATAGAAAAATCCAAGAGGATTATCCATGAATCCCATAGTGGGATATGTGGGGGGCCACTTCGATGTTCATGCCACTGCTCGCAAAATATATCGGATGGGCTATTTTTGGCCCACTCTTGAACATGATGTAGTGGAATTTGTACGTAAGTGCCACAAATGTCAAGAATTATCTCATGAGATTCACATTATAGCACAATCCCTACAACCAATAGCAACTCCATGGCCCTTCTCCACTTGGGGTCTAGACTTAATAGGGAAATTCTCTCCCTCATCAACCAATGGCCATAATTTTATAATCACAGCCACATAATATTTTACCAAATGGGTGGAGGCCATGCCTCTCACCACTGTACCAAGTTCAGTGATTGCCAAATTCATTTTGAACCAAATTATCTACAGGTATCATTTTGAACCAAATTATCTGCAGGTATGGTGTCCCATAAGTCATTATCTCAGATAAGGGTATGTCCTTTAAGAATGACGAGGTTCGTGAGTTATGTAGCAAGTTCAAGATAAACTATCAAACAACCTCTCTTTACTACCCTCAAGCCAATGGGCAGGCTGAAGCGACAAACGAAACGTTGAAATCTATTCTCCTCAAAATAGTAAAGGAAAACACACGAGATTGGCATTTAAAATTATATCCGGCCTTGTGGGCTCACCGAACCTCAATAAGAACACCAACAGGAGCAACTCCTTTCTCACTGGTATTTGGAGCAGAAGAAGTTCTCCCACTTGAGGTTGAAATACCCAGTCTCTGCATCTCATTACAAGGGATCCTGGATGAATAAGCTTATAGGGAGGCATGCCTCTCTCAACTAGAAAGCCTTGACGAGGCCAGGTTAAATGCCAAACAATGGCACAGAGCCTATGCTGACCGGAATGTGCTGGGCAGTATAACAAAAAAGCCTTAGTATAACAAAAAAGCCTTAGTGAGAAATATATGAAGGAGATCTAGTTCTAAGACTAGACAACTAGATCGATAAGAAAATCGGTGAAGGAAGAAAGTTCCAGCCCAAATGGTTGGGCCCATACCGAGTCATGAAGGACTACGGAAATGGTGCGTATCTCTTGTGCACTCTAGAAGGTGAAGAATTTGGTGAAACTGTCAATTCCTTGCACCTTAAGTGGTTTTACGCATAAACATCAAAGTCATTGCTAGTACATTATAGCTACCTACATTACATTAGTCTTTTAGCTGCTTCATTCTATCCATTTTGTAAAAATGATAGTTCAAGAGCTTACTCTTAAAAAACTGTTACAAATTTCTGAAGATATTGGCAAAAATATTCATATCGCATCTCTTTAAACATCATCAAATATTTTCAAATCTTCTCATCAATTTTGACAAAAAAACATTGACGGAAACCACACCAAGACATGCATACTTGGCTTTGCTCTTTCTTTCTACTAGGTAAAGTTGTCCTTGCCTATGGTTTGTTCTGGAAGCTTCTTGGTGTCACATCTATCCCTCTTAAAATCTCTTGGAACAAAAGGACATCCCAAAGTCTTAGATCAGAAATGTCAAAAATAAAATGAAATCAAAAGCACCAAGCAAACAAAATATTTTATTTTACACAGTCTCTGCATCTCATTACAAGCGGATCCTGGATGAATAAGCTTACAGGGAGGGCATGCCTCTCTCAACTAGAAAGCCTTGACAAGGCCAGGTTAAATGCCAAACAATGGCACAAAGCCTATGCTGATCGGATGTGCTGGGAGTATAACAAAAAATCCTGAGTGAGAAATATATGAAGGAGATCTAGTTCTAAGACTAGACAATCGGATCGATAAGAAAATCGGTGAAGGAAGAAAGGTTCCAGCCCAAATGGTTGGGCCCATACCGAGTCATGAAGGACTACGGAAATGGTGCGTATCTCTTGTGCACTCTAGAAGGTGAGGAATTTGGTGAAACTATCAATTCCTTGCACCTTAAGCGGTTTTACGCATAAACATCAAAGTCATTGCTAGTACATTATAACTACTACATTGCATTAGTCTTTTAGCTGCTTCATTCTATCCATTTTGTAAAAATGATAGTTTAGGAGCTTACTCTTAAAAAACTGTTACAAATTTCTGAAGATATTGGAAAAAATATTCATATCGCATCTCTTTAAACATCATCAAATATTTTCAAATCTTCTCATCAATTTTGACAGAAAAACATTGACGGAAACCACACCAAGACATGCATACTTGGCTTTGCTCTTTCTTTCTACTAGGTAAAGTTGTCCTTGCCTATGGTTTGTTCTGGAAGCTTCTTGGTGTCACATCTATCCCTCTTAAAATCTCTTGGAACAAAAGGACATCCCAAAGTCTTAGATCAGAAATGTCAAAATAAAATGAAATCAAAAGCACCAAGCAAACAAAATATTTTATTTTTACACAGTCTCTGCATCTCATTACAAGGGATCCTGGATGAATAAGCTTACAGGGAGGCATGCCTCTCTCAACTAGAAAGCCTTGACAAGGCTAGGTTAAATGCCAAACAATGGTACAGAGCCTATGTTGACCGGATGTGCTGGCAGTATAACAAAAAATCCTGAGTGAGAAATATATGAAGGAGAGCTAGTTCTAAGACTAGACAACTGGATCGATAAGAAAATCGGTGAAGGAAGAAAGTTCTAGCCCAAATGGTTGGGCCCATACCGAGTCATGAAGGACTACGGAAATGGTGCGTATCTCTTGTGCACTCTAGAAGGTGAGGAATTTGGTGAAACTGTCAATTCCTTGCACCTTAAGTGGTTTTACGCATAAACATCAAAGTCATTGCTAGTACATTATAGCTATCTACATTGCATTAGTCTTTTAGTTGCTTCATTCTATCCATTTTGTAAAAAATGATAGTTCAGGAGCTTACTCTTAAAAAACTGTTACAAATTTCTGAAGATATTGGCAAAAATATTCATATCGCATCTCTTCAAACATCATCAAATATTTTCAAATCTTCTCATCAATTTTGACAGAAAAACATTGATGGAAACCACACCAAGACATGCATACTTGGCTTTGCTCTTTCTTTCTACTAGGTAAAGTTGTCCTTGCCTATGGTTTGTTCTGGAAGCTTCTTGGTGTCACATCTATCCCTCTTAAAATATCTTGGAACAAAAGGACATCCCAAAGTCTTAGATCAGAAATGTCAAAATAAAAATGAAATCAAAAGCACCAAGCAAACAAAATATTTTATTTTACACACTTCTTTGCCCCATCAACCTTCGGTGATAATCCCACATCTCTTAACAGTGATGTGAGGTTGGGAAATGAAAGAAATGCCCCTTACTCACTTGTATCTTGCCTTTGGTGACAAACCCATGCTTCTTACTAGTAGCGTGAGGCAGGGTGTGGGGGGTCCAGTCACACAAACTAACAAATCTTGGTATGCTAAAAACACAAGTCAAATTATGTCAAGAGAAAACAAATATCCAAATATCCAAATTCCAAAGAGATCAAATCCTTAAAACCAGATTTTGTCAACCAGGTTGCCATTTATGAATCTAAGTCTAGATAAACTGAAAAGTAAGTGGCCTTCTAAGCTTGGTAGTATTTCTGAGTAGGGTGGGTGTGTAGGTCAAAATTTGGTTCTTGTTCTTGGTTTGTCTGTCTCTCATCATTCCATTTAATCAAACTCATACCACTTGTGCCCTTCCTAATTCTTGGTGTTGAGCCCTCATGTCTTACTAGTTGCGTGGATTTGGGATTGGGGCAAGTTCATCTCTTTATCACTATGCATTCATCATGTTTTGCCAATATAAGAAGGAATTACAAACACTTCTGAAAGAGTTCAAAAGTTTAGTACTACCATATGTTAGTATCATCTCATATAAGCATTGCAAAAACATATAGAGTAAAATATTCTATTTACATTCATTTGTTGTCCATTGCATACATTCTAGAAACATGAAAAGCAAATATTCTAAAAACATCTAAAAAAACATTTAGAAAATGAGTCATAAAATTCAAGATACCAAGAGTCTAGATCCAAAGATATATATATATATGCCATCATGTGCTAGGCATGGTCAAAATGCTCAATGAGCCCGGAAAGTAAAAAAATACTCGTATAAACAACATAAAAAAAGTCACTAAAAAAAGAGCCAAGTGGCCTCTCAATCCCTATGGGATCCCTCAAAAGGGGCACGATCACGTTTAGGACTTCGGCTACACCGGCGCTCTGAGTGCACTGAGGGCTCATGGTCTCGAACAGTAGCTGTAGTCTCACTATGAGAGCGGCTCCTCCTCATCAGGTGCTCTGCAGCCCTTATACCTGACCACCTCAGCATGGAGGGAAGTCACCATCTTGGCCACGTGCCAGATAGGGGCAAAAACATCAATATGCCTACTGGCTACTGAAGGCTCCCCTGCATCCATGGTTAACTCAGCACGAGTTTTCTCCATGGGGAGCATCATGGTATTAGTACATACCTGATGAATCAAGTCTCGCCACTCATCAGGGGTCTCTGCAAGTAAAGAAGAAAACAAATTAGAAAATAATCGAAAGGTGAAACCAAGGATGAACATAAAGAGAGGTAGCAACTAAGGAAATTCTAGCTAAAATAAATATCAAAAGAAGAGTGACAACTCACTCAGATCTCCGGGCCTCTAAGAAGGATCTCTGGGATCCGCACCTGCCACAGACGCTACCCGCTGATTAGTGTCCCCCTCCTTCATCTAGGGGCAATATGGCGTCCTGCCATGGACTCATCCTCTCCACCTAGGTCTTGAGAAAGTAACTCCTCTGAGACTAGAGTCACCCTCTCCGCGCTATGCTCTGGCCTCTCGGCCTGTAGGATCTCCTGAGTGTCATGCCACTCGGGATCACTATCCTCTTCCCCACCCGACTCACTGATCTCCATGTCCTTGGTCTCCTCTCCTCCATCTCTCCCCCTGTGAACTCCTTAGACTCAGAGTATATATCAATGGGGTCATCACTGCCATGGGCAGGACCGACGACAATATGAAGTAAAGGTGCCTAAGGAGCACTGGCTCTCTCTCAGAGTGTGTACCACCCTCCTGGCTACAATAGGAATGCCAGGAGTAAAAACAATCCAACCCTAGCCTCTAGGACCTCCCCTAAGCCTCTCAAACTGATCTGAACACTGGCACCACTGGGGGAAGCATTTCAATGTAATCAAGGACAAAATGTTGAGGCACTTAATCAAAGGGGTGTGTCTCTACCTTCCCCGTCCTATCCACAAGCTGCCTTGTAGTAGAGTAGGAAATCAAAGTAAAGGTCTCCTCACCCCACAACCCCGCCATGGCCTGATAAGGTGTGGCCTCCATATCCTTAGTAGTCAGGGAAGCAACTGGCTGGTGGGGTGCTCTAAGCACTGTCATCTCTATCCATCTAGCTGCCCTCATGGCCCCATGATCCTCCACCTCTACACCTCTCCCCATAAGGGATAATGTGCTCATAGACCCAGCTCATAACTAAGGTCAGATGGCTCAGTGAATATCCCTGTAATCGAACCACCCTGTATAAGTCGTGATAGGTGGTCCTAAGTATATCAGCTCCCCAGGCATAAATCCGACCATGTGCCTCAATCTGTGTGATGATGGGGGCCCAGTAGTAGAGAAAAGTATCCCCTCCCTTGTCCCCGATCAATCTCAAAGCAAGGATGCCCATTATGTCCTAACAGATCAGAGGGATGGGCAAGCCAGGAATAGAACGGACCTTCACCCCCTTCTTCGGAACAGTGGAGATAACTGCGTCTCCCATATAGGTAGCCCATTGAGTCACCTGAGCTCTGGATACTGCTGTATCAAATGAAAGTATCCTCCCAGTAATTGGGACTCCTAAAATGTGGTAGACATCCTCTAGGGTGATAGTCCACTCACCCCTAACACCTGGAAATTGGGAAGGTGTTCCGATCAGCATCCCAGTAAGAGAATAAGTCACATAGTATGTGACTGGTAGGTGCAATGTGGGGGACCCATGTGATCCTCAATATACCTGCCCTCTGGAGAGTATCCTGCTCAACCTGAGAGAGTGCATCTAACACTGCTGGAAGCCAATCAAACTCCCTCTCTTGGCTCCATCTAATTTACTCTTCCTTCTGCAAACACCCGAAAACACGCAAAAAGAAGCAAGTTAGTGTCAAGATTACATTAGAAAAATCATTAAAGCAAGTAGGAATACTAAAAATGCAAAAATAAACTCAAAATAGTGTTGTTTTAACACTTTGTAGAGGACCGCCATCCTGAGCAGGGTGACGGTTCCGTAATTGCCTCCTTAAAAGGCCGTGGTCCCGTAACCGCCACCTTGCTTAGGGCGGCGGTTTCTGTCCCACGACTACAAATGGGTCGCATGCCCTAAAAATGCTTAAAAATGCAAAAAATTGACCATTTTAGCTAAAATGAAAGCCTACCCATTAGGCGCCCCCCTAAGAGACACATTTAAAACTGAAATTTCTTAAAATAACCCCCCCACAACAAAGATTTCATCATTTTAACATTTTGGGTGGAAAAACGTTAAATCAAGAAGAACGAACCTGGGATCTGGTGGGTCGAGGTTTTTCTCGCGAAGGCATCATTGCTATCTTGATACGAACATTTTGACTATACTCTCATTGAAAATCATCACCGTGGGTCCCCAGAGCTCAAAAACTATCAAATCGACACGTGCAAATGAATAGGAAAATAAGCCCGTTATATATATATATATATATATATATATATATGTTGTTTTGACTCATTTTGAATGCCCCTTTCGCAGGTTTAGAGCGATGACGGAGGTAATTTCTTATCCCCTGCGCAAATGGTAAGTCCTCATTTCATAATAATTTAGTATTTATTTTTCAATTTATTTTATCTATCTGCACTTGAGTCCTCTTTCCATTTTACAGGTAGTTGGAACTACGGATGACGACATTTCGACACATGGGCATGTCAGGTATAATTTCTAGCTTCCCATTTTGGGACTGCCATACTACTTCGGACCCATCATTTTACGCCACTTCATGGTTAAAATGCTTCTCCAAGGAGGCAATAAGTACGTACCCAAAATTATAGGGTACTGTATTGCCGAAACGATGTTACACATGCCCCAATGATGATATAGGTCACCTCGCAAGGTGTTCGGGATCTAGAGAAGCTCACGAAGTATATGTTAGCATCCCAAATGATTTCTATCCAAGTTCCCTGTGCTTTGTTTTATCTCTCACCCCCATTTTTAAATGCTTTTTGACCTTCAGTGACGAAACCACCCCGCCCTGCCAGGGCGGCGGTCCTGTAACCGCCGCCCTGCTTAAGGCGGCGGTCCTTCACGCATTTTCCAGCATGCTGCTTTAATCGCGACTTGCATAATTTTTCAACATTTACCATCTTTTCTCAACCGCCTTAGCTCGTATTAATGTTTTATGTTCCTTGGAATAGTGTTTCCTCATTGTTTAATGGTAAAAGAGTTCTAATAGGAATCACCTTTGGGTGAATGTGAAATCTATGAATAGCCAACTTGTTTTCAAGAAAATGGCCCCTCAAATTCTCATTTCCATTGTTTAGTCTTTCAATTTCTTGCTTAGAGTTAATTTTGTTTTCATGTTTTGCATCCATGCTAGTTTTCCTTTGCTATTAGAAGCCATTCGATCTTCTCACGTCAGCCTTGTTCATTGATGTTCATACAAATTAGTTTAGAGCAGAGTAGTGTCAGTTGTAGATTGAATTCATTAGAGTTTCAGGTTGTGTTCTTCACAGAAGGTAGATTCTAAAATCTCTCGGTACACTTGTGTCGTATTCCCGCAATAAATCCCGCTAGGAATTGCATACGCCAAGCTCTGTCACTTGCGATGTCCCTCTCCTACTCGCATTATATTTGGTCTATATCCAAAAGTTTCCATTGTTCAAAATACATTTTTCTGTTGATGCTAACATATACATGCTCTTCTGGATTCATGTGAACACAAAGGAACTAGGAGATCAGTTTGAGGGGACAAAATCATACACTACTAGATTCGCCACTATTTTGTAAATTCCAGGTTTTATCTGTCAAAGTTCTAGTTAAAACATATCAAATAGAGTAGTGAAATATTTCATTTCAGTTAAATTTCATTTTTGATATTGCCAGGGAAGTTGTGGGGATTGATAGTTTCTCAGAAACTATGATTCATTTCTCACTTCTGAGGTAGGATCAAGAATATTTCAATTAAGTTAATCAGCTATCTAGTTGTTTAGGATAAACTCACAACTGCACAGGAAAGTAGCCACACCGGGCTACCTTGCTTGTTTTAATTTTTTTATTAGATTAGTTGTCATTTTTTGAATATATTAGATTAGTTTCTCTTTCAATTCTATTAAAATTTCTATCAAAAATACAAAAATAGAGGAATATATATATATATATATATATATATATATATATATGTTGTAGATATATCTTACATAATTAGTTTATTTTATTACAATTAAGCTTATATTGATCTTGTATGACAATCATGGGACCTAGGGAGCCCAGGAATACATTTTTGAGCCAATCATGCCTCAACCAAATCTTGTCGCAACATTAACTAACATAGACCAAAATATCAGAATTTAGGTCTTTCGAACAACAACAGACCTACAAGAAATCAACACACAGCGAAGAGTATTAAACATAGAAGGTGACAAAGCACACATGTTCTGGTTAAATTAGCCAAATCATAGATTGCCTGGATAGATATCTGTATGACTGTAGAGGGAGCTAAAAGAGGGAAAACATTCGGTTTGATCCACTAGTCCCACAGCCAGACGCATGAGACCTCCTTGTTGATATAGAAACTAGCTTACATATCCAAGTTACCAGAACACCTGTTAGGTACTCTGAGAAAATTGTGTAACTTCTAGTTCTAAACGTAGAGGCCGAAAAGGCATACGATTAATGGATACTTGGAATCAGGGGTTGACTCTTCATATGACCATAGGAGGTCCAAAACAACCATGAACTTACGGTTGTGATCCACATGTCCCACAACCCAACGGGCCTACAAATCAATCAAATATTGACACTAGCTTGCGAACGCTGGTGTTTAGGTCCTTTGCACTTCCACCAGACATCATCACACAACTATCATTATTAAATGTAGCAGCTAATCAAGCTAAAAATTTCTGGACTAGGCTAGAGAATCATCCATAAAACACCAAAAGATCTACTACACATTTAGTCATTCCATTTTCATGACCTTGTCGGGAGATATATACGAAGCACCCGTAGGTTATCTTCCACGTATCCCATAACCCATAGACCGGATCATGGTAGAGCTTGATATTGATTAGAGCCTTCGAGCAGCTATCCTCACCAAATGATCTATCACACCGATTTAGGTTAGGAGGGCCTTCTTTGCCTTATATTCGCATATCCCATTATTGCATGTTGAAGACATAAGATTACCTAACTAGTTTATCTGCATCCCACGTATAGTCCATCCCCACTGGCTGTCTCGGGACGACCTCGAGAGGTCGGGTGCGAGGAAGAGTTACTTGTAGATTCCCATGCTCACATGTCACTTTTCTATCGTATAGAGACCCTTCTCTAAAAGCTCCTCTAATTAAATCTTGAGTTTATGGAGCTTAGGTGTGGTCATCTTATATGGATCACGTGACACAGGTGCAAAACCCAAAACAAGATCAATAGAAAATTCAACCTTATGTTGTGGGGGCATACACAAGGGCTCGCTAGGGAAAAAATTTGTAAACTATCTCAAAATAGGGTGCTCATCCAAAAGAGAACTCACTGGAATATCCTCCGATCTATCATTGATCGTGATAACAAACATCTGAAACCCCTTGTGCATGCTTTGCTTGAGCTGCATAATGGAAATCATACATAGGGAAATATGTCTATGAACCTCGGAAATAACAACATAACTGCTTCTGTCATCTACACACTCAATAAACTGTGCTTGTAGTCTACTTTGGCTTGATGAGCATTAAGCCAATCCATGCAAAGAGCGATCTCATAAGATCCAAATGGTAAAAATCAGAGGTCTAAAGTAATGGTGAATTCTCCGAGGTCCAAAATACAACTCTCTACATAAGAGTCTACGTCGAGCTTGGCCCTAGTGGCCAACTCTACATGTTACCTATCTACCTACCTAGAAGCCACCAATCCACACCTATCCACTAAAGAAGGCAATATAAAGGAGTCAGAAGCTCTTGAATCAAATAGTACATTAATAGGTTTACCTCTAATCATACCTATCTTCTCAATGACCATGACTTGATGCTCAACTTGACGGTTTTCCACCATAACATAGACAAGATGAGCGTGTCCTATGTCACCAACTGTCTACTATAAAGCTAGTGCCTTTTGCTTCTCAGCAAAATCTAGTCTCTAAGGAAAAAAATGAGCATAATGGTTGAGAGCCCCACAAATGAAACACCCTGGTGCATCCTTGTGTGAATGAGACCCTCTTGTGCTCTGATGTACCGACCCTATAGGTCCTACTTTGGTTGACTACTGTGAACAATCCTGATTAGGCTGCTGGCTCCTTGGCCTCCTATCTCTACCCAAAATTTTGCCATTACGGCCCCTACCTCTCTGATTGTCCTGTCCTAGTCTAGTCCTCTGCTATTGAGGAGCATGTTGCTGAGAGGGTTGTTATGTTTGTTGAGCCTATTTTCATGTTAGAGTGTGGTACACCTTTTATGTGTTACACTCGGGTATTTTTATGGCGGTCCCGCTCGCTGGTGAGCAAGTCAGGGGGGTTCGGGGGTGAAACCCCCGAAGAAAATTTTCATGGGTGGTTTATTAACCCATGGGTAATGGGTAACCGTTATGGGCTGTTTTTGGGTCCATGGTTTTTTTTTTCGGTACCCATTGTTTTGTAAAACCGCCTCTTCGGCTACCCATAGGTTTATGGGACGGTTTTGTTTTTTCCCATTGTTTGATACCCATGGTTTTGTAAAACTGCTTAAGTAGTTGTCTATTTACATGGTCTTATGCATATGATAGAGATACAAACAAATGTATTGCAGATGTTTTTTGAATTCGGGTGTGAATTCTGTAGAGTTTGTTGAGCATAACTCCAAACAGATTTGGGTATTGTATTGAGAGAGTGGAGGCTTGTAATAAAATATAAGCAAGTGATTCTTGGTGGACGTAGCCCAAATTGGGTGAACCACGTTAAATCTTGTCTCTCTGTGTTGTGTTATTTATTCTACACTTTTATTTGAGATCTGTAATATTTTCTGCATATTAGTTTCTACTGTTGCGATTCTGTAAGGGATTATTCCACATATTTTATCTCTTATTTCCTAACAAGGGCTGATGTGAGTGTGGGGGCAGTCGATAAGTTGACTGAAATGGTATAAACCCTCCTCTCAGGGTTGGGGCAGAACCACGTGCCCTCTGATCCTGAAATGAGTGGACTCACTCCTGTAACTTACCCCGGTTCCCATCCTGAGACTCCTGTGTCTTATTCCTATTCTCCTCTACGAGATAGGATTTCTCCACCGCCTTCTCCAAGGTCGGGGGAGAGAAAATCCTCAATTCTCCTACCAAGTCTACATTCAGGCCCCTAATAAATCTATTCACCTACAAATTCTCATCCTGGAGATAGTTGACATACTGAAGAAGGTCAAAAAACTTGCAGTCGTCCTTAGTCACTAAACCAAAACCTTATCGGAGATCATGAAACTTGTCAATCCTCTTCTGAATAAGGTACTCTGACATGTATCAATCCCTAAAATTCTCCTCAAATATATCATAAGTGACGGTATCACGAGTCAAATGGAGCTTCCGCTCCTCATTCCTCCACTAGATGTCTGTTGTGTCGCAAAGGAGGTGTATGACAAGGTGATCTTTGACATTGCTCTTATAAAGATACAAGCCAAAGCAACTGTCTAACATTAGGATCCATGACTCGACCCCAAATCCATCTATCGTGCCTCCATATGTAGGTGGGTGAAGTCAAAGGAGACCACGAATGGCACCACCTGCTGCTTTCCCATGAGGGCGTGTCTCAACCACTCTCTGAATATGCACTGAAGGGATGTGAGACCTCTTTCACCAGGCCGTAAGCTCAACTGAGTGGTTGCATGACTTCAGTTGCTGTGAAGAGACCTGTATGTGAGTTGCTGAGTGCGAGTCCTCATCTAAGGGTACATCCCTGTCAGGCGGAATATCCTCTACCACTGGCTCTGAGCGTGCAGGAAGTTGATCCTGAAGGACCCCCATCATATGATGCAGTGCATCTAATATATGTGGCCCAAAATCAATACTATGTGCCTCTGGCATTGGCCACCCATGACCCCGAGTTGTTGCAGCACCTTGTCTGGTACCGCGCCCCATCATCCTACACAAGGGAAAAATGAAACATTAGACTTTTGCGGAAATGATTAAAACAAAGTGGTTTTATTAAAATTTAATTACCCAAAAGTTAATTAACTAATCCCCAAAGCGTTTGATGTTGAAACCGAGATCTGATACTAGATGTCTCAACACGCCTGATGCGAGTCCCAAAACAAGTTAAAAGACAACCAAATATCTTGGTCGAAGATGGGAAAGATAACATAGTGGTGATTTTTTTAAAAAATAGCTATACAATGGTCAATGAAATACTCATTACAAAGGTAACGAGACTAAGTCGCAAGGTTCGATGAAGCTAAACCAATCCGTAATCACGAACAACGAGGAGTTTTAAAACAATTACGCATTGTTGTGGCCTAATGCCGCTTCCATCAGTTGCAAGGATTACGATTGTTTTTAAATACGTCGATAATTACTACTGAAACGACGGTATTAAAATATTCCACTTACGATATTAACATATCACATGGGAAGGGATGGTGAGGTGAGATCAAATGTTTGTGGGAAGTCAAAAAAATCACCAAGGTGGTCATGGGTCCCACTTTTCCTTCGGAATGGACCCATGCCCTCGAGGACGAAAATGCAAGTTAAAATAATTTTTTAATTTAATTATTTTAATTGTCCCGCTAAGGAAGCCCATAACATGGGTTAAGTTAATTATATAAATTTTAAACCATTTAAATTTAATTAACCCATTAAGCTAACTTATCCAAAAATAACTAAATTTAATTTAATTAATTTAATCATCCCTCTAAGGGAATTTTCCTCCCAAATTATAAATTAAGTTAATTAAATAACATTAAACCCTTTTAAATTTAATTAATTCATTAATATTACATTTCACCCGAAATGATTCAAAGATCTTAACTTAATCAAAATTAAGCCCCTTAAGCAAACAAGACAAATTACCTCACTAACTAATTAAAATTAATTAATTTTAATTTATGTAGTGGTGCAACCATATAACTTTAAGTCATGGTGCACACTAAATCACCACCATTGGATTGATTCAATCTCCACCACAAGATTAAGTTTTCCTTAAAAACATAAGATGAGAATATATCTTTCAATACCTAAGTTTATTTCATTTCTTCTCCACATTTCTATTCTCTAGGTCTCATCTCAGTTTCTCTGATGTGTTTTTTTGATTTGTAGGTATGGAGGATTCAAGTGGATAGCTCATGCACAGAGTATCAAGGAAATGCTTCTTCTCATTCCATCCATGACATGCAAGAATCAATTTTAGATCTGCATAAGATATTTTTTATAGTGCTAGGGTTTATTACATTTTATTTTTTTCTTTGGGTAAAAATAGCCACATACCAGGGCAACCCAAGAATCTAAGTTGTGGTTTATTTTATATAGAGCTGAGATATTTGCTCAGATTCTTCTAAATCTCCCCCTTTATTA
Organism: Taxus chinensis; assembly: GCA_019776745.2. Classification (NCBI taxonomy): domain Eukaryota; kingdom Viridiplantae; phylum Streptophyta; class Pinopsida; order Cupressales; family Taxaceae; genus Taxus; species Taxus chinensis. The sequence continues at coordinate 723,363,732 of CM034149.1, read as the reverse complement.
TTTTTGAATATTCTTAAGAAGGATTTCATTCTTTTATTTACATATTATTACCAGAATCAGGTTTCATTTTTTTATCTATTTGATGCATATTATCAGAAGGTTAATATATTTACCGGATATTTATATGGCATACTAGTGGGGGCTTTACCTAAAATGTTGGCTTATAAGGCTTTCACACCATGGCTAGGGCGATTATTTGGTAAAAAATGACCTGTGTAAAAAACGGCCAATAGGCCATAGAAGTGCGAACAAAGGTTTTTTTCTTGTAATTTGAATGGATGGAGGACAGCCGTAAGCACCCTCACCAAATATAATTCACTATTCTTTAAATTTGAAATTTAATTTTTTTAATATATAATATACATATACTGGTTAAAAGAAGATTATTAACCATTCCATTTATGTATTATTATTTAAGAAGATTTATATCATATATTAATAAAATGGAATTTCTAGGTTCATTAATGTCAGACACTATTTACATATTTTTTTCCTTTTTGGGATATTTGTTCAGATGTAAGTATGTATGTTATGTTTATGGTTGGAAAATGTGTTGTATTACATATAAGAATAGTAGAATCGCTTTAAATTCAAAGTAGGTTATATTTATTTCATTTAATTTTTTTTTACATAGCTGCACATAAGATAAACATATTAAATCTAGTCTAGCATTGTATGTTCGTGTGCATGTATATGAAATAGAAAGATGCTTAGATTTATAAAATTGCAGCAGATAATGCACCAAGAGAGAGATTATTGTACAAGTTTATACAATTTGATTTATTTGTATTTTCAAATTCATGTGATTTGAAATACAAATGTACATCAAGTTCAAGTAAATTAATAGAAGTGTATAAGTTTCATTAAACTTCCATTTTTTCCCTTAAACATATCCAAAAACTAACCTTTATTTATTTATTCTGAAGTACATTATTTTAAGTTAATGCTAAGCAAGATACAATATATGCTATGTTGTATGTAACTAGATTATGTACACAAACAGTCAGAACACAAATATCAACAATATATGAAATATTCTACAGCATGAAATATGTATATTGGCATACACAAACAACGCACTTCTCATTTTCATTTTCATACATGCAAAAAATTCACCATGACTAAACATAAGTAGTTGAATACATTTAACATTTCATTCTTTTCCTAAGTTCAAGTCCTTCATTCCAAGAAAAAGACACATATTTCAAATATTTCAAGAGACAATTTTATACCCAACAAATTAAGAGATAACATTATACAATTCTAACAATAGTGTTTAAGGCATATCTTTCCAACTATACAAATTACCATAATTTAATTCTTCTATAAGCAAGATTGTCACATATCATTACATAAATGAAAATAAAGTAAAATACAATTATACTAATACCTCCTCTCAAGAGGAGACAACATGCCAATTTTTTGGCTCAAACATAATGATGTTGGCATTCAAAATTTACAACTCTTCAACATGAAGGCCACTTAAATCCATCTGCTCCAAAAAACAAAGTAAACCTCCAAAATCACAAGAGAATGAGCCTGGTTGACCACCCAACCAATTGGCATCATTACATGCCACCAAGAAGATCAAGATGACATGCTAGCCTCTCCCCAAGCCCATGGGGAAGAGACAACACATCCAACCAACACATAGGAAGAATTCAGATGTAACAATCAACATTCAAATACTTAGTTTATCACATCACACACATACTCACCCAAGAAAAATATCCAAGAAGCACCATGCTTCAAATATAGGGAAGAGGGGGATGAAAATCCATTTTTTTTTGTGTAGTCAAAAGCTCTATGCAAACAACCAAATTAATCCACCTTATCTCTCCATAGATTCAACACCCCTTATCACTCCAAAATCACTCCCCTTATCTCTCCATTATCTCCCCCAAGAAGGATTTTCAAACCTATGGTTTCCTTCATTGAGGGTAGGGATGGATTTCCAAACCAAATGGAAATGCATCCCTACCTACAAGCCAAATGTAGGAGTAAAAATTAAAAGAAATAAACTCTTTCAAGATTTGCTAAACAAGCATATACAAGTGTAAAGGAGGAAATTCCTCCCTCTTCCCATCCATCTCCAAAACCCACACCCCTCAAGGGTGGGTGGAGAAACAAAAAATAAAATAAACAAACATCCTTTCTCATTCATATGCATAATTCAACTTATAACAAAACTTCAAAGACCATTTCAAATAGGAAACAAAATAGGTGCAAGATCCTACCTTGCACTCAAGCACAATCCAACCAAGGAGATCACCAAGAAATCCAAATGCTTGTTCCAAGCTCCAAGCTATTCCATCCTCCAAACAATTTTTCCAAAAAAAGAACCCCTTCACTAAGGACATGAGGGGTTAAGAAAGAAATAATTCCACATAAGTCAAGTAATGGGAGGGTGAAAATTTCACCCTCCACCTAAACCACATCCAAACAAAATGCAACAAAATTACCCCATAAAATTAAAATTGGGGAAAACAAATTTGGCTCCAAGTAATTATGAGAAGATTCAAATTTCAATAAACATTCCCAAAATCAAAACTCCATAAATTTGGAGTGTGTGGGAGGGGGAAAATGGGCCAATGGGCCTCATTTGCATTGAAAAGAGCCCACCCCTCATAGGGATGGGGGATAGGGCCCCTTTCCAATACAAATAAAGATCTTTGCTTGCCATTTACCCTTCCTAAATGGCACATTTTCCCCAAATCCGAGTTTGGGAAAAATGTATTGACATTTAGGAGGGGAAATTAGGCTCACCTAATCCATGATTAGGTGGCCTACTCCCTCCTAACCAAGACACATCATCATATACCACAAAATATGCCAAGGGCCACCAAAGATAGCATAAAACACCAAGTTAGCATTAACCAAAAGAGGATAAGGGTATACACTTAGAACAATACAACATGAGCCTACATCACAAAGGTAAGAGGTAAGAGGTGAGCCAACCATCACATAATAAACCACATACAATATATGAACAATGCACAACACAAAGAGAAGGTGTTCGTAAATCAATAGAGAAGGAATGGTTTGGCCTCATGGGCCTTTTGTGCTAATTGGGATGTATTGCCTAAACCCCACGTTCTCCCATGATTGAATACCTATCACCTGCACACTCAAGGAAAACCTCATATCTTCCCAATATGATAACAAAATACGATACAATAATGTGCATCGAAATCAACATCCATATAAGCCACACTAAGCTAGAAGTATATCGAAAACATGAATTGTCTACCGAATGAAACAATATAATCATCATCATACATCAAATATGGATCAAATATCAATACCAAAACATGTCAATACTAACACATGATATCATCATCACAACATAATATCTGTAAATATGCAGTAGCATCATGTGCCCCATAGTCAACATGTGATCAAGTGTTAGCATCCTAATGCTAGAAATACGATATCTTGAATAGTGTCATATCATAACAGTGTATCAAAATAGTAAACAAAACCTATCAAGAAACAATGTCATGTGATAATGTCCCATCAAAATAAAAAACAAGTAATAATGTCCCTATCATCACAATAATATAGATATAATGAGTTGCACGTGACCAAAATGAGAGTAGTGAAAAGAGTGGGCTCTACACACCACTCCTTTTGCATTATAATGCTCATTTATTGATCGACCTATTTTATTTGGCAGTTATCGAGTTACTCTCCTATTTTAGATGACATTTTTGAGATTCATATCATTCGAGGGTTCTATGCAATCACTTGGTGATGATATTTTGTATGGGATCCTTTGTAGTTACATTGATTCCCCAGGATCCATGGGGTATTATTTTTTTTCATGAGATTGTGCTATTTTTTAGCACTTTTGTCTCCTTCAGTTGCATGCCTTACCCATCGCCACCGGAGCTATCTTTGTTAGAGGTATATTTGATCTGTATTTTTTACACTTTTTAGGCATGTTGATATCATCTCTTGTGGTTGAGCTAGTCTGGTGAAGCTCAGTGTCAAATTATTAGTGTTTGAATAGTTGGTTTAGCCACAAATATAAATTTTTAGCATCATTCCACCCTTTCAACAACATGGGAGGGTGTGGTGTTGATTCTGTTTCAGGGTTTAATGTCCTTACCTTGACTATAGTTCTTGGTTCATGGCACAACCTTTTTGGTAGTAGATCAAATTATGTTTGGTGATTTTTTGCAGTATCGACATCACCTCTGACAATATCCTTTGGTAATCTTTTGAGCTATTTATCCTTCTAAAGAGTAGTTATGATGTTGAATTACAATGTTAGAGACTCCATTGAAAGTCTCCTTATATGAAGCTATTTTGTTGAATTATAGAGTCAGTTAATTTTGATTTTTGTTATTGTGTAGTAGATCCAAACCACAGTGCACACCAAACATTTTCTTCAATAAGAGTATGAGTTTTTTAGCCTTGATTCTTGGGACACCTTACATTAATATTTTTCTCTATAATTTTTTCTTTTTTACTTGTTTTTGGGTACCTTTGCGGTGATTTTTTCATCCATGGTAACTCTTTTCCCAATTTTTGTAAATGGGTAACTTATTAGACCTTGTTGCCAGGACACATATTTAGGATTTGTCTCCTAGTTTTTATCTTTCTTGCTCCCAATTTTACGCTTATGGGAGGGTGTTGGAGTGGTCATGTTTACACTCGCTAGAGGTTCTCGATATTTTCCCAACTAGCTTGATCCTAGCTGTGTTCATACTCACTCTTGGAGTTAAGCTTAGATTAGGAGTTGGTTTTAAATATGTGTGTTGTTATATTAGTATTCCATATTTATGTAACATATTTGTTTTGCACGTACATAGGAAATCAACCTTCCCTATTATTTAGGTTGTCTTGAACAACCACTCATAACCTATTTAATAAAATCTCTCCCTTTGTAATTATGCCAGAAATTGTATATAATGAGATGAATAATCATAGAAACTCTCATTATTTGATCCACTTTATGTGTTAAATGTCTGGTCTATACAATGTTTCATGGTTGTGGTAATTACTTTATGGAGATATTCTCAAGTTGAGAGTGTCAATCTCTCTAATAAATTATTAATGCAAGTGTGGTCTTGATCATATTACATTCAGTGTCTCAGTTTTTTCATCTGCATTAGTCCAATTTTAACAACTCTTTATTTTAGATAAAAAACTATCTCTTTGTGAGGAGTTAGTGCCCATATAAAACATTATAAATACTCTTATATTGATTTTTATTTTAATAGGAATAATTTTCTAAACTTGTGGATCCACTATGCAATATTATATTGTGTTTTGTAAGTGATATTTATGCGTGTTTCTTTCTCAATATTTAAGTATCAATGTTATGAATAATTAGTTCGAAAGAGAAAAAATGAATTAGAATTACATGTTTATGTGAATCATTATATTGAGAAACAACTACTTTAGAAACCTTTTATTATATAATTTTTAAAAATCGTTGATTGGTGAATACGTCTAATAACTCTCTACTTGCAAATACGGTTATTGGGTTAACTATGAGATAATTTTTTTACAATCAACATTTCGGATCAGACCTCTGATCCGTCATCAGGAATAATAAAATACAAGATAACAACAACATATGGTTTCCTTATAAAGGTCCTTGGAGCTTCAATGGGGCAAGAATAATAGCCATTTCCATGGCCGGTTGAGAAAGAGGAAAAAGGATGACAAGAGAAAAAATGCATTGAATAAATGGAACAATTAATATTATATATACCAAACTAAGGTAGAGTTAAAGGGCTAGCCCAAATGGCGAGAAACAATATGCCATATGAGACAAGGGAGACATGAAGAAAATAAAAGATAGATATCTAGTGTAATAAGCAAGATAAAATAAATAATATAAAATGAAAAACAAGAACAACATTAGTTAGTGGTGAAGGCCTTCTTTAAATTGTTCATTATGTGTCTCTAAGCATGATTAAGGCCCCTTCCCCTCATCCCTATTTAAGTTAGTTGTGTGTTTAATTATTTCAACTGTGTCTCTAATTTTTTGCTTGTGATAGTGGTTTACAATAGCCAATACTTTGGTGTCAGCAAAACTAATGGAATGTTTGGTGTTGCAAATAATGTTCAGTCAAAGTTGTCTTGTCTTTCTTTTCCCTGATGAATGTATACAACATGCTCTTTAATTCTAGTCTGATTCAACCTCCTCGTCTCACCGATGTATGGGGTCCCCATGTGAACATTAAATTTTGTAAACATCACTATTTGACAATGGGTCAACCCAATATTTAGTTGATCTCAAAATGTTCCTTATTTTCTTAAAGGGTAGGAAAGTGGTTTTTATGCCATGTATTTTTAGGATCCTTGCAAGAAGAAAAACCTTAGAGAAGTGGTTAAAATAAGTAAACATGCAACTAACTTGAACAAGGATGAGGGAGGGGTCTTAATCATGCTTGGAGGACCCATAACGAACAATTTAAAGAAAGGCCTCTATCACTAACTAGCTGTGTTGATGTTTTTCATTTTATATTATTTATTTCATCTTGTTTATTACACTAGAGGGTCATTGTTGTGAGTAGGCACTAATAGAGTTCCCACAAAATAAATAAAGTAGTTCAACTTTCAGTTAGAGGAAAACAACTATTTAAGCATTTAGTAAGATCAACAAACTAAAGACAAACAGTTCTTTAAGTTCATTAATCAAGACACCAAGTTCCTTCTTGGTTATTTAAGATTACTATGCTTGAAAAGTACATAAAAGAGAGAGAATAGATGATCTATAAAATAGCTACTTTGGAACTCGTTCACAAAAACACAATTATATCGATTTTCTACTCTCAAATAGAAAATGACTGTTAAGCTAGTGATTGAATTGTTTATGCCTTAGAACTAAAATTTGCAAGGGAAATGAATTACCACACACACATACACCAAGGATTTTTATTCTGGAAACCTCTAGAGGAGGAAAACTAGTCAGGAAGGGAAAACAACTCTTTCTTCCCTTTTTCTTTATTGGCCAATTCAAAATATGAGAGATACATACTTTAAAATAAGTGTGAAGGAAATTGACAATGTATCACACTTCCTCCCAACTACTTGACTGATATGTTCTCAAACTCTTTCTTATACAACCTCAATTACAACACTTTAGAACTCTTACACTTACTCCCATGAAGTCTCTTACTTCCAATGATTAAAAAACTCCTTCCTATATGTATTTATAGCCTTTCTCATGTCATCCCATGCACTGAAGGATGGGAAAGGTCATGGAGGTGAAGAGACACGATTTTTTTTCTAATTCTAGGACTGTTTGTTTTTTAAATTTTATTTTATGTCTAAAAGTGACAAGATTGCAACCCAATGCAAACTGGTGGTCACATGACCTTCGCCTTGGCTAGGCGGCGGTTACAAGGCTTCTGCCTTGGTTGGGTGGAGGTTATGTAACCACATCTCTGCACAGAGTGGAATTTCTATTAACATATAGACAAAACCTCATTTTCTTCATTTTCCTTCTTTGTTGTTAGCCGATCTGATGAAGTAGAGTCATTTTGGATACCTATGGATGACACCACCCCTACTTAAGAGGATTTTGGTCCCACAAAATCTTAGTGGGGGATTATATGAGGAAATAATTCCCTCGCTTGCTCATTTGAGTACCAGCAGGCCTGCCTTGGTGTTTTCCCTTTTAGTCCAACCTACCAAAACTCCTGCGGACCTCTTATAGTCTCTCTGACCTTCTACTGCAACACTACATCCTCCTCTAATTCGCCTTGTGAGTCCAAGATGCAATCCTCAATGGAAGGTAGCAACTGTAATCCTTCATCTTCATCTAGCATGGATGGCTCATATAGGTGTAAGTTCTCACAGTTTACTACAGAGTACATCCTCATAAATGGTGGCAAATCAAGTCAAAAGGCATTTTCTCCAACTTGCTCCAATATAGTGAAGGGTCCATATCGTAGTGGCTTGAGCTTTTGTGCTTGACCTTATAGTCTCTCTTTACTCAAGTAAAGCCAAACTATGTCTCCAACATGAAGCTTATGCTCTCTCTCGTGCTGATCGTGTCTAGCCTTGTACTTGGCTTGAGATTTCTCTAACTATTCTTTGACTTTGAAATGGATTTTCCCGATCCTCTAAATGAATTTGTTTTTCTCTAGTCACCTCCGTGTCTTGTGTCTCCTCCTCATCCTACTGCCCAACTGCTATGTCCAACAAATTTGTAGGTAGATATCCCAAGCATACTTTAAACGATGACTTCATAGTGGATGTGTGTACTACCCAATTATAGGAATGTCGAATGTATGCTAAGGACTCATCCCAAGTCCTTGGGTATTTAATGTTATACCCTTTGATCAACTGTACCAAAGTCCTATTCACCACCTCTGTCTGTGGATGGAAATCCATGCTCCTCTGTAACCTGGTATCCATCTTGTCCCACAAATTAGTGTAAAAATTTACCAAGAACCTAGAATCCCTGTCAGAAACAATAGACTTTGGCAAGCCAAAATGCACCCATACATTAGAAAAGAAAAGATCTGCTTCCTCATGTGCTGTTACTGTCTTTTTACATGCCATAAGAATACACATCTTACTGAATCTATCAAAAACAACATAGAGATAGTCATGGCCGTGTTAGACATAGGTGAACCTCCTAAAAAGTCCATAGAATTGTCCTCCCATGGATGAGTAGGTAATGGTAAAGGCATATACAAACCCTCCTTCCTAGTTTTAGGCTTGTTGGTATAAAAAATTTACATCCCCGTATAAATTTTGATACTTCTTCTTGCATATTGGGCCAATACATGTACCTTTGCAAGTGGGCTAGGGTCTTACCAACACCGAAATGTCCCGCTACTTTCGAGGAATGTGCTTCCCTCATCAATGAAAGTATTTCTTCTTTATGCACACAAAGCTTCCCCCATCGGTAGACCAACCCCTCCTTGAGATAACAATATTCGATCCCCATCCTTTTAGCCCCTTAGAACTGCAACTGCTAAAATTTCACCCCAAAGTATCTGTCTTGGGAATATGCCTCTCCGTAAGCTTCCTTCATGAAGGGCTCGATCTGAGAGATAGTGGCCAAGAAGGAGAACTTCTCCTATGTAGGTGGCCTATATAACATGTCTGCCACCAATTTTGTACTACCGTTCTTGTATTTGATCACTAGATGTAATTGCTGAAGGAGCCCCATTCATTTGTAGTGCCTTGCTTGCTGCAATTTAGACTGTGCTTGCAAATAATGGAGGTTTGTGGTCAGTGTGCACAATAGTTTCTTTACCCAAAAAATAATGCTTCCATTTTTTAATTTCCTGAACTAATGCATATATTTCCTTATCATATATTGAATATCCTTTAACTACTGAAGTAAAATTTTCAGAATGATAGCATACGGGTTTACCTCACTGAAGCAACACTGCGACCATAACATAATCACTGACATCTATCTCTACTTTAAAGGGATGCTAAAAATTAGGAAGAGCAAGTACTGGAGCATGACTAATCTTGTATTTTAATAACTCAAAGGATTTGTCTTGTTCCTTACCCCAGTCAAAACCCTTACTCTTTGCGGCCATTGTGTGTAGAGGTTCTGTAATCACAGAGAAGCCTAGAATGAACTTCTGCATGTATTGTATTGCTCCCACAAAAATCCTAGTCTCTGTGGATCCTGTTGGTGTTGGCCAATTGATGATGGCTTCCACCTTCTTTTAATCCACACGTAGCTCTCCTCCTTCAACCATGTGCCCAAGATAGACAAGTGACCGTTTTGAAAATTCACATTTCTTCATATTACAAAGCAGCTGTTTCTCCTTGAGAACTTGTAAGACTTGCTGCAAATGAGTTAGATGTTCCTCCCATGTGGCACTAAAAATCAAGATATCATCCAGATAAACAATGACACATGGATCTATGAAATTCTGTAATACATCATTCATCAATCTTATAAATGTAGCAAGTGCATTGCATAAACCAAATGGATGTACTAACCACTCATACAAACCCTGTTTTGTCTTGAAGGTAGTCTTCCATATATCCTCCTCCTTCAGTCTAAATTGTGATAACTTGACTTGAGATCCAACTTTGTGAAGAATTCAGCATGCTGAAGTTGGTCCAACAAATCATCTATACAGGGAAGTGGATATTTGTTCTTTATGGTGATCTTGTTCAAAGCACAATAGTCAATTCAAATTCTCCAAGAATCATCCTTCTTTGACACCATCACAATATGCGAACCACATGGTGAGGTACTCAGACGTATCACACCCTGGTCTAGTAGTTCATGGAGTTGTTTCTTTACTTTAGTACTCTCCAGCAAGGATTACCTATACAACCCGATGTTTAGTAGAGGGGAATCTGGCAATAACTGAATCTCATGCTCTACTTCCTATTTTGGTGGTAACCCATTAGAACCCTGAAAAAATTCCTGAAAAGACTGAATAATACTATCAAAATCCTATTTTCCCTGGTTAGAAATATCTGAAACTTCTATCCCATCTTGTTTATCCTTTAACAAAAGTAAAAAAACTAATTATGATTTACCTGAATAAGTCATTTTTCATGGTTAGCACTCACCATAGTAACCCGTGTCTTACGCTAGTGTGCCCAGATGTTGTAGCTGATCCCATCCTTGACCGATCTATATCAGTTTTATCTTATCATAAATATAGCATCCTTGATATACAAGTAAGGACTTCCAAAAAAAACATAAAAAACATCAAGTGGAATAACATCAGCTTCCAATGCATCAATATACTGTGAATTTATCCCAAACTTGACCTTACATATTTTTATTATTTAAATTTCAACACCCTTCTTCACCTAACCCAAAAGATAAGGGTGTGGATGCTTGTAAGTCTCAAGACCAAGCTTCTTTACAACTACTTCAGAAATCAAGTTAGACTAAGAATCGGTATCAACCAAAGCATTTACCTTAGTTCTCTTGATCTAGATTTTGATTTGGAATAGTCTACTTATCTCCTCTTCTTGGCTGTCCATGTTGGTGGCCGTGCTTCAAAGCCTCTCATCTACATCAGATTCATATTCAATTTCCACCTCCCCTTATATCTTTATAGCTACCATGGAATTATTTGAGTCCTTGGTTCAGTTCTTTGGATGTAACTTCCAACACGTAGCATCAGTATGACAATTGATATCACAGTTCTTGCAAAAATTCTTGGGATCTTTACAAGTATTTAAAGTAGTGGCAACTTGTTTACCTTTTCCTTTCCACTTACCTTTGTTATTTTTTTTTCCATGTTCTTTCTTTTTCTATTTTTTTGTCTGCTTTGCCCTTGGCTCTGCTTCTCCTTGCTTCTTTTCATCATCTATATAGTATGCCTACACACATGACTCATTGAGATATTTGGGCTTCGTGGAGATGAATTTTCTTCGAAGGTGAGTGTGAAGTACTCCCAAGTACTTAATCAAAATACCCTCATCCTCTAAGACTATGTTCAACAACATGGGCTGCCTCCAAAACTATGTAGTATAGTCCTACACACTTTGACCACTTCCTTATCTAAAATATTGTCATTTAATCATTTGATCAGTCTTGTGGCCAATAGGATATAAGTAAGCTCTAAGTAATTCTTTAAATTCTTGCCAAGATTTCACAATAGGACATTTATTCTTTTCATAAGCGGCTAGATGGGTTTTCCACCAAACCAGAGCATGTCCCTCCATTTTGAAACATGAAAAGGCGATCCTCTTTGCCTCAGTGACATTATGGATGCTAAAGTAGACTCATTGGTTCAAGGCTTAGCCTTTAAACTCATAATATAACACCTGATATGCTTCCCATCACGTTCCAGGGAATCCTTGATTGCTAAAATGAAGGTTTTCTCATTGTCAGCAAACTGGAAAGTTGATTGTACTAAGTGTTTGAACTGCTTTTTCTCCTCTCAAGCATCCATGTGATCATTGTAACTTCAAGAATCCATTAATGGATGTCATCATAGTTTCATATCCAAAACCATTTCCCTAAAATTTTTCTCTTTTTATTTCTAAGAGTTTCAAAGGGCAAAACATGACAAAAATTAGAGCACGAGATCGCAACGCAGAGCCTAATCCAATGATTATGTTTCTGATGAAAACCGACACCATTTTTTCTAGTTACTAAAAATTGAAAGTTTTAGTGATGCCACATGATAAAATAGTAATTCCCTCAAATTTTAAGCTTGGATCACTCAGTTCATTAAGAAATAATGCAAAATGGCAAGCAGGGTCAAATTGGCAATTTTCCCAAAATAACAGGTTCAGAAAAAGAAAATTGATAAAAATATAAAGTTGATAAAAATGGTAAAACATCATTATTGGAAGTGAATTGAGTGTGTCAAAAGATTCATAAGATCAAAATTGAGCAAAAATCCAAAATATCCCAAAATAGTAGCTCCTAGTCACACCTACCAAAAATAAAGTTTCATTTTTTGATGTAGAAAGTTACAATTAGTTCCAATTTCACTCATATTTCTAATTTTTGACATCTTCACATAGTTTTAATATGATTTCATAGCTAAAAAAATTAATTTCTCCCTTCACAAGGATCCTAAAGCGTCTCCTTGGTCAAAATTTTGTCAAGGAGCGAGAAAGAACATAACAGGGCACAATAGGTGAAAGTCAGGGACATTGTGCAGTCTGAAAATATTTGAAAGGATTATGGAGATCCATTGTAATTCAAGATAATGGGATCATAGGTCAACTTTAATCCATCATCATCTCTCTGAGGAACTTATTACAATGAGCTTGGTGAGCCAAGGTGAGTTGGTTGAGGTGAGCCAAGGTGAGTTGGGCGAGTTATATGAGCTCAGTGAGCTAAGTGAGTTGATTGAACCAATGAAAGCATTTGAGCATTCAATATGTTCTAAAAGTTATGTATTCCCAAAGGATTTGTCTTTCCCATAATGAAAAATAAGTGATCTTGAATCAAGTTCTCGAAATTGCTCCAGCAAGCAACGTCATTTCAACTCCTGAAGAGCCATTCCCATGGATTCAATAAATGATCGAAAGTGAGCCAAGAAAAATGCAGCAAGATATCATGTCTAACCTTGAAGAAATATCAACAACCTTGAAATATAAATGAAGGAATAATTCCCAGAAAACTTCCCGCTTCTTTCAGTGGTACCTTGGGTAACCAATATGTAGAAGTTGTTAGACCTAAGAATGAAAATCCTATTAAGGAGATGAATCTGTCATCCTATGAGTTGATCTGCATCTCATTAGGTCAAGATTCAAATGAGGGTGACTCTCATTTGTTACAAGAATCATCTTCCCACCTCCTTTCTTGGAACAAAGAGTACAGGTGAAACAAATGAGCAATTGGTGATGAACGTGTAAAAACTCTCAGTGCTCACATTCAACCTTTCTTGGAGCCTGATTCAACACCTTCCCTCCCCATGGAAGACATTCCTATAATCACTAGCATTGAGCCTAAGGTGATCAAGAAAGCACAAGGTTGCATGATGCAAAGGAAGGCTAATGAGAGGTGGATTAAGAAAATCATCGAGAAATGTAAGACATTATTTCCAAAGCTCATCTCTCTAATCAATTACATTCGAAATGTAAGACATTATTTCCAGAGCTCATCTCTCTAATCAATTACATTCTTTCCATTTTGTTAGAAGTAAATAAATCAATTGAGGATATTGAAAAATAAATGATTCACTTGGATGGGGTGCTTCCACTTGTGTCTGAAATGATCTCCATCAACTCTCACACCCTCATGAGTGAAGGATGTGTTTACATCAGATGCTGAGAACTTGTCTCCAGTTTTGATCCGCATGATGGATGTAAGATATAGAATGCTCAAGGATGCCATATCCAAACTGGAATCTAGTGGACAACATGCTTTTGAGATTTTGAATGAGGCTTATAACTATTTTTAGAAACTTGAACTCCCTCCACTCACCGAGAATTCATCATTAGAATAACTCATTGTTTCCTTCCAGGAGTTGGTCAAGAAAGAAGCAGGTGAATTCATGTCCTTCAATGAAGATACCTTAGAGTCCTTGGCCAACATCAAAGGATGTATTTCCAACGTTTCAAGAGATCTCAAAGGATGGTCTGATCAATGTGAGAAAATCAATGATGTTCCCGGGGCATGGATAAAGGTGTTGATTTGTGTTTGCATTCTAGAGGCGGACAAGGTGGCACCTGCGGGTAGCTCAATTCATGTAAATAATTCAAGGAACAAGATCCCTGTTCTGGAAACTCTTCCTCAGGGATCATGAATTAACAAGTGTTTCATCAAAAGAAGATTCTTCATCAGATCACTACACTTCTCCCTTATTATCTCTTTTCCACTCTTTCTTCTCCTCCCCTTTCTAATTCTTCATTGTATGAAATCATGATAATTTGTCTCATTCACTTAAGTGACTTTCTAAACTTGAATTGTAAAATTCCCTTTGATTTATAAAAAGGGAACGTATTTCCTCACTTCCTAAGAAGATGTAAAGTCACAAGTGGGATGAGAACATGAAGATTCATGTGGGAGGTAGATGAGAATTCAATTCACAATGTTGTGAATTGGAATGGCTTTGTCCATTTGAAAGGATCCTAAAATCCTAGATTTTGAAAGTTATTCTTTTTTGTAGCAATTTTAGATTGTGGTTTGGATTATGAGCCTTATATCACCGACACAAGAAATAAAATATTACATTTCTTCTTCATTTCCCTTTCTCATGTGTTCCTTTATTGATCCAAAGGGATCCAAAATGACTCTACTTCATCAGATCGACCAGTAACAAAGAAGGAAAATGAAGAAATGGAGGTTTATTCTATATGTTAATAGAACTGCCACTTTGTGCAGAGAAGTGGTTACAAAATGACGGCCCAACTAGGGTGGTGGTCATGTAACTGCCACCCAGCCAAGGAGGAAGTCATGTGACCACCAGTTTGCATTAGGCGGTGGTCCTGTCACTTTCAGACAGAAAATAAAATTTGAAAATGAACAGTCCCAGGATCAGAAAGGTTGTTCGTGTCTCTTATCCTCCATGACCTTTCCCATCCTCTAGTTCACAGGAGTACATGAGAAAGGCTATAAATATATGTAGGAAGGAGTTTTTTATCATCAAAAGAAAGAGACTTCATGGGAGTAAGTGTAGGAGTTCTAAAGTGATGGAATTGAGTTTTTAGAAGAAAGAGTTTGAGAACATATCAGTCAAGTAGTTGGGAGGAAGTGTGAGACATTGTCAATTTCCTTTCACACTTATTGTAAAGTTTGTATCTCTTATGTTTTAAATTGGCCAATAAAGCAAAAAGGGAAGAAAGAGTTATTTGCTCTTCTTGACTGGTTTTCCTCCTCTGGAGGTTGCCAAGATAAAAATCCTTTTGCATATGTGTGTGTGGTAATTCATTTCTCTTGAAAATTTTAGGTTCTAAGGCATACAAAATTCAATCACTAGCTCAACCGTCATTTTCTATTTGAAAGTAGAACAAAAATATAATTGTGGTTTTGTGAATGAGTTCCAAAATAGATAGTTTATAGATAATTTTGGTATCATAGCTAACAAGTATCCTGGATTGTGGTATTTGTTCTTGGATTTGTATGAAAGTGACGAGATCCAAAGGCAAAGAGGCTTTACCTTGCAATCTGGATATTTCTACAAGGAAGTGGAAAATAGAGAATTTGGGGACAAATGGAGGAAGATAACTTGGTCCGTAGAATCGAGATGTTGGAGACCATGATGGATAGGATGTTATAGAAGAAAAGAAGAACTTAATAGATTTGCAAAAGATGGCTTCTATTAAGAAAGAATCCATGGAATCAGTGGTTCAAGGCTTAGCTGAAAATTTTGGCATAGGGAGGAGCCCCCATGAGGAAGAGAATATGGTGAAGAGCGTGAAGAAGAGACTTCAAATGCAAGAGAGAAGGTAAAATATGATCATACTCCTTTTAAAGTTGAGATGAAAGTTGAAATTAAAATATTTGAAGGAAAAGTAGATGTAGAGTTCCTTCAAAGATTTTAATGAATTATTATATTATTTTGATTCCAAAAATAATTAAAATAAAAAAATGATGGGTCTAAACCTTAAATTATTAATGAAAATCCCTTAAATTTCTCCTTTTTCTTCAGGACAACAGGGTGTGTCTACACAAATTGAGATTCCATGAGAAGTAAACATATCTTGTAAGAAAAGTGAAGATTCCAACATGTATATAATTCCTCTATCTTTCCAATGAATATTTTATTGAATCCTAATTCCTTATGGAGCTCTTGGAATCATCCAGTGAAGTCCAGGTTCCAAATTTAGCTATACATGCCTAACACCTTAGAAACTCGTTGTTACAAAGATTGTCCCTAAACCTCCAAATATTCCCTAAAATTTCATAAATCAATTCCAACATGTTATAAAATATCCAATATCACCTCTAGATGATTGTAAGCTCTTTAAACTCTCCCATAGGATGCATGATTATCTTTAAAAGGCCAAAGTTAGCCCTTCTGAGCCTGTAGGAAAGCTATTCTTCAGTTGTTCTTCACTAAATGAAATTGTTGCCCATGTCACACCAATAAAAACACCTGAATTTTCTTGTTCATAATCATGGAAGTACCTGTAAGGTCAATATGAACATGACATAGGAGATAAACTGACCGAAAGAGGGGGTTCGGGAAAACTTAGGAATTTTTTTTCAAATTTGGGCTGAGTTGTCATGCTTGAAAGTTTGAATTTTTTATGCAACACATTTACATGACAATAGTTGGATCTATCTTAGGGAATTATTCTAGATCGAGTGCAATGAGTACAAGACAAGAAGGAACCCTAGAATCTCAAGACACTACGTGGACTAGTGCCTTGTCCATTGGGCTTATGGAGTCATTTCTTCCAAACAAACACACACAAACAAACACACTGACTAAAGGAACTAAACCAAAAGTGGAACAAAAAACACAAAGGAAAGGGAAACTATATTACAAGGGAGGGATATTTACATAGGTGGTGAAAGAATGTACACATACCTGACAACAAGTTGGGATAAGTACGTACCATCATGGAATAATGGACTGAAATTAGACCTTCGAAGTTTGAAAATCATTACGTGATTATGTCATGCCCTCACGATGGATTTACATGGTTTGATAAGAAAGAGAGAGACCAATATTCCATATTCATACTTGTATCAGACTTAAAAAAATCTTGCATTCAATGAACACTTTGTTACCCGTTTGGAATTATTGCTTCTTATAGCCTTAGCCTTATGCTTCACAAACGTATGTAGTCACTCCTCCATGTTCTCAAAATGGAATCATTGATTTTTTCATGGAAAAATTCATCATCCTTGAATGGATATTGCAACATGAAATCATTCCTTGAATCAACGAGGAGTCTAAAAGTGGTGAGAGTAATGTTATTATCTTCCCGTTTAACAACTTGTTCGAACCTCTTACTTTGGTGCTTTGAACAATTTCTTTAAAAAATGGAGCCTATTTTACTGATATGAAGGAGATTGTCATCATCGAGTTAATGTCATAACTTGGATTCATTTTCAAAACCATTAGGGTATTTAGAAATGATGAGTACAATCTGATTCTAAATTTGTTCACAAGACTTTTACACATTCTCACTTCGTTGACTTGGAAAATTGTCTTCTATATAAACCAACTCAATGTTGACCCTGATATTATTTTCTATGGAAGAGGTGTTGTCTTCATGATTGATAATATCCATAGGAGATTCGATAATTTCCTCCCTCTTTTGTTTATCATGTATGCACTCTTCGTCACTAAATGAGAGAGGTCAAATCTTACCTTCACATTCATGCTCATCTTCCAAGGCTTTGAAGAGAACATTGAGCTCATCCATTTTCTCCATATCATTATTGAATGTTGTTGCATCGAAAGGAGAAGAAAAAATTGATTCACAACTATCTTGAATTTCCATGGCTTAACTCAACATTTAAAGACTGAGTTGAGGGTCCTCAATTTCTTCTGTAGTCTTCAAGATCTCTTGCAGTAATTTCTAATTCAAATTTTCCATATAATCATCGTCATCGTTGTTAGAAGAGTCTTTGAATTGGGACTTAAGGAGATGATTTAAAATATGATCCACACATGGCCATAAATCATTTGAAGATTTTTTTTCTCTTGTTATACATTTCTTGTCATCTAGGGCTCACCTTCTTACAAGACCCGACATACTTGGTTTTCACCACTTTCAGATAGAGAGAAGAGATTCATGATACGTGGGAAGGGAAAAAATTTGATCTTAAGATCCATTAGATCATCCTCATGACATGAAGGAGAATACAATGTTGGAACAACGACACAAGAAAAACCTTCAACTCCATCTTGATCATCTCCTATAGAGTCTTCACTCTCGCAAGGAAGTGGAAAAAATCCATACTCACCATGGTGACTGACATTATGCTCATTTAGTGAGGATGGTGGAATCAGCTCCTCAGGGAGGTCATGCTCAATTTTTTCATCCACCTTTGTTTTGAGAATGAAAACAAACACTTATATTTGTTCCTCCATGATTGAATCGAGAAGGAAATTTAATTCTTAAAATATCTCCATTTCGTCATTCAACATTTGTGCATCAATTGAAGAGTCAAACTTGGAAAGGAGACTATCCATTATTACCTTGAATTCATCATCTTGAGTCCAGGATATAGGATGGATTTTTCATATTTCTTCGTATTTGGTGAAGTCTTCAACAAGCATTAGATTAATTGTCATGGAGTAAGAATATTCATCTCTTGTATCCGTTATTTCTCCAATGGGTTGAGCCTTAAGCCAAAATGAATTGATGAATGGAGGTTCAAATATCATGTCTTCTTCATCATCCTCCAAGGTGCTGATTTGGTTCTCATTGGAAGGTTTAAGAATAGAGCATTCATGAGAGGTGTACAAGAATCTTCCAGGGATAAACACCTCATAGTGAGGATAATCATCATGGTATTCTTTTAAAATATGAGTTTCTTCTTCTTGAAAATTATGAAGTGCTTCAAGATGCTCATAAATTTTTTGCAAGGAAAATGCGTAATTCCAAACTTCATGGTAGGATTCAAGATCAAAATTTCCTTCTTCTTCACTCATAAGCCTTTGTAAAAACTCTCTTCTCAAGACTTCCATTTCCTCATTTCCGTATGCAAGAAAATCATCTAGAGGAAGGGAGATGAAAGAAAATGTTCTGAGTTTCTTGGTCAGTTGCGTGAAGTTGAAAATATTACCTTCAATAGACTCTTTACCATCATGACCTTCATACAATATTTTGTATCTCTTATGAATCTTCCTCATCTATTTCTTGGATTTTCAATCATCAATCAATGCAAGTCCCATTCCATTTTCCTTTAGCAGTAGTCCACTTGAATTGGAGAAACCATTTTTTGATGATAGGATATTCACAAGAAATAATTTTATCCATTCTTGACAATAATTTCAGAGATTATGTAGAAAAGGTATTTATATTCTTTCCCTTAGTTGATCACAGATTTTTGTTTGAAGCAAGAGATCTCCTCACTATAGCAGAATATTTTATTTTGCAAGAAATGTTCCCAAATAATAGCTGATCAAAAATTTGCGTATTAGGGTATTTTTCTTCTTCATAATTGTTTTCACTCATTGGTGTCGAACACCAATATTGAAACTTCATCATTGTGATGGCGGAAAAAATGTGACAAGGATTCGTTCCTTGATGGAGTCACCTTCAAAATATGATTTTGATTTAAAATCTATATATTTTTTTTTTTTTGGAGTATATAATTTTTTTTGTATTTTGTAGAGAGATTTATGGGTGCACAAGGGAATATCTCTCACCATCAGAGTCACTAAAAACTATTGGTGAAATAATTTTTCGTGTTGAAAATTATGTGTTTCCACCAACGCTCATGGGGCTATGCCCATCCTTATTGTGTATGGGGACGATACCATTATTGAATGTAAACTATCCTAATAATTGTGGGGTGGCCAATAGGACATGAATCACATAGGAGAACTTCATTGAATCTGTGGTAAAGTGCTTGTACAAAGTATAAGGGAGGAATTTGTAACAGTGAGGGATGAAGGAGAGAAATTATAAAAGAGAGGGTTATCGTTGTGAGTAGGAACTAACAGATTTCACACACAATAACCTGTGTAGCTCAAAAATCAATTTGAGGAAATAAATAATGTAAGAATTTAGCTAGACCATCAAACTAGAGACACATGATTCTTTAGGTTCATCAACCAAGGACACCAAGTTCCTTCTTGATTATTCAAGATTACTATGCTTGGAAAGTGCAGAAAAGAGGGAGAATAGAAGAACATGTGAAAGGGAAATGGAAGAAATGTAGCTTTTATTTCTTGTGTTGGTGATATAAATCTCAACATCCAAACCAAATCCACAATTGCTACAAAAAAGAATAACTTTCAAAATCTAGGATTTCAGGATCCTTTGGAATGAAGAGGCCATTCTAATTTATAGTATTGTGCATTGACTTCTCAACTACCCCCCAACATAAATCTTCATGTTATCATACCACTTGTGACTTTACATCTTCTTAGGAAGTGAGGAAATAAGTTCCCTTTTTATAAATCAAAGGGAATTTTACAATTCAACTTTAGAAAGTCACTTAAGTGAATGAGAAAAATTATCATGATTTCATACAATGAAGGATTAGAAAGGGGGAGAGAAGAAAGAGGGAAAATGAGATAAGAAGGGATAAGTTGATTGATCTGATGAAGAAGATCCTTTTGAATGAAGCACTTATTGATTCATGATCCATGAGGAAGAGTTTCTAGAACACGATCTGGTTCCTTGAATTCCTTACTAAATTGAGCTACTGTAGGTGCCATCTTGTCCACCTCTAGAATAAAAATGCAACTCAACACCTTGATCCATGCCCCAGAACATCATTAATCTTCTTGCACTTATTAGAACATCCTTTGAGATATCTTGCAATGTCAAAAATACATCATCTAATGTTGGCCAAGGACTCTAAGGTATCTTCATTGAAGGAGAGAGAGTCACTTGCTTCTTTCTTAACCAAATCTTGGAAGGAAACAATGAGTTCTTCCGATGATGAATTCTTGGTGAGTGGAGGGAACTCAAGTTTCTGAACATAGTTGTAAACATCATTCAAAATATTGAAAGCATGTTGTCCACTAGAGTCCAGTTCGGAGATGACATTTTTAAGCATTTCATATCTTACATCCATGATGTGGATATAAACTGGAGACAAGTTCTCAATATCTAATGCAAACACATTATTACTCAAGAGGGTATGAGAGTTGATGGATCCCATCTAAGACAAAATTGGGAGCACATCATCTAAGTGAATCATTTATTTTTCAATCTCCTCACTCACTTTCTTCACTTCTGATAAAATGGCAAGAATGTACTTGATTAAACAAAAGAGCTCTGGAAATAATGTATTTCCTTTCTTGATGATCATCTCAATCCACCTCTTGTTAGAATTCCCTTACATCATGTGACCTTGTGATTTCTTGATCACCTCAGAATCAATACTAGTGATTGGAGTAATGTCTTCCATGGGGAGTGAAGGTGCTGAATTGAGCTCCAAGAAAGGTTGAATGTGAGCATTGATATTTTTTACATGTTCCTCCAATTGCTCAATTGTTCATTGGTACTCTTTTTTCTAAGAAAGGAGGAGGGAAGAGTATTACTTAAATATATGAGAGTCACCCTCATGTGAATCTTGACCCAATGAGATGCAAATCAACTCATAGTTCCGGACAGAGTCATCTCTTCAATAGGATTTTCATTCTTAGGCCTAACAACTTCTACATACTGGTTACCTGAGGTGCCACTAAAGAAGTGGGAAGTTTATCTGGGTCTTCTTCCTTCACTTGGATTTCAAGGTTATTTAGATTGCTTCAAGTTTAGATATGATATCTTGCTACATTGTTCTTGGCTCACTTTTGAGCATTTCTTGAATCCATGGGAATAGATCTTCAGAAGTTGACATGATGTTGGTTTCTAGAGCACTTTCAGGAACTTGATGCAAGATCACTTCTTGTTCATTATGGGAAAGCTCCATCCTTTGGATAATACATACCTTGTATAATGGCTTGAATGATCATGATACTTTGACTGGTTCAATCAACTCACTTAGCTTATTGAGCTCATTGAGATCATCTAGCTCACCCAGCTCACCTTGGCTCACCTCAACCAACTCACCTTGGCTCACTGAGCTCAACTGAAACCAGACTCCTCAGAGAGATGATGATGGATTAAACCTTGAGTTATGATGACCATTATCTTTAATTACAATGGATCTATGAGATCTTTTCAAATCTTTTTAGACTGCACAATGTCTTTGACTTTCACCTGTTGCACACTGCTATGTTCTTTCTCGCTCCTTGACACAATTGTGACTAGGTTGATGCTTCAAGATCCTTCGTGAAGGGTGGAATTAATTATTTTAGCTATGAAATCATATTAAAACTATGTGAAGATGGAAAAAAATAGTGAGATGAGTGAAAACAGAGCCAACTGCAACTTTCTACATCAAAAACTGAGACTTTCTATTTTTGGCAGATAGGACCAGGAGCTGCTATTTTGGGATATTTTTTTATTTTTGCTCAAATTTCAATCTTACAATCTTCATGAACACACTCAATTCACTTCCATTAATGATGTTTTACCCCTTTTTAGTCAAGTTTCTATTTTTAGTAAGTTATCTTTTTCTATTTTGAGAAAACTATGTTATTTTGGGAAAATTTCCAATTTTATCCTGTTTGCCATTTTGCACTATTTCCAGATGAACTGAGTGATCCAAGCTTAAAATTTGAGGGAATTATTATTTTTTAGCATGTGGCAGCATCATAAAATTTCTATTTTTATTAACTAGAAAAAACTGGTGTCATTTTTCATCAGAAACATAATCATTGGATTCGGCTCTGCGTTGCGATCTCGTGCTCCAACTTTTCGTCGTGTTTTACCCACTGAAACTCTTACAAATCAAAAAAGAAAATTTATAGGGAAATAATTTTAGGTTTTAATTTTTGATGGCAATCCATTAATGGATTCTTGAAGCTTACAATGATCACAGGGATGCTTGTGAGGAGAAAAATTAGTTCAAACACTTAGTACAATCAACTTTTCTGGTTTGTTGACAATGAGAAAAGCTTTGTTTTTGTAGTCATGGATGCCCTGGAACGTGATTTTAAGCATATCAGGTGTGATGTGATGAATTTTAAGGTTTTATGGCCTCATAAATATGTCATGGAAAGATCAAATTTTAGGAAGAAATATGCTTTAAAACAAGTTATTTGTGTTTTTGAAGGTCACCCAGTAGTCAAATTTGAGCAACAGAAGAGTAGAAGCAACTAGGGAAAGAATTAGGGTTTTAAGCATGGGTGAGGGGAATTTTTGTGTCCCATTTTTCCCCTTTGGAATGGGGACCATAGGTGACAATAAAATTTTCCTCAAGGATTGTGCTAACCATGTGTCACTTGCATATGCAATGAGGAGGAGATGGAGAGAAGTTTGATTCTAGCAACATGGGAGCTAGTTTTTTGATCACATGAAGAACCATGAATGGGGGATAAAGAGGGTCAATTTTTATGTCCCCTATATCCCCTTGGGAATGGGGATAATAGGTGCACAAAAATTTTCCTCAAGGAGATTATGCCAAGTGTCAAGCACATGTGCGATCTTGGGGAGTGAGATAGGCCAAATAAGCCCTTTGGAGTGCTACAAGTTGGTCATGTGGAGGACCAAGGGGAAGAGGTGAGGAGGGTGAATTTTTTGTGTCCCCTATTCCCATTAGGAATGGGTTAAATATGGAGACAAAAATTTTCCTCAAGGAGGTGCTGACACATGTGTCCACTCCAAAAATGACTAACTATGAGAAACAAACCTGCAAGAGAGACAACTTGACGACGTGATTCTCATAGCTCTAGATGGATTATTTTTGATGAATTATTATATTATTTTTAACTCCCAAGATAATTATAATAACAAATGGGATGGGTCTTAACCTTAAATTATTCCTTAAACTCCCTTGAAATGGATCCTTTTTCTTTAGGACAACAGGGTGTGTCTGCACAAATTGAGCTTGCCCTGAGAAGTAAACATGTCTTGTAAGAAAAGTGAAGCTTCAAAATTGTATATCATTCCTCTAGATTTCCAATGAATATTTTATTGAATCCTAATTCCTTATGGATCTCTCAGAATCATCTAGTGAAGTCCAAGTTCCAAATTTAGCTATACACTCCTTGCACCTTAGAAACCTAATGTTACACAGGTTGTCCCTAAACCTCCAAATATTCCCTAAAATTTCTTAAATCACTTCCAAAATGTTCTCGAATCTCCAATACCACCTCTAGATGATTTTTATCTCTTTAAACCCTCCCGAAGGATGCACAATTTCCTTAAATAAGGCCAAAATTATCCCTTCTGAGCCTGCTGCAGAGCTATTCTTCAGTTGCTCTTCACTGAATGAAATTGAATGACCTTGTCACACTAATCACAAACACCTAAAATTTCTTGTTTCATCATCATGGAAGTACCTTCAAGGTCAATATGAACATGAAATAGGAGACAAACTGACCGGGAGAGGGGTTTCAGGAAAAAATTAGGAGCAAATTTTCAAATTTAGGCTGAGTTGTCATGCTTGAAAGTTTGATTTTTTTATGAAACACATTTGCATGACAACAATCCATACAAATATCTCTTTGTATTACTTCCTCTTAAACTGTGGTATAGTAGTCTACTCCCTCATAGTGATCAATTTATTCCAAAGTGTAATTTATTCATTTTAGAACATCATTCCCTCTTGTTATTTTTGTGGATTTGTATCTTTTTTTTTAGGCATGATGCAACTTATTTTATTTAGCGGTATAAGTTTTTTTGTTTGTTCTGTGACATAGTTTCTTTATTTTTTCATATCTTTTATGTTCTCATAACCATATTATGTCATGAAATAGTAGTATGTTCTTGTGGTATCATCATCTTCTTCTATGGAGTAATAGTTTTGTTCCTCCATATTTTTCATGTCTTTCCTAGTATTTAACTCCCTATCATGTGGTATTTTCTATGCATCTAATAGCTTATGCAATTGAGTCTTTGGTGTTTTATAAATATCAACTTTAATATACTCATCAATGTCGCATTAAATATCCTCACCGTCTATCCTGATTTCACCTCCCTCATTTGGTTCAATGTAATGATTACAATTGGGTACTTTCTTAGTGGCATAGATGCCCCATAAATAATAACATTATTCATTTACATTGACATCATGCCAGACCTGTTCTATCCAAGTCACATTTCTCCTATCATATAAAAGAACATTAAAATTTATCCCATTTCCTTTGAATGTCACTTCCTCATATATGGAATTGAATATCCATTATAATTTACAAATCAATCTAGTGCTAATAATACAAAGTATGATGGTTTTTTAGAAAAAAATCCATGAGCTCAAAATCATGCGTCTTGGTTATCCCCATAAAGTTAAGTTCTACTCCTCTAAACCATTCCTAGTAGTGCCTTAAGGACACCTTTTCCTAATATTATGTCATAGCTAATTGATTGCAACTGTTTCTTTCTCAGAAACTCCCATTATGTCCTCCACAACATTACATTTACATTTGTACGTAGGTTGGGTAATGCACTTGTGAATTTTTTGTCCTCTACATTAACATCTAAGTATAAAAAAAAATTGCCACAAATTTCTTTTTTTTATAAATACAATTTTTAATTTATCATTGTTCCTTTTTTCAACCCAATGGAATCTATATGTATGATCTTATTTATTCCAATATTTAGAAAATTGTTTGATATTATGTCTAATAATCCTTTCTTTTCTATCAATTTTACAATTTGTTTCAACCCAACCACCTCACTTTCCTCAAAACAAGTTAATTTTTCATTGTCAATTTTTTTTTGTTTGATTATATTTGTACTCTTATTGACAATGTCAATCATGCATTTAAGGGTTCATATAATCATCGTTAGCTTCTTCCTCACTTGATTCATCACCCCATTTTTTCATTTATTTCCCTATTACATTGCCCCACTCTTTGTCATGACTTCCACCCATAATTTTGTCTCCAAGTCATCTGTAAGTACCTTTATGATTGGAGTTTTCTTTTCCAATCCATATTTTACTTCTTCCTTCTCTCTAGTCTATTTGACACAATCCCTTTTCTTTTCAAAGACTCTCCTATTGATCTATAGGTGAATTCATATTTTTATCTCTCTTGTGGTGTGGTATCCTACTATACTCGAGTAATATGTTGAATTCATTTATTATCATCGATCCCCAATGCCCCTTTTTTTTAAGTTCCCCTATTTTTAAATAATTAGTCTAATTTTAGACAATCAAAAGAGTCACATGTGCCCCTCTTTGTGGAAAAACCCGCATTAAATTATTTAATTCTTTGTACAACTACATGTTGTATGCCCCTAAGTTTTTCACCTAAAACATGTTACGAGTCTATGCCCTTGACCCCTTGATTCCCTTGAAATTATTCCCTATATTTCCATGTGATAACCATTCCCATTGGTTTCTCTTGATAACCACTACCTTGATTTCCTTGATAACCACTTCATTCCTTATAATTTACTAGATACAATGCCATGATAGCTACCACATTATCTACTTATATTATAGTTATTTACTCCATAACCACAAATATATCGACCCCCCTTATAGTCAACTCCTCATAATAATAATAGAAACATACAAAAACAAAAACATACATATTTTGTGAGATAGGACATTAGTTACCCCAATAATAATAGAAACATACATATTGTGTAAGATAATCTAATCCTAATGCACATACTTTGAGGCATGTTATATGCATGTTTACACCTTGTAGGGAAATAGTATTGGTTACCCTCCATATTAACTATTTATCCTTTCTTTTGTCATGGCACACATTAAGCTTTCAACGACCATATCCTTTCTATATCTACATATGAGATAACACTTGCTTATCACCCCATTATCCCACTACATGTATGCACCTACGATGATATTTATATTGACACATTCATTTAAAACACAACTATACTATTCACTATTACATTCAAATTGGGGCATATAATTATACATCATCCTTCTGAGTCTGCATTGCTCTTACACTTTGTGCACATTATGTTTTTACAAAAGAAATCAGATGTTGGGAAACCCTCCACTTTATTCTATTTTTGTAACTTTTACGTTTTTCCAATTGTTTCCTTGATTTCCTCTTGAATTTATTTCCTCTACTTTCCTCTTAGCATTTTCTACATGATGGCCACTTCAAATTCATTTACAGGATTGGCTCTTGTTAATTGCTAAAATATTAAAAAAAATACAAAATTATGACCTTTTCCCTACTTGTTTTATTAGTACATGTATATTTGATGTTACTCATCATATTACATAGTAATTTACATATCCATTTTGCATACATGTTTTTCATGGTATGCTTAAGTTAGATGTAAGACATATATGTTACATGTGTACATGGGCACATTGATGCTCTATATCTTCATTTTATTACACATGAGGGAAACCTTTCAACATTAAGGGCATCTACCTACAATTTAGGGGAATCTTGTGAAAATTTTCTAGGGTTCATCTTTTATGGCTAGTCTATTGATCATATCGAACCACTTAAACTATTTATACGTGAATTTATTTTTCTCGTGTGTTTAGATTGTTTACTTATATAGATATTGTAATTTGATATATGATCATGATATTGATTTCTTGTGGGCACTAGCATTTCTTGCTTCATGTTTATATTGTTCATTAATAATGTATTATTATATTGAATATTTTACGCTTATACATGTTTACATTTCTTATTTTGTACTTTCTCCTCTGCACACTTATGATATGTTGTGTTTGAGTTGTATCGTAGGATAATCTTGTCAATCACTCATGTTAATTATCATGTCATGCATTACTTGTGTGATTATTAATAATGATGTTATACTATAGATTATTCACTACGATTCTTTGTGCTTGTGCCTGATTACATATTGCTACTACAATACTACTTTCTTTGT
This sequence comes from Taxus chinensis, assembly GCA_019776745.2. Taxonomy (NCBI): domain Eukaryota; kingdom Viridiplantae; phylum Streptophyta; class Pinopsida; order Cupressales; family Taxaceae; genus Taxus; species Taxus chinensis. The sequence continues at coordinate 723,335,829 of CM034149.1, read as the reverse complement.
ACTTGTTCTTGATTATTTAACTTGCTATCATATGCTTGGTGTCATGATTCATATAACAAATAATACTATTATTTTTTATCTACTAACGCTCAAATTTATATGAGCATTAAATAACAATGAAGTACACAATGGTATGTTCCCTAATAGTTTCGATATATATAATATATATATATATATATATATATATATAATATATATATATATATATATATCAAAACTATTAGGGAACATACCATTGTGTACTTCATTGTTATTTCTTGCTTACATTGACACATATCATCTAGTTGGTTTTCACATGATGATATATTATATGATACTATAAAAAACATTATGCCCATGGCTTACATTACATGTTTCATACATTCGTATTGTGTTTAAATATTATTATGCTAACATATCCTACTGTGTTTTTATGTGTGTTTTACCTAGTTGAGCTCCTTATTTATCTTTCTATATATTTTACACATGGTACTCTAATAGGGTGATTAATGTTTTAGTCTAATTTATTCTATTTCTAAGTGTAACAATTTAAAAAATATAAAATATTAGTCCTAAATTATTATTGATGAATATAATAATTTAAAAATATAAAAAGTAAGTCCTAAATTATCATGAATGATTTGATAATTGAACTTACACTAATGAGAATATGGAAGAGGACAACTAGGGTTACAAAGATAAATCAGTCTTCATGTTGAAAAGGAATGATAGAGAGATTAGACTATGCAAAGAGGTGGATCAAAATATTTTCAAGCCGCTTAAACAATATCATATGATGTGCAAGTGATATGGATGAGTTCATAACACCCAAGACATGTTTAGTGATGGTATTATCTAAGCCCAACAAACCTGTCAAAATCATCTGATATTTTTTAGACAACTTAATGGTGGATTTATTTACCCACTATGAACATTTTGAGATCTTTCTCTTGCCTTTTGAAAATGGATAATCTTTTATATATTTGACCCTAACTATCCTCCTGCACATTCTCATTAGTGTAAGGTTAGTTGTCAAATAATTCATAATAATTTATGATTGTTCAAGACTTCTCTTTTATAGTTCTAAATTATTATACTTAATAAAGATATATTAGACTAAAATCCTTATTTCCCTATTACATTTTGGTGAACCTGATCCTTATTTTGAACCTGTGCAACATAGGTTTCCATTATTCACCCTTAGTGTTTCATATTTCAGGTTTTATTTTTCTCATTTTAGGATTCCTAAACCCTCCCTTACTTTTGCGTATTTGTATGTCATAAAATTAAAAATAATTGAGAGGTTGATACTTTATCTTTCATATTTTCTAATATTGATAATCATTCCGGAGAGACAAAAATATGCACTTATTACTATTACATGATGCCTCCAATATGTCATTATATGCATGATTCCTAAGCAAAAAAACTAGACATTAACAACACTTGTTTTTTTACACTTGACATTATATTATCTTTCCATGCTTTCGTCCCCTGCTTTTATGGAGTTATCCCTTTACTTTTAGACAACACACAATTTTTTATTCAGATGAGAATTTTATGATTTATGTTTAGAAATTTTTGGACAAAAGCACTCGGTAAGGGAAAATAGCGGCCAACACTAGTTCCCCCTATGGGAACTCCTGTCCCTTCACTTATATTCCTATATTTTGAAATGAACCATCACTTGTTTATCTTTTCTAAGTTTGTATTGATCACTTTTGGTCACCTTCTAGTGTTGTTAATGTCAAAATTCAAACAAAGGAATCATATACATGCACACAACCTACTAACTATTCTAAGAAGCAATTAGGGGTAACTATTTTATATCTACTACTTGGACAAAAGTAACAACTTAAGGAATGAATTTGGGATGCATTATTCACTGCACAGGAAGGAAAAGTTCTAAATTCCATGACACACATTATATTGAGGAAAAGTAGTTGTAACCCGCTATCTTGGTACAACTTGTAAAAGGGAAACCTAGCCTCAAGGGACATGATTTCTATCATGCACACTCCAAAATTACATTGAGTCTGAAATTTAGTGAGCGCTTGGTGAAAATCACATTGGGGTGACCATCAAGGTTAGTCTAATTCAAGAATATACATATTTAATTCCATCTAATGTGTGCTTGATTCTTGTGCAAGTAGCTAGGGTTTATTTTGCAGGTAACAAGGAGTAAAGTGAGAATTACTTGTCAGTGAAGGAGTAAAGTGAAGGAAACATTACTAGGCACTTAAATAAATAGATCTACACACCTCACCAGGATACTAACACCCAGAAAATCATGTTCCCTTCTAGATGAATCTGTTTGGCATACATTTTGGATCACTGTTTTCCAGACGAAGCACATATAGTCCAGACCGAGCCTTTTCCACCTTTAGTCCAACCCCGATCCAGTCTAGATAGTCAAATATCATATAAGTTAATCTTATGCCCTTATTGGTTATACTTACTTATCATTATACTTTGGAATATTACATGTTTATGATATATATGATTTAGTCCAGTCCTCTGATATGAGATTTATTTTTTGTTAAATCATTTGGTGAACCTGAATCTTGCATTCCATTTACATTATCCATTATTTAATAAACCCTGATGGTTATAGGTTTTGCATGCTTTCTCTTTTATGCCCATTACCCTTAGTGGTTGATTTGGTCCTGCACAATATGCTAATCTCCTCTTGCCTACTCGTAATCGTTCCCACATTATGGATGAATCTACACATGATAATCCTCTATTTAATTCTAATCATATGCCCTTTAATGAGATAAAATATTATGATAGTGAACATTCTTATGATGAAGACACTAATATTAATCAGGCACAACATGATGTGATCACTAATTTTCATTCCACATTACATGAAAATCCCAATCATATATCACATGTTCTAGATGATTTATCAGCTGTCAATCATGCTTATGAAAATTCTTCTCATGTCATTATGATTCCTACCTTAGGGCTCACTGCTATTACCAAACCTTCTATTCCACTTTCTTCTCCCCCACCAATACGAGGGAGTCGACTACCCCACATTCCTATTCTCACACCTAACACTCAATTTTAGTCCCCTATCATTTATCATATCCAACCTAATACCACTTTAGACACCCATGCTTTATAATCCATGTACCATGATTTACAGGCTCACATCCTTCAATTACAACACACCTATTCTTCTTCTTCTCCCTATCTTGATTCTTCACTTTTCTTACATAGTCCTCTTACACCTGAAGTTTCTTCTTACCCACTTCTCCCTAATTTTGTTTCACCTATAATTTTCCTCTTTTTTGATGGTCATGAAGATCCACAAGATAATCTTAGATCATTTCATGTTGTATGCCTGGACTATGGTTGTGATGGTACATTATTGACAAAGTTGTTTCCTACGAGCTAAAAAGAGTATACTTTATGATGCTTCTATGATTTATCTATACACTCAGTCATATCTTTGAATCCTTTAGAAAACCTATTCTTGGCACATTTTTCTATTAACATTGGAACTAAAAAAATTATATACACAAATGACTAAAATGAAGCAATGATCTTTTGAACATCTTAGTGACTATGTTTTGCGTTATAAGAATAGTTTTACTAAAATGGACAATGTATTGGTTGAATCTGAATTGCAGTATCTATTTATCCAAAGTATCTTGCCTCCTCTACAAGAATATGTGCTCTTTGATTATTTTCATTATTTTGATCATTTATGTCATACTCTTAAAGAACGTGAACATAAGTTAATTTTTATGGGCAAGCTTAAGTATGGTGATAATACTTCCAATCAATATCATAACAAATTCCAAAGTAAACATGCCTTTAAGAGAAAATCTAATGAGCCTAATACTACTATTAATGGAGTACCTTAACCAACCAAGCTCCAAATATAACCTAAATGACACATCTTTACTAAATTGCCTTATCCACCTTACATCTTGTTGCCTAATCTCATTGAAAGCAATCTGATTTCTCTTCCATCCCCTCTTGAGCTAGATCCTAATCCTCCTCGTGAAAATAATTTTGATGGAAACATATAATATGATTATCATAGATGTAATGAAAATTCCACCTATAGATCCTTTAATCCTAGAAATTTGATTCGGGACTTTATTGATACTAATGAGCTTGAATTTCCTGAACCAACTATTTCTAAATCTACAAATGACAATCCCAAACTCAAGATTTTCAATAATCCATTACATAAACATGAAAAATTGGTTCCCGAATCTTCTTCTAATCATACTTATCATGCGGTTCCACCTCTGTCATCTTCTGACCTTCCTCTTGGATTTATTTTTGGTACTACTGATATTCCCGGGCCATATGTTATTACTTTTACTAACACATATTTTAATGCTTCTTTTTCATCACATAGACTAGACATTGATTTTTTTTAGTATTTATGATGTTAAATTTTTTATGGTGCATCCTACCTTCAAACATAACACATGTACATTATATTTCCTATGAACTATTATATTTCCATTATCCCAAATGCCACTTAGATTTCCTACTTCTTGTGGGCATGTGGTTCTCCCAAACACTGTTGGGCCTCTTACTATATCTATGCATTTATTTGTTGGATCTGAGGTTACACCTTATGATATGGTATTAGAAATTATTTGGATTAAGGATTCTAAATCCATCCCATCCATAGTTAATTTTCATCTTAAGTTAATACATGAGCATCACGTTGTCACTATTCAAGGCATCCCACCACAGAACACTTTATATTTGGTACCTATCACCGCCACATATTCATTTGTTACTACCACTAGTGCACCTACTTCTGCACCCATTGATGGTGGTCCCATGGCTTTGACATACACTACTACAGTATCTAGAGATGCTACCACTCCTAGGGATAGTTCCACATCTTCACCTAGATATCCTTCACCTATGATTTCTGCTTCTAGATCATGACATGTTTATCACTCCCATAACCCATCTCATAGGAATATGTAATTATAGAGGATACATGCTACACATGGTACATCTAGGCCCACTTCATGTTATCATTCTCCACATGTATGAAACTTTCATACTCAGTACATCATGACACATGCACTTTCACATGAAACTATGTCCTTGGATCATGTTCACGTGTTCCTCTTTCACATTAGCAAATAGTGGGCCATTACCCTCTGTCCTTCTTGGATAGATCACTATAACAGTTACAATTGGGGGGCATCTAACTTCCCCTTGCTACCCGATGACACACTCTTGTTACATGTTCAAACATGACTCTTGAGGGTTCATTTACCTACATGAACCTCACTTTCCACACATACACAATTGGGACACCCTTGCTTCCCTTCCCATAATCATAAAATATTATATTTACACATCAAACTCATATCCTCTTGTTTGGTATGCAATTGCATTGATCCATCTTGCACACCCTAAATGAGGGGGGGAAACCATCAAATGATTATTTCACCCTCCTGATAGTTTAAAAATTAAAGACAAAATAGTAAAAAAATTTGGGTAGAATAGGGACTCAGAAAATGGTTCAGATTCAGACACGAGAAAGAAACAACGAAGGGACATAAGTGCCCAGATCAAACAGTAACGACCGGTGGCACTGTCCCACCTGGGTGGTTTTTTCTTAGGGGGTAAGAATATACATTTGACAATTGGCACAACTTCTCAGTGACAGTCTTGTACATAATCCATAAATAGGCACTCAACTCCAGTTAACTATGCAGAATAAAGGAAAAAAGTAATAACACACTTCATACTTTGGGCAAGGGAACTAACTACTTTTATTTTCCAATTCACATTTTCCCTACCAATATATAATAAAGAGTGGAACCTAGGGCATATGAAGGGAAAATAATTTATTTGGAACAAAGTGCATCTGTGGATATTTACTATTGGGTTGGTGACTATATGCAGTGGTACTTATCCATGGGGAAACATCATGATTGGAGGGAAAAGCTGACCACTCTCCCAACACTCTTCCTCTTCTGGTAGGATGCCTAAATCTTAAGAGTATTCACATCAGTTCAGGGATTGAGCACTGTAAACATGTAAAATATTGACATAATTATTAATAAAATAAAATACTTATTCAACATTATTAATTCTTAATATATTTCCCCCCTCTATTTCTAACTTATCATCCCACAATTCCCATTTTAAATCTATGATGATTAATCACAAGATTAATTATTATTAACCCTTTCCTAACCTCATTTAAACATTTCTAGGAATTTAAAATTCCTACTCATTGACCCACCTACTCTACACCTAGCAACCCTATATAATCACATCCCTAATCATATTTTATTAATCTAACCTAATCCTAAATTAATCATATCCTCTAGCTCTAAATCTAGAGGCTTATATTTCTAGAAACCTCTCTAAACTTCTTCTCGCCATTGAATTTTAAATTCAATGGAGGCTTCTCACAAAATCTAGAATTATCCATTCTTTAAATCTCCATAATATTCCAATCTTCTCCTCAATTATCATCCATTGATCTTCATCCCACTTGGATCAACCCCCACCATCCATTCTCCCAAACACAAACTATAAATTTATCTCTCTTCTTTCATGAGAGCCATGTCTCATAGTCCATAAAAAAATATCTACCATTTTATCCTCTATTAATCATCCACAATCTTCAATAAATCAATCCAATCTATCATCCATTAATCCTTCATCAAGCATCAATAAATCCAAGAAAATAAAAAATAGGTGTTGCCCAAGTGCCTACTCAAATATGAAGAAAATAACTCCAACCAATCATCTTGAGCATAACTACAACATCAAGTTAGGATTCTTCATTGGTAAGTTTAGGTATCGCTTCTCTATCCCTTTCATCTCGCTCAATATGAGGTAGTGTGTTAGAGGATTAGATTAGGAATCAATTTAGTTTTGGTTTTTAACTTGCATGTGCATATAATATCTCTTTTGCATCTACAGATCTGACACCCACTGTGGGGCTTACCCCCCACTTCTTTATTATTTTCAATTTTATTTCATCCCTAAAACAAGCTGTCAAAGTTTAAGAATTTTTCATTTTCTTTTGCACCTTCAAATTTTGAATTTTCATGCTCATCTATGGTTTTCAATATGAATTGGCGTCTATGCCCTATGTTTTGGGTGTCTATGCTATAAGTTTTAGTGATTTTTCCTTAGATTAGCACTTTTGTTTCAGTCATTAACCTATGTGGTTGCATGATTGTCATTTAGTGCCTTTGCCCCACTTTAGCGCCTTTGCCCTACTTTAGTGCCTTTGCCTTGTTTATTGACACTTTTTCTAGAATATAATTTTACTTAGAAGCTAACAAACCTAAATTTGTTTTTTTTATTGTTTTGGTGACTGTTTGCAGGTTTCATAATTATCATAGGAACAAGAGGAGACTCCACCCATTTTGATATTTATTTTTTGTTTTAATTTTTGTGGTTGCATGATTTTTAATTTAACTAAAAAATACTAACCACCTTGACTTGCAGTCCTATTAGTCAAAGAATAGGGGGTTATAAGTAAAAAATACTAACCTTTGTGTTGCAGGGCCTCCTCTTGAATACCCATTCACATAATCTTTATTGTTAATTTTTATTATCTTGCATCCATCATCTTTTGTGTGTGTTTTTTCATTGTTGCTTGTTTATCTCAAGGGTAAAACCATGTATTCTCTCCTCTCATGTCCTAGGACTATCTTGAGGATCAAAAGTGGTTAACCTTCCTTCTTTTTTAATGATAGGGGTCACGTGACATGGAAGTGAAATCCATGCACTTCACATAGTCCTAGAGGTCTCGTGACCGTGGGCTTCACCTCCGCACACGTAGACACATCCCATGTTCTAGCGAGGTATATAAATTCTTAGAGAGATGTCATTATTGGTTAAGAGATTTATTTTTTTAAGAGTGACATGAATTGACGTGATTCCACATCCCAATACCCCAGGCCTTAGAAAAAATCCTTACAACAAGAACTTGGGCCCCACGTACCACAAGGTATATCGGGGACTCCCTTAATGAGCTCGTACATCCTAGACTAGGAATCCTTTTGGCCGCAATCAAACTATAGTGCAAGGAGGTTGAACTTCCTAAGACTACTTGCTAATTGACCCCAAATTGACACATAGGTGGAGAGCCAGGTTATGGCACCATCATCAGTGTGTGGTATTAAAAGTGAGCTATAGTTTTATTGTAATCCCACTTGACTAATTGGGGTGTGTGTTTCATGTTTGTTGCTTATTTATGAACACCCTTAACCATCCTATCACCTTAAATTTTTATTAAACAATCAAACATTATCATAATCAACTATCCTTAATAAAACAATCCCAATCCAAATCCCATCACCATCCTTAATCAACCAACCTAATCCAAGTCTAATCCCCCACACATCCTATCAAACCATGGAATTTGATCCTCAATCCCCGTCCTCTCCAAAACAACATCCAAAACCCTACCTCTTTTCTAAATCCATCAACCTAGCTATCTCATCATCCCCTACCCATCAAAGTCAACCATCTGGATTTGATCATGAAATCTAACACACTATCTAATACCTTAATAAAAAAATCTCAAATATCACATCCTACCTCAACCAATCCCCTCCTCACCATATGAATCAACTATCCCATGTTGATCCTAACATCATACAAACCATCCAACAACCGAATAAAAAAATATCTAATCTTAATCATGCATCAACCAATCACCTCCTAAACCATCATATCCTAACCAACCCCATCCACAATTTTCCCTTCCTAAGATCCCTACCTCTCACCCCATTAGCTTCCACTTTGAGGAACCCAAATCATATCAATTTATACCCTGACATAATCAACATAAACCATTATACCCACAAGTTAATTACATCAAATTTGACAACACTAACTTTTACCTAGACCAAGAGGAAATCCTTCATGTCCTTGCTAATCTAGTTACCAATCCTAAGCCTACACAACCATCCCAAATTCCAACCTCCAAATCCCCTATCAATCATCATGACCTACACCTTCCTCCCATCAAAACTCATGCAAATAATTCACCACCATCCAAAATCTCCAATCCTAAATCTAATCATCATAAAACCTATAATTGAGTCTCATTCACATATCCACAACAATCCCAAAAAATTAACCTAAAATTATTATCATCCACATCTCATCTTAGTCCTCCATCCTCATCATCTTCATCATCCTAATCTGATCCTACATAATTTCTCTTAAATAGTACCACATCCCCTAATCCATCATCAAATTCATTCTCTAATCCTATCTTAACCCCTTCATCACCTAAACTGAACACTATCCTATCCTCTAATCCTATTTCATCTCCACCATCCCTCAATCCTAAAACATCTAACGTGACTCCTAAGTCACTGACTCCTACACCTAAAAAATCCAAACCCAATCCTCTCTCCACCCCATCTCCTACATAATCTACCGAGGCTCCTATATTGCCTTCATCTACTTCATCCCCTAAATCAACCAAATCTAATGTGACCCCCATATCACACCCATCCCCTTCATATAAATCTACCCCATCCCCTACATCTTCTAATCCTAAACAATCTAATCCTAAGCCAAAATGATCTACCTCAAAACCACATACTCTAACCAAACTAAAATCAACCAAATATACTCCAGCCTCCAATTCCAAACCATTGAATTCGCACCCCATGCCTAATCCCTCCCCTTCATCTTCTAAGTCACAACAATCTAATCTAAATCATAAATTGAAATCATCCAAAACATCTCATAATTCACCTAATCCTACATTTTTACTTCCTACTCCCTTAAAACCACTTCACTCCTTTAGGAGAATCCTTGACCACCATCTTCCACTGTCTAAAAAAATTCAACATGATCATACATCCCCTCAATCAAATCACATGATAAAAACCTTCCTAAAACATATTCGTATCTGCAACACTATTATTTTGACTTCCATCGCACATATGTACATTCGACCAATTATTGCATGCAATTTAGGTCCGATGTCTAAAACCTCATTAACTAAGGGCTTCTTGTCCTTATACCTCTTTATCCACCACATTTTCATACCGATACTCTCCCTAACCATAGTCCACCATTAAAATCCCACTCAACATCCAAACATCGTCAGTCATCCAAATTTCATCGTACATCCAAACATCCCTCATCGACCAAAAACCAAAACAAATCTCACCTCCCATCCTTTGTTAAGTTTGACCTCTTAGTGGAGGACAAAAATACAAGCCTATTGGAATAAACTTCATTAAATTAAGTGATCTCAAGCTCAAGCCATGGATGTGTGGGTGTGGAAGGGTCACGGAGCATATTTCCTAAACTCTTAGCCTCTTTGTTTTAGTTTTTCGATAGTCACGTCCTTAGCCCCTTTTTTACTTTGATTTTCCCCTACCTTTTAGGGCATGTGTCCTATGTCAATTGGCTTTCAGGTTTTTTAGTGGATGAGGGGGAACTTGTGTCGTCATAGAAATGGGTCTTTAGTTCCTCATGGGCCCAAAAAAATTCTAACTTTTCCACATAAAACTATTCCTCTCTCTTCCCCAACTCGGAGAGCTCATGTATGTCATAACATAATGTCCTCACGTACTTACAGATTTAATTTGTATAGTTCCCACCCATATTCCTTCCATTGTACAGTGGAATTAAGATTGGTGTTGTACTTATGATTTAATTTGTATAGTTCATTGGCATATTTTTATTGTAAGTGGAATTAAGATTGGTGTTCCTTACTGGGATGATTAAGTGAGTGTTTTTGGAAACATGTTGGTTATTTGTTATTGAACTCCACTTATATAATCAAATTTCATATTTTAGTTGTTATAATCTTTATTTAATGATATGTTGTTAGATAAATTTGATCTATCTATTGTTGATTACTTGTTTTCGTAGGATGACCATTTGGCTAAGTTCAAGATTATTGGCACTTGGTCGTTAAGATCTAGTTTCAAAAGCAAAACAGTGGTATTATCTTAAAGTAAGTTCTTATGTGATTACCAATATTGCTCTTAAACAAAAACATGGATTTAACAATTTTAATGGCATTTCCTGTTTGGCACATGGTGCTAAGATTGTTAAGGGACCCCAAGTTCAAGTAATACCTAACATCAATTAGACCAAGAGTCATATTCATTCACAAGAATAAACACTAGGGGTATTTCCAGCATCTCGACTAGGGCTATTGATGCCTGACTGTGTAGTAGTGAAATGTGTGTGACAAGAATGTAGATGCATGTCCTTTGAACTAGGCATTGAGTGTGTGTGTGTGTGTGTGTGTGTGTGTGTGTGTGTGTGTGTGTCATGTATGTGTGTGTGTATGTATCTATGTATATATGTAGATATATATATATATGTATATATATATGTATATATGTATATATGTATATATATATACATATATATTTAGATATATATATATATTAATAGACATAACTAAGTATGCTTTGACCTAGTAAGTTGTAACTATGTACTCCTATGAATATAAGTCTTTGAAATATATCTAAAGGTTTGAGGAACCTAAGTCTAGAAACTATGTTGTTTCGAATTATTAAAAACCTGGCCTATGATTTTAATGTTGGGAGAAAAGGATTTTATGTTATATGTATTGGGCTTTGGATTCATAATGAAATCATTATCTTTAGGTACCTATGTATGTTTAAGAATGGTATTTATGATTCACTGTCATTGAATAAGTGGATGACTTGGCTAATTTAGTGGCCTATGATATGGTCCCTGGTTAAATGGATCAGCATATGGTTGAATAAACTATTTTTAAATTCCACTAAATTTGGAAGTGTTATGTGGATGGCAGGAAAATGGCTAGCAGTCCTCTCATGTAATTAATGCACCTCGAAAACTCACCTTCTCTGCCTTGGTGAATGGGCAAGTGGTTTTTGTAGGAAATGTAATAAAATGGTGGATGAAATAGAATAAAATTCCCTCCTATGTAGTGTGATGTAGATGAACCAACCTTTTCCCTTGTGATGGAACTAGATGGATGCAAATAGATCCTTTGATGGATACAACCTTAGGTGGATAATAGTAGTGCTTAGTTCTTGGTCCCTCATTATGGTCTCATAAATTTATATTTATATGGTTCTCTTGTTCTAATTTCATAATTGACCCTGAAAAGGCTGACCACTAAAAATATGAAAAGCTTAAATGACTAGAAAGTTCCCAAAAAGTGGCAAGAAAGTGTTAAAAGGACCAGGGTGCGTGGGGCACCCCAGTATTGGGATGAGCGCCCCAGTAATAGATAAAGTGATGCCAAATGGAAAAAATGACTGGGCAAGTATGGTGGGAGGTTGGTAGTGACGAAAAAAAGTAAAGTAAAATGGAAAAAGGACATGGGATAATTAGTATTTCTTCATGAAAAAACCATATGAATAGTAGTATGATTTCAAGACTAAATAATGCCTGAAGGGCGTGATTTAGTGACTACACTTTACATGATGAACTTGTTCCTTGTAAAAATATGGATGATATGCTGTTATGATTATGTTAATGATGATACACATGTTAATGATGATATTTCTTGCATGATAATGTTTTTAGAATGTGAAGTCTATTCCTCATATCTACGCTACTTCTGAAATTGTTTCCAATGATTCCCATGTTGAAACCAATGCTAATCGTAGTGAATCTATTATTATTCATGATAATCATACAGATTACCTCCTCCCATAACACCTCTTGTTCCTCCACGGAATGACTTTGCCCTTTGTTCCACATATCGGTTTGCCCCTATTTAGTTGATTTGGTTACTCAAGTATCTATGAACTCATAATGGCAAGACCCAACCCCTCAACGTAGTCACTGCCCAAACCATTCCTATGCAAGACATTCTTTATCTCATGCATGTTTTGAATCACATTTTCAAAGCTTAAATTGCATATTACCTTAGAGGAAAATCCATGATCTGTTCTATTGAGAATAATACCATTCACAGAAATCCCATCCCTAAGAAAATTCACAATTGATTTTTCCTAAGGGTTTCTTTACAGCCTACTTTATGATGTTTATATGAGAGGAAATCCTTACTCTACATCTTAAAGCCTTTCAATTAGCCATAGATATCATATTTTAATGATAAGTTTTTACTAAAATGATCCACATCATAGATGAAGTTGTAGATAGTTGAACCTTTGTTCTTCAATGGTATAACTGGGGGTTTACCTAGATAATGGATCTATTAGCACTTATCAATGATATTGAGGATGCATAGCTGTATCGATGTTTCATTTATAATAATGGGCCTAAACCCACATGTTGTGGTAAACCTTATAATGGATCAAGGAAAGAAACCGATTCTAGATTGTATTGGTAGAAAGTTTTAATAGTTGTTAAAACCACCAAATGATTACTTCTTTGGGGGTGCGGCCTATTGATAGGAAATGTGGCCCCAAAAGATCTTTTTTTGACCCATGGCTTGATTCCTTACATTTAAAAGAAAATTTGTTATAAATACATGTGATTCCTTTAATACTTTTTTTTATTAATTTATTGACCTGTTAGCTAAAAATAATTACATTACGGACCTAGATATGTGTATGGGTTATGCTTCTACAATTCTACTCCTCCCTCGCATACTAATCATAGTAATCTCCCACCTATTGAACCCCCTTCTAGACCACCAAATCCTCCACATAAATCATTCCCCCCTTTCACCAACGCGTGGCCTCCACCTAATATTCAACCTCCCACCTATGGACGCATAATATATTCACGTGCTGCACATAGAAACAATATCTTACATAATTTACTTAATGAGCAAACAAGATACAAACAATCATTTAACTTAAACCAACATCATCCCCCTCATGGTTACACCATCATCATGAAACATGATTTGTAATTTTCACCACATTAATGGCCACCATGAAAATGATTGTTACCCCTTCATGATATACTCCAACAGTTAAAAGTGATAGGGGTACTTATTGCCTTAAACAAGTGCACGCTCTTTCTCTGATTGTCCCTGCTCCGCTCTTCAACCTGTTGTAAGTGATAGGAGGCAAGCATCCATGTATCTCATTCACCATTACCTAGGGTATTTGTCATCCACATCTTAAAATGATCAACTATCCATATGTCTGTATGTCCCGCATAATGACATCCATATCCTCTAACTACCATGACTTGTTATTAAATAATGGATTCCTAAGTAGCCAACTTATCGCATATCACACCATCATAACTTAGATTTGTAATATGTTTGGATTTACGAAATGCAAATTTGATGGTACCATATGTCCCACAGTGAATCCCATTGTTGTACATGAAGTTCTATTATACATACCAACCTCTTAACTTGTGGTAGAATGAACCCCAAATCCAAAGTCTATCATCGGGAAATGACGTCGAATTGTTGAGGTGTCATAGCATGAATGAATGAGTGTGTATGTGTAGTCTTGTATAACTACGCTAACTAGGGGGAAATCATCCTTTGAAAGCCTTCTCCATATAATCAATATTGAATTCTTGACTATGTCAAAGTTGACTGGGTGATAAATTATCCTAAAGCATTTCTCAGATCAATAAAGGGATTTGATGTATCTTACATGCCTATACATTATCTAATGAAGGAAGGGGTAACCATTTCACTATCTATTATTCTACTCATTTCTACGAATCATCACATACAAGGTTGAACTAATGAATTTGTTTTTATGATAAGGTCCATTTAATTATTAAACCAAACAATTAGCACTTGTATGGGAAGTTATTGAATAGAGTGAAGCATAAGAGTCTTACGTGAGTAGGACACGTGCATATAGATTTGTAATATGAGGTGATGAGCACACAGGAGGGCACATGTAGATGTTGGAAAGGTGTAATGTGGTAAATACACACAATAGTAACAAGATGTGGGAGTATAGCCTAATAGTCCAAGTTGCAGGCTAAATTAGAATTAGTGGATTAAGTAAAAATATACAGTCAGGAAGAGTGTGATAGTGCTATGATGTTGATTAAAGTATTATGTATATTTAGGATTAGTCTATTATTAGTAGAAGTATTAAATCATGCAAGGAATGTACGCATGTAATATTTAGGAGAATATGATGTTATTGTACCTGTGAACACACCTATTGAAATAATACCTAGGAGAGTGTATGGGCGGTTGATTTGTAAGTAACCCTTATATATACCTGATGTGAAGTATTATGAGAGTCACAAAATTGTTTTATGTTTAATGAAAGCTATGCTATTGTGATAACATAAATTAGGCTATGTAAACATGTAGACATGGTTCATGGATTAGTCTATGTATTGACGGTTGTGTAACAACTTCCTGTATGTAATTGTTTATGGTTAGCAATGAATTACTATGGTTGGATATTAATTGTTAAGGAAGCTATTTATGTAGAATTAAGAATTATAGTTGATATTAATTATGGTATAAGTAGGCATTAGTTTCCTGTAATATATGTGTGTCCAAAGTTCATGTAATGGTTACTTAAGCTTGAATGGTGTTGGGGTTAGCACAAGGTTATACATGATAATATATCATGATCTAAGCATACATGCAATAAAAGTGGATATTCTACGTGCAGAAGAAATATACATAAAAAGAGATATAAATCAACACCATATTTAATGTGGTTCACCTAGTGTGGGACTACATCCACCAAGAAACAAGCCAATCTATTATCCAAAGCTTTCAGAAGATATACAATTGAAGATCTACAATCTTCCACACCTCTACAGATGTACAATAATAATTTCTCTCAAGATTCTCCTTCTTCTCCAATAATTCTCTCTCTCACAATTATTCTCACAATAATCATCAATATGCTCAATCCTTACTTCTAAACCCTAGCTTTCATGCTTATATATGCATATACAAACTTAGGGCACTTAGCCATGTAATTACAATCAATAGATCTGCTTTAATACTAAAATTAGATCTAATTCCTCATGAGTTAAATAAAACACTCTACATAGGTCTTGACGAACGGTTAGCCCTTCACCACTAATTCCTCCTTCCTGATCAATGCTAGTCATATGTGACTAATGTTAGTCCCTCCATAACCGATGTCGGTTATCTGTGCTTTCCTGAAAGTTTAATATTGGATGCTAATAACATGAAGTAATTGAGCTCCACAACTCAACAATCTCCCACTTGGAGATAAATTACTGCACTATACTCTGTACAAGCATCATTCTTGGATCTTTTCCTTAGCTTTGTTTCTTCCTCTTCAAGTCTCAAACTCGAAGACCAACAGAAGTGGAGTGTAGCTCCAACTTATCTTTTGCTAATGGCTTTGTTAGCATATCTGTAATGTTTTCACTCATATGAATCTTCTCCAGATTTTAGCTTCCCATCCTCCAATACCTGCCATATGAAGTGATACCTCAACTGAATGTGTTTTTTTCTAGAATGAAACATTGAGTTCTTTTCCAAATGAATTACACTCTGACTATCACTGAACAATTTGCAATCATCTTGCTCCTTTCCCAACTCTTCCATGAACATGCTCATCCATATCATCTCTTTGCTAGCCTCTGTAGTTGCAACATACTCTGCCTCTGTAGTAGACAAAGCCACAACCTTCTGCAATCTCAAAATCTAGCTAACTGTCATCCCACCTACTGTGAAAATATATCCAGTAGTGCTCCTTCTACCATCCAGATCTCCAACCATATCCGAATCAACATAGCCACATAAAGAAATATCCAAACCTCCATAGCATAACTACATGCTAGATGTCCCTCTCAAATACCTGAGAATCCATTGGACTACTTTCCAATGTTCTTTACCTATATTGGCCATAAATCTACTCATAACTCCCACTTCATGTGCAATGTCTGGTCTAGTACAAACCATAACATACATGAGACTCCCAACTGCTGAAGCATATGGTACTCATGTCATGTATTTTACCTCCTCTATGTGATGAAGGACACTGATCTTTTCTCAATTTGAAGTGTCCAGCCATAGGTGTACTAACAGGTTTTGAATCTTGTATGTTAAACCTTTCTAACACCTTATTGATATAAGCCTCTTGAGACAAATACAATTTCTTATTCTTCCTGTCTCTATGTATTTGCATGCCAAGGATTCTTTTTGTAGCTCCTAAATCCTTCATAACAAATGTGTGAGCTAGCTTTCTCTTAAGCTCACCAATGTCCTGCATACTAGATCCTGCAATAAGCATATCATCCACATACAGTAACAAAATAATATAGCTCCCATTTTCAAGCTTCTTGAAATAAACACAATGGTCATATTCACATCTCAAATAACCATGCTCATGCATGAAACTATCAAACCTCATGTACCATTTCCTTGGAGCTTGCTTGAGCCCATATAGACTCTTTTTCAACCTACACACTAATTTCTCCTTACCCTTGACTTCATACCCAAGCGGCTGCTGTCATATAAATATCTTTCATCCAAATCACCATGAAGGAAAGTCATCTTCACATCTAGTTTCTCTAAATGCAAATCATCTACTGTAACTAAACTCAATACAGTACGTATGGAAGTCATTTTAACAACAGGAGAAAATATTTCACCAAAGTCAATACCTGCTTTCTGTGTAAATCCCTTTACTACAAGCCTTGCCTTGTACCTTTTTCTATCCACCCTCTTCTTCCTTGATCCTGTAAACCCACTTGTTCTGCAATGTCCTCTTACCTGCTGAGAAACTTAACCAAATCCCAAGTCTGGTTTTGTTCCAAGGAGTCCATCTCCTCATCCATGCCATGCTCCCACTACACATGGGTCTTATCCTGCATTGCTTCTTCAAAAAAATTTGGTTCACCATTATCAGTCAATAATAAATAAGATAGAGAAGGTGTAAATATTTTGGAGGTTTACTTACCCTTTGTGACCTTCTCACAGAAGTTTGGGGTACCGGAGGCTCATTCTGAGACCTCCTAGACATTTGTTTCCAATTTTGACAGTGACCGATGTTGGTCACCTCTATAACCGACATTAGTTTCTGCTAACCGATGTCAGTTTGGCTCTTCTGTAACCGATACCGGTTCATCTGACTGATGCCGGTCAGGGGTCAACCAACACCGGTTACTGTGTAACCATGTTGGTATTATTTTTAAATCTGAGAGTTCATTTTCATTCACAAACTTCTCAACCGGTTCATCCTTGGGTACCAAAATTTGATCCATGTACATTCTCTTTTCATTCCATTCAATGTCACAACTCCTAATAATTTTAGAATTCTCTAAATCCCAAAAATGGAATCTGAAATCACTAGATCCATAACCAATGAAAGTGCATCTCTTGGATTTTGCATCCAACTTTTTTCTATTTTCCTTATCAATATGCACAAAAGCTTCTGAACCAAAAAAATTAAGAAAAGAAAGATCTACCTCTTTTCTGGTCCAAGATTCCTCTGGTATTCCTCCATCTAGTGAACTTGAAGGCCCATGGTTAATCAAATAAACTATTGTATCAACTGCTTCTACCCAAAAATGCAAGGGTAATCCAGCATGTATCCTCATACTTCTAGCATGTTCCATGATTGTCCTGTTCATTCTTTCTGCAACACCATTCTCTTGTGGTGTTCTTGGAACCATCCTTTCTCTACATATTCCATTTACTGAAACAATAATAATTGAAATCCTTGCTACAATATTCACCACCATTTTCAGATCTAAGGCACTTTAACTTTGAATTTGATTCATTCTCAACAAGGGCTTTCCATCTTTTAAAAGTATTAAAAACATCATATTTATGTTTAATACAATAAACCCATACCTTTCTTATAGCATCATCAATGAAAGTAACATAATACTGGGATCCTCCATGAGAAGCTACCTGAGCTGGTCCCCACACATCTGAGTGTACAAGCTCCAATTTCTGCTCCTTCTTAGTTGCCCTAACTTTGAGAAATCTCACTCTCTTTTGCTTTCCAAAGATACAATGCTCACAGAAATCAAGATCTAAATCTTTCAAATATGATAACTTACCCTTAGCCTTTAAGATTTGACATTCCTTTTTGACTCATATGAACCCAACCGATTATGCCACATGCATGCATCATGAATATGAAGTAGATAACATATAGAAAATGAATCAATAACACAGGTAGATAAATATAACGTTCCTACCTTCTTACCTCTTGCCACAACAAAAGCACCCTTGGTGAATTTCCAAGAGTCTGTTGTGAATGTAACCATGCAACCAACTTCACCTAGTTGCCCTGCATAAATAAGATTCCTCTTGAGGCTTGGCACATGCCTCACATATTTCAATACCCATGTATTTCCATTCTACAATTTTAGATGAACTTCCCCTTTACCAGTAATACTACAAGGTTCATCATCACCCAAATAAACATGCCCAAAATTGCCTGGACATAATTTCTGAAATAACCCTTATTAGGGGTTGCATGGAAAGAAGCTCCTGAATCTAAAACCCATGATTCTATTTTATTATCCAAAGAAAGAATAAGAGCATCTTGCATTACCTTTGCTAAATATTTTCCTCCTTATTTGACCTCTTTACCTTTGTTTGGTTGTTGGTTCTCTTTATCCTTTGACCAACAATCATTCTTTACATGTCCTTTCTTTCCACATTTCCAACAAGTAATTCCCTTACCTCTAGATTTAGATCTGCCATCCCTTGAATTTGATTTCCCATTATTCTTACTCTTGGATCTCTCCTTCTTCCTGCCTTTACTTTCTACATTCAAAGCATTTCCAGATGATGATTCCTCTGTACTTTTCCTGTGAATTTCTTCATTCAAGATTATACTAACCACATCATCAAAATTCAAAATATTATTAACAGATGTTGTATTACTAACAACCATTACCAAGTTATCCCAACTATCAGGAAAATAACATAAGAATAAAATTGCTTTCACTTCATCATCAAACAAAATATCAACCAATTTTAACTAATTTACAATAGATCAGAAATCATTCAAATGACTAGATGCAGATCCACCTTCATGCATCTTAGAAATAAATAGTTTTTTCATCAAATAAACTTTATTTGAAGCACTAGGTTTTTCATATAAATTAGCAAGAGATTTCATTAACTCTACCGTAGAAGTCACTTCTGTAATATTGGAAGCCACATATGCTGCCAGGCTCAATCTTATAGATCCCAAAGCCTTTCTGTCAAAAATATTCCATTCTTCATCAGTCATCTTCGTAGGTCTAGAATTTTTATCCAATGGTAAGTATAAATCTCTTTGATACAGATAATCCTCAATCTACATCTTCCATAATTGATAATTTCGGATCGTCAAACTTCTCTACCTTGTATTTATTTTCTTCTATCATTGTTGTAGCTCCCACTCAATCAGAAAACCCTCTATGAGTAAATCTGTCAACACACAAAACCCTCAAACAAAGCTCTGATACCAGTTTGTTGGGGTTAGCACAAGGTTGTACAAATTATATATCAAATCTAAGCATACATGCAATAAAAGAGGAAATATTCTACCAGAAGAAATATACAAAATAAGAGATATAAATCAACACCAAATTTAATGTGGTTCACCCAGTGTGGGCTACATCCACCAAGAAACAAGCCAATCTATTATCCAAAGCTTTCAGAAGATATACAATTGAATATTTACAATCTTCCACACCTCTCAGATGTACAGTACTTTCTTTCTCTCAAGCTTTCTCCTTCTTCTCCAATAATTCTCTCTCTCATAATTATTCTCACAATAATCATTAACACAATTCCACAATCCTTACTTCTAAACCCTAGCTTTCATGCTTATATAGGCATATACAAACTTAGGGCACTTAGCCATGCAATTACAATCAATAGATATGCTTTAATACTAAAAATAGATTCTAATTCCCGAGAGTTAAATAAAACACTCTCGCATTAGGTAACCAATTCCAGTTAGCCCTAATCGATGCCGGTCACTTCATGACCGATGTTGGTTGATAACTAACCGATGCCATGTCACTGTCTGACCGATGCTGGTCACTGTCTAACCGATGCTAGTCACTTCCTGACTGACGCCAGTCATTATCAAATCTATCTGTTAGTGTGAGTTATCCTATGTGTCCTCCTCTCATGTTGGAGGGTCATCTCACATGGGTTAGGTTTAGGGTTTCATATGTGTCATGCACTAGGGTTACTCAGCACCCTATATGTACCCCTTTTCTATTCATTTATGAGCATGCCAAGACACTCTGCTGTCTTTCCTCTATGCAAGCTTTGTTTCTGTTGAGCAAGTTCTTCCATTACTGATCAATTTTTTCCTTGCTATCGTTGGAGCTTTCACGATTCCGTTGGAGTGCAACTACTTCGTGGTGCCTCATTTCTGATTCGATTCTCGCAAACTCTTTTCATGGTATCAGAGCTGAGATCAGGTAAACGTGCACTCGATTTGTTTTTTGTTGCTATTACTCCTTCTTGGTTTTGTTATTTTACTCTGCATGCAAGTCCTTTGATCACTATTTTCTGGAAATTATCTTGCAAATATCTCTAACAAGCTTTCTCGGAAAGTTTTTTTTGTGTTTTTTTTTCTTGTGCATGTGCAAGTTTTTTCAAAATACCTTGAGAAATCAGAGGTTTTTCTACTCTTTTTAGTTGGTCTTTTTATGTAACTAAATCCAAGATAGAGATTCATTTCATTTTTTTTAATTTATTCAAATAAAAGTGAAATTTTTTAAGATCTCTGGTTTTTGCAGGATATTTTCTATGCATTATAGTCTGTGGTTGCAAGATATTTGTGTTCTTCTGACGTGGTTTCTCGTGGAGGAACTTTTGACTGTGCATGGCCTGTAATCTCTTTTTTGGTGCCCCCACGCATCTGCCAACAAGCATCTGTAAACACCACATGCGTTTTCAACAACACAGCCACGTTTTTTTTGCTTGTAAGGGCATTTTCAACAACACTTAACCACGTTTTTTTTGCTTGAAACAAGGGCGTTTTCCAACAACACAACCACAATTTTTTTTGTGGATTGCTAAGATCATTCAAAAACGTGTTTTTAAACAAGATACGCCACATTTTTTTGCTTGCAAGGTAAAACGTGGCCTGTACCTCTGCGTGTGGCCTACAACTGTTTTTTTCTCTGCATTTTTTTGGGCTGGCCTGTCAAAAAACGTGGCTGGTAACTCCTAGGCGTGCAGCATTTCCCTTTTTAAAACACTCACCTCTGGTAAGTCGTTTTTCTTTGGAACAGTCCCGAGTTTTTAGGTTAGTTTTCATTTACTTTCTTTTTAATCTTACTCAAACAACAAAAAAAATCACTGCCGTTTTACAAAAACGAGCCACGAGTTTTTTCATGCTCAGTTGTTTTTGTTTTGTTTGGTAAAACAAAAAATCAAACAATTCTTTTTTAGTATGTTTTTTAAAATTTCTTAACTTTAGAGTTTTTTTATTTAAAAGATACTTTCTAAAAACCATTTAGATCTTTATTTGTTTTAAAAACTCTTCATCTAAAATTCTTGTTTTAAACACCTTCTTTCTAAAATCTTGTGTTTTAGAAAATATTCAAAAAAGTGCTTTTTTCAGTGATTTGCTTAATTAAAGCCTTTTTTCAAAATTCATTAGATTTAATTACATTAGATCTAATTTTATTTCATTTCACATTATTTAAACACTATATTTCTTTGGCATTATAAAATTTGGTTTTTGGCTTGTTGTATTTTTAACCTTTCGTCGAGTGCCGAAGACGAAGGGTGAGGTCCGGGATTGGCAGGTGGCTAATCCCCCCTCGTAATACAAACAAACCCTATCTCAAATTCCATGCCATTTCCAACGAGCATACATATGACACCTTTTGCATGCGTTTAGGGCACTTTTTAAATCCGTTTGTAGGCTTATTGGCTTTTTCTCATCAATTGCGGGAATTGGTTTTTGCTATAACTTTTGACTCGTTGCTCGGTTTTGAGCACTTCTTTAGTCAAAGTTGTATGTTTTTTTGCACTCTAGATGATGGGATCATTAGCTTTATAAACACACTAATTTTATAAAGTGCCACATTCTGGGGGGTGTCTTTGTATTGCTTAATTTCAGCTCATTCTTTTGAGCTTTGTTCTATTCCTTTTTTTCATGGACTTGTGAGCACATCTGCCACAGTCTTACGACAAAGGGATTCTTTCATGTGACGTGAGACACTTTTTCTCACCACCAGGGTTGGCTTTCGCCTCCTTTCTATTTTTTTCTTGTGCTTGTTTACGGTGTTCCTTTTTTGTTGCGCTACACGAAACACTGTTGTGGTCTCCTCTCTTGCGCGTTATTACGCTAATTGCAAGATGAGTTACCAAGTGTTTCAAACCGCACATGCACGGACCCGATTGTAATCAACGCACTAACCTATAAAGTGCCGAAAGTAGGGGGTTGTTATTGTCCTGGGTGGTTGTGTTTCTTTTCTGCATTTCTTTCTCTCTCTCTCTCTCTCGCACTATGGATGCACTTTCAATTCCTTTGCTTACATGCTGTTCAACTTTTTCGAATGGAGATCAAAATAATAATGAAACTAAGGGGTAAATGGTTATTCCGCATCACCATGGGAACTGAGACTGAACCAGATGACGAACCTGAAAAATCTAAGTGGTTAAACCATAGTGATGAAGCTTTAGGTCTTCTTTGCATGTCTGTTTCTCCTGACTTGCTCTTCCACATTGAGGTGTCTAAAACACCTACATCTGCGTGGAAAATGCTAGATGTGATGTTTGGACAACTAGATGACATGAGAGCGCATGAGTTGGAAAATGAACTACTAGGGTTAAATCCTAGTGACTTTGAAAACCTACAAGCCTTCTTCTCAAAATTTGTCCACATTAGATTATTGTTAAAAGGATGTCAAGTAGAAAAGAAAGATTCTCAACTGATCTTGTCGATTCTCTCTAAGCTAGGTCCCGAATATTCTGTCTTTGTGTCAACTTTCTACGCTACAAAAGCTGCTTTGGGCGATACTTGGACGATGCCCTCCTTTGACTATTTTTCATCCCAACTCATTCGAGAACAGGAAAAACTCATTCAAATGGGGTCTCTCAAGTCCAAGTCACATGCCCTTGTAGCAAGTACTAGCAAAGGAAAGAAGACTGAAAAGAAGAAGGAAAAACTAAGGATCAACCTAAGAAAGAAACCAAGATCAAACCTAAAAATGACACAAACACTTTGACTTCTGAGCCTAGAGGTACAGAAAAGCAAGTATTCGTGTTCCTATTGCAAGAAGACTGGTCATGACGAGCAACACTATTTTAAGAAACAGATTGATCACTTATCTCATTTACTTGAGAAAAATAAAATAAGTGTTCCTGAATCAATAAAACAAAGTGCTCCGAAGTGTAGAGTCTTCTGTTGTAAAAGGTGTTATCAAATTCATTAGAAGAAAGGAAAGGCCCTTGTAGCCAAAGTTGCTCCTTCATTGACATGGATTATAGATTCTGGTGCCTCGCACCAGATTGGGTTCTTCCCCTGTCATGTTGAGTTTTCCAACATGAGAACCTTACGTGAAAAAAATGTCCCAAATCACGATGGGTAATGACAAGACAGTATCAGTTTCTGGTAGTGGATCTTAGAGATGGATGGGGGGAACATTTAACCAAGTGTTGAGTGTTCCTGATCCGGCTATGTACCAATCTCCTATCAGTTGCACCATAATTACTCACCTTTGTGAAGGAATGTGAGCATTATGGATTTGATGGAAATCCTAACTCGGTGATTATTCATGAGCTTAACAATGATTTGACTACACTGGCTGAGGGAAAGGCAGATCATCTGAGATCACGGCTTGTACACCTTCTCCCACTTTACTTCTGATTCTACACCCACTAGCCTGGAATGCTCACTCATGCAAATGTAGGTTAGTACGCGCACCAGCCGGCATGAGCCGTTTTGGACATCTAAATTACTGCTACCTTGAACAATTGAGTCAAAATGGCGCGAATGGTCAACGAAGTTGCCTCGCGTCAAGTTTTCTAAGGGTTTTGTCCCAGGGTTGTACCCTTGGAAAGCATCCTTATGGGAATCTGGGCTTTGACAAACGTCGAAAAGGTTGGAGAGCCACTCAAATCCCTTGGATCTTGTTCACAGCGATGTTTCTGGGTCCATTTCCTTCTCCTTCATTTACTAGAAGCTCTTTATGTGCTAAAGCCTTCATTGATGACTATTCACCGGCGATATACTTGGGTATATTTTCTTAAGCTTAAGTTCTGAAGTCTTTGAACCATTTTCAGGACTTTAAGGCTCTTGTACAAACAGGCGGGACATTCTATCAAGGTTCTCCAAAGCTGAAAAATGGAGGTGAATATGTAAACTGTACTTTCACCCTGTGGATACTTCAAACGGCCATAACTTTTGACTCCGAGTCTCTGATTGGACGCAAAATCACAGGACCCTCTGGATGCATGAATCTTATGGATTCTATTGGATTTTCAAAGCCAGTGTATTTTACATAAATTGAAACCTTTCGGCTCCAGTCAGTCAATGGATCATTTGCAGTCAAATGACAGAAAACAGTCTTTTATCCAGGACAGGCAAAATCTGCTCCTAAACCACTCTGAAGGCCACAAGCTTTTGCATTTCTCATTGGAAATCACAGCAAAACTGGTACCGTCTAGATTGTAGTCTTTTACCAAGACAAATGCACAAAGATCAATAAATTCCAGATTTGGATCAGACAATTGATTGAGTCTTTTATCCACTAAAATCGGTGTACCCGGGTTCAGAGACAGTGTTTCTATTTGGATCCATCTAGGATGCAAAAGAGGCATGCATCATGTACCTTCTCGAGAGGTGCAGCACATGGGATAGTATGGATAGATGCAGTTTTAGGCAAGGCTAGATTTATAACCAGAAAATGGTCGCAAAACTCAATCGTGTGGATGCAGCTCTTTTACCCTGGTTGAATGATACATTTCGGGATGTCACATTTACCTTTCTGCAATAAAGAGAGATCAACATTAAAATTTTGATTCTATAAATAGCAAGTGTTGGGCTAGATTGCATCACAAAAGAGATTTTTTTCCGTAGCTTCAGAAGTTCTGCACAGAACATACATTTGTTTAGTGAAAGCCATTGTGTTACAGAGCCCTTGTAGGTTCGAACTCCATTGCACTGGTGATCCACCCTTATCTTGTAATAGATTGAATTGTGCATATCATGAAGCAAATAAACTTTTACTCAGTTTTATTATTTTTAAAATGCATCTTAATAAAATCTAAAGAATTAAATTGCATAGTTAATATTTTATTAAAAGAATGACATTGTTAGAGTAAGTTGTTTACCTTAGCTCACCTAGGGATACATTATTTACCTTGGGGAACTCTTACATTTATCCCATACCCACTTATGTTTGAATATTTTTATTAGGAGGGTATTTTCTTTTTTTGCATTTGTCAGTCTCTGTCTATTATCACACATAGTTCTTTGTTGTCTAATCCTTCTCTTGATTTATGGCTTGATTTGACGATTGACTCAGTTCATTATGTGATTCTCTCTCAGCTTCCTTGGATCTATATAGAACAGTTAGTCTTTTTCTCATTGTACTCTATAGAGTTCCATAATAATTAGGAGCATGATATTGCTATTCATTTGTTTGCAAAGGTTTTCTCTGTAAAATCATTTTGGAGAATTCCTTTCAAGCACTTATTGGAGTACGTGATATTTTATTAGCATCTGCCTGTTCTTTGTGACTTGGAACACTATTTGTTTATCGTTCCTTTTATCCTTTTGTCATTTTACATGTTATACAAAAAATAAATAAGTGAAGTCCATAAATTGGCAATATTTTGTTAAGGGGCAAGTCATTGCTGTTGAGAGGCATTCCTACAATGGTAGCCAAAATTGTAATCGAGTGAGTTGTTCACTTTTAGCTTCTCAACATTCAATTTGACATTGAAATTGATAATTTCATCCATAAATTTAACTGGCTCGTTGGTTCTTTGTCATGTGAAATTTCTTCTTCCCTTTAAGAAGTCAGTAAAAAATTAGTAATATTCTTGGCGTATAACAATGTTTGGTCCCTTTTTTTTCTTGAATAGATTTCTGTTGTAGTCTGACACAGATCTTGCAACTAAACATTTATCCATTTGTCCTACAAATCAATGTCCCTAATTGATCTGAGAATTTAATTAAGTTATTGATTACCCGAAATGGGCTATGTGATAGGATTCTAAGCTAATGAATTAATGAAAGTTTTATTGACGCCTTTAATGAGACCAAACAGCTATTGAGGACCCAATGTGCAAACATAAACTTGACAGTGAAACCCACACTCCTGGAAGATCTCCAAAAATAGTTGCTACTTCTGCCTGATTCTTCCAATTATTTGCTAATCTTGATTCTTCATGCTATGGATTTTAGTTATGTGAAATTAGCTGGCTGTTTTTGGCCACCCAAATTCGCTCCTTCAAACAACGTTGTAAGATCATCCACTGTTAAGAGTAGTTGCACATAATTTCTCTGTATGTCATCATAAGCCACACATTCCATGACGAAATGCCATTCCGTCATTCCACAGAGCCTAATGTAAAACTGACAAACCCTTGACCACTCCTCTTTGGGATTTCCATATCTGCCCAGTATTTCACTCTAAGATGATGTTCAAACTAGTTTTTAGCTGCACAATTAACCATTTTATCTGCTTTCCACTTCATCTTGGCTCCAATATAATGTTTTTGCCCATGATCCTTGGGATTAACATTCTTGACATAGTATTCTCTTTTTCATCCAAGGCTTGCTCTATTCCACATAATATTTCTAGAATTTCTCTAGAATAATTTTTCATTTCTTTGTTAGTGCTAGGACACTCTTGTATGCTAATGCCCCATTTGCTCATCCACTCGAATGGATTTAGATTCAAGCTTCACCAATGTTTTCTTGTATGCAATGAGGTTTTCAAACTTTTCCTCTATTGCTGAATTTTGGATCCAAATCTCGGGAATCATACATGCTTATAGCCACTTTCTTGAAGTGGAGTCCTAGATAGAAAGAACATACTCAAAAGGAGCTGGCCACTTGAAAGGATTCACTTGAAATCTCTTCCTAGCCAGAATTGGGCCTAAGCATGTGAATTGTGCAAATTACATTCAGAAACCTTGTGATTAGAAGGCAGTAAGAGGGATTCTTTCCCTTTGAATCTCCATTTCTCCACGGATGCACTTCATGCCCTTGAGCATCTTTTGACCTGCATAACATCACTAGGACTACCAGGCTAGATTCCCAAGAAAGATTCAAGGCCTTGGTTTTCACAATCCCATAACTCTTGTTCTGCATCTTTTTAAGCATGTATAGAGCTTGATCAACCTCCTGAAGGGATATCTTAGCTTACAAGTACTTCCCATGAGCTATATTTGGAAGTCCAGTCCTTAAGTGTCGATGAGTCTTGAAAACTTCTACTATCTCTACCTATAATGGTTTCATTAAATCGCTTATTATAATTACTTATTAGATTATGATTTGTTTAGCGTTTATTCTTGGGATCCTCTTACCATCAGACACTTTGACATCTGATTCTAACATAGTGATGATTCGAGGACTATATCCTTGGTCATCAAGTTAGAATCTTCTGTATTCTAAGCCTGATCTATCCTAGTCCCTATGCAATTTAGTTACAATTAAAACTTTATTGCTAGAGATTCAGTTGGAGATACTTCGCGATATATATGTACTGTGTGTATATTTATGTTATGAACTCTTATGTGTCTGAGAGGGAGTCTGATCCACATCTTTCTAGGATCTGTATAGGCTATCTGGTATGTATTCCTGAGTGGGATTCTGCCATGGATATAGGAGTATTCCTCTCTCATGAAGAATATACTTGGGATCTCACCACTCTTCCAAAAGGAAGAATCAAATTTATTTTAATGTGTAAGTGGGTGTTCGTGAATTTAGTATGGAGTAGATGGAGACGTTTAAAATGTTTAAAGATTTGATTAGTAGCTAAGGGTTTCTCCCAGATAGCTGGGGTTACCCATTATACAGAAACCTTTGGTCCGGTTGTCAAAGATGACTTCTATTCGACTGACCCTAGCCATTTTTTAGCAAATGTAGATGGAAAGTTCCATTTTTTGGACATTAAGAGTGCCTTCCTTCATGGTGACCTAGAGGAAGTACATCTATATGGAACAACCTCCAGGTTATGTCCAAGATTCACTCCCTAGTTTGTAAGTTAAATCGAAGTCTCTTTATGGCCTTAAAAAAGCCCCTCGGGCTTGGTATGCCAAGATGGAAACTTCTTACTTACATCAGGGTTTACTAGGTGTCTGCTCTGATCCAAATGTTTATATTCTACGGCAAGATGACTCCATACTCATTCTTGTTCTATATGTTGATGACTTAAGTGATCACAAGCATATTCTTCCTCTATTATTGATTAGTGTCTAAAGATTAGCCTTAGCCAACAAGTTTTCCATGACTGACTTAGGTCTAACTTCATTACTTCTTTGGGATCTATGATTTCACAATCTGACTCAAGAATCTTGATTTATGCCTCAACCTATAAATGCTCTTGATTTGCTAGCTCGGTTTCAAATGTCCATTGAAGTCTTCTCCTACTCCTTTTCTTTCCGGGGTTAAGTTGGTTTTTTGCTCTACTCCCTTGGTTGATGGTACTCTTTACCGACAGTTAGTGGGGAGCTTGATCTACTTGACTCACAGGTTGACCAGATTTATCATATGTTGTTCAGGATCATGTCCAGAAAATCATGCAGGAGCCACATGAGCTGCATTGGAAAGTAGCTAAATGGATCCTTCATTATGTTTTGGAGGAATTATGACCTCTTGTAGCTCGATCCACTATCATGGAGGGGTTGATATTGACTTGATTGGATTCAAAGTAGATTTTAGTATTGGGCAAGGTGACTTAGATCATCAGAAATCTACTTCTGGACTACAGTTTCTCTCTTGGTTCGGGTCTATTAGTTGGTCTAGCAAGAATGTCACAAATGTAATTACGATATCATCTCAAGAGGCAGAATACAGAGGAGCAGTTAATGCTTTGTCACAGAAGCTATTTGGCTAAGTAGGGTATTCTGACAGAGTTTGGCATCCACTTTCGAAATAGGCCTACCATTATCTACTGTGATAACACTTGGAGAAAAAATAATCTCTATTTGTATTTCCAGTTCAGCATCAGCGGATAGAAGCACATTGAGATCCATATGCACTTCATACGGGAGATTATTCATGATGGTATCATCGACATTCAGTACATTCAGATTAGCTAATCAGATTAGATTTATTCACCAATATTGATTCACTGAGATGAATCTTCACTTACGGTCTCTTCTTTGGGTGAGGTCTTCTGCAATTGCCCATCTTCTTAGGGAAATGTAGTCCTTCTTTTCTTCTTCTTCTAGTCTAGGAAGATTGTTTTGTATATGGGCACCTTATCAAATTTAGTTGTCGGGATTAATGACATATTTCTGAGATGTTTGACATGGAGTTTGTTACATTCCTCTTCTCTCTGGTCATCATAGCTGCTACCCCTAGCTTTGATGAAGAAAGGGGTATTATTGTTCAGTCAATCCAAATATGTGATATTATACACTTCTTCAAGATGGAAAACTGCAAGTCTCACAATGAATCGTTTTCAGGTTTAGGGTCAATTTTTTTGCTATTGTGTCTTGCTCTTTTGGTTACTGGTAGAACCCTATAGGAATACCCCTTTAAGTATTCATATAATTGAGTCATGCACATGACACTCCGATATCTTTCCTGTAGTGCAATCTTTGTATCATATTAGAGTCGGGTTCTTCCATGACTGATCATTATTTCAAAATGCTATCGCTGGAGCTTTCATGATTCCGTTGGAGTACTACTAATTCGTAGACACCTCGTTTTTGGCGTAACTCCTCTCATTCATTCGTTCTCCTTCATGCAACTTCCCCTCTCGCTTTTCTCTTTCCTAAATTTTGAGTAAATTCCATCTATTTACTCACCTTTATTTAATTAATCATCAAATGGGCTCCATGTGGACCCATTTGATAATTAGAATTTGGCATTATCTCACTCAAAATTTATTCAATTCATGGGTAATAATATACCCATCCGACACTCCACTCTTAATTTCAAAAATGGAATCTATCATCTCACCTACCCAGCCAAATCATGCCCCCACTTCACTTAATAAGTCAAACCATGGGCCCCACATGATCACATCATGTCTCTTAACCCAGGTTACTTTACCCAACCTTGGTTATTCATTAACCTCAATCTAACCTCACCTCCAAGTTATAAATATGGGTTTTCCCCCCTCTTTCAAGAGGAGGAAGGAGACATGGACTTGGACCTAGACCGAACCTAGACCAGAAAGAAGAAGAAGACCCAGAAAAGAGGAAGAAGAATCGATGTATGAAATCTCTGCTTAGGTGAAGTTTTGAGGGAGAAATATTTTCCATTGTTTGTCATCTTGCCATACTGATGCCCATTTCATCTCCATATCAGAGCACAAGCTAAGTCCCCTCGTCATTTTAGTTACTTGTCATTTTGTATTTCATTATTTTTGCAGGATATCTATTGTTCATCATTTATTGCTATCTTTCTAAACACGGGGGTTGACATCCTCCAAGGGAGTTAACATCCTCTTGAAACCAAGATGTTGTTCGGGAAACCTCCTACATATTGTTATCTAATCACATCCACGTCTGTTTTGTAAATCTATATTCTTTTATCACATATCCATCTTCTATGCACCTATAGATCCATATCTGCATCTAAGGTCCTGAGACCTCCATCATTCGAAGTTGTTGGTGGATTACAATATCGACATTTACCCGCACGAGAATGAGGTTTCTTGTATAACATTTGGCACGCTTGGTGGGACCAGACTTTAGATTTGGTCATTTTTTTATTACTTTACTCATCTTGTATAACTTGCTTATTTGCAAAGCCTTAGTATTCATCTATCTCAATTTAGTACAGTCAATCGTTGAAGTCGCCTTGGAGGTATGCGCTCTTCTTATTTTCTGTTGCATTCTACCCATATGGGAAATGAATCCAGAAATTAACCTTATTGCTTGGCTTTGTTTTCAAGTTTGGTTGTGCAATCTACTATTATTCTAGTTGTCGTCACATGATATATATTTTGCGAATGTTTCGTTTTCTCGCTCACTTTATTGCAGGGATTTAGTATTATATTTATTTTTTTGGCATGTTACTTACATTTGGTAGTCTTTATATGCCTTAAGGTAAGTATTGTTGTTTTTTTTTAAAGATTTGTTATTGAGTTATTTATAATGGGTATAAAATTTTATTTTTACTACTATTAAACAAAATTAATTCAAAATAATAATAATCATAAAAAAACTAAAAAAAACCAAAAAGAAACAATTATGACCCCCTAAACTACCTATCTCCCCATCTAATTTGTGAAGCTAGTTCCTGCATTATATTCTACACATCCCTTGACTTCCTGGGACCACATGTCATCCACATCTCTCTATCTTTGATAGACACTTTTGTGAAGAACATGGCATCTAGGGATAGGTTCAAATAATACGTCTTCCACAAAAATGGGATATTAGAACCAGAGAATCCATCGGCCATCCCTCCACATCAATCCCTGAGATTGGTGAAATATGTCACATCCCTTCACACATCATGTGCTTCCGACCCATCGCGAGAAGATTATATCTGGTTGAAGAGTGGAAAATCAACGGAATAATTTCTAGGACACTTGTAGTTTATATACTTAGTATTAGGACATGTGATGGGTTTATATTTCTTATTATGATTGAGAGATTTACTTTTATCGAAGCATATGAATATCACATATAGTCGATACACATATTTTTTGATCTTATTTGATCTTAAAAAAAATAAAAAATTATAAGTCATTACAGGTAGAACATCATGTTTTTGTTTACAATCTTACTTGATTTGAGCTATGTTGTATTCTATTAAATTGGATGGTTTATACCTTTATGCATAAGCATTTTGGGAAAGTTAACACTATTGCACATGTCAAGTTCCATTTGGAAGTACTCATTCAGTTCCATATTAGAGGCACATGTGTCATGCTTTCTCTATTCCCTACCCCTTACACTTCATCCTTCCTCACCTCATCCTATTCGAGTTGCATCACCATGTCTACCTCCAACTCTTCAGCTCACCCTCTCATCCCAACTTCCTTGATCTATTCCATCCCTTTCTCAGCACATCAAACATTCTCTTATTCTCACTCCCAATAAGCTCCCATCTCCCCGAGATATACCCTGTCCACCTGAGCTCCCTCCTGTGCTACTCTCTATCCCATGAAGACCGAGATATCTCCCACATTGGCTGCCCAACACATCATCTCCACCTCCCAATCCTTGTCTTCCACATATACCCTTCAAATCACACCTCCTCCACTCGCTTCCTACAGCGTCAGCCTCGGCTGAGCCATCTCCACTCACCCGATTCCCATCTCTCTATACCTAAGCCCTATCATATCCCAAACTCTACATGACTTGAGCTATCTTCCCCGAATCCCAAGCCAAGTCATTCCCTCGGTTCCCCCTGCATAAAGAATAGACTTAAACAATATTTCAGTCTTGGTGACTTCCAATAAGAAGAAATTTTACTATAAATCACCCTCAAATCAAAAATATTTCGAGAAAGTGAATATCGATATAGACTCACAAGATCAATTCTTAATACTTCCACCAATAGTTTCCAGCTCCATTTCAAATCCACGCAAGCTTTGTAGGTAGTGACTACATAGTGTCTTATAGCGTTTGGCTTACAACTTTACTACATGTTTTCTAGAACCATATCTAATTATACGTTTCTCGTTTAGATTTTATGCGATTCTTATTATGATATCAAACATGTGAAACGCTATGGCCATGTGCATTATGGCCCATCGACCCCTTCATTTCACATTGACAAAGTACCTCCATTTCCACTACAAATGAACCAATCACTTTACAATCCAAGCCAACTGATTAATTCACCCACCAAATTGATTAACTTCTAACACCACCTTGTGAATACATTATTTCTAAGTTTCAATTTCCACATCATCTATTTTTCCTATAATAAGCCATTTATCTCAAATAGTCCATATCATTTATTTTGTCCATCATAGTCTCTTCTTTAGAAAGTCAATAATAGTCTATGTCATTTATAGTACTTATATGAGTCCATAGTCTCTCATTTCGAAAATCTTGCATTTATTTCATAATTCGGTCTAGCTTTTCATTAAGATTATATTAATCTACATACTCATTTATATTATTTGTATTATTGTCCGTTATTCGCGTTATCTTTATAAATCTTGCACTTTCGTTGCCTTTTATATATATATATCACACACCATTGGTCTATAATATATATAGTTTTCCATTCCCTTTAATGCATGTTGTTTTATTTTAATTTATTATCTAACATTGGCTTTCATAGATTGTTTCATATCATTCTATTTGAACATTGGAGTACAGTTTAATTTTTCTTTAGCAAATATTGGATCTTTTAATTGTATCTATCATACTTTTTATAATCGTATTATTTGATTATTCTCTTTTCTTTCGTAGGTGACCACTCCACAGCTGTGCCCACCTCATTTCGTTTTCAAAGACATATTTTTATAATGTTTACACAACCCAACTATATCCCACAGAGATCATTAATAATACCACTCATCGTGATCAGTGCTTCTTTAGCATCTGTTGTTGTTTGATGGATTGTTTGGAGCATATTCTTTGCTTATCTCAAATTGATGCCAGATAAAATGGGGGAAAGCATTCTCCAGGTATTCCTCATTTTTTCCCCATATTTTCTCCTTTTTGCATTGTAATTTCCATTTCCTAGGTGATTTTCTGCATCGAACTTCATATTTCGAATTTGGTCTAAAACGAACCTTGTGCATCCTACCTACTCCCATAGCTTAAATAGGGGGTTTAACCTTATGCATTTCACTTATCACACACTGCCTGAAACTTCATGAACACAATCAACACATTGAAACATTCCTTTCAAATTGTTCACTGATTGGGATTTTAACATCCAACAGGGAACCATTGCAAACATTTCCCTAGCCAAAACTACCCAAAACCCACCTTAAAGACTCGTTCCTTAGGCACCTTGTTATCTAATTTTCTATTCACCTCCTCTAAATTAAACATGATGAGACAAAATATGTTGCTTGATTTGTTTCTCAACAAATTAGATAAAAAATGTTTCTCTATTTAACACCTATTATCACTCTCTCTCAAATCGGAATAAAATAACATTTTTTCATCCACCCAATAAAATTACTTCTCCTAACGATCTCTCCCAACAAGATTCTAAACTCAAAACCACGTCTTCAGTCACCCAACCAAATGTTTCCATGGCCTCACTTCTTGAGAACCATTTCATTCAAGATCATTCCTATCTTCAAACTAATCCTCATATCCCTCACCAATCCAATCTTCCTAAATCAACTGCATCACCATCTCTTACTCCTCTAGAGACACTCGATCCTCCTCCTAACCCCATATATGATTTCATATTTCAAAAATCCCCTACAATATCTCAATCCTCTCAATCTCCTAAATTGGTGGGTTACATTCCACCCATATCCCATTTTGACAATTACATTTTATCTGCTACTCATATGCCTTTCCAGCTATCTCAAACTCTTCACAATTATATTCATACCCATCGTATGCTCCAACCATCTCAACCTCTTAACACACATATCACCACTTATCATTTATCACAACAACCTACCCAATTTAAATGAACACATCATGTCCCTATTGTTCAAAGTCATCCTATACAACAATCTCAACCCATGACACATGTTAATCCTTATCAAACGATCCCCCACACACCTGCACACCTGTAAGTTTATCAACCACATTATCTAATGATTCACCCAACACTTACATATCCATAACCCTATCTAAAAATTAGTGCTCATAAAACTAATTTTCAAACCACACAACCAATCCAATCTCAACCTAACATTGTGTCAAATAATCCTATTCACGCTTTGATGAATCAATTGGCCAATGTAGAAACCGTTACCTTAGCACCCAAGGATACATTATCCTATGAAAAATTTTGTAACGAACCAATTCATCCGTCAATTCCAATCAAACCCTACCCTCCTCATTGGAAACTTCCTGAGTTTAGTAATTTCAATAACAAGGAAGAGCCCCAAAAAAATCTCCTCGCATTTAAACACACATATTATTTTATTGTGAATGATCACGATCTAATTCTTTTCACTTTCCCCATGTCTTTGTCTAGTCTCGCGTTGGACTGGTACAATTGTATCCCATAAAATTCCATATTCTCTTTCACCCAACTGGTGCAGTTATTCTTAGAACACTTTTCTATCAATATCACACGTAAAACTACTATCAATGACCTATACATCATCTGACAGTTTGAAGATGATCCCATCGCCGACTTTGTTGCACGATGGCATGGTGTTATAAACCAACTGTCCTTCACTTTTCTGCAAATTGAACTCATCAAAATCTTCTCACATTTATGTGCAAGACATATATCGTCTACTTTACAAGTACAGTCATTATGAACCTTCGATGAAGCTTCACAATGGCTCGCAAACTTGAAACCCGTGCCATTGAACAAGGTCATCTTAAAATAAGATCCACCAAACCTAAAATTGAATTTACTAAACCATTCACACATAATGAAAAATTTAAGGGTGTGGCCAATACCGTAGATAGTAATCCCTCATCCGCAATAACAAGCACATGGCCTCAACAATGAGCCCCTCCACTGATAATCAACTATACCCCCTTGGGAGAATCCTATAGCTCTATATTTGAAAAGTTGATGACTGTAAAATCCATCCAATTTCCTTCCATACACCCCGTGGACAACTTGTAAGCCAGGCCTATTTGGTATCACGAAGCCCATTATTGTCAATATCATCGAGTCAAAGGTCATGACATTGAGAAATTTCATTCCTTCAAAGATCATGTCCAACAACACTTAAATCAAGGGGATATCCAAATCGATGGATCAAATGCTCAAACTAATCAAGCCACGTCCTTTACATCTCAACTAGCAAATGCTTATATGATTAACACCGTCAATCAAGATATCATCTTATCACCAACTCCGCATGTTCCTACCTTAGACATTATGCCCACTCCTTATGCAGAACCTGTCGTATCCACAACTATCACACCTATGTTAACTTTTGCTACTTGTCCTGAACCTACACCTTCTTCTACCTTTACCAAATCTGCATCAAATTTGACTATACCATCCACTTCGATCATACCCCAATCTACCACATTAGATTCATCCTTAGCACCTATTTCGGTCCCATTGATATCCACACATATCCCTACATCCTTCACACCTATTCCTTCATCCACATTTTCATTAAATACACCTATTACTACACCTACATTACTCACAACCAACCCAACTAAAATTAGTTCTACTACATGTACCTTTATAACCCCACCTTTGACATCAACCCCATTAGCAAACATATCGTTTTTACCCTTAGAAACATTTATGAAACAACCAATCACACTTGCTTCTACACCGGAAAATACTCCTGAATTTGTTGCATTACCCATAATGTCTACTCCATTGGTTATCACATCACCCACATATCTAAATATTACAAATATGCTAACATCCCTATATATCCCACCTACCCCAATACCTATCATATCAACAATTCCACCTATCTCTACCTCAAAATGTTTACCTATATCCTTGCCCATGGCCACATCACCTGCTCTATCTCAATACTCTTTGCTTAATCCTTCTATCCCAACGACCAAATCCTCTCGATTTGTAACCCTATAAAAGATACCCTTTGGAACATCTACTAAACAAACAACTCCACCTAAATCAAATAAATATGGTTCGTATTCTCCAAAATTAAATATTTCCTTTCCAAAACCTAAACAATCCACATCTCACATAGATCTCATTAATTACATCATACAAACACCTATTTCTCCATTAACATCCTCATCTTATTTTAGGCTATTTTCTCCATTAATAACCACACCACCGCTATCAGATCCTCCAGTTGAGGTTATTGTCATCCCTGCCAAGAGTAAGTCTTCCTGATTAAATTTTAAGGATCATAGCAAACATCCCCAACAGTCCCCTGTGTATCCTTGAAAACATTCATACTTTCCCTCTTTTCAACTATCCGATGCCACCACATCTATTTTATAATAATTCCTCCCATATATGATATCTCGCAACAATTAATCCACATCCAAAAAATACTATCCATCAACCAAATTTGATTTTTCTTCCAAAACACACAATTTACCCATTCAATGTACATCCTCACCTAAATCCCATTCCAAACAATCCATCCCTCCAACCGAATTTGATTTATCTAATTCACCCATCCAATCTATTTCAATACCTAAGTTCAAGCCAAAACATCATAAGATTTATCTTCCTCATAACACTTCGATTGGGTCCTACACAGACATTTTTCGACATTTAGTTCAAATATCTGCCACCACGTTTCCTCCCATTAAATCCTTTAATCCCTATGATCCGAATCCATCATGGTTTAATCCTAATTGTAGTTGTGCTTATCATCATACCTCGGGCCACGACATCGAGAATTGTAAGGTATTTCAGACAATCGTCCACAACCTTATTAAGAAAGAGGATTTCCTCATGTAGGGAAAATATCCTTCTCCATATACATTTAATCTAATGCATATCCCATGATTCCTTCATCCACATCATCCCTCAACATCCCTCCTGCAAACGAAATTTCTCCTAAGGAAGGTCCTCCATTGTTCATCAATACCGCTTATCTTTCCAAGAACACTTGTGGTTTCCAACCATTTCTCCCATCCAAATCTAAAATAATCTCATCTAAAATCTTTTAACATCCTTTAACTCCTTCACATTTAATTCATTAGGGGAGTAGCCTTCCCTTGCCCTTGAGTATATCACCCGGAGAAATCCCTTGTAACTAGGGGACTTCACTCATTGACATTTTTTTGTTTACCTTGTTCACATTCATCCAGTCTAAACTAATTCTGTCCCAATTCTCATCTCATTCTAAGTCCACCATTGTGGCCATTTTTGTCCTTCCGTGAGGGACCATTATTGTTATTTTTCTCCCGAAGTCCACCATTGTGGCCATATTTGTGTCTCTTTTGGGGCACCATCTATTTCATCAAGTCCACATTTTTGGCCATTTTTATCGTGCCATATTTTTGTCTCTCTCGAGGCATCATTTATTTTCATCCAAATCCACCATAGTGGTCATATTTTTGCTTCCTTAAGGACATAGTTTTATTTCCTCCTTATCTATCATCTCATCTTGTTGCAACTTAATGTCTTCCCTCTCTTGGTGGTAAAACAAAGATGTAATATCTTAATGCATTACACTTGCGACCAGTCTACTATTATCATATCTACCAATGAGCACTTAGTTATATCCTTAGATCACTCCTCCACCATTATCCCCTTCTGTTATTCATTGTAATGATATGAATGATGTGGTCTACCTCCACTACTTTGATATGACCCCATAATCATTACATCCATCACCCTCTCATTCTCCTTTTGTAGTCATGCAAAAGGTCCAGGGGTGTCACTTGTATGATCATTGTCCCCTCCTAAGCGGTCTACTTAGCTATTCCTAGCTCTCCCCCATGTGAAGCTAAAATTAATGTATGCAAAAGGAAAAAGCAAAGCTATAAAAATAGATTGATCCCTCGAAGGAAAACTGTTTATGCAAAAAATTAGAGAAAGAGAAATGGAAAAGCATACAAAGAAAAATCAAAAGAAATAGACTGATCCCTCAAAGGACGGCTATCATATATATTATTAGTTTCATCCATATTATGTATAAAGTAGACCATACCCTCAAAGGATGGCTACTCTATTATTATGGCATTTGGAAGGTTTCCCACATTGACCACCCTTCCTTTTATCAACATTCTTAGAAAGCTCCCCGTATAGATCAATTTTCTTCTATTATTGTTCTTCGCCTTTCCTAGAGATGGGGCATGGTTCTAGGAGCAACCATCTATGGATATCCCTCTTCCAATGTACAAGTTACATCTCCAATCCCTTTGTCATGTCAACATTAGGATTATGAGAATCTTTCATCCATATTTCCCTCACGGTCTTTGGTATAACTAACTATCGTTGGTTATGTGTTAACACCTGCTATTGGATGTAAGCGCAATGCCTTGAATGGTAACCTTTATTGTTTATCTCCAATCTAGTTCGAAGCATGGTGTCCCTATATGCCCTTGCTATAACTATGTTTCATTCATTTCATCAAGATCATATTTTATCAAAATCACATCAAATTTCACACTATGAATTCTATATCTATCCATAATATCCATGAATGTGCTCTTAAATACATTTTTCAATTTGTGAATTCTACTTGATCGCTATTGCAGTTTGTGAATCCTACTTGAGGATCCTTATCAAGGCAAGTTCCTTATCCTGCAACTTCTTATCCCCCAACATGTTCAACAATGCCTTTGATCTATTGCTCTTTTCTCCCCATTTCCACTCATCACCATTTGTATCCACATCATCCTTCTCACCTTTCTATCCACTTTCACCACGTCAGATATCTTACTTGTCTTTCCTCTTGAGTTTCCCTTTCACTCTTCCAATTTTAGTTTGACAATCTTACTTAACCATCCCTATAACTAGAGAATCTTAGTTAAGGTATGTATCTTCCTTGGATCCTCCCACTGTAGAAGCTTCTCCACTATTCCCTCTTTTAGCGGACGACAATCACCACCACAAATGTCTTTCCGCTCCTCCTTTCTCACTTAACACTCTTACATCATCACTCCCACCACATGATCATCCCATCTAAGGATTGCCCTTACAATCTCCATCTATATTGCATATGTTCCTCCATCCACTCATGTCACACTCCTTTATTTCCTTGATATCACATCCTTTCATCTCTTGTTCCATTTTGGTATACACCGCTCAGTATTTTTATCATTCTTCTTCTTCCTTGGTTTAGCGATCCTACTTAACCATCCCCGTCACATGGAAATCTTACTTAAGAGTCCCTCTTAAGAAGGGTTTTCCATCTAACCCTTCCACATCCCATCATATCTTACTCATCTTCTATCTCTCGCATCTCATCGTACTCGTCTACTCCAACCAACCCTTCCACACATGTACCCAATACAATGTTGTCTTTCTCCTTCCATATTGTCACTGCCGGTTTGGTGATCTTACTTAACTCCTCTTGTGGCATGGTGATATTACTTAAGAGTCCCTTTTAAGCATGATCTGTCATCCTGCACTTTCCCACCACTCCACATTCTCACCATCTAAATTTTCTCATCATTCCCCATCATCACACCCTCTTACCTCCTCTTCCTTTCTCTAAAACCCCACTTCCTATTTGCCCATTGTTCATCTCCATCATCCCTTGCTTGGTAATCTTACTTAACTGTTTCTTCCCCATTCATTTCATGTCTTGTTTCTTCATATTTCTCTCATTCATTCTCATCCATCGCGTCCTCTCCTCACCTTCACATTCGCACACATCGTTATTCCTCCTTTCTTTACTCTTTCCACTCCATCTTCTAGAATTCTCCCACATATCTACTTCCATGTTCACCCGTAATTTTCATTGTTCATCTCCTAACATTATTTCATCATCTTCTTCCTTTTTTGAGCTAATAATTATTGGTGGACTTATCCTAAAAATCACTCATCCCCATTCTGCACAGCTTGGATCCTTCTCTTTGATCTTCCCCATTTTATCTTCATTCCTTCCTTTCTCTGCTCCCTCTAATCATTATCGGGGGAATTATCCTAACGTCCCTTCATTGGCATTCCCCCTTCCATTCCTCATTTAATTTCCCCCTCTTCTCACCTTTTGCCCCATCCTTCCCTACTAATCATTATCAGTGGATTTATCCTAACATTAAAGTGTCCCGCCTCGGGACACGAAAAAACCATACAAATGTGTAGCTAATATTTTAGGTAATTTTTTTTTAAAGGTGAACTAAATCTACTACAGTTTTATTTGCTTAATCCATCTTTCCCCATGTTATTTAATTATATAATTTAATCATGTTCAAAAATCAAATGTATTATTAGCCCTAAACAAATTAATTACCTAATTCAATTAGACTTACTAAAGTTACCAAATAAATACACACATCTTTTAAAATTTATTTGTTTTCCCCTTTAAAACATTGTCCACACATCCCCTTTTAATTTATTTTCTTTACATGCACATACACTAAACTTTATTTCCCACTTAAATTTAAAAATACCCATGTCTTAAAAGTGAACAAGTTATTTGTGAGCCCTTGGATCAAATATGATCTTGACCCTTGGTTTTGAAAATGCACTAAAGTTTGCCCTAATTATCTCTTTGGTTTCCTTTCTTTTCTATTTCCTTTGAATTTCATTCTTGTCTTCT
The DNA here is from genome assembly GCA_019776745.2 of Taxus chinensis. Taxonomy (NCBI): domain Eukaryota; kingdom Viridiplantae; phylum Streptophyta; class Pinopsida; order Cupressales; family Taxaceae; genus Taxus; species Taxus chinensis. The sequence continues at coordinate 723,293,589 of CM034149.1, read as the reverse complement.
TCTCCTTCTTTTCATTCTTTTTCTAAGTTTTTTTTTTGTTTTGTTTCTTCTTGCAGGTTGTTGGGGAGCTATGGAGTTTCTTTTTTTTTTTATAAAACCCTTATTGTATATATATATTGTTTTGGAATAAAGATATATACATATAGTTTATAAGAGGAATACATTCCTCTTACAAATCTGCAATACAGGTTTAGTTTAGGAAAATGATAAAACTAAGACTATCAATACTCTAATCCTGAATATGTTTTTTTTTTTTTGGTACTCATTGATGTATATATTGATGATTCCAACTTATAAAACACAGGTTTTAAATTTCACTACTTAATGCAAAAAGGAACTTAAAGTTTTCAACTTATTCACACTAAATGGATTATTTACTTTGTGGTAAAGGGGAATACAAGTGAGAATCTCCAACGAATACTACATTTTCTTCTTAATCTAGTTCCACTTAGTTTCTAAATCCATGAAAATTTTACAAAGAAAATTACTCTCCAAAATGAAATAGTTCCTTTCAATATTAAATAGTAACTTCATATAACAAAATAGATTCACTTCCAATAAATAATTTCTTTTTGTTGTCCAAATATTATTCCAAAAACAAGGCATGATGAATGAATGTACATATGTTCCTACTAAAAGTATTTTAAAGAAATACAATATTATACAAGGATTCTCTTGCCCAAACTCTCAATATATCATATTTCAAAAGAACATGCTAAAATACATAAGAACACAAACTAACAACTCCTTCCCAAGGTTGAAAGGAGGCTTTAAAATACAAACGGAATATAAATCTTACAAGGGATTTTCCAATGCAAAAAGGAAGAGAAATTTGCAACAAGAGGAAGTATAAATTTTTTTTTTTCAAGCCATATCCCAAAAGGGGTTACAATGAGGTAATATCCACAAGTGAAGTGAAGATGACCAAGAGCTCCAACCAACCTCCAACTTTGAGATCCAAATGCACATGCCTTCAAGGAATCCAAACAAGGAGAAGAAGCTTGTTTTGCCACCCAACCATAGGCATCATTACATGCCTTTCCCAAGGTTGGGATGCATGCTAGCCTCCCCAAAGCCCATGGGAAAGAGGAAAACTAACAAAAAATTACACAAGAGCAAGGGTGACCAAACAATGATACATCCACATGAAACACAAGACAAGTATAAACAAGACTCCAAATTTTACAAGATGAAAAAGAGGAGAACCCAAGTTCTACCTCTAAAACAAATGGGGAAGAGACGAGAGAAGTTCTCCAAATTTGTAACCAACAATAGTTGCAATAAAACAAGATCTCCATGCTCTCCTTGTTTCTCCTAATTCATTCAAGCCCTCCTTATTTCTCCTCCCTTTCACCAAATCCTTCTTGGAAGGATTTTCAAACCCCAAAGGGGTTTCCTTACCAAGAATTGGGAAGGAGGTTCAAGCCAAATGAACCAACTTCCCCACCTCAACCATTTGAGGGGAAAAAAATTAAATCCTACAAGTCTTGCCCATCAAGCCTATGAGGATTGAGAGGGAAAAATCCCTCTCTCTTCCCCCACAAATCCAAAAATACATCATGCCATATGATGGAGGGAGGAAAAAAAACAAGTAACAATAAATAAAAAACCCTCATGCAACAACCACATTTCCAAGTAAACAATCTAACTAGTAGCATGAATATAACACATAAAATAAAGCTTAAGAGTCTACCTCAAGGAAAACTCTCCAAAAAGCTTTCCAACTTCAATCTTCTCCACTTCTTAACCCAAGAAAACTCTATCTCCCAAATCACACAAGCATCCAAGCCAAAATCTCTAAAAAAGTTCTCTTCTTTTCTCATGAAGGGAAATTTGAAGAGGAGCAAACAAAAATCCTCACAAATGAGGGGGTGATATGTGTCACCCCTCTCTTCCTTCAAGGTCAAAGATGCAAAAACAAAAGAGAGAAAGGGTAAAATTCCTTTTAGCCCTCTTCTCCCAAATTACCTAAATAGATAACAAAACAAAACTTGAGCAACTTTTAACAAACACAATAATCCATACCCCTTACATGGATGTGACCAAACAAGAGGCAAAAAGGGAGGGAAAACTCCCTCTGGCCTTGGAAATAAGCCCCCTACCTATTAGGTAGGGTCTAAGGGCTCATTTTTATGTTAAGGGAACTCCTAAACTAAAAAGTGGTCCCTAAAAATGCTCAAAATAACCCAATTTCGGGTTTAGAAAATTTGGCACAAGGGTAGAGGGTGTGGGGCCCACCCAAGGGTCCACATGTGACCCTAAAACCCTCTAGATTAAGTACATCATTAATATAATTCAAAAATTAATGCAAGTGGGGTCATTAATTCCCCAAAACAAGTTTACAACACAAACTAAACACCCTAAGCAAAATTAATAATTACAAGACATATTACATTACAAATGAGGGTCACACATGGTGCCCAAAACAATAATTCTAACACTAAGGCCTCAAGCAATAAACATGGCTAGGGCTTAGCCCGTGGGCTACTTGTGCAAAGTTACGTAGCTAGCTTGAGTCCCACGTTCTCCTGTAACTTGTCACCTGCACACTCATTGCACACATTAAACGCACCTATCCAATAAAATATAAATCATCTACTAAATAAGATATCAATGAATTCTAGACTAACATTTCATCTTTCTAGAATCAAAAGTGTGACAATGTGCACAACCATACATAATTCACCATAAGTTAGTCACAATGATAAAATGACATGTATCCATAGAATCCCAACATGCAATAAACTGAGTATCCATCAATATAACTATGTTCCAACACAAAATCATATCAATTAGTATCCATGACATCATAAGATAATGCAAACAACATAGTAATCAAGCTAAATCGGTGCTATACGCCTAAATGTCCATACATGCCTAATCAGATCCAATCTCCTAATGTAATGTTCAAAACATATCAAGTCTCTGCCAAAACATGTCTATGAGTAAATGAGCAATAAGTAACTGAGCTAAAAAAATGTGGGCACTAAAAACATCCATTCGCTGGCATTGCATCTCATATCCCTTCCCCTATTTTTCTTTGCCACCTCTCCATCTTTCATTATTCCTTTCCAATTTCTTCACTTTCTTCATCATACACCCCCTCTCTATTTTCTCGTCATCAACTTATCTTCATCTCACAAATCTCCACATATTTTCCAATATGTGCCATTCCTCCCCTCCATCTTTTCTTTACATTCCTTATGCTTCTCAATCTTTATCGAATATCTCCATCCTTAGTTCCCTTCCTTTTGCATAATTTTCTCTTTTGTCCTCTCCTCCTTTCTGATCCTCATCTTATTTCACTTCCTGTGTATCGTCTTCTTCCTTATTTTACATTGCACTTCCTTCTTACTTCCCCGTTGATAACCTGAATCTTATGCGTTATTCCATATTTTTTATCATTCCACCATCCATATGCATTTCCATGTGGTCAGTTCTATATTATTTGCCTTAGATTTCTTCACTATGATTTGGTGCCTTTAATTTTTCTCTATCATCCCTTTCGTTTTAAATAAATCTCTCCCTTTTTCATAATTTCACCTTCTGCTATGTCATTTTCTTGTCTTCTCCTTGTTTGTCCTTCATCATTTCCCCCTTCCTCTATAATCCTTCTTTATTATCTTATTCCTCCCCTTTCATTCCTTCTTTTCTCCTCATCCATCTTCGTCCCTCTATTACATACCCTTGTCGCCTTCACCTTTGACCTTTCTTGTTCTTCTCATAATCAACCACTCCTCCTTTCCATTCCCTTTTCTCTTTCTCATTACATCCTTCACCACATCCCTCACACTTAGCATTCACAATCAATTATGATGTTTCTATGTTTATGTACCAACGTCAATCCATTCCATTACATCCCATCTCATTCTTCTCTCTGCAGCATTGACCTCTTCTCTTTTTGAGAACCCTATCACATCTTTTATCTTCGTCACTCCTCTCTCACAGGCGCATCATCATATCCATTTATAAGAATCTCTTCCCATCTTCCTTTAACTTTTTTGTTCTGGAGGATACTATAACGACCATCACCTATCTGATATTAATCTCTTCCATGGATGTTTGTTATACATTTTTGCAAAAGTAGCTAGACTCCTTTTCCTATTTATCGAAGAAGCGAGACTACTTTCCTTTTTCTTCACCCCATTATTCATATTCCTTCAACAACAAACCTTTCTTAAAAAACCATGTATTCAACATCCTATTTAACACCCTCTTAGGGAATTTTATCCAATTTGTTCTTCATAGCCACATTCGTGGCCATACTCGTCCCCACTGGGATATTTATTTCACCATCCATCTCTCATTATGTCATTTTCATGTACTATGCTGGGGCATATTTTCATCCTTGTACTTGTCGACGCATATAACTCACTTTTTGTCTTTCTCGTGCCCTGTGATGGGGAATCATTATTCTCATCCTTGTCCCTTTTTTGGACGCATGGTTTTTTCACTCGATTCCTCACAGACAAAGTATTTCACATACCTTTCACATTCAGTTGCGCATATTTTGATGTTTTCCTATGACCTATTGGTCATCGTGATTTACATCCATACTGCAATGGTCTTCACCCACCAACTGGTCCGTAGAACGTTGTCACCTATCTCTATTGAGACCGAACATGTCCTCTACCGATGTGATATTGGAGTCACTGCCATATTTTTCATTGTTATTGAGATCCTTTTTCACCTGGGGCATCTTGCCTTTGGTCATGTTTTTATTCATCCCCATCCCATTTATAGACACATATTTCATCTAACCCTTTTTTTTGTCTCGTGGCTTGCTATCGTAAAACACTCAACAAAAAGGGGAAAATGTAGACACCAGTTTTTGGTATAATGCCCCTTCGTCATCTCACATTCATTCAAATTTACCTCTCGCTTTTATTTTTCCTAAATTTGAATAAATTCCATCCATTTACTCACCCAAATTAAGGGGCTCCATGTGGACCCATTTGATAATTAGAATTTTGCATTATCTCACATATCTCAAATTTATTCAATTAATGTGTAATAATATACCCATCCGACACTCCACTCTTAATTTCAAAAATGGAATCTATTATTTCACGTATCCATTCAAATCATGTTCCCCATTCCACCTAATAAATTCAAACCATGGGCCCTGCGTGATCAAATCATGTCTCTTAACCTAGGTTAATTTATCAAACCCCAGTTACTCGTTGACCCCAATCTAACCTCACCTCCAAGTTATAAATAAGGGACCAGAGGGGGGAAGAAGGAGTGTGAAATCTATGCATATTGAAGTTTTTAGGAGAGGAGAAGAAAGAGCTTACTTAAGTTTTACAATTTTGAGGTCAAAGAAAACTTTTTCCATTGTTAGAAGTTAGAGGTGAGGAGTGTGGGAGAAATATTTTCCATTGTCATCTTGGCATCCTGATGCCCATTTCATCTCCATATTAGAGCACAAGCTATGTTCCCTCATCATTTTAGTTACTTGTCATTTTGTATTTCATTATTTTTACATGATATCTACTGTTCATCATTTATTGCTATCTTTCTAGACACGGGGGTTGAAATCCTCCAAGGGAGTTAACATCCTATTGGAACCAGGATCGTCCCGGAAACCCCCATATATTTTTATCTAATCACATCTATTTCTATTTTACAGATCTATCTTCTTTTATCACATATCCATCTTCTATGCGCTCGTAGATCCATATCCACATCTGAGGTCCTAAGCCTTCCATCATTCGAAGTTGTTGGTGGATTCCAGTATCAGCATTCACCTGTGCGAGAACGAGGTTTCTTCTACAACACGTCAGTCATAGGTGACCAATGTTAGTCCTTCCATAACTAACTCCGGTTACTGTGCTTTCCTGAAAGTTTAATATTACATGCTAATATGAAGTAATTAAGCTCCACAACTAAACAACAAGTTGTACATACCTATAACATATTCCTCATTGGTGAATGGAGGAAGTTGAAAACCGTGTGCATACCACAGAGCGATATTTTTTGTATAGCCAATAAATGAACTATTGCAAATAAAGACACGACCAAAAGGCATGGGGAAAGAGATGTATTGGGGTTAGCTCACATGTTGTACAGATATATTAATCATATCTAAGCATATAAGCAATCAATACAAAAATAAACAAGAAGAATAATACATAAGATTTAACGTGGTTCACCCAGTGTAGGCTACATCCACCAAGAAATAGACAATTTATCATCACAGAGGAAATATAATGAAGATTTGCAATCTTCCACACCTTCTTGGATGTCTTGTACTTTCTTCTCTATTTTTTAATTTTTCTCTCTAAAGGAAACTTCTTTTAATTCTCAATGAATTCTCTCCTTTTAACCATAGCTTTATGCTTATATTTATATCTACAATCTTAGGGCACTTTAACTATGCAATTATAACCATTAGATTCACTTTACAACTAAAGATAGATCTAATTCCTGCAACTTAATTATAGAAGTCACACATAGGCAACTAATGTCGGTTAGCCTTAACCGATGTCAGATCCTTCTTTCCTGACCAATACTGGTCCATGGGTGACCGACACCAATTACTGTGTATTCCAGAAAGTCTGTAAAAGCATGCCAGCGAAAAAATTAAGCTCTATAACTCAACAATCTCACACTTGGAGATAAATTTGTACATTGTACCATACAACTCCTTCCTATGATATTTTCCTTGGCCTATTTCTCCCTCCTCAAGTCTCAAATTTGAAGACCAATAGAAGTAGAGTGTAGCTCCAACTTCTCCTTTTCCAACGGCTTTGTTAGCATATCTGTAGGATTCTCCTTTGAATGAATTCTATCTAACTTCAACTTCTCATCCTCCAATACCTGCCATATGAAGTAATATCTCAACTGAATGTGTTTCGTTCTAGAATAAAACACTGAGTTCTTTGCCAGATGAATTACACTTTGACTATCACTATACAATCTGTAATCCTCTTGCTCCTTTCCCAACTCTTCCATGAACCTGCTCATCCATATCATCTCCTTGCTAGATTATGTAGCTGCAACATACTCAGCCTCTATAGTAGACATGGCCATAACCTTATGCAATCTAGAAATCCAGCTAATTGTCGTGCCACCTACTGTGAAAACATATCCAGTGGTGCTCCTCTTGCCGTCAAAATCATCAGCCATGTTTGAATCCACATAGCCACGTAAGGAAGTATTTGACCCTCTATAACATAAATGCATGATAGATATCCCTCTCAAATATGTGAGAATCTATTAGATTAATTTCCAATGCTCTTTACTTGGATTAGCCATAAATCTACTCACAACTCCCACAACTTGTGCAATGTCTAGTTTAGTACAAACCATATTATACATCAAGCTCCCAACTGTTGAATCATACGGAGCTCGTGCCATGTACTCAACCTCCTCATGTGATGTAGGAAACTGATATTTGCTCAATTTAAAGTGTCCAACCATAGGTGTACTTATAGGTTTTGAATTTTTCAAATTAAACCTTTCCAACACCTTATTGATATAATGCTCCTGAGACAAATATAACTTCATGTTCTTTATGTCTCTGTTTATTTGCATGCCAAGGATTCTCTTTGCAACTCACAAATCCTTCATTACAAGTGTATAAGATAGATTTTATTTAATCTCACCAATGTCTTGCATACTAGATCCTATAATAAGCATATCATCCACATATAGTAACAAAATAATATAGCTCCCATTTCCAATCATCTTGAAATAAACACAATGGTCAAATTCACATCTCAAATAACCATGCTCATGCATGAAACTCTAAAACCTCATATACCATTGCCTTGGAGCTTACTTGAGCCCATATAGGCTCTTTTTCAATTTTCACACAAATTTCTCCTTACCCTTGACTTCGTACCCAAGTGATTGATTCATATAAATCTCATCCTCTAAATCACCATGAAGAAATGTTGTCTTGACATCGAGTTGATATAAATATAAATCCTCTATTGCAACTAAAATCAATACAATATGAATAACATATCAACAATATGAGAAAAGATTTCACCAAAGTCAATACCTGCTTTCATGTGAAAATCCCTTTACTTCAAGCCTTGCCTTATATCTCTTCTGTCCACCCTCTTCTTCCTTTATCCTGTAAACCCACTTGTTCTGCAATTCTCTTTTACCTGCTGGAAACTTAACCAAATTCCATAGTTGGTTCTACTCTAAGGATTCCATCTCCTCATTCATGCCATGATTTCACTACTTGTGGGATTTATCCTACATTTCTTCTTCAAATATTTTATGGTTTAGCACTATTAATCAATAATCAATAAGACAAGGAAGGTGAAAATATTTCTGAAGATGTACTTACCATTTGTGACCTTCTCACTGAGATATGGGGTATCAGAGGCTCAATCTGATCATCTTGTAGATTTGTATCTACTTCTGTCAGTGACCGATGCCAACCACCTTCTACCGATGTTGGTTCGTCTAAACGAAACTGGTCTGGCTCTTTTATAACTGATGCCAGTATAGGGGACCGATGCTAGTCAGGTTTAAACTGATACCAGTTACTGTGTAAACATGTAGGTATTAATTTTAAATATGAGAGTTCATTTTCATCCATAAACTTCTCCACCAGTTCACCTTTGTGTACCAAAACTTGATCCCTGTACATTCTCTTTTTATTCCAATCAATTTCATGATTCCTAATTATCTTAGAACCTTCTAAATCCCAAAACTAGAATTTGAAATCACCAGAGCCATAACCAATGAAATTAAATGCTTTTGGATTTAGCATCCAATTTATTTATATTTTCCTTATTAATAGGAAAAAAATCTTCTGAGCCAAATACTCTAAGAAAATAAATATCTATGTTTTTTCAAGTCCAAACTTATTTTGGTATTCGACTATCCAGAGCACTTGAAGGTCCACAGTTAATTAAATATATCACCATATCTACTGCTTCCGCCCAAAACTCTAAAGGAAATCCAACATGTATCCTAATGCTTCTAGCATGTTCCATGATTTTCCTGTTCATTATCCCTGCAACACCATTCTTTTTTGGTGTTCTGGGAACCATCCTTTCTCTGCGTATTTCATTTACTGAACAATAATAATTGAAAGCCTTACTACAGTACTCACCACCATTTTCAGATCTAAGGAATTTTAACTTTTAATTTGATTCATTTTCCAAAAGGGATTTCCATATTTAAAAGTTTCAAAAACATCAGATTTATGTTTAATACAATAAACCCATACTTTTTTTGTGGCATCATAAGTGAAAGTAACATAGTATTGGGATCCTCCATGAGAAGCTACCTGGGCTAGTCCCCACACATCTGAGTGTACAAGCTCCAATTTATGCTTCTTATTTGTTGCCCCAACTTTGAGAAATCTCACTCTCTTCTAATTTCCAAAAATACAATTCTCACAAAAGTTAAGATCTACATGTTTCAAATATGATAACTTACCCTTTTCCTTTAAGATCTGCATTCCATTTTCACTCATATGGCCTAGCCGATTGTGCCACATGCTTGTATCTAAATTTGAAGTAGATAGAACATAAAAAGAATCAGTAACACATGTAGATAAATACAAAGATCCTTACCTATTGCTACAACAAGATATCCCTTGGTAACTTTCCAAGATTCAGCTGTGAGTGTAACCATGTAACCAGTTTCACATAATTGTCCTATAGAAATTAGATTTCTTTTGAGGCTTGAAACATGCCTCACATATTTCAATATCCATGTGTTTCCATTTTACAATTTAAGACAAACTTAACCTTTACAAGTAATATTGCATGGTTCATCATCTCCTAGATAAACATGTCCAAAATTACCCTGGACATAATTTCTGAAATAACCCTTATTAGGGACTAGATGGAAAAAATCCCCTGAATCTAAAAACCATGAATCAATTTTACTATCCAAGGAGAGAATTAAGGAATATTGCATTACCTCTTTTACAGCAACATTTTCCTCTTTACCTTTCTCTGGTACGTTCTCTTTGTTTTCCTTAAACCAACAATCCTTCTTTACATGTCCTTTCTTTCCACAATTCCAGCAGGTTATTCCTCTACCACTGGATTTAGATTTGTCATTCTTAGACTTTGATTTCCCATTATTATTTCTCTTTGATCTCTTTTTTTTCCTTCCCCTAATTTCTACTTTCAAAGCATTCCCAGATGATGATTCTCATGTACTTTTCCCATGTATTTCTCCATTCAGAATTATACTAACCACATCATCAAACTTTAAAACATTAGTAGCAGACGACGTATTAATAACAACCATTATCAAGTTATCCCAACTATCTGACAAGAGAATAATAATAAAGGGCTTTCACTTCATCCTCAAATGGAATACTAAATTATTTTAATTGATTTACAATAGACCAAAAATCATTCAAATGACTTGATGCAGATCCATCTTCTTGCATCTTTAAATTTTTTTTTTTTTCATCAAATAAATTTATTTGAAGCACTAGGTTTTTCATATAGATTTGCTAAATATTTCATCAACTCTATCGTAGATCATTTTTTCAGTAATATTCGAAGCCACAGATGCTGCCAAGCTCAATCTTATAGATCCCATAGCCTTTCAATCAAGATTTTTCCATTCTTCATCAGTCATCTTTGTAGGTATTTCCTTCTCATCCAATGGTAAGTATAGATATTTTTGATACAGATACTCCTCCACCTGCATCTTCCATAATTAATAATTATGGCAATCAAATTTATCTACTTTGAATTTGCTTTCTTCTCCCATTTCTTTTCTCCCACTCAATCAGAAAACCCTCTGTGAGTAATATTTCCACACACACAACCCTCAAACAAAGAAGCTTTGATACCAGTTGTTGGGGTTAGCATACCGGTTGTATAAATATATTAAGCATATATAAGCATATAAGTAATCAATATAGAAATTAATAAGAAGAATAATACACAAGATTTAACGTGGTTCACCCAGTGTGGGCTACGTCCACCAAGAAATAGCCAATTTATTATCACAGAGAAAATACAACGAAAATTTGCAATCTTCCACACCTTCTTGGATGTCATATACTTTCTTCTCTACAAATTTATCTTTCTCTCTCTAAAGGAAACTTCTTTTAATTTTCAATGAATTCTCTCCTTCTAACCCTAACTTTATGCTTATATATGCATCTACAATCTTAGGGTACTTTAGCTATGCAATTACAACCACTAGATTCAATTTACAACTAAAGATAGATCTAATTCCCACAACTTAATTATAGTAGTCGTGCACAGGAAACCGATGCCAGTTAGCCTTAATTGATGCTAGCTTCTTCTTTCCTGACTGATACTAGTACAAGGGTGACCAACACCGATTCATCAACCGATGCCGGTTACTGTGTATTCCAGAAAGTTTGTAAAAGCATGCTAGTGAAGTAATTAAGCTCCACAACTCAACAATGTCTATATGATCAGGATCAAGAGTTCCCCCAATGTAATCAAGCCATGATTTCCATAATGTGAGTGGAGAAGAGAAAGGATTACATGATAGATATACTGTAAGATGGAAGACATGTAATCCATAAGCTATAGTAATAGTGATTAAGCCATAATATAGATGAGAAACATGAGTAGGAGGATAGAGGTTGTCAAAAGTAAAACCGAGTCGAGTTAGACCATCATGTGAGCATATGGTGTCATTAAAATTAGGATCAAATGAAATATGTTCCTAATATGAATCCTTCATGAAGAGGGTACATATGAGAGTGGTCGTCGTGATGAAGATGGCATATGAGAAGATGGAGGAGCTAAAATAACATCTTATGTAGAAAAAAACCATTGATTAACAACCATAGCTGTAGTAGTATGTGGGGAAGGTGGTGAAGTGGATGGAACCACATCAATGACATAAATAACACCCTTGAGTGGTGGTGAATGAGGTAGTTCATCCATCGGTTGAGGTTTGTTAGTAATATCAATGTGCGGGATAGGAAAAAGTAATATTAGGATCTCGCTCACAATATTTGTAAGCATCACGGTCACGAAGGATGATATATTCAAAACCCTCATGTATGAATTTGACACAAAAATGTACTATAGAGGAAACAACTTGCATGGAATGAAGCCATGTCCTACCAAGAAAACAATTGTACGAGACTGGAAAATCAGTGACAAAGAAGACTATGTGGAGAGTTTTTGGCCCTATAGTAATAGGAAGAACAAAGTGACTTATGCTTGGGTGAATTGAACCATCATATGCATAAAGTGAGAGAGATGGTGGACTAATATCACGAGTGGAAAGAATTATCTTCTCAAGAAATTACATGGGACATAAGTTGAGTTCAGATCCATTATCAACTAAAGTACGCTTAATACCCATATTAAAGATGTGAATCATGATATGCAAGGGTGGGTCATTGTCAAAAGTATTAAGATCAACGGGAAGATTAGACTTGAATGCTATGTGTTGAGAAAATGCATCTTCAAAATTTTCGTAGACTGATTCAAGATGCATATCATCATGAATGTGAGTAGTAGTAAGAAGATAACGAACTTAATGCCTTACATCATGATGTGCAAACAAATAATCATTGATTGAGATGCTCATGATGACTATAATTTAGAATGATAAATAAAGAATGAGGATACTAAAAGTGTGAAGATCGAGTTCGGGTTCACCAAAATGATTAACTAAAATGTGGAATTATTCTAAGTTAATAACAAATAAATACATAAAGAAAATGACCCAAATAATCTAAGATATGCAAATATGAAAGCCTAAGGTGCAAGAAGCATCAAATAGAGTTTAGCTGATTCGACGAAGGTGCTAGATTGTGTCGTAGTGTGAACCAGGAAAACAGGAAGAGGAAACAATCATGCAGAAGCCTGAGAAAGCACAGATCTGAGCTCTCTGGTTGGGCATGGGTTCCTGGAGAGGGACAAAGGTTCCCATGGGAACCTTGGTCTGAGATATGGGCTCCCTGGTCTACGGAAATATCCTGAAACCATCCTTTGAGGTATCGTTAGATGCTCTCCTGTGTTCTCTTCTTGTTGCACTAAAATTTTTAAACTATGTTAGATGTCACTGCAATACCTGTAATAAGGAATCACCTGTAAAACCTCAATACAAGCATCAAATCTCGAAAAAATAAAGATTCATATGAAAGAGTTAGATTGTCCTCAGCGGCCACAATGGTGGAACTACTAACTGAGCGCTGCACTACATCTCAGACCCGATATAGTTCTATGTGTGTGTGTGTGTAATCATGCCCTAGGTGCTCTTGTGCCAGTCACACTTTGTGAAAGTAATGAGAAATAACTATGTGTAGAAATGTAATAAAATGGTGGATGGAATAGAATAAACTTCCCTCCTATGTAGTGTCATGCAAATGAACCAACCTTGTGCCTTTTGATGGAGCTAGATGGATGCAAATGGAGCCTTTGATGGATGTAACCTTAGGTGATGATAGTAGTGCTTAATGTGCGGTCCCTCATTATGGTCTCATAAATTTATATTTATATGGTTCTCTTGTTCTAATTTTGTAAGTAACACTGAAAAGGCCGATTACTAAAAATATAGAAAGCTCAAATGGCTAGAAAGTGCCCAAAAAGTGGCGGGAAAGTGTAAAAAGGCTCAGGATGCCCCAAATAGGACCAGGGTTCCTGGGGCACCCCAATATAGGGCCAAGTGCCCCAGCTAGAGGTAGAATGACACAAACTGACAAAAAAATTGTGAAAGTATGTGTTGAGGGTTGGTAGTGATGATAAAAGGCAAAGTAAAATGATGAAAATATGGGGGGTAATTAGTACGTTCTTCACTTAAAAACCATATGAATAGTAGTATGAGACCAGGACTAAATAATACCCAAAGTACATGATTTTGTGTCTACATAATGCATGACTTATCCTTCCATTCACCCTCCATCCACCTATTTGACTTAATCACTCCCTATACATTGGTTGGTTTGTCTTCACATATTACCCATTAAGTCTTCACTTCAAGAGGTAATTAACAATCACAATCACACAGACTCTGATCTCGTAGAGATACAATGCTCGCATGTTATCACGTATTATTTAGACCTTGGTCACACTTATTTTTTAGTCCAACTCTTTCCTTACAACACGTGCCATTAGGTTCATCTTTTGTTCATCACTGATGTTATTTTCCTTCCATCCATCACATCCACATCCTTTTTCCTTGGATCAAACATCCATGGCAAGACGATGATCCTTTCCTTTTCATCTAATCCTCCTCATGTCCATTTTCAACTGTCATCATCATGACTAGGGGTAGCCTTACTACCATCTACTGGGGGGATCATCCATTTTAGATACCCTCACTTCCCATTCTACCCTACACCTGGGGTAAAATCAAACCCATCCATCCATCCACACAGGACACCCTGCTTTACAGTTGGGGGAACACCACATCTATCCCTCAATCCATCTCCCCTATACCTTGGGGCATATCTTATCATTTACATATCCACCATCTTATCATATACCACATCCTTCATCCTATCTATCTACCTCCCATCCCACATCCCATATAATCCTAACATATCAACCAATCCCTATACAATCCAATCTATCTAATTTCCATAAATCCTTCCCTTTCATCCTACCCAAACACACTTTGGGACTTATAGAAGAAATTTGCATCCCACCTTACATACCTTCCCATCCCCCCATGATCTATCATGTCCTGAATCCTTTCAGCCTCAACCATTCCCCCATCTAAAATCTAAAATCTCAACATCCAACATCAAAAAATCTAAACATCCAAAATCCAAAATCTAAAAATTAAAACATTAAAAAAATCCATAAAAAATCACAAAAAAGTACAAAAATGCAATGTGAGTGCTTTTTTCTTGTGCATGTTTGCTTGCTTATTTGCATTTACATTTTAGCCGATGATATGAGGCCCCTTTTGTTTATTTTTATTTTTCATGGTCCAATGATATGAGGATTGTCTTTTTAATCTTTCCAATGATATGGGGACAAGGGCATTTGGAAATTCAATCATCATGGTCTTTATACCTTGGTGCATTTTTCTCTATACCACATTAATAACATTGCTAATGATGATAACAATGGGCATTTTATGGTAACGCATCCCCTTCTATCATCATCTTTTAACCTTATCATCATTCAAAAATAATCCTCATCATTATCTAACTAATTATCTAACCTCCTCATCCTCATATCCAATCAATCGTTTATCATTCAATCCATATACACATCCAAATCTTATCCTCTTTTATCCAACATTCAAAATCGTCACCCCTTGGCAGGGTCATCTTCTAAAATATTCTTATTAATCAAACTTAGACATTCTTTCTCATTGCTTCATTAATCATCATCCCAATCCTCTCTGCATCAATTTCCTATCATCCAAATCGATCCAAAAACCAATCCTTATACTCTCATCCAAACACCCTCAATATTTTAATCCTACAAATCCAACATCCTATACCCTATCTTCCTATCTAGTCCATCAAACCTCAAATGTAATATCCTCAACTCCCACATAGTCACATCTAACATCGTCAAATCCAATATCCTTAATCTTAACCCCTTGACTAGGGCATCCTATAATCCAACCCCTTCAATCATCCTCTAATCCCTTAACCCTCTCTTCCTCCTATAATCCAAAATCCTTAAAACCTAACCCCTTTACTAGGATATCCTCTAATCCACCAATCCTAAATCTTCACCCTTGTCATACATTGTTGACTGGGGCATACTCTACTTCAAAATCCAACCCCTTCAACCAATCTCATTATATTCTAATATCCTTTTCCTCTAAGCCTCTCTCATGTCTTCTAATCCTCTAATCCCACATCCTCATTAATATCCTAAACAACATAAAAAATCCTTATATTCTATAATCCTCAAATCTAATATCCTTAATGTCAACCCCTTGACTAGGGCATCCTATAATCTAACCCCTTCAATCTATCTTCTAATCCTCTAATCCTCTCTCATCTATTAACTTAGGCCTCTCCTCTTTTTCGAGTGGTTACCCGAATCATTTCTCCCTGACTAACCCCTTGAGGGGGCATCATATCACCATCCTAACATCTTCTCTTCTTTTCCTTTAAATGGTCATTTCTACGCAATAACCCTTCAAAGAGGGGAAAAATGTAGACATGTAAAATGTTGACACAATTATTAATAAAATAAAATACTCAATCAACATTATTAATTTTTAATATATTCCCCTCCTCTATTACTAACTTATCATCCCACAATTCCCCTTTTAATTCTATACTAATTAATCACAAGATTAATTATTGTTAAACCTTTCCTAACCTCATTTAAACATTTCCAGGAATTTAAAATTCCTACTCACCTACCCACCTACTCTACACCTACCCTACACCTAACATCCCCATGTAATCACATCCCGAATCATATTTTATTAATCTAACATAATCCTAAATTAATCATATCATATAGCTCTAAATCTAGAGGCTTCTATTTATAGAAGCCTCTCTAAATTTTTTCTCTCAATTGAATTTTAAATTCAATGGAGTCTTCTCACAAAATCTAGAAATCCCCATTATAGAATTATCTATAATCTTCCAATATTCTCATCAATTCTCATCCATTGATCTTCATCCCACTTGGATCAATCCTCACCATCCATTCTCCCAAACACAAACTATAAATTTAGCTCTCCTCCTCCATGAGATCCATGTCTCATAATCCATTACAAATCTATGCCATTTTATCCTCTATAAATCATCCACAATCTTCAATAAATCAATCCAATCTATCATCCATTAGTCCTTCATCAAGCATCAATTAATCCAAACAAATCAAAAGGAGGTTCTTCCCAAGTTCCTGCTCAAATATGAAGCAAATAACTCCAACCAATAATCTTGAGCACAATTACAACATCAAGGGAGGATTCTTCATTGGTAAGTTGTAGGTATTGCTTCTCTATCCATTTCATCTTGCTATATATGAGGTAGTGTGCTAGAGGATTAGATTAGGAATCAATTTAGTTTTGGTTTCTAACTTGCATGTACATATAATCTCTCTTTTTCATCTACAAACACCCCGACTCCCTGAAACCATCTCCAAGGTAAAGTTATCTAAAACAACAATACACAAGGCCATTCTATCCTCTCTCGGCATTAAAGTGTACTCTATCCTTGATTCACTTGTTTATTTTATACATTTATATTCTAATTTTTCTAAGTTAAATTTTAATTTCATATACTGTGAGCATTTACTACACTTTTCTTATTTTGTAGGTCTGTCCTTATCCTGACAAAAGGAAACACAGATCAATCTCAAGCACAAAACACTTAGAAAAGAAAATATTCGTTTATAAACGTAGGTATCATTTTCACTACGTACACAAGTTACCCACAAGGTTCTTATCCCCTCTTAGAACCCATGATACACATCTTACAAATTCCATTCAGCACATTATCAGTTACAACCTTCTTTAGATTTCTACAAGGTGTGCTCTTCCTATTTACTTTATGCTACTGAATATTCATTCAACAACATAAAGTGGGGGAAAATGTAGACACCAAAACATGCACTTATTACTATTACATTATGCCTCTAGTATGTCATTATATGCATGATACCTATGCAACAAAACTAGACATTGACAACACTTATTTGTCTTACCCCTGACATTGTTTTATCTTTCCATGCCTTCATCCTCTACTTTTATGGAATTATCCCTTTCCTTTTGGAAATCAGACAATGTTTTATTTAATTGAACATTTTATTATTTATATTTGGAACTTTCTAGACATAAGTGACTAACAGGGGACGATATAGCCTAATGCTAGTGTCCCCATGTGGGCACTCCTATCCCTTTGCTTATATTCCTATATTTTAAAATGATCCATCAATTATTTATCTTTTCTAAGTTTGTATTGATCACTTTGAGTTAGATTATATTGTTGTTAATATAGATTTTTAAGCAAAGGAATCATATATATACAAAACTTACTAACTATTCTAAGGGGTAAGTGGGGGTTACTATTTATTATCTATTACTTGGACAAAATGAACAACTTAAGGACTATATTTGGGCTGCATTATTCACTACATAGGAAGGGAAAATTTTGAATTCCATAACACATATTATCTTGGGGGAAAGTATTTTTAGCTCACTATCTTGGTTTAACTTACATAAGGGAAACCTAGCTTTAAGGGACATGATTTCTATCACACACACCAGAAATACATTAAGTCTAAAATGTAGCATAACACTCGGTGACAATCACATTCGGGTGACTGCCGAGGTCAGTCTGAATCAAGCATATGCATATTTTATTACATTTAATGTGTGCTTGAGTCACGTGTAGGTAGCAAGGGGTTTTTATAGGTACAAGTACGATAAAAGAACTCTACAACAAAGTGGATGTGAAAAGAGTTAAGTGAAGGTGACATTATTAAACATTGAAAGAACTAGTTCTGCTCACCTCACTAGGACACTAGTGCCCAGATGATCTTGTCCTTGGGTAATTATGTCTGGTATAACTTTCAGATCACTATTTTCCAAATGAAGCACATATGGTCCAGAATGAGGCATTTCCACCTTCATTCCAGCCTAGATCTAGTCTAGATAGTTAGATATCGACTAATTCACTCTTAACCCCTTATTGGTTGTACTTACTTATCATTGTACTTTGGCATATTAGATGTTTTTGATATATTTTATTTAATCTAGTCCTTTGATATAATATTTGATTTTTGTTAAATCACATTCTTCTAATATTTATCCATAAATGATAGAGTACCTTAGGCAATATAAAAAATCAAATTCACCAGTTGTGTTTAGATAACATTTCAAACTGTCAAATTCACCACTGAGTTTGATGAAACTTTCTTGAGTTGGATCTATATCCTTTTACTCACCGTGTATTCATAATTGAGGAAAATTCAGTTTGGGTATTTTCATTTTATATTTTATAGAATTATCTCTCTACTTTCTCTTTCTATAATAATCAAATCAACCCTAGTCTAGTTTTAGATTACTATACTTTACTACTTTTATTCATATACTTTGGACTAGGTCTCATTTTTTATTGTTTGATACCTTTGGGTGTAAAATAATCAAAACATGTCTTATAAACCTTTGAAATGTTATCTATAACATGTACCATAGCTCAAGGGATGATGCTTACAACAAAACAAATTTTTTACTTGAATGTTTCATGTCAAAGGATCCATCAAAAAATTGTATAAAGAAAATGGTTTCTAACTCCATAAAATCCTAACAACCTAGACCAAAAATTTCAAGGATGATGCGAGAAAGAATATTTTAGAAAGGCCACATCAAAATTATTTGAATGAACTTGAGAAGGGTTGATTGGATGCATTATTATCCAAATTGTAAGAACTTTAAACTTAATTAGTGAAACCAAGGATTTTTCTCAAAATTACAAGAAACTACTCAAAAATGAAGTTGTCTTTTTTTTTGATAGATAATTATTCATGTGGAACTAAATAATCAACAAAGGATATTCCACATTATTTATGAAACAACTCATAATTTTATCCATTTCGTAGAGAAATCTTTAGAAAAACTTAGCTATATATTTTTGTTAGTAAATATGAGAGAGAGAGAGAGATTGAAGAGTAATGGAAGGCATATGACACACACCACACTTACGTCTTGTGTGTAACATTTAGGCGATGTAATTATAAGCTATATAAATATAACACATTGACTAATATTTAATTAGTTAATGTTTTTACACAATGAATTACTAACTTTAATACCCTCCTTGATGAATAATCCAAAAAATACTCCAAGTTTGTCCCAAAATTTTATTAAAAAAAGGGACCAAACGATTTAATTAATGAATCCAACATGCTACTCCTTAGATGCTAATGAGAAATTTGCATTCCAATGATGCTTTGCCACTATCCAATGTAAGATATTTAATTGAGATAAAAACTAAGAATATATAGTGATGGAAACATGGTTAGGGAGCTTAGTTAAGAGTAACCTTCGACCACACAACCCTTGAAGTTATAAAAATAGAATATAACAACACAAAAACATAAAAATATTACATAAACACATACTGATCACCAATGACACAAATTTAAAAATATTTAAAGAGGTATATACAATCACACTTGGTCAGTCTCATTTAGAGAACATTCACCATCACCAACTATCCAAAAACAACAACTAAAAATTCTACTTCTTATCATTGGCTCTAGTACCTTACTTTGATATTCTTGTTTTTTATATAAGCACACATGCCTCCCAAATGAAGCCTCAAGCTTAGATACCCGCTACATATCCATACTCCTAAACCTACACAATGTTATAAAATAAGATCCAACAAACCCATACAAGGTCATTTATCTTGGCTTGGGAATTTTGTGAACCACATAATTTCTTTTGCGGCTTTGCATGGAATCAAAATAACACTAAAAATTTAGTACACCTCTATAGTATCGACATACCTTCCTAGCTTCAACATACCTCTAAGACCTTAGGTAGATCCTAACAACCTCAAGTAGACCCTTACAACATGGATTATCCCTTTACAAAGACACAAAAATCAAAATATCTACTCTAACTATTTTTGTTGATACATGATTATCTGTGGATCTAGATACTCTTACATCATACATCCCAGGTGAATTTGAAAGCATGAGCTCCTACTCATGCATGCTCTTCCTCTATAATGCATTCCTTGTAGCTTCAACACCATTGATCCAAGTCACATCTTCTACCTCCCTCCATTTCTACTTTACCATATATTCTTTGTATACCTTCTTACACATCTTATTAATCCTAATATTAATCACCCTTCTTACTTCTTTGCATAGCTTCTCTAGCATCTATTATCTCTAGTCAACTTATTCAACTTCTACATCATCATTCCCTTTTTGATATAGACATAGATATGCTACATTGAATATGTTTGATATTTCTACGCCTTCTTGTAATTTAATAGCATATGTGCTTCTCACAAACTTCCTCAATACTATACAAGGCCCTGTTTTCTTCCTCTTCAACTTATTATGTCCCTCTAGGAAATATTTCCTTTTTAAAATGAACCAAAACCAAGTCTCCAACTTAGAACTAAAATTTCTTCCTCTTCATATATACATGTATATTTTACTAAACCTTTATTTCATCCAACTGCATGTGTACTTGTCGCTACACGTTCTTCATGTGTTCTACAAAATTTTTAGCCTATGTATTTTTTGTAGTGTCACCACTTACATTTTACAACTCTATTGCTCCATTGAGCTATTACTATACACTATTTGTAATGGTATCTTCCATGTACTACTATTTATGGAGTTATTATATTTGAAATATAATTGTGCCAAAACTAAATACCATGCTCCCATATTATCTCCTACCAAACATTTGTGTAGATCCCCTAAACTCATATTCACTACCTTTATTTTTTCATCTATATGCAAATGATATGTTGAGTTGAATTACAGGTTTAAGTTCAACTTCTTCCAAACTGTCCACAAAAAATGGACAAAATATTTGGTTTCCTTGTTAGACATAATAATGCGTACAAACCCATGCAGTATTATCACCTCTTTGAATAAATTATTTGTAATGTGTATTGCATCACTTGTCTTTCTACAAGAATTAAATGTATTATCTTTGAAAATATTTCCAGCACAACATAGATGTAATCAACTCCCCATTATTTCATAGGTAATCCCAAAACAAAATCCATACTTATATCCTCCCAAGGATTCTCTAGGATGGGAAAAAGTTAGTACAACACCTCATTCTATGATCTTTATTGGCCAAATAGAAACTCTACACTCTTTCACAAATTGACACACATCCATGCTCATATGTGGCCAAAAATAACTCTCTTCCTATTTTTCTAGAGTCTTATCCACTACAAAATTCCCTGTCAATCCTCCACCGTGTTTTAACTTTACCATATTTTCAAAAATCGATCCTCTAGGGATACAAAATTGTCCACTCTTGAACAAAAAATCTAGCCAAGGTTTCATATCAATGCTCATTAGATTTGCGCATGATTCTTTTTCCTAGTGGAAATTTTCATCCCTCGCATGTAGCTCCTCCATGGACTCAAAACCCATAAGTCATAACCTCACCTCCATCAACAGAGTATTGAGTCAAATTAGTGCATTAGAAACCTTATTACACTTGTCACTTTCATGTTGTAACATGAATATATATCCTTGTAGGTATTTTACCCACTTCATATGCTTTTGATTCAATTTATTATGGATTTTATGAACTACAAAACCTGATAATCTATGTACACAACAAACTCCGTTGGAAATAGGTAATGCCTCTACTTATTCAATGGTTACATAATAACACATAACTCTTAATTTTACAAATTATAATTCCTCTTTATATCACTCAGTTTCCCACTAAAATATGCCAATGGTCTATCCTCCTAGCTCAACATGATGTTAATGGTTGTTCCATTAGCATTAAAATCCACTTGCAATACCTTCTTGAAAATAGGAAATGCTAGTATTAGTTGCTCAATCACCTTCTTCTTCAATTCCTAAAAACTTATCTCTACAACCTAGTTCAAACAAAATTCTTTAGATCTTCTCCGATGGCCTCCATGATACATGTTCAGATAATTTTCATAATGAATTTGTGAGATAAAATTTCCAAACCATGGAATATTTTTTTCTCAAAGGAACTCGATAACGAGTATCATTCACAATTTTTCATGATCCATATTTATACCTACAGGAGAAATCACAAGACCCAAATACATATGTTCCTCATGTATGAAATTCTACTTCTTCAAGTTGATCAATTACTTCTCTTCCTACAACCACTAAAATAATTATCTTAGGTTCTTAAAAATTTCTTCTTGCTACAATCTAGGTAAACAATCACAAACTTCCCTAGAAACAACCTAAAAAATCATGCATAAAAATCATAAAAGTACTTGATGCATTGCTTAATTCAAATGACATCACAAACCATTAATATGTCCCTTTTTTCATGTTAAATCTATTCTTCCACTAATCACTTATCTTATGTGGATATAATGATATACACTCTTCAAATACATTTTTGTGAAGTATCTCGGTCCACTTAGACAATACATGAGGTCATTTATGCATGAAAATGGAAACCTATACTTAATTGTGATCTTGTTTATTTCTATCCAATATGTGCACATGCATCATATCCATCCTTATTTGGTGATAAAACTACTATAAATACACATGAAATTCAACTATTATATATCAATACCCTATCCAAAAACTCATGCATTTGTTTTTACATCTCTACGTTCTCTTGTGGTGTCATTCAATAAGCCACTTTGTGTACAAAACTTGACCACAAAATTAGATCCACATGATGACTTGTATCTCTCACAAGTGGTAATCCTCTTAGTAGGCCATGCTGATACCTCCTTCACCCCTCATGGAAGGGACACTGCTATTTTTGGTGTTCACAATATCTCTTTATGCATTCCTTATCATTAGTGTAAAACACACATCATTATGCTTTACCTCACTTAGAAATTGTTTTTCTAACATCAACAAAAAATTTGGACCCTGGTCTAATTTTTTCACTCCTCTTCCACATGGGTTTTAGAGAGTAATCCTTTCCATCCTTCACAACCTTGTAGATTTTTGCATGACCATCATGCAACACTTTCTAATAAAAGTCCCCGTGACTTCCCTAAAATTACATGGAAAATGCCCATGGGTATCATGTCACACATGGATTCATCTTCGTATCTCCCTATCTAGAACTTGATTAGACTATGTTAAAATTACTAAGAGTTGGTGTCTCTTCTACAACAATAAACCTTTGTAGGGATTAGTATATGTGATCCTTTTGAGCCCAAAATTATCAACCATCTCTTTTGCTACCAATTTTTTGGTGTTGCCACTATTTACTATGAACTTATAGACCTTGCCTCTTGACTTGCATGCAGTCCTGAACAATTTATTCTTTTGAAATGGTTCAACTTATTTTGATGGCTTTAAAAAAATACACTAAATTTCATGTTCAAAAATTTCATAACTTAGTCGAAATCCTTTAGGGTAGAAGTGGGATGTTTTAAAATTAGAAAGGAAAACCGTGAGAGAGGTTCATTAACTTTATACTTTTTCATAATCTCATATTTAATCTTAGGAAAAAATTGAGATTCAAATATATATGATAGAAAATGTGCATTGCAAACTGCTTACTACAAAAATCTTCTTCACATTGAATTCATTTTACAGATTGAGATTCATATATATATATGATGGACAATGCGCATTACCAATTTCTTGCTACAAAACTCTTCTTCACATTGAAGTCATTTTACGGATAGTCTCTTTGTTTGATTGACACCTAGCCCTCATATTATCAATATAGCCATAAAAAACCACTTTAATCATTATTATAATTTCAAACTTAAAATAAACATAGATCAATATATATAATTCAACTATTTTAAATTTTAGACATAAACATATCATGATCACAAGGCCCATTTATACATATATTGAATGTTTTATCTAACATGTGTATAAAGGACCCGTGTAATATACATTAGGAGGTCCCTTGTTAGGTTACTTTAAAATCCTTTTGGTAATGTCCAACTTGGGATGCAGTAGGATAAATTTTTACAGATAAATCCCATCCACAAATCCTAGCTCCTAGTACCACACAAGGCACTTGCAACCCTTTCAACCAAGTTGGACAAATGTCCTAAAATGCCCCCTAATGAGAATAATATAATACTACATGGTTTTCTAACTCCCACACTTCAAGTGTGTTAATTTAATTTCTAAATCTAGACTATTTAATCATTAATATCCATACAAAATAACAAATTTAAATTTCTCTAGGTTTCAACTTAAAAATATTAAAAATATTTTTTTAAAAAGGGAAATAATGAACTATGTAAAATATTTAAGAATTAACAAAGTTCAACTTTATATAATATTTTAAACCCCAAATTACAAGAAATACTTACTTTAATACATAATTACTAAAAATATTATTGATACAATATACATAAATCTAAATTAATAATGTTAAGAAAATTATTTATCGTGAGCTTCCCATTTGAATATTCAAAATTACATTTACTAAAAATCATATGAATTTTATGGCGCAGTATTAAAATCACAAAGGAAAAGGGTTGGGATAACCTCATTATTGAAGGTGACTCACAGATCATTACCAATGTGATAAACAAGAAAAAAATGGAGCACTAGAATATAACCTACATTGTGGAGGATTGTATCACCTTAAATAATTCAGAGCGAATTATTCACACCTTCAGAAGTGCAAACAAAGTTACTGATAGCCTTGCCAACCTTGGGGTTGAGCGTAATATTAGAAATGAAAAGATAGTTATACTACAATCAATTGATTTAATTAGGGATATTAGGGAATTAATTAAGCATGATGGGCCTATCATTTTGCCACAAGTGATAGGCAGGGATCCCACACAACTGTAATTGCAATAATGATATGATACATCCACATATATTTCTCAACATAAGGGAATTATTGCCATATTTTTTGCATGCTGGGTGAGTATATTTTTGGCGTGCGTGAAGGTTATTTTAATCTCCAACATATATTTTCTCTCCTCATTTGAACGATTCAAGGATTTTTTGTGTTTCTACAAGTGGAAAATAGATACAAGGAAGAATGTGGCAGGGCATGCTAAGCACACCAAGACAGGTAAAGGGAAGGCACCGACGAATAATAAAGTGCACAGGATGTAGGATAATTTGGTTCACACGTACTCCATCGATGATGTCCATCATTCTTTTTTGGGACTAGTAAATGATCTAAAACTGAGGCATCTCCTAATGTGAGATGTGTACTAGAAAAAGGCACATAGGATACTGTTAAGGAAGCCATGTATTTTTGGCATCAAACATTGATTGTAGGTGTTAAAGACCCTAGGATTCTTAGATGGATGGCCATGAATCTTCTCCATGCTCAGTTATTAACCACGCTTGGGGACTCGATGACAGTGGGTGAAATAGATAAAGCAATGAATGTTCCTACCACCTCTAGGTGGTTGTAGTACTTGAACTTTTACCTAGTTTACTAGGTCTTTATGATATAAATATTTTATATAGTGAGGCAAAGTGCCTCTTTTTTTTACTTATAAAAAATAATATGCATTTATGTGATTGTTGAATGACAAATTTAGTTAGTCTAGGTCTTTAATCTTATTAAAACTAACTCATCTAAATTTAACAAGATAGAATTACAAATATACAAATTAATATTTAAATAAAATAAGATATATAAATCTTATTGTAATAGCTGGATCTTGATCATTTTTTGCTACTTACTCCTGTTTATGTGGCTTTTGATCCTTTTTGTATTTAGGTATAGTCCCTTCAAAACTATTTGCCATTAATAAAAAAAAAGATATCTAAATTGCCTTAGATGTCAACTTGAAAAATATTGAAAATGATTTTTTTAAAGGAAACAATGAAATAAGTAAAATATTTATGAATTAACAAAGTTCAATTTCACAAACCATTATAAACATCAAATTACAAGAACATATTAACTTTAATACAAAAATTACTAAAATATTAATAATAGAATATAAATGAATCTAAATTAATAAATTTAAAGACAGTTATTTACAGTAACTTCTCCTTTAAACACTAAAACTTACATTTACTAAAAATCATATGCATTTGCATGATTTTTTACTGACATATATTTATTTAATCTATGTATTTAATCTTATTAAAACCTCATATCCATTTAGCAAGATAGCACTATCAATAATACTTATAAAATAATTTTCTAACTCCCATACTCTTCAAATTTGTCAATAAATAATTTCTACATCTCAATCATTTGCTCATCAATATTTGAACAAAATATGATTTAAATTGCCCTAGATTTCAACTTAAAACACTGAAATTGTTTTTTTTTTTAAAACAATGAACTAACTAAAATATTTAAGAATTAACAAAGTTTAACATCACAAAACATTCTAAACATCAAATTACGAGAAAACATTAAGTGACTTAAATACAAAAATAACTAAAATATTAATAATATAATACAAATAAATTAAATTAATAAGGTTAAGAAAATTATTTATCTTTATTTCCCCTTTAAACATTTAAACTTTACATTACTTAAAAAATACACATTTACACAATTTTTTAGTGACATAAATTTAATTAGTCTAGGTATATAATCTTATCAAAACCAACTCATCTAAATTTAATAAGACAAAACTATAAATTGAAAAACTTACAAAACTAAAAAAATATTTCAACTATTAGTAGTTATTCTCATTACAAATATCATTACCATAATTGCACATCGGCAAGGCGCAAACGAAACGATGATACCATGTTTAAAGAATATGAATTAGATCTAGGTTTTATTAAAAAAATAATAGAGTACACCTTCAAATTTTGATCAAATATAATTCAAAGATGACTACTTGATTTTATATAATATTACATACTTAAATTTTCACAAAATGCTTTTGAAACCACCTATAAAATTTGTAAAAATGATCCGAAATGTAAATTTGTGTCTTTTCTCAAAAGGCCTCGACTTTGATTGAATTGTGCATAAAATTTCAATTTGTCAAAGTGGCATAGTATTTTGTTGAAATAATCAGTCATATCAATAAATTCTAAAGTTTTTAAGTTAATGGATAAGGACTAGGTTTTTTTCTATTTTTTTTTTTGTAGTGATTGTCTTTTTTAATTGAGATTTCTCAAATCCAAGATTGTCAAGGTAAAACTCTTTCTACAACGTCATTTAGAATTCTCAACTTTATTGGGGTTTAAACCTAGGTTTTCATCTTAAACCATACAAATCAATTCAACCCAACACATAAAACTAGATCTTAGTAATATTACATAGAAAACAAATAAGTTAGAAAGGCCTTAAGACATGATATTATATTGTGGTTGTCAATGAAGTTAGTATGTGAGAGAGGGAGTATGAGGTAGTACATTAGCTAAAGCACAATACTTCACAAATTATTACAAGTTTTATCCAAGAATGATATTAGGCAAATCTAAATACTAAACAAAATAATTAGTATTGTATTATAATTAACAAAATTATAATAATTGTGAGAAAGGGAAAGTTTGTAAGATATAAAAATTTATTTTCAAATTCAAAACATGGTTTTGAAACAAGATTCCTTGCATTCATGGGTTTACATATTTCTTTTATTTTTTTTATTTGATACTAACATCACATTAATGTGCTTGTGTATTTTGTGGAAACTAAAATATAATATTAAACAAAATTATGCATAAAAAACACTACTAAAACAACATAACAGAGAATACATAGACAAAATTTCAAATAACAAGTATTTTATTTAATAAAATAGAACAATTTAAAACAAATAAATGAAAAAAATCGAAACATATACTGAAAGAAACACGGAGAATAAAAAGATCACATCACTTAGAGAAAAAATAACATTAGATTTCCGCACCAATATTTGAAGCAATACATTAGGTGTGTATTATTTTTCACATCATTAGGCGAGTCAACTCACTTAGGTGAGATCGTAGGTCCACATATCATTTAGGGGTTATCATGAGATTCTCTTACGCGTCAATGCGTCAGTGCGTCAATGTGTCATTGGGAGTTACACTTATATTATGGGAATGTAACTCCCCCTCTCCACTCGAGTTGTCATGATTGTAATACTCAACACCTCCTATATGTACACCCCTTTGGATCTATGAGATATAGGAGAGTCGAGGTTTTTCCCATGTTTCGTAATTTGAAGCAATACATTGTGTCGTTGTCAACTAGGCATCTATATCTAATGTGTGGGTGTGTAGTGGAAATATCAATAGATGGGTAATCGAAGGTAATTTTAACCCATGCATTGTGTCGTTGTCAACTAGGCATCTATAATCCATGATGGAGATACATTTGATTATAGTCACATCATTGCTCAACTTGTAGTCATACGTCTATAGCCCTAGTACGGATACTAGAAAGACCTCTTCAAGAGAGTTTTGGATATTGTGTGAGCTTGCCTATTTTCATTGTAGTCTTTTTTTTGTTGTTTTTGACATGATAATTAGTTCTTTCTTGGGGGTTTAGAACCACTATATCTTGATAAAGGAGATGAAAGTGAAAATAGAGATGTCATTGGCTAGTGTGCGACAAATAAGGACCTATAGTATTTGGAACAAGATTTCAAATGTGTGTATAGTGCGTGTATCTCTCAAATGATGAAGTCGTACTTAAATTATCCAATCAATGAAGGCCATGCTAAAAAAAATCCAGAGTTAACCATGTGAAGACTAACACGTATGTGTCAAAATCGAGTGTAAAAGGCCTATAAATATTGAGACTTCTATATATATGTATGGAAGTGGTGGAAATTTCAGTATGGTGGGACGAATTTTGTACATGGGAAATGAAATAATGAGTAATGCACATGGATAGTCACATGACTATGTTTTTTGGGGTGGTTTTGAGCATTTTGTACCATTTTTGTCTTTTGAACTTTTATATAGTTTTTATGATTTTGAAATTTTTATACTTTTTAAGGATTTTTTCATAGATTTTATATTGTTTTTTGTGATTTGTACGCATAAAACCACCACAAATGCATGACATTTAACAGATCTAGTTCTTTGTTTCCATCCATATAAGTTATTGTATAAGCACCAAACTTGTCATTTTGATAGTGATAACATAGGGTCCAAACCTTGAATTGGGGGAAAACTTGTCATGTTGATCGAGTGTTTAGGAGGAATTTTGTTTATTTTCTTAGAGCACAAGATCACGTAACTCAAACTCGAGGATATGAACCTTTTTGTGGTTAGCTCTTGTTATGCAATCATGATACACTTGGAGGTGATCAAGAGCTTTGACATGCCTTTTTTTTAGTAAATCAAGTTGGGCATGGAACTCACGATGATAATCATTGTTAGTGGCGAACTCTTAGAGTGTGACTCACAAGGAAGGAATTTTGAGCTCAAGGGGAATGACAATGTCAACCCCCATAGACAAGTGAAAAGTGTGTAGCCCCTGTATGTATGCGGATACTACTGTAATATTCCTAAAGGGCATAAGGTAACTTTGTGTCTCAATATCTATGGGAAACATTGAAGAATTTTTGAAGGATTTTCTTATTTGTTTTATTAGAAGCCTTTGCTTTCCCCATTAGCTTGTGGGTAGTATGGTGTGTAAAAGCTATGTTGGATTTTGTATTTTTCATACAAGACTTTGAAATATTTATTCTTAAATGAGTTTTCATTGTTTGAAATGATATTGGTAGGAATACCAAAGTGAAAAATGATATTTTACACAATGAGTTTAACCTTTTATGGACCTGTGGTGATGTAAGATGTGCATCCTTGACCCACTTTGTAAAGTAATCAGTGGTGGTAATGAAAAAATAAATGGTCATCAAAAGATAATAGGGTAAACTACCAATAAGGTCAACTCTCCATTGAGACAAAGGATAAAATCTTATTCCCCTATCTGCAAACCATTGGCATTTCTCACAATGTTTGACAGAACTACAAGAGTCTTGTTCAAGCGAAGGCCAATAATAGCCCATACATATAAAATGATTTGTGATAGCCATGTTGTTAAGGTAACCCCCACATGTACCATCATGTGATTTTGAAAGCGTAATGATAGTCTCATGGGGTAAGAGGCATCACAAGAGTATGCCTTCATATCCATGTTTGTAGAGGGCATATCTTACAAGTACAAAGTGAGCAACCTTTTGAAAAAAATATGACATCCTTCTTTAGTCAGGTTGGGAAATAAGGTATTGAATTTCAGATATGAAACAAGTTCTTCGTACCAAATAGGAGGTGATATGGTATCAATATTAAAAATTTTAAGTGCAGTAGGACGAGAAAAGGATGGCTGCGATAAAACATAAATGGGAACATGGAGGATGTCTGTTTCATTTTTTCAAAGGTGTATAAGAGCCTAAAGAAGCCATAACGTTTATGAATTTGTTAAAATATCATGGGGCGGATTGGATTCCAAAAGTGTGAATCATGTAAGCAATGAATTCATGGGGGTCTTGTAGTGTTTTATTGTGTCATTATGACATTGGTACGACCCTAAATTTTGATTGCTAACGAGTTGCGAGTTACCAACAATGAGAAAACACTAGATGTTTAGAGTAGTATCTAATTGAAGACCTATAACGAGTGATTCATACTCAACCATGTTATTGGTGCATGGGAAATCGAGTTTGAACAAAAGTGGAATAGAGGCAACTTAGGGGGTGTGACAAAGATAATGCCTATAGAACCCCCTTGGTTGATCTTTGACCCATCAAAATGTAAAGTCGTAGAAATATTTGTTGATGTTAGTGCGGTCTTATGATTCAGATATATTGAATATGGAATCACCTGAGAGGTTGAGATTAAAGGGATGTGAATCAGTAAGTGGTGCCTCAAACAGTTGATCAGAAATCACTTGCCCCTTAATGTATTTTGAGATACAAATTGCAATTCAAACTTGGTGAGAAACATTATCCATTTTATATGCACAACTATTTTGGTAAATTTCACTCATCATATAGTGTACAAGTATGTTTTTACGCAACATGTAAGTCATATGGTTAACCATATAGTGACAAAGTTTCTATTTGGAGAGCACAATGACCAAGAAAAATTTCTCAATATGTGCATAGTTAAGTTCATAGGTGACCAACGTACGACTCATATAATAGATGGGAGATTCACAATTAATTGTGTTACGTTGAGAAAGCATACTTCCTAGAGTGAAGTCAATAGTGAGAATGTATAAGTGGAATGGTGGATCCAATTATGGTGGTGAAAGCACAAAGGGTGTGAGGAGATATTGTTTGAGTTGATCAAATGCATTTTAACACTCTTCTCCCCCAATCGAAGGTAATATATTTCCTAAGGATGTGATTAACATAGTAGACAACGATAAGAAAACGAAGCAATGAAACATCAAATGGCCTAGATTTTACCTTGAAGGGTATAAAGCTATTTTAATTTTTTTATGTGGGGGCATGTCTATAACGGCCTTAACCTTATTTGAATCTACCTTAATGTCACGACGTGAGACTATAAAGCTAAAAAATTTCCTGATGTGACTTCAAAGACATACTTCTTAGGATTTAGTCCAAATTTTGTATTCCAAAAGGTGCACAATTTTGTCCCTAGGGTAGGAAACTTGTGAAATTTTTTCGTAATTCAATACTTTTGTAAGAAAGAAAAACAAAATTTATTTGGGGTTTGTTATCCCCGTTTTGAGTTCACGACAAAACGATCGGATAACCCCTACGAAATTTTTGAAGTTGATTTTGCATTATGGCCTCTTTTTAAGAAAATCGGGTTTTCGGGTTTTACCAACAGCTCGACATGAGTTTTAACATGCTTTATGTTGACTGTCTTCCGAAACCCGAAACCCGCCTTGTATTGAGAAAATCAGGTTTTCAGACCCCCGGCGCATCGGAACATCCATAATCCAAAACATGTTTTATGCCCCATGTTTTCCGATTCCCGAAGTCCGCTTAATCCTTTGTATCGGGTTTTCGGGGCTATGTAGCATCTAAGCACCTCATGCTTTATGCATCATGTTTTCCGAAACCCGAAACCCGAATTGCACTAAGTCCCCTCGTGTCGGGTTTTCGGACCTCCCAAACATGCTGACATGGCATTCATGCCGAGTGGTCGGTGAGTTGGCACGTGCCGAGCTGAAGTGTATTAATTACCAATTTTCTTATAAATACGTGGATTTCCACGTCATTCTTACCATTCGTATTTTTAATTCGTGGAATTTTTGTGCGTGCTCTTCCATTTTCAAAACCCGAAAACTCACCTTGCTCGATTGGATCGTCTATTTTCGATCTTACATTTCTCGAATTGAAGGTATTTTTCTTTCCCTTCTTTATTCTTGGTTTTTATGGATCGATTGAGCGTATTTTATTCCCAATTTCTTGCCGGGTGTTGAAGGTTTTCTTTCCTTCTTCTTTCTGTGTTGCTTTGGAAAGGGTTTTAGGTTTTTAGGGTTTATCTCTTCTGAACTATCACTTGGTTCTATTCTCTTGAAGTTTTCAATTATATGCATGATGTATGAATAACAAAAGGAGATTGTATATTTGGAATTCAAAGAAAAACCCTGTTTTTGCTTCTCAGGTTTTGAAGATTGTTTTGCAGAGTCAAAGGCCCGAAGTATATTGGAAGTTTGAAGTGTCAGGGTTTCTCAAAGTTCCGACATCAAAAGCAAGTGCCGGGTATCTCCGAGTTCCCGTCATCAACGCAAGTGTCGGGCTTTGCCAAAGTTCCGACATATCAAACTTGTCAGGTTCTCAGGGTTTTCCGACATCCTCCTCAGCGTGTCGGACTCTTCTATTCTTCCGGAATATTTAGTCGATCGGGATTTTCAGTGTGGATAACATCTCCTGAGTTTCAAGCCTTTCTCCCTCCAACATTCTTCATGTCGGACCCTGGTCCATCTCAGGAGAAGGCCGAGAAATCTAGCAGGATGAAGTACAAATTCAAGAAGCCAGAATCTCCATCATATATTGATTGCAATTATGATATCAGGGACACTGAACTTGGCAATATAGATATGGATGACTTCTGGAATAGGGTGAAGAGTTCCTCTCAAACCCCATGGATGACAGCTTTAGCTAACAGTGGCTTGCCCCTTGCAGCAGGCTTTCCCATGTCCGCCCAATGTCCAGAATTTGTTTTGGCTTGTGCATCTAGTTATGACTCGGCTTCTCGTTCCGTGAAGAGCCAGGCTGGTGAGGTAGTGATCAGGCTAGATGGAGCATATTTTGATGATCTTCTAAAACTACCTAATTTCGAAGAGTATGGGGACCTGAACATCAAGTCGGCTCAGAAGGCCTGGGATAGTAATCAGGAAGACTGCATTAAGGATGTCAACAAGAAGTTCCTGGTCAAGGCTAAACCAGCAGTATCTAGATTTCCAAGGACTATCCCCAGATGTGATTTCATACAAGAAATCAATGATATTATCACCCTGCTGAGCCGGGTTTTTGGCTTCCCTGAATCAAATGTATTTCATGGATGGATGTATCAGTTTATGGTCACCATCAAGAAGAATCAGCAAGGGATTGACTGGGGGACCCTTATCAGCAATGAAATTGATTCTCAGATGACGACGGTCTTATCGACTGGAAAGTTTTATATGTTTTCATATGTGGCTTACGCAGCAGTCGGGATGAGGAACTATCCCGGGCTGGATACTAAGGGAAGTAGAACAACAAACCCAGTTTATAAATATTTCCCTCAAATAACAAAGAAGGGGTCCAAAGAACATTTTAGAAGGGTAAATGATGCCTTCTTCTATGAGAATATCTGCCGGCTGAACCCAGGGTTAAGAAAGACAAGAGTCTCAGACGAGGCTTGGACTGAAGTATCCAAATGGGGGTGTATCTTCTTGCAATTCAAGAAGTTTACATATCTTCGAACAGTCATGTACTCGGGAGAGCCTTTCCGTCTGCCTCGCTATCCAGGGGATAGATTGATATTGATAGAATTGGTCAGACAGCTGTTGGATTTTCACAAATTCCAACAAAGCAAGCATAAGGCAGCTGTATCCTTCCCAATTTCTATCGGAAGATATACTTGCTCGACAGTAGCAAAGGCCAAAAATGTTGAATGCAAACTTCAGGAAAAATTGAAAAAGCATATGAAGTCTCGGGATGGTTTTGACATCCGAGGAGTGCTTAGAGCCTATGGAGCCCAACATCTGCACAGGCCTGACATTGAGGATATATGGGTTGATCTGCGTAACGAAGTTGCGGTTCGCAGAAAAGATAATAGTAGGTTGACTATTGATGAGATTCAGACGCTGGAGCTTTCTGATTTTCCAGATGGCACGACTGACAATGAAAGTGTGTTGGATATTTCCTATGATGGGCTTAATGAGGATCAATACGTTTTCCCACCTATTGATTGGTCAGCCAGCGAAAAAGCCTCTATTACAGATAGGTCAGCTCTCATTCTTGCTCGCACCAAAAAATGGCTCTCCTCTTGGGGAATGAATTTTAAAGATGACAAGTTTCCAAAGTTGGTTGCTTCGGAGGCGGGGCCCTCCAAAAAGGAAAAGGACAGAAAGTCTTCTAAGGCGCCTATAAAGGTCAAGATTGTCAAGAAGAGGAAAGAAAGACAAATCTCTTCAATTATTTCTCCAGCTAGAAACGGTGGATGTGCCAGAATCACCAACACCACCAGAAATAGGAGAAATTAATTTGGAAGAAGGAGGAAGCCAGCTCTTGACTTCATCATTTGTTGATTATCAAACTGAAGAAACTTTGTCTCTTGCATCCCAGGCTTTGGAAACTGAATCTGTGCCTCCCCCTCAACAACCACTCCAACCTCCTCATTCCCCATCCACTTCTTCAGGTATGGCCGGTATTTTCTCTGGACTCTCACCCCTCTCTGCTGGAACCCAAGTGATCACCAGCATGCCCCAACCTGTACCTCTCTTTGTTGCATCTACTACCACGTTGGCTACTGTTCCCCCTCCAATAGTAGAATCTTCTCCCCTTGAGAGTAGAATACCAGTTACTACAACATTGGCAATTTCCTCTGATACGCCACAATGGCTACTCGAGCAAACTCCGAGGAAGAGGAAAGTGATTGTACCCCTACCAGCCTTTGATTTCAGCTCACTCAAGGCTTCTACTGCGAAATCAGCCAAGAAACCCAAAACAGTTTCAAGGGTTTTGGTAGATGCTTCAGGAGATAAGTTCGCAGAGATTGCCACTCCCTCAGCTGACAAAACTAGAGAGGATATAACAGCTGCTGATTATCAGGTAACCAGGGTGGCTCTAGGGAAAGTAACAGCAGAAGGGGCGCAACAAGATGCAAAGGATTCCATAGACGTCCTGTGCCAAAAGTTGAAAGAAACAAAGGACAGCAGAGATGAACTTAAGAGAAAAGTGGAGCAGTTGACAGAGGTTTTGCTTAAATTCTCAAAACCCCTTGAATCCATACCACCTTCTTCTGTTCCTGTCGGATTCGATTTCTCATCAGTGCCTGCAATTGAGAAGATTGCTAAACAAGGAAGGGTGGTTGATGAATGGGTCCAAAGGTTGCTCCAACAGGGGAAGGAAGTAATACAAAGCGTTGTGAAAGTTCATCAATCTGTGGGAGACATTCAGAAAGATGGAGAAAAGATGGATGAGGAGATTTCTCAAGAAATTAGACAGCTTGATTTGACTTATGAAGCTCTCCAAGTGTTAAAGCAAATACCAGCACATCTCTTGGTCGAAGAAGGTATTCTCCCTCATACGGATAAGCATTTCCAGTTGACCAAGGCCATCAGATTTAGGGTGAAGATTCTCAACGAAGCCTGCGCTAAGTTGAGAGAATCAAGGGATAAACTGATTGATGGGAAAAGTGATTTAGAAGAAGAGTTGCTGAAGATTTGTTCAAAGGTGTCAGTAGGAAATTCAGGTGTACTATCAGCGGATGATCTCTTCAAACAATTCCAAGAGTCTGTTCAGCATGAATCAATGCTCAGATTTGATCTTGAAAAGATGGATCGGTTGGTAAAGATTGAGCATTCTTTGGAGGCCTTAAGAAAACTCAGCAAAGGATTGAAAAAGCTTCCCGGCACTGCCAGCGATGTTCATGAAACCTGCGAAATTTGGAATGATCATTCCACTGCACCTGATGAGAATGAAATGCAAGGCATAATTCGAAAGTTCCAGGAATTTCAGAGCAAACAGTCTCAGCTGGAGGAAGAAAAAGAGGAAGGAGCAAAAGATGATGATTCAGATTAAGTCCCAACGTCCCATGTCATTTCTATTTTTAGATTGACATGTCTTTTTTATTTCCGTTTTGTCATATTTTTGATTCATACTTTGACTTGATCTCCTGCGTGAGAATCATGCAAAACTGAACTCTAGTTAACATGCTACTTTTTAGGATCTGCCCTATTTTATCTCTAGTTCCTTTTGTTATAAATAAGGGATGCCTGTGCATTCAAAAGGGTCGAGATTTTTTGGAATATTTAGGGGCTATTGGAAAGAAGAAAAACTTTGTGTTTTCATTCAATCATTTTGAAGAATAGGAATTGATATCGTTTTACAGACTTTGTGTTGTGGAATATATCTTACTTAAGACAGTGTTCTTATGTTCATGATCTTAAGCTATTCTTTGCATAGCATCTTAGTGTTTCTGATTATTTCGGACATTATATTTGTGATCTAAAACTCGTATGATTATTTCGTGCTCTGCGTTTACTCGAAAGAAAATACGTTTCTCCCATTTCCTTTCTATTGTGCTTCTTTCATTGTAACAGTTTCTAATCCAGTTCATTTAAGAAAGAAATACCCTTGAATCTGTGAATGTGGATTTTGGGATTTCATTCCAACCCCCAATGGTTAGATTAGTGTGAATACTGTATATATTGTTTACCGTGTTTTAGATTAGCAATAAACAGGCAGCCTCACCTGTCTTTGAGGAGGGATTTAATCCCATGTACTGTGGTTGAACCTCATATTTTGGTTTGACAAAATATCCAACCAACAGCATGATAGCCACCATATAATTAAAATGTTTTTTCTTTTAGCTAACTATTTCATAAAAAGAACTCTGTTGTTTATGAAATAGTCAAGAAAACACAACCAACATAATAATACAAGGCTCGATAATCCCTTAGCATGCAATTGGAACTTGCTGGAAAATAGAGTAACCGACATTGGTTAAGAGTAGAACTATGCTGGTTATTTGGGATAGTACCGACATCGGTCAGGGTTTGATTGGCATCGGTCAAGTAAGTAGGAACCGACAACGGTTAGGCAGAACCGACGTTGGTTACCTGTGCGAGAATTTTTAATTAACTCTCAGGAATTATATCTATTTTTAGCATTAAAATAGATTTATTAATTGTAATTGCATGGCTAAGTGCCCTAAGTCTATAAACGACTATATAAGCATAAAATCTAGGGTTTAGAAGTAAGAGAATTAACAAGAATTAGAAAGAACTTAAAAAGGTTGGTGAGAGAGAATTCTTGGTGATGAAGCAAAAACTTGAAAAAAAGAAAGTACTGAACATCTGAGAGGTGTGGAAGATTGTAAATCTTCATTGTATATCTTGTCAAAGCTTTGGATAATAGATTGGCTTGTTTCTTGGTGGACGTAGCCCACACTGGGTGAACCATGTTAAATATGGTGTTGATTTATGTCTCTTGTTTTGTATATTTCTTCTAGTAGAATATCCACTTTTATTTGCATGTATGCTTAGATATGATATATTGTCTGTACAACTGGTGTGCTAACCCCAACAACTGGTATCAGAGCTTTGTTTGAGGGTTTTGTGTGTTGATAGATTTACTCACAGAGGGTTTTCTGATTGAGTGGGAGCTACAACAATGAGCAGAAGAAAATAAATACAAGGTAGAGAAATTTGACAGCTGAAATTATCAATTATGGAAGATGCAGATTGAGGATTATCTGTATCAAAGAGATTTGTACTTACTTTGGATGAGAAGTCTAGACCTACGAAGATGACTGATGAAGAATGGAAGATTCTTGACAGAAAGGCTTTGGGATCTATAAGATTGAGCCTGACAACATCCGTGGCTTCCAATATTACAGAAGCGGCTTCTACGGTAGACTTAATGAAATCTCTTGCTAATTTATATGAAAAACCTAGTGCTTCAAATAAAGTTTATTTGATGAAGAAACTATTTAGTTCTAAGATGCATGAAGGTGAATCTGCCTCTAGTCATTTGAATGATTTCTGATCTATTGTAAATCAGTTAAAATTAGTTGCAATACCATTTGATGATGAAGTAAAAGCACTTTTATTCTTATGTTCTTTACTGATAGTTGGGACAACTTGGTAATGGCTGTTAGTAATACAACATCTGCTAATAATATTTTGAAGTTTGATGATGTGGTTAGTATAATCTTGAATGAAGAAATTCGCAGGAAGAGTACAGAGGAATCATCATCTGGAAATGATTTGAATGTAGAAAGTAGGGGCAGGCAGAAGGAGAGATCCAAGAGTAAGAGTAATGGGAAATCAAAGTCAAGGGATAGCAGATCTAAATCCAGAAGTAAGGGAATTACTTGTTGGAAATGTGGAAAGAAAGGACATGCAAAGAAAGATTATTGGTCAAAGGATAAAGAGAACCAACAACCAGATAAAGGTAAAGAAGAGAATCTTGTTGCATCAGAGGTAATGCAAGATGCTCTTATTCTTTCTTTAGATAGTAGAATTGAATCATGGGTTTTAGATTCAGGAGCTTCTTTCCATGTAACCCCTAATAAGGGTTATTTCAGAAATTATGTCCAGGGAAATTTTGGGCATGTTTATTTGGGTGATGATGAACCTTGCAGTATTACTGGTAAAGGGGAAGTTCATCTAAAATTGTAGAATGGAAATACATGGGTATTGAAAGATGTGAGGCATGTGCCAAGCCTCAAGAGGAATCTTATTTCTGCAGGGCAACTAGGTGAATCTGGTTGCATGGTTACTTTTACAGGAGACTCTTGGAAAGTCACCAAGGGTGATTTTGTTGTGGCAAGAGGTAAGAAGGTAGGAACATTATATTTATCTACCTGTATTACTAATTCCTTTTCTGCATTATCTACTTCAGATTCAGATGCATGCATGTGGCATAATCGGTTGGGTCATATGAGTCAAAAAGGAATGCAGATCTTAAAGGCTAAGGGTAAGTTATCAGATTTGAAAGATTTAGATCTTGATTTCTGTGAGCATTGTATCTTTGGAAAGTAAAAGAGAGTGAGATTTCTCAAAGTTGGGGCAACTAAGAAGGAGCAGAAATTGGAGCTTGTACACTCAGATGTGTGGGGACCAGCTCAGGTAGCTTCTCATGGAGGATCCCAGTATTATGTTACTTTCATTGATGATGCTACAAGAAAGGTATGGGTTTATTGTATTAAATGTAAATATGATGTTTTTGAGACTTTTAAAAGATGGAAAGCCCTTGTTGAGAATGAATCAAATTCTAAGTTAAAGTGCCTTAGATCTGACAATGGTGGTGAATACTGTAGCAAGGATTTCAATGATTATTGTTCAGTGAATGGGATACGTAGAGAAAGAATGGTTCCAAGAACACCACAGGAGAATGGTGTTGCAGAAAGAATGAACAGGACAATCATGGAACGTGCTAGAAGTATGAGGATACATTCTGGATTGCCCTTGCAGTTTTGGGCAGAAGCAGTTGATACAACGGTTTATTTGATTAACCGTGGGCCTTCAAGTTCACTAGATGGAGGAATACCAGAGGAAGCTTGGACTGGAAAAGAGGTAGATCTTTCTTTTCTTAAATTTTTTGGTTCAGAAGCTTTTGTGCATGTTGATAAGGAAAATAGAAAAAAGTTGGATGCAAAATCCAAGAGGTGCACTTTCATTGGTTATGGATCTGGTGATTTTGGTTTCCATTTTTGGGATTTAGAGAATTCTAAAATTATTAGGAGTCGTGATGTTGAATGGAATGAAAAGAGAATGTATAGGGATCAAATTTTGGTACCCAAGGATGAGAAAATTGAGAAGTTTATTGATGAAAATGAACTCTCAGGTTTTAAAGAAACACCTACAGAAATACACAGTAACCGTGGTTGGTTAGTCCCTGACCGGCATCAGTCAGATGAACTAATACAGTTACAGAGGATGAAACCAACATCGGTTAGTAGAACTGACGTCAGTTAGAGGTGACCGGCATTGGTCACTGTCAGATTTGATAGGAATGTCCAGGAGGCCCAGATTGAGTCTTCGTACCCCAAACTCCTGTGAGAAGGTCACAAAGGGTAAGTAAACTTCTAGAAATATTTACA
Source organism: Taxus chinensis (assembly GCA_019776745.2). Classification (NCBI taxonomy): domain Eukaryota; kingdom Viridiplantae; phylum Streptophyta; class Pinopsida; order Cupressales; family Taxaceae; genus Taxus; species Taxus chinensis. The sequence continues at coordinate 723,252,895 of CM034149.1, read as the reverse complement.
CCTTCTCTATTTTATCTATTATTGACTGATAGTGGTGAACCAGAGAGCTTTGAAGAAGAAATGCAGGATAAGACTCACGTTCAGTGGGAGCATGGCATGGATGAGGAGATGGACTCCTTGGAATAGAACCAGACTTGGGATTTGGTTAAGTTGCCAGTAGGTAAGAGAACATTACAGAACAAGTGGGTTTACAGAATTAAGGAAGAAGAGGGTGGACAGAAAAGGTACAAGGCAAGGCTTGTAGTAAAGGGATTTGCACAAAAGTAGGTATTGACTTTGGTGAAATATTTTCTCCTGTTGTTAAGATGACTTCTATTCGTACTGTATTGAGTTTAGTTGCAGTAGAAGATTTGCATTTAGAGAAACTAGATGTGAAGATGGCTTTCCTTCATGGTGATTTGGATGAAGAGATTTATATGCAGTAGCTACTTGGGTATGAAGTCAAGGGTAAGGAGAAATTAGTGTGCAGGTTGAAAAAGAGCCTATATGGGCTCAAGCAAGCTCCAAGGCAATGGTACATGAGGTTTGATAGTTTTATGCATGAGCATGGTTACTTGAGATGTGAATCTGACCATTGTGTTTATTTCAAGAAGCTTGAAAATGGGAGCTATATTATTTTGTTACTGTATGTGGATGATATGCTTATTGCAGGATCTAGTATGCAAGACATTGGTGAGCTTAAGAGAAAGCTAGCTCACACATTTGCTATGAAGGATTTAGGAGCTGCAAAAAGAATCCTTGGCATGCAAATACATAGAGACAGGAAAAACAAGAAATTGTATTTGTCTTAGGAGGATTATATCTACAAGGTGTTAGAAAGGTTCAACATGTAGAATGCAAAACCTGTTAGCACACCTATGGCTGGACACTTCAAATTGAGAAAAGATCAGTGTCCTTCATCACATGAGGAGGTCAAATACATGACACAAGTACCATATGCTTCAGTAGTTGGAAGTCTCATGTATGTTATGGTTTGTACAAGACCAAACATTGCACAGGCAGTGGGAGTTGTGAGTAGATATATGGCTAATCCAGGTAAAAAGCATTGGAAAGCAGTCCAATGGATACTCAGGTATTTGAAAGGGACATCTAGCATGCAGTTATGCTATGGAGGTTCAGATATTTCATTACGTGGCTATGTTGATTCGGATATGGCTGGAGATCTGGATGGTAGAAGGAGCACTACTGGATATATTTTCATAGTAGGTGGAACAACAGTTAGCTGGATTTCAAGATTGCAGAAGGTTGTGGCTTTGTCTACTACAGAGGCAGAGTATGTTGTAGCTACAGAGGCTAGCAAGGAGATGATATGGATGAGTAGGTTCATGGAAGAGTTGGGAAAGGAGCAAAGTGATTGTAAACTATTCAGTGACAGTCAGAGTGTAATTCATTTGGCAAAGAACTTAACATTTCATTCAAGAACGAAACACATTCAGTTGAGGTATCACTTCATACGACAGGTATTGGAGGATGGACAGTTGAATCTAGAAAATATTCATATGAGCAAGAACCCTGTGGATATGCTAACGAAGCCATTAGCAAAGGAGAAGTTGGAGCTACACTCCACTTCTGTTGGTCTTCGAGTTTGAGACTTGAAGAGGAAGAAACAAAGCTAAGGAAGAATCCAAGAATGACGTTGTACAGGTATGGTGCAGTAATTAAACTCCAAGTGGGAGATTGTTGAGTTGTGGAGCTCAATTACTTCATTTTAGCATGCAATTGGAACTTGCTGGAAAATACAGTAACTGACATCTGTTAAGGGAGACCGACATCAGTCAGGGACCTGACATTGGTCAAGGGAAAGTAAGGAACCGAGTGAGCGGTTAGGTAGAACCGGCATCGGTTACCTGTGCGAGGATGTTTTAATTAACTCTCGGGAATTATATCTATTTTTAGCATTAAAATAGATTTATTAATTGTAATTGCATGGCTAAGTGCCCTAAGTCTATAAATGACTATATAAGCATAAAATCTAGGGTTTAGAAGTAAGAGAATTAACAAGAATTAGAAAGAACCCCAAAAATGTTGGTGAGAGAGAATTCTTGGTGATGAAGCAAAAGCTTGAGAGAAAGAAAGTACTGAACATCTGAGAGGTGTGGAAGATTGTAAATCTTCATTGTATATCTTGTCAAAGCTTTGGATAATAGATTGGCTTGTTTCTTGGTGGATGTAGCCCACACTGGGTGAACCACATTAAATCTGGTGTTGATTTATGTCTCTTGTTTTATATATTTCTTCTGGTAGAATATCTGCTTTTATTTGCATGTATGCTTAGATCTGATATATTGTCTATACAATCGGTGTGCTAACCCCAACGATTTATTAGGAATTTACTAAGGAATACTATCTGAGGGTCCTCTAGCCAATATTGACCTAATAATTTCCTCAATAAGCATGTGTGAGGCATCTGATATATTGTCTGTACAACCGGTGTGCTAACCCCAACATACCCATTCTAGATAATCGATGGGTTGGATGAAGCCTACATCAATAAGTTTTTGTAGTTCATCTTTGACGTGTGGCTTCATTGAGGTATAGGTGGGAGTGGTATGGAATGAAAGTAACATGACACATGGGCACATTTTCCGTAACTTTTGTTTAACAAATTTTACAATCGTGTTTGAGTACTAGATTATGGACTATCATTTCAAAATCCATTCCTTGCATGTCAGCATAAGACCCCAACATCGATAGATTGTGCCTCAGCAAAGGCATCAATGAACTCATGTAAGAGTAATATGTAATCAAAACATTCTTGATTTATTAGGAATTTACTAAGGAATATTATCTGAGGTTCCTCTAGTGTACCAATATTGACCTCGATAATTTCCTCAATAAGGTCATCCTAATAAGATGTTGTATTATAATTCCCCTTCATGTGTGAGGCATCATCAATGTGGTAAAATGTTGGGAGTTTTTTGGTTTCATTTAAAGGAACATTTTAGGTTTCCAAAAAGTAGGTTGTGCTATGTAGGTTGGAATCTTGTGTAACAAATTTATATGGTCACTTTTGTGCTAAGTCCTTATGCATAACACCAAAATGGCACATGATAACCTCTTCTAAAGGAAATAGGTCAAGTGGTATGGGCATGTATCTGGCCGCACTTCTCTCTTTTCCACAAACCTACAACTTCCTGCTCTGGCGGCGTGGGATCTCCTTGGGCGGATTTGTCTGTGAATGGTGGAAAAACGTGAGAAATGCGTGCCTTTCTCTTGCTGCGCAGTCAATGGGGGAGGTATCAACTCGATTGATAGATATGTTGTTACTCAAGATGAGACTATCCATAGGTGGGGGAAAACTTGAATTAGTCATGTCATTGTAAAGTGTTGAATGACATGTATATGAAATGTGATTTTCAATAGTGTAATCTAACATAGTGCCAAACTCATGGAATAATTTTGAGAAGTGGAATCGTGTGGCTTCATTAAGGTATATGTGGGAGTGTTATGGAAGGCTGGAACGATATCTGTTTGAACTCAGAAAAGGCACCTGACTGGTCTGATGAGTCGCTAAGGACAACATGAATGTGTATGACTAAATCTTCCCATCTAGGATGAAAACTCATATCAGTGAAGGTTGTTATATTTTCAAAGTCATCATCCACTTTAGTGTATCCCAACTCGCTTCTCGACCTTATAAAGTTAGTTTATCATTTTGCCATGATTACGCCTATATTTATTGGAAGATAATTTGTAAGAATGGAAAATTAGATTTGAAATGCCTTGTTCAATATTTCCTAGACAATAGCCTTTCCACCCTTGATAGAGTAAATAATGCATAAAAAAGTTAGGTTTGGAAAGGTATGAAATATCATCGTTCAAATGACGACATTTATATTTTGAGACAAACACGTTATTGAATAGAGAGGAAGTGGAAGTGGCATATCTCCCATACATGAAAAATTATTTTTGGGAGGAAAACCAAATGAGACTAAAGATACTATGTTTAGTTTTGTCTACTCATTGCTTTAACAATTGGCATGTTTGGTAAAGATACCTTATGGTGTAAGGGAGTTTATATTCCCCAACATCGATAGATTGTACCTCATTGGTCATAGGATCCTTACCACGGTCTTTGGATGTCTCAGGAGTTGCCCGTTTGCTACCATGAATGGAATTTAGAGCCAATGGTTATAAAAAGTAAAGGTGACAACTACCATATGATGATGGTGGAGTGAAAGGAAGTATAATCACTTCGAGAAGTGAGGATGGTGGTTGCTTGTGGGATGATGAAGGTGAAGAGGATGGATCATGTGGCTTTGGTGAGTTACAATATGGTGATGAAGGAAATGTATGATTGGTGGAACCCTTGTTTACATAGTCATAGGAGGTATATGCGCATAATGATTAGATATGTTTACAGGGGTCAAGGAAGCAAATGTAAATTAAGTATTGGGTACTACCCTACAAAATGGAAATGTGATATTGTTGCAATATTTGAATAGTTCTGAGTCAGAAGTTATGTAATGACTCTGTAATTCCATCTTGTTTATACTTGAGGCATTGATGGTGAATGAATGAAACACATTTCATCTCATGAATCCAGGGTTGTCCTAATAAGATGTTGTATTATAATTCCCCTTCTATAATATATATAAGAGTATGTATTGTTTTGGATCCTTTAAAGGATCCAATTTTCAATGAAAAGACAATGGTACCTAAGGAAGTGCAAGGACCATCGTTGAATGCTAATAATTGCAACACAAATACCGAAATATGAGACAATGGTATGGTGGTGGCATGTCGTGTCGTGTTGTGCAAAAAAAAAAAAAAAAGTTATCCTGTATTTTACTGTGTTGGGGTTGGTTCCCCTAGTGTAACACCTATTACTAGTTCATATTCCTAAGAATATTCTACCTATTAAAACCAAAAGGAAATTGGAGAAAGAAATAAGGGAAAGACTACAAAATATGGTGATACACCAGAAAGTTTGAGGATATCTAAACTGATTTGACTCACACAGATGAACTAGGAAAACCAAACATGCCATACACAAAACTCACAATAAATATGTTAATGCAAAATTGTTTCAAATTAATGTTTACAGCTATGATAGAATGAAGGGGGGAAACAAATGGCTTTTGAAGGCAATTTGATAAGCTCTACAACAAGATCTTGGGCAAAAAATTGGTTAAACACAATCTATTACCTACAAATTAACATATAACTACATAAGGTCATGGAAATTAAACTGTAAACCAAAGACAAACAAGAATCATGAGATAAAATTACTTTAAAGACATGAAATTACACAAAACACATGTTGTGAGAAGGTAAAAACAACTCTTTTATTGATCTAAGAGGTGAAATATGTTCAAATAATCACTCGTGACCCCTTCTCTTCCACTTAGAATGCAAAACAAGCTCCAAAATTGAATATAATATGTAGAGATCCCTTTTACAATGAATTATGGGCCTTTTTATAGAAATTTATGAGGGAGAGAAGAAGGAAAATGTAGATATACAAGTTTGGTTGCTAATAATTGAATGATGCATAAAGTGACTAAAAATAAATGTGATCATCCAAAATGCGTGCAAAAATAGCCAAAATGCATTTCCAAAATTTTTCTATGATTCATTTGCATGTTTGTACCACAGATTTCAACTTTGCATGCTCCAACTTTCCTCATAGCTTTATTTTCCTTTGTATTAAATGCAAAACTACATTTTTGATTGAAAAAACAAAAATAAATTCTTTCCCTATCGAAATTTTCATGTTTTTTCCTTTGTATTGCGGCTTTTTCCAAATTGTCTTCCTTTTTACTGTTTCCACGGATTTCCCCATAACTTCATTTTCCTTTGTGTTCACGGATTTTTCCGCGGCTTCTCCCATAACTTTATTTTTCCATTTTACTGCGGAACATTGTTTTCCTTTGTATGACTTTCCCCATAACATTCATTTTCCTTTGTACTGTGGCTTTTTCCATGGCTTTCCCCATAACATGAATTTTTTTTCCTTAAAACTTTCCTAAATTTTCCTCCTTAGCTCCACGACCTAACATGGCTATTTTTCATACATGATGACCTCTATTCTTTTCTCCCATACCCACTTTTTCTGATTTTGACAGCTTTACAAAAATTCCTTCATACTCCAAGTCCCCGTGACACTGCAATTTATGGTTTTTTGAGTTCTTGGGTCTACCATCTAAATTTTCTTAAGTCTTAAACTTGAATAAGTTGTACAAATAAGCATGGGGGCTTATTTGGATAAAAATTTGGTGACTTTCAGGGACATCTTCCTATTAGATGTAAAAAAATCTAGTAGCCTTGAAGCATCCATTGGGCATGGAGTTGTGTGTTAAAAAATTATTGGAAACAACATGAGCATTGAAAAATACCTTTCAAAAAAAACAACTGTGCTAAGCACTTATTAGAAAACAAAAACACTTTAGCAAAGTGTACAAGGCACACAAGAAAGGAAACCAAAACAACAATGTGCATGAAGCACTTGGAGGAAAGTAAACAAAAAAACTATTATATACAAGGGTGAAACATAACCTCAATAGAAAAGGTTGAGGTATATCCCATTAACTAGGATAGGAAACTCATCACCATTTAGCTTGGAGAGCTGAAAAGCATTGTGTTGTTTGCAACTTGTAATCAAATATGGCCCACTCCAAAAAGAATTAAATTTGGTGTGTCTTCTAGGCTTAGTTATTTCTTCATCCCATTTGAGCACAATGTCTCCTTCTCTAAATGTTCTTGCAACTGATTTCCTGATCAAAATACCTCTTCACTTGAGCTTGATGAAGCTCCATGGTATTCATTGCATTGTTTCTAACTTCCTCTAATTCCATTAATTCTACAAATCTGATTGACATTGAATCTTCCTCCATCATCTCCATTTGTTATAAGATCTAGAGTTGGTAATTCATAGGAAATTGACAACCTTGCTTCTCTACCATAGACAAGCATGAAAGGAGAGTTTCCAATTGACCTCTTAGGAGTAATCCTATCAGCCCATAAGGCTGATTTTCAGTTTTGTATGCCATGATCTCTGATTTTCAACATAGTTCTTTTGATGATTAGAGAAGATTCTTGTTGGTTGACTTAGCCAAGCCATTCCCTTGAGGATAATAATTGGAAGATGTTGAGAGATGAATGCCAAGCTTGACTGCCCATGTGTTGATATTTTTTCCAAGGAAAGCTAATGTGTTTTTGAGATGATTGTTATGGGGACACCAAACCTTGTGACAAATAACTTTCATAAAAGTCCAAAACTGATGTCTCATTTTCTTCTTTCAAAGCTACTACTTCTGTCCACCTTGTGAAATAATCTGTAGCTGTGAGAATCCATTTATGACCTACACTGGAAGGTGGGTTAATCATGCCAATAAAGTCCAAACCCCATTGCATGAAAGGTTGATTTACCTGAATGGGTTGAAGAGGAAGAGCTGCTAACTTCTATTTTCTAGGAAAAAATGGCACACTTTGAGCACTTCCTTACCCATGCATGAGCGTCTCAGAATAAATTTGGCCAATAATAGCCTACTCTCATGATCTTCAAGGTTGTAGTTCTTGGTGCAAAGTGACCACCGAATATTCCTCCATGAAATTCTTCCAAAACATGCTCAATCTGATTTGAATCAACACATCTTAAAATAACTCCATTCACATATTTTCTAAACAAAATATTATCAATGAGGACATAAGGAATGGATTGCAATCTGAAATACCTTCTTTTTTTTTTTCCAAACCTTGTGGGCATTATCCAGTATGAAGAAAATGAATCATATCTTGGGTCCAACTTTGAGGCAATGAAGGAGAATACCATGTCTTGATCATTTTGTAGCACTAAAACTTGATTTTTGTCATCATGCAAATCTGAAGCTAGTTTCTCACACAATCCTCTTCCTCTTACTAGTCTCATAACCTTGATATCAACATCATATTCCATGAATTTTGTGATCCAACCTGCCCTTTTCTCATTCAAATATTTTCTTAAAAGAATTTCTTTAACACTTGGATGAGAAACCATTAAATGAATCTTTTTATTTGAAACCAAATGTCTAATTTTTTAAGGCTTCTAATAACTAAAAGGACCTATTTTTCAACAAAAGAATACTTAACCTCATACTATTCCAATCCTTGACTGAAGAAGGCAATTGGATGCTCCAAATTTTCATTATTCTGTTGTACCAACATGGATGAGATTTTATCAATTGCTCCAAAAGAATATAAAATAAAATCTTTACTAAAATATGGATTGACAAGTGTTGGAGCTTGTGAGATAGCATGTTTAATTTCTTCAAAGGAATTCTTTCCTTCTATCTTCCAACTTAAAAACCATGTTCTTTTTTCAACATTGAAGTTAGTAGCCTTACTAAATTTGTAAAATCTGGAATGAATCTTCTAATAAAATTAATTCTACCCAGAAAAATTTGTAATGCCTTCTTTTGATTTGGTAAAGATAATGATAAGATTGCACGTACCCTCTCCGGATCAATAACAAGACCCTTTTTTGACACAATGTGACCCAACAATTTACCTTCATGCACTGCAAAAATGCACTTTTTGGATTGAGTGAAACACCAAACTGTCTACACCTTTTGAACACATGAGATGTATGATATGATTTGCAACATGCTTTGAGAAAATGGTTATGTCATCTAAATAAACAAGAACACAAGTATTGATTAACCCTTGAAACACCAAGTCCATAGCATGTTGAAACATAGCTCTTGTATTTGACAGTCTAAAAGGACATATTTTTCTATATGTGTATGTGCCCCATTTTGTTGTAAATGTTGTTTTAAACTGATCTTATTCTTGGACCAAAATATCTATTGTAACCAGAATAACCATCAAGGAGTGAAAATCATTTCGAACCACTTACCCTTTGCAAAATTTTCTCCATGGATGGTAGTGGGTAATGATATTTTAAAGACACCTTGTTTAAATCTCTGAAATCCACGCATAAGCGTATTTCTCCATTCTTATTTCTCACGGGAACCAAACTAACAACCCATGATGAGTGCTTCACAAGGAAAATAATGTTATCTTTGATCAACTTATCCAATTCTTGTTTCATCAACGGTTCAATTTTAGGATTGATGGGCTTTGCTTTTGTCTGAATAGTTTTGCATTTAAATCCAATTCTATGGTATGCTGAGCTAAATATGGATTAAAAACTTTAAATCATCATAGTTTCCATGCAAAGACATCATCAAATTCTTGAGAAAGTTGAAAAAAGCATGTTTTTCATCTTGATTACATACCTTTCCCAATTTGAGCACTTTATCATTGCCAATGCTGATTTGTTCATAATCTTCTTGTTTGATCTATATGTTAGAATTTTCACTTCTGATTTGATCATCTGTGTTAAAAATGGATTCAAGAGTAACCAATCCCTGAGGTATTTTTTGGAATTTCAATTGGATAATATGTCCTTCATACTGTTGTTGTAATCTATCCTGATTTTTAATTGAAAACTCAGCTTCCTCTTGCAAGAAATTCACTATTTGCTGATTTGATTTGAATACTTGCCAATTTACGTTGTTGTCCAGGACATAAAGGTCTTACAACTATCTTGATGTGTTGCTGATTTGTATATTTTCTGATTTGATATGGAATGTCAACTTGAGCACCAATTGCAGCTAAACTATCTGCATATTTATTCTTGCCTCTAGAAATGGATGAAACATTGAAAGCATCAAAATCTTCTATTAAATACCATACTCTATTTTTGTAAGATCTCAACAATTTATTCTTAGTTGCATCTTGTCCTCTGATTTGATTGAAAACCAACTCACTATCACCAAACACCTAGAAATTACTTTACTCCTCTCTTTCTTACCCACTGAATGCCATGAATAAGAGCCTCATACTCAGTTGTGTTGTTAGTGCAAGTAAACTGAAATCTTAAAGTTGAGAAATACCTTTCTTTTTTTGGAGAAATCAACATGATTCCCCCACTTTCTCCCTTCTTGCTTCTTGATCCATCAAAATACAATTTCCACTAAACCTTCATCATGTTGGTTTGATTTGACAAGGTTAGGAATAATAACATTCTCCTCATGTAGGAAATAATTCCAAGACCTGCTTCTTCAATATGACTATATGGATCAATAATCATGACTTTTGAGTAGCCCATTCATCAAGTAATAAATATGGAATTCCCTCAAGAAGTGTGGTTGGTTCTTAGTCAACTATTGGTCTTCTTCATCCTTGATCATACAATTGGAATTAATGACACTAGAAATATAAGGTTCTATGTGATTTTTGAGATGGGTTCAAACCTTATTGTAACTTTGGTGTCCATACCTTGTTCTAAACAACATGTGAGACTAGTCTGATGATAAGTAGCCTCCAATTTTGGCTGTGAAATCTCTAGAAAGACACAAGGAAAAGAGAGGAGGAATATCAATGATAAAAACATCTTGAGGAATGGAGAAGTTGGGGCATGCATGTAAGGTTAAGCTAAGTCCTCTAATGACTCCAAGGGTCTCTACGGGTGTTCCATCTAGATGAACTACTCCTTTGGAAAGAGGTTCATATTGCAGACCAAGTTTATCAACAATTTTCTTGGGCATAACTGAAATAGAAGCTCCTGAATCAATCATACAATTATGAACTAGGTTTTGACCTATGATCAATGAAACATAGAAATGAGGTGGTTTGACACTCTTGCTTTCTTGGGATTCTTTTGGATAAGGTGTATTAGTAAACAAAAAATTAGATGGTTCTTTGGATGGTTGATTAAAGAGGCTAAGATTAGACAAAGCTTCTTGTAAAATATCCTTTTGACCCAGAAGAGACAAAGAATCCCACATTGTCATGTTAACCTTAGTTTGCTTCATATGATCAAGAATATTGAAATATGGAGTACTAACCTTTTATTGTACTTTGTTAATAACAATACCTTATTGCATTGATGGTATCAAGATTGGGATCTCTTGCTGACCTTGAGCTTTTGTAGACTGATTTTTTATTGCCTTGTTGATTGGAAAATGAAATAACACTTTGTAATATTGGAGAAGACTGAGAATTACCCTTACTAGTTGCCATGATCCACTTCTATTTCTCTCTTCTTAGACCTTGTGTTCACCCTAATGAAGTAGAACTATGATTTTTCTGATTATCTAACTGATTCACTCCACAAAATCATTTGGTTTCCAATTTAGAAGTGTAACATCCTGGTGCACCAATTCGTGAGGAACCTCTTGTTGGGATGGGGTTTCAACTGATGAATTTTGAGTCATAGAAGTAGCTTGCACCATGAGAGATTGATTTAGAGCACCATTAGAACAAGAGTTTTTGTTATGAGCCATATTGCAAGGATAACACCACTCATAATCTTGTATCAAATTGTTTTGGACAGGTACAATTTCCTTTGAGGTGCTAACATCATTGGGGTTGAATGTTTGATAGGATTAACATTAGTAAACTGATTATGGCTTTGCAGACTTGGTTGGAAAGGAGGCATATTTTGTTGATTGGGAGGATAGTAGGGTCTAAAACCTTGTTCTTGTTGTCTTTTGAGGGCAACTATCTCATTCCCAAAATATTTTAATATGCTCTTCAACTCTTGATAGTCATTTTATTGGCTTGGGGCTGCATTAATTTGACTCAAAGGATGAGCAATAGGCACTAGAATTGGAGCTATTACATGTATTTGAAAGGAAGTGGGAGGAATAATTTATGGAAAGATGGGCATGAGAGGCCTTGGAGATATTTTCCCCGCTTGTATAAGATTGTTCTCAGCTCCAATTGTTATGTCATAAGCATCAAGGAGTTTCCTTCCACCCATTGATTAAATTAAAATCCTTTAGATAATATAAAAAAACATAATGAGGAGCAGGCCTTACTAATTGTGGAATTTTGTCCCAAGTCTTTTGGAATATGTAGTTGAAATCAATCATGATCTCTTGTCATGCTCTCTTGATGGTGATCAATTGTTCCACTAATGAAAGATGATATGATTTTTCCTCAAAATTCCTACAAAAAAATTCTCCCAGCTGATCCCATGTAGTGATGGAATTTAATCTCAATCCTTTGTACCATTACAACGCTTTGCCTTTGAAAGAGGCTACTAATAATATGACTGCAACATTGTCTTGAGTAATATGATAAATAGAGCATATATTACCAACATATTTAATGTGTTCTATGGGTGTAAATTGATTTTCTCCAATAAAAAAGGGATGCTCGTAAGAGAGGAAACTGAGATATCATCATGCTGAGAAAACAATAGTGGGTTGCCATCATTGAAGGAAAAAAATTGATTTCTTAGGAGGGCCATATTTGAATTGATACTGGGTATGGGAAAATTGAGAAATGAACATTGGTTTTGTGGAGTGGGAGGAGATTTAGGATATGGTTTGGAGTTTGAAAATTTGCTTCTCTTAACTGAATTCAAAGGTAACTCAATGAAATCAACTAGAATACCTTTTGTTTATGATCTAGTTGTAACCTTTAGCATGCAATGTGCACTGATCTGGTACAAGGATGTGCTTTGAACTTATGGAGCCATCATATGCTAGATGAATGTGCTGGAAACACTGATATTTGCCAAGAAAAACATCAAATCTTTGACAAATTCTTCATGCTATGTTCCACTGGGAGTGCCAAAAATTGTTATCACTTTGAAATGCACCTTACAAAGAGTGGTGTAGAATATCTCCTTTCAATTGAAAAAATGGAATAAATCCTAGGTTTTGGGTGACTTGTATATTGGAGTGAGTCTCTAGAGAGGGTTGGTTTCCCTAGTATAACACCTAAACTAGTTATTATTCCTAATACTACTCTACTTGCTGAGACAATGAGGAAAAGGGGAGTGAGAAATAAGGGAAAAATGAAAAAATGGTGATACACCAGACAGTGTGAGGATCTCAGACTTTTTAAATCACACAGATGAACCACACACACCATACACAACTCACAATGAATATGTCAATGCAAAAAGTGTTTCAAAGAAAGGTTTGCAACTGTGATAGAATGAAGGAGAGAAACAAATGTCTTTTGAAGGCAATTTGATAAGCTCCATAACAAGATCATTCACAAAACTTGGTTAAACACAATCTATGACCTGTAAATTAACATATAACTGAATAAGAGCATGGAAATTAAACAATAAACCGAGGATAAACAATTATCACAAGATAAACTCATTTTAAAGACATGAAATTACACAAAAAATAGGTTGTGAGAAGGTAAAAAATGACTCCTTTATTAATCTAAGAGGTGAAATAAGTACAAAGAATCAGTCATGACCCCTGCTCTTCCACTCAAAATGCACAACAAGCTCAAGAATTGAATAGAATATGCATAGATATCTTGTACAATGAATTCTGGGCATTTTTATAGAAAATTCTAAGAGAGAGAAGAAGGGAAAAAACATAGACATGCAAGTATAGCTCTAAAATATACAAAACATGAATGACATGCATGCAAAGTGATGATAAAATAAAAAAGAACGCTCATAAAAGAAAAAAATGTTTTAAAATAGACGCTCATTTGCATGTTGTGTTTCCAAAATTATCAACGTGTGCATGCTGAAATTAAGCCCTCTTGCATGTTATGACCTTCTCTTAGCTTTTAGATGCTCCAAAATTATATTTTTGATTGAAAAAAAACTAAAAAATAAATTTGTGGTCGTCCTCAAGCATCACGTATTTTCTATGTTTTTCACTTTGTGTCGCGGCTTTTTCCATAACGTTGTCTTCCTTTGTACGACGAAATTTTCCACGGATTTCCCTATAACATTATTTTCCTTTGTATTGTGGATTTTTGTGTGGCCTTGTTTTCCTTTGTACTGTGACTTTCCCCATAACATTGTTTTCCTTTCAACTGTGGATTTTTTTGTGAATTTCACCATAAAATTATTTTCCTTTGTACTGTGGCTTTTTTCGTGGCTTTCCTCATAAGATTGTTTTCATTTGTATTGCAAATTTTTCTGCAACTTTCCCCATAAAATTGTTTTCCTTTATACTTTCCTAACATTTCCCCCTTAGCTCTGCGACCTGACACAAATAATTTTCCATGCATGGCGGCCTGTGTTTTTTGCTCCCATACCCTTTTTTTGTTGATTTTGACAATTTTGTGAAAATTCCTTCATACTCCAAGTCCCCGAGACACTAATTTTTTTGGTTTTTTGAGTTCTTGGGTCTACAATCCAAATCTGTCTAAGTCTGAAACTTGAATAAGTTGTACAAATAAGTATGGGGGCTTATTTAGATAACAATCATAAAATGATATTTTGGATTGTGTGTTATTTATCTAGTTAACTAGGTTGTTTTTAGTGTGGTTGTTGGTTGTAAATGTGACACTACATTTGGCGATGATGTTGGTATATGTGTGGATTTGTATGTTGGTTTGGATTTTTCATTAACACCTTGATTTCGTGTGACAATGTAGATCATGCCTAAAATATTGATGAGAAGAAGATGACACATCATGGCTAACTTGATTGGCCAAATCCATTTGTGACAGTAATGGATTCTTGAAAACATCTAAGTTTTGGTTTTTTGGAGTCATGACGTTGTCAACATGGATAAATTTTTTGACAACGAGGTCTTGAATAACATTACGTAATTGACGATTTTTTTTATTGCATGACCTACGATTCTATGATATTCACACCTATCAGTCAACCGTTGTCACCAAAATGGTTTTAGTGGATTGGAATCCTCTTGTCATATAATGGGAGGTGTGATGAGATGTGTGTCAAGGCACTTTTACAAAATACTAGGGAGTGATTCAATAAGGGGAGTGTATTATTGACGTATATTGAAGGGATCATGTGGGATACTTTATGTTGTGGTTTGTAATTGTTGGTTGTGAGAAGTCATGGATGGGTTTTTAGCAGCATTGGATGAGGAACCTTGATTATCTAAGGAATGGAGAACTACTTGATTGACTTGTGGAATATTTTTAGTAAATTTGAAAAAATAATTCTTCTTACTAAGTTTGACTTTACAAATACTGACACGAACATCCTCAATTCATTTGGCCTTCAAAATAGCTTACTCATATGACTGTAATTGTGTGATTTGCAGACTATGTGATATGTGTTTAACAAAAATTCTAGCAAAAAATTGTGTGATTTATGGTCGAGGAATGAGAAATATGAGTTAGTGGTCCACCGCTCTCCAACATGACACATAATCAATAAGAGGCATCAAACTATTTCATATTGTATAGGTTAGATAGTGCGGTACACTTTGTGGCATTAATCGAGAAATGGTTAATGAATAGCCCATAAAGTTGTTCGAATAAGGTAACACTATGTTGTTAAAAGCTAGTGTACCAATCCAAATCTTGGCCACTTAGAGACAACAAGAATGTATGCAACATGACGGAATCATCATGAATTATGAGGTTTGAACTTGCGTAAATGATTATGAGGGTTTTCATTGCCTTTGAATTTATCAAAATTAGGCATGTCAAAATGTGTAGGATATTGTTTCATAGGAACCATCAAATAGATGGGTTCGTTACATAATTGATTATATGTGAGTTTGAGAATTCCTATACCCTAGTTTTGCAGTTCAAGATTATGAATCCTATTGAATAAGTCTTGATCGGCGTTAGGTATATGTTGGAATGTGTTGTTTTGGAGAGGTTGGGTGTATGGATACGTAGAACTATTAAGTGACACATGAGTATAGGTATGGGAAAAAAGAGCTGATGTGTAGGAAAATGTTGAAGGATATAGATTTATTTTGTTGGAATGAAATTTAAATGCTTGTGCAATTCTAGTGGAAGAAATAAGATACATATGTACAACGGTGGAGGATGTTGGTCCAACAAAAATGATGTGATGTGCCTTTATAGTAGATGAAGAAGGGTCGTTTTCTGCATAATACATTTTCAGATTATATCTGTCTAACTTGTAATAATGTCTTATTAAATATTCGACAATACCTTCTAGATTGTGGTCCAAGGCTTCCTCAAACTTAGGATCGAAAGGTGGGATTTTGACAAGGTCCGATTCGCCGTCATGAGCAGAAAAACTATGTGGAGGATGTTCCCCGATCCAAGTACCAAATATATTGGATTTTCCTACAATTCTTCCTTGGTTAGAAGTGCCCTCATGTGATTGAGAAGAACAATCCATGGTGTGGGGTAAATTATATGAGCGTTTGCGGGTAGTAACCATATGAGGAGAGACTCAAAGCGGTGTTAATATTATGTGAGTGTGGCCAATCTGGAAATGATTAGCTATAGATTTTTTTTTGGAAATGTCAGTGATAAGAATGTGGGTTATGAGAGAAAAGTATAATATAATTACAACTGTGACTGTAGTCAAATGAATGGGTGAAATTTTGGAGATGCTATGTTGTTTTTGGATTTTTTTTTGCAATTTTGGATAAAATTTATAACTATAGGTATATAACAAGAGAGAAACAATACCATCACGATCTATCTAGTCAAGAGGGTGTACAACCACGTAACAAACCATAAATATATTGTATATAGATTACTAGAGCACATGTACACGTCACTACTAGCCAAATATATGAGTGGGTATCTTGGTGAATGTTGTGTTCTCGACACTATTATGTGATTACGAAAAGATTTCTTATACTAGGTTTCACAAGGTTACTAGGGATTCCTCCATATACCTTTCGATACACAAGGCCCAATATCGTATTTATGGGAAGTATTGTTTAATAGTCTAGTTCAGAGGATTAAATACCTCTGCCTTCATTCCAATCAATTTAGTGGAGATTAATTAAGAATGATAGTTCTGACCCAAAGAGTTTTGTCCAAGGCCTAGGTATTGGTGAAAAATCCGTGCCTCACTTCATGGGAGCCACAAAAAAGTGAACTCCTGCTTAGCTAAAAATAGTAGCTCTCTAACAATTTTATATACCCCGTCGGTAAATGAGGTTGGGTTAAATGGGTGGGTATCAAGCCCACTTGACCGAACTTTAGAAAAATAGAAAAAAGTGCTTCGACTATTTCTGATTCCCAAGATCACTCGAGAGTGCGAGGGAATATATTACATAGTCTAGGAAGGGAAGGGTATAACAAAAAAACACAAAAGAAAAACAAGCGTTGAAGAGCAATGCATTTTTTTGTTTTAATTTTTCAATAAACTTTGACAAACGATCCTACAAGCAATATGTTGGTAGTTTTTAGAGACTTCATTGATGTGGCATCATTTAGAAAACAAGCTAGAGCAAAGAGAAACCTGGAAAAAGGAAATATTAACAAGAAATGATGAATGAAAATAAACGAAACAAATGATAAAAATTATGACAAATTTCCTACAATCTCAAAAAGTTATTTCCAATAGACTGAAATGATATCATGAGTTGTCTTATCATGGAGGTTGTGCTCAATCAATCTAGTAGCACTTAACGATGTCAAGATGTTCATTTAGAGTGTTTAATTGCTCTACAATAAGTGACATGGTGAGGGTAAACTGAAAAATTAATAGGCATAAACCTAGGTCAATATCATTGTGGTAGGCATTAATTCCTGGTTGGGTGATGAATGGTTTGAACAATAATCTCTATGGGTGGTCTTCACTGGGATTTATCATATGGGGTTGATAAACATTAACTTGTGCTTCAAAGCTTATGAATGAATTTGTGAAGAGAGCTCGTGGACAACTCGATTGATTTTATGGCTTCAGTAAGAGCCTCGTGATGATTCAAAGACTGAATGATGAGCTCATATAACGAGATTTTGGCTGGTGTGTTTTTTAACTAGTTAATCAAGTTGTTTTTAGTGTGATGGTTGGTTGTAAGTGTGAGGCTACATTTGGCGATGTTGTTGGTATATGTGTAGATTCGTATGTTGGTTTGGATTTTGAATTAACGCCTCGATTTTGTGTGATAATGTGGATCATGCCTAAAAACGCTTGATGAGATGAAAATGACGCATTGTGGCCCACTTGATTGGCCAAAGCTATGTGCGACGGTAATGGATTCTTGAAAACATCTAAGTTTTGGTTTTTTGGGGCCATGACATTGTCAATGTGGATAACAACTTTATTGATGAGGTCTTGAAATAGCAGTACGTAATTGATGACATTTTTTATTGCGTGACCTACGATTCTATGATATGCACACCTTTCAATTGACTATTATCACCAAAGTGGTTTCGGTGCATTGGGATCCTCTTGTTGTATAAGGGGAAGTGTGATGAGTTATGCGTCAAGGAACTTTTAAAAAATGTCAGGGAGTGATTCAGTAAGGGAAGTGTATTGTCAACATATATTAAAGGGATCATGTGAGGTAGTTTTTGGTGTGGTTTGTAATTGTTGGTTGTGAGAATTGTGGATAGGTTTTTAGCATCATTGGATGAGGAATCTTGATTAGTTGTGGAGTGGAGAACTATCTGATTGACTTGTGGAGTCTTTCTAGTAAATTTGGAAAAATCAGTCTTCTTGTGAAGTTTGACTCCACGAATACTGACATGAACATCCTCAATTCATTTGGCCATCAATATAGCTTCCATAAATGGCCATAATTGTGGGATTTGCAGACTATGTGATATGTGTTTAGCACAACTTTTATCAAAAAATTGTGTGAGTTCCGGTTGAGGAATGAGAAATGCAAGTTAGTGGACCACAACTCTCCAATGTGACATATAATCAGTAAGAGGCTCATCATCAAACTATTTTAGATTGTATAGATTAGATAGTGCGGTGCACTTTGTGACATTAATTGAGAAATGGTCAATGAATAGCCCAACAAGTTGCTTGAATAAGGTAACACTATGTTGTTGAAGGATAGTGTACCAATCCAAAGCTTGGCCACTTAGAGACAAAGAGAATGTACGTAAGATGAGGGTATCATCATGACTTATGAGGTAACATGCTTATTTGAACATGCGTAAATGGTTTTGAGGGTCTTCATTACCTTTAAATTTATAAAACTTAGGCATGTCAAAATGTGCAGGATACTGTCTCATAGGAACCATCAGATGGATGGTTTCATTACATAATTGATAGTATGTGAATTTGAGAATTCCCATACCCTAGTTTTGTAGTTCAAGATTACGAATCCTATCGAATAAGTCTTGATTGACCTCAGGTCTATGTTGGAATGTGAGGTTTTGGAGAGTTTGGGTGTATGTATACGTAGAACTATTAAGTGGCACATGAGTGTAGGTATGGAAAAACGAGCTAATGTGTAGGAAAATGATGAAGGATATGGATTTTGTGTGTTGGAATGGAATTTGAACGGTCGTTCAATTCCAGTGGAAGAAATATGATACATATGTACAATGGTGGAGGATTTCAGTCCAACAAAAACGATGTGAGGCGCCTCTGAAGTAGATGACGAGGGTTCGTTTTCCGCAGAATATATTTTCGGATTATATCCGTCTAACTTGTAATAATGTCTTCTTAAATATTTGGCGATATCTTCTGGATTTTGGTCTAATGTTTCCTCAAACTTAAGATCGAAATGTGGGATTTTGATGAGGTCTGACTCATCGTCATGTAGAGCAAAACTATGTGGAGAATGTTCCCCACCACAAGTACCAAAGATATTAGATTTTCCTATAATTCTTCCTTGGTCGGAAGTGCCCTCGTGTGACTGAGCAGAACGATCCATGGTGTGGGGTAAACTATATGAGCGTTTGCTGGTAGTAACCATACGAGGAGAGACTCAAAGCGGTGTTAATATTATGTGAGTGTGTCTGATCTGGCAAGGATTAGCTATAAATGTTTTTTTTTTTTTTTGGAAATGTCAGTGATAATAATGTGGGTTATGAGAGAAAAGTATAATAGAGTTACAACTGTGAATGTAATCAAATGAATGGATCAAATTTGAGAGATGTTATGCTATTTTTGAAATTTTTACTTTTTTGTTTTTGCAGTTTTGGATAAAATTTTGAATTACATGTGTATAAGAAGAGATAAACAATAGCATCATGACCTATCTAGTCAAGAGGGTGTACAACCACGTACCAACCCACAAATATACCATATATAGATGACTAGAGCAAGTGTGCATGTCACTACTAGCCAATGATATGAGTGGATATCTTGGGGAACGTTGTGTTCTTGACACTACTACGTGATTGCAGAAAGATGAATTCTTATACTAGGCTGCACAAGGTTACTAGGGAGTCCTCTATATACCTTTCGATATGCGAGGCCCAATACCGTATTTATGGGAAGTATTGTCTAATGGTCTGGTTTGGAGGGTCAAATCCCCCCACCTTCACTCCAACCAATTCAGTGGATCTTAATTAAGAACAACAATTTCAACCCAAAGAGTGTTTTCTAAGGCCTGGGTATTGACGACAAATGCATGCCTCACTTCATGGGAGCTACGGAAAAGATAACTCCTACTTAGTTAAAAACATCAAATCCTTAATGAATTTATATACCCTGTCGGTAAATGGGGTTTGGCCGAATGTGTGGATATCACGCCCACCTCACCGAACCTTAGAAAAATAAAAAAAGTGCTTTGACTATTTCTGATTCCCAAGATCGCCCGAGGGCACGAGGGAAGAGCTTACACAGTCTAGGAAGGGAAGGGTATAACAAACAAAA
This sequence comes from Taxus chinensis, assembly GCA_019776745.2. Classification (NCBI taxonomy): domain Eukaryota; kingdom Viridiplantae; phylum Streptophyta; class Pinopsida; order Cupressales; family Taxaceae; genus Taxus; species Taxus chinensis. Next base: position 723,232,434 of record CM034149.1, on the reverse strand, counting down.
CACATAAGAAAAACAAGTGTTGAAGAGCAATGTCTTTTTTTTTTTTTTTCAAAAAACTTTGTTAAACGATCCTACAAGCAATATGTTAGTAGTTTTTGGACAATTCGATGATGTGGTAACCTGTAGAGAATAAGTTAGAGCAAAGAGAAACCTACAAAAATGAAATATTAACGAGCAGTGATGGATGGCAATAAAAGAAACATATGATAAAAATTGTGACAAATTTCCAACAATCACAAAATTTTATTTCCAATAGATTGAAATGATATCATGAGTTGGTTTGTCGTAGCGCTCAACGATGTTAATATGTTCATTCAGAGTGTTTAGCTGCTCTAAAATATGTGGCACAGCGGGGATAAATTGAAAAAATAATAGGCATAAACCCAGGTCGATATTGTTGTGGTAAGGATTAATTCTTGGTTTGTTGACGACTGGTTTGAATAATAGTCGTTTTGGGTGGTCTTCATTGGGATTTATCATATGGGGTTGATCTACAGTAGCTTGTACTTCAAAGCTTATGTCTGAACTTGTGAAGAGAGCTCGTGCGAGAACTATGTTTATAACTTGTGAACTAGTTTGTTGTCAAGCTCGTGAGCTCATGGGTGTAGGAGTTCATGAGATTGTGGAGAACTTGTGATTGCATTATGAAAAACTTGTAATGGGAGCTTGTGGAAGAGCTCGTAATGGGAGTTCATAGGAGAGAGCTCGTGGAAAGATTACAGGAGCTTGTTTTATGAGTTCATGAGATTGTGGGAGAGATAATAAAAATATTTTGATCGAGCTATGTAGAGCTCGTAGAAGAGTTTGTAATGGGAACTCGTAGAAGAGTTTGTAATGGGAGCTCGTAACCTTGTGAGTGAGTTATTGTGGGCTCATGACCGAGAGCTTGTAATAAATTTGTGAAAATCTAGTGGAGGAGAGTTCATGAAGAACTCGTGATGAATTTGTGGAGACCTTGATGTGTGTGCAATTTGGTGAGTTCGTTAAATGAGCGCAGGGTGAATTTGTAGGAAATTACTCATAAAAATAAATCTAATAATTATTATTATGATGATTGCTATTAAGACTAAACAAGATTAATCCTAAGATATTTTAAAACTTAAAACAACCAATCTTGATTTTAATATAACAAAATTAGAATAAACTTACGCTATTAATAAAATCTAGACACTTCATTAAACAAGCACAATTTATAGCTAATACCTATATTACAAAAAAGGTAACATAAATGATTACAATGCTATAAACTATGGGCATTAGATTAATTGGGTTTTCCCCTTTATAACAAATGTTCTGACTAAGATTACAACAAGTAATTGCTATTTGAAGCAAAACATTTCTATAGAAGAGATATCAGAGCTCTTGGGCTTTGGTAATAAGGGAATATTTGGACAAGATTAGTAATCACGACAATGGGAATATTACAAGCTAAAGATTATTCGTGAGTTAGATTAACATTCCTGAAGGGCATTTAACAATGTTATATTCACATTCACACCAAAATAAGCTCTAAATTTGCTTGAAAAATAACGGAAGTCTTACATAAATGATACTATTATACTTATAAGAAATGATGTCGTGATATGCGCATGACAATCATTTGAGGATCCAGATCACTGTAAGTATAAAGATCTACGATAATGCCGAATTAGATGTACGAAATGATGGTTAATTTTGAAAAATTGCACTAAAGGAAAAACACAAATAACAAGCATGTTAATAGGGGATCCTATGGTTTTTGCATGCTCTGGACTAAATGAGATAGGTTAGAGAACTTGCAGACACTGGGGAAAAACTAACAATGCGAGCTGCTGCAAAACACAATCCCTCTACATGGGATCTGCAAACATACATAACAAGTAATGTAACTTACAATATTCATAAATGAAAGAGAAGTAATGTACAACTAAATAGTCTCACTATGGTCCCTAAAATGTATACCTGGATTTGGATCACTTGCAAAATGTATGTTAATATAATATAAAAACCCCAAATCAACACTACTTAAATGATTGAGCTTATGTTGTTGCCATTGAGAAAGAGGAGGACAACATGGGCTCTTTCACCGAGTAAAGTGGGCTAAATCTTCCAGATCTAAATCTAATATCTACACACCAACACTTTGAAAAAGAATAGTTTTTTTGTTGGTTAAGGGATATGCCTCATATAGATCCTAACCCTTTTAAGGTAATAAAAACACTCATGAAATTAAGATGATAAGGAAAATCATAAACAAAATAAGAATACCATAAATGTTATCATGCACATTGATTTGATCCGTCAAGCGGATTCACTCGTGGGTGCTCTAGACACAGGTGCCCCAAAATATACCTTGAGGTGTAAGATCAGTCTAGCAACATTGCATTGCTTTACAAGGTGGAGAGGGAGGATTTGAGGATGAAGAAGTTAGAGAGAATTAAATAGCAGGATAGAGTTATACTCATTGATTGCTATGTAAATTTGAGGGTAGAGGGTGTATCCATAGGGTCCCCGGTATAATTAATGGATGGGACTAATTAATTCTTCTTAAAAAGAAAAGAAAAATAAGTAGTTGAATATTGATGAATAATGACAAAATTTAAAAGTGGGGGAGAAGGTAGGCGGTGAATAGTGGAGCATCTTTGAAAAATGGAAAGAAGGTAGGTGAAATAATGGAGCATCTTTGAAAATGAACAATTAATTGAATTATTTTATTAGGCAGTGGAGGACATGGGATAATGAAAGGTTGATGTGGTTAATGATATGGCAAGGATGATGTGGTTGGTGAGTAGGACATGATTAAATTAGCTAGTCATAATTACTTGTGAGATTTGAAGTGGGTCGAAGAAATTAATTAATTGGTGTGGTGGTAGAATTTAAAGTGTGGTGTCTCCAAATTTTACCTTGAAATCAGAGACTACCCATGTTTAGAAATTTTTGTTCTTTTAAAATAATGGGTCTTTTTGTGTTTTATTGCCAGAAGATGTCTGTATTACGTTAAAATATTCACAGTGAATCATATGAGCCAATTTCAACAATTATCCAGATGTCGAAACTCATTTTATCCCTCCACCAAGTTTTGTCTGCGGAAATTTTTTATTTAATTATTTATTAAATAAATATTGCCCCGTTTGAAGTAAATTGTGCTCTGGTTGAATTCTGTTGAAGTTTTGCATCTCAGTATTCACACATCTTAATAGGGTTTTCACAAGGAATGAGTTCAGAGTTTTTTTTATGACTTTTGTCAACGTTTTTCTGTCTTATTCATTTCTTTTGTGTTTTTCTTTGGTTTTCCCCGTGGTATTTATGTTTAATTCCCCTGGGTCTATTCTTTGTCATGTATAGTCTGTTTAATTGCCTGAAACATTTGGAGATCATTTACGACCACTGCACCAGAAGGAATCAACCTTAGAAAGCAAACTTCTGACCAAAAAAGATGAAGTCAAGCACAAAAAACCTCTCATAGGCAAGTCACACTTTTGGAATAAATGGATCTAAGCTGCAATAGGAATTTTGGTAGTGGCAGACAGGTGAGAATTTCTTATCTACCTTGCATGGTACTTTTTCCCACGAAGTCAAAGTCACTTAAGTTGTAATGGGAATATTAGAGGTGGTAGGCAGATGGGAATTTCTTACCTGCCTTGCAAGGTAAAAATTTCCATTATAAAAGAAAATCACTTAAAACACCATCGAGAATTTCTTACCTGCCTTGCAAAGTAAAAATTCTCATTATGAAAGTCAAATAGCTTAAGTGAAAGAGGGGATTTTTGGAGATGTAGTGCAGGGCAAAAATTCCGATCAAAGTTGACTTCCTATTTTTTAAAATTACCCTTGCTAAAAAATGCGACCCACCTTGGGTGAATAACATTGCATTTAATAATATTTATTAATGGTTTATTCACCCCATTTTGGTGCCATAAATAGAAGGAAAGTCAATGCAAGTGGAAGAGCTAAGGAGAAGTCAATGATGCATGCTAAAAATAAATAAAATAAATTTATTTAAAAGCAACTAGCAGCATACATAATTGGGCGCCCAATTTGGGTGAATAAAGATGATTGTTTATTAATTAAATTGCCAAAAATAGGAAGACCAATTATTAAAAATAGTACGTTGAGGATTATATAAGCATGCGTTGCCATAATAAAGAAGCAATTAATTCTTTTTGTTAAGGATTGCAACCCAGACAGGTTTTGGTGCCAAGGAAAGGAGGTTTTTGCATCAAAAGGTGTTTTTCATTGATAGGGAGCTTCAAGATTTGATGCCTAGGGTTGGAATGGCTTGATTCATGCGATGATAATTATCTGCATGTTGGTGTAAGTGCTCTGGTGAATTAAATAATATTTTTTCTTGTTTTGCATGCAAGCAAAGCCTCAAAATTTAGGGCAGCAAGCTTTATATGCAGATTTTGGTGATAAAAATCGAAGTGTTCATGCCCTAAACCCCATCTTTGTCTAAATTAATTGTAGGCATTCATCACAGGTGCTCATATAAGTAAAAGGGAGTTCAAATCAATGTCAGGTACATTGAAAATATCTTCTGAATCTGAAGAAATTGCCAGATCTGCACAAATTGATCCAATTACAAGGGATTCTGACTGAATTAAAAGAAAAAGAGCTCAGACAAAGATTGTTCTAGCTATGATGAAACATGATGAAAGAAAAGGATCAACAGAATCATACATAGCTTCCAAATTTGTTGAAGTCAATGATACAGACATAGACCCTGAACCTATCACCGATTTAATTGACAAATCCAGATCTCATAATTACAAAGGCTTCCGACAAAAAATCATCCTCTTGTTTCTAACGTAGCCAGTGTAGAAGACAGTGCATGGAAAATTCCTTCCAGGATCTTGTGCACGTGCTTCCAATCTTCCAGTTGAAGCCTTCATTGAATTTACTTGTACTTTCCTTCACCTGAAGTGCTTTCCAGAATTTTTAATCACTCATATGCAATTAAAAAAAATGATGAGTTTTGTCTGAATTATTTACGACAAACATTATACAGGTGCATGTACCGAAGAAGAACTGCAAAAAATTCAAGGATAAGAGGGAAGACAATAAAACAGAAGCAGATCCAACAGAATGAACACACAGATCTGACGTAAGAAAGATCTAATGCACATAACACATGTATTCAGCACAAAGTCTAAATGTTGTATTAATATTTCCTTTTGTTACAAAAAGCTCAAAGTCTTGTTCTCCTCACTTCTATTTTTCATCTGAAAAATATTCACTCATTCACAATACAACAAGTATTGGGGTATTTATAGAAGAAGGAGAGAAAAGAAGGCAAAAAGGAGCCAACCACCTATTTACAAAATATCTCAAAGTCATGTTGACTTTTGACAACTTGATGGATGACATCATCCCATGGTGCAACATGGATGATGTCATCGTTTGTGCCAACATACTTCAGATATTTACAAAAGAAAGTCGAAGAAGAGAGACAAGAAGAAGAAGCCACCATCATGAATTCATTGTTAACAGCGCTAACTGGGATTCCCCCAGCAAAGTGCAGGGCACTGCCTATTAGCTTGTCCATCCACGGACTTCTTGTGACCTTCTGAGTCCTGACCCAGAATTCCTCCATATCAATATGCCCCAATTCTGAATCTCTGATGTCCAGGTCACACTCGGCCTGGGAGTCGGGCATTCTGACCCTCTGATATTTATATTTCATTTCTTCCTCTGTAAGCTTGGCCTTGCCTTTGGATTTGGTGGTCTCTTGCTTGATGTTGACATATGTTCTTCTGAGCTTAATTGTTGATCTGCAAGAATAAGACGTGAAACCCAATCGAAGAAAGCCGTGTCAACTATTTGATTTTCCATTGAAATGCTGACAGAAGAAAGAGTTAGCAATTTAAAGGCCTCAGGGCGCATGGCGTGTGGATATTGCAGGGTGCATTTTGTGTTGCTGTAAGGACAAGTGTGCCTGCGCCATATGGATGTATTTTGTAAAAGGCGCATGAAAACTTTGTGTTGCACGGAACATCGGTGCGCCAAAGGTGCATATAGGGTTTGTGTAACATGTGCTTTTGGCGCGCTTAAGGGAACTTGGCGCGGCGCATGAAGGGTTTACACAACAGGATGTTGCTGCGATGAGGAACGCGCCTGCGCCTCTATAGCTTAGCACTTGGCGCATAAAAAGAGATTGTTACATGGATGCTGGGTGCGCCAAAAGGGCGCAGGAAATCTTTATGTTGCATCCAAGTGATGCGCCAAGTGGCGCATGTAAAGCATTTGCAGCATGCGAGGGAAGTGCGCCATGAGGGCGTACCTTTTTATGATGAAGCAGGCAGGGAAAGTGCGCCATTGGCGCAGCTGCTCATTGTGTAACAGGGGCGACAGGGTGCGCCAAGGGCGTGACTGTTTTTTGATGCTGCATGGCTTGCCAATGTGCCAAAGGAAAATACAGTTTTCCTTTTTCTTTTAGGTTCAGATTTTTCCCAGAGGGGTTTCCACATATGGCTAAGCTCTCTTTGCAAGTTTCATTGTGGGATATGAAGAGGTGCTATACCAAAAGGGGTTCCAAGCTATTATTTTTTAGGACAGAGCTTCCTCTACCAGCAGATCTGGAAAGAGGAGGAGGAAATGTGGAAAGACAGTAGGGGGGAAGGAAGCAAATTGATGAATTTTATCTTTCTTTTCAATCCAAAACACACCCACAAACAGCCAAAAACCACAAAACAAAACGCATGAAGGGCAGAAGGCCACTTACCCGGATATAAACGATGAAAAAGCGTGAGAACGGGTCCACAACGCAATCGAAAGCGACAAGGCAGGTGCGCTAACAGGGTCAGAGAAAATAATGAAAATAGTCACGTGATTGCTCCGGTGACAATGACAGCGCAGACGCGCCTATATATAGGCGATGGCAGTAATAAATGAGCCACCAACTTTCTAAAGGGGCGCACCAAATGAGCTGTCGACATGAGAAAGCATGCGCCCTTTGGCGCACCGAAAGACTCATCAACATGAAGATATGTGCGCCTATGGTGCACTGGAAGTGGTGTTGACAGAGGAAAATGTGCGCCTTTGGCGCACCAGAAAGAGGCGCAACAAAAGATATGTTGATAGGAAGGCGCATGCGCCTTGGCGCACGCAGGGAAGCCTCAACATAGAGAGGCGCATCAAATGACTGCTGACACAAGAAAGGATGCGCCAAAGGCTTTAAAGGGGGTGCATCAAAAGTTGATGTTGCATAGTCATTCTATGCGCCCGGCCAAAAACACCAAAAACGACTAAGTTCGGAAAACCAAAATTCCCGGAAAGGGATTTTGCAACGTTCCGAACACAAGGGATCCCCGACGAGGGATCGGAACGAAATTTTCGGTAAGGTTATCAGTAAAATTGCCCTTGTCAATTTTACGGGATAACAAATACCCGCAAGCAAATCACAGTCAACTGCTTCCAGATCCAATTTGGTGAGAATCAAAGGCAAAAGAGTCAACCACATGCAAAATATGGAAAAAGAACAAGATTGAAAGTGTTGCAACTTTCTTATAATTTCTTTTCCTTTTTCTTCTTCTTTCTTTTATTTTCTCCGACAAAGTAATTGAGCGATCAATTAAATTATAAAACTTAAGTAATTGGTTTAAAAGTCGTTACTTGAAGAAGTCAATTACTTGGAAATATGTGGCAGACATGCAAAATAGAAGGTTCTATTTTCAGTTATAAATCATGTGTGTTATGCAAAGAAGAATTCCAGGAGGAAGATTGACAGCTGCTTCCCTTTTTCATAGCTTCAACATGTGGCATTTCATTAAAAAGACTTCTTATTTGTAATTGCCCTCTATACATTATAAATAGAGGAAGAACCTACTGGGTAAAGGATAAAAAATTGTAATCAAAATTAGTAATCAACATTCTTGTGTTCTAGACTTTGAGTTGAAACCCCTGATAGCTTTCTGTAAGCAGAAGAATAGAGAAGAGATTTCCGAAGAACTTTGTGTCAACGGTGCATTCGTCTCTTATTTCTTTTTAGATCTATGCATGAATTTTGTGTTGTCTTAGATCCAGATCCGAAAGTTTCCCTTGCTTCAAATTCTGCATGTTTAGATCTATTTGTTTCTTCTATGTGCATGTAATCAACTCTGTGAACTATTGATTGAGTTGCACATCTTCTTTCCTTTCTTCTCGCTTTCTATTGTTTTTTTCTTCTACAGACATTTCCTTTCTCTTTTAGTTGTTTAGTTGCTACAAAACTGTCTAGCTATAGTTCATGAACTATATAGTTAAAGTTATACCAACAAATAGATATTAGAACATATAACTAACAAAATCTTACATAGGAGCCTCATTGATAAATGAGGGAGATTTATCTCATGACTGCCTAGGTTTTCAGCTGTGCAGAAAATCTAGCCAACAAAGTATCTACAATATATTCAATCATTTAAGTGTTTAGGGAAGAGGCAACAATTGTTGAAAACGTAGTAGTTAACTAATTTTTGTTAGGGTGAAGTGTATTCAAGTATTTTATTAAGTGTATATTCCGTAATTTTAGTGCACATTAAAAGTTTCAATGTGTAGTTAATAATGACAAAGTTACAACCATATATTTAATGTATGTTCGATATTTCCAATGTATATTCATCTAATTAATATAAAATTAATCATGGATATTTAGATATCAGCTGTCTAAAAAAATACAATGCTTATATATAGTCATATATTTATTACATACAAAATACACAAGACTTACGTATATTCATATTTTAACTACATAAAAATATACATCACTTTTAGATATTCAGATATTCTTTAGCTGTTATGTTAACCGTCACTCAATGTATATTCACATATTCAATGTATATCCATACATTATTCATAACACACGTTTGTTAGATGTTATGGTACTGTACTTAAAATTATATTTACTAATATAAATGTATCTTCAATAATAACATTGTACTTTCAAAACTAGCATTGAAACAACTTAATATATACTAAAAATAAGAACATGCACTGAAGTAGCTCAATGTATTCAATGAGTATTTAGTAATTTCAGTGTACATTAAAAATTTGAATACGTAGTAGAATGAAAAAGTTACAACCATGTATTCAAATGTATGTTCAGTAATTCTAGTATATATTTAGCTAGTCAATATAAATTTAACCGTATATATTCAAATATTAATTGCCTAAAAAAACACATCACTTATGCATATACAAATATTCTTTAACTGTTATGGTAATTGATTCACATATTCAATGGTTATGCAACCATTCTTCACATAGTAAACACTCTATACATTTTCTGACATTCTTACATATTCAAACATTCTTTGCATATTCAGAAGGTAATTGACATTTACCTCCTGAATGTGTGGTCTCTGTGGAAATCTAAATTTCGATCTCTATCAATTCTGCTCTCTACCAACTATGAGCTATCCTTTTTTGAAACTAATGGCTTGATCAATGTTATTCATCCAATATATAAAAATAGATCTCATTCAAATTCAATTTTTAAGATTTTAGAGAGATTATTCAAATTTCAGATGGATAGTTAATACTTTGCAATTATTATTGATTTATTTTTTTTGGAAAAATGGCAAGTCTAACACAAATTTGTTGCAGATGTTGGTTGTAATGAGATGAAGGTGTCAAAGAAGGTGCGGTGTATGATCACAAAGCTAGAGGAGGCAAAGTTTTTCTTAATATTAATATCTTTTTAATGTGAACAAGACTAATCAAGTTGTGCATTTATGTGCATAAAGGTGGACTTATTGTACTAAGCAATGGGATAATATTTTGATTGTGAACAAGTATGCCCCTTTAAATGAATATTGAGACTTGTAGTCATGTACATTTTAATACTTATAAAATTGATGCTGTCATTTGAATTTTGTAAAATGCCTTTGAAAATAAGGCTTAAAACACAATTAAAATTCTGTTTATGTTCCTAATGTGTCACTTCAATCATGTTTTGAATGGGTGAATGTCTCATTTATTTAACTTTTACTAAATAATTTGAAGAAATCAAATTAGTTCAAATATGAACATTTATTAGGTCTCCCAACTATATTAAAATGTCCACTTAATGGACCCTACCTTCACAAATAGGTGCTCAACAATTGATGCATGTTCACCAATTGGTGCCTTTCCCCTAAACAAGTACATTTAAAAAAAAAAAACAAACCCATATAATACCAACCATACATTAAATAATTCATATATCGCTTCTTGGTATATGGCATATAGGCCCAACTATTTCACAAACCATACCATACTTTTAAGGCCTACAAAGTGCTCATATGGTAGACATTAATTGGTGGCCACTTTTTATAAAAATTATTTTTTTGTTGATGTTGTCATTGGGCATTATATGTTTGCCAACCAGACCAATATATATGCCATCCACTTTTTAAAAAATAGTCCAAGTGGCACAAAACCCCTAACATTAATTAAAATACATAGTTTGTAAACCCGCGTTCAGAGCTTCAATTTTGTCACTTTTACCTAACGTTTACTAGACCATGCTAGTCCTTGACCAAAGATTAAGACATGCCCAAAGCAAACAATTGCCTAACATGCCAACACCTAGGGGGTGTTATTTTTTTAAACTTGCATGTTAGTGTGAGTTAGTAACTAACCTTTATCTACATACTTAGTTCCCATTGAATATAAAATGAATTATAGATAAGTCCATTAAGATCACTAGTAATCCCACTACTTAGGGCTATTTTTTTGTCCATAATAGAGTGATTTTTAAAAATTGAGAGGCATTGGATCCAAACATTGCCTAGGGTGCACATAATCCCTAATCCAACTCTCCATCTGTTCCAGGTCATACAACTTGAAAATCTCCATACAAATAACTACAAGAAACCTTTTTGCTAGACACATTGTATCACTCATTGCAACAAAATAAACGGACAATGAAAAGAATCCAAAACATGTAAATTTGTGCCTACCATTCAAGAGTATTTAAAGATATAAATCTTGATTGTTGTATGCTCAGGAACAATAACATTCTTGTAAACTACATACTGTATTTTGTAAAAAATTATTATCTTGAGACTATATCATACATTCTACTCAAATGAAACATACTCTATCTTGAAAACTACTTGAGAAAAATTTAGTAATAATAATTTGTGCTCAATCTTCATAATTTTTTTTCATATACAAAGCTTAGTGAAGTGTGTTAACCTTCATCAATCAACACCCAAATAAATTCTAAAAATCCCTGTTCAAAAATCAAACTTAAATCTTTATTAATACAAATGCATACATACATGAAATGAAAGACTCCTAAAAAGAATTAAGAGTGTAGATGTTGAACTTTAGTAATTTAGACCTTGTTGCATCTTATAGATTGCTATTCCTTGCTTGGATACTTGATGGTGACATACCCCTTAAATTATCTTGAAAGATGAGATAGACTGCGCACATACAAATACCATTAGCACGTATTGTAAGTCATCCAAATCATGGTTCTAAACTAGCTATATCTAGTAGAGGAAAAAAACATTGAACTGTAAACTAAAACACATATTTAATGAATGTATGCCTTTTTGCATTACAATGTAATTATAAATTTATATGTATTTTTTCCTTATTGTTATGGAGATCAAGCTTTTAGCCTCCGGTAATTAAGGGACTCGCAGACCGCTAGGATCCAACTTGGGACTTTTGTCTGGGACAAAACCATTATTATATATATATATATATATATATATATATATATATATATATATATATATATATATATATATATATACCATGGTGTGGGTGGGTATAAGAGGGTTTGCCAGTATGTTTTGGGACCCCACAATTGGTGCGAGTGGGGAACATTTTGTAAAAAAAAAAATTTAAATTAACCATAATATCAATGTAGTTAGGTGTTTTTTTAGTGTTTCCTTCTGTGTTTTTTTGTTAATTTCTTTTTTGATTAAAAGTTTAGTAGTACGCAAGTTAGACGCCAAATTGCTTTCTTCGACTAAGAGCTAAGGACTGAGGGGTATTCATTCAATGACATTTGCTCGAGCATGATCCCGGCTTCATCCCTTATTATTGATATCTCCTAGGATTTGTACCTTGGTGGATGGCTAGGCAACACCTTTTACACCATCATCCTCACCTTTGGACTACAACCCACTTGAGTTTTGTTTAATTTGAATGTGTCTTTTCACAAGCTTTTCCCATTTACATTGTATCCTGCTTGCGTATGGTCCAAGTATGGCAGTGTTGTGTCTGGTATGTATAGGAGTGGTACATAGGACAAACAATAAATCTAGGGCGTACCTCAGACGAACCTTGACCGATATCTATACCAGAACCTTACTGGTGCCGGTAAAAGGGGATTGGACAACACCCAATAAATTAGTATAATATATTTCATTAATATCATATAATTGACAGTACATATTCAAATATATATATATATATATATATATATATATATATATATATATATATATATATATATATTTTAAGGTGAGGTTAAATAAATTTATACATTGCATGCAATATGGGCAATGATTTTGGCTAACAATATAGTGCATGCTTATGTAGGATATGCCTAGTCTAGCCCTTTGGACGATGTTATAATGGAAGCTTTCTAGGTTCTTTTTGGAGTTATAATGGATTTCAGTTGCAAGTCGAGAGTTCTATGCCCATTGGTTTTGATGCCCAAGTATCTATAGGGTTTTTTCATTTGGCCTTTATGGTATGCTACTTAGCTTAGTTAGGTGTTGGTCTCTGATTATATGTTGTTTTGGACTGCATGATCTGTAATTACACATACTATATTGTTTTATGGGTGGCCTTTATATTTCTCCAGACTTTGGTATTGTGCCCTAAAAATGGTTCTTTGTTTTTCCATGAACAGTAATCATAGTTGTCATAGTAACTATTAGTGTATGTTTATACTTTGTATCCATTACACTCATATAGATCATACTATGGAAACCCAAGCCTTTTTATTCATGGTAACATCACAATGATAAAACCACCAATAAAAAAGCACAAATACACATGTTATGATGCATGAGGGTAGAAAGAATAAAATAGATAGTCCTGAATGTATGTTAGTTGTGAAGGAACAGATCGATTATGTAAAAGGTAAAGGTAGTTATTAGGTTGCTTCCAAATGAGGCACCAATTTAGTATACAAGGCCCGATTACCACAAGGGTAATATTTATTACATTTAACTTATATGTTGTTCAAGGAGGCACCCATGCCTATCCCCCCTCCAGTTTTGAACATGTGACCTCCTCCATGGATTACATTGTGCAATTATGCAAGCATCAATATAGGAATAATGTAGACATCACTTATGAAAGAATGTCCATTTCTCAGCAGTTGTTAATACACAATAATGTGGCCATCAATAATGCAGGAGTAAGTCAGTCATGTGGTCAGTCATGTAGAGATAATTCTTTTATTTAATAGGTATGTAATCAGCAAGGATGCAACCATCAACTACTTGTCAGTTATGGAAGCATCAATTATGCAACCAATTATTGATATGGTTATGCCAAGTAATGTGACATTAAACTGACCCTACCCGTGGCAAGAGAAATTTGAAATCGGTTACATTTTGACCCAGATAGGTCAACGAAGGGCTTCAGTTGTTTTTTAATATAAGGCAATTTAGCCTCAAGGGAGCAGTTCCTTTTTGGCTATGTTACCAGGGTTCGCTCCCCACCCTGCCGAACCTTGTTGGATATGTACTCAGTACGGATACATACCGGGTACGGTACTATTATGTCATATAAACATCCAGGTATGTCTCGGGTACGTTTTGACGTACCCAAAGCGTATCCATAGGTAGGTATGGTGGGGGGTGCAAAAAAAGACTTTTTTTTTTTAATTTTGACTTGGTAAGTGACCAAAAACTAAACCCAACACTTAAACTAATAAAATGTTAAACCCTACACTCCTCAAAAGGCTATAAAAAGCACTCAACCATTAATTTTTTTTTATGAAAAATATCTTATATTATATTACTTCAATACGATACAAGATAACTTTCAACAAAAAAGCAGGTGGTATGAAAGCATGCCCCAAAACCACAAACAAAGCTAGGCTGAGCCTAGAGCAATGCGATTCAAACTAGGCCGAGCCTAGGAGAGTACAAAATATAGGCATGGCCTAAAAGTAGACAAAAAACACAATCAAACAACAACAAACATGCCTGAGGCAAGCAGATCATGATCATCCAGCCACCCCGAACCAGGGAAGTCCTTGCCAACATCTGGAAGTTCCCAACCAACAGCAACTTCTTCCTCCGGGTCCGCTTCCCCGCGAATAGGAATGGCGAGGTTGAGGTGGGGGAATTTGTTTGGTGGTGGCGGTTGGGGCGGTGGGTGCCAAACATCATGATGTGCAGTAGCGGCAAGAGGAGAGCCCCACCCATGCTGACGAGGTGGCGAGTCCCAGCCATGCTAGCGAGTTGATGAAGGTGGTGGCAAGCTGGTGAGTAACTTCGTTGATGCAACGGGCTCGGGGAGCGGCGAGCACGGTTGAAAGCACGACACTAAGACTAGCTGTATCAGACACCACGGGCAGAAGGCGAGGGGCGCCTAGTAGAAGACGGAGGCACTCGAGCAACATTACATGGGGCTTCCCCCAATGGAGCAACAAGGTCTGGAGGTGGTCCACCTCCAACGCAACCTTGTTGGCCTGAATTTGTATCTGCAGAAGCACATTGAAGATCACCATAGATTTATTATAAATGGAGAAATATTGATCAATTGCAGAATTAGCAAAGAAAAAATAATTTCTTTCTTTCCATATCCAAAACAGAATCTCCCGTGTGAAAACATGCCAAATTTGGGTGAACATAGGCATAAGCTTGGGATTTTCTCCCAAAAGGATATGTTGCCAAGTGAAGCAATGAGGCCGTAAAGGAAAGAAAAATGAATGTATCTAGTTCTAGACATTTGAGCTTTGAGACAAAACCAAAAAAACATGCAAGATTGTTTCTAGATGACCACAAAAAGGACATTTGGGAGCTGGGATCCCAATTTGAACAAGATGAACCCCGATAGGAAGGCCTTGGTGAAGAATACACCAAAGGAAATGAGCAATCTTGGGCTCCACACATAGAGTTCAAACAGTTTCAAATCGCCTATTCCAGGTAAACAATGTGGAATGAGTTCCCCAATGTGTATTAAGTTTAACCACCATGGGTAAATAAGGCGAGAGCCAACGATAGCCTTTGTTGGCTTTGTAATTACAGAATGGGGTATCTGCATACCAATTCCAGTCCGTCCACCATGGGCGAGAGAAATGCACAACAATCTTATGCAACATGTGGTCATGAACCAAATTGATCACAGTAGTAAAAATATCCTAGTCCTGGTTGGAAAGCCAAAATAGAGTTTTGAAATCCGGCCAAGAGAACCAGGGTTGAGTAGTTTTGCAGAAGAAGTCCTCGATGGTGCGAATTTCGCGTTTGAAAAATTGAGCGCGGAGATTCCCAAGACCTCTGCTAAACACTTATCTTGAGATTGAAAAATCGGCAACCACCAGAGAGATTGTTGGTTTGCAACTATTAATTTGAAATCACACAAACAATTCATTGTTGGTTTTTGCAAGTGTATCAGCAAAGAGCCAAAGAAGAATTGAAGAAGAGGAAAAGATTGAAAGGAGGATTTGTTTGGAGGCAACTAGTGCAAGGAGGACGAGATTGGGGGCAGCCATTGCTTGCAAGGAGTTCAAGTTTGTTTAGAGGAAGACATTGTTTTATTGTTCATCCAAAGGAGGAGACCTAATGTTTGGAGGTGGCCTTTGTTTGAATTCTATTGCAAGAAGGATCTACATTTGGAGATAACATTGTTTGTTACTTGCTACCCTTGTTTACACTTACAAGTATTTTTATTTAATTCAGCCTTTTATTTTTTATTTTGTTTTATTTTTTAAGTTTAAAGTTTAAACACATCATAAGTCTGTGTATGATCTCACCTCACACCTTTATGGTGATCAAAAACAGATTAGGATAGCACAATTAGAAAATTTTAAATTAATAATTATTAAATATCATTATTTTTAATTTTTAAAGACATTGTTCAATGTTAATAATTAATATTTTAACATTTATCATTTGATTTATGTAAAGACAATTTTTTTAACATCCTAACTGTATATGCTCTCACTTCGCGCCTTTATGGTGACCTTGGCGATCAAAATCATATTAGGATGACATCACTTAGAAAAATTGAAGTTAATAATTCGTAAGTCATTTTTATTTTATTTTTTAAATTTTATGTAAAGGCAAAATGTTTTTATTTTTTTAACTTCCTAACTTTGTGTATGCTCTCACCTCGTGCCGTTATGGTGATCTTGGTGATCAAAAATAGATTAAGATGACATATCTTAGAAAAATTTAAATTAATAATTAGTAAGCCGTTGTTTTTATTTTATTATTAATTTATTTATGTAAAGGTAAAATGTTTTAAATTTTTTTAACATCATAACTCTATGTATGCTCTCTACTCATGCCTTTATGGTGATCCTGGTAATCAAAAACAGCTTAGGAAGACATTACTTACAAAATTTTAAATTAATAATTAGTAAGTAATTGTTTTTATTTTATTATTTATGTAAAGACAAAATGTTTTTAATTTTTTAACATTCTGACTTTGTGTATGCTTTGACCTCGCACCTTTATGGTGATCTTGGTGATGAAAATCAGATTATGATGGCATCAAGTTCTGTTTCAGATGGAGTGCAAGGCCCACAAGCTTCTGAAAAGACATAGGCTCATGTGAAACATGATCCTAATTCTCCTCTTTGGAGACATGTGACAGTGGTAGAATACCTTCTTGGTGGTGGGGGTCATATTTGGATATGCCATGGTTCTCATGCTCAATACAAATCCTCATATAGTCAATTGATAATCCATTTGACTGGAGTTACAGGTGTGGTTATAAAGAAGTGCCCCAAATTATCAAAAGAGAAAATGGTAGAGTACCTCAGAGAGCAAGAGGAGGCTGATAAACAATATGAAAGAAATAGATCTAAAATAATTCCATTGTAAAGAAGGGATTCATCAAGACCACCAACACCTAAATATAGTACTCATTCTTTCATCCAAACTCAAAGTCACACTCTTGCTCATCCACTGGATACCCCTTTTGAAGAAGAGAGTCAAGAGACTTCACGAAAAAGTCAAAAGGAGCATTGGAAAAAGCATTCAATAATGACAAGAGGTATATTGTTGATGAGGTAATTGCTCGATGCATTTATGCATATGGGTTGCCCTTTAATGTATCGAGGTCTTCGTATTGGCAGCAGATGGTGAAGGCTATCAATAAAGCTCCACAAGGGTACAAATGCCCAAGTTACAAAAAGGCTCGGACCACACTCTTGGCAAAGGAATTAGAACACAATCACAACTCTTTATAGCCAATTAGAGATTCATGGAAGGATTCAGGGGTTTCCATAATTTCAGATGGATGGAAATATGCTCAAAATAGACACTTAATAAATGTTGTTGCAATATACCCTAAAAGGGCAATGCTCCTAAAAGCCATTGACTATGAAGGGGAAGTCAGAGATGCACAATTTGTTGTCGACATTTTGGTAGAGGCTATTGAGTTGATGGGCCCCCAGAATGTTGTCTAAGTCATCACAGACAATGTTAAATATTGTAGAGCAACAAGATTGATTATAGAGGGTAGATACGAGCATACATTTTGGACCCCTTATGTTGTCCACTCCCTTAATTTGATGCTCCAAAAGATTGGGGAAATCTCGTGGATTGAGCAAATTTACATAGAGGCAAAATACATTCAGATGTTTATCACAGACCATCATATGTCACAGGCCATATTTAGGGGATTCTCAAGGTTGGAGTTGCTGAAGATTGCAGAAACAAGATTTTCCTCTCACACACTCGTTTTGGGATAACTTGTGAAGGTAAATGAAATGTCTCTCTTTCTAAAATAGCATTGACAAAGACCCTTGGTCTATTTTGTCTACCCGATGGCCATAGGAAAATTTAAGGGTGACTTAAGTTATCTATAATTATTATAAAGTGCCATTGTCAAAAGAAGTTATGTAGACACTTATAATAATTATGTAACTTAATGTTATTTCTAGTCAAAATCATATAAAGGGGGGTGGGGCGACATTAAATTATTTAAAAAGTTCTTTTATATTTTTTATGGGCTCCCATGAAGAATTGCGATTTGGCCTAAAGAGTTTTTGGGGGTTAAAGTATGTTAAAAAATTGCTGCTATGTGTTTGGGTATCTTGGGAAGTGTTCCTAGGGTCCCATCCTTCCCTTAAGGTAGAAATCGATTTGCTTTGGGGCTCATTCTACTACATATTTTCCATTTTTAGTTGTGAGCTTGAAGTTGTTGTTGCGATATTTTTGAGGATGAAAACCCTCATAAATCTTGGTGTGGGGAGAACGAAAACTCTTCCCATAATTACTAATTTTTCTAGAGAATATTCAGAGATTAAAATCTGGTTTTTGGAGCCATTGTCCCTCAGCTAGAGCGACCCAGTTTGGGGTTTTTCATAGGGTTTTTGAGGAGCTAAAATATCTGATTTTGTACCAACTTTGTAAGGGGCATTTCGAGAATTTTATTCAGTGTTTTTGGAGCATTTTTGTAGGGTTCCAAACCCTTGTTTTGCTGCTGCAATATTCAGGTCAGATATGAAATATTTTATGAATATAAATTTTTTTTGGAACTTCCATTTTGATGTTTATTCATGCCATTGTTCTCTATAAATATATTCCTATTGAAAGCACCCAAAAGGAAAAAAATTTTGCTTGGGTTTTGGTATTTACATCTACTTGTGCAAGTTGCATTTCCTGGGTTTATTTTTATTGCAGAATACGGGTTCCATTTTTAGTTGGGTATTAGTGTTTTCCATTGTTCTTTCCATTGGGTCTAGTTGGGGACACTATAGTGGTATCAGAGAAAGTTTTCCTCCCATCCTGTAGAAGTGAAATTCAGATTTCAGAATTGTATGGAAAGGGATGAAGACTTTTTAAGGAACCAATATCAGAGGAGAACACCAAGAAGAGGAGGGATGGATGATGAAGAAATGCCACCTCGTAATGATGGGTTAAGTTACATAAATGAGATTTTCACTAGGGGGAACGGAGAGATATAGGGCAGATTATTGGACTCCCAAAGAGATCTTAGAGACTCCATAGTTGGAGTCTTTACAAATTTGGGAAGGGCTCTACATGGAACAAACTTTAACAGGGAAAACCCTCAAGGGGGTCATGGCAACCAAGGTGAGGGAAGCTCTTTCACACTTCATGTTGAAAGGGATTCTCGAAAAAATTCATCTAAGTACTTTCGTGCAAGTTTCCTTCAGAGAGAAGAGCCACAAGAAGAGAGGGAGCAGCCACAGGTTCATGGATTTGCAAAGGAAATTAATTTATATGGAGATGAGTATGCATCTTTGAACCCTCACACAAGAGACCTTTCATTTAGAGATTTTTGCCAACTAAGAAAGAATGAAGGACCAAGGAGGGTGAACCAACAACCAGAAACTAGAAGAGACATCCAACACCGTTTGGGGAAGATCACTCTTCCTACGTATGATGGGACTGACAAATGTTCTGCAAGGGCATGACTACAAAAATTGGATGCTTACCTTTCATTGACCCCTATGTACGAAGAGGAAGCTCTTAAATTCATCACTCTTCACTTGGATGGTGTAGCCCACGAATGGTGGTATCATGGTATTGTGACTCAAGGGCATGGCTCCATCACCACACTGGAGGAGTTTAGTCAAAAGTTGGTTGAAAGGTTTGATATAAAAGACCCAGAAGTACACTTTTGTGAACTAGCACAGTTGAAACAAGATTCTACCATTGAAAAATATGTGGCTGATTTCCAAAAGTTGGCAGTCATGTTTACCGATGTAAGTGAGCGAAGACCTGTTATGCTATTCATGGAAGGCCTAACGAGCCTCTAAAGGGATTGGTGAAGGCTTTTGAACCTTCTTCACTTCAGGATGCAATAACGAGATCTCTAAATCTGGTATCTACAACAGTTAGGGGGAAAAATCATCCCCTTGGACCATCAAAACCAAATTATATGCGACAGCCAAGGCACACTTATCAAGGGCAGTCAAGGACAGCCCCTATTAATCAAGCAAAGAAGCCATTCCAGCAGCATATAGGTTACCAAAGAGAGCCTCCAAGGAGCAAGGAAGGGGAGAATTCGAGAAATGAATTGAGAAGGAAAAATCTTTGTTTTCATTGCAAGGACCCATGGGCTCCAGGACACCATTGTTTAGGTAAGGGCCAAGTACACTACATTGAAGTTGTTTCCGATGGAGAGGAAGAAGAAATAGACAAGGAAGAGAGTCATGAAGATGAAGAACAAGATGGCAAAGAGGAAGACGATCAACTGGATAGTACTCTTGCTACACTATTCGGGGCACCAAGGCATCACCCTTTTTGTGTTAGAGGGGAACTAAAAGGTAAAAGAGTCACCGTTTTAATTGATAGTGGCGCTACACATAATTTTATTGATGCTGATTTGGTTACAAAAATGGGGCTGCCATCAGAAGATTTTAAGGGATTTAATGTTACGGTAGCAGATGGTTTCACAATCCCTTGCACGAAGAAAATATCACAGCTGAAAATCACACTTGGCAAGCACATGGTGACAGATGAATTCTATGTGGTTGGTATGGGTGAAACGGATGTGGTTTTGGGGGTATAATGGTTGCATTCACTTGGGGAATTTACTCAAAATTACCAGACAATGGAGCTGAAATTCAGATCAGCAGGGAAAGAAATAGTGTTACGTGGCATGACAAATGGTGCTCCTACTGTAGTGACCGCTAAGAGCATGGAAAGAGCTTTTCATAGAGGGCACATTTCTTGGTAAGGAGAGCGTTTTATTACACCTGCAGATTAGATTTTGGAGCAGCAGCAGTACCATAAGGATATTCAAGCAAATAAGCATGCCAAGGTATTTGATGATCTCCGTCATGGGTTACCTCCGAATAGAGGTTTTGAGCACACTATTGAATTAGAACCAAGTACTGAGGCCGTTATCACCACTCCTTACTGCCATCCTAGAGCATACAAAGAGGAGATTGAAAAAGCTATTAAGGAGTTGTTGGAAATGGGGCACATAAGGCCAAGCTCAAGTCCCTTTGCATCTTCAATGGTACTTGTGAAAAAAAAAGATGGGACAATGAGGATGTGTATTGATTATTGCCTAAAGAATAAAAGAACCATCAAGAATAGGTACCCCATACCTAGAATTGATGAATTAATTGTAGAGCTACATGGGGCAATCTACTTTTCCAAGGTTGACTTGAGATCTAGGTACCATCAAATCCGGGTAAGGAAGGAGGATGTCTACAAGATCCGGGTAAGGAAGTAGGATGTCTACAAGAATGCATTTAGAAGTCATGTTGGTCACTTCAAATTTCTTGTGATGCCTTTTGGATTGACAAATGCTCCAGCTACATTTCAATCTTGCATGAATCATGTTTTTAGGGAGCATTTGAGGAAGTTTGTATTAGTCTTCTTTGATGACATTTTGGTATATAACAAATCATGAGATGATCACCTTCAACACTTGGATATTGTGTTGGGTATGTTGGGGCAGCAATCACTCTTTGCAAGAGAATCAAAATGTGAACTTGGAGTGACTAAAATTCTCTATTTGGGACACATCATCAATGCTCATGGTGTCCATGTGGACCAACAGAAGATTGTAGCTATTGTGGATTGGCCTCCACCCACCAATATGATGCATTTGAGAGGATTCCTGGGATTATGTAGCTATTATAGGAGATTTGTTAAAGGTTTCTCTCAACTTGCAGCCCCTTTGACAGATTTGACAAAGAAGGGAGCTTTCAGCTGGTCTAGGGTAGGCCTTTGATAATTTAAAAAAAGTGATGAGTACATGCCCCATACTCGCTGTTCCAGATTTCACTATTCCTTTTGTGGTGGAGTGTGATGCATCCAGTGAAGGAATTGGGGTTGTGTTAATGCAAAACAAACATCCAATTGCTTTTGAGAGCAGGAAACTAAAGGAGATTGAGAAGAAATACTCCATCTATGACAAGGAATTTCTAGCCATTATGCATCCTTTGGTCAAATTTCGGCAATACCTTGTTTGTGGCAAATTCATAGTGAAGACGAATCACAATAGCCTAAGGTATTTTCTCAGTCGTAAAATTCAATCTTTTGACTTTGAAATCGAATTTGTTAAAGGAAAAAACAACATTGTAGCGGATGCTTTATCTAGGAAGCCATATTGCTGCTCTATGACAGAAATCGCAGCGGATTGGAGGGTTGTTATAAATGATTATGCAAAAAATCAGTTTGTTAGCAAGGTTCTTGAGGGTGAAATCGAAGATGAAAAATACAAAGTAGTGGATGACTTAATTTCATATAAGAACATGGTCTTTTAGTCTCGGAATCCAAGGTAAAGTGTAAGATATTGGAAGCAATGAATGATTCACCCTTGGCCAGACATCCAGGCTATTTTAAAACGTACAAACAAATTAGAAAAATAATAATTTGGAAAGGTCTCAAAGAGGAGGTGCTTAAATACATAAGGGAGAGTCTCACATGTCAATGGTGTAAGGTGGAGCATGAATTTCCAGCACACCTTTTGCATCCCCTACTTATTCCAACTTAGAAATAAGAGAGTGTCTCCATGGACTTCATTGTAGGACTTTTGCTGGTTCAAGGTAAAAGTGTTCTTTATGTTGTAGTGGATAGATTAACCAAGCATGCACATTTCTTTCCACTACCAACTAAATTTGATGGTCCCCTTGTGGCTGGGATTTTTTTTAGAGAATTCTCCAAACATCATGGGCTGCCTAAAAATATTGTAAGTGATAGGGATAGCAGATTTCAGAGTTCTTTTTGGCAAGAACTCATCCATCTTGCAGGTACAGAATTAACCCCTAACACTAGATACCATCCACAAACGGATGGGCAAACAAAGATTGTTAATAAATGGATAGAGAGGTATCTAAGGAGCTATGTCACAGGGCAGCAGACTGCTTGGATAAAATGGTTATACTTGAGAGAGTTTTGTTACAATACAACCTACCACATGTCTCCCTTCAAAGCATTATATGGTTATGATGCATTTTCTTTTGTGGACATTGTACTACCCGACAGTAGAGTGTCGGGTGCTAAGGACTTGGTGCAGTAGAACCAAGACATATTAAAAGCACTCGAGGACAACCTCTCTCATGCACAAAATCAACATAAGCTATATGCGGACCAGTGAAAGATGGAGAGGTCATTTGAGGTAGGGGATATGGTTTTCTTGAGGCTACAACCATACAGACAATCCTCCCTCAAAGGGAAAGGATCAGAGAAGCTAAAGCCAAGGTTTTATGGCCCTTATAAGATTGTAAGGAAGGTCGGTAAGGTTGCCTACGAGCTTGAATTGCCGACTCAAAGCAAAATCCATAATGTGTTTCATATTTCATGTTTAAAAAGGGCTTTAGGGCAACATATCTCTCCCTCCATGGAGTTGCCTCCTCTTGATGATGAAGGTAAGCTAGTGTTGGAGCCGGAGGCCATCATAGAAGGGCGGGAAAGGAAGCTACGGAATAGAACTATTAAGGAGTACTTGGTGCAATGGAAGGGGTTTCCCTTTGAGGATGTAACATGGGAAGGTGCAGAAATTTTAAAGCACCTAAATTTGAATTTGTGGGCAAGCAATTTGAGGAAGGAAGAACTGAAATGCCCCTCTTTCTAAAATAGCCTTGACAAAGACCCTTGGCCCATTTTGTCTACCAGACGGCCATAGGGAAATTTAAGGGTGACTTAAGTAATCTATAATTATTATAAAGTGCCACAGTCAAAAGAAAGTTATGTAGACACTTATAATAATTATGTAACTTAATATTATGTCTAGTCCAAGTCATATAAAGGGGGGGAGTGTGCAAACACATGTGTTATTGTTCCTAAGGGTGTAAGTCGACTTGGGTCACCTTATGTGGGGGGGTGAGGGAGGGCATTAAATTATTAAAAAAGACCTTTTATATTTTTTTATGGGCTCCCATGAAGAATTGCGACTTGGCCTAGAGAGTCTTTGGGGGTTAAAGTATGTTAAAAAATTGCTGCTAGGTGTTTGGGTATCTTGGGAAGTGTTCCTAGGGTCCCATCCTTCCCTTAAGGTAGAAATCGATTTGCTTTGGGGCTCATTCTACTACATATTTTCCATTTTTAGTTGTGAGCTTAAAGTTGTTGCTGCGATATTTCTGAGGACGAAAACCCTCAGAAAGCTTGGTGTGGGGAGAACGAAAACTCTTCCCATAATTACTAATTTTGCTGGAGAATATTCAAAGATTAAAATCTGGTTTCTTGAGCCATTTTCCCTCAGCTAGAGCGACACAGTTTGGGGTTTTTCATAGAGTTTTTGAGAAGCTAAAATATCTGATTTTGTATCAACTTTGTAAGGGGCATTTCCAGAATTTTATTCAGTGTTTTTGGAGCATTTTTGTAGGGTTCCAAACCCTTGTTCTGCTGTTGTAATATTCAGGGCAGATCTGAAATATTTTATGAATATAAACAATTTATGGAGTTTCCATTTTGATGTTTATTCATGCCATTGTTCTCTATAAATATATTCCTATTGAAAGCACCCAAAAGGAAAAATTATTTGCTTGAGTTTTGGCTTTTACATCTACTTGTGCAAGTTGCATTTCCTGGGTTTATTTTTATTGCAACATACACACTTTAGATTTGGGTTCCATTTTCAGCTGGGTATTAGTGTTTTCCATTGTTCTTTCCATTGGGTTCAGTTGGGGGCATTACAATGAAAGAGACCTTAAGTAGTATGGCAATCAACAATGTTTAAATAGTGTGGAGGTAGTCAGATATAGAGAAAACTACAAAGGTAAAATCATTGGTCCTTGATAATGAATGGTGGGTAAAGGTTGAGTACTTGCCCAATTTTACAGAGCTCATTCTCTCCATCATCAAATACATAGATATTGATGCAACATGCATGGGAGATATTTATGATGGAATAGATTTTGTGCTTGAACATATGAGAGAGGTCATACAAACAAAAGAGCGAGATCCAAAAAATACCTTCTACAATGAGGTCAAGAGTGTAGTCATGAAGAGGTGGAATAAAATGACCACCCTATTACATCTCCTTGCCTATGCACTAAACCCAAATTATTATAGCTCTGAAATACTTGGGCTACCAAACAAGACAACCACCATTCTTTGACTCCGAAGTTACAAATAGAATCAAGGGAAACATTCAGAAGACTTTTTCCTGATCCATCTATAGCTAGTGTGGTCTGCAACGAAATGGGCATGTTTGTAGCTTCAGAAGGCAACAGGGGGGAGGTTGAGTGCTCTCTTCGACAAGTACACCCATGAGCCCAATCAAAATGGTGGTATGTACATGGCCATGATGCCAAGTACCTACAACTTATTGCCATCAAAATGCTTTCACAGATATAACATTTATTAAGAAATTTTAAATTTTATTAAGTTAATAGGATATTTTTTTGTACATTCTTAGTATGTTATTAATTTGAAATTCCTAACAAACGTTTATGTAACAACCGTGACTAGTAACACTTCTACAAAGGGTAGAAATGGAGTACTCATACATTTATCCACTTAGCTAAACGAAACAAGTTGGCATCTAAAAAAGTTGAGGATATTCGGTATATGTGCATTCCAATTTGCACCTCTTTTCACACAAGTCTAAGGATTATATTAGAGGCCCTCACAAACTTTGGGATATTCTTCCAGGAGACCGCAAACTTAGATACCTCCACGGCCACTCTTGCCCAACGTTCAATATGTGATGGCGAAGATGACATTTAAGGAACTTCACAAGGAGAGGAGACTGGAGCTATTGAGGAGTGCAGCTAGCGCGAGTGGCATGCAAGAATTTGATTTTGAAAAAAATCTATATGACATATTCTAGATTTGTTTGTATTCATGTTTACATGATATTCATATATCATATGTATGGAAGCCACGTTATCAATGAAACTGTAAAATCTTAAGCATATTGAATGTTTTGAACATTGATCCTACTATATTTTTCAAGTTTTGTTTGTATTCATGTTGACATGATATTCTTATATCATATGTATAGCAGCCACGTGATCCATGAAAATGTAAAATCTTAAGCATATTGAAAGTTTTGAACATTGATCCTACTATATTTTTTAAGTTTTGTATTTCTTATAGACTAAAAAATGAGTAAAATGAGTATATGTATAAAATGTGTGCGTGTATGTGTACAGACGTATCGTACCCATAGGGTTTTTATATATATATATATATATATACTACGGATGTATCCACGATGTATCGAACCCCAGGGTATCTTGGCAACATGGTGACTTAATCCGTGTATCGAGATTTGTCATATGTAGACCATTATGGATAGTCCTAGCTGGATTTCGAAGTTTTGGATCCTTTAGTATTTCCATTAGGATCCCCTGACAACTGCCTGTGGCTAGAATGTAGGGCCCAAATTGCTCTTGGTAATCAATAAGGCATGCAACGCAGTGAAGTCCAGATATATTATTCATAATAGTGTGTTGCAGAAATGACAGATCTGAGGTTTTCAAGAAATTGCACTTAGCCGTCCTCATCATAGAATTTTGTGAAGTTTCGAATATTGATGCATCATGTTGTAATCGGTTCAAGAGAGTTGCAGTTTCAAGGAAAAATAGAACAATTTCCAACTTAAGAGTTTTCATGTTCAGATGGTGTTATGATAGCCAACCATTTCATTGTTATACATGACATCATTGATGGTAGTTCATGATAGTTGGGTGACTCGAAAATGACAGAACCTGGTCTCAAGCTGACTAATTCCAATCATTAGTAACGATGAGAGAGACAACCAACAGATGTAGAAGGAATTACCCAACATCGATCACATGAAATACTCGTCTATGTAAGTTTTTTATCAAACATAAAGTAAGTAATACGTTGCCATCCAAGTCATCGACAAAGTTATACATATGACATGTTGAAAGGTACATTAAGCTAATATCTAATTAGATTGGCATCGTTTACATGAGTATCTTAATAACGTCAGTGTACTCTGCAACTCTTTGACTAGCAGCTTCAGAACAACACTCAAAAAAAATGTCCTCAACACATCCTACAAACACAATGGCACCATCAACCATTGAGTCTTGATAGCATCAGGTTGCAATTCAAATCATGGTTGATCGCGACATTTGGTAACATTCGGATCTCTTCATGAGGGGGAAAATCCAACAATCCGGAACTCTTGAAACCGTTCGGCACAATGAGATGCGCCTATATATACATATTATATATGACCACAATTTACAAAAAATGAAAAAATGTGGCTAAATATCCCAAACATATTGGTAATTTGACATGAAATGGTTCAATATATTGCATCATACGTGCACAACTATGCAAGGGTCTCTGGTTGAACAAATGATTGCTAACAAATAGCTCAGGCTCTGATTATCCTCCCTCCCTCTTCTATCATCCTCCTTTCCCTTCTAGCTGGAGGGGGGTGGTGGGGGTAACGACTACCCTCATATGCAACTTTTATATATACCAACTTAGACATATGGATAACGGGGTAACCAAATCCTTATACTTGAGTAGATACGATGTTGTAACTACTTATTCGGGACATCATTGAACACTAGGCATAACATAGACCAAGTTTGATCCGTGGATTCACGTTCTTGTAAAATCCGGATTCAGACGGATTTTGTGCAGAACTCCCCATGGATCTAGATAAGACATCGGCACACTCAGATGCCCATTACTCATCTGCCAATCAATGCAAAATAGTGCTTGACAGCATCTGGTTGAGATAAAACATGACAAAGATCACTGAAAATCTTCAACATTTTATAGGATCTAGTCATGTACAAGCATCATGTTATATGGAAGTTGCTTATAAACTATTTGTAGGGTGATTCTAGCTCCGGTGATGAATCATCATCGGCATTAACAACCTTACACCTACAATCTCCTGGGATCAATTCCTGGCATTTAGAAGCATGGGACCATTGTGATCATTACCATATGGTGCTAGCCAAGTCTGATCAGAAAATGTTTAAGTCCATACTAGAGGAGCTTAACCAACATGCGATTTAGCCGATCAAGCACATAAGTACTTGAAACTCCATTAGTGGCTGCTGATAAATTTGTTAGATCGCAAAAGAATTGGACATCAATCATATTGATCGTATTGAGATTAACATAGCATAACTTTCCTAGATTTTGATAGACATACTAAGCAACTCTACTACATTTTGCAGAATTTCAGAGACATGAATTCAACTAGGGAAAGTGTACACATTGATGCAGAGCTATCTTCTATCCTTGATGAAGAGTTGAATGAAAGCAAGCTCCTCTTTTGTGCCTAAGGAAACAGGGATTGACACAAGCACTCGCCTCTTCTCCAAATAATACAGCCAAATTTGCAACCATCTAAAGAACGTTTGGAGCTTAAACAACCCATCAAAATTTGTCACCAGCTTTGGACAAACCTTTGAGCACCTACTTCAAGGTGGGGAGCATGATCAATTATTTCAAATTTGTGATATAGAGGAATACAATGCATATCATTTATCACGGTTTGGGCAAAATTTTATTGTTTTATTTATTCTAAATGGTCATTGGTTATGTAATATCATATATATACTTTTGAGTTATGACTATGAGCCTATGACATGAAATTTAATAACATATGTAGTTGTACTCTTCTCATGATTATTGAAGACTTGTAGTTGTTTTAATTTTCATTGTCATATTGATATCGTCAATGTATCATTGATTCATTATATTTCTATCTAGTATGAAGTATCAATGTATCTCAGATTCTTTGTTCTAATAGTAATTTCTAAATTCTATGATAATCTTACATGTATTACTATTATCATATTATGTCAATGACTCAATATAAAACGTTGAAATTTGAAATATGAACATTAAATGTATAGCTTTTTGGTCCTTGGCTTATAATAATTGGATTAATCACTAATGGTTTCAATCTTCAAACTTTCAATTTTATGTTTTAGTTTATTGAATTATTCATGTTATATTTGTAAAATTAATAAATTATATATATTTTTTATCATCTGTCCCCCCATTGTCCCCAAAATTTGAAAAAAAATTGCCATTTCGGAAACCCTGTTCCGTCATCCCAGAGTCTTAGGTAACTATGGTATCCACCCATTTGTATCCAATGGGTAATTCCACCAACTCACTTGGCAGTAATCCACCAACTCCCTGGTATGGTTCTTCAACAAGGTGCCATATTTTGCTTGCGTGATAATCTCCCACTTAGATATTCCTATGCTTCAAAATATCACTGCGATACAAGTACCATAAAAAGCTCAATTACAAGAGCAAACTAAACACACTTTGTTGGATTAAAAACCTTCTTTTTAGTCTCCCTAGCCAATGCCTTTCTTTGAGTGGTTTTTCTTACCATCTCACCATGCGCCTCCTGCACATCCTAGATAATAAAATCACCCTCCATAATTCTTTGAGTGACTTTCCTTGCCATCTCACCATGTACCTCCTGAAACCTGCACATCCTAGAGAGTGGATTCTCCTTCCACAACTAACCATACATTTGATTGAAGCAATTCATCCTCCCACACTTGAGGCATTTCATCCTCCATAACTAGTGCATGTATGCTGATTGTAGTTGGGTCAACAAGCCTATATACGCCACCTTTCCCAATGCCTAGGGCAACTAACCTGTTTTGTTTCACATCAGACCCAATACATTGCTTCCTAGAGAAATTTATTGCAATGTTGGGATTTTATGTAAATTGACGAAAAGGCGAGATTTGTATTTATGCTAGGAACATACCTAACATTCCTTATTATGATTTTTTTAGCATTATTCAACACAATGCATAAATCTCCTATCCATTATACTACAAGTGACTCCACATCAACTTAGAACATTGAATTAAAAATATTTGTATTTGTAGTAAATTGTACATACCGATTCCTACAACATGAAAAATGTTTGGAAGCACCGCCATCAAGGAACAAACAATTGGTAGCATTCTCATTTGAGCATGGTGCCCCAACGCCATACTCTTCATCAAAATTTCGTTGTTTAACTGCTATCACATTTGCTTCACCTCTCAACTTTTTGTTGTGAGAAAGATCATACAGTAGCTTCCAGAAATTTTGTTTAACATGCCCAACCTTATGACCGTAATGACATTTCACGTGGAATCTAGAAGTAGATCCTTCATGATTATGTTTCAACTTCCCCTTCGACTGAACAACAAATGTACTCTTTTTTCAAAACTAGATTCGTTAGTTTGTGTCTACCTGCATTCCTTCAACAACAAAAATAGGAACTAACTTGATCACATTTCGGGGTCTAGATTTCTATCATCAAATGTAACACCTCAAAATATGTTAGTAGGGTGGTAAATTATGCAGAACAAGGTCATCATCATCCACCTTTTTCTTTGTGGCAATGATCTGGTCTTAGAGATCTTGGAATGCCCCCAAAGGGGACACTTTGAACCCAAGTTGGATTTTTGATAAATCCAAACACCAAATATAGATTTCACAAAGAGATAGCAATTAATTGCAATGCAGATCAGATATATCTATGAGAAATGCGACTAGGTTTAGGTGGAAAACCCATACAAGTTAGCCAATAAATTATACTTTCACCACTCCAATCTGATCTACCAATTTATTAAAGAACATGCAGATTTCTGATGCAAATAAGGCTGAATTAAATTTATTAAATCTGCGGAATGAAAGTACCAGTTATGAGTACCAAACAAGGCTAACTTTATTTAATAAAAATATGCAAAACCGGATTTGCAGTTACAGCTGGAACTGAGGGTTTTGGACCCCAGAAAACACTCCAAAATTTGTATAAAAGATGACTGAAAATCAGCTTCAAACAGCAGGTATCAAATCTGATTCTTACATCCTTTACCTATGCAAAAGCAGTCTACAACTGAGTCGCTCCAACTAGAGAATATATGATACTTCAGCAAGTAGATCTCCTTTGAATATTCAACATACAAATAAATGAACCCAAAAGGAAGAGTTTTCATTCTTCCTTCAGCTTCTCATGAGGGTTTTTGTCCTTAGAGAAAGCAGCTGCAAATACTCAGCTCACAAGTAATTTTCAGAATTTTTGATGATCTTAGAATGCCCACAAACAAGTCGATTTGCCCCTTTAAAGAAAGAAGTGACCCAAAGGTGACCTCCCAACACAACCAATCAACATTCTTTGAATATTTAATTTTTTTTTCACCCATTTCCCTTCCTAAGACAAGTCGCATTTTTCTAGAACGGATAACTTTGGCCCATAAGCTTGTTTGCCTTTTTTTCCATTTTCTTTTGCTCCCTAAGCAAGTCACTCTTTTCCATGAAAAAATATTATTTTGCTAAGTGCTTTAATCCTTTTATTTGTTTTTTTCTATTTTAATTTAAGATTAAGTCCATAATAATTTATTATAAGTTCTTTTATAATGTTTTATTTTTTTTTTGCACTTTATAATAAAATATTAGAACTTAAGTCTCCCTTTTAAAATTCTCTTTAGCCGTCGGGAAGAAAAAATAGGCTAAGGGTCTTCGTCATGACTATCCTAGGAAGAAGGACATTTAAGATCTTTCATTCAAAGATGTTTTGACATGGACCCACCCTCTTGCATCTTTGTTTAAAACAACAAATTTTTCAAGTACAAGGCCCAAATTTTCTCCAAAGTTTAATGCTTGTTTTGAAGACTGGTCCAAATATCACTACCATAATGGCATTTCAGACCTCAGGGATTAGATCATCTAACAAAGATAATTTCAGTAACAGAAGGCCTCCATATGACGTTTGTCATAGTTGGAAAAATTCATAGCCAGTGTCAACTTCTTTTTTAGAATGATGTCATCAAGTCCCAAAACTCTGCGATTGTTAAAATTTTATGCTTCCAGACATTGTAGTTTTGACAAATTAACTTTCGTTCTTTCAACATAGCTTAATTTTGAATGTTGGCCATTATTTCTGACCTCTAACCCATACATCAATGCAAAAATAAATGTAAATTTTGTTATAGTAGAATATGAGTTTGTAGAATTCCAAAGTACTTACAATCACAAGTCTCTAGATCTGTAGACCTTCAAATCTTGTCTTAGTTTTCAAATCACTTCTGTAAACCAATTCTTGTCACTCCACCACAAGCATTTTAAGAAAAGAATGCCTTAGTATGTGCATTCTGACATCTTCTGTCTCTTGTTCTTTACACTACTAAATTGCCAAAAATCGTAATTGTGTTGTCAACTTTCTGCACAATAGTATTCTATCGTGCTTGAGGAATCACATTTTTTCTTCAATAGAGCAAAACATCTACAAATTCATTTCAAGATTCTCACATTTTGTTGTAATCATGGCAAACTCTTTGTTTTCCTTCACACTCATTTTGGAACAATTTCTTTAATTTCTATTTTGTGGTCTTCAACTCATGAGACTGTATGCAAATCGTCCACTAGAAATTGATAAACAATCATTTGTTCCTCTGGGTCTTCACTTCACAACTCGTGAATGGTGAAAATCCCAACTGTCTTTTCACGTAAATTCTTGTGTGTGCCCTAGTGTCTCTGAAAATTGTGATTTTCATTCATCTTCACGTTGTCTTCTAGTTTGGTCTTGCATAAACTCGTGTGTGGTCTTTCTGGTCTTCACGACCTGAAATCGTGACCTTTCCTTTACGGGTCTTCGAATCATGCTTTTGGTTTTGAATGCCTCTTCATAATAGTTCATACCATGTTAGGGCTTCCCTAATCTCTGGATCTCCTCTTCTCTTTTTTGTAATTCGTAACCGACTAGGGCCTCATCAAAATTCGCGTCTTGTTGTTTGTACCCTTGTCCTAGGGATTCCTCAAACAATGTCTTGATACCAATGTTAGTAAATATGAGAGAGAATGAAGAGAAATCTAACGCATATGGCACACACTACACTGAATACTCGTGTGTGTGTCCGTCTTTTATTAAGCATAAACAAAGTTACATTCAATTGAGATAGTTACACATTGATAAATAAAGTACACTACCTAATATTTAAGAATTATGTTTACATGAAAAATTAATAGATTTAGTGCCAATTATGGCTTCCACCTCAGTCACATAGGGAGGCGAACACTAGAGATCCGAAGTGGCAATGTTTGTGGATAGAGTCATCACCAGTTCAATATGTGAATTGAAGGGGATTGTGAACTAGAAAATAGTGGTATAATGGCCATGATTAGAGCTTTAGATCCTCTAGTCCCATCCATGGAAAATAAAGAACAAATAGATGGACACAAAAAGGATGATGAGGGCCAACATGCACCTCAAAACCAAAGGTGAAAAGGTAGATGCCATGATAGATGAGAGAACCTTATGCAAGGAATAGGAGAGGGGATAGATACCAGCAATAAGATCAAGGATAGAATCGCATAAATCAAAGTGTTGCTTGAGAAGATTCCCATTCACAAGTTTGATGGGGTCAATGACCATATTAAGTCTAGGGCTTAGATTGGGAAGCTAGATAGGTTTACCATTTTTTAGACTAAACACTATGGGTTAGTTTCAATATATTCAGTTTACCACATTGCACCTTGAGGGACCAGCATTTGATTGGTGCCAAATGGCTGAGCATTAGATGGAGTTAGTGAAGATGAGGGTGGTCGCAAAGAGATCGCCACTCAGGATGAGTTTGTTGTTACATTCTTCATTATTTTGAGACTTGTGCCTTATTGGTGCTAAAAAATATGAAGCAACAAGGCATAGTGGCATACCACTCCAAAGAACTCCGTAAAGCAAGTTTGTTGGTTGGAAGGATCTCCATTTGTGGTTAGTTGTTGTGTCCATCAGTGAATCGAAGGAATCCTTTAGGAGGTATGTCAAGGATTTTAAGCCTAGCACCCTTGAGGAGGAAATTCAACAAGCAGAGATCTATTCAAAAGGTTTTAGGAGTCGATTTGCAACTAGTTCAGTTTCCAAACCTCTTACGGTGACAAAAATCAACCCTAACGGCAATGTAAACTCTAAATCCTCTTTAATCTTTAGAGTTGGTCCATCAAAAGCTAGAGTTTTCTACCCTGCTGCCCTTTCTGATATGCATCTAATGGGCCTATGTTATACTTGCAAGGAAACCTGGTCCAAGGGCCACATATGCAAGGGTTCTGAAATGTTCATATGATTGAGATTTTAGATGGGGGAAAACCTTTAGTAATTGGTAAGATTCAAGAAGAATCAGCAATTGAGGAACACATTTTGCACCAAGAAGACCAAGACTGGCAAGAAGTGCCAATTGTTTCTCTAAATGCCATACTAGTGAAATGCAAGGTCAAAGGCAAAACAGTGGCGGCACCATTCAGAATTTTATTAGTGCTGAGTTAATGAATTCTATGGGCCTAAATGTGGAGCCACTTCCGAATTTTCAAGTTTTAATGGCCAAGGCTCAATAGCATGATGATGGACTGAAAAGGGATGGTAAAGGGCTTAAATTTCAGTTGGAAAGCTATGAAATCAGTTCTGATTTTTATGTGGTTTCTATGTAATGCACCTAAAATTTAACTTTAATTTTAGGATACATATTGCACCAAGAATACCAAGACCAGCAAGAAGTGCCTATCATTTCTCCGAATGCCATACTAGTGAAATGCAAGGTTAAAGGCAGAATGGCGTGGCACCATTCATAATTTTATTAGCGCTGCGTTAATGAATTCTATGGGCCTAAATGTGGAGCCATTTCTGAATTTTCAAGTTTTAATGGCCAATAGCATGATGATGGACTGAAAAGGGATGGTAAAGCGCTTAAATTACAGTTGGAAAGCTATGAAATCAATTATGATTTTTATGTGGTTTCTATGCAATGCACCTCAAAAATAATTTAAATTTTAGGATACCATGTTGTCAAAATTCTTAAAAATGTGCCCTTATGAGAATATTATAAGTCAAAACTTGAAAATCTGAACTTCGTTACATGTACTATATGTGTTAAGGCCCAGCCATTCACATATCTCCTCTTTGTTAAGGTTTTCCCTTATAGCCCATAGGAAAAATCAGATTTTTGCCGCTCGTACATTATGTCTCAAAAGCCTAACTCTTTGGTTCTTAATGTTGCTTATCAGAACTTTTGGACATTTTACATGACCATGCTCACATGTAAAAGCGTCTTGCATATAACCGCTGTTTTCCCAAACAAATCAAGCTTTCATACAAAAAATAGTTGAGCTTTCATCAAGCCTGACCGAGGGTGTGTTCTATCAACTGATTCTTCATGATACTTGTGGTTGTGGATTCTGGAAAAGCACTTTGTTCAAGGTTTTCATGCTCCACCCTTTTGTTTCCCGAGGAGACTTTGCTTGAGCTTGACACCTCCAGTCTTCTGATTTTGCTGAGGCCTAGGGTTTTGTCTACATTGCATAGATTGTGATAAGAGTTGGCAAATTTTGATCCTTCCAATTGAATGCATTTTTAACACGCAGAGAAAAAGGAAGGTGCCAAATATTTCAAGTGTGTCAACAACGCTTTTGCTTCAACATAGTCAAGATGTTGGAAGATGATTTCAACAAGAGAATCTCTGAGGCAAGAGCTGAGGTAATAGTTATTTGGACGAATTGGATCTATCCAATTCCCTATATTAGAGTTTGCTGATCCAATGGTTGACCATTTCAGTTCTACGACATGTCAATGACAAAATTTTGTTGATGGAGAATCGCAAGTAGTTGGCAGACGTTCATCAATTTCTATCTTCAAAGCACAAGACAGAAGTTCATTTCCCAGTTACAATTGGATGTTATACTTGCAGGAACATTGCAATTGCCAAACTGTTGCACAAAGAATTGGCATAGTATCATTTATCTTAATATGAAAAAAGGTTGTCTTTTTGAAAGTTGTGTTATCATTGTAGACATACTAGCAAGCAGACACGAACATTTTCCTGATATGGAAGACTATTGGGCTGATTGTGATGGCGATGTTGAGGTATGGAAGAGAGACTACAACAAAATGACTCTGGAACATGTGATAGTCAATTTACAAAATGTGCCAAACAAAGTCATCAATGATGGGAAGAATCTGCAATCACCACTATATCTTCAGAAGTCAGATTTTCTTAAACCTCTCCCGAAGGTTGATTGGTTCAAACCTGAGGAGTCCTCCATTGAGGCAAGGACTAAAAAGGTTGTAGATTGCACCCTATTGTGGTTAAATGAAAGTATTACTGAGTGCACCAAAAATAACACTATAGGAGGAGACACTTCCTAGGTCAAGGGTCTTCATCAAGATCCTCTTCAAGGCAAAAGACTACGGTTGTTAGTCAAGGTTCTTTGGAAACAACAAATGTACCTCTTGTGACTGGTTAAATCGGTGGTGAGGGCAGAGGGAATGACCCCAATCATACCAAACCTCAAAGATAAAGAAAATTGCAATTAAAACATCCAAAGGCCTGCGAACACCTCCCTTGTCTCCTCATCCTATTGGCCCTCCTCCTCGTCCAAGATTGAACACTTCCATTTTGATTGACAATACGACTCAACAATATCCATCTAAGGTCCACTAATACTCCAAAGGAGGCCAAGTTGATGGATGTCGTGTCAAAGTATTGAGCTTACAGGTGGAGGATGGATGCAGAAAAGAAAAAGCCAATTACTTTGACTTCAAATGATGTGTCCCATCTCTCCAAATATGACTCATCACCTAAGAGTACCACTTTATAAAAGTGGGGTCAAGGTATTGGCTTAATATTATAGTTTCCTTAAATGTTTGTAACATTTTCAATGTGACTTGAAAGTCGGATGAGGTAGTTACATAACCACCTTACATTATCTTAAAGGTTATAAATAGAGTTTTTATACAATGTAAAGGGACTTTTGACTCTATACACAATTTTAAATTGATATAGCTATGTAATGGAAATTTTGTATTTTAGAAGAAATACAAGTGAAGATCCGTCTCATATATTAATGTTGTCCGTGTTATCATTTTCCTTATTTTCTAGTGCGAGATTTTTTTCTAACACAATTATTCAAACTATCTAGTTAAACTGTAATGTCCACTTCTCAAGCTTAGCAGCGATGAAGGTCATTAGCCTATTTTGTTTCCCAGCAGCTAAGGAATGGAGAAGAAGGGAAACATACGCTAATAAATTAATTAAAAGTGCAAATTCGAAAAGTCTATTTTAAAAGCACTTTAGTTATACTTATTTTATTAGTGTTAATAATATAAAACAAAAGGTAACTTGTGGTACTTTGTCTCCCAAGGGGAAAAAATGACATAATGAAGGGGAGACAACTTAAAAACATAAAAAGTACCTCTTCAAACTTGGGCGACCAGCTTGGGGACTCCTTTATGAGGATTTGTGCCCTTTCCAGTTATATATATAAATTTCCAAGGAAGGATGGGGGGGGTCTTTGTCAAACAAAAATCTGAATTTGCATGTTGAGCTTTGAGCTTGCATCCAAAATCTTCTAAGGACAAAAACCCTCAAGGAGAGGAAACATTGGGGACGGAAACCTCCAAAGTTTCAAAGATTGAGGAATGAAAACTCCTCATTTTTGAGAGGTGGATCCATCTGGGGTTCATCATTGGGTTGCATTTTTAGTTGTTAAAGATTGGGAGAAGTATTTTCAGATTTGGGCATATTTGGGCTGATTGCACTCCAAGGATCGGTTGGGCATAAATCAGATCTCAATTGATGGTGTTTGATGTGTGTTTGGACCAGAAAAATAGGAGAATTTGTAAAGAAATCAAATCTGCACATTTCTGGACATTTCTACACCCCAAGCAACCCAATTTGGGAATTGGGAGCCTTCATTTTGGGGGTTTTTGGTTGCTGTTGGATCTGCAACTTTTTGGAGCTGTCTGGGCATCCTCAAAGACGATATTTTCATCATTTCCAGCCTCATTTGTGGTAAACATAAATTACTATGCACTGCTGTATTTTCTGGGCATTTTCATCCCTATTTTATTTTTATAAAATCAGTCAAGGGTTAGAAAAATCTGATTTCACTTGTAATTGATTCTAATCACCCAAATCACTATTTTGGCCTTGTGGGTATGTGGAAAAGTGAATATTTGAGGAATACAAATTATTTTCAGTTGGTTGTTGTATTGTAAGTGGAAGTTTAGATTTGTTGTGTTATTTCAGTCTATTTTCAGTTTCAAAAATCAGGGATATTATAGTGGTATCAGAGTTGTGATTCTTCCATCCTGTGAGGGTTTGTATGGACGTAGGTGAAGAGGGTTTTAGATATCACTATTCTAGAAGAACTCTAGATAAAGAAGGTATGGGTGATAAAGAGAGGGCTGCACCATCAAATGAGTCGAGTTATCTGAATGAAGTGCTAAGCAGGAACAATAGGGAGTTGCAAGGTAAATTGTTGGATTCCCAAAGGGATCTAAGAGAGGCATTTGATGGTGCCCTTGCTGATTTGAGCAGATCTATACGTGGGATAGGCACTACAATACCAAATTCCCAAGGAAATCATGGAGAAGGCAGCTCTTTAGCTAATCACGGTGAAAAGGAATTCAAGTAAGACTACCTCTTCAATCTTCCGTGCTAAGTTTCTTCAAAGGGAAGAGCCTCAAGTAGAAGTGGAACAGCCACAAGCTTCGGAAGTGGCCGGTGAATGGGACTTATATGGGGAGTAATATGCCTCCTTAAATGACAACACAAGGGACTTGCTTTCATTCTAGAATTTTCGCCAATTTAGAAAGAATGAAGGTCCAAGGAAGAACAAGGTGAGTTCACAAGAGCCAAGGAGAGATATCCAACATAGATTGGGTAATATTACTCTCCCTTCATTTGATGGGACTGAAAAAAATATCAGTTAAGGCTTGGTTGCAAAAGCTTGATACTTGTCACTAAATCCTATTTATGTGGAAGATGCCCTCAAATTTTTTCCTTTGCACTTAGAGGGTGTGGCACATGAATGGTGGTACCATGGCATAGTGACCCAAGGACATGGATCTATCACCACTCTTGATGAATTCAGTCAAAGGCTTATGGAGAGATTTGATAGGAAGGACCTGGAAGTGCACTTTAGAGAGTTGGCACAACTCAAGAAAGAAGCTTCCGCGAATAAATACATTGTTGATTTTCAGAAGCTTGTGAAAAATTTACTCTAACCTCATTTGCTCATGTGAAAAACATATAATTAAAGATGTAATAATGTTGAATGCGAATGAAAAAACCTGTGCTTAGAGCATGAATACTCCTTTTCAGTCGAGGACTATAATAGTCATGTTTCTTTTGAAACTCCTTGTGAAAAAAAAGTCATGAATTAGGTTTAATCTTGTAAAAATATCCTTGTATACCATCCTTCAGCCTCTATTGCAAACTTTCACATTTTTCTCGTCCACCCAAAGATACGTGGTAGGTTCCCATTGGTTGGGGCAATTGCAGGCTTGGTTTGTGAAGTTACAACAATTTCACAATAAACATAAAATACGCAAACTTGGCCCTGAGTCCCAATGAATATTCCTAGGAATATTCAAATTCAAAACATACAAGATCAAATATTGACCCCGCTCCCAAAAGAGTATACATGTAAAAAATTAATTGGAGAGGGGAATTAGGAAAATAATGTTTTCCTAACATTGAGTCGACATAAGTGTAAAAGTACAGAAAATTCTCTGAGGCCTGCCAAAAACACGTGGCATATTTTTAAGAAAAGGGCAGGAGAATCGGGGCCTTGGGTTGACTTGGTAGTTTTTTTCCCAATCAAGAAAATAGACAGATATATAAAAAGGTCCCATAGCTCTGCTACATCCAAGATTTTAACATGTGTCTTGATCATAACAAAATTCAAAGGTGGGTGCTTGGGTCAAATGTGTGAGTGTGTATGGTTTTAAAAGGTAGTGCAAAAATAAAAAAAGACCCCATGAGCCCACATGACATAGAATTATCTCCATGTGGATGGCCCACATTTAAAAAATGGGTAAGAAAGATAGATGGCCAAGATTCAATGCATTTATGATTGCCACCATTATTACATTTTAACACAAATCAAGCGCAGAATTGTTTGAAGTATTCAAACACTTTGAAATTTTTATTATCACGTATGAATATTTAGATTCCCTTGCTATCAAATTTTTTTAGATGAACGAAGTTAAATCAATCAAGGAGCATCGATTGGGAGCTAAAGTTTGAAAATTTAAGAAGCAAAGGAGGACTACATGGAAATTCACAAAAAACTGGTAAGGATTGTACTACTCTCATACTCTCAGTTATTTTACTCCATAATTTGTATAAGAGATTGAAAGTAGAAGTTACGGAATAAAATATGAAGACATTATCGGGTTTTCATGTCACATCTAGGTTATAAGGGATTTAGACAAGATTACGGACACATATTTAATGAATGCTGATTCAAATGAATTCATGCAAAGATTAAATAGCCCAAAAAAAAGTGAACTCATGGAAGCAATCGAGGCAGTAACATTT
This sequence comes from Taxus chinensis, assembly GCA_019776745.2. Classification (NCBI taxonomy): domain Eukaryota; kingdom Viridiplantae; phylum Streptophyta; class Pinopsida; order Cupressales; family Taxaceae; genus Taxus; species Taxus chinensis. The sequence continues at coordinate 723,192,074 of CM034149.1, read as the reverse complement.
CTTCACTTGGTGTTATACCTCCTCTGTGCATTGCCTTGAATTGGTAAGGATTTGTGCCATGAATTATAATCCAGAAAATAGAGAAGTCTTAGATGGGATTGGTGAAGTAGTATTGACTTTAACACCCAAGGCCTTTAGGATAATGCTAAACTTACCAGTAATCAAAACTCTGATAACCCTAGGTATTGAATTAGCCATAAAATATTATGAATCCAAGAAGAAAGATTATACTAAACCTTATAAACACCAAGTGGCTATTAGTAGACAAGAAGGTGACTACCAAAATTCCCAAGAAATTGGTTAGGGCATAGTTTGTGGAAGAAGCAGAGTTGTAGTTGTGTTGCTAAGTAGGATGGTAGGTTTGAAAACAACAAATGAATTCAAATAATGGATGTGCCCATATATGTGGATTGTTTTAGAAAGGAAAGGGAGATTTTTTGGGAAACCCTTATTGCTAATTCAATTCATGAGCATCTTCTAGCACTGGCTGCAAATGTCAATATGGGTGGTACTGGGGAGCTCGAGTTTTACATGATGACATATCTAATTTACAATATTAACAGGCCATAGATATTTCCCTGTCATTATAACCCATGTTCCTTTCAAAAAACACAAAATGCATGAGGTTTATCCCCAAGTACAATTGAGTAATTGGAAGGGAAATGTAATATTGGTGAATGATACATTTTTGCACCTATCATATGCTTGTTCAATCCTGAATGGGAACAATATAGAATATCAGAAGAAGATAAAGAAATATAATAATGGAGTATGGTTTCTTCTTTATTCAGTATAGGAGATTCACTTACATAAGAGCCAGTGGATTTGAAGGAAAACCATGTAAATTACCAAGGTATTTAGATGATAAGATGGCTTTATGTGAGTTGGTCAAGATAATTAACACCTGCTCATAAGTTGATTACTGGGAGACACAAAATCAATATCAAGCTCCCTATTAGAATTGGGAGATATTATTTCCCTTCTATTATAAAAGTTAGGCTGATGGAGGAGGAAATGGATATTTTTGATATGGAGAAATTTGAATTGAGGTCTAGTTATGATATTAGATGGGTGGTCAATACTTTGGAAAATTATTTTGAGCATGAACCTCATTTTGAGGACTATTGGATGAATTACAGATGAAGAGGAATTTAGACTCAGGGAATTATCAAGGATGACCCTCACAGATCATTTATTTTAAAATTTATTGTGGTGCCCAATGGAATCATGGATGACTAGCAAAATTGTGAGTCAATTTTATATTGATCAAAAGATAGAAGGAAACCAATGACCCCCATAGAATGGGATGAAAAAGGAACCAGATGATCAAGTATGGTAGGATTTTTCATGTGATGAGAAGAACTTTGACTTGGTTGAAACAAAATAACATAGATTTATTCTATTTAGAATACAAGGGTGTTTAATAAGTTCAGGGAATTAGAGATGTTTGAAGGAATATCTTCCCCCTTTGAAGGAGGGAGCTAATAAGATAGATCCTTTAGGAGGAAAATCCCCTCAATTACCTTCAAAAATACCTACCATAAGAATTATTGATGAGTGGACCATTGCTGCTAGTGGGACATAGAACTGTCCATGTTTACTTTGAAGCAGAAAACAAAAGAAATGCTTCTAAAATCTATGGAAAATGCTCCTATTACTTTTGTAGTACCACTCCAAACAAAGGGAAAAGGTTTAGCTATACAAAATGCCCCTCCAAAGGTTTTACCAGGATCCTAAGGGTACTGAAAAGATGATGAGAGGATCCATGAAAAGTGCTAATGTCCAATCCAAGTCATAAAGTGTCAAGGAAAGGTGGCACAAGATATCAAGCATTTTGAAAGGGAAAAGAAAAGATACAAAATTATATTTGAACAAACCTTAGTAAGAGAAGGTGATCATGCATATAAGAAACATAAGCATAAAAAGGCTGAAGTGATTAATCCTCCCATGCTCACTAAGGAACAAGAAGGAATTGCTTCCATGGTTCATCAAGCAACCCCACCACCAGAACAAAAGGATGTTCAAGTAAGTCCAGGTACACAACTAGTGTTTCCAGCTTCAATTTTATCTCCAAGAGGAGTAAATGGTTGATATTACTCAAAAAAAAGTATCCCAAGGTAATATCCCATCTAATCTACTAGATAGTTCTATGTTAGAACAAGGGTTGAATAATTTTGATACAACACTAGTTGAAGGTGTGAGTATACCTCTTTTTGATAAATTGCATGAATCAACAAAAGGCCCAATTGAAATAATGGACATAGACACAAGTGAGGATATTCCTGTACTTGAGGCATTTGAGGTACCAGTTGAAAGACAAGTGGTAGAAGATACATGTATTCTCTAGTCAGGATGAAGGAGTGAAGGAATCCACCCATGTGCCAATTATTGAGTCAAAATTCTAATGTCAGAAGTATCTTTTGAAGGCCAAACTACTTCAGAAATGAGCAAGTCAAAATTTCAAGGAATTTCTAGTGGAGAAATTATGGATATTGGGGCACCAGGTGAAAAGGATCCCCAAAAGGAAACCAAAGGTTACCAAAGGTAGTGGATCACCTCAAAGGGACAAAGTCTGTTGAAGAAAGGGTGATTAAATTGCAAAAGAAACCATTACAAAGGAAGAGATTGATGATAGCCAAAGTATAAAAGATATTGATAAAGGTAAAGGATCAACTACTGGGAGCCAACATACCGTGCCACAAAAGGAGGTAGCAAAAGAACAAAAGGAAATTGGTGTACCAGTTCATGAGGATATCTCCACCAAATAACAAACTCTAAAGGAAGTAGAAACTGTAAAAGAAAAGGAATCACCTAAAGGAACAACACTTGCCCAAGAGGTTCCCAAGGAAAATGTAGAGGTTATGACTACATCAGTTTGAGGAGACAAATAGAGAACATGTTCCAAATGTTGATATGACTCAAAAGGAAGTTGGTCAACCCCAAGTTCAGGATCAAGGAAAGAAGCAAGTGGGGGAAGTACCAACATAAGATGAACCCAAGAAATCAACATTGAAAGTGGACAACGTGCAACATAAGGATCCATTAGTGTAAGATGTTCAAGAAATATCTAGGTAATTGGTGGTTATCCCTGAAAAAACCTCAACATGCATTGTAAGATACAAAGGTGGGAACTGCTCTTACAAAAGGCTAGATAGGAGAGTTGATTTCAAAAGAAGAAGAAGAAGAAGAAGAAGAGGTTGTACCTGTGAAATCCATATATCTTACAACCTTGGCTTTCCCAAAACCCAAAAAGGCTCCAAATAAGGCTAGGGTCATTACTAAAACTCATACTGACCCATATGGATCAAGAACCTTGGAGGTGGTAATTCCACATGAGGGAAAATCAAGAAGTGATATAACCGTAAGTGACTATAATGTTCAATTTATTCCTTTAGGAAAAACCTCGAGAGATGCATTAAAGAAAGAAGTTTCAGAAGTAGTCCAAGGTTTATTGCAATAAATGTGGACGAGGATACAAATATCAAAAAGGTAGTGAAAAGAACATGTGAGATCCTTAAATTCATGTTTACAATAATTGGTGACCCAATCTAGTGAAGGTCAAGAAGATATTTCCACTATTACTCCTGAAAATATTGGACAAATTGAGAAAGATGTTAAAAAGGTTAAATTTGTTGATACTTGGGTAGAGAAGCTAATGGAAAAGGGGAAGAAATCCATTGAGAAGGTTAGGATGAAATATGAAGAGCTTAAGAATAAGCTCAATGAAATTGATGAGTTAATTGAATAGTGTGATAATGAGCTTTTCTATTTTGAGGGAATTCTCCCTAAGTTGAATCCTATTACTCAATTAGATGAAGACTTAGTTGAGAAGGAAGGAATTGTTCCAATTGAACACATGGGAACTCAATATGCAATTGAAGACTTGGCCAAAATTAGAGTTGAGGTTTTGAATGAGATCAGAGGAAAAAATGGAGACAAAGAAAAAATGGGTTGAAAAGAGTATGGACACTATTGATCTAAAGTTACAAAACATGGTATTTGATAAACTCAAAAAGAGTTATGGTGATCTAAAAATTGACTTCTTATCAGTTCTTTTGAGAAAAATATCCAAAGAGAAATTTTCTTATGAAATCATTAAGACACTAATGACTATAGAAACCAAAATTGCAGAGTTAAAATCAAAACCATGGGAATATAAACAAAAGATGGATCAATGCATGGATGCACTGAGCAGGAAAGATTTGATATTTCAGCACCATACAAGCCTAATATGAGAATGATATAAAAGAGCTATTCCAGAAGTATGATGCATATGTGGATAGGCAACCCAAGGAATAAAGAGATGAAGAAGATAAAGATACAGACATGAAGACTGATGAACAAGCCTAGGCTTGTTTTCCTTGAACTTTCTTTTCATCCTATTTCAAATGTTATCTTGTTTCATGAAAAACTGAAATTCACTTTGAAGTTGTTATTTTCAGACATATATGTAATTTGATATAATACATTAGACTTTTATATTGCTTTGATAAGATTTCAAATCCATCATGAAGCATGTAAACTAATGAAATTGTTTGTTACCTTTTGTATTGTGGAAAAATAAAAATGGGGTTCTATAGGGGCCCTAGCCCATGAAGAAAAAGTTACATACATTTTTGAGAATTGTATCAAAAAGGGAAACAAGAAAAAGAAACCTAATCATCCACCACCACAAAATCCTCTCTGCAAAGAGGAAGTTTCTTCACTAGCTTATTTTTCCCATGAACAAATTCATCTATCCCCAATGCCATTTGAAAAAACACAATGTCTCCTGCCAGTGTGCGAGACATACCCAAAGACCTCAGTTCATCAATACTTGTCTTAGGACCATCCAACAGACTAAGCAATTGTGACCTCCTCTCATAAGAGGCAACCCATTCAGTCATGTCCAGACCTCCTTTAGGGAAGGCCTTTTTCCCTGTTGCTTTCAAAGTGGAGGATGGCTTGGAAGTCTGAGCTGGAAGTGCAACCACAAATGATCCTTGGAGCAGATGGAGTAGGAGGCCTGGAGCCAGACTCACCCTTACATTTCTTCACAAAAGGTGGTGATGCTTCAGGAGGCTGAGAAGGTATGGTCCCTGATGGTTTGTTTCTCCAAGATTGAGACACGTTGCTCCAATTCATTCATCCTACGAAAGAGGGTAGGCATAGTACCTAGTGAGATCTCTCCATCAAGCACATAGGACCCTAAGGGAATTTCCTTCACAAGAAAATGTCTCATTACAAATGAATGGGCATTTATAATTGGTCAAACCTTGCACACTAGGCCTACTTATGAGCCAAAAATTCTTCAATTCATCAGGAGTCTTTTGATGCTCCAGTCTGAAGAGATGAAAATACATCATCTGGAAGGCAAAAAAAAGTAGGTCTTATCCTGATAAGTCTTCTCACTAATGCACCCCGAACAACTTGAACTGTCAGAGGCCTAGTATAATCTTCAGGATCAGCAATTTCAAATAGCATTCTTACGAATGCCTCATCAGGACCTGAACAAATCAAAAATTGAGTGCAAATCCTCGATGGATATGTCTTTTAAGCTAGCTACTACTGGTGTTCTTGCCATACTGCAGATAAATTTCCCCAAAATTCTTGCACTTAGAAAAGAAAATGTGAATTGGTAGAGGAAAATGGTATGCCTTTATTAGAAATTCGAGGCAGGCAAGTTGAGTTGAATGTAATCATGGTAATATAGCCTCTAAGATCCAGATGTGATATCCACATGGGAGAAATAAGTATGAAATAAGTTGGCATTAGGAAGAAGATGATGATTGGTCTGATATGACAAAAACCATGTGGGAATAATCAACTCAGAAAGGCACGAAAGGAAATGTGTGTTCTCTAAGATAGATTCTCAAAAGGCAAATGTGATTACATGTCAAATCAAACAATATGGAGGAGCTCGAAAAATCATCAAAAAGGGGCCATCTACTCACAAATTGGAGAAATCATTAAACAATTATCAAAGGGGATGACATGGCATCCCAATCATATCTGAGGAAGTGAAAAACGTGACTAGCTCATAACTTTTCCACCTAGTCAACATAAGACGAGATATTTTCAAGAGAATAATAATAAATCAAATTGTATGTTATAAAGAAGAATATTCTCTTTGAGGATCCAGGATTTTGGGGGGAAAACGGGAAATGAGTGAGCAAGTAAAACTGTATAAATGCGATGAGAATACTCTCGCATAAGGGGGGTTAATTTTGTTAAGCTTTAGAAAAAAAAGGAGAGAACCTATTTGTACTTGCTGAAACTGAACCAATCGGAAGATATCCCAAGCTTTATTCGCCTATTTCCCAAACCTTCTCGCCAAGATGATTGCACTGTACAGTCATTGACAAATATTGAGGTCATAGTTGTTGTGTCCCCTTATTGAAGAATTGGAGTTTATTGAATAAATTTGTTTGTATTCTCGCAAGCACTGTTACTTTGTTTCAAGATGAATTGTTTTGAATCGACTGTCTGCATTTCTGTTGCAATCTTATGCTAGTTAATCTCTCTGAATTACACAAATGGCCTTGGTTTAAAATAGTAACAATTTGGTAACTGCAATTACATAATTGATGGAGCTTTCCTTCATAGTGTGGTAAACAGTTTTAAAGTCAATTTGTATCTGTTTGATCTAGGAGTTTTGTCAGTTCCTGAGTGTATTTGATTAGAGATTGCTAGTATTTTGTTGAGAGTTTGTCATGAGCTTTTGTGTTTGAATTCTCAAAGTTTGTGTGAAATCTTGTGTTCTTGGCCTTCCATGAATACAAACCTTCTGGTTGAAGGAATGCTTTGGACTGTGCAATCCATTATTTTACATCAAGAACAATTGTATGCAGTATTTGTAAGGTTCATTTGAGTTCTTTGTATAATCAACTTTATCATGTTTAACTTCCCAACAATACATCAAAATCACAACCAATAACCATCAGATCCACCTGAACTACCTCTACTTGCACTGTTTATGCATAAATACTATGAAGATTTGTTAAATTTGTTGATTCTTTGTTCAAAGTATGCAAGAGAAAATTGGAATTTACAACTGTATATAGTAACCTGAGCCTTTTTTGAAGATATCTGCATTTTCTAGTGTGACAACTCGTGAGAGTTAGATGATGTTTGTATTGACCGTATCTTCCTAAGGCTACCTTTTCATATCCCTGAGAAAGAGAGTCTAAATATTGTTGCTCTAGCCATTGCTTTCACAAATACAGGTTACATAATGGGTCCTCTCACCCTAGTTGCAGGAAGAACCTAAAGTAGTAGGATAGGTCATACCCTTTGTGAGGTGTTATCGATTGTTCCCCAAGCCAAAGTGAAAAAGAGACTGCCAAATCCTTCCCCAACTACTAAACGACTCAAATCCTGATCTGTCTTTCTCTAGGCATCCTTCTTATGCTTGTTGATGTTGTTTGGCTTACAAGGGGGGATCAATTTGGGTACCAACAGAAGGGTTAGCCAAACCTCTTAGGGGTTTGGTCAAGGCTTTTGAGCCTTCTTCTCTTCAAGATGCAATTAGAAGATCGCTGAATTTGGAATCTTCAGCTGTTAAGGGAAGAAATATGCCTTTTGGACAGCCAAGAGGAACTTCATTTGGGCAGCCTAGGCCTCCATTTCAAGGGCAGCCAAGAACAACTCCTTTTGGCCAAGCAAAAAAGGCCAATTCAGCAAGGTATGACACCTAAAAGAGAGCCTCCAAAGAACATCAAGGAGTGAATACAAGAAATGACTTAAGAAGAAGAAATATTTTCTTCTCATGTAGAGATCCGTGGAATCTTGACCGTCGTTGTTTAGGCAAGGGACAAGTGCACTATATTGAAGTAGTTTCGGATGAGGAGGAAGAGGTAGAAGAAAAGGAAGAATAGATTTTCGAAGCAGAAGACTAAGAGAAAAAAAAAAAAGACTTGGATAGTGTTGGAGCACAAAATTGCACCCTGCCCTGAGTTATAAACAAACCAGGATTTTGAGGCAACATGGGACTATCTCCAAGTTGTGGGACTTGCACTGTGAGACAGACCTCTAGAGAAGGTTGGTTCCTCTACCTAATTGTAATGTTAAAACTACTCCTAATGAAGGGAATGCAACTATCTAATCCTATTCTATGATTCCAAGGGACCAGAGTGACAAGGGGATGCATAAAATGAAATCCTACACTAAGGGAGGTGATAGGACCAGAAAAAAGGGAATGAACACTCTCTGATGAGTGAAAACAAGGGAAAATAGAGGAAGGGGAGACATGCATGCCACAGTTGAAAACAACATCTAACTTTCCATTTTCACACAAAACACACAAAAAGGAAAACTGCAAAGTGAAAGAAATATGCACAACACGCCCGCAATGAAGGAAAATGCAAGAGAAAGCAATAAAACAAGCTAGGGGAGACAAATGTTCCACTAAACAGATTTTATTGCCTTGTAAAGATGCACAATTTCATTATAGTGGAGGAGGAAGGCAAGAAAACACGTGCAGATGGCCGAATCTGAGGTCTTGTAGCTCATATCTGATCCTGCAACCATTTTGGCATGGTGCCATTACAAATTGATAGAATCCCCCTCTTTCAAATGAGAATTTTTTACATTTTATAGAGAATGGGAGAGAGATAGGAGGGAAAAGAGCAAAGGTCACGGATTTCTGCCTCTAACCACCAACAAGATGCATTGAATGCTTGAAAACAGTCATGGACACCCTGTCAAACCCATTCCCCCACGTCCTCTTTCTTGTTGGAGAAGCCAAGGGCGCCATACTTCATTAACTGCGAATGGTTGAGCTGTCAAATCCGCCTCTATCAATTTTCCGACCTTGCTGAACACCTCCTGAAACCCGACGTAAAGGAGCAAGACCGTTGGAACTTTGGCCCTACTTTACACCTAGAAAAGCCTGAAACACAAAGTCGGGGAAATGCCCCTATCAATGCACCTTGCAAAGTACGACACAAGCAATTCAAGGAAATGCATCTGCTGAGCAACCCAAGAAACCCAACACACTGATAAGACCGTCGGGGTTTCAAGAGTAGAAGACATGCAACACGGAACATGTAATTGGGCCGCCATGTTCAAATGTAAATGAAACCTGAAACCTGAAACAATGATGGCAGAAATTAGGTCCTAAAAAGCAATCATCAACCCCCAAAATACAAAGGGTGGAACTCTGGACTTGCAAAGCAATCTCTGACTCCCGAAATGATCTGGATCAGAAGTTGAACCTTGTTTTGCATGTTGAGAAAATCGAAATATTGACGTTGGAAGTCGACCGTCTTTTTGCAACTTGGTCGGGTTTCGGGTTTCGAGAATCAAATTGCATCTTACTTGTAAAGTGCAATTGAGAACCTGAAACCCGAAATGCACTAAGTCCTTTGATTTTCGAGAATCGGGGTTTGATTTGAATTTACATATAAACTACAAATCAAAACCCGAAATGCACTAAGTCCTTTGTATTTCGGGTTTCGGAGTTCGAGGAACAATTTGCATGCAAATTGTTTCCTGAAACCCGAAATCTGAAAGGCAAAGAATACATTTTCGACACTTAGGCATTTTTTCGAGATTTTTCAAAAATGGTTAAGTCCATTTGATGAGTTGCTCAAAATTACAAGGGGTGTAATTTTGGACAACAATTTGGCGACTTTCAGGGGACATTTTCCTGTTAGATGATGAAGACCAGTGCCTTAAAGCATCCATTGGGCATGGAGTCAAGCCTAACCATGAAGAACCTGATCTCAACCTTTAAAATTTCTCTTGAATCTGCATGAACTTAACACTGAACATGGAACTTCCTCAAATTGATCTCTGGAGTCTTGAAAGAATGCTCACTAAAAATTCACACCAACTATTTGATTTCTGCCATAAAACCTGCTCAGGCTTGGAGATGAGCGGGAGTTGCCTTGGTCTACTCTTGAAGCTGATTTCTTGGGTGTTTTTGAATGAAACTTGCAAATTGTCCCAAAGACTGAAAATTTTAACCAAAGAATAAGCATTGATGGCTCTAAACTGAACTGATATTTTGGGGCTAAAGAATAAGCATCTAAAAACCACCCCATATCTTATTTGCTTCATAGGATCTGCTCCAACATGGATTGTGTAACAACAATAAAGGACCACAAAAACTATATACAAACATGAAAATCATACATACACCAAATGGAAACATACAGAGTGTGCACAATGCACTTCTTTTCCTAAAAACAAACCTACCTACCCTACTCTAACTAGAGGCAAAAGGAAACTTAGACAAATCTTGATATCGGCAGGGAGAAGTAGCTGCCTTACCTCACAAATTGAGACCATGTAAATGATTTGGCACTGAATATGGTCTTTAATGAGAGTGGAAAACTCATTTCAAACAGATTTCCCCCCTCATTCCATAAATTATCAGCAACAAACAAAACGAATACCTCCTTTAGTTTTACATTTGGATCTGGGAGGCATTACTGCTGACTTTTGGCACGTTGATGCTCTTCCTCATGCTCTGAATGAGCATGACCGGTGGCAACTCAAAATTTGGCTCTAAACTAGCCAAAAATTTGATTGGGCAAGGCCTGATTGATTTATGGTTTTTCCCATTTCCTTTGTTTTCCTCTTGATGGTGGATGTTTGCAAGCTGAATTGGACTTGATGTTGTTTGCTCTTGCACAAACATATTTGTTTCCATCCTTGTATTAAAACTCATGCTCTACTTCCTCAAACAAGAAGGTAGAGAGCTCAAACTCATCCTCCTTGAAATCTTGAGGCCCTTCCTAGTTCATTGCAGTGACTAATGATGCTCTTGGTGTATCATTGCAACCTTCCAAAAATGCAGCAAGTTCTAAACATGTAGAGTAATGAGGATCATTGCATCTAGTTGTAACATCTTGCTCACTTGGAATCCTTTCTTCCTCTCTTTCATGGATAGCACTAGTGTTCAAAAACACTTCCTCTTCCCATCCATTTCCAATTTGTTGCTCCTTCACATCTGCCTAATTTGTTTTGATGTTCAACATTCTTTTTTGCTTTGTTTTCACGTTCTCGTCTTCCCAACCTGAATCAGACCAATCTTCAACATATATGGAATTATCTTCTTTGGTAGAAGTTGGTAGGAGAAGCATAAACAAGGGTCTGTTGATTTGTTGCATGCTTGGGAAAATATGTTTTGTGCTCAAGAGACCTGATTTGATCAATTGGAGAAGCCAAATGATTCTCCAAAACATACTCCCTACTTTGTTGATCTTCCCTCTCAAAAACAATTGTATGATTTTGCATTAAAGAATGTTGTTGGGAGTGTTGCGTGGGCTGCTCCTCTCCAAAAGCATAGCAAAAGTCATGCTCTACAAATCTTGTAGGATAATTTGGTTTAGTGAGTGTTGGGTAGGGCATGAGGGAAGTATTTGAAACACCACAACTTTTATAAACATTATTGCAAGGTTTAGGAAAGTTGGGTAATGTCTTGGGTGGATATGGGAGGGAGTTTTGCAAAGTATAAGGAATGCTTTGGGCATGATAAACTTGTAGAGCACCAAAAGGACAAGGAAGTAAAGAATTTTCTTGTATTTGGAAAAGAACAATGGATTGCTCATTTTTAGCACAAGGGGAAGGGAAAATTTGAGATGATGAAGAAGAATAGGTGCAATGGGAATGGGTCTCCTTTGTACAGCCTAAATGAGCATCTTCTCAGCTTGCGATGCAATGGAAAAAGCTTGAGGAAGACTGTTGCCTCCTAGGGATTGAATTAATACAGCTAAATCAGCATCAAAGGACCTTAAATAATACAAGAATGTCATACCTTGTGAGGTTCTGAATTCTTGAGGAATTCTATGCCAAGTCCTTGTGAATTTGATGTTGAAATTTAGAGATAAACTCCATTGGAGCCCACTGTATTTTGCTGAGGTGTTCCATGAGAGAAATAACATCTGAATTCTTCTTGAATCAGTTGTCCAATTGCTCTCCCAGCTGATCCCATGTGGAAATGGATTGTGAAGCCAAACTGTTATACCCATCTTTTGCTTTGCCTCTGAATGATGAAACAAGAGGTCTGAGTAAAAATGTTTTCTTCTATGATGTTGTGAATGGCATAATGCTTTGCTATATCCTAAATGTGATCAATGGGAGATTGATCTCCATTTCCATGGAAGAGAGGCAAATTTTTTAGGGTTGTTTTTGGGATATCATCCCACTACTACAAATGGAGGTGGGCTGAAACTGAAATGTGAGAAGGGAAGAGCTCTTTGGAGATCCATGAGAAGATGGTGGCATGGAAATGAATGAGGGGATGGATGAAAAGGTATGAAACCTAAGAAAATGACTCTGTTGAATTAGTGGAGTTGTCAGATGTGTTGAGAAATACCTCCAAAGGCCGAATACCATCAAGAACACATCAACCTTGCTAGTATGAAGTTGTAGAGCACTTCAAACTTGTCCCACCGGGCGTGCAAAAATTGTTAGAGCAGTGAAGGCACCAAGATGGCTAGGATATTACAATGGAACACCTGCGAAAGATAAAGCTTTCAATACTTGTCCCCTCGGGTGTGCCAAAACTGTTGGAACTCAAAATTGCACCCTGCCCTGAGTCATAGACAACCCAAGATTTTGAGGAAACATGGGATTGTCTCCATTGTGGGACTTGCACTGTGAGACAGACCTTCAGAAAAGGATGGTTCCTCTACCTAATCGTAATGCTAAAACTACTCCTAAGGAAGGGAATGCAACTATCTAATCCTATTCTATGATTCCAAGGGACTAGGGTGAGAAGGGGATGCATAAAATGAAATCTTACACTAAGGGAGGTGATAGCACAAGAAAATAGGGGATGAACACTCTCTGATGAGTGAAAACAAGAGAAAATGGAGGAAGGGCAGACATGCGTGCCACAGTCCAAAAAAAATCTAAATTTTCATTTTCACACAAAACACACAAAAATGAAACCTGTAAAGTGAAACAAATATGCACAACACACCCACAATGAAGGAAAATGCAAGAGAAAGCAAGAAAACAAGCTAGGGAAAACAAATGTGCCACAAAACAAATTTTATTGCCTTGTAAAGATGCATAATTTCATTACAGTGTAGGAAGGCAAGAAAACACTTGCAGATGGCCAAATTTAAGGTCTTGTAGCTCATATTTCATCCTGCAACCATTTTGACATGGTACGATTACAAATTGACAGAATCCCCCTCTTTCAAATGAGAGATTTTTACATTTTATAGAGAATGGGAGAGAGAGAGGAATGAAAAGAGAGGACACGGATCTCAAGCTCCAACCACCAACAAAATGCATTGAATGCCTAAAAACAGTCATGGGCACCCTGTCAAACCCATTCCCCCATGTCCTCTTTCCTGTTGGAGAAGCCAAGGGTGGCATACTCCATTCACTACAAGTGGTTGAGCTGTCGAATTCGCCTTTGTCGGGATTTCGACCTTGTTGAACACCTCCTGAAACCCGACATAAAGGAGCAAGACTGTCGGAACTTTGGCCCTGATTTGCACCTAGAAAATCCTGAAACACGAAGTCAAGGAAATGCCCCTATCGAGCACCTTGCAAAGTACGACACAAGCAATTCGGGGAAATGCATTTGCTGAGAAACCCAAGACACTGATAAGACTGTCAGGGTTTCAAGAGCGGAAGACATGCAACACGGAACATGTAATTGGGTCGCCATGTTCCAATGCAAATGAAATCCGAAACCCAAAACACTGACGGTTTCTATGTTGAGAAACCCGAAATATTGATGTTGAAAGTCGACCGCCTTTTTGCAACTTGGTCGGGTATCGGGTTTCGGAAATCAAATTGTAATTTACATGTAAAGTGCAATTGAGAACCCGAAACCCGAAATACACTAAGTCCTTTGTATTTCGGGTTTCGGAGTTCGAGGAACAATTTACATGCAAATTGCAAAATGTTTCCCGAAACCCGAAATCCGAAATGCAAAGAAAACATTTTCGACACTTAAGCATTTTTTCGATATTTTTCAAAAATGGTTAAGTCCTTTTGATGAGTTGCTCAAAATTACAACGGGTGTAATTTTGGACAACAGATAGTACACTTGCTACACTATCTGGAGCTCCAAGGTACCACCCTTTCTGTGTAAAAGGTGAACTAAAAGGTAAGAAAGTGACTTGTTTGATTGATAGTGGTGCGACTCACAACTTTATAGATGTTGATTTGATTAAGAGATTTGGGCTGCCATAAGAAGATTTTAAAGAATTCAAAGTCACGGTAGCGGATGGCTTCACCATCCCTTGCACTCAAAAAATATCACAACTGAAATTTACTCTTGGTAAGCACAAGGTGGAAGATGATTTTTATGTGGTAGGACTCGGAGAAACTGATTTAGTTTTGGGTGTGCATTGGTTGCACTCTCTTGGATAATTTGCCCAGAACTATCAAACAATGGAGCTGAAATTCAAATCAGCTGATTAAGTGGTAGTGTTTCCCAGCATGGCAAACAAAGCACCCATGGTTGTCACCGCAAAGAGGATGGAGAGAGCATTTCATAGAGGGAAGGTTGCTTGGGCAGCGGAATGTTTAGTAACCTCTATGGATTAGATTTTGGGACAACAGAGGTATAACGAAGATATTCAGGCTATCTATGGCAAGCATGCTAAAGTTTTTGATAATCTTCCACATGGGTTACCACCAAATAGAGGGTTTGAGCACACTATTGAGTTGGAACCAGGCACTAAGGCAGTAATTACTACTCCTTACCATCATCCTAGAGTCTATAAAGAGGAAATTGATAAAACTATTAAAGAACTCTTGAAAATGGGTCACATAAGGCCTAGCTCTAGTCCTTTTACATCCTCAGTTATGCTTGTAAAAAAGAAGGATGGGACTATGAGAATGTGCATTGATTACCGACTATTGAACAAGAGGACCATCAAGAATATGTACCCCCATACCTAGGATTGATGAACTCATTGATGAGTTACATAGAGTTGCATAATTCTCCAAAATAGACTTGAGATCCGGGTATCATCAAATCCGGGTTAGAGATGTCTACAAAACTGCTTTCAGGAGTCACTTTGGGCATTTTGAATTTCTTGTGATACCATCTGGTTTGACTAATGCATCGGCTACATTTCAATCTTACATGAATCATGTATTCAATCAACACTTGCGGAAATTTGTCCTTGTCTTCTTTGACGACGTTTTGGTTTATAGAAAAACTTGGGAGGAACATCTCCAACATTTGGATATAGTGTTGGTCATTTTGGAGCAGCATTCACTTTATGCCAAGGAGTCAAAATGTGACTTTGGTGTAACTAAAATTTTGTATTTGGGGCATATCATCAATGCCAAAGGTGTCCATGTGTATCAACAAAAGATCCAAGTTGTTTGGATTGGCCATTAACCAACACTACAAACAATTAAGGGGATTTTTGGGATTATGCAGTTATTACCGAAGATTTGTGAAAGGTTTCTCCCAACAGCCCAAGATACATTTGAAAAGCTTAAAAAGGTAATGAGCTCATGTTTTGTACTTGTTGTTCCAGATTTCTCTATTCCATTTGTACTTGAATGTGATGCTTCAGGAGAGGGAGTAGGAGTTGTTTTGATGCAAAGGGGACACCCCATTGCTTTTGAAAGTAGGAAGCTCAAGGAAATAGAAAGAAGTTGTTGGCTAGATTTTCTGCATAGCTAAAAACCTAGACAGTCATGAGATAAATCTCTCATTTACCGGTGAAGCTCCTGTGTAAGATGTTTATCAATCTGGTACGTATGAAACTTAATAACTATTTGCGAGGTTTTTACTTTAATCACAAAGCTCATGAACCATAGCTAAACAATTCTGTAGCAAGTAAGCAATTGTTTATGAAGTATTTGCAGAAGGGGGAAATAATGGAATTTAGGAAAGAAGAAAGGAAAATATGTAATTCAACCAATAGCTTATGAAATTGGTCTCATACATAAAAATTAAATAAACAAGTAGATTTCACAATATTCAGAAGCAAAGGAAACGAAAAGCTTCTAATCTAAATTTCAAATAACACAAATTATCCAAAGATCCACACAGAAGTAAGAAGCAAATGCACCGTGGACACAAAGTTCTCCGAAAATCTGCTTCTATTCAATTCCTCAGCTTTCACAAAAATGACATCAAGGGCTACAACACAAAGTTTGGAACTCAAGAATGCTAATTAACAAATTGTGATTATCATTTTTTTATCCTTCAACCCGTAGGCTCTTCCTCTATATATAGTGTCTAGAGGGCAATTACAAATACAAAGTTTTTAATGAATTGCCACATGTGTGTTACAAAAATATTGTGTAACATTATTATATTAGTGTGTGCAAATAATGAGTTGTCTTGTACAACTCAGAGATAAAGAATAGTTGAGTGATCTTAGGAGTGTGTTGAGATGTTGTAGGAGAGTTAATATGGATTGATGTTGACTCCTTCATTATAGGATCAAAGAAAGCTATATATGTAATACTTCTATAATGAATAGAGATCCCAAACGTTTTCAACTCTAAATATATTATTTCGGTGTATTGTTATCTGGTTTGCCATGCTTAAACTTTGATCAATTTAACATTCTGGTATCAGAGCGGGTTCATTTTCAGCTCAGCCAGCATACTGTGTATTATTGCGTGAGTTTTCTTTGTTGCATATTTTACTGGATTGAACGTACTATTTTCTTTTACATTGCTTGAAATATAGGTTTTATTCTTTGCCAAATAATGCCAAGAATTTATGAGTTCCATGAATAGATGATTGGAGATAGATTGATCATAATTTGTTTTGGCTCCCATACTCCAAGGACATTGATTCAAGAATTACCGGTCTGCACTTTATACTGCGTTATACTATGTTACAGACTCAAGATCTGAGTGTATGTAAGATTTAAATGCTGATCTAAACGCCTATACAGCGGATTGTCAACCTCTACAAGTGTATTTGTGCATTGATACTTCTGGCATACAATATCTGAGCATGATTTGAGCACTCTGTATACTTCATCGCCAACGTCAGACAGAGACATAAAGAGATCTGAATACGTGTTCAATTTTGGGTTAGTTGCATTTTGTGGATTCGCCATCCAAGACTCATTCGCCTAATTCCTACGGGTTACTAGTGCCACGTTCAACTCCAACGGTTGTGCTCGAAGGTTTATTAATCAAAGAGACTGTAGATAAGAATGGCGATAGGATGGACGTGATAGTGGAGTCTAGTAAAAATCATACACCATTGGCATTCGAATTCCACTCAGTATTAGTGGATGGCAGCCTTGCATCAAACCGAGCTAGATTTCTCCTCTACACCAACGCTTAAACTCGGCCTTGTATGCTCCTCATCACCGGCGGTTTCCACCAAGGGCGTGTTCTGCAGTTCCACAAGCTTGACCGCTCCCATAGCTTCCATGGTGAACTCTTCTCGGCATAAAAAATGCATGTTTATCATTATTAAATAGTATATGTGCCATGTGTCTTTGTTAAGTATTCATTGAGAAAAAGTCAAGTAAAACCCATCTATGTCATGTAATGTGTAAAAAGGTATTCATTATACTAATATGTCTTTAGTGTCATTACATTTAAAATAGATTTTTTGGTCCATGAATTTTGTTTTAATAGTTATGTACTAGTAATGTCTTTCATTAAATAAAAGGTCTTTGTCTCAATAAGGTTCACATAGTGGTTGTCTTTAAATTTCTAATAATAGATTTTATCTATATTTGAAATTTAAATTTATTTTTTTTGTATTCAAATTTAAGAATTGTCTTGTTGTAGTCTTTGTTAAATGTGTGTCGTCATTTGTTTGTAAAAGTGTCATAAAAATTGTGACATTTTAAGTGTCAAAATAAATAAATAAAAGTTGTAAAAAATAAATTTTGCCTCACTTTTCAAAAAATATTGGACGCATTTTCACTTTTACACGACGTCTAAGTGAGGGGGTGCAATATCGGTCGAAACCGACACCCAGGAGTTTGTAAATTGAAATTCATCGACACATTTTGCTAAGTAGCAGAATGATGGAGGCTGGAGGCAACGGAGGCAGGAGGACAACTAGCGACCTCTCGTTAGGCACCATCAACGAGGTTGCATGAAGATTTGGTGGCCATGTTTTTTTCTGTTGTGTGTTTTCTGCAGTTTTGTTGTTTTGTAATAAGAACAAAAGTGAAATCCTGTTCAATTGTAATGTGTGAGAAATTCCTATATGTAACCTCCTAGTAGAAAATATTGTAGAATGTGTCTCTAAATTTATTGCAACACTCATAGATTTGGAAAGGGTTGGTGGTCGATCCAAAAAACCACATATGTAAAAAGGTAGATAAAACGTTTACTAGGTGTTGTGGTCCTCTAATTGCCTTCCTTCTTTATGAAGATGATCCGCCAGTGGAATGCCGAGTGCATTCTTTTCATGGAGTAAATGCAGGATGCGTTCCGTCGCATAGTTATGATCATGTGCAGCAAGATAGTCAGCCAGTTGAAAGTTTACATGCCTTTCTTTTGATCCAGATTATGAGGAAAGCTCGTGCAGCACGTTGCAGTAGAAGACAAAGTTATATTGTACCATGTCAACATTAGGGGAGTGTATGTAGGGAAATACTAATGTTAACAATAGGGGAGTGAATGTTACAGAAATATTATGTAACATTATTATATTAGTGTGTGCAAATAACGAGTTGTCTTGTACAACTCAGAGATAAAGAATAGTTGAGTGATCTTAGGAGTGTGTTGAGATGTTGTAGGAGAGTTAATATGGATTGATGTTGACTCCTTCATTATAGGATCAAAGAAAGCTATATATGTAATACTTCTATAATGAATAGAGATCCCGAACGTTTTCAACTCTAAATATATTATTTCGGTGTATTGTTATCTGGTTTGCCATGCTTAAACTCTGATCAATTTAACAATGTGGAAGCTATGAAAAAGGGAAGCAGCTGACAATATTACTCCTGGAATTGCCACATGACATGTATGATTTATTATTGAAAATAGAACCTTCTATTTTGCATGTCTGCCACCTATTTTCAAGTAATTGACTTCTTCCAGTAACTTGAAGTAACAACTTTTAAACCAATCACTTAAGTTTTACAATTTAATTGATTTCTCAATTACTTTGTTGGAGAAAATAAATGAAAGAAGAAGAAAGAGAAGAAATTAGAAGAAATCTGCTGCAACACTCCCAGTCTTGTTCTTCTTCCATACTCTGCATGCTGATCCAACCTGTATTGCACCTCTGCCTCATGAATGATCTGAATGATATCTTTGCCTTGAATTCGAGATGTTTTTTCTTTTTCATATGTTGTTGAATCCTTTCCTTTAATTCTCACCAAACTGGATCTGGAAGCAGCTGATTGTGATTTTCTTGCGATTGTTTCCTTTGACCTGTCTTCTCCTCTTATCCTTGAAACTTTTGCAATTCTTCTCTGGTACATGCACTAATAAAATGTTTGTCGTGAACAATTCAGAAAAAAACTCATCACCTTTTATTTTTAATTTCATATGAGCAATTTTAAATTCTGGAAAGCACTCCGGGTGAAGGAAAACACAAGTAAATTCAATGAAGGCTTCAACTGGAAGATTGGGAGCACATGCACAAGCTCCTGTAAGGAATTTTCCATGTAATGACTTCCACATGGGCTGCATTAGAAACAAGAGGATGAATTTTTTGCCGGAAGCCTTTGCAATTATGAGAGCTGGATCTATTTCTTCCTCTGATTTTGAAGATATATTCAATGTATCAAATATTGACTTTTGCTTTCTTCACCAATATGGGCATAAATGAAGTATTCTTGCAAATAATTCAGACACACATGAAGCTCATAACATGAATATCTAATTTATTCACCGAGATCTAATTATAAAGCTTGTTGCCCTCTATTTCTTAGACTTTGCTTGCATGCCAAGCAAGCTAAAAATATTATTTTATTCACTTGTGCACTCACATCAACATGCAAATAGCCAAAATAATAAAAATGACGCCTTTCCAACCCTAGGCGCCAAAACCGGATGCTTCCCGACAATTAATTAAAAAAGACAACTTTTAGGCATTTAGCTATGCCAAAATGGGTCGCACTTTTTGGCTAGAAGTCATGTTAATTATAAGAAGGCAAAGCAATGGGAATTTTTTACCCTTCTAGGCAGCTCCAAAAATCCCATCTTTCACTTAAGTGATTTGTCTTTAGTGATGGGAAAAAACAATCTGCTAGGCAAGCACACAAAATTCCCACTTGCTTGCCACTACCAAAATTCTCATTGGCAGCTTAAAACCATCCTTCCAAAAAGTGCGACTTGCATGAAATAGAGCTTCTTTCTTAAAAATGCGACTTGCATGGCTGAATAAAACTTCCTTGATGGGAATTCTTACCCTGCCATACAGCTCTAAAAATTCCCATTGGTACTTTAAGTGATTTGACTTTAATGATGGGAAAAAAACAACCTGTCAGACAGGCATAAAATTCCCACCTGCTTGCCACTACCAAAATTCTCATTGGCAGCTTTAAGTGATTTGACTTTAATGATGGGAAAAAACAAGCTGTCAGGCAGACATAAAATTCCCACCTGCCTATCACTACCAAAATTCCCATTGGCAGCTTAAGTGACTTGACTTCCATCATGGGAATTTTTTCACCTTCCAGGTAGCGCCAAAATTTCCACTGGCACTTAAAAGCCATCCTTCCAAAAAATGTGACTTGCATGTAAGAAAGCTTCTTTCCAAAAGTGCGACTTGCATGAAGAAATTGCTCTTCCCAAAAAGTGCGACTTGCATAACTTCTGCTTTTAAAGTCTCGTGAAACTCATCATTAGCATTTTATTTCCATTTTTGGATTTTTAGTAAAGAAAACACAAGGATAGAATACACTTTTCCATTTTTGGAAAGGGTTCGGGAAGATGTAGCAGCAAAAACTTGCCGAGTGCCATAACTTTCACTATGTGGCTCCGTTTTAGGTGTCGTTTTCTCTAAAAGTGCATATCGACGCTCTATGCATTGATGGCAATATTTTTCTTATTTTCATAAAATCTATTTTTGCACCTTTTAGGACCAAGCGACTTCTTGCAATCTTCTGAAAAAAATCTTGAGATCTGATCGCCTTCAGAAAAATTAGTAATTAAAAATAATGGATAACTTTTCAAATCCCTAGGCCCGGGAAAGGTCTGGCAGGAAGAATGAATAGGCTATGGGAATTGCCGGAGAAAACAAACCAAAACACAGACGAAAAGAAATAAAACAAAATAAAAACAGCTGTGAGCAATTGCTAGAAAAATTTCTCCACTTAGCTGATTTCGCAAATTTTCTTCCCCTCAAGTGAATGTTCTATGGTAATAATGATGGGGGTGAAGTGCTTTATATAAACCTAAATCCTCCAATTTTAGCTCAATCTATTTTTAAAAGAACTTTATTTATTTAATAAATAAATAAATAAAACGCTTTCAGACAAAGTTTGGTGAAGGTATTGAGTGAGTTTTGGCATGTGGGTATTTGTCGAATTTGACTTTTATGACTCTTTGGGGGATACCTTACAGCAATGCAAGCAACTGCAGGAAAAAACAAACACAAAATGACTTGTTACTTTGAAAAGAATGAAATTTTTAAAAAGGGGTAGTCCCAGATTTCAGGGTAAAATCTTGGGGATGCCAGAAGCTTTTCAATTTATGATAAGGAAATGTTGGGCTATCATGCATACGTTGGCTAAGTTTAGACAATATTTGGTGTGCGGAGGATTTTTGGTCAAAACTGATCACAGTAGTTTGAGATACTTCTTGGGACAAAAGGATTTGAATGATAGGCAGCAAAAGTGGGCAAATAAGCTACAAGGCTATGATTTTGACATTGAGTTTGTTAAGGGGAAGAATAACATAGTTGCGGATGCTTTGTCTCGAATTGCCCTATGCTGTGTGCCATAACTGAAGTTGCAGCAGATTTGGAAGGCTCAATATCATAGCGGAATATGCTAAGAATGAGTTCACTAACTCTATTATTGAAGGGACTTTGAATGATGAAAAATACAAGGTAGTGGATGGGCTGATTTTATATAAATACAGAATTTTCCTAACACAAGATTCCAAGGTGAAGCATAAAATATTGAAGGTTGTCCATGATTCTCCATTGGCCGGGCATCAAGGGTTTTTCAAGATATATAAGCAAGGGAAAGGTATGTTTGGAAGGGTCTCAAAGATGAAGTCTTGCAATATATTAGGGAGTGTCCTACATGCCCAAAAAATAAGGTTGAGCATGTGTTTCCAGCGGGATTATTGCAGCCACTTCCCATTTCCAATCAAAAGTGGGAACGCATATCTATGGACCTTCATTACGGGGCTTCCATTGGTACAAGGTAAGAGTTATTTGTTTGTAGTGGTTGACAGACTCACAAAGTTTGCCCATCTCATGTCACTTCCCACTAAAGATGATGCTCCATTGGTGGCTGATTTTTTCTTTAGAGAGGTATTTAGATTGCATAGGCTGCCAAGGAATATTGTGAATGATAGGGGCAGCAGGTTCTCCAGTTAGTCAATTACGGGGCTTCCATTGGTACAAGGTAAGAGTTATTTGTTTGTAGTGGTTGATAGACTCACAAAGTTTGCCCATCTCATGTCACTTCCCACTAAATATGATGCTCCATTGATGGCTGATTTTTTCTTTAGAGAGGTATTTAGATTGCATAGGCTGCCAAGGAATATTGTGAGTGACAGGGGCAGCAGATTCTCTAGTCAATCTTGGCAAGAACTTTTCAGATTGGTATGCACATAATTAACTCCTAGCACCAACCATCACCCACAAACTGATGGGCAAATAGAAGCGGTCAACAAATGGGTGGAAAGTTACTTGAGAAGCTTCATTTCCAGGCAGCGGTCCGCATGAGTAAAATGGCTCTATTTGTGTGAGTATTGTTATAACACCACCTATCATATGTCTATTGGCATGTCTTCTTTTAAAGCATTATATGGGTATGATGTCTTTTCATTCATTGATGTGATTCTAATGGATAGTAGAGTGCCCGGCGCACAAGATTTGGTACAAAAGTGTTAGGAAGTGTTGCATATGTGTAAAGAGAATCTCCAATAGGCTCAAAATCAGCAGAAACTCTATGCAGATCAGCAGTGTGTTGAGAGGAGTTTTGAGGTGGGTGACATAGTCTATTTGAGGCTGCAGCCTTATAAACAATCTTCCATCAAGCAAAGTGGCAAGGAGAAGCTCAAACCACGTTTTTATGAGCCTTATAAAGTGCTAAGGAGAGTGGGGAAAGTAGCAAATGAGCTGGAGTTACCGGAACATAGTAAGATTCATAATGTGTTTCCATGTTTCAGGCCTTAAAAAGGCACTTGGCCAGTATATAGTTCCATCTCCGGTCTTGCCTCCCATGGATGATGAAGGGAGGAACGTGAAAGGAAGTTGAGGAACAGGGTGATAAGAGAATGCTTGGTTCGTTGGAAGGATTTGCCATATGAGAATGCTACGTGGGAGAGTGAAAACATTTTGGACCACCCAAATTTGCAATTGCTTGAGGAAAAACAATCTCGAGGAGGGAGGACTGTAATGTCCCCTTCTCAAGCTTAGCGGAGATGAAGATCCTTAGCCTATTCTGTTTCCAAACAGCTAAGGAATGGAGAAGAAGGAAAACATACGCTAATAAATTAATTAAAAGTGCAAATTCGAAAATTCTATTTTAAAAGCACTTTAGTTATTTTATTAGTGTTAATTATATAAAACAAAAGGTAACTTGTGGTACTTTGTCTCCCAAGGGGAGAAATCGACATAATGAAGGGGAGACAACTTAAAAACATAAAACGTACCTCTTTAGACTTGGACGACCAACTTGGGGACTCCTTTATGGGGATTTGTGCCCTTTCCAGTTATATATGCAAGTCTCCAAGGAAGGATGGGGTCTTTGTCAAACAAAAATTTGAATTTGCATGTTGAGCTTTGAGCTTGCATCCAAAATCTCCTAAAGATGAAAACCCACAAGGAGAGAAAACGTTGGGGACAAAAACCTCCAAAGTTTCTGAGATTGAGGAATGAAAACTCATTTTTGAGAGGTGGATCCATCCGGGGTTCATCATTGGGCTGTATTTTTAGTTGTCAGTGATTGGGAGAAGTATTTTCAGATCTGGGCATATTTGGGCTGATCGCACTCCAAGGATCAGCTGGGCATAAATCATATCTGAGTTGTTGGTGTTTGATGTTTGTTTGGACCAGTCAAACAGGATAATTTGTAAAGGAATCAAATCTGCACATTTCTGGGCATTTCTACACCCCAAGTGACCCAGTTTGGGAATTGGGAGCCTTCATTTTGGGGGTTTTTAGTTGTTGTGGGATCTGTAACTTTTTGGAGTTGTTTGGGCATCCTCAAAGATAATATTTTCATCATTTCCAACCTCATTTGTGGTACACATAAATTAATATTCATTGCTGTATTTTCTGCGTGTTTTCAGCCATATTTTATTTTTATAAAATCAGTCAAGAGTTAGAAAAATCTGATTTCACTTGTAATTGATTCTAATCACCTAACTCACCATTTTTGGCTTTGTGGGTATGTTGAAAAGTGAATATTTGAGGAAGATAAATTAATTTTCGGTTGGCTGTTCATTCTAGCAAATTTTGGGTATTTTATTGTAAGTGGAAATTCAGATTTGTTGTGTTATTTCAATCTATTTTCAGTTTCAGAAATCAGGGGTATTACATAAACTGTCATAGTTTCTATAAGTTTTCTTTCCTATTCATGTTTTCTGAACTCTATGTTTAATTGGACAAACATGGAAATTTATTTTATTTGTTTTTTTCCATTCACATGCAAAAAACCCGTATACAATTTTGAGCTGTATAGTGTAAAGTTTGTTCTTTTTCCCCATTTTTGTTTTGAATGAAGAGAACATCCCCTCATAATAGAGGAGGGACTTAGTCGCACATGCTGTTGTACATACTTTTGTCCCACGACAAAATAATTTTGCAACACCATGGAACGAAATGATGTAATCATGGTGAAGAGAACATCCCCTCAGAATAGAGGGACTTAGTCGCACATGTTGTTGTACATACTTTTTTCCCACGACAAAATAATTTTACAACACTATGGAACGAAATGACGTAATCATGGGGGAGGAATGGCTTAAGACCTCGGGTGAAATTCATATTATAAGGAATCTGCAAGTACTCATTTTCAGGTGACAGGATTTTCTACAAAAATTGTATATATCTAGTACCAAATTCTAGATTCAAGAAAAAGTTTCTATTTGAATGACATTCCTCCCCAAGTGTTGGAAATACATGTTTCTTTAAAAACTACTAAAATTTAAAAAATGGATGTTTATGGAAAGGACTCAAATCAGATGTTAAAAACATTGTTGCATCATGTGAAACTCATCAAAATTAAAAAAAAAAGGTCAATTAAAAGTCTTTTCCTGCTTCAACCATTAACCATTTGCGACCAAAAATAAGAATCCATTAGCATGGCTTCATAACAGGCCTTCCACAAGCGAGAGGAAAGAATTTTATTCATGTAGTGGTTGACTAGTTAAACAGATATGCCCATTTTATTTCCATAGATGATGCAAGAACTAGCAAGTCTGCCGTTATTATTGAACAATGAACTATTTATGTAGCATATTTATAAGTTGTATGGATTTTCAAAACACATGGTGAGTGTTAGCTTGTTGATAGTTTTTTCAACCAACAACCATTATGCCATTACAAAATACCTAATTTTGACAATACAACCATAGACCACATAACAACATCGGCTACTAAAATATGGAATTACGCCGATAACCATGACAAGACTAATACAATGGTCTACACCATCCCCCCTTTTGAACAAGTCAGAGTCCCTTCCAATATAATTCATAGCCAATATGATAAAATATTTTATGCATAATCTTGTATTACCTTCTACCTTTCGTGGTGATTCGTAAATCTTTTGAAATTAAAATTTGCATATAGTATCTCTTTATTCTAGCCAACTTTTTTTTAACCATAATAGGATTAACACTTTGTTTTGGAAGTTGTCTTTTTTCTCCTTATATCTTTTGGTAGATCTACTTTTATTACTTTAAAATGTATGTAGATCCCACTTTTTATAAAATAACATTTTTTGAACTAAATATTGGTGTAAGTTTTTTGTGCTTTGTAAGTTAGATGGGTTTTTCTTACCATCTTCCTTTTGTTGGCCATTATTTTAAAGAGGACCAACCGTCTCATCCAAAAAGCATTATTGGGAGATTTCCGATGATTTCAATTCTAACTTTAGAAATATTTCCGATGATTTCAATTCTAACTCTAAAAGTTTCTTGAAGAAATAAACTATCTTCTTTCTTTTTCTCCAATTAAATCATTGAACTATTGTACAAAAAATCTCTTGAAGGAAGTTGTCATCAAGGGGGTATTGTGTAATGACCCCTCCTTTCCATGTTTAGGTGGTTCTCTTTTCTGTAACCCTCAAATAAATCTTAATGGGGAGTGTTGGAGTTTAATCTTTATTTGAGTATATTAAATATCTCGATATTGTGTATTATTATTATCATTTGAATTATTAATTTACATAATACAGATAATGTGAGGTGGCATGTAACCCTCACCTCTTTTGTTTTTTTAGAGATATTCCTCATTATAAAGAATATTAGAGTTATATTAATGTAACTAATTTGTCACTTTGCACCCACTTCCCTTCACTTCATGAGAAATAAGGACACTAGGCACACACTTGAAAGGTTGACTGATGCAATGATTGGAGTTACTTTGTAGCTTTTTATTCTCTCTTAACTCTATTTCAAGAGTGTTTGAGTCTCTTCTTTAACACTTCTTCAATTGTTCAATCTCTTATTATAGAGAGTTTCTTAAGGATTATTTTAGTTTTTCTCCAGATTTGATTCTCTCTCCAGTTTCTTCTTTTTTAGAGTTTCTATACACATTGTACTATCTTGTAAATGTTTTGGATCATCTTTCAATAACACGTGGGTTTGCTTCCGATGTACCAGTATCCCCACTTGACAAATCTTATCTCAACTCTTTTATGGTATGTTTTATGCTTCAATTAATTTTATTGCATTTTATTTACTCATAGTTAAATATTTTAGTAGTTGATCTTAGAATCATTTCTTACACTTCAACAGCGAATTGTTCAAATTCTTTGGGGAAAAGCAATTTGAGGGGGAATTGTTATGATCCATGAGCGAAGAAAGAATAAAACAGAAAGAAAAGAATTATAAAAAGGAAGAAGGGTCAAATTTTTGTAGTTCTGTAATATCCCCTTCCCAGTTGAAGACCCTTAGCCCATCTTGTCTCCCCAATGGCTAAGAAATAAACACAAGGGGAACTTAAATTATGATAGATTATTATAAAGTGCAAAAATAAAATAAAATAAAATATTATAAAGCACTTACAAAAAATATTATAAAATTAATATTAAAATAAAAATAGAAAAAGGCAAAAGCATTTGGCATTAGTTATTTATCCAAGGGAAAAAGCGACTTGCCTAGGAGAGAAAAGCAAGTGGAAAAATATTATATGGAGGAAAAATCTGATTAGTCATCAAGGGTGGTTATTTGGGTCATAAGCTCTATAAAAGCAAGTCAACTTGCTTCAGGAGGGCATCACTTGTTATTTCTCTAATTTCTAAATTGTATGTTGAGCATTTTGCTTGCATCTCCACTCTTGAGGACGAAAACCCTTCCTCTAGTTTGTGGGGATTCTCCACCTTGTGGTTTCCATTGTGCATCATTAAATTAGCAGTAACTTTTAGCATGTTTTCAGCAGTATAAGGAAGAAGATTTGCAAATTTTATCAAGGATTTGAAGAAGAAAATTACTGGCCGCATTTTCCCTTGTTTCCAGATTTTTGCTAGGAAGTGCGACTTGCGTGGGTGGCTGTTCTGAGCTTCCAAATTTCAGATCTGACTTGATAATTTAATTGCAAAATTTTAGTGGTCGGATTCAATATTTATGGAGTGGATTTTGGCTCCTAAATATTTTATTTACAGTTGTGTCTGAAGGCAAGTTCTGCATATTTTTAACAAATAATTTCAGCCTCTTGTGAAGACTAAATTTGGTATTTTGTTTATGATCTCACCTTGGCAATATTTGTTGAATGGTTTGAGCTAAATTTCAGTGGTTTTAATTCAGCTTTTTATGGGTTTTCACTTCCATACCTAGTCGCATTTCCTCTATAAAAATCAGATTTGCATTAAATAATTTACCATATTTTCTCTAAGCTACCATTTTGAATTGGGGATTGCCTCAAATCCATTTGGGGGCAAAAATGGTCCATTTGGGGACATTACAGTGGTATCAGAGTGATGTACCCTACCAGCCTCTGAGGAAATAAAAGAGAAAATCAAATTTGAAGGTGACCATGGAAGGGCATGATTGGAGAGTTCCTCCTACAGATAAAATATCTGAATGAAGCAATCATTAGAGGCCACAAATAATTGCAAAACTATTGGTTGGATACTCAGAGAGATTTAAGAGACTTTGTCATAGGAGCCATTGCTGATTTGAGAAGATCTATAAAGGGGATGAGTACTATCAAACCCAGTTCTCAAGGAAATCAAGACAACAATGATGAAGGAAGCAAAACCATGTTTCTCCAAAAGGAGGAACAACCAGTTGAGGATGATGACATGGAGACATGGGGAAAAGAGTATGCAACACTCAGTCCCAAGGTAGAGCTATGTTGACCTTCGCTGATTTTTGTGAATTGAAAGATAGTAAAGACAAAGAAAAATAAAAGATATCAACAGGATAAAATTACCATGCAAAAATTGGAGAGAAATCAGCCAATAGAGTATTCTACCATGCAAAATGAAGAAGAAGAAGCTTCTAGAGAGAAAGGTATGACTCCCATTAAGAAAAATATTTGTATTAGTAAAGTGGAACAAACAATACTTGATGGATGCAGAATAGGAAAAGATGTTCTAGTCCTAAAGAATGAGTCATTGTCATATGGCATGGGTTTACCAAACCATAGTATGGGTGGGCTTGAGATTGGGAAAGGTGTCGATTCTTGTTTTCTGTATGAAATCATGAGCGGTAGTGCTGTTTTGGAGGTTTCCAAATTACCAACTGAAGGTAAACACTTTAATGATCTTCTCTATAAAGAGGTTAGTATTAGCAAGGATCCATTGCATCTTCTTCATACCATGTTATTACAATAGTTCTATCATGATGATATTCAGCCTATTATGGACAAGAATGTTAAGGATTTAGTGCAGTGAAGTCAAGTTATTCTGAAGACAAAGAATGATGAAAATCTTAATGGTACTCCAAGGTATGAAATGAATGAACATGTGTCAAATTTATTGCTGCATATCAAATCATTTCAGATTTGTTTTCTTTATGAGTATGGTAATAAAAAGTGTAATATGGAGCATGTGGATCCTCTATTCCAATTTCTTGATTGTGGGCATTATGAAAGCTACATATTTTGGCAAGAGCTCTCATTTGACAGGTGACAGGTGTAAGGATATTGGATCACTTTAGCATGTTCTATCTCGTGCACTTGGCACTTGAACAGATGAATTGCAATTGCTTGAGGGCAAGCAATTTTGGGAAAGGGAGGATTGTAATATGCCCTTCCTAGTCGAAAACCCTTAGCCCATCTTGTCTCCCCGGCAGCTAAGGAATAAACACAAAGGGAACTTAAGTTATGATAGTTTATTATAAAGTGCAAAAATAAAATAAAATATTATAAAGCACTTATAATAAAATATTATAAACTCGATATTAAAATAAAAATAGAAAAGAGCAAAAGCATTTGGCATTAGTTATTTATCCAAGGGAAAATGCGACTTGCCTAGGAGAGAAAAGCAAGTAGAAAAATATTAAATGAAGGAGGAAAAATCTGATTGGTCATCAAGGGTGGCTATTTGGTTCATAAGCTCTATAAAAGCAAGTCGACTTGCTTCAGGAGGGCATCACTTGTTATTTCTCTAATTTCTGAATTGTATGTTGACAATTTTGCTTGCATCTCCACTCTCGAGGACGAAAACCCTCCAAGAGATCTAGAGAAGGACGAAAACCCTTCCTCTAGTTTGTGAGGATTCTCCACCTTGGGGTTTCTATTGTGCATCATTGAATTAGTAGTAATTTTCAGCGTGTTTTCATCAGTATAAGGAAGAAGATTTGCAGATTTTATCAAGGGTTTGAAGAAGATAATTAGTGGCCGCATTTTTCCCTTGTTTCCAGATTTTCGCTAGAAAGTGCGACTTGCAGGGGTGGTTATTTGGAGTTGTTCTGAGCTTCCAAATTTCAGATCTGAGTTGCTAATTTAATTGCAGAATTATAGTGGTCTAATTCAGTATTTATGGAGTGGATTTTGGCGCCTAAATATTTTGTTTACAGCTGTGTCTTAAGGCAAGTTCTGCATATTTTTTAATAAATAATTTCAGCCTCTTGCGAAGACTAAATCTAGTATTTTGTTATGATCTCACCTTGGCAATAGTTGTTCAATGGTTTGAGATCAATTTCAGTAGTTTTAATTCAGCTTTTTATGGGTTTTCTCTTCCATACCTAGTCGCATTTCCTCTATAAAAATCAGATCTGCATTAAATAATTTACCATATTTTCTCTAAGCTGCAATTTTGAGTTGGGGATTGCCTAAAATCCATTTGGAGGCAAAAATGGTTCATTTGGGGACATTACAAGTTCTTAGCACTTTTACATAGTCCTCGAGGTGTTTTAGTTGTGAAGGAATAAATTAGTTATATAGTAAAAATGCAGACAACAATTATGTAAGAAAATTAGTTACTTAGCACGAGCAGTTATTAATCAACAATGTTATAGCTATCAGTTATGCAGGACTCAGTCAGTTGTGTGGAATAAGTCCGTTGTACAAAAATAAGTCATTTACTCAATAGTTTTGAAATCAGCATTAATGTAGCCATCAATTATTTATCAGCTATGGAATCATCAATTATGCAGTCAATTACTCATGTCGTTATGCTCAGTAATATGTCATTTACAATAAACTGACCCCATAAATGGTAAAGAGGAATCTAAAATCAGTAAATCTCAATCCAAATAGGTCAAAGATGGTACAGGTAAAAACTATCATAAAGGGAAATCAAGCCTCAAGTGAGCAGTTTCTTTTTGGCTGGTAAAAAAATGGATCGAGAGTCTTCAGCACTGTTAGTGGCTAAGTGCAGAGCCCATACTGCTCTTGGAGTTGGCCTGAGTCAACACCCGTACTCTCTTAAGAAATTTATTTTTAGCTTTGTAACATGTTTTAGTGGTGCTCTTTGAGTACAGTAGGGTTGTAGTTGGGTCCTATTATAGATTTTTGGTATTTTCACTTACTTTGCATATACAGTAATTTGTTCTAAAGAGTTGCAGTTTTGATCTCTTTTTTTTTAAATATATATTTTCCCTTCAGAGTTTTCTTTCAGATTTTGGTTGTAGTTTTGTGTTTTAACTTTTACAGTTTGCAGATCTGGTTTACAACATGACACAATTGAGAGTCAATAGGACAATTCATATTTATTTTTAAAATTATTGAAAGAAGAGCTGCACTTACCTATCATTCTCATTGCTTAAAATTAGAAAAGGAAAGGCTGGCCCAAATCCACGTGCAGAAACACCAAGTTGGCTGCAAGGGGTTATTCTTAACTCACCAACTTTGTGTAAAGTGTATTTATATGGAGCATGTAAGGTAAACTCCAGTGTTGCAGGAATAGGGCTTCCTTCTCTATGAACGGGGGTTCTTTCACCCCCAACACTTTCTTATTGTGACTGAATGTACTTTTGAGTAATTTTTCTTCCCCTCTTCCTATGATCACAATGAGAAAATACTTGATAATTCCAATGGCTTGTTGGGATATAAACTAACCAATCACATTGCCAAGTACAAGCTCCTCATTACGGGGGGGGAATAATCAGCTTTTCTAGCTTATAATGAACAGGAAGATCTACAGAAGTTAGCTGAATTATTCTTTGAAAACTACTTCCTTTCATTATTAACTTCATACCAATGAGCTTAAGAATCTTATAGAAAGCTTATAACAACATCTTATAGTGCTTCCACTACAAAATGTCAATATTTGTCATAGCCTCCATCCAAATTGAATGTAAAAATGCATTTATTCAGCTTTACAAGGTACTTGTAGGACTACCAGGTTGATTACCTTCTTTTTGCCTATTCGATTCATTGGAGATGTAAAGCAGCCTTCGGATACTTTAGTTTCACATGCAAATGGAAATAGGGTAGTGGATTGTGTCCCTTTTCATGAGGCACAGCCATTGCATCTTGGTACTCGTATTCCCACACTAGCCATGGTGTGTCATCCACTCTCTGATACAAAACTCCCACTAGTTCCCCTAATTCACTATCCAAGCTAATGGACAGGGCGCACACTACTAGTTCTCTCTACCTCCCAAGGATTGTCAACGTCGAGAGCCATCTATCCCCTATACCTACAGCCCAACTCACGAAGGCAAGCACACATTAAATTTTTTTCCTTTGATTCAAAAGGTTCGTTGGCCTTGGGTGTTACAAGAGATTCTATGAGTACCTTCCTTCTTTCTAGGATTTCCCAGCCAACCCTCTAAGCAAAATTCATATCAGATTCACAAAATGATTCAATTTGTTCACTCATTGGTGAAGTACATATATAGGCTTGTATTCTCCTACAAAGGAGTCGAGCCTTATTTCCTATAAATAGGGAGTCTCAACTAATCCCTATTCTAGAGGTGAGTTGTTGCCACAACTCACATATAAACACACTCACTCCTAAATTCTAATAGCACTAATCTAGATTAATATTACTATGTTGTACTAGCTAAGATTATCTCTACAATTACCCCCTTAGCACAAACATAGTTCAAAGGTTAAAGAATGGTACTGCAAGAGAATTGGGACACACTTCAGTTTGGGACAAACAATGTTGGATAGGAACAAATATCCAATTCAACAGGGCTAGTGTGGTGGTCACACTACAATTATGATCAGGTATACACACTATCTAGAATTGTGAATAATGCACAATTGTTCACTATGTGATAAGTCATATTGAGCCTTAATGAATTTTACAATATCAAGTGAATAGGAACATACACTCTATTCAACATGAGTGTGGCATAGGCCTCCACTTTGATTTCACTTATGCCCCTCTTGTTAGCTGTGGGCCACAATACAAATCAACTAGTGGGTCTATATCCTCAATATATATTTATTGGGTGTTGGTCACCTCGCTGAATTTCGCATTTGCAGCCATTGTACTTGATCATTTTGACCTGATCATGATAGTAAAAATGGCTGCCGCTGCCATTGGACACCATTCTCGGCTTTAGTCTTTTTGGCGCAGGCTTTTGAATCTTTTGTAGCCAGAGTACATCATTCGCGTTACTGATGACTAAAAACTCTTTAGGTGTGTTGTCTTTTGGGTATATCAGTTTCGCCACTACACCAAACTACAACCTCTGAGTTAGCAGTGAACTCAAGATTGGTTGGTGGTCTCCTCCCTTTGTTTCCTCCAACATCTTGCAGCCTTAGCTCAACATGTTAGGTCAATTTGCATGTCAAATTTGATAGCACATCGACCTTTAAATAGGTTTGCACACATAGCAAGGTACATAGAGTATGTACTTTTGCGCATGAGAATATGTTGATGGTGTGAACAGGTCTGCACAAAAAGTAGAAGATTGCACGAGCCTTCGACCAAGCATGCAAGATAATATTTATTTCGAAGCCGCACGGAAAAAATCAAGCACACATGGATGTCAGAACGAGTTTGAATAGACTAGTCAACACACAAGAAGTGAAAGGCATTGGCAGTCTCACAAATCGACATCAAGGCATGTGAAAAAAAGGAAGCTTTGGAAAACACAGAGTTGAACAATTCTTCAACAGTCATACGAACGAGTTTGAACATTCACACGAGGATTGTGTAGAGGTTGATGTTGCGTGATCATCAACAGAAAACTGCAATGCATTGGAGTAGAAGTTGCACAAGAAAGGAGAAAACAGATTTGGCAGGTCTAATGAGGATGGCAGAGCACAACGCTGACACAAAGAACGAACTAGAAATCCACCATCAACCTATACACAAACTACATAATAATACCTTAATAAATTACAAGTTTATATGAAATTTGCAAAAAATTGCATCCACAAAGCTAATCTCACATTAGCAATGACAAGATAACAACAGGATGCCCCTTCACAATTGTTATACCATCATAGGAATACCTGCTTTGATACCATATCAGATTAACAAAATGATTCAATTTATTCAAGGATTGGAAAAGTACATATATAGGCTTGTATTCTCCTCCAAAGCAGTTGTCAAACCTTATCTCCCATACACAGAAAGTCTTACCTAATAGTTATTCTAGAGATGAGTTGTTGCCACAACTCACGTGCAAACAGACTCACTCCTAAGAGCACTAATATAAGTTAATATTGCCATGTTGTACTAAGATTATCTCCAACATCTTTTTTCCTCACACACAATACTCTATTTGCTTGCTTAATTAATTGAAAACTATTACACAACAAAAATAGGTGAATGATATCCTATTCTCAGGGCTATCATCCCTTTCTCAACCACTTATCTTCCACTCCTAATCCACATACAACTACTACTTAATATCACTCACCTACTCACTATCAATATGAGTATTACAAACAAACAAATATGACAAATATAAGGATTAATACACCATTTGAATATGATGTCCAAGCTAATGGACTAGGCACACATTACCAGTTTTCCCTGTACCTCCCGAGGATTGTCAACATCAAGAGACTCTTATTCCTTCTACCTGCAGCCCAACTCATGAGGGCAAACACATATTACAAGATTTTTTCTTCATCTCCAAAGGAGAGATTCTATGATTACATTCCTCCCTTCTAGGGTTCCCCAACCATCCCTCTAAGCCTTATTCGTTGTCTTGTGGGCATCGTCAAATCTTGCGTTCCCTTTGGAGCTAATTGATGATGAATTAGTTGGTTCTGCTCTAGGCTTTGATACAGATGACAGTCAACCTTCTCTCTAGCTTTAGTCTCCATTGGCTCCCTTTGTTTGGTTTCATTGAGGGGCCTTCCTTTAATATAGTTACTTGTATTTGCATCATACGGATTTTTATTTTCCAGCTCGTTTAGGGTTTTTACTCATATTTCGGTTACTCACTATATTTGAGATCCTCCATCATTTCAATGTTAGTTATTTTTTCAGCTCTTGGATCTCTTTATAACTCTCCTATTGATATTGTAGCTTCTTGTACTTTCGAGTGACATTTACCTACATTGATCATTTGTGGACACTAATATAATTTCTTTCTTTCTCGGCAAGAGGAATGGTTGACAAAATTTTTTAGGTGGCATCTATAAGAATTAATTACGAGCTTCATAAGAACAGGAGTTCAGAGCCCAAGACCGTTGGAAAACACCCATGATTTTCCTTCTTCTGACAAGGGCTTACCTAGAAGATAGTTGTGGACCACGGTCATACTAAGATAGCCAGGGGCAATGGTCATACAAAGATGACCCAAGCTGCGATTCTAACTATCCTACCTTTTGAAGAAGAGCAAAACCCAATTGCTCGTGTAGATATTATTCAAGGAACTGAACAATATGAGTTCCATAACACAATCTCCTATGACCATTGAGTAGTAAGATCCTCCCAAAGTCATAATGCTTAATTATTTTTAAAGACTATTTTCTTTTGTTATTATTTTCATATCATCGGAAACTTATAAGAAGTTTGCACAAAGCACAAGACAACCCTTATGGTGCTTCCACTTTGGAGCATTTCTTACAACCCCCTGCCAATGTGAATA
Source organism: Taxus chinensis (assembly GCA_019776745.2). Lineage (NCBI taxonomy): Eukaryota > Viridiplantae > Streptophyta > Pinopsida > Cupressales > Taxaceae > Taxus > Taxus chinensis. Next base: position 723,156,407 of record CM034149.1, on the reverse strand, counting down.
TAAAGAGGTATTTATCAACTGCAGGTAGGAGCAGAAGTTCACAAGTGTGTATGGTTAGTTCTTGGATGTAATCATGTGGCTCAAAAAGTTCTATAGGTGATGTTCATTACAATTTCTTTTTGGAAATCAATAATATCTGGTCGGCAATTTGTTCGTTGTCACTCACCGTATTTGCTCTTACCACACCGTGTCTATTGTATACCAAATTATGATTGTATTGTGGAACATGTGCCCCATTTTGTCTACTTATTTTGGTCACAATCTATATTGTATTACCTATAAAAATATGGAGCATTTTCATCAATATAAAAATACAAATTAAATGTGGCAGTAACAAACGCAATGGGTCTACCTCTATTAAAGAACTAACGTTAAAGAGGAGTATTTATGAAGCTATCCTACAAACATTGACCCCAAACTTCATCAAATTTGAACTCTTCTTCTCCAAGAAAGCTATACTTCTTATGGGCATTAAACGAAGTAGAACTCGATCCTAAATTCGATATGTCCATTCTCTGCTGCAAACCCCCTTTGTTTTTCAAATATGGAAATGAGCATGATCCAAATAAATGAATATGTTAGTGTATATATAACCTCCAATGAATATGTCAGCATATATATAACCTCCAACAAATTTCTCACTTAAATTCACATTATTTAAATTCACATACAAGCGGTAAAAATGTTATTAATTATTATATTATATCAAATAAATAGATGGATCACAAAGCAAGCATCTTTCCATTAAATAAGGATTTAAATACATATCTTCGTGGATTTCTCTCGAAGGCAGACCTCTCTCAGTTGGAGTGGGAGCACACGCAGATCTGATGGCGCAAGGAGGAATTTTATCACATTTTACACAGTACAAACCTTGGCCAAGATCATTAGAAGTGTACCTTGTACCACATGTTGGACACATCCTGCATGCCCCGTCTCAATTCCCATAGTCTCCTTGCCATCCCTTTCCCACCTTAAGTTTCTTTTCTATTCTCTTCACCACTTCCAAGAATTGCAATTAATATATAAGATACTCAAAAGGTCATTACAACCAACACACCTTTTCACAACTTAATTAATTTACATCATTACGTTTTAATAATATCCACCCACATTCTCTAGTATTTACATAACATGTTTTTCTATTTGTATTTTAACCATTTTTATATATAACTTTATGTGACTTTCATCTATATTTTGACATTATCACACCATGGATAAAAAGTCACATAACATTGTCAACGTACATATAATCTCCAATCTAGGTCATGTATGTTTATCTAGTTAAGCATAGAAGGATGTGATTTAATCATTATACCTTGTTTCCAACTTAAAACTGTCTTCTAAAGGGCCCCATGTTGTACTTTAGTTCGAGTTTGAAGTACAAGTTTGAATTTCATATCCAATCCATTACCATGGTGAGTAACAAATTTATGCAAGCCTCAAAACTTTTTCAAGCCATTACTTGGAACTCGCTAATGATTTGTAATAGAATATTCATTTTTGGAGGGAAATTGTTGGTTCTAACACGTCATCAGCACATTGCAGCCAAAACAAAATATAAATAGAGTGACAGAGATTACACTTCAAAGTTAATAGAAAGTCTATAATCAAATTATTAAACTAATTACAATCTAAACTATATACTAGTCAGCATTCTAGCTATAAAGAACTGCAAATTAGTTACACCAAATTTGTCAGTCTGCTGAATATTAGTAAGACAGATTAACCATGGTGCTTTATTATCCATTAAATGTTAAATTACTACAAAAATAAAGTATGATTTTATCATTCCCCTCCTTAAGTATTGCATTAAGATCTCGTGAATAGGAGAGGGATTTTTAGAATGCCTCATTTTTATCAATGTGTAGCAGTGACTTTGTGAAAACTATTTGATATGCATCTTCGCATTCAACTATCGGGCAATGTTATGCCAGTTGGATGTGATGTTGTTGGATATGTTCATACTCATGAATTAGTACTTACCAAAACGTCAAGGTAGGTCTTTTGGTTATTTCATCAAACACAAGATTGCAAACAAGTTTGATAACATGTTGTCATCTGTCACATTGTAGGATGGTAGATAATTTTACGTGTAGAATCTTTCAAACCATCTAGAATGTGACATAGAACCATATCACTTCACAGACAACTGTTGCAAACACAATATTCGGCTTCATTCACACAGATTGTGAAACAAAATAATCATTTGCAACAATATTCTCCCTCATGAAAGGTATGGTCCAAAATCTTAAAGAGAAGAAACAACCAAAAATTTATCTCTTGTGAACCTACATTATTTGAATCGGGCAGTAACCTCTCAAGACATAATTAGGTGTTCTTCTTGTACTGTAGTCTAGGAAGCCCGTACGTTCCTTTGGAAGATGGATTTGAGACATCTGCTTCGTTGCTTTCTCAGTGACTAACTTTTAGGTATTGCATGAATCTTGTCAATAGGAAGGTCACTGAACTAATTATGTTTGGCCTAGAATAGGCTAAGTACCATGAGACTCCCAACCAATTATGCGATAGAGAGTCTGCATCGGTCACTTATGACTGATGGATCTTCGGAATTGAGAACAACGTAGTTAATCCTTGTCCTTAATATGTATAGCGATTGGGTCTGATACCTTGACCGAGCCATCTCAAAAGTTATTGCACTTACTTCATCTTGGCATAGCTTCAGCTATGTGAGCTCACAAATATAGTGATTTATCTTCTTCAATTCCATACCTCTATTCCAAGACTATAATGAAGTAGCATTGAGATCTGGTCATGTCAACACGACCAAATTGTTTGAGACCCTCGTCTGTTATGTCCTCTATCAGAAAAACCTACATTTTGAACTATTTTTTGATCTACTACTGATTCATCGTCATAGACTACCATGATCACTATTTACCCCCTTGATGTTTGATGGGGAGATTGGGATCATCAAGGATTTCTACTTGATATCCAGAAGATATGAATGAGATGTTCATCTATTTGTACTTATAATAAGCTCTGAGGATCTTGCATTTAGATTGTATAATGATTTGATGAGCCTACACACCTGAGGATAGCTTCTTGAGATTGGTGTGACAAAACCTTTTAGTTGGAGTACATGTGAAGAGGTACTTTATTTAGGTCATGCTCATAGGGAAGACACTCTTGAAGTACATTTGATGGAATTTCCAGACCAAATTGAGTCATTCGAAGAGAAGGCCTATCATCTTAATTGTCTTGAATTTTGTTGTATGAGAAAATGTTTCCTCATAGACTATGTCCTTGGCCTTTTTTTATAACACTTAGCAATTTAGATATTGCCAATATGTTTGTCTATTTTAAGAACGATTTTTGGTGTACTCCTGGTTAAACTAAAACATGATATGATATGCAAAACAATAAGGATTTCTGCCCTAGTGGAATCCTTTACAAGTTTTCATGATCTTAGAAGGATTTTATGCAGAGCACTAGATATTCTTACTTTCAATTGGCAGATTTTCCAGGTTTGAGACTTGGAAAAAGACTTCCTAAGACTATTGTTGGTTCCATAAGGAGATGATGGCAACCACAACTCATGGTGCCAGATGTCATTTTGAAGGTGCTTCAAAAGACCTAGTACATTGAATAAGACGTCCACTGGTCCAACAATAGATTTGTTTGGGACTCCATCTATCTTGGGCATTTCAGTATCCACATTTGTACTACCATAATATAAGACTGATATGTTGAGCTATTCAGGTTGTGGAGTATGATTACACTCTAATTTGGAGCATTATCTACACTTTCCATGAATTATTCATCTTGTTGTATTCCAATCTAAAGGTTGTATGGCATATAGTATTCTTTGTACTATGTGAGCTTTGTGGAAGGTTTGGATTTGAAGCACATTTCTCGTCAAACTCAACATACCTGCTAATGTAGGACTTTCCATTCATTATTCAGATCAACAGTTATACTTGTATCCTGAAAGGTAGAAGGATCGTTGCCTATATGCCTTGTAAATATGCAGAGTTGAATTTTTCTAGCCTCACCACATGCAAAGATTTCATCCTTTGTCTGATCTAATAATCTTACATGTCAGGGTATGTACAAGTATCCAGGTATTTCTAGCACTTTGCATGCAAGTAATGTACTAGTTGTGTATGAGGTATTCTAGCGATATGATTAGTGACATGCAATGAAGCACATTTGCAGGGAAGTCAAACACAGGGGCATTTAACAGAACCTGGCTATCGAAAGGTCCAAAACTATACATCTCCAATAAGTAAAAACAAAAATTTTAGGGTAAGACCAGAATACTCAGGTTGTACATTTTTGCTAACTGTGTTATTTTCCAATTGTTGTTTCACACGAACGAAGTATCTACAACCTCTAACCAACCTTTTTCAACTCTGTAAATGCATGATCCAAATCTCCTCTATTTCACTATATACAACTAAGTCTTTAGAGAGATCTGCTTGCATTTGAGCTATCATTTTATAATGTTGATCAGGTTGTTACAAGCCTTATGGAACAAATGGCGTTGTTATAACATTATCACATGAATAATAATGACCTTAATTCAATGAAAATGAAAAAATATGTAACAACTATCCACTTCCATTAACTATATTCGGATTAGAATATACATTGACATTTATAGGTGTTCGAACATAGTTGTTTTTATTCATGGTAACATGATTAAATTAAGATGAAGGGAAGGATAGTCTTCTTTAAATTCTATTATTATGTGTGTTTGACATCTTACCATCTTAGATGCCATTATTATAAGAACTGAGTGCAAGTTACCAGCTATAAGCTATAGGCTACCATAATTTGGTCAAAAAACACTCCCCATTTGCAGTCACCTTGATTACAGATATATTACATATTAAGTTAATTATGTTTGTGTAAATCATATTTATTCATAATTACAAGTTAGACATCCTGTAAATAGGCTTCCCCGCAAAGAACATATCCCTAGATATTCGTACCCACATAAATCATGCAATATAACGATTCGAGTTTATAACCTAATTTATTCCACATACCACAACATTTTTGATTTGTTATTTTTTTTCTGTACAATATAGCCGTGATATTTCTAGCACGTTCCTCCTTAGTTTCCTCACCATTATATGCCTCAAGCTGATTTTGATTGAGACGAGAACTGATCAGTGCCAGGTTCTATAGTTTGAATGGAATGCCATCAAACACCCATATGGAGCTTTGGAAATGAAGAAACAATTTGATAAAACCTTCCATTTTATCTGATTATCAGGAAATGAAAATCATCCAACGACTTTCATATTAGCAATTAAAGATCTGGTCCTGTATTTTCTAACTGCATACACGCTTGGAATTGTTAAAAACGTAGAGGAAGGGAGATCACAAATTCAATCAGAGAGAGATAGCCATGAACCACATAGGTGTCTGCATTGGATTAACCTCCACTGGGTTTAGAGGATGGTATCTCTGCCCAGTTACAGTGTAAAGCCTGTTGTACCATTCACCAAACTTCCATGCCAACTGTAGGAGCATTGTCTGGCTATGTAAATTCACCGGGTTTTCTGCCGTCAAGTGAATACTCCAGTCTAGATTTTATTACACTTTGCCTGCTGTAAGATTCTTCTTCCCTCCATTTTTAGGATGCTTCAAACCCATCAATCGATCTTTTGTTTGGTAATTGCATAAGTAGATACCCGCAAAGTGACAGCCACTCCGATTTGCATACAGGGATTGAATAATGAGTAAGGTGCACTGAGACCTTGTGGTCAAACTGGATACAAAATCACCACACTGGATAAGTTTCATTTTGCCCATTAAGATTGAGTAACATCTGTGTTCATCACAAGAAACTAGTTTTTAATAGATGCGCTTCAGAAAGGTCACTTAATGAGTTCTTAACAGAAACGACAACTCTATACTCTAACAAATAACAGCTGCAACCTAGTGTTATGTCATTAAGTTCTGTTGCAATGAGTTCCTAGTTAGTCCCTGTCCTAAGCCCTGCTTCTTATTGCAATACACTGAGTAGAATTGGTCACCAGTCAGACCCACTTGCAGGCTGAGGACAAGCAGAATATATCCTATTTCTTGAAGGAGAAAATTGCTACCTACAGTATTTACAAAGACAGATACATATTTAATCTAAGTGAAGTTCCCGAAAAGAAATTCTTACAGGTCAGTAGTTATCAGTGACCCCCTGAAAAAGCTATCTTAACAGCAACTAGGAGACGGTGGATGAACCAACAATACCTACCCTGCTAATTTCAGCAGAATTGTCTTTCTGATCTTTCTCTAGTTATTGGTTTAGATGGTTGCAAGGCATATATACAAGCAATGATGTTGCAGCCACTTATTTATAAGATTATTACATATTCCTCCAAATCAACAATGAATCTCAATTATTTCCTCTTTACAAACTATCGTAATATATTTCCTATACTCTAAGATTGGTAGAGATAAATGGACATAATCAGCAAGCAAGACTCCAAGAAATCAGTTGAGCAACCCACACAACCATAGTTACCAGGTCCGGGAATTCGGATTCGTTTGGGCGGGCAAAAAAAACCGAAAATCCGAAATTCTTGAAAAAGTTTGGAAAAATCTGGTCCAAAATATATGAGTTGAATTTTATAAATATGAAAATTTGACAAATACAATGAAAAACTTTAATAATGCAATGTAAAATGTTATATTTGTAATATATAAGGTTGATAGCTAGGATACCGATACGGCAGAGCAGGAGGCCTGAAACCGAAATGAAACGTATCGGGTACAGGTACGGCCCGGATACGGGGGTGGGAGCGGGGGCAAAGTACGGTTGTACCCGGCTGTACCCTGCCCGCTCCCACCCCCGTATCCGGGCCTAAAACTTTTTTTTTTTGTTTTTTTTTAAACATATTTTTAAAGTCATTTAATAATAAAAAGTGTAAGTTTCTTTTATTTTAAACCCTAAAAGTTAACTCGAAACAATAAAACAAAAGTAAAACACAAAAACAAAACATACCTCTCCTTCCTCATTTCATCTTTGGCTCTCTAAACTTTCATTTTGCTTGTCTAGGGTTTGATACTTCAACAAGAAGCATTGCAAGTATTTTCCTAAGCTGGTAGGAGTGTGTATTCGCTGTCAAGGTCATTGAGGAGCTGCAAAGGAGGAGTTAAGTGAAGGTAAGGTTTTAAGTTTTATTATTTAACTTCTAAGTTTGTTTCTCATTTTTTTTGGTTTTGTTATTTAATCTTTCACACACTTCATGTTTTTGCTTATGTTCATTAATTTAGTTTTTCCCAATTGAAATTTTGATTTTTAAACCGTTTTTTCTTTTTAATTTTTGAAATTTTCAATACATGCTATCATGTTATGCCCTAGGGCAAAGAGTTTAGCTTTAAGTTTTATTTTTAAATTTTACCCATTGTTTTCTTTGCTTATGTTGTTGGTTTTGAACCTTGTAAGTACTTCTACAATGGCAACAAGTTCCACCTCTTCTAGGCAATCTTTGATCAAGGAATTTGACCCAAATTCACCATTATGGAGGCATCTAACAATACTTGAACAACTTCCAAGTGGTGGGTGTTTTGTTTGGAAATGCAACAAGTGTGAATCAATATTCAAAGACTCTTATAGTCGGGTGAAAAGCCACTTGTGTGCGATACAAGGTCATAGAATAAGAACATGCAAGGGGAAAATAAATGTTGGGGTGCCAAACACAAGTTTTGGCATATATCAAAGAGCAAGAACATGCAGAGGCAACTTTGGCTTTGAAAGAAGGTCATCCATTGGCCAAAAGAGGAATTTCATTTGTATCAGAGAGGCTTCCTATTGCTCCATCAAGTAGTGGATCCCCAATTATGACCATGCCACATCCATTTATGGCACCTATCTCCATGGATGACGAGGATTCACCCCTTTCATGAAAGAGAAGTAAAACAAAAGGACCACTGGAAAAGGCCTTTCAAAATGAGAGCAAGGATATTGCAAATGAACACATTGCAAGATGTGTGTATGCAAATGGACTTTCATTTAATGTTGTGAGGTCACCTTATTGAATAGAGATGGTGAAAGCCATCAATGAGGTCCCAAAAGGGTACAAATCACCAGGCTATGAGAAGATCCACACCATCCTATTAGATAAAAAAAATATGAGGAAACCTCCTTGCAACCAATTAGAGACTCATGGGCCAAAATAGGTGTGTCCATCGTTTCTGATAGATGAAAAGATGCAAGAAACCGCCCTTTGATCAATGTGGTTACAGTATTCCCTAAAGGGGCAATGTTTTTGAAAGCAATTGGTTATGAGGGGCAAGTGAAGGATTCTCAATTCATTGCCAATATCCTCTTCGAATCCATTGAGGCGGTGGGGCCTCAAAATGTTGTCCAAGTCATAACAGACAATGCCAAGAATTGCAAAGCCACGGGAATGTTAGTTGAGGAAAGGTATGGGCATATTGTTTGGACACCATGTGTTGTGCATTCACTAAACTTAATGCTAAAAAAGATGGCCAGCAAAATAGAGTGGATTCAACAAGTGTATGCAAAGGGTAAAGAGATCCAAATGTTTGTGACCAACCATCACTAGTCACAAGGCATCTTTAGATCATTCTCGCATTTGGAGCTGCTGAAAGTAAGGGAAGCTACCTTTCTTTTTTCTTTAATTTAAATATAATTTTTTAATTTTTAAAATATAGTATAATTAGTATTCAAAAGTTTTCAATTTTCTTTGTAATTTTTATTTTTCATTCTTATTAGGTTGTTGAGACTCGTCTTGCATCACACACAATCATCTTGAGACAACTTGTGAAGGTGTGACAAGCACTCAACAGGATGGTAACTTCCAACCTATGGGTTGTATGGAGGCAATCAAACACTGAACGAGCTCAAAAAATGAAGACCATGATTTTAGATGACACTTGGTGGGATCGAATAGAATGTTTGTTGAGTTTTATTGATCCCATTATGAGCATGATTCACTTTAGTGACATGGATCAACCATGTCTAGGAGAGATATATGATGGTATCGACTCAGTGATTGAGAAGATAAAAGTCATCATAAATGCAAAAGAACAAGATCCTAAGGAATTTTTTTTCAAAGACATGCACTCAATCGTCATTGAGTGGTGGAACAAAATGACCACCCCGCTACATCTACTTCCTTTTGCATTGACTCCTAGATTCTACAGCACAGAGATCCTTGCCTTGCCAGGGAGTATAGCACCATACAGGGATGTGGAAGTCAGTGAGGGATATATGGTGGCATTGTCTAGGCTCTTCCTTGATCCTGAGGCCCAAGACATGGTTATAATAGAGTTTGACAATTTTATAGCAGAAACAGGTCATAGGCTTCTCGCTCTTCGGAGAAAATACAAGATGGATGCTCATATGTGGTGGTACCTCCATGGTCATGCATCAGTTTACTTGCAGCCTCTTACAATCAAGGTCTTGGCACAGGTAAGTTTTTTTAGTCTCTTTCCTTTTTCTGTTGTGACTTTTAGTTTTTTAAAATTTAATTTTGAGTGTTTAAGTTTGAACGTTGCATTGGCTTTGCATTGCCTCAATAGGTTGCAAGTTCATCTTCCTCTGAGCGCAACTGGAGTACATATAGCTTCATCCACTCACAGAAGCGCAACAAGTTGGAGGCTAAAAAGGCTGAAGATTTGGCATACATACATTCCAACTTGCACCTTTTATCCCACAAGCAGCTGGAGTACAAGGAAGGGTCAACAAAACATTGGGATATTGATCAAGAGATAGTTGACTTAGATGCTTCCATTTCCCACCTGCCATTAGATGATGAGGGATTGGAGACTTCTTTGGCACTGTGAGACCTACATGCACAAGGGAGTGCAACTGGCAATGGTTCTAGTGGGAGTGGTTCGAGTCCATGTGGTTCTAATGAGCCACATAATGATGATGATGCTAAAGTTGATCCTCTTGATGAAGAGGAATATGATGAATATTGAAAAATATTTTGAACTTTGATGATTGGAATTTGGTGTAATAAATTGAATTTAATATATCATGAGATTTTATGCACAACATCACAACTAGGCAATCATGATTTAAGTATCTCTCTAAATTTTAATGATAAGGCTCATGTGTAAGCTGTTTAGTTTCTAAGTTTTGCATCGGTGAAACCTAGCTATGTATTGTTCAGTGGTTAGTCACTTTAATTCCCTCAGCTTATGAACTACAACTGGGCAATTTTGCAGCAAGTAAGCAGTTGTGATGGGTTCATATGCATAATATGTGGTTAATAATTAGAATTCCTATTTAGAAAGAAGAAGGAAGATGTGCTATATATTTTTTAATAGTTAACATAGTTTTTGTACTGCCATATCCTACACCGTATCCGGGGGTCAATAAATAGATAATTTGCAACGTTTCCGCGTATCGGATACCCCGCTCCCGCTCCCGTATCCAAATGACGTTTCGGTAACTTAGGTTATGAGCCTCTACACAAAGATTTTTTCTAAAACCTCTTAAAATAAGAGCTCGTAATCAGAATGCTGATAGGAAGAAAAGAATATGCATTGCATCAACAAAGTAGACCTTAATAATCAATCAGTGGGACAGTATTCGCATTGATAATCACATCTACTAGAATACCAACACATACTCTGAAATAATACTAGTGTGGAACTAATCAGAAATCAAGCACATGCTAGAAACAAGTATCTGATCCAAATCAGAATCTGATGATGTAAAATGTTGGCTCCAACTGCCCCTACAAATCAGTGCATAGACCGAAATTACATAATAGGAATGCTTTCAGTATGAATTCCCGTATTTCTAATCCATAAAGAAAACATTTGGTTGTATTTAACCAAGAATTATATTACTATGAATAAGATATGCATGCCTTAACAACTGACAATAGCCAAGCCATGATACTCATACTCCATGATCTGCCATCCTTAGATTTCCCACAACATAAGACTTCTTCCAGAAACTTGAGAGCATAGCATCAACTTATGCATCCGATAAATGTAACTTAAGGATCTTTTCAATCTAATTCCGTTTACTCTGGATTACCATTTTCAGAGGTAATAGGAGCCAAAGTTGATCAAATTATGATGATACAAAGCCCAATTGTTGCCAACACATCCGCATTCCTTATTCTGATCTTCTAGGTACATCTTGATATGAGATGGTCTGAAATTGTCTAGCAATTCTGCCTCATGAATGATTATGAACGATGCCCCTGATCCTGGCAAATCTGAGAAGCTCTTTGGATCCCATATGTTGTTGAATCTAGTTGACAGGAGTTTGATAATTCACCAAACTGGATCTGAAAGTATCTGACTATGATTTGCTAATGGGTGTTGCTTCTGACATGTCTAGTCCTACTTATCCTGGAGTGCTTTTGTAGTCCTTGCTCAAGTGTTTGCAGCAGTGTAATGTATTAGTGAAGTAACGCAATTGATGAGCAAAGAAGAATCAGGGGGGTTCATCATGCTTGAATCAACTTTCGTCTAAGATATCCCTCCAATACTTAGTTGGGCCTGGAGCCTTTCTAGTTATGAGATTTGCCCATCAATTTGATACCAGAAGGGTTTCGTCCATTGATCCTCCTAAATATGAAGGGTTTATGTCCCTGTAATCGATAGACATTGAGGTTGTTTTCTTCTCACCAGTATGTAGCCCGACTCCATTGTTCCTGAAAATATGTTAGAAAAACATGGAGTCCATAGACATGATTCTCTCAAGATCTGCGGAGCCTCTATTTGATTCATTGAGCATGTTGCCCTCTACCGTTAGACGCTTAGCCTTACATGTCAAGCAAGCTAATAATATTATTTTTATTTACATGTGACACTAACATCATTTAATAATGTATGATACCACAACATATGCAACTAGTGTAAAAACATTAAATCTCTTCCAGCCTTAGGCACCATAACCTTGATGCTTCTCGGCAATGAATTAACCATTTTTTAATTCTTGAGAACCACTTCCTTTGGCAGCCAAGACTTGTCAGATAAATCATGCTCCATACAACAATAACCTCACATGTATCCAATAATAGACTACATTGCAGAACAATCCACTTACACGAGTATCCAGCAATAGGTTGCATGACTAATGGTCTTATTCATGTAGCCCTTTCTAATAAGCCCTTAAGAATATGAACAAGTTTCTCCTTCTTTGGGCACCCAAGTAATGCTACAAACTCAAACATTGAAACAATTTCCTTTTAACGGCATGCAACAATGTCCACAAGTAAAGAGGCCGCACTTTTTGGTAAATCGCCCATGAGGAGACACATTGTAAGGCCCTGACCTCCAACCAACCTCCTAAAATTTAGGAAATGCCCCTAAAATATAGGGAATAGTCAAAAGTCATAAAAATACCAATGACAAATGAATTGAACAGATCCTCACCGGTATACTCCTCTAGCATGGACTCGTAGGTCACACCAAAAAGTTGCAACTTGGTACATGAGGTGAGCATTACATGTCCACCCTCCCGATATTATAGGTCCCAAACATGAGAGCAATGCAAGTGTCGAATGTTTCAGTATCTTCCAGGAAACTCCCAACCAATTCAGCATCGTTCACTCTAAGTGAGTTGTGTCCCTTTCTAACGAACCAAATACTCCCTAATGGTCTTATTACTCAATCTCTTCTCCCATGTGTCAATAATGGCATTTAGAACTAATACAAGTTCTCCTTCATCATCCAATGGTGGAAAATCAGCTGAGGGTACAGCATGTTGTCCAAATTCCTTTTTAGGCAAGACACACGGAAAACATTGTGAATCGAATTGCTTGTTTGCAACTCCAACAAACAAGGCACACCTCCAATGCTCCTCAACACTTTGTATGGTCCATAGAAGCGAGGTTTAAGCTTTTCAGCTCGACTTTGTTTCACATAAGTATTCTTATACGATTGCAAGCGTTGAAAAACCATATCTTCAAACTCAAATTCTCTCGAATATGGTGCCAGAAGTCTACAAACAATTGCTCAAAAATAACTTGCCAATTAGATAACCTGTAAAAATTCTTCCTATCAATGAATACTCCACTTAGAGGTGAAAGCAATACTGGTGTGGAAATCCATGATGGGGTTTAACTTCGACACAATTTATTTATTTAATAAATAAAGAAATAAAAAGCTTTCAAATAAAACCTGGCGAAGGACATAGAGCGAGTTTTTAGTTGTTGGAAATATTGTCATTGATGTCAAAGGCTTAATCATTGATGTATTTGGTTAACAGAATCGTGTAACGGAAGCTGACGAGAAGTACTGAATGGATTTTGACGGAAATGGTAGAAAGTAACGGAAATAACCAGCAGTATAGAAGGGTAGAAAACGAAAGTTTAAATACATGAAAAGAAGCATTTTTGCATAAGGATTATCATGGTATAAGCAAGATATACACAACTGTACATAAGAGAGAGATATCAGCATTTTAAGGTGTTCATATGCCATGTTTTATGGTGAAAAAGAAGATTTAATGATGGCTGGCAACGATTTAATGATAACAATGATTTGTCTAAGGAGGGGCAGTGCTCCTATCAAGTGGTTAATTGCATTGTTTAATGTGCATTTAATAATTATGGGCTGCATTAATTATTTTTGGTTTTAGCCGACTAATGCACTTAATTAAGTTGTGTTAATTAAATAATGGAAAGGTTGTGTTGGTTGGAACGATGTGTCTTTTCGAAAGGATGTGAGAAGGATATATAAGGAGATGGAATCATTTGATTTAGGCAAGCAATTTGAGTGCTTCTTCATTCAAGTTTAAGGGAGAGAAGAAGAAGAGCAGAATATGAAATATAAAAAGGAGTGAAGGGCAGATTTATTTTTAATGAAGAGTTGCAGCGATTTATATATGTGAAGGGACTGAAATAAATAAGAAGAATATTCTTAGCTAGCAGTTTTTGTTCTATCATCTGTTGAAGCAGCAACAACATAAAAGATAGGAAAAGAGTTTGTTTTTCGTAAGGAAGGTTGGTGCCTTCATATTTGAAGAGATCGGTGTCTCTTGCTGAGTTGGTGCTTAGCAAAAAGGGGTTGGTGCTCCTGTAGGTTGGTGCCTACAAAATTGTAACTTGGGGATTGGTGTCTCCCATAGGTTGGTGCCTACAAACATTTGAGAAATATAATAAAGAATATTTTCTCAGTGGTTTTCTCTCGAAAGGGTTTCCACGTAAATTTGTGTCTATTTGCAGTGTGTTGGTTTGCTTTGCATTCATTGATTGCTTTGATATATTCACTATGAAACTGATTAATTGTGATTACAAATATGAGATTAAGTGTTAAATTTAAAAGAATATCATAATATTGATTCACCCCCCCTCTCAGTATTATCTTGTGCTTAACAATTGGTATCAGAGCGGGTGCCTTCAGGAACAATCTAACAATTGGAAGGTAGATCTCAGAAGCACATATGGCTACTCATCAAGTACAAGAAGGTTTTTCTTCGAACAAGGCTCCATTGTTTGATGGAACAAATTATGCATTTTGGAGCATAAGAATGAAAACATATCTAATGGCACTAGGGTTTGATATTTGGCAATCAGTAACAGTTGGATATACAATCCCATCAGTTCCACCGACAGATCAAGCCGGAAAGAAGGCTTTTGAAAACAATGCCAAGGCGATGAATGTTATCCTATGTGGCCTATCAGAATCTGAGTTTGTTAAAGTAATGCAATGTGACACAGCGAAGGAGATATGGGACAAACTTCGAACTATCTACGAAGGTGATGACAAGGTTAAAAGGGCTAAGCTTCAAACTCATAGGAGACAATTTGAGAGCTTGAAAATGAAGGATGAGGAGAATGTTGCAGCCTATCTTCTTCGCGTGGATGAGGTTGTCAACGCCATAAGAGGGTTAGGTGAAAAGATTGAAGAATCCATGATCGTTCAAAAGATTCTAAGGTCTCTACCATTAAGATTTGATGCTAAGGTGTCTGCCATTGAAGAAATGAAGGATCTTGATAAGTTGAGCATGGATGAACTACATGGAATACTGACCGCGTATGAAATGAGGACTGAGTCAAATAGACCATCAAAGAAGGAAGCTGCATTCAAAGTCTCAAAGAAAGAAAAATCAAAGAACCTGAGTCGAATGAGAACTCAAGCAACGAAGAAGATGAGAAAGAAGCCTTGTTCATTCGAAAGTTAAAGAAAGGATCTGGAAAGTACAAAGGTAAGTTACCATTTAAATGTTTTAACTGTGGTAAAATTGGTCATTTTGCGGCTAAGTGTCCAGAGAAAGAAGATAGTGATGATGAGGAAAGCAAACCTAAATTCAAAAGGGAATTCAAGCAAAGCAAAGGCAAGAAAAGATTTGGAAAGCAAAAGAAAAGCTTATATTCAAAAGGAAGTAGTAGATCATCCGAAGAAAGTGGGATAAGTGACTCAGATAGCGATAATGAAGAAATATTATTCATGGCTATAAAAGATGACTTAGAAAGAGATGAAGACATGGAAGAAAAAGGTGAAGTGAATCTTGAAGAGGAACTTATATGTGCCTTGGGAGAGTTGAAAGCTCTTAAAAAGAAAAATCAGAAACAAAAGTTACAGCTCCTAAAGTATGAAGAAGAAGATCGTAACTTTGAAGCTAAGATATCACAATCTCTTGAAGAATCAGGAAAGATGATCGTGGATCTAAAAACCCAAATTGAAGAAGCAAAACGAGTTGAAGAAGAATTAAGAAATCAGTTAAGGACTAAGGAAGAAGATTGCGAAAAGCGTGAGTCAGAGATCGTTTCTTTGAGAAAGGACTTGGAAAAAGCAAATGCTAAAGTTACAAGTAATCTAAAATTTGAGAAAAGTACCGAGATACTAGATGAAATTCTGAATTGACAGAAGTCAACATCCGACAAGACTGGTCTTGGATATACGGAAAGACAAGACACCACTAACACAAAAGGTATAGAGTCATCAAAAGGGACAAGAGAAGAGAAGTCAAAGACCTATGCAGAGACACTCAAGGAACCTATGAAGAATGAAGAGTTGAAAAGGGAGAAGAGCTTTATGAAGATCAACACTTCTTACAAGGAAAGCAAAGATGAGAACAAGTTTAGAAGACCAAATCCTCCAAGATATACTCACATGTCCAGGTTTGAAAATTCTTTCTATGGCTATTGCTTCTATTGTAATCATTTTGGTCATAAAGCAATAGATTGTAGAATACGGGTGAGAGACAACAATATAAAGAACAAAGGTGTGTATGGATTCTCAAATAGAAATTACAACTCCTTTGCTCCTTTATCGAACTATGTTGAAGATATTGTTTGTTATAACTGCAATAACTATGGACATATGGCAAGATTTTGTAGAAGTGGTTTTGTAGAACCATCCAAATTGAACCAGAAGGTAAATGCTCTAGAAATAAAGAAGAAAGAAGCTACAAAATTTTGGAAACAGAAGAAAGAGGATGATGGGAAAGATAAAGAGAAATCTATGCTTGTTCAAACAACATTCCATGCACAGGATGAAGGGCAGTTGTGGTACATTGATAGCGGATGTTCAAGACATATGACCGGAGATAAAAGTAAGTTCATCTCATTAAAGAAAGTAAATGAAGGTACGGTGAAATTCGGTGATAACGCTAAAGCAAAGATCGCTTGGAAAAGGTACGTTGAGTCTTGATAATGGTAAAACAAAAACAGAGAATGTTTTATATGTTGATGGATTAAAGCATAATCTCTTAAGTGTAAGCCAAATGTGTGATCAAGGACACACACTTAAGTTTTATGCTGAAGGGTGTGAGATAAGGAAGGTAGACACGAGAGAGTTAGTAGCAGATGCACATAGAACCACAAATAACCTATACATGCTCGGAGAAGTAAAAGGAGAGAAATGTTGTTCTAAGTCAGGTTGAAGAGAGTTGGCTATGGCATAGAAGGATGGGGCATATAAATTTTGATAATCTTGTGAAAATCAGCAACAAGCAGGCTGTGCGGGATATGCCTAAGGTAACGAAACCTGCAAGTACTCTATGCAAGCAATGTCAGCATGGAAAGCAAACCAGAGCAAGGTTTAGAACGAAGGAGTATTCGACCACCAAACCACTAGAGCTGATTCATACGGATTTGTGTGGACCTACCAGAATAGAAAGCATACAAGGTGAGAGTTATTTCATGTTATTCATTGATGACTACACTAGAATGACATGGGTAGCCTTTCTAAAAGAAAAGTCAGAAGCATTTGAGAAGTTCAAAGCTTTCAAGGCTTTAGTAGAAAATGAAACCGGATTGAAAATAAAGTGCCTGAGGTCAGATCGTGGAGGTGAGTTCACCTCAAATGAATTCATTGAATATTGTGAAGATCATGGAATCAAAAGACAATACTCAGCTGCAAGGACTCCACAACAAAATGGAGTGGTAGAAAGAAAGAATCGAACCGTCCAAGAGATGGCTAGAACCATGTTAAATGAATCTAAGCTATCAGATAAATTTTGGAGAGAAGCGGTAAATACGGCTGTTCATATCTTGAATAGAGGGAAAATCAGAGTTAATCATGACAAAACTCCTTATGAATTGTGGAAAGGAAGACCAACTACTGTAAAATATTTCAAAGTGTTTGGGAGTAGATGCTTTATTAAAAGAAATGAAGAGAACTTGGGAAAATTCGATTCAAGAGCGGATGAAGGAATTTTTCTTGGCTACTCTATTAAAAGCAAAGCCTACAGATGCTATAACAAAAGACTACAAACTATAGTAGAAAGTGAAAATGTGAGAGTGGATGAAATCGTGAATCAAAAAGCTAAAGAACATGCAGAAGAGCCCTTAGAAATACCCGAGGTAGTAGAAGAAAAGGAAGAGGAAGAAGATGTTGAAAAATTAAGTAAATCTGAAAGGCAGGACACCAAAACACCATCTCGCTTTGTTAAGAAGAATCATGTTGAAAGTCAGATCATTGGAAACCTTGATGATGGAGTACATACAAGAAGAAGAATTGTAAGTGCATCAGAACCAGTAAATTTCTCCTTATTATCCAAAATATAGCCGAAGAACTTTGCAGAAGCCAGCCATGATAAACATTGGATAAAGGCAATGGAGGAAGAGTTAGATCAAATTGAGAAGAATGAAACATGGGAACTTGTACCTAGGCCAAAGGATCAGAATGTGATTGGCACTAAGTGGGTATTCCGAAATAAATTGAATGAAGATGGACAAGTCACTCGAAACAAGGCAAGGTTAGTATGTAAAGGGTATGCTCAAGTAGAAGGTATTGATTTTGAAGAAACTTTTGCTCATGTTGCTAGATTAGAAGCAATTAGAATGTTTCTTGCTTTTTTGGTATTCAAGAACTTCAAAGTCTATCAAATGGATGTCAAATCAGCATTTCTAAATGGGAAGTTAGAAGAGGAAGTATACATAGAACAGCCTGAAGGGTTCCTCCTATCAAAAAATGAAGATTATGTGTGTAAGTTGAAGAAGGCCTTGTACGGATTAAAACAAGCCCCCAAAGCATGGTACTCTAGGCTTGATAAGTATCTACAAGACCAAGGGTTCAAGAGAGGACTTGTTGATAGCAATCTTTACATTAAAATTGAAGGTGAGCACCAGCTGATTGTTGTTGTGTATGTAGATGACATAATTTTTGGAGGAGACAATGAGGAAATGTCTAAGAAATTTTCCGAAGACATGCAAAAGGAGTTTGAGATGTCCATGTTGGGAGAGTTATCATTTTTCCTTGGATTGCAAATTTCTCAATCTGATAAAGGAATATTTATATCCCAAACCAAGTATGTGAAGGAAATGTTGAAGAAATTTGGCATGGAGGAGTGTGCACCTATTAGCACACCTATGGCTACCGAGACAAAGTTAAGCAAAGATGATGAATCTCCAAATGCTGATCAAACTCTCTATAGATCAATGATTGGGAGTTTACTATATGTGACAACATCCAGACTAGACATCATGCAAGCAGTGGGTATGGCTGCATGTTTTCAAGCAGGTCCGAAAGAAACACATGTGCAAGCTGTAAAACGCATATTCAGATATCTAAAGGGAACTATGGATTATGGGTTATGGTACCCAAGGGGTAAAGACTTCACATTGGTAGCTTATACAGATTCAGATTGGGCAGGATGTGTGGATGATAGAAAAAGTACAAGTGGAGGAGCATTCTTCCTTGGAGATAGCCTTGGTATCTTGGTTAAGTAAAAAGCAAAACTCTGTATCCTTATCAATAGCAGAAGCAGAGTATATAGCAGCAGTGTTATGTTGTACTCAAATTCTATGGATGAAGCAAACCTTGAAAGATATCAAAGTAGAGTATGATCATCCAATCTCCATATTATGTGATAATACCAGTGCGATAAGTATTTCAAAGAATCCGGTTATGTATTCCAGAACAAAGCATATTCCCATAAGATACCACTTCTTAAGAGAGTAGGTGGTAGAAAAGCAGGTAAAGTTGGAATTTGTTGCTACATCCGAACAAATAGCAGATATCTTCACCAAGCCACTTCCAAAGGAGACATTTGAATATCTACGACAGAAGTTGGGAGTAATATCCTTTGCTTCTTCCCATTGAAAAACCAAGAGAAGCATCGGTTGAGGGGGAGCTAAACATTGCAATATTCAGCTCCTAGATTGACCCTTTGCCATTGATGTCAAAGGGGGAGAATGACAGTAAGGGGGAGTTACAACAAGGGGGAGTTGCAGAAAAGAAGATTTTTTTTGGAAGGTTGCCATCAATGACAAAGAGGGAGATTGTTGGAAATATTGTCATTGATGTCAAAGGCTTAATCATTGATGTATTTGGTTAACGGAATCGTGTAACGGAAGCTGACGGAACTACTGACGGATTTGACAGAAATGGTAGAAAGTAACGGAAATAACCAGCAGTATAGAAGGGTAGAAAACGAAAGTTTAAATACATGAAAAGAAGTGTTTTTGCATAAGGATTATCATGGTATAAGCGAGATATACACAGCTGTACATAAGAGAGAGATATCAACATTTTAAGGTGTTCATATGCCATGTTTTATGGTGAAAAAGAAGATTTAATGATGGCTGGCAGCGATTTAATGATAACAGCGATTTGTCTAAGGAGGGGCAATATGCTCCTATCAAGTGGTTAATTGCATTGTTTAATGTGCATTTAATAATTATGGGCTACATTAATTATTTTTGGTTTTAGCCGACTAATGCACTTAATTAAGTTGTGTTAATTAAATAATGGAAAGGTTGTGTTGGTTGGAATGATGTGTCTTTTCGAAAGGATGTGAGAAGGATATATAAGGAGATGGAATCATTTGATTTAGGCAAGCAATTTGAGTGCTTCTTCGTTCAAGTTTAAGGGAGAGAAGAAGAAGAGCAGAATATGAAATATAAAAAGGAGTGAAGGGCAGATTTATTTTTAATGAAGAGTTGCAGCGATTTATATATGTGAAGGGACTGAAATAAATAAGAAGAATATTCTTAGCAGCAGTTTTGTTCTATCATCTGTTGAAGCAGCAGCAACATAAAAGATAGAAAAGAGTTTGTTTTTCGTAAGGAAGGTTGGTGCCTTCATATTCGAAGAGATCGGTGTCTCTTGCTGAGTTGGTGCTTAGCAAAAAGGGGTTGGTGCTCCTGTAGGTTGGTGCCTACAAAATTGTAACTTGGGGATTGGTGTCTCCCATAGGTTGGTGCCTACAAACATTTGAGAAATATAATAAAGAAGATTTTCTCCGTGGTTTTCTCCCGAAAGGGTTTCCACGTAAATTTGTGTCTATTTGCAGTGTGTTGGTTTGCTTTGCATTCATTGATTGCTTTGATATATTCACTGTGAAACTGATTAATTGTGATTACAAATATGAGATTAAGTGTTAAATTTAAAAGAATATCATAATACTGATTCACCCCCCCTCTCAGTATTATCTTGTGTTTAACATTAGCATGTGGCTATTTGTCGAATTTGGCTTATAAGACTCTCTGGGGATACCTTAGAGCAATGCAAACAATTGTAGACAAAACAAAACACCAAACACAACCCGTTACTTGAAAATAGCAAAAAATTTAAAAAGGGTAGTCCCAGATTTCAGGGTGAAATCTAAGGGACACCAAATTTAATATATCATGACATTCAGATTGTGTTTGATTAGTTGTAAGTATTGGTAACTTTCATAAGTTTTAACAAATTATGACTTGTTTGTTGTGGTTAACTCACTCAACTAAATATTAGCAATTGAAGATAACTTATAAGTTTCTGTATATAGCTTGTCTTGTTTTTCATATGCATAATATGTGGTTAATAACTTAATTCCTATTTAGAAGGCTGAAATTTATATATTTTTTAATTTTTATATATTTTTTGTATTGTCGTATTTGGGTGATTCATATGCCAAACTTTTTTTTGCCATATCTACGTATCGAATACTCCGTACCTATATCCAAAACGTATCGGTTACTTAGATTGATAGTTGATTTGTTTTTTCAGCATTTGAAAATTCTACATGATGTCTTTTTAATTCCTAAATTATGGCCAACCCAGACCAAATTTATCCGGGTCAGCTGAAAAATCTAGATCCGGCTTGATTTTGTGTAGTTCCGATATTTCTACGGATTTGGTAACTATGCACACAACACATGTTAATGTATTCTAACTTCTCTTAGCTCCCATGTGCATCTCTGTGGTGTTCTGAAAAATTTTTCAACCTCTATCTTGAATTGCTCTTGGCTAAAATAACTGGAACTGTTAGTGATATGAATTTTGACAAGAATTGTCAAGTGGAGATATCTATCAGTGAAGTATACGACATGAGAATCTTTCCCTTGAGATCCAAAAGAAACAATACCCTACTTTTATTCTTCTTTTCACTGCATAGCATGTAACAAGACAAGGAATGCAAGAAATCTGACATTGCTTAATCAGCATTTGAAGCTGCTCAGCTAAAGTTGGTGCTAAGAATCGTCTGAAATTTTATCATCCTCACACTGATATGAATTTGAATTGCTCACTAAAGTTGGGTGGTCTATGCAACAGCTAACCTACTACTAGTTACTCAATTAACTACGATAGTTTAAGGCATCCGAATAAAACTGTTGTCATGCATTCTAGCTGATATTGACTAAAATTGTTGTTGTCGAAACGTTCACGGTGCTGAATCAAAAAGTAAGTTTGCTTGGATCCCTTGCCTCTTTGCATGCTTTTCCATGAAGAGAATGAAAAAGGCAAGGCATTGTTTCAAGATAGATTCTGATGTCACATACTTAACTGGTAGGCAGTCTCCACTTGATTAGCTATTCCAAATAAGTATTAGAACATAAGTGCATTTCAAAACATTCATAATATATTCTGATTCTAGCCATATTAGTTGTACCATAGGCTGTCATCAATCATCCATGAACCTAGATCTGGTTTGGTTTGGGTGCGACGTATTATAAGATATTCGCACAAGTCATTATGCATTCAAAGCCATAGTAAGAAAACTCGGCTAGTACTCGCCGAGTTGGCGAGTACTCGCCAAAGGTTGTGCAAAACGAATACTCACTAGAATAACTCGCCAAAATGACTCGCTGAGTTTTGGCGAGTACTCGAGCCCACAACTCGCCTGATGTGGACAGTACGCAGAAACACGCCAAAAACACTCAAAAAACACAGTTTTTTACTTTTTAAGGCCCTACAACTACTTCATTTTCATTCACACAACCATTTGAGCTTGCATTGCTTGTGTTGAACAGATTTTGGAGCGAATTCGAAGAGAGAATTTGGAGAATTGCATTTGGAGGTAAGTTTTTTTTTTTAATTCTTTCAAGTTTTTTCAAATTTTGTGTATATTATTTATGTTTTATAGATTCATATTGTAATTCTAAATACATGTAATGTAAAATCGAATGCTTGTAATTTTTTTATAGTCATTTGCAGCCAGAGGTATGTATTTTTTTTATTACAGGCAAATTCATTCTAAACTATTTAAAAAATTTCTATGCGTATTGTAATCGATTCATTGAATATGTTTTGTAATTTTAAATGTGTTCAATGTGATTGTGAATCATTTAAAAATTTTAATACTCATTTGCAACCAGTAGGTATGTCATTTTTATTAAATTACGGTGAAATATGGTTATTCAGGCACTTTTTTTTTAATTTAATTAAGCTTACGTTTTTTTAATTTTTTAAATGTGCATTGTGTTGCAGATTAGAGCTTAACAATGGCATCAGGCTCGGCATCTGGGTCAGCATCACTAACAGGAACCATTCCTGCAAATGCTCGTACCCTCGCTTGGAAGTATGGTGTACGTGGAGCAACTGAAGGAGCAGTTGTTTGCAATTTCTTGTGGCAGAACAATGTCTAAAGGCATCAATCGTTTAAAGTATCACCTTGCATCTATTGTTTGCCGAGATGTTGTGGTTTGCCCCAATGTGACGGAAGAGGCAAAGCGAGAGATGAGAGCAGAGCTGGCAGAGCTAGAGGAGAAGAAACTAGAGAGGGAAAGGGTGCAGGCAGCCATAGCACAAGCTATTAGACCTGGGGCTGCAATGACAGAGGATTTAAAGGATGATGCAGCAACAATTGTGGGCTCTACTCGTGGTCCACACATACGAAGCAGAAGAGCCGGAAGAGGCACATCTTCATCGAGTTCGAGCAAAGGCATATAGAGCTTTTTTGTGGCAAGGAACACTACCTGGAGCACAACCTTCATTGGAAGGTACAGGCTGGAACAAAGATATGCACGAGGAAGCGGATAAAGCATGTGCAAATTTTTGGTACTACAACAACCTTCCATTCAATGTGGCAAAGAGCCCATACTGGGAGTACTTGGTGACAACGTTGACAGTTGCAGGGAAAGGGTACAAGGCACCCTCTCCAAAAGATTTGAGTGGGAAATTGCTTGAGGGTGCAGTTGCAGATGCCACTACCATTCTAGAAGAGCAAAAGAAACAATGGCAAAAATACGGATGCACCATTCTTTCAAATGGGTGCACGGATGGAAGGAACCGCACCCTCATTAATTTTTTAGCAGCTTCAAACGGTGAGATGGTGTTTTTGAAGTCTATTGATGCCTCTAACATAGTAAAAAATGCAGAGAATTTGAGTGTTATGTTAGAGACGGTTGTATTAGAGGTTGGTGTACAAAATGTTATGCAAGTTGTTACAGACAATGCAGCAGCATATGTGGCGGCTAGGAGACTACTGCAGGAGAGACATCCATCACTCTTTTGGACTCCTTCTGCAGCTCATTGCCTTGACCTTCTTTTAGAGGACATGGGCAAAATTGATTGGGTGAGGCTCGGTTGTAGAAGATGCAAGAAACATAACAAAGTACATATACAATCACCCTTGGGTTCTGAGCTTGATGAGAGAACACACAAAGGGGAAAGAGCTTGTTTGAGCCAGTGTCACAAGGTTTGCAACTAACTTCTTGACGTTGCAAAGTATTTCTAGTTTGTTGACACCTTTGAAACAAATGTTTGTGAGTCAAGCATGGCTAGACTCCCAATATTCAAAGAAAGCTGACGGAGAGAGGGTTGCAAAGATAGTTTTTGATGATATCTTTGCAAAGAGAGCTATAGAGATCATCAAGGTAATTTCAAACATTCGATTTATATTTCATTCATTTTATTTTAATTTGTTAAATTATAAATATATTGTTTTTACTTTTTTACTTTATTATCTTCATTTGTAAGTTATGTATACATTTAATTTGTGTGTAGGTCTCAGAGCATTGGTGAGGGTTTTACTTTGGTTGACAAGCAGCTATTGGCACATTGGCTTCCCTAGTGCAACGTCCTCAAGGATATTGCCGAAGATTCGGGGTATCCAAAACTATTATAGGGGGGATGATCGTCAGATAGTGGTACCTTATGAGAGGGGCCTTAGTGTGCAATCCAGATGGTATAATCACCTCCAGATACCTTTTCATACACTACTTACAATCATCCCCAAGAATTTACAATCTCCCTATGACATCACCTTATGTGATCCTCTTACGGTGGCCTTTCAACATATACTTGACAGGATCACACTCAGATCCTTCATCATACCTCGCCTTTTAGCAGCTCCAAAGGCTTCATCCTCCGACACTTCCTTCTAGGACCCTCATTTATGACGGTATTACCCCAAGTCAGTGAGTATTGACTATGGTCGAGGTTGTCAAAATTTTAATTTTTGACCAAGTCGACTGCATCAACTAAAGATTTGAAACTATTAATTAATTATAATCATTTGATCTATATGCATATGTAGGTATCTTGATGGGACGATTTCCAGGAAATAGCATCATCAGTCATTCGGTTTGCTTGCACTTACAAATTCTGCTCTTAAAGTCTTAAAGGTCTTCAAGTGGTCTTCTGGATGTGAACGCAACTAGAATTTGTTTGAGGCCTTTCACATGAAGAAGCGCAACAAGTTGAGTAATTAAACCTCAACGACATAGGTTTTTGTGTAATGCAATCTTCCATGATCTGCCCAGCCTTTGAAAAGTGGAGGCCACATCAGAGTGAGCTTATTGATTTGGATCTTTTAGATCCATACTCGTTTGTGAGAAGCCCACATCAACTGTGTCTCACTAAGGTGAGATTGCTAGCCCTGGAAAGGGAAGTTAATGTGCCAATGAGAAGTCTACATAGCAGGTAGACTATCTCTAACCTGGATCATTTCTTTGGATGTTATTTCCAACATTTAATTGATTGTTTGGTTGGTCATGCATAGGTTAAAATAGAGTAACATATTCTTAATTTATTGCATTATTATCTATCAGTTCTTACCTTACAATCCGCACTTTGTCCTTTACAATATCGATCCTTACAATCCTTGTTTAAGACCCTAGCATAAGTAATATCTTGGTATTGTATATCTATAATCAGGACCTAGTTAGATGCCACTTGTCTAGGCTAACCCTGCATCTCTCATTGAACTATCGTCTAGATGAGGATAGTTTTCAGATGCCAATCCCTTATCCTAGATTCTAGCGCTTATCAGTCGAACTGTGTATCTCTCATTGAGTGATGGACTATCGTCTTATATTTGTATCCACGTCTAATAGCAAACACTTCTACAACCCTCTTGTGTGTACTCTTTGATACATTTTGTAGCCACTCTATGTATCCTAGTCTATATTACCCAATAGAGAAAGAGGATATTCTATTAGACCATTCTTTACTTGCATACACAAGACATATAGGAGGTTTTATAAATGGGGTAGAATGCTAGATATGCCTCGCCGTAAGAAAACTCCATCATAAAGCATGCTTGAATCGGAGTAGTATTGGGATAGGTGACCTCCTAGGTTAGTCCTTGTGTTGCACTCCTATGAACATTACCTAAATGCAATGAGTGCCATGTGGATCATTCATGCTACATGGGAGATGGGTTCTTGTGAACCACTACTTGTGAATTCTAGACCCAATGAAATTACATCCGAACATAATAATGCACTATGTACATCTAGAAACATCCCAGGACATACCTAGGTACGTCTAGCCAGAGCCTGGCCATACCCACTATGAACCCACAAAAAAAGAGGTGTTTTTAATAATTTGCTTAAAATTTTTTGGTCACAATAAAGGTCAAATTCCATTTTCCTTTACAGCAGAAAATCCAAGCATCCCTTGGAAGCTTTGGAGCAACAAGAAATTTTCTAGCAAATTTCCCTTTGGCTTGGAGCAACAGTACATTATTTCAGGTTTGGATGAAGAAGTTAGGTTTTTCTTTTTTTCAATCTTTTGTTCTTTTAGTGAGCTAATTTAGGTGTGGAGTTGGGAGGTTACAAGTTTGTTCGCATTTTATTATTTCTTTGCAGAGTTGTGGGACTCATATATGCCTCGGAATTCGCCAGGCAGCTTCCAACAGAAGCAACATTTGGTCATTTCCAGTTAGGTATTTGCCTGCCGATTGCAGTAAAGTGTTTTAGCTTGTATTTACAATTTTGACAATTCCATTTCCAAATCTTTTGTTATCTGTTTTAAGTTTCAAAATGTGACCCCTTACCTGTGATTCTTAAGCAAATCTAGTTAGAAAGCTTACTTAATTGCATGCAGGCAGCTAGAGAATGGCTGCATCTGTTACTAGTTGTATCAGACCATGGGAAATTCTTTGTTTACCCCCAGCCCACCCCCTCATCCAATGCTCGCTGCCTTTGGAGACGAGGTCACGACAGAGTAACAAGAAACTGCCAGTTGGATGAAGATTTAGTTTGGATTTATTCACAATGTGAAATGAAACCCATGAGCTCCAACAGTAAGGTGCAATACCATGCAAATTTAAAGTCAATCTAAAAGCCAAGGAAGAAGAGCATGCGAAGGGCTAACTAGTGAAATATAGAGGGATTGAAGAACTTGGCAATGGTTTTGCCTTCCATATCCACCAAAGACAAAGGGGATGTAAATGTAGGAAATAGCATATCATACAAGCAACCTATAGCAACAAAAGTACAAATACGGGTATGGATGAAACCTATTACTGCATCTGCAAATGTTGTGGCAACAATCTAGAAGTTTTTAGACAATACTTGACACTTAGGCAAACGAGAAATGAAAAAGACTATAATGAGAAATTAAAAGACTAGCAAAACTACCCAATCTTCCAAAGGATTACAGAACAATCCAGGTTTGTAGAAACCCTAAACCAAGATATTATGAGTTTTATTTACAGCATCTCCATGTCCGAAACTATATATAGTGTTGATTCCAGATCTCCAATAATCCAAACGGGATCAGGGTGAAGATATATCATTGAAGCCCTCAAAACGGAAAACTCTAAAAGGACAAAAACTGGGTCTATTAACAAGGTGCACGATCACCTAATTGACGATAACAGACTGCGCAAAGATAATTTCGATTGCAGCCCTTCACGCAACTTTGCTATCATAAAGCTCAATAGGTTGCTGCAACAATAGATCTATTGTAGTAAATCGCCATAAAGGGGCATTATGTCCATTCTCACCAAACATACTAATTGTTTTTACATCAGCAGCTTTGCTATTATGAAACTCAATTCATTTTCTGACAACCTCATAGAGTCTACTTGAGGTAATTTGACCTGTAAAACGTTGTCCACGTCCATAACAGACAACGCAAATAAAATGATTGAGGATTGTTACATATCAGTATATTATGCACACCTTGATTCCCTTCATTCCCTAAAGCTTAACTGTTAGTAAAAATTTGGGCATAGGAAATGTACCTGTTTTAGGCTCGAAGTGCCATACCCCGATGTAGGAAGATCGAGTGAGATCAAGAGGTTCGCACTAACAGACGATTTCTCATGTCTCTAGTGCCATCTAGACAAAGATTCTAGATACCTTGCAATATGTGTCAAGGTTATACTTCTTTTAATTGAACAGGAATAATTTTGTAAGTCTTGTAAATTGTAGAATTATGATGGTTTAAATGTAAAACTTGAGGAATAATATATTTTATATATGTTGGTGGTGACTCTTTCGACTATATAAAATTGAGCAATTGATGACGCGTGATGGAATCAAGATGAGCATTCTTTACAAAGTTATACTATAGCCCATCATGAGTACTTTAAAAAAAATGTAAATATTGTAAATTTAGAACATCAATGGGAAATTCGGCTGAGATAATTGAAAAGGCCATACAAGATTTGACACAATAAGGTCAGAGTCAATTGGGGATTGATTGTGAGCATCAGAAAGGACCATAGAGCTTTAAATGATAGGATTGGGCACTAGTTTTCCTTGAGCAATTTGCAATCACATCTCATTCAATGCTTGTGTAAGAATTGGTCATATCATTGCTTAATGTTCTTGCTTATCTGTAACTTTAGCTCCCTTTGGCTGGAATACAACACAGATATTTTTTAATATCTTATCTGCTCACACAAGCAACTGTAGTCGCATTTTTGTGTGGAGAATTCCCATGGTGCCTAGAGAAGAGTTTGTGAATTTCATATCCTCGAATCCAGTATATGACTCCATGTACCACTGTATCGTGAAAAATCCCAAGATCTTGATGCTTTCAATCATGCATGATGACCTACATGCGAAGGCTTGAGGACTTACCTAATGTCAATGTGCTTTAGTAGGTCACTTTAACACAGGTAAGAATCCGTTAGTTTTCTTAATGATCTCAACTCTGATTCCAACAAGTAATAGAAAGTCTGGTTGGCATGTTGCTAGAATCTTAGACCTCCCCAAGGATTTTAATGCTAGGTAGCCGGTACGTACCCTGCAGGGCATGGGTACGAGTAGGTACGTGAGTATGGGTACGGTCATGCCCTGGGTACGGCCATTGGGGGTACCTACTCCGTTATTCACTGGCAATGTAACCCACCAAGCTAGGAGCCAAAAAGGCGGACAATTTTTTAATTTTTTTTTATTTTTTTAACTTTTGCCTTGTAGTGAAAAAAGAAGGACTGATTTTTTGAAGGGTCAATAATAGGTCAGGATATAGACCTGGAGATTACGTAAATTTGGAGTCTTTCATCTGGTAAAACTTCATCATTACTAGTACCTAAAACAATGGCATGAAACTGCAACAGTTGAGATGCGTTTGGGTAGATGCTAGCGATCAAAAAACACAGTGGCAGCATTCTTGTGCTTCAACTCTTGATGCAAGTAAGTTCTAATGAAACATGTGAATAATAATGACAACCCCCAAAGGAAGACATTAGAGGACAGCCAGATTTGATTAGGGAGCTGATAATTAGCCAGACTATTCCAGTCATGCTGATTTGTTATTGATTTATGTGTAATAATTGGACATTGTAACATTTGGAGTTTGAACAATGTACTTGTTCGAAGTTCAATCAATGAATATCATGAAAAAATGCATTGAATTAGCAGTATGTTTTGTGGCTATTTCACTTATTTTGTTTACTCTATGCATGTATATGGCTAAAAAAATCTTATTTGGCTATGTTTTTTTATATTTTTAATACTATACATATTGTACCCCGACCATACCCAAGTGTCATACCCACCCCCCAAACAATTTTCGTACCAACATACTAGATCCCCGTTACTTGTAACTGGACAATACCTGGGTAGTACCAGCTACCTAGCTTGAATGTAACTACTTTATGCTTGATAAAAGACGGACACACAAAGAGAGAGACACACAAGATGTAATTGTGTCATGTGCCACACGCTTTCCATTTCTCTTGATTCTTTCTCTTGTATTTACTAACATTGGTATCAAAGCCAATCATTTGGGGAAACCATAGTCAGGTACAAATGGAGCATGTTCTTTGAGAAAGCCCTAGGAGAAGGGTACAAACTATGCAAGGGAGAAGAGTTTTGAAATCGATCAGAGGTTCGAAATCGAAGATCTTGTGATCACTAATCAGTGAAGGAATTCGTTGGATTTGTGAGACGACATGCTAGAATTTATTGGTTTAGGAGTCACAAATTGTGGTCCAAAACCAACTAAGAGGACATCAAGAGGATCAAAAAATGTGGGCAGTTTGAAAGCACAAATTAGACACATAATAACAAACCAAATAGTGAGGAAGGCACATGAAAGAACGTTCTTGAAGATTCGAGACAAAGCTTCCAATTAGTGCAAACGTCGAGGAACTAGAAAGGGCACATTTTCAATCTAAATCAACAATGAAGGAGGACGCCAATCGTGTTCACGTGAGTTCATGACATCGAGGCACAAAAACGACGGTGGAAAGTGTGAGGACCAATGACGTCATGGCAATTTGGAAAATGCACTTCGCAAGGAAAGAGCTGTAAACATTTCAGTGAGAAGGAAACTAGAGAAGAATCAATATTTTCGGTGATTTTTAGTCAAAATTTCCAATAACAATCATTCAAGGATTGCATGTAGCCATTTCGAGACCAAATCGAGATTATTCGAGGTATATTGTAGACCGTTTGAGTGTAGACAGAAATCAAATTGAGGATGTATATTGTAAAAGCATAGACCAGACACAATCGTGAAAGGGCATAGAAGTTTTGCAGTGAGAGTACCAAGTTTCAATTTTTCATGCTCTGGTGCACGGTAGTAATCTTGAACGTGACTAGAAAGACTAGTCGTTTTTGTGTCCAAGTCATAATTTTGCAGAGTTTGCAGTCAGAGATTTGCTTTTTTGATTTGTGAAGATCGATTTGCAAATTTTTTGTTCCAACAAAAAATCTACATGAGGTGAGGAGGAGATTATAATGGGTGCACAAAATGCTTAAAAGGTATAACCCGCCGGATTTTTGTTTGCATTCTTGCTATCAAAAGACATTAACAAAATCTCTTGGATCAAAAGACATTGTAAGTCTTGTGTTATGATCCTCATGTGCGTATTTCACTAACGCCTCAAGGTTTTGGTGTAACGGTTCGTTATATTTGGTATCAGAGCAACCACCCAAGTTCGAGTCCTGACATGGGTGGCAACGTCAGCATTGCAATGTTCGCCCGAGGCTCGTATAGGACAGGGTGTGGTCCTGATATACAGGCACAAATCTAGTCTAGGGTCTGAGCTACAGATGCGTGGTGGGATGGTATGATCCTCATGTGCGGATTTCACTAACGCCTTGAGGATTTGGTGTAACGGTTTGTTACATTCATTAACATCCCACCATGCTTTCGTAGCTCGGACCCTGGGCTATATTTGCGCCCGTATAGCAGGACCACATCCTACCCTATGCGAGCCCCGGGTGAACACTGCAATGTCGGCGTAGCCACCCATGTCGAGACTCTGATACCAAATGTAACAAACCATTACACCAAAACCTCGAGGCATTAGTGAAATCCGCACATGAGGATCATAACATCTTGGAAGACAATCATGGAGAAAATTGAGTCTTTGAATAAGAATGAGACTTGGGATTTGGTAAAGCTACTTCTTAGACAAAAATTTGTGGGCTACAAGTGGATTTGCAAGAAGTACAATGCAAAATGAAAAATGAAGAAGTACAAGGCTCACTTGGTTCTCTCAAGTGTAGGGGATTAACTTTGGTGAGGTCATTTCTCTTGTTGCTAAGTTGAATTCTATTAGGTTTCTTTTAGCCATTATTATTGTGTTTGATCATGGAGAGATTAAAGAAGAAATCTACATGGACCAACCTAAAAGTATCAAGGTCAAAGAGAAGAAAGACTTGGCCTACAGATTGAAGTAAGTCCTTGTATGGCCTCAAACAATCTTCCAGGATGTCGAATCAAAAGTTTGACGCCTACGTGCTAAAACTTGGACCTGTGCATTGAAAAGCTAATCTTTGTGTGTGCTTCAAGTAAGCAAGACTAAAAAAATTCATGATACATCTCTATGTTGATGACGTGTTGTTGATTGGAAATTACAAAGCAATGATCAAGCAAGTTAAGTCTCAGTTGTCTGACAGTTTGACATGAAGGATCTCAGTGCTACAAAAAATATTTTGCGCATGGAAATCAAATGATATCATGCAAACATGAAGTTCTAGTTGGATCAGAGGAAATATGTTGAGACAACTTTGGGGAGGTTCATGATGCATGACAAAAAACGTGTTCGCACACCCTTTCTAATCAATCAAAAAAAAATTGTTGTGTAGTGTCCAGAGACACAAGAGGAGTTGGAGGACATGGCTTAGTTTCCATCTGCGAGCATAGCAAGAAACTTCAATGTATGCAATGGTCTGTATAAGACCTAAGAGATTACACATACAATAGGAGTAGTAAACAGATTCATGCCCAACCTGAGCAAAGAACATTAGACTATAGTGAAGAGGATCTTTAGGTATCTAAGTAGAACTTCTATGTAATTTTTTATCCCGACAATCCTAGTGTAAGTAAGACTTTGAGTCTACATGGCTTTCTGGATTTCTGACTGGGGTGGAGACCTTGATTGTCATAGGTCAACCAGTGCTTATGTGTTGAACTTGTTTGATGGAATAGTAAGTTGGATGAGCAAAAGGAAAGCAAGTGTTGGGATATCCACCAGAAAAGTTGAGTACATGATAGTTACTCATGCAAGCAAGGAATTTGTTTGGCTTCAATGGTTGTGTTACACAGTTGGGTCATTCACAGGCTAGAAGATTAGATTGTGCCATCCAAGTAAGACTTTTCTAGCCAAGAACCTTAAGTATCATTGTGCGATTCTGTAAGGGAAATGATGGAGTAGAAGATAATGCTAGAGAAGGTGGAAACTAATGAGAACATTGGGGATTCATTGACACAGGCAATAAGTACTAAGATGTTTTCTTGGTGTAGGAAAGGACTTGGCATGGTTCCTCACAGTTGTTGAAGTTTGGATTCGCGCTCCCTTTATGCAAAGTGTTCAATAAGTGGGATTGGTGTCCCTAGATTTCACTCTGAAATCTGGGACTACCCTATGTAAAAAAAATTGTTCTTTTAAAATAATGGGTCCTTTTGTGTTTTTATTGCCAGAAATTGTCTGTATTGTGTCAAGATAATCCCAGAGAGTCATATTAGCCAATTTCGCCAAATACCCAGATGCCCAAAATTGTTATATTCTATCACTGGGGTTTGCCTGCGGGAAATTTGTATTTAATTATTTTGAGCCCCGTTTGAGGCAAATTGTGCTCCAGTTTAGCCCTGTTGTGATCGTACATGTCAATTTTCCCATATACCAGTAAGGGTTTTAACCAGGAATGAATCCTAGGCTTTATTTGTGACTTTTAGCAACGTTTTGTGTTTTTGGTGTTTTCCCATTTCGTTTTCTATGAAATTTCTCTAGATCAATTCTTTTGCCAGTTTGGTCTGATTCTTTGCCTGGAGTATCTGGAGATCACCTATGCACGTTATGCCAGAAGGAATTCGCCAACGGAGGTCTGGTTCTCTCAGAAAAGACGAAGTCGTGCACAAAAAAGCTTCTTCTGGGCATGCCGCATTTTTGGAAAAAGAGGGTTTGACGTGGACCATGGGATTTTTGGAAGCAACAGGCAGGTGGGAATTTTGTATCTGCCTAGCAGGGTACTTTTTCCAATGGAAGCAATGCCACTTAAGTCACAATGGGAAAATTAGAGGCAGCAGGCAAGTGGGAATTTCTTATCTGCCTTGCAGGGTAAAAATTCCCATTGTGAAGTAAAAGAAAAATCACTTAAGGCATTAATGGGATTTTATTACTTACCTTGTAGGGTAAATAATCTCATTATGAAAGTCAAACAACTTAAGTGGATCAGGGGATTTTTGGAGCTGCGGTGCAAGGTGAATAATCCCATTGTTAATTGGCTTTTAAAAATAGAATTCACCCTTGCCAAAAAGTGCGACCCACCTTGGGTGAATAATAATGCATTTAATAATATTTATTAATATTTATTCACCCAATTTTGGTGCCCAAGCATGAGGAAAAGTCAACAAAGGAAAAGTGGATAAAGGAAATTAGAATTAGAAATTCTAAAATTAAATAAATATTATTTATATAATGCAGCCCCTTCACGACAAAAAAGTGCACCCCATTTGAGAGAGTAATAATACTTTTTAAAGTATTAATTGATTTAATTAATTCCTATTTTCAGTGGCTAAGGTCAAAGCATACTGTGAGGCTTGAGTTAACTGGAAGCAGAAATCTAAAATTAAATAAATTTAATCTATTTAATGGCAGCCATGAGCATGCACAAAATAGGCGCCCCATTTGAAGAGTAAAGCTTATTAAATAATTAATTAATTGCCAAGAATAGGAAAGGCATTAATTAATTATAGAATTATGAGCATTATATAAGCAGGGGCTGCCATAAGAATGAATTAATTAATTCAAAAGCAGAGAAGTGCAGCCCAGACAAAAAGTGCGCCCTATTTGGAGAGGAATTTTGCTCATAAGGTGTAATTAATGCTGGAAGCTTCCAAATTTGGTGCCAAGGTTGAAGGAGGTTGATTTGTGTCTGAATAATTGTCTGCATAGTGGTACAGGTGCTCAGGTGAAGTTGGTAAAATTCATGTTTGCTTTGCATGCAAATAAAACATCAAATTTTGGGGCAACAGGCTTGATATATGCAGATTTTTATAATTAAAATCCAGTGTTCATGTTCCGGTTGCCATCTTTGTCTGAATTAATTGCAGAAATTCATCACAGGTGCTTTTATAAGAGAAAGGGAGCTTAAATCAATGTCCAATACATTGAACATATCCTCCGAATCTGAAGAATTATCAAGATCTGCACCGGTTGTGAAGAATTCCGGCCGAATAAAAAGGAAAAGAATTGTTCAGACAAAGATTGCTTCAGCCATGGCAAAGCGGGATGAACGAGAAAGCTCAGCGGAATCATGCATTACTTCTAGATTTGCTGACATCGGAGACACAAATCCAGGCCCAGATCCAGATCTAGATCTCATAATTGCAAAAGCTTCCAACAAAAATTCATCCTCTTGTTTCTGATGCAGCCCATGTAGAAGTCAGTGCGTGGAAAATTTATTCCAGGATCTTGTGCATGTGCTCCCAATCTTCCAGTTGAAGCCTTCATTGAAGTTGCATTCACCCGGAGTGCTTTCCAGAATTTTTAATTGCTCATATGCAATTAAAAATAAAAATGATGAGTTATTTACGACAGACATTGCACTGATGCATG
Source organism: Taxus chinensis (assembly GCA_019776745.2). Taxonomy (NCBI): domain Eukaryota; kingdom Viridiplantae; phylum Streptophyta; class Pinopsida; order Cupressales; family Taxaceae; genus Taxus; species Taxus chinensis. Next base: position 723,121,087 of record CM034149.1, on the reverse strand, counting down.
TACAGGAGAAGAACTGCAAAAGCTTCAAGGATAAGAGGGAAGACAAGGCAAAGGCAACACCAGATCCAGCTGCTTCCAGATCCAGCCGCTTCCAGATCCAGCAGCTTCCAGATCCAGTTGGTGAGAATCAAGATCCGGCTGCTTCCAGATCCAGTTTGGTGAGAATCAAAGGCAAAAGAATCAGCTGCATGCAGACATGAAAAAGGACAAGACTGCAGTTTCATCCTTCTTCTTTCCTCCAACAAAGTAATTGAGCAATCAATTAAATTATACAACTTAACTGATTGGTTTAAAAGTCATTACTTGAAGAAGTCAACTACTTGGAAATAGGTGGCAAACGTGCAATATATAAGGTTATATCTTCAGTTGCAAATCATGCATGTCATGCAAAGAGGAATTCCAGGAGGGAGATTGCCAGTTGTTTCCTTTCTTACTTCCACATGTGCCAGTTCAACTAAAAGCTTCCTACTTGTAATTGCCCCTCTAAATGCTATAAGTAGAGGAAGAACCTACGGGTTAAAAAATCATAAATGGTAAGCAGCATTCTTGTGTTCCAGACTTTGTGCTGAAACCCTGGATAGCTATTTGAAGCAAAGGAATACAAAGGAGCAGATTTCCGGAGAACTTTGTGTCACGGTGCATTTTGTTTCTAGTTTTTTATCTCAGATCTTCTAATAAACTTTGTGTTATTTTAGATCTAGATCTAAAGTTGTCTTTGCTTATAATTCTGTGTGTTGATATTTATTGGTTTCTTCTATGTGCATGCAATCAACTCTGTTATCTATTGATTGGGTTGCACATCTTCCCTATTTCTTCCTTGTGTTTTATTATTCCCTTCCTCTTTAAATATTTCCTTTCTTAAAAACAGTTGCTTATTTGCTGCAAAACTATACAGCTATGGTTCATGAGCTACATGGTTAAAGTAAAACCCCCATATAGATACTAGCATATTTTATTGACAAATCTGACACGGGAGCCTCACCGGTAAATGAGGGAGATTTATCTCATGACTGCCTAGGTTTTCAGCTCTGCAGAAAATCTAGCCAACAAGGATAATGTTGTGAATGTCTCAACTTGCATGGTTTTGTGCATGATGAATGTGTGCAGACATGTTGCATAGGCTTGCACAACACTACTACACATGAAACTATGCACAAAGGTATATGTGTGCAAAAGTATTGCATAGGAGTGTGCAATGTGTTTGGAATAGATGTGCGCGGGGAAGGCTATGCATGGGGTTGTGTAGTGACAGATTGGTGCACAAGAAAGTTGCATATTGGTGTATAATGGGAGTTGCACAACATATCAATGCAACATATATTGGAATAATGTGTTACCATAAACTTGTTATACTGCATCTGTCGACTGGTGGTTACAAGCAATTTTTTAATAATGCTCTAACATATCTAGTGAAGAAGTGTTACGTAATAATGAATTTGTTCAACGGTTAAAAAAATATGTGGATTCTTTAGTGCATGAGGATTACAAAGCGATGTATTGGCATAAAGGCACGTATTTCTCTTCAGAGAGAAAATCAAAAATTGGGGCAACTGTTAGAAGATGTGAACAGAGAAATAATGAAGAAGGATGAAATGTTCCTCTTTCTAAAATAACCTGTCGAAGATCCTTAGCCCAATTTTGTTTTCCGATGGCTAAGGGATCAATAAAAGGGGAACTTTAGTCTTAATGAATTATTATAAAGTGCATAAAATAAATAAATTCTATCAAAAACACTTATATTAATTTATTATGGACTAAATAAAAAATAAAATAATAAAAGGGAAAAGTCACTTTATAATTTTTATTTCCTCCTAGAGGAAATGTGACCCATGTTAGAGAGGAGACAAAGCAAAAAAAGAATTAAATGTGGAAGGAAGATGATTGGTGGTTGTGGGTGGATACTAAGCCAAGATTGATTATAAAAGCAAGTCGACTTGCTTGAAAAATGATCCCTTTTTATTTTTAAAAAGTCAAATTTTGGTGTGAGCTTGTGAACCTTTACATAGCAACTTCTAAGGACGAATACCCTTGGAGGTTATCTCTTGAGGATGAAAATCCTCTTGAGGTCTAGAAGGAGAACGAAAACACTTCTTCTATTGGTGTTTTCTAGCAGTATTTGAAGGCTTTATGTTGCAGATCTGAACAAGGGTTTGAAGGGGAAGATTGGTTGATGTACTTCCTTATTTCCAGCTTGTTCTAGGTAAATAAATGCATATAGAGGACTGATTTGGGGTGTTTGGAGCTATTAAAATTAAGATCTGTGTTTCTACTCCATTTGCTGATTTTTAAACATCCAATCAGCCATTTGGTCTGATTTTTGGCTCAAGGATATTGTACTTTCCAGCTGTGTCTGAGGACAGTTACTTGCAGATTTTTAACAAAATAAATCAGCCTTCATTTGAGGTCAAATCTGGTATCTTTTTGGTGTTTTTGCAAATATAATATCAGCTGGTCTATTTTTGATAGAAATCTATTGATTTTACTTCAATTTTGGCTGAGTTTCATTCTTTACCCAAGTCGCATTTCAGATCTGCACTCTTATAAATTTTACAATGAGCATTCTAAGTTCAGATTTGTAGTAAAACCTTTACAAGTGTTATAGTGTCCATTTGGAGACATTACAAAGGATCGAAGTGCACACATAGTAGATTGTGTGTCTATCATTTTATTATGCCAAAGTTAGTTACAAATTAGTTGAAGTGGTTGCAACCATCCATTAGTAAATACATAACCAATAGTGACTTAATAAAGCATTATAATCTTATACCCCCTCTTAAGGCCTACACTATGGAAAGAAAAACAAATATATTGACATAATATCAAAACAATATTACTCTGAACTAAATAGAGTTATGTATTTTTCGGAAGCTCTCTTTGGAAATAGTTCTTTGACTAGATAGAACTCTTTCAAGATGCCTCGTGACCCTCGTAAACATGTAGTTCCCAAGTTCTAGGATTCCACCTCCCCAAACTCCCTAATTACAAACCTCTAGAATTATTGGACAACCATCCATATTGAGTTACATTCACAATGCTCCATCAAGTTGTCCCATGACCCTCGTAATGGTATAATTCCCGAGATCCACAACTCCCAAATTAACAGGGCATCCATTGTAATGTCCCCAATGGAAGATTTTTTAACCCAAAGGGTACACCTGAGAATTCTGATTTATTGCAGCAAGCTGGAAATAGAGATATTAGGACATCAATGTATTTTTTTCACAAAAATAAAAATTTGAAACAAACCCTAGGTATGGCAAGCTGTTATGCAGACAAAAGAGCCACAAAGTACCTTGAATATGATCCCAAATTACCCAAATCTTATACCAAAATATTTATGAATGCAAGAACACCAAAATACTGAATTTTTGGGACCCAAACAAGAGCTGGAATTTTATTTTTAGGCTGCAAAAATACAATTTATAGAAATAGTTGGAAAGAAGTGATCCCAAGCCCAAATCCTCTTAAACAAAGCTGGATATGGCCTCCAAAATCATGGCAAAGCAATTGGTGATGAGATCCAGAACAGTCGTGCCCTAGAATGCATCCAACCCCACCCACAAGGGTTTAGATAGCCCTAGATATGGATGTCAATCGTGCCTTAGTTGTTCCTACTTGGAGTCTTGGCAAATGTTTCTCCACTAGCTGAATTTCTTCGCTTGATATGTAGATCTAAAGAGGGTAATGTAGAAAACGTGCCCGGAAAGTGTGCCCTAACATTGAAAATCTGATATTTTCCTCTGAGAATCTGATATAAAGCTCAAGTGTGGTCTCTATATGAGACCACCAAGGAGAAATCGAGGGTTTTCGTCCCCAAAATATGAATGCTAATGAGGATTTTCATCCTCAACAGCTAGTCAATGAGGGTTTTCATCCCCAATAGCTGAAAGTAGGAGCAACAAGCCCAAACTCTCCAAAATGAAATGTCAAAATGCCAAAAAGTGTGTCAAATGAAACCCCAACCCCTCCTTTTATAATTTTGCATTGCCTTTTCCCAAGTTGGGTGCTCCATGTGGGATTACTAATGTGATTTTCCATCTTCTAATTTATTGTTGGCTTTTACTTTATTTGGAAAGTCGCCTTTATTTTTATTTTAATAATAAAGTTATATTAAGTTGTCACCTTTTTAATAAAAAGTGAGTAACTCAACAACTTAAAAACATTAACTTTATTATTATTCTTTGTTTGAAAAGGGGGACATGATAGTCTGCCATTCCCAAAATTGCTTGTCCTCAAGCAATTGTCATCTCAATTGTTCTAACTTTTCCCAACTGGCCGTTGTTGTAATCCCAGGATCCCAAATGAATCTTTTTTCCTTCCATTTTTCCTTGTGATATATAGTTGGCTTTTGCTGCACTTCTCTGATATAATGAGGAACTTGAGGCCCGGTACCAAGTAATGCTTCTCTAACAGTCTCATTGAGTGAATCTATGATCGTTGAATCACGAGTTAGCTAGGATCTAGAAAGTTTTTGAAAACCATCCCCATCTTCAACTAGGAAATCAGTTTCTTGACTAGACCACTCTTCATGTTGTCCTAATACTATGCAATTGTCCCCTTGCATCTTTAGCCAGCAATGCAAAATAACATGGGCAAGTTCAACTATAGTAATTCGATGTAATGAAAATTCTGAAATATCATAACCTTGAGTCCCCATGGATCCTTCCCTAATTTGGCAAGTTGTCCCTCTCAATATATCATGCAAATCAGACTGAGGATAGGCTGGAAACAAGTTACAACAGCCATAAATCACTTGGAATTTTATCTAAATCAGGGCTATCAGATCTAATTTGTTTGTCTTCTTCTGCGGTAACCTTTTGTCCACATCATCCAATGATGGAATCCCTTTTAAATGTGCAAGCTTGCAGCTGTCCATGACTGCTAACAACAGTCCCAAACCTAAGTTTTTCAAACTCAGCCATATAAAAATGGTATAACAGCTACCAAACTGAAATCTTATTGATAAAAACAAAATCATGAGCAGTGTAGAAACTGAAAATTGCCTTACAAGAATTGAAAAATTGAGAAAAGCAAATCTACAATTGAAAACAATAGATATATTGGCCCTTAGTCTGAAACTCTTGCAGTCCATGCTCATCCCAACTTTGTATAGAAGATGGCTTTCAACAAGAAAGCTCCATTTTGCACATAATTCTTCAAGTGTCCACCATGGGGCAGTATTAGTGAGTGTTTCCGAAACCAACCAACAATTTCCACAATGGAGTATCTCAGTGCATTAAGTTCTTTGAAAATATATATCTCTTTCCTTAGTGATAGCCATGTTTGGAACTTTATCCATTATACCTTGAAATATTGCTTTCTTTTCTACATCTTTGAATTCCATTCTATCAAACAATCTTAACCAATGTATGCCAATACTTATGCTCACCTCTTTTTTATTGTTGTTACCTTGCTTATTTTGGGTTCCAAATGTTGCCTCCACGCTGCCCCACTGAATTTTCTTCAAAAATTGGCTCGGAAACCCTATGAGTGTAACAGTCATATATAGCTCTGGAATTCTTCAAATCAGGTAACTTGCGGCTGTATGTGATTGTTAGCGGAAATCTCAACTCAAAATCCTTGGATATCAGTAACATAAGAAAGGCGCAACAGCTACAATACTGGAAATCCTTCGCACCAATTAGTAATGACAGTAGTATAGGGACTGGAAACAACCCAGCTATGACTGAAAATACTTTACGGGCAGCAGGATCAGTCAATCTTATGACTAAACACATTTGTATGGTTGTCAATGAGGCAGGGTAGCTTCTGTAATTGATGATGACATTAGCCTTCAAGTTGAAAGCTCGGAACATGGTTGTCCCCATTATGTTCCTCCTTTCCTTGGGTGGTAGGAGATCATCAACCCTCACTCTTAATTCCTTCCTAAACAGCTGGAAGGGTGTTGGAATTTTTGCACTTAATGATCCCCTCAAGTGATCCCTTTCACACATCATGCTAGACCAAAAGAACTTCATCATATTTGTCAACCTACAGCTGTCCAAGGAGAGTACTATCCTTCCAAAACATGAATTTAGAAAGAACATTATACCATGGCTGTAGCATTGTATTTTCTCATTCAACCTTGGGTTTGTGGTGGTTGTAAACCATCTTGTACCAGCAGCAAAAGTCTCTTCAATGTCCATGGACGGACTACGCATCTAACCGGTGAAAAAACCTTCTTCTATCCATGGCAAAAGGTATAGGGGAAAAGCTGGAAATGTGGAAGACAGCAGTCCAAAAGTTTGTGACAGCACTCTTCAAGAACCACGGGTTATATTTCTTGTTACCCATAACTATGCCAGCTATGTTAAGTTGACAACATATGACCAAAAGATCCCATGTTACCCATGTCTCACCCTTCTTGAACTCTCCTAAGCAACTTGTTGTCCCCGCAACAGTGATTGTCTTCTTAACCAAGTCTTCAAGCTTAGAATTTGCTCCAAGGAGAGTGACTTATGAATTGGTCCTTCACCCCTTTGTTAGGATTCACAACATATCTTGTATGATTCTTCATGAGTTAAAAGGTAGTTGTGTAAAATTTTGATTAAAAAACACTTTCAAATGAAAAAGAAAGGGGGAAAAGAAAAAAGAAACTAAACTAAAAAAATGAATGATGCTCATGAGCATAATTAGATATGCATATATGTTAAGGGCAACAATCATGAGTCAATTGTGTATGAAAACTTTTCTACACTACTTTTTAACTATCTATGTTAGGCTCTCTGATATAGTGCAATGATAATCAAACACCTCTTGAAGCCATAGTGTTCACAATATCACATATTTTGAAGCAAACCAGCTGTTTCCCATTGAAAGTAAACAAAATCCTATAATTTGCATGAATTATGAACCATATGAGGATGCATAGCCAAATTCATTAACAATGACACTCTCAAGAAGAAGTATTATGCTAATGTCATCGATAGAATAAACACAACTATAGACAATATTTCCCTACTTTTAACCAAATTTGATTTAAAAATCATTAATTTGGAAGCCATTTCCACACTATAACCATTGAAAGTTCATAATGATGTGGAAAAATTAAACATTTACCTTATAAAACTTGAATCTTCTATCTCTAAAAACACATGAAGACACATTTGCACTAAAACATACATATGATAAACTGTCGTTTCATAATTAGACAGTGGTATGAAAACTGAAAAGGGTACGTCTTGCGTAAACATAAATGTATTTTTCATGCATTTGTCATCTTCTTCGCTTATTTCTAAATAAAAATTTCAGAGTTTCTACATTTTTTCTGTTCCATTTCCAATTTCCAAGGATCTAGGGAGTCGTCTTTTAGATTGCATTTCCATTTCATAATCCGTACCTGTTTTCATGTTTCATGCAACCAAGCATAAAAGGAAATTCAGATAAACTATTATTCTTTGAGGCTTGGTGGGGTCAAGTTCATTCGTTAGTGGTGTGAGCCCATTGTTGATATGCTGCATCACCGCAATATAGATATTGTTATGATATGATATGTCTATGAGGACACAAACCATATGTTGGAAAGAGTTCAAGATATAAAAGGCAAATATCTCAATATACAAAACTGTCAAGGAGATACTTGTCAACAGATGGGAAAAATACAAAACTCGCTTGCATCCTTTGCCCTATGCTTACGACTGCAAACACTATGACGAGGCCTGACTCAATTGAGGATATGAGGTTACCTCCAAACTAATATAAGGATTAACTAATTTTAATAATATTGAGCTTGCAAGTTTGGATAGAGCCTTTGATGAAGCATCACTACCAATTCATTTGCTAAATGTCTGGTATTTACGTATTTATGTTTATATATCATGAACATAAATGGTTCAAATAATGTTTTTAATATAATATTACTTCATCGGTAAAAAATATATTAATGATACAATTCATGAATAAATATAACATTATTTTAAAAATGAACAACCAATCATCTCTACTCAGATGCTCCATAATATCAGCAAGGTATACCTAGAAAACAAGGGATTATAAATAGCCAATAATGGGCTATGTCCTTGTGGAGAGATACAACCAATATATCCATTCGCTCGTATAAGTACAATTATCACTGTAATTTGTAAACAATGCATAATTAATTATATCAATATACGTTGTACACCAAGGGGGGCATTTTACACCCCGCATTAACTTGTACTTTTGGTGTGTGTGCAGATCGTTGGACTTGAATGCATAAGGAACAACGACAACTGACATTTTTTCAGATATGCAACTCTAAATATAATAAAAAAGAGGTTAATTTAACATATGCACCCAATGTTATAAATCAAACTCCTCCAAGAAGGTAGCACATTGAAGATTCAAAAGATTGCATAAATGCAAGTCAATTGTCCCTACAGACAGCAGTAACGAAGGAGATAAGAAAAGTCTATGAGTAGCCCAAATCCATCTTAGCATGAATCTAATAGTATTTTGAGGATTCATGTTTTCAGGTGTGATGTTCTTGTTGGGTATTTATCGCCCTTAAGGAGTTTCTTTTGCCATTTATACACTCTTTTAACCAAATTCATTCTATCGTGCACTTTTTAACATTAAACTAATAAACTAATAAATGGTTGTAACCACTTCAACCATTGTGTAACCATCTATCACATAATAAAATGATAGACACGCAATGAATAAAGTGTGCATTCTGATTCTTCTTCATTCTCTTCATTAATTCTCTCTTCACAAATTCTAACATTGGTATCAGAGCCCTTGGTGTCGAAGGGATCTGCAAACCAAGGTCTAGTTCGAGTAAGGGCATGGATGGGAGTTTGAAGAATATCCTGTTTGAGCAATGGCACAAACGGGAGTTCTAAATGCCATTGAAGGCATAATCGACGTCATTGAAGACACAATTTAAACGTCATTGAAGGCAAAGTCGAAGTAATTGAAGGCACGACCTCGAAGTCGCCATTAATAATCGTCTTCCGCCATTAATAACAGTTGTGAGGATAAATACACTCATTCGCAAATTTTTTATAGGACACAAGGTACGAGTTTCAGACTGTTTTAATACAATCGCGAAATTTAGATTGTTCCAAAGGTTTTAATACAATCAAAATTGTTTCAAAGGCATTAATACAATCGCGAAAGGGCACCAAACTAGTCGGAAAAGTTTTTTTAAGACTCTAGAAGCACTTTCATACCAGTCAGATTCGAGGACATTTGAAGTGGCCTAGGGCACAGTTCAGGCATTTATACTTATTTGCATTCACTTTGTTTGTAGGTTTAAATAAATATTTTAGACTGGAATTTCTAATGGACAAATACTGTTTTCACACCTGGAAAGTTAAAATACAAATGCAACTAATGAATAATTTTTTTGGGGGAATATGATCGGTAAACTGACTATAGACAATTATAACAAATCCTATGAACAGCGATAATGAATTTCCTTTCTTAGAGAGTTTAAAACTTGAAAATCCAACTTCAACACACAATCAACTGAAAATCAACAAACAAGAGATAAGGAGACAAGAAATTATCATGGAGAAACCCATTTAGGAAAAACTGCAGTGGGTGAGCAATTACCCCCCATCCACTATCCAATTCTCTCAAAAAAATACAAGCTCACTGCCACTGTGGCCTTCATGAAAGATTCAAGCCTCTCTTACTTGCATTTACTTGTTTACAACCCTCATACTTGGATTCACCCAAAACCACTTTTTCACCCTCATGGAAGTGTTCTCCCACTTGAATTTAATGTTGCTCTACTTAGGAAGGAAGAAGGAAGTGCAACAAACCATTTAGAGAAATGCAAACGTTTGCAACCGTTGACATTCAAACTTTTGATAACTGTTGCGTAACTATCGTGTAACTGCCGCCAAAACTTCCTTCTCATAACCAAACTTCCAAGCCTTGTCATTCAAAGCTGTCCGAATCACATTCAAACTGCCTCAACCATTTTTACCTTACATTTTACATGAGAAAGAGAGGGGATATTATAAGTAAAGCTAGAGAATTACATAAATTGGGCACTTCCGTATCTATTTTTGGATCATGTCTCCCCAATTCGAGGCTTTAAGTCTCTAAAGCTTCAAGAATTGATGAGGTGAGGAAATTTCTTCCCTACATCTTCTTTGAAATACCACTTGGCTTTGTTGGGTGATTGACCTTTCAATCCAATCAACCACTAGTCTTGCACTCCTCATTGTGTTGTCCTCTCTTTTCATTGCAATACCACATCTTCTAATTCCAGCTAACTATCTGCAGTAAGCTCCTCAATGGATGGCAACAACAACCCCTCTTCTTCATGATCTAGCATAGAGGGCTCAAAGAGATGTAAGTTTTCAACATTGACAATTGAATATATTCTCATATAAGGCTGAAAATCCAGCCTAAATGCATTCTTGCCCACTTGCTTCAGAATTTCAAATGGGACATATCTAGGAGGTTTGAGTTTCTTAGCTTTATCTTGGAGTCTCTCTCTAATCAAGTACAACCATACCTTGTCACCAACAAGGAAAGAATGCTCAGTTCTATGTTGATCATGCCTTGCTTTGTACTTGACCTGTGACTCCTTCAACCTCTCGTGTACCTGGAGGTGTATCCGTTGAATCTTCTCAATGAACTCCTCAGCTTTGTGGACTTCTGGATCCACTCTCTCATTGTTTCTACATGGTAATCTCAAACAACATCAAATGCACTCTTGGGCAAATAATCAAAACAAGTCTCAAAAGGGATCTTACTAGTAGAAGCATGAAATGCCTTGTTATAAGAATGTTAAATATACACCAAATTCTCATCCCAAGTCCTAGGATGTTTCCTGTTATACCCCAACAAGAGTTAAACCAATGTTTGGTTTACTACTTCGGTCTTCCCATCAGTTTGTGGGTGAAAAGATATAGACCTTTTTAGCTTGGTATCCATCTTCTCCCACAAAGTAGACCAAAACTTCCCAATGAACTATGAGTCCCTATCTGAAACAATAGATTTGGGAAAACCAAATTGAACCCACACGTTAGCAAAAAATTACTTAGCTATATCATTGGCTTTGAGAATTTTCTTGCAAGGAGTAAGAATACACATTTTACTGAACCGGTCCACAACCACAAAAATATAATCATTCCCTCTTTTGGAAATAGGTAAACTGCCCACAAAATCCATGGAGATGCTTTCCCATGGCTTGGATGGAACCGGTAATGGCATATATATACCCAACTTTCTATTACCAGGTTTGCTTGCATTACATAAAACACATCCTCTGATAAACTTAGGAACTTCTGCTTGCATATTTAGCCAATAAACATACCTCTATAAGTGTGCAACAGTCTTTGTAACACCAAAGTGGCCAGCAACCTTAGAAGTGTGTGTTTCTCTCATCAATTGTACTTTCCCCCTTAGGCACACAAAGCTTCTCATTCCTGTAGAGGAGCCCATCCCAAAAGTAATATTCTCCTTTAAGTTCAAAGCCCTCACTTGGAGGCTTTCACTAGAATATCTCTCCGAAATACGGATCCTGCTCATAACCTTCTTTATATGCTTCACGTGCAAAAGGTTCAAGAAGACTTAATGTGCCTAAAGCTGAAAGCAAAGGAGGCCTAGACAACATATCAGCTAAATTGTTAGTCACACCTTTCTTATATTTTATGATCAAATGAAATTGTTGCAAGAATCCCATCCATTTATAGTGCCTAGCTTGTTGAAGTTTATTTTGAGATTGCACATATTGAAAAGGTTGATGATCTGTGTGTATGTTACCCATTAAATAGTGCTTCCATTTCTTGACCGCTTGAACAAGGGCTTACAGTTCCTTATCGTATGTACAATAATTCAAAATTGCACAATGAAACAATTCAAAATGGTAACATAAGGGCCTACCTTCTTAAAGTAGGACAGCCCCCATAGCATAGTCACTAGCATTTATTTATACTTCAAAAGGAAGTTGCAAGTTAGTCAAAGCTAAAACTAGAGCATGACTAATATTTGTGTTTAAATGTCTCAAAAGCATCTTGTTGCTTCTTACCCCAGACAAAACCTTACCACCTGTTGTCACAGAATGTCGAGGCATTACTGTGGAGAAGTTCCTGATTAACTTCCTCAAATACTGAACTACACCAATAAAACTCCTTGTCTCTGTCAAACTAGAAGGTATAGGCCAATTCAAAATGGCCTCTATCTTAGCCGGATCAATTCTCAACTCTCCATCTCCAACCATGTGCCCCAAGAAGATAAGTGATTGTTGAGCAAACTCACACTTCTCATTCAACACTAATTGGTTCTCCTTTAAAACTTGCAAAACTTGATGCAAATGGTTAATATGCTCATCAAAAGTTCTATTACAAACAAGAATGGGAGAACCGCTCAGAGAAGTGCTAGGACGGATTATACCTTGCTTAATCAAAAGATTGTAACTGTTGTTTTACCTCGTTGGCATCCTTTAAGAACTGCCTATGCAAACCAAGGTTTGGAAGTGGACTATCGGGTATCAAATGTACCTCATTCTCGATAGGCCTAACCAGGGGCAGCCCCATAGGCTCTTGGAAGACTTCCTTGAACTCTTGTACCAACTCTCTCATCCGCTTCCACTCTTTGTTAGTAAACATGCTACAAGTGGTTTTAGATGCAACAACTTTCTCTTCTTGAATATCTCTCAAAAGAAGCAAGGCAAATTTCCCACTAACATTAATAAGCTTCTTAGCTTCAAAGGCACTTACCAAAGAGATCTTTGAATCTCCCTTGTAGGCTGAAATGATGTAGCTCTTACCATCCTTCACCAAGCGGTACTTGTTGGATCTCCTTATGAAGATGTCATCCTTGATATACAACTATGGGCTGCCAAACACTACACCACACACATCAAGAGGAACAAGATCCACGGTAACTTCATCAATGAGATGTTCATTAACACCAAACGTGACTTTGCATTGCTTGGTAACCTTGATGTCTAAACCCTTCTCCACCCAACCCAACGAGTAAGGGCTTGGATGATGGTAAGTCTCTATTTGCATCTTATCAATTAACTCTTTACTTATCAAATTCACTTGCAAACAAGTATCAAAATGAGCATCCACTTTGGTTTTCTTCAACTGAATTTTAATATGAAAAAACTTAGCAAGTTTATTTTCCTTAACACCATTACTACTACCTAAACATACCTCTCTATTGACAAAGATACAACACATTGTCTCATCCACCTCATCGCTGCAATCTACTTTCTCCCCTTGAAGGGCGGCCATTGCCTTCTTGTTTTTCTTGTCTTGAAGGGATGTAATTCCAGGTGGAGCAACATTTATCCTCAGAATGATTGTCAACATCACAACGACCACAATCAAGTTTAGTATCCTTTTTAGAAATGGAAGTAGCATTCTTCTTTACCTTTCCCTTTCCTTTTTCCCTTTTGCTTGGTCTCACTTTGTTTGTTTGAATCACTTTGAGAGGCAAACGAACTCTTCTTCTTGTCCGTCTCTAGGTAGTGGGGCTTCAGAACAAGTCTCGTGAGGGCACAGGAGGGCATGGTTTTCCTGAATCGTGGCTCTGAACTTCTCGTGGTTCTCTACAGACTCCGCAGGTTGTGAAGGAAATCCACAGGTCGTGAAGGGCTCGTGAGGGCAGATTTCTCTGCAATGAGCTCGTGAGGGCTCACGATTTTCTCCTGTCTACATACTGTGCCTTCAACCCACAATTTTCCTCAAAACGCCATCACAGTATTGGTCCTAGTTCTCTACAAACTTGGCTTCTTCTACAGGCTCGATTTCTTCTAAAAACCTGCAATTCGTGGCTCGATTTTTCCTTCCTTCGTATTTGGGAGATTTTGTGACTAGTAAAAGCCACGTATTTGGGGGTTTCTCATGTAAAACGACATCCTTTCGTGGCTCTTTGGGTTGTCATGGGTTTTCTTTCTACAGTTCTGCTTCCTCCTTCCTCAAACAAGATTCGTGGCTCCCCTTACTGTTTCGTGGCTCCTGATTCGCGATTTTTATGGTCACGATTCACAAGTTTCGTGGCCCGATACTCCCAGCACTTTCGTGATTTTCCTAGTCACAATTCTTATTACTCTAGCTCGTGAACTGCTCGTGGCTACAAAGGTGGTCACAGGTCACAGATTTCCCAATTCGTGGCTCCAAATCCGCAGGTTGTGAAGGGTCCGTGAGGGCACATCTCTCTGCATAGTTGGGTCGGTAACCTTAGACAGTGAGACACACAATTATTACTTTATGTTATCTTGATTCTCCACTAATCCTCTCTCCTCTTCAGGTTATTTTTCCCACAATGTTAGCAAACATGGCCCCCGAATCTCCTACCGGCAAGGGCACGATTGGGAACCCCCTGGACAATCCTCCCAAATGCATAGCTGACATCTTAATGGAACTTCTCAACCGTATCCAAAAAATTGAAACTGTAAATCAACAACTTCAAAGTGAGGTTTGTGCACTTATTAACAGGGTTGCAGATGTTGAATCAGAAAATGTTATCTTGAAAGAGAAGCTACCCAACAACACAGATAATACCAACCCTCCTACGGATACCTTACAAGCTGAAATTGTTGACCTTCAGTCCCAACAGGAGGAGATCAGAAATAACCAGGCTTCCTTAAAGCTGGAAACAGAATCATGGACCAAGGTTGTCCGCGGGAAAACTAATGTCCCTCCACCTTTAGCTGCTATTGAGGCCGTTGTGCAGGCCAAATTAATTGAGGAATGCACTAGGCGCGACAGGGAGTTAAACCTCAAAGTGAGGGGTCTCTCACCCACCATTCATGCACAGGACCCACTGGTGGTTGGTAACTCCTTTCTCACGAATACTTTGGGGATCTCTGACATTACACTACAGAAAGCCAAGGTCGGCTATGATTCCACCCTTTTCATCCGTTTCAAGACTGCATCTAACAGGTTGACAACTCTCAGGGCGAAGAGGTGTCTTTCCTCTCGCCCAGACAAGGTCTTCCTTGATGAGGATCTCACCAGGACACAGGTTGGAGAGCTCAAATGCTCTAGGGAGCAGGTTATGGCAGCAAGGAAGGCAGGTAAATGGGCGGTCATCAAGAACCTCCGGGCTGTTATTAGGGATTCGCCTCCCCCGATGCTGGGAGCCCCGAAAGGGTGTTTCCAAATGACGGGTCAGGTAAGAGAGGGGTCCGGGGCTGACTATCAGATGTTGGAATGGTAATGGCTCACTTTGGTCTTCCCCCGGTCTTACGACAAATGCCCTTGGGGCTGCTGATATGCTTTTAATCACAGAGACACACGAGAGCCCAGTTCGACCTCTCCCAGGTATTGCGGCCTGCCTTTGGTTTTCTGCTTGCAAACAGGAGACTCGGGCGGTCGGGGGGTGTCAAGGGCTTCTGGTGGGGTTGCCTGTCTTTATAGGGACTCCCTCCAGGATAGGATCTCAGTCAGTTGGCACCGATGTGTCGGCCAAGTACATGTGGATTCATATTAGAGCAGACGCTCGAGGTTCTAGAGATTTGTATATTGTTGTCTGTTACTTCCCGTCCTGCCTCCTCTCCGTACGCCATTCACAATGGCCCTGGTGGGGATCCATTCTTTGACTTATACGACAGTATTAGTCAGTACTCTAACGCAGGGAAGGTTATTATCTTGGGAGATTTTAATGCCCGCACCAGACACTTACAGGTTCCTCTTCATGACCGTTCTAAGGATACATTCTACACACAGAGTATTGACTCAGAAGTAGTGGGTTTGCACAGGATTTCCGATGATACAGACGGTCCTTTCACAGCCTATGGACGGTTCCTTCTCCAGCTCGGGGAATCACAGGGGATGGTGATCCTTAACAGGATTGCACGCTTTCCAGATTCACGCTTCTTCACCTGCCGCCCCCCATGGTGGTGGCACCAACGTTGAAGATTATATCCTTGCCATCTCGGATGTCTCTCTTCTTTTCCGTTCCTTCTCCGTTTCCCCCCATTCCCCTTGCCGAGCACATTGTCCTATCCTTCTATCTCGACACCAACCCTGCTCCCACGACCACCCCTCCTCTTCGCTACCCCCCTCATGCTTCCTTTCAGTTTGATAAGGGGAGCTACGACACTTTCTCAGCTCACATCCGTGACCTTCTCCCCTCTGAGAATCACTTCTCCAACCTTGTGAGTGTGGAAGCTAAGTACACCTACCTATCCTCTGCTTTGTGGAAAGTTGCTCTACTATCCTTTCCCAGCTCCACCACTCATCCCTCAACCTTTTGGACTCCAAAATCTTGTCCTATGAACCAATGGTATGATTTAGAGTGCAAATCCCTTCACCGTCGCCTCCGTCATGCCTTTACCTTTGCTCTTCCCTCCTTCCCCACTCTTAGGACTACCTATCAGTGCCTCCTTCGCCGTAAGAAGCGATCTTTCATTTCCCACCGCAAGAATACACTTTCTACCTCCGTCCGGTCTAATCCCTAGTCTTTTTGGCGTACTATCTTTCCCCACCACCCCCCTACCTCCATGGTGATCAATCCTACCTCCATATTCTCCCACACCTCTACCCTTTATGATATCTCGGGGCAGCAGTCTATCCAAATTGGAAATCCTCCTCCCGGTAATCTTTTCACGTACAGGAATATCAAAGAGGCAATCAGGTCCTTGAACAGTGGCAAGGCGGCTGATGAAGAGGGCTTCCAAGTTGAATTCTTCAAGCAGGGCTCTGAGGTAGTTGGTGTTTATTTGACTGATCTCTTCAACCAGGTGGTCTGCCGCAGTTTCCCACCTACTTGGTCTCATCATGTCATTCACCCGATCTAAAAGGCGGGAACGCCTTCCGATCCGAATAACTACAGGACTATTATGGTGGGCCACTCTTTCTCCAAACTCTATGCCACGGTCCTCCACAGGTTGTTGTCTGATGATTTGGAGCAGAGACAACTCAGAGCTAGAGGTCAGGCTGGTTTTCGACCTGGGTATCACACTATTGACCACATCTTCACCCTTCGGGCTATTATTAAGGAGGCCCGCCACCGCTCTTCGAAGGTTTAATGCTACTTTGTGGACTTTCGGAAAGCCTTTGACTTAGTACCTCGCATGGCTCTCTTCCAGAGGCTCAGGGACATCAGTATTTCTGAGATTCTTATTGTTGCCATCATGTGTCTCTATGAGTCTGTCCTTGGTCGCCTATGCACTGCTCTCGGGATTTCGGACTTCATCAGGAGTACCATTGGGGTTAAACAAGGTTGCCCCCTATCCCCTAGTCTCTTCGATATCTACATTAATGAATTAGAATCTTTTCTTCGGGATCATATTCAAGAAGGGGATGGGTGCCTTCTTCACCATGTTTTGATTTCTATTCTCCTATTCCCTGATGATATTGTTTTACTTGCCTCTTCTCCTGAGGGGCTTCAAAGACAACTTGACACACTTGCTCTATTTTGTGATCTTCGGCATTTGACGGTCAATCTTGGTAAGACCAAGGTCATGGTATTCAATGGGTTGAAGACCTCTCACCTCCATTTCTTTTTCAGGGGGCAGGAGGTTGAAATCACCAACACAAATACTTATTTGGGTGTCCAGTTCTCAGGGCCTAGATTTAGTATGAGGCATGCCCTTCAGCCGCGTGTGAACAAAGGTTATGGGTCTCTTGCCATTCTTGAGCGACAATGTTTCCAGCACCACTTTCAAGACATTTCCTCTAAGATGTCTTTCATGATCTCTCTCATCCGACCCACTGTTCTCTATGGGTCTGTTGGTTGGGGGCCCTCCCTTTTAGCTACGGATTGGACGTCAGTTGAGAGAGTGCAGACTCTCCTCCTTCGTCGTTTCATCAGATGCAAGCAGGCAGTTCCTCAATTGATTATTCTAGCCAAATTCGGCGCCAAACCTTTCTGTCTGGAGACCCTTTTTGACATTTCGGCCTTCATCCACCGCGTCAAGAGGTTTGGGGATTTCTCCGATGAGCGGAATAGCTACCCGTATCTCGCTTATTGTTCCTCTATGAGTATTGCTCAGGATAGAGGATGTTGTTGGTTCTCCGATACTTCAGCTTTGTTGGGTTCTGTTGGTATTCAGATGGATCATCTTCCACCCTTTCATTCCCTGAATGCTCCCAGTCACCTTCTACCCACCAAACAGGTGTTGAATAGGTCCATCAGAGAGGATATTTATAGGTGTTTTATTCATACTTGGGTGAACCCCCATGGCGGCTTGTGTCCTAAGATGGCCTTTTATGCAGAGCATTTTCTTGAGATCAGTGACGGACTCATCATCTACCCCCAATACACCTTTCGCCATTGGATGCATGCCCTCCGCATACCCCTCGGTCAGTTTTGAGTGGGCTCCCACAAATTGCGTTGTGAGACGGATCATCATATTGACCATAGTGACAGACTTTGTAGGATCTGTAGCCTCCAGGAGGTTGAGACTGAGGACCATTTCATCTTCCGCTGCCCCATATACTATGAGATCAGGGGACGATTTCATTGCCTCTTCAGAGGGGTTCAGACCCTCCCTGTTTTCTTCAGATATATTGACCAGCGGTGCCTTGCTCTCTATATCCGTGAGTCTCTAGAGCTCAGAGATCAGATTTTTCACCCACCTCCGAGAGTCATTTCCACGAGACGGATTACATCTTTCTTTCCGGTTCTACCCGTAGTGGGTGGTACCAAACGGCAAAGCCACTCTGATTCTATTATAGGGCATGGATCAGTTTGTTCCCGACTAGACCTTCACAGCTCCCCCAGTGGCCACCAGCCAACTCGGCAACATACACGTCTCAGAGGGCAATCCAGATCTACTCGCCTCCCTGGCGGTCGTTCTAATCTTAGATCTCTCCTGGGGAGGGTGCCCTCGCCCCCCTCTTCGAGGAGTCATTCCATCAGTAGCTACTTCTTATCAACTTTGAATGTTAGGAGGGATGGGACTACCATTTCTGAGTAGACAACTCCTTATCAGCCCCCTCCTTCATTCTCTTCTCCGCTTTTCTTCCCCCCTCTGTCTCATTATCCCCGTCTGTGTGGGTTTTGTTTTCTTGGGGTTTTTTCTTGTTCTTCTCTTATTCTCTCTTCTGTTCTCGGGAACTCGTTTTGAGTCTTCCCCACTTGCACTTTGTATATTGTTTGGACTACAGTCCCATTGACCTACTTCATGTGGTCATTTGTTGGACATTAATATATTTATCTTATCTTATCTTATCATCAACGTTCACCGGCTTTGCCAAGAGAGCTAGTCTTCTCAAGTGGCTATGGAGTTTGCCAATGTATTTCATCAAGATATCCTGGTCTGCTACATCTTTTCCCATTTGGACAGCCTTCTTCTGGAACTCACTAGTGTACTCTTACAAGTTTTGGTCTTCCTTTTGCCTGAGCTATTGTCAATACATGGACCTCTCTTCCTCATAGCAAATATGATAGAACTACTTCTTGATTAGCATTTTAAATTCATCCCACTTAGAAATAGGAGGAAACTTCTTAACAATCAAAGTGTGAACATGACTTTTAAATCAAGTTAGAGCATGATTGGTTAATTTTAACCTTGCAAAAGAAATTTGTTGACTCTCATTAATCTGATGCAAACTAAAATATACCTCTAATTGGGCTAGCCAATGGTCTAGCTTCTCGGCATTTACGTCTTTTTTATATGGTTGAATATCAATCTTTGCCTCAGCTTTGATTGCAGGAGGGGTATGCTTAGCACAGGGTTGTTCTTCCTCATATTTAGGAGCGTCCTCCCTATGATCTCCTAGTGCCTCTTTGGAGACACCAAGCTCCTCCATGAGCAGTCCCATGATAGACTCCAAAATGGATGGTGGTAGCAAAATTCTTTGACAGACTTGTCACATTCACCTCCAGCTTGTAGAAACGTTCCTCTTCAATTTCACATGCATCTTCATCACCACTACGAGCCATGCTTAGGATTCTTTGCTTCCACTTTCTTGTGGAAATTTTTCTTCAAAAGGTAAAAGGACACCTTAACCGCTTTCACTACCTCTCCAGGTAAGGGGCATATCATTGCAATGTCAACACAAGTTAACTACACAGAAAATTTGATTATATTTGCTTTAATACCAATTTGATCTGTAAACTGATTACAAACAGCTATAACAGATCCTATGTATAATGATAATGAGTGTTCTTTCTTTATAGTGTTCTAGTTTTAATATAAAAATGCAACCTCAACACACAACCAGCTGGAAATTAGTAAACAAGAGATAAGGAGAAAAGCAATTATCCTGGAGAAACAAAATTACGAAAAACTCCAGTGGGTGAGCAATTGCTCCCCTTTCACTATGCAATTCTCTCAAAAAAACACAAGCTTACTACCACAGTTTGGCCTTCACGAAAGGTTCAAACCTCTCTTACTTGCATTTACTTGTTTACAACCCTCAGACTTGGATTCACCCAAAACCACACCTTTCACTATCATGGACGTGTTCTCCCACTTGTATTTAATGTCTCTCTGCAAAGGAAGGAAGAAGGAAGCGTAACGAACCATTTAGAGAAGTGCAAACGTTTACAACCGTTCACATTCACATTTTTGGTAACTATCGCAAAATTGTTGCGTAATTGCTGCCGAAACTTCCTTCTCAGAATTGAGCTTCCTAGCCTTGTCATTCGAAGTTGTCCTAATCACCTTTAGACTGACTCAACCATTTTTACCTTACAATTTACATGAGAGAGGGGATATCACAAGTTAAGCTAGAGAAATACATAAATTGGGCAATTCCAGATCCATGACAGAGGGGATATTACAAGTTAAGATATTACTGAAAGATTCAACCAAAAAACTGGATTGGCAAAGCAGATATGATAGATCAAAAGCCATTATTGGCCTTGCTCTTTCTGATTCCGAGCTACTTCATGTTGACCTAGGAAAAACCTCCGAGGAAATCTAAGATACTCTAAATAAATGCTTGTAGCAAAAGTTGTCAATGCAAAATTTTGGCTAAAGCTTCATCTACTTAGATTCAAGAGGATGGTGGTTTTACTATGTTAAGCCACGTAAGTAATCTAAGGTCTCTTATCAAACAAATAGTAGAAGTCAAGGCTCCAGTAGATCACAAGGATGCCAAAGCTATTCTATTAAATACTCTACCTTCTAAATACAACAATGTCATTTTTACTCTCATTCAAATACATTCTCAATCTCTAGAAGATATGATTTCAGCACTTTTAGCTGAAGAAAAGAGAACAAAATATATAAAAGGTAATTCTCGATACAAAATTGCACTATATTCAAGAAAATTTTGTATAAGACTAGATAAAGATAAAAAAGAGATTGAATGGTATTACTCCAAGAAAAGAGGTCACACAACATGGAACTATAGCATTTGAGCCAATGATGTTCTCAAGGGAAAGCTCAAAGGCATACCAAATGAAGTTAATGTAGTTGTTGACTAGATTTTCTGCACAGCTGAAAACCTAGGCAATCATGAGATAAATCTCTCTCATTTACTGGTGAAGCTCCCATGTAAGCTTTTGTCAATTATATTTCCTAATATCTATTTATTGGTTTTACTTTAATTACATAGCTCACGGACCATAACTACGCAATTTTGCAGCAAGTAAGCAACTATGAGAAATATGTGCATGAAAGGGAAATAATAAAATGTGAGAAAAAAGGAAAGGAAATGTGTAACCGAACCAATATTTGACATAGTTGATCATATGCACATAGATGGAACAAATAGGATCTTGAAATGTATAATTTTAAGCAAGGGAATGTTTCAGATCTAGATCTAAGACAACACACAGTTTGTGTAGAGCTCTAAAAAGAATTAAGAGATGAATGCGCTGTTGACACAAAGTTCTCCAAAATTTTATCTCTTATCTATTCCTTTGCTTGCAGAAAGCTTTTAAGGGGTTTCAACTCAAAGTTTGAAACACAAGAATGATGATTACAAATTTTTATCCATTAACCCGTAGGTTCTTCCTTTACTTATAATGTGTAGAGGGGAAATTACAAATGGGAAATTACAACTAAACTAGAACATGAAGAAGTAGTAAATGGAAACATCCGGCAATCATCTTCCTATAATTCCTCTCTTAGTAACATGCATTATGAGTTTAAGCCAAAATTGTGCACAACTATCACCTATCTTAAAGCAATATTTCCAAATAACTTAAAGTAATGGTTTTTAAACCAACAAATTTAATCTTACATTTTTATCCACGGAACATAGAGAAATAAGAGAACAAAGAAGAGAACATCCGAAGATTTGATACTTGTAACAACTACACTTTATTTTTGTTATGAGATTGAATATACTTTTCAAATATGTAATTCAACATCTTCCCATATGCTTTAACAATAACATCTCTCTCGGTTCTGAACTACAGTAACCTTATAGAAAAAGCAGCAGTGGTAGCCTTTACCTTCTCTAAACTAGACCCATATCCATCAACATCTGCCTAAAGCTTTATGAGTATACAAATTGAATCCATCGTGAAAGTTATGGTGGCTTCATCAATTTCTTTCCTGGAAAACAAGGATAAATTCCTCATGGGTAGTAGGTAATTCATCTGGAATGCTCTATCCAACACTCCTCCCGTTTCACTTTCTAGCAACTGTATCCTTTTCAACATAAGCCTGAGGATATCTATGTGGAAAGGAAACTTAAATTTGTACCGACTTCCCCCTTTCCATCAATCCACCAAGTACTATCTTCTTTGTGAATTAGCACATCCACTGACAATGAATATATCTTAGCTATAAAGTATCTAGATGACTTTCCAGCAGCTATGTTTTCATCTTCTATATATGTCATCAGTTCCTTTAGCTGAGATACTTCCTTGTGCATATTCTCCAATTCAATTGGTATTATTTCAAATCGCTCTGAAACTTGGTGAATGATTTGCTCTTTCCACTAAGAAATAACTTTGACCTGGTCCCCTACATCTTCCACCTCTCTGCATAAGACTGATTACTCACCTACTCATGTTCTAGAATGGGATAAGAGGAAGGTTTGGCAACTTTGGCAACGATCTTGCATAGATAGGACACCTTCTTTTAAAGCTTGGCTCTCTTAGCCTTATCTTTGTCAAGCTTAAGGAATAAAACGTTCATTAGTGTCCTGTGTATCATGCTTTAATTCTTATGTGGTAGTTTGGCCTATTGGCACTTTGGTCACTGCTATATCAGCCGCCGCGAGCTCTGCCTTGTGCTTTCCTTCTGCTGGAACTGATAACTCGGTCGAAATTTTGTCCAAATTTATTCATATAATAAACCTAGAATTTATTTTGGCAACTTTAGGTCTTCTATCTCTTAAGCCAAAACTCAGGAGAAACTGAAAGTTGTGTTCCTCTAGGTTGATCCCCTCTCTGGCTTATGGGATTATCTGCAAAGCCAACCATAATGAAAAGTTACTTCTAGGGGAATGAAAAGTAACTGAGAGCACCAAAATCTCATGCTCTAATTCTGCTCTTTCTGAATTTGCCACCATGGTGTGACTGACTCACTCTAAATTGTCCAAAGAAAATGCTTTTTCAAACTCTACCATTTGTGCTTTCAACTTCTCTACATGGAGAGGTGACGATCTAAGTGGTTGAGGAGAAAATAAAAATGACACTAGATTTAATGGAGGAATGACAAGATCTCTCTGGGGTTCCGGGGATGCTGAAGGGCTATGAGTTGATGTTGGAGAAGTTAGAACTAACACGATAACTACAAATTTGGCCTTCTCCTATGTGTGATATTTCTTGTGAAATTTAAGCCTCTTCTGACCTTCTGCTACTTTCAACTTTGTGATTTATTTTACTAGATTCTCTTCCGGTAAAGTTTCATGTGATCTAATTCATCAAAGCTTCATCTAGGAAATACCCCTTTGTAAATAACCAGTTCGAAGTGTTAACCAGAATTGCGGAATATCTTTTCTCAATTGTCTGGCTCGCCGCTAATATTTTCTCTTGAAGAAAAGAACTCTATCCCCTCCCATTTAATGGTATGAGTGAAGTAACGCTATGCCCATAATCTACGAGTATCTGCAGGTATCCGTGCCAAACTATAATCAGACACTTGGTGCACTGAATAACCTGCAGAATTCTTTCTTTTTTACTTCATACTTGTTTTTGAATTTCATCAAAAAGTCTTCTAATGAAGTTATATGTGAATATTCCTGGGATATAGTCTTCTTCTCTACCCCATATAGGTCAAATTTAAGCTATGCTGGGAAGAACTCGTGCTTATACTTAGAATACATTTCAGCTTTGACTCCTCTAGCTTTGTGGATGCTTTGACAGCTGTAAAAACCCACTATGACTGGAAAGAAATCAGTATACTTATGCCTCTTTGATTGTAATTCATGTATCTCCACGAGCTATCTGCACAGCTCCATGATGACCCACTTGTCGCCTGGATACCTCAGATAACTTCATTGGTTCTCCTGAAAATCTGGTTACCCTGAGATAGGTGAAGTCTACAAATTGGATGAAAATACATCCATCCTCGGATACAACTTCCCAATCTTCTTTGCTTACCATACTAGTATTCAGATCACTATTTAATTTATAGATGAATGCATAGAATAACCCATCATTGACCGCCTTGTAATATTTGTGGCATTTAAGAACTGTCAACTATGGGAAACACCTCAAAAATAATATCTTTTGCCAGTAGTGCACTCCGTCTGTCTAGCTTGAAAAATATACCTTGCGAGGTTGTTGCATATACCAGGAATGAAATCATTTTAAAGTTGTACATCTGCCTCACACTCCAGAGTTGCTCATCAATGTTGTCACTAATGATCTTCGCCTTATTGATTATTGAATCAACCCTGTTGATCTCAATGGTCCTCACGAAAGCATACATCCATGAGCGGAAGTTCTGAGTATTAGATTCTCCACTTAACCTGTAAAGCAATTCAGTAACATCATCGACCTCCTGCACCAAAGTAGATCGCGGAAGAGTCATCGGGAAATTTTATGGATACCTATGGGCTTCTACATATATCTTCTATTCATTATGCCCATGAAATCTTCTTTGTGTTTCTGCCATATGTTGCTAGCATCCGAACATGCTAATGACAATCACCACCTGTTGTGTTAGAATTTTCAAACAATAATTAACAAACTATGCATCCAGCCTGATTATTTTATTTCCCACAGCATCCCGAATTGTTCTAAAAAGAGGATGATATGACCTTGCACACTTCATAACAAATTTGGGCAACTGAGTTATGACTGGAAATGCTAATGCTTGAATAATTCCACTTCTTTTTATTGCCCGCATGAGAGATGTCTTTCCAACCCTAGATCTGTCAATTAATTCAGAGATGGATTCATGCCCTATGTCTGTGTCATTGATATCAACAAATCTGGAAGCCATACATGATTTTGCTGATCCTTCTCTTTCATCACGGATGGATCATGGTTTTTCTGAACAATCTTTGTTTGAGTTTTTTTTCTTGTAATCCTGCCGGAATTCTTTAAAACTGGATCAATTTGTGCAGATCTAGGATTTTTTTTTCAGATTCATAAGATATATTCAATGTACCTAACATTTATTTGAACTCCCTTTTGCTTGTATGAACACCTATAATGAATACCTGCGATTATTTCAGACAAAGATGGACTCCAGAGCATGAATACTTGATTTATGCCACAAAAAACTACATATAAAGCTTGTTGCCCTAACATTTGAGGCTTTACTTAAATTCAAAGCAAGCATAAATATTTTTAGATTCACCTGGGAACTTATACCAACATGCAGATAATTATAATGGCACAAATCAAGCTATTCCAACCCTAGATGCTAAACCTTGAAGCTTCCTAGCAATGAAAAACACTTTTCTGATGCATAAAACCTCTTTTCATTGGTGCCAAAACTGTCTTGGATGTAATCCTTAGCAAATAGAATTAATTTTTTCTTTATTATAGCCGCCCATGCTCATATAACCCTCAACATACTATTTTTAATAATTTCCCTTCATATTCCTAACAATTTAATTAATAAATAATCATGTTTATTCACCCAAATTGGGCGCCCAATTATGCATGCTGCTGGTTGCTTTTAAATAAATTTCTTTTATTTATTTATAGCGTGCATCCTTCAGTTGTCTTTGGCTTGATTTCTTGCTTTGACTTTTCATCCATTCATGGCGCCAAAATTAGGGGGAAAAGCCATAAATAAATATCATTAAATTCATTGTTTAATGCCAAGGTGGATCGCACTTTTTGGCAAGGGTGATTTCTAAAAATAAGAAGTCAACTTTGATGGGAATTTCTACCTTGCACTGCAGCTCCAAAAATCCCCTCTTCAACTTAAGTTATTTGACTTCCATAATGGGAATTTTTACCCTGCAAGATAGGTAAAAAATTCCCGCCTGCCTGTCACTGCCAAAATTCCCACTAGCAAATTAAAACCTCCCAAAAAGTCGACTTGCATTAAAAATAGCTTCCTTTGATAAAGTGCGACTTGTATGGGTGAATAAACCTCTTTGGTGGGAAAAGTTAGCCTGCTAGGCAAACAGAAAATTCCCATTGGTGCTTTAAGTGATTTTTCTTTATTTTATAATGGGAATTTTTACCCTACAAGGCAAGTAAGAAATTCTTGTTTTCCTGGCGCCTCTAATATTCCCATTGCAGCTTAAGTGACTTTGACTTCATGAGAAAAAGTACCCTGGAAGCCAGGTAGAAAATTCCCATCTGCCACTACCAAAAATATCATTGCAGCTTAGACCCATTCATTCCAAAAAATGCGACTTGCCTAGGCGAGGCTTTTTGTGCATGACTTCATCTTTTTTGGTCAAAAGTTTGCTTTCTAAGGTTGATTCCTTCTGGTGCTAAGGCTGTAAATGATCTCCGGATGCTTCAAGCAATTAAACAAAATATACGGAACAAAGAATGGACCCAAGGGAATTTAACAGACAAACTACGAAGAAAATTGGAGAAAAATGCAAAAGAAATAAATAAAAGTGAAAAACGTTGCCAGGAGTTGTAGGCAATTCTCTGAATTCATTCTTGGTGAAAATTCTATTGAGATGTGTGAATACTGGCATATAAAACTTCAACAGGGTTCAACCAGAGAACAATTTACTTCAAACAGGGCTTTATTTATTTAATAAATAATTAAATAAAAATTTCCCGCAGATAAAACTTGGCGGAGGGATAAAATGAGTTTCAGCATCTGGGTATTTGTTGAAATTGACGCATATGATTCACTGGAAATATCTTAACGTAATACAAACATGAAAACATGAAAAGAAACATTATTTTAAAAAGAACGAAATTTTTTCAAATGGGTGGTCCCAGATTTCAAGGTAAAATCTGGTGACACCAGTAGTCATTGTTCAAGAGCCACTGGATGTTGAAAGTGGTGAAGAATCTGTTGATGGAGAATATGTATTTTAATGAAGCTCCACACTTTGAAGACAAGCACGGATCTAGTGTAGATGAAGCTCAGTAAGGATTGTTGCCCAATTAGTTCAAGAGTCTGGATCTTGGGAATTATACCTTTACGAGGGTTATGAGACAACTTGATGGAGCACTGTGGATGTTGCTCAATATGAATGGTTGTCCAATAATTTGGAAGGTTCGTGATTCGAGAGTTTCGGGACGTGGAATCTAAGAACTCAATAATTCAGCACGAGAACTACACTTTTACGAAGGTTACAAGGTAGCTTGATGGAGCTTTACCTGGTCGAATAAATGTTTTCAAAGCGAAAAGCTTTGAAAAATGTATGGTCTTGTTTGGTTTTGTTACTTTAACCTTCTATTAGTATGTTTGTATTTTATTTCTATAATGTGAGCCTTAAGAGGGTATTAGAATATAAGGCTTAAGTCAATATTAGTTAAGTATTAAATTAATAAACAGTTGTAACCACTTCAACCATTTTGTAACCATCTCTTACATAATAAATGATGGACACAATGCATAAAGTGTGCATTCCGATTCTTCTTTATTCTCTCTCTTCAAATATTCTAACATCTAAAACATCGTATTGCCTATATGTGGCCTTAACAAGTATAAATGAATGTATTCTTCCAGTCCGTTTGACCTAATTCTAGTCATTTGTGGGCATTGATATAATTTCATTTTTTCTTTCTTTATTTAACACCAAAATTGATTGTAATACAAGACTCAAGTACATAAGAAAACCCTGGGATCTATTATACATCATAGTTACCAGGTTCATCCGGATTCCGGCAAAATCCGGTTCGAACCGCATTATTTGAGGCATCCGGATTTTTTCGGTCCGGATCACCTTATCTTTATATTTAAAAAAACCCTAATCATATAAACCCTAAAAGTAAAAAGTTAAACCGTGAAACCCTAATCATACACCCACACTCTTATAAAAACAACTGCAGATTTGGAGAAAGATTCAAGGCAACAGCGATATCAAAGGCACTAGCAGAGTTTAGTGGCGGCGCTAAAATCATTTTGAGTGGAGTTTGAGGGGAAGTTTGAGGGCGTTCGGGCTGTGATGTTGTACCTATAATAGCTTTTGCAATTTGTTTATGATTCCTATGATTTGTGCAAAAAATCTCCTTAGCACTTAGCGGTAGGGCTTCTCTATGGCAAATAAGCACTTCTCCTTCTCCGTGACAAATAAGCACTTCTCTGTGGCAAATAAGGGCTTCTCTGTGGTGTTTGGCAGCAGGGGTAGCAACTTTGTGGTACTCCATTTCGGGTATGTCATATTAGGTTTTACCTTTCTTTTATTTGAGTAGGGTATTTTTTATTTTTAGTTTAAAACTTTAGCAAATGCTATTAATAATAATATTATAAATATATGATTATATATTTATAACTATTAACTTTTGAAAATATATATTGTTTTTTATTATATTTGTTATTATTTTTAATATTATAAGTTAACATTTAATTATATACTACTAACGTTGAATATTAATAAAATATAATTAGTAATAACTAAATAAATACCAACGTAAAATGTTAATAAGTAAATAGTATTTATTTAATTATTAACCTATTTAGTTATTATATTAATGTTAAGGAATGATGAAAATAAGTTCAATGGGACTAGAAAGTGCATCTGAGACTAGAAAGCACTGCCAGCAAAGATAGGAGAGGGGAAGACCATACACATAAAAAAAGATCCAAACAAAATAAAATTGTAAAGTAGGTTAACCAAATAAAATGTAAACCCAACAACCTTAAGAGATTAAAACATACACAGCAATAGCTTTGAGAATACAGTGCTCATGAGACGTGACAGGCGATAATATCCCTAATCTTCATCCAAAATACAAAGTCATCTGCAGATTTGCCCACCACTGATAATCTTGTCAGGGAAGTGGCCTTGGCTGTAATAACTGGAGAATCTACCCTTGAAGGTAACATAGTACTCTGTTTTTATCTCATATCCAAGGTTGAATATCTATTATAAGAGGGTACAGAAGCTGGTAATGTGGGGCTGATTATGAGGTCTTGATTTGTGTGAGGAAGATAAACCGCCAACCTGCATTGAGTTGGGGGTTGAAAAAATATACCGATCCCACAATAGTGTGGGATCCAGAATGCCCAGCCGATCCCCTGTTATCTATCTTAATGCAGGCAGAATTTGTTAAGACACTTCGCTTCACATTGTTTGAGATCAGGTAGAAATATGACATAATCAATAAGATAGGGCCTAGGACCCTTGCAGTGGCTGATACCTGAATGAAAACTTGTGAAAGGAACAAGGCCAAGTATCTTTGGTTGGAATATAGGAAGAAGATATGGAGGCTTCACCACAGTCTCTTTAGTCTTAGCAAGAAATAGTACCTCAAATCTCATAATGAATTGGGCCCTTGAAAATGAAGTGTCCATCAATCTCCACCTCTTGAAGAGTGGAGTGGATATGGTGGATAGTCTCAAAATGAAGCCGGTATGAGTGGAGTCTCATTTGGCCTTTATAGAATCTGACGGTCTATTGATGTTGCAAATGGTTTGGGTGAACAATATGGCCATTGAAATTCTGTAAAAAAAAACATTTTGCATAGAGGGTCATCATGGGACTGAGAGGCTGCTGGGGAAGAGAGGTCATCTCGATAAGCTATTGATACTGATAGTTATCCCCCCTACACCATTATTTTCTTCCATCAAAGGTAGAAGATGAAGAGTATTGAAGGGATATCTGTTGGGAGGCAGTAAGTCGATGGAAATATTCTTATAATGTAAAAGCTTGGAGGCCCCAACATACTAGCAGTATCTACGAATCATTGCTTAGGCAAGGATATGCAATGAGGCAGTCATTTTGTTTTCAGTTTTATAAAAACAAAATTCCTCAAGATCTTGTTCTTTTGCATTTATAATGGTCTTCATCTCTTCTCAATCATTGAGGCGATGCCATCATAGATCTCTCTGAAACAAGGCTGATTTGTGTCAGCAAATCAGATCATACTCATGATGGGGTCGGTGTGGTGAAATTAATCAAGTAATCTACATGAGCCCACCACTTATCATCATTTATTTTTTGGGCCCTCTTAGTGTTCAACTTCCTCCATATAGTCCAAAGGTCATTAATAATGACATTGCAAAGTGACCATTGCATCTTCACATGTTGTCTCAAGGAAATTGCGTGCTAGGAGAATTGACTCTCAACAACTTCGTAGGAAATTAAAACAAAAACATAGAAAACGAAAAATATCTACAATTTACATTGTTAAAACTTAAAACTTCATTTACTTTATTCGTTAAATTTAAAAAACAAAGTATACAGTATAAAATTTAAGTTGTTAATTAAACTTTTAAGTAGATAAAAAAAGATCGTTTCATTTACTATCAATGACTCCAACACCGAGAATGACTTGAAGATTGCCTGTGACATGTGATAGTTGGTGACAGATTTTTTGACCTCTTTGGCCCTTGGCATACACTTGAGCAATCCACTCAATTTTTCTATCCAATGTTTGCAGCATTAGGCTCAGTAAATAGACAACACAATGTGTCCATACCTTGCTTCTGTCAAGATGTCCTCAGCTTTGCAGTTTTTAGCATTGTTTATTATGACTTGGACAACATTATGAGCCCCACCGCCTTAATGGCTTCTATTAAGATGTTGGTGATAAATTTGGCATCCTTCATTTGCCTCCCACAATCAAAGTATTTCAAAAAAATTGACTCGTTAGGGAACACTACAACCACATTAATGTAGGGCTGATTTTTATCATCTTTCCATCCATCAAAAAACAAAGGACACCCCCATTTTTATCCTTGAATCCCTAATAGACTGCAGTGAATCATATGCAATTTTTCTTTCCTTGGCCAATAAGATGGTGTGTACCTTCTCATATTCTTAGGTTTCTGTACGCTTTTGGGGCCTCATTAATCCCTCTCACCATATGGTGACCTAACACCATTAAAAGCCAACTCATTTGCTTACAGTTACACGCATCACATGACAAGCTCATTGGCGATATTCACGGACTCATTTTGAAATGCCTTTTTACAATGGTACCTGGCTACTTAGATTGATATCCTTTTAAGATACAATAAATGGCAAAAAACCATTTTTATACAAGTTTTTCATGTAGAAAGGAAAGTGGCCAGCATAGTTACGAAGTTCGGCTGGATTTGGAAGAAATCCGGTTTGAACCGCATTTTTCAAAGTGACCGGATAAATCTGGTTCGATTCGGTAATTTTTTGCACAAAAAACAAAAAAAACACCAGCAGTTGAGGCTCTCATTTGGAGGGCTGAGCGGCGGAGGCTCTCAGTCGAGGTCGTGAGAGGTCTGAGCGACGGCGGTGGCGGAGGTCTAACCAGGGGCTCTCAGTGAGTGGCGGAATCGTGAACACCATCTAGCACTTCGTGAGTGGCTTCAGGAATCGTGAGTGGCAGTGGTGGCAGTGAGGAGCTCTCAGCAGTTGCGGCAGCGAGGAGCTCTCAGCAGCGGCGACAACGAGGTGTCCAGGTATGTCTCGAGTCTCGAGTCTCGACTCTCCTTTGTTTTGTTTTTAGTTTTTTTTTAGTTTATATACTTTGTAACTTTATAATATTATTTACGTATTCTTTGTTTTTAGGTTTTTTTATTTTATATAGTTTGTAATATTATTATATTATTTATGTTTTGTTTTTTTAAATTTTTTTTTAAAAATATTTATAATATTGTTATTATTTTATTTTATTAGTAATTTATGTATGTATTAATTTTAATTTATATTATTATTTTTGAATATATTTATTATTTATTATTTTAAAATAATTTTATTAATTTATGTATGTATTATTTTTAAATTTATTTATTATTTATTATTTTAAAAATAAATTTATTAATTTATGTATGTATGTATGATTTGTTTTATATATATGTATGTATTTATTATTGATTAATGTTATGTAGGTATGATTTGTTTATATATAATAATATAAGTATAAAATAATATAAATATATAATAATATAAGTATATATTCCGAACCGGATTTTTCCGAATTTTTTCGAGAACTTCGGATTTCCAGATTTTTTTACCCTTCCGAACTTAATCAGATTTCCAAACCTGGTAACTATGCTATATATCAATCATTGTATGCTCCAATTTCATGAAAATGCATGGAAAGGAATTAATTTACATAATCCAAAATTGAAATCCTTGGGGAAAAACAGCATCCAGTCTCATTCAGAAGCAAATGTTTAGTACAATTTTCAGAAACACGGTTTCTACAAACACCCTAGAAGGCTACATGTATAGCAAGCTAAAAATGGATACTGCAAAAAAGAAGTAAAAGCAGGAAATGATTAGTAAACATAGTTTGTAAACTTACCACATGATCATAAATTTATAGCTAGCAAAGTTAAATACCATTTTTGGACTTTGCATTGAGAAGCTTTGCAGCTTGCCCAGGTGGCCTTTTCCAGCTTCTATCCAAACTGTTAACCTGTTACAGCTAAACCATTCAAAATATTCATATTGAAAAAAGAGAAGTGCAATATAAGTTAGCGTGAAATTTTAAAGATGAAAAAAATAAAATTATTCTTTTTAGAGCACTACAATGCTCCAGTGACAATAAAATCTAACCAAAGTCTCAGCAAACGCATCAACAGGTCCAAATGATTCCATTCTTGTGTAGTCAGCCCCAAGTCCTGTTATTATGACATTCACTGCAGGAGTCCAAACATTAATGTCTTAGGCCAGATTTTAGTTTCAGGAATTACACATAAAATAGGCAAAATGATGAAACAAACATACCATTGGAGACTTCATCATTTTCAGGGAAAAAAGCAGTTACCATTCTCTGTCCATCTGCCTTTCCCTTGCCCTTTATCCAATCTGCACGTTGATGGTTACAATATCAGTCTATGGATCCCCGCATATTCTGTGTAGTTACCTTCTATCTCATTTCCTTGAATGTATTTATCTAATTGTAAAAGTATACATTTTGAAGAAGCTTAAGATATTGGTTTCAATGCCTAAAATATCTAGTGCTTCTTACTTCGGAATATATTACTCTTCTTCTCTCTGTTTCATGTTCAATTGGTTTACAGTTTAAATTCTCCAAAAGCATGTAGGCGTACATATCCCTTTTTTCACAACCTTCTCTTTTCTTTATGCTTGTCCTCCATTTTCTTCCAAAGATCCTGAATCCTGATAGCCTTGTAATTAGTCTTCAATTTATCTTTTTGCTATTATACTGCCAGATCTAGTATCTTGGTTCTACTATTATGATCTTGGCCCAGATCTACACAGTTCAAGCCATCTATTACACCCCTACTTACTATCTTGTCATCAGATGTCACCTGTGGTTATAGAGTATCCAGCATGTGGTACACATAACCTTTCACTACTCAATGGTAGTTTCTAAAATTGCTAATTTTTATGTAGCTGACCTCGCTATGAATTTTGTGGATGCCCTAACATAATGATAATTATAAATAGGTATTAGGTAGATCCTTGTAGGGCACCTGTCATGGAATTATCTCCTCTTTATTCGTAGGCTTACATTTCTGGAGGTTGCCCCCTTGAAGTGGCATTTCCCTTCAGCTAT
This sequence comes from Taxus chinensis, assembly GCA_019776745.2. Lineage (NCBI taxonomy): Eukaryota > Viridiplantae > Streptophyta > Pinopsida > Cupressales > Taxaceae > Taxus > Taxus chinensis. The sequence goes on along the minus strand of CM034149.1, from coordinate 723,087,283 downwards.
CATGTAACCACACCACACTAATAATTCAGTTCGCATCTTGGATTGGATTATTGTTGTTATTGTGGATGAATGCTTGCTACTGGATGATACTGCTCCTATTTTGAACTTTGTGTGCTATTTCCTTGAATTACTTCTGCATCCTGGCAAATCTACTCTTTTCAATATGTTATTATCATAATAAGCAGTATCAGAACAGCAATCTTCGCAAAATTATACAACTCAAGGAAGAAAGAGGAATTACCGTGAATAGATTTTGGGTAAATTTCTGCCCAATGTTTTTCCCTATTAGTGGGGGGAGTTCTATTTGGGTTAAGATTTGTAAGAGAATTTGGGGGTTTTCCTAAAGCACTAAGGTCTGTTAAAAAAATTAGAGAGCATATTTTTAGGGGCTGGCAAGCATAGCAGTAATTGGAATCGTCTTGACGAGATAATCATAACCCTAAAATTTTCACCTTTCCGCCCGCTCAGCAATTTTGCTCTGATAATTGCCATTTTCAGTCTTACCTTTCTTGATCTGTCTGATAAACTGATCGCATCCATATAGGCTTCTTGTAAGCCTTTTTTGAACTCAATTACACTAGTAATGCATGGTCCCTACCCGTAGACAAACCTAAGCATCTGTAGTTCCAACAAAGAAAAAAAAGAATTTGTATAAGACTCGTGGACGAGTCGCATGGGATGTATCTGCCCCTTGTAGACCCTCATATTATATTGTCATGGGTATCAGTGTCTTATTAATTGCATATATTTAGTCTCCGGTGTTATGTGGTTAACGGTTATATTGTTGACTCTTGGCCTTATATTTTAGTACTTTATAGTGATTCTTGTTTGTATGTTCGAATGTTGATAGTTGTGTTTGATCGACAACTCATTTGAGTCTTCTTGTCATGTAAATATAATGTTGTGTGTTTGGCGAATGGGCGTTGTGTATCAGGTGCTTCCACGTACTGAACAATTTGTAATTGATCACTGCCTATGAAAAAAAAAGTTGTTGACTACCTTTATATCCTTGCGATTCTGCATTGTGTTTTGTATTTGCTATTCTGTAATTGACGTTCCTTGCTAGTGTAGTTTAACTATAAACATTATGGCACTGCTGCATTTAAAGAACGTCGGGGTCAAGTTCAAAGTCGCATGTCCATAGTGAAGTTCAATCAACAATCCTTGTTTCGACACAGGCACTACATTTTCTTGATTTAGAGCTATGTGGTCGGACTATCACCATCAAAAAGGCAACAAAAAATAAATTACAATGGTACAAAGAGAACTATCATCATGAAGAAGAGGCAGCTGATACATAGTATGGGAAATTATATATGCGTTTTTGTCTCCAAATAGAGGTAAGGGAAGAAAGCCAACATACTGAGGGAGTGGATGAAGCAGCTATTTGGTCTGCAATTGATTTGGTGGAGAATAATAAAGACAGATGAGGCCGAAACAGGTGGCCAACTGTCTCTAAACATTCATCAATTAAAATTAAAGGAGCATGAAGCAGAAGCCAGAAGTGAGAGTCAGAGATTGGAGCGTAAGTAGAAATCAAATTCAGAGCTAGAGCAAAAACCGAGAAAGTGTTCAAACAGAAACCCATGTATCCAATGCCATTCATAAGGAATGAGTGGGTTGAAATCGCCATAACCTCTTCCTACGAAGATGTGTGGAAACTTTTCTGACCTTGTTGGGTTGAAGGGCATTGTAAGGAGTATCAAGTGTAGAGCCCTGTGGCGGCCCAAATGATGAGTTGGAAGGGAGTATCACAAAAATGGGACCTAATGGTGAGCAAGATATATGTACATAACCCCATTGTTAAAAGAAGGTTCAAGGATAGGGAACATGTCCTTGCCTAGTGCTAAGAGATGAAAAGGAATGTCCGACACATACCTTCATAGGGAGAAGGGAATCGTATTTGAAGAGCCACATGTTATGAGTGTAACCAATGTCTACATCGATGGGCTGCCCCATCAACTTTATCTTCAAAAACACCAAAGCTGACAAAGTTCCACTTGGTGACAAATAATGAAGATATGATATGGCGATTGTAGGACACGCATCACAAACTAGACTACAAGTGAACAGATGAATGAGTGTCTTTGGTTGCATGATACTGTCTAACCACAGTCTTTGAGGGGTGGCCATTGATTGGTTCACATAGATGCACCAAACGCTAATAATGGTTATATTGGAGAATATTGAGGAAAGCCTTTGATGTATGAGTTTAAGCTCCTCAAGATACAACAACGAAGATTTTCACAGGAAATCTGTATTTTGGGTAGGGTAAACATGAGATTGCTTCGAGCCTAAAATAGAAGACTCAAAGAGTTCGTGGGAAAACTTGAAAAAGAACTTAATAACTTGTTGACGGCTTGGACAAGTGATGGTTTATTGCTGAACATGTGGTGGTTCATTGAAGGGTTAGTCTCCTCATTGCAAAATAAGATGAAGATGCTCCCACCCTAGTCTTATGAAGACGCATACAACTGAGCAATGGACATTGAAGTAGAGAATAAGACATCCTCACGCTTGAGAAGAAGTGATGAAGAAGATGACCCAAACTCAAACAATAATAGTGAACCCGAATCGATACAAACCTTGAGGAAAGGCGTGCTCCAAATAATAAAGGAACTGAAGGGAGACACTAAGAACGAAGGAAAGGATCTTTAGTGTATTGACTGCAAAGTAAGCCACACATAGGTAAAATGCCCAGAGAAAATGTTCTGCAAGATTTGGCAAATTACAGGGCATTCAATCAAGGACCGTGTACAACAAGCAGAACAAGAGCTGCCAAGTGTTCTTCACACAAGGAGATATCACCACCAGCTGTCAAGAAATTACCGATGTCTGAATAATAGTGGTAATAGGAGATGGATCAAGTACAACTCCCAAGGACACCTAATTGTACAGTATCAAAGTCCATTGAGTGAGGCTATTTTGCAGGAGACTGTCCTAATCAAAACAACATAGGACTTCTTAGTTGATCTTGTGGGCCCAGGGACCATAACGATGGAGATTGTCCAAAGCAAGTGAACTACAAAAAGATTGACATAGCCAAGGGCAAGGAGGTTATGGCAAGTACTAGAGCACACATGAAGAAAGCTAATTACTCCAACCCATGTACAAAGAAGGAAATATTGGCAAAGCAAAGGTGGAATTCGAGAGGGAAATAGTTGAAGCACATTGTCAGTCGTATGAACATGCAAGTACAGTGACTTATTATAAAGCATTCCGAAATTCAAGGATGCTATAGTTGCTTCCATACAAGACATTGACCTGGACATGGAGCCATACGACAATGACCTAGTGGAAAATGCTGTAGTATCGAATAAGAGGAACAACAAAAAGAAAAATGATGAACCCATAGTTGAACCCTTGTTTTCAAGTGATAAAATGATTGACCCTGTGCTCCTAACAATGAATCTAGCCCTACGACTGGCAGCTGTACATATAGAAATTTTGGGTAGGAATTTTACAAATATCATTGTCGACGATGGTTCTAGCATGAATTTTCTTCAGGAGGGAACTTGGAAGAGTCTTGGGTAGTCAGCTATGTGGCCTCCGACATTCCAACTGATACAAAAAGATCACCATGGCATTAAGGTATTGGGTGAACTGATGGGACAAAAGGTATTTATTTAAATGCAACCCTTTTTATTTTTTTATAGTCATCTCATTGAAAAAGAAATCCTACGATGCACTATTGTGTTGGGGTTGATTGATAGCAGCCAAATGTGACCATAACAGGAAAAATAATTTGATCTCCATTGAAAATAAAGGTCAAAAGTATATCACAGATTTGAATAAACAAGCAGTTAGTGAGGAAGTGGCCTCGTCGGGCCGACCGGATTTGGATTCTGAGGAAGAATGCTCGGTGGATGGGAACTGAGGTACAATGGAGCCGAACAATGAAGGGGTCTTGGATATATAGTCATGCTCCAAAGACGAGACAAACTCCCTCAACGGTTTGTTCCATTGGCATATAGATCTTAATTGTCAGCATTTATGGATCTTAACTGTCTCAAGTTCAAAACCATGTCTATACACGTCAGTCATATATATATATATAGGGAAACCAACCGTCATTTGTACTCCCCCTATATATAGATAGGGACCATACCATATAGACGTGGCTCATCAGTATGATGGTAAGGGGTGAGTGATAGATGAAAGTATATTATGTATATATGGTGACTCAACCACATCTATATGTATATAGAGCTTGATGCCCATATAGTTTTTGGGGGGCGAGTACTCGAGATATATATATATATATATATATATATATATATATATATAAAGATAGTGGGGCCCCTCTATATGATGTGATGGATATGATAGATATGCCCATTTACATCTTTAGTTTAGAGGCCAAGGGCCCGACATCTATAGTTTGGATAGGACGATCATCTAATCCATACCAAGGGTGGTTGGATCCTAACAACTCTTTCAATTTATATGATGGCCTTAAAATTTCTAGGGCTATAGTTGGGAAGCCGATCCCCTTATCTATATATGGAAGAATATGAAGTATTCTAGCCTAATTGCAATAGCATTGAGTTTATGGAGATTGAAAAAGGTGAAGACATGCACCGAGAAAACTAGAAGCAAATGTCGATGAAGCCAAGTCCTTCAAAGGCCTCAATGTCATAGTCGGCTTACCCTGAGTTCACAAAATACGTCAATGATGCATGGTCCGATGATAAGTTGGTCCACCAATTTGACAATGTAATTAGCATAAAGTTCATAAAGCCGATTACAGTGAGTGTGAATGATCTGCAACATGGGTTTGAGGATGTATGTGTGAAAGACAAAACCTAAGCTTAGAGACAAGCTGTAAAGTTTATAGAATGCACACGAAGAGCTAAACACATTAACTAACCAAACACATCGAGAATGCAGAAGATGCTGGAAATGTAACTTCTATTCAAATGAAAAAATAGGGAAAATAGTATAAAGGTGTACAAAGTTTAGTATGGCTAGGGATGTGGATTCTTGCGTTCAACAATGGGGAAACACTTCCTTGGTTGAGTTGCTTAGACTGGAATGAGATCTCAAAAGAGTATAAGAGATACAAGATACTTGGCATACACAAGACACAAAGTGAAGTGCATGTTGCGAGTCACTATGGAGCTACACAGCAAGATGTAGAGAGTTGTGTTAGTGCTACTAAGCACACAAGTCCATATGCATGGTGCAAGACGCAACAAGGCTAAGGAGCACAAAGTTCTAAGAAGTGAAGAGGCATACGTGACTACGACGTTTTGCGAGACAAACTAGAATCTACACATGGATCATGTGCCCTTTCTTGAGGAGCAAAGGTCTCTTTGGGTAGCTACAAAAACTGAACCCAAAATTTTCAAGGTTGTACCACTTAGGTTGATCAGCATGTTGCCTTGCCTTGACCACTCAAAACAACTAAGGTGTGTCTTGGTGGGTGCAAGTAGTTGTCACTTCAATGATCTGATCCTTGATGTAGGATGTAAGTGCATGGGATCCAAATCAAATGGATGTTGAGTCACTGCAAGCTCAAGTAGTGGAGGGAAGTAAGGCTGAAGGAGCTCATGAAGACCCAAGTATGGTGGCAGATCAAGAACAAAAACATTCTCACAAGTTGCATGTAGAATGGTTTAAGGACCATGGAGAAGATAGATCTTCTGAGGTTGACCCTTGAAGCATTCCTTACAAAGATGCAACCAAATTTTATTTCCGACCTTGAATTCATGATGTGTGAGATGTGTCTCTTGGCGCTCTTTGTATTTTTGTTGTTGGCACGGGAAGATCTTTGAAACTGCTAATTAATAGATTGTATGTGTTGGAGAAAATTTGTCTGTTGTTTGCTTCTCGATCATGTGTGCATGACTCTATGCCAAAGGGTGCACAAAAGGAGATGTCTAGAGGTGTCATTGGTTGGAACCCAAGACATGTCTGGAATGGACTTTGCCCCCTAGAACTATGAAGAACTTTATTATAGGCACGTTGGATGTATAGCAGATTATCATTCTATGTGCCCAAGTGCAGACAGATGTACATACACTGTGAAGCCAAGAAACGCCTAAGGGGCCCACATTTCTGCCTGGAAACGTTTCGGAAACGCAAAACGGGTATGAAACACTATGGAAACGTTTGAGACGTTTCCACTGGTTTTTTAATATTTGAAGCATCATAACTTTAAAAATACCTTCATTTATTGCACCTAAACCTAATCTACCTACCTAAACTTGCTAAAGACACTTCCTAAAAGCTATATAATGACATATTGGGTCAATTCTAAATCAAACTCTCATTTTTCTCTTGCTAAATTATGTTTTCATTAAACTAACATTTAGCATTGTGAAGAGCAAAGAGACATTAAGGAGTAGCTTGAAGGAAGAGTTTAGGAGGCGCAACTAAGAGCTAAGGAGGAATTTCAAAGCACATTTGGAAGGAGGGATCAACTTCAAGGAAGAAAAACCAGGTATTTTCAAGTTTTTTCTTTTTAAAGAAAATGTTAATGTGATCAATGATGCACACATCATTCATGATCATTGATCATGATATCAATATGTAGTTTTAATTTAGTAATTTTTAAACTCTATGCTAAAAAAAAGCAACATTTCCTTTGTCGTTTTTAAATAAAAAGTATATGTTTTTTTTAATTAAAAATATCATTCAAACTCTGTGTATGCTCTCACCTCGTACCTATACAGTGAACTTGGTGATCAAAAGCAAAATAAGATGTGTAGGGTTTTATTTTTACGCTATTTTAAGAGTTTTTTTGTATTTTTTAAATTAAATAAACTAAACTCTGTGTATGCTCTCACCTCGTGCCTATACGGTGAACTTGGTGATCAAAAGCAGAATAGGATGCATTATTGCATAGGGTTTAATAATTTAATTCTTTTTGCTATTGTTTAAAAGTTTCTCTTTTAATTAAAATTAAAAAATCCAAACTTTGTGTATACTCTCACCTCACACCTATACGATGAACTTGGTGATCAAAAGCAGAATAGGATATGTAGGGTTTAAGTTTATTTTTAATTAAAAAATCTGATCACCGTGTATGCTCTCACCTCACGCCTAAACGGTGAACTTGATCAAAAGTAGAATACGATATGTAGGGTGTAGTTATATTTATTGTTATCTAAGTTTATGTTTTTATTTTTCAATGTAGGTTTGATTCTTTAAGATATAAAATTTAAAAACAAAAATGGCATCCAATTCAGCTTCAATGGAAGGGCATGGGGAAGCAAGCCAAGGTGGAGGTGTGGAATCTATGGATCCTAAAGCTCCTCTTTGGAGACATGTGCAAGTGTTGGAGAACCTTGTTGGCGGTGGCTCTCGAGTTTGGATATGCCATCATTGCAATATACAATTCAAATCGTCATATACCAGACTCAAAGCTCATTTAATGGGGCAAACAAGAATGGGGATTAGAAAATGTTCCAAGGTTGAAAGGAAACCTATTTTGGCATATATGAAAGAGCAAGAGGAGGTTAATTTGCAAGCTTCAAGAGCTAGATTTAAAACCGCTCCTTTGCAAAATAGGGGTTCACAAAAACCACCACCCCATCAAACCATCATTTAATTCAAGTTGACGTTGAAACTCTATTAGAGGAAGGGACCTTGTCATGAAAGAGAAGTTCCAAACACCCATTAAAGCAAGCATTTGCAAACGAGAAAAGGTAAATTGTTGATGAGTTGGTTGCTCGATGCGTTTTTGCATGTGGGCTGCCTTTCAATGTGTTGTGGTCACTATATTGGCAACAAATGGTGAGAGGAATTAATGATGCACCACAAGGGTATAAAAGCCCTAGTTATGGCAAGGTGAGAACATCAATGTTTGCGAAAGAAGTGGCCCATGTACATACTTCTTTGCAGCTGATTAGGGATTCATAAAAGGACTCAGGGGTATCTATCATTTCAGATGAATGGAAAGATGCCCGAAATAGACCACTAATCAACATTATTGCAATGTGCCCTAAAGGGAGAATGCTCTTAAGGGTTGTTGAATGTGAGGGTGAAATGAAAGATGCTCAATTTATTGTTAATATTTTGATTGAGGCTATTGAGTCACTGGGCCCTCAAAACGTTGTCCAAGTCATTACAGACAACGCAAAAAATTGTAGAGCAGCAAGGATAATTGTTGAGGGGAGATGAGCACATTTTTTGGACACCTTCTGCAATACACTCCTTGAATTTGATGTTGTAGAAGATTGGCAAAATACCATGGATAGAGGAAGTTTATACAGAGGCAAACGAGATTCAAATGTTTGTCAAAAATCATATGTCCTAGGCTATCTTTAGAAGGTTCTTAAAGTTGGAGTTGTTGAAGTTAATGAAACATATGGTTAATTAATATCTCAGTTTACTAGTTTCTAATTTTTATTTGCTAGTTTTCTATGAAATATAAAATTATCAATTAAATTTCTTTTAAATTTAATTTTAGATTTTATTAACTTGTTTTAATTTATTTTTATAGGTTGTTGAAACAAGAATTGTCTCTCACACACTCGTCTTCAGACGACTTGTGAAGGTAAAACAAGCCTTATGCATTATAGTGATTGATGATGTTTGGTCTGTGTGGAGGCAAGTAAACACAAAACGAGCCATCAAAATAAAATCATTGATACTTGATGATGATTGGTGGGCAAAGGTTGCATACTTGCTCAATTTTACTGAGCCTATTTATCTATGATTAGATATGCAGACACAGATAATGCTTGCATAGGGGTGATCTATGATGGCATTGACTCTATGCTTGAAAAAATTAGAGACGTCATACCAAAAAAAAAAGCAGGATTCTGAAGAAAACTTCTACAATGAAGTTAAGACAGTGATCATGAGAAAGTGGAATAAAATGACCACCCCATTGCATCTCCTTGCCTATGCCCTGTATCCCAAATATTATAACAGTGAAATACTTGGATTACTTGGTAGGCAAGCACCATATAATGACCAAGAAGTTGCAATTGGAACTAAGACAACATTTCGGAGGCTTTTTCCTGATCCAGTCTGTAGCTACTGAGGTCCGCAATGAAATGGCGGTATTTGTCTCTTCATATAATGATAGCATGGGTGAAATAGATGCATTAAGTGACAAGTACAACCTAAACCCATTCATGTGGTGGTACGTACATGGCTAAAATGCCAAGTACCTACGACTTGTTTCCATTAAAGTCCTCTCACAGGAATAAAATATTAAAATGAAATCAAAAGTTTGTTTATTAATTAAATGTGTACATTCTTACTTCTTACTAAATTAATTTTATTACTAATTGAAAATTTAAAACTTCTTGTTTGTAACAGGTGGCAAACAATTCTTCAGCAGAGCAGAATTGGAATTACATGTAGCTTCATCCACTCAGTCAAACAGAACAAGTTAGCATCCTAGAAGGCTGAGTATTTAGTGTATGTACATTCCAATTTGCGCATCCTATCACATAAGACTGAAGGCTAAACTAGAGGTCCCAACAAACTTTGGGATATTGATAATGAGAAAAGTGACTTTGATGCTTTTGTTGCTACTCTTAGCCAACTTTCACTGCTTGGTATTGATGAAGAAGAATCAGTGCTCTTTTGCACAAGGGATAGAGAGTGGAGCTAGTGGGAGTGCAGTTGTCAGTGGTGTTCATAGAGATGATTATGAAGAAAATCTAGATGAAATATTCTAGAATCTAGCTTATTATCATGTATATGTGAATCATTGAATATTGTAACCATGTTTAATGATGACTCTTTCGAACTTCAAATTCCAATGAATAAAAAATATTTTAAGTGCTTTATCAATTATCTCTTATAGTCCATGGAGTACAATTATAAAATGAGTACTATGCATATATATATATATATATATATATATATATATATATATATATTGTACAGACGTTTCCGCCATGTTTCGTATCCAAGGTTTTTTGAAAAAATTTGTTTCTGCGTTTCGTACCTGTACCCGTTTCCGTTTCCTGACAACATAGTACATACATAGAAAATGGACAAGTGTGTCGTTGACAACTACCATTTGTTCATTCGTCTACAGATCAGATATCATCAATTGATCCAGTTGTGTACCCATCTATTCCCACAATGCTTGTCAAAAATGAATTAAAAAGCGTGCATCTTGATCAAACATAATTAATGTTGGGAGTCCAAAGTGTACCCAAACATCGTTGAAGAATGAGCATGCGGTTTCTTGTGCGTTGATGCCTTGCTTGCAGGCAGGCATGATGGCCATCTTCGAAAACCTATCCAATACAAAAAAACACAGAGGTATGTCAACTCCCAAGTTACTATTTGTGGGCTTTGCAATGCAACAAGGAATGCAAAACTTGAAGTGGCGCTCAATGTATGGGTGCATGTAAGGCTAGTACAAGCATTGTTGAAACACTACCAGTGTCTTGGAGTAAAGTGTCTCCCAAATGCGTCTTTGGTGAGATGCACCATAAGGAACTCAGAGATGTCAACGCGTGTATATTAGAATAAATAATTAGATTAGATAATTATTTATTCATCTAGATTAATTTATATATCTATTTGTAAATGAAATTGTTAATATAAAACAAATCACGTAGGATTTGGTTGGCATCTTTTGTTGGAGTTTTGTACAACTCCTACAGGAATTTAGAATGTATTAGTTTTTAGGATATTATTTTATCCTAGTTTGTAGGAATCAGATTTAGTATCTTGATCCTATATATGCCTATGTTTTGTAATGTTATTTCAATCAATTGAATAATATATTGATTCGCTATTATTTTATAGCTCTCTCATTTGGTATCAAAGAAAGATATTTTGAGCAAGCTTGGAGAGGAAAAGAAAGAGGTAAGCGAAGAAGAAAGGGAAAACCCCAAGCACTCCCCTGCAAGCTTCAAACAGCACAAGAAAGTTTTCTTTCTTTTTTCATCTGTGGCATTTACTAGAAAGAAGCTTTCATTTTTTTTTCGCACTCGGTTGGGGGTTCTCTCTCAGAGACCGCGTCCGTCCAGGAGAATGCAGAGGGCCCATTTTGTTCACCCTTTTGTCGGACACCGGCATCCCAGTCTTCCCACGGCTTCAGTTACAGGACAGGCATATTGCCAACTACTTTCAGTCGGCCTCGGATGCTAGTTGACAATGTCAGTGGTGGGATTCTCCCACCCTCCTCTTCAGCTCCATCCATTTGCACTCTTCCGGCCACGGCGTCTTTTGCTTCTCCTCCTCCTTTCCTCTCTTTCTTCTTCTCTCTTCTTTTATTGTTTGGATGACTCCTTCGGGTCTCCCTTCTCGCACCTCTTGCATTGTACTGTACAGTCCCATTGACCTACTTTTGTGGTCATTTGTTGGAAATTAATATAATTATCTTATCTTATCTTATCCTGTAAGGTAGAGCATTTTGTGTTTCTTTTGAGTAGCTTTTGTGCAGAAGAAATACCAAAGAGGCCAATCAAACAAAAGGCCCGCATTGGAAGCCCATAGAGGCGTTGAACTTCTGCAAAGAGACAAAGGCTAAGGACTATTGAAGGCATTGAAGCCAACATAAGAGTGTAGCCTTGGAAGGGGCGTTCAAGCTTGGAGCAATATAAAAGCATTTGAGGTGGAAGCACAGCCAAAAGAGGTGTTAAAGCCATAGAAAAAGCACGTTGGTGGAGTGCAGCTCCAAAGCACAACAAAGGCATGATAAGGAGAGCGCCCAGCCATGCCAATATCAAAAAAGGCAGCCGAAGTTCAAAACAAAAGACAGCCCAACATACATACCGCAGTCTTGGAAGCCCATATCCCATCAAAAGCTCAAAGAACAGACAAGAAGTGCATAGCTTGGAGAAGAGACATATTGCCAATAAGTAAACTGCCATGGAGACATAATCAGAGAAAATCAGCCTGAAAAACAAATCAAAAACTATTTTTCCAGCCATGGAGGAGTACAGATTGCATGAACAGGTCTGATTTTATTGGTTGAAAAAAAAAAGATTCACGTTTTTAAGCCTAAGTTTTATTTTCATCCAAAATTAGCGTCTTTTTTAATTCAAAAAATTAAAATTTAATATTAAATTTTGTAAAAAAAAAATAAATATTTTGCCTCGCAAGGCTGGGAAGGTTGCTAATTCGATATCTAGCAGACTGGGAGGATACAAAAGCCAAAAATTGGCCTCATTGTCTAGTTTTTGGTCCTACATGGCACGGAAAAGGATTTTTTGCTGGAAAGTTTGTAAAACTCCAAAAATAATTGTTTCTATCATTTTACACAAAAAAAAACTAACACAACATTTGGTATAAACGACACCTCTAATTCATAATTGCAAGCGATTTCATCGCACTTTGAACTACTGCATCAATAGCCTAACATAGCTACAACAACACCATCTGTGGCATCATCACTATAAATCATCAACAAAAATAAAGTTCATAAAATTTTCATTTACCATTCCCTTTGTTATCCATTCACCACTCTCATTTGATATAAATCCTAATAGTTAGAAAATCATAGTATATAGGGAAGGTACACCCACATACAAGGATTTTCTTCTAAGTAGGTGGCATTGATAGGACAAATCTCTTTCACCTATTGTCTAAGTTTCACATACCACTCTACTCTCACATGCTTTAACGTCTCTTTCCTGTATCGCAAAGTCTATAGAAAGGATGAGATTTTTCTACGTGCCAATAGGTATATAGGAAGTTCAAGCATATCGAGAGGTTCCGTATATTGGTTAGCGCTATAAAGAAAAGGCAATCTATTTGGAGTGACAAAGAACCAATCCATCTCCCACAAACAATTTTGTGCAAGTGGTCGCAACCAGACCCAAATCCTTTCTTCCAAGTTCCCAACTTCTTTGCGAGGGCAATTGTGTTACACAGAAGACAAAGGTGAAGACTCCCCAAGAATTTGAAGAAATTTGGCTGGTTGTTGACAACACATGCACCCAACATGGTATTGACATTGACCAATAGCACAAGTTTGACAAAGCAAATGAGAAGGTGATCCATAGGGATCCAAATAAACACCACTTCATCAGAACAACCAGTTTCAAAAGGAGAAATTAAACAGAATGAAAAGCAGGCTGTAAAGTTACAGAACCGCCCCTCTGTGCAAAGAAGCGATTGTGTAAACGCCCCCTACACAGAACAGCGGTTGCGTAACAGCCCCATAGGTTGCGTAACCGCCGGTCTGCAGACACTTGCGGTCCAGTCACTTATGGATGAAAAATAAAAATGGATCCACGAACGGACACAGAATTCAAACGTCTCATCGATGTCTCTTCCTTGGAGGACGTTTCCCATTCTCCAATACATGGGAGGGCATGGGAAGAAGGCTATTTAAGAAGGAGCATAGGCAAGAATTAATTATCGAGGGCAATCAGAGTTAGATGCAAGAAGTGAGAAAGAAACCATTGGAGCTAGAGTTGTTTTGTAGAAGAAAGGTGAAGAAACAGAGCAACCAAGTATAGAAAGGATGTATACATTGTTTTTTTCCTTTCCTCTTGTTGTAATTTGTATTCAAATTTGCAATTGGCCAATTAAATTTGGGAAGAAAGAGCAATTCCCCTTTTCGGCTGGTTTCTCCTCAACTTGGGGGTTTCCGGGATAAAAATTTTTGGAGTTTGAATTATTATTTCCTTTGCTGCAACATAATTCTAAGTTCAGTTTGCTCACAATTAATTAAAGGGATTGTCATTTTCAAAATTGAAAGTAGAACAATAAAGATTGTGGTTTTGTAAAGTTTCAAAGTTTGAAGTTTACAGATCATTTTGGTATCAGAGCGAGGGGTTAATAAGTATCAAGGATTGTGGTATTCGTTCATGTGATTTGTATGACAGTGACAAGGTCTAAAGGCGAAGAAGTTTTACCTTGCGATCCAAACATATCTATGAAGAAGTGGAAACAAAGACTTCGAGATCGAATGGAGGAAAAGAACTTGGTCCGTAGAATTGAGATGCTAGAGACCATGATGGATAGGATGTATAGACATCAACAAGAACTCTCAGATCTGCAAAAGACGGCTTCAATCAAGCAAGATAACATGGACTCAGTGGTTCGAGCTTTGGCCGAAAAGTTTGGCATAGGCAAGAGCCACAAAAAGGAAGATGTAGAAGGGCGTGAAGAACAAACTCCAATTGAAAAGGTGAAATCTGATCATGCTCCATTTAAAGTTGAGACTAAGGTTGAAATTAAGAGCTTTGAAGGACAAGTAGATGCAGAACTTTTGGATAAATGGTTAAAACAACTGGAAGTTTACTTTAGTGTGCATAATGTCGCAGAGGCACAAAGGATTACCTTTGCACGTCTCAAAATGGAAGGTCATGCTCTGGTTTGGTGGGAAACCCATCTAACCACTTGTGAAAAGAAGAAACATCCTATTGTTAGTACTTGGGAGGGTTTTAAAGAATTGCTTAGAGCTAACTTTTATCCTATTGGCCATAAGACCGACCAGATGATTAAATGGCAATACTTTAGACAAGGCAGTGGTCAAATTGTGCAGGATTATACTACGGAATTTCGGAGACAAGCCATGTTGCTTAATATGGACTTGGAGGATGAGGATATTCTGACCAAATATTTGGGAGGACTTCACACTCATCTTCGAAGGAAGATTATCTCCACGAAGCCCAAGGATCTCAATGAGGCTTGTGTGCAAGCACACTTCATAGATGATGAAAGGAAGCAAGGAGAAGCAGAGTAAAAGACGAAGCAGTCGACAAATCAAGAAAAAGAGCAAGGATAGACAAGTAACAAAGGTAAATGGAAGGGCAAAGGTAAAAAAATTGTCAGTACTTTGAATACTTGTAAAGATCCCAAGAATTTTCGTAAGAATTGTGATATCAATGGTCATACTGATGCTACATGTTAGAAGTTACATCCGGAGTTACATCCAAAGAACCGAACCAAGGATTCAAAGAAGTCCGTGACAATTGTAAAAACAGATGGGGAGGTGGAAATAGAGGATGATTATGATGTAGACGAGAGGCTTGGATGCACGGACACCAACATGGACAACCAAGAACAGGAAAAGGAGATGAGTAGACTATACCAGATCAAAATTCAAATCAAGAGAACTAAGGTAAATGCTTTGGTTGATACTGGTTCTCCATCTAACTTGATTTCTGATGCGCTTGTAAAGAAGCTTGGTCTTGACACTTACGAACATCCACATCCATATCCTTTGGGATGGGTGAAGAAGGGTGTAGAAATTCAAGTAACAAGAAGTTGTAAGTTCAAATTTCGGATAAATTCTCAATATATAAATGTATTGGAAGCTGATGTAATTACACTTGATGCATTTGATGTTGTTTTCTGGAGTCCTTACTTGTATGTCAGGTGTAATGTCCCCAAATGGACATATTTGGACCCAGTGGGATTTTAGGCAAACCCAACACTAAAGTGCAACTCAATAAAAGATAAATCAGAAATTATATCTGCAGTTCAGATTTATTGCAGGAAAAAGTGACTAGGATATATTAGGAAATTTCATATAGCAAGGTGAATATTCTTTCACTATTAACTCAGCCATGAATGTATAGATTTTTAAGACTCCAAATCGGCCCTTATGAGGGTAAATACGACCATACAAGGATCATATTACACTGCTACAATTAATATCCCCTAATGGCAACTACGGTTAGAATATGAAGCCCTCACAAAAAGCACTCAAACAGACCTGTGCTTACTCTAATCTGATTTCCAGAATTTTAGTGGCCAAAGGATGAAGAAACTCAGATTTTTAAGACACCACAATGCTGGAAATAATTAATAAAAGGATCTGCAGATAGTCAGACTTGCACATGACTGAAAATAATATTTATAAGCCCCAAAAATTATAAGAACTGGCTGTTTTTAGTCAAAAAAACCAGATTTGCAAGTGGAAATACAAGGCAGACCTGGAATGTATTGCATTCATCACAAATCAGCTCCAGTATGGGTCGCTCCACCTGGGAGAATAATCATAATACTGCTGCAAAATAGTTGTTCAATCCCCTTCATACAAAACTCCATAGAAAGCTAGAAATTTCCGAAATTCTTTGTAACCTCAATGGAATACCCTGGGTGGAAATTCCACTCCTTTTCTAAGAGAGTTTTCATCCTCTTGAATATTTTTGCAAGCACAAAGCTTAGACAAAATTATGATTTGATAAAACGAGTATGAGATGATCTCCTCTAAGTCAACCCTTCCTTTATAAAGGAAAAGTGACCTCTTTCACCTCCAATTAGATTTAGTGTTTTCTTCTATGTCATTTCTCCTTCCTAGGCCAAGTCGCACTTTTGCCTAGAGGAGATATAAAATAAGAAATGGGCCTTTTTACTTTCTATTTTCCCATTATCATTTCTCTAGGTAAGTCACCATACTTCCTAGGAATGATACAAACATACATTAGACCCTTTATGCACTCTTTCTAGATAAAACAACATTAATTTATAAGTGCATGCTTATATTAAGCCAAATAAATAATTATAAGTGCTTTAATAATTTTATTATATTTTCTTTTAGGCACTTATAAAAATTTATTGTGACTTAAGTCACCCTTATGTTTTTCCTTTGGCCGTCGGATTGACAAAATGGGCCAAAGGTCTTCGATTGAGAAGGGGATATTTCAGTCCTCCCTTCCCAAAATTGCTTGCCCTCAAGCAATTCCAAGTTTGTTTTGCCCAAACGCCATTTACAATAGGCAAAACATGTTGTAGTGCTCCAGAATCCGAGCTCCTGTACCTGTTAAGTGTGAGAGTTCTTGCCACCATACATAGCTCTCCAGATGCTCATAGTCATAAACTTGAAACAATGGCTCAACATACTCCATAGAGTAGGCTTCATCCTCTATCTTATCTTGCTTCTCATGATAAAAATAATTTTGAATTTGCAACAATAGATAAGATACATTATCACGCTCTTCATACCTTGGAGTATCGTTGATTTTATCATCTTTTGTGATAGCTTGACCTATCACATAATCCGCATCCCGTGCAATCTGCTCCTCAAGAATTTCTCCTTTCATGCTCTTGCCTGTCATAACAATATATTCCATTGCTAAATTAGAAACTTCCAAAACAATACCATCCCTAAAGTGACTCATGATTTTGGACACAACACAATCATCATTGTTTTTCACAATTTCATACCCATCAACACTATGGTTTGGAAAATCCATTCCATGTGACAACGACTCACTCATCCGTTCCTTAGGAGCTGAAGTAATTTCTCTAACTTGACATTCAACAAGCAATTTTTCTTCCTCAAAAATGCAATCATTAGAATTCATACCCTTTGAAGCTTCTTCCTCTTTACCTTGCATTTTTTTAATGCCTTTTAATTCACAAAAATCTTCAAAGGTCAACATAGATCTTACCTTTGAACTGAGTGTGGCATACCTTTTTTCGAAGTCATCTTCCTCGGCTGGTTGTTCTTCCTTGGGTTTGAAAAACTGATTCTCTTTCAGAGCTTGGTATTGCAGTACCCTTTTCCTGAATAGATCTGCGCAAATCAGCAAAGGCTCCTATAATGGAGTCTTTTAAATCTCTTTGAGTATCCATACAACAGATTTGCAGTTCCCTGTAACTTCTAGTGATTGTTTCATCTATGTAGCTCCTCTGAGATTCTTCCATAATCCCCATCTTAACTTCAAATCTGATTTTTATTATGTACAGGCTGGGAGGACTTTACGCTTTGATACCACTGTAATATCCCCAAATGGACATATTTGGACCCAGTGGGATTTCAGGTAAACCCAACACTAAAGTGCAACTCAATAAAAGATAAATCAGAAATTATAGCTGCAGTTCAGATTTATTGCAGGAAAAAGTGACTAGCATATATTAGGAAATTTCATATAACAAGGTGAATATTCTTTCACTATCAACTCAGCCATGAGTGTTCAGATTTTTAAGACTCCAAATCCGCCCATAGGAGGGTGAATACAACCATACAAGGATCAGATTACACTGCTGCAATTAATATCCCGTAATGGCGACTACGGTTTGAATATGAAGCCCTCACAAAAAGCACACAAAGCTTACTCTAATCCGATTTCCAGAATTTTAGTGGCCAAAGGATAAAGAAACTCAGATTTTTAAGACACCATAACGCTGGAAATAATTAATAAAAGGATCTGCAAATAGTCAGAATTGCACATGACTGAAAATGACATTTATAAACCCCAAAAATTATAAGAACTGGCTGTTTTTAGTCACAAAAATCAGATTTGCAAGTGGACATACAAGGCAGAATTGGAATGTATTGCATTCATCACAAATCAGCTCCAATACGGGTCGCTCC
Source organism: Taxus chinensis (assembly GCA_019776745.2). Taxonomy (NCBI): domain Eukaryota; kingdom Viridiplantae; phylum Streptophyta; class Pinopsida; order Cupressales; family Taxaceae; genus Taxus; species Taxus chinensis. Next base: position 723,069,078 of record CM034149.1, on the reverse strand, counting down.
ACCTAGGAGAATAATCATAATACTAATGCAAAATAGTTCTTCAATCCCCTTCATACAAAACTCCACAGAAAGCTATAAATTTTTGAAACTCTTTGTGTAATATGCCCTTGTGGGATATTAGTAATATATTATTATTTACTTGCAAAAACAAACAACTTAGAAGATAAACCATTCTAGGGTTACCTCAACTAACCCTAGTGTCAGCTACAATACAACCCAAATGGGGTTGGAGTGAGCCAAGGTGAGGGTTTAGATGAGCAATCCAGTCGGTATTTATAATCATTTTTCCAATATACTTTTACAAAAGTAAAATAATAAATAAAACTGTTGAAAATCAATGAAAACTTTGAAAATCCATAACTTCGAAAATATTAACTCTTTTGAAATGAAACCAAGTGCAGCGGAAAGGAAAATTATGAGCTTCAATCCAAAATAAAAACCAGATCTGTTCACACACTAGAAACCCCTCAAAACAGCTCCCAAAATCCTAAATCCAGTTGCTAGGGTTAGGGTAAAATTTGCAACACAATTCCAACACTTTTCTTTCACTTTAAGAGGCAATAAATGTAGTTCTTGATCTACAATTAATAAACCCAAACAACAGATTTATAAATACTTCAAAATTACTCCAAAACACTCCTAGCACATACCCAAACAAGTCGACTTCACTAGGTAAAAACCAGCAGCATGTAAATAGAGATATTTATCAAAAAATTACACTTCAAACCCTCAAAGCAAGCTTATATCTTCTCCCAAAAATGGCGTCTTGTATATATAAAGAGAAATGATTGTAAAACTTATTACTTCAAACTTTTATGGGCACACACTTCACAAATGGTGGTGTTAATAAACACCTTTTATTTTGATCAGAAGTGGGCATACATCCCATCTTCAAGCATGAAGATAAGTTTTTATAAACCGTCAACATGCCAAAAAAGGAGTAACCACATCTTCTTTTATAGCTTTTGCTTGCACATCCTCCAAAGTTCTTTCTCCATCTTTGGCGCCATCATCTAGGAGGAAATCTCATTTTAAAATGTGTCTGAAAGTCACCAACAACAAATATTAAATGCATAGGGATATTAAAAAGATGCTCATATGGGTCAACCCAATGCTTATGAATAATCATTTTATCTCCAATATTAATTATTAAATGCTTCCAAGAAAATGCGACTTTCCTAGTCACTTGATTTACCTTTAAAAACATGTTTTTTAATATCTCAAGGTGAAGTCGAACTTCCCCTTTTATTTCGATTTGCACAATTTATAAAATTTCATTTTAAAATTATATGTGCAAATCGATTTTACCCTCTTTTTAATTTTTTATAAAAAGGGGGACATTACACTTTGTAAGCTCAATGGAATAGCCTGGGTGGAAATTCCTCTCCTTTTCTAAGAGAGTTTTCGTCCTCTTGAATATTTTTGCAAGCACAAAGCTTAGACAAAATTATGATTTGATAAAATGAGTATGAGATGATCTCCTCTAAGTCAACCCTTCCTTTATAAAGAAAAAGTGACCTCTATCACCTCCAATCAGATTTAGTGCTTTCTTCTATGTCATTTCTCCTTCCTAGGTCGAGTCGCACTTTTGCCTAAAGGAGATATAAAATAAGAAATGGGCCTTTTTACTTTCTATTTTCCCATTATCATTTCTCTAGGTAATTCACCATACTTCCTAGGAATGATACAAACATACATTAGACCCTTTATGCACTCTTTATAGATATTACAACATTAATTTATAAGTGCATATTTATATAAAGCCAAATAAATAATTATAAGTGCTTTAATAATTTTATTATATTTTCTTTTAGGCACTTATAAAAATTTATTGTGACTTAAGTCACCCTTATGTTTTTCCTTTGGCCGTCGAGTAGACAAAATGGGCCAAAGGTCTTCGATTGGGAAGGGGATATTACAGTCCTCCCTTCCCAAAATTGCTTGCCCTCAAGCAATTCCGAGTTTGTTTTGCCCAAAAATGCGCCATGCACAATAGGAAAAACATGTTGTAGTGCTCCAGAATCTAAGCTCCTATACCTGTTACATGTGAGAGCTCTTGCCACCATACATAGCTCTCTGGATGCTCATAGTCACAGACTTGGAACAATGACTTAACATACTCCATATAGTAGACTACATCCTCTATCTTATCTTGCTTCTCATGATAAAAATAATTTTGAATTTGCAGCAATAGATAAGATACATTATCACGCTCTTCATACCTTGGAGTATCGCTGATTTCATCATCCTTTGGGATAGCTTGACCTATCACAATAATTCCGCATCCCGTGCAATCTGCTCCTCAAGAATTTCTCCTTTCATGCTCTTGTCTGTCATAACAATATCTTCCATTGCTGATTTAGAAACTTCCAAAACAATACCATCCCTAAAGTGACTCATGATTTTGGACACAACACAATCATCATCGTTCTTCACAATTTCATGCCCATCAACACTATGGTTTGGAAAATCCATTCCATGTGACAACGACTCACTCATCCGTTCCTTAGGAGCTGAAGTAATTTCTCTAACTTGACATTCAACAAGCAATTTTTCTTCCTCAAAAATGCAATCATTAGAATTCATACCCTTTAAAGCTTCTTCCTCTTTACCTTGCATTTTTCTAATGCCTTTTAATTCACAAAAATCTTCAAAGGTCAACATATATCTTACCTTTGGTCTGAGTGTGGCATACCTTTTTTCGAGGTCAACTTCCTCAGCTGGTTGTTCTTCCTTGGGTCTGAAAAACTGATTCTCTTTCAGAGCTTGGTATTGCAGTACCCTTTCCCTGAATAGATCTGCGCAAATCAGCAAAGGCTCCTATAATGGAGTCTTTTAGATCTCTTTGAGTATCCATCCAACATATTTGCAGTTGCCTGTAACTTCTAGTGATTGTTTCATCTATGTAGCTCCTCTGAGCTTCTTCCATAGTCCCCATCTTAACTTCAGATCTGATTTCTATTATGCACAGGCTGGGAGGATTTTATGCTCTGATACCACTGTAATGTCCCCAAATGGACATATTTGGACCCAGTGGGATTTTAGGCAAACCCAACACTAAAGTGCAACTCAATAAAAGATAAATCAGAAGTTATAGCCGCAGTTAAGATTTATTGCAGGAAAAAGTGACTAGGATATATTAGGAAATTTCATATAGCAAGGTGAATATTCTTTCACTATCAACTCAGCCATGAATGTTCAGATTTTTAAGACTCTAAATCAACCCTTAGGAGGGTAAACACGACCATACAAGGATCAGATTACAATGCTGCAATTAATATTCCGTAATGGCGACTACGGTTTGAATATGAAGCCCTCACAAAAAGCACACAAAGCTTACTCTAATCCGATTTCCAGAATTTTATTGGCCAAAGGATAAAGAAACTCAGATTTTTAAGACACCATAACGCTGGAAATAATTAATAAAAGGATCTGCAAATAGTCAGAATTGCACATGACTGAAAATGACATTTATAAACCCCAAAAATTATAAGAACTGGCTGTTTTTAGTCACAAAAATCAGATTTGCAAGTGGACATACAAGGCAGAATTGGAATGTATTGCATTCATCACAAATCAGCTCCAATACGGGTCGCTCCACCTAGGAGAATAATCATAATACTAATGCAAAATAGTTCTTCAATCCCCTTCATACAAAACTCCACAGAAAGCTATAAATTTCTGAAACTCTTTGTAAGCTCAATGGAATAGCCTGGGTGGAAATTCCTCTCCTTTTCTAAGAGAGTTTTCGTCCTCTCGAATATTTTTGCAAGCACAAAGCTTAGACAAAATTATGATTTGATAAAATGAGTATGAGATGATCTCCTCTAAGTCAATCCTTCCTTTATAAAGGAAAAGTGACCTCTTTCACCTCCAATCAGATTTAGTGCTTTCTTTTATGCCATTTCTCCTTCCTAGGACAAGTCGCACTTTTGCCTAGAGGAGATATAAAATAAGAAATGGGTCTTTTTACTTTCTATTTACCCATTATCATTTCTCTACGTAAGTCGCCATACTTCCTAGGAATGATACAAACATACATTAGGCCCTTTATGCACTCTTTCTAGATATTAAAACATTAATTTATAAGTGCATGTTTATACTAAGCCAAATAAATAATTATAAGTGCTTTAATAATTTTATTATATTTTCTTTTAGGCACTTATAAAAATTTATTGTGACTTAAGTCACCCTTATGTTTTTCCTTTGGCCGTCGGGTTGACAAAATGGGCTAAAGGTCTTCGATTGGGAAGGGGATATTACAATCCTCCCTTTCCAAAATTGCTTGCCCTCAAGCAATTCCGAGTTTGTTTTTCCCAAGCGCCATGCACAATAGGAAAAACATGTAGTTCTCCAAAATCTGAGTTCCTGTACCTGTTAAATGTGAGAGCTCTTGCCACCATACATAGCTCTCCGGATGCTCATAGTCATAGACTTGGAACAATGGCTCAACATACTCCATATAGTAGACTTCATCCACTATCTTATCTTGCTTCTCATGATAAAAATAATTTTGAATTTGCAGCAATAGATAAGATACATTATCACGCTCTTCATACCTTGGAGAATTGCTGATTTCATCATCCTTTGTGATAGCTTGACCTATCACATAATCCGCATCCCGTGCAATCTGCTCCTCAAGAATTTCTCCTTTCATGCTCTTGGCTGTCATAGCAATATCTTCCCTTGCTGATATAGAAACTTCCAAAACAATACCATCCCTAAAGTGACTCATGATTTTGGACACAACACAATCATCATCGTTCTTCACAATTTCATGCCCATCAACACTATAGTTTGGAAAATCCATTCCATGTGACAACGACTCACTAATTTGTTCCTTAGGAGCTGAAGTAATTTCTCTAACTTGACATTCAACGAGCAAGTTTTCTTCCTCAAAAATGCAATCATTAAAATTCATACCCTTTGAAGCTTCTTCCTCTTCACCTTCTATTTTTCTAATGCCTTTTAATTCACAAAAATCTTCAAAGGTCAACATAGATTTTACCTTTGGACTGAGTGTGGCATAGCTTTTTTCCAAGTCATCTTCCTAAGCTGGTTGTTCTAACTTGGGTCTGAAAAACTGATTCTTTGGAGAGCTTGGTATTGCAGTACCCTTTTCCTGAATAGATCTGCGCAAATCAGCGAAGGCTCCTATAATGGAGTCTTTTAGATCTCTTTGAGTATCCATCCAACAGATTTGCAATTCCCTGTAACTTCTAGTGATTGTTTCATCTATGTAGCTCCTTTGAGCTTCTTCCATAGTCCTTTGAGTTTACTCGTAGATTCATCCCATATCTTTATGTGTCTTTGCACTTCGGCTCCCCTGTATAAAAGCAGAAATGATGTTTTACAAATATATTTCACACATTTGTACAGTCACTAAGGTCCCAGCTGATATTCAAGTTCGTGTCTGTTCAATAATAAACACTCGCTCTCTATTATAAACATACAATGTCCAGGTGCTAGTTAAGTCAGGTTAACATGCAAACATCTGCCCTACAATTACTCCCACTGTGAAGTTGTTATTGTAGTTATACCATCTTCTCCCATTTTTTATTATTCAAATGTGAGGCTTCTTGTGATTTCTCTGTTAAAAAAGTCTTCACGAATAGTCTGTGAAATGCATTACCATCTCAATACATTGAGACAAAAGGAAGCAAAATGCTAAACAAATGGAGCCCATTTTCAAGTACTCAAGTAATGCCTAGCAAGTTTCAATGCTAATAAGATCGTTATCGTTATATTCAAAAAATGAAAAGTACGTAACTAAATTAAATAAATGGCCTCTTTTACTTATTAATGGCATAACTTTCATTTCTTATGGTTGTCATGTTACCTAAATGCACAAGAAGATTGCAACTGCAATTGCAAATGATCAGTCACAACCTAAAATTCTATGGTCTCATCTCACTCCCATATACAATATAAGCTCTTAGAACAAAACTAGGGTCTGGACATGAACCTTAAAGGAAATTTCTTCAATTGCTTGCTGAAGTGTGTGCACACCTTTTGATTTTTAGAGTTTGAATCATAATGGTAATAGGAAAGCTAAAGAAAGATACAAGGAAGAAGCTACTGACCTTGAGGAACAAGCAGCGAAAACTTATCCGTCTCATCCTTGTACAGCTCATAATCGCCTTCAGCCTCTGCCACAGAAAAAGTTAATTTTGCCACAACCCTTGATAAAAGAAATACCACTGACTGAATCAAAAGATGATCACAAGAACTCTAGTGTAATGGTGTACACGTGTGTGTGTCATTGTCACTGCGAAACTCTAGTTTAGGGACAAGACCTCATACCCATATCTCCTACTGACCATATTTATTTGTGATGTAGATGTACCCTTGTTCATATACTCCCAAACCTAATTTTAAAATGGCATCCCTGTTCCTGTATCCTACGCCCCTATGTGGTTATGATGTGTGTATGTTACACATTCATTTGTGCTGAGAGGCACATTCTACATCCGACATCAACTAGGACTTTTGGTGTGTGTGGGTGGATGTGTCTGAGGGGAACATTGATACTATGTTGCTAAGATATGGTCCCAGCAAGTCAGCCTTTTGGAGGCTCAGATTTTGGCACTCGATCCTACATTTAATGTAATTTGAGGTGATCAAGTTGTCCAGTTGACTAGGTCTTTGACTAAGCTGTAAATACTATGATCCTTCAATTTGATAATTCAAAGGGAGGTTGCCTTTCCGCCTTACGATTTGGGCTTTCATTTTCATTTTCCCGCCCAAAGAGTTGGAGCCCTTCCTTGAGGGTTGCCATTAAATAGGTTTCATGTATCTTTGTACGAACTCATTCTTACTCTGATAATGAGGACATAATGTTCCAAAAGTGTCTGGAATTACTTACGGTATTTTCAAGCTAATGAAGAGGTTTTCCTCTCTTTTCTTTGCAACTCTCGTGTATGATATTTTGGGAATTTTCTCATGTAAGCCACCAAACGCTGAACCTGAGCAATGGAACCTTAAACCCTGGAACCACTCAAAACCTTAGAACCTGGAATGGGAAGCTTTAACACTAATACTTGAAACTTGAAACCCTGACCCCTGGATCCCTAAACCCCACAACCTTGAAGTCGGAAAGCTTGACCATTAGAACCCTCAACACTGAACACTGAGCCCCTGAACTGAAACTCAACCTTGAAACCTATGTATGTTGTAATTATTGTAGTATTGACTGCTGAATTAATATAACTAACTCTAAGTAGAACAAACTCATCTTAACAAGGAACTGATATGTAATCAAAAGACTCTGTGCCAATCCTACCACAAAACAAGTATAAAAAATACAAGAATATCAGGAAGCCATAAGAACCAGATTCTGCTGCCCATGCTGGTGGAACCATACAAGGTAATGCCGAGAACAAAGCAACAATCTGACACACAGCCTGTCTTCTTCCGCTCCTTGACAGCTCAAGAGATGTCATACTACAAATCAAAGGCAATATATAATTAATGAAGACCGCCATTATTTTTATGTCCACCTAGAACCAAAATCAAAGGTAATATATAATTAATGAAGACCGCCATTATTTCTAAATCCACCTGAGCTAATAATAAAAGAATCAAAATCAAAGGCAATATATAATTTATGAAGACCGCCATTATTTCTAAATCTACCAGGGCTAATAATAATAGAACCGATAGATTAATCTCCCGTGCAGATAATTTAACAATCAATGAAACAACCTACTTGTTGTGGGTTTGTGAACAGCACATAACTTGCTTCTTTCCGTGCTTCAAAACATTCAAATTCCCTGCACAGAAAAGAGACCAATCTCAATCTCAATTGTTGTCTACTACAGAAAATGTTTGAAGTATTATGAATTTTTTTTCTCAACGGGTATTTTTCTTATTAAATTCCTGATGAAATTCAAAACCAAGTTCATGTAGATTTCTACAAAACACTGGAATTTCATTTCAGGGGGATGGGGAGAAAAGAAACGATTCAGACTTGGAATTTGGAGCTGCTGAAGGGGAGAAAATGTGGATTTTCGAAATGAGCTGATTATATCAATGGTGAGCATCATCATAACCGTCACCTCTCGATGCGAATTTTTAAGTAATAGATGTTAATGAATGGCATTGAGTTTCTCTATTTTTAAGATGGATAAGCCTTACAGCTAGTGGCCAAATGGATGGGTAGGGATATAAGATTTATAGGATAAATACATGATCGGGTTGTGAGTGGGTTAATTTTAAGTTAGTAATAAGTATTGGAATGGACTGTTCTCTTTTGTCTTATGAAGAAAAGTTAATTTAGATATTTTTTAACATTTATGAGATCAATATATATAATGAGATATATATATATATATTATTATATATATATATATATATATATATATATATATATATATATATATATATATAATATATATATTACAATAGACTTTATCATTTTTGCTTTCTCAATTTTAAATCTTCTACTTTTTAATTTGATAATGAACTCAAATCTATCGATTTTAGTGAACGCAGTAAAATGGGTATATTTGAGTATGAAAAAATATAGTTGTATGGTATATAGAATTTTTTTTGGACCTCGTATGCAATGTTATATGTCAAAAGGGCATTGAATTGTTGTTTGCACGTGACATATAATTTATGTTATAGGTCTTATGTAAAATAAGTTCATTGATTAAAATTAAGGCAAAAATATTGACAGTGTGTATAGTTTAATAGTAGTATGAAAATGTTTCGTAACATCGCATACAATAATATAGGTTGAGGTATCATTTAGTGTTGTTTTTTTTAAATATTGGTTGATATGTCATTTTGTATTAAGGTATTTAATAATTCATTTTTTTGGTTAATCCGGAGGGCTCAACAAATACCTAGTAACCTGACGTGGAATTGTTTAATGATTTAATGTTATATGTCACTTTAATATAATTGTTAATATAGAGATCTCTTCTAGTGGTTTTAAATAATTTAATAAAGAAATATTTAACATAACATTACAACTAATGATTTGGTGTTTTTTTTTGTTTTTTAGAATATAAATTGAAACGTCATGTTGTATGTCACATTATACTTATATACTAGCAATCGCACGCGAAGTTTGCGATGAAAACGTTGAAGGAGATGCATTTGAAAAGTTAAATTGGAGGGAGTGAAAAATCGAGGGAGGAGGATGTGCATTGAAGAAGGGTGTTAAGGGAGGAGAAGTGAAAGGGTGGGGAAAATGATAGGGGAAAGCAAATAAAAACTCTTCTTTCTTGCGGTCATGCACATATGAAACATGTATCATTTGTGTCAATCATTTGAAGGAGAAAGGGATGAGGTGTGTAGGTCGTCGACACAAGGTACTCTAGAGATATCTTAAAAAGTAAGGCATGGTCGATGAATACTTTGAAGGCAAATTTGCATATGTTTAAATCACAAACTTCACATATGTTAGATACGGGAATTATACATTTAGGATTCCTTATATTCTTGATTTCATGTGCATGTTAATACTCAATATGAGTGATTAACAGGTGGTTTGTTTTTATTATTTTACAATGAGCAACATGTTGCAGAACAAAAGATTGGCCCCTGGGGTGTTTCCACTGATAGTGCTCACAACTACATCTACAAAATCTTTTTTCCATTAAGCGTCAATGGTTTCCTATGTCTTGCTCTAAACTCTTATTATGGCCCAATTGGGAGGATGGTGGTGAAGATATAAAAAGAATAAAATGGAGTCATGAAACAAAAATACACGAGGTGGAGATACCATCTTACAAGACAGTTGGAGGACATCAATGAAATGCACATGATGTTGTGAATGAGCACACCAACATACCCACATAACCCACATAAAAACATGAATGTTTGCACAATGCATAATCCTAGTAGAGGAGGCAGCACAATCTCTAAATTTGTGTAACCCAATTCCAAATTTAAGGTCTTCGGAGGCTATCGAGGGACGATGATGACCCATTCCTAAGGGGCAAGTCGTAGTCCATTGAACATGAAATCCAAATCCTCCCCATCCTTAGAGGCTTTACAGAGACTCCTTCACCACCACCTATAGAAAGGAAGGTTACATATGTTTGAGTGTAGTAAGCTTTTGTCCTTGTCTGTCGTACCCTCTAGTGCATTCAACTTATCTTATTTGTTAATAGACAACATAGCATCAAAATTCGACCGAGATTTTCATTGGAGTTGTGGGTTTGTAGGATTAACTTCGCTCCCATGTGTGGAGTATATACCATGTTTTCACTTGTGCTTACCTTCCATGCTTACATTATTAAAATGCATAAAAATGTGATTACAGTTATCTTTAAAAGTTACAAATCCAATAAAAAGTAAGGCTTTTTCAAGTTAGCGGCCATTAAGACATATTTATTATTGAACAAAGACATAATCATTTGATTGTGGATATTAAGAAAATTATAATGTTCAACAAACATTACATTAAATAGATGGTGTAATTGCTAGTTATAATGAATAACTAATGTACCTTTTCTTGCATACCACATTAGAGTGGAACATGGTTTTTTTTGGCATGAAAGCCTTGTTGAGTAAGCTTAAGACATCATAATGCATTATTTTATTAATTAAATAAAAATACACAAGAAGGAAATTGCATTGTTGTTTTTTTAAGGCTTCTAGGTATGTAGGCCAACATAGACAATAATACAAGTTATGGTGGGTCGATTCATTACAAAAAAAATTGGCAACAAGAGATGATGTTTGAACTTGTACAACACAACAAATTATCATTATTTTAGAAAGTTAAATATGAAGTGGTCCATGTGATATCCACGAGATACACTAACTAAATTGATAAGTTGATCTAGTTATTATTGTTATAAAGTTTTGAGAGGTGACAAATCTGCAAAGATTTTTTGAAACATATGTAGAAAGTCTAATTAAAATATGTTGCATATTGAGGAGAAGCGGAGGAGAATATTTTTAGGGAAGTGCGTAAATATGATGAAAAAGGTATCGAGTAACATTAGTTAATCAAAATACTAATGATCCTAAGAATAATGGTGTATTGCATTTATTTTAAGCCATATAGAAGGTTCACCTAGTCAATGGCATTCACTTTTATGTCAGTTCACGTGTGTTGACAACTGCAGTTACACAACTAACAGGAATGGAAAATTTTGAGAAAACATGGAAAAATGGGCTTCACTTTTTTTTTTTACGATGTCAAGGTTTTCACTTGGACGACGTTTAATTCTTAGATACGATGAAGATGTCACTTGATCATTTCCACCACTACATCGTCTTAATCATCTTATAATAAACTTAAATATAATATTATTTTAGTAGCCTCTTAACCATATGAATGGACTTTCAAAATCAAAAACATCTAATTTCATAATACGGTTATATAAATAAGCAAGAAAAAAATCACCTACATCGTAACAGAATATGAAAACCTCATGTCTTTATTTTTGTTTTAACATTTTCATTCCTACTATTTTTTATTTTAGTTGGCCATTCTCAAACTCATGTTAATAGAGCAAAAAAAATTGTAAATGCAATGAAAATAAAAATACTTTAGAACATAAAACATGGTATATTAAAAGTAAATGTTGACATGTGTTATAAGGGCGGAAACAAATCTCATAACTTTAAATGCAAGTTATTAAATATGTCAAAAACATCGTTATTTAGGGGACAAAAACTCCCAGCAAAACCAACCAAAAAAATTGTTGGAACTGCAATATTTATAGTATTGAATCTTCAACATTACTTAAAGGTTCTTGAGGAAAAATATGTATACATATTCACTAACGCAAGAGGTTACATAAATATTATTTTAGACAAGCGTTATAGAGATATGTATATTCTTTCCTACTACAAATAAAAAATGAAAATAATACAACACCAATTAGAACCCTTATTAGGGGAACAACCTAAGGCAGATTACCTCCTCAAACGATAACTGCAAGGCCTCAAACATAGTCATGAGATGTTGCAAAATGGGAAGGCAATGTCACAAAGGGGAAATGATGGTCTTCAATGAAAAATTATTAAATATTTGTGGTGATCACCAATTCCTATGACTTGCTAAAATTGAGACTTGGTTATTACATAAAAATGTAAAATAGTACTTGAGACATGAAATTTGATGTGAAAAACAATTTCCAAAGTCATGATATTCCAAACTTCAATATGAAACAACAAAGTAACATTATCCCTAAATATCTTCCTTGTCTGAAAACCTACAAATTTGACTAAAATCTAGCATATCTCTAAAACATTTAGATGGCCATGTCGGTGATTTTGTAACAAAAATTCTTGGCTATTCCTGATGCACAATGCACCTCTTACGTGAAGACTGCGGGTTCATGATTTCCCTAGGGAAAGAATAGGGACCAAAAAAATAGTGGGAAAAAATAAAATATTGGCCTAAATGGACGTGCTCATTAGATGTAAAATCCTCACGGGAATAAATAACTAAATAAACATAGGGAAAGACAGGGCATAGTCACAAGCACAAACATGGACATGCACCAAAAGATATGATTGTGCAAATAATTTTATTTTTTAAAAAAAGTGTGTTTGTTTTGGTAAGGGCATCCACAACAGATAGAAATACACGACATTGCTCTTCCCTGCCCATTGCATATGACCATACTTAGGTGGTGGTGGTTGTGTTTTCTTGTTTACTTCCACATGGGCTCCACATCTGTGCCCCATTTCCATTCATTTATTTTGGTTTTTTGCATCATCGTGTGGTCAGAGTCGTCATCACCATGTTGCTACAATGCAAATAATCATAAACATCATACCATTATCTCCATTTTTTGGAAATTGGTGTTTACTCCTAACTAGAGACTCATGGATGGTCTACATAGATATGTGTGTCAACGTCCCTTTAAATGTGAATTCGACCATAACCATAGAGGTTATTGGTAGTAATATAAGACATGTTGAGCACTTATACCATCACTCATTTTTCTTCCCTCACATAGAGGGTTTTGTCACTATATTATTTCTTCTCCAAAACATACAACAAACTTGTTATCTGAAATAGTAGTCTCAAATATATTTATTCTCCATAATAGACAACACACTTGTCAGCTGACAAAGAAGACTCAAATACATTCTCATGTGAACAAGCACTACACAAATAATTGACACCATATCATTAAATGGTTGTATGTGTCCCCTTCGACATCGACCACAAAATGTTGAACGTGGGCTACAGATCCGAGAGTGGCGAGGACTACTATATTGTAAATAATTCTTGGGGCAAAAACTAATGAATAAACAAATAGTTTTACCTCTGAAGAAACACAGACCTACCATATGGCATTTGTGTTGTCAATGTCATGGTTTCATATCCCACAAAGGAGGAAAATGTGCCCAACCCCTTCCCGATGGCCGATGTGTCGTTGCCGCCGCCCGCCGCCGAGTCCTTACCCTATATAATATGAAGTTTTTTATTTTTGTTCCTCTAACAAGGCATGGTGTTGTGTATTTGAGCTAGTAGACTTTTCCTTATTTATGGATGTTACGAGATGGAGAATGACATGTGTTGTATGGGAACCATTTATTATTGCCCTTATGATTATCCCATTTGCGGTGTTGATGAAGGAATGTGCCTTGAGGTACTACTCATCAAAATTTGAAGTGATTACATGTGTTGAACACGTAAATTTCAATTGTGTTGTACATTAATCAATAGTTTAGAAGATTTTGATTGATGTCCATGTACAAATCAACCCTCATCCATTGATATCAATTGTACAGTATCATAAAGCCCCTGGGGTTTCCTAATGCAAAAAATTCCTTTGGTGCAAAAAAGATTGACATCACCATCACTAGAAGTGTAACGAAAATACATGGCAGTATCTTTGATCGTCAAAGAAAAACCTTGACATATTTAGTATCTTGATTTAACAACATTATCACTTGGTATAGCTAATTAATAATTTAGGATTTTTGAGCAGTGGGAGGGTTTAAGCCAACCTTTTGCACCCCAAAAATAAATATAAATGAAAAAGGAAAATATCAGTGTACATTGCATAGATTATGTGGTCTCAAGACCTCATAGCATAGGCCCCTGGGTCCATCATGTGATCTTCTACGGAGTCGCTCTGTAGCGCAACCACTAGGCACAAGTTTTAATTATGGGAAAGAATGTGCCAAGCTTGTGATGCTTTGATCCCTCTTCAGTGACAGTTCTCATTTCTAATGACTCAAATGAGTGTCTTGCTAATGTGGAAAGTGTCGATTCTAACATGAACAAGAATAAAATAACTAAATAAACATAGGGAAAGACACGATATAATCACAATCACAAACACATACATGCACCAAAAGATATGATTGTGCGGATAATTTTTTTTTAAAAAATGTGTTTCTTTTGGTAAGGGCATCTATAGTAGATAGAAAAACATGACATCATCTTCCCTGCCCATTACATATGACCATACTTAGGGGGTGGTGCATGTGTTTTTGTGTTTACTTCCACATGGTTTCCACATCTATGCCCCATTTCCATTTGGTGTTTTTCACATCATTGTGTGGTCATATTTATCATCGCCATGTTGCTACAACATAAATAATCATAAAGATTATACATTTTATTGCCATTTTTTGGAAAAGTAGGGCTTATTCTTGACTAGAGGCATGTGGATGGTCGACATTAATATGTGCATCAACATCCTTTTAAATGTGAATTTGACCATAACAATAAAGGTTATTAGTAGCCACATAAGACATGGTTAACATCCATACCATCACCTATTTTCCTTCCCTCACACAAGGGTTTTTTCACTATATTATTTCTTCTCCAAAACATGCAGCACACTTGTCAGCTAACAAAGCAGTCTCAAATATATTTATTCTCCATAACATATAGCACAGTTGTCAGTCGACAAAGAAATCTTAAATACATTCTCCTTTGAATAAACCCCACACAAATAATTGACACCATATCATTAAATGGATGCATGCGTCCCCTTTAATATCAACCATGCAATGTTGAACATGGGATATGGATCCGAGAGCTGCGAGGATTACAAGATCATAAACAATTCTTAGGGCACAAATTGGAGAATAAATGGATATTTTTACCTCAGAAGAAACAAAAACCTACCATATGGCATCTGTTTTGTCAACGCCATGGTGTCGTATCCCATAAAGGAGGTAATTTTGCCCAACCAATTAGAGAACAAATATGCAGAAACAATTCCTCAAACCACAGCAGTAGGAAACTATATAGCATAATTATACTTGCAGAAATATAACAACATAAATGAATAATGCACAAAAGAAGACAAGACAAGATTTAACGTGGTTCACCCAATGTGGGCTACGTCCACCAAGAACTTGCTCAGATTTTATTATCAACAAGAGTAAAACAACTCTCATAGTCTTCTCTCAGTTATGAACTCACAACAGAATTCCAAAGATGCTAAACCACATCTAAACCACAATTGACACCCAATTGCATAACCTTGATCACTCTTGATCACCTCTTGATCTTAAGACTCAAGACCTCTTGAACACTCAAGATATCTTCAAGATACCCTAACACCTCTATTTATAGGATTACAATCCTTCTAAGAAGCCATAAAGCCAACCCTAGAAGATTGAAAGTCGCGATCTTTCAACTTCCCATGGCTGGAAAAATAGTCCCAACGTTGACAGCCAGTTAACAGCATGTTAACAACAACGTCGCATAGCAACGTCACAACAAATGACTGCAAAATTCTTGGAGTCTCCAAACTTAACCGTTTGAGCTCCAACACTTCAACACTGATTCAAGAAGACCAAAAATAGGCTCCACACCCCAACAATCTCCCACTTGGAGACTGTTTCCACTGAGCAAAGTTCTTAACCCTTCATTATCAACCATGAAGGCCAATCAAAGTTGAACACAACTTCAACTTCTCCCTTGTGACCACCTTGGTCATCATATCCATAGGATTCTGACTGGTATGAACCTTTTCCAGCTTCAACTTATCTTCTTCCAAAGTTTTCCTGATGAAATGATATCTCAGCTAAATGTGCTTCATCCTAGAGTGGAAAGCATAGTTCTTCGCCAAATGAATAATGCTCTGACTATCACTGTGTAGTCTCCCAACTTCCTGCTTATGACCCAACTCATCAAGCAACTATGTAGCCAAATCATCTCCTTGCTTGCCTCTATGGCAGCAACATACTCAGCCTCTGTGGTTGACAAAGCCACAACCTTTTATAACCGTGAAATCCAACTCACTGTTGTATCACCAACCGTAAATACATAACCTGTCGTGCTCCTCCTACTATCCAAATCTCCTGCCATGTCTGAATCTACATATCCACGTAATGTAGTGTCTCTGATCCACTCAAAACACAATGCTGCTCCCATGGTCCCTCTCAAATACCGATAAGGATCCACTTTACTACCTACCAGTGCTCTCTACCTGGATCACTCATAAACCTTGCTCACTGCTCTCTTGCCCTCGGGTAGCTCCACCAGATCCCAAGTCTAGTTTTCCATAAGAGATCTATGCTCTTCATCCATGGCCTGCTCCCACTTCTTCCTGGCATCCACCTGCACTGCTTCCTCAAAGCACTCTGGCTCTCCACTGTCAGTGAGCAATAAATAATTCAAAGATGGAGTAAATCATTCAGGTTCCCTTCTTACCCTAGAAGACCTTCTCACCTCAGGAGTTTGGGGTTCCTGATGAGTAGGTACCTAAACTGGCTGTGCCAGAACATGTTATACTTGAACCGGCCCCTTGGACACCTTGTTGTCTGCAATGTCCTCTAACACTATGTATTCTTTCTTTGATTCCTCTTTCTATTCCTGTAACTAATCTTTATACATGATTTTTTCATTAAAGAAAATATCTCTAGACCAAAATATTTTCTTGTCTTTAAGACTCCAAACACGGAAACCAAAATCATCTTCACCATATCCAACAAAGGTGCATTTCTCAGAACTTAGCCTCTAACTTGGTCCTATCATCTTTATCAATGTGAACAAATACCTCACATCCAAATACTCTAAGAAATGAGTAATCAATTTTCTTACCAGACCAAGCCTCCTCAGGTATACCTCCATCCAAGGCCATAGAGGGTCCTCTGTTAATCAGATAAATAGTTGTGCTTACCACTTCCACCCAAAACATGAGTGGCAGCCCCGCATGTAACCTCATGCACCTAGCACACTCCATGATTGTCCTGTTCATTCTCTCTGACACTCCATTTTCCTGTGGAGTATTTGGAACCATTCTTTGCCTGCGGATCCCATTTACCGAACAGTAATCAATAAATTCATTGCTGCAATATTCCCCTCCATTATCTGACCTGAGACATTTCAGCTTGAGACCTGTTTCATTCTCAACCAAGGCTTTCCATCTTTTGAAAGTTTCAAACACATCAGATTTATTTCTAATGCAATATACCCAAACTTTTCTAGTTGCATCATCAATGAAAGTGACGTAATAACATGAACCACCAATAGAGTTTACCTTAGCTGGCCCCATACATCTGTATGCACTAACTCCAACTTACCCTCCTTCCTGGTAGGTCCAACCTTGAGGAATCTCACCCGCTTCTGTTTCCCATAAACACAGTCCTCACAGAAGTCCAAATCTAACTCCTTTAATCTGGGTAGCCTATCCTTTATAATCTGCATGCCCTTATGACTCATATGACTGAGTCTCTGGTGCCACAAAGTTGCATCTCCATCTGCAACAACTAAATTACAATAATCAACACCACTGGTTAAATACAAAGTACCATTTTTCTTACCTCTTGCAACCACAAGAGCTCCCTTGGTAACCTTCAAGAATCCACTGTAAAACTAACCGTACAGCCATCACTACCCAGCTGTCCCATTGATATCAAGTTCTCACCTCAACTTAGGCACATGCCTGACGTCCTTAAGTAGCCATGTGTTCCCATTCTACATTTTCACCTGAACACAACCTTTCCCTACTATGTTGCATGGTTCATCATCACCAAGATATACATGTCCAAAATCACCTTGAACAAAATCAGTAAAGTAATGTCTATGTGGGGTGGCATGGAAAGAAGCCCCTGAATCTAACACCCAAGATTCAACAATATTATCTAAAGAAAGAATTAAGGCATCTTGAAAAACATCACCTGCTACCAAATTTACCTCTTTAGTTTCCTCCTTGTTCTTCTTATCCCGAAGAGCCCAACAATCTTTCTTAGCATGACCAACCTTCCCACAGTGCCAACATTCTAACTTACTCTTGGACTTTGACCTTCCATGATCATTCGACTTCCCACGGTTACCTTTCCCTCTGTTCTTTTGTCTCCCTCTTCTCTCCACCATCAAAGCATTTCCAGAAGTAGAAGAATCTCTGGTGCTCTTCCTTCACATTTCCTCGCTTAGGATCACACCTATTACATCCTCAAACTTTAGCTTTGAGTTATTAGAGACTGAATTACTTACATCCATAACCAAGTTGTCCCAGCTATCTGGTAAGGAGCACAAAATCAACAAATCCCTGACCTCATCATCAAAGTCAATTTTTACCGAGTTTAACATACTCACAACCATATTAAATTCATTCAAATGATTAGCAACAGAACCATTCTCAGACATCTTCATATTAAATAACTTTTTCATCAAAAATATTTTATTAGAGGCAGAGGGTTTTTCATATAACTTCCCCAACGCACTCATGAGACCTTCCGTGGTCTTCTCCTGCGATATGTTGAAAGCAACCAAAGATGCAAGGCATAAATGAATTGCCCCGAGCACCTTTCTATCCAGAAACTCCCAATCCTCATCCGACATGGTTGTAGGTTTCTTTGATTTTCCAGCCAAAGGAACATGGAGGTCCTTTTGATATAAGTAATCCTCCATTTGCATCTTCCACAAACCAAAGTTCTACCCATTGAACTTCTCAACCCTTGATCTGCCCTCATCTGCCATAGCTCCCACTCAAGCTAAACTTTCCCTGTGATTTACAACTTCAGAAAAAAACCACCAAAGCTCTGATACCAATTGTTAGGAATTAGAGAACAAATATGCAGAAATAATTCCTCAAACCACAGCAGTAGGAAACTATATAGCAGAATTATACTTGCAGAAATATAACAACATAAATGAATAATGCACAAAAGAAGACAAGACAAGATTTAACGTGGTTCACCCAATGTGGGCTACGTCCACCAAGAACTTGCTCATATTTTATTATCAACAAGAGTAAAAAAACTCTCACAGTCTTCTCTCAGTTATGAACTCACAACAGAATTCCAAAGATGCTAAACCACATCTAAACCACAATTGACACCCAATTGCATAACCTTGATCACTCTTGATCACCTCTTGATCTCTAAGACTCAAGACCTCTTGAACACTCAAGATATCTTCAAGATACCCTAACACCTCTATTTATAGGATTACAATCCTTTAAGAAGCCATAAAGCTGACCCTAGAAGATTGAAAGTCACGATCTTTCAACTTCCCACAGCTGGAAAAAATAGTCCCGACGTTGACAGCCAAATTAACAGCATGTTAACATCAACGTCACACAACATAGCACACAATGTCACAACAAACGACTGCAGAAAGCTCCTGAAGTCTCCAAACTTAACCGTTCGAGCTCCAGCACTTCAACACTGATTCAAGAAGACCAAAAATAGGCTCCACACCCCAACAGGTTTCCCACTACAAAAAAATGCCTTCGGCGCATAAAAATCTTGATGTCACCGTCACCAGAAGTGTAACTAAAATACATGGTAGTATTTTTTTATCGTGAAATGAAACCCTTGAAATATTTAGTATCTCGATTTAACAAAATTATCACTCAGTATAACTAATTATTAATCTAGGGTTTCTGAGAGGCATGGATTAAATTTAATGGCCACCTATGCATGTCAAACATTTTTTAGGTGATGGTATACTTTTAAATCTTGCCTTTCAAAAATGTAAAATAGTGTTATTTTTATAGCGTAATTAAGATATACAAAAGATTGTTCTATATAAATATTTAACTGTTTTTAATATATATTAGTATAATTTACCTATTAATCTATATAAAAATAACGGTCACACTTAAAATTTGCGAGTCACATGTGAAGGTTTTTTCAAATATTTGCAAGTATTTTACTGCTAAAAACATGAAAAACATCTAAACATTTTTCTAATTTAACCCCTACTAAGAGGGTTTAATCCAACCTTCTGCCCCCCAAAAATACATATAAAAAATGGCAAATATCGGTGCATATATTTTACAGTCTCAAGCCCACAGAGCATAGCCCCCTGAGTCCATCATGTGATCACCTGTGGAGTCACTTTACAACGTAACTACCAGGCCCAAAGTTTGATTCCGAGAAAAAATGTGGTTGATTTAACAAATATAGATTTTATGTTAAACCCTAGATATTACAGAGTCACATATAATAAATAAAATATAAAGCACATATTAACACAAGAAATAAGCAAATGCAAATTGAAACCCTAAGTGCATGAGAGGGAATACAATACTTAGCTGATTTCATAATAAATCCCAGAGTTTTATGGACTGGAAAACTAATGAATATGAGGAGGAAATTATCGCAACCGAACTCAGAAAATTCTATAACTACCAAACGATCCTTGATTGGGGTATGGGTGCCTAGGTGCCATAGACCTCTGTTGGGCACCTATGACTGTGCAAGAGCTCAAAAATTGGTTTTTATTATGTCGCAAGGTCGTCGCTAACCTCTGTTGTTGGTCTCTTGTGTGTTGATGGATCATCGTTGTATTCACATGTAACCTACAAAGAGAAAAATAACCTCTAAAACCCCTAAACACATCAAATTATAAAAACAAAATATGCAAATGAGGAGTCGGAATGACAACTAAAAGGCTGACCTATAAGAAAAAAAGATGCCTAAAATATAAAAGAGGCCCAAAAATAGGTGAGTAAGATACAAAGCGGTTGGGGGGTTCCTAGAGGGAACGAGCGTGCTTAGGTGTTGGCATCCTGGCTGGGTGCTAATGTTTAGATTCAATAAATGTAAAGCAATGAAGATCAAAATGGGTTGTGGGGTGTGTAAAACCAAAAGGAAATAAGAAAGACATAAAAGAGGCCAAAGACAGATTTCAAATACTATTTTTCTCGGTTATGAATCATATGAATAGTGGTATGTTATTAGGACCCATAAATGTACCTATTAGTGTAGAATCACAGCACCCCCAAATGGCCTGGTTGTGAGTGGGGAATTCGGTGTGATAGCACAACATTGGACCATCTCTCAAGCTTTGGGACTTGTAAAACCTGAGATGGACCTCTAGAGAAGGTTGGTTCCTGATTCCTTATCTACCTGCCATAAGCTACTCCGGTGTAGGTAGATCTAACCTATCCTAATCCAACCATCCAAGGGGATAGGGAGAGAGAGAGAGAGTGAAAGAGCTCCTACACTAAGCGATGATACACCAAAAAAGGAAGTGGTGAGATACTCTGCTAAGGGAGGCTAAAACAGGGGGAAAAGAAGATGAGGGAGCTCCGACAGAAGTGACACAGACCCAGATCCAAATCCACCATCGAAACTCCACGAAACACATCATCTTACACCTGCAAATGAGAAACACATACACATGAAGAAAATTTGAAATGGAGAGGCATAGAGAAACAACAAAACATGAGAAAGGGTTGAAGAACACCACAAATACATGATTGTATTGCTCTATGAGGTGCATAGACCATTACATGGGTGCTCAGAGGCACAAATACACTTGTTAGGCATAGGAGAAGGCTTACATCTCAAATGGAGTTGGGAAACAACTTTGATAGAGTTTTCCCACACCTCAGAATGTCTCCCTCTTCTCAAATGAGAATTGTTTACAATATATAGACGCTGAAGCTGAGAGAGAGAAAGAAGAAAACTAGGACTCTACTCTGAAATCTCAACCACTACCCATAAATGCCCCCTGGAAATCTGCCTACAATTTTTCTTTTGGTTCCCCATGTCTGTTTGGCATGTTGAAGAAGGAAGAAAGGCAGATCAAATCCAATCTGATCTGGTAGTTGAAGCAATTGGATACCGTATTAATGACCTGAAATATGTTTTCCTAATTTTCACCCATCAAAGCCTACTGAAAATAATATTTTATGCTTCCATGGTGTAGAGGAGGTCAATATCTTTCCAATGGTACCAAATTTGTTGAATTTTGAGCACTAGATCGAAATATATGCCCATTTTGAATATTTGAATCGAATCCGTACAAAAATGGCAAAAAAACAGTTTTGAAAAATGGATGCGTGGGCCTGAAATTAATTTTGCACCTTTTACACAAAAATTGCAAAAGTGCAATAACTCCCCGCAGCCTTGCAAGCCTTAAATTCACTTTTGCCCAAAATCCCCCACAAGCCCACAACATTCACTTTTTACATTTGGTGAGAAAACCTCCTCGGGCTCATGGGTCCACACTTGCAAACTATGCTTTTATAAAAGTGGAAAAAGATGCAAAAAAACTCCCACGGTCCTCTAACTTTACATTTTCCATTTGTCATCTTCGGGCCCCCTAGCCTGCATTTTTCTCTTTGGTGAAAAGTCTTCCCAAGGCCCGCCTCCTTGCATGTACTTTAGGCTTGACACATGGCTTCTCTGGGCGTCAGCGGAGGTGCGGCTTACTTTTATACTTTGCGCCTTTTCAAAATAAAAGCCAAAAAATTCAAACTGCCTCTGGCGATCCACTTTCCCGCTTTGACTTGAAACATGGCCACGTGTAGAGCTGGTGCGCATTTGGGGACCGCTTTTGGATTTTACTTTTGAAGTTGTGCCAAAGAGACACATGGATCCTTCCATGGCTTAGCTCTGTTTCTTTTTGTTTTGGCTAAGTCCCTTTTGTTTGGTGGGACCTTATGTAATGACCCGAGACACATGGAGGCTCAGCGCTTGTTTGGGACTATCCCTCTGGATTTTACCCTTGAAGTTGCATCAAGTTGACACGTGGCACCATCCGCGGCTTTTCTTATACTTAACTGATTTGGGGCTAGTTCTACTTTCAGGCTCTAACCATGTGGTGGGTTGGCACTAGTCCAGGGTCCTTCTTTTGGCCATGCCTTTTGAATTCACGTCGATGAGACACGTGGAGACTTCCATCGGTTCTTTTATACTTAGTCGATTAGATGGCCGACTCTGTCCCCATTTGGACTCTTGGCCAAGTGTCTAGCTAGCGCTTGTTTGGGACTGGCCTTTGGGCCATGCCTATTGAATTTGTGTCGTTTAGGCACGTGGCACCTTTCACTGGCTCTACCCTAGTTTTGACTTTTCAACAGCTAATTCTACCTTTTGACTTCTTCTTTTTGGGCCTGGGACATGTGGAAGCTTCGCGCTCATTTGGGGGACTCACCTTTGGCTTCGACCCTTGGAGGTGAACCATTCAGACACATGGAGGCTTATGTCGGTCCTTTCATACTTAGTCAATTTAAACAGCTGGCTCTGTCTCCCTTTTTTACTTTTGGACACGTGGAGGGTTAGCACAAATTTCAAGCTTCCACTCTTGATCCTTCCTTTGAAGTTGCGTTGTTGAGACATGTGGGGGTTTTCGTCGACCCTCCTATACTTAGCCGATTCTACGACCATTTCTTTGTCCCCTTTTTTGACTCTGACCACGTGGCGAGCCTGCGCTCATTTGGGAACCCACTCTTTAGACCCAACCTTGGTGCTGCGCAGATGAGACACGTGGAGGCTTCCGCTTCCCTGATACTTTTCAACTATCGACTATCTCCTTTTCAGACTTGGGACATGTGGAGGCTTCACACTCATTTAGGGACTATCCCATGGGTCTCACTTCTGAAGTTTCATCGTTTGGATGCGTGGAGGCTTAGCACACATTTGAGACCTACCTTTTTGATGCGTCTTTTGGAATTACGTCAAACTGACACATGACGCCTTCCGTGAGTCTGTTGTTTGTCCCCAAGTCGACTTGTATGTAGCTAAGTCTGAAAATCTTCGAGTCTTCCTCATTTTCCTCCTCCTCTGAGCCTCCTAGTTGTCATTGACACTGTTGAGCCCCCCATTCATCTAATCCGCTCCTCCATTTCGAGTCTACCTGATCCTCATATTTGGGATCGATTGTCGTATTTGAAATGTTGTTCGCATGAAAGAGACGACCCTTAGATTTTTTTGTGCAGGGTCATGTTTGATCAATTTTCTTGGGGGGGAAAATTAGGATAATAGTTTGGCGACTCACAGGGACATCTGCCTGCTAGATGAAGAGACCATTGGCCTTGAAGCATCCATTGGGCATGGAGTCTTCCTAGTCAACACAAATTTGATCCCTGAATGGACTGCACATGAGCAAAAAAACACCACAACACACACTATGCACAAAACACAAAATCATACATGCTCCAAGTGGAACATGCAGAGTGTGCAAAAGAACTTGTTCTACTAAAAACAAACCTACTCCTACTCCTACACTAACCCTAGAAAGAAAGGGGACTCAAACAAATCCCTGCAACTAGCAGGGAGAAATATCTTTCCTTTCTCAAAAGGGGCAACCATGCAAATGATTTGACACTGAGTATGGCTGCTTATATGAGTGAAAAATTGACTATAAGTCGGTCTTCCACCCAAATCATCAAGGTGTCACCTAGAAGCAAGACAAATGCCTTCTTTTAGTTGCTCTTCATTTGGATTGAAGAGGCATCAAAGCTGATCCTTGGTACTTTGGAGCTCATCCTCATGCCCTGAAGTGGGCATGACTTGTTTTGGCTTCTCCCTTAGCTCCAATGAAGCCAAGTACCTGATTGGGAACGGTCTGATCCTTTGAATTTTTTCACTACTTTGATATTTAACTCCAAAAATGGAGTCTTCTTGCAGACCTTTCCTGGATGAGTGGTGTGGAAGGGATGGGATCCTCAAGGCATTTTCATTCCTCCTCCTAAAAAGAACATGGAAGACTCATATCTTCTAACCTTGGTTACAGAGGGTTGTCATGAAGTGCAGGTGTTTGTACTTGAATGTTCTCCTTAATGACAGTAGACTCATGCGCTTGAAGGGTGGATGATGGAGGATAAAATGATGTTATCTCCTCATGCTCCTCTCCATCAAAGAAATCTTCCAAGTCTGACAGAAAGTCTACCTCCTTTTTATCCTCATAGCTCCATGTGCTCGACCTCCTCTATGGTGTCCTCCTAATCTGTAAGTTACTCACCATGGTTTCCTTCATCCTCAAACATGAAGTTTGAAAGATCAAACTCTTCTTCAACATTAGAGCTTGAAGGGGATGAAGTGGGAGGGAGAACTAAAGGTTCTTTTCTTGTCTGCTCTGCACTTGGAGCCTTTGAAACCATGTGGTCCTCCTCCAACATGGGTCCATCAATCAAATCAGGCCCTTTAAATGAAAGCAAAAAAATCTTTAATAATGTTTTCTTCACTAAGTGACCTCAACTCTGATTTGATCTCTCCCAAGTGCTCCTCTTCAATGGGACTTAGATCTGGTTGTTCTTCCTCTATCTTAACTGGTTGTGTAGCTTGGATTAGATCAGCATCCTCTTCAGACACTAATTTAAAAGTGGCATTATGGACACCACATTCAAAGCAAACAGATTGTTGATCTTCTCCTTCTTGTTCTTATTCTTCTTCTACTGCAAAATCAACCTCAACCACCACTGTATATTCAACCTTTAGCTCTTTTTTTGGCTTAACCATCAAGGGGATATTTGTAAACCCAAATCTGGAAACCCAACTCTTCATATTTTCTGTCATTTCTTCTCTATTGGGTTCCTCTTTTCTTCATTGTTCTCCTTGACTGGATTCTTGAGTATCTTCCCAACATGGACTTGTGAAAGCAAGAGGAGGGGTAGGTTGGGATTCAACCAGTTTTTCTATTATTTTTGGTGGAGAGGGAAGTGTAACTTCTTGTTTATTTGGAGGGGATGACTGCTTGGAAGGGAAAAGGGCAGAAGAATTGGGATGGGAAGGAAGATTAGAAGATCGAGAAGGGAAATCAACACTTGGGGTAGCAAGTGAGGGGCTTGACTCTTGATCATGTTGAAATGATGGAGTTTGAGAAAGAGAAAATGAAGGGCAAGGAGTTGGTGACTGACTTACCTATTGACAAGGTTGTCTCACACTTTGCTCGTATGCCTCAATATCCTCAATCCATTGTACAAGGTGAGGCAACATTTCAACCATGAATTCAATCTTCTCTCGAGGGCTGTAATGTCTTGGTATAGAGCCAACCCATGCACAAGGTGCCCTATAGCCAATTCTAAATGCTTTCATCTAGGCTGTGGCCCTTGATTGTACCATGCAAGCCTCCAATTTTTGAATCTCCTCTTACAAATCAGCATCCTCCTTGTAGTTGTTACCATTTTATGCATACCCTTGTTCCTGATAAGCTCCATTGCCAAACTGGCTTTGACACTGTTCATATGGGTAAGCATGATGATTCTGGATCTCATCATAATGCTGATCTGGAGGAGTTGAGAAACACATTGGAGGTGACCTGCACTGCTGCTGCTGCAAATGTGAGTTCCATGAGGGGAATGAATTCATGATTGCACAACTTCATGAATGGTAGAATATGAAAGATGTGGAAAGAAAGATGAATGAAGATGGGTGGAAATGGATGGAAAAGGTCTGTAACTCAGAAAATGGGTTGTTGACCAGATGGAGTCACCAGATGTGCTTAGCATGTGCCTTAAAAGGTTGAATCTCTAACATGAACACACCAACATGCTAAGATTAAGTGGTAAGGTGCTTCAGACCTCTCCCACCGGGCGTGCCAAAACTGTTGGGTCACATGGTGGTTTAAGATTTGCTGTTGATAATGAGACACCTTGGAAAGATGGAAAAAATCTAACCTTAGTGTCCCACCGGGCGTGCCAAAACTCTTAGTGCAGAATCACATCACCTCTGAATGGCCTAGTTATGAGTGGGGCATTCGGTGTGATTGCACAACATTGGACCATCTCTCAAGCTGTGGGACTTGCAAAACCTGAGATGGACCTCTAGAGAAGGTTTTTTCTTGATTCTTGATCTACCTACCACAAGCTACTCCAGTGTAGGAAGATCTAACCTATCCTAATCTAACCATTCCAAGGGGATATGGAGAGAGAGAGAGAGAGAGAGAGAGAGTGAAAGAGCTCCTACACTAAGCGGTGATACACCAGAAAAGGAAGTGGCGAGATACTCTATTGAGGGAGGATGAAACAGGGGAAAAGGAGATGAGGGAGGTCAAACAAAAGTAACAAAGACCCATATCCAAATCTGCCATCGAAACTCCATGAAACGCGTCATCTTATACCTGCAAACGAGAAACACATGCACAGGAAGCAAACCCAAAAGGGAGAGGCACAGAGAAACAACAAAACATGAGAAAGGGTTGAAGAACACCACAAATACATGATTTTATTGCTCTATGAGGTGCATGGGCCATTACATGGGTGCTCTGAGGCAAAAATATGCTTGCCAGGCATAGGAGAAGGGTTACATCTCAAATGGAGTTGGGAAACAACTTTGACAAAGTTTCCCCACACCTCAGAATGTCTCCCCCTTTTCAAATGAGAAGTGTTTACAATATATAGACACTAAAGGTGAGAGACAAAAAGAAGAAAACTAGGACTCTACTCTAAAATCTCAACCACCAACCATTAATTCTCCCTGCAAATCCACCTATAATCTGTCATTTCTAGTTCCCTATGTTTGTTTGGCATGTTGAAGAAGGAAGAAATGCAGATCAAATCTAATCTGATCTGGTAGTTAAAGGAATCAGATTCTGTATTAATGGCCTGAAAGAAATTTTCCTATTTTTCACCCATTAAAGCCTACTGAAAAATAATATTTTATGCTTCCATGGCATAGAGGAGGTCAATATCTTTCCAATAGTACCAAATTTGTTGAATTTTGAGTACTGGATCGAAAGATATGCCCATTTGAATATTTGAATCGAATCCGTACAAAAATGGCAAAAAACCAGTTTTGCAAAACGGATCCGTGGGCCCCTAATTCACTTTGCGCCTTTTGCACAAAAATTACAAAAGTGCAAAAACTCCCCACAGCCCCATAAGCCTAAAATTCACTTTTGCCCAAAATCCCCCGCAAGCCTGTAACCTTCACTTTTTACATTTGGCGAGCAAACCTCCTCAAGCTTGTGGGCCCGCACTTGCAAACTAAGCTTTTATGAAAGTGGCAAAAGATGCAAAAAAACTCCCACAGCCCCGCAACTTTACATTTTCCATTTGTTATCTTCGGGCCCGCCGGCCCGCATTTTCCTCTTTGGAAAAATGTCTTCCCCAGGCCCGCCTCCCTACATGTACTTTAGGCTTGACACATGGCTTCTCTGGGCGTCAACGGAGGTGCGGCTTACTTTTATACTTTGCGTCTTTTCAAAACAAAAGCCACAAAATTCAAACTACCTCTGGCAATCCGCTTTCCCGCTTTGACTTGAAACATGGCCACGTGTAGAGTTGGCACACATTTGGGGACCGCTTTTAGATTTTGCTTTTGAAGTTGCGCCAAAGAGACATGTGGCTCCTTCCGTGGCTTTGCTCTATTTCTTTTTGTTTTGGCTAAGTCCCTTTTGTTTGGCGGGACCATATGTCTGACCCGAGACACATGGAGGCTCAGCGCTTGTTTGGGACTATCCCTCTCGATTCTACCTTTGAACTTGCATTGAGTCGACACGTGGCACCATCCACGGCTTTTCTATACTTAACCGATTTGGGGCTAGTTCTACTTTCAGGCTCTAACCAAGTGGCGGGTTGGCGCTAGTCCAGGGTCCTTCTTTTGGCCATGACTTTTGAATTCGTGTCGATGAGACACATGGAGACTTCCATCGGTTCTTTATACGTAGTCTATTAGATGGCTGACTCTATTCCCATTTGGACTCCTGGCCAAGTGTCAAGCTGGCATTTATTTGGGACTGGCCTTTGGGCCATGCCTGTTGAATTATCATCGTTTAGGCAAGTGGCACCTTCCGCTAGCTCTACCCTGTTTTGACTTTTCAACGGTCAATTCTACCTTTTGACTTCTTCTTTTTGGGCCTGGGACATGTGGAAGATCCACACTCATTTGGGGGACCACCTTTGGCTTTGACCCTTGGAGGTGCACCACTCAGACACATGGAGGCTTATGTCGATCCTTTCATACTTAGTCGATTTAAACAGCTACCTTTGTCCCCCTTTTTTTACTTTTGGACACGTGGAGGGTTAGCAAAAATTTCAAGCTTCCGCTCTTGATCCTTCCTTTGAAGTTGTGTGGGGATTTTGGATTTTGCTTTTGAAGTTGCACCAAAGAGACACGTGGCTCCTTCCATGGCTTTGCTCTGTTTCTTTTTGTTTTGGATAAGTCCCTTTTGTTCGGTGGGACCATATATCTGACTCGAGACACATGGAGGCTCAGTGCTTGTTTGGGACTGTCCCTCCAGATTCTACCTTTGAAGTTGCATCGAGTTGACACATGGCACCATTTGCAACTTTTCTATACTTAACTGATTTAGCACTGGTTCTGCTTTCAGGCTCTGACCATGTGGCAGGTTGGTGCT
Organism: Taxus chinensis; assembly: GCA_019776745.2. Classification (NCBI taxonomy): domain Eukaryota; kingdom Viridiplantae; phylum Streptophyta; class Pinopsida; order Cupressales; family Taxaceae; genus Taxus; species Taxus chinensis. The sequence continues at coordinate 723,039,650 of CM034149.1, read as the reverse complement.
AGTCTAGGGTCCTTCTTTGGGCTGCACCTTTTGAATTCACACCGATGAGACACGTGGAGACTTCTACTAGTTCTTTATACTTAGTCGATTAGACAACCGACTCTGTCCCACTTTGGACTCCTGGCCACGTTTCGAGTTGGCATTTTTTTGGGACTTGCCTTTGGGTCGTGCCTGTTGAATTTGTGTCGTTGAGGCATGTGGCACCTTCCACTAGCTCTTCCTTCTTTAGTCTTTTCAATGACCAATTCTATCTTTTGACTTCTTCTTTTTTGGGCCTGGGACACGTGGAAGATCCGGTCTCATTTGGGGGACCGCCTTTGGCTTCGACCCTTGCAGGTGCGCCGCTGAGACACGTGGAGGCTTCTACCAGTCCTTTCATACTTATTCGATTTAAATGGACGGCTTTGTCCCCCTTTTTTGACTTTTGGACACGTGGAGGGTTGGCACAAATTTGGAGCATCCTCTCTTGATCCTTCATTTGAAGCTACATCGTTGAGACACGTGGGGGTTTCCTTCGACCCTCTTATACTTAGCCGATTCTACAACCAGCTATGTCCCATTTTTTGACTCTGACCATGCAGTGAGCCTACGCTCATTTGGGAACTCACTCTTTGGACACAGCCTTGGTGTTGCGCTGATGAGAAACATGGAGGCTTCCGCTGCCTAAGAATTTTCAACTGTTGATTGTCTCCTTTTTGGACTTGGGACACGTGGAAGCTTCGCGCTCATTTAGGAACTACCCCTTGGGTCTCACTTCTGAAGTTGTGTCATTTGGACACGTGGAGGCTTAGTCCACATTTGGGACTTACCTTTTTGATGTGTCTTTTGGAATTGCATCGAGTTGATATATGGCACCTTCCATGAGTCTTTTGTTTGGCCCCGAGTCGACTCGTATGTGGCTAAGTCCAAAAACTTTGATTTTTCCCTGTTCTCCTCTTATGAGCCTCTAGTTTCTTTAATGTTTTTTTCTGCCCTTCATCGACTCTACTCCTCCATTTTGAGTCTGCCTACTCCTCACATTTGGGATTGATTGTCGGATTTAAAATGTGATTCGCATGAAAGAGACGACCCTTAGATTTTTCTATGCAGGGTCGTGTTTATTCAATTTTGCCAAGGGGGAAAAATTGGGATAACAGTACCCAAGTGTTTCATTTAGTGTCTATATTTGTCCCCATTTTATGTTGTTGAATGAATACTCGATAACATAAAGTAGATAACAGATGTGTACTTGATAATCATGTAGATCGATGATGAAAGCATGCCGAAGAGACAAGAAAAGGCGTGGAGCGGTAGAGATGAAGCGTGGAAGCTAAGGAAGTGGAAGTGACCCTAGGGGTGAAGTGTATGAGTTGTGTCGTGTTATACATGTTGTCATTGTTGTGCATTGCTAATGTGGGGTTGCTTCTTATTATATATTAAGGACAAACCTGTAAAAGAAGAGCAAAATAGTAGTCAAAGTTGTGTGTTATGAAAACTCTGTAAGGTATGCAAAAGTATGTAAAATGTGAAAAGTAGAAAAGGAACACATGCACCCTATCCGTGACAAGTGAAAAGGATACAAAGTGTCCTGAAAAATTTGTAGAAGAGTGAGTTTTTTAGGTGATCTCACTTCAAGAGTGAGTTATTTGGGAAATCTCATGCTAAATGTGAATTTTTTGGGTAATCCCACACCACGACAGAAGAGTGTTGGGGAGAAAGGTCTAGTGTTATTCTCCATACTTTACTGCTTCCCAAATTTATACACCACTGTAAATGATGTGATCCTAGTTTGTTTCGTGCTCAATCCAGTTCGATCCAAGTAGAAAAAGAAGATAGATTACTAGAAGATTGTGACTGTACTGTGAATACTGCTCTGTAGACTACTGAAAACAATGTTGATCTGAGAAAGTAATTGTAACTACCCTCTGGTCACAGACTCTCATGAAAGGTCAAGAGGTCTCAGGTGCTAGTGTATGTATCTAGGCGATGGTGTATGTGCTAGAATGAGGACCCAAGTCAGATTCTGGGCCATTTTCATAATTGTAAACTATTTTGTTTCTATATTGTATATGCATGTACTGAAGTTTTAAGATTTTGTATGAGGTGACCGATTCACCTAATGTATGCCCCCTCATTTGGGGCACATGTGACACTAATAGGAGCATGCAGTCCAAAGGAGATGACCTGAAACTGTGTTGAATTTGATACCTTGTAGGGGGAATGTACATGGTAAAAACCAAGACCCATGCAAACAAAGTGGCTAGACACAAGTGTTAGTAGAAAAAGTGACAAGCATGTTATAGAAGACAATGTACACAAGAAATAACGCAAGCAAAGTAGACCACAAAAAGCATGTTTCAAACATGGGAGATCGCTCACAATTTCGCAAGAAAATTAGTGCCGAAGTAGCCAAAAGAATACAAGCAATGAACATACAAGACATAGGAAAAATCCCACAAATAATAGAAAATAGTGGCAAACAGTAACAAACAAAGTATTAGACAACCATGGTGGCAAATGGTTCTTGCACGATAAGTGTTTCACATGAAGCGCCCGTTAAGTATGTTATAAAGATAAAAATTATGTCAAGATGTGTATTTATCGATAGAGTAGTGTGTTGGTAAACATATGAAATAGTAAATAATGAAACAATAACACCTGTGATGTGTAAGAGTAGAAATGAAGATGCCCCTAGGAGCCTCAGTGAGACTGGTAAGAGGCACAATGTCAAGCATCATTGTTGCGTGTAAAGATCTGTAGGAAGTTTGTATTCACAAATAGAGAACAAGTGAACACACGTATGTATATGATAAAGATAATGACGTATTAAATATTTGTCTAGCATGGAAAAAAAGTGTACATGTAAGTATAAGCAAGCAAGACTAAGTGCAACCAAGATATGTATCATGTTGTGAATGAACGACATGGAATGATATGCAATGTGAATGTGATAGGAGAAACAAGCCCCCCAAGAGGATATGGATGAGTATGTATGAGACAAGGTTCATTTATAATATACCCCTCAACAATCAGGAATGAACCATAGAACAAGATTGTGTCATCGGGAAATGGTCTGAGAATGTGTGATAGAAAGATACACCATGAAGCATAGAGCATGAAGAGTGAATATGGTGAGGTTAATTTCAAATTTAGACCCTCAGCAGTTGAGTATGAACCATGGAACTAGAGTGCATCATAGGGTAATGATGATACAAGTGTATCAAGTGGTTTGAAAGTGCGTAGAAAAATGAATCATGAAGCCCATAGCGTTAAGTTTGATAGTAGATTGTTCAGAAATAATTTATAGTGTGAACCTTAGCACAAGAGTGCGTCATAGGGTAAGTGACGATACAAGTGTGTCCAATGAATGAGAGCTATGTGATGAAGCGAGAGATACCATTCCATTGTCAAAGAACATTATCCATGTCATGAGAATACAGAGAGTCAGCACAATGGTGGGAAGAAGAAATAGTAGGACCATGCCATGATGGTGGAGCTTAAAATGTGCTTTGGCCATCAATATTCATTTGTTTAACAAAATGAATTATAAATAGAAGCAAAGTAGGATAGGGAGGTAATTTTAAAGGTAGAAGTTGAAAGAGGCCATCTAGAGTTTGTTGGTATGTCTTGGTGAGTGGTTGCTTATTTGCGATTGGTAACATCGTAGAAGACTTGAGAGGAGGAGGTGATGGATTATGGACCTTGATAGGCCATTGATTAGTTGGAATAGGTTTGGATAAGTGGTGCTTGAATGACTGAAGAAGGAACATTAGATGTGATATGATGCTCATTAGACATAGATGAATCAAATTTAAGAACCCATTTGGATGCAACATTTGGAGATGGAAATGTAACATAATGTTGTGTAGTGAATGAGATAAAACTTTTACGGCTCAAGATGTTGATTCTTCATTGTAAAGCATAGCAATCATTATCATTATGTCCATTGATTTGATGATAAGAAAAAAATGGGAGACCTTGATATTTGACCAGACCGATAAGGAGGATAGTAATGGATAGTTGGCAAATTGATCAATTCATGATAAAGGAGCACAGAAATAATTTCATGTTGGTTAGCATTGCGATCAAACCTAAGAGGTTCTAGTAGTGGTAAGACTTAAGGTTCACTGATATGAGCACATGTAGAAGACATAGAAGTTGGGTGAGATGTAGAAGAATAAGAATGTGCACGGGCTTGAGAAACGTCCTTGAGATGTTGAATTTCATATTTAAGAAACGTAATCGTGGATTCCATGGCCTAAATTTTGTCCTTGAAATAAACAATGCAAGGCTAGAATTGACTCTAAGATGGGATAATTGGATGGAGGATCATGAAGGATAGGGTCGTTGAAGAGATAATTGAAAATGGCGTTTACTTGAGCAGGTAGTGTATATTTAGGGAGAAACACGGGTTTAAGAGTTTTTTGAAGAAATTCTTTGCAAGGTGAATGCATTTGAAGTAATTTAGACAAAGAGATTTAACAAAATTTAGGATCCATGATGGAAAATATGACATGCCAAAAAAGGATCCGAAAGACCGATCATGAGTGGGGTTCACCAAATGATTTAACAAATATACATTTTATGTTTAAACCCTATGTATTACAGAGTCACATAAGACAAATAAATGCTAAAGAAAGAATTTGACGCAAACAATAAGCAAATGTAATTTAAAACCTTAAGTGCAAGAGAGATAATAGAAGACTTAGTTGATTTCACAATAAACCCTGGAGTGATTTTGGACTGGAAAGCTAATGAAACTTATCCCAACTGCACTCAAAAAATTCTGCAAACTACCAGATGAGCCTGGACTAGGGTGAGCGCTCCTGAATATTAGAAACCTTTGTTGGGCACCTGTGATTGCGCAAGATCTCATAATCTAGTTTTTCTTGTGTCACAAGGTGGTCGCTAACCTTCATTGTTGGTCGACTTGTATGTCGCTAGATGATCATTGTATTCGCCTGTAACCTGTAAAGAGAATGATATCCTGCAAAACCCCAAAACTACATCAAATCCTATTAAAAAAAAAGATACAAATGGGGAGTCAAACTAACCCCGATAGTCACCTAATAGAGTGAACTTACGATCGAGCACTACACTACATCTCAGACTCCATGTAGTTCTTGTGTGTGTGTGTGAAAATCGTACCCTAGGAAGCCCTTGTGCAAGATGCACTTGATAGCGAGTCAATAGCTAGATGTAGTAATATAAATAGATGTGTGGATGAAAAAATGAACTTCCCCTCCTATGTGTGTATGAAAAAATGTAGTCCCTTGTCCCTTGAGTGAGTTATAGATGGATGCCTTTGATGCTTTTAGAATGCCTTTGGATGTAACCTTAGGTGTTGATAATAGATGCTTAGAGCTTGGTCCCTTATTATGGTCACATATATTTGTATTTATATGATTCCCTCATTTGAATTTCATAAGTAACAACTAAAAGGCTGACCCATAAGAAAACAATATGTCCAAAAGATAAAATAGGCCCAAAAGAGACGAGTACGATACAAAGAGGTCAGGAGTGCCTGGACGCTGGCATCCTGGTTGGGCGTGGTGTCCAGAGTCAATAAAGGTAAAGCAATGAAGATCAGATTGAGTTGTGGGGTGTGTAAGACCAAAGAGGAAACAAGAAAGACATAAAAGAGGCCAAATATTGATGTCAGTTACTAGTTTTCTCGCTTAGGAATCATATAAATAGTGGTATGTGACTAGGACCTAGAAATGTACCAAAGTGTGTGATTTAGTGTCTACAGTGGCAAGATTGCAATGCTCAGCTCCCTCTTCAATGACAACTGTCATTTCTGATGATTCAGATGAGCATCTTTTCGACGTAGATATTTTTTAGTCTAGCGTAGACAGTCATGCTGACACAGATAACGCGCATTCTTCTAATTCAGGAGTAGAAAGGGATGAATCAAATGGTGGGAGGAGTTGCGATGGAACATGTTGCTGAGCACGGAGACACTGGGAGATGAACGGTTGAGATAATTTTAATCGACGTCCATGTACAAATCAACTTGCAACCATTGATTTCAACTATTTATTGTCAAAAGCCCCCAAGGGTTTCCCACTGTGAAAAATGCCTTTGGCATAAATATAGGTTGAGATGTCATTTGGTGATACATATATTTTAAATATGGATTGATATGTCATATTGTAATAAATTTCTTATAAATTCTATTATGTGTGTCACATCATAATTATTATTAGTATGTGTTAAGGTGTTTTTTGGCATCATTAGTAGTTAATACAAAATTTAAAACTGACATTGAAATGTAGTGAATGATGAATATATTTAATTTAAATGGAATAAATTCAAGAAATATTTCATGTGTTAACTAGTAAGAAAAAATACAAATGTATTTTCGAATATTTTTGGATTAAAAATATGCAAGTCTAAACTTTAAGTTATTAGAAATTTAACATACAAAAAATGATACTAAATTTTGATTGGTTTAAATTATGAATTAATAATAACTAATTAGGCCCGAATAAGATAAAATTGTTATGGTACCTTGCCCTCAGCAAAGACTAATAATTGTGAGACAAAGGCGATATTTAATGTAATATACTTTCCAAAAGTTTTGTCAATAGGAAAGAGGATGCAAGGGTACCAAGCCTAAATCAATGGATTGCATTTGCCATTCTTCATCCCCAATAACAAATGTTTATTGTGTTTGTGTTCAGTGAGTCCCCTTGCCTTATTATTATTACTAAACTACATGATGAAACATTGGCATAGTGTTAAGGAATATTCACGGTGGTAATCTTGAGATGAGTTAAGCACACGTGAGTTGAATCTTAATTTGAAGTTTTATTATTATTTTATTTCTAAAAAATTATCATCGCTTCAAATTATTTTTAATCCTTAGTGGCTAGTTTGAATATTGTCATATACACTGCATTTCATAATATATTACAAATTTTTACCATATCTAACATATAAAATAGATATCCTCTCCTTTTATATTTATTTTAGGTCTTTTATCTACCCCTTCCATGCTTACTTTTTACATAGGTAAATACGAGGGTTATATGGGTCCCTCTCATGCTTAGTTGGTGTGATTTAGTTTTCAATTCAAGTTATAAGCATCTTCTTTCTCATGAAATAGTACATGTCTCTACCACACACAAGATACAAAAATAGAAATATTATCTCTATTCATATTTTTTGGGGTGTTTTATCTACCTTTTTTGCACCTAGTTCATGTGAATGAGACTTTAATTTGAGTTATGAGCATATTCATTTTATAATATTTTTTGTGCATGCAAGTTAAGAATGATCTATAGAATATCCTCTTTCTCTTCTCGATAATATAGATTATGATAAGAAGGTGACCATTCAAGGGCCATACACTAGAGGGTTTTAATGTGATAAACTCAGGGATCTAGAAGACAATGTGCCAGTCTTTATCAAAGACTAGGGTTCAAAGCATAAGTCTGGGAAGGGGTTGGTGTCTTACTAGTTCATGATTGTAAAATGGATTGTAAAAAATATCATATATGATTATAAACAAGATCATATATGGATTATAAATAAGATCAGTTCAGATTCCATTATTTTGTATTAATAGGTCATATAGGGTAGTTTTTCAATTTTTAAATGTTAAAAATCTCACGACCTTCTATAAATTCCATTGCCTATGTTGGCCCAAAAAAATATCATGGGAGGGTTGTTGGAATATGTTTTCCTCAACATAACTAATGTAGTTCTGCAGGATAGTTGATGTCGTCAAGAAGAAAATAATTTAACTTATATGATGGATGTCATCGGGGGCAACATGGGTAACGTAGTAAGAGAGGAGAATTTTGGTTGAAGAGTGGATGTAGTTAGGCTACATAGATGATGACATGGGAATGGAATATTTTTACTTTGATTTTATGTATATTTTTATCATGTTATCATCTTTCTCTCTATGGTTGATGCATAAATGTTCTTCATGAATATTTTTTGTAGCTTGAGAGATGGATCCAACTATGGAAAATAATGGATTACCTCATGTTACCTATTATATTGAGATCGTTATTAAATGAGGATACATGGTTATGTTGCGGTTTGGGGGTATTATGATGATGCATCTTATCTCATTAGATGCAAACTCGATACAATTTTTATCAGTTATTGGGAGATCATATCAAACATCTTTAAGTGGAGGGTCAAAGACATCATCGAGACTGCATTCACCTTAGAGGATGTGCATGCTCTTCTGGGTTTTTCAATTAGAAGGGAACTAATGTTTGTGATGTGCCCTTGAGATAGATATTGAGAGGAGGGAGTTGGTACAGTGGGCCACATGGTCAGATTGGTATGATTTGAGATCCCTCATAGTCTGACTAAGGATGACATAAGTTTTTTATTTTGGGTATCTAGAAGGTGATCAATAGGGTTGGCTATGAAACAAATTATATGTCACAAATAAAATGGAGGATTCTTGTTATTTTCTATAATAGTGTTTTATTTAATAGAATTAAATCTAAGATAAAGACAATATTGATCAAATGGATAAAATAGTAAACAAGTAAGATCAAGCAAAAGAAATGCAAACACAAGTGATAGATAAGGTTTTGAGAATGACTCAGTTTGCTACCGTAGGTCTGGGGTTATTTTGGTAACTCTTGTTTAATGCATCACCAAATTTATTAAACTATCTACTTCTACGATTCAAAATAAATGACTAGCTTTGTAGAAATTCTACCTATTTCACATGTTTTTTATTTCAATTTTCCTTGGACAATTGATTAATTATAGTGCCTAATAATCTATATACAAAACAAACACTTTAGGCAATATGTAATGTATCCACTTCTTGTGTGCTTGCACTAATGCACAAAACTATGGGTCATATATGGAATATATCTACTTTGCATCATTCAAATTATCATTGAAATATGTTATAGGCATTCCTTATTATATTTAGCATTGAACTAATGTCTTTACAAATTTCATTGTGATTGACCTTAAAAAAAAATATGTAGAAACATCAACATTATCTACTCACTCAATATTATTTTTGAATTCTACAAAGTTTCTATGTGTTTAATATCCAAGAAAACTCTTTTCTATCTCCTTATATAAACTCTTTGATGGCCTAGGTACACAGATGTCAATAAAGTTTCGAATGAACTTCTTTCAAAAAATCAATCCATGAAAGCTTCATATTGCAAAGGTACTCCTTGGTTATGGTAAAATCAAGCAAGACATTCACCTTTTATAAATCCATCTTTATAACTTTTGGTAAATTAAAAAGGCCAAATACATAAGCTCTCCATCCATAAAACTACACTTATTTAAATTGATTAACAATTATTCTTCACACAACCATTACAACACTTATTCAAGTGCACCTAATGTTCTTTTTTTCACTATACCTAAAATCAAGATGGTGTCAAGGTAAACTATGGTAAAATTACTCATAAATAGCTTTAGGACTTTATTCATGGGTCACATAAAATTTATAGTGTGTTAGTCAATCTAAATGGGAGACCCAAACAATTCATATAATCCCTCTTGTGTATTTAACTTAGTCATCCATTAAGTGATTTCCCTTATGAGGATATGGTGATATTGATTTAATTAAATATATATTGTAGGGTAACTATTGAATATAAATAATGTGGATGAATTGCTAAAATATAGTAAGACACAAGAAAAAAAATCATATATGATGTCAAACCACTAAGAAAGAAAGGGAGATAGACGGACTTAGCTGATTTTTGAGTGACCAGGAAGTGATCTGGCCAAGGAAAGGTGTTGAAAAGACTACAAAACAACGTCACAAATGCTCACTATAAATTTTGAAATTACAGGAATAGAGATGGAGAGGGGCATCCAGTGTAGGGGTAGAAGTGCCTAGGTTCCGGTGACTGGATCTAAGCACTTGTGACTGTGTAAAATCTCAGGATCTTCCTTCTTCTATTTCATAAGGGTTTCATTGTTGATTTTTATTGGTCATCTGATATTCACTCCCTTATTGCCGAAGGTAACCCATAACCTGTAATAAAGAAGTTCACTTTCACATAACCCACAAACCACATCAAACCTAAAAAGGAAAATATAGAATGGGGATTCAACCTGATGCCGACGGTCATTCAAAGAGTGAAATTATGATGAAGGGTTGCACTACATCTCCGTACTCCATTGTAGTTATGGTGTGTGTGTGTGTGTGTATAAATTATTCCCTAGAATGTCCTCTGCATAAATTTCATAATGATAGCGAGCTAGATCTAGAATGCATAAATGTATATACATGTGTGGATGGGATATAATAGACTTCCCTTTTCCTATGTAGTGTATGCAACCCTTGTACCTTGAATGGATGCTAGATGTATGCCTTTGAAGTGCTTTAGTGCCTTTGGAATGCAAGCTTAGGTGATGATAGTAATGCTTAGTGCTCGACCCCTCATTTTGAAAACATAACTATGTATTTATATAATTCCCTTGTTTGAATTTCATAATTGACAGCTAGAAGGCTGACCCATAAGTGGAAAATATTCCTAAAAGATAAAAGAGAACCAATAAGAGTTAGTAAGGTAAGAAAGTTGCAGGGGCACCTAGGAGGGATAGGAGCACCTGGGTGTTTTTGTCTTGGCTGGGTGCTAGTGTCTAAAGCCATAAAAGATAAACAAGTTAAGTTTTGACTAGGCAGTAGGGTGTGGAAGACTAAAGAGAAAGCAAGAGATAAAGAGATCCAAAGATAGTTTTCAACTACTAGTTTTCTTGCTTAGGAATCATGTAAATGCTAACATGCTTTTAGAACCTAGAAATGTACCCAAGTGTTTGATTTTGTGTCCATAGATATCCACTCCTCAAATCTATATTTTTGAAAAATATTTCTCCACTAATACAATCCATCATATTTTATCCATGTGGATAATTGTAAATATATACTTAATTATTAATTGCTCCATTGTTATTTCACATCCGCCATTATCCATCTTATTAGGTGATAGAGTTATTAGTATTGTATATGGACTCAAAATTTCTTTGATCAACCCTTTTATTCAATAAATCCTATACTTTCCATTTCACTTTATCATTCTCCTATGTTGCCAATATACATGTCATTTTGTTTAGAAAACTCAAACCTGGGACTACGACATGGTGATGACTTATACTCCTCATGGGTGGAAACCCATGTAGTAGATACTTTGAAATAACCTCCAAGAAATTAGTCAAAAAATATTTCACTTCACACAAAAGTGTCTTTTCCTCTCTTTTTGGATGCATGATTTTTTTAGGATTGGTTATGCATACAAAACAAGTGCTCTCATTGTTTACTTCTCTTAGGAATTGATTTCCTAACACCATTAGAATCTTCATATCCTTTTCCACCTCCTCAATACTTTCCTTTAGAGGGATGAAAATGCATTCCTTGACATCCTTCACCATCTTATAAGTGTTTACATACCACATACCATCGTGATGTACTTTCTTGTCAAACTACTAGGGTATACCAAGAAAAATATGAAAAAAAAAACTATAGGTATTACATCGCACATGACCTCATATTTATATGTTCCAATCTATAAACTTAGCATACATTAATATTTAAAAAAAATATATGTCTCTTTAATAACAAAAAAAACTTGTAAGATTTGGATATGTGACTCTCTTCAAACCTAATTTATCTACCATCTCTTTTGAAACCAAACTGTTTATATTGTCATTATAAAAAATAATATGACATATTTACCTCCCAATTTGTCTATGGTTCAGCATAATTTTTTTTTTATTCTATTTTATTCCTTCATTGGATTCAAAATCCTCTCTTCATCATGAGATCTTCCTCAATTTTTGGTTGTTAATATGGCGATTCTACACTATACTTTATTCATTTATTTTTTCAATGTGCGTATTGGCATGATTTCTTCTACCACCATAATTTTTTTTTGTGTATGGTCACTCAAATTCCTTGTTCACATTCTTTACACATTCAAAATAGATACCCATGAATCCACATCCATGAGCTCATCTATAGGATCCTCTACATCGGTTATATTTTCCTTTGGCTCATTGCGTTGAGATACACTAGCTTCACCTTCCTACCTATAGTATCATACTACATTATCCATGTCCATATTCAAACCTTCCTTTCCCTCATAGTGGTCCTTGTCCACATGAATACATATCTTCCACCTTCATTGAACACTAATAGGTATCTTTAACAAAATACACTCATATCAAACCAAATTCATCATGGATGGATATTCACAATCCATTCACATAACATGAGATATTTTTGTGTTATGTTCAAAATAAACTACTCTGATCATGATTATATAGAATTAGTGTAATCCTTTATAATTGACTCTTGTTGTCACATATTCTAAAAATTCTTAAGTAATCAAACCAATTTTTTGAAGGAAATAACTTATCTTTTATGTTTATAACTAGTCTATCAAAAAAATTATCATTACCTCTTTTTATTCTTTCGACCTAACATATTCCCACCATTAAGATGCGCGACCTTTCAAATTATTGTATGTGAGCATGGATTTCTTAGTATCTCCCATATAATTATACTACAAGTATTTTTATAACTTATATATCCAATCATTGGGTTCTTCATGATTCGAACTACCATAATAATCCAAAGTGTTGAAATTAGGCTTTTGCTACCCGCTCTTGTGATTGAGAACAAGAATATATCCTCTTATTTATCAAAAATTATTCTTCACGGACCTAACCTTCAATATTTTCCATGGTGACCTCATTATTTCTTACATCATTTACACCATAACTTCTCTACATTGGGTACTCTCGACAACCTAAAAAACAAGCTCACATTCCTCTCATTAATTCTACCAATTTCATAAATATTGGTTCTCTAAGTGCTCTTACCACTCTATTAGTGGCATATCCTCTCTGTTTCATTTATTTTCCTCAAAATCAATATTTTTTAATCCATGTAACCTTCAAACCTTATATCTAATACTCTTCAGTGGAGGATGTATTCATTATTTTCTAAATACATTCGTAAATGTAGAAAATAGACTATCCATGCCCACTCATAAGGAAGAAACATTGATCTGATATTGAATGATCTAACTTGATTAGTGAATTCAATTAAGGATGGTCTTAGACCACACATCATTTATAAAACAACATAGTTATTGACCAACTTGCATCCTTATGCATACAAGTGATTGAGATAAATAATACTTTATTTTATTTAAAGGGAAACAAAGATTACACAAATATAAGACAAATTGTAAACTAATAAAATCTTCAACAACTATTTGATATGATTAAACATGCTAATTTTTTTTACCGTCTATAAGGTACCCAATTCTAATGGAATTTGAAGAGCACCACCTAATTCTCCCTCACTCAAGTGTAAGGGTGAGTTCTTATAGAACCATGAACCACATGTTTACAATAATATAACTCGAGTACATTTCTCTCATATGAAATTTCTTTAAGCCTTCTATAATATTAAATTTGTCACAGTCCACTATGCAAGATAAGGCCCAAGTGTTCATTAACAAATCACAAACATAATACAACTTGAATTAGCTAAACAAAATAATCATTAAACTAGGAAAATATTTTTCATCTTCTTAATGTTAAATTCCCTACACAATACTTACAATCCTTAAGTTCATCCATTTAGATTACACTCGTGGGCACAAGACTTCAAATTAAATCCTTGTGTGGAAAATCAATTGATCTCAAATGGATTCACAGTTTCATGATAGATGTATGCCACTAGGATGAATGCATGGTGATAATTTGAACCTATGGATGTGATGTATAGCATATCGTACACAAAAATAAGGTAGCATAAAGTTTTCAAAAAATTTATGTCTACTAGTCATAATACTAGTGCCCTTTTCCTACACCAATAATCTAAGGTGTTGCACCATAGTTCTCAAGATGTATGCATGAACCTCTTTTTCATGTCATGACCTTTGAAATCATCAAACCCCATTCTTTTAGTTTCCTACTAAATCAATGTTTGCACAAACTTCTAAGAATTATTTCTACTACTAATAAGACACTACAAACATTTTGGAATCTTATTTTTCTACCAAAAATCCAACAAAGTATGAAAATGTGTAAAACCACTATATCTATTTTTTGGTTGGTATGGATTTATTGTGAACCTTGATTCTCTTGCATTTGAGAATGATTAAGAGAATTGTTCAATTTGTCCACATTACAATAAAACAATCTAGTAAAAAGTTGTATTGTATAAGGATATGGGTGCCAAAATAAAATAACCTTGCAACAATGATGCTTATGATCAATATTCACCAAAAACATTACATACCTAATGTTATAAATGAGCAATTTTATGAAGCCTATTTCCCTTCTATAGGTTCAAGGGCATATGGACATAATTCATTGCATCAATACTTCATTAGCTCTAGCCAAACTCATAGACAAGAAGAAACACACATTGCATAATGCATATCAAATGAATATAAATATTTATGTCCCTTTCCCCAACCAAGTGTTATACAAAATGTATAAGCTTATACCAAAGATTGCATAATTCATTGCATAAAGATCGTCTAAAGTAAGATCGCCTAAAGTAAGATCGCCTTAAGAAGAAACTCCTAGGAATGAATTTACAAAAAATCCAAAATTACATGTTTCATTAATTTTGCATTAATTTTCTTTTATCCATTTGCTCTTACATAAAATAAAATTAATGCAACATGTATCAAGGTTTATAATTTTTGTGAAGTTAATGTGTATAGTCTTATATTGCTAAAAACTCTTGGATGTGACGATGAACAATTTACTAGACAAAAGTACCTAGAGAGAAAACAATTGAATTTATAGTAACAATTGATCCCAAAATGTGTCTTGTTATATTTATTGTTGATATCACTCTATCTGAGTATAATGTTTTCTTGGGTTGTTCTTGGATAAGATCCATAATGGGAACACTTTTTCAAAATGTTGACTACATTACATTTAATTTTGACAACATGACTATTAACATTACATGATATGGAATAATCCATACCACATATGAACATCCCATAATAAATAATCTAGGGTATTATAACTACACCACTAAAGAGATCATAAGATATGAAACATATTCTCTTCTTACTCCATTTGAGTATACATATGACTGTGCATAACCTCCTTGTCACATGATTATTTATCTCACTATAAATTTTTTAGGCTTGATGATAATGGCATTCACTTGTTTTCATATTTATTATCATTTTAAGGCCTAGTTTCTAGTTGAAAACCATGTATATCTTGACAATGTAGCACATACATGGGTTATGTGAGTTGAGAGAATTATAGTTACTTTCACCCCCCATTATTATGTGTTTGAATATTATTTCCCTTTCCTTATTGTGTGTTTAAATTCAAGTTTTATGTATTATGATCACTTACATAGAAAAATTCAAAAATAATTAAATATGTCAAAATACAAAAACATTCAAATATTGAAAAAAATACAAAAACATGGCCTATTTGTGACTTACTTTTTTACTACATAGACTTTGTTATCATGATCTTAAATATATACTTCTTTATAAAGTCGACATTTATGAAATACATTAGTTAGCTATAGGAATACATACTATAAATTACCATAGGAACACATACATTTTGCAACTATTAAGTCCAACACATGGGGAAACCTTTCCCACATTAACGATATATTCACACATATTTTTCAAGCTATAAATTTTGTTATATATTATCCAGTGGTGATGTATAGTCACTTTCATGATGTCTTACACTAAGTTATACTTTCTGACACATGATTTACTTTGGATATTGTATTATTATTTTACTTGATAATAACATTATTTGGATATATACTACCATTTCTTACTCCGTGCTTGCTAGTTTTAAGCTGCTAATTATATTAAATACATGCTTCACTAATTATTGTTTGACACTTGTATTCTCTATGCTTTTATGTGATTGTATGATTCTTGTATGCTCTATGATTCTATGTGAATTTATGCTTTATGATTTTATGTGAATATATTCTTCTTAACTACGCTATGCTTGCATGTGACTATATGCTTCTATGTTATTGTAGGCTTATTGATTTCTATATAATTTTATGTGATTGTATACTTTTTTATTTTTATATCCATCTGTGTGACTAAATATATCTTTATTGATCTATACTTCTATGTGAATAGATGATTCTCGATTTCACTATGCTTTTATGCAACCATATGTTCTATGTTTCTCGTGTTTTTATTACTAATATCAATGTTAGTCGAGCCATCATTTCATTGAATTGTCATGTCAATCAAGTTATGAAGTTAGTATATGTTTGTGAGGGGGTGTATCTTGTGTTTTCATGTCATGTCATATATATCAAAGGATCCTTCATGTTGCATTGTGTTGTTAACATACTTATATGAGCTTCAATTTTGTGTTTTAATTCATTATCTATTTCTATAAATATTCACACGTGTTTATCTCTCTACACACAATGAGTTTAACCACTTTTATTTTGATATGAGTGATATGTAAGGGACATCTCTCACCTAGAAAGGGGGTATATTATGTGATCATTTATAATTTCACAAATATTTCAGTTGTAGGTACATGAATTCAGTCAAATAAGTGACATTTTACACATTGTAAATAATATTGTATTTAGTTTGGATAGATTTTCAGCATTTTTATCATATATATATATATATATATATATATATATATATATATAGAGAGAGAGAGAGAGAGAGAGAGAGTCAACAATTTTCCTCAATAGCCCAAAAAGTTGAAATTGGCCTCAACATCTGACAAAGTTGAAAATTTTCCTCAACAACCCAAAATTTAAAATTGGCCTCAACATTCCATAAAGTTAAATTCAATCTCAATGGACCAAAACGTTGATTGCATGTCAAGTTACTAGAAATACTATTAGTTAATGAAGTAATAATTCTACCGAAAAGGCTATTAAGGTAACAAAAAAATTATGTTACCAATAAGGCTATTAAGTTAGAAATATTTTAGTAGTCACTTAGCATAAAAGAAATCCCCATAGTAGTATTCAAAATTCATAAAATTAGAAGCATAATTTAGTATGACCAATTAGGTGTAGTCGTTCTTGTGAACATTTTCACTTTATTATAAGTTTCAAAATTCAATTAACAAATAATATACATCATTATCAAGCAATGATCTACAATATTTTCCATTGATTGTAGGTTTCATGTGAATTGGCATAAACATTTAATAATTTACCACTCCTATGATTGAGATGATGTTTGCATTTACTTATTCTTTTATCTAGTCACTTGGAAATATAGCATTTTACAAATTTTATTGTTGTATATCCTAAATACATATAAATTTTCCAACTTAAGGCACCATCATGTTATATCCCACACTCTAATTTCACTATATGATATCCATTTTTTAGCTCAACTCCTCATAAATCAGTGCACTTATTAATGAACATTTGTAGATACTTCTACTCATCTCAATCTTGATTCATTTATCACCTTGAACAAGCTCTTAGGCCTATGAATGGTTCATACAAACTATTTCTCAATCCATACAAAGCTTTACTTTACACCTCTAACACTTAATTTTTTAAAAAGGTTACTTGGCTTAGTCAGTGTAAATGGTACTTCTGGGTGTTGCCAAGTGTGAGGTTCAAATAAAGGGCTTGTTTTATATTGTATATTATCTTGCATATCATCATAGGTTTTGGTAATTACAAGGGTTTGATCCCTCTTAAAATTAGTGGTATGTATCATAGTGCTCATCACATCAGTAGGGATGTGGTGAGGCAATCCATCCAATCTAGGTTAATCACATTGAGCTCAAGGGCACAAGATTATGGTTTCAATAAAGGAGAAGTTATATTTGATTCAGGAACATACATTTCACAATTAAAAATCTAGAAATAATGTATATAGACAAAGCCAAAAAAACCCATAAAAATGTGAGGAAACAAATATTTCCAAAGGATAGAGTTGTAACCTTCTAGATAGGTTTAGTACAGATACTGATAAGTTTATCGTGAATTTTTCTACTTAGTATAGTTATTTTATAACCCTAATTGTACTTTATCATATTCTTAATTTCATAGTTACATTATACTAATTTATGATTGTGTAGCATTTCCCCTTATTAGTTATAGATTATTCATATTCATTATTTTAGATTATGACTTAAAACCTAGTTTTCATATTGCACATCCTTGATGTTTTCTTTTATACCTACCTTCAAAATATCACTAATAAGTGTGGGGTTTCCCTCATATTCAAAAAGAGCATAAGCTCAAAAGATTTCAACTCAACATTGATCAACACTAGAGATATACAAATATATAGTCCATGTTTTTCCTATAAAATAGAGGAGTACTCTAATTCCTAAGACCACTCTCACTAATATAGGATGGTTGTTCTAACAACCTAGATTCTCTCCCAACTACTAACCTCCCCTAAAATATCTCACACCCTTTTTTCTCTCAACCTACCCTAGAATCACTCTCTTGAATTCCTATGTGAATTGTTTTCACAACTCACTTACATAACATTATTATGATCCATACATTATTTTCTCTCACACACATAAGTGTACAACATAATAATGTCACTAACCTAAACATTAGTGAAACACATTATAATGTGCATGCTAATTGTTCCTAACAATACAAAATTATTTAACTAGTCTAAATTCAAAGTCTCTGATAGTTTATATTTGTAAATATACAAATATAATCTTATGTATGCACATTGAGATATAAGGAAAATTTCATATTGAACTATTAATAATTTGGGATGTTCCTTGCATAGTGTTTTGGAATTTTGGTGTTAACCTGTGCAAGCTAATAAGATATGTTAATAACTCATTTTTTGATATTTTTTTCAATTCAAAGTTTTTCCTAGTTTCTAATAGTCAATCTATATTTATGTCTAGAGTGCGCAAATAAAAAATCAATGTTCAATAGAAAGTTTTTTATTAAACTGAAAACCTATAACTATCTACCAATTTTTTATTTAAACTAAAGGTTGAAAGTTATTTATTTAAAAAACACATGAAAATATGTGGAAAGGAATGTTATACAATAATACACAATTGTTGTGTACTTAAACACAATGTATATATTTATTTATTTAATTTTAGCATTCTTATTATAATGTTGTATTTCGATTGACTAGAGTTAGTGAAGAGTTAGGTCATGCATTAGTGATGAGATATAGCTGCCGTTATATGAGATATGTTTTGTTACAGTTATATTTATATGTGAAATTCACCTTCAAGGAAGATGGTGCTCCCATATTTTCCTTTTATTAGTATTTCCACTATATATTTTAGAGTTTTCTTTTCTTTTTGTAATTGGAACAAAACAACCAATACAAAATATATTTCATTACCTAAGCCATCATCATGTACTTCAACCATCTTTCAAGGAACCATTTGACACATACGTGACTTAAAAATCCATATCTAAAAATTGATTATTACAAAATATATCTTGAAAATAACATTTGGGGCATAAACTTAAATATATTCACTACATATCTATTAAAATTACCCCAACATGTATTCAAAATTACACAGTTTAAAAGGTAGTGATATGCATGCTAACTATTTTTGTTTGGATAACTCTTTGTCATTTATTTTAGGTATTTTTCATGTTATTATGATTTTAATAAATGAATCTTGGCCATCAGATAGTTTTCCTTTGATTACGTAATGTAACACATTGTAAAAAGTTAAATTAAAACTTTTGATTATATGTTATGTCCAATGTTAAACTTTTTAAAAATATAGTAACTTACCTTACCAATCAATATGTTATCGATTTAGAAACTTTTGAATGTTAACTGATTGACAAACTATATGTGATCCATCTAGTGTTTAGATGACTATATTATTGGGAATAAGTAAATTGAAATCTCTCTAAAACAATTTCTTTATAGATGTATATTTATATTAAATTTCTCATTATGTTGGTTACAATTATGGGATTTTTCTTCCTTTCATAATACTTTTTTAGTATATATTGTTGTTTAATTTCTAAAAGATACTACTGATGATTTTAGTGGGTAAGGGAGCATGTTCTAGTGGGTGGATGTGGAATTTGACATAAGGTTGACACTATTATGGGTAGACACACTACACAATCGTGTTGAGTATATGAAAGCTCATAACCAAGCCACAATTTATTTTTCATGCTTGAGTGTTGATTTATCTTTTGATTAGGTTATTTATGTGTTTTCCTTGACATTATGTCAATTTTACCTATATTGCATCAAACCTATGGATGGGGTGGGATGGGCCACCATGATTGGGATCATATTTCCCATTACTGCCATGACTTGCTTCAAGGAAATGGAACACAACTTGCTTTAAGTTCCAAACATTGAATATTAGTTCCATGACTACAAATATTGTAATATATTTCTTTGATTTTTCTCATTTCACAACTTCCACTAGTTTCTAATACTCAATATGTAATTGTGAGTGGAGTGCACCTAGAACTTAATCATGTATAAATAAAGATTTACTATAAAAACCTGAATTGATATAGTAACTCTACTTGATACAATTTGATTTGGATTTAGATGGAGTTCATCGGGTTGCAATTTTTGGTTTTAAATATTTGACTTTAATTTTTTAGTGATTGTATTATATTGTTATTTTCCTTTGGTGGAATGTTGTGAATTATCTTAAAGTGACTCATCTTAATTGAAAGCATGATATGTGATCGAAACATTGAGGCTTTGGATATATACAAAAGCTTTGTTATTATATAATTGACTCTAAAATTGAGTAAAAGAGAACATTTAATTACATGTACATGAGTTAGGCTAATGAAAAGGTGTCAATTTAACTATTTAACAAAAATAAGAATCGGGAATGGCTTCGACACTAAGTATAGTGAATTATGTAATGAATTCTATTTGATAAGCTCGGTTCAATTTGAATATAATTATTGATTGTTGTTTCCATAGGAAAATAGAATTGTATAATGAAATAAAAATATATGGGTAAGACTTAGAGCCCAAGTCAAACAACAATAATGTAAGCAATTGATTTTTGAAATTGATTGTGTCTTGAATAAATTGAATATTTACACCATATAGTGTATATCCTAATTTAAATCAAAATGAATTAAGATTATTTTTAGACATTGAAGAAACAAAATCATGACAAGTATTGTTTGTATGGTTAAAATATTGAACTTTGTGCAAACCCAAAACTTAAGGGCTCGAAAAACAGCTTCGACTTTATCTCTGCTAGGTTTTCTCATGCTTTCTCTTGCCTTCTTTTGCTACAGAAACTATGTGTCGTTAGCCTATCTAGTGGTCTCCCCGTGCTCCTATCATAGTGTCTTCCGGATTTTTCCCTACCGCTAAGGCAGTGAAATGGCCAACTCTCCTTCCATTGCAATGATTGTTGCAACTGGTGGAAATGGATCCTAAGCGCGTGAGGAAGTTTGTGCCAAAAGTTTATGACAAGGTATGGACTCTGAACCCTCTCTGGATGTTATAATTTCTTATGAATGTTTGGATCATGTTGTCAAGTAGTATGAAAACCATTGTCTTATTGCCTATTTTTATGGTTGTATCCTGTCTCAAACCTACTTGCAAAACTGGATGAAAACCCATTGGGATTCTAATGGTATCCTTGTTTCAAGGGTCTGTAACCTCACTAAGGTTTTTTATTTGTTTTATTTTTCATGAACCTTCCCAACTTCAAGCCCTCCTTCTTAAGGAGGCTTATTGGTACTTAGGTAATACCCTACTTGTGTTATCTCCATGGACCCAAGATTTCAATCTAAGCAGCCATGTCTTGCTCAAAATCCCTGTTTAGATTGATCTCCCTAGCCTTCCTGTTCATCTCTAATGATTTTTACTAGAGATTTTTAATACCATTAGTAGGGTTATTTTCCATGAACAAGAGCGTTTTTTATTTTCTCGTCCCAACAAGCATGTGTGTGTCAAAGTGGACCTTGCAAAAGATCTACGGGACCATCTGAATATTCAAGTTGGGTGCCTACAAATCTCTCAAAAGGTGGTATATTTTAACCTCCCCAACACATGCTTTCAATGTTAGGCCCCAAACCATTGCATTTGGGATTGTCCTCTTTTGGCCCGTTCCAAGCCTACCCCCACGTAACCAACTATGACGAAGTCTAAAGGTGACCCTCTAGCTGATGGGTGGATGGTGGTTGGTTCTAAGAAGAGTTCGGGGGGAACCTGAGGTTGAAGTTTTGTCTCCTTCTTCTTCACTTCCGCCATTTAGGGATGACCCTAGAGTGTTGCAACCTATTCCTTTGGTTTCCATTCCTTCCAAACCCTCGTAGAGCCAAGTTGTTAAGTCTAATTCAGAGAATACTGGGAATGTTGCTTCAACCTTTCTTCCTCTGCGACGTTCACACAGTCCATCTTGAAAGGTTTCACGTGGCACACGGGGATAAAATGGGGTCAAACGCCGCTCCATTAATGTAGAGCATAATGATTCAAACTAGCTTATTCTCGCCAACAACTTTTCCATTCTTGGCTCAAAGGATGGATTTCCTGATGGGCAGGGGGAATTCGATATGTCTGATTTTTCATGAATTTCATGTCATGGAATGTTTGGGGTTTTATAGCACCCTCCTGAAAATTTTCTAGTTATTTACCTTACTAGTTAATTAGCATTTTAGATGTGATTTGTTTACAGGAAATCAAGATTTCTAGTTTTTTGCTTCAGACTACTCTGACATGTATTGCTCCTAATTTTATGAATTTCCATACTCAACATATTGATGTTAAAGGTGGAGCTAGCATTTCCATTGCGTCGAAAATTTTGGCATTAATTATTGCCTCGGGCCAGGACCCCAATAATAGGGTTGTGTGGGTGATTATGAGTATTAATGATCTTTCTTTTGGTATTTTAAATATTTATGCCCATAATGAAGGTCCCGAAAGAACATTATTATGAAATTGGCTATGTGACAACTTACCCATTTCTTATTGGTTGGTGTGTGGTGACTTTAATATGGTGGAACATCTGGATGATAAATGTGGCACCCTTCCTATGTGTCGGTGTCTTGGTGAACGTGTAGCCTAGTACTACTTTAAAATCCATTGGGGCGTTTCCGATTTGTTGCTCAAATGACGATAGGAATTCAAAGACCAAGCATAGTTCACTTGGACCAATTTTTGAGAAGGATATGATCAGGTATTAAAACACCTCGATCGTGCACTTCTTTCACAACAGCCTTATTTTGCTTTTAACATGCAAGGATCCCCTGTTATCAAGGTTTGATTAGAGGTGATTTTTTCAGACCACCATCTGATCACATTTAAGGTTTTTTGGTAGGGAGCCCTACCAAGGTGCCTAAAAATCAATTCTTTCTTAATGTTTCTTTGTCGAGTCATCCTGGAATGATCTTGCTCATTGCCAAGATTTACAATATGGTGTCATTCCCACCATTTTATGCTATATGGATTTTTTGGTGGGAGGCGGCGATTCACTGCACCACCAGGTTCCTCTTCCAGTTCAGAAAGTAGGTTGTCAGGGTTTGAAGATGGGTTGACTCGACTCTACACAAATAATTCATATGGGTTTACCTACTTCTTGAGGCCAATCCTTTTGACTCTAACCTTCAGAGCCAGACCACTAGTATCCACCACAAGCTCAAACTCATTGAATCCCACTTAGCCCATGATGCGTAGATCCGTTCGAGAATTTGTTGGCTTAGGGTGGGAGATAAAGCCTCCAAAATATTTTTGAAATCCCTCTGGGCCAAGCATGCTCAGCTATAGATAAAATCTATTTAGGATTCTCACCAACAGATTACATAGCTCCGAGAGATCACTGATGCTTTTATCAAGCACTATCATTTGGTGTTTTAAGCAAGGGAGGATTCAATTGAGCGAGCTACTGCTTTATAGAAATGTATTGATGTTGTGCCTAATAAACTTACGCCCAGAGATCGTGTCTGCTACGACACACCTCTCACTTTGGAAGAGCTTCATGTAGCTTTGCTCTGTCTTGTAGATGACAAGTCTTCGGGTCTAGATGGCTTCCCTAACGAGTTTTACAAAGCAACTTGGTCCTTTGTGGGACCTGATATGCTTCAGGTCTATAATGAAGCTCTTCAAAATCACTCTCTAGGGAGTTTCATCAATCAAGGAAACATCAAGTTCATTCCCAAAGAAAGCAATCCTGAACAGAAGAAGAATTGGCAGTCGATCACCCTATTGAATGTGTCTTATCAAATTATTTCCAAGGTGTTGGCTCTCCACATTATGGATATCTTGCCTAAGATCATTCGGCCTGAGAAGAATGGTTTTTTCAAAGGTTGTTACATCCTAGAAAATCTTATTACTATCTAGGAAGGCATGGAATGGGCGTGTGTTTCTTCGCAGAAGCCTCTTTTCCTTAAGATTGATTTTGGAAAAACTTACGATTGCATTGAATGGCCCTTCATTTTGGCTATGCTTAAAGCGATGGGTTTTGGAGAATTATTTCAAACGGATGTAAGCACACTTTTTTCTAATTCTTCTAATCGGCTCTCCATTAATAGTCACCAATCTACTGACATTGGCCTTTTCCGCTCTATCAGACAGGGGTTCCCTCTTGGGCCCGCATTGTTTGTACTCACTTTTGATGCCTTGGGTTACCTAATTTCCCATCAAGTTGTGCAAGGCTACATTCAGGGGATTGTTCTTCCATATCATGCGACTCAACTTATTAATGGGAATTTTACAGATGATTCCTTTCTTACGCTCGTTGAATTGGAGCAGAATATTGGTACAATATTTGAATGTCTTGACACATTTTTATTGGCTTCAGGTTCTAATATTCAAATGGATAAAACTTTGGACTATCACCAGAGTTGTTTACCTCCTCTGGACGAGTTAAATTCCTACCCCCTAGATGAGTTTACCTTATCGAATTGTGTTCTTAATAAAGTGGAGCAGAAAGTTACCAAATGGTCTTCCAAATCCTTATCTTTGGTTGGTAAGTTCCAAGTTTGCACCAAAATCCTTACCGCTACTCATATTTTTTATTCTGTTTGTTGGTGTTATTTTCACAATTTGTTCAATCGACTCACCAAGCTTCTTTGAGACTTCTTATGGTGTAAAATTTCTAGTTCAGCTTGTTTATACTGAGTTACTTGGGATGTTTTTTGTATTCCTTGGGATAAAGGTGGCATGGGAGTCGGTTTATCGGCAAAGTTCAGCTTCATGTGCCAAATGGGTGATTTAATGTCTTTCAAGTACCTAGACATGGTAAATTTTGTTGCGGCATTGTATTGAATCTAAAGCCCCTTATGACAAGAAGTGTTAGATCAGAATTGGATTGCATTCTCTTATTATCACTTATGCTCCTATTAAAATTACTGGTACTTTTTTTGCCAAGAGTATCTGGAAATATTTTGATAAGGTGAAGCCACTGATGACGTGGATTGGTGATGGATTTCACACTGGGATTTCTTTTAATTCACAAAACATTTGGTGGTCTCCTATCATCACTGAAGGTAATCTTCCACTTCATAAAACCCTAGGCATTAAAGTCATTTGAATTTTCTACAAGGGCATTCATACCATTCAGGATCTTGTCAATCGCAGACATTGGATTCCTTGGCCAGAGCTCAAAGTCAAATTCAATCTTAATAATTCATACTTCCAATCTATCTACAAAATTCATGAGCTCCTACCACATGTTATACTCCACAAATTGGGGCTTTGACCCCTGGCTACGTGGTGGCGTGATTGACGATGGAATCAGGAATTTTCTTTCCTCAAATATAACACTCAGACCATTTATCATTTGTTAAGTCTGCTCTCACTGTCCATTGATAAAATCAATGATAGGTGGAGTTTGTACTCTACGTAATCCACTTGGCTTTACCTATTTTCCTGTACCTAGAACCCTCTTCTTGAGGCTAAAGTTAACCATTTTATGTGGTGTCTTGTTTACCAAGGTTTTCCTGTGGGTGAAAGGCTTAGGCATATTGGCATCTTTAATCCAAATTTTCCTTTTTTCTCCTTCCCTGAGTCGTTCATACACCTTTGGTGGTCTTGTCCCCATGCTCAATTTATCTAGAAATAGATTCATTCTTTGTTCCAACCCTACCACCCCGGCTTCTTCCCATGATTCCTAGCTTTATTTAGTGACTTTGGTCCTTGGCTTGATTATATTGATAATCTTTGGCATTATTTTCGTGCCTGTATTTTATTTCATATATGGAAAGTTCGCAATGCTTTAATTTTCAAGCAAGATCATTCTGTTATATTCTTTTCCACTAAGGATAAGGTGGTTATTCTATCTACTGTTCGCATGCATATTCAAGCGCAAGTCATCAAGGTCGCGTTGGATTTTTCTCATCTACAGGAGCTTCTTGATCACTGGGGGAGTGTGCCATGCACTATGAATTAGGTTCCACCGGATCCTCAACTGCCACCACCTCATCCTTCGCCACCCCGATGATTACCTTCTATGGGCCCGTGCTTGAGGATCTGCTCGCACAACCACCGTTCTGCCTCCCCTAACGGCCGCCCTTCTACCTCATCGTCCTCTGGACCAAGTTGGAGCCCACCCTTGTGGTGGAAAGTTGTTGTTAGCACTCCACGGTGGGTTTCTTTGCCACTTGCCATGCAGACTATTACAGGATCTCCGCCCCCCAGTTGGGGAATTTTAGTTCCTTTACAAATGTAATATCTTGATCATGACGATTCAGAGGTGGATCCTCCATCTCTAGATCCTAACACTGGAGCATTCATCCCTCCTCAAGATGATCCTCCCCCTCATCCTAGTGCAGTGACATGTGCTTGATGGTGTTGCTTTTCGTTTGCTCTCTGGTTTTCCTGTGGGTGTTTTAATGTATGCCCTTGTGGTTTTTTTTGCCGATTATGTTCCCTCATGGCATTTTGTAGGACCCTGTGGTATCCGGTCACCATTACTATGTAACTCTCTTTTTATTTCTTAATATAAAGGGCAGTTCCAATAGTTAAACTTAAGGGCTCATTTGCGAAGACCTCAATAAGGCTTCCCAAAAATGAATTGTGAACAACTTTGAAAAACATAATAGATTTTTTATGGAACTATGAAATGATTTATAATAGCTTTACTATGCAACTGTGAAATTATCTTGTTTATTTTTGTAATGATACATATACACAAGTTTACATGCTATAAGGTCATGTTTTGAATATTTATGGTCATAATTATTACACACAATTACAAATAAAAAAAGTTAACATTATATTCCTTCCAATATATTTGAAGATTAATCCATTTTATGAAGATTTATATGATCACTTTAACTATGTAAATTTTGTATGGAAAATATTTGATATATGTAATTTTTAGAGACACATTTTTCAAAAACCATAGCTCATGAATGTCTAGATTGCCTTTAAAAAACTTGAACAAGTAACTCTTCTAAATAAAAAAATGGGAACCAATTTACAAAATCTTATTTATCATTTGTTCCAAATTGAATACATAACACCATATCATTTGTTCCAAATTGAATACATAACACTATATCATTTGTTACAATTTGATTATATTTTATCCCAATTCTTTCACATTTATAGGCTTCGTAATTTTTTTATCTTATCAATACATTACAAAATTGGTAATTAATTTAAAATTCAAATATTTTAATTTCATTATGTGGTTCTTTGACAATTTTTATTCAATTTATTTCCTTTGAACAAATGAAAAATAGATTTGATTTTTCTTGTATTTATTACAAATGAATAAATTAAAATTCATTCATCAAGATCTTTAAAAATAAGAAAAAATGAAGTTAATATTTTCATGGATTCAAATGAATAAAAATTCATCAAGATATTTAAAAAATCAAATCCATTTTATCGATAACTACCACAATGTTGATTTGAAAATGTGTACCTATCGTAGGCTTAGGTGGTTTATTGAATTTCATAAATGTCTTCATATTAAATGCTTAAAACCTGTAATTATATTTCTTCATATATAAATCAAATTAAAACTCTCTAAACGATTTGATAGTAGATTTTTTCATTTATTACAAGTCAATTAAAATTTGTTTAAACTTTGAACAAATGAACTTGATGAAGCAGTTCCATGTCCTCATATATAAATTTAAAAAATTAACATTTTTTCGATAACATAGTTCATTAGTTGTTGCAAGTTGATTACAATTTGTTTGGACTTTGAATAGATAAAATTGATGAAGAAGCTTCCTATTCTCATATATAAATCAAATTAATCCTCTCCAAAATGATTCCATAATACAGCTCGTCATGTTTGGACCTTGAACAAATGAACTTGACGGAGTAGTTCCATCACCTAAACAAAAACGTGTCAAGTTGAAACTGTAAATCCACTATCAACTTGTTCTTTTCCTATATTTTTTACAAATGTTTGTTTATTGAATACTTAAATGTTCATATCCATTTATTTCCTTTCACCATTATAATTCTATCCCAATCCTAAGGAACATGACAAAAAATACACGGTTAGTATTGGCTAATAACTAAAAGAAACACTAAATTGTTGAAGCAAATATAAACAAGGCTATGATATGGCAAATCATGTTGATGTTGAACATTATTTAGTAAACACGAGAAAACAATACATATAAAAGATGAAATCACTTTATTATGCAACCTCGAATAAGATAAGAGGGGAGAGAGTGAAAAGTGGAAGTTGGAAGTCAAAAGTGGGTCTACTGGTTTTATGATTATTTTCAATTTATATAGATTGTAATATGCGTTGTGTCATGTATGCTTAATATATTTTAATTATTAGTTTTAAAAGGATTATAGTGTTTGGAAAGCCTTACTAACTTTAAAATATTCAAAGTCAACAACATAGATCAAATGTTGTATGTAACTAACATTATTTTATGATTTTGGATCTATTAATATATTTCAAATCATGAAGAATGAATTATTTATGATTCTAAACCTATCACTATGTTCCAAGTATAAAGACCAAATTATTTATATAATCAATAGTTTGGTTCTCAACTCAAATAGAAAATAAAGGAAAAAATAACTTCGACATGAAACAGATTAACACAAAAATTTAGAACTTTCATTACAATACCAAGATTAGGGAAACAACAAATCAGCATTTTCCCTCATTTTCGAACATGATTTCTATTTATAGTTCTACTTTTCTTAGTTTTGAGTACATAAAGATCATTACATATTTTCATTGTTGCACATGACAAAATTGTTAAATGTAATGTAGCTTCAAGAAACATGGAGAGTGGGAAATGGAACCCAAAAAATGGAGGTATAATTAAAAAATATTTAAGATGAAAACAAATCTTGTGGATTTGAAATTCATTTTTGTATGAAGGTATAGATGTGATACACTAAAAACGTAAGAATTGTCACAAGTTTACTAGTAAACTACAGTGCCCCCAAATCCATATAGGAAATTTGCAAACATTTATTACGAAGAACACTTACAATAACATTGTTCACTTAAATAGAGATTTAAAATACATGTATAAAATAATAAATGAAAGATAAATATGTCCATAAATGATCATATGAATGTAACAACTCAAACCTCATATTAACTCCCAAGGGATAACTCACATGACAAGCAAAAATAAAACAATCAATACATTGATAACTTCAAGGTTCAACTTTGTTGTTCAAATGGAAGGTCGAGAGAGCTAAAGAAAACATAAGTTATGAGAAATATACACCTTTAGAATCAATTTTATACAAAGGTACAACCATAACAATATTAGCGTCACTTTCTTTGAAATAGCTTATGCTAAACTTATATAGTTGGTTCGTAACTTCCTTTGGAGAAGCAACTCGAGTAAGAAAGGTATGGTGGTCATTTCACGGGAGCTTTTCACTTAGCATATAACTATTGGTGGGTTGGGAATAATCAATCCACTACAACAAGAGAAATATTTTTTTGCTAAATGGCATGCAAGAGCTAGCCAAAATTTTGGACCTTGGAATATTCTTGTTAGAGAATGAGTTCACGTACATCACATAAAGGCTCTTAGATATTAATTCCTTGTGAAAAAAAAATATTTGACACTTCCTTTTTATATTTTTGGTTCTCTTTCTCTAAAATGTAACTAGGAAACCTAGTAGGAAATGGTCCCTCTTCTCCAATGGGCCACCAATCCCTCCAGCATGGATTAAATATCCATAACTCAAGTCTTTGGTGGAACTATGTTATTAAATCTAATCTCTTTCCTCATGTTTCCCATCCTATTAATGTCCAATCCATTGCAAAAAAAATATTAATACAATTTTTTGGGTTGATAATATTAAGTGGGGACACCATTTAGGTGGGCCACCACTTTACACCATTGGGGTGATAATATTAATTAAACCCTATATTTCCCTATATTGTTAAAAATGCCTCTATAAAATCAAAAATACTTATTAGAACGATATGTTATACCTTGAAAACGTCCTGATTTTTTCCAAATTGCCTGGTATATCCCTTCATATGGCATGCCATACTACTAAAAG
The DNA here is from genome assembly GCA_019776745.2 of Taxus chinensis. Classification (NCBI taxonomy): domain Eukaryota; kingdom Viridiplantae; phylum Streptophyta; class Pinopsida; order Cupressales; family Taxaceae; genus Taxus; species Taxus chinensis. The sequence goes on along the minus strand of CM034149.1, from coordinate 723,009,258 downwards.
TTAAAAAAGCCTATATAAAACACAATCGGCCTGCTATAAATTCTAAACGGTTGTATAAACTTTAAAAAAGATGGTATAAATTGACCTGGGTAAAGCTCAAAAAAGTTGTGTTTTCTAAAAACCACCTCCATTTGCTCCTTATTTCCTTTCCTTTTCCCTATCCTCCCCTAGAAAAACAACAAGAAAATAAACTCAAAAGGTTTTTTAAAAATTTTATAAATTAAACAAACAAAACCATAAAATTTTTAGTGATCCCTATTTTATTTGGTCTTGTCTAAAAAATATAAACAATAGAAAAGGGAAATTTTTATTTATATCCTTATATAAGAAAAATAAATTTATTTCATTGTTTTAATTTTTCATTTTATTATCTACAATTAAAATATTAGAACATAAAACTAAGTGAACTCATTAACTAACTCATAGAGTTAAGGAGCTCTATTGGCTAACTCAAGTGCGTGAAGTCCAAGAAAACTAAGAGGTGCGAAGTTTGACTTCTAATCCTTTCCTTTTTTATTTTGCTAAAACATCAATATGAAAAAACAAGTTCAAATTTTTTGTCTCTTAGGAAATTTAGCAAAAAAATTACATTATTTTTTTTATTAAAAATTTTGAAAAACAAAAGAAAATGCATTTAGTTTTCTAGATTACTAAAATGTGTTTTAACAATTAAAACTTTACTTTGAGTTTAATTAAGTTTAATTTTTCTAGTTAATTTCTTACACTTTGCCTATTATCCTAGTTGATCGTATTTATCTTTGAAAAAGGTTGGAACAACCCATTTTTTCAATGGATAAATCACAACTACTGAATGGAACAAACAACAACATTTGGTGAGTTAGATTAAAAATCATCTTCATGGTAAGAACATTGTGGGAACTTGTCACCAGTATGGATAAACAAACCAACGGAAGACAAGAAAATCTCAAAAATAAAATTACCTTCTCCCAACTTTCCCAGGAAATTATGTCAATCTTATTGCAAAACATGAAAGATGAGTTATTACTGCAAATAGGACACACAGATTCTCATGCTGATGCTTGGAAACAATGCACGAGGGTAGTTGCCTCTTGAAAATAATTAAACTCATCATGGAAGTATTTACAAATCATGAGGGGGGATGAAAAAATAGTTAATTATTTAGCCAAAATTCAAAATATTACAACACAGTTAGATGGATGCATTGTGAACTATGTCAAGATAAATTGTTGTATTTTATCATACAAATTAAGATTCATGAAAAATTCAAAAAATATATCTCGATTTTGAATTCTAAATAATGAGACTAATTTACATGATTTGGATTCCCTATTTTCTCTCCTAATTTAGGAAGATCGAGTCAAGCAAAACTTTGATTCAAAAGAAAATGCCTCTTAGGCATTGTTCTCACATAATCATAAACTATTTCAAAATAAAAATAAAATCAATCCAAACCAAAAAAATTGAGCGTTAAATCAAAATTTAAAACTAATATTGTTAGGAATAGTCGAAATTTCAAGGTGAAGTTCAATGGCACTTATAATAAATACGAAAAAATTGGTCATAAAGGGACTGATTGTTATGCAAAAACAAATAAATTTGATAGAAATGTTAAAAATAATAATTTCAACAATAAAAAGAAGAATCAAAATCAAAATTTGAATCAAACTCACAACCAAACAAATAACGTTGAGAAAATTATTTCCCTTTATACTACACACTTAGCTTCGAATGAAAACAAATGGATCCTAGATAGTGGTGCCTCTAGGTACATGACCTGCATCCTTGAAATCCTCACATATGTTGTAGAATGTCAGGAAAATATATATCTAGTCCAAACAATTATATCATTCGATCTACAAAGTTATGCGAATATAAAATTGAAATATGGAACAATTAAGAATGTGTTATTCATTCCCAAGTAAAATAATAACCTTTTATCATAGCCACAATTAACTAAAGAAAATTGTAAAATTATGTTATTGCAAAATAAATGGTATGTAAAAAATGAACTCAATAATCTTATTGCTTTTGAAATACAGAAAAATTAATTATACATATTTGATGGATTTGTTTCTTAAACGTGTTTCTCTTCTACTTCTAAAAATGATCTTCAAATTTGGCATGAAATATTACGAAATGTGATTTTCATAAGTATGTATGAAATGTCTTGTCTAAACTTAGTGATAAGTCATTAAATGTCCATGGAACTTTTGAAAGTAGCTTGTGTGGTAAGCATCATGTTGAACAATTTTACAAGCATGACGATCCTAATTCCTCTCAGTTTATAGATCTAATTCACAGTGATGTAAGAGGTCCACTCAAAGTACCCTCTCTCGGTGGATCCTTGTATGCTGTAATATTTATTAATGATTTCTCTAGGATGGCTTGGTCATACTATTTTAAGGAAAATTCTGATACATTGTCCAAATTTCAATAATTTAAGGTCTTAGTTGAAAACACAATTAATCTAAAAAATTAAAAGGATTAGAACTGATAACAAAGGTGAGTATGTCAATAAAATTTTTGATGAGTTCTATGTTGATGACGAATGTGAAAATGCAAAGCAAGAGGATCATCTGGGATAACATGAACATCAATTGAGTTTCACTCCGACATCATGACGAGGTCTCGTGAGGAGTGAGCATCAATTGTGAATGTGCATGCAAAGATTCAAAAGGAATAAAATATCATATGCCTCTCATATTCAACATAGATCTGAAAAGGTAAGGGGTAGAAATAGGGGGTGTTGTGTAACCCCAGTGCCTGTAAACATGGCTCCTCAACTGGAGAAAGGGGGTTACATTCATAAAATGGAAGTAACTCCCATATGATGCACTAACGTGTAATGATGTGTATGGAATATAATGATGACCCTATCATAACCCTTGTGACACATAGAACTATGACCTCACCTAAATGATATGACTTGCCACGTGATGTGAAAAATGACTCACACCAACAACCCCCCTTCATCGTAACTTAGGATGAGGTAATAAGTCAGAAATGAGAAATGGGTCCCGATAATAAATCCTGAGGAGGTACCCATGAAAAACAAGGATATTAAGCAATGGAGGAAAACCCAATGGGAAAAACATCCACCTAAAGAGATGAAAAACACTCTCTAATCTAAGAAAGATGTCAAAAATGGGTCCCTGAAACTGAGAAACCTGACAAGGTAATCTCAACTAGAAGAAGAAGAAGAAGAAGAGAGGAGAAAAGGGAGACGATATGAACACATAATATTCCATGAACGGATATGAACTCTGCATCTCTAGGAAGTCTCCAAGAAGAGTGTTGATGATTTGGTCATCTTCCTTTAGACTAAAGAAGATCCACTCACCACCAAACTATGTGCCTGCCCTTAGGAAGGAAAAAAATGAAGTACTGGAATCTGCCCACTCCGCAAAGGAAATTGAAGGAAGCAATACCAATAACTCTAAATATGGTCCATGGAAATGTGACACAGGTCTAGCAAATGAGTGCCAAGGAACCGAAGGTAATGCCACGAGCGTAGAAATTTCAAAGTGATAAAGAGTGAAATGAAGGTAATGTAATAACCCCCACAATAGAAAGAGGATCCACGAGCAAGGGTGGATCAATGATGATCTCCTTAAAAGTAGCAGTGATAAGATTCACAGAAGGAAAAGTCTCAAAAAAGGAGATGAAGGACTCCTCTAAAACACCTGTAGAAGAATGAGGAACTCCCTGTAATACATCACAAGTAGGTACTGCAAAAAGAGGAAAATTTTCTGGTAGATACTCGTCCCAAGAAGGGGGATCAATAAACAAAAGAGTGACATCATACAAGTATGAATCATCACATGAAGGTAGAGGAGTGGAAAGGGCCTCGCACACTAGAAGTGGAAAAGAGGCGGATGCAATGATTGTATGAGGCTGAGAATAGGACTGCCTAATGTTTGATGGGAAGGGAGGAGTGTCAACATACTCTAGAAAAGTGAGAAAAGGAGGAGAGAAGTCCTCAGTAACACTCTCATCATCATAACTACAAGCAGAATCCTCATCATTAGAGATGGAACCAAGTGTGTTTATGTTAGTGAAATTGTCATCATATGAAGAAAAAGAGGAGACAATTTTATCAACAGGAGTAACAACAACAATATGTGAAGGATATCCAAACAAAGACATAAAGATGCTCCAAATGGTGTGGGGAGGTTCTGAGTCTTCCACATGAAAGAGGAGAGGTCTACTGACATGTAACATCAAGTGACCAATAACATGGTCGCATGTGTTGAGATAGTTATTAAGATGACTACAATCATTGGGTGCATGAAGTGACCCATGTAGAAAGTGTAAAAGACCCTTGTAGGGAAAGCACCATTCCATAGAAGCATGTCATGATGTGTAGTTTTCTCTCCCAAGAAGAAGTGGAAAATGTTGTCAAGCAATCTTGTGATGATCAAGTCTAGAAAGAGAATCCTCCATGATCCGGAAGAAATAAATGCAAGGCACACAAGAATAAGGGTGTATGGATACAAATAAGGTGGCAACACATCAGACTCAACTGAAAGTGTGTCTGTGTGCAATACAACACCTGAGAAACAATGATAACTTCCCTCTTTGTGGAACATTATAAGTAGAGCATGATTATAATAGGGTGTGTTTGTGTAACGTTGGATAATTGACCACTCACCTTGAAGTAGGAGAAGAATCATGTAAGAGTGGAGGCCATAATAATTCCTAGTTGGAATCAAAGGAACAACATGTAATCAAACAAAAAAATGGTGTAAGCAAAACAAGGGTACAAACACTACTCAATGTAAGAGAAGAAGTCTCACATAAAAAAAAATAAGACCATCTTGTCGCAAGATTGTAGTGAACATGCTCACTAGCCGTAGGGGAAAAGGACAACTACAATGCAACGAGCCAGAAAAGTGGCCTAGAAATCCCAATAACCCTATATGGAGGTGTGGAAAAAAGATAACCCCCTTATAATGATGAATTTTATGATTTTCCCTTTTTAATTTTTTAGAAAATGTTGAAAAAAGGAAAAAAAGGTATAAAAATTCAATAAAGAAGGGTGAAAGTAGAAGGGCCTAGAGGCCGAGATGGAAGTAGCTCAGGTAAGCTTTGCAAGGTAGCTCAATGAGCTAGCCAAGTTTTCTCGACAAGCTGACAGTGGGGGATCTCATGTAAAGGGAGGAGGAATCAAGCAAGTTGGTCGATGAGCTCGACGAGTGAAGTTGATGCATGAAGTGGATGAGTTGAGGTTGTCATCAATCAATGCACTAGAGACTGATTCAGAGAGTGACACGTCACACTACGTTGAGGATGGAGGTTACCACGTGGTGGTCACAAGAAGTGCATGTGTCATGTAAGAAAGGTTTCCATGTGGAGGGGTGGATGCCGAGGTGATTATGTGGCATGCTGAGTCGACAAGAGTAGTGTAATGTCCAAGACCTGCAATGAGTGTTATGATTTAAATGCCAAGAGCTATTTGGAATGACTGAGGTAGGTGCAAAGGGTGAGCAATCGTGTCATATGGTATAGAAGATGGAAGTTCAGTGTTTTAGTGATGAAACGATGAGATCCAATGCATGAGCATGGGGACTAGGAAAAAGACGATCACACAGATGCAGGAACAAGACACAAACAACACCAACAAAGTAGAGGACAATCCCGGGAGCACGAAAATGCATGGTAAAACACACACACAAAACACATATGGCTAAGGGAAAACACAAAGGTAACGAAAAGTGAGGAGAGGCCATGGCGGGCATGGATGTAGAGAGTCCAATAGTGAATGCAGAGGGAACAATACAAACAGGGGCACAACACGATTTTGGAAGGCCAAAGAACCCAACACAAGACCCAAGCATGGCCTGGATCAGCTGAGCAATACATGAAAATCAAAAGTATAGGGACAAAATAGAAGGAGGTGAGTCTAAATTGAGCAGTCAAAGATCACTTGAAAACCCCATCATAGAGATCAACACACACAGATAGTTGAATACAGAGCAAGTTGGAGAAGGTGAGTTTGGGAAGAGAGGGCAAGCTGGGAGAGCCAGCTTGGTTCCTAGCTCGAAGAGATGGGGCTAAGTTAGGCTCAAAAATTAGATTTTACACCCTTAAACAAACCTCAACACTAACATTAAAAATGGATATGTAACCTTGAACTAGAAACCTGAGCCTACAATAGACCCCAAAACACACATGCAAATCCTGGAAAACCACGAACACAAACACGCGCCCACGAATGAGATTGAAAACCTAGATTCAATGTAAGTAGAGAACTGATGGAATAACCATTTTGACATTTACACACAAAACCTGAAAATCATGAATGGAAAGTTGAGAGAAACAGTAGACAACGAGTTACATGGATCCCACAAGGTGTGCTCTGATACCACGACAAAGAATGTGAAAATGTGAAGCACAAGGATCATGTGGGATAATGCGAACATCGACCGAGTTTCTCTCCAGCAACATGATAAGGTCGCATGAGGAGAGAACATCAACCATGAATGTGCACGCAAAGATTCAAAAGGGGGAAAATCTCATATGCCTCTCAAATTCCACAGAGATATAAAAAGGTAAGGGGTACAGATAGGGGGTTCTATGTAACCCCCAGTGCCTGTATTCATGGATCCTCAAGTGGAGAAGGGGAGTTACATTCCTAAAATGGAAGTAACTCTCATATGATGCACTGACACGTAAGGAATCTAATGATGACCCAATCATAACCCCTATGACACCTATACCTATGACCTCACCTAAATAAGATGACTCACCATGTGATGTGGAAAATGACTCACACCAACATATGTGTCGTGTAAGACTCAACATGATTTGAAAAGTCCTTATTCCCCATAATAAAATGACACTGTAGAAAGAAAAAATAGGATCATAATATAAATGGCTAAGACAATGATTCATGTGTCAAATGTGCCTAAATTTCTATGGGCAGAAGCCATGAACATTGTTCTCCACATTCTAAATAGGATCGTACTAAATACTTATATCAAACTACACCTCATGAAGTATGGATGAAATAAAAACTTGATATCTCTCATTTGAAGATATTTGGTAGTCTTGCTTCCCTTTTTATTTTGAAATTTAAATGGAAGAAAATTGATCCTACCTCCTACTCATGTATATTTATCAAATATAGAGGCCACACAAAAGGATTAATAGTATATGATCCAATCAAACGTTAAATCTTAGAAAATAGGAATGTACATGTTCTAGAGAAACCATTTTTTGAAGCTTCATGTGAACCCTCTTTTCTTTCTCCTGAGGTGGAAATCCTAGAGATTGATAATCCTTCTCTAAACAATATGAAAACTGAATTTGAAGAGGATGAATAACCTTCTCTAGTATGATGGATATGGAGATTGAAGGCGATTCATCACAAAATGTATCGCATTTCATAATTCCTAAATGGGCTCAAAATCTAGTTAACAACTCTTATCTTGGTAGCCTTAGAAAAATTACCCATAGTCAACATACTTATCATGCCTTGATGACCACGTATGAGGTTGAACCACAATATTTCTAAGAATCTAGTCAAGACGAAAAAAGGATTGAAGCGATACAAGTTGAATACAATGCCCTATGTAAAAATAACACTTGGGAACTAGTCTCCCATCCTTCTAAAAAGAGCATTTTAAGATCCATGTTTTTGAAAGGTTTCTTCATATGTTTGTACATTAAGAAGGGAATAGATAAGAATCTTCAAAGAACCACACATTACAGAAATAGATAAAAATATGTGGGACACTAAAATTTTTGCCAACAACTAGAAAAATCCGTGTAAGACTAGAGAAATTAGCGGAGCATCAGAAATTCTTCGAAGACTATATGGAGCCACAAAACTAAGTAAAAGTTGTGTAACAAAGATAGAACCCAGAACAAAATATACAAATTCATAACTAAAGGAAGATATTATTGGTAAATTGTACGAAGCATGTATTTATGATAATTCAGTGCAATACAATAGAAGAATGGAGATATGAGAACAATGCGATGTGTGTAAGAGATAGTTCAGTGTAGAGATGAGATGTTGGATGAATAAATAGTGAGTGAAAAAATAGACTAAATTATGAATTGTATCTAAATTTGAGAAGTTAATATAAATAGTATCTTTTGGTTCTAATATTGTATTCTCTTATGTTATGATCTTATGTATTATGTATTCTAGATATTCGGAATATCCGTTACAAATAAATGAACTACTTAACCCTCACAAGTCATAAAGGAAGAATAAGAGAGTGATGAGCCACAATATTTGGAAGAAGATCCAATGGAAACAATAGAATCAGATAGCAATGAACCCATGGAAGCTAAGAAACCATATTCACACAAAGCACAAGCATCGCAAGAAGCTACAAAAAAAGATAGCAGACCTAAATTCACAGGCACAATCAGATCCTTAGAGTAGTCTCAACTCGCAGGGTTTTCCTACAAATTCTATAAGGTACACCTTGATCGTAGATGGGTGTCCCTATTATCCCAGCAATGTGAAATAAGTTCCGATACTAAAAAAATTACCATAGTAAAGTCCCTATTTCATTACTTAAAATATTCTCGTTAGTATTAAAAGGCATAGTTCACTTGCTTCCACATTCATTATTAAAATATCTGGAGCTTCAAATAAAATTAGACGAAGAAATTATTTTGGATTTTTAAATAGAGCTCCAAGAGTTGAAAAAAGAAGAAGAAAACTTCTACATAAACAAGAAATGCATCAAATAAATACATAAAGTATTTCACATAAAATTTGCAAAAGTAAAAAGAAAAAAGAAAACTGCAAAAAACAAGAAAAAGAAAATAAGAAGAAAAATGAGGAAGAGAAATAAAACAAGAGGGAGGAAAAAGGGGAGAAGAAGAGGAAGGAAGAAAAAGAGAAGAAGAGGAAGGAAGAAAAAGAGAAGGACAAGAAGGAAGAAGATGAGAAGAAGAGGATAAGAAGAGGAAAGAAGAAGAGGAGAAGAAGAGGAAGGAGGAAGAAGAAGAAAATAGGAAGGGGGAAGAAGAAAAGAAGAGGAAGGAGGAAGAAGAAAAGAAGGAGAAAGAGGAAGAAGAATAGAAAATGAAGAAGGAAGCAGAGAAGAGAAAGGTGGAAGAAGAAAACAAGGAGGAGGAAGAAGAGAAATGGAAAAGGGAAGAGGATAAAAATTAGGAGGCAACAAAGAATAAGTAGAAGGAAAAAAAATAAGAGGAGGAGAGGCAAAAGAAACAACAAGAATGAACAATATCTGTAATAGTATAAATGTGGCCTCCTCCTCTAGAACAAATCATGCCACCCAACACCCTAAAAAGCAACACTTTGTCAATATCTCACAACCTCACTTCTTTTGAGCCACCATGGGACCCATTAACACTAATCAAACAGGTCTTGACGTAGCACAAACAAGCACAAAGATTTCAACTACAACATGGATTCATAGAACAGACGAAGGATGGATATAATGTGTATATCAACAAATTAACTCTGATGTAGAAATCAAAATTCAACACTATACTAGAAGAAATATCCCAAAACGATTGGATGCAAGGCATTAGAGGAGACAATGGAAAAAATGCTATCATCCATTCCAATATTCTAACCTCAATATATGGTGTATCAAATGCTACTGCTTGAGAAAAGAGTGTAAATTACATTGAAATATTTCTTATCCCACTCTATTTCAAATGAAGTTAAGGAAAAAAATCCGCAGAGAAGCAGTGGAAGAATAGAAAACCACGGAGCTCCAAAAATATGGGATTGAAAACAAGGAACACGGGGGAAAAATAGAACAATATTTCACATCCTCGAAGATGGAAATTTAAAATGCATATGCTTACTATGCTTTTTCCATGGGATTTCCAAGGGCCGTACTATTATAGTAGTTTTCTCATTCATTTCAAATTAATGATGTTAGCTACTAAAGTAAATCTAAACAACTCAGAAAATGGAGGGTTTAAGGTACCTCAAATATGTGATGTGGATGAACGGGTGCAAAATGATTGATCCTCACTGCTACAAGTTGATGACCTGCAAAACAAGGACACTAAGAGCAAAATGGATTAGATAATAGATGGGGGGTTTCCTGAAAAAGTTCATCTCCAAGAAGTGTTAACTTCCTTGGCAGATGTCAACCCCCGTGTTTTGATAAAATAGTATAAAAGCAATAATAATAAACATGATAATATGCAAAATCTGAGGCACACAAAAACTGAAAATGTAGAAATGTAAGGCACATACAAATATGATCTAAATTGAAATTAAATAAGCTTACCTGGTAGGGTCAACAACAACCTAGACTGCACAGGGGTAGGTGGACGATGACTTGGGTGTGAAGATCTAGAAAACAAGATAAATATGCAGACTTACAGAGATCTGGATGCAAACTGACACAACAGAAGCCTATAGATGTTGGAAGTGACTTGAAGACAAAGAATCTGAGGCAGAAGAAACTAGAGAATGACAAAAAATAGATGTTTGGATGGAATGGTTGATAAATAGGTCTCAGGTCGATGGTGACCAGGAGAAAAAATAGAGCATATTTGGAGAAACTAGATAGCAGGATGGTATATCTAGAAGCTAGGAAAAATATGGAGTACTGGAGACATTGGGGAAGAATCTGGGAACAAGAAGTATGCTGACAAAGGATGGATCGACAATGACCTGGTTAGGGTGACGATGACGTTCACAGTATAAAACCAAGCTAGATGGAAAAAGAGCTAAATGGGTGACCTGCAAAAAGAAACACTGATAAAACATGATTATAATGGAGTCCTGATGACTATTGTTGAACCTGCAAGAAATTAGATCCAACAAGATAATAATGAATATAGCATAATATAACACAATAAACAAATAATCAATGTAAACCTCCCAAAATCACACTAGTGATGAAAACAAGCTTTCTAAGGACTGTAAGAAGGTTGGCACAACTGTTGAGATACTCTGGTTTGAAGATGGATTCACAAAATGCAAGAAATCCAAGTTTTTGTCACATATGTGTGTTTTTGTGTCTCTTTTTGGAAAGGGAAGAGCTTAGCCTTATAGGGTTGACGGTGACTGGGTTGGGTCACTACCTACTATGGGGAAACTTTCCCCAATAGGGTTGATTTTTTGTTTTAATCGGGATTTCAGGTTTTTAAGGATGGGAAAAGTGCTTTAAATCTTGTAGGAAGGAGGAGGTTGTTTAGGGATGTGTCATGGGTAGTTAGGGATAAAGATAGGTAGGATAAAATCTAGGAAAAAGCATAGGGATTTAGATTTAGGATAAAAACATCTTAAAAGGAAATTCCATTAGGGAATAATGGATAATGGTCAATTAATTAATTATTAATTAATCAATGTTAATAAAGATTAAAGATGATGGGATAATAAATGGGCATTTAATTAAATGAAGGGGGATGAATTAAATTAAAGGGGATCTAGTTAGGACCATGGTGAAATATGCACATGCGGGCAGACAATGGTAGAGATACCGAATTTAGGTGTCTACATTTTGCCCCTTTTTATTAAGTGGTTTGTGCTAGCAAGCCATGAGACAAAAATGATAATAGAAAAAGAGTAGGATGAGGATTGACAAAAGGTTGATGATGAGCTCCCCCTCAAATGAGGGATCGATAATGCCAAGGGGAATTGATGACACATTTGAAAAAGGTAGATGATGAAGGGTGGGTGGGTGAAGAAAAATGGGTAAAAGGATAATGCAAGGAAGATGCCCCAAGAAAAAAGGATCACAATAACAATAAAAACTATGGTGGTGACTCTGATATCACGTGGGTAGGGGACACAAGGCGGTCTCAATGGAGATGGTGGAAATGCTCTACAAGCCAGTGAGTGGGTGAAAATCACTGCGAAATGGAGAGAATCCAATGGGAAACCTCTCGAATGGATGTGAGTCGAGATGACCAATGGGTCATAGGAAAACATCAAACATGTGCAACTAAATGTAAAAATTATGTGAAATCCTTCATACACGAGGAATCGAGCGAAAAGGGTATGCGTCCAAAAGGAAGAGGATGAAAATAATAGTGCCCTAACAAAGGACACGAAAAATGGCCAAAAGGAAAAGTGAAAAATGGTGGTGAAATAAAATGCCCCAAGGGGGAGTAAGTATGGCCATAAGGAAAATAATTGGAAATGGTGAAATAAAATGTAAGGGAAATAAGTATGGCCTAAACGAGTGAAAATGGCCAAAAAGGCAAAATACAGGAAAAAGCATTCCCAAAAGGCTCACCAAATATGGCCAAAAATGTGACTTGAGATGACATAGATTGGAAAATATTTGATGAGATAAAAAAAAGGCACGTGAATAATGCTCAAATGAGAAAAAAGATAATGATCAAACTAGATGCAACCCAAGGGGTGAATAAACTATACACCATATCAATGAGTATGCAAGGAAAATTATTCCTCCAATCATGTCATTCGAGGTAAACAAGATGGGGGGGATCCAGGTAACACAAGGCACATGCGACCAAAACATGATGTTAGCATATAACCAATAAATAGTTAGTTATACCAAAGATCATGAGAGAAACAAGAATGGAATGAACTCATAAACCTAATGTTGACATGAAAAAGGGGTTTGTGATGTATAACTTGTATGCTGGAAGAGGGTTCTCCATGAGTGGTGTTCCCTAAATCTATGCCCCAGCTCTGGGAAGGGGAAAGAGAAAACTGATCAATGCGGGAAGTTTTCTAGAAGAAAGATGATCAATGCGGGAAGCTTTCTTAGGATGCTAATAAAATGGAAGGTTGATCAATGTGGGAAGATTTCAATGCGGGAAGCCTTCAATGCCATAATACAAAAGAGTATCCATCCTTTGAGGGTATGGTCTACTTTATACATATATGATATAGATGGAAAGAATGATATACATGATAGCCATCCTTCGAGGGATCAGTCTATTTATTTGATTTGATTTTCTTTTATTTTTCTTTTTTTTTTTTTTATAAACAACTTTCCTTCGAGGGAGCAGTCATATTTTTTATTTCTTTGATTTTGATAAGAGCATCCATGAATTTTGATTTTAACAAGGGGAAGAGTTATGGATAGCTAAGTAGACCACTTAGGAGGGGACATTGAATGTACAAGAGACACCCATGAGCCCTTTGCATGGTTTCAAGAGGTAAACAAGAGGGTGATGGATGTAATGATCATGGAGTTCTCACCAAGAAGGGAGAACCTATCCATAAGGAAAATTCTATGGGAAGAGCCGTGGTGCCCATATTTAAGGTCATGTCGAGGAAAGTGACGGTAGACCACATAATTCCAAATCATTACAATGATAGATGGAAGAGGCTAATGATGGAGGGATGATCTAAAGATATGACTAAGTGCTCACTGGTAATGTGCTAACAATAGAATGGTCACAAGTGCAATGCGTTAAGAGGTTCCACTTCTAGTTTACCATCAAGGGAGGCCAAATGATAGGCTCCTGACCCATACTTATGTGTGATAATGTATGGTCCAATCTAGTTAGGGGAAAAATTTCCACGTTGGCTCCTTTCTAGAGTAGTAACGTTCTGATTTTCTTTAAGGATGAGGTCACGAAATTAAATTCACACTCTTTGAGGTGCTTATTATAAGCACACTTGATGCATCTTGATAAACATGATGGTGTTCAAGAGCGAGGAGGTGGCATTCATCTAACAATTTGAGATGTGCTAGATGCTCTAGTGATAATCTTCATCAGAGATGAAGTCAAAGAGACATGCAAAGGATGGAATTTGAACTTCGAGAGGGAGGACAACTTCAGAGCCATACATACATGAGAGAAAAGGGAGTAGCTCCCGTGGAAGTGTGGATGCTAGTCTAATAAGCCCAAAGAGTGAAGGGGAGATGAGATGCCAATTATGACCAGACTGGTCAATGGTCTTTGTAAGAATGTTTCAAAGGGTTTTATTAGTTTCTTCAACTTGGCCATTAGCTTGAGGATAATATGGAGAAGAAAAACTAAGTTGAGATATTGAATGAGTCACAAAATTTCTTGAGATATTTATTTTTAAAGGACTTTCCATTGTCCGTGATGAGTTTGTGAGGGACGCCAAAGCAGAAAATGATGTGCTGGTAGATGAAGTTAATGATTGGACCAGATTTAGTTGAAGTGAGGGGAATTTATTCCACCCACTTAGTGAAATATTCAGTTGCAGTAATGATAGAGTGATGTTGTTGTGAAGACTGAGGATTAATGAGACCAATGAGATCAAGACCCCATTGTGAGAAAGGCCAAAGGTCCTGAGCTGGATGCAAAGCTTGACTAGGAATGCAAATAAGATTGGAATGTTACTGACATTTTTCACATTTCTTAACATACTCACAACAGTCATGATTGAGGGAAGGCCAGTAATAGCCAAGATGAAGAATGCACTTAGAAATGGCTAAGCCACTAAAGTTTCCACCACAAATACTGTCATGGAATTCTTGGATAACACGAGAAGATTCATGGGATTTAAGGCATCGAAGAAGAATACTATCAAATCCACACTTATAAAGAATGCCACCAAGTATCACATAGTGGTTAGCACACTGAAGGAAAGACCTCCTAGCATTCTTGGATAAATCAGGTGGAATGATGGATTTGGATAAATAATCAAAGATTTGGGAATACCAAAGATCTGACAAACTATACTCAACAAGATTAACGTGAGGTAAGTCATGAAATGGTCGATCACTATGGTGAATGAAGAATAGAAAGTTTAGATTCTTTTGTTGTCCATGGGATGAGAGTCTGCAAGGGATGTCATCATATCTACGAAATGATTGGATGACCAAGGAATGACTTGGATAGTATAAGAATCAAAGGCCTTGAGGAAGAGATGAATGATGTCTTGATATTTTTGAAGAGTGTCATTTTTACATTGATACTCACTTGTGACTTGTTTGATGATAAGTTCAGAATCCCCATAGATGTCAAGAATTTGAACACCTAGAAAGAGAGTGGTTTCAAGGCCTAAAATAAGGGCTTCGTACTCTACCATATTATTCATGCACTCAAAATTGAGCTTGTTTGTGAGGGGAATAGGAGCATCCCCAGGAGGAAAGAGAATGATGTCAATGCCTCCCCCTTGCTGACATTTAGAACCATCGAAGAAGAGAGTCATTTTAAGGGTTTCATACTCATGATGAAAGTGATTAATGGATTCATCTGGAAACTAATCATGAGGTAGATGTGAACTAGGAAGAGGGGCTTCTACTAACTGGTCTGCAATAGCTTGGCCCTTAATGGATTTTTGAGAAATAAACTCGAGGTCAAACTCAGTCATGAGCATGAGCCATTGAGTGATACAATCATTGTGATATGGTTTAGAATGCATCATCTTAAGAAGATGAAAAATAGTAATGACATAAGTCTTATGATTAAGAAGATAGTGTCAAAGCTTAGAGGTGGTAAAGAAGAGAGCACAACACAACTTTTCAGCTTCAGTGTAGTGAGTCTCACAGTCGTGGAGGGTGTGACTGATGTAATAAATGCCTGCTCATGACCTTGGTCATCACGATGTGCTAACATAGCCCCTAGAGCATGATCAGTAGCAGAGATGTATAGATAAAAGGCTCCCCCTTGCATGGAGGTGTAAGCAATGGTGGAGACAAAAGATATTGTTTAAGGTCCTCAAAATCCTTCTAGAAATTATGATCCCAATTGAAGTCTATGTCTTTACAAAGAAGATGATGAAAGGGTTGGAAATGATCTGAAAGTTGGGAAATGAAACAATAGACCAATTGAAGTTGGCCTTGAAGACTACAAAGTTGCTTAAGATTGGAAGGAGGAGGCATTTTGATGATTGCTTTTATTTTCACGGGTCAACTTCAATACCCCTAATAGATACAATAAAGCCAAGGATTTTTCCAGTTAATACTCCAAACACACACTTGGCTGGATTGAGATGAAGAAAAAAGTGGATAAGGCACTCAAAAAGGACTTGAGAATGGAAATATGGTCATGGAAATGTTTAGATTTACCTAAAATATCATTGACATAATCTTCTATGGTTTTGTGGATGAGATCATGAAAAATATAAGTCATGGCCCACTGATAAGTAGCTCCTGAATTTTTCAAACCGAAGGGCATGACGCGGTAGCAAAATTCCCCCAAGGGGTGATGAAGGAAGTCTTATGTTGGTCTTCTGGGGTGATAAGAATCTGATTATAACTAGAAAACCCGTCCATAAGAGAAATCATCTCATGACCTATGGTAAGATCCACAAGTTGATCGATGTTGGGAAGAGGAAAGTCATCTTTAGGGCAAGTGAGATTGAGATCTCAAAATTCAGTGCATATACAAAGTTTTCTAGATTCTTTAGCGATGGGTACGATATTAGAAACCCATTGGGGATAGTCAATGGGGATGATGAAATTGGCAGAAAGAAGACATTGTAACTCCTCTTTGACAAGGAGGGTAACTTGAGGGTGCATGCGGTAAAGCTTCTGCTTAACTAGTTTTGCATTAGGAATAATGACAATATTGTGAACGATGATAGAAGGTTCAAGACTTGGCATGTCTAAATATGACCATGTGAATTCCTAGCTATGATGAGAGAGGAATGTGGTGAAAGATTCAAGCTCATGTGGATCAAGGGATTGACCTATTTTGAGGATGTGAGGCTCTTAGGGAGTCCTGATATTGATGTCGATGGTGGATTTGTTGAGAAGAGTGGATGTGTCAGATGGTAAGGTATTATGAAGATAATAATCCTCTACCCCCATGTGGGAAAGAATGGCATCATCAGCACTAAAGAATTTCGATGGTAGAAGAGTCTTCTTCTATCATCTCTGGATGGCAGAGGGGAAGGGATCTAGTCTGGTTCTCAGACTGATAAGTGATTGGTCCCAAAGTGATGGTGGAGACTAAAAAAATTCCAGAGGTAATAGACACAGTGTCATCTGTATCCATGGACTCATGGGATGGAGAAGATGGAGAAGGCATGTCCATGCACATCTTAGATGGTGGAATGGGGTCAGGGATTGACTCCTGATAGCCTAACCTGAACCTTTCATGAGGTTTGCGGCACTGATCAATAAATAGGCCATGTGGCCCATGCTCATAATGTCCCCATGCCAAATCCCTTCCATGCGCAATGGTGAAGGTAGGTGTGGGAAAAGGATATGGTTTGTTGAGAAATTCAAAACCACCAGTATAAGGTTTGGCATGTGGAAGATCAATGATGTGAGAAGAAGGGGTATCGAAACCACCATAGATGAGGTTGGTTTGAAGATGTGGTGGACTGAAAGGAATGATATCCCCAACATTGGGTTGGTACATTGGAGCTTGGTCAGGTCTACCAAGATGTGTGAGGAGTGGGCAAGGTGTTGAGCATAAGAAGACGATACTCCCCCAATGTGAGTTTATCCATTACTTTATCCAGGGAGTCATCATTGGGAAGTTTAGATGAAGGGATGGATGAGATGGTGGATGGTGCAGATGGATCATTCTTGGGAATGAGGAAATCATTAGGTTGATAGGTCATGTTACACATTTGGAAGGGAGGAGCATCCCTGGGAAGAGTCAAGATCTTCCCCTCATGCTCATATTTAAGAGAAATGATGAAGTGTATAGGGGACATAATCGCATAGCGCGGATCCAAGGTCATCTAAGGAGAACATTGTACTAAAATTATCCTTCTATGATGTAGAATACCTCATGGAGGATCTTCTCACCAACGTGCAGATGGGAAGGAAAACCATTCCCAAGGTGGGATTGATTGCATCATTGAAGGCACGAAGGACCACAGGTGTTTGGGTGACTGTGGATTTTGGGATCTTAAGCTGATCGAAGGTATGTGATGGGATGATGTTAATGCTTTACCCCATTATCAATCATGGATTGTTGAATGAAAGTATCATTGATCCTAACCGTGATGAAAAGGGGAAGGTCATGTTCATCTGGTGTGACATCTGGAATCTCAGTATCATCAAATGAAATAGTAACAAAAGTTGTAAGCACTCCTACGAGAGATGTGAAAATGGTTGAGCCTCATCACTGGATGTCAAAATACACTTCAAGTATTCAATGAGGGCCTGTTTATGGTCTGGAAAGCTTTGGATGAGCTCTTAAAGTGACATCTTAACTGGGGCCTAATGAATTTGTTTAACGATACTTTGTTTAATAGGTCAAGGGGCAGCTAAGATGGAAACTTTAGGTTTCTATGATGATGTGAGCTCCTTAGGAGGAGGAATGGTGAAAAAGGTCTTGGATTTTGGCTGGGACGTTGATTTAGGATCATGTGGGCTGGATCATGTGGATATCCAAACAAACATTGATGAATAATGGGGGACCATCCTCGAAAGAATCATCGTTTGGAGGTGGGATGGCCACAAAATTCCATGATGAATGAGGGGACTTTTTACATTTGGATGGATGAGGTCAAAGGTGTGGGTGTGGAAGGAGGAGATTGGTTTTCTTCAAAAATAAAGTCATTTTCCTCGATGATGTTGTGGACAAGGTTTGGAGTGCTTTGCAATGTTTGGTATCATGTCCAGGAGTACGATGGTAGGCACAAATGAGGTTTGAATTGAACCACGATGGCTTCTTACTATTTGGGTCAAAGGCCTTAATAGGTGGAAGTGTAATGGCAGAAATTTGTAGTAAGTGTTGGAGAACTTCCGCATAAGACTCAATCAAAATATTAGAAGGTGCCTTGTCTTTATGAGACATCTTGGTCTTGAAAGAAGAAGCGGATGCTTGAGATGATTTGTTGATGTCAAAGTGTGAAGTTGGAGTATATATGTGGTCCCAAGATAGATGATTTTGGGGTTTTGGTGTCTTAGTTTTAATGGTTTTGGTGATGATTGGTGCTCTAGAAGAAGGGTTCGATGATTTTGGTTTGAGTTGGGTTGGTAGATTGAAGAAGAAGTCTTTTTGATGAAGGAGCTAGTCCAAGAAGAGATGGATGTGGTCCTAAGATAGATGATGTAGCATTGGTTTGTCTAATTTTAGGAGGGGGATATCAATTTTATTATGTGAGATGTGAAAGAGAATGTTGAGGAAATGTGCCAAGGGTTCCAAACCTTGTCTGGGAAGAAGCACCCTTGGGAGGGATGACCACAATCTCAACTGGAGAGTTCTGAAGGTGGTATTACAGGTGAAGGGAGTAGTTTTGCATGATGAGGTCAAAAGGAGGCAAAGATTGGCTTGATTAGAAGTGTTTGATTGGGTAGATGAGATGGGAGGATCATTTGAAGTCAAGGAAAGTTGAAATTATCTCATAAATTCTTCAAATGATGAAAGTGATGTGGAAGATGATGTAGATGTGGTGACAATAGTTGATGTGGTGGATGCAGAAGAAAAGTAGTGGAAAGAGGAACTAGGAGTTGATGCTAAGGATGGTATAATGGGTAAAGGTGGAATAGATGTGGATAAAGTAGTTGAATCCAATGAAGTGGATGTGATAAGTGATGGAGTAGAATGGGATAGGTAATGAAGTAGATATAGGTGTTGAATCAATGGTGGATGTGGAACTAGGTTGGAATGGTTGTTTCATAAATGTTTCAAGGGGTAAGAATGATATGTTTGTGAATGGGGTTGATCTAATAGTTGTAGATGTAGGGATGGATGCTGAGGTAGATGTAGGTATGATTGATGTGGTTGTAGGGATAAGTGTTAATGGGCTTGTAGATGGAGGAATAATGTCTAAAGAAGTGGATGTGATAATTGATGAAGAAGGTGAAGTTGTTGATGGGATAGGATCTTGATCACTGGTATGGATAGTGTTTATGGTATGAGCATTGGGCACTTGGGATGTAGAAGAAGTGGTGGCTTGAGTTGTTGGTGTGTGGTTGGAAATGGTTGTTTGAAGATGTCAAGTGGTTGGTTGGGTGATGCATTAGGATTGTCCACTTGAAGATCACCTTGATCGATGAGTCTTTGGACTAGGTCTTTAAAGGTTCAACACCTCTCTATGTCATGTCCTCAGACTTGGTGGTATTTACAGTAATGATCATCATGATACCATGTAGGTTTTGGTCTAGATTCATCAAATGGTTAGATTGGAGGAAGTGTGATAAGATTAACCACCATCAACTTGTCAAATATTGAACTATATGATTCTCCAAGGGGAGTATAGTTGGGCATAGGTCTAGGGGCTCATTGTTGAGGCCATGTGCTAGATGTGGGTGCATAAGAAGATTTGATGACCATGGTATTGGATGCACTCTTAGATTTATCATTGTGTGTGGATGGTTTGGTGAACTTGGCTTTGGGTTTATTTGAATTTAAGTTTTAATTGGCCTTGCTCAAGGGCATGAGTTTCGAGTTTTTGAGCCATGGTAAAGGCTTCTTCGAATGTTTGGAAAGATTGGATTTGCAATGTAGAAGAAATATGCTTCACACAAGAACGTGAGAAGAGTTTGATGAGTTCAGTTTGTGGAAGAGTAAATGATAGTTGGTTTATAATGCCACGTCATCATGTGACAAAATATGTAATAGATTTGTCCTCAAATTGTCTAATGGCATACAAGTCATTGATGGTGATTTTGCTGTGCAATGTTAATCGAAAAGTGCTCTAGAAACAATTGCATGAGTTAGGTGAAGGAGAATAGGGAATGTTGAGGAATCTATTGTACCAATCTAGTGCTGGGCCAGCCAAGGACATAGGGAAGGTGTAAAGCATAAGTTCCTGATCATGTGTAATAAGGTAACATGTGTGTTTAAATGTGCGGAGATGTTGTTGGGGATATTCCTTGCTATTGAACTTGGTAAACTTGGGAAGCTCCCAATGAGGAGGGTAAGGTTTGATTGGAACCGACAGATGAATAGGTTCATTATAGATTTGTTCGTAAGATAATATAACCTTGGGTCCCAAGGTAGCGGCCTCTAGACTAGGACCAACCTATTCATTAAGGCATGGATAGGATTGTTCGATGTGATGATAGGTTGGGATTGTGATTTTGTGGCATGGAAAGTAGCTTGATAAGGTGGTTGATAAGTTTTTGGATGTGTAGGGGTTTGAGGAATCATTTGATAAGGTGGTTGTTTCCATGTTTGATGTTGTGATTATTGGGATTGGATTGGTTGTTGAATGAGTGGAATGTAGGTATGAATAGGAAGAAAATTATTGATGAGGTGGATTAGACACTGCATAATGCAAAGCAATTATAGGTGGAGGTTGGGAAGAAAGGATATGTACATGTGATGTGAGAGGAAAAGAAGAGTTATACTATTCGGAACATGGGATATGACATTTGGGTAGATTGGGTAGGGACACTAGTAACGATAGTGGCCAAAGAGGTAATGGGAATGGTTGTGGTGATAGTTGTGTTGATTGGAGGAAAGATGGGGAGGAATGGGTGTGACTAACTGATTATTTTGGTGAGGTGGGGGATTGGTAGAGGATGAAGCAAGATCACATTGGACTATAGCAAGTTGTGAGGAGGGGAATTGGGTGATTTCAGGATTTGACTGATAAGGATAAAGTTGTTGAAGTGGTGGACCATCAATAGGAAGTTGAGTTGACTTCCTAAGAAGGTAGTCTTGAAGATATATTAGATTGGAATCAAGAAGATCTTGGAATTCTAAACTACCACAAGGGATAACAGGAGGTACCAAAAGGTTCAGATATAGGAGATGGAGGGGTGGCTGGTCGAGATGGTATGGGATGGTGATAAAATAAAGGGTTAGTCTCATCTATGGTAGTAGTTTGAACAAAAGATCTCTTGGGAAACATTGATGAGAGGTTGGGTACCCATGGAGGAAGTAACCAAGGGCACAGATGAGACATTGGTCATGACATATGTTTGTTGAGATGAGACAATAAATTATTTGAGGAAAGTTTTGTTCCATTTTTTTGGCTACTGAACGAGTAACTATGGGCATGAAATGAAAACAAAGGTTTATACTAACTAAATCAAGAAAGTCAAGCATAAATATTTTTTTTGTTCTTGAATTAGTTAAGAAAGTGAAAAATAAAAAGGGAAATGGATAACAAAGGTACCTAGGAAAAGGAAATCTATAGATGGTTTCAGGTTGTTATGGCTAGGGAATCTTAGGCGGCTTCCTGTTGGGTGATGAAATCCCAATCAGTTAACCGGGTAGGAAGATGTCTATATGTGTTGATTGATGTGTGATTTTTAGGTTGTGTGTGATAGAATGTGAGATGCAACCAATTAACCCCTATTTAAGCTATGTGATCAAGAAGGATGTAGAAAAGAAAGGTTCTTTTTAATCCAAATCCAAATGTGATATTTCAATGAGGACACACACAAGAAAAGGGAAATACGATGCAGAAATAATAAAATAGGGGGAAATGAGGAATACATGTAAAATTATTTTACTTTTTATTTAAACTTTTAAGCAAAGAGCGATCCAAGCAGCCGAACCCAACATGAGCAAGAAAAAAGTGAACCCTTGTGCTATAGTGTTAGTAGAAGACAAAAGAAATGTAAAATAGAAAGAAAAGAAAAGGATCACCTAAAGGGTGGTCCCACCAGGTGTTCTAAGAATTTTGTAGTAGTTTTGTTATTCATTTCAAATTAATGATGTTAAACTACTAAAGAAAGCTTAAAAAACTCAGAAAATGGAGGGTTTAAGCTACCTCAAATGTGTGATGTGGATGAACGGGTACATAATGATTTATCCTCATTGTTACAAGATGTTGACCTACAAAACAAGGACACTAAGAGTGAAATAGATTAGATGATAGATGGGGGGTTTCCTAACAAATTCAGCTCTAAAAAACATTAAATTCCTTAGCGAATGTCAACCCCCATGTTTTTATAAAATAGGATAAAAGTAATAATAATAAGCAAGATAATATGTAGAATATGAGGCACACATAGATATTGAAAATGTAGAAATGTAAGGCACATAAAAATATGATCTAAACTGAAATTTAAATATTTTTACCTGACAGGGTCGAAGGTGACCTAGACTGCATAGGGACAGGTCAGCGAAGACCTGGGTATGTGGATCTACAAAATAAGATAAATATGTTGACCTACAGAGATATAGATACATAACTGAACACAACAGAAGCTTGTAAATGTCTAGAAAGTGACCCGCAAATAAAGAATATGAGGTAGAAGAAACCAAATAATGATAGGAAAAAAAGGTTTGTATGGGATAGTTGATAAATAGGTCTCAGGTTTGATGACAACTAGGGTACAACTAGAGAAGATTTGGATCAACTAGATAACAATGATGGTATATCTTGAAGCTAGGAATGAAAGACATAGTAATAGGGGACACTAGAGAATAATCTAGTAATAATAAGTATGTAGTAACAGAGGGATGGATCGATGGTGACCTGGGTTAAGAAATGATGACCTACACAGTATAAAACCAAGCTGGATGGAAAAGGAGCTAAATGGGTGATGTGTAAACAGAAACACTAACATAACAGGATGATAATAAAGTCATTACTGTTGTTGAACCTATAAGATATTAGATCGAACAAGATAATAATAAAAATAACATAAGATAACACAACAAAGCAATATAATACCCTCCTGAAGTAAAGCAAGGTTGACCAAAACAAGCTTCCAAGGATTGTAATAAGGTTAGTGTAGTTGCTAAGATGCTTTGGTTTGAAGATGGTTTCATAGAACGCAAGAAAGCCAAGTTTTGTTGTGTATGTGTGTTTACGTGTCTCTTTTTGGAAAGAGAAGAACTCAATCTTATAGGGTCAACAGTGACTCGGCTGGGTCACCACCGACTGCGGGGAAGCTTTCCCCAATGAGGTTGATTTTTTGTTTTAACTGAGATTTTTTGTTTTTAAGGATGAGAAAAGTGCTTTAAAGCATGTAGGCGGGAGTAGGCTGCTTAGGTATGTGTCATGGGTAGCTAGGGGATAAATATAGGTAGGATAAAATCTAGGAAAAATCATAAGGATTTATATTTAGGATAAAAGTGTCCTAAAAGGAACGTCCTATTAGGGCATAATGGATAACAGTTAATTAATTAGTTAATGAATATTAATTAATCAATGTTAATAAAGATTAAAGATGATGGGATAATAAATGGGCATTTAATTAGATTAAGGGGGATGAATTAAATAAAAGGGGTATAGTTAGAACCATGGAGAAATATGCGCACAAGGGAAGACAAGGGTAGATATAGCGAATTTAGGTGTCTATACACACAACAAGAAAAAATGGAGTTAGAAAAACTTGAAGAAGAAATAAATAAATAATCATCATTATATGACATTTCAAAATATTTAGATGACACAGGGAGAAATAAATTGACAGACTTAGCAACCAAATACCGCACAAAGCAATTACAAAGGGTATATAAAATAACAGACATGGAGGAGTATAGTTTCATCACGGATAGGGAAATCACGTAGCTACAACAGGAGCTATTAACAACTCGACATAATTATATAGGGATCACATATAAGAAAGCTCTAATGGAGCTCATCTTAATCATCCAAGAGAATACGAAACTAAAACTCTAACATGAATCTATAGAAGAACACATATCTGCATGGAAAATGTTTGAAGTCTAGATAACTGCCAAATATGTTAAGTACCTCTGAGTGGTTGCACCATAAATGCATAGAGGAGTATGTACATAGTACAAAAACATTCTTTGGAACCCATCATGTCCTATAAATCTAGCTAGGCGAGTCAAGTGAAGAAATAATCCCTTACGAAAAACGTCTAAGTTTGGGTAAGTTGATACTTTGACAATCCCATTCTTTTTTAAATCTAAATCATAGTACATTAGTCTAAACTTTGGTAGAAGGACATAAATCCAGAAATAATACGAGAAGCAGAGTTTATAAGATAAAGGAGGACTTGGAAAACATAAACAGTTAAGAATTTTTTTGACAGGGTTCTTCATCCTAGTTGTCTCGAGGATGAGCCAATACTTTGAAGTCTGGGGATGATGTTGATAGGGTTCTTCATTAGTTTTTACATTAATAAGGGAATAGAGGAGAATCTACGAAGAACCGCACATCGTGGAAACAAATAAAAATTCGTTGGACTCTAAAAATTCCATTGACAACAAAAAAAGTCGTGGAAGACTACAAAAATCCATGAACCATCAGAAATCTTCCGAATATTGGAAGGAGCCACAGAACAAAGGAAAATCCACGTAATAATGATAGGACCTAGAATATAAGATACAAAGTCACCACTAAAGGAAATGACTATTAGTAAATTGTACAAAATATATGCTTATGATAATTCATTATAATAGGATATAAGAATGGAGTTATGATAACAATTTGATGTGTGTAAGAGATGGTTCAGTATAGAGATGATATGTTGGATGAAGAAAGAGTGTGTGAGAAAAGAGACTAAATTATATATTTTATCTTAATTTGAGAAGTTAATATAAATACTATCTTTTAGTTTCAATATTGTATTCTCTTATGTTATGATCTTGTGTATTATGTATTATCGATATCCAATATATCCCTTCCAAAGGAATGAATTACTTAACCCTCACCTTAATGTTGAGGCTTAAGGTCAACATAGGTGGTTGTATAAAATTAAGTATTACTTTGCACAAGAAATAGAAAATTTTAAGGAAATATTAGTAGCTCATGGGTTTACTCAGAAACCCAGTATTGACTACATTAAAACCTTCGCTCATGTATCCAAAATGAGCATTGCTAGGATTCTCCTAGTGTTAGTTGCTCAACATAGGTGGCAGATTCACCAAATTGATGTTAAAAATGTTTTTCTAAATGGTGACCTAAAAGAATAAATCTGCATGCATCAACCTAAATTTTTTTAAGAACCTAGTAAGGATGTATATGTGTGTAAACTTAAAAAAATCATTATATGGTCTTAAATAAGTTCCTAGAGCTTGGTATGCTAAGATTAATAGCTTTTTTCAGGATCTTGGTTTCAAATTTTATTTTTCTGATAATGAGTTTTTTGTGAAATCTAACAATAAACATATTATCATTATTGGCATATATGTTGATGATTTTTTTATTACTAGTAGTGATAAGAATTTAATTCTTAGAATCAAAGCTAAATTAAAACAACAATTTGAAATGTTTGATATAGGTTTATTAAATCATTTTTATGCATAGTTATCTTTTAGAATCATAAATCTATTGTTGCATCTCAATCACAGTATGCTACTAATTTACTTAAACTTAAAATATTTAACATGATTAATTGTAACCTTGTTTTCATTCTCATTGAAATTGGTGTTAAATTAGATCTAAAACCTGCATGTGATAAACTTAATCCTACTTTATATAGACAACTAGTTTGTAGTTAAATTTTATTAACTATTACTAGGCCAAATATTTAACATATAGTAGGAGTTGTTTCTAGAGACATATAGGATCCTTATGGAACTAATTAGAAAATGGCTAAACGAATTTTAAAATATATTAAAGGAACAATTAATTATGATTTGTATTATTTGTCTAGTAATGACACAAAATTATTTGGTTATTGTGATTCTGACCGTGTTCGTGATATTATTAATAGAAAATCTACTTCTGGATATGTTTTCAAGTTTGGTATAGGTGTCATCACTTGGAGTAGCAAGAAGCAACTGACAGTTTCTATCTCGTCTATCGAAGCTAAGTATAGACTTGTCATGGAAGCAAAAAAATAAGCCATGTGGTTGAAAATATTGTTGGATGAACTCCATATGGGTGTTAAAGGAAGAAATCTTCTTCTATATGACAACGAGAGTTACATTTCTCTTGCAAATAATCAAGTTCAACATCAAATAATGAAGCATATAGAGATACATATGCACTTCATTAGAGATAAAATCGTAAATGGTGATATTTATCTCAAGTTCTATCATATTAAAGATCAAGTTGTAAACATTTTCATGAAGCCATTGTGTGTTGTGAAGTTTTGCAAGTTTTTTGCCTTGTTAGGCCTTTCAGAGTTTCCCTTGAAGGGGAGTGTTTATGAAAATGTCATCTCTTAATGGTCTTTTATATACTTCCTATAATTCCTCTATTTTGTAAAATATCATTATATGTGTGTCTTAAGTAAATGATTGCAACACATGACTTTACTTTAATTTCCAGCAAAGAATTACTTATGGGAGATCCTTGTTTTATAAAATGATCCTTAATCATATGTAAGTGTTCATATGTAAAGCACGTGTCCTGAAAATTTTTGGTGTGGGAACATCTATATGATTTCCTATGTTTACATGTTAGCCTAAATCATCATTGATGATTTGTGGATTGTAAATCCTTTTGTATAAAAAGATAATTTGGCATGTTTCCACAATTAATATTAAAGGGGAGTGTTGGGGTGATAATATTAAGTGGGGACACCATTTAGGTGGGCCACCACTTTACACCCTTTAAATGTCTTATTATAAAACATTATTAATAAACTTATTATAATAAGTTTATGTGTCGACTCCCCACTCCACTTAATGTGGAAGTTATTTTGAATTAAATTAATTGAAAAGGTAAGAGTGAAACAGTGCACTCACACGTAACCAAATCACCCACCCTATTTAATAGGGTGATATCATTACAAGATTGTATGGTATTCCAGATTATTGAATTTTTGTAAAGGTTAAATGTTGTGTGGGATCCGAGGAGACAAGTAGAAGTGTTGGGTGTAAGTAAAATTCTTAATAAAAGCAGTTCTTCTCAACAACGAAGTTTTTACCGTGAGATTTCCCCACTATAAATTTAGTGTTGTGTTCTAATGTATTTTTCCTCTTATGTATTTAGTTTTTACGTATTTACATTGTTAAGTGATTTAATTAATTTCATGTACATTTCTAAACTATAGTCCTAGGAAAATATAGTGGTGGATATTTAATTATTTTTTTAATTTAATATTTATTCCGTATTTTCTAACATAATTAAGGATATTTGGGATAAACACACTAAAAATTGCCTCTCTTGGACCAAGATTTGACAAATTCTTAGTTTTCCTGCAAATCTTAATCAAACTTGTACATTTATTATACATCAAATTCTAACCGAAGTCCTCCTTAAAGTTACCATCAATACTACATCTTTTTGGAAAGATTTGCGTTGTCCAAACCAAGGTGCCATTACCATAAATATGTTAATTTTTTTCTATCATATTATTCTACCCTTGTTCTCTTTAGAGGGCTCTCTTAATTCCAAGTGGTCTATGTGCTTCTTTGAATCTTAATCACAGCAGATGGTGAACATAATTTGATGTTCACTCGTAAAGGCCAAATTTCAATTACTGGGTTGGTGCATTCTTCACATGAAACTCCCAATTGGCTACACTTTTTCCAAACTTGGGTTTATTCATTACTACATAAAGCACAAATATCACCATTTTTGAGTCAATTTTGTGTCAAAAAGAGACCTTTTTAGGTTTTTTAGTTGTGTTTCTTTGAAGAATTCATGTCATGAAAGGTAGTGCAAATGTAATGCAACCCTAACACAACTACACATTTTTTATTGTATTGCATTTGTACCAAATTTATGTCACATTTACCAAACATTTGCGTTGGATATACATGATCCTAATTGTGCCATTTTTGAACTGCCAAGTGGTGTAAATGTGATACACATTTCATTCGATAAATTAAAAATAAATTTAATATAATTATTTGAAATATTAAATAATTATAATACAATTTTTTAATATCATGTGTGTGTATATAATTATGTTGGTAAATGTAAAATGAAATGGTTATATTTTAAATTATTAACATATGTAGACTAAAAAGAGATATTGAATACCATTCGTATAAAAGCAATTAACAAGATTATAGTAACATTGATATAAAATAATAGAATTAAAATTTTAAAATAGTTATTTTTAAAACATAAATTACAATGCTAAAATAAAATATCATACATCAATTTTTTCATGTGTTTTCTAATTAAACATAACATTACTACAATTATATATACCAATTTCTAAACATAAAATAATGTTTTAGGTAAGTCAATCACAAAAATAGCAATATACTCTAAAATATGAGAAAATAGTTGACTTCTTATGTTTGATACAATAACATGAATTCAAATTACAATTTATATAAAAGTACAACTACAGACTAGTTAAATCATCAACTGTTCTTCACCACCATCATCTAAAATTCATGATAATCTGTGTGTTCATTGTTTGTATTATTTGGATTGTGTTCCATTCCATATAATAATGGGTTTCCATATCCATATTCAGGATCAACATCATCATCATTATCAATACCCTCTCTAAAGTTAGGGCCATCAACTAAAATTGGTGGTTTATTCACCTACAATGACATTATTTAAGAGTTATTAAAATATTTCAAATTCAATTTATGTTAACTACTTGATTTTAATAATTATTTAAGAAATAAATGATATCTTACTAGCACAAACCCATGAGAATGCACTCATTTGTAGAATGCATTGGTGTTCCATCTATGGGATTTGAGTTGTGTCCGCACTTAT
Source organism: Taxus chinensis (assembly GCA_019776745.2). NCBI lineage: Eukaryota > Viridiplantae > Streptophyta > Pinopsida > Cupressales > Taxaceae > Taxus > Taxus chinensis. The sequence goes on along the minus strand of CM034149.1, from coordinate 722,979,992 downwards.
TCAATGACTTTAAAGTCATATTTATTCTCCTACAAAAAAATTAAAGTTACGAACATAATTGAGGTATGAATTAATAAACATTGTATACTACATTATATAAATAAACTTACAAATTTTCAAGTAGCCTCGTCTAAATTCAATTATCCCAAACGCTGAGTCACCATTGGAGCTTGCTAAAGCAAACAACGTTCCAACATTACTTAAACGGCTCTGGTGCTATGCAAACAATGTTGATATGTGCTTTAACAAGAGATACATCAGTTTTGAGAACAAAGCGGTTGTTACTTACCCACCACGATCATACGAGGTGCCCACCCACTATACCTATATTTTGGGGTGAACAAAAATTGGGGATTGAATGTGAGTGAAATTCCTTCCAATGGCTAAGATGCTCAGTCAACTCTCAAAACCTTTGGCGATTCACGCACAAGTGAGCATAAAGGGGGAGAGGAAAGAGGCCCTAGCTCCGAAACTCATTTTGGCTTGGTGGGCTTTGTCATAGATACTTTGGACCCCTATACTAGTATGAATACATTAAAGACTTATAATTAATGAATACAATGAAAACACAATATTTTTTATTTTATGTATTTGTTTTCTCAAATAACTAGAATCTCGTTTAGTGTCTCGTTTGAGCCACTTATCAAATCGTATTTTCCATGAAGATGCATTCATGCCTACAGGTCAGTGTGCTAGTCTCTCCTCATGCGTATTACCTATATAATTATCCTACACGTTAATTTCGTCATAATTTAATATAAACATATAAATAAATAAATAAACATCATTTTAGTTACATTGGAGGCATTCTCTATTGTGGAAGAAATTTTTGGAAAGTGTTAATCCTTTCCGGAAAATCTGTCGGGCCTGACTTGGACTTATTGATCACGTGTTATGTTTATATATGGAGTAGGGGAAAAGATCAAGAACAAGAAGCGACATCCTCGGCTCCTTATTTTTGAGATCCTTTAGATTATATCTGAAAACACACATAGTTTTCATGTTGATCTCATTTGATCATAGAGGAATATAGGGTATAGACCTTTTGGAGGGAGGTCTCACAATCTTAACATTTGATTTAATGTAGGCATGGAAAGCCAAATACATAAGGAGAGTATCACCTACTTACATGCCCATATATACTTATGATGTCACCCTCATCCTCTCGTCAAAAATAAATGGCTCCTACAAACGTCGGTATCTAATCTCTCTTCCTTTCTCATCTCAGCATCAAAGTATTTATTACACCTTTTCCAAGATTTATACTTACAATATACATGTGGGTGTTATGTTTTAATTTAGACCTCATTTTTTTCATCCTCCTCCACCTAACACATGCCTCTACTATTGGTTTATGTTATAGCACAACCAATTCGGGCAAGGGAAAGCTTTAGTGTTATTCATTGACCATACCACAATATCTTCTTGTCATATTTAACGTGTATAAGATGCTTCTTCTTTGTTATACTTCTAATTATAATTTATAATTTGGATGGAATATTTCATATTGCTTTGTGTATTTTAGTTTTACATTGCAATGATGGTATTACTATCACTCATTGTAATGTCCTACTCTTTTTCCCAGAGCTTATTCTCCTTTTTCAAATAAATATACACTATTTTCTAAGTCTTGGATTGAATTTATCATATTTTTAATGCTAAAGTGGATTCTATGTTTGAGTGGTTTAAAAAACACACGCCACAATCATATTAATTTATAGTTTAAATTCCAATAAGTAAACATGGTTCTTCTTCTTAGGAGTACACTAGAATTCTAAGAAAACAAATAGAGAAATGAGGTGGAAACTCTGTGAAAATAATCAAGAATGTTAATGGGATCATATATCATATACTTGGCTAAAACATGAATTCATGGTATTGTTGAATTTTTTTTAGACATATTTGTTGAAAATTTTGTGAATAATTTTTTTGAAATTTGTAAAGTATGTGGTTATAATTAGATTTTACATACATGAGATTAAAATCCTTAGGAAAATATAGTTGTTTTGGTAAATCTACATCACATCAAAATACAAAAATATTGGCATATTATGAAATCTACAATGATGACAAAGGGTTGAACATGAGCAGATGGATATTACTAACGGGTCATATTTGACATGGGGGTTGGAACTGAAAAGAACTTGCATACTAGTAGTGGATCTTGTTTTTTTCTTGAATAAGCTTACAACTAGAAAAAAAGCCCCAATCATTGGTTTTCATTTACTGATATTGTCTCCTTTAAAAGATCCATGTCCATGTCCCTTAATAACACTAAGGTAATATTTAATCTCCACAGCATTGAGTGATTCAAATTGCTAGTTTATTTTCATTCTTCTAAGTGCAATATAGGCAAGAATGTTATAGCTCGGTGTCATGATCAGCATTTCCAATACCTCCTGGCCTCCTCCTCCAAGACTCAATCTTAAAAAGATGAAAAAAAGTCATCCTATGGAGCTACCACACTCATAAACTCGATTTTCATTGTACTGAACTTTTATCAACTTGAAGGTGTCATGTTGGAAAAAGCAATACTTGAGCCATTTAACAAATCTTAGAATAGGTTGCACAAAATCACAATATTAATAATGAAATAATGAGGAATTTTCTAAGATTTTCGAGTCAAGCTAAAATTTTTTTGGAGTTTTTCTTAAAATCTACCAAAATTTTACAAAAATAATGTCATGCTCAACTATATGTAATTCATTTTATATGCTAATGCAATTCTAACATACATACATGTGACTAGTTATCTAGTGTCCAATTTCACAAATATGTATAGTAGATATAGAATATGCTAGTGTTTCTTTGTTGGACCCTACTAATGATAGAAAATTCCCCATGTGGGTAAGACAAAAAAAAATCAGGTAAGTATAGGTGAGAACTATTGGGCCTTCACTATTAGAAGCATGAGATTCTGATTCTCGTAAAAGAAACAAATTTGGTATTATGAAATATAGCCATCCTCTTTGCTTTCCTATTAAATCATATGCATCTAACACACAAAAATATGACACCACTACCTCAGAAGCATCATATCGCATGTTACATGATATAAAAATCAATAGAAACATTACAATTATATCCCATCCAATGTTTCTTGCACCTCAAGTGAAATTGCTAGTTTATTTGGTTGTCATACCCATATATGTCGGCTCATCCTCCTAAGCGCCTATGTCACATTTTTTTAAATTCTAACACCATAGTAGGTGTTACCAAACACTTTTTTGTTAGATGCAAACAACCATTTTCTATGCTTAGCTAGTTACAATTTGTATCCCAAGTGAATCTTTTTAGAAAATAATGCTTTTGTTCACATAACAATTCCTTTTTTTAAGTACCTAAAAGAAAATAACGGACTTAAAGAAATTTAAAAAAAAAATTGATAGCATGTAAAGAATTGTTAGTGTGTAGGTTTTATTAAACCAAATGGTTTTTCCTATACATAGGTTATGCTTGCTTAGGTTGCATAAGTGTTTTTCCTACTACCAGTTTGAAAAGGGGTTTTACCCAACCAATTTATTGTTGGGTTCTTTTCACACTTAATTATGTGGCTTACTTGGGGTTTATTCCCTTTTTGTCTTTTTGTAAGTGGCTGGGTAGGTTTTGTCTCACTCTATAGGATCATGACACTTGTCATAATCCTATTGTATCTTGGGTGATATCCTTCTTATATATTGACTCCCATGCACCTCATTTGTAATGAGAGAGAGCTTACATATTGGATTTATATTTGATCATCTAGTATTTTTTATCATCTTGAGTATCATTCTTGCAAATTCTCTTGACTTTTTAATTCTGCAACATTGTGGATCTTTATGTTCATGTTAATCCATCACTAATCTCGATCCTGATACAATATGGCATGGTATCAAAACAAGTTTTGTGGTGATTTCTGCAGCATTTTCTCCATTTGCTTGTTTACACTTAATAATCAAGAGATATTTTTTTGTTTCGATCCACCTAGTTTCCTAGTATGCTCTTTTCTCGTCCAAATAAGGGATCTTGAGAATTAGAATGGATAAGGATCTAGAAATTTTTTTGTACAATTTTGATTTCATTTTTTTACTATTGATCCCTAGGGAGAAGGCCCTAGCCTATAAAAAAATACATTTCCGCACTAGTCCATGATATACATGATCATCAATAGACTCACAAGTAAAGTTTAGGCACTTTATCATGCACCATACATATCAAAAATTTAAAAAATACATAGTCTACTAAAAGGGATTCACAGAAACAACCCCAAAAATAAACCATTTACCAAAAAAACTAGGCACACAACCACGACCAGAGACCGAAACCCAACCGAGGCCCAAGATCAAAAATCTATCCAAATTCCAAGAAAATCCAAACACACTACTCCATCTTCATGATGGAAGTATTTTTGGCTAAAATTTCAACGTCATAGTAGCTCCTGCTGGGTGAGGAAGAAGAAGAACGGGCCACAGAACATTCCAACATTTTCACCCTAGCACAATCTAGAAGCCGCACACCCTGATTTTATGTAACCACTTCTAACCCTCTGGAAACAGCCTAAACTCCATGATCCAATGCATGAATGTGGTATGGCATACTCCCCAAACACTCTTCCAAGCCCACATGTTCTCTTTGGAGGATGAATTGGCCCAAAGAATTCAAGAGTATATTAGTTGCGCTCAAACCCTAAGTGATCTCAAACACATTTTGATGGCCAATAGACTGATTGGGATCTAAAATTAGTTTCCAAAAAAATTCAGAGATATTAGTTTCCTCCTCCTTAAAATTCTCCGCCACCGTCCAGACCCTCTCCAGCCAGCTCCTCATTGTTGCATTTTTAATCTTCCCATCCATCCAATTCGTGAAAGATTCTCCCAAGGCCTACCCTGTAAGAGCACGTTGTCTCTTGCGGCTAGGACCCACTCTCAAATCATTTGCTTTCCCCACACTAACCGTGTAAGAAACCAGGGTTGAACCCCGAAGAGCACCAATATCACTAGTGAGAGAGGAAGGAAAGCTTCGAGAGACAAACAAAAACACCACCATCCTTCCATAAATAGACCCACTTCCACCCCAATCCACGAAAAACTCCACACGAGCTAGTACCCCGAAATATTTTCCCAAATCCACCACATTAAATGTCACCAAACCAAAAGGAATCAAATAAAAAGATAGCAGTCATCACAATCATTTCCCCCCTCCATCTAACACCAATTGTGCTTCCCTCGCCACAAGGGCCTGAATATGATTGGGAAAGCACGACTCCGAGATTTGGGACTTTAAATGATGATTGTCCCATAATTTGTCTCCTCGATTGGCTAATCTATCTACCACCTGATTTCCTTCCCATTTTATGTGATAGAATTTGACCTCAACAAAGGAGGGAAAATTTGATTTGATTTTCCCACAAACTAGTTTCAAGGACCAGGCCTTAGGGGAATTCCCTTGATCCAAACTAACAATGATTTTAGAATCACCTTCTATCCAAAGTCACCTCCAATTCCTCTTCTTAGCTTTCAACAAACTAAAAATAAGGGCAATCCCTTAAAAAAATATTAAAGAAATTCGTAATCGACCTCCATAGCCAGAATTGGCTGGCTATAGGAGTCCCTGAAAATGCAACCGCAAATTGCTTTACCTGGGTTTCCTCTAGAAGCGCCATCAAAATTTAACTTAATATAGTCCTCATTAGAGGGCCTCCACTCAACCAATTATTTTTCCTCGATCCCCTTATCAGGATAAAGTGGTTATGTTACCTCTTGTGTTGTAATTGGACAGTACATGCCTCGTCACATTGAACATAGGATTCATGCCTGCCCCTGACCTCCATCACATTGAACACCAAGTTGACTTGGCACCATGTTGAGATCCACCTCCGCCACTAAAGTAGTTGACCCACCTAGCACTACATAGCCAAGTAACAATGAGCTATAGAGGTGGCAAGTCTGGGGGAATGGATCCCGAGACCTCCCACATATAACCCACATTCCCCACCACTAGGGTAAACCATACGAGCTAATTTTGATTTCATAATCCCATATAATAATTTTAAATTTGTAAAAATTACTTTTTTAAAAGGTCTTGGATCTAGTTTTTTAATGAGATTAGTCTATTTTTTGGTGAAAATTTACCAATTTTTTCACATTTTCACTTATAGAGTGCAAATTATTTTGTGTGGGGCAATAATATGTTGTAGGTATACAGGGCTTTAAGTGTGCTTAAAACTTGTGAAGATCTAATCTGACTTGCATCAGGCCATACCTCTTTGGAAGCTTCATCCACAAGCTTGATATATTGTTGCAAGGTCTTTCAACACCAAAAAATCAAACATTGTTCAAGAGTTTGTTGATTGGTAGATCAGATCCAAATAGAAATAGAAGGTTGAAACTGATTTTTTTAGTCCTGTAACTGAGGTTTCAATGCAGCACCAGTTGTACCACATTTCAACTCCCACATGTGTGGGCCCAAATTTTCAATTTTTTTTGTGATTTCATGGCATTTTCAACAATTTTTGGGTGGTTTGCTTGATCTTTAACATATCTAACCAAAAAAGGATGGCTGAAAATAATTTTTTAGATCTAATAATCAACTTCGACATCCCACAAGGTTGTATACCTTCAAGAAAATATAAAAAATAACTTTAAAATTTCAAAACACCTCTCAAATCTCAAAATTTTGGGTGTTTTTTGAAATTTTTAATCTAAATATAATATAAAGATTTAAATCCACCTGTTGAAGATTTGGAATTTTATTTTCTAGTTTTTACCTCTACATGTCATTTAAAACCACTTAGGAAGTGGGTTTTGCATGCACAAATCTAAAACAAGGTTAAATGCAAAGTTATTAGCTTTCACAGGCACCCAAGGATCTTTGGGAAAGTTTGTTGACTAAAAGTGTTTGGAAAAGCAAAGGTAAAAGATTCAAATATTTCCCCTCTTCTACAACACATGGGAAGACTATTTTTGCCCTTTTTTGGTTGGTCAAACTAGTTTGACTTGCTATTATTGTCTTTTATTCTTACCCAAGTAGTTTGGAAAAGTGGATTTCAAAGTTATTTGAAGGCATTAGTTGCTTGAGGTGTAAGGGTCAAGTCTCCACAAACCCAAGCAAGTGATTAACTAAAATGTGGAAGTATATTCTTTTTCTATAGTTAATTTAACATTAACGACAACAGTAAATGACAAATAATTGTATTAAAAAAATGACCCAAACAACTAAGAAAGTAGAAATGTAAACCCTAATGTGCAAGAGGGGTTAAGAAAGAGCTTAGCTGATTCGAGGAGCTTGTTGGATTGTGTCGCAGAGATGGCTAAAGAAACATGAGGAGGAAATGACTATGTTGAATTCTAGAAAAGTACAGATCTGGGAAATCTGAGTGGATTGGGACGCCTGGATAGGTACAGGGGCACCTGTGGGCACCCTAGTCTGAGATATAGGTGCCTTGGCCTGTGAAAAAACTCTGTAACCTTCCTCCAAGGTGTCACTTGATGGTTTCCTACCTTCACTTCCTGTCACACTAGCTTTGATGTACTCAGTTGTATGTCACTGGTAATCAATGATGAAGAAGATACCTACAAAACCCCTAGACAAGCATCAAACCCCTAAAAAAGAAACATGTATATAAAGGGGTCATACTGACCTCAGCTGCCATAATGGTGGACTTACTAATCGAGCATTACACTACATCTCATACCCAATGTATTTTTATGTGCTCAGTCCCTTATTATGGTCTCATTTCTTTATATTTATATGGTTCTCATGTTCTAATTTCATAATTAACCCTAAAAAGGTCGACCACTAAAAATATGAGAAGCTCTAAAGGTTAGAAAGTGCCTAAAAAGTGGCGGGAAAGTATAGAAATGACCATGGCACCCCAAATGGGAGCATGGCACCTGGGGAACCCCCAATATTGGACTTGATGCCACAGTTAAAGGTAAAATGACGGCAAACGACAAAAATATATTGTGCAAGTATGTGCTAAAGGTCGGAAGTGATGATAGAAATCAAAGTAAAATGGCCAAAGGACATGGGTTAATTAGTACTTTCTTCACTTAAAAACCATATGAATAGTAGTATGAGACCAGGACTAAATAATGTCATAATTGCGTGATTTTGTAACTACATTTTCCCCCACTTTATGTTGGTGAGCGGATCACTCGGTAACATAAAGTAGATAGAGATGCGTACTTGATGTCCATGTAGAGTGATGTATAAAAGTGTGTTGATGGACTAGAAAAAGCGTGGAATGATAAAATAGTGGAGTGTGGAAACTAAAGATGCAAAAATGCAAATAATGGGGAGAGTGAACCTAGAGCAGAAACGAGTGTGTAGTTTCCGATGTGTGTGATGTACCTGCATGGTTAGTATGAGGTGTGTGCTACTGCAAAGTGTTGTTGTTGTTTTGATATTGTTGTTGCTTGTTATTGTTGACTGTTTGCTTCTTATACAAATGGACCTGGAAGGAGAAGACGATTAAGTATTCAAATATGCATATATGTCAAAAATGCATGCAAAGACACATGTATATAGTAAAAATACTATATTGGAAATGAAAATGTAAAAGTAACATGCGCACATGATCCGTGATGAGAGGAAGAGTGTAGAAAGGATATCCTATACTGTGCATTTTTTTGGTGATCTCACACCACCCCTGGCTGAAGAAGTGTAAGGAGAAATTTGTGTTATTCTCCAACCTTTAATTGCTTCCCTGAAGTTGTGTGAAGAGATATATAGATTATCTGGTTTTTTGGTTAATCTGATGCCACTGGATGAAGTAGTGTAGAGAGGAAATCTGTTGTGTCCTCTAACCTATAATTGTTCCCTAGAATACTAAAGAAAACCATGTCCTGTAAAATCCATTGTGTACGGGGTTCGTAAACTAGTCTGAACCCACTCATTGTATAACCAACAATGCCAAGGGCAAAAAATGAACTGAACTGAATTAGTGTAGAAGCACTATGTAGTATGCAAAACCCCAAATGATTCCCCCCCTCTTTGGGGGTGCATGCAACATCGTTGATAGGAGAATGTGGCCCCAAAAGAGGACCAACCACATAAATTATGCCCTATAAGGGGGAAGGGAATGCACTTGGTATAAACCAAGGCACACACAAACAAGTGGCTAGAAACAAGTGTTAGTACGAACAAGCATGCATGTAAAAGATAAATGTACGCTACACAAACAGTGGGTAAGGTAGAATGCAAGAAACACACAAGAAGGTAATGTAGACCACCAAAGCAGACTGCAAACATGGGACACCACTCACAATGTCGCAAGACACTCAAAGCCATAATGGCCGTATGAAACAAACAAGTGTGCACACCAAAAAAGGGCAATGCCCGCATACAATAGAAAACAATAGCTAAGTAATAGTAAACAAACAGACAGATAGCCATGGAAGCGAGTAATCATGTAAAATAATTGTTGCACATGAAGTCACCCGTTAGCATGTTAGAAAGATAATCCAGTATGTCAAAAGTGTGTATAACCAATACATTAAAGTGTGTTATGAAAAAAAATGAAACAATAATACCTATAAGTGTATGAATGTGGATGCCCCTAGTGAGCCGTTGTGGGATTGGTAGATAGCCAAGCATCCATGTTGCGTTTAATAGACCTATATCTGTGATCACAACTAGAACAAGGGCGTGAACACACATGTGTATATGGTAAAGATAATGACATATAAGATAGGTTATCTAGCATGTGTAATGAAGACAAACATGAATCAAGAAAATGCAAGCTAGACTAAAATGTGAACCAAGATATGTAATATGTTGTGGATGGATGGAATGGAATGCATAGATGGATGATAGGATCTATGTGTGACCCTGGGTGAATGGAAGTTGTATGCAGCGAGGTTCATTTAGTATCCCCCCTCAGTAGTGAAGAACGAACCATAAATGAGAGTGTGTCATTGGGAAATGGATTCAATTGTGTGTTGTTTGTAACGTGCGTTATGATGAATGTCGTATATGTGGTGAGGATATGCAACCTAGAGATGATGTGTGTGTGACCCTGATGTAGCCGAAGTGTATATAACGACAAGATGATCGAAAGAAGTGATGATGTAGCCTAAAGGGTATGTCACTACAAGATGAATAAAGGGAGTGTTGATGTATCCTACAAGCGTATACCATCTACAAGATGATGGCATAGGTGATCATTTAGCTTATAACATATGTCACTAACCTAGGGATGTCACATGATAGAATAGTTGAAATGATGAATGCGCAAGTATGATGAGGTCCATTTGTGATGTATAAACCATCAATAGTCTAGTATGGACCGATGAGACTAGAGTGCGTCATATGGTAATGAGTGCAACACATAGTATGTGCGATGATAACAGACAACCATATGATGTGTAAAATGTGTAAAATGCAATGTGTAGTGTGCAATGCAAGATGTGTAGATGGACCAATGATGTGAATAGTGTACACAAATGTAGTAGTATAGTATGAGTAGTGATGATAAGACTCGTAGACAATGTGATTGTGACACATGTATGATAAAGCCTAGTATGGTGTGTAGACAATGTATGATGTATGAATGCGCAATGCAAGATGTGTATATAGACTAAAAGTATAAGGTGTGCAATATGTCAAGATGATAAGAATATGATGTAGACACTAAGAGTGTGATATATGTATAATGAAGACTAGTGTGATATACGATGTGTAGATGCCAATGTCAAAATGATATAGCCTAAATGCAGAGTGTATGATCTAAAGCTGTAAGACATACGAAGCAAAATGTGAGAAGGAACCTAGTGTGTAGTGTGTGGGGTTCATGTGTAGTAATCCCTCAACAATCAAGTGTGAACTGAAGCACAAGAGTGTGTCATCGGGTGGTGGCAGTGTATGTGGTGTGGATGAATGTGCCTATGCTATGAGAGTGATGTATGATAATGTGAGAATGTGAGATTTTCTTAATGACAAAGATGGGGAAATTTTTTGGATGATATGCCCCCAAAGTGTGTAATTGATGGAGGTCTAGTCAAAAGTCACTAAGTGGATCAACGTAGGGAGCAGTTTCCTTAACTAGAAAGTGAGGTGACGTTGAATTGCTAATGTCGTAGATTACTTGAGTAGAGGGGTATTTTCTTTAACAAAATGAACTGGGAAATGAAAATGGAGTGGGATCGGTTAGATAAGCTTGATTGATTTTGAGAAGTGATTGAGTACTTTGACTTGAAAATTTTGTAGATGTCTTGAGAGGAGGTTGCTATATTGATTTTGATAAGTGAATTAAATAGGCGATGCTTGATTCGACCGAAGAAGGCACATTAGAAATGGTGGAATGCTGCCCATTGGATATAGTAAGGAACAAATTTAGGATCCCATTATGGATGTAGCATTTGTAGATGGGAACATGCAATAAGAATGTTTTGTAGTGAATGATATATAGCCCTGATGCTCAAGATGTTTGATTCTTTGTTGTAAAGCATAAAATTCATGTTGTCATTATGTCCATTGATATGAATGATAACTGCAATATAGATGCCCTTGATATTTTGCTATTCTGATAAGGAGTGATAGTAATGAGTAGGCAGTAAAGTGATCCATTGATGACTACGGACCTCATTAAGAAATGTCATGTTGCTTAGTAATTGTGATAAAATATGAGAGGCTCTTGGTAGTGGTATGAATTTAAGGCTCACTGATATGAGCACATGTAGTAGTCGTAGAGTGAAGATGAGATGTAGAAGGAGAGATAAACACGAGCCTGAGAAACATCTTTAAGATGTTGGATTTCAGAATTTGAGAGATGTAATTGTGGATTCCATAGCCTTAATTTTTTCTTGAAATAAAGAATGTAAAGCTTGAATTGAGTCCAACATGGATTGGTTAGATGGCAGGATCACAAAGAATACGTGTCATTAGACAGATGATTGAAATATATGACTTATTTCGTGTGACAGTGGCGTATCTTTAAGAAGATACATGGTGTCTAGGGATATTTTTGTAAAAGCATACTTGGCAATTGGGATATCATCTTAAGTACAAGTCAAATAAAGACATTTGAGTAACTTTATGAGCCATGTTAGAAGAAATACAGAGATAAAATATGCATGAATAATCCCTTAGTAGAATTCACCAATAGTAGATTAACTAATATGCAGAATTATATTGCTAGATCTGATAGATAAAAGTAACATTGAATAAATAACACAACACAGAGAGACAAGATTTAACATGTTCACCCAATTTGGGCTCACGTCCACCAAGAATCACTTGCTCAGATTTTATTACAAGCCTCCACTCTCTCAATACAATACCCAGATCCGTTTAGAAAGAGCTTATGCTCATTTGACAAACTTGTATAGAATGTGTCACACCCGAGATGGCTAAAGACACATCTGTAATACATTTTCTTGGAAATCTATCATATGCATAAGACCATATAAATAGACAACTGCTTAAGTAGTTTGGGTACAAATGACCGTGGGTATCAAAACCAAGGGCAAAAATCATGGGTATCAGGGGCAATTGTGGGCACCCTAGAACTGAAATATGGACACCATGGGCCCATGAAAACAGCCCATAACGGTTACCCATTACCCATGAGGTTAATAAACCACCCATGAAAATTCCTGCCTTTCGGGGGCTTCGCCCCCGACACCCCCTTCCATCGGGGTTGGCTTGCAACCCCCCTGACCCGCTAACCAATGATGCAAGCGGAGACCACCGTAAAATATACCTGAGTGTACACAGCATGGAAGGTGTACCATACTCTAAAGAAATGAAGAGATAGGCTCCATAAACATAACATTAGCAATGCCATAATAGAGGACTTACTAATTGAGTGATGCTAACTGTGAAAGCATTCAGGTTCACCAAAGTAGTGAAATGTGCTTCGGTTCACACATTATGATCTAAACTAAAATGAAAAATATTATATGGTATCTCTAGCTCTAATTTTGTATGTTAACCCTGCAAATCAGTACATAACAGATAAATAAGATGAGAGGTTCAAATGACCGAAGAAACTTCCCAAGTAAAGTGAAAATGTGAAACCCTTATGTACAAAAATGGTTAAGGGCAGTCCTTATGCTGATTCAAAAATATGCCTGGGACTATGTCAGTAGTGGAGACTGGCTAAACACGAGGAAAGGAAACAACTGACATGAAAAGACAAAAATAGACTAGGAAAGTAAGTGTAGATATGAGCGGATATGGACATAGATTGGGGTGCCTGGCCAAAGGGGATGGGGGTGCTTGGTACTTTCTTCACGGTCTAATATCATAAGAATGCCCTGGTCTGTAGACCATGACTAGGGAACCTCCTCAGGAAGTGCATGCTTATTTTACTAAAACATGGTGATTTCTATCTTGTCCTGTGTATGGACGTTGAATTACTTATTGCAGGTCACTGCAAATTACAAGATGAAGGAGACACCTATAAGTAACCTCAAGCCAAGCATCAAAACCCTAAAAAGTAAAGCATACATATTGAAGGGTTTCAGACTATCCTCAATTTCCAAATGAGATGGACTTATCACTGAGCACTGCACTACATCTTGGACCACAATGTAGTTATAGGTGGGTGTGTGTAAATTTTTCCCTAGGTGCTCTTGTGACAGTCACACTTTATGAGTAGCTGAGAAATAAGCTAGATGTAGAATGTAAGTAAATGGTGCATGTATCTAGAATGTAAATCCCCTCCTATGAATTGTGATTATGTACTTAAATTGTACCTTTTCCCTTGTGGTGGAGCTAGATGGATGCAAATGGAGTAGTAGAATCCTTGGATGGATGCAACCTTAGTGTGATTGATACTAGTGCTATAGTGCTTGGTCCCTCATTATGGTCCTCATAACTTTATATTTCATCATGGCTCTCTTATTCTAAGTTTCCCTGTAATTAACTACTCGAAAAGTCTGCACCATGGAAATCACATGCATGAAAAGTTCATTGATGGCTAGAAAGTGCCAAAAAGATAATTGTAACGAGTGCAAAGATGTTCACTGACACCCATTGAGGGGACCAGGGTGCCCCAGTCATTGGATGATATGAGGACACTAAGTAAAATGTACATCTACACACTTCTGGGCTATGTTGAGGGTGAAATTCCATTTTGATAAGTGTTAAACGACCTAAGGAGGCATGGGGCAAAGTGCAACATTCATACACTCAAATAGATGAGGTTAGGGGGTATCAATTAGATATTGATTTTAACTCAAGAACCATAATGAATAGTAATATTTTGAAACTAGGATCTAACATAATGTACCCAAAGTGCAATGAACTTTGAGTGACTACACAAGAAATGTGGTTAAAGGTTGGAGGATAACACCAAAAATTTCTCCCTACACTTGTCTTCCATGACATTGGCATGAGATCGCCCAAAAAACTTTTCTTCTACAACATCTCTAGGATATGTTTCTACACTCTTTCCTACATCACAGATTGAATCTGGTAACAATGTTCTTTTTTCACATCTTTCAATTCATTTTTACATACTTCTTTACATGTTTTTTAGCATATATACATACGTATTTGACTACTGGATCGATCTTCTCCTTTTCAGGTCCAAGTCATATGGGAAGCGGTTGGTCAACCAGTCAGCTCAACATCATTCAAAAGGATCTAACAAGAAGCATCAAGCATCAGAAGCATCAAACAACAATCAGGATTCACGCACAATTTCCTACAATCCATTAAAGCATATTCCATGCCCAATTATGGAAATTCCAAATTCTCATCACCAGATAGGGGATTTTATGCAAAAGAATAAACTATATTATACCTCTTATCCTCCACACTTGTACACGTTTATCACTCCATTGTCATGTTAAGAAAATTGTCCCTCAGTTAAAGGAACTTCTTAACAAAAATAATATCAATTTTACTACGTGGTTAATCAAAGGATGTGTAATGAAATTACTTGTATAATTTAGATTAAGAGCAACAATAGAACACCCAAATAACACAATATTTCAGAGTAAATGATCTCAATATGCAATTAGAATAGCTTTTCCACTTCGAGGGGGCAACCTCCAAACCATATAATAAGACTCAAATGCTTGAATGATAATGAAATACTACGTATAATCCCCTATATATACTATTCATATGTTATGGCCATCACCAAGGCCGACCTATTAAGCATGAGAAAGTATAAATGATATAATAAAATGATATGGTAAGCCACAAGTCGGCTACTTCATATCCTAATACAAGCAATAGGTTAAAGGCATAGCATGCCCTTCGCCTTCAAACCAACGTTGTCCTCAACATTGAATAATCTTGGATGTTACTGCAGAAAACCCTCATCCTCCCAGGTGGCGTCTTCTATGCTTAGATTCTTTCACTTGATCAGATATTCCTTAATGTCTCTAGTTCTCAGCCTCTTAGTATGTGTTTGCAGAATCTTCTCTAGCTCTAAAATGATTCTTCCTTCCTCTTCAAGTTCTGGTAACTCTATCTGGGCTGTCAAATTTCTGTCCAATAACCTTCTTCAGGCATGAAACATGGAATACTGGGGTGCATGTGTGAAGATGGAGGCAACTCTAGTTTATAAGCAACACTACCAATTTTCTGTAGAACCTGATAAGGGCCATAATATTTAGGAGCAAGTTTGTTTTCCTTTTTCTGTTGCTTTAGGGACATCTGTTTGTAAGGCTGTAGACGTACAAAAAACTTAGTCACCAATTTAAAAATGTCTTTCACTACGGTGTTGATCTGCTTGTTGTTTCATCCTATTTTCTGCTAATGCTAAATTCTCCTTCAAACTAGCCAAAACCTGTTGTTGATGTTGAATGTGTTCCTCAACATATTTGACCTTAGTTTGCACCCTCAAGGAGGAAGTGATAGAATGGTGGATGGTAACCATATAATGCTAAAAATGGGGTCATTTGAGAATAGGTATGAAAAGAATGTGTTATACCACCATTCTGCCAGTGGTAGCCATTTAACCCACCTTTCCGTTGCTTATCTGATACAAAACAACGTAATACCCCTCTAATAATTTGATGACCACTTCATTTTTCCCATCAGTTTGAGGATGATAATATGAACTGTGAGCTAGCTGAGTACCCAAACATGAAAATAATTACTGTCCAAAAATTACTTGTGAAAATATGATCACAATCACTTATAATTATCTTTGGGGTTCCATGTAGCCTTTGAACTGTCTCCAAAAAAAATAGCTGCGACTGTACTGGCTGCAAAATGGATGTGATAGGGCACAAAAATGGGCATATTTTGTGAGCCTATCCACAATCACGAAAATAACATTCTTACCCTCTGAACAAGGCAATCCGGTGATGAAATCCATGGAGACCTCCTCCCATCTCTTGCTAGGAATTGGTAAGGGTTGCAACAAACCTGGTGTCTTAATTGTTTCCCCTTTGTTCTGTTGGCACACTAAACACTTTGATACAGACTTTTTTACATCACCCATTGAGTCCTTCCCAAAAGAATTCTTTTTTTATTCTATGATATGTCTTCAAAAGCCCAGAGTGTCCTCCAACAGGTGAGGCATGTAGCTCTGCAAGAATCTTATGCTTTAACTCAGAATCTTTACTCAAGTATAACCTATCCTTGTACCATAAGGCATTACCTTTCCACTCAAATTTGTTTAGATGTCATAGATCCTTGCTTGATATTCTGTATTAGAGATTGTGTATCCTTATCTTGATTCCATTCCAATCTTGCTTCATCCACCCAATTGGCCATCAACATGGACATTCCACATAGTAAGGCATCTGCGGATGTATCCCTTTTGGACAACGCATCAGCTACTACATTTTCTTTACCCTTTTTGTATATGATTTCAAAATCATAACCCAACATTTTTGTTACCCACTTTTGTTGTTCCTCAGATGATAACCTTTGCTCCAAAAAGTATTTGAGACTACCATGATCAGTTTTTACCTTGAAGTGTCTACCCATGAGATAGGGCCTCCATTGCTTGACCACATGAAGAATAGCCATCATTTATTTCTCATAGACAAGTTTGAGCACACCTTTTCCTTTGAATTTGTGACTCTCAAATGTAACTGGTCTTCCTTCCTACATTATAATTGCTCTCAATCCTAATCCTGAAGTGTCACATTCAATGAAGGTTTTTGAGAAGTCAGGAGTAGCCAAAATTGGGGTGGTGTACATGGCTTCCTTCAACTACTCAAAGGATTTAGTGGTTGCGTTTATCCAATGGAAGGCATATGTCTTTAGTAATGCAGTGAGTGGAGCTGTGATCCTACCATATCCCCTTACAAATCTTATGTAGTACCCTGTTAGTCCCAAGAACCCTCAGAGATTTTTGAGTGTTTTAGGCCTTGGCCATTCCACCATCCCTTTGATCTTCTGAGGATCAACTTTGACACTTTCATGGGATACAATGTGACCTAAGTACTCTACCTCTTGTACACCAAAAGAACATTTAGATGGATTTGCATAGAGCTTATGTTTCTCCAAAACTTCCAACACTTTATCTACATGTTGCAAGTGTTCTTCCCATGTCTTATTGTAAATCAATATGTCATCAAAGAAAACTAATACAAATTTCCTTTAAAATGGCCTAAAAATAATGTTCATCAAGATTTGAAATGTTGAGGGAGCATTTGTAAGACCAAAAGGCATTACCAAAAACTCATAATGGCCCTCATGAGTCCTAAAATCAGTTTTATGAACATCTTCCTCTCTTATTCTAATTTGATGGTACCCTGAATAGAGATCTAGTTTTGTGAAATAAATAACACCATGTAATTCATCAAGTAAATCATCAATTACTGGAATAGGAAACTTATCTTTGATGGTTTACTTTTTGAGTTCTCAGTAATCTAGACACATCCTCCATGTTTCATCCTTCTTACATACCATGACCACTGGCAAAGAATATGTGCTCTGGCTATGCCTAATGATACCTGCCTTCAACATTTCCCGCACCATTTTCTCGATCTCACTTTTCTGGGACTATGGGTATCTGTATGGTCTGATGCTAGGTGGTTGGCTCCTTAGAAGCAACTGAATGGCATGATCATGATCCCTAACTAGCGGTAGTCCCTTTGGAATTGCATCAAAAATAGACGAGTGAGCATCAACAATATTCTGAAGATCATGTGGCATTGAAGACTCTGTATTTTGTACCTCTATGGAAAATAACTTTGCTACAAATCCATTCTACTCCTTTTCTGAGAACCTTCTGCATTTGATGAGAACTAATAATATGTGGATACTTAGCTACCATCCCTTTCAATTGTATTGTCCTTCCTTCTGAATGAAATCACATGGACAATTCTTGTAAATTCATCTCTATAGTACCCAACGTTGTGAGTTGTTGGACACCCAAAACAATATCTTCCCCTCCCATAGAAATAGCAAACGTAGGTGAGTCTAAGATGTAGTCTCCCATGGAAAGCTTGATACTATGACACTTTCCTATGCACTTTATTGTCCCTTCATCCAAAATCATAACTTGCATTTCTAGAGTTAGGTAAATAAACAAATTGGCGCGGGCAGCTAACTTACTATTTATGAAGTTATAAGTACTCCCAGAGTCAATCAACACTGTCACCTTCTCTTTTTTGAGATAGCCAATAACCTTGAGTGTTTGAGGAGTACTAATACCGGAAAATGCATGGCAATAAATTATAGGTTGGTGATCCTCTACTTCATCTTATACTGGTTCCTCAGCCTCTCCTATAATTTAAGCTTCCTCTTCCTCCTCATTTCCTCCTTCAATATAGAACAACTTTTTCTCAGCATATTTGTGTCCCTGTCCATATTTGGTGTCACAATTAAAACATAATCCTTTTTCTCTCTTTTCTTCCATTTGTTGAGGATTTAGTCTAATTAGCTGAGCAAATGATGGGGAAGAGGTACTACGGTCTCTGGTGTTAGTGAAATTTTGCCTCCTACTGTAAAGAAATTTTTCCTCTGCCCTACGTGCCATGACAATAGAATTAGGAAGCTTGAGTGGATTAAACATATGTACCTCATGTTTAATGTGGTCCTTAAGACCCCCAAGAAACAGGTCATTCAGATTCTCTTTTGTAATATTCTCCATCCTTAAGGATAGGTTCTGGAATTGATGCACATAATATTTGACTGGTCATGTTTATCGTAACTTTTCCAATTAACTAAAGTAGTTATCTGAAACACTGGAACTATAGTGCAATTGTAACTCCTCAGTAAAACTTGTTTAAGTGACACTGAGACCATTCTTCTGCCTCTGAGCACATAACCAACAATACCAGACAAATTGGTCTGGTTCAAGATACATGGATGCCAAGGTCACCTTTTGTCCCGATGGGGTTTGATGTAACTCAAAGAAATTCTACATTTGATTTATCCAATTCAGTGGATCCTTCCCATAAAATTTGCACATTTCCACTTTTGTCATCATGTTTTTTGGTTGTAAAAAAGTTGGAATATGCTTGGGCTGGAAAAGTGATCCAATTTGGTTATTTTACCCATTATTAT
Source organism: Taxus chinensis (assembly GCA_019776745.2). Lineage (NCBI taxonomy): Eukaryota > Viridiplantae > Streptophyta > Pinopsida > Cupressales > Taxaceae > Taxus > Taxus chinensis. The sequence continues at coordinate 722,960,582 of CM034149.1, read as the reverse complement.
GAATTGAATATCCTCCTTAGTTGAGTTGGGGATGATTTGGGATAGACTGTTTACCCTTTAAATGATGCATAATGTCATATAATCGTTGATCGATTTGGTCTATGTCTCCTTTAAGGGCCACCTCAGATTGTAGATTTCACATATCATACTCGAGCTGGCTCACCTTATGATCAACTGAGTTAAACCCAAGTGTTGAGGAATTTGTAGTTACCCCTTCTAAATCCAACTCTTCAATTAATACCCCCTCTTTATCTGGGGTTTTACCTAGAGTGACAGGATTCTTGTTGGCTCTTGTGAGAGGCCCCACCATGATGTCGAACCCTAGGGTTTAGGGTTTTTATACAAATTTGGCATAATAGGAAAAAACAGAGAAGATACTACCAGTATTTTTTTGAGAACTTTCCGAAAATGTAACTAACTTGGAAAAATACCACAATTTTCAGCCTATGGAGTGATTTTATGAAAAACCCTAAATTTACAATAACTTTTTCAAAATAAATCAAAAAAAATTGAAATTTTCATGGAACCTTACTTGGAATGATTTGCAACTCTGGAAAAAAAAATCTGAAAAATTCACTTTGGTTTGCAAGATATAGCAGAAACACAAAATTAGGGTTTTTGTCCTGATTTTGTCCCAGATCGCAGCTCTGATACCACTTGTAATGAAATTAGTTGTATAATTCAGATTATAAGAAATAATAGGACACTAAAGAACACAATATGCAGATAAATGATCTCAATATGCAATTAAAATAGCTTCGCCACTTCGAGGGGGCAACCTCCAAACCATAAAATAAGACTCAAATGCTCGAATGATGATCAACTACTACCTACAATCCCCTATATACACTATTCATATGTTATGTCCATCACCAAGGACGGCCTACTAAGCATTAAAAAGTATAAATGACATAATAAAATGATAGGGTAAGCCACAAGTCAGTTACGCATATCCTAATACAAGCAATAGGCTAATGGTGTATCAAGATTATTCTTCTTCTTCATCTTCTTCAAAAGGAAAAGGACAATCACAAGTGGCAATGGTAGGTTCTTCTGATCAATGGATTCTTGACTTAGGGGAAACACATCATAGCGGTTATAATCAAGGATAATTTTATTTGATCGAGACATCTTCAGTACCTCATATTCTCACAGGTGACCATACATAAGTGGAAGTTGTAAAGAAAGGTTCATTTGATGTGGATGGAGAACACCTCAATGATGTTCTTTGTGTACCCGATTTGTGTGCCAACCTTCTTTCTAAATACCAAATCACTCATCTTGGGAATGGGAGGAAATTTGATTTTTTACCTAATTTGATTGAGATTCAAGATATTGAGGAAAGTTGAGTTTTTACTTGATTCAAGTGATGTATGATTATATGGTTTATCCCATGTTGTGCCCCGATATCCTTCTACAAAATTACTCAAACATATAGAGCCAGCGAGTAAACTTTGGCATGAGCACTTCGGCCATTTAAAGTACCGGTATCTTCAACATCTTAGCAAGTAGAATATGGTCAAGGGGCTTCCTCAAATAAGTGTTTAAGATGGTGTGTGTTCAGGTTGTGTCATCGGAAAACATCCAGAAGATAAATTTGACAAAGGAAAATGTCAGAGGGATTCTCAAGTCCTTGAATTGGTTCATAATTATCTTATGGGTCCTTTTCCATTCTTGTCTTTTACAAAGATTGCTAATACTCACATTTATTTATGACTATTCCATATATACGTGGGTCTACTTTCTTCATCATAAGAGTGAAGTCTTTGAGTGGTTTCTAGACTTCAAGGCTCATGCTAAGAAGTAATATGGAAATTATATCAAGATTCTCCACATTGATAATGATCAAGAACATGTGAACTATCGGTTTGAGAAATTATATTCTCTCTAGGGGACTGATCTTTAACCTTTAGTTGTTACACACCATAACAAAATGGTGTTTTTGAAAAAAAAAAAAATAGGACCTTGAAGGATATGGATAATTTTATGATTCATGCTCATTCTCTAGCTCCACTTTTTAGGCCGAAGCCATTAATGTGCTTCGTACATTTAGAACCAAGTTCCTCATAAAAATTTGAAGGGAATGAATCCTTTTGAATCTTGGTATGATTGTAAACCAGATGTAGATAATTTCAGATTTTTTTGGCTCCCTTGCTTTTGCACGTAGTCCTTCAAAGAAACGTAAGGATTTAGCACCTCAAAGTCATCCTTGTATATTTTTTGGTTATCCTCATAATGTAAAGGGGTATAGGCTCTTGGATGCAGAAACACATGATCTTTTCATTTAGAGGAGTATTCATTTTGAATGGTGCCTTCCTATCTTGGATAATAACTCTCCTCATACTTCCTCAAAAGTGGATTCTGATGATTCTACTTCTCGATGACCATTTCATAGGTTACCTTAAGTGGTTGAAGATTATGCTCCTACATCATCTTCATTTCTTCAGTGGGTTCGATAGACTCTATAGTCTGTAGATACTTATGTAAGGTATCCTTTAGATATACATCAGACTTGGTCACAACATCATCATCTTCCACATGTCTAGATTTCTCTTGCTTTTGATCCATAATCTTTTCCTAAGGCGTTAGGTACTACTGAATGAGTAATGAAGGAATATTATAATTCCTTAATGAGGAATAAAACATGGGACCTTGTTCCCCTTCCTAAGGGAAGGAAATTGATTTAATGTAAGTGGATATATCAAACCAAAATCACAGCAGGTGAGAAAGTTGACAAATACAAAGCACATATTATGGCCAAAGGTGTTTCGCAGGTTCAAAGAATTGAATACACTAATACCTTTTCACTTGTTGTTAAGATGAACTCCATTCACTTGACACTTTCCATTGTTGCATATCATGGTTGGGTTGAACATAAAATGGATGTGAAGAGTGATTTTCTTCATGGGGATCTACATGAGGAAATTTACATGGAGCAACCAAAAGTGTTCATTCAAGATTCTTCTTTGGTGTGCAGATTGAGGAAGTCTTTTTATGGCCTCAAACAAGCCCCTTGGACTTCTATGCCAAGATGGACTCCTTTCTTTTATCACATAGATTCGTGAGGTGTCAATTAGATATAAAATTGCTACATTATGATACAAGATTACTCATATTTGATTCTTGTACTTTATGTTGATGATTTGATCCTCACAAGCAGTTCTTCATCCGGCATTGGCAAGGTCAAATCTACTCTATACACACGACAAGTTTTCTATTACTGAATTGGGCCTTCTACATTACTTTCTAGGGATTCAGATCACTCAATCTTCTTTTAGGATTTATCTTGTTCATCCCATATACACTCTTGATCTTCTATCTCAATTTCATATGGTTGATTTTAAGCCTGCACCGGTACCCTTTTTATCATTAGTAAAGCTTCATACTAAGTGTTTGACTACACTTATTGATGCTACCTTATATCGACAGCTTGTTGGTAGCCTTATTTACTCGAATCACACTCACCATGATGCTTCTATATATTTGGCATGTTTTCACACTTTATGTAGGAACCACATGAGCTTCATTGGAAAGCTTACAAGCACATAGCACATTACATACAAGGTGCACATTGGTATGGGATTCATTATGCATCATGGACTAGTATTCACTTGGTTGGATATACAAATGCATATTTGGCTGGAAATATTGATGATCGTAGATCCAAATAAAGTTAAATCTTTCATATTAGTTCTGGCCCCATTAGTTGATAGAGTAACAAGTAACATGTTATTGGTCTTTCTTCGAAAGAGATAGAATACAAGGGGTTGTTAATGCAACTACCGAGGTTATTTGGCTTCAAAATATTTTGAATGGCTTTGGGTTCATTATTCCTCAACCACCAATTATCTTTTGTAACAACCAAAGTTCCATTCAAATCACAAGGAATCTAGTTCGTCATTAAAGGACCAAGCACATCAATATCCACATGCATTATATCAGGGATTTGATTCAGAAGTAGGTCATTGATCTTCAATATTGTCCTACAACAGAGAAGATTGTTGATATTTTCACCAAACCCTTCACTGCAAGTAAGTACCATCATTTTTTAGCTCTCTTGGGTGTGTGGGAAATTTATCTGAGGGATGTGCCTTGACATTCTTCATCATGAGGGGGAGTTTTTTTCCTACAGGTTTTCTCCCACTCCTTTTTTATTTTTCAAGGAACATATTTATATTTGGGTACTTCGCATGGCCTTTTTGTCAGGATGAATATCTCTACCCACCTAACCTACACTTAAGGGGGGTGTTAGTGTGTAGGTTTAAGGATTATAAATCCACATCAGGTGTTGATCAATCAGAATCTAGCACCTAGTGAAGGAAATATAGAAGGTTTGTGTGGGAGAGCAGAGTGCATTCAAAGGCGTGAGAGTATTGGAAAGGATCACGCGTGAATGAGGGAGACAGATTCAGGACTTAGCCATTTTTGTGATGAGGGTCTATTTTTGGAGATAGCGTGTGGAGAACTCATGCCGATTAGAGACTTGTGCGACACTCGTTGGCTATTTTTGGATGATCAGCTACAAAGCTCTTTGCATGAATGCAGGCTAAAGATAGAATGGTGAACTGATAATTGACTAAGAGAGATCTATTGTTAACACTCTTGCATGTAAGCCAACTTTTGTAACGGCACATATCTAATAATAGCATGTGAACTATTTTGGGATTAGATAAGCAGTGAAGGGAAAGTCCCCACCTTTATAAATATGTATTGAACTGTGTAGAAAAGAGAGCATAGATATAGGTATGAGAATTGGGTTATAGTGAGATTATGTTGATAGATCTGATACGTACATGAGCGTATACTATTTTGATTGTAAGGAAGCTTATGTGTATTTACTACAATTAATATAATGGGGATTATGGACTGAAACAAGTTGTTATCATGGTTGTAATTCAGTATTGCACATTTGATTCCATTATGATTATCTTTTAAGTTTGTTATATTCTAGATCTAGATCTGAATAAGCATTGTAGGAGGATATATCATCCATAGATCTCAATGATTAAAGTCTTCATCATGTTAAACATCTTGTAACAGCAACCCTAAAGAGGGGCTTACTACCTTTGCTTGCTTCAGGTGAGCGCTCAGTCTAGGCTGAGTGATGTGCCAGCGCGTCTAGGCTTGTATTGTTGAATTCTAGGCTGCATCATTAGTTACATTTCCGGCACCTATTTTTCAGTTGTTTTCAGGATGGTTTGTGATGAATACATATTGGTTAACCTTAGAAAGTGTTGAAGAGTGGATACATGATCTAAAAGAAGAATATGCATGTCGGTTCAGCACTGGATCTAAGTTGAACGCACGTGTGTGGGTGGAACACAATCTGTATGACATTTTATATGAGAGATTCTTCACTATCTTTCCAGTAGAATTGTACGAGTGGTTGATTGCTTATGCCTCTAAGAGGAATTGGTGGTATTATGCTCTTTTTTGGATGCAAGAATAATTTTAGGCCCTTTATGATGCTAATCTGATTTGGACTCGAGCTGTGGATACGTGGTTCTGTGGTGTTTTGAACAGTTATATCTTGGAGTACTCAATTTCCACTTATTCGTGTCCAAAGGTAGTTGAATTCCTATTTTTATGATATCCAAGGGGAACTTACCTGCAAGGCATTCCACTGGCGATTAAGATCCTGATGGTAACTTTGAATTTGGAAAGTAAATCGATGGCGAAATAAACCCCACCACGTGCGGGGGCAGGAGCAGGTTTGGTGAAAAATGGCATACCTAATGGCAGAAAGGCAGAGAGAGGAATGGAGGCTTAAGTATAATGAGGCGTGTAAGAGGGAGGTAGAGAAGCAGCGGGAGGGTGCAGAACAAATGGCGTTGTAGAGAAATATAGTTCCGGAAGGAGTGGAAGTTCACGCCGAAGATGTGGAACCCGAGCCTTAGGAACTCCCCCATTTGGGAAAACATGATAGGGCACCCTCCTCGGCCTCACGTAAAAGTGCACCCGTAGAGACGACCTGGGCCGCAGGCACACATCTGAACTCACTTCTTCACTATATCCCTTTTGGTGTTCACATCGTACATTTCACGTACGATTTCTAGTCATAGGCCCTTTTGACTCATTATGTGGTTTTTTTTAATGAATTTTGTCTTTTTTAGTTGAGTTCCAAGTCTATTTTATGTTAGCATTAAATTTCAACAAAATCATTAATTTAAATTTGAAAACCTCTATAAATATATCATGATGCTTCAAAATTTTAAGCGAGAAAACTTTTATGGACTAAATCTGTAAGGAAATGATTTTTAATTTTTCGCAAATATTCTTTTAGGTCAAAATTATTATTCTACTATTGGGATTACCATGAAGAACAGGATTATTATCTAATAAAAAATATATAGTACACCTTTAATTATAAAAAACTTAGAAAAATCTCATACCTCTGGTGGATTTGCAAGTCACATCAAGGCATGAGGAAAGACTTGAGGTTCTCGATCAGGAATGGGCAACTCACCTCATAAAAGCGTCAAAATACATGTATACATAATAAAAATGTCTTTTCGTAAACTTCAAAAAAATAGAGAGCATACAAGATGTTGTACTAAAAAAAACATGACACCCATATGTGTGAAATATTGTGGCAGCATGAACATAATCATGGCTTCTGAAGAGATGGAGGCAAAGCCATACTATTCGATCCCACCAACCACTAATGATAAAAAAGTGGGGTCATGTCACACAACTAGTACAGAAAGTTTGACCCTGATCAGACTTGCATAGACTATACATCTTTAAAAGATGCATTCCTTAAGTATAAGTGCACTCAAGGATATTAAGCAAGGCACTATTGAGAGTGTTAGAGAGTATGATCCTCATTTTAAAACACTGATATCTAAGTTTTCTTATGACATACACGCAAGCTAGCATGCACAGTCCAATTTGTTGGGGGTCTGATTACGCATTTTAGGAGGGCATTATCACATAAGACATACACTGATCTGCGTGAGAACATAACATGCCAGGCAGACGTAAATTGCTAGGTAGTTTAGACCTTACATTGGATTTGTTGAAAATAAGTAGTTATGAATACAGGTAGGAAAAGAGGTGACCTGCTGAAGCACCTGTTGTACTTGTCACACATATATCCATATGTGAGGAACAAAATCATTATTTAAAACAAATGCCTTTAGAAGATTATAAAATATACCTAGCACAAAGATAAAATATTCTAATCGACATACCATTGTAATGAATGCCTGAGAAGATAATATGATAGGGAGAGAAAATTTCCGGTAGTTAAGACCATCCATTCGAACCAGAGAAATAATAAATAGAGAGAAAAGAAACGTAGTTTAACAGGCCTGCAAGATGTAGGGGATAATAATTTTCCTGAGAGATACATGTTCTGCTACTTAAGGGGAAGAAAATAAACACTTGGAGGTTACAGTTTGTCACATTCCGTCAAGTGTTTGAGGAAAGCATGAAAATCACACTATCTCATTACAATGCGATGTAAAACCTGAAACAATGCTATGGAGAATGAACTGAAAGGTTTACAATTTCACCACAAATAGCGTGTGTTTATGCATGCAGTTAATAATTTGGAAACTTGGAAGATGTATTGATTCTTATAGCAAATGGGATGTAACCATTTCCCAAAACCATTGTAGTTCTCAATACTCGATTTTGGCAGTAGAGGATTACTACCCATTATTTATTGGTGCATGGAGCGGCCACCCTTGACCAAATGGCGCTCAATAAAAGGAGACCCAACATAGAAACGTGCTATAAAACTCAGCCATCTGCAGCCATGCCTGTGACGGCACACATTAAAATCTTGTCCCCCCCTCCATAGTGTTTCAATTAAATGTATCATCTACCGTGGTCCCTAGCAACGCAATAGGGGATTACCAGGCCAAGGGTGTTCAGCAAGAGCCTCACAAAAAAATAGAAGCTTCACAAGAAATCCTCCAACGGCCCAAAACAATTCCATGGACTTACGTGGCATAAGAAAACCTAACGGTCATCGATGCCAGAAGTGCAGGTAGGCTCGGGAAAAAGGAGATGCATATCAACGAGAAATATTGTATATATTTGTATTACTCATGATTTCATTGTATTTTATGTGATAGCTTTACGGTTATGTCAAATTGAGGCACTGAGTTCCGCACCCATAAATATAGAAGAAGCTTCCCTCTAATGGGAAAATGTTAGCATGAAATATACAAGAACTCCTGCAAAATCCTTTCATTGTAACGTCTTCTTATGTTAGCACCACAAACATGGAATTCGAGCTCATTTCCAGCAGAGGCAGAGATTTTGATCTCAAAGTTGTAGTGCCATATTTTTTTTTTGTTACTAAAAATAAGCACAACTAAATATTTTAAATTTAATGTATATTGCATAACTATATTGTGCAGATTTCTAAACAAAACAACACCTTCCAACAAGAGACATTGAAATAAAAAGTTCATGGTTTCATTATGATCTCAAATGATAATATTACAAGATTTTTGTAACAATAAAGTAAAAACTTTCTTAGTGATGGTTAATGTTTTCAATAAGCAATAAGTACAAAAATGGGTATTTACAAGAGTGTGACACTTTACAAAGCCACATTTATTTACAAAATGAAGGCAATGCCCTCAAAAGATGAGGAAGACCAAGATGGCAAGAGATTCCAACTATCTCCAACTTGAGTGTTCTTCCAAGGATGCTGAAATAAGAGACAAGGCTTGTTTACCACCCAACCAATAGACATCATCACATGTCTTTCCATGGTTGGAATCCATGCTAGCCTCCCCCAAGCCCATGGGAGAGAGGAACAAACTTCCACAATGTGCACAAGAATAATGGGGATAAAAACACAACAAGAAAAACATAAGACCATTTAACCACTTAGACCTACTACACATGAAAACAACAACATGAGGATAACAAGGTCAACCTCACAAGGGGGAAGAGAAGGAGTAGGATGCCCAAATCAAAGGTGTCCAACCATAAGAGCACCAACAAAACATGTCAACAAAACTCGTTATACCTCCTAATCAATCATCCTCCTTATTCCTCCTTTATGTTAAATAAATCCTTCTTGGGAGGATTTTCAAACCCAAAAGGGTTTCCTCACCAAGAATGGGGAAAGGTTCAAGCCATATAAACCTTTCTCCCACCTCAAACCATATGAGGGGATGAGAAGGGACCTTCATGGCTTGACCAACAACCATGAGGTTTGAGAGGGAAATCTCTCTCTCTTCCCCTACATTCTCCAAAAACCATCAATCCAAATGATGGTGGAGAGAAAACAAAGAAAACAACAAGAACAAGCAAACAACTACATTCACCATACAGCTTCACAACACATCATTTCACACACACCATTCCATTGATCAAGCATAGTTAACAAGATAAGCACAACTAAGAAGAAAAAGGGTATCCTACCTCTATAATTCTTTCCAAGACTTTAAGTTTTTCCCTTTGTCCAAGCTCACCTCCAAGCTCCCAAAATTCTCCAAGTGCTCCAAAAAAAAAAAAGAACCAAGAAGACCCCTTCCTTCCACATGAGGAAGAATAAAAAGAGGAACCCAAAAGTTCCCTCACCAATGGAAAGGTAACAAGTGTCACCCCCCTCTCCTCTCAAGATTCAAATATTCCAACAACCAAATAAGCAAGAGTAAACTCACATTTTATCACTTATCACCCAAAATACTAAAAACTAAAATAAAACAAAGTGGAGCAACTTTTAACAAAAACACACAAACCAACCTTCTTACATGGATGGTGACTAAGGAGGGCAAAATGGGAGGGAAACTCCCTCCAAACCTTGGAAATAAGCCCCCCCACCTATTAGGTAGGGTCCAAGGGCCCATTTTTATGCTAAGGGAACTCCCAAACTGAAAAAGGGTCCCTAAAAAAGCCCAAAATAACCCAATTTCGGGTCTGGCATGCTTGGGCACAAGGGTAGAGGGTGTGGGGTCCACCCAAGGTTCACATGTGGTCCCCAATCCCTTCTACCAACACACACACACACACTTACCCAAAACCAACACTTAAATTAAGATGAGATCATTAAACCCCTAAGCTAGTTTACTTAAAAAAAGACACCCTAAACATAATTAATTTTACAAGACATAAATACATTACAATTGAGGGTTCACCCATGGTGCCCAATAAAATACACCTATTCTAAGGCCTCAAACATTTAGCATGGTTAGGACTCAGCCCGTGGGCCGCTTGTGCACAATTGTGTAGCTGCCCTGAAACCCATGTTCTCCTATACCTGTCACCTGCACACTCATTGCACACATTAACCGCATCTGTCCAATATAATAAACATCATCTACACATCACAATTTCAATCAAACTTATAATGTCCTAAAATAATTTTACAATTGATATTGAAATGCATACAATTATTCGCATAGTTTGCCATGAATCACCCACAAATAAAATCACAACAACATACACTTAGGCTAGCATGAAAATTACCATTATTAAATCTAGAAAACTATATCATTAATCAAATCGAGCACAAGAACCATCATCTAACCAATAGATCTATCATATAACGTTGTTAGTGTCATCAATCATCATAAGAAATATATCAGTATACGAATCTAGTCTAATTGGCGCTACGCACCCAAAATACCATAATGTCCATGAGGATAAAATATCATAGTAAAATGTCTAAAATCTATCAGAGTCTCAATCAAAACATGTCTATGCATAAAGAAACTAACAAATAATTAGAGCTATAAAAATGTGGGCACTACAAAAGTGTTAAACAAGATTAGCAATTTCAGCCCTCTTGAATGAATTTATGAGGAAATACAAGATGTCCATCCTCTACTTCTCAAGCCTTGCAATACTTACAACAGCTTGATTAGAGTCTCCATTTTTTTATTTTCCAGTTGTTTTCCACAAGTAGAAACAGAGTGATTCTTGGCATTCACATGCCAATGTGCACCCCGCAACTGTAAATGTGTCGCCCATAATAGAGCGCTGAACAGGGCTAAAAAGAAAAGGATCCTTGAGATAAGTCAATACTAGGGGCTTCTATTCCATCAGGGCCACAAGTTTTCTAATGTAGCCAACTGTCTCCATAGCACCACCACAAAATATTTTTTCTAAGACATAAACAACCAATAGAAATCTCACCATTAGTGAAAGCCAAAGCTCAGGCATTTGATACAGAGTTGAAAATCCCCAAACACCTCAAACCCTAAAACCTTATAAATTAATCTTTGTATTGAACAGTAAAATACTATTTACAGTCTGTATTGATACAAAAAAGATTTTAGTTTCCCTATTGAAACAATGATTAAAACCCGAATGAGATGAAAAGGTGAGACAGCTATTAGTATAAATTGGAACTGGAAATGACCACGGTGATTAGATGTTTAAAAGCAATCGAGAGAGGATCCTCTGCTGGCAATGGCACCAATTTTTATTTACAGTATCCCTGTCAATTCAACTGCTCTACTCTCCATTATTGGAGACAGTTGTAATGATGCCCCTCCACTTTCTTTATGACACGTCAATCGAGCAACAACTACTTTTTCGTACAACATCCTTGTTCCAGCCTGCCTACTTAACTTGCGGTGAAAACTCAACCACAGTGAAACTTGAAAGGCGTAGTTTACACACTAGCACTTATCTTTGTGAATGGTGAAATGTGAAATGTCAAGGTGGGGTTACACAGGTTACAGTTTCCGAGGTGGAATATTAACTGGTACATGAGTTCTTAAATAAATTTTAATAAATGTCATTATTTTCCCTCGAAAATGCTGAAGGCTGCAATAACGTGTTAAATTTTAGGCCAATCAAATTTAAGATAAATGGAATTTTGTAATGACTTTGTTAAAAATTGTGCAGCTTTGCAAATATTTATCATTAATGTCAGAAGTGTTTATTTGTTTATGAAAATAATAACAAACTCTAATTGGTTGAAAGGTACAAATACTAATAACTGGTTAAACAAATATGAAGACTATAGTAGAATCTGCCTTCGGGCAGTACTAATAACATTTCATGTTTGAAAGAAAACAAAATAAAGCATATGTGTGATTTGATTAATACATGTGCAAAGAGTTCCCCTTTTTTTTATTTTCTATTGTTGCACGGCCTCACGCACTGATTTTTCTCTTCCTCTTGTGCCTTCGAATTTCTTTCCTTTCATTTCTTCATTGTCCAGTGTTCCTTTCCTTGGTTTGCTCTTTGTCACACGGAATTTATTTCCTATACCACACACCTTTGCGCATATAATATATGTGTCATGTGGCTTTTACACATGGGTCGCTTCCTTATTTTCTCCATGGAATTATATTGTGGTGACAAACAATTATAATGTGGTATCAAAATAGTTATATTTTAGGGTCTTTAAATTTTTGTTAGTATTTATATTATAATAAAATTCTTAAATTAAATTCAAATAAATGATACATAGAAAATGAAAAAAAATGGTAATTATAAAAAATATTTAAAAATTCATTGTATATAATACATGTTGACTTTATAAATTTATTAAAAATTAAGCCACCAAAATTCAGTTCCATTATAAGACTCCTATTGAAGTAATTAGGCTTAATTCATTATGAAGGTATGTTGAAAGTGGGGTGCCATTTAATATTTAAAAGAATCATTTGATTCAACTTTCAAAGTTATTGTTTTTTTAAAAAGTTGTTAATAAAACCATTCATGTCAGTGGCATAATGCATAGTTGTGTCATATGTGAATAACTTAATACAAAAGCTATGAACCAATCTTATTTTCTTTATATTTTAAACCATTTGTAATTTATGCTTGTAAAAATAGCTTACAAGTTACTTAAACACATAAAACAAAAATGTTGACTTCAAGACATACTATTAGAGTCGGATTAACAGTTCAGAGTGCCTAGGAAATGCTCGGAGTTATTCCCCCTTCAATTTCTATAAATATTTTCGTAGGCCAATTATTCTTGTACTTTAAATTTTTTGTGCCTTACATTGTATTTGAAGTATTTCACAAACAGAATTACAAAAGGGAAAGCTTCTTCATCTGCTGTAACACACTAGATTGAATGTCAAATGGAAAGTTCCTTCATTGGCTTCAACACATAGTATAAATCTATTGTAGCAGACAACTAAGAAGAGACATCATATGGACTATGTAACTATGTGGAGAGTTATATTATTAAAAAGAAATTATTCACAAAAGAAAACTAACATACATTGAAAATAAAGGGCTAAAAAAATATCTTTCTTAAATTAACTCTTTGAATCAAGAAAAAAAGAGTAGTCTATCTGACTATACAGTTTGCATAAAATAACTGAAGCGTAGAAAAATTAATTATCTTTAACACAAGGGATTGAATGTCTTTTTTGATTAAAAATAATTTCAACCCAGACAATAATTACTTCCTACATATCAAAAGTGATTCTCGTTGCTTCAGTTTACATTGTTATTCCATACCTCTATTATGGTTTAATCACACTTATGTTTGGATGAACCATATCTAATCTTAAAAGGTATTGGAGTTATTATTCATGTGTTCTATCAAATTTCTTTTCGAAATCTTATATAGGGAATTTGTGAAATTTATATAATGTAGTGCCCCTTAGATGCTTCACCTTTGGAAACTGCCTAGGTTGCCTAGATCTAAATCCCCCTTGCATACTATTACTTATTAAATATCAATTTGGTTTGCTTATATAACGAACTCATCAAAATATCATACCCAAATATTAGCATTCCTCTCAAAAGGAATCAATACATTGTGAAACTAGAACATAAATGCAAGAATGATACAACCATGTGCAATGCTCATCAATCAAATGTGTACATATATATAAATGGGTGGAAGTGTTTATTATGTGGCTGAGAAAATGTCACATGAAATTTTCCTTCTAAACCGAGAGAGCTAAGTAGTGTCAGGGAGAAAGGAAAATTTTAGGCACTAAACATGATTGGGATTATGATTCAGTTGATTAAAATGATCAATTATACTTATTATTTTGTGTGATTAAAGAATAGTTTAAGACATGTTTTAAACTCCTCTAATAAAAAAATATACAAGGTAGATATATAGGTATGATAATGGTTTCACAAAGGCTAAAGGATTATTCATATGTCATGGGGACCACTCCTTTGAAGAAATGTTCATAAGTGACAAGTTTAGCTGATATGAACTTGGACAGTAGGATCATCTTCAAATGAACTCATACACTAGATCCGGAATGAAAAAAGCTCATATAACATGAGACATGTTTGCCAAGATGATCTCAGTTTGGTACAAACTTGTACCATATGGGGAAAAATAGCATTTCATGATGACAAAAGACAAATTGAATTGATTCTTCTTTCATATTTTTGTGTCTGAAGAATTTAGAATTCTTTGTATGACTCGTTTATATATCCCTTACCATAAATAGACCTTGTGGACATCAATTAAATCAATTATGAGCGAAATTGAAAATCTAAATCCTAGTTCTTTTTAAGAGATGATTGCGGAAATAAGACAATAGTTAAAATGTTGAATGTAAGCAAGTAAACTACATCAAGGTAAGCGAGTACAATATTGCAAAACTGCTAGCGAAAGCAACAGTGTATTTGAAAGCTCAAATTGAGCAATTGTCTTGTAAACATTCTAGTAAGATGATAGTGGAGATAAGGAAACATAACTTCACTCTTTTATGTTTTTCTCACATTAATTTTCTATTGGATAAATAGATGTATTAATCTCTTTTTCCATGTGTTTGATTCATTTTCTTGCTTAGTTTCATTCCATGCAATGATTTTACTATTTTAATCACTTAAAAATATATCAATGACATGGTTAGCAAGTGACAAGCTTAGTACTTCCTCAAAGCTGACATAAGTAGTTTTCAATCTCACATATGTTCAAGTATCAACATAGTCTTTGGTGCACCATTGTTCATATTTTCCTAACATCATATAGGCAATGTAGGCATGTATGTGAGCATGTGTATTATAATTATAAAATAAATCCATATGTTTCACTAATAAGTTTTACGCTTTCTAGGACGAAAGAGATATAAGGTAAAATGGTTAAGGAGTAATACCTATGAGGCGAAGGTGGAAGGTAGAATGTGTGTGTTGTAGAATTTTGATCCAAGTTGATTGTGTGAGCTTCCCTTTGGCTAGGAGGAACGACATGTATAAGAAACACAACAAGACCACCAAATAGTATTAAATAGCGAGAGTCAGAGGACTGCCTAGCAAGGTTATATCTGGGAAGTGTGATGCTTCCTCGAATGGTTGTCAATCCTCTGTTTAATACAATTTAATGTAAGAAATAATAGTTCCTATTGTAGTTGATAAGATTTAGGTATCTCCTATTAACATAGAAGTGAATTCAATTCAACAGGTAACGGTTAGAATTAAATCTGGGTGATTAATGGGTTGGTTTGGGTTTGCATGTGTAACAGCGGTTATAGGTGAGGTCTAGGTGAAATTAGGCAAGGTTTTGAGTTGTTTTGGGGAAGTTGTTAACCCATTGTTATAGGAAAAATTCCAGTCTCAGAGACTGGTATCGGTTGGTCTACCGATGCCAGTATAAAAGATAGACCGACTCCAGTTGGCTAACCGGTGTCGGTAAGGGAAATTTGATTAAAATGTTAAAATGGGAGTTTAAACCACTTTGTGATTGCACAAAGAGTGAACGGGGTGTTGATAAGGTTGTAATATTTTTAAGAAGACTCGTGTATGCTTAAAAGGTGGTTGGAAAGCGTGTAACGGCTTGGGATGGTTGAATAGTGGGTTGATGGGAAGAAGGTTATATACGGGTAATGGAAAGAATGAAATACACAAAGAAACAAAAGATCTATACTTGAATAAGCACAAATAATAAAATCACAATACTTACTGGGTATGTTGCAGATCCTGTGAGTGGAAGTGATTGGTGGTTGATCGAAGAAGAGATGTTTGGGTCCATTTTCGTGGCAATACAACTTGTGTGCTCTTATG
Organism: Taxus chinensis; assembly: GCA_019776745.2. NCBI lineage: Eukaryota > Viridiplantae > Streptophyta > Pinopsida > Cupressales > Taxaceae > Taxus > Taxus chinensis. Next base: position 722,944,667 of record CM034149.1, on the reverse strand, counting down.
AGTAGTCCAACACTCTGGAAGGAGAACCGGAAACTTGTCCTACACTGTGGTTGTGTGTGTTTGTCATTTGGATGCAGGAGGGCTTGAAGATTCGCACTTGAATGCAATAAGGCTCCAATAACTAAATGACCAACCTCGGTAAAGGGTTGTAAAATTTTATATAAAGGAATCGATGGTGGTTTAGGTGACTGATGTCGGTCGAGGATAAACCGGTGTCGGTTAGGGTGAAATAGTCTTATTTACCAAAAATAAGCAGATCTTCCCAAATTTGGCATGCTTTCCATGTTGGGTCCACTTAGGGAACTATAGTAAATGTGAGAGAAGGCAGGAAGATCTTAGAAGAAGTCCAATTAGATTTAGGAAGAATACTTAGTTAGTTAGGTCAAGTGGTGACTCAACACTGGGAGTGATGACTCGGTGCTGAGAGTGATGACTTGGTCACTGTGAGTTAAATGCCCGTAGAATGGGTCCAGGGTGAGATGTAATGATGAGGTGGAGGTGTGAGGATGAAATTAACTTAATTAACTTAATTAAATTAATTAATAATGTGAGGATGAATATTAATATGGGATGAAGGGGTAATGATTAGTTAAATGTGTTACGTTAATTAATTGAAGGGGACCAAGCGGAGTGTGACCCAAATTTGGTGTCTACATTTTCTCATTTTTGTCGCATAGCTTGTATTGATAAGCGAAGCTGAAAAAAATAGGAAGTCGGTGATCTAGGTATGTGTGAGGGTTAGGTTGCCCCAAGTGTGGGTGGAGGTGATCCCCCTCAAACCAGGAATGGATGAGGTGTTAAATAGAATCGGTAAGTGGTTGGATATATGGGTAAGTGATGAAAACAAGGGTATGTTGGGTGTAGGTAAGGGTGATTTTGATCAAGTTATAAGTAGTGGCATTCTAACGCATGCACGTGTATAGAATGTGATAAAGTACTAGGTTGAAGAGCTTGAAAACTCTACGTTGTCAAAGGTCGATAGGTTTATCCAAAAAAGGTTGAAGTGGCTTAGGTATCTAAGGTATAGGATATGGTCATGAAACACAACTAGGAAAGGTGTTGGAACGGGAAATAGGTTTGTTCCAAGGCGCCAAAGGGTAGGTCGGGATAAACAACACAGAATTAGGCAAGGTAAGGTTAGTAAGCTGAACAACACAAGTAACAGCATTTCAAGGTATAGTGAGTAAATAAATTCAAGTGTCACCATGAGCGAGGTTAGGTTGGGTGATTTAGGTAAGGTCGTAGGTAAGGCCACGGTAGGGGTAAAAACATGCCCCAACTGATTCTGAGGTTGGGTGAAAGGTAATAAGGTCACGAGGGTGAGGTGTAAGGTCAGGGTCAACTTTAGGTTAGGCAAAAAAAAGGTTTTGGGCAGGCAGAGTTGGTGGCATATGGTGCAATGAGGTGAAAAAGACAAATCGACCGTGGTCATGGTCAACCAATGTTGGTCAAGAGAAACCGAGCACGGTGCACTAGAGCACATCACCGATGTCAGTTTAGGGAAACTGACATCTATCATGTCAGATTTGGGATAAAAAGGTAAAATCTACAAATTACATATTCATTTATGATTTGTCATTTGTGAAAATGACAAGCAGAGAGTCGTTTATGTACAATTGACAAGAGTGGCCATGATTGGGCTAGATTCTAGGTTGATTTTGAGAGAGGTGAGTGGTAGGAGCGGTGTAGAGGTGGGCCTATGAGATCTTTGGGTGTGATTCGAGTGGTGGAGAACTAGGGGTTTTATTAAGACATGGCGGAAGCGGGAGGAGGTGCGGGAGGACCACCGGCTCAGAGACCGGAGATCCCAGCAAGGCAACGTTGGCATGTAGAGGTATGATTCACTCCTTTCTCTTTGTTTTTGATTGATTTTGTAGAAAAAATGAAATAAAATGGGGGGAATTAAAAATGCAAAATGTAGTTAAAAAGGAAGAATTTGGGTATGAGGAGGGTGCAATGTAGATTAATCAAGGTGTAAAATGGAAATGCATGGGGTTGGGTGGTTTTTGGGTAGGTTTTAGGCTTGTTTTTTTTAATTTTAGAAAATTGAGGGCATGGGGGTTCGGATTTGGAGCCGAAATAGAGACCGACGTTGGTCAGGTCGTGGCCGACGTCAGTCTGGCATGCCAACATAGGTGGGAAAATAGTGGACCGACGTAGGTTCAGGGTGACCGGTATCGGTCAAGGTGATTGACATCGGTCACTGTGAAAAGTGACTTAGTCTAAATAGTTTAAGTTGAGAAGGCCAAAATGGGGTTAAAAAATGAAATTGGAGGGTAGATATGTAATTAATAAGGGAAATAGAGAGGGATGAGGGAGAGAAGTAGGTGGGTGAGGGTAAATATAGGTAAACATAGGGGGGTAATAGAGGAAGATTAGGTCACAATTATGTCCTAGTCTTATGCCCCATGTAATAAATAGGTCTTTCCAAATATGGTAGTGAATATATGATCTTAATATATTACAATTATTTTGGGGTTTCTATAGCTAGTAGAGTACAATACCTAACTAAGGGTTTAGAAGGCAAATATAAAATAGGGGCCACAAGGAGTTGTGAAAATATTTGACTATTGAAAATTTACAAGCATGATGGGGGAATTTAAATACAACTTTTGAAGGTGTTAATTCTTTATGGGTAGAGCTAGATCCTCTTTGGCATTAGTGGAGCAATAAATTGGTCTTGAGAAGCTTCATAAGACAGTCCAAAGGCAAGTAAGGGAAAAGATGATCTATATATCCTTTTGAAATCAAACTAATGGGTGGTCTAACACTTGTTGAATTGTGTAAGAACATGGGAAGGTAATAAGGACAATAAAAAGGTTCAAAAGTAAAATTTATACTCCTAGACAAGGAGTTGAGGAACTAGGAAAAAGATCAAATTGATGTGAGTAGGGATAAAGTTAAGAATATGACAAACCAAGAAGAGATTTTTGAAATGGCTAAAGAATATGGGTATGTGGTGCCCAAATGGCTTAACAAAGTGAATGAGGAAAAGCTCAAAAACCATACTATGAGAACTAAAGAATAAAGGTTGAAAAATAATAAGGAAGAACGTAATGGAAAGCTAATAAAGAAATTGTTGGTTTTGATTAGTTAAAGAAAGAAATAAAAGGATGAAAGAGAGAACCAAAAAAGAAGAGAAATGGAGAGGCAAAAAAACTTGTGGGAAGAGGAAGAAATAAGAGAATTAAGGAAAATCATGAAGCAGTTAGAAGAATTAGAGAGGAAAGTAAGAGAGATTCAAAAGCAAGCAATGAAGATAGAGAAGAAAATAGTGTTGAAGAAGGTGGTAAAGTAGCCTCTTAGGTCACTTATAAAGAGAGAGAAGATATTGCAATTGAGAGAAGAGTTAAAAGAAGAAGAGGAAAGGATAAGAGGAATGAGAAGAGAAGAAGAAGTTAAGAAAGTAATCCTAGAGGAGGATAAGAAAAATGAAGAGAAAGAAGTCATAGAGAGATTCTTGACATCTCTGGAGAATAATGAAGAGGAGCTCACCCATGGAGATTCTAGAGAGGCTATATGGCCTAAATATTTTCATTCTAATATTGCATTTTATTGTGTGAATGCAGGTGAAGAAAATAAAGACAAGAATCTCTTGGAAAATGTCTTGAAAGAAGACCTAGAAGACTTAAAGAAGAATGAAGAACTAAAAGTTGAAAAAGAGGATGAATATACAGGTGAAGAAGAGTTATTGTGGAAAGAAATCATGCATGGACCAGAGGTACAAGTTTCTTTTGAAGATGAAGAAGAATATAAACAAGTATAGGATGAGTTTATGAGATGTTTTCATGAAGAAGGTGAATACCAAGAAGAAAAATGCAGCAGTATAGAGAAGGTACAAAAGTGTAAGTCCTATATGAGGGACCAAGAAACACAAAAGTGTGCTAAAGAAGGATTACATGTGAGATTGATGAAAAATGAGAAAGAGAGATGTGAAAAAGGAGTAATAAGGTTTAGTTGCAGGTATGAGAGATATGAAAAGAAGATAGAAAAAGATGAATGGGCATGGAAATTAGCTCTTGAAGACCTAAAGAAGGTGAGGAAGGTAAAGAAGATGTGAGAGAGAAAGTTAATAAAATAATAAGTCAGATTCAAGAAAAGAAAGCAGATGAAGAAGAGGTACAAGGAGGAAAAATGGAAGATGAAAAGTTGCCTACACTAGAGACATTTCAAGAAAAACAAAAAAAAAATCTATGTTATTCATTGAATGAAAACAATATTTTAGGTTTGAAAGGATAAGAAACACAAGATTTTAGGGTTGAAAATGATAAGGTGAAGGAAATTTGGTATCCACAAGTGAAGATAAGCAAGCAAAATGAATGTTTAAAGGAAGAATATGAATAAAATCAACAATTTTTTATGATGGAGCAGCCACGAAGCAATCCAAGAAGGAAAAGTACAGAGGAAAGAAGCAAAATAAATGATTTTTCTAACATGTTGGTTGAATGTGCAGGTATAGAAGATAAGAAAGTTGTTCTTTATTTTGATTTGAACCAAGAAGGCAAGAAACAGAAGAAACAAGACAAGAAGAAGAATGAACAAGAACAAGAAAATGAAATGAAGAAATTGAAGATAAAAGAGAAGACCCAGCCAAAGAAGAAAAAGAGGAAGATATACAAGAAAGTGAAGAGAAATTGGAAGAAGAAAAAGAAATAGTTATGAAGCATTTTCTTCAAGTTGGTAGTATGATGCAAGAGCATTGTCTCACCAACAAGCAATTTTGAGTTTTTGTTCAAATTGGTCAATTTTGGGTTGAGTTAGCCTAAGTAAGGATTGGGGGATGTCAGTAGAGTCCTAGTAATCCCATTCAAATGCCTAAGTTAGCCTAGGTATGAAAGAAATTTGAATTAGGAGGTTTCCCTCCAAAATGTAATTTGAATTCTCAAAAGGGCATTATGATGGTTTTTGGCTTGTAAAGGGAGTCTAAGCTATTTGAAAGGCATGGAATAAGTATATTAAGGTTGGAAAATGTCCTAGAGAGTCTAATTGGGGTCATGGTGTTAGACCTAGGGTTTGAAAGTCTAGTTAGGGTTTGTGTTCAAAGTATGTAAAAAGGCTAATTATGTGTTTAAGGAATAAGAGGGCCTCAAATTGTGAATTTTAATTGTCAAGAAGGCTTTAAAAGCCTCAAATGTAACTAAATGAAGGATTTTTGATGGGATATGGACTAGAAGAACTCAAATGAAGGCCTAAAGAAGAAGTTTTAAGAATGGAAGTTTCAATTGACAAACAAAAATATTGTTTGTTTCTTACGAATCATTTTGTTTCATGGTGACATTATATATCTAGGGAGTTGTTTGCTCAAGAATCAAGATGGGGGAGGTTTGTGAATGGGTTTTCTAATGGTATAAGTACTTTTATACTGTTGATTCTGGTTTTTGGTAAGGATTCCTATATTGGAAGCATGTATTTCTAAATTATGAGTGGAAATAATCATTTTCTTTGATATATCTTCATGTGCTAGAGTTAATGTACCTATGAACATATTCAGAGAAGGCTTTAAAGGCTTTTGGGATCATCAATAAAGGAAGAGATTAATACAAGTCAAATACAAAATCTAAAATTGAGCAATCTCAGACTAAGAAAGAAGAAAAATGAATGGTTAGAGGGGTACCTTGAGTTCTTATAATTTGATTTTAAGTAACCCCTTCTCCAAGGTTCTAAACCTGATGAAAGTAGACTCATGAAGTTATATCAGGAAGAGAGAATGAATAATATTTGTTCTTTACTTTTTGTGTATGTTAAAACTTGGAAACCATGGCTTTATACAGTTGTCTCAGTCATACATGTAGCCTTTGGAGGTATGTGATCATATTTTCATGTTGATTGAGCCTCATACACATTTAAGAATTGCATAGAGACTAGAAGATAAGGTAAGATGAGATTTCTTAAAGCTCTAAGACCAAAACTCATATTATAGCCATTAAAGTGCCTTAACACATAGTTTTACCAAGCTGATGAGAGGAAATGTGTCATTAAGAGTTTTGTGTCATAAGAGTTGATCCACTGGTAAGATAATTATATTGAGCACTTTAAAATAGAGCTTGCCTCAAAATTTAGAGGTTTGAATCAATATCCATTAAAATATATTTCCAAAACAAACTCTCGGGCTTCTCAAGGAACCAGAGCTAGGGCAAGGTGTTTGGAACCCTTAACCTTCAAGTTCTAAGTTAAAAAAATGCATGGAGGTTTGTAATGGGATACATTAGGATATTATTAAGGAAAATTAAAGTTCCACAGTGGGAGAATGAAGAAAACCCTAACAGTCTAGTTCTGAGATTGGAAGGTACAGTCAAGACCTAATTCTAGAGGTCTAAAAAACAAAAGAGGTCAGAATTGTTTAAGGAATTGGTTCATGTAACTTTTAAGGGATAACAAGGGACCTATTAGGATTCCATAACCTTCTTCATGATGAATGGGAGATCCATATGAACTCAAATGTCTATGAAAGATGTTCTTGGCAATGCCTAGGTAAAGACTAGTGGTGATATTGCAAAAGTTAAGGATTAGGGAGTTCCAAGAAGAGTTGGTTCTCCAAACTTGGAGGGCATGATAAGAATGAAAAGAGGACAACTAGGAAATAACCAAATTCCTATAAATACTTCAAGAAATTATTCTTATTATGACTGTCTTAAACATCTTGTTGAGATCAATTAAGGGTAATTTAGCATGTTTTGGGAAAACAAAGAAGAATTGATGGAATTTAACCTATTGTTGAATGGAAACTTATGAGTATGAGAGTTTAATGAAGGATCAGAGTAGTGGGAGTACCTTTGAAAGCAAAATATCATCCTTTGACTAGAATTGTAGCCATGCAATAAGGTTAAAATGAAGGAAATCAAAGGTCTGTGGAAGTCAAGTCTACTTTCATGATATTAGATCAAGTTGAATGATGTAATTGTATTTGTTTGAAGTTAGTGGAAAAATATAAGTGTTGATATAGGTCTTATACTCATTTAAGGTGATATTGAAGGTCTCAAAGGTAACTTCATAACTTAAAATAGTCCTAGAGCAAGTTATTGCAAGATTTTCTTGAAATGGTTCAATAAGAGAGTTGAATGTAGGGGCTCCTACATCATCAATAAAGAGTTTGATGCAATGGAATTTACCCCCACAATAGATTGCTTTCCATTAGCTATCATATCCAAAAAAATTAATCTCAACACACAAAGCACTTGAAATTAGTCTAAGTTAGGGACAATCACACAATGTGTTTATCATGGACCATGCTCGAGATGAATAATTGTTTGATGTTTTCCCTCTAAGTAATCTAGGTTTGCTTTTGTTGTGTTAATGTTTCATTGTTTCAGTGTCAGAATTTTAATCATGTTTGAATTCAACTCAGCATGGTTGTTAAACTTGTGTTTCCTTTCAAATCAACATTTGATTTCTTGATCGCTTGAGAGTTTGTAATGGTTTAATTGATTCACTAAATTAGTTTTGTTGTTTTGTACATTACTTCCCAGTAAGTGCTTTAAGAATTCCTCTATTTCTTTACATCATTTTTTCAATTTAATTCCAACATCCCCACCATTAGATGCATTTTCACATAGACAAACTTGGCCTAAAAAGAACTTTTGATCTACATATATAGTGCACATCACCTAGTCAAAGACTACAACCTCATGTTAACCTGGAATAAAATGCCAGCAATAGTGAGGGTGGCATCGATGAAATCCATTGGACCATAATAACATCACCACTTCTTTCATTTGAGTGTTTGGTAAAATTGTAAATAAAATAATCACATTATCATGGATGATGTTAAGCACCTCTTCACACCCTACAATAATTTTTTCAGTTATTTTAGTAATGTAAAATAAGGTACATTAACTTTGTGGTTGACAGTAGAAGAAGCATTTTCTCCATTAGGTTGTGGTTGACGATGATCTCAGTGATGTGGCTCTAGATCTGTAATCAACTGAGTGGAAAATACCCTTGGTGATGACCATACAAAAAATTAGGTGATGGCAGTAAAAAAAGAAGCATTACATGACCTAGCTAAAATTTCTAAAATGAAAAAATTGGTTCTGATGATGTAAGGTTCCAACAAGGGCCAACACAAACCCAAAAACAAGGTGGGGCTTGGGACAGTCAAAACCGGGTTACTAGAGTTATCCCGTTGCAATACCTCCATAGATCAAATCCCATGACCATGATCACCTCAACAAAACAAATCCAATGATTGTAAATTTCTCGACAAAAAAATCCAATAACTATTATCTCAAATAGGCATCCAAAACTTGAAGGACTCGTCTGGGTCCTCAAATCAGACCTATTAAATTCTTCATAAATTAAAAGTCATTCAAGACCACATTTTTTGTTGGAGATTGATCAAAATATAACTACAACGGACCTACTACTCTACCCAGGGCAAACAACAATACAGAACAAGCAACTAAAAAAAAAATCTCCGAAAAATGGGTAACATAAAGATAATCACTTTCGATAAAGATATGCCTGTACACTACAAAATTATCAGTGCTAACTTGGATATTGTTCCTCCTTTGTCCATAGTGCTTCAAAATTTGTCACGTAAACCACTTGTTATTATATTTTTTATAAAATAAACTCCATAAGCATTAGCAAATTAAATTCAATGCAAAAATAAGATAAGATACAGAGATTTTTTTTTTGATAAGCAAGCATTTTTTACCTGAGTGATGAACTGAGGGGTTAATGGGGCCCCACCCCTTACAGTATTGAGATCGAACAAAATACAAGGCAACCAATACATTTTTCATTAACTACTACCACCCTAATATCAAAATTACCAAAGCCCAGACTATATAACGAAAAACTATATATTATACTATAACATTAACTAGCAATTGCAAATGAGTTGCAAGTTACGCCGGAAGGGACTCGTACATGTTTAATAGGTCACCTTCAACTACATACAAACATCCACTACAATTATGCTTTGATGATTTTCCATTGCCTAACCTAAAGATACCATATTGATGCAAGATAAGAAGATATTGGAAAAGGTTGCGGAATAAGGATTACAATTTCCAAATCCATGTACTTACAATTAGGGTATTCCATAATAAGATATCACATTCAGTTTTTTGGTTAAACAATTTCTATCCGTATATTAAATCTCTCATTTGGACATTTCCTATATCCTGCAAAAACACTTCCTATTATGTTTGCCAAGATGAGCTAATCGGGTTTAATAACTTCTTGACATTGCATTTGAAGAATTAGTCTCAATGACTCCTATCAAGAATTTAGTCGAAAAGTTTGCATGACTACCGCAAGGATTCCTATGAATGCCTACATCGATGGCTCGGGTTGGGTGTTGGTTAGACAAAGGTGGTAGGTCATGGCTTCCAACAACATTTTTATGCTAATGTGACATAGCAAACAACATTGGAAAATGCTATGATTTAAATCTCCCTTTTTGATAGAAGTTGGGAGGATGCTAGGAAACGTCATGGGCTTTGGATTTACACCCGACAATTGAGTTTGTTGTTCCATGATGTATATGTCCCACAATCGTTGTACTCCATAAGGTGCCATATCTATTATACATTTCGGTGAACAATTCCACTACTAAAATCAGCTATATGTTTACACCTTTGACATCTCTCATTGCTAGAGGAGTATGCAAATTTTTATATTATTGTCATTACTGTGTTCTTTTGGTTCCTGATTCTAAAGTGACGGCTATTGAAAATTAGAGATCCCCATAGTTACGTGTTTCATTGTAAAGATCTTTGACGTCAAGCTCTTACATATTGCAGCTAGCTTCAAATACAGATTTCAACACGTCAATTTAGTCACTTCAATTGGATGGCAAGTCCAGAGTATGAAAGGGTATTTTTTACACTAATTTTATGAAGTTTAAGTGGATATATATTCCCCTTAATTTAGGGTCCACAGCCACTCACTGGATCCTTTCCCCTATATATCTATATTCCTTTCTATATCAAATTAAAAACAAAACGACCGTATTTTGTTTCGCCATCGTTGATGAAATTAAAAATAGTGTTCCTTTGTTGGTAGTTTTGTTTACATGGATCTGTCTTTCATTTTTTATTTTTATAACAAAACATTCTATTTTTATGATATGTTTGTGTTGTACAGCTGCTCTCTTGATACAAGGATCTATACAGATATACAACAGGAAGGTTGAATACATGTATCCTCTCGTGCTGCAAACGTTGGATTTCATTGCCAACAAGAAGTAAGTGGTTATTAAACTTAAGACCTTAAGATTTTATGTGGGGTTCAGATGGAAACCATTTTTAGGTTTTTTCATTGTTTCTTCATCCTAGAAAAACAATAGTCTGCCCTTTCAATGTTATATTCTCAGCTTGCATTCTTTTTCACTTGGTTGTGCAACCTACCAAGCTGGCAATGATTGTCATGTCTTCTTATCAGCAATATGGTTGGATCTAGTAATTGGAACTCCTAATTTCGCAAGGACATGGTTGATCCAGGAGTACATTTTGTAAGATGGAATCCTAATTTGCAAGCAAGATGAATCCTTAATGCCTTAAGGTGCGAAGATAATGTGGTATACAGTTTCAATTGAGAAAATGTTAACCTGAAAATTGTGATAGTATATACTGTGGTTAAATAAGATGATATGAATGGATGGGTTGAATCTACAATGACATCATAAAGTTAACCAAAGAATAGTATTTAAATGCTTTGTTAGTGTTCAAGTGAACAAGCAAATACAAAGTTACTTAAGCAATGAATAAATGGGATCCTATTCATGGTTTGTATTACAATATATTTTCATGCTAAGTTTTTGCTACCTTATGGACCAGGGGTAGGCCACAACATAAGGCTCAATCAAATAGCTACATTCAATGCTTGCTCATATACTTGTATTGGATGTTAAATAAAACAAATAGTTTATAACTTTCAGTAGCGAGAAGATTCTAGAACTCATGGATTGCTTTTATTTGCACATTAACTAAATGCACTACTGAAAGTTTGCAGAAAGCGTTGAATTTCTATAACTCGTAGGTGTTCTCTAGAATCTGAACCATATTGTCTACCATTTTGGGGAGTACAATGCTTCTTAAAGGAAGTTAATTTACATTTGTTTTGAAAGGGGAAAAAAATAATATCCAAAAATGGGACAAAATGCCCTGCTGCAGAATTACATCATTTGATTGGGTTGGACATATCACCACACTTAGGAGAGAAACACAACCATTACCTCAAATGCCCAACAAACGGAAAAAACTAAAGAGATCTCATTGTTTGTTTTTGAAGAATTGAGGATGGGTCGACCCCCACCAAAAATCTCTGATTTGTTTTTCGCTGTCCAAAATAATGTTCTTTTGGGAATCCTCCTCCTTTGTCTTTGCATTGAGGTTTCCCCTGTGCAGCTTCTTTTGAAAAAAGCTTTTTGGAATCACATGATTTTCTGCCATTTGGTAATATCATAATGTTTTTTATCTCCAAACAACCCTACAAGGTCTTTAACAGATTTATTGTTTGTCTTTGAAAGATCAAAGACAATTGAAAGATCAAAGAATCCCAATTGGTTAAGATTTGATCTTGAATACATCTTAATAATGGAGGGACCCTCTGCAACTCGGCTACCAGCAGCAGACTCAGCTGGCCTCTTAACCTGATCAGACAGCTCCTGGCAAGAAGTAAGGCCATTTATTTGAGTCTCGGTGTCAACAGTTTCCTCCAAGGGATCTGAAGCTTGCATTATCTCTGTTCCCTCTAGGTCATCTGCATTAGTTCCTAAAATCTCAAAAGGATTAGAACTTAAGTCATTCACAACTAGTTTCTCCAGAGTTTCCCATCGTCCTTTCCAGCCGATCTCCTTGTGGTTTGTCATGTTGCTTCTGCACAGGAAACATAAATTACCTCCTCCGCCTGGCGCTGGACAGAAACCTAAATTACCTCCTTCTCCTCTTCCTCTTCATCCGTTGTCACCGTTGAATCCTTGTCACAATCAGAATCATCATCATTATCACGGTTGAAGGAAATTAATGAAATCTGAGGCCGATAAGCCCGTGAATTTGAGCCCTGTAAATTGGGTGATCTGCGACTCTCCACAGACAGAGGGGCGGGGTAACTAGAAAGGAGGTCGGAAGATGTGTGCTTACGGCATCCCTTACTTTTTCTTCTCGATTTGCAAGGGGGATCTAAATGACAAAACCTGCACCCGGCGCACCTGCACTTCCCTGTAAACTTGGAGTGGTTTGTAGGCTTGGAAGAACCCACTTTCAAGGGCAAACACTTGAATGGACCGTGGGCATTGTCCTCGCCATCACCATGGCCATGATCTGCATCGGAAACCATTTTCAATTAAAATCTATTCACCCAATTATATGCAGGTCACCGTGTATACCACAACTGCCGTCAAAACCAAAGAAAGGCGAACAGAAAACACAAAGTAACCTACTTGAAAAACGAACAGAAACACAAAGTAACCTACTTGAAAAACTAGGAGCTTGCTCCATTCAAAAATCATGGCATCAATAGTTCGATCCGCATCAGATCCCTCCCCTTGATCCTCACCTCGAGTTTTTCCCTGCAACTCATGGCGAGGAGCCGCAAAGCTAGCACCGGAGTTGGCAGATGAAGGACCCAAGGATGATGCGGGGGCCCTGTAATGGAGCTCCGCTCGGAGGGTGCTAGGGGCGACTGAGGACGAAGTCGATGAGGGAGAAGCCGCTGAAGGAGTTGGAGTGAGGGTTTGAGGAGCAGTTACAAGCTCGGGAGACGGGAGGGATTGTCCACCAGAGTCTTTGTAATGGTACTCTTGCTCAGTCCGGTATCCAGCGTAACGGTAAGCACCGGCGGAAGAAACTGATACGACATACTTGTGGACTCCATTAGTGGCGAGAGTGCTCATGGGACACGCAGGAATCAGTTCAGTGAAGGAAACGTATCGATGAATCTTTTTGTGTAATTGTGGAGGCAACGAATCCAGGGCATCATGGAAGCAGCGAACCCAGGGCATCGTGGAAGCAACGGATCCAGGGCAGCGAACAGAGTGAGACCAGTAGTAATGGCGTTTTCATGGGTTTTCAGAACCCCCGTGACAATGATCAGCTGGACAAAGATCTTGCACCCGGCATACATGGCGTCCAGCTTCACCTTGGAGGCCGGCGTGACCGTACCAAACCCTGCCTTGCTGCCTTTGAGGTCGATAATGTTCAGAAACCCTCCATTTCCCACCGCGTTCCCCATCGTATGGTACAGCATCGTTGACAACGTCGTGCCGTTGTAAATATCGTGGAGCTTCTGCCCGTTAAGTAGTCCAACAGCACAAGCAAGCCTATAGATTTTGTCGCCTTTGAAGAACACACCTGTAAAGTTACAAAAATATCTAGGACTTACACAAAAATCTAAATTCCGGTGACCGGTAAAGTTAAATCACCAGAATTTGACACTTCCCAGCAATGCCTTCTTCAAAGTAAATGCCTTCGGCGAACTAGATAGATCAATAATCTCCACCTTGACACGAGCTTTTGTATCCACCTGCTTCGAACCACTGGCCTCGGCAACATTCATGGTCTCTACGTTTTTTTTGCGAATGTTGAAGCAACGCCCCACTTCCCTAGCTTTTGCGGCCCTCAGAAGGAAGACATAAGAAGATTTTCCCTTGGCCATAATTTGGGAAATTTTTTAAGGACCAGGTCCAAATGGAGAGACCAGGGATTCCAAATCTAGAGGCGGGATGTAGGCAAGGCCCGAATTTTTCATCCTGCAGATTTTGTGGACTGTGACCGCGAACGCCAAGAACACATCATTTCTCTTTGCCAAATCCATCATGCATGCCATTGCGTCCATTTCGGTCTCCCCTGTTGTGGACGCCTGAAAGAAGGTTGTAGGCATGTTGAACTTAGAAATATCTTCCTCTAACCCAACAGCATGCTTCATCTGAATTAAATGGTGGGTAGTCAATATAGTCTCCTCTTTGTTTTTGTCAATGAGTAACAGGCTAGAGACAAAAGCAGAAGCTATTTCTGCATTTACCCTAGCCCGTCTGCTCCCATGGACAGGGGCGTGTCTTGCCCTAGGCAACCTAGGTAGTTGCCTAGGGTGGACAAAATAAAGGGCACCAAATTTTCAAAAAAAAAATCTAAATTCGAGGTCTGGCAGGTCGGCGACTCAAGGGCCTAGGCAGTCGGCTTTTAAATTTTACCAAAACAATTGCTATTAAACCGTCCGAGGAATGATAGAATCTCAAATTTCAATCGTTGTTTATACTTTCAAATTCAATTTTTAGCGACTGTACAGACTACAGTGTAATTTGAAACAGCGATTAATATAAAAACTTAGCAGTTGGCACTTGCGGCTTGCCCTTGGACAGTGTTACTGTGTTGGACTCAGACTTCAAGTCTTCAGTGACAGTCTCCAGACTCCTCCGTGTGGACAGCGGCGTGGCTAAGGCTCTAGCCTCTCCTCAGACATGAGACAGAGACTTCAGTCTACTTTTCTCCACTTCTGACTTCTCCAGTCTCCTGCAAGCTCCAACGAACTCAACTACAGACTACAGACACAGTGCGACTGCTACTGTCTACAAAACAAGACTACATCATAGATTCATACATGCGGCATGCCACAGCCCACTCACACTGTCCACATTGCAATGCAACTTGTTACTTCAGACTTCTGAGTCACACTGTCACTGTCGGTGCTGTCAGCTGAGTGAGTTGTTGTAACAGTTAACTGAGACTTGAGTTCAACTTCACTGTTCTTAACTTCTTAGATCTCCAGACTCCCCAACCACACAGGCCAGTGCCACTCAAGTCTCAAACCCCGACCCCGGTCCCCAGGGCCCACGGGCCACTCCCACTCAGATTCAGTTAACTTGAAAAAGATAAGAAATCTGCTAATTTATGAATTTGTTTGAATTTTTGGGTATTCATGGTGAAATTTTGTTGCTGTGAACAGATACGAAGGTCTTCCTATCATAATGTAATCAGGGTGTCAGAAATTCAGAAGATTCCGGTGACTCAGTCTCCCCAGCCCCGGCCCCCAGGTTGTATAATTGTACTACTATCATCAGTCTATCAGTGATAGTGATCACGATTCATCAATATCATTCACTGTTCACACTTACAGCCTAAGTCTATAATTGTTTTAAAAAAATTCATATACAGGTGGGTCGTAGGTCCCGGGTGGGAGGGGGGCGCACGCTCCGAGTACTGCCTAGGGCGCTCAGAAACCTTAATTCGGCCCTGCCCGTGGAGATAGTTCTCTCCTAAAATGAACTCCAATGGGTTGCAAACAGAGTTGGAGCCAATGTGAAATATTTTCTTCATTTTAAGACACCTCTAGAAAATTATAGGTGGAAAATACCTGGCGAATATCCCCGGAACCAGTTTCAGCGAAAGGTGAATTTGACAGTATTCCAAAACTGAATTTTCGCCAGGTTTTTCGAGCCGGAAAAATCAGAGTTCCAGACATCGATGCACCTTCGACGCATGACAATATAACGTCAATCACCATCCTTGACGCGTGTCAACACAACGTCAACAGAGGCCACTGACGTGCATCAACACAACGTCAACAGAGGCCACTGACGCGCGTCAATAGACTCTGTTGACGCACGTCAATAGACTCTGCTGACACGTGACTCCTTTGACGCGTCAACAGAGCCCATTGACGTGCATCAATAGAGCCCGTTGACGCGTTTAATAATGTTTATGGATCTTCAAATTGATTAGTGCAACATTAATTTTTTGGGAAAAATGAATATGTAAAAAACTATATCTAAAGTATACCAGCTGTAGACATTAAATATATTTTTACCATCTATAACAAACTAACTATACAACGACGGTACTGTATGTATACATATGAAGAAACGATATTAGGATTTGAGATTTTGAAACAATGGTGAAATTAGAATATTGGTTTTACAAGCTTAGAAGTCAGAAGTTGGAAATAGAACTCATTTTCTACATAATTGCAAGTTTGCATTGAGTGATTCATTTTTATCATTTTGTTCAAATTTGTTTTAAAATTGTAATTTAAAATTATGTTTTAATATTCTCATAAACTTTAATAATGTTTATGGATCTTCAAATTGATTAGTGCAACATTAATTTTTTGGGAAAAAATGAATATGTAAACATTAAATATTTTTTTACCATCTATAACAAACTAACTATACAACGATGGTACTGTATGTATACATATGAAGAAATGATATTAGGACAGAGAAAACCAGAATATAATCAACTAATAGAGCTGAAACTTGTTCAACGTTTCGAACCTGGGTGACTCGTGATAGAAAGGAGATGTATCTAATTTTTGTTGTGTTTCACGAGATCATTGATGCCAACGGAAACAAATAACATGAACATCAAGCACGCAGATATGACCAGAAAAATTATCTGGTTCTTCCTATCAGTCGCTGCTGCTTTTTGAGAATGATTAAGAATCTCGCTATAATTCAGCCTTAATTGCGCCTCCTGTATAATCTTCTTATACACCAAATAAAAGGGCAGTCCTAAAATTATACAGATAGCCCATATTGACATCAGAAATAGTACTGGAGTCAGCGACGCAAACCTTTCACCGCTAAAAATAATGGTGACAGAGATTCCTAGGGATGCAAGCAAAAACTGAATGTATTTCCACTTTTGTTTCCCTGTTGTAGCGATTTGTTCATCTAGCGGTTGATCAGGTTGAGGATCGACTCTGATCTCAAGTGACTGAGGATCAGGTAGCGGTTGATCAGGTTGAGGATCGACTCTGATCTCAAGTGACTGCAACGATGAGTCCGCCATAGCCATCTAAGTTGGTTGCGAAGAGTGTAGATCTCACAACAGAGCACAAATGAACATCTCATCACATTGAGCGTCAATGGACTCCATTGACGCGTGCAAAATGAATATCAAAGAACATTGTGGAATCGCGACGTCAATGGACTTGTCATGCGTCAATGGAGACCATTGACGTGTGTCAATGGAGTCCATTGACAGCACGTGATGTGCGCCAATGGAGACCATTGACGTGCATCAATAGAGTCCATTGACGCGCGTCAATGGAGATCCATTGACGTGCGTCAATGGGATCATTGACGTTCAATGGACTTCGTTGACGCGCGTCAATGGAATCCATTGACGCGTGTCAATGGAATCCATTGACGCGCATCAACAGAGGCCATTGACGCACGTCAACGGAGGCTATTGACGTGCGTCAATGGCCTCCATTGACACACGTCAATGAAGGCCATTGACACTTTATTTGGCCTATAAATAGTCTCCCGCCGGTCATTTTCACACTTTTCGGCTCTCGAGTTTTTTGCAGGTATCCCTCATTGTCAATGACGCAAGCACAAATTACAATGGTGACTTCAAGTGCTTCCCAACCACAAGCTCAGGACAAAAATCAAGAGAATCCAATGCAATCCACGGGCAAGATCATCTACAGGAATCCATTGTGCCCCCACATACATACTGTTTTAAAGGTGTCTCCCGAATATAAAGATTTGATGGATGCGTGTGAGTTTAGTGGGCTCATTGCCATGCCCCATTTTGAAACAGATCCAAATATTTTGAATTACCTTCTCTCGTCCTACAATACAGAGGACGACCTGTTTTATGTGACACTGAACGACGGCCGAATGTTTCAATTCAGTATACAAGCAAATGACATCCATCGGTTTACGGGCCTTCCATTCAGAAATTTACCAGTTGTTACAACGAAGGCAACACTCCTGGAAGAGGACAAGAAATATCTCGAATCAACGTTCGGTTTCCATGTTGATTGTAAGTATAATTCATTTTCATTCATCATTTTTATTCTATTTTTTATTGTGATACAGTTTGGTGTTATAAATTTATATTAATTCTCACTGTTTGGCATTTGCAGCTCATGTCAATAAATCCAGGCGTGGTGTGGATACGGAAGCAATTGCACACCACTTTCTTGCTGCAGTGTTTTCATTTTTTCAATCCAGAATAGTGTTGCAGGGTAGGCAAACAGATATACCAAACTGGGTGATTGCATACATAGTTGCCACTATCTCAAAACAAAAATTCGATTGGTGCACCTATCTATAAAAAAATAAGAACTGAAATAACAAATTCAAAGATTTCAGAAAAACCTGTTATTTATTCCACAAACTATATCCTCGGCCTTTATTACGAGGCACTTTTAAATTTAAAAGACAAACCAATTCCTACTTGCACTGACGAGGAGTTGATGAAGTTGTCAATTCCATTTGAAGAACAACAGGTATAAACTATTTAGTTTGTATTTCAATTTTCGACATTACACTGCACAATTATTAACAATTTACGGTTTGCAGAGAAGATTTATTGAAGCCCTTCCGCGAAAAAAGGCGTTATCAAGAGGAAGAGGCCAACAACACGCTGAGGCTTCGGGAGACTCCCAATCTGAAATGGAAGCTCACTCCTCTCCGAACCCTCAACAGTTTGAAATCGTTAAACGCCAGAGAAGTAATACCTTCTCATATATTATTTACAAATTCCAAATTTGTATTTTTATTTTCCAATTTAAATTTTAACCAATTGAATTGACATAACATTCAATGTTGATGACATTGCAGGGACTTTGGACCATACTCGTGTTTCAGAAACTCAACCTTCTTCCCCAACTCACTCTGTACAGTCGCATGCATTCGTATCTCCTCAACAACCACCTAATACTACTCCTACACGGCCACCCTT
Source organism: Taxus chinensis (assembly GCA_019776745.2). Lineage (NCBI taxonomy): Eukaryota > Viridiplantae > Streptophyta > Pinopsida > Cupressales > Taxaceae > Taxus > Taxus chinensis. The sequence continues at coordinate 722,926,026 of CM034149.1, read as the reverse complement.
AGCACCGCGAAAAACTACCCCTCGACAACAAGGTACAACTTTTGAATACTACGTGTAATTTCGTAGTTTTTGCCTTTTTGGATTGTTTTCTAGTTTTTAATGTTTTTTCTTGAACTTTTCAGCGCATTGCAGTCCTTCTGTTCAAACAGAGGCACCAACCCCCCCTCAACCAATAATTTTTAAAATGCCAACCAGAGGAACAGTGAAAAAGAACATTGGTAAACACATGCCAATTGCTCCGGCCCCTAGCGGGACACTAAACATTGCCTCCTCCTTTCGAATTCCAACGCTCTCACTTGGTGGCTTGCCCAGTGCAACGGGCATATCGGTTTTGAATAATATAAATTTAGATGAAGATTATTTGGGCATTGATAGCAATGACCCAACTGGTTTTTTCAATACCCGTGAGATGATTCAAGGCCAGCAGGTATACTTCAATTTCAACATGCTTTACAATATTGAGTTACATTTAAATTTAAATTTATTTATCTGAATCTTGATTAATTTTATCACAAACAGGATCAGCCCACCCAAAGGCAGAAACCACTAGCAGTTGATCTAGTCGAAAGCCCCCATACTTCTCCAACAAGATCATCTTCATCAGATACAGATAGTGAACAGTTGCTACCTTTTCCTTTGGAGAACTTAATTGGTAATGATTGTCAAGGCCATGTCCAGGAGTTTATTCTACCGCATATCAATCAGCTCATAGAATGGGAGAGAAGGGCTAAAGTTCTTATCAATGAGATAATTAGTCGTTTTGAAAATCATTGGCAAAGAGATAGTTTATACGCTGCAGTCCAGAATCAACCTGCGAAGATGGATTCCTTACTTACCCAAGTAAGAAGTGGGACTATCACGTATAACAACAACTATAAAGATGACATTTTGGATAAGACATTAAACAAATTGGAAAATATCAGTGCTGAGGCCCAGGCATATTTCAACAAATGGTCCAAGGACAAGGATCTGGTAGTAGTTGCAAATGCCGAGAGAGATAGAGCGGTTGTAAGTACTATCACTTGCAAACAATTTTTATTGTTAATTTGAAATTTCCATTTTTTAGTAATATGTTGAATTGACATTACTCTTTTTGTGCAGTTGAAATATGAAAATTTGAAGAGTCAAGCAAAGGTATTCCAAGTTCACTTGGAAACAGTGAAGAACAGTTTATCCGCAGCGAAGAATTTGAAGGAAAATATTGTTTTGGTTAACAAACAAAACAATACACTAAAGCGGATAATTAAAGAGCACGGCTTCGACCCTGAAATATTATTCAAAGCTAAGGCAGCAGCTGATCCAAATTTTTTGTCCCATGGAGATGCGACAAACCAAGAAGAAAGAATTTTAAAAAATCTGGACAGTGCTGCAGAAGATCTTATAAGTTCTGGGGTTATTTTTGCTGTTGGGGAAAGGGGTACAGCCACAGGGGAAGAAACGATTGGGGAAAGAAGCACAGGAGTTGAAATGGATACAGCAAAAGAGGGAACCCATTGGCAAATAGAGGGTTGAAACTTTTATTATTGAGTGTGGAAACTTTAAATATTGAGTCTATATTTGAAAATTATATGAGTGTGGAAACTTTTATTATTGAGTGTGGTATTTGAATTTAATTATATGGATTTGATAGCCTTTTAAAATTTGAAATACTATATAATCTTTAATTTTGATTGCATATGGATTTGATAGAATTTTTAGATTGTATATGGAGTTTATGCTTTTTGGTTTACTCTTAATGGTCATTGCATTAGATAGGGATGAATCATGATGACGTATGTTTCTTGTTTACTTGGATTATCATGAATTGTATGTGGACGTAGATGATGAATGTTATAGATGGATATAGATGATGATGAATGATGATAATGGTCCATGGATAATTGTTTTAAAAACATGGAATGATGATAGATGATGATGAATGATGATAATGATATGATTTATATGGATGATGATCAATTTTATGTGGACGTAGATTTAGCTTCAAGCACGATAATTCTTCTTCTCTAGACATTTAAACTTGTTTTAAGATAATTCTTCTTCTCTATACTTGTAATGATATGATCATGATGTCATTAGAATGGATATAGATGATAAATAAATGGAATGTGTTAAAATGGATATAGATGTCAACCCACGTTTTCAAGAAAAATAAAAAGATTGTATTTAAATAAATGTAAATATATAGACCTTTAACATCTTTAATGATAACAAGTGTCAAGAGCTGAAAAAAATGTAAAGTAACAAACAATTGAAATCATGTAAAGTAACATAAGATTAAGGTGAAGAAGATACCTATTTAAAGTTGAAATCATCACTGCCACTGGTAATGTGCGAGATCTATGTTTAAAGAAAACTCAACACGAGAAATGGATTAGTAGATAGATGGGTGAGTTGCCTGACATTGTCAGTCCCGAGAAGTACCAGCTTCCTCGGATGGATGTCAACCCACGTTTTCAAGAAAAATAAAAAAGATTGCATTTAAATAAATGTAAATATATAGACCTTTAACATCTTTAATGATAAAAAGTGTCAAGAGCTGAAAAAAATGTAAAGTAACAAACAATAAGATTAAGGTGAAGAAGATACCTATTTAAAGTTGAAATCATCACTGCCACTGGTAATGTGCTAGATCTGTGTTTTAAGAAAACTCAACACGATAAATGGATTAGTAGATAGATGGGTGAGTTTCCTGACATTGTCAGTCCCGAGAAGTACCAGCTTCCTCGGATGGATGTCAACCCACGTTTTCAAAAAAAATAAAAAGATTGTAGTTAAATAAATTTAAATTTATAGACCTGTAACATCTTTAATGATAACAAGAGCTGAAAAAAATGTAAAGTGACAAACAATAAGATTAAGGTGAAGAAGATACCTATTTAAAGTTGAAACAATCCATTATCAATAGCTTCTTCAAACTCGATGTTCTCTTCTGTAGAGTGTGACGATGCGCCAATTCCACTCTCATCGTTGGGAACAGTTGCACTTGTAGCTGTATTATTCACACCTCTTCTTTCGCAAAGGGAATTCCAATGCGCAATTGCTCTGTCGAAAGGAAATGTTTCCATGGAGTAGCGAGATACATAACACCTCATGCAACTTTCCAGATTTTTATCCAACCTGTTTCTCTGTTTTGATTTTATAAATGATAATGCACTGAAAACCCTTTCGTCCTCCACAGACCCCAAAATCATTGTTTGGCATAACTCATATAATCTGAAATATTCACTGATATCTTCTTGTAAGATAGAACTTTGATAGATTCCTCGCCACAGCCTTGTAATAGCACCACTTTCAGAAGGTTCGTCTAAAATTTTATATTGGTTCCTCATTGTTGTTGCAAAATTTGTTGATTGAAACTTTAACAAATCAGCATTCAGTATACCTTTGATTTCCATACCCTTGAGCTCTGAAGTCTTTGTGAATTGTTCCATTATTGTACCCATGGATTTATGGAAATGCTTTCTTACAAAGTCTGCACGACCACCTTCAGTATTCCAAAAATTAGGATTCATCACACCCATGGCTTCAAGAATTTTATCTTTGCAGAAACGTTCTCTAATTTCTGATGATAAGGATTCTGAAATTTTTTTGAGCTTTATTCTTGTTTCAACTATAACAGACTCAAAGAGATTACGTGTCATGGGAACATCTTCTCGTTCCAATCCTGTAATATCTTGACGTTTTTGCAAAATGTGCAGTGGTATTTCCCTCCCATTAACAGTGATGCAGAGGTGATCGTGGATATTAAATCTCAAAAAGTTGCTGGGATTTTTAAGATCTAATAAAGCTTTCCAATTCTCGAAAACAGGTGCATCAAAACTATCTTGGGAACAGTACAATATATCAAGACTTTGACATACCATTTTTCTCATCCGTATAAAATCCACAATGTAGATTAATCTACCCTGTGCATGCTTCATCAGTGTATTGATCTCCTTTAACATTGGAAGAATACCAACCAATGTAAGCAATGTCTCCAAATCAGTTAAACAGAACAACAAGTCCCTCGCCCTATCAACTTCATGACGATATTTGTGCATGAAACCAACCAACGAAGGATACTCCTCACGAACTCTGCATGCAGGTTCATACAAAGAGATCCATCTAGTCTCGACATCCTTCAGAAGTTTTTTGCCATCTGTAATTCCAATTGTGAATTTCTGGAACTCAAGAAATCACTTTGGGCTGCTTGCCATATAGGCATGAAGTTCTCTTATTAGGTCTTCTAATTTAGCAACATTTTCATAGTTGCTTACCATTTTATACGCTAAATTCATTCTGTGAGCCATACAGTGAATTGGTAGCATATATGGGGCCACTGTTGTTTGTAATCTAACACACATCCCTGTTCGGTGACCCTGCATGACAGATGCACCATCTGCTCCGACGCATACCAACTTCGTAGCAATTTCATAATCAGTCATTCCAGCAATATCTTTCAAATGCGAAACAACTATTTTATGTAGGTTTTCGGCATTACAGTTTTCAACCATTTTCATAACTCCCAACAGATGAGGTGTCCTTATATGATTTTCCAAAGTATAGACGTGGATACATACCCATGCAGTGTTGTCGACCGCTGTCACTTCATCAATTGAAAGAGAGATAAAATTTATTTTTTAACATTCTCCTTCAAATCTTCCTTCTCTATCATGGAAAGGCATTTTGCCATTTCCCATCCACTACTTTCAGACCAATGAGACTGAGGTACGTTCGGCATTCCATTATACTGATACAAAACTTTGAAATCGAGGAAATCCGTTATCGGTCTTCCTTTCTTTAGTATGTGAAATAAAGTAGAGAATTGTATGAGTTTTGCATGGAGATTTGTTTGTTTCATCTTACCAATTTGCGATGTGATCGTTCCTCCCTTTTCCACGAGATGCCTGAGTTTTTTCTGCTCTGCCTCATAATCCATTGCGTATTTAACATGCATGCATTCTTTTTCAGTTTTCCACCTGTGTGTTTTGATCTTCTAGCCATCCGCCCCCGTTACAGTCAAATATTGTTTTCCACAATGTTTTTCTATAGTGTCCAGCTTCAGTTGCATTTTTTGTTGCTTTCCCAATTTCCACGTACATATTGTACATGTACATTCAGATGGGATCTCTTCTGGATTAGATGATTGTACAGGTTCGATAAACGAAAATTTGGCAGCCCAATCAAACTTGTATGTCCTCCCAATGGTCCACATATTCTTGTTCGTTTTCAATGTTTTACTTTTTTGAGTAGAATTTTGAGCAATATCACAATCACCAGCTTTCCTCTTTGGTGAACAAGAATTTGAACTTGATTTCTGCGTTCCAGTTTGCTGAGTATTTGTATGTGTGATATCTTGATGTACTCCTGGTTGCACCCCAACAGGAAGAATATCTTCAGGATCTGGCATCTCTAAAGTTATATCTTTAGGATCTGGCATGGGATTATCATAGGTGTCATCTGTTTGATACTGTGCAGAATGCATGTCCACCTCAATAATACCTTCCACACAGTCAGTATTCTGATTCATTCTTGTGGCAGCTATATTGTTGTTGGTAGTTTCAATATCTATCTCAGGAGATTTTCCAAAATACTTGAACAAGGACTTCTGAGATTTCTTACTTACTTTTTGGGTCTTCCCATTCTGAGGACCTTCCATTATTCTGAACAGAATCCTTGCACCAGCAAAAGAACCAACCCTTTTGGCGCGCGTCAAGAAGCCCTCACCTGTGAGAAGCTAGAATTTGAGATTGTCTCCATAAGGGAACAACTAAAGAAAACATCTACTTATTTTAAATGTAGCTTGAAGTTTGAGAAGAGAACTGAAATGTTGGATGATATGATCAATTGTCAGAGGTCACCATTCAATAAGTCTGGTCTTAGATATTAAGAAAGCCATAAGACTACAAAAGTAGATCCTAAAGAGCTACCAACGATGTCAAACACAGACAAGCCAAAAAGCTATGCAGATGCTCTTTAAATTCCTATAAAAAATGAAAGCAATAAGATGAATCAGTTTGGTCATAAAGCAAATGAGAGTTGGCTTAAAGATAATTCAAAAATGAAAAATATCACTAAACCAAAATGATGTTCCATAGTCTTCATTATATGCATGAGAGGTATCAAAGGTGATAATGACTCATCAAGGTAGTATGGGAAATATGAGGTACTATAAAGAAGGTGAAGATCAGAGATAATTGTTTCAAGTGTGAACTTACTTGCAAAACTTAATATGAGTTACTGTGGACATAAAATGAAGATAGGATAAAAATTATATGAATAGGTTTCATATTTCTTTTTATAGCTATTATTTTTCATGTAATCACTTTGGTCATAAAGCAAATGAGAGTTGGCTTAAAGATAATTCAAAAATGAAAAATATCACTAAACCAAAATGATGTTCCATAGTCTTCATTATATGCATGAGAGGTATCAAAGGTGATAATCACTCATCAAGGTAGTATGGGAAATATGAGGTACTATAAAGAAGGTGAAGATCAGAGATAATTGTTCAAGTGTGAACTTACTTGCAAAACTTTTTTTTTTATTGTTAAACGCTTTTGACCGGAGCTATGAACCGGAGGGGTAAGGGCCCCCACCCTACAATAAGAAGAAATAAGGAAGAGATGAAGAGAGAGGAAGGAAGAAACATGCGAGAGGAGAGGAAGAAGAAAGTGGAAAGACGCAGAAAGAGGGACAGGTCTGCATCCGAAACATCAAAAGGCGCAGAAAGGCCAAACCGACTAACCCAGGGAAGAGCCTACACGCTGTGTGCTGCCTTAAGCAGTAGCTCAAAGGCAGCACCGGCTCTATCCTTGAGTTCATTATGGTGGTCGACTGCCGAGTGGAGCAGAAATAGTGCTGCGTCGACATCGACCGCTGGAAGAAAACGCTGGTCCAAAGAAGGGTGGAAACTTTGGGCGAATGTGACCATGTCTCTATACTGCCCGCAGAGCCACTGCATGCCACAGACCTGAGCCAAGAGCCTGCTCGTCAACTTCCTCTACCCACAGAAGAGGATCCGGGAGAGAGAAATCCACCAATTGGTCATGTAGTCCAACCCGATGCACAACATAAATTATATCCACAGCAACGAGTTCAACCTCCGCAGGATCGTGGTGAAGAAGGAGGCAGAAAGAGACGAAAGTTGAAGCAATATCAGAGTCCGTTCTTGGCTGACGGGCACGAAAGTGATAGGAATCGCCGAGAATGGTTTTTATGGCTTCTGCCTCTTCCTGCGAGGAATATTTAAAAATAATGGAGAGACGATTACGATCGATGGCATTGCAGTCAGCTATTTCTCTGAATTGGCCACTGAAGTCCGATGAAAGGGAAGCAAACAAAAGACATGGTGTCCGAGAGCACTGAACCAGGGAAAAGAGCCAACCAACTTAATATGAGTTACTGTGGACTTAAAATGAAGCTAGGATAAAAATTATATGAATAGGTTTCATAATTCTTTTTATAGCTATTATTTTTCATGTAATCAGTTTGGTCATAAAGCAAATGAGAGTTGGCTTAAAGATAATTCAAAAATGAAAAATATCACTAAACCAAAATGATGTTCCATAGTCTTCATTTTATGCATGAGAGGTATAAAAGGTGATAATGACTCATCAAGGTAGTATGGGAAATATGAGTTACTATAAAGAAGGTGAAGATCAGAGATAATTGTTTCAAGTGTGAACTTACTTGCAAAACTTAATATGAGTTACTGTTGTCTTAAAATGAAGCTAGGATAAAAATTATATGAATAGGTTTCATAATTATTTTTAAAGCTATTATTTTTCATGTAATCGGTTTGGTCATAAAGCAAATGAGAGTTGGCTTAAAGATAATTCAAAAATGAAAATATCACTAAACCAAAATGATGTTCCATAGTCTTCATTATATGCATGAGAGGTATCAAAGGTGATAATCACTCATCAAGGTAGTATGGGAAATAGGACGTACTATAAAGAAGGTGAAGATCAGAGATAATTGTTTCAAGTGTGAACTTACTTGCAAAACTTAATATGAGTTACTGTGGACTTAAAATGAAGCTTCTAACAAGTGTGTAGAGTGTCAAAAGGATTAAGTTATTCATAAAGGGTGGTCATGATGATTAAAAATAAATGGATTATTTTGAAATCTGTTTAATTTTATAAATTACAGGATATGGAATTTTTATTCATTCTTAATTTCTTGCATAAAGACTCACAGTGATGATGATGAGAAATATATGTTGGCATATGGGAGCCAACAAGTTCATAACAATTCTTGCATAGCCAAGCAAATGGAATTTTTACAGAGTACTTCACAGTCCAAGGGTGTTAATGGTGGTTGAACTCAAAAATTACAGTTCACGTGTCTGAAATGTGGACCTACAGGTCTAATAAGACTACACAAAGGAGGGGGGCTGCTTGAAATGCTCAAATATGTGACTAAGGTGTTACAAATTGATAGAAGAGAAGAATTATTATTTATAGTACAAAAATGGGAAAGAGGAGAAAACGGGTGAGCGAGTGAGTCATCATTCCATGTAAATAAGGACTACAAACACTGAAATATCAGTTCATGGCAAAGCTAGATAGGTTTTCTCAGCTATATGATAGAAGAACAAGGTATGAAACCACATTCTTGGCATAGGAAGATAGAGTTGGATGGCATAACCTTAGGGGGAGGTAACAAGCAGAGCTTCATGAGGTATATGATGTTTTAGAGAATGACAAAGTTGAGAAAATTGCATTGACAGTTCAGTTTAGGGAGGTAAAATAAAAATATTGGTACCCATAATATAGCAATAGTTTTCTTAGCTAATATATGTCAATGTATGAGCCATCACCTGTCTCTGTCGCGCGTCAACCGAAAACCTCTGTCGCGCGCCAACTGAAACCCTTGTCACGCGTCAACTGAAACCCTTGTCGCGCGTCAACTGAAACCCTTGTCGCACGTCAACTGAAACCCCTGTCACGCGTCAACTGAAACCCTGTCATGCGTCAAGTGAAACCCTTGTCGCACGTCAACTGAAACCCCTGTCGTGCGTCAACTGAAACCCTTGTCATGCGTCAACTGAAAACCTTGTCATGGTCAACTGAAAACCTTGTCAGCGTCAACTGAAACCCTTGTCACGCGGTATCTGAAACTCTTGTTGCACGTCAACTGAACCCTTGTCGGTATCAAGTGAAACCCTTGCCAAATCAAGTGAAACTGTCGCGTCAACTGCGATCTCTGGTGCTTAACAGTATGCGAGTTCACGGTATTGGTAATTTGGTAAGCGCTACTTGTGGTAGTACCGTAGTATACTACCCGGTGAATCACCTAGGTTTATATAGGAGATGTTTTCAAATGTAGGTGAAGCGGACCCGAAAAAAAATATATACCGTAAATATTAGGCGAATAGGACACCGACCCGCTCCGAAAAAATCGCCTTTTCAAATTTTCATAAAATTAAGCCTTGGGCTGGAAGGTTGATGAGAGGCCAAGCTTTCCTTATTGTTGCAGCCCTGCTAGAGAAATCTGCTAGATTTTTCCAGCAAGAACTAACATTTTCGAAAATGGCTATTTCCAGTTTCAAGGTAACTGAATGAAAATCAGAGGAAACCTCTATGAAGAGGCAAAGATTTCTTTCCCACCAGATATGCCAAATAAGCAGCATAGGACTGCAAATCCAAATGGAACCCAATGAGTGACTTTTTCCTATTGCAGACCATAATTGAAGTACCTCCTTTATTGTTGCCCCTAGCACCCTTGCTACGTCAAACTTTTGGCAGAGCCAAGACCAACATTGTGAGGCAAAAGTGTAATGTAGCAATAGATGGTATATATCCTCTTCTTCCTGCTCACATAAGAGGCACCTTAAAGGACCGTGGTATCCCCACTTCCTTCGCTGAACATGCGTGAGAATCATACCTTTGCATACGAGCCAATTAAAAGCACCTGGTTTGGGCAGGAAATTGGAGTCCAAGCAACCTTGCCAAGATGAATGCCCTGTGCCTTCTTGATGTATGAGATACTCGTAACCTGCTTTACCTAAATATTGCCCCAATTCGGCCCCAAGCCAAAGGAGCTAATCTTCTTTGGCTGAAAAACCTACTCTACAATCTTTGAGAATTTTTTGAAATAGAGATTTAGAAGCTTGTGGGACTTTTATAACGTCTACCTCCTTCAAAGAAAGGGATGGAGTGTCGTCTAAGCTCTGGAACCCGTAATACATAACCTTGTCCCGCCAAGCTGCCTTGGTAATCAACTTGACTTGCTTCAGACCTAGAGTGTCCTGAAGAACGGGTAATCTGTTCCACGAGTCTTCCTAGAACTTAGCTGAAGCCTCGTTGTCGATTTTCTAGGAAGTGAGAGAGGTGAAAACATGCCTGCAAGAACTAATGAAATTCCACATATGTGACCCCCTAGGGAGATCTTGACTGGGAATGATACTTTCTGGCTTTCCATTGAGGAGGTATTTATGAATCAGATTTTTGTTGAGGAGGCTGGATGGATTGGAAATAAGGTTCCAGATATGTTTAGCTCCTAGTGCAGTATTTTGGAGACCCAAATCCAAGAGCCATGTGCCACCTTTCTCCTTGGGTGGCTTTACTTCCTCCCATTCAATCAGGTGACACTTCCTTTCTTCCGTAGTTCCTTGCCAGAGGAATGATCTTAGAATTTTCTCAAGTTTAAGGAGGATCATTTTAGGAGCTTTCATGACCGAGAACCTATAAATACGGAGCGCACTTAGAACTGACCTAATGAGTTGAAGTCTGCCAACAAAGGAAAGTCATTTGCCTTTCCAGGCTAGCAACCTTTTTCAAAAGAAGACAAGAGATCATTCCATAAGGAGGAGCACCCATCCCCGGGGATAAGAGGAATTCCTAAATATTTTTTAGGAAGGGAACCCACTAAAAATCCCAGGATATTTTTCATATACCTCTGGAGTCTAGGAGAGGAATTGAAAAAATATATCATAGACTTTGATGAACTAATAACTTGACCTACCACTTCAGATTAGGAGTCCAACAAAAGCCCCAACTTTCTAGCCTCCATTGTTGAAGCTTCTCCAAAAAGGAAGGTATCATCTGCGAACTGCTGATGAGACATTGGATCTACTCCGTCTGCGATCCAGAGACCTTATAAGTTCCCTTCTCTTATGTCGTTAGAAAGGGCCCTGCTCAGAGTGTCAGCCGCTAAAATGAAAAGGAATGAAGAGAGAGGATCTACCCTGTCGAATCCCTCTATTGCTAACAAAATTGCCCTCTGCTGAACCATTCACAAGAACTGAGAAACCGGGGGTAGATATACAATTAAAAATTCAGTTGCAGAAGGTCTGGCTAAAGCCTAGTTTGAGCTATGATTTTTATGAGAAAACCACCAATTCAATCTATCATACGCCTTGCAGAAATCAAGCTTAAGAAGCATACCTAGATCGATGACTCACAGTGAGAGAATACTTTAATTCATGGGACGGAAGAATACCATCAAAGATTGATCTACCGGGCAAGAGACCGCTTTGCTCCAATGATATGATAGAATCTAAAAGGGGCCTTAAACAGAGATTTATGGCTTTTGAGATGATTTTATAAGACATGTTGCATAAAGAAACTGGCCTAAAATTATCCAGAAACTTCTATCGGGGATTTCTTGGGGTACATGCAAATAAAAGTATGATTTAGAGCTCCAATAATTTTACTTGAGGAACTGGATTCCACCACGGCCCAAACATCAAAGCCAACTATTCCCCAAAAGTCTTGGAAAAAAGGCAGTTGGAAATCCATCAAGACCAGGGGCTTTATCCCTTTCCATAGAGAAGACAACATGCTTTGATTTCATCTTCTGTGAATGAGGCAAGGAGGCAATCATTCCAAGTATTATCCACCAACTTAGGGAACAAGGACCAATCAAGGCGTTCTAAGAGGAAAGATGGGAGAAAGAATTGTTGACCAATAAATCAGAGAAGTGGGCTACTGAAGCTTCTTTGATGCCCTTCTGATCCATAATCCAATCTCCTTTTAGATTTTGAGATTTAGAGATAAAGCTTCACCTAGCCTTGACTAAAGAATGGAAAAACTTGGTGTTTATGTCCCCTTCTTTTAGCCATGTTTCCCTGGACTTTTGTTTCCAATATATTTCTTCTTTTAAGAAGAAGCTCACCCAGTTCAACCTATAGACACTTTTTCTTTCTTATATTCATCCTGGCCCATTCCAAATCATGAAATCCTCACATGTCAATCAAAGCATTGAGATCTACCTCAACCATCTTTTCTCAATAAAAATGTTCTCCTGAAATGACTTTTATTCCAGTGTAGGAGCTTTCCTTTCAAATCCAACTAAGTTTCTGTGAGAGGATAAACATCTTAGTACCTTTGATAGAGAAGGAGGACCACCGCTCTTTTACCAAATCGAAAAGGGAGGGATCTCTCTTAGCCACATGAGCTCAAACTTGAAAGGAGATTGACTTAGGGAGTCGTGTCAAAAGTGATATGAAGGGAAATGGGAAAGTGATCAGAACCAAAGCTTGGAAGGATTGCACTTTCCAATATGATATTGCGTTGCAACCAAACATCGTTAGAAGAGAAATTTGTCCAATCTTTCTGCAATCCTACTAAAACCTATCCTTCTGTTAGACCAAGTGAACCAACCTTGTTTAGGTTTTCAAGTCAAATAATGCAACGGAATGAATAAAAGAGCAAAAGTCCTTTTGTGATTGAGGGGTTTCTTGAGATGCCCCCATTTTTATCTTTATGTCTGAAGTGATTGCATTGAAGTCCCCAGCTACAAGAATTAACTCATCTCCAAAGCCTTCCATATCTTCTGTAAATGGAATCCCAAAGGGTCCTTTTGGCAATCAGGTTAGATGGGCCATATATATTTCAAATTAGAAAACTAACATCAGTGTGGAGGACTTGGACCCGACACCATTGGCAATTGTTATTTTTTTTATAGAGGAGACAACAGCCTTCTTCTCCTTCCAAATAATCCCCAGACCACTTGAAGCTCCTACGCAGTCAAAAAAAGACCTTGCCAGCCTTTCCATTTTGAAGAGCCAATTACCCCCAAAATCCACTGAACACAACTTTATTTCCTGAAGCAAGTAGATATCTACCTCTTGTTCGAAAATACAATGTTTAACCAAATGTTGCTTGTTAGGGGCATTGAGGCCCCTAACATTCCAGGATAGGATCTTCATTATCTCTTCAGGAAAGATTAGCCCTCCCTACTTAGTTTTTGGAAAAAATTACTAATCTGATTTTGCTTACCTTCGGCAATCTCTTTATTAGTTTTGGCTTCATTGTTGGGCCTTCCCACAAAGATCGAAAGACCAGAATTGGTAAGTTTTGGAAGGCTAGGAGTAGCCGCCAAAGAACATTCTTTTACTTGCCTCACGAATTGATCTTCCCTAACGCTATCCTCCTACTAAGCTTTCATCCTTCAAGGTGGGATGAGAGATTAAAAGAGCATCCTCTTCGATCCATCTGTCCAATTCTTCCACGGACAATCCATGCCCAGCTTCCATTCCATCTTGCATAAGTTTGAGGAACCTCGCGTAGATTCCTCCGCGACCAAGGAGGCATTTTTTATGAGAGCTAAGGGGAAAGGGAGCAATTTTGATCAAGAGAAGGGACATTTCTAGCATCCGAAGATGATCCGGCTGGGGCCTTGGGTGAACTAGAGGAAGGCCATAGATCCTCATGGTTGCCTTTTGCAAGCCTAGTCGAGTGAGCCCCTTTAGGTATCCACCTGGAGCCAAAGTTTCTTCGAGGGTGTTTTGCAATATTTCTAAAGATGGCCTGATTGCTTTTACATTTGAAGCAATTCAGAGAGACCCTTTCATATTCAACAGCTTGGATCCAAGTTCCAAAGGGACTCTGATTAGAGACCAATTGCGAAAGGGGTTTGGAGGGATCAATGGCAATGCTTACCCTAACGAAAGCTGCTAATGAACCTTCCAAATTCTTGAGGTCAATCTAGATAACTTTCCCCAACTACTACAGATTTTACAAAGGATTTTTGACTTCCAATATTCAATCAACAAGGCATACAAGCGGACCCAAACCTGGTGCACTTCTTCAATGTTCTGAGGATTAAAGTTGGGAGTCCACACTCGAAGGAGGCCCCATTTGAGAAGATAGCTATCTTTCTTTTTTAGGGCATCTAATCAATTAACATCACTGCGGAATAAAATCGGAAAGAAACCTTTAGCCAAAAACCGAATTTGCAGCCCCTTCGCCCACTGATCTTCACACCATGAGGAGATTTCATCATCGACAAGGCATACAAGCGGACCCAAACCTAGTGCACTACTTCAGTGTTCTGAGGATTAAAGTTGGGAGTCCACACTCGAAGGAGGCCCCATTTGAGAAGATAGTTATCTTTCTTTTTTAGGGCATCTAATCAATTAACATCACTGTAGAATAAAATCGAAATGAAACCTTTAGCAAAAAAATGAATTTGCAGCCCCTTCCCCCACTGATCTTCACACCATGAGGAGATTTTGTCTGTCGATAGCCATCTTCCAACGAATTTGGCTATGAGAGCCTTATTCTTGAAAAGATTGATCTATCCATCCAACCCATCCCTTTCGTCAAGTTCCACCTTGCCATCCTGGGCCAAAACATCCAACGGGATGAAATCCCCGTCATCCTCATCCGCCCTCTAGAAGGAATGTCGTGAAGAAGAGGCTTTATCCAAAGAGGAATCAGGAGGAGAAGACCACCTGAGGTTTTGGTTTAAAGGGAGCCCGAGATTGAGATCACCCAATGAAAGTGTTGATTGCGGAGACGCAAAGGGGTTAGGGCTTTCGAAAACAAGGAAGACTGAGAGGCTTTGCTTTTCCGGGAGAGAATATCGTCAAAAAAGGGTCCAAAATTCTAAGATGAAAAATGTTGGAAAGAAACATCCTACCACCCTACCACAGTCCAAATGGAGTGACTACGCCAACCAACTAGGGTAGAATTTGCGCCAAACAAAGGACAGCGAACAGACATGCCATCATTGAAAACCGGGTCCCGTCCATTCTGACACTCACCAACACACCAGCGATATTTGTTGCTTGTTGCAGAAGCATTCGCACCCCACTTCGTCATCCCAAAGCACTCGCATCATTAGATCCAAAGATATTAATGTGCAGATTATGAATGAATTAAATATGTTGGCCATTTCAAAGGGGCAGCTTCTGGAATACAAAACAATATTGAACTGTAAGGCATCCTACCAGTCTATAGTCTTCCTACCAGCCCGGTCGCTTCAGTCAATCTGATTCCCATTCGTCAGTCCAATCCGTATACCTGTTGTGAGTCTGATTCCCATTAGTTAGGTTAGTCTGTATACTCGTTGGATGACCATTCGTTAGTCCGATGACTAAGGGTTGGAATCCAAAAGATTCAGACCATTCGTGAGTCGTCATACCATCAGTCAGTCTGATTCCCACTAGTTGGTCTTCATACCCGTTGTGACTTTGTCCGCTCTGAATACCGGGCCCCCTCTCCCCTCTCCCCTCTCTCTATATCTTATCTTATCCATCTCTATCTGGGGGCAACTAGGCTATATATCAACAGGAGTCGCCCCCCCTCATACGGGATAGGGGATAAGGGATAAAGGGGTCTATATGTATTGTATCTAGTTGGGCCCCCCAATGTAGATAAGAATCTATATATGGTCACCTGCCTATCCTATATACCAGTGATATACTCGAAACAGTAGGGCATCCTCTAAACAGTAGGGCGTCGCCATCTCGCCATCCCCTATCTATATAGGCCCAAAGTCCGGTTGAGCACACGAGATCTCTGCAAGATATAGATAGATTAAATAGGTAGATCGATAGATAGAGAGATAGATAGATAGGTGGGCGAAGCTATCAATGATTGATCTATATGGTGATGTGCGAATATTGAATTTGACTTTACAATGCTTTAGAAGAGCCTACCTATCCCTATTTGCAGACAATTATATTGGGGCAACTGCACAATCCTAATTAGGTCGGCCAACATTGTGTGCATCACAGCGTGGCCATTCTAGAACCTTAGGACACATAATTTAATTATAACTATACTAAAGTTGTAAAATACATTAATTTGCAGCCTTAATATATGTTAAATTCACTACCATAAAACCCCACAATCCTAATTAGGTCAGCCTAAAGCAGCATCTAAAACTAACACAGGAAAAGATAAACACTATGCGCATCGTAACTCGGCCACTCCATTACCTTAATACACACATAATTGCATTATAGCTATACCGGAGCTGTAGTAAACACCTTAATATATGTTGAATTCAGTATCATAAAACATAGGATTGGCGCATAAAGAAATGTAAATCCATGTTGGTGAATCTTTTATAGAAGTATCTAAGTCGATTGCATGTCATTTCGTTTGATGCATAGATGATTTTGACCACCATGGATAAATGTGCTCACAATGTTCGGTGTCAAACTACATCATTAAGGAAAATGTCAATTTAAATGCCCATTTGATAGGGAAAATGTCGGATAATGCCTAGGAAGAGAAATTGTAGTGAGAATGTAGTGGAGTGTTGTGTTATTTGTTTAACCATCGTTGGATAAGCAACATGTCAGCCATGTTTGAGTAACATGTTTACAAAGTTAGATATCACATCAATAAATGGTGATGTTCCATGTCTTGATGCATGAGCTGTTAATATATGTCATTGGCACATTTGCACAACAATAGAGCATTGTATTTTGCAAGGGGGTATTCCAGAATCGTATCCAACATTAGAAGTCATTCTCCACAATGACTGCTTCACCATGACCATGCTTGTCTAGGATAGGTTTGTGTTAGTTGTACGTTATTAATTGCTTCTCCATAGAGCATTAAATTTAAGTATTGATTATTTGCAAATACTATGTGAGTAAACATGTACTCGCAGAAATAATGTATCACTTTTTTATCTACATTGTTATTGAATCTAAACAACGTCAAAGTTGGGAGGATTAAAAGTTGAACTATGCCATCTCCATGCAATTTAACTAATTTTGTTAATTCTAGATATGTAAGTGATTATGTATATTTTTCAAGTTTCCTGGGTTGAACCTTTTAAAATTTAATCCTGAATTTTGAGTACAATACCGACTAAATGTTTTTGAGCCCATACTCTGAACTGCACACTGTTGGAAATGTTGCTCAAAAGTGCTGCAAAAAGAGGTGTTTAAAAAGGAAAAAACGGATATAGAATCCTTAAGAGGGAAGGGTTTGGTAGTCCTGTTGACAAAATTCATGACAAGAAAAGCCATTAGGGGATGCCAAATATCTCAGAGAAATGTAACTCCCTCAGAAGATGAGGTTGATAGAAGGTTATACTCCCAACTATAGAATCACACGGCATCTGTTAAAAGTTAAAACTGTTCAAACCTCATCTCCAAAATTTCGAAGGCTCTGATTCTCCTAGCCTCCAAGATGGATGAGGATATTCACAGGCTAAAAAAGCACAGCTAAATGAGAGAGATACAAGTGAGAATTCTGGCAAATAGAAGCATCAAGAAGTAAAGAAAAATTTCTCTGTTTACAAATGAAGAACTCCCTAAAGAAGGGAAAGGAATAGTATTAAAGAATTGAGCACAACTGGAAATAAGGAGACAAAATCATAGAAAAAGTATGCATAAAGAAGAAGAAAAATAGAGTATGAAGTGCATGGTTATATACAATATAAATACAGGGAAGAAAGCCTACATGAAGACTGCATTAGAACATGAGTCAATTAGGACCAGAAGATGGTTCCAGAAATGTGCTACATCTTGTCTTTGACAAATACAAAAGGAGTTTAAAATAGTCAGATACCTTAACCATCTGCTGGATATCAGACCCTAATCTGTGCGACTTTTAAAAAATGGATAGAATGGAATACCTCCTCACAACAAAATGCACGTATGAAGCATAGATATTAAAGCTAGCAATACTCTTATCTATAGATGGAGATCACTTCAACAAAGGAACATATTAGCAGGAACATATTCTGCCCATTAAAGGCAAATATTGTGAAAAAGGTAAGCAGTATCTGCAAGCATTAGAAACAACTTCGGAACATCACAAAGATGTAACATTGGAGGATAAAATGTCTCAGTAGAGAGTCAATTTCAAACTTCAAAAACATTCTACCTTCCTCTTAAAATAGAGGGTCAATCAGGACTCCTGAGTCCTCACACCAAGATTAAGAGAATGAAAAAGAATAAACCAATAACATTTTTGAATTATGCTAACCCGTAAAAATACAAAATGAAAATATAGAGACACATGAACTTGCATCTCATAAATTATGATTATATATCTGCAAAAAAATCGGATGTTTGTTTTTGAGATGATGTTTGACCTTTTTCTGATTTCCTCTTTCGTTTGGATCCTGCCATTACAGAAGAGGTAAATGGTGAGAGAAGGGTATAAATATGAGTATGACAAACTGCCTTCAAAAACATCCAATTCAATCATCAACATAAGGAAACAAACCTTCCCAACATTTGTAAAATTGTAGGTATCTAAAAGATGTACAAAGAATGAAATGCTGTAATTCAAACATAATTGCCCACGCAGCACACGAGATGTTTACCGAATGAATAAGTTCAGAGTCACAACCATGATTGAGACCAAACCAAAAGGTTAAAGAACAAATATAAATGTATTAGCCAAGTTGTTGTTCATTTACAATAGCGATTACATGGTATGGTTGCTAACAATAGAGTATCTGGTCGCTACCATAAACAAACTGATACACAGTTTCCCTTCATTCATCATCTGTCATTTTCCAAAAGCATATGTGGCTGGGTAATATTATTACAGCCGGGATCCCATTCTACCCTATGCAAGCAGTGCTACACTTAAAAGCATTGCTGGAAACAGGATCGCCAAACTTCTGAATTTGAGAATGGTTAAAATTTGTTCAAAAATAAGTTCAGGTACTAGTCCTGACTATTGAGATATAATGACACTTAAAGTTAATGCTATGGAATTATTGGAGGTATGCCATAAACTTCTAGCTAGTAAGACAGAACTTTAAACTGTCCATATCCATAATTATCGCTCTGTTCATCGTCTGTGTTTTCAAAGTAGCTATTTTTTGAGATGTTTTTATGTTCTTCATCACAGATGGATTTTCATTGATCTGTATTGTATAGTAAGATAATGGAATGCCTGCAGCCAAGTACCAATTAGAAGAGCACAAATATTGTTGAATTGTGCCTGGACTACTCATTTTTTTCATGCCATCTACATGTGCATGATGGGAGACAAAGTGTTCAGGAAAGATGTGAAGGTGACATGACATGCAAGGGTAGACGCGATGTTTGAACACAACAATAAAACAATTCTCTAGGTGTACGTGAGAAGGTCTAGTAGATAATGAATGCGCATCCACATCTTTTGGCTTCTATATAAGCTTTGACAGTGGCGCTTAGAAACCCAGGTGTGCCTTACCGCGACTAGATGAGTGTTATAATGTGATAAAAAGAAACTTTAAGAGTAACATTTTGACAGTAATGTATCTTCTACTTTGCACATAAATTCTATTTCCTTAAAAGGTTAAATCAAGTATTCTCTGTGAAGCTTTGGCTGATGCTCTTGACTGTGAAGCTAAACCCAAATGCACCTGAATTTTTTTATAGTAGATTTAAAAAATACCATGGCAGGTCTACGGTACTTGAGTGTTCTCATTGTTATGTGTTGTTCTCAAAATCCCAAGATTTAGTAGAACTTAAGTATATACTATGTTGAATGTCGTAACATTTGAGCCCCGAATCTCACCAATTCAAAATCGAAATAGAGAAATGATATCTTGGGCTTGACATCTTGGGCTCACTGCTGTATCTTATTGTTCAGCTTGACAGTCTACCATTGACATTGAGGAGGCTTGTAAATGTCGCACAAAAGTTACTCTTTGGTCATGGCAAAGGCTGTGAAAGGTATAGTTTCTGTCTATTCCAAATGTATATGATTTAGACTCTTAGAGCACGAAGCATGGTTGGAAGACTCCATTGCTTATTCAAATGTATTCCATGCACCCTTAAGGTATTTTCAGCACCTTTGGTCAATTTTTCAAGAGCATATGATACATTTGGCTCCAAGTTTTCGATTGTCTAATGCTGTATTATATAGGATTACAAGTCACAAAACTTATAGTTAACAAGACTGGATTCAGTATTGATTGCAATGTTTCGATGGAAGATATCATATGCTGTATCTTCTATCAAGGGAGATATATTATGGCACATATCAGCAGTGTAGGTAGCTGTTAAGTAAGACAAAAGTAGCCTACAATGTTGACTTCATTTGGGATTGTTTGAAGTTATTTTTCTTGATTGTTAATATACCGTATTACTCCATTTTCATATTTTTCCAATTCTTTTTTCTAACTCTTTTTTTCTTTGGCTGTTGTTCTTCTTGTCTATTCGTATATATGTATGTGTCAAGCAGGAAATGTAGTTATTTTGTTCTTCTGTGACTATAGGGGAGTTATTATTGATTTGTTAATGTAGTTTTGTCATTTTAATTATTTTAGGTGTGTTGAATATTCAGTATCCCTGTTTCAATTGGACATGTTTACTGTTGAATACTAGTAATGCTAACTCCATTCGGTTCTAGTAGCAGTTATGGAAGTTACACCTGCCATAACTGTAGGGCTAACTGACAAGTGTAACCATCATCCTAATAAATAAATAAAAGGATAACTAATGCCCATGACATTTGGTACAGTGCAAGTTTTGCCTAGAAGATCTCTTTCTTTGGTGTGAAGTCGTGGGCAGTTCTAAGGCTAACAGTACGTGGGCATCAGAAAGCAATACGTTAGTCACAGTCGCCATTAGTCGTGAAATGAATTGCAGTGCCAGTGTAAAGTCGTCGAATACGCCATTCGAAAAGCCAAAAGTCGTGGTTGCGAGGCAAAGAAAAAAGTGAGGGCTGCAATTCATGCCATTCAAAAGGAAAACGTTGGACAGAGTCGTGGACGACTTGCAGAATATGACAGCATTTTTTCCTCAGAAGGATCGACAGTTGCAATAGTCAGTCGCAAAGTTTCTCCAGACACAAAGGATACAGTCGCAAAGGATGGAGTTGTGAGGGCATTCGAGGGCACAGAAAAACTAATCCTCGAGGTTGCTGTTTGGACAGGAAAGACTGTTCATTTCAACTAGTTCGCTGTCGTTGTCTGTGCCTGTCAGACAAAAAAAAGCCAAATCGCTAGAGGCAGTTTCTAAGGCAATTCGATTCGATTCCAGTTCTTCCTGAGCAATCACGAGGAGTCGTCTCAGCAGTTAATGATGCTGAACTAGTATTCTGAGCATTCAACGAAGGTAGGTGCAGTCTCGCATTCTGAGCAGTAATCAATGTGTCACACTATTTTTTGGAATAAGTAACTACATTCTATTGTATTGGTGTGGGCAACACATTATGTTTATTATCTGTCATGTACTTTGGAGTAATATAATGGCAAATATATTGACACCTGAGTTTTGTCAGGAGACTTGCAAAAATTAACGGGCACAAACTTCAATGTATGGAGCCATAAGATTTAGACGTTTGCAAAATTTCGAGATTGTGATAAAATAATCACAGGCAGCGAAGGCAGACCTTGCTGCGAACTTTGCTGATTATGACAAATGTCAGTAATGAGGCTTTATTACTTCTCAAGTTGTTGGTGTTAGATGATATGATACCGGAAGTGCGAAATGCAACTGTGGCAAACACGTTGTGGACCAGACTGAGGGACAAATATTAGACATCAGAAAAGAGTAGGGTTTTATATTTGAGGAATATGCTCTTTTCCGTAAAGTTACAAGAAGGTGGATCACTGTTTGAGCACATACTTCGGATGAAAGACCTCCGAGACTAGTTATCTTCCATCAACAAAAAGGTGGACAATGATGATATGGTGGCTTTAGTTCTAAACAACTTACCTTCTTCGTATGATTCATTTGTAGAGGCACTCCATTTAATGGTTGAAAGTCAAACTCTCACATTTCACAAGGCGAGTTCCTACTTGTTGCAAAAGGAGCGGAGACAAATTCAAACAGAATCTAGTTGTGACCAATTAGAGAGTGTTCTTGTCACATAGTCAAAAGGGAAGTGGAGACATCATTCTGGTGAGTAACCTCTACTCGATATCAGGTCACATGCTATTACTGTCACAAGGTTGGGCACCTTAAGAAGGATTGTCGGAAGCGGAAGTATCTAGGGTGTAATATCCCCAAGTGGATATTTTTGCCCTAAGTTAGGTTTTAGGCAAATCCCAATACCCAAATGCAAATTGAAATCATATATATCAGATTTTTAGTATGCAGACCTGAACTTTATCATGGATTTTCGACTCGAATAGTTACATTAACTTATACTAAACAGCCCACACTTCATTCATACCCACTCCCAAGTATCTTATAGAATTTATAAACCCTGATCAGATCATGATTGGTGTAAAAGACCATACGAATTTTAGTTTGTTGACTGCTGCAATTTTAATCCAGAAATTGCGACTAGGATCTATTGCAAAATCTCCACACAACAGCACTTAAAAATATGTTCTTCCAATCCATATTAATCTCCTGATTTTTATCAGTCTATACATGCAATAAAACTCAAATTTTGGAGAGAAATAAGGCTGAAACTGTACTCAGATCTGCGGATTTGTATGGCTGAGAATAGCAAATTTTAACCCTTCAAAGGTTCTGCAAACAAGCTATTTGGACTCACAAAAATCAGATTATAATAGAGCAATACAAAACAGTCTTTACCAAGGAAAAATAAAGGAAGTTGCAGAAAACTCTTCTTTACCAAGCATGGATTGTCTTTCTTCTTTCCCTTGTTGTTTATTTTGATTTTAATGAATATTTGAAAGGAAGTTCTCAGTGTGTTGTTTAAATCTCTTAAAATAAACATTGGCATGTTAATGTCTTAGTGAAACACTCGTATTCTGCTTTCTTACGTGGGTTCTATGAAACCCTTCTTCTGGGTTTCAGCTATTAGTACTACGGGGGAAATTTTATTGAATCCTGGGTTTCACCCAGATTCTTGGGATACTATTCAAATAGTGATAACGTCGTATTCTAGTATGAGCCCTGACTTGTCATATAAAATGGAATCTCTGCTTATTGATTGTGAATACGGTTTTGGGTATTCACTGTAGACCTATTTGGGGGAAATTGATTCATATTCTTTCTTATTTAGATCTGGAAAGAAGAACATTTGTATTTACGGTTCTGGTAATCGATTTGAATGATTACGGTTCTGGTATATCGTTTTATATTTTGTAGTACAGGGAAATCGATTTGCATTTTGCAGATCAGGGAAATCGATTTGTAATGTTATAAATCTGGTAAGAAAAAATCGATTTGCATTTGAAGAACAGAAAAATCGATTTGTAATCTATATAGATTTGGAAAAATCAATTGGTGTGCTACAGTGATGGAAAAATCGATTTGACATGACTCTCACTGTTAATGACTTCGTTTTAAGATTAAAGTAATTCAGGAATGGGAAAGGTTTTTCGAATCGGTCAAGGTAAATGGGAACCCCCTTTAACATTGTTATACTGACATAAGATCAGTTATGAGGGTCGAATCGACTCGGGCAACAATAAAGCCCTACCCATAAAGATATGGCTTCACTGGTATATTGTTTAAATACCATTGATAATAGTTTTTGAGGCCTTGGGCATGTTGTTATAGTATTGCTCCCTTCTAATAGGTATACGTATGTAAATATGTAGAAAGTTATGATGTCATTTCAGCACATGAAGGTTTACCTTATTTAAAATAGACCGGTTGTGAGTGGAAGGATATATGCAAATTATAACCTTAAATTGTCTTTGAACAGAATATAAACTACTTGATACAGTAGTGTCTTAATTAGTGACATGTTCTTGCACCTTCGACAATTGTGTGTGTGTGTGTGTGTATAGGTTGTTAAAAGAAATAATATATTATCAATTCAAAGGTTGAATTGTTTTTAGATATTATGAATGCATGAGTGGAAATGCAACTATTACAATATTTGTCGTAATGTAATTTTATGAGATAATGATCGGGTTGTTATTTTAAAAAGATGCAAAGCTAATTTGTCTTTATAAATGTTATTTGATCTTGTGTGTGTTTTATATGTTGCTATGTAGTGCAGCAATTCTGTAATAAGGTTGTTGTTGTCCTATTATGATCATATTTCCATCTACTTCAGATTACTCAATAAAGCTTCAGGATAGATATAAAGGCAATGTACAGTAATTATGAATGCAAAGTGATTTAAATTGGACCATGATTGATATAATATGGATTAAATGCTTAAATGGTAATATACTTATTGTCATTTAATACTACATAGCCTTATTTAATTCTGTGATATTGGCTTTTCGATTATCATGATATTGTTGAGATGTTCTTTACGTATAGTCATTATTTTGCAATAGGCAGCAATGGTAATAAGAATAACAATTCATGCTAGTTTGTATAAAACTGACCATGTTTTAATCATGCAGGTAGAAGGGATCATCGAGTTGGTAATAAAGGAATGGTTGGCTTGATTTGAATATCTGTACTTATTTCATGATTGAAAAGAATGTACTCTTATTTGATCTATGTGAAAGACACTTCTTGCACTGGTGTTTAGATCAGGGGAAACAATAGTTGTAAAGGCAAGGGCTGGAGTTATTTTGTGATCATCTTAAATGAGTCATTAGTGACTCTAAAATTGGAAGTGTAAATTATTGATATGAATATATACATTGGGAATATTCTGAAATCTATGACTGTGTTGAAAGGCGTATTCTTAATGCCTTGTTGTCAGTATTGCTTGATGATGATGTGTAATAGGAGAAGATTATCATGACTGTTACATCTTATTTGAGGCTCTTTATACTAGTTTGGTAATTAGTTATACAACCAAACCGGATATGCTATTATGTAGAAAGACTCTTGAGTGCATGAACCATTTAATACTTACTAAAAGATACGAAATAATGCAGAAGATAAGTAGGCTTGAGGAGATACCTGGGAATGGTACTGAACAAAAGGGGGTATAAAGGAATTACTTACAAGATGTTATTATGTACCAAGAATAATATCATTATCTTACGTCTTATGAATATGTCAAATGTTTAATAAACCGTAAGGCATCTAGCAACAAGGAACTTATATTAAGTCATACACTTGCTAAGAAATGTACTTGAACTCATACCTTGGATATAAACCGGAATTAAGGGTTCTATAAACTACATGGATGGAAAATAAAGACAAGTCCAATGAGAGGAAAACTATTAGACATAGTTGGTGCTGCACAATATTATCCTTGTCAAGTAGGTAGTTTAATACATCTTAAAAGGGCTGAATCTATTATATTATATATATGCTGCCCTTGTTGGCAGAAACTCGCCCCTCAAGGAATTAAGTTGAGTTCACGAGGGGATAACCATAACAATTTGTCTAAGGGTCAAGACTGCAATATAGCCAATAGGGCAACACATCTAGTGATGCTTGACAAGATGAGTCCATTCGAGATACACCTTGATTGTTGACTTGTGAAAGTGATCAAGAAGGTCCAAACCAACTTAAGTAAGAATTAGTGCAAAAGTAATTCCTGCCCTTTTATATTAGTAACCCTCATATGGATGTTTAATGTACTTACAATAAGTTTCATGTTCCCAACATCCAGGCGGTGAACAAGTACATCTACACAGAACTAGTGTAGAAAGTATATCCAAATATCATAGACATACATGAGGGGTATGTCGGTTATTTGCATTAATTGAAGAGGATGCAGAGTTATGTAAATACGAAGGTACGTTGATATTTCATGAAATAGGTTTCAGAGATACTTATCTATGTTCCACCAAGTTTCCGAGACGGGGGATGGTAGGGGACGGGGGGATGTGTTTCTAGGACGGATTTTTTTGGAGGCCTTTTTTTAGGGGACGGCTATTAAAAAATAAGGGTAAATATAAAAAATATAGGAAATTTCAAATATTCATATGATAACATTGATAAAGCATTCATCACACATATTATAGAACCTTAATACATAAAATTGGAGCTGAATTGAGATTTCACATAAGATCCAAGTTTCAATTACAATAATAATTACAATGAAATGCCCAAGAGCTGCAAGTTTCAAGTACTCACTACAATATCTCTGAAACATAAAAAAAGTATTTAGTACACAGCGTCTACACAAAAACAATTCAAATGCAATCATATGCATCATCGAGCATACAATTAGCAAATGCATTGTCACAATTTTGAGCAGGCATATTGGAGCAGTCATGATGATAGGGTTTTTCAGAAATGAGTAAATAACCCGTTGTTTTTTCAGCAAAACATATTACTTTATGCTCTATTCATACACCTTTGTTGCACAACACAACATTGAACTGAATAACACTCCTTTTCACCAAAACATTTTAGTCTATGTTTTGTAGTCTCACACACCTTTCACAACATCGAGTCCGTACACCCTGTGCTGCACAGCACAACATTGAATTGATACCACAATGTTTTTCACCAAAACACATTACTCTACGTTATGTATTCATACACATAGTTCAAAGAATTGGGTAAATACCCGTGTTTTTCATGAAAACATATCACTCAATGCTCTGTTTATACACCCTCTGTTGCACAACAAACCACTCAACAGAATGCCACAATTTATTTATCACCAAAACATATTATTGTATGTTCTCTATTCATAGACACATTACTGCATGAGCAATACAAAACTATTAAATGAATTCACTGTAGCATATTGCTCTCTTGCCTTCTCACTATTCTCTTTTCTTCTCTCTATTGTTTTCTTTCTTTGTCTTCTCCTTCACAAGATGGGAAATGGCAAAAACGAGCTTCTTTTTTGTTTTAGTTGTAAGAGAGGTTATTTTAGTTATAAGTTAGGAATGAGTGTGGGGGGGCCACATTCCTTTTTTTAAAATTAATTGTGTTTTTTTCATAAAATTAACTTTACCTTTGTTGGGACGTAGGGGACGTAGGGGACGCCCAGACGCCCCCAGTACGGTCAGGGGACTTGTAGAAGTCCCTTGGTCATACCGGGGACGTTTGGACGTCCCCTGTCGTCCCCTGCTCCAATTTTGATGTCCCGGGGACGTCAAAAAAAAAATTAGCAAATTGGGGACGGGTATGGGGACGTTTCCTACCCATGCCCAAGTTTCTGAAACATCCCCGGTACAGGGACGAGCCTAAAAAGACAGGGGACGCGTCCTCGTGGAACATAGGTAATTATCTGTCTTGATAAGCTAAATGAACCTAGTAAATAGGAATGGAGAATAATGACAGCTTACATTGTCAATTATGAACCTAATAAGATGGAAGAGAATCTATATAACTAAACTAGGTGATGGATAAGTTCCTAACGACGAATGTGTCGTACAGAACCGAGCATGGCATACATGTCTTTGAAACTTTAGCCAAAATAGTGCAAGTTGTTGATTACACTATCCCAAAATCACCAAGGATCTAAGATGTTGGATGTCCGATGGGATTCAAAGATTGAGTTCCATGAAGACACTTAGAAAGCAATATGTGACTATCCTTGATAGATGAAAGAAACCATTAGTATACTATGTATACATGCTCGTAAAGAGTAAACACACTCGCAAAGAGTGTTTGAGGGGGATCGAGTAGGATCTGTACACACTATACTCTCATGCAACTACACACGGTTTATGACAGTTATCGGATGGATTCAATTTCAGATTTATGTTGGAATTTAAATACTGGGTATTTAAATCAATGAAGCATGAAGTCAAAGAGAAATAAAAATAAAAATAAAAATCCCAGTTGAGAAGCGTAATAAAGCGTGTTATATATATATATATATATATATATATATATATATATATATATGCGTGCATGTGTAAATGTACCCACAGCGTACCATACCCGAGGTTTTTAAAACTGTGTCATTTCAGCGTACCTGTACCGATATAGTCTAGGTAAAATTTAATTATTGTGCTCAGATCAATCAGCCAAGATATAGATGTGCAAAGAAATCATTTATTTTAAATAATAATACAATGGTCCGGATCAGATTGCAACGATTCTTTATGTCTGAAAAATCTGGATCCGATAGAATCTAGGCTAAATCCAGCAAGATATGGTAACTATGCTCGACATGCTCATTAACCACTTACCAAAGGTCTATAGTCAATAACTCCCTAGTATTGGGAGTCACAGTTGGGACTACAGCAACTATGATGAGGTAAAACATATTACAAAATATGTCACGGTAGTTGAGAACTCATATCATGGCCAAAATCCACACAGAAGGTTGTGCATGGCTGAATGACACCAGCTAGAGGATGTCTATATCGTCAAACAGCTACTAGAGAGAAAAAGGACTTAATTGATTTACAACAATATGTTTGTGGTTGATTTACAAGGTTATGGTAACTGTGCTCAAAATGCTCATTTAGCACTTTACCAAAGGTCCATAGTCAAAACACTCCTAAGTATTAGAAGTCACAGTTGGGATTAGAACAACTAGGATAAGGCAAAACAGATTACAAAATATGTCGCAGTAATTGAGAAATCCTGTCATGGCCAAGTTCCACACAGAAGGTTGTGAATGGCAGAATGACACCAGCTAGAGGATGTCCATATCGTCAAACAGATACTAGATACTAGAGAAAAAAAGGACTTAATTGATTCACAACAATATGATTGTGGTTGTATAATCAGATAGAGCTGTTCAAAAAGTTAAAACTAACATGATCCAGCTATAATAGTTTTTCACATCATGAACTTGTCATGTAGCACTCCAATGGCACTGTCACAACAAAAATTAAGAGCCGTGACAACTTTACCTAGTGTTGATGAGGCAACGACATGTGGAGTACTACTTGGCAGAAGCAAATTCCAATGGGGGTGCAAGCTACATTGCCATCACCACAAAATATTGTGACCACCATTGGCAGGGTTGGATTACAATCGTGTAGATATCAAATGCATCCACCAGTCAATAAAACAGTCACTTCATTAGCAAGAACCTTCTTCCCTCAAACAATTGATTGTAGCAGAATGCTCAAGGATGTTGCTTTCCATTGTAGCAGAATGCTAAAGAATGCTGCTTTCCAATTTGAATATTTTGAAGATGTGCCATATAGGAGGTGAAATAAACCAAAATATAAATCTGGAAATTCTAAGAACAGTGATATGATTTACAAGAATCTTACGCCAAACTATAATCTTAAAATGCAAAACAAGATAAAACCTACTCTGTTCTGCTACTGCCAATATGTGAGAAGATAATAAATCTACAAGGTTCTGCATTCACACCCTTTTTTTTGGACAACCAATCATGTACTTTTTACAATGTCTTCATACTAAAGTCATCGCCTACACTTAAAAACACTTATAAAGATAGAGTTTCTTCAAATAAAGCTTGACCCTAAGGTATCTTTAGCCTTTGCATGGCTTTAATAGCTTAATTTAGTTTATTATATTTCACAAAATTGTTCCCACATACACTGAACCTTATCTCTTAACTTTAATAAAATAAGAGCATGCATGAAATTCAACTAACTCAACCAAAACAAATCCCATCTCTGTACATCACATACCTGAATCCCTAGGAGGATGCAACGTTTACTAGTCATAAAAATGAATACATCTTAAGATATCTAGCTTTAACCTATTTTTAAACTGTGGATAAACCAAATGGCAAATACAGAGATCTTATTAAGAGCACCTTCAATGTGTATGTAGCAATCCTGTTAAATTTCATTAGAATCACTTTTGAGTATATATTTTATTATTTTGTTTGCATCTTTTGTACTGACATTCTGTTCTCCCCTATATAGTACAACCTTGCTAGTAAAATCCATTGGCTGTTGCAAACCATAGCAGCATTCCATTTACACGGCACTGACATGGAAAACTAATAGTGTGAATGGATTTCAATTACTAGAGATTAAACGGGAAAAACTCAGCAACTAAGTGTAAAATTGGATTAAAATTTTACTAAAATTAGATCAACTTTTTTTAAAACTCGGGAAAGCTTATAAAGAAATGGATCTGAAGAGATATTCCCGAGATTTTCAAAAAACGGGGCATTATTATATAACTCGCGAGTTTTTCAAAAAAACAGGAGCTATTAAAATAACTTGTGATATCCCTGCGTATTTCAAAAAAATGGGAGTTTTTCAGGTCAAAACCCAGGTTTGACAAAAAACATTCTAGGCAGTTCAAATTAGCACGGGAAACATGGAGAACTGCAATTGATCACAGTTTTTAGTGATTTCGGCTACTATGTTGCAAACATAGCTAATTCCATCCGTCTTTTTTTGGGTGGTTTGATATCTACAAAAATATAATAATTGATCTTAATTCTTAACCATTTAAAAGATGAGAAGCAGTTCCCAGACAGCTAAAGTAGCTTATGCACATGATTGCAAGGTTCCTGGTTATCCATGTCGTGAATAATGATCTTTAGAAATTTTTCACATTTGGCTGCAATATAAACCTAAACAATTGTACATGAAAATATTCAGGGATCCGTAAAATTCATATTCTTAATGAGTTAAATTAGTTTTTTTATTCTGACTCAGCACAGACCAGATAAATTTGCTGAATGTATAAGGAATATTTCTCAAGATTCCCTGAGAAGTTGGTTATGAATATAAAAAATGATCAAAAGCAGCTTCCATAAACAAATAAACAATCGCCCAAAGGGTGGGGCAAGCAGTTGGGAATGATGAGTTTCATGCAATAAGCCAACATTCAACTCTCGCAGGGCCTTGAGCACCTTGTAGTGGCCCTAGGGACACCTGTAGATAGGGATCAAACCTATGGCAATGCCTGGACATAAGACCAGATAAATTTCGGTGAATGTATGATTATAAGGAATATTTCTCAAGATTCCCATAGACAAGTTAATTGTGAATATAAAAAATGAATAAGAGCAGCTTTCATAAACAGAGAAAAAGACGCTCAAACGGTGTGGCAAGAGGTGGGGAATGATGAGATTCACAAAATAACCCCAGGTTCCTTTCCCATGGTACGGGCTCTTGGGCACCTTGTGGTGGCCATGGGGGCACCTATAGATAGGGGTTGAACTTAAGGCAATGCATGGACCTAAGCCCACCCAAATATTTCGCCAAGGGGTACTTGGAGGTAGTGGTAGAGAGTAACCATATTAACACCCAAGCCCACCACCATATTCTCTACGAGATCTGCTCTTATGTTTAGAGTCTGAAAGGTTTGGAACAAGCAGTGGGGAGTGTCGACTTTCACACCATAATCCCAACTTCTATTTCCATAAGATCTTTGGCACCTAGTAATAGCTGCTCGGACACCTGGAGATAGGAGTCGAATTTATAGCAATGCATGGACCTAAGCCCACCCCTATGTGTGGCCCAACATGCTAGGTAAACAAAGAAAACATCAAACCTGACAAAGCATAATAAAGATAAGATACAAAATTAAACAAACACCTGAAATTACTTGTATAGGTTGTCACGGAGTCTTCAGAAGGAAATAATGTACTTCTTCGATCATAACAGCAAAACAATAATTCAACCCCATTTTGTAGCCAACACATTGCAATGTTGTTACGTAAGTCATATTGTTCCATTAAATAAACAGTGTCTCTAGAAAGTTATGTAAACAGTCCCTCTTAAACTAGTTTTCATATAACAGACTCTCCAATGTATTTGCAGGGATATAGAAAACCAGTCTTTACAAGGAAAGAACGAAATTCAGTGATTCCAGCAAAAAACAATTAATTCAAACCCATTTTATAGCCAATACATTGCAATGCTAAGTCTAAGAGCGTAAACCATATTGTCCCATTAGAATAAATAGTCGTCTGTAAAAATATATGTAATGAGTCGTGACTAAAACTAGTTCTAAAATAACATGCTCTCAAATGTATTTGCAGGGAAATAGAAAACCATTATATGTTATCAAATGCAGACTAATTAAATTTTTCAATACTTCCAAAACTATTGTACACCGTGACCTTTTATCAACATCAACATCTAAATCTATGTATTCATTTTCACTATTACCAGCTGCTTGTTCTTGTTCCATTAGAATAATGATTTGCTTGTAGAAAGACACAAAGTCACAATCGACTCTTTGTAATATCACAAAGTCACAATTGACTCTTTGTAACATAATATACTCTCGGATGTTTATGCAGGGGAACAGAAAACAATTATATGTAATCAACTATAGACCAATAAAAGTGTTCCAGACTTTCGAAATCATCATACCTTTTGGCCTTTTTTCAACATCAACGTCTAAATCCATGTCTTCATTTTCACTATTACCAGCTGCCTGTTCTTCAACTCCAGGTTTGTCATCCTCGTGAAGGTATTTAACATCCCAGAGCTTTATCAGACAAACAAAATGTAATAAGATATCTCACAGAAAAAGTTAAACATAAAGTTCAAAAGGTAGAAACTCTACAAAGATCTATAATCCAATTATTGTTAACTAAAAGAACAATTAGTTCAAAGAACGTAACTGGGCATATGAGTTGATTCAGATAAGAAATGCAAAAACATTGTACTAGCATATGTTATTAAACAGAATGGCACTCTAAAGTAATTCATGATAAAGCAACAAATTGAAAGAATTCACATTGTAAAATTGACTAAGCTAATAAATACATTATACCCATCTATAGATCATAAGAACAATAAAAAGTTAAACCTAATGCACATCAGTATTCAACGGGGATTGCCTAAGAATGAAAAACAAAATATCAAGTGTGCGATGCAAAGGTATTTTTCTAAGTTAATCAAAGCGGTATAATTAATATTAGGAGATTAAAAGCCACATAATTTACATTTTAAAGTAAAAATATCACCAACCTTTAAGATATGATCATGTGAGGCACTTCCGAGAACCTTCTGGTCAAATGAAAATGCTGGCAGTGTTTCATAAAAAAGATAAATTAGGCCATTATGCAGTTTGAATTACAAAATAAACACAAATAAGATACGGATCATACCCAGGCGCTCAATTGGGTAATTGGAATGCTCTCCTATAACTCCAATCATTTTGTTTGGAAGTATTGAGACAACCCTGTCAAAAAACAAATTAGCGTGCAAAGAGAAAAAAACATTATCGGAGATATTTAATGCACTCCTTAGTATACACTAAAAAAATTATTGCAAAGAAAAAAGAGCTTGACGTTATTGACACATTTATCATTTGAAGCTGCTAAAAATGTAAAATATACCAAAAAGGAAGACAAGATTATATGGATGAAATGCTGCCACTTTTATAGGTGACACACCTGATAATTCCATCACTTGATCCAGTTAGCAAAGTGTCTTCGTCTAACTGCCAAATAAAATATTTTAATAATTTTTTTCTTAACTTAAGAAGCAGAAAAATCTCCAAGCAGTGTTCATAAGACACAAATTTCAAAATTAAATATTTTAATGATATTTTTCTGAATTTAAAGAAGCAGAGAAAGCAGCAAAGCAGTGTTAATGAGACAGAAATTTCAAAAGTATGTAGTTTGATAGCACAATATCTAGTTGAAATGACATAGAAGAAATCATGAGTTGCAATTTGCAGTCGAATCTCACTTTTAGCAAAGCTTCTACTGAACTGGGATGTCCAACAAAACGATCACTGTAAATCACAAAAAAAGGTAAAAAATCATCACATATCTAGATTACAAGGAAACCAACCAAACATGTTATATTCATAAATGTAATCACAGAGTTCTGAACTGACCTGCAATCATTAAAATAACCCCATGAATATAGCAGGATCACTCCTTCTTGAGAACCACATAGCACCTTCTTCCCATGCTGAGGAAAAAAAGCAATTCAAGCCATCACAGAAAAGCCAAGGCAATGTTGAACAGATTTGGAGAAAATAACAAAGCTGTTACCGGGAGAAATAAAATGGAGAGCATGAGAACCAATCTACGAAGGCTTCAAAAGAAGAATGCGAAATTTGGAGGAAACCAAAGAATAGAAGGAAACAGGGGCAAGTGCAAATGACAGAAATAGGGAACTTCAGCATAAGCGGAAACTTGAAAAAGGATATTAAAGAGTGGATTGACAGAGTTGAATATTATCCACCAAATCCTGCTGACAATTACTAAATTAAAAGCTATTAGCCATATTAGTTATGGATGTGTCTTGACCTTTTGCATCTTTCTTCTGCTATGAAAAGACTTTCTTTTATTACATAGCCTCAGTTGGCTCTCAGCTTACCGAAAGAAACATGTTAGACTCAAATATTCTGAATTTGGTGCTTCTATTCTCTATTAGTTTGGCTTCCACAGCTGAGAATTTTGTATATTATGTGTATATGTAAGACCGGTTTTCTAAATACATTTTTTCCAATTAAAGAAGATTTATAATACAAGAGTCTGTTGGTCTGCGGTATGGTGCTATGGTGGGGCATTTATTAGAAACAGAAAAGCTGGCATGATGCTTCATTCTAATGCAGTTTGTGTCGAATGGTGAAGTAGTTGCCTTTTCATGATCCAGAGATTCAATGAAGGTGTGAAGTGTTAGCTAGATCCTCACCTAAGAAATATTGTTTTATTGGAAGACGGCCTTTTACCCGATAATCAACATGCCTATTTAACAAAAACAAATTATAGATTATAAAATTTATAAGGTAATTTATGACAATAGATATTACACCACCAAAGAACAAAACTCCATTGAACAAAACTCCATTGAATAAACATAATATATAAAGCATAATAAATTGCTAGATGACAGTCCTAATTCAAGACGAGCATAAATATGAGAAGGAACCCTACATTCAAAGAATAGGAACTATAAAAAATACCAGAAGTCTCCACCCAAACAAACAAATGGGTCATCTTACATATCAGCATATGGGTAATGTCCCCTTTTCCCAATCGAAGACCTTTGGCCCTTTTTGTCTACCCGAAGGCCAAGGGGGAGTTTCTAGGGTGACGAAGCTTTATTATTTTATTATATTGTGCTTTTGTTTTTAAAAAATAATAATATTATGAAAAAACACATATAATAAATGATAAAGTTTAATAATAAATTAAAAATGTCAAAATACGACTAAAAGTAATTGTATTAGAAAGGGAAAAGTGCGACTTGCCTTGGGAGTCATTTTTTGGAAATCGTGCCATTTAGCCCAAAGAAGGAAAATGCGACCAGCATAGGGGAGTGAAATAATTTGATTGGCCGACTTGAAGGTGGTAGTTGGGCTGATTTCCCTTTAAATAAACAAGTCGACTTGTATGGGAGCATCCAAAGTTTTATTATCATCTTTTGCATTGTTCAGAGCTCTGAGCTTTTATCAGAAATTCCAAGGACGAAAACCCTTGTGAATTTATCTCTTGCGGACGAAAACCCCAGGGGATTGAGAGGGGATTTCACTCAGAAATTTCCAGCGTTATTTCATCAGATTTCCAGGTTCAGTTCAGCCGTGTTTATGAGGAAATTTGAAGGTGTTTTTCAGTGATTTTCAACCAGCAGTTGGGTCGGCCCATTGTAAGCAGTTTGGCAGCGAATTCAGAGATATTTTCATCATAAAATATTTGTCAGGTGTTTGCCATCATACTGTTAAACTGATCGCTGTACTTTTTTATCATTTTCTGAAGAGTTATTTTGAAGATTTTCAATCTGAATAATAACAGACTTCAGATCTGATTTTCTGGGCTATTTTTGATTGTAATAAGTTCAGTTTTTTCTGTGTAATCCAGCCCCAAATATCTGGGCAGTCAT
Organism: Taxus chinensis; assembly: GCA_019776745.2. Lineage (NCBI taxonomy): Eukaryota > Viridiplantae > Streptophyta > Pinopsida > Cupressales > Taxaceae > Taxus > Taxus chinensis. The sequence goes on along the minus strand of CM034149.1, from coordinate 722,890,395 downwards.
TAGAAATCAGAAGTATTTTTTATTGGGTGAGAATTACATTGATATCTCTCCTAAACCCTAGTCGCACTTTCCAGATCTGCACTAGGGACATTGACATAAAAATACACATAAATCTGTATTTGCTGTTTTTGTTTGATAAAAAATCATTAGAGTGTAGGGAGGATCCATCCAGGGATCTTTCAGTGGTATTAGAGCATCAATCCTCCCACCTGGAGGGTTTTTGTTTTATGCAGCCTAGAGAAGTTGGGCCACACAGAATATTATACAAGGAGTCAAGCTCGTATTCGAACAGATCTGAAATACTGAAAGTAGTTTCGGGGTCATGGACAGAAGGGAGGATTCACACACTCCACGACGAGAGCGACTTGATCCAGATGCTCTTTTTCAGCTGTATGATCGACTCCCATCAAAAAATGATGCAAACTATGAGACAGCTGATGGAGAATTTGATTATGGATAGAACGAGAAATCAGTATGATAGAAGGGAAAGATCTGCGTCCATAGCCAGTAGCCACAGAAGGCACAACAGGGTACCTACTGAAGTGGGTAGCGTGAGAGGTTCCCCTCCACATGATCGAAGATATACAGAGGAAAGGAGACCCACGAGGACTGCGGATCGACCTATGCAGCCTAGATTCCTACAAAGGGAGGAGCCACCATTAGTTGACGAGCCACCATTAGTTGAGGAGTCATTTGAAGACATAGCCTTTCAAGATACTGTGATGGTAGCGCATGATGAATGGAGAGCCCTACCACAGGAGGTTCGGACCTGCCTTTCCCCTTCATCAGTATTGTGCTCAAAAGAGGGAAAGCTTGAGAGCTAGACAGGTACAGAGGCTTAGAGAACAGCAAAATAGGGAGTTGAAGCAGGCCACCAACAAGGTGACCCTTTCCACATTTGATGGTAGTGGAAAGGATTAGTGCCAGAGCATGGATTCACAAGCTTGGCACATATCTCACTCTCAAGCCTATGCAGGAGCAGGAGGCTATCCAATTTGCCACGTTACACCTTGAGGGAGTAGCGTATGATTGGTGGCACCATGGGCTTATCACACAGAGACATGATCTTCTGCAATCATACAAGGAGTTTAGTGAGAAGTTGATTGCGAGATTTGATCGCAGGGATGTAGAGCTTTACTATAGGGGACTTGGCACAACTTCGACAGAGTGGACACGTTGATGCATACATCAACGAATTTCAGCGTATAGCAGTGATGGTGCCAGAAATGCCTAAGAGGCGAGTGGTGATGTTGTTCATTGAAGGACTTCATGACAGGTTGAGAGGATTGGTCAAGGCTCTTAAGCCTACAACTTTGCATGAGGCTATTCGGACAGCCTTGAACTTGGACACTACTCCAATGCAGCCCCAAAGGAAGAATGTCATGGAGGAAAAATCAGAACAGCAAGAGCAGCCCACTTCTTCGAAGGTTGAGTTTACACCTAAGAGGGAGACTGTTTCAAAGAGTGAGCTTCGTCGGAAAAATTTATGCTTTCATTGCAATGATCCGTGGGAGCCGGGGCATAGGTGTCTTGGGAAAGGCAAAATCCATCTCATAAAGGTTGAGGATGAAGAGTCTGAGGATGAACAGGAGCAGCCAACACCAGGTATTACAAATGAAGGTAGACTCACCTATCTTTCAGGAGCACCCATGTATAATCCATTCATGTTTGAAGGCACAATGTTCGGGTGTAGGATCATGGCACTACTGGATAGTGGATCTACACACAACTTCCTAGATGCAGCTTTGGTAGACCAAAAAGGTTTACAATGTGATAACTTTGAAGGTTTTGATGTGACTATAGCAAGAGGTCTCACTCTTCCATGCAAGAAGAAGGTCAACCAAGTTAGCATTTTATTTGGTGAGTATACACTTTGTGATGATTTTTATGTCATGGATTTGAAAGATAACAATGTTGTGCTTGGCATGCAATGGCTTCATTCGTTGGGAAGAATCACTCAAGATGTGGAAACTATGGAGCTGAGTTTCCAACACAAAGGGAAACAAATCACATTGAGAGCACTCAAGTACACGCTGCCCCATCAAATGACAGCTAAGTCTATGATAGTTTGGGACCAGAAACCATCTCGTGAGGACATCTACGCAGATTTTTCACTGCATATCAGCACGGACCAGCAAGGAGGTGATGAAGAGTGTGGCAAGTTCGAAGCATACATGAGGATGTTGGTTTCACTAATGACAAGTAAGTTGCATAAGTTTTTTCCTGCAGTGTTTGAGCAGCATTGTATAGTGCACATGAAGCTATTAAAAAGGCTTCAACTGGTCTAGGATCCTGGAACGGGTAGAATGCAGAGTTGCAGTTTATGATTGCTTGGGGGCAAGCAATCTCGGGAAGGGAGGACTGTAATGTCCCCTTTTCCCAATCGAAGACCTTTGGCCCTTTTTGTCTACCCGACGGCCAAGGGGGAGTTTCTAGGGTGACGAAGCTTTATTATTTTATTATATTGTGCTATTGTTTTTAAAAAATAATAATATTATGAAAAACACATATAATAAATGATAAAGTTTAATAATAAATTAAAATGTCAAAATACGACTAAAAGTAATTGTATTAGAAAGGGGAAAGTGAGACTTGCCTTGGGAGTCATTTTTTGGAAATCGTGCCATTTAGCCCAAAGAAGGAAAATGCGACCAGCATAGGGGAGTGAAATAATTTGATTGGCCGACTTGAAGGTGGTAGTTGGGCTGATTTCCCTTTAAATAAACAAGTCGACTTGTATGGGAGCATCCAAAATTTTATTATCATCTTTTGCATTGTTAAGAGCTCTGAGCTTTTATCAGAAATTCCAAGGACGAAAACCCTTATGAATTTATCTCTTGTGGACGAAAACCCCAGGGGATTGAGAGGGGATTTCACTCAGAAATTTCCAGCGTTATTCATCAGATTTCCAGGTTCAGTTCAGCCGTGTTTATGAGGAAATTTGAAGGTGTTTTTCAGTGATTTTCAACCAACAGTTGGGTCGGCCCATTGTAAGCAGTTTGGCAGCGAATTCAGAGATATTTTCATCATAAAATATTTGTCAGGTGTTTGCCATCATACTGTTAACTGATCGCTGTACTTTTTTATCATTTTCTGAAGAGTATTTTGAAGATTTTCAATCTGAATAATAACAGACTTCAGATCTGATTTTCTGGGCTATTTTTGATTGTAATAAGTTCAGTTTTTCTGTGTAATCCAGCCCCAAATATCTGGGCAGTCATTAGAAATCAGAAGTATTTTTATTGGGTGAGAATTACATTGATATCTCTCCTAAACCCTAGTCGCACTTTCCAGATCTGCACTAGGGACATTGACATAAAATACACATAAATCTGTATTTGCTGTTTTTGTTTGATAAAAAATCATTAGAGTGTAGGGAGGATCCATCCAGGGATCTTTCATCCACCCAAACAAACAAATGGGTCATCTTACATATCAGTATATGAGGAAACTTTTTCCAGCATGGGCACACCAGCCAACCTATTATTAGAGGAGTGCTGGGACTACTCAAGCATTGATTTGGAGGCCATTAAGCCCAAAATCCAGATGATCATCAATGTTTGTATAGTTAATACATAGATACCGTTAGGAAATGTGCGTTTCCTATTATCATCGAACATCTCTCTTCCATGAAAATTCCATGTTTTAGTCCTATATCATTGCACCTTATTTCAAACTCCAGAATTTCTGTTGTTCCTCTTTGATATTTCTGAAGGAGATTAAACCTCTTCATGAAATAAACAATGTAAAACTAGTATTGAAAGTTCTTACCTTGTTCTCTATATTATTAGTACTAAATTTTCCCTATTTTTATGTTGGAACTCTAAGTTACATGTTATGTTTGTTCAATATAATAGAGACTATAAGATTTTATTTCAATGCACTGCATTAACCATTAATATCGGCCTATGTTTTCTGGCCCAAAAGGGAAATGCTACCGGCATTACTAGACGCATTAACACGGATGATTAATGCACTGTCAAATACATAAATGTCCTTTTGGCTTAGATGCCGCACCCAAGAGTAATCTCTTCTGCCAAAACTCACTTGTGACTTGCACCTATCCTTGTCCGCTTTTAACTTTGTACAAACATGGCTCACCTCAACACAGGGAGCAACCTATATGTCACTCATGAAGCATTAAGAACAAAATAAAGGTTCCGATCAACATGTTTTAAATATAATTCGTCAAGATCATTGCACTAGTTATGTTATAGTTGAATTTGATGGAACATGGTGTCAAGGTTCATCTCCCATGGCCTAGTTCCCTATTTGCTGATTGCATTCTAATTTCTAGCCATATGTTCCAAGTGAAAAGTGGCGCCACTTGCTAAGCAAGCTAGATTTATGCAGACCCTGATTTAAGTTTAGGCCATGTACTAAGAAGATTATCTAGTTCATTGAATCATGCTCGTCTTATATAAAAAAAAGTCTCTCTTTCTCCACAGACCCTACTAGTGCACTTGCAATAAAGGAAGGGATGTTTGGCTGAACCTTTAAATCTCCAGTAACTGACACAACTGGAGGGCCTCACCCATCTCTTTTGGCCATCATAACTACCATCAAGATTCTTGCAGAGAAACAGCCACATGAACGCTTTGAATTTTCTCCAGAATTTGTTTGACCAGATCTTATGCCAGATGGTTCTTGTGGTCAAGGCTTCGTCACTCTTTGTAATAATTTGTAAGTACGTTGCCAACACATCCGGGCCCCCGAAACGAGACCATCTAGATCATAGTTTACTATTATCTCTTTTACGACATTCTCCTATGGGGATATGAACTGATGTTCTATGCCTATGAATGAACAAATTCAACAGTTCATATTTCCATCTCGTCTCAATGCCTAGAGGTTGATCTTGCTGGATATTGTCTCTAACATGTACTTTCCCTTCTAGTTCCTTTTAAAGGTTCTGCAGTAACTGGTTTTCATGCAATATATATCCCATTTATCATTCCAAAAGCTTCCTTGAAAGCAATCACTTATTTCCTAGTAAATTCTATTTTTCAATAAATTGAGCCCTTCTCTTATGTGCTTTCAGATGCAAGATCCTTTGGCTGCCCACGAAATGCTGAAAATGTTTTCTGCATAATGATCCCCTATGTATTTTTGCCTTCTTATTTTACTCCACTTTTATTGGTGTTCCATGTAATCTCCAAGAGTCCAAACAAGTTTCACTGTCAAGGCCTAATGTCCTTTATGTTCAATCTCCCTGCTGCTAATGGCCCTGAATTTTTCCAAGAGGTGAGAGGATATTGATATTGATTAGGCAATCGTTTTACTTTTGACAAAAAATGTTCCTTTGGATGGCAAGTTGGCAACCAAATCGTCCTGAACTGACTTTGGGATAGGAAGTAGCAATAGTACATAAAAAGGGATTGCTTGAAGTACTACTTTAATGAGCTTGATTCTCCCTGTTAAAGTCAGTTACTTAGTTGTCCACTCAGTAAATCTTGCTCCTACCCAGGATATTAAATCCTGACATTTTGTGGAACGATGCAAGCAGCAGCAGCTTAATGTCAGACAAAAATTCAAGTATTTTGTGGGAGTGTTGCTTTTTTGAACCCCAGTTTCAATTTTCTTCTTCCGCTTTCTTGGCATGTCTTGGATTTACCAGCTGTTTAGGAAGGTTTGAAAAATAGCTTTAAAACTCTTTATATGTCTTCAAATAACTGAAGAACATCAGAGTGTGATCTGCAAGTTGCAAATATTGAAATATATGAATTTTACAATTTTAAAAGATTCCAAAGTTTTTGTTAAAAAGCTTGGACCTCCTAAAATACGATGTTCCCTATAGACTTTGCACTGTATTCATGAATCAGGAATCTAGGCAGATGTATTTCATACACAAAATTTGTTTCATAAGAAATGCAGCATACAAAAATGCAACTTTAACACTTCAAGACATGAATCGCAGCACATTTTCCTTCATCCCTATCGCAATATGATGTTGGAATTGAGGACCTTCAATTGTGAGATATTTCATATATAGCATGTAAAATCAGTTATGTAGTTATTCGGTTGGTAACTGTTCAACCACCTCTTCCTCTAATAAATAAACCTCTGTCTGTGTCATTTGTAACAGTGCAGTTTGCCTTCTCTATTTCTTTCTTCTCTTTGCATATGCTAACATTGGTATTAGAGCGTCGAAAGTTCGCAGTTCGAGGAAGCCCTTGAAGAAGTACGAGAGATTGACATTCATTCTGAGGAAGCCCTAACAAGGCAAGAATTGGATAGACAAAGGAGAAGTAAAACTTGTGAAGGTTCGTACAGACCTGAAGCATCTCGTTCGCTGAAGGTTTTCCTGCACAGCAGTCGCTAGGGCAAACATGAGTTCCAAAAGTCGTGGTTCGAGGGCAGGACCAGAAGAAATACCATTAGTTTGAAGGCAAGGGAAAATCGTGGAGTTCAGTTGTTGGACAAAAGACGAGGAAGATCATGTTTTGTGAAAGGAAACACAGTGGCATAATTCGTGGCAGAAGACCAGAGCAAATCTATTGAAAAACACAGTGGGCAGGCAAAGAAAAACGTTGCAAGGGTGTAGTAATCCACAGTCGTTTGCTGTCGCAAAAGTCATGTGAAGAAAGCCAGGAAAACCAGTCACAAATCTAGTTCAAATCGTGGCCTCTGTTCAGAACGAGAGCAAACTCCCATTTCGACGAAAAAAAAACAGTTAGCAAGTTTCAGATCCCTTGAAGGAAAAAATTTCAGAAACGAAAAGCACAGTTGCAGTGGCAGGAGGAAAAGGTTGTGAAGGGCAAGAGGAGACAATTTGAGGGTTAACTCGTCGTTCAAAAGGTGAATCTGCAACAAGCAAAGTCGGAGAATAAGATTAATAATTTGGGCATTTTTTTCCAGCAACAAAGGTATTCATTGGAGTATTTGCTGAAGTAATATAATTTTAATATAATATTTGCTGGAATAAATATATTGTTTTATTGGTGTGGGCAAACTATTATTTTATTATTTCTGTTCTTTTGGAATAATAAAATGGCAAATATTTCACACTTGACTTTGCCGGAGACACAAAAATTAACGGGCACTAATTTCAATGTTTGGAGTCATAAGATTTTAACAGTTGCGGAGTTTCGTGATTGTGATAAAATAATCAAGGGTGATGAAAGTCGACCAGCGACGAACTTCGAGGATTATGACAAATGTCATAAGGAAGCGTTATTGCTTCTCAAGTTGTCGGTGTCGGATGATATGATACCGAAAGTGCAGAATGCCACTGTGGCAAGCACGTTGTGGGCCAGTCTGAAGGATAAATATCAGACGTCAGAAAAGAGTCGGGTTTTATACCTGAAAAATATGCTCTTTTCCGTAAAGTTACAAGAAGGTGGATCGCTGTCTGAGCACCTACTTCGGATGAAAGACCTCCGAGACCAATTATCTTCCATCAACAAAAAGGTGGACGACAATGATATGGTGGCTCTGGTTTTGAACAACTTACCTTCTTCGTATGAGTCATTTGTGGAGGCACTCCATTTAATGGCTGAAAGTCAAACACTCACGTTTGACAAGGTGAGTTCCTACTTGTTGCAAAAGGAGCGGAGACAACTTCAGGCAGAATCTAATTGTGACCATTCAGAGAGTGCTCTTGTCACTCAGTCAAAGGGAAAGTGGAAACGTCAATCTGGTGAGTCTTCCACTCGGTATCAGGTCACATGTTATTACTGTCACAAGGTTGGGCACCTTAAGAAGGATTGCCGGAAAGCGGAAGTATGATCTTTCGCAGCAGAACAAAAAGCCATGTAATGAGGAACATGTGGCAGCAGTTGCAGAAGAACAGGATTCGGATGACGAGCATGCTCTTTATTGTCTTACGACATCATGCTCGCAAAGCGGTGAAGAACGTCTTAGGATTTTACTGTAGATGACGGGCTCATAAATTGTTGGTACGGAGTGTTAGATATGCTCTTTACTGTCTTAAGAAGTGTGTTGTCTCTGATGTGACATCATGCTTGGTATGATCTTTCATCAATTGACTCATTCGCAGTGGATCATTGAATCTGTCTCCGCACACTTTTCATGTCGTAGGGACTGGTATGTTTCATTTACTGCAAATATTTGTTTTGAATCAGTAGTACTAGCTGATGGAGAATCACTTGCAGTAGAAGGGATAGGAGATATATGCATTGTATTGAATAATGCTCATAAATTGTTGGTACGGAATGTTAGATATGTACCTTCTTTACAAAAGAATCTTCTATCTATTCGTCAATTGACTGAAAAACCCAATATTTCTGTGGATTTCTGTGGAAAGAAGTGTGTTGTCTCTGATGTGAAACAGAGACGGATAATTGCCCTTGGTATTGGGGAAGGTGGTCAGTATCGACTTGTTGATCCGGCTGCGATCAACATGAATGCACGTGTGGAGGACAACTCCACCATACAGGAAGTGCAGGAGGCTGCAATGCCTTGGGAGGAAGTCATTCCTCACAAATCTGTTGACTTGGATACAGTCAACCTACATGCACCTATTGTGGAGGGAGTATCCACTATACCAGGTGTACGGGAGGCAGACATGCCTTGGGAGGATGGATTTCCTCATTCTGAAGAACAATTTGTTGTGGACGGAGACTCCACTATTCCAAATGCACTGACGATGCATGGTGAGATGGCATGCCCAACCACTCACTCAGAGGTCCTTGCTCGAAGGACAGTAGAGCATGACCAGTTTGCTCATTGTGTTGTGAACAATCTTTCCCAACAGAGGGGGATAGATGAGCAAATAGATGAGGAGTTGGTTCTCACTCCTACCACTGCTGAGACGGAGATTTCTCATTGCTAAGACGGAGATGGTTATTTCTCCTACTATTGCGGAGTTGGTTCTAACTCCTACTGCACAGATGGTCACATTTCTCTTATTGAGAAAGTTGGATGAGCACTACATGGTGGTGCAAGGACGTGATCGAGGTGACTTCGATTGCAGGATAATTGAGTCTTTGTACAGACTCCAGCAGGCTACACAAGCCTGGAATAGATTTTTCAATCCACTTCTCCAAGGTTCTGATTTCAGCACTCTGGAGATGGGGTTGACACTCTCAGCCATTGGTGATTCATCATTAGTCAATGAATCACGTAACAGAGAACCAGTGGACCACTTGCCATATCCTTTGTTCATGGGACCAGATTTTTGTTTTGCGGTTCTTCTTCATTCGACAACCGCAACACAGTCATGGACTGCTGATTTTGAAGTACAACCTATGGCACAGTCTGTAGATGTAATGACTAAACATATGGGCTTTAGGAAATTTGTAAAATTTCGGGACAAACTTTGTCTTGTTTCCGGTTTAGTCATTAAGAGGGGGTGTTAAAATATAACACTTTATATAGCATGTAAAACAGTTATGTAGTTGTTCGGTTGGTAACTGTTCAACCACCTCTTCCTATAATAAATAAACCTCTGCCTGTGTCATTTCAACAGTGCAGTTTGCCTTCTGTATTCTTTCTTCTCTTTGCATATGCTAAATTCAAGTATGAGACACTTTGAGTAGCTTTTCAGAAGTCATTTTCGGCAATATAGAAAACATATTTAAATGATGCTTAACCTGAATACCATAATTTCCAGGATACTGTTTAACATCAAATTATACTTTTTCATTGTCCAGTTTTAGCTACTTTTTCAGCTCTTCGAGTTCCTTTTAACATTCCTAATTACTACTGTAACTTGCTGTGCTTTTGGATCACATTGACCTATTCTTCGTCATTGCACACATTAATATATTTTTTCTCATTCTTGATTTCTCCACTTACATTTATTGCTCTTTCAACAGTCTGGTATATTGGCATGATTCAGAAATCAGAATGATAAATAAGTCTGATTGAAAAATCAAGGCCTTGGAATTTACCTTCATCAAGACCACTGAAAGTAGTTCATCTTCAGAAAAATCTGATTGCGCATGAATCTACAGAGCAAGATATTTACATAAACCCAGAATCCTTTAAAATGGGTAACAAATGAAGAAAATGGTACTGTACCATTATGTATTGCTAATAAATAATTCATTAAAAATGTAAGTTATTTAAGGACTTTTCATGTTTGATACTTGCCTTGTTTTTTCGAAGATTGCAAACAGAAAGCCTCCCATCACCACTGCCAACCCCAAAACAAAGTTAGAAAAATTTAAGTATAATTATATAATGTCACTATTGCTAACAATTAAACAGCCTTCAGAATCACAGATATTTAAGAAAATAATTCAGAAGGAAGCACAACTCAGAAATGCACTATACTTAAACCCAAACTATTATTTAAATAACAATATTTCAGAACTCTAGCTGTCAAAAAAGCCGAAACTCAGCTTAATAATCTTGGGAAAATTTGGAAAATTTTGAGTTTCATTTCCAAACTTCAAAATTGTATATATTCATGATTCCTCACAAATATTACTAAAAAACATAATACAAAATATAAATAAAGAAAAGAAATCATAATATCGATGCTGTATAATAAGATTAACATAATTAACTATTAGATATCAAAGTGAACAAAATATAAGATAACATATAAGTATAATAATAAAGTATAAACTATTGTTTTTATTATAACCTAACTTTTATCTATCTATAATAAATAAAATTAAACAATATAAATACGATGTGCATTGATATGTATCCATTTATCTATTTTTCTATTTATAAAATTACAATAATAAATGAAGATTAAAAGATACTGCATCAAGGAAAATCAACAAAATATAAAAATAAAAGAAATAAAATAAGTTATAGCATTAAAAAATTACATATGATAGGAATACCATACGATACCATGTTATCAGTATCGCTCTTCATGCACAGGGGCAAGGATCCTTTCCCTCGTCTAATATATCATAAACAATAAATAAATATACTATAATGCTAACTATCTATCAATCTTTTTATTATAAACTAATGTTTATCTATCTATAATAAAAAACAGAATGATGAAAATGACATAATCCTAACTAGATATTTATCTACCATACCATTTATGCAATTAAAATAAAAAGCAAATATTGCAGCAAAGCCGTAACATATTTGTCAAATACCCACGATGAGAGACGCGAAGACAGAAGCAGCCACAACCTACGAAATTCCCAGCTCATAATTTATATTAGATTTCTGCTTGAAATTCTGACCAAAAATAACAGAAATACCTGCTCAAAGTGCTATCCATAATCTCTCATAAGCATATCTTCTGGCATTCACAAAATTACTATTTTCTTTGACATGTTTTGCAGGGCACAAAATCAAGACTTATTAAATCGGGGATGTAGTAAACCAAACCTGCAGTTATTTATTCTGATTTTGAATTTTTTTGTAACATTTTTTTATTGACTGTTTTTTAAACAACCGGATACACAAACCAGACCCTGCCCGGACCATACCTGGGAATTTCGATGAATCCAGGATGTGCCCAAAGCAATATTGGTACCCAATTCAGGAAAGTATCCAGCAGGCCAGCTGTATAGTCTCTTTTTATAGTGGTGTTCTTCTGTTCAGAATCATTACTATTAGTCTCTCCACATAAAATTCTTTTATGCACGTATCAGTTGCAGCTTGGAAAACACTATTCTTAATTGTTTCATACTTGTCCAGGACACTATCCTGAGCTGAATTGACCAGAATAGTTTCTGTTTATATTTAATTTCATTGCAACCTACCTCACATCCTATTTCAATGTGATTGTGGCAATTTAATTTCTTCTTCCAACTTTACACTTGATACAAAGATAGTGATTAATCTGGATATATGATATAATACCTAATATTCAAATCCTTGTTTAAGAATTTTATCGGATTCGGTGTTTCAAAAAGTTTTTAGAGCTGCAGAAGCTAATAATAGAAAGTCCACTACGCCCCACTGGTCATTTTAAAAGCTATTTAATGAAGATACTTTAGTTTAACTTTTCTTATAAGTTATTGTGTTGCTCGGGGCTTATTGTCATCTACCTTTAACAAGATTTTTTTTTCTCTCATCTTACATACTTCTATTCAACGTTATACGAATCTATATAATGCTTTGATTTCCATTGTAGTATCTCAAAGACCCTTGCTTTTGACCCTTGTTGTATTTGACATACATATTTCTTCACTGCTTTTTCACCCTTCTCTTGGATAACCTAACTATGAAACTGCCTAGTTCAGGATTGAATCCAGATTTGTTGATTAAAAATTTTAAACAAATGCTCAAAATTCAGATATTCTAGCGAAAGCAAAAACAAAAATGACATGAAAATTGAAAGAAAGGTGATATTTGTATAAATATGTTTTAAATGTTCATTGCCACGGTTTCAACAAACAACAGAGATTAACATCAGAATAAAGATTGTTGATAAAAATTTCATGAAGTATATAGAAGTTTCCTCATGAGTATTAAGGTTTTCAAGTATAATAATATTAAAGAAATATAAAGTGACAAGTTATTACTTATATTTTCCAACATTTGAAAAAATTGACAAGTTATGATTTCCGACAATTGTAAAAAAATCTGGTCTAGTATATCTTTTTTTCTCCCACCCAACAAAATTTTGGATTATCTCAGGCCATACTTTAGAATTGATATAAACGATCAGAATTCCCTCTTAAGACTCTCACTTGCAGAAGAGAGAAATATAGGATGTGAAAGTGCAGAATGAAGCAGAAAAAAACACAGCTTTTGCCAGAACTACAGAAAAACAGGAAGGCTGATGTCACAGTTAATGTTTTCAAACAAATGTCAACAGATCCAGCCGAATATATTCACTCCTCGAACATTGTTAGGAGTTTCAGCAAACCTCCCTCGAATCCAACAAAGCCTTGACACCACACATTGCAATTGGCCTGAGAAATGTGGTGCTGCGAGCATTGTTATCTAAATTATGTTGCTTGGGGGATTGGCCATCTCAATGTTGGCAAGAATTTATCTTAAGGTAGCTGGAATTGGATACTCCAACAGTATGCCCAAAGTTTAAAAGGTGGGTACGTGGTTGCAATTCTTTCAGGTAGTTTGAATATGCCAGACCAAAAAGGGAGTGATAAGCAGATGTTTTTCCCCCTTAAGGCCAGATTATTTGTCATGAGAAAAGTGTGAATGTTAAATCTATAGAAACAAACCAGTAATAGGAAGAATTTATACTATACCGTAAATTAAAGAACCGGACCAAGAATAGAAGGTAAACTGACCAAGCTTATAACAATGACTTAGCACAAAGAAGATCCAGAGGATAGAATACATGCAGAGTTTATAGATTGGAGAACGATACCAAGAATAGGTGGTCTTCTGCCAAAGATTATAAAAATGACCTGGTGCAGAAACGACCCAGAGGAGAGGAAATTTTTTAAGTAGTGGCATGTGATCCACATGGTGTTAGCATAGGAAATAGTAACAAAATATGTTTGTAAAGAGCATTTGCCTCTTGACTGGCTATCTGGTACATGTAAGCACAGGTAGACCAGCTGGTTACCCATCCACCCTGGATATGCCCAAAGAACTGGGAGCAATACCGTCTTACATCGAACAGTGTACGGAGTTTGAAAGGTAGGTACCCAGTGGCCTTTGAGGTAGATATTCTCTCCACTAGTGTCACAATATAACTGACTATAACGATTAATCCTGTTCCTTTCTTTACTTACAAAGTTACAGAGATATGAATCCTAATTCCCAGGCTCACGTCTGAATCTCTTTTATTAGAGAAAAAAATAGTACCTTGTCCCAAGTAGCTGCATGGTACTCGGAACAAATTCCATATCTGATATATAGTCTTCATGAGCCTTAAATTTGTTACAACAAGAATTCTGCCGCGTATCCCAAACCTGCATCAAAGATAACAAATGTAAGAAGCCTATAAAATTGATGAAGCAAATGAACTTAAACCCTATCAACTGTTTGACAAGTATATAGATTTTCAAAAAGCTGATTTTAGGTCTTGCCTAAGATTCTTCTCTGACTAACAAATAATATGCAGAATTTCACTAGTATATTGCCAAACTGACACAGACAACCATTCAAAATACTTGAAATTTAAATTAGTTAATTCAAAAAAACACAGTTGCACATTCATTTCATGGCTCCTCTTGTATACCTGTTGTGCCTCCCCTCTCTGAAAATAATAAGTGAAACTGAACAAGCATACTAAGGTTTAAAAAATAAAATTATGAATCCATTTTATGTTTACGAGAAAGTAATATATTATAACATCAAAAGTAAAATTCATCTATATAACAAAGCTTCGCCCTACCTTAATAGTTCCATCATCATCTCCAGAGGCAACTGTTGTCTCTGTCAAATTGATTAGGCGATTGACTGCAGCTCTTTACAAACAATAACAAGAAAACCATTTCGAGAAATCTCGCTGAGCATTAAAAACCAAAAAAATAAATGATAAATTAACATAGTCACATTTCATATCTATATTGCATAGGTTTTAACATAAAAACTCAAGCATAAGTGAAGAAACTCACATAAGGTAAATAAATGCCATCTAAATTGTATGGTAGAAATTTAAAGTTTAACCAATTTAGTTAAAAAGAATGATAAATAATCCACAAATATCCTAAAAGGAATACATATATAATTCCACCAGAACAAGGGCTATATTTTAATGCCAGAGTATGGGGTCAATCGATAGTTAAATGGAGGAACTGTCCTTTTTATTTTTAGCAAAACATTTGTAAAATGCCACAATTTCAGACAAGAAAACAATAGCAAAATCATGCACACCAATTCAGCAAAGCATCGTAACAGGTGAAATACAATATATATTGACAGAATGGTAATTCACATTTTGTTATGGGTGCACAATGCATTGTATGACAGTATGGAATGGGAACTTGAGCAATCAAAACAAGCAGATGTAATTGAAATATACAAATCTATAGACGCCGATGAGTGTAACTGTGTAAGGAATGGGGAGAAAGTTCGGAGGACATGTATAGAGAGATACAGGAGTGGCTTGCGTTCATTTAGACGCGAAGTCAAGCCATGTGGATTCAAGAATTGATATCCATCCTTTGGTTTCACTTCTCTGTTGTCCCATGCAACCGTGTAATAACTATATAGTAGGTCAGAAGAACGTAAATTGGCTCATTTCAAGAGTCTAAAAGCCCATCCAAACTGATGTCACACTCGGAAGTAATGGTTGTCTGCAAGAAAATTTTGTGAAAACAGCTCAACTATCTTAAATTGTAAATGTTGAGACCAACTTAAAAAGCTAGTCTTAAAGTGTAGATGTTGACACCAACTCAAGAAGCTAAGGTTTGGTGCCAAACAAGAAAAGAGTTGATGCCAACTCAGGAAACTAGAACTTGCTAGTTGCTGCCAAGCAAAAGATTTATAGAAGCATTGTGATTAAGTTTAGCTTCACTGTTCGGTATTCTCAAGTCATACATTCTGCAATATTGGCATGCAACATTGGAGCTGAACTTTGAAGCTGGTAAAAGCTAGTTGTGGATTGACATGGAATTGTGACGCTTGAAATCTTGCAGAGATTCACCTGTGGGACAATAATCCAGAGAAAGGTGAATTACTAGGGAAGTGCACAAAACTGGACGATATATCCTGTAATCTATAATCCATAGGAGCAATTGCAGAACACAAAATCTGTGGGGTAAAATATTGCAGCTAAAGATTGCAGTTACGAAAAAAAGTGACAGCTTATGCAGCTTCCACAATGTACTGCAAAAGTCTTCCTATCTGCAGAGAATTCAGACGCACGGTGTTGAAACTTTGTAAAGAGGGACAAGTGTGACATCTGCAATGGATTTAGATGTATCTTTGTACTTCAGCAAAGGGAGAGGACATACTTTAAGGAATGTAGAGTTCCTGCAGGTTGAAGCAGAGATGAACAAGTTACATGGTGTTGGCATCAATGAGCAAAACTTGGCATCAATTAGGAGTAAGTGGCGCTTGGCAACAGAAGAGAACAGGGATGATGCCAAAATCAGGTGGCTAAAATTTGGCATCAGGTAGAATTAAGCACAATCAGCGTTGTTGTCAATGTTGGCTTTGGCATTATTGGTGCAGCCACAAAGAAGTTTTTGCAGTGTCAGCATTGAAATTGGCTCAAATTTAGTAGAATTAGCATTGGCATTCGTATTGGATTTGGCATTGCCAACATTAGCACGAGGACTGGTACGAGCGGCATTGTCATTAGGTTTGAACTAGAGCTGGTGCTAATACTGGTGCAAATTTGCACTATTGTCCAAGGATAAAGGGAATTTAGCACTCTTTACAACCTAGCACAATCCATTAAAAGGATGGCACACTTATTCACGATTTCAAAGCCTATTTTCCAAGCCTGCACAGATCTGCAGATGATTCCATATGCAACATTATATCATACTATGGAAGGTCGTTAAAAAAGCTAAAAAAGCTCCAATATGTAA
Source organism: Taxus chinensis (assembly GCA_019776745.2). Classification (NCBI taxonomy): domain Eukaryota; kingdom Viridiplantae; phylum Streptophyta; class Pinopsida; order Cupressales; family Taxaceae; genus Taxus; species Taxus chinensis. The sequence goes on along the minus strand of CM034149.1, from coordinate 722,874,046 downwards.
AAGAGTAAAAGGATAAGACCAATTACAACAGAGGCTCCATGCGCATAATTTTAAGTTTGGTGCCAATAACAGAACAGACAAAAAAGAACTCATAATTCAGTTTCAAATGAAAAGCCATGCAAAGCCTACATATCACAATTTTCTTCTTTCAATTTCATTTTCAAGAACTAAACACTGATGAGATGAAGAATATATCTACTGAAGAGAAATGTGACTTTTCTTGGGATTAATTCAATCCTAGATGACAATGAAAGTATAAGCCCCTTTATGTAAAACTCTGTTCAGCATTGGTTTTTAAAATCATTTGGGCAATTGAACTAAAAAAGGCATCTTCACGATTCATCCAAACACTGAATTGTTTTGGCTTTATATAAAATGCTTCAAGCATGTAATACTCATGAAATCAGAAATATGAAAATGCCTGCATGAAGCAAGAACGCAAAAATACCCGTGAGCATTGTCAAGCCTGGCACTTGGCTGTCCAGTTTCAACATTTGTGGCAAGAATAGAACAGTCTGGAGATGCTGTCAATACAGCTGAATATCGCAAAAAATAAGGAACAACAGATTAATTAGGATAGAAGCAGATAACAACACCGCATTGAGACATTTCCGAAATTCAATTCCAAGCAAGTTCTTGGATATAAAATATTATCATGCATAACTGCCTCTGTGACACAAATTCAAAAGATTTATATGGGCATAACATGCTTACTGCAGCCACCATTAACAAACCGAACAGCTCGACAGGACTCAGTGTGAGCGGTCGTAGTCCATAATCTGCATTTACGATCAAGCAAAAAATAAGCCAATCCCTTAAGATAATTAGTAGAATCTGTTTAATTGCATCAAATACCATCATAAACTGGGCAGTTCAAAAATGAAATGTGTTTCATGTGGTTAAAGAAGATGTGCTCCATCTTCTACTACATATAAGTTTATGTCTTACAGATGTTAGTGGTGTGCTTAAATTAGTTGATTTTGTATAGTAATGCACTCATTTGAACTTTTAGTATTTTTGAATTTTAAAATCAGTATTAGATTTGAACTCAAGGCAACTTTTCATCATCACAGATCGTCTTGACAATTCTCATCTCAATTATGGAGAAACAATGCAGCCGAAAGATTTCCCCAAAAGGGATAGTTGGATTCACTCCCACATACTAGGAGTAGGTCTACTGTCAATGATCAAAGGACATTTAGTCTGCCATTCAGTTTTCCACTCTTAATTGTCTGTTTAGTCACTCGTGGACTCTTTGAATTTTAAATTTTAAAATAAGTATTAGATTTGAACTCAATGGAACTTTTCATCATCACAGATACTCTTAACAATTCTTATCTTACTTATGGAGTAAACAATGCAGCTGACAGATTGCCCCAGAAGGGATAGTTGGATTCACTCCCACATACTAGGAGTAGGTCAGCTGTCACTGATCAAACGGTATTTAGTCTGCCAATAAGTTTTCCACTATTAATTATCTGTTTAGTTACTCATAGACTGGTTGAATTTTCTAATTTTGAAATTAGTATTAGATTAGAACTCAAGGCAACTTTTCATCATTGCAGATTTTCTTCACAGTTCTCATCTTAATTATGGAGGAAACAATGCAGCCGACCATTGCCCCAGAAGGAATAGTTGAATTCACTCCCACATACTAGGAGTAGGTCTTTTGTCATTGATCAAAGGGTACTTAGTCTGTCAATCAGTTTTGCGCTCTTAATTGTCTTTTAGTTACTCATAGAATCGTTGAATCTCCAGTTCAAGGTTACTTTTATCTTAACTGATTCTCGTCTTAATTATATCTTCAATTCAAGTTTAAGCTTAACTGGTCTCTGGTTTTAATTTCAATCTTGATGCACTTTAATAGGTGTGGGAATCATTAAAAAACAAAACAAACACAAGAAATTACGAGGAAACATGCAAACATGAGAGATACACAAATTCACTATAAGATTCCTCTGATATTGTTCACAAGGTAGAAAAGTGCACCAAATCTGAACTTGTGTAAGCTAGTTTTTATGTAAATAGGAAACCGTCGTTATTCCTGATAGCAGATTCTTTGTTACCATTTTCGCCGTGCGGTTACTCTTGCAACTATGTTTTTTTCTAAGGGTTTTCAAATTACATGTATTAAAAGACGGTCTTTGAAATTCAACAAAATAGTAGGGACATTTATTGATCTAGTAAATTTTAGTAGAGAGTAGAAGATTACCTTTGGGACTGGGATAGTGCATCATCGTAACGGAACCTACGAAAACCAAATAATCAGAATTAGCATTTAAACAAACAGAGCGGAAAATAGTTAAAAGCGGATTTCACAGTGGAGGGAGGAAAGTTACAGCTTGAGCTGCCCTGTAATGAGTGCAACAGCAACAATAGCATCGTGAGGATGGAAATCTAGGTCAAAAGGTAGATCCCCCACTTCGATATCCATATTTGCTGATAACCCCTCCTCGTCTGCACGGCATACCAAAACCCTAATTCTTGAACGATATCGTATTATATACACTATTATTTATTAATGGAAAATTAATTTTGAAAATTATTACCCCTAAGGCGTTCGCCCTATGGGAAAGGCCCTTGTGGACGTTTCTACGACTGTGTTAAATTTGATGGTTCCCCCTATGGGAAAGGTCCTTGCAGATGTTTCTGCGACTGTGTTAAATTTGACGGTTTGACGGTCGTCTAGACTTTTTTGTATTTTTCGGCTTATTAAATTGCAATACCTATTTTACTATTTTTATTATATTACTGTTCGCATGAATTTCATATTCATTGATGCATGTTTTTGAGATTGAGGCTTTGCATATCTCAAATCTCACAATGCCAACTTTTGATGCAGGTTGAAGCAACAACGAAATTTTATTTTATGGGTTTAATGTAAATATGGTTACAATATTTGTAATTTTATCGTAGATAATTTGACGGTTTGATGGTCGTATGGACATTTTCGCATTTTTCGGCTATTTTTAACGGTTTTTTTGATCCCTACATATGTTGGTGCGAGCAAATGCTCTTATAACATGACTCAGCGCACACCAAATTCTTATCTTATTGGAAATCACTTGAAACTTAGATCTTGTGTGGATAGCAAATTGGCAATAGGCACTTCATCATTAAAAAAAAATCACTATTTATTAAATTGCAATACCTATTTTACTATTTTATTGTATTACTATTCGCATTAATTTCATATTCATTGATGCGTGTTTTTGAGGTTGAGGCTCTGCAAATCTCAAATCTCACAATGCCAACTTTTGATGCAGGTTGAAGCAACAACGAAATTTAATTTTATGGGTTCAATGTAAATATGGTTACAATATTTGTAATCTTATTATAGATTGGTGACCTACATTTCACCGTACTTCGATGTTCGTCCTTCGACATTCCTTTTATGCATACATTCACACTTTTTATTTCAAAACTTCGATTCATGACATCATCTTCCTTGACCATTCCTTTTACGTGTCCAACTACCTAATCCATGGGGAATAATTTTAGTTGTCGGGTTGTCATCTCTACATACCTCCGTCCCAAACATCTTACTCGCCTAACTTGCATTGCATCATCTTTCACACTTACAAGGTTTCACCTACATCGTCTACACCTAGAAACAATATGTGCTTCACAACTAGAGACTATCCCTTTTCTTTCCCTGATAGCTACAAAAAACCCCTATTCACCATTGTGAATGAAACCACCAATCTCATTTTTGTATAAAAATATGATCACAATAGTGCATAAAGTGGAGCACATAATAGATATTATTTAGGTACGAATAATCTAAGTTAGGCGATAAGTGTGGGACATCACACATTTTAGTCGAACACGCAAAGCGAATAATATTTGGTGTGGAACAATATGACCCGTAAAAAAATGTGTTGGGCATGCAATTAAAAGCCTTGATCTTCCTTAGACTTGTATGACCAATCATTAGAAGGTGTCAACTATCGACACATGTATGTTCTTCTACTTATAATTAATTGAATTCACGACTATAAATGGGTCCTTCTAAGTTCTATAACAATTGATCATCGTGGTCTATTTTCTGACATATCTCCAACGACTATTTCATCTACGTCTTCTACAACATGAGATTCCCTTTTACTACAAATGACAATCATGTCCTACAGTTCTTAGAGAATATATTCCAACGTTGCCTCCTTGATCCCTTTCCTTTCCCATACACTTCTCCAACCTCAAACGTCTTTTTTCTGCAACCCTCTTCCCCTCCCATTGTAACTCTTCATCAAGTTTCACTTCTTCTTTAGATGCCTTTCAGTGTTCACATCGTACATTCCATGAATCAACTATTTCCTACAATCATCTCAAATGCCTCTCGGAAGGTATAGTTATGCATTACCTCCCTCATTTCGCTTTCCCTTCCCTTATAATTCTCCACCCTCAACGACCTTACTTTACGCCCCTCTTCCTCTCCCATTATCTCTCTTATTCCAATTTTGTTTCATCTAAATATCCCCTTTGGCGTTTCCATCGTTCATTTCACGCGATATTGTAATCTCGCAATAACGAGTAATCATGCCTACACTCTCTAAACCTTTTCACACTCATAAACACCTCCACATTTCCCTTCCCCACCCTTTGATACTACCATTCCTCTCTTCTTTCCCACATTCTCGGTCTACCCTCCTCTTCGACTGTCTACGTGTCACAATTGTATTCTCCATTACTTGTAAATGTCTTAATATTTAATTAAAAACATCATTTCTTTATTCCCTTTCTTCTTTTCACACCAGACTTTGTTCTCATTTCCAAATCATTCGCATGCCAAATTTCCTTCGGCGTTCACATCGCATTGCTCACGTGTGATTGCTAGTTTATAATAATATTGTAAATATAAAGTCAAACCTTTATTACACCCGAGGTGTACTTTAAATTATATAAGTGGATGGGGAGGGGCTTTGGTCTAAGGTAGTGGTCCCATGCAGGGGGAAATGCATAATTTTTTAGCGAGTGTTGTAGAGAAAATATAGGAGAAATTAATAGCGTTGGGGTCCCATGGAATAGATCGTTGTTGTTGTCAGAATAAAATAAAAGGATGCAAATATATTATCATGCATGTGATGCCTGAAACGTTTTTGTGGAGGGAAGCAAATTTGGAAGGAATTTTTTGGAGGGAAAATACTCACACAATAGTTTGTTGATAGCTAGCTAAAAAAAGTGGAATGCAGGTGGGAAAATTTTCAGCCCCCCACCAATTTTCATCATTGAAACAGTCTCATTTTTGCAACTGTTGCTCCACATTTCAAGCACAAAATTTTGTTTTATGTTGTGAATGTAACAATAAATGTGCATGAGACCCCATGATTGCATATTTCCATTGCAGTTTCCCCCTTGTGGAATTATTGCCGAACACACCATACCACTGGAAAATCGCCGCACCATTGTTAAATGGTCGCATATTTGCTAGTCGTAAGTAAAGGTGGTTGTAAACTAATATGTGGAGGGTGGCGGTTTTTTTGCTACCATAAGTGGTCAACATACAATGGAGCACATGTAAAGTGGGATAAGAATTAAATCCACCAAACGCTAAGAGCATAGTCCCGTGGAGGGGCTTCAGCATCTATTTTCTTACAGCAAAAGGTCACATGCTTCTTTTTAAAGTCAGCTACAGGAAATAATAGAATCTAGATATGAAAAATAGGAGTTCCACTTTTTATGCCCCCTAAACTTAAGAGGTGGTTGGAGAGGGGGACTGACAATTTCCCCCTACATTTTAGGTTGATTTTTGTCCGTGTATAACATAACATGCCTTCCCACCATTATCGTTTGGGGATTTTAAATGGAAATTTTATTATTATTTACTTGCAAATAACCATAAAAATTCAATGGCGTCAAATAATATCTCAACAGTTATCGTTGAGAAAAGTAATAAAACAACATAGGACCTTAAAACTGTTAAAATCCTCCTAAATTTTCTCAATAGTACTCACTGAGATATTTACGGAGCCCCCCCTCCATGAAACCATGGCCTAAGTGCAAGACCATATGTACTGTGGGGGGGGACGGTTAGGGTGACATGTCCAGTGGGATTTAATATATCCCAAACACATTTTTTATAAAATATAGAAACATATTAATAGGTTATGTGAAAACAAAAGGTGATGAATATTATGGGATTAATTCCCACTTAAAATATATGGCATTTTTATAAAACATGTGTGGAGCACTATACGGGATGTATATCCCTTATCCCTATAATGGGTTTTTTATTTCATAATGTCAGGGGATAAATTATTTATCCATGATATTCAGGTCCATGAAGACTATAAATGGTGCCCACTCCATGACATTTTTTACCAAATTCACTACACTCCAATCCTATCAAGCCATGTGAAGAGGAGCGTGGAGGAGCTCGATGAACTTAAGAAAGGAATGCAAAGCGAATCTCGTAGAGAGGGGTTGGTAAACGAAGAGCGAAGAGCTCATGGAGTCAGACGTCATGAAGTGTATGGAATAACACAATGAGTTTGTAGAGCTCATAAAGACTACCACATAAAGCGCACGAAGTAACGCAAGGAGCTAATAGAATTTATTGGAGCAGAGCTTGTGGAGACAGTGTAAAGAGCCTGCAAGACAAGACATGGATTTTCTTGGAGTCAATTAATGTAGAGCCCGAGAACAGAGATAATCACCCGCAAAGCTCAAGATTGGAAATTATCACCTCGAGTTGTCGATACGGGAATTATTGCTCACAAAGCCCATTCTAGAGGCATTATTGGCATTTTAGTTTGAGAATCAAATTTGTGAATGACAATATTGAGGCGGAGCTCTTGAATGATCTTGTAATGATGTGAACCATGTGTCGGTCACATTTTGGATCCATCAAGGTCGTCAAGAGGTCAGAGCCCTTCATTCAACATAGTGTTAGAGAGCGCGTTGACAAGCCAATCGACACAAAGACCAGAGAGTCTTTCGACATCATTTCCAGTAACTGGAGAGCTATCAATCAACAAGTTTGAGAGATGTTATTTTGTTGACACCATTGCTAGGAGCCGAAGAGCTTATCATTTCAGTGACTTTATTACAAAGGAGGCCAGAAAGTCATAGATATTGTATTGTGTTGACATCGTTATCTCTAGGTTAGAGTGTCATTACAAAGACAATCTGTTGTCATCAAAGAGAGACGATGCATCTTTATTGTTATTCAAACTGAGGGCCTGTATAGTGGAGCCAAGTTGTCGTTGAGACACACGGTGTCGAGTTCAAGCCAAGTCAATCAACATTGTTAACCATAAACAATTAACTAGTGTAATAAATTGTATTTTCTGCATTGGATATTTATCAGTTCATTTTTTGAACTGACCCAAAGATGTATTCCATCGTGAGATGAACTCCATTATCATCCCGATGTTTATTATTGTTGTGATTTTGTGGTTTTGCATTTCTGGTGTGTGTGTTTGTAATTAATTTAACCATTAATCACTTAAACGGGAAATTTAAAGTATCCAAAGAACCGAGAAAGTTTAATCGGTTCAAATACCCCCTGATTTAACAATAATTGAAATATTATGTTAAATTTTAATTTTTAGAGTCACTTCAATGATATGCAATACAATACAAATGCTAAACACTTCTAAGATGTAGTTATGTAAGCAAATGAGAGAGATAGGGTACTTATCTAATTTTTGTTTGTCCCGAAGTATACCCAAACTAGAAAAACTGATGAATAGGCTGGGAAAAATGCTGAAAAACACTCAATATAAATTCTGGAACTCACAGAATGTCCTGGTCTGGGGCGCCTTGACAGGGGCAAGGGCGCTTAGACGCTAGAGACCTTTTGTAGGTGTATGTGACTACGTAAAGATTCGAAACTTGATTTTCTTGGTGTCGCTAGGGTTTTGTTATCCTTTGTTGTTGATCACCTGTAGGTCGTTGGAAGATCGTTGAGTTCGTTGGTAACCTACAAATCCCCAAACTACATCAAATCCTAAAAAGGAAAGATGAAAATGAGGAGTCAAATTGACCCTGGCAGTCACCTGACAGAGTGAACTTACAACCGAGCGTTGCACTACATCTCAAACTCCATGTAGTTCTATGTGTGTGTAGAATTGTGTCCTTAGGTTGCCCTCATGCCGATGACGCCAAGATAGTGGGTTGTAGCTAGATAGAATGTAAATGTGTGGATGGAAAAATGAACTTCCCCTTCCTATGTAGTGTGTATGTAGAGTAATAAGCCCAAAATGTAGTCCCTTTAATAGCAAGTAGATATACAACCCTTGATAAGATTGTCTGCCATTATGATGGTATGTGTATTGTGTTTATATAGGGATCTCTTGCTTGAATTTCGACACAAGTGACACGACATGTTGACTAGGACCTCATGATAGGAGTAAGAAAACTGAAAAGGTCGACCACAACTGTCAAAAATGTGAACAAAAACAAAGAGGACCGTAGCGCCCAGGTTGGACGGGAGCGTTAGTGTCCAATCCTGGGTGGTAGTGTCCTAAGACAATTGACGACAAATGTGAGAATACTGACAAACAAGGATCCCTATCACTTGACCAGAACTGGGTGTAGAAGTGCCAAATGTGAGAGATGAAAACATTAGAAACAATCAAAGCAAGTGGATGGACTAGGAAGTGTGTCACCAATGAATACTTTTCTTACTCAATATCCATGCATAAAACAAAATACTTTGTGGTATGATAAATAGTAGTATGTGCATGATTTTTTATCTACACCCCCGTTTTCATATCATTTTAATTTTTAACATTCTATTCATGTCTACATCTTAACTATCAAATTAATGTCGTCCAATCGAAGGCCTTTATACCATGAAAAAAAAATAGCAAGCTTGATTGAAGGATATAATCTACCTTTCCTTAAACATATTGGATTTTTGGCATTGTTTATTTTGGCTACTGCAAGTGTAAATTGCACTCATGTGGATAATGCGAGCAAGATCAAGATGATACGGTGGAGCACATATAACAAATACTATTTGGGTGGGAACAATATGAGCCATGGAATAGGTGTGGGACATAGTGGGGTTTAATTCCCACATTTTTCTTTCCAACTTTCTATCCATGTCCACACCTTATCTAGCAAATTAAATGTCATACACTCAAAAAAATTGACGTCATATAAAAGTAAAATCAAATTCGGAAAGCTTGATCGATGGATAAAATCTTCCTTCAGTTCATATGTCTATTCCCTGAAGGGCCTCAATTATTGACGAGTGTTCTTGCATCACCTATGTCTTCAGAAATTACTTGAGCTTGAAACTGAAAAGAATGCTTGCAAAGCACTACAAGAAGAAACCAATGTGGTTGGGTTTCGATCTTAGCCCTTGTTGAATTCTCGCCAAATTTTTAATTTGGCCCCTTTAAGATCACATTTCACTCATGTGAATAATGTGCACGAGCTTGTGACGATTAAGTGGAGCACAAATTTCAAATATTTTTTGGATAGGAACAATCTCCTGCGTGGAATAAATGTGGGGCATGCAAGTATTTAATTTCCACCTTTTGATTTCCAACATTCCATTCATTTCTACCTCTTATTTAATCAAATTAACCACCATCCATTAAAAATACTTGCTAGCGTATAGGATTGAGATGATTGAGTTGAACACATATAGCAAATATTATCTGGGTAGGAACAATCTACTCCATGAAATAGCTGTGGGACGTGTAGGTATTTAATTCCCACCTTTTGATTTCCAACATTCCATTCATGTCGATGTCTTGCTAATCAAATTAAATGTCGTCCAATCAAAATCCTTATGCCATTAAATAAAAAATAGCAAGCTTGATTGACGAATATAATCTACCTTTCACTAGTATGTCTGATGGCTTAAGGGCCTCACCTATCGATGGTTGTTTTCACACCACCTATTTTCCTACAATTACTTGAGCTTACAACTAGAAAGAAAGGTTACAAATTTTTACAAGACACGAGTATTCCATATGGGTTTTGAACCTTGAACCTTTTTTAGTGTCCCCATTTTTTTAATTTTGTCCTCTTCTTGAGATTGAAATTTTTAAGTGGAGTATGGATAATAGATATTACTTAGGCAAGAAACATTTAATCAGTGGAATTGGTGTGGGACATGCAAGTATTTAATTCACACCTTTTAATTTCCAACATTCCACTCATGTTCATATCTTGTCTATCAAATACACAACTAAAAAGGGGGGCTACAAATCAATAAAAGAAGCAAACATTGTGTTTTGCTTTTAAACCTTATACCTATTGGAACTCCCCTGCTTTTTCTTTAACACCTTAACTTCGTGTGACTAGTCTAAGCAATATCACAACTATAAAGATGAGCACATATACTAGAGATTATTTGACGAGGAATAATTTGAGCCTTGGAATAGGTGTGGGGTTTGCAAGTAGTTTATTTCCATCATCCAAACATATTCCTCAACACCTTACAAGAATATATATCTATAAAGAGCATAACACTTTTTTTGTTGGTCAGCGTTTAATGATGACACCATCGTGGTTGTTGATAAAGCAAACCCTAGTCGAGTTTCCACAACAACACATTTCCTACTTTCCTTCTCTCTTCCACGTTTCATTCCCCCACTCCTTTCCTTTTAGCATTCACAAAGGGGATGGATGAAAATTCTTCCTTGATTGCAAACATGAGACAATGTAGGTTGTATTTGGTTTTTGCGGGAATACTAACGTTGTAGTTGTTATATCATCGATGATGATGTTTGTTGATGGACGACACCATCACGACTACTGTTAAGGAATAACATTTTCTTTTCCCTGATAGCTAAAGAGAAACCCTAATACAAAATGTGTGTGCATTCACTACAATTTGATACTATCTCCAGCTCACACCCTCGTGTCTTTATTGTGTCCCATGCAACATGCATTCGAACTCCCCTTACATTTGTGTGTCTTCTAGCTATCCAATAAATGCAAGAGCTAAAATTACAAACAATTTTTCTTTGACAAATTTTTTATCACTTCTTCTGTTATGAGATATCTCCACAAACAGTTGCATTAATATCTTGTTCAACTCACCTTTTTTGCTACAAACGATTATTACAAATGTCATGCGGTTGTTGGAAGGTGGAGTTTACAATTGCTTCCCTATTTCAATTTCACTGCCCTAGCATCTCTCCACTCTCTAACACCTTCTTCTTTGCCCCTCTTCCTCTCCCATGTTTCTCTCCCTCCACTTTGATTTGTTCATTGTTGGTGTGAGTCTTTATACACATCAACATGTGAGTCATCTCACTTAGGTGAGATCATAGGTCTGCATGTCATATAGGGGTCATCATGGGATTCTCTTACACGCTAGTGCGTCATTTGCGTCACGGGAGCTACTTTCCTATTTTGGGAATGTAACCCCCCCTCTCCACTCGAGTTGTCATGATTGCAACATCGGGGGTTACTCAACACCTCCTATATATACACCACATCGGATTTATGAGATAGAGTGAGAGTTTGTGGATTGTAATGAGATTCTTCCCGTTTACTTAATCTTTGCATGCACACTTTTTCGATTGATGCTCACTCCTCTCGATATCTCGTCACGTTTTCGTTCACACGCCCGAGGATGTTCATGTCGTCCCTCATGATTCTCGTGACTCGGGGTTTCACACCCTCTTTCATGGTATCAAAGCTCATATATTATGGATCCGTGTAACTCTGTAATTTTTTCGCATGTTTTTTGGCTCTTTGGCGTGATATACAGGTTTCATCACAAGTGTCATAATGGTTATTCTGATCATGCTCTTCTTGCACTAATTCGGGCTTCATACCTCAGTTCATGTGTTCATGATTTGTTTTTCAGGTGTTCATGCTCTCTAGGTTTTCATATATTGCATACATGTTTGGAAGTGTTTCAATGTTGGTTCAACATTTCAGTTGAAGGTTTAGATGCTGGATCAGTGAGTTTTTGTTGGTTGTGAAGGTTGTTTTTAGCCCAGCTTAGCCCTAATTTGCCGAACTGGAAAGTGAGCTCTTTGGTTCAACTCGCCTTGCTCACTTATACCAGCTCACCTCTTTCCATTAACTCGACTGTGTTGCATTGGATCCTTTGCATGGTTTTTTGATTGATCATTTGTCTTCTTCTTGAGCTCGGATTATGCCTAATGCACCTACCTCATTTATTTTGCTACATGACTCGTCGCTTTATTCATTTTCTCCACCCACCTAGCTCGCGTTGGATTCTCTTGTGCTCTGGTTTGGGTTTTCTGCCCTGCTTGCTTGGACTTTTGATTGGCGTGAGCTCCTTCTTCTACATCTTGCGTTCCATGTGGCTCGATGCTACATTTTTTCTATGTTGATCAATGTTTCCTTTGGTTCGCTACACAAGGCTTTGTTTGCCTTGAATTTTTGCCATCTCATCTCGGGCTCACCAATTCTGACAACCCCTACCTTGGAAAGTCTCCAACATGCATCTCACCGACCATTCCGATGCAAATCTCAATGTTTGACTCACCTTGTGAGCTCACCTTCTCCCGGAGCTCCGCGTAGTGTCCTTGGCTTCTACATTGAGCTACCCGACACCCAACTTGTAGCATCTAGTGCATTCACTTAACGGTCACCTCAGGCTCACCATTCCGGCGGCACCTTACTCCTCGACCTAGTTACGCGACACTCCCCACACAACCCGACTCACCAGTCAAACCTCTAACAACGAGCTCCCTCTACGCGGTGACCACACAAACACGCCTCACCATTCAACTTAGCTCACCGACCTGTGAGCTCACCCTCCCCTTAGCTCGCACACCAACTCCCTGGTCAACTCATCGAGTTGCTAGCCGAGCTAGTCCTACCCCTTTTTACACACCCTTCACTCCTGGACCCCCTACCTTATTCTTTTTTGTTTTTTTTCATGTTTTTTTCCACTTCTCTACCATTGTATAATATTGAAAAGTGGAAATATTATAAAAACAAAAAAAATTCACTCGTACAAAGGGGGGTAGCCTTTTTTTTCAGGGTGCTTATACCATGAAAGAGGGAGTGTGAACCCCGAAGTGTGAGGATCACAAGGGACGTCGTGAACATTTACGAACGTGTGAACGACAATGTGATGAGATCTCGAGAGGAGCAAGCATCAATTGAAAAAGTGTGCATTTCCATCGTACATTTCATGTACGATTGCCAGTATTTATCATCTCGTGGAAGGCAATATTGTCTCACCCAACATTAATATTCACTTTTACATATACCAATCTATGTTTCTTGCGTGTAATTTCATATAGTATTCTTATAAATGTTGACAACAAAACTTTAAAAATTAAAATTAAAAAAAAAATCTTTAATTTTATGGGTTTAGTTTTTATTTTTAATGGGGCAAGAAAAAATTAAAGAAAATTGGAATTAAACAAATAGTTTTTGGAATGAAAAGTTAAAAATTGACAACTAATTTGATTTTTTGGTGGTTATTGCAGGTTGTGTTGTTAAAATTTTCTTTTAACAACTCATGTTATGTGTGTTTATGCGTTTAAGAATACGGTGTAGTCTATTGGCAATCTCATATGAATTTGTCTCATAATGTATTTTGATTTGAACCTCAAATAAGTTACCTACAAAATATGTGTTGGTTTGGGCAAAGTGTGTAAATATAATAGTTAAATTTTTAGAAAGAGGGTTGGAAAGAGATTTATGAAATATTATCAAAGGAGTGTATTTAAAGGAGAAGACTAATTTGGAAATAAAGCATTTGTATATAGTAGATTTGAACACGGTATGGGGGCTGCACATTGTACACGAGGTCAAGCTCTTGCGGTTGAAATACGATCGAGAGGATCTCCATGCATTTTTCGGTGACTTAGTTCCTATGGGTGTTTTAAGGTATGGACACACATTTGCTTTTAAATCAAAAATTGGGGATTTTATCATCAAAAACTTGAGTTTTACTTGAGTAAACGACTAGAGATATGTTTAGCAGGCTTCCTTCATTTGGGGCTAACTCTTATTGTGTCACCTTTGTCTAGATGCCCATGATTTGGAGTTTTTCATCTCTTCGCTCGGGCAGGTTTTGTATAATATTTGTCTTTAGTGTCTATCCAACTTTGTATCAATTGAACCCTTAGAAGCGTTTTTTCTTTTTATGGAGATTTTATGGTTTTCAATGTCAATGTTTTTCTATTCAATCCTCGAGGAGAATGAATGGGGTCAATCTCAACTCCAACTAAATACACAACATATAGTGTAGATATTTTGATTGTAGTCATTTTATTCCCATGAGATTTTTTCCAAATTTCTTGATGGGTTGGTTACTTATAGCCAAACTCGGGATACAACATGGATTGATGTTTTTCTTGTTGTTGGATGAATCGACCATTGAATCCTACTTTCATTACTTTTTATACCAATAATGAGATCATTTTGAGAGAAATAAGAAAACTCAACAACAAGTACTCAAATGTAAGTGTTTGATACCTAGTTTATGACTACACTTCCCTCTTTTTTTTAATGAAAAAGATCTTATATTATATTAATGCAATAAGATAAAAGATAACTTTCAACAAAAAAACAAGCGGTATGAGAGCACGCCCCAAAACCATGAACAAACTAGGCCAAACCTAGAACAACAAAAGTTAAACTAGGTCGAGCCTATGAAAGTACAACAAAACAAAAGCATCGTTCCTAACAAAAACAAAGGCAAATTCAAACAGCTGTTGCAAACATGCCCGAGGCTGGTGAATCCTTATCATCTAGCCACCCCGAACTAGCCAATAGCAAGCTCTTCCTTAGGTTCTGCTTCCTCACCTGTAGGAATTGCGAGGCTAAGCCATGAGAATTTACCAGAGGATGGAAGTGGTGGTGACGATTGCCAAGCGGCCGGGTGTGAAGTGATGGCAGGAGGAGAACCCCAACCCTGCTGGTGAGATGACAAATGTGGCGAAGACCCCCACCCATGTTTTCGAGGTGGCGAACCCCAACCTTGCTGGCGAGTTGAGGGTTGCGGGGGTGAGCTTTGACCACGACGATGCATGGGCGAATGACTATGCTGATGACTCAGTCCTGAAGAGTGGCGGGTGTGACAGAAGGCATGACACTGAGATCTGTTGTGTCGGCCTCCACAGGCTGAAGGTGAGGAGTGCCTGGTGGGAGATATCGGCACTTGAGCAATGATGCACGAGGCTTCCCCCCAGTGTTGCAGTAAAGTCTGGAGTTGGTACACTTCCCTCTTTTAAAGTTCATGGATTGTCAGCTTTTTTTTAGCATTTTAAAACAATTTATTAAACAACCCATGTTCTATTTTTGCCAGGGGTTGGTCTGCATGTTGAGTACAAGAGAATTTTTATTTTTTAAAGAAGCACCCACTTTTGTAAGCATATGAATATTAGGCCTTTTTCATTCCTTGTCCCCATTTATTTTAGCTCTTTTCCCTTGTTTTATAACATTCTAAAAGCAAACCTTTGAAAATAAGTCTTTTCTTTCTTTCAGGGGTTTTGATTCACAAACAAGAATGACAAATTGATTCATTCTTCGCCATTTGTCTTTCTACCATGACATCATAAAGAAATAAATTGGGGAATCACTAAAGAGGTTTTGAGCCATATTTTCTTATGGTAGACAAAGGATTATTTAATCTTGTCATATTTGAGTGCAAGGGATTATCTACGCAAGAGCATGAGATCAATTTCAAGTGTTAGGACAAAGAAAAGGAGGGATAAATTTATGTAAACAAACCTCTTCCAATGGCCTAACTACATTGATTACATGTTAACAATATTATTTCAGTAAATATGTCAGTCTTCACTCATGCTTGTAATTGTGGCAGTCAATAAATTATTTGTATCATTTTACCACTATATACATCTTAGAAGAGAAACCTACGTGTTCAATCCATGACAGTGTAATTAGAGGCGAAATCAACATTTTCGCATATAGATTCATGTTATTGCAAGACCTCATTTGATTGGCCATTCTTCATATTTTGAGTAGATCTCTCATGTTATCATCGATGTTAGTAAACAAGTTAAGCTAATTTATAAATACAAATTTTGCACAACACTTACTAGATAAATATAATGCATTCATCAGTAACAATATATTGGCATTAATAACGAATTCACTGTCGTTATCACATTATGTAGTTGTTAACTTGTTTGTATGGATTTTACAAACACTCCTTCATTGACATAAGTGGAATTTGACTTGTTATCAAAGCTAATTCTCCAGTGTAGGAGAATGTTTGAAGTTTTTTTATAGTTATACATGTCTCGACGATCTAAAGTTTTTGAAGCAGTTAGAATTATTGTTGATCAGTGCAAATTGGTCATTGTTCTGGCACAAATTAGCTAATCACGTGTAAATATGAAGATTTTGACATATATTGTATAAATTATTTCTAACACCATTCTTTTCTTATAACTACTATTACAAAATTTAAATGTCAAAATGCCTTATGTTAGATTTTGGGCAGTTAAGCATTGTACTTTGTGAATTTACCCTATTGATATGAGTCATAAACATGATTATTATTGTTTAAATTTTCTAGTGTTATGTGTCATTTATGTGTGTATCCCTTAGCTTTCGCGGTTTTTAGGCCCTAGGGTGAAACCATTGCTCCCCCCTATTTGGATTTAGTTGGCCAAATAAATGAAAACCTTATCTTGTTTCGGGAATACGCTTTATATTTTACAATTTGAGAAATAACAAGTGTAAGGTGTAATGATTGTGTTTAATGGACCAAATCTCCTAAGAAAGCATATAAACTGCTATCACACAACGTGAAGAAAATAACCCCTTTGCATAGTTATATGCAAGAACAAACAAACAATGCTTAGTTTTGTAGAGAATCTCTCGCTCTTTACTTTTGTTTGTTTTGCAAGATTTCCTTGTTGGGTTGATAATGGTTGCAACACAAAAAAACACATGTAATCTATTTGTGTTTATTTAAAAAAAATGCTAACATGTGTTTGCAGAAGATAGTGATTTTAAGTGTTTCCCTTCGATTGTTTGGCATTTGGAAACTAGACACTGTGAAGTTATTTTCACATCGTTGTAATGTGATTGTATAGCCCACCGAGTAATAAATGGACTTTTAGGCCAATTCATTTTTCCCTTTGTTCCACAGATGTTGGATATGTAACACCAAGTATCACAAACAAAATACATCAAAGGTTGTGTAGAATACGTTGGTTCACTCTTATATGTTTTGCAATACATATAACGCTTTGCTGCTGAGTTAACCGATATTTCATATATTATTTTCAATCGAATATAAATTCCAAACCATATTTATAGCTAATATTTTCAAACTATGCAAATCAACTAACCCTTATCTACCAACCAACCGAGCCATATATGCATATGCGGCCGAGCCACACGGAGACCACATAACACAACACAACGAGCCATGCTCGTAAGGGCTTTAAACAAAATGCGGTGGAGTGATTGTAGTCACACCACCATACACCATCGCATAGGCTTTTAAAGCCTTTTCCCTCCTTACACTTTCCCCCATGTGGGACTAAAACTACCCCAAGATAAATGAGGTGAGGGCCACCGCGCAGGAGGAGGTGGTAGATTGGGAACCACAGGGACATGTGGCGGTCGGTGGTAAGGGCGGACGCAGGGCCGTGCAGAGCGCGCTAAGTGGCGAGGGGTGGAAGGGGGGGTTTGGAGTGGACTGCCCCCCCCTTATAAAGGTTTGATTTATATATATTTTTTATATTTATTTGGGCCACATAGCCTTAGTCTTAGGTTATATAGTTTAGGTTTTATATAACCTATAGAATATATATATATATATATATATATATATATATATATATATATATATATATATATATATATAACATATATATATATATATATATATATATATATATATATAACACTGGGAATAAAACTATAGAATATAAAAAATTATAGTTTATATTGATTATAAACTATAGGTGCAAAAAAAAATTACAGGGGTCCATATGGGACATGAGGATAGGTTTTTGAAATTCAAAGTGAAAGTAATTTTTTTACATTACCAGGGGACAAGATGATCTAACCGACCAATAAGAAAATTTTAAACTCTTATTAATCTAGATTCTTGTCTCCTTTGTGAACTAGGTTTCACTTGATTTTTTTTACTTTCTCTTTTGATATTTCTAATTAACCTACACACTTTTACAAACTATAGGAAAATATTTCACAAAAATTTATTCACACCTTACCTTAATTTCTAGGCCATGGTAATTCTCGAATTCCATTTTTTCACACGCGGTTGTAATCTCCAATTGAATTTCCACCTGTTCACACCACATTCATTCCTACCATATAGAGAGACAGCGGGGATTGAATAGGATACTAACCACCTAACTTCCCAACCGTTGCAACATTATAATTAAATTAAATTATTTAATCCTGCTTTGGTACCATGTCAAGACGAGGGGATGAATGAACATTTATTAACCTTATCAAATATTAGGTTAACATTAATTAATACCTACATACATAAATGTGCACATAAAAGTAAATAAATAACAACATAAAGTAAATAACACATGGATACAACATGTAACGTGGAAAACCCCCAATGGGGTAAAACCACAGAAAGAATTATTTCCACTATATGAGAAACTATTACAACTAGTCCAATAAAAACTCCCTCCTCACTTCTACTCCATATTTTTTCCAGGATCATCTGATATATTTGATATATAATATCTATATCTTGAATATGACCTATGGTCATATTTAAATAACCCAAAGGGTTATGACCTTCTTAAACTGACGGGGCACACCTCCTCGATTTAATGTTAGTCAATTAAATAACTAACCACCTAATATAAAGTTTATATTTAAATAATAAGAATATAAGTTATTTTATATAATTTAAATATAAAATAAATATTATGATTCACTTAATATTATACTTCTAACACTCTCCCTTAATATTAAGTGGGGATCCATATGTTAACATTACCTATTTGTACAACAGGATTTACAAATCCATAAACCCTAAAGGTTTAGGCTAGCATATGTATTTGCAAGACTAAATCCCACCGTTTCTCATGGGAAAAAAATCTTATATTGCATCTCTTAGAGCCTTTTATAACACAAGGACCTCCTTTACAAATAGATGCAACCACTGGACTGCATTTTCAGCAAACTCTATCAATTTACTGTAAACTCTATCAGTTTACATAGATCATACAAGATATTTTTACAATGCTTTATACCAGAGTAGAAGTATAGAGGAGAAAAAGTTAGCAACCGGTTAATTGTTAGGAGGTGGCATTGTCATGCACACTCCCCCTCAACGACAACTATGAAAGGTCAAACATTGCTTGAAACTTACAAAACTTCGTAGCACACAGTGGCTTCGTAAACATGTCTGCAACTTGATCTTCAGTCAGGTAGTCCTAAATATCTATATCGCCGCTGAGAACCTTCTCTCGGATAAAGTGCATATGTATCTCGATATGTTTTGTTATTTGATGTTGAACTGGATTTTTAGCGAGAGCAATGCAACTCTGGTTATCACATAGAAGAGGAGTACTTCCTTTAGCTTCCATGTGCATCTCTTTCAACAACCGCTTCAACCACATGGCTTCTTTTGTTGCTTCCATTGCACTTCTTTATTCTGCCTCAGTAGAAGAAATGGAAACTATTGGTTGTTTTTTACTACTCCAAGTAGTGAAACCTACACCAAATTTTAATACATATCTAGTTGTTGACTTGCGATCTATCACATCACTTGCATGGTTAGAATCACAACATCCATATAAATATGCATTGTTAGAAGACATATAATGTAAATCAAAATTAATTGTGCCCTTAATACAACGCAAAATTCTTTTTGCTAACTTCCAGTGATCCTGATAAGGCTCCTGCATAAACCTTGAAGCAATCACTACTGCATAAACAATGTCAGGTCTAGTAATAGTTAGATAAATCAAACTACCTACAAGTTGCATGTACAAAGTAGGATTAACTTTTTCACGTGTAGGTTTAGGATCAAGTTTACATCCAACTTCTATAGGAATAGCAATTGGTTTACAATCAAGCATATTAAATATTATAAGTAAATTAGTTGCATATTGTGATTTAGATACTACAATAGAATTTTATCCTAAAATATAGCCATGCCCAAAAAATGATGTAATAATCCTAAGTCTTTCATCTCAAAATTTTGCATTGATTTTGCTTTATTTTTTGTAATTAAAATGTTAAAATACTAGAGATAAGTAAATCATCAACATACAATACAATGAGAATGATAGCATTTTCTTCAATTTTAACAAATAAATTTGTCACATAAAACAGTTAGAAAAACCAACTTTATTAAAGAAATTGTTAATCTTTGAATACCAAGCTCTAGGAGCTTGTTTTAAACCATATAAAGATTTTTGTAATTTACAAACATAGATTTCTTTACCTGGTTGTTCAAATCCTTTAGGTTGGGTCATATAGATTTCTTCTTTTAAATCACCATTCAAAAAAACATTTTTTACATCCATCTAATGGATTTCCCAACCATACTGAGCAACTAAGGTAATCAAAATCCTTACTCTGCTCATTTTTGCAACAGGTGCAAATGTTTCCTTGTAGTCGAAACTAGGTTTTTGAGTAAACCTTCGAGATACTAATTTGGCTTTGAATTTATATACAATGACATCTGCTTTATATTTAATCGTGTATAGCCATCTAGACTATACTTCATTTTTCAAGAGAAGGGATTAATTCCCAAGTATGATTTTTAATCGAGGTAGTATATTCAGATTTCATAGCATCTATCCATCTTTCGTCACGAGAAGATTCTTTGAAAGATTAGGGTTCAAAGTTCATACAATGTCATTAAGGCATGAAATGTATGGTGACTTCTAGTCATTTTCATGAAGGTTTCCATAATTAAAGTCTTGAATAATAAACTCATCCCATCTAGGTCTTTTAGTTACAGAGGAACTAGGAACAATTTCTTTTTCAACTATATGTTAAATACTAGTTTCTTCATTACATACATCATTTTCACCATTTTCAATTTCAAATTCATTTTCGTTAGAATTATCATAAATAACAAAAGATGAAGAAGAATAAAAAGGTTTTTCCAAAATTTCAACATTCATATTTTCTATAACTTATATTTTTAATGGATCAAAGATCCTACGACCTTTAGTTTTTTGACACTGTATCCAACAAATATACAAGGAAAATCAGGTTTAATCAAGCTTCTTCCGTTTTGATTTAGGAATGAAGAGGGAAGCTAGACTACCAAAGATTCTCAAATGAGACACACTTGGTTTTTGATTCGACCACTTTTCTAGAGGAGTGGAATTTACTAAGGCTTGGTGGGAACTATGTTCAAGATATTAATAACAATGTTCATTGTTGCACCATGGTTATAGCCATTTCCAAAATGGTACGTTTTTTCCTTTCTACAATCCCATTCTACCGAGGGGAATAGGGAGTAGTCAATTCCCTTTGACTACCACATTCGATACAAAATGATTCAAATGTTGTATTGACGTATTCTCCCCCATTATCAGTCCTAAGCCTTTTAATTTTATAACTAGAAGATTTTTCAACTAAAAATTTAAATTCTTTGAATTTTGACAAGGACATCAGATTTATTTTTAATGAAATCAACAAAATCATAGGAGTGAAATCATCAATGAGTGCGACAACATACATACAACCATTAAAAGACATAACTTCTAGAGGTCCTCAAACATCCACTATGGACAAGTTCCAAAGGTTCAGAAGAATTATCATCATGATGACTGTGAAAGGGATTAACAGATTGCTTACCACGTAAGCATCTTTCACATGTTTCATGATTTTGGGAAATAGGTGGTAGACCAGTTACTAGGTTTAGTCGAGACATGACGTACATGCTCCTGAAGTTGACATGAGCTAGTCTCTCATGCCACAATTGTATGTCACTTCATTGAGTTGTTAAACAAGAAGAAGAAGGAAAACCATTAAACACATACAAACCATCTCTTTGAATGCCTTCAACTATAGTAACATCATGTTCGTTTTTTTATAAACCATTTATTTTTTAATAATGTTACACTATAGTTGTTTCGAGTCAACTCAGAAGAAGAAAGCAAATTAATTTTAAGTTTAGGAACTAGCAAAACATTGTTAATAAATCCATTTAAAACTTTTGCTTTACCCAGACCCTGAACATCAAGAATGGAATGATCACCCAAGTAGATTTGATCATTACACTCACTAAGTTTAGATAGGATATCGGGTCTAAAGGTAGTGTGCCTTAAGGCACAACCGTCAAATGTCCACTCATTTTGTCTTTTGCAGTGATAAGGGCTCTCATACAAAACATTTATATTTGATTTTTGACTATTTTTCTAATTCTTGTTTTGGTTTTGTTTTTTATTTTGGTCAGATTTGTTACCCTTTTGATTTTTGAAATTTGTTTTATTATTTTTAAATTTACAATCCTCTTTCTTGTGGCCAAATTTACCACATTAATGAGATTTACCATTAAAGCTAACTCTTATATTTCGAGGTTTGTTGTCTTCAATGTTAGGAGGTTTAAAAGTCGGCTTTTAGTTTTTGTTGAGTCTAAAGGTTTTACCTTTTGATTTCTGAGTGAGAAGTGCATGAGTGGCATTCTCTTTAGAATCAAAATTTGACATTACTTGTTCTTCTTGTATGAGGAGAGCACTAAGGGTTTGCAAATTTGGAATGTCTTGTTCCATTTGATATTTAGAATTCAAAATTTAAATGAAATTTCAAAATTTCTCGTGAATATTTGTTGGGTTTGAGAATGGAACATGGGTTGAAACCACAGTCAGGGGACAACAAGTCCCTCCTCTTCACCACTGGCGCAAATATACTTTATACTTTATAAGTTGGGCTAGCCAACTTTATACTTTATCACTTTTGGAAAGGGGAAAAATTCCAATCTTTCCTTTATACTTTTCACTTCTATACTTTGTCTATTTTGGAAAGGGGAAAAATTCCAATATTTCCTTCGAAAGTCCATACCCTCGCCGTTGACTTTTCAATGTAGGCCACGTGTCCCTTCCTGATTGACTACGGGCCTTAACCTTAAGAAAATTTCCCCTTCGCATGAGCGGGGCCACGGGCCATTTTAGAACTTTTCACTCTTTGTGGAAACAAGGCTGAAATTCCCAAAGTCCTCCGCCGGTCTGCCAAAGCGCCTGCAAACTGAAAAATAGCCCACGTGTCCCTTTCTGATTTGTTGCAGACTTCAACTTAGAATTTATCCTTTCTCTACAAAAAAGGTTAAAAATGAAGATGCAGAGGTCCCATGCATTCCAAACGCATAAAAGAAGAACTAAAATCATTTCCCATCCATTGAAAATAGGTAAAACGTTTTGAACGATAGTAGACTGAGGGAATTTTGATTAAAAGGATCATTGTGGGAAATGAAAACGAGCATCTGAGGAGTTTAAATCACGAATTTCTTCTATGGCAGGGCTCCAATTTCCACGAAATTAGATTCGAAAGGGTGGGGAAAATTGGAGAGCACACCAATATTCAACTAAATAATGAAATAAAACAATTTATCCTATATTAAATTTAAGTTCAAACAGATCGCATGGAACTGAGACTTAATAGGATTTATTTTTGCTAGGAGTTAACTTATCAGGATATCATATCCCTAATCATGAGGAGCTTGTCATGCAATTCTAAAATCCATTTGATGATCTTGGACGACCGTGTGCATTCGTGCATCGATTCTAATTGAGCCCAAACCTGAGTCTTATTTTCTTGAGTGCCGATGGGAGGTAGAAGAGAAAGTACCAACTTGTACGCTTTGCATATATGATGTACATCGATTTGTGTGGTTTCTGAGGATACACAACAATGTTGGTCCGCATGTTGTTGGTCTTATCGAGTCGCAGCTCTCTCAACTTCCATTCACAACTACGTATTGTGAGCCATGTATTCAGCCTTCATTGTGGATCTTCCAAATGCTATAATGGATTCCCAAACAACATCTGAGATTATTTTCAATTGAAAACTGATTAGACCCCATTATGCATGAATGGAAAATAAATAATAAAGAAGTAGTTAAAATAATAGTTTACTAGAAGTCCCCTGTCGTGATTCTTTAATGCACTATGGTTGTGATCTAGATCTATTTATCAATTTACGCCTTGAACGGTTATTATGGATCTAGATTGGATATGTCTCTTTCATGAATATGTTCCTATGACATAAGCTACCATTGAAATGTAGGGGACCTTGTACCCTTAGCATGCTTAAACAAAATGATGCACTCAGATAGATTTGAGTCGTTATGTCAGTGTGCCTATGATCATTGTGAATGGTAAACATAATGACTACACCGACACACATGATTTTAAAGCCTTTAACAAACCCACGTCATCCCCATATTTTGACAAGGAATATTGTAAATGAGTAATTCATAGGGGCCCATGCCGGAGGGAATGGTTGGTAAAAAAATGGGAGCCACATGGACCTTACGAGGAATGAATTGCTGGTGGACAACTGGGTGAGGGTCGTTACACAGAGCGTTTAGTGCATATTTCATATAGGTGGATGGGGGGGTTCAGAGGGGGTATACACCCCAAACCATATTTATAGCTAATATTTCAAACTATGCATATTATACCAAGCTTTGGGTCTACCATAGTCAACTGAGCCACATAATGCATCCGCGTTTGAGTTTTATATAGACCACATAACAAGACATAATGAGCCGTGCTCGTAAGGGCTATTAATTAAAATGCAGTGGTGTGACGGTAGTCATACCACCATACACCATCACGTAGGATTTATAAAGCCTATTCCCTCCCTACGTTTATAACACAAGTGGGACTAAAACTGCCCCAATATAAATGGACTGAGGAGCCGCATAGGAGGAGGTGGTAAACTGGGAGCCGCAGGTGTAAACGCGGTGGTCGGTGGTACGGTGGACGCAAGTCCGCGTAAAGTGCGCCAAGTGGCGAGGGGTGGAAGGGGGGTTTGGAGGGGGCCACCCCCCATATCAAAGGTTGAAAGTATATATATTTTACATTTACCATGGGCCACATAGACCTGAGTCTTGACCGACTAATAAGAAAATGTTTGATATACCCCTATAGAATATATATATGGATATCTATGTCTCCTTATGTATATATATATATATATATATAAAACTAGGTTTACACTTGAATTTTGTTACTCTCTCTTTTTAACATCTCGATATTAACCTGCACGCTTTTACAAACTATAGAAAAAATATTTCACAAAAAATTATTCAAACCTTACCTTTAATTTCAAGGGCCTGGTAATTCTCGAGTTCTAATTTTTCACACATGGTTGAAATCTCCAATTGAATTTCCACTTGTGCACACCACATTCATTACAACCATACAGAGAGGGAAGGGGGGGGGGGGGGGGGTTAAATAAGAGAATGAACAACTAACCACATAAATTCCCAACCATTGCAATATTAGAATTAAATTAAATATTTAATCCCGCTCTGGTACCATGTCAAGACGAGGGGATGAATGAATCATTTATTAACCTTATTAAATATTAGGTTAACATTAATTAATACCTACAAACATAAATGTGCACATAAAAGTAAATAAATAACAAGGTAAAGTAAATAATACATTGACATAACCTATAACATGGAAAACCCCTAATGGCGTGAAAAACCATGGAAAGAAATATTTCCACTATACGAGAAACTATTACAACCAATCTAGTAAAAACTCCCTCCTCACTTCTACTCCATATTTTTACTAGGATCATTCGATATATTCGATATTTAATATCTATATCTTGAATATGACCTATGGTCATATTTAAATAACCCGAAGGGTTATGACCTTCTTAAGTGACGGGGCACAACTCCCTAATTTAATTTTTGTTAATTAAATAACTAACCACTTGTTATACCAAATTCACCCCCTGGGTTAATTTGGATAAATCATCATAAATGGACTTAGCCATTCATATTTTGGAGAAGTGCGGATGACCATAAATTCAACCCCAGATGTCAAGAGAGAAAGACAACTCAGGATGGCTCGATCGAGTTAATCTAGCTTGTCGCGGCAAAACAAGCTGGTCTGGTTTTCTAGCGAGTTCAAATCGAGATGGACGACAATCGAGTTGTAAAGCGAGATGGACGGCCAGGTCGGTCGGCCGATTTGGTCAGTTGAGAAAGATTTAATAGTGGAGGTTGGACGATGGTTAGACGGCTATTCAGGTGACACACTAGGTTGGACGTTGGGTTGGACGCCTAGGACGCTCGAGTTAGACATATGGCTTGGACACCTAGGTTGTATGGGTGGCGCATTGTACGGTAAACAAGTTGGTCAGCCGACTATTGTGGTTACATGGTGATAAGGTCGGGGTTGGTCGACGGTGCGATGTATGGATGGGTTGGATGACATGGTAGTTATATGGCCCGGTTGGTCGGGTGACACATCGTATGGGTAAAAATAGATGACCGTCCAACCTCACAGGTTAGATGGCCCACAATTTAAAGGTGGCGACCATGATGATGGGCATCCACTACAAAATATGCGGCCCATAGGTTGGACGACGTCCATCCCCCCCAGGTTGGACGGTTGAGGTCAAACAATACACAAGTTTAGATGGTTTATGTGGTTGGATGACCTGACTATTGTACGACAAGGTTGGACGGGTCACATGGTTGGACGACTTACGAGTCTGAAGTAAGGCGAAGGTAGGTGAGCAAATGACAACTCAACAACCATATTTAATGCGGTATGGTGCCCATGTCTTCATCTAACAGAAGTACCCTTGGGAAGTGAATTTGTATGGGTGCCCATACCTCTTTAATGAGGGCAGGTTACAAACTACCTATATAAAGAACTCGACCCCATCATTTTTGTAAAGGCATTCTGGGAGTTGGGGAAACCCTGATGGATTTTTTTCTCAACTCCAATGAGTTATAAGCCCTCTCTTGCGCCTAGCAAGCGTATTTATGCCTCTGAGCATCAATGCAAATGGTTTGTGCATGTTTTGGAGCAATAAATTCATGTTTTTTGGTGTTTTCCAACCCTTTTCTCATGTTTTATTGTATCTTTGTGCCTCTCCATTTCGTAATTGTTTTTTGTGAATGTGTTTCACATTTGCAGGTGCAGGGTGTTGTGTTTCATGGGGATTCGGTGGTGAATGGAGCTTGGGTTTATGTCACATTCGTCTGGCCTCTTCCAACTCCCCTTTTCCCTCTTCTTTCTCCCTCAACATAATATCTCGACCCTTTTCTGGTGCTATCACCTCCCTTTAGTGTAGGATTTCTCTTTTCGTGCACTTTCTCTCTCCTTGTCTCCTTGAAAGTTTTAGGATGGCTGTAGTTGAGCGTCTTTTCTACGTTAGGAGTAGTTTAACATAAAAATTAGGTAGAGGAAGTCAGCCTTCTTCGGAGGGTTATCTCAAGTTCGCAAGTCCCACAACTTGGGGGACAACCCCATGTTAGCAAAATTGCACTGAATTCCCTGTTCCCAACTCGATCATTCAGGGGGTGCTGTAATTTTATGATAACAACACCTAATATAAAGTTTATATTTAAATAATAAGAATATAAGTTATTCTATATTGTTTAAATATTAACTAAATATTATGATTCACTTAATATTATAGTTCTAACATAATGTGAATGTGATAATTCATTGAAATCGTTTTACGTGTTTACTATATCGTTTTCACTTCATTGAGCCCCAAAATTTGAATTTGAATTTGTTAATATTTGACTTTGTAAGTATTTTTCGATCAGTCGCAACTACATGTAAGATGATATTTCACCTTAAGTATCACCAACTGTTGGCTCGACTATAATTCTTGGTCATATGGACCTCCAAGGCTCTGCAATTCATTATTGTAGACGTTGTACACAATGTTAACTTCCCCTTGTAATTAGATGTTGTGTAAGTCAATAAATTTAAAGCTTTGGATAAATATTTGGAATTTTTTTTTTTTAGGAAATAATTTAACATTATAGCATTAAAAAAAAATACTCGTTTCTCGTCAAGGGATTACCTGTTCTGCAATTTTCCAAAGTCAACATTGTCCATAATATACACACATATTTGAAATATTTTTACGAGTTATATGATTCACATGATAGCCTTCCAAAAATTATGTTCTCTAATATTATTCGATCATAAATTTGTATAAGTCTTATGTCAAATATAAATTACGTTAGTCACATTTATATGTACTATTTTTTATCATTTACCAAAATACATTAACTTCGACAAGATTTTCCATATCACGACCTTGTTATTAATGTACGAAACAAGTACTGAGTTCAATATAAATTTTAATTTAATTTCCCTTGCATGTACATATTTATATCTTTCATTTTTTAGTAACGATTACAAGAAAATGTAGGGAAGATGTGGAGGTCAAACACTAATCATACTTTTGATATTGTAGTGAAGGTCGATCCTTAGAGACTGATGTTTATAATACTTATTGTTGTTTTATCAAGTGTTATTCCTTGTGATTTGTGTATTGTTAGTGCCCATGCCATTTTAATGGTATTTATCGACAACTCCCTTGTGTAAGTGTAGAAATTAGAAATTGTCTAAGGATGATGATAGCTAAAGGGGAAATAGAGTATTTCTTGAAGTCATCAACCACATAAATGGGAAAATTAGGGAGTTTTGAGCCTAGAATGTAGACAACATGCATAACTTGTCTTGTAGATCTTGCCACCGAGTATAACAAACAAACCCCTAAACTATTTATTGGTGTGTGAAGGGAAGGCCTTGCACAATTATTTATTTATATTGGCGAGTATTTTTTGGCCTATAAAATTTATCTCATTAATGCCAATATATTATACGTGTCTCATTTGCTCTTATAAAATTGTTGATGTATGTCATTCCAATGCACTATTTGTTTTATAAAAGAACTCGAGGCCTTGAATATAAAGTTGATGCATTTATGTTTAATGTTGTTACACCTATTAGAGCAAGGAGAACATTAAGGGATTTACTTCTACCTGTCAATCCACATAGTTCGTGCTTTATGTTTCTAATCAAGTATGAATACCTTGTACATATTATTCATGTACAGGTTGAAAAGGTGAACCAATCGAGTTAGACCCCTATTGCTTGCATTTACTGAAACAATGTCAATCTCTTGTGAGCAAACCCATGTCTTTGGTAAGTTGGAATGATCGCATTTCATGAGATGATGTCTTGTTCAGTCATTTTTATTAAACACTTCACATGTAGATAGTAAACCTCCACACTCACCATACATGTGGAAGAGTAAATACATAGAAATTGTGCTAACGTTTGATAGTGTTTTTAAAATCAAATATCAATGTGGAAACATAAAAGGGTCATACCATAGAATGTCACATGGCTACAATAAAATAATATACCTAGAGGGCACTTACATCAGCTATTATTTTCCAAATAATAGAATTCATTATTGTTGACTTCCCCACGCCGCCTTTTCCCATGATAGGGCTGGTAAGAGTGTTCATATTCTGTATAAAACTGATGCATGAGTGAGATGTGCCTACATTATTATTAAAGTTGTTATAGATTTACAAGAAGTGACAAAACAACGAAAGAAATGACATGCCCTTTGCACCTCTTGGTGAACAATTTACTCGCCGACCCATAACATGTAGTCTAAGTAGAAACATTTTTTTTAATACCAATTTGCTATAGGAAAACCTGAGACACCATGGAATGGGTATGATTTTAAAAGGCTTGTGTGCAATGTCTTCCAATTTCTAACCAACATTAATGACTAAAAAACACAATATGAAATTTGGATGCAAAAGTTGGATTAGGTTCTATTAGAGGCTTTTGTGATAGGTGAATTGAGCTTACTGGCCATGTTGTAGCGATGCCCGAGATTCAAGCCCCACTAACCATATTATACACACCCAAGTTCAATGCATTATCTTTGTCACACATCCAACTAAAATAAAGAATGAACAAAAAGAACTAAGACACGCTGGAATAAAAGCTAAGAAGATCACCTTTGGTCCCATAACACATCAAGGGACCAAATTTTAATAAATCAAATATTTCAAAATAGTTATCCAAACATTATAGAAAAGCAAATTAAAATAAACATTATGTAAAACTAAAGCAAAACAAGGTAGATTACAAGGAACAAATTACATTGGATCCCTGCTTGCAATGACATTATAGAAAACTAAAGTAAAATAAAGTAAAACAAGGGCGTCAAATTACAGCGGATCCCTGCTTCCAATTCAGAGTTTTAATACTGTTAAAAATATTCAATATTGATAAAAAAACACAAAAACACCTTTCTTCAAATTATCTTGCATAAAAAATAAACAATATTAGGGCATAGGTTGCCTTCACCATGAGCCACTGGTGGGTCGCGAATCCCAATATCATGATGTTGTATCATGCTTTGTATAACCAGGTGTGCTCATGTTTCCATCACTAAACCTAGAATATTAACAAACACCAATGCGTCATAAACTATTTTAGACCATTTCCTGATTTCTTAATGGTGATAAAGATGGGGTAAGAGATAATGGTGCACAAGCTAAAGATTGAATTGGTGGTGGAGATGTGCGAGTGGCAATTTATGGTTGAAGGCATTTACATTGTGCATTGAGGGGGAAGCTAAGACACACCAATTGTGTATTGGGGAATTGAATACGAGACAAAAGGCATTACCATCAACCCATACAAGAAAGGCCCCCAATGAGGAGGAACCAACTGCAACTCTGTGTCACAATGCTCGGCTATTTGTTTTGTCATTTCAATGCCTCTCTTAGACCCCTTTAAGAAACGTCAGGAGGAGTGAGCTGTTAAATACAAGTGCCAGTAGACATCCCATTCAAATGGAGAAGTCATTAGGGGACTGAGATTTGTAAATATCTATAATTTTAGAGCATTTATGACTTAGTTATGACGTGTAATGTATCCACACTAAATTTTTGCACGACTTCCATGACAATCTATTCACATGTCACAAATGATCCCGCACAGACAATGAAAATTAATAGGCTTATTAATTGCCTAATAATAATTGATGTCACCAAAAATTTTGAAATTACTGAAGATGACAAATAAAAAATTATTTGACATAAATAATTTTGAAATACTATTTAAAAATTGAGCACTTTGACTTGATTTCTCATGCTTTTTCTTGCCTTGCTTCGCTGTGGAAACTGTGCGTTCTTAGCGTGGCTTGCGGTTTCCCCTTGGTCCTATCATAGTGTCTACTAACTTTTTTCCTGCTGCTAAGGTGGTGTCACACCTATAAATAGCCAATTCTCCTTCCATTGTCGCAACTGTTGCAACTGGTGGAAATGGATGCCAAACATGCAAGGAAGTTTGTCTCTAAAGTTTACGATGAGGTACGAACTTTAACCCCCTCCGAATGCTATAATTTTTTATGAATGCTTGGATCATGTTGTCAAGTGGTATCAAAACCATTGACTTATTGCCTATTTCTGTGGTCGTATCCCGTCTAAAACCTACTTGCAGAACTGGATGAAAAACCACTAGGAGTCTAACAATATTCTCCTTTTTGGGGTCTGTAACCTCACCAAGGGTTTTTATTTGTTTACTTCTTGAAAACCTTCTCAGCTTCAAGCCCTTCTACTTAAGGCAATATGCTGGTACTTAGTTAATACCCTACTTGTGTTATCCCCATGGACTCAGGAATTCAGTCCAAGTAACCAAGTCTCACTCAAAATCCCTGTTTGGATTGAGATCCTTGGTCTTCCTGTTCATCTCTGGTCCTTTTTTATGAGAGATTTTCAAGCCCATTGGCAGGGTGATTTGCCTCGAATATGAGTGTGTCTTCTTTGTTCATCCTAACAAGTGAGTGTGTGTCGAAGTGGACTTGGTGAAACATCTGCAGGGCCATATGAATATTCAAATTAGGTCCTTGCGAATCTCTCAAAAGGTGGTTTACTTTAACCTCCCCAACATGTGATTTCACTGTCAGGCCCTAGACCATTGCATTCAGGACTGTCCTCTTTTGGTGTGTTCCAAGTCTGTACCTGCTCAACCTGTAGTATCGAATTCTTAGATTGACCCTCCGACTGATGGCTAGAAGATGGTCGATTCCAAGAAGAACTCGGGGGGTGAAATCTTCTGTCGAAGTTCCACCTCCTTCTTCTTCCCCTCCGCAGTCTAGGGATGAGCATAGAGAGGTGCAACCTAGTCCTGTAATTTCCATTCCTTTTAAGACCTCGCAGAGCCAAGTTGTCTAGACTAATACAAAGAACGTTGGGAATGTTGCTTCAACCTCTCTTCCTTTGCAACGTTCACACAGCCTACCTCAAGAGGTTTTATGTTGTGTGCGAGGAGTAAATGGGGTTAAATGCCACCCCATTCATGTTGAGCATACCAATTTAGACTAGCTTCTTCTTACCAATAACTTTTCCATTCCCGTCTCCAAGGATGGAATTCCTGACAAACAAGGGGAATTTGATATGTATGATTTTTCATGAATTTCGTGTAATGGAATGTTTGGGGTCTACAGAGCCCTCACGAAATTTCTCTATTCATTTCACTTACCAGTTAATTAGCAATTTAGATGTAATTTGTTTACAGGAAATCAAGATTTATGGTTTTTTGCTTCAGATTTTTCTAACGTGTATTGCCCCTGATTTTGCGCATTTTCATACTCAACATATTGATGACAGAGGTGGTGTTAGCATTTCCATTGTGCCAAAATTTCTGGCATTAATTATTGCCTCAGGCCAAGACCCCAGTAATAGGGTTGTGTGGGTGATTATGAGTGTCAATGATATTTCTTTTGGTATTCTAAATGTTTATGCCCATAGTGAAGGTCCCGAAAGAAGACTATTATGGACATGGTTAGGTGACAACTTACCTGTTGCTTATTAGTTGGTGTGTGGCGACTTTAATATGGTGGAGCACCCGGATGATAAATGTGGAGCCCTTCCTATGCACTGGTGTCTCAGTGAATGTGCAACCTTGTATTATTTTAAAAGTCATTGGGGCCTTTCCGATCCGTTGCTTAGACGAAGATAGGAATTTAAAGACCAAGCTTGGTTCACTTAGATCAATCTTTGAGAAGTATATAATCAAGTATTAAAATGCCTCGATCGTGCTTTTCTTTCATAACAACCTTATTTTGATTTTGACACGCAAGGATCCTCTGTTATCAAGATTTGGATAGAGGTGCTTTTATCAAACCACCATCCGATCACATTTAAGGTTGTTTGGCAGGGGCCCTCCCAAGGTGCCCACAACTCAATTCTTTCTTAATGTTTCTCCACTGAGACATCCTGGAGTGATCCCACTCATTGCCAAGATCTGGAATATGGTGCCACGTCCACCTTTTACTATCAGTTGTATTTCGTGGTGGGAGGTGGCTATTCATCACACCACCAAGTTCCTCCACTAGTTCGAAAAACAGGTTACCTGGGTTCGAAGATAGGACGACTCAACTTTACACAAAGAATTCATAAGAGTCACTCTGCTTCTTTGGGCCAATCCTTTGACTCTCACCTTTAGGCCCCAGTCGCTGATATTCGACATAAACTTAAACTCATTGAATCCCATTTAACCCATGGTGCGTAGATCCGTTCGTAAATTCGCTAGATTAGGGTGGGAAATAAAACCTCCAAAAGCTCTTTCAAATCCCTCCAGGCCAAACATGCTCGACAACATATCAAAATTAATTATGATTCTCACCAATGACTTACAAAGCTACCAGATATCATTAATGCTTTTGTCAAGCATTATCATCTAAAGTTTAAAGCTCAGGAGGATTCAATTGAGCGTGCTTCTGCTTTACAAAAATGTAATGGTGTGGTACTTACTCAGCTTACACCTAGAGATCATGTCCGTTACAATGCCTCTCTTACTTTAGAGGAGATTCATGCAACTTTGCTCTGTCTTGTAGATGGCACGTCTCTGGGTCCGGATGGTTTCCCTTATGAGTTTTACAAAGCAACCTAGTCCTTTGTTAGACCGGATCTGCTTTGGGTTTATAATGAAGCTCTTCAAACTCGCTCTCTAGGGAGTTTTATCAATCAAGGCAACATCAAGTTCATTCCTAAAGCAGACAATCTCAAACAGATGAATAATTGGCGGATGATCACCTTACTGAATGTTTCTTATAAAATTCTTGCTAAGGAGTTGGCTCTTTGCATTGCTGATATTTTGCCTAAGATTGTTTGACCTAAACAAACTGTAACACCCTGAACTGCTGTTACTTTCTCCTGAGCATACAAGTGTTGATATGTTATTTCTTGTAAAAGGATGTGTTCCTCGATTTAGAAATCATGCTTGATATGTACTGTAATTTCTTTGCAGATTTCAGATCTTGACTGAGTCGAAATATGATTAGACTCTTTTATTTATTTCATTTTTCATCTGAGTTTAATCTGATCTCGGAATGAATTATAGAGTTATCCATCTATAATACCTAGTCTTGGATTAGTGGAATTGATCCAAGTATTGCTTTAAGTTTGTTCATGATGAATTAAAAATTACAGACCTTGAACAGGTTGCAAGGTCTAGAAGCATTTAATAAGCTAGTCAAGAGTATGACTCAGGCTGATCAAGTGAAATGAATTGGTTCCCGATATGGAAGTATATCTGGAAGGTCTCGATCGTGGACTAGGTAATAATTTGGTTACATACGATTCTGCAGCCTAAGGCAGAACAGGAGCTAACCCTGTTCAGGAAGGTATGATGTAGGTCTTTTTCTGAGTATATAGAATGTAGACCTAACTGGAATTATTAATGGTTAGTAACCTAAAACTAAACCTAACCTAGGGGTTAGATTAGTGTTAATCTAACCTAGACCTAGGCTAAGTGCTAATGTCCTAAGTTAGTATCTACGTGTGATATGGTTAGAATAAGTATTATCCTAAATTCTAAACCTAAGTTACTAACCTAACTATTAAACAAAACGTATGGGGACCTATGGAGGGGTGCGAACCATGGGCGGCGTTTTCTATGGGATTAAATACATGGGATAAGGATGAAGGATAGGTCTTGGTGGAGGTTTTGGGAACGGCTAACCTGTGCCGACGTGGCAGGTCGCCAAAATTGGAAATGAACTTGGGATTTTATTTGATTGTCGCCAACTTTGGCAGTCGGTGGAAGTGGAGTTTAAGCGGGAAAGTTGGTGAATTTTCATTCAATGCTCTCGGTAGACGAGCTCGGAACTCGCAAGAAGGCATGCAAATAGGAAGTTTGTTGGTTTGTTTGGCTTATCGCGATTTTCAGTTTTTCTTCTACCTGTTCACTGGTTCTTCGCACCAGTCTTCTTTGTGTTGCATGGCAAGCATGAGGTTATCTAGCTCTTTTCTCTGGCAAGGAGAGTATATATGTTTTGGAGATAGAAAAATTTTGTTGGTCGCTTTAACTTGGAAAAGGAAAAGGAAGTATGAGCTCTTCCAGTGGTCTGCTTCGAAATTTGAGCAAAAATCCAGGCATGTTAGGCCCTAACCTTTAAAAATCTTGCTGTCTTTCAAGTGATTTCATCAGAACAACTCTGTTCAAATGATTTATGGAATTAGATGTTTATCTATGGATGTCTTGTGTGATTTTTCTTGGTTCAGTATCTCTTCTGGTTCGAATCTTCATTTATCCTTTGTTGGGTGTTTATTAAATTCGAACTGTGGCATTATTTTCTTGTGTTTGCATTCTGGCTTAATTATGCGAAACATGTGAAATGTGTGAATGCTCGGCCTGTTCGGCGTGAGCCCATGAATCATTCCTGTGATGGGTATAGGCCATTGATTGTCTGTCAATTTTTGGTCGTTGATTCTTGCTTTGGAAACAGTCGGAAGAAACATTGATGGAACTGTTTGTTTGTTCAGTGTTATGAAATCTTTGTAGGCTCTGTCATGGGTTTTGATGATGGTAGTTATTGATACTTTGTGGGTTTTGTTCTGTCTTTTAAATCTGTTTGGGAACAGGTAACTATTGTGTTACAGTAGTCATTACGACCCAGGGGAAGTTGTTTTTCCTTGTTATTGTGGTAACGGGATTTAACCCGTTGACAGTATACAATATGGATAAATGTATTTTTTTAATTAAACAACTTTGTGGAGTCCTCGGAATGAAATCGGTATTTGATTTGCTTACACTTGATTTGTTCTGAATGATTGCCATAGATGGCATAGAAGGATTCATTAACTATTTGTTTTTATCTATACTGTTGTTGGGTTCCGCGGTTATTGGTATAAACCCGTTTACAGTATGCAATGTATATATATATAGAATTATGTTTGTTTTAATCTGAACGACTCTGTAGAGTCGATGGAATGATTTGTATATATATTTGATCCACTGTTCAAGTTGAATATAAATGAATATTGGGAAATGTTGTACCAATGACCTAAGGGAATAACTTGTATTTCAATCACTGTTATTCTGTAAGAGTACCTTCATGTCGCAAGGATTTTGTGGTACAGATTCTCTTGGTATATTTTTGCGTCTTCAGTCTGTGCAAATTTGTGTAAAAGATTGGCAAGAGTTCAGTCAGATTCCTTGTTTTGAAATCAGTAATTGGAATTTCTTACCTAATTTTTAATAAGCTCCATTGATGGGCTTAGATGGAATCGTATGCAATTATTTGACTTGTTACTGTTGTTCGGATTCATATGAATTCTTGAGAAGGTAACCTGTATTGTTTTGTACCTTTTGAACCTGATTTTTGGGACACTGTCGTTTTGTCACTGTTCCTTGAGTATGGATAATTATCTTGTGTCCTGGCTCTGTTGAAGTGAGTCGCGAATACCATACTTAGATTTGAATGCGCCCAGGTGAGTATAGTTATGCTATGTTCCTTCCTATTTATTTCAGTCCGATTGAGACTGGTTATGTATCAGAGATTCTGTGTGGTCATCTTGGCATAGTCCTTAGGAAACTTCAAATTGCTTAAAGCAATGAAGTCTGTTGTTGACAACGATATGCCAGAGGTTCTTTGATTTCGAACTTGGATCGAAAACCTTGCTGTGTTTAAAAGGAACTAGTATTGAGCTATAGGTTGATATATGGGATTGATGACATGTTAGCTACTGTACAGGAGTTTTTGGCTGTGTTCTTTTTATTTAAAACAGCTATCCTTCTTGTGGCTTGTCGGACTTGTTGATATACATACTGGGTGAATGTTTTCCATATGTGGAGACGGTACAGTAGTGAACTTATATGAAAGGGGGTATGAATGATATGTTCTTTCTCTTCTATTATTATAATACTGGTAGAGATCTGTCTAACAGTTGGTATTGCTTTTGTAACATATTGGTGGAATCACGATTTTCTATGATATTCCATTTCTAATGAAAGTGACGATTTGTTCAATATTATGGATCTTGGATTCAAGATGATTGTTCTAATACTTTCGTTCTTTGATTCTTAATATTTGATGAAATATTAGAGAAGTGAGTAAGACTATTTTGTAATGATGATAGAGTTACACATTTGTAGACATTTTGTAATACAAAGGCATAGTCTGAATATGTTTACTTGTTTGGATAATTGATCTCATTTAAACAGGGTGTTTAATGAAAACAATTGATGGATTGCAATTGTTTTAAAAGTTAGCGCTTATCATGCTCAGTTCATCAAACTGACTCATGTTGAATATTTTTGCAGATGGTTGCTGTAAGTGGTAAAAGCAATGCAGATCTGACAGGATGATCAGATTATTTAATTTGTTTCATAATGAATTACAACTTGATTATATAAATGTACTGTATGTGGAAAGATGTTTCTTTTCCGTTAAGCATTGTATCCAGTATGCTGCTTGCATAAAATGTAATTGTATAATTTTGAAAGGAATGGAAATAAGTGTTTGATACTTATGTGATGTATTCTATTTCTGATAGCTGACCTTCTTCGATTTATATACCAGAATGGCAATGATATCTTTGTAAAATTTTGGATTCTTTTGTGATTGACAATGAAAGCTTACAAGAAAATGCGGTTGAATTCATATGAGTGTTTAGCAGATCTTATTGTTCTAGCGAAAGCAATATTGAATTTAAATAATTGTCTTTCTAAAAGTTAGGTTAAAAATGAACCTAAGCAGAACGCTAAACAAGCTGGATTAAATTACTAATCCCTAGTCCTGAGTATGACAGGACAATATTAAATTGGATTCTTAATCATTTATATCCTTATGCTAATAAGTATGATATAAATTCAGTTAAGAGAACTGATATAAATCAAATGAAGTTCGGATGGCAATCTCATGTGAAGGTTATGAGATATTGTCCAACTCTTTTGTTTAGAATCAGGTGTATTCTAATGACTCCTTGATGAGAGCTTGACCTTAATACCTCTACCATGTAATGGGTTTTATAGAGGAGGGCCATCTTAAGACAAAGAATCCAGGGATCGGGAAAGGCTAACCTTAGGGAAAATTCTTTAAAAGTAATTGAAACTCAAGTGCGTAACGCATGTTGTTAAGTAGATCTTTTCGAGGTGGATTTAAAGGTTGACGACAAAAGTCAACTGCAGGGTTGTACCTCCAAGAAGATTAGGATCTTCTCGAAGTTACAACAATGTAGGAGACTTATGGCGACACCCTTTGCATTGATCACTAAGATTTACACTTTGATCTCGCACGAGTTACTCAGGGTCCGATTATGAACGTGGTCATGTTATAAGGCTGCATAGGAGATTTGGGGTATCATGACACACTGGTTGAACTGCAAGGTTGAACCAGTATGTCACCATATCCCTAATCCTCGTGGGCATCCATATAACATTATCACCTTGATAATCTACCTCCGAGTGATTCAGTTGTGAAAGGAAGGACTGACAGTAGTCAGTGTAGGACATTCTATATAACATAAGAATGGGGTGAAGGATGTATTCCAGATTGACGAGTATGCTGTTAAGGAATACGAGACATAAACAATATGTTTCAAATCTTTGGCCAAAGTATCGCAAGCTGTTGATTGCGTTGTCCTAGTTCACCTAGTCTAAGGGATGAGATGCTGATGAATAATGGTAACAATTATTTAGTTAGGTTCTTTGGACAAAGCATTCTGAATCCCAGAATAGGGAAGAGAACCACAGGAGTGAAGGGTTAAGTAATAACGCCAACTCTTATTACTCATGAATAGATCGGTAGATTACCGAGTCATGGAATGAATATATCGGAGGTACTCCGAGTCATTACAGTTGCATATGGTTATCTGTTATATGAATGGTTATTTGATTTGTGAGTTCTAAATTATGTATTTAGAACCAGAATGCATTTATCAAAAAAAAAAAAAAATCGACTTGTTCTATTGTCTAAAATGAGGATGTTACACAAACTGATTTTGTCAAAGGCCAATACATCATAAACAACCTTATTGTTGTCTGGGAAGGCATGGAGTGGGCTTGGGTTTTGTCGCAGAAGCATCTTTTGCTTAAGATAGCCTTCGAGAAAAGTTTACGATCACATTGAATGGCCCTTCATTCCGACTATGCTTAAAGCCTTGGGTTTTGGTTAATTCTTCCAGATGGATGTTAGCATACTTTTCTCTAATGCTTCTGCTCGACTTTCCATTAATGGTCACTAGTCTACTGCCATTGGCCTCTTCCGCTCTATCAGACAGGGGTGTCGTCTTGCGCCGACGCTGTTTGTGCTTGTTGATGATGCCTTGGGATATTTAATTGCCCATCAAGTTGCTTAGGGCTATATTCAGGGAATTATTCTATCGAATCATGAGACACAACTTATCAATGGGCACTTTGTTGATGATTCCTCTCTTACTCTCGCTGAGTCGAAACATAATGTTGATACGGTCTTTGAATGTTTGAACACTTTTTACTTGGCTTCAGGGTCTAATATTCAAATGGCTAAAACTTTGGGTTATCGCCAAAACTATTTATGTCCTTTGGACTGGTTAAAGGCTTACCCCTAGAAACAGATTGGTCATGGAGAGAAATTCACATTTCTAGGCATTCCCTTTGCTTTTGACAGTGACTTTGCAACATTGTGAAATTATGTTCTTAACAGAGTGGAGCAGAAAGTTACCAAATGGTCTTCCAAACCATTATCTTTGGCTGGGAAATTCTAGGTTTGCACCAAAATCCTTGTTGCTACTCATGTTTATTATTTTGCTTGTTGGTGTCCTTCTCGTACTTTGTTCAATCGGCTTGCCAAGTTGGTTCGGGAATTTTTATGGTGTAAATGTTATGGTTCAGTTGGCTTTCACAAAGTTGTCTGGGATGTTTGTTGTCTTCCTCGTGATCAAGGAGGTATGAGAGTCATTGATGTTTATCGACAGAGTGTTACTTTATGTGCCAAATGGGTTATCTGGTGTCTTTTGGGTAAACAAACCTGTAAAATTCTTCTTCGACATTGTATCGAATATGGAGCCCCTCACGACAAGAAGTGCTGGAGTAGAATTAGATTACATTCTCTTATTATCACTTCTGCTCTTGTCATAATCACTGGTAGCTTTGTTTCTAAGAGTATATGAGGTGGATTGACGATGGATTTCACACTGGCCTTTCTTTTAATTCGTATAACATCTGGCACTCTTCTGCTTGCAGAAACCTCGGGCATCAAAGCCATTTGAATTTACCACAAGGGCATTCTTACCATTCAAGATATTGTGCATCGTAGAGATTGGATTCCTTGGCCCGAGCTCAAAGTTAAATTCAACCTAAACAACTCAAACTTCTAGTCTATCTACAAAATTCAGTAGCTCCTTTCAGATGTTATGCTTCATAAGTTGGGGGCTTCAACCTCCGGCTGCAGGGTGGCATGATTGGTAGTTGAATCATGAAATTGCTTTCGTCCGATACAACACTTAGACCATTTATCAACTATTATGTCCTCTCTTACCAACCATTGCTAAGCTCAATGATTGATGGAGGTTGCACTCTGCGCAAACAACTTGGCTTCATTGACTTTCCCATACTTGGAACCCTTTTCTTGAGCCCAAAGTTAGTCATTTTCTATGGTGTTTTGTCTACCAAGGTTTGCCTGTTGGTGAAAGGCTTAGTCATATTGGTATTCCTATTCCAAATTGTCCTTTCTGTTCCAGTCCCAAGTTGTTTATACACCTCTTATGGTCTTATCCCCATGCTTAATCAATTTGGAGGTGGATTCATTCTTTGTTCCAACCGTATCACCCTGAATTCTTCTCGTGGCGTCTAACTTTATTTGGTGACTTCAGGGTTTTGCCTAGTTATATTGCTAATATGTGGCATTTGTTTCATGCATGTATTCTTTTTCATATCTGGAAAGCTCGCGATGTTTTAATTTTCAAGAAAGATCATTCTGTTATATGTGTTTCCACTAATGATAAGGTGGTTATTATGTCTACTGTTCGCATACATATTCAAGCTCAAGCCACCAAGGTTGTCTTGGAGTTTACTAATCTACAGGAGCTTCTTAATCACTGGGGGAGTGCACCATGCACTATGATTCAGGTTCCGTCAGATCCTCAGCTACTGCCACCCACCCCGACCTTTGCCTCCTCGACGACCACCTTCTACGGGTCCATGTCGAAGGAGCTACTTGATAACCACCATTCTACCTCCCCTGCGGGGGCGCCCTTCTACCTCATCCTCTTTTGGGAAGGGTTGGAGCCCACCCTCGCGGGGGAAAGGGGTTGCCA
Source organism: Taxus chinensis (assembly GCA_019776745.2). Classification (NCBI taxonomy): domain Eukaryota; kingdom Viridiplantae; phylum Streptophyta; class Pinopsida; order Cupressales; family Taxaceae; genus Taxus; species Taxus chinensis. The sequence continues at coordinate 722,832,591 of CM034149.1, read as the reverse complement.
GCACTCCACGGTGGGGATCTCTGCTGCCTATCATGCAGACTCTTGTTGGATCTTCACCCCTAGGGTGGGGAATTATGGTGCCTCTTTATATGCAATATTCCGATCACGATGGCTGATAAGTGGATCCTCCGTCTACAGAACCTAACATTGGAGCCTTCATCCCTCCTCGGGACAATCCTCCCCCTCCTCTTGCTGCGGGCGACGACATGTGCTTGATTTTGGTGCTTGTTTTCTACTCTTTGGTTGCCCCTGAGGCGTTTTAATGTAAATCGTTGTGGCATTTTTTTGTTGATTTGGTGCCCTCGTGGTGTTTTGTGGGACCATGTGTTATCTGGTCACCCCTTACTATGTAACTCTCTTTTATTATATTAATATAAAGAACAGTTCCAATAGTAAAATTGAACACTTTAATTACGTCGAAAGCGTTCCCCCTATGGGAAAGGGCTTTGCGGACATTCACGTCACTATGTTAAATTTGATGGTCGAAATGACAATTTTGCTATTTTTGGCTTTAAATGGAGTTGGCGTTTGGTAAAATTATTGAAGTTGAATTAGCAAAGTTACATGCACTCAGGAAGTTTATCTGGGTGTTCCAACTGTTCCTTCTCCGTAAACCCTGCAAATTTGGAGAACCCACAACTGTTCACAGTTGCTTAAATAATTTAAAGTGGGTGTTTGGCCCCAAAATAAAAAAATCGTTGTCAAAAGAAGGTTTTGTCGTATTGAAGCAAGCGAGAACCCATGGAATAATATGTCTGCTAATTAAATGCTAATTCATGTATATTAATTATGGTTATTTGCAGTAATTAAGTTATTTAGGAAAAGGAGATAAAATCAAAGCTTGCGGAGAGGCCTCGCTGGTAGGGCATCAAGTTAAGTGGATTCAGACCAAGCAAGGTAATAAAAGTTAAAATTTACCAATTTGAGGATTTTGTTACTTTCTTATGGAATTTCTTATGCTGCATCACTTGGACTTGGTGCCATTCAGGTTTAGTTAATTTCTCAAATCCTTCATAGATTTCTTAAATCGACGATGAATGTTTTTTAGGGTTTTTCTCTCATAAGTTTTAGCCTCAAGTTAATTATGGATAATGGATGACACTATATGTGATCATGATCGGGTTTACTCTATGGCTAAGGGAAAAAGTCAGACAACTTATCCTCTTTATGGTGATAAATTTTGCAGTTACATGGAAAACTTAGGTGAAAACACATTTGGAATTTAGGGAAATATGACATGATTTTTATGGCTCATACACTCAACATGCTCTTGATGCAAACCAATGGTAATTTTTTGGCAAATCCAACTAAAAGGGTGATTCAATAATCATATTTGGGGTATCGAAAGAGGTATATCCATATACCAATGAAGTTATAACAATTAAGGAAGCTTACACCAAGAAATATGCACCTCCCTCAAACCCCTTCTTAGCAAGGAACATAACAATCATCAACGAATTGATAATAGAAAACCAGTGGATCTGATCATCTGTCATTAAAAGGTATGTATCCCATCAAGATGCTCATTTTATAGTGATTTTCTACACGAAGAGCATAATTTTTGCTTATTTTTACACCTGTTTTGTTGTTTGTTTTTCTTGAGCCCATTTTCAGTCATCCTTGCTTAGGATTCAACAATTTTTTCTTGTTTTTGGTTGAACTCTTTATCCTTTCATCAAATATTCATCCCATAAAACAAAGTTATAGGAAAAAATAGGAAATCTGGCCTCTGCTATGCCTCAACTACAAAAGTTGTTACAAAATCAATCACAACCCCCTTCTCAACATCAACTACAAAAGTAATAACTATCCCTCTAAATCAAATAACATATACCATTCGGCGTTCACATTGCATTATACACATGCGATTGCTATTATTTACAAAAACTGAATATTTGTATGTAAAAATTAATTCACTTCTTTTATTAATTAAAAATGATGGTTATTAATCACAACTTAACTAAAGTTGAAACCAATAATCTTGCCGAGAAGCACCTCTTTAAATTGAGAAAGATCTCTTCGATGAAATTTTCCTCGTGCTTGCAATAAACATTGCGGCTGGCTGGATAGACTTAAAACATCCTAATCATGGGAGTAAATGCTGAATTTAATACAAACAAGAGCCTAAATTTTTAATTTCACGGAGACGCAGTTTGACATTCTGAAAATTAGTCTGCAGTCCGAATGGCACTTGCCGCATGCGATTTACAGGTGATTTTAGGACATATTTTGGTTTTCCTTTTACAAACAGCAATGCATTTTAGTTATTTTTCCTTGATGTAGTTCACATGAAATCCTGAGCAATAAATTTCTTCACACAATAAGGCAAATTTACTACAAACTACGGTTGCATTTTGGATATTGCGCGATTTCTACTGTGTAAAGAGCGGTTTGATTGTTCGCAGAAAGCGGAGGCCCTTTAAAAGGAGTGCAAATTCGAAAATGACATTACAAAACTCACGGAGTCGTGTTTTGGAACTGGAGAAAAGCCTCTAAAATTCTGGAAATTAGAGCATTCTTGTGCCTTCTAGGTCTCCTACAATTTTCTTAACATTTTAGGTCACGCTGTGATCGTGACCTTCTGAACGCCCAGCACTTCCCCGATTCTCTGCATCATATAGCAGTGGTCAAGCCGACATATCTCCAGCAGGCTCTTTCTCTCGAAGCCACTTTCCTCCACGTTGAAACTTGCTTGCATTTCGACGGAACGAGAAAAACAAGGGCAATCGACACAAATCCCATTTCTCTTTTCTGGGTTTTCCACGTTCCAGGATCGAACCAACGACCTTTAGATCCACGATTCTTCTCTACCTTGCGACTTCGATTACCCGGGCTCTTCCGATGCAAACAATCACATTGTTTTAATTAACTGGTCTAGAGGTTTTAGTCTTAGTTTTTACCAACCAGAGGTCCAAGGGTCAATATTAACCTTCTCGCCTTTACCACAACCATGGTTTATGAGTAGCATGGGATCTGGCGTGCCCGGGTCCTGTCTGAACCAGGAGGTAAGATTAGTATATTCATTCAGCACCTACCCCAGCAATTCCCCTTAATTCCAACTACCACCAAATTTAGCGGTACATCTTTGAAGTAACCTGGCCCCTGGTCTGCAGTGTTGCTAGGATTTTTTTTTTAACATAGGAATAATAACAATTTATGTCATAACAACATCATCCTGACGTCGAGGTTTCCCATTTTGATCGACTAAAGTGGAGTATTGTTTTATTATATATTTGTCTTGTCTGTGCCCATAACCACCCATTATTTAGTAATTTACGCAACACGATGGTAACACCATCAGGAGGAAAACAAAAAATCTTTCTTGTAATATTTTGCTTGTTGGTCTATTTAGGAAGCATATACATATGATCATTATCCTACTGTTTTTCAAGTTTCCTGTCAAGGTATTTTATTATCCAAGGTCTGCATTTAGCTCTAGATTTTGATGTGACATTACAGATTGAGGACCAAATGTTATAAATCCTGGGTTAGGAAATAGCAGGATACACGTGAAGTATCCCACTCTTGCAATGTCGGGATGGTTTTGCAACTTATCTTCCCTTTGCTAGGCATCAATAATGTAACAGGGCAGGCCGAAATTTCTTAAATTTTGCTCAATAATGACTGGCTCGGGACCTTGCTGTCAGGGTTTTCATTTAGTTTGATGGGTCTAGAACTCTATATGTTGATGTATTTTGCCTTATTACATTCTTTTTTAAAGAATATTGTTCATTGAGTTACACATAAGGAACAGGCATTCAGTTCAAGAGCTAAAATCAGAAATGGTGATCTTAATTGAACTATTTAAAGCAATTGATACATTTTAATTTTTGGTACATCGAGCTTAAGAGATATGCAAATGCTCACAAACCTTTAAGAATATTATACATCCCTTTTGACTATGCATTACTCAGCAGTCCTGTTTTGATTCCTCTTGTTTTGTCCACTTTTCAGTTTTTTAGCTTGGCAGAGTTAAAAACTAAGCTTAAGAAAATCAAAATAATTGTTTTTTCAATTGAACACACTCCATTTGTTGGTAACCATTGTGCATTGCTAAGATACAATACATGCAAGTAACCTGTCTGTGGAGAAAAGACCACCTTCAGCAGGTAATTTGTAAATAATGTCTATGATCTTGAATCTCTTCATACCTTCAACATCAACTTTTTGGACACAGCTTTTCTTTTGAAATTGTAGCATGCATGTCTGAAAAGATCATACACATACATGGAAGAGACAAACAATGTCTCCATGAAAAGCTGTACATGTTTTCTGAAAACCAAACAAAATCTGTTTTCAATTTCTGTTGATTACTTCAACTAGTATATATATCTGTCAGATATCATCCATTACCTATAATCCAGCTGACATATTTTGACCCTAATGACAGTTATTATTGAAATCAAAAACACCTGAAGCACAAAGAAATCCTGAAGAAAGTTGGTAATATGATTTGCCTCCCAATAATTCCCAACAGATGACATGGTTAATTTATTGAATTTCCACAACTAATGCGCTTCTTTTCCATGAATGACCAAGATCATAAATCAACAAAAAATCTCCACACGTGGAAAATGTATTTTAAAGAAAACAAGAAATGTTTAACATCTTTGGAATGGTAGTGTACACGTCTCAACAATATTTTGACTTACACTGTCGTGGAAAAAATCAAGTTCAACATCAATGAAGCCCCAAATCTGCATAGGGAAAAATCTCTAGTGGCATATCTTAACTAGCCTCTGTTAAAGGGTACCCTAAAACAGCATCCTTCCCACATAATTTTCTGGAAACTCCAGCAAAGCTTTTCAGCTTCTATGATGTGTTATTAGTTATTATGCTGCATAGAATCTAGATAGACCTGTATAATGAGAAATAACATAGTTAAACAATTAAAATAAAAAAAAGAAAACTAGTCAGGATTGAATCCAACAAACTGGACATACAGTTTGCTTTTCAGCAATGTATTTTCTTCATTATCTTGGATCCATCAACACGATATCTAACTTGCTTACAGCCAATTATATTAAAATCTATTTTAACGCGAAGAACAAGAGGCCCCTGCATCTCAATATACTGGCATTGGGCCCAAATCAAGCTTACAACTTGGGGCTTCATATCCACTACATTGAATACCTTTTCATGCGATTCAAGTTGGAATTAGCACTTCCTCTGTCTTGAAGAACCTGCCTTGTGTAGGACTCACTGCCCCTGTTCTATAAATCCCCTCATAGAGATAGGCAACCCTTGGATTAGTATTCTCAATAGCGTTGGCAATGTGCAGAAATGGGAGCTATCGAAGAGAGAGAAGACGGAATGACTTCACTGTGAAAAGCCGAAGAATCAGACAACCAGTCTACATAAAATACTGTAATGCACTGAACATATTCATGGAGAAATTTGGGCATTCGTTCTACATTAAAAACTGCAACGCACAGAGCACATCCATTGGAAAATTTAGAAATTTATTTTACATAAATAGTGTAATATACAGAACATTTTAATGGGAAAACTCAGAGAGTTGCTCCACATAAATAGTGCAGTGTACAGGGCATATTCTCATGGGAACACTCAGACATTCAAAACATAAATATTGTAATGAGCAAAACATATCTATGAGAAAGAAAATTCCATAGTGGGGATTTCACTGACCATATGCAGCTACAAGTCTACTAGGAGTAGGGCACAATACTAGATACTAAAAGTTGAAACATCATTAAAAACCAAAACCTATTTGATGCTAACATCACTAACAACAAAAAAAAACTCCCTCTCCACAACAATCTTCCTTCCATATGGTGAAAGGCAGTTTATTAGTTAACATGAATCAAATTTCCAGTAGCTGTTGTTCTACAGCTACATTTCAGAGATGGTTAAAACCATAGAGATCATACCTGGTACTGTTCTCATATTGCACCTTTCTCCAAAAGAAATCTTCTACAAAAGAGCTACTCCATGCACCTTCTTCGAAAAGGTACTCTACTGCAAAAGTGTTCAATGAGGGCTATAACAGTGCCCTCTTGATTTGTTTTGCTTCAGAAAAACACGGATCCAAACAGCTCACTGACAGGACTTGCCCTATATAATCAGTTTTTGAGCATCAACTTAGCTCAATCACTCAAGTTCTGTATCCTTATAAGCTAGCTGTCTAGCATCCAGTATTATACTTTATTTACCCCATTATTATAACTTGCAGGCGGTCTGATTTTTTTTTTGCTGACCGTTGTTTCTCATTTATGTTAGACTACTATTTTCTAACAATGCAAATGAAACTTGAACAATGACTATTCTTATTACATTTTTCATTGGGAAATATGCAATAATCACAATGATGCAAAGCCATAATAATGTGCCTCTTTTCTGAATGTGAATAAAAACCATCGTTACTATTCATTAATAATTTTATGCCTGATATGTGTCAGTCTGTTTTCAGTTTTTTTTGAAAAAAGGAAATAGTTGATTGACATTGCGGAAAACTCACAATCTGTAGTTTCGTGCTAAATGTTACCTGATCCCAGTAATTATAGAAATAGGCATTTGAAACTAACAGTGGGTTCCATTTGATAAACAAAAGTGACAATCAAATTCATAGAAAGTCATTATATGATTCCAGGGAAAACAGTGTACTGTTCAGGGAATTGGGTTACTCAATGAAACTCATAGAAAGTCATAGGATTCCAGCAAAAACAGCATACTGTTTAGGGAATTGGGTTACTTACGAGATCAGCTTATGCAGCTTTCTTTGTAAGACTGTCCAACTTAATTTTTTTTTCAGATTTCACTGCTTTTTCTTGAACCGTTGCAAATTATCTTGAGCCAAACTGAAGAGAAAAAGTGTAAGTGAGCACCATGTCTATGCTAATGTGAGGGCATGGAATTCCATGATATCCATTAAATAAAATTCATTGCCTCTTTGAAAAACAAAAGCTGAATTATTAGTCCCGGGCCATGATTTTGTAGTAATAAGACACAAGCCATTCCCACAATGATGACCCAAACACAAACTACACATGGATTGCTCTCTCATTGATTAGGGCAACAAACACAACAAAAGTGATCTGTGGCACAAATGCATTCCATCCATGGCCTCTGGATTGCAAGTCGCCCAAACTTGTCATTGGTGTTTTGAGCAATATATTACCAAAACAAATTTAGAGGATTAGTTTAGTTTTCTTAGATTTACAAACACTCAATGCCAATTTTATTTCCTTTGCCATTCATTTGGAAAATTGTAAATTCTTACTCAACAACACTCAGGTGAGTAAATATCTAGTGCAACCTCCAATAGCACGGGATTGTTCATGATATGGATATGTATATAGTTTCTCCTACAAGTCAAAAGGTAGAGCTTTCTTATAAATATTTCACACATTGACAAGCACAAAAGATGTATTCAATTGTATCCTGCCTTCAACCATGCAATTTTGAATTAGAAATTTCTTCATTCTAAGCAGAACTTCCCTCGTAAGAGCAAAAGCATAATGTAATTGTCCAATGCAAAGTGTTTTCCATATCCACCTCTTAGCTAGTATGGAAGTGGCTAGAATAGATTAAAATTCAGGGTATCTATGAGTATGGTTACATTGTCTTGTGAAAAGTGTGTTTGCTTTTTCCTTGTCTAAACACTTTTTTGAACAGATGCCTAATACATCATCGGAGGTCGAATAGATCTCTAAACGTAGATTTCTAATACATCATTTTTTGAATAAGTCTATTGCGGCAATTTTGGCATTTCTATTTATAAAATTATCGTCATTATTTTTCACTTATATTACATTTATCACATACCTTGTTTTGGTTTGACAAACTATTGTGAAACAATCATACTTTAATTAGATATATAAGGTTTCCACAGTCTATGTTAATGAGGAAAGATATTTTTATGAAAATATGTATTCAAAATCTTTTGATTGATGTTTTTGATCGCATGCCAAGCTAATGCTAGTGAAGTTGAACTGATTCAGTTGACACCCTACCGATTTCTTGCACTTGAATAGCTAAATTTTCTTGGCTGGACCATTTAGGCACTATTGGCATTTTATTTTACTTTTTAGATTTCTGCTGCTTCTTCCTTCTTCTGGAGCATTGCAAAAAACTTGCCTTGTTACAAACAAAAGTATTTTGTTTCTAAGTTTCTATTTCTTTTCATTTTCAGGCAAAAGAAAAAAGGTGAATTCAAAGAACTTAGCAATTTGAATCAAAATCAACCAGGTAATCATGGACTTTCCTACGTCGAATTCTTATTGTTTCCCTATGTTTTAGATTGTGCTTCCCAAAATTGGTTTGGTCTGGATTGGTATTGTAAAACGAGGATTTTTTGAAAGTGTTTTTTAATAGATTACCTTAAATCACTGCCTATTTGTCTATCCCGCCTTTCCCACTACAAAGTGGAAAGAGATGTATCAAAATGGCCTTGCAGTCCTAGAGTTCACCTCTTTATGTTCATATAGCAACGTTTCTCTTAGCATAATCACATGGATGATGAGCATATCAAATATTTTAAATAAAATACAGAATATAAACACGAAGCTGCTCATACATAACCACAGGCAGATTTTACTGAGGGTTGTACAATACAAACAGAAAAATACAATAAAAAACAAGTGCTGTCTTAAGTCTTTAATTCTTCATGCATTTTCTCATGCTAGCACACGATTGCATAAAATTGTAAAAAAATTCCAGAATTGATGAATTCTCTATGATCATTATAATAATTGAGGTGACAATGGTGTTCTAATCTAATCTATCAACACACATCACTATCTTTTACAATTCAAATTTCACTATTTGGCAGGTAATAAAGCCACACCACTGCTCTTGTTTTTCTCAACAATATTGCTTTGAAATACAATTTATAAGCTTTGGGACTTTTTGCTGGCTCATTCAGACGAACTTCAAAAACAATAGGCACCAGAGTTTCATACAAAGCAAACAAAAGACAGAAGCAAAACGAAAGAAGTTACACTGTTTACAATCCATGAACAACAGTAGCAATGGCACAAACACCACAACAACCAGAAGAACACGATGATATCCTGAAATTGGTAACAGCACTGGAGACTGCACTGCTGCCATGCCTACCTGCGAGAGAGCTCCAAGCCATAGACCGCTCGGCTCATCCTTCCCATCAAAGTATGTTGTTTCTGTTTTAACCCCTTCAAAAACCCACCTCTTTTCAATACCCACATGAGATTTATGTTTATCTACATGCTTTTGAAATACCCAATTGAGATTTATATTAAAATGCTTGTTTTTCAAAAGTACCCGTTTGAGATTATTATTAAAGTATCTGTTTTTGAAATACCGACTTGAGATTTATATTAGATACAATTTTTTTATGTTGGTCTCTTCATGCATTTTACTGCTTGGACTACCAATTTTTGAAATGATATCTGGATATCTGTATTCAATTCCTGTATATTTTTTTAATTTCCATCTGGGAATATTACAGGCTCTTCGTATGCTAGATTCCATTATGTCTTGTGGGGTTAAGGTAAAAAAGATACATCATCATCAAGGTCTTTTGTGTTTTACAGAATTCTCCTCCAGATTGATGTAAACAGAGAAAATTCATCATCATTGATTTGTTCTTTTTTTTTTTTTTCGATTGAAGGATAAGCATCCCTGGTTTGGGTGCACAGATAATAGATCTTCTTTAGCTTAGTGCTAAGATTAAGGGTATCCATTCCGCTAAAGTAGCGGGGAACTTGAACTCGGCCTCATCCCTTATTGTGCTGGGCCATTGCACTTAGCAAGAATTGATCCCTTGTGAAATTTGTTCTATTTATAATCATGGCACTGAAAGAATTATAAAACTAGACTCCTATAATGCATTGTATTCAACAACTGTATCTTATTCATGGTTTTATGCTTGTGGATATAGGTCCTTAGACAATGACCAAACTGGGGCCTTCGGGAAGGTGCACACTTGCCTTTTTATCCACATAGGCACTCACTAACTTGTGAGGCTTGCAATGGTGAGAATGGATCCTTAACCAAAAGGCCAAACTAAAGGAACACCCTTTTCTTCTTTTTTATGCTTGTGGATATAGGTCCTTAAACAATGACCAAACTGGGGTCTTCAGCAAGGTACACACTTGGTTTTTATTCACACGGGCATCCATTGATTTGTGAGGCTTGCAATGGTGAGAGTGGATCCTTAACATAGAGCCTCTACCTCTCCCATGCTATCTTCTAAAGATATAAACATCCCCATCTCATTACGGACTGCACTAGATATAGATGGATCAGGAAACAACCTCCTGAATGCTGCCTTAGTCCCATATGTAATATGTGGGATTTTGTTGGGGTGATAATATTAAGTGGGGACACCATTTAGGTGGGCCACCACTTTTCATCCTTTGTGTAATGTTTTATTATAAAACTCTAATTTATGTTGTCGGGTTCCCTTTCCACTTGATGTGGAAATTACGATTTATTTATTTAAATCAATGGTAGAATGAAACGATGCACTTGGGTGCAACTGAATCACCCATCCTAATTTATAAGGTGATCTCTCACAAGATTGGTAAGTTGGTGAAAAATATTTCAGTATTCAATTGTTTTGTAAAATTGTTGTGTGCAAACAAATTGGTGGGACCCGAGCAGGAAGTGGAGGTGCTGGGTAAAATTTGCATGTAAAATTCTTATAAAGGAAAATTGCTTTTGTAGGGTTTTTTACCTTTAAGGTTTTCCTCACGTAAAATCTGTGTTGTGTGTATATTTTAATTTTTGTGAATTTACTTTGTAATTCTTCATTTGATTTCTGCACATAATCAAACCTATAATTCTGGACTTGATTTATGCTTTGGATTAATAATTAAATTAAATTTAATAATTCATTATTTATTCCCACATGATTTCTAACATGGTATCTCAACGATAAGTTTAATGTGTACAGGAAATCTTTCTGGAAATTGAAAAGTCCTCATACAGATTGCAAATTTTTTCATACAGATCGATTTTTTTTTTTTTGAAAGATGGTGCACAAATTCAATTCAATTCAATTCTATTTGATAAATTGTATACAGAGTAACAAAATTGAATATATATATGATAAGTATCCATAATAACAACAATAATTAAATATTCTTCTTGGCACGAGATGAACATTGAGACTTAACAAAAATAAATAACTAAACCCTATTGTATCTTTTAGGGTTTTCCTGGGCCTCTCTGTTTTCTTCTTGTCAGCTTAGTTGTTGAAAGCCCTCTCTTGCCTCATAACCTCATGCCCTGGTCGGCCAACATATGAGTTGGTTGGTGTTGAATGTGGAGCTCGGTCTCCTTGGTGGCGAGTTGGCTCAACCCTGTGCACTGTAAATAAATCCAAAAACGCCTGCGTAAAGCTTAAAACAGTAAATCACCCTGATCTTGTCATACGGCCGACAAAACTAGAGCAGATGTAGTTTTTTAGGGAATCAAATAACAATTTAAACTCTTATCTTATTGCTATAACCCTAAAGCCGCCTCTATACCTATCAAATACTATTGTATATGATTTGAATACCTCCATAAACAACAAAAACGCCTCCATAGACAACAAAAACGCCTCCAATAACTCTATGCGCCCTGGTAGAGGCTGTTTGGCCTGGAATATACCTACAAATACTTCCAAATGCCTCCAGTAAACCCTGACACCTAAATTAAACATAAAGCACATGAATATTAAAAAAAGAGGGCAAATGTTAATGCTTATGCGCCTTGGAAGAGGTTGTTTGGCTTGTTATAAATTAAAATAACAATTTAAATGCCCAAACGCCGGACATATTTATGAAAAATGTTCTGTTCAATAATAAATATTGAAACTCCTCCATTTAGTAGCAAATCGGCCTGTACATGTGTGAATAGGCTTGTAAAAGAAGATAATAGCTCTCCATCCAGATGCCCCTCTTCTTGCAAAAGCAAAATAAAACAAAACAATAAACTCTTAAGTAAATAATAAGAGTAAAATAGGGATTTTTTTAATATTAATATTAAAAATAGGGATTTTTTAAAGTTCTTGTTTTATATTTTTAAAATAAAAAGCGCACATATTGTAGACACAAAATTATGCACATATTACCACTTTACTATGCCATCAGTATGTTGTTATATGCATGAATCTTAAGTAAGAAAAGTATTCACTGGTGACATTGTCCCTTGTTCATCTACGCTCTTTGATTGATTTATATTGTGACACTTTTCTACATCTCTCATTTTTATGTGCATTTCTGGTCATGCCACATGTATTCCCGTCTGTTTGTTTTGTCACATCTGTCGTTCTCGGTTCCAGGACACTAGCGCTCGCTCTGGACACTAGCACCCAAGCGCTTGTGTCTCTTCTGGGCGCTTTTGTCTTGCTTGTTCTTTTTACACATTTTGACATTTGTGGTCGGCCTCGCTTCTTTTCTTATCCTTATCCTACTTTCTTAATTGGCCTTCAGTGTTACTAGTGTCGAAATTCAAGCAAGAGACTCACATACATACATACATGCATATATATATATATACACAACATGCTCACTATTAATCTGGCTGACAATCAAGAGGGACTATTACATCTACATATTACTACTACTATTCGAAGGGATTGCATTCTGGGCTGCATACATTGTATAGGAAGGGAAGTGCTGAATTCCATACCACACATTCGCATCAAAGCCTATAGCCCGCTTTCTTGGAGTCATTAGTGCGAGGGCAATCCTAAGGATACCATTTCACACACAAGCACAAAGAACTACATGGAGTCTGAAATGTAGTGCAGTGTTTGGTACTAAGTTCACTCATCAGGTGACCGCCGGGGTCATTCTGACTTCACATATTGCATATTTTATTCAGATCTAATGTGTTTGTGAGTTTGTGCATATAGCTAGGGTTTATTTTGCAGGTTACAAGTGCAACCGAAACCCTAATAGTGAAGTCGGAGCGACAAAGCAAATATTGAAATACAGACTTTTCGACCCAAAAAAAGATCAGATTCTGAATAATCATGCAGTCACTATTGCCTAGAATAGTCACTAGCACCTGGGGTGCTCCTGTCCTCCTATGGATGCTCCTGTCCAACACAGTTCAGAGTTCTAGAACTCTCTGCGAGCCGCTTCGACACTGTTTCCAGCGAGATCCAACACTCAGACAGTCATGGTGACTCCCGGATCACATAGAAATCAGATAAGTCATTCTCCTCTCTTCATTTGCTTATGGCTGTACATTGTTGAATGCTTAATGCCTGTATATTACTGTATTATATCACCTAAATATCATTTGTTACATTAATCACTCTGAAATAAAGGTTTAATTCAATTTAGATTAAATCACATACTAAAACAAGAGTAGAATTTTTGATTTGCGGTTGTGAATAATTAGTTTTTTTTTATAAAATTAAAACTAGAAGCTAAAATTAAACTTTAGATAACTAAGTACATAAGATATAAATAGCTCTTGTGGCTAAGTGAAGTGAAGGGGTCGTGAAATCTTAGTGAGCACTAGAAGTCAGGAGTTCGACTCTCGACCCTTGTAGCGTGTTAATTTTATTTATTAAATTGTTTATTTTTATTAAAAATTTAGCAAAAATTCAAATCAAAATTATTTAATTTTTTGGAAGTTTTTAGAAAAATGGAAAGAAAGTACATTTAATTTTCTTGTTTATCTAGGTGTATTTTGAAAATTAGATTTTTATTTAAAATAATGTATTTTATTTTTTGTTTGAAAATTTAATTAAATTTTGTTGTTTTGCGAAAAAAATGTTTTTTAGTTAAATTTGTTTTTCAAATTGTGCTTGTTTGCATTTATCATTGAAAAATGGCTGGAACAACAAGTTTTTCAATGGATAAATCACAATTGTTAAATGATACAAATTATAGTATTTGGCGAGGTAGGTTAAAAACCATTTTTATGGCGAGGAAACTGTGGGATATTGTCAATGGTATGGAGAAACGACCCACCGGAAGACCAACGAACCCCAAAAACCTAAGCACATTCTCCCAAAGACCCTAGGAAGCCATGTCGATCCTATTGCAGAGCATAAAAGACGAGTTTTTAGTGCATATAGGGCACATGGACTCTCTTGCTAACGCTTGAAAACAATACAAGAGGACAATCGCCTCTTGAAAATAATTAAATTCATTATGGAACTGTTTACGACTCCCATGAAGGGGGATGAAAAAATAGTTAATTATTTAGTGAAAATTAAAAACATTAAAGCATATTAGATGGATGTAATTGTGAACTGTTTCAAGATAAATTGCTATATTTTATCATTCAGATAAACATCCATGAAAAATTCCGAAACTTCATCTCAATCTTAAACTCTAAATACCAAAACGAGACTGATCTACCTGATCTGGATACCATTCGTCTCTCCTAATTTAGGAAGAACGTGTTATGGAAAATTTTGATTCAAAAGAGAATGCCTCTCAGGCATTGTTCTCTCTGAATCATAAACCCTATCAAAACAAGAATAACAACAATCAAAATCAGAAACCAAACTTCAAATCAAAATTGAAATAATCCTAATCCTGTCAGGAACAATCAAAATTTGAAAGTGAAATTCAATGGCACATGCAACAAATGTGGAAAGTTTGGTCATAAGGAGTTTGATTATCGTGTTAAAACAAACAAATTTGTTAAAAATATTAAAAACAAGAAATTTAACAATTAGAAGAAAAATTAAAACCACAACCAGAATCAAAATCATGCGAATAACGCTAAACAATCTATTGCTCTATATACTGCACTCTCAGCTTCGAATGACAACAAATGGATCCTAGATAATGGTGCCTTCAGGCACATGACCTGCATTCGTGAAATCCTCATAGATGTTGTAGAATATCAGGAAAATATATATCTAGGGGCAATTCTATCATTCGATCTGAAATTTGTGGGAATGTTAAATTGAAAAATGGAACAATTAAGAATGTGTTATTCATTCCTCTATTGAAAAACAACCTTTTGTCTTGCTCACAATTAACTAAAGAAAATTATAAAGTTGTGTTATTACAAAATAAATGGTATGTGAAAAACGAACGCAGTAATGTTATTGCATTTGGAATACAAAAAAAATGGTTTATATATATTTGATGGATTTGTTTCTGAAACTTACTTTTCTTCTATTTCTAGAAATGATCTTCAACTTTGTCATGAAAAACTAGGACATGTGAATTTTAGGATTATGTATGAAATGTCTCCTTTGAACCTTGTAATAGGTCTCCCTAAAATGAAATTTGATGCATAAAATGTGTGAATGTTGCTTGCGTGGTAAGCAACACATTGAACCGTTTCACAAACATCATGATCCGAATTCATCCCACCCATTAGAGTTGATTCACAGTGATGTGACCACTTGAAGTACCCTCTCTCAATGGAGCCTTGTAGGCTGTATGCATTATTGATGATTTCTCTAGGATGACCTGGTCATACTTCATTAAGAAAAAGTCTGATGTTTTGACCAAATTCCAAGAGTTTAAAGCCTTAGTTGAAAATGCTTCTAATATGGAAATCAAAAGAATTAGAACTGATAATGGAGGTATGTTAGTAAGAAGTTTGATGAGTTCCATGTGTCGTGCAGGATTTAGCGTGAGTTGACAACTCCCTATTCCCCACAACAAAACAACATCGTAGAAAGGAAAAATAAGACCATATTAGAAATGGCTAGGACTCTGATTTATGCGTCAAATGTGCCTAAGTTTCTATGGGCAGAAGTGATGAATACTGCAGTCTACATTCTAAATAGAGTTCCTACTAAAGCTTTATATCAAACTACACCTCATGAAGTATGGACAAACCAAAAACCAGATATCTCACACTTAAGAATATTGGTAGTCCTGCTTCTCTCTTTATTCCGAAAATTAAATAGAAGAAACTCGATCTGACCCTACTCCTGTATCTTTGTCAGATATGGATGTCGCACAAAAGGATTAAGAGTATACGATCCTTTTAAACATGACATAGTAGAAAATAGGAATGTTCATGTTCTAGAGAAAACATTTTGTGAAACTTCCTGTGAACCCTCCTCTTGTTCTCTTGAAGTAGAGCTTGATAATCCTTCTCCGGAAAATATGGAAACAAAAGTTCAAGAGATGAATATCCTACTCCAGATATGATGGAGATTGAGGGGGAGTCATCTCAAAATGTGTCGCATTCTAGAATTCCTAAATGTGCTCAAAATCTAGTTAAGGACTCTCATCCCAATAGCCTTAGAAAGATGACACATAGTCAACATACTTATCATGCCTTGATGGCCCTATATGAGGTTGAACCACAATCTTTCGAAGAAGCCAATCAAGATGAAAGATGGATCAAAGCTATGAAAGTTGAATACAATGCCCTAATTAAAAATAACACTTGGGAACTAGTCCCTCCTTCAAAAAGAAGCATTGTAGGATCCAGTTGGTTGTATAAAATTAAGTATAACTCTGTAGGAGAAATTGATAAATTTAAGGCATGATTAGTAGCTCATGGGTTCACTAAGAAACCTGATATCGACTACATTGAAACTTTTGCTCTTGTAGCCAAAATGAGCACTTTTAGAATTCTTCTAGTGTTAACTGCTCAATATGGTTGAGAGATTCACTAAATGGATGTTAAAAATGCTTTTCTAAATGATGACCCAGAAGAAGAAATCTACATGCATCAACTTAAAGGTTTTGAAGAACCTAGTAAGGAATTATGTGTGTAAACTAAAAAAATCCTTGTATGGTCTTAAACAAGCTCCTAGAGCTTGTATGCTAAAATAAATAGTTTCTTTCAAGATCTTGGTTTCAAAAATTATTTTTCCTGATAATGATTTATTTGTGAAGTATGAAAATAATCATATTATCATTATTGTCTTATATTTTGATGATTTATGTCGATTACTAGTAGTGATAAAAATTTAATTCTTAGAATCAAAGAAAGATTAAGACAACATTTTGAAATGACTGACTTAGGTCTGTTAAATCATTTTTAGGCATGGTTATCTTTCAAGATCATAAATCTATTGTTGCATCTCAATCACAATATGCTACTAATTTACTTAAAATATTTAACATGATTGACTATAAACCCGTTGCCATTCCCATTGAAATTGGTGTTAAATTAGATCCCAAACCTGCATGTGATAAATTTAGTCTTACTCTGTATAGACAACTAGTTGGTAGTTTAATTTATTTGACTATTACTAGGCATATATTTCATATGCAGTAGGAGTTGTTTCTAGATTCATGCAAGATCCTTATGAGGATCATTGAAAATGGCAAAAAGAATTCTAAAATATGTTAAAGGAACAATTAATTATGGTTTGTATTATTCTTCTTGTAATGATGCAAAATTATTTGGTTATTGTGATTTTGACCATGCTGGTGATATTATAGATAGAAAATCTACTTCTAGATATGTTTTTAAGTTTGGTGTAGGTGCCATCACTTGGAGTGGCAAGAAGACAACTGACAGTTTCTATCTCTTCTATCTGAAACAAAGTATAGAAAGTGCTATGGAAGCAGCAAAAGAAGCCATGTGGCTGAAAAGACTGTTGGATGAACTCCATATGGGCGTAAAAGGAAGCACTACTCTTCTATGTGACAACCAGAGTTGCATTGCTCTTGCAAACAATCCAGTTCAGCATCAGAGAACGAAGCATATAGAGATTCATATGCACTTCATTCGAGAGAAAGTCCTAAATGGCGATATTGATCTCAAGTTTTGTTAGACCGAAGATCAAGTTGTAGATATTTTCAGGAAGCCACTGAGTGCTGTGAAGTTTTGCAAGTTTCGTGCCTTGTTAGGCCTTTCTGAGTTGCCATTGAGGGGGAGTGTGCATGACAATGCCACCTCTTAACGACCCTTTTGTAAACTTCCTATACTTCCTCCATTTTGTAAAAGATCACTATATGTGAGTCTTAAGTAAATGATCACAACACATGTGAGTTTACTTGTAATTCCCAGTGAAACATTAGTTATGGGAGCTCTTTGTTTTATAAAAGGCTCCATAATCTTATGTAAGTCTTCATATGTAAAACACTTGTCCTTAGAATTTTTTGTGTGGGAAAATCTGTATGATTTCCCTGTTTACATGCTAGCCTAAATCGTCGTTGATGATTTATGGATTGTAAATCCTTTTGTAGAAAAAGGTAATTTGGCATGTTTTCCCCACTTAACATTAAGGGGGAGTGTTGGGTGATAATATTAAGTGGGGACACCATTTAGGTGGGCCACCACTTTACACCCTTTGTTTAATGTTTTATTATAAAACTTTAATTTATGTTGTCAGGTCCCCTTTCCACTTAATGTGGAAGTTATGTTTTATTTAATTAAATCAATGGTAGAGTGAAATGAGTGCACTCAAGTGCAACCAAATCACCCACCCTATTTATAGGGCAATCTCTCACAAGATTGGTAAGTTGGTGAAAAATATTTCATTATTCTGTTGTACTGTAAAATTGCTGTGTGCAAACAAATTGGTGGGACCCGAGGAGGAAGTGGAGGTTCTGAGTAAAATTTGCATGTTAAATTCTTACAAAGGAAAAGTGCTTTTGTGGGGTTTTTTTACCTTTAAGGTTTTCTCCATGTAAAACTTGTGTTGTGTGTATATTTTATTTTTTGTGAATTTACTTTGTAATTCTTCATTTAATTTTTTGCACATAATCAAACCTATAATTCTAGACCTAATTTATTCTTGGATTAATAATTAAATTAAATTTAATAATTTATTTGCTTATTCCCACTTGATTTTTGATAGATTTAAGGCATAGGCAAGGAGATGCAATTGGATGGTCATTTTGTTCCACCTCTTCATGACCACACTCTTAACTTCATTATAGAAGTTTTTTTAAGTTTCATTTTCTCAAGCATGGAGTCAATTCCATCATAAATTTCTCTAATGCCAACACCATCTTTGTCTACGAATCTAATCATACAAAGAACAAGCTCAATGAAACTCAACAAATACTCAACTAATGCCCACCAATCATCAAGAAGGATCAATGCCTTTATCTTATACGCTCTTTTTGTGTTTGATTGCCTCTAGACAATCCAAACATTGTTAATCACTAAACTACTCAAAACATGTTTTACCTTCACAAGTCGTCTCAAGACGAGTGTGTGAAAGACAAATCTAGTCTTAACAACCTATAAAATATTAAAAAGGAATGATAAGAATTTAATAACAATACAAATTGATTTAAAACTTGAACATAAAATAAAACAGTTAAAAACGTAAAACTAATGAATTGTTCCTTTACCTTCAACAACTCTAACCTCGAGAATCTTCTGAAAATGGCCCAAGACATGGGATGGTTGGTGACAAACATTTGAATTTTGTTTGCCTTTGTGTATATCTTCTCAGTCCATGGGATTTTCTCAATATTTTGCAGCAGTAGTTCGAGGGAGTGTTATTACACATGGTGTCAAAAATATGTGCTCATATCTTCCCTCTACTATCAGTCCTATTGCCTTGCAATTTTTTGCGTTGTCCATGATGACTTGGACAACGTTTTGAGGGCCTACCAAATCAATAATCTTAATAAAAATGTTTGCAATAAATTGTGCACTTTTTGTTTCCTCCTCACAATTAACAACCTTAAAAAACAATGCACCTTTAGGGCTTACTGCAACAATGTTGATAAGAGGTTTGTTTTGGGAGACTTTCCATCCATGTAATATAATAGACACTCTTGGATCCTTCTAGGAATCCCTAATCGACTGCAAAGAAGTTTGTATGTGGTCCACTTCTTTCACCAAAAGAGATGTGCGAACCTTCTCATTGTTAGGGTCTTCATACCCCTGTAGCGCTTCATTAATGCCTCTTACCATTTGCTGCCAATATGGTGACCTCAACACATTGAAGGGCAATCCATATGCATAAGTACACAGAGCTACCAATTCATCTGCAATGTCTTTTTTCTCCAAATTGAATACCTTTTCTAGAGGTCATTTTGTTCTCTTTCGTGATGTGGCCTCTTGATCCAAAGGAATTTCAACTGACAGAGTTTTAGTTTGACTATGAATGAAAGGATGGTATGATGGTTGTGTTGGTGGTTTTCCTATACCCCTATGTTGCAAAGGAATAGTTCTAGAGCAAGCTCTTATAGCTTACAAAGCAGTATTCTCTTGCTCTTTTAAGTATATAGATATTTTATTCTTGTCCACCATCTTACATGGTCTAATGCACATTCCCGTTACCCCAGTTAAATGAGCCTTCAATTAGTTATACGAGGTCATACATGTCATAATAAAATGGGGGTACGCCCAAACGTGAACACCACCATCAACAATGAGCTCCAACACTTTTACATGCCTCCTTAAAGGAGAGGAAGGATCCAATCTCACATTCGCGGGACTCAAATTACTTCCTTGTGTGCCTCCCTCATGTCTTGTTTCCCCATGCCCTCCTAAAGCTAAACTTAATGCCATGGCCACATTTTTTGATTTGCGTTAACGTACAATGAGAGATATTCTTAAAAAGATTGCAAATAAATTTAATAAACTATTAAAAACAACAAATACAAATTATATAATTAATTTATTAACTCCTACACATCATTCTCTGGTTCTGATCACCAAGTTCGCCATAAATGGTGCGAGGTGAGACCATACACAGAGGGTAGACGTTTAACAAATTAAAACTTGAAAAAATAAACACAACCAATTAAAATTTGTATTAAATGGCTAAACCCTACACTTCATTCTTTGATTATGATTACCAAGTTCACCATAAATGATGCGACGTGAGAGCATACACAAAGGGTAGATGTTTAACAAATTAGAACAAAAAAATTGTGAACTCTAAAATTTTGAACTTCAAATACAAAACTACAGTGAAAAATTAATTGATATTACAAAGAAAACATAAATTAAATAATAAATATAGATAGATCACGATCAATGATCATGTCACAGGGCTAGACTAAAGCAAAAATATCTAACCACCATGCAGAATTGAGACACTACCTTTTTCGCTCGCCTTAGAGGATCAAGCTACTCTAGTAGTCTCAGACTACGCCTTACACCCCCATTTCACTGTGTGAACATTCCCAACATCCTCCATCTTGTTGTACAAGTGAACTCAAACACCCTTCACAACCATCCATACAACCGCTCCAGAAGACCACTCTCCGAATACCACTATCGCCCATATGACCGCCAGAAAGCTCTCAACATTTCTTCTTAGTCCACCCATGGGAATGTACAACTCCTGTATCCTTGACTCATCACTGAACCAACTCTCCACATTGCCTCCGGCCGGCCCATTGTCGAACACCCAACTGCTCTGCCACAATGCCGCTGAAGAACACCACAAGTCCTTCCTGTCATCCACCTCTGAGTCTGCTTGAGTTGCCGTGCTGGCCACCTACGCGTGTGCCAGTCGGGGAAGTGCTCCTGACTGGTCCTCCCTGTGCGCGAGTCTCTAACTATGTACCTTCTTGAGGCTTCCATGAACTATGTACTCACTGAGCACCAATGACTATAATACCAATGTTAGAATATGTGAACAGGGAAAGAATAAAGAGAAACCAGAATGAACGCCTAGTTTGTGTGTTCGTCATTTTATCATGCAAGAGATAGTTGCAAAATGGTTGAGGAGGTTACAACGAAATATCAGTTAAGACATAACTTATAGTTAGTAAAGAGTTTATTGATATATTAAGAATATATTTTAATAGTATATACTGTCAATACCTAAACAACAAACCATTTAAAAAAGAAACAATAAATTAAATTTAGAATCAACAATTCCACGTTTCAAAAAAAGGGTTAAACAAAGGCCATCACCATGGGTTCAAAAAACATTGAAAGCAGTGCCTATCAACATATACTAGACTCGAGTTTAAATGGGTCTATGCTCATTTGGAAATAGGAAAAAGCAATGGGAAACGCGAGTAATTGTGACCATGTCCATTGTGTGGTACCTATCTCTATCAAATATAGCTGGCAAGAGACACGACCATCAAAGATTTGTACAAATAGAGAGGAAGGATACAAACAACAGCTGCAATAGAACACTAACAGTAAGGAGCTGGATGAAATATTATTTAAGTGAAGTTGCAATTGACTTGGATATGATATGGTTGGTTTAAACTGGATTAAGGACTAGGCAATACATGATGCATGGCATAATAAAGTACATGTGCCAGTATTGTTGTTTAGTGAGATAGACTATACGAAGTACCTTTAGGTATTGTGGAAAGTGGTCAGAAAAGCTGGTGAATGTCTTCTTGGTAACATAACCATACAGTTTGGTAAATTAGTCTTTCCCAAACCTAGATTGCAGGGCACCTTAGTCTATAATCTTAGTATGTAAGGTGATTGGATCTATATTTTTAGACAAGATAATGATGACACCTTACCTTTTGAAAGATGCATGTGGCATTTACTTTGGATCCTCTCTTACTCGAAGCTGTAAATGGTGCCCTAGAGAAAGCAAGAAGTGGGGTATGTAAGATCTTTTCATTTGCTATGTCCTCGGATGGAAACCCGACACGTCTATTTATTGTTACTTTTCATTACGTTAACTATAGTTTGTTGACCTTAAATGTAAATGTCATTGACATGCTTTTAGGCCCTTAACTCATTGAAGACACCTGTTACTGCATAGGAGAGAATTTGTGGGTATCAGAGTTGTTGACCGCACTCAATTAAATTAGTCACTTCCAATCTGTAACTTGCCACTTTGTAATGCCAGATGTTGTCCAAGAAGGAATCAGAAAAGGAAGAGTTAATCTCTTTTGTATTTATAGTAAGTCTTTGGTTGTTTTCTTTTTGTGCTTACTTCAGATTCATAATCTGCTGTGTACTGTGTTCATACAGTTGATGTAAAGAGGCATGCGCTTTTTGTTCTAACTTCACATTCATAATCTACCGTATACTGTGCTTGTATAGTTGATGTAGAGAGGCATGCAAGGGACTTTATGGAAGCGGCCAAAAAGCTTCAGCTTTTCTTTATTCGACTTCAACATCAAAGTCAACCTAACAAAGAGGAGGCGCTGAAAAAGGTATCCTTTTTTTGATCCTTCACACTTGAGAAAGGTAACTCTGTATATTAAACATAGATTGGATTTTTGGGCATTAATATTCAACATTCACTATGTAGGTAACACAATTCACACAATGTCTGAATTGATTGTGTTATATAATCACGATTCTTAGGTGTAGATACTTTTAATATTGTTCATGCCCTTATTTTGTACAAAGTTCAGATGTTAACTCGATGTTTATGATCTCCTTCTAGGACACCCAAGCCTTGTATCGAGAGAGCCAATGTAATAAATTTGCCAGAAAATTGCACCACAAAGATATAGAAAATACAGCATCATCTTTCGATTGGTACATACATAGTTGGTATTGCCTCTCGCTTCATTGACAAAGAAAGACATTGTACAAAGGGTTCTCATCCTCAAGCGCTGTCTGTTATCTTATGGGATGCCAAATATTTAAAGTCACTCAAAATCCCACAAGACGCGTTTATTTTCCAAAATGACACCTGTTTTCTGTTTCTTGACTACATACAACTCTTCATAATATAACTTAGGCTATACAAATAATTACATTAATACACTCATTTAGTACAGTATAAATGGCTACAGTAACTTGGGTGCACATGCCGGCCAGAACAAAGGCTTCACCTGGGGCATGCCCATACCTAGCATGTGGGCACAAGTTAGAAATGCACACAAAGTTACAAACACATTCTTGTTGTGTCTGTGATATACCAGATTACAGGGTACAGCTCCCTTGAAAGGGGGCACCTAGTTTGTGCAGCCTTCACACCATTTTAAAAGAATGAAAAAACGAAAGCTAATTTGGTATCACTGTACTGTTTCATTATCATTCAAAAACTTTGAATCATTATGAGTGATTGCTCATTTACCAACATTATAAGAAAATCATTATTATTCATTGCTCATTTACTAATATTATAATAAACATGCAGTTGGAAACAAGTAAATCTCTCATCTTATATTACACCTGCAAACGAGACTATTACATCGGTTTAATAGCGTAGTTTACAAGGAAATCCTGCCGTATGAAAGCTAGAAAGTAAAGCATCTGAGCTTGAGTCTCAAGCAGCAGTGACCCCACATCCTTAGGAAAACTAGTGAACCTGGCTTTGATTAAAAGAGCTACATCCTGCTTGAACAGC
This sequence comes from Taxus chinensis, assembly GCA_019776745.2. Lineage (NCBI taxonomy): Eukaryota > Viridiplantae > Streptophyta > Pinopsida > Cupressales > Taxaceae > Taxus > Taxus chinensis. Next base: position 722,808,503 of record CM034149.1, on the reverse strand, counting down.
CTCAAGTCCCATAAACAGGGTGAGGTGGGGGGATGGCGTTACCCTGCTGAAATTTACCTTACACCTTAACTTTCACAAGAAATCAATAGCACTTCTGCTTATTATATGGAATTTTGCATGTGCAGGTTAAATTTCAGCTATGGGTGCTAGGGTCGAACCTGGTGTACTTTGACTTGGAACACCTTTTTGATGTCTTGGTGGCATGGTATGTTATTAGGAATATCAATTTTCTAGGGATGACTCAAAATCTATTTACAAATTTTGCATTGATTATGTATTGGGATTTTGCCTTCTTTTTCAACACCTAAAACTACTAAAATCTGGCATGGACTAATATGTTCAATTATTTTGGAAGAAAAAGATTCTCTAAACGTTTTCACAAAACCAATTGTACCAAGTTTCTCTTTTATAGAGTTATTCATTAAACAAATTTATTTCTACATGGGACAGATCTCCAACCCTTTCAAGATGTAAAACTACAAAATGTACACATCTTTGAGGGAGGCAATGGTTACATAACCATCCAAGTCCGTTGCATATGGGCTTCTGTTTATAGTTACCCAAGTCTCGGGGATGAGGAAATAGGGGAACTGAGGGACGGGGTTTCTGGAACGGCGAAATATGTCCCAATTTTTTTGGATGGCGATTAAAATAATATATATAAATTAATATTTCAATATTTACGCTGAAGGCGTTTGCTAAACCGGAGCGGAGATCTTTGTGGCTGACACACATTAAGAAATGGAAGGTGCAGATTAATTTGGTCGTTGATGTACTGCATCCCCTCAGCTGCCACTTGGCGTGAATGGTGTTTGCCGGTTCTGCACAGTGTCTGCCTTTCTACTTTATAAAATATTCGCTGTTTTTTCCCGGCCTTCCTTTGCTGGTCTATTTTCTGGCAGCCGTGTTTCTGTGTTAGCTCTGTCTGGGCCACATTTAGGTCCAACGTGCTCACAGCTTAAAATGTTTCACATTATATATGGGTACTGTTGTTTTTTCCTCGTGAATTCCACGGCTAGAATTGGCAAGAAATCAGCTGTTTCAATATAGAGTAAGTATATCAAATATTAAATCAATAAAAACAAGGAATCTCTTTCAGACCTGTACATTACACAGTAAGTTTTGATGGTTTTATTTGTGAAATTCCCTCCCTGTAAATTAGAGAGCAATTTGTTTTCCTGCAATTAATTGAGCTTAAAACAGAAAAGGGGGGCTACAAAGTGCTACAACAAGCAAGCATTGTGGTTGGATTTTGAACCTGGAACGTATTGGATTTTCCCCATTTTTAATTTTGGCCCCTTTAACCGCAAATGCACTCATGTGTTTACAATTGGGTTTCAAACCGGAACGTATTGGTTTATCCCATTTTTAATTTTGGCCCCTTTAACCACAAATTGTTTTCACATGTTTACGGTTAGGTTTCAAACCTGGAACCTATTGGTTTTTCCCATTTTTAATTTTGGTCCCCTTTTAACCACAAAATGTACTCATGTGTTTGTGGTTGGATTTCGAACCTGGAACCCTATGGATTTTCCCATTTTTAATTTTGGCCCCTTTAACTGCAAATTTGCATTCACGTAAATAATGCAAGCAAGATTCAAACAAAAAAATGGAGTGTACAGAGCAGATATTATTTGGGTGGGAACAATCTGAGCCACGGAATAGGTTTGGGACATGCATGTATTTAATTCCCACATTTTTATTTCCAACTCTCCATTTGTGTCTTCGTCTTATGTAACAAATTAAACACTTTAACAAAAATGTAACACTGATGATTTTGAAATTTGGAAAATGTAAACCATAACTACTGGTTACATTATATCATTGTAAAATAACTATCCTTTATCCTTGGGGCGTCTATGCGTTACTTATGCAATGAGCAATTATTATATAATTGACTAAGATTCTATGTCATTCAAACTTAAATATAATCTTTATAATGCTTAACTTGTCAAATATCAATACAATTCTAGTTAATCATAGACAATTGTGTAAAACCATTGAGACTTTTCTTTTAGTGGGTATTTAATTGCAAGAATGGTTTTTCTTGGATTGAAAACAGAAAACCTCTAAATTAAACGCTGTCCAATCGAACATAATAAAAATAAAAATAAAAAAACATAGGAAAACCCTGATGTTCTAGAAAATGGTATTGAAGAGGGGGATGGGAATGGCGTGTTGCGGGCTTGTATCATACGATTATACAGGTAGCATTTATGCTTGTGTCCTTCTTTGTTGTATTTCTTACAAAATTGGGCTGCCTTTCATTTCCCTCTGGTTTTCATTGTACATATTACTTGGAGTGCTCTGACTCAACAAGGCAAAATATTGCAAACATGCTTTAGATGGTAGGAAATGCTATGCATGACTTGCAACGGAGTCGATAGTTCAACATCCTTATCTTTGCCACCCATTTGTTTTCCACAGACATGCCATATTTTTTGAATATCAAACCTTATCCATCTCCACTCAAATTGCCACCCATGCCTATAGTCAGGCATACTATAACAGGGAAACCAAGGTGCACAGTCTTGTTTGTAATGGTAGAGTGCAGCTGGCCCATAGCTGTGTCGAACTCTGCTTGTGACATCGTGGAATTTGTATCAACCTTGAGCTTACCCAATTTCATGAGATTAATGACGGTAAAATGGAGGTGTGAGGGGTTGGGGAAAGGCCCTCGTAGTTATGCCCTCTTCTACTTGCATGGATCTTCCACCCATGTTGCTTACAACATTGCACCAACATCACTACATGCTCCCTCTTCTCCGAGATAATTAAAATGTGTGGTTCGGGCACACTTGATTTCGCATATCGTAAACTTTTAAATGGAAACTTGTACAAGGAATCATAGTCTGTTGATGATGAAAAATGATGTTGATGATGAGCCTCTCAATGTCACATTTCGTCATCCTTATCTCCACTACCCATTTATTGTTCGCAAACAAGCCATATTTCTTAAAGAGTGAACCTACTCCACCTACACTTAAATGGCTACCCATGCCTATAGTCGGGAAGAGTCCAACAGGGAAACCGAGGTGTGCAGTCTTGTTTGCAGTGGAAGAATGTTGCCGGCCCATAGTCACACTGAATACTGACAACGTCTTGGCATTTATATGTTCCTTGATTGTATCCAATTTCATGAGATCGATGATAGCAAAAATGGGGGTGTGAGAGGTTGGGGAGAGGCCCTCGTAGCTATGCCCGCTGCGCACATAGGTCTCCCACCCTTGTTGTTTTCAACATTGCACCGACATCGCTACATGCTCCCTCCTCTCTGAAATAATTAGAGCATAGGGAGTCAAAAGCATATAAATGTGTCCCACTTGTGATTTTTTATACATCAACAAAATATTTCCCACAAACAAAACTTGACCAAACATGGATTAAATGACTGATAATTTTTTTAGAGCTTAAATATAAAAGGATGCAGTGCCTCTATAATTTTTCTAAAACCATAAAATTATTTAAGAAATTTTTAGGATTTATCTAGTCGTTCATTTTTAAAATATTTTATGCAACCTAGTAGAACACAAAATTAAACTTTCACCCTAGGGTTTGGGCACACTTGATTTTGCAAACTGCAAATTCTAAAGAGGAAATTTGTGTAGGTAATTATAATTTGTTGATGATGATGATGATGAGCTTTTCAATGTCACATTTTTTATATTGTTCCCACTCAAACATGAGATGAACGCTCTAGTGTATGCATTTTTATTTCAATTTGGTGACAAACATGCTAACATAACATCTCCACCTCCCTAATTCATGACTCTTACCACCACAACCAAACTAATAAATCTCAAACGGGTACAAATCACTGTGATAATTATCCCGAATTCTAATATTCAAACCCATAAATTGAATGTGTTGTTTCTCCCCTTCACTTTGTTTGGCATTGTGCAATCAAATATGCATCGTCTCTCCCCTCCACTTCGATTAGTATTGAATTTGCATTGGGTTTCACAATCAACAAACTTTAGGCTTTGCATTGAGGATCATTCGAGCTCAAAAACCTGTTGTATCATGGATCCCGTATTGAGTATTGCGATTCAAACTTTACTCACATTTGACATTTATCTCATCACACCACTGACGGGATCGTTAGACTTTGCATCTTCACTCGACTCGCCCACTTTTCTCTTTGCATGTGGTGGATAACATTGTATTAGTCGACTCTCCAAACGACTATATCATAAAGGCTACACGTGTAATTAACATACGGTCTAACATCTCTTCCAATTGTCCTCGACCAACAACCATGTATTTCAATAGATTCCATGCATTCAAATTTGTTGTTGCATCAATAGATTGTAACTTCAAACTGATCAATTGAATTATAATCTTCAAACTGATCAATTGGATTATAATCTTCAAATTGAAACAATCCCTATTCATAGCCTTGGATGGGCTAGAGTAACGAAGGAAGGCCTAGAAGCGCACACAAAAATTAATTTTACTCTTTTGCCAGATCCTCAAAAATTAATTACGCTGATAGACCTTTCTGAATTGGAATCTCAGTGGCTGTTCTTGACACATGTCAGGGAAATGTAAGGTCAAGGTTTTGTATCGGTGGTCATTGGCAAAGAGCAACTTTAGGATTGTTGATAAGGGAAACCCTATTATCTACCTTAATCGCTAAAGAGAAATTCTAATCGCAAGTGTGCATAAAATCTATGACATACGGAAACCTAAATGTAGAGTTTCCGTATCTACCATATGTCGAGTTTAGAGTTTGAACACATGCAAGTTTCCCTATCTAAAGGTGGTGGTAAAGGAGACTTTGCAGTGCAACCAGCCAACCTGCCTCTCCACATGGTACACCAATGGGTGCTACTTGAAGACTGATTAGCATTTTCCTTTGTTGATATTGGTAGTATTGATCAAACACGCCTTGCTTTAAACTAAGATATCTTCATAATACACTGCCTCAATGACCTGTGTACTGCACCCCCTTTCTTCTTAAAGCGATTGACAAAATTGCCTCGTCATTCATATGTGCTTGCTTGTAACGAAAAAGAGTTTCACACCTCCAAAATATTCCCCGCCCCTACACTTATCCTCCCTCAAACCCCTTGGTCAGCGCCCCTCTTTGTCCTATAATTTTTCCCTCCGTCATGTTTAACTTCTTCAACTCATCCCCTTCGGCATCTCCATTGCACCATTTGTGTGTGATTGCTAGTTTAACTTTATTCAAAGAAATTTAGGGATTTAAACTGTATTTAATGTGTTTTAAGTACTTTTGGTATTAGAATTCAATGTTTTTGGTAAAGATAACAACTTTTTTAAATATAAAAACATCAGAAACATCTATTTAGAAAAAAAATATCCCCTCCAAGTTCCCGAGTCCCCTGAAACGTTAGGGATGTCTAGGATGTCACAAAAATCTAGGGGGGCACATCCCCGTGTAACACCGGTTCTGTTTCACTAATGGATTCTTTGATTTTTTGGTTAAGTGTTGAAGCAATCCTATCATTATTATACCTGTTATACTTCCTGTTCAGGAGTTGAATTTGTTGACACCAAACTTGTCCATTGGTCTTGACCTGTCGATAGGAAGGAACCTCTTTCGGAAGCTAATGTGAAGTTTGCACTGCAAACTTGGATTCAACAGTCAATTTTGTTGTCATTAAGTATTGTAATCAGCTTATGAATAAAATAAGTGTTTTGAGGCTGACTTGGCTGTCTTGTTTATCATAGTCGGCTTGATTAGTGTCTTAATTACTTTTTTGGTTATGCGTGGTTGGGTATGACAGTAGTGTCTTAACTGACAGTTGCTTAGTCTGGCATTCAATTTATAAGTTGGAAATTGGGGGTAAGGGGGCAGATGTGACAGGTCCGCTCCATGTACTCAAGCATTGCATTGTACGTTACGACACCTTGTTGAATAAAGCTACTATTATCTTTATTATCATGGCATTCGTAGTATATGATTCTATTTCTGCTATAGTGTAGACTTTTGATGTAAAGGGTTCCTTATCCACGACGCCCAATGTTTACCTTTTGGCATTTAGGGGTAGACCTTGCACAATGTAATGTCTTGCCATCAAATTCACTCAAGAGCCATTCTTTCATTGTCGAATATCCATTAGTGCTAACACGAACTTTTCCAAGTCTATTCTACTTAGAATTTTACCATGTTGATCATTTGTTGATTGGGCATCCCCATATTAGTAGTTATTGGATCCAAATCAGCTTCATCACTCATTTAAGTGACTTGATGACACATTTTAAGGTTTATGAGGGAAGTTTCTGTCATGTAGGGTATGGTTTTTGAGCATAGTTGAATTCAAGTACTTAACATTGACAACCATTGCTTTTTTTTCTTGAGTGATCAGGTAGTTTTGATATAATTAGGCTCATTATACTTGAGAGGTGTATCAATAGTTGAGCATTGGGGAGGGGTTTATTATGAAAGTTAATGCATATGCTAGTATCATGTATGGTTTTGAGCATAGTTGATTCAAGTACTTAACATTGACAACCATTGCTTTTTTTTCTTGAGTGATCAGGGAATTTTGATATAATTAGGCTCATTATACTTGAGAGGTGTATCAATAGTTGAGCATTGGGGAGGGGGTTTATTATGAAAGTTAATGCATATGCTAGTATCATGTATTGAAACGTTTTTTAGGGGAAGTATGTATGTGTTTCCAATAAGGTTAAACTAAATACTTATGTATTGGTGTTTGGAGGGGATATCCGAAGTTCTAGGTCACTTCGGAACTAAATTAGGTTTATATTGTTGTTCTTGTAATATCCATATTATGGGAAAGTTTGGGATGAAGTCTTTATACACACACATACATATAGATGAAGGGCTTATAATACATACATACATACATACAACTCTACTGCGTTTGATTTTCTTGTTCAATTGTCTTGGAATAAAGAAATTTTCCTTTTTTTGATAAAAATGTTAGGGCCTACCATTAAGCAAAACTTTTTTTTGGATGATTGACATCCTCTCAATCAACATATATTCCTTATATAGTATCTCCTTCATTTATTTCAACCACACTTCTCATGTAATCCTCCTCACCTATTGTCAAGACTAAATAAGAGGTGTTCTTTGTCAAAGCCACTAAAGGCTACTTGATTATCACCCTTACTCTTTCGTTTATCATTTTTTTTGCTAGTTACTTTCTTGTTCTTCATGTTCATTGCCAATACTTTATATATATAAGTATTGTAACTATTTTTATTGTCTACAATCACGGTAAAAATTTACATTTGTTTTGATGAATGGCTTAGAATATATTCCGTGAACTTTGATTAGCAACTCACTAAAAGCATTTTTACAAGCTTTGATAAAAATTCATTGCAATGAATACTAACTTGATAGCCAAAGTATTGCTTATGGAAATCTTCCCTGTGGCCGATTTTTACATTGTTACAGTCCTTTTGATGTTTTGTAAGTAAACCAGTTTACTGTCTCCAGAATAGGGCTGACTAAGGGGCAGGGTTTCCCGTTATGGCTTTTCTCTCTTCATATTTTGATGACAGTGGGGGAGCAAGGGTTGGGGTTACTATTAAAATAATATATAAAAAATTAATATTTAAATATATTAACATTATTCATTTAACTTCAGAGGGTTTAAAACTTTATTAACTGTTTTTTCACCGTACTTTTGTGATTAGGGTTCCATGTGTTTTTGTCAAAATAATAGTTTTTTTTTTTGGTTGGGGAGGGGGGGGTGAGGCACTGACGTAAACAAACATCAATACAAGAAACTTAGAAAGTGATAAAAACCAATCAGGTATCTTGCTGGTAGTCCAAGCAAAAGAACAAAAATTGGACATCGAAATGATTTGCAGATTAGCAATCCTATCCATAACCAACTGCGTATTAAGACCTTTCCCTATGGGGTTGATATCCTCAGGCCTAAAAATAGACTCCACTCCTTAATTCAGGCATTCCCCATTGATGCCGAGTTTTTGGCCAGCCATAAATGGAGAACTGTTTACAATCCTTTCATTAAAGGGTGGAAGAGAGGCAGTGTTTGTATTTGGTTCTCTTTGTGCCGCTACTCAGTTCCTCCATGCTTGAAAACCAATCCTTCAATAAGCTTTGTAAGAGGACCAAACAATACGGGCCCCTCTCCATGTTGTAGAGCCTAATTTGCTCGACCTACAAGTTTTTTTGCAAGAGGTCATCACATATTTCTTGCTGAGCCTGAGAGATGAATGTTGAGCATAGAGATAGGCGAGGTTGACAACACATTCATTGAGGAGAGGAATGAAGGCATCATGTTTGCCAAGTTTGTTACCCACAACATCAAGCTTTCTAACTAAAGTTTGAATGGTCATTCAACCTGGGTACTCACAAATCTTACCTTCTTGTTATCTTCCATGCCTTCGTACCTGAAGTATTTCTCCATTTCTGCAATCGAGTCAATATGATCTTCCGGATCCAAGTTCCTAGAGTAGCATTGGAACTTGCATTCACAGTTTGCTTTCAATCCATGTAATTGGTGCGCAATAATCAATCCTCTTGCTCATCTACATGCTCTGCTGCAACTTCTTGATCTATAAGTGCTCTCACCTCATGTTCATCACCATTCTCATCCTCATCTACACCTCTCTACATTGCGTGGTTTCCATAGCCTCCAAACAAGTTGCATTTCTCTAATCACGTTGGCTAATTCTGCAAGTCTTGATGCTCAGTTTACTCTGGCGTGCCATCTTTCCCTCATAATTTCTCACTTAACAAGATTTTGTGATCCCACACTCTTCTACCCAACAGCACAAATGTTGGAGATGTCTACAACTAGCTTCTACCCCACACCCTTAGTATGGAAAGTAACAAATCTCAAGATCACTCACACAACCCATTTTGATGTCTATACCAATCTCTTCAGCAAAACTTAGAAATTCTTGCTTTGAATATAAAAAATGGTGCAATCACGGTCAGATTTCCCAAGTGAAGGAATGCCTTACACCACACAACCACTTGTCGGGAGATGGACCTCATTGAAGCAAGATTTCAGGAACAACAATTGACAAGAAAACAACAATGTTTCTCTATTAATGTAAGGAAAGATTATAGAATTTGGCACAATAGCTTGACACTCTAATTATAGTCTTGGAACAAGACTCTTCAAGAATCCTTTTTAGGATTCTAGTCCTACGCTTGCAGACTTTGTGATTAGCTTCTATATAACCATATTTGGCTCACATACTCGAGGATAGTTGGTTGATTCCTTATCTCGGGAATTCAATCATCTTTTCTCTAGATCTAAGATGCTTTACAAGAGTTCGCAGCTCTCTTCTACTCATAGAATGTACAGAGCTCTCGTTGGAGAACAATATGCCTTCAACAAGATTAGGTTCCTCTATTGAATATTTCTTAGGTGGCCTCTTAAGAAGCCATTGATGAACTCCTAGAAGTTCCCTTTTGTAGGATCAGGGTTAGTCGAGTCCTTCTATTGGTCCCTAATCGAAATAGATGGATCACGGGGACCACGTGTATCCTCGTGCTAACTATATTGATGTCAACAAGTGATTCTGTTTAGACATAGATCTCGTCATTGAAGCTCATAGAGGATTGGTCCTGTAGGATTGTGGTATTTTGTGGGCAGTGCTAGCATTTGGCAACATCCATAGAGTATTGTGGCATTGGGCCAACTTCGCGTGACTTTGATCAAGTTTACGCAATATTATGCAATGTTGTATGTCTTTGGGTAAGCTTGCACGACATTTGGATTGTTGTGCGGCTTGGGTAAGCTTGCACGACATTCGTAGTTTTGTGCGGCTTGGGTAAGCTTGCGCGGCATTCATAGTTTTGTGATGGCTTCGGATAGGTTTTGCGGCTTCTGTAAAACGACTAAGGTAATGGGTTCTTTGTGTGGCTTGCTTAGGGAGTGGGCACGACATTGCGCAAATATCTTTTTGCTAATTCTGAGTAATTTTGTGGTGACCGCGAGATTGCTTATGAACTCGGATGCTCCTGCATTAGTTACCATGCTAGACAAGATAGATGATGGTAAAGGGGACTTGCTAAAGAAACTATTGGAATAGTCCCACCATGTAGATTGTCATTGACTCTCTCCTCTTCATTATAATCTTGCATAGCCAAACCTTGCATAACCTAACTAATGATCCAACACAATTTCCAAAGAAATAAAGGGCCTAGATGCATATGCAATATAGTGATTAGAACCCTTTAAAGCCTTAATTTTTTTTTCTTACTAGAAAGAGGATTTTTTGCGTGCAATTTTTTTGAATGATTTAGCAAGACAAGTTCACAACTAGTGATTAAGGGCCGAATTAAAGGTTAGGAGCGCCCTAGGCAGTAAATGAAGTGGACGCCCTTCTTAAAATTTTAGTTAATAATTTATTCCCATAAAATATACTAAATAAAATCCACGTACATTATTAGTTTTTAGAATTTGCATAAGGATCATAGTACAACATTAATTTAGAGAAATTGGTATACAAAAGGATTAAAAATATCCTATAAAATTATCAAATAAGGAGAAGTGATAATCCATGGATGAAGAAAATTAATCATAGGAAGTGCTTAGAATATGACAAATACAATTTTGTATCCAAGCTTGGTTGCTTGTCTTATTTACCAATATCAAATAGGTGATGAGACTTAAAGCTAAAAAAAGCACCGCTTTTTTGAAAGAAAACATATTCTTAGGTGGCTCCCATCATTTTATGCATACTGGTATCTGGACCAAGCCTACTAATTCCTACATAAAAAAAAGAGACATTTCCCCTAAAACATTAGGAATAGAGAATTAAATAATTAGTTCCTTCAATTGTACTTGGCTCTACTAGCTGCAACGGTGACATTATAAAATATACATGAGACATTTCTAAAAAAAAAATTACACACCTGAATTATCTAGAGCTACATTAAAGAAAGGGTAATAATACCAAGAAAATTGAATGAGCTTAAAAATATGCATATTTATTTTACTTGTAAAAATATTATAGTACATTTTTATGTTTTATGCATGAAATTTTACATTACTCTAGAATAATATCAATAAAAGGGTCAATTAATATTGACTTTAGGCAAAAAAATAAAAATATTAAGTTATAATAACAAAAAATATTGATTTTTTTTTAAAATTTAGTTGCGTCCCCTTAGTGTTGGCGCCCTAGGCAGTTGCCTAGTTTGCCTAGGGCTTAATCCTCCCTTGCTAGTGATTAGGGCCCTTAAAGCCTTAGTTTTTACCTACCAGAACAAATGTTGTTGCATGCAATAGCTTGAATGATTTTACAGGACAAGTTCACAAGACGTGGAAATATGCCTACCTAACTCGACCTTAATCTTCCACCTTCTCCTCTTATTCTATCCCTTTCCCAGCATTTTTTTTTGCCTCAGTGCAATTATCAAGTTGTTATGATGGGAAACCCTGCCAAGGAAAAGAAATAATCCTCAAGTTGTTGTGATGGAAACCCTGCCAAGGAAAAGAAATCTCTACTGTTTCATTAATGAGCAGGATGCTTGGTGTGTTATCCCCTTTCTATGCAGATGCAAGTGTGCCTGCGGTAAGGTAAAAAAGTTAATTGTATGTGGGTGGACCATCTTTACATCCATCATAACCCCAGAATAAATCATTAATAAAGACGCTTTAATACAATTTGTCGATATGGCATTGTCTTTGGGCTACTTCTGTTGATTCACTTGTAGGTTCTCTTCAAAGCTTTAGACATGGGTTCATCCTGGGAACTTAGTTTTTATTGCCCATATTCCAACATTTGTTTTGTATTTTGCTGATAAAACATTTTGTCTCGTGATGCGGGATGCGCTACTCACTACTCTGCTTGCAATTGAAGATTGTCCTAAGTATCTTTTATCAAATCACATGAAGGGCTATATTATTCACCGGTGGATCATTATGAGTTGTGAGGTAAACCAGAAGAACAAATTAAATGCCATCATCTTTTCCTCAAAATTGCTGAAGCCAGCAATAAAACCTCAAACAGACCAGCCATTGAGAATGCTAAGAAATAATTTTCCTTCAATTCACTATTAAAAATTGAGAGGAATCAACCCCACACAAAAAGTTCGAAGTCTTTGGATTGGTCAAAAAAGCACACCATCTAATCACCAGTTAACCAACAGTGGAAAAAAGTGAAGCCTCTGGGACTGGGGATTAACAGATCAATCAAATTATTTCTTGATCCCAGTTCCGTCCCTAGAGATGAAATTGGTCATCATAAAATGCTTTGAAAGCAGGGATTTTATGCTCTCTGTTTCTTTCTGCTATCCTTATTCCTGTGCATTTTTATAATTTTTCTCTTTTGCGATAACAATATGATGAAAAAGGAAAGCCTGGCCAATTGCTAGAAGAAGGGAAATTCGTAAGTGTTAAATTTTCAGATGGGTTAACAACTTAACTCTAATTAATCCATCTCTTACAGCTTCACATTAGATTCAATGTATTTGGATGCCTTTAGCGATCTCACATGGTTACCTGGTTTCCTGAAGGCTGTATCAGGATGGCCTGCTATGATATGGTCCCCCCTTTCTTTGGGATCCATCCAATCACTGGTGAGTTCAAATGCCACTTTGGGTGTTTATACATTTATTTTCCTATTTTAGGCTTAATTACATTCCTTTATTGAGAAATTGGGCTGTATATACTCCCCCCCGTCTGCTCATTAATATTGATTGATTTTGTGAGCTACATAATTATTTTCCTTTTATTGACAACTTGCTGTAAATATGCTTGTAAACATTGAATGCTTTTGTGAGCTCCATGATAATTATGTTGCTTTTCTAGATGATGCTATTGTCAAACTGCAATAAATGGGTAATCTTGTGCGAATACAGAAACTGGACAATTGTGTTCTGTAAGATGTTCATTTTTGAGCTGTTGAACATTTGATTGCTTAAATTCTTGTTTTATGTGGGTCTACACAAGCCTATGGGTTACTTTCATGGAACATATGTTCTAGAGAAAGATAGGGGGAATTTATAGAAAGAATAATGAATGTACTACTCCTTTTAGTCACCAGTGTCCTCGTAAGACATGGCTTTAGGTTTTCTACTGATTTTAGTTTATTCAAATAATGTTTTTGCATATGCAGGAGATCTCAGCTTTGGAGGAAGAGCTGAAAGCTAAAGACGAGTTAATTCAGAGACAAGAAAAATTAGTGCAAGGATGGAAAGAGCTTTTGATGAATCAACGAGCTGCACATGTGACAGAATTGGAGAGAGTGTAGAAATGGGTTTTAACTAGGTGAGGGGAGAAAGCTTGCCTGCAGAAGTATTTGAGGGTATGGTTATGGCCATAACGTATATTATAATTTTTGTTTTTGTTTTGTTTTGTTTAGAACTATCATAACAGGAAATTTCTCTGTTTGACACTCAAATTTTTACCCTAAAGTTGAATCTGAACTGAGGGGGCCACTCTTGTGGATTTGAAAGCCAGGTTCACTTTTTTTTTGTTTACTCTGATTCCATATTTTTTACAGCAATCTTTGTATTATCTCGTCTCTTTACTCATACTCTGAAAAAAATTCTGTGTTCTCATAAGTTCACTGCATTAAGCGCACACATTTATTCCTTTATCTGTCACATGGTTTTACTATTCTATTGAAGGATAGATTTTGAACATATATAAAAAGCAAAAAAATAGAAAGAAAGAAATCATACTAATGTCCACAAATGACCAAAAGTAGGTCATTGGGACTTGAGGATACAACTCTAAACCATAGAAAGATCTAGGAAGAGAAACTCCTAGAGGCAAGATAACAGAAAGTACATAAGAGAAATAAAGCAGTTCACTAACATAAGTAGTAAGGAAATCAATACAAAATAGCAATGAAGGGCGAACAAGAGTCCCTAAAGCATATGTCAATGAAGACTGGAGAGTCAACTATCTCATCGACTATCTCTGTCTGTACATAAAATGGAGTTGTCAACTAGGCCATCATCAACTGCTGTCGAAGATCTTGGAGAAAATATGTGAAGAATGATTACCATCTACAAATACCTGTGTCGGAAAACATTGAATTTACTCGTGAATCTAGTGGTTTTATTGGCAAATTATTATCAACAATAACAAGAAGAGTTCTACTGTCATTCCTGATCGTAAGAGGAATGGGGATTTCACTTAGATGTAAGAAATCAACTTAATCATAGTTACATGCTTTCAGAGTTTACTACATATTTGCTTCTAAATCTGTAACTAGTTGGCATGCTTGTTGATTCAGAAGATCCATCATGCTTGACACATGACCTTCTTGGCACGGTGACATTGGTTCCTCCATGGTTTCATGTTTCCTGCAAGTGTTTTTATATGATGTTCAGATCTTCTGTTTTTAGCAGTATAAACTCCATTTTTTTTTTCTAAAGCCTCATTTTGGCCTAGAGGTAGTTGCTGAAGGAGTTTCAGTCATTACTCACATTGTTTGTATTCATTATGCTGTTTATTATATGTCGAGTTTGTGATTGGGCGGGCTATCCTTTCTTAACCTCTTCTGCATGGTATCTATACATTAATGTTTTATTGGGTGTTTGATGCAAGTAGAAAGCTCTCTCTAGGTTTGGCCATCTTAATAAATTTCAAGGGAAGGCTGGCTTTTAATTCACAACTTTGATTCAAAATCATTCCCAGTGGTGTGGCTTTAAGATATTTGTAGAGCTATTCAAAGATTTAGAAATGTTTTCCAAAACTTGTATGTTATTTTCCTGTGGTAGCTGCAATATAAGCTTTCTTTGAGTTAATGTTGATATTTTCTTAGACTCTAGCATATTTCTTTAACAAGGTCATATTTTGATGAGGGTGTCACCCATCTTTCAGTTTAGGATTTTAAGAAGATGCAAGTCCAAGTGATTGATTCTAGGGCAGCTAACAAGTGGGAGTTGTTAGTAGTTATAGGGCTTATATACATGTGATTATCAATGACTTCTCTCTTGAGACGTTAGAGATGCTAACCTATTGCTTACTGCAGTTGTAATAGATTGGTGGGGCCTTCATGTTACATGATTGTTGATTCCTATGAAATTACTTTGATTGAGACCCTCGAGAGTTTACAGAGAACTGCCTTTTGTATTTTCAATGCCGTAATCCTAGTTTTGCCAAGATTCACTACTAATTGCTGTTACGTGAATGTTGTTCGCTAGGAAATTATTTCATTTGAGGCCCATTAGACTTTCAACTTTTCTCTTTTTCAATGCTATATTCATAGTTTTGCCAAGATTTACCTTAATTGCCTAACGCCACAAAAATCTAAAGCATCATGATCATAATCCAACGTCAATATTGTAATCCTTATATAACTTTGTTGTGGGTACATGCCTACTCTTTTTTTAAACCAAGGGAATCAACATTGTTGGAAGGGCTCTTGTTGATGGTGATCCCATCACAAACAATGTTGTAATTCAGTTTGATTGATGTAATTAGATTGGCTTCATAGTTTATATTACTAATGGCATCACTCAAGACATGTTCACACTCACTCCACAAGAGGCATAATCGACCAAAATAGACATGCAAAGGCATTATAGTACTAGGAAACAAGTGTATTGAGAAGGCCCAAGGAAGGTTCGGATATCCTAAGGCACACGTGTAGATGATCCATATTTGATTGAATGGGCCCTTTGTTGATGGTGATGTGTGTTGGATCACGAAAAATGTTGTAATTCAATTTCATTGACATAATTAGATTAACTTCATAGTTTGTGTTACTATAAAGTAACTCAAGACATGTTCACACGTACTCCATATGACATAATTGGTCAAAACATATACATTAGAAACAATATAGAGGCATGGAAATAGATGCATTGATAAACCTCAAGGATGATCTAGACATTCTATGGCCCACATTTGAATATGTTATTCATGATGAGCTTGGCTACAAGTAAACTTGGTTATATCAGAACTTGTTATGTAGAAAACATGCATATACAAATTTTACAAGACAAATCTTGATTCAAGTGTCTCTAAGGAAGGAAAAATGCTTATGCTTTGATTTCTTTGTTTGCTTCGACATTTGGGGTCTGTGTTCGATGTATTTACTCATACTCTTGTATAAAAAATACACCTAGGGGTTATGTTGATATGAGTGTAGCTGCACCAGTGAATGCTCTTCACTTGAGGGCCCCAATCTCATTGAAATCTCGCACCAAGTGTGTAGCCTCATGGTACTCTAGGTGCTTGTGCAACATTCAGTAGCATTCCCATTGACTCTTCGACGTCACACAAGGCCTTTAGAGCTTAGTTATAACACCTATGAACATACCATGCGCCCAAAAGTTCAATTGTCAAACTTGCAAGAAGGCGATCTGTCAACTATTATGGAAGAAAAATCATTTCGTAAGTGTTCCCTTTTGTAATTGCTTTCTTGTAATGATATATATTGTAGACCATTCGACCTAAAGGGATCATGGCCATCACCAAAGATCACTCACTAATATTAGCATGCCCCAAGTATCTAGCGTTGTGATTATAGTATTTTCATGCTAGCCTAAGCAAATTAGGTGAGATGTGTCTTCCCCCTTTTGATCACAAGAATCTTCATTCTTAGTGTTGTTGAAATTGTACTCTGATGTATCATGCCCTATTCTTTTTCATTTAATATAACTTGCATTATTCTACAAGTATTTCACATTCAAATGAGTTTTTGTTTACCTTAAATTTTTCATTGCATATTCTATGAACAACAATCTACTGCGCAATTTATGGTTGGTTGAGCAAGAGTTGTCATATGCCATGTGGTGCAAAGCATTGTTAGTTGAGCAAGGACTTTCATATGCCTATAAATATTCAAGCACAAGAATAGAAATGGCTTATGCTTGGGTTTGTTTAAGAGTATTTCTAATAACGTTGTAGTAATAGTAAGATTGTTGATGCCTAGAAGCAATTCTCCAAGGCATAACTACATGTTTAGAAACTCATATAGGATGCCCCCAAGGAGCAACACACCAATATATGGGGAATTTTGCAAACTAATGATGAAATTTGTCCCATTGTTGTCTCATTCTTTTATGTAGACTGTCAACCCAAGGTTCAAGCATA
The DNA here is from genome assembly GCA_019776745.2 of Taxus chinensis. Taxonomy (NCBI): domain Eukaryota; kingdom Viridiplantae; phylum Streptophyta; class Pinopsida; order Cupressales; family Taxaceae; genus Taxus; species Taxus chinensis. The sequence goes on along the minus strand of CM034149.1, from coordinate 722,791,515 downwards.
AAAGCACTTTCAAAGTTCAAGTCAATATTGGCATTCCAATGTTTGAAGGTATAAATTGACACCATAACATTGGATAGTTGGATTCGGTTACTAAAGCCTACTTATTAGTTGACTATATCGATGACTCGGAGAAGATCATCTTCACAACAACTAAAGATGTTCATTTTAGTTTTCCCAATGGTGGGAAACCCTATTACATGTAGTGTGAGAAAGACTTCAAACCCCACTGAGACTTGGAGTTCATTTTTTAGCCCTATGCAAAAGGAGTATTACCCCCTCAAACACTTCGATGATTAATGCATGAAGTTTCAATGGTTACGCTAACTAATGAGCAATTTACCACAATGCATGTCTATGTGAGGACATAATGGAATAGCCTAAGGTGTTGAAGTATATCAACGAACTCTTCCCTTGTATACACGCGCAAGATGGAGTTTTTTTGACTTTTGACTCATTGGAGAAAGCATATTGCACCGATAAGATCAAGGCCAAACGCAAATGGAAGATGTTTGGAAGATGACCTTCACAACAAAATAAGTATGGTATGAATGATTGGTTAGGCCCTTTTGATTTGACTAGTTGTAATACTCTAAATTTGGTTTGAGGCCCTTGACAATTACACTTTTTACACCTTTATAGACATTTGGGCCATAATTCATAATTGGACCCATTCACACATATTTCCCTCTTTCGAGCACTCTCCTAGTTGATCCAGGGACAATATGAGACCTTCAATCATTTTTGGCACCACAATGTTGCTTTTATATCATGATTTGACTTAACCAATGTCTTCAACATCATACTACACACACGTGCATATGACAAGGTCCTATGCCCTTCTTTACGATACCACCCAACCATGTGCATCTTTGTAATGTTAGATTTGTATTACACATGTTCGTGGTACCACCAATTGGAGATGACATGTTCGTTTATTAATTATGAATAAGTTTGTAACGTTTTAGTTAACACTTCATCTTTCCTCCCTTGTATATTAAGGCATCTTTTTATTCTTTGTAGAGTAAAAGATAGAGTTGTTAGTAAGGAGTACATAAACATCCCACATTCTACCTCTTGGATATTGTACAAGACTTTGCATTACGGTTTTGTGTGTGATGTGGATTTGTCTTCATTCTTTCTTCATGGTTACATAAGCACTCTAATCTATCTTTCGACCTTTATCATTCATATAGTTTTCTGCACATGACACATCTAGTTTTAGATAGTGTTGTTCATCAAATCTCCTCCCAAGCCCTGGATCCGATGGTTTTAGACATATGCTTCATCATATCTAGAGGTATTGAAGTTTAATCTGAATTTTCTTTGCTTGTTTGTAGGCCCAACTACATGAGCTCTAAATACAAAGAAGTTGGGACTCGAAACTTGTGAATCTTTTTTCCTACCTTCCTTCATGTCCTCTAATGGGAGATTGAACAACTTCAAAGACTCCCAACTTCATATATGTTCTAAACAAATGATAAAGGATGCTTTGTAAAAGCAACGAGAAAAATTCAAAGAACACCATGCACAAGAAAGAGTGTATATAATCGATCACTTCTCTCATCTCCTCAAGCATGTACACACTACTTCCCTCATCCTACTCCACAACGACCTTTTGGTGGTCATACCCCTTATGAGGTACAAGTCAACTAGGCATTCGTGTTTGAAGGCGACATAAATGCAAATATCATAGATATTTGGTTCAACCTTGTCTACTCATACTACATGGTAAATTGTTTCTCTAATAGCAAAAGTGTTTACATTTTCTCTTTAAATTTTCTTTATGTTATGTTACAAAATCCCCCATGTAATAATTTGGGAGAAGACAAATGATCAAAGACCCTTATTAAAGGGAGTAATATATTTTTGACCCTTATTTAGGGAGTGCAATGTAATGACCCTTGTTAAAAGGGAGTGAAATATTTAACTAACCTAATTAAATGGGAATATAATGAATGATTTAACATTTCCTTATGAATGGGTGTGTTGGTTGTCATCATTTAAGGTTATATCCCTCGGAGTCGTTCCCCACGATTTGAGCCCTCTTTAAGTCACCTAACACTCGATCATTTGATTTGGTGACAAATGTTTGTTGTTGTGTTGTCCCCCCAGTCAAATAGAGCATACAACTCTACGAGATCCTCGTGGCTAGAAACCAAGGCATTGGTACATGTTTGCATTGCATAATCCGTAATTTGAATGTCCAACATTGGCCCTTAGATTAAGCTATTGTCATCGAATCATGTCCTCCACTCATGAAATTAGATCCCGTGTGAACACCTTAGACCACGTAGCCTCGTCAGTCTTATAGCTCAAAATCATGCCACATGTAGATACGTGACATGTTTGGAAAATTCTCCTTGTTAATCAAATAATCTCATTTAAAACTATTACATCTATATGTAAACCCTCGAGCATCGTGATCATACTTGTTTTTTCCATATTGTGAAGCACTCGTTTTCCTATATAAAGTCTATGTAAGTGCATCTTTCTAACATGTGGGAATAAAAATGTGTGAATATTTTAAGCCTTTGTTGTTACCCAAGTCTCCTTTACTCTTCATCCTATAAGCGTACAAACTATTTTGCATTATTCACTCATCTCATTAATGCCTTCAAAGCACATACCGTACTAACGACTCCACAATGATTATTATTGATTCAAATGTTGATCCCATAATTTAGGGAAAAGCGACATTACACCTTATGCCTAAGGATGGTACTTTGCCTAGGCTCCCATGTAGACACATGGAATGGTTTTGTAAAAGCACTAAAAAAATACTTATTGTCTAGTTGGGAATTATGATGACCAATAAGAGATATATTTTTGTAATGGAAACTGTCAAAATATACTTTGAAAATGTTTGACGTTCATTTTGGATTACTTGAAACTACTCTTTGATAGGGACATAAGGTTTTTGGGGGATTTCTATAAAGCACTTTGGTCTACGATGGACAAAAAGTTGAATATGGTCTACCACATTCCATCTGCAAACATATGGAAGCGGTTAACATGATGATCATGCATCTTTTCAGAATGTACAAACTGGAAGAAGCAACACATATGGGATGAAAGCACTTTCATTCAACATAACTGCAATATATCTAATCACAACTTTACTACACACAAACTCTTTTTAGGTGGATTAGGGTTTCTAATGACTAACACCCATCCGATGTAAACTTATCCGATGTCGCCATCAACAATAACAATTTCTTCATCTCAAAAGGAAGTTGACAAAGTTATTAGGTTTGTTGAGCATATTTAGTAATTTCAACACTGATTGCGAACCATTATGTAGCAAGAAAATGATAAATGCATAGGAACACCATGACAAACAGTGCACACCGCATACCTTCTAGATTGGTGATTGAATATGGCTTTCACATGTAGAATGAAAGACTACCACGACCTTATCGCAAGCTTCGTCCTCTTCGGTAGGGGCCCCTATATCATCACCAAATGAGTAGGAGATAAAGCATTCAAGATCAATCTTCTCGCTTACATTGGGTTGTATCCAATCTTCAACATAAAACTTTAATGTCATTGCTTTCCACATTTGTTGGATATTTTGGACATTATAAAAAAATCTTCAACAATTAGATATTAATCCCGACTTTAATGTGCCCAATAGAAACAAATTAAGTATCTGACGCTGCAATGAAAAGGATGACAATTAGAGATCCCTCTATTTCAAATCATCAAAACAATTCAAGTACCTTCATATGGAAAATGGTTCATATAAGCACAAGTTGTTGGCAACTTTTCATAACTTCAACAATAATGGGGACCATTACTCTTCCATGAGGGGTGATTAATCCTAGAGGGTCCAAAGACCTTCAATAACTCACGACATCATGACATTTCTCTACGTCATGATTTGACTTCACCAATGTCATCAACATCATATCATGCATGTGTACATACCATGAGGTTTCTAATCCATTCTTTGTTGTTACACCCCAACTTTCATAGCTTTGCAGTGTCAACACTATTGTAAAGCTCTGCGGTTGCACCATCTAAAAATGATGGTCTGATGATAAGTTATGAAATAATTTCGACATATAGCCAACGCTTCTTCCTCCTCCTTTGTATATTAAAGTATCTTTTATTCATCGTAGACTAAGAGTTAGAGTTACTAGTAAGGAGAACACAGACATCCTACACTCGACCTCTTGGACCTTGTATAGGAATTTGGATGGTATAAATTTGCATTATAGGTCTACATTTGGTATAAATTTTTCTTCTTTGTTTCTGCTTGGGTGTCTAAGCATTGTCGATGGGGCCTCTACTTGCCCCGCCAGATCATTAGTCCATGAAGTTGATTCTATTCTTCAATTTTTATATCAGTTAGAACTGTTTTAATGTATACAAAATCCAATTTGCAATCTATAAATTCATCACACTTCTTTCAACTTTGAGTTTGGCGATCATTAGATGGGTTTATGGGCCCGATACATGTTTTTCCCTTGAACCAATCCATGTGTTATGAACCTATTTGTTGCCTACCTCATGGTCACAATGTCAAATGGGTAACTTGTCTTAGTAAACATTAACAAATTTTTTAGGGTCACTTGAGTGGGAAAACTAACAAATGATCATATATTTAAGCAAAGGCACCTTATGCCATTCAAAACCATCTAGGAATGCAGTGGCACATCACTTCATCACTTGGAGACGCTATGAAAAAGAGCGAAATCTTCCAAGAGTGGTCATAGATGAGTAAAGTGCAAGAATCTAAAGTATCAAAGGTCAAAATTCATGTTATCAAGTGACAAATTCAAATCATTAGGTTTCATGTTAAGTGTAATTTTATTTTTATATTACTAGTTGCATGTCATTGTAGCCTTGTGGGAGAACTATGTGGATTTGAGGCCTCTACAGGGTAGCATAATGTAGGAAACCTCTCAACCTTTGGGAGGTGGTTGGGGTTGTAAAACTTCAAACATTAATCCCTTTTTAAGATTTCACTTTTTCAAGGCAACCCAAGTCAGGGTTTCGTAAAGGAAAAGACAATTCAATTACGTTGCAACATCCCAATGTTAAAAAACTAAACATACATATGCATGCAAACTTGCATATAAGAATTTAACTATGCCACACTTACTTCCAGACGAGTTCATAGCCTCCAAACATGTTTGGCCTTCATATAGTTTGCCTCAGATGGGTTCGTACCCTAACTTGTTTACCATTTTTTGAACTTGTCAATATCACGTTTCTAGTCCGTTGGATTTTTTTAAAGTATCTTGACGACAGTCTTCCCAAATCGCTATTCAACATATAAGTGTTTTGTTTCATCATTTGTCAGCCTATAGTAGTCAGTTTGTTCCATTATATGCCCTAATTGATGTGTATCTATCTTAAGAGTGGTCGGAAACATTCAAGTCTCAATTTTTAACTTAATTCAAATTGTCTTAGGATTACCCTTTATTATTCAAAATGAATATTTTCGAGTATTAGAAAATTGATGTTCATAACTTAATTTTGTCATTACATTTTGGTATACCCCATCCTTATGTTTGAATACACAACCTTGGATTTATTTCAACTGTTTAGGGTATATGATTTGTAGTTGATTCCACACATTAGGGTTTCACACAAATTGTAATCCATACACCCGTTAAACTATGCACAATCTTTGAAATTTTTCGTGATTTTATCTTATGCCACCTAGGTAAGATAGATTCCTGACACCTACTAGGTGGATAATATTAATCAAATTCCTTTATCTAAATCTTGTGCAAATTAAAATCACAAATAATACAAATGATAATCAATCATATTACAAACTAGCATTTAAGATCAATTGTAGAATGAAAACCCTTGAATAAACCTATTCATGGAATCCCTTACAGTCAAATCATCTTTATGATGTATGCACCAGGGGGAATATAAAAATAACTTAATATCTTAACCATCTAATCTAGTGTTAGGAAAAATCATTATATTGTTTATGGCCAATGAGTAGTGTACATGGTATTTAAAAACCTTATTATCCACACAGATTTATCATGTTAAATTTCTACTCATTCAATGGATATGGAGACCTTTGTTTACATCTCACACATTTTGCGACATCCATAGGAAGTTATGAATGCATTGATCTTACAAATTTCCATAAAAGCTTAGTAGATCATGTCTTAGATTGGTTTTAGTCCTTACCTAGTGGTTTTTTGAGCTCTTATCTAAATATTGAGGGGGTATTCTTATACCACTTTAGCATTAACAAGGGTCCTATTCTTGGACATAAATATTTACTTACTTTCAAAAAAACATGTCAATGAGCACACTTATTGATTACAACCTTAGGTTTTGAGATGGTATGCATTGATTGATGTAACCAACAAATCTCGAAAAGTAGTTTACCTTTAGCGAGAGCTTATTTCCCCTCTAAAAACAAAAACATTCCTTTAAGGCTACACATCTTGTAATAAGCTTTGGCACAAGTTAATTGACTAAGAGGATACACTATCCGCTTATTCCCTTGACAATGAGCTGAGATATTCACACATTTGACATTTCTAGTCACAAGTAAAGCTCCTTTACTTTTAACCATTCCACATTTTGTCAAGATATAATTGATGTAGGCTTCTACCTCTCACTAGAGACGTCATCAAAGAAAAAAAAAAACTCTATCAACTACAAGATACCTTAAAGATGTTACTTGGCAAAGAAACTGATAACTTACCTCCTATGTGACATTGGCCTATAACTCGCTTATCAAGAAATGTGGATAAATTGTTCTCTCCACTATCGTAAGATCACCAAACCGAATTCAAATAGTTTTGTTGGGTTTATTTAATAATATTGAAGAACTTGTAAAAAAATGATTCAATCACAACTAGGAAATCTCCTACATAAACTATACATACTTTTGAAAAAAACAAACCAACAACGATACAACCCAACACTGCTGAAATGCCACAATCACAACCTACAAATGAACCAATAAATATAAAAAAAACATGCATAAAAGGGAAATCTGCCCAAAGAATCATCATAAATGAAGTAGCAAAACATTAATTCATGTAGTAGGGATTTCTTTCAATGAATAAAAATGCAATTTACATGAATAAGACAAAAACATATATTTGGAAGGATCATTAGGGTACATACAAGTGAATGCCACATTCGACGCAAAAGACAGTAAACCTATATCTATGTATTATGACTATTCTTATGTAATATAACATGATACATGGAGTGTTGTGACTGCATGATATGTGATCAACCCTAAATAACCTTGATAAGACATTGAATATTTGAATCCGTGAATATCAAGTAAAAATAACCATAAAAATGTCATATACAAGACATCTAAAACCCATCACATGTTAGGAAGGTTTGGAGGCCTAGGAAAAATATTGGTATTGACACACAAACCTATATCTTCTATACAACAAAATTTCGAGTTCAATTCTAAAGATAAAAATGACATGGATCATGACATTTATATAGCACCACTGGTCTCGACCCATTAAGCAAGCATCCCATTGATGGGTTAATAGGCTAGCACTTCTAACCTACCTCATATAGCTTAAATGTGACTTTACTGTACATAGCTTTTTACTTTATATAGCTTGTCCCTATACATAAATTCTCAATTGCGTGCTTTCTTGATTACCCTCATTGAGTTGGTATCTACATCTTCTACTTATCTATTACAATTGTATACATATTACTTTACATTGACTCTTTTAGCGCTTGGATTTGACTTGATTTTTGCATTGGCCCTAGCCCACTTGATTGTTTATCCTATCTCGAACATCTATACTAGCTATCCTAATATGAGATCCACATACACATTAGTTACATTAATTTGACCTATTACACATTATTTCGAGGCATATTACACCTCGTTGCGACATGTTATTTTCCCATCTCTCTATATTGCTTATTCAACCTTGTTTTTTCATGACACGATTGAGTTTATATGATAATATATGTTAATGCCTACACAAATTATGTCATTCATATATACACTAACTCTCGCTTGCTAGGGCCATGCACATGGTATAAGTTTTTACATATATTCTATGAGACATGACATTACAATGGGGGCATATCACTTGTCTTCACTCTCCTTGAGACCACTTCACTACTACTATAGATTATTTGGGACCCCTCCCTTCTATTTTTCCCTTCTTGGCTTGCTTGATTGGTTAACAAAATGATGTTTGTGACATTCACGATAGTACAAAAGCATTCAAATATTTGAGATAAAGCAAAGACATTCAAATACTCAAGATAAGTATAAAAACATTCAAATATTCAAGATGAGGCAAAAATATTTGAAAACTCAAAAAAATGACCCACTTATGACATGCTTTATTGATGCACATACTTTGACACTATTACTTATCATTTTCTTATCACTTACATATTTTTTTATGCACACACTTTTGAAAATCTACATGAGTGTAGTTGTAGGGCATACACGCTGTAAACTATCATGGATACACACATAATTTTCCACTGTACATAGCCATCACATGGGGGGAATTGTTCCACAATTGGGGTATGCCTACTCAGGGGCATCTAACATGAATTTGAAGGTTATCTTCTTTATGCTAATCCAGTTATAGTATAGACCTACCTAGATTACTTATACACACTCTCTCTAGAGTATGCGTACACATGTGATTTATTGTGGATATTATACTACATTCTTACTCATAGATGTCATATTTTGTTTCTATGATGTTGACATTACTTGCTACACACTACTTTTTGCTTACTAGTTATGATATACTTACCACTTATTGATCTCATGCTTAATGAATAATGTTATATTGATTATGAAATGCCTATATCAATGATTGATTATATGTTACAACATGATTCATGTTATATGATTTCTTGTGTTCTTGTTACTGGTACTAGTTGTGTTGTTATGTCATTGATTCATGATGACATTAGGTCATCATAATTTCATGTTTTTTCATGTTGGGCCTGGACATATCATGTACTGTCATGTTATGTGTTTGTGTGTCATAGTATTCTCTTATCATTTCAACTCATATTTTCTTGTATGCTTCTTGTTTATGATGTGTATTTAAATGCTTATATGTATTTGTTACCGCGATCTATATTATGCAAGCTTCCTTGTAATGTTTATGATACTATGACTATATTGATATTTGTGATGATTTCTATGATGCAGTTTCTAGATATTACAATGTCTTAAATGTTGTGCTTTATTGAATGATCATTTTAGTTTTTGATTATGTTCACTTATGATTATGTCTTAGATGCTTCATTCATGCTTGCCTTTTTACAAATGATATATTTCAAGTATGACAAATCTAACCATGTCTTGTATACATGCTTTATATGGTTTATATTCATGTGATATTTATATATGTAACACATGTTTATCTTTTTTGAGATGAGTGATGGACATGTGCTTCTCCTCCCTCACCTCAAAAGAGGGACTTGTAGCGGGATTATTTCAAAGATTCGGATAAAGTAATCATATACAATCAAGATGAATGACATTTTATATACTTTTCAATATTGCAAATAATAATCCTTTCCAAACGGATCAAGATTTTACAAACTTTTTTCAAGAAATTGAGTTTTTAGTTTATGCTTTCAAAGTATTTTCTAGCTTTTTCAATATTTTCAATTCGGATGGGACAATTTTCAAATTTTTATTTCTTCATTTGTAGTAATATCCTTGGCTTATGTAGCCTTTGTATAGTTGCATTGTCGTTGTAGATTTTGACCTAGTCATTTTTGCCCAAATAGCCATCAAGTTTGACCTATGGAGCCTTTAAGTATGGCCTTTTTAGCCTTGAATTTGGCCCCTTTAGTCCATGCGTTTGAGCCTTGTATCCTTTGAGTTTACTTTGCCTTAGTACCCTCTTCATAGTTCAAAATATATTCAATACTTGGGAGGAGCACATCTCATGCGTATTAGACATATTAAGAAAACATAATTTACAGGCCAACTTAGCTGAGTGTACATTTGAAACCTTGCATATTAAATATCTACGCTACATTGACTGCACATGCACCAATGTAGATCTAAAGATCGAAGTGATCAAAGTTTGGCCAACTCCACACAATCTCACCAATTCTAAAATGTTTCTTGGACTTGCTAACAAATAATCAGGGCCAAATTAAAGGTTAGGAGCACCCAAGGTAGTAATTGAAGTGGACACCCTTCTTACAATTTTAGTTAATAATTTTATTCCCATCAAATAACTAAATAAAAGCCACGTACATTATCATTTTTTAGAATTTACATAAGGATAATAATGCATCATTAATTTAGAGAAATTGGTATACGAAAGGATTAAAAATATACTATAAAATTATCAAATAAGGACAAGTGATAATCCATGGATGGAGAAAATTAATCACAGGATGTGCTTAGAATACGACAAATAAAATTGTGTACAAGCGTGGTTACTTGTCTTGTTTACCAATATCAAGTAGGTGATGAGACTTAAAGCTAAAAAAGCACCGCTTTTTTGAAAGGAAAAAATTCTTAGGTGGCTCCCATCATTTTATGCATAGTGGTATATGGACCAAGCATACTAATTCCTCCATAAAAAAAGAGACATTTCTCTTAAAACATTAGGAATAGAGAATTAAATAATTCTTTCCTTCAATTGTACTTGTCTCTATTAGCTTCAACAGTGACATTATAAAATATACATGAGACATTCACGAGAAAAAATTACACACTTGAATTAGTTAGAGCTACATTAAAGAAAGGGTAATAATACCAAGAAAATTGGATGAGCTTAAAAAATATGCATATTTATTTTACTTGTAAAAATATCATAGTACATTTTTATGTTTATGCATTACATTTATATTACTTTATAATAATATCAATAAAAGGGTCAATTAATATTGACTTTAGATAAAAGAATATTAATATCAAGTTATAATAATAAACAAAAATAATGATTTTTTTAAATTTTGGCACCCCTTTAGTGTTGGCGTCCTAGGCAGTTGCCTAGTTTGCCTAAGGCTTAAGTAATGTTATCTTTACATCCTAGGTAAGGAGATCATTCACTATAATTGCTTCAGATGCTACATACACATAGTAAGTTAGAGAACAGGTGCCACACGAAGTGGATGACATAGTTACAACAATTCCATATGGTGCTGAAACACAAGAAGAAAAAGGAAAAAATGGAAATAGATTGCTTTGGTTGCCCTTTAGTTCAGGTACTCATCATAGTGCTTGACACGCACTATAGAAAACCATGACTTCGTGCATGCCTACACTCCCCTTGCACAAGTTGAGAATATTCATGATTTCCACGTGTCCGACAAGCTTGGAAATATTATTGTTCTCAATGCCACATCTTGCCAAATACTTATCTAGGGGGTGCTGCACTACATCAAGATATCATGATAGTTCAATGTTACCAAGAAATTGACAGCTTTATAAGACTTCTAGTGGCCTCACACATGAACAAATATGGAGTAAAACATCAAGTCTTGCATTCCCTATTGTGTCACCAAGCCAACAAATAAGAAGTTGAGAATTTACACACATTTTTTGGTTCCATGCATGTCTTGGGAATCTATCAACGTGGATTTCATGACCAAAGTACCTATAGCAAAGAACCAAAATGATTATATTCATTGTATTTAATAGGAAATGAAATATTGCCATTATGCTTGCCTGCAAGAAGAGCACTAGTGCACACAAAACTGTGTTCTTTCTTCAATCATGTTTGGGTTCACTTTGGAATGCCAACATCCATTGTTTGTGATCATGATTTATCAGGCATTTCTAGCATGATTTGTGGGAGATGATGGACACACACTTGGAGCAACTCACAATATTTCATCCTAGGACAAATAGACAAAAGGAAGTTTTCAACCACACACTTTTCCATTTTCTATACATGCACATTTGTGCATCTAAGATGATAATTTAATGCATATCCAAGATGCCTATAATAGATGGGAGGACCAATGTTTATGTTTGTATTTCTTCCTTATGTGTTATACTTATATATTGTGATGGATTATTATTCACTGATTTTGAGGCACAAGGTTCCATTATTGTTATTGTTAACCTATGGAAGATAATTTGTTTTGTATATGATGTGTGACTAATTGAGCTCACACATTTACATCATTATGGTTACATACATGGATATGTAGATGTCTTGACTAGCTGAGCTAGCATGATTACATCACTTTGATTTGGTATATTGATACCATTGATATATCATTATTTTATTGTTTTCTTATTCAATGGGATGTTTGGAATTTGAGATCTTTTTATTTGATATAATTATATACATGGTGCATGTTGAGTTGATTGCTTGCATTATCTTGTCTTATATTTTCTTTAATTGTTGAGACCAAATGTTTTGATATGTGTAGTAATTGCACGGGTGAAAGGAAACAATTGAGTGAGGGATACTTAAACTCTACTTGATATGCTATAATCAATATCTATGTAAGTTGTTAAATTTAATTCTATTCACCTTATATTTGTATATATTTGTGAACTAGTAGACCTTGTAAATAATCTATTTTTAGACTTGAAATTTTATTCCAACATCTTCCCACTTTAACCATAGATGCTCTAGGAGTTTCTAGTAGACCAAGTGAGTTATCTCTTAAATGTTTATCAACTTGAAAAACTCAAATGGAGAGGTAGAGGCTCATTTATGGAGGTGTAGAATGCAAGTTTTGACTTTGTAAGCTTTTGATAGGTAACTTGAAATTGAGTGTTGTTTTTTTTCAAAAGTGTTTATCTATGTTTATTCCATATGAGTTATTTATTTTTTTGAAACATACTAATTTATAAAGTGTCAAATTTGAGTGGGGTTTCCTAATATAATTTTTGGGGGTGTTGTAATCACATGCAAATACATTTTCGGTTGAGCCCAATGTCCTGATTTTTTGGGTGTTGCATTATTTTTTTTAGTGTATTCTTGTTAGACATCTTTGCTTTGCACTATGAGAAATGAGATGTGCTCTGAAGTTTGTGTCATTCAAGAGGATAGTTAAATTTTTGGAAGAAAATAGATCACTCAAGAATCAAAATTCTCTTCTACATTCCCTCATTCATGGAAAGGATGAACTCATAAACTCTCTACATCAGAAACTTGCTAGCATGCAACATCATTCTCATATTGTGGACTCTCATACCTCTGTTCCTAGTAAACTTACAGCTATTGCTCCTGCACCCACTGACCTTGATTTGTCAGTTTTTTTAGTTTGATCCTGCTTCTAATGCTCCTAATCCTATTAAGCTTGTTATTGCATGTTCTACTTCCTCACATGTGTCTATTGTAGTTACACACCCTATGTATCCCACTTAATCTCCTTCTTCTCACATGCATGACTCCTTTGAGAAGCATACTACTGCATTTGGTTTTCACATGCTCTATTCTATGGGTTTTACTAGCGGAGTTATTGATAGAAATTCACATGGTATTGCTTCCCCTATTCATCTTGATAAGTGGCATTCTCTCCATGACATTGGTTATAAAATGGGTAATTCACTGAGATCACTTTTAGATAGAGCTCTTGTTTTTGTTCGCTCAAATATTTTTGAGGATTTGGAGCTACACATGGATTTTATCGCACCTTCAATCGTGGCTAAGAAACTTGAGATTTCAGCTATCAGACATGATCATCCAGGCACAAATTTTAATGTTCCTTTGCATGCTCTAATTGTGCACTTTGCACCAAATCATATGCAAGCGTATTTTTTAGCCATCCGTGTTCATTTGGGATGGATATTTGATCACTTGTGACGACAATGTAAGCATTCATTCAAAGGAATCTATAGTTGTGGATCCTCCACCATTTAGCATCTTGTTTGACTTTCTTCTCCTCCTACATTGTAATGCTCTTTATTTTTGAGTTATTTTGTTTAGCATGTGTTGAGTGTGTCTCTTTTTTGAGAGATTTTTTATCTGTATTTTGACACTTTTTAGGCCTATTAACAATCTCTCTTGTGGGGAGCTATTCTGGTGAAGCCCAGTGTCATCTTGTCATTGTATGAGTAGTAGTGTGGCCACACGTAAAAATTTATAAGTGTCACTCCTCCCATTCAACAGCATGGGAGGGTGGTGTTGATTCTATTTCTTTAGGTGTCGTGCTCCTTTGTCTTTTTTAGTTAGTGGACCACATATTCTAATAGTATATTGAATTATGTTCAGTGATTTCTTGCACTTTTGACATCACCTCTGACGATCTCCTATATTTATATTTTGATCTTGTTCTCCTTCTAAAGGGTAACTATTATGTTCAATTACAGTGTTAAAGACTCCATTAATAGTCTTCTACTAGGGAGTTATTCTGTTATATCACAATATCAATTTATTTTGAGTTTTTTGATCGAGTAGTGGATCTAGACCACAATGCAAACCAAACTTATCCTCTAGCAAAGTATGAGTTTTTTGAAATGTGCTCCTTGGGATGCCTTACAACACGATCTCTCTCTCTCTCTCTCTCTCTCTCTCTCTCTCTCTCTACTTTGTTGTTTTTACTAGTTTTTGGGTACCTTGCAATGACTTTTCTCATCCATGGTAACTCTTTTGTTCCTAGTTACTATTCGTGGGTACCTTATTAGGCCTTGTTTCTAGGACCCTCTTTCTTTTCCTCCCACATAAGCTATACTTATGTGGGGCGTTAGGGTAGGTTATTATTTATCCTTTTAGTTGTTTATTAAAACTTATTATCACTACACATGTTGAGTTAACTTGCTTAGGTGTACTAATCATGCGGAGTTAGCTTTCTAGTCCCTATGAGTTAGATGTTAGTCTTGTGGAGTCATCTTAACTGCTAGTATCAATTTGTGGGAGTTGTCACCACTATTCTAGATGGTAGTTGCATTTCCCTCCTCCTATATGTACATATTTATTATTGAGCTAATTCGTCATATTCTGTTGAGTTGGAACCATTTGCATGTTTTTTAATTATCTCATTTGTTATTCATAATGTATGTTTGCTGTATTTTTCCTTTATGCAATCCAAGTCTCACATTTTCAACATTGGTGTATGCTTTGATCCAGTTGATACGTGGCATTCTCCAATAATGCCTCGAATTGTGACAAGTTATTTTTGGTGAATGAGCTTAAGACATTAGTGTAAGATAAAAGGGACACCCTAAGAGTGTGTAACCAAGAAGACCTAAATGCATGCCACTTTAAATAAGAGTAGAAGTAATGAGGAATGTGACATAAGTAGTAACCTAACCAATAGTGGTGGGTAGAATAATATGTCTATAAGTAGAATTAGAATTGTGTGCAATGTGCTTATTATAATAATCAAGGGATTGCATGAGCTCGAAAGTACATAGATTGTCCTTGTTATTTGGATCAACCAAAACACTATGGATATGAACATGAATTATAAATGTATGAATGTATAGAGTATCCAAAATAAGAGTATCATCTAAATCATATTCATCAAAAGTAATAATCGGTATTGAAATTGGGGTAGGGACAATAGTGCCAATAATAGCATCTAGTGGGTGATCATAAGAAGGAAGAGGTGGTATCGTGTGATAGGTATTATAAAATTTAAAAGTAGATTTTTTAGAATCATGACCAGGAAATGGTTCATTGAAGATTTTTTAGCTTTGCATTATCATTATTAGTCCTAGAGCATTCATTGGGCTCATCCCATTTGATTACTTTGGCATCAATAATATCTTGTATAACATGTTTGATATTGATACATTGATTAGTGAATACATTGGTGATAGTCACAATAAGCTTGAGCATCAAAACTCTTACTTTGAGTCTTATTTGTGCATCAACCTCGAGCGGTGGAGGGAGAGACACAAGATGTCACTCAAGTAATTATTTTAGCTCGATGTGTGTGGTACATGGTAAAAACGTAAATTTCCTTCATGTAAATTGTAATTGTATCTTATTAGGTTAGGAGATGGCATTAGATGTAGAAGAAGAGTTAGCGGCATACTTGAGCTTATTCATGTTTAGTAATTTGGCCTCTGGTATAATTTATCATCCTTGATTTTTGTTTATATATTGTTATAGTTTCTTTCCTTATTTCTTATTCTCATACATGTTACGATTTTATCCTTGATATTCTTATTTGATGTCATGTTCTATTGTTCTAGTTATACTATCCCATCTTTCTAAAACAATTTATTTTATGTAGTACGCTTTTTTTGAAAAATATTTGAATTTCAAGTAGGTTTTGGAATATAGACACACAAGGATTTTTATAGTGTATTGATGTTCTATATCCGTGAATTGTTGGAGGGTATTTATGATTGCACAAAGTTATGTTTCCTTAATATGTTGGAAAGGATGGGTAATTAGGGAAATTATATCCCCACATTTTTTTGATGATATTGTGTTATCTTCAACATCAAATTCCTTGAAAAGGATTTTCATTAAATTTAACACTTTTTATTGATCATAAATTTCATGTATCAAAGACATACAAAGGATTTTTTTGTTATGTATGTGGAGGATTAGCCAAAGTACTTCACATAAAAAAACATTCCACAAAGTTATGTAATTATTGTTCAGGTGTACTTTTTCATTAAATTGAATATAATATGAAGGTTGGGAAATGTTTGTTTAGTTTTTTTAAAATATACAATATTATTATATACTGGACAAAGTGTCATTTACCATTGTTATTTTTCTTGATTCTTTATGAGAAAGTTGTAATTATCATTATGATTTTTATTAATTGTTCATAGTTAAGACTCATTTTGGAAATATCATTTCTTTCATTTGTATAGTATAATGCATACACCAAAAAAACAATGATTGAATTATTATAATGCATGCAGGAAATTAAATTACACACATGCTCTGGACAACATTTAACATAGTAATAACATTGGACAACAATTTTTATCAGTAGAGATTTAATACAAACCAATTGCAATTAAAGATTTTATTCCAACATAAGAAATTGATTTGATTTAATTTGAATTAATTAAATCTATAATATTCTAGAGTCACTACTAAACCAAAATGATGTATAAATGTTTCAATAAAGAAATGATACAAGCAAACTAAGATTTAACATATGAAACCCTAAACAAAGAGGAAGGAGAGAGGACTTCGATGATTTACACATGATCTGGACTGAGAGAAGTGTTGAACAGGCTGGGCAGAGTGTCGTTACCGCTCACAATAAATTCTAGAATGCACGAATGAGGCCAGACACAGGCGCCCATGACAGGACAGGAGTGCTTGGGCGCTGAAGACTACTTTTGGGCACATGTGATTGCACAAATTATCATAATCTAATTTTTACTACGTTGTAATATTTTCGCAGTTGTTTCCTGTTGATCACCTGAAAGTCACACAATGATCATCGTGGGTAATTGTAACCTATAAAATAGAAGTTCACCTACACAAGCCCACTGACTACATTAAACCTAGAAAGAAAGATGCAATATGGGGAGTTGGGTTGACCTCAATGGTCACCCCTAGAGTAAACTTATAACTGAGCGCTACACTACATCTCAGACTCCATGTAGTTCGTGTCAGTGTGTGTAAAAATCGTGCCGTAGGATGCCCTTGTGCAAGTTGCACTTGATAGCGAGTTGTAGCTAGATTGTAGCAATGTAGTAGAATGTAGTAGAAAAATGAACCTCCCCTTCCTATGAAATGTATGCAGAGTTCATGCAGCCCTTGTCCCTTGAATGGATGCTAGATGGATGTTTTTGAGTGCTTTAGGTGCCTTTTAAATGTAAGCTTAGGTGATGATAGTAATGTCTAGTGCTTGGTCCTTTATTTTGAACACATAACTATGCATTTATATGATTCCCTTGTTTGAATTTCACAATTGACAACTAGAAGGCCGACCCATAAGTGAAAAATATGCCCAAAATATAAAAGAGACCCAAAAAGAGCGAGTACGGTAGAAAAGGGTTAGGGGTGCCCAGAGGGGACAAGAGTGCCTGGGTGCTTTTGTCTTGGCTAGGCGTTGGTGTCATAGGTTATAAAAGATAAATAAGTAAAATATTGACTGGGCTATGGAGTGTGTAAGATAAAATAGAAAGCAAGAAACAAAGAAATGAGGGAAAATATAGTTGTCAATTACTAGTTTTCTTTCTTAGGAATAATGCAAATGCAAGTATGCTTTTAGGACCTATAAATGTACCCGAGTGTGTGATTTTGTGTCTACATTTCCCCCCAATTTATGTTGTTGAGTGAATACTCGATGACATAAAGTAGATAAGATATGCATACCTGATAACCATGTAGAGCGTGCGGTGAAATGTGTGCCAAGTGGACAAGTGAAGTGTGGAATGATGCAAAATTAAGCGTAAAAACTAGGAAAGGAAAGTGACCCAAAGGGGTAAAGCGTATGAGTTGTGTTGTTGATGCCTCTTATTTCATATTAAGGACAGACCTGCAAAAGAAGAGTGAAAGAGTAGTCAAAGTTATGTATATGATAAATCAAATTAAAATGTTCTTAAGTATGTAAAAGTGTGTAAAAGTTTGTAAAGAAAAGTGTGCACTTGATGTATAAGAGTGTAAAAGGATAGAAAAATGTCCTGAACTACTGTGAATAGTGATTTTTTTGGGCGATTGCATGCCAAGAGAAAGTTTTTTGGGCAATCTCACACCAATAATGAGTTTTTTTGGGCAATCTCATGCCAAGTGCAATTTTTTTGGGCGATCTCATGCCAAAGAGAAAGTGTTGGAGAGAGAGGTCTAGTGTTACTCTCCTTCTAGGAATCTACCCAATAAACACCACTACAGATGCTATGTCCCCGATTTGTCCATGCTGTCCTAAATTAGTTCTGATTATTTTGATTGTTTCGATTGAAATGGATTGTAGGATATTGCGTGCATGTTGTAATTGAAGGATTATGCTTGTAAATGTGAAACTACTCTGAAGCCTTATGTGAACTGTGATGATATGATAAGCTAATTGTGTGCCCCCAGGAAATTAATGCTCAGGGGAGGACACAAGTACCTAGAAACTATCGTATGATGTTGGGCGCCAGTGTTTGTGTTGTACTGAGGACCCAAGTCAGATTCTGCGTCGTTCTATGACTATGTTCTTGTTCTATTTATGTGTTGTATTATATTGTTTTGTAGATCTGATCTACTGTAGGGATGATTTTTTCACCCAATGTATTCCCCCCTCATTTGGGGTGCATGCGATGTTGGTAGGAGAATGTGACCCAAAAGAGAGGACCTGATGTTGATCTGAAGTGTATCCCTGCTGGGGGGGGATGTGCATGGTAGAAACCAAGGCACATGCAAACAAGGTGGTTAGTAACATGTGTTAGTAGAAAAAGTGACAAACATGCAATAAAAGATAATTTAAGAAGCAAGAGTGCAAACAAAGTGGACCACAAAAAGTAGGTTTCAAACATGGGACATTGCTCACAATGTCACATGACTATCAAGGTCGAAGCGACCAAAAGTAGACAAACAGTGATCACACAAGACATAAGGCATAGCCCACAGACAATAACAAGAAACATGTGACAGATAGTCATGGTGGAATATAGTCCTACAAAGAAAATGATACACATGAAGCACCCGTTAGCATGTTAGAAATATAAAAAAGTATGTCAAGACATGCATGTATCAATGGAAATTAATGGGCTAATAAGAATAGGAAGTAGTCTATGATGGAATAATAACACCTGTAATGTGTGAGAGTAAGAAAGGTAGATGCCTCTAGGAGCCTCAGTGGGACTGGAAAAGGATACAATGTCGAGCGTCATTGCAGCGTGTGAAAATTTGTAAGAGATTTACATTCACTCCAAAAGACCAATTGAACACACATGTGTGTATATAGATAGATAATGACATACTAAGTATCTGAATAGCATAGTAAAAGTGCATCATGTAATTATTATAAGCAATCAAGAGTACGTGCAACAAGATATGCAATAGTTAATGAGTGTGACAAAATGGAATGCAAAGTTTGAAGGTGGAAGGAACAATGTGTCCCCCAGTGAATGTGTATGAAATGAGGTTCATTTATAAAGGTCCCCTCAGTATTCAAGAATGAACCATAGAACAAGAGTGCATCACCAGGAAATGGTTTGAAAATGTGTGCTAGAAAGATAGATCATGAAGCATAGAGCATAAAAAGTGTAAGTGCATTCAGAAAGATTAGGAGAGGAGCACAAAGCATAATAATATATAGTATAGACAACTTATGATGCTAGGAGGGGGTAAGAAAGCATGATACCCCCCAAGTGTGAGAAGGGTAGAAGGCTATCCCATGATAGTGAAGGGAAAGGGCCTACTGCTTGATGTCTGAGGAGATAAAGGCGTGTCACGATGCTCTAAGATTGGTGGAGTATGAGTGTAGTGATGTACATGTGAAGGAGACTTATGTGGTGAAGGAGTTGGTGAACACCTATGTAAAGGGGTTTCCCAAGTAGGGGACTTAAGCTGACGAGATGGACTAATGGACTGATGTGAATGATGAGGTCGTGAAGTAGGTCGAGTGCGAATAAGTGAAATGGGTGTAGAATGTGGCTTAGATTTAAGAGGCATAGGAGACTTAGATGTTGAATTTGGTAGAAGGATGTCATCAAGAGGAGGTAGAGGCAATGGTGTGCATGGTGGAACACAATGATAACTTATTTATTATGTATGAAATTGAGACAAAAATGGTTCATGGAGGGAATACCTTGAGCGACACGGAGCCAAGGAAAACCTAAGAGTATGTCATAGCCTTCGATTGAAGATGCCATGTCGAATTACACAAACGTGGTAAGAGGCCCAATTGTAATGGGTAACCTAATATAGCCAAAAGAATTAGGAACTGGATATGTGATAACAAATATTGGACATTTGACATCCATAAGAAGTGAAGTAAAGCATATACTAATAGGATCCACTTGATAGATCATGGTGTTATTGACAATAAATGAACTGATAGAAGCGTTGATGTGTAATGAATCAGAAGAGAATGTTGCATGATAATCATGATTTAAAAATGAAATGATTGGTGTGGATGCATCAATAGAAGCGACAAGGAAGTCAAGGGGCCTCGATGAAGGAGGGGGAACAAAACGATATGTATGATTAGTAGAAGAGTTAGAAGTTTGTGTGTCATGCTTAGGAAAAGGTTCATTAAATATTTTGAGCTTTTTATTATCATTGGTGGTCTTAGAAGGAGATGGCTCGGGGAGCTCAAGTGAGTTATTGTCAATAAGATCTTGAATGAGGTGCCTGAGTTTGAAACAATGATTGGTAGAATGCCCAATGCATTGATGATAGTCACATTTAGCATTTTCATCATTATTGTGGCCACATGGGTGAGATGGAATGAGATTGAGTGGTAGTGGAAGAGTGATTATATTTCTTTTGAGAAGTTGAGACAATAGAAAGCAAGGTATATAGGGTAGCTTAGTGAAGGTACACTTTAGAGGTTTTCATTAAATATTTTCAAGAGGAGAGGCAACATTGGTAGTTTCCTTTGCTTCTGTGGGCTTAGGGGATGGCTTGAATGTAGATTTATCTTGAAATATATTAAAAGACGATGAAGGAATGTCTTGATATTTGAGCTTTCATATAGATAGAAGTTTGACTTCATGCATTTTGAGCGTATGAAATAATTGATCAAATGAAGGAGAGGTCTCAAATATGACACTCTCCTGAAGTGATGGTAAGAGACTTTGGACAAAAATATCTTGCAATTTAGAATCAACAAGTACATTGGTTATCTTAGTTATGTTGTTAATATTACATAACACATAGTCCTCTAGATGTTCATTAAATATTTATTTAATTTGAGCGAGTTGCACATAAGATATCTTGGTGTTGATATTGATTGAAA
This sequence comes from Taxus chinensis, assembly GCA_019776745.2. Classification (NCBI taxonomy): domain Eukaryota; kingdom Viridiplantae; phylum Streptophyta; class Pinopsida; order Cupressales; family Taxaceae; genus Taxus; species Taxus chinensis. Next base: position 722,769,762 of record CM034149.1, on the reverse strand, counting down.
AGTGTGTAAGAAAAGTATCAGCTAGATGCATGATAGAAGTTACCAAATGAATAGGTAGAGCATAAAACCAACGCATAGCATAATCTTCAAGACTCCCAGGAAATAACTTAATTAGTAATGTATGATCATCCACCTAATCAAGACGTGCCACATGAAAAGCTGTGAGATGATCTTGTGGGTCACCATGGCCATTGAAAGTGGGCCGCTTAGGGGTGACACAATTAGGAGGAACTTGGTAAGTATAAATAGTGGGTTTAAAAGGAATGTGAAGAAGGAATCAAGAGATGGAGAGGAGTATGAAGTAGTTTGTTGTAACTATCGTATTTTAATTTACATATCCTGGTATAAAGAAGTTAGGTCTTGCATGTCAAAAGAAGAGACTCGTCGAGTGTGAGAAATAAGAGGCGAAGTGAAATGGTTGATAGGAGTAGGAACAAATATGGGAATAGTAGAAGTAGGTGGAAGGGTAGAAGAGGGAGGTTGTGTTGTAATAGGAATGGAAACAATATTATAAGTGAGATGGTTAAGTTCAGCTAGATTGGTGGCCTCCTCACAAGTAGCAAATAAAAGCAGATCTAGGTCTTGCGAATGTTCACCAAGATGATTTTGGAGATCATGAAGGTCTTCATTAGTACAGAGGATAAATTTCAGCCATGTTAAAAAGATGATAAAATGTGTAGAAGCAAGGCTAGGTTCGAGTGATGGGATCACCAAATGATTTTATTTTATTTGAATTAATTAAATCTATAATATTGCAGAGTCGTTATTGAACCAAAATGATGTATAAATGATGAAATAAAGAAATGACATGAGCAAACTAAGATTTAAAATATGAAACCATAAGCAAAGAAGAAGGAGAGAGGACTTTGTTGATTTATGCTCGATTTGGAATCGATCTGGACTAGAAGTGATGAATCTAGGTTGGGCAAAGTGGCGTTACACTCACAATAAATTCTAGAATGCAGGAATGAGGTCGGACATGGGCGTCCATAGTAGGACAAGGGTGCCTGGGCACCAAAGACTTCTTCTGGATGCTTGTGACTATGTAAATGATCAAAATCTAGTTTTTACTATATCACAGGAGTGTTGTAGTTATTTCCTGTCGATCACTTGATAGTCACACAATGATTGCCAAGTGAACCTGTAACCTATAAAATACAAGTTCACTTGCATAAACCCACAAACCACAACAAACCTAAAAAGAAATATGCAATATGGGGAGTCGAACTGACCTCGACGGTCACCCTGAGAGTGAACTTATGACCTAGCATTGCACTAAATATTAGAACCCATGTAGTTATTTTGAGTGTGTGTAAAAATCATGCCCTAGGATGCTCTTGTGCAAGTTACACTTGATAGCATTATAGCTAGAATGTAGCAATGTAGTAGAACGTGTGGATGAAGAAATGAACTTCCCCTTTATATGTAGTGTATGCAGAGTTGATGCATCCCTTGTCCCTTGAATGAATGCTATTGTTTAGAATTATTCCTACCACTTTAACTTGAATTAATAAAGCAAAAAAATAGGAATAAACTAACCTCGGAAGATGAGGGGTTTAGTGATACTCGTAGATGTTAATTGATGATGATTTTTAATGTTTTGCTTTGTGAAAGGTTTGTACAAGCTCCTCTCTACTAAGAAACCTACAAATCACAGACACTAAACAAAATATGATTAGTAAGATATATGGCGGATTTCCTGGCAAAGGCCACTCCCTGGAAGTCAATGGGATTCCTTACAAGGATGTCAATCCACTTTTAAACAATCAAGTGGATTTGAAATATATACGATATATGATAATTGATACAAGATAATATAATGATAAATTATAATTTTACTACAAATCAAATAGAAAATAGATGAGAGAGGGAAGAGGAAGACTATGGCTCGAACTCGAGCTCAAAATGTAGATCCTGTTGTCGGGATTCGTACTCAAGTCAAACAAGTTCAATTTGGATGTGTTGATACTCAAAATATGCAGCCTAATATCCTTCTACAATGTCACATATTTGATGAGTGAACTCGAAAATATTCTCTAACTCGTCCAATGGGGCACAATGAATAGCACAAGGAGTTAGCTCATGCAACAACTCATATTGCTCCCAGTAGAAAGGATGACGAATTATAAGCAAGGAGTGAATGTTGGTGATTTCATGAGAGGGGCCACCAATTTCCATCTAAAAGTAATCCATACTCAAAAATATGTTAGAAGTAATCAGTTTGATATGATAGATAAAATATACTTGATGAAAAATTGATGAAATTGCAAAAAGATAAAAGTGACAGGAATCACTAGCGATTGAGGCAATCATTGGTGATTTTGGTGCTTTGTAATAAATTAATAAATTCAAATATCTGATAATTAAAAATTGATTTTGAAAAATGTTAAATTTTCAGAGATGATGTAAAAGGGGTGAATAAACAAAAAATAAGTACCTGGAGGTTGATGTGGAGCTAAAAGAAGCTCTAGAAGTTGGTTCAGTTTGCATGCACAAAAAACTAATCACATAACACCGGAAATAATACAAGACTCCAATTTTATTCATCCGGGATGTTTTATTCATATGAGAGATTACATTATATAGAGATTGACCTTCCTATTATGGTGGAGTCAAATCTCATCTTGAATCCACTTACCTCTCCACAAATCTCTCAGCTAATCCCTAGGATAACTCACTCAATTCTATCTGTGAGTTGTTTATTATAACTTCACACTATATTATTATTAAATGAGTTTCACATCTCATTTAAATAATAATACACAACATAATTTATTAATAATGTTATACAATATATTCATAACATTCACTCCCCTATTGTTTACATTATTAATCCCTATTACACACTCCCCTAATGTGAACAACGTAGAGAAAAACATTCACACGTCTTCTATAGCATGCCTGCCTCTGCAGGCTCATGATCTTGGTACGCTGAACCTATGTTCACCAAATACGAACCCCTGTTCAACAAAAATAGACCTCTGTCCTAGGTACGATCCCTTTCTCACGAACCTCTGTTCATCCTCTTCAAGAAAAACATGATGCTACTTTTTCTTGTGCTTGTATCTTTCTACTACAACATATTTACATGAATAGGTTATAAAAGGAAATACGACTCTGAACAGGACTGTGACATCTATTCTTATTACAAACAATGAAACACACAACTAAAATACTTGGCCACCAAATCAATACCATGGCCTCATCGATGGTGCCTGACGAGAGGTCGCCGATTGCCCTCCTGCCTCCGTTGCCTCTAGCCTCCATCTACTGCTGCTTATTTAGAATAGAAAATCGTCAGAATTATAACCATCACCCAAAGGTTCTTCTTTATCACTGTCTTCTTCATTAGCAACCATGGCACTTTATTCTATTTTTCCATCAAGTAAATCTCGTGCTCTTTTCTAGCAATTTATAGATAGATGTTCATCTTGTTTACAATAGTAACAAGTGATATGTTTCTTTGTATCTCTGGAAGTTGATCTTTGTTTAAAAGAAGATTTAAATCTCCCTTTATCATATGACTTGTTTTTACCATATATTGCAGTTTCTTCTGGTGTAACATTCTTATTTTCTTCATCTATCAGTGAAGAAATTAGATCTTCTAGGCTGGGATTGATCTTGCTCAAAGTAAAAACAATGTTTGAATAGCGAGATGGCATACTATTCAACAAAACAGCTTTTGCATCATCATTCTCTACTTTAATTTTTATCCCTGACAATTGATTCAAAATAGATTGAAACTTACTTATATGTTGTACCATGTTTTCTCCTTCATCCATCTTGAGTCCAAACAGCTTCTGATTCAAGGTCACTGATGCACTTCCGGTTTGGGATCCAAACAACTTGTTCAATGTTGTCCAAATGAAATTTGAACTTTTTAAAAGGTCTATATGATGCAAATATGCATCAGACAACCCAAGTCCAATGATTGTTGTTGCTTTACGATCTCTACTCTCCCATTTGGCTACTTCATCAGCATCGTTTGGTTTCTTGAATGTTCCATCTGCAATGTCCCACAAATATTTGTTAATGAGTGTCAACTGAGTTCGTACTTGCCAAGTGTGAAAGTCCTTTCCATCAAATTTTTCAACATAACCCAATTTATCCATTATGACTCTCCACAATTTGACACAAATAGGTGTCGGTTTCAACCGAAAATACACCCTTACAATAATAATCAGCTTTATATTTATTCAAAATAATAAAGCATATCAGATTTTAATAGCTAGAAATCAGTCACTATTTTTTTTACAGAATAAATAGAAACTGTCAGAATTGTTTCCACGATTTCTCGTAAAATACGAAATGGATTTCTGTAATTTTTTGAAAGAAGTTTTACAAAATACAAATTAACAAATCCAAAAAATTTCAGTAAATTTTGAATATGGGTTTTTGAGAAAAACGTGAATTACCAGTCATTTTTTTTCAGATCAGAATTCCGAAAAAGGCAATGAAAGCTTCAAAACTCTCATATCTGCATCTTAGAGGCTGCGATTTTGTCCTGCAATGAATCTCATAAATTTCCCTAGCCTGCTTTGACACCAAATCTAGAAGTTGGTTCAGTTTGCATGCACAAAAAACTAATCACATAACACCAGAAATAATACAAGACTCCAATTTTATTCATCCGGGATGTTTTATTCATATGAGAGATTACATTATATAGAGATTGATCTTCCTATTATGGTGGAGTCAAATATCATCTTGAATCCACTTACCTCTCCACAAATCTCTCAGCTTATCCCTAGGATAACTCACTCAATTCTATTTGTGAGTTGTTTATTATAACTTCACACTATATTATTATTAAATGAGTTTCACATCTCATTTAAATAATAATACACAACATAATTAATTAATAATGTTACACAATATATTCGTAACAGAAGCCTCAAATTTGTTGAAGAGTGATATGTGATAACAGGTGAAGTCTGCATACTGAGAGGTGAAGAGTTGATTACAGGTGATCCAAAATTGCTCCAAGATGCTCAATGAAGATAGATGATAATGCTTGATGTTGATTTTACTGCCCAAGAGTTGAATGATGATGCATAAGAAGTTGTGGAACCAAACCAAAAGCAAGAATTCGTGAAATGAAGTTGAAGATCCTGGAGAGAGGCTGGAAACCTTGCTTAAGTAATCGTTGGTGATTACTTGGATCGTTGGCAATTTCGGTCTGTTAGATCTTTGAAGGGAAAATGGTTGGAACAATTCACTAAATCAAGGTATTTGGTTTAGATTTCAAGGGGTGAATTTTTTAGACAATTTAGGGACGTGTTGTAAGGATAGAGGAGATGATAAAATAGGATAGATATAGCTTGATTTTGATTAAGTTTAAATTTATCTATTTTAGGTTTGTAGATGATTAATGATAGGTGTATGAATGATAATGATTTAGAGATAGGTCGAGATAAAGGTGTTAGAAATAGGTTAAACATAGGATTAAATGGATTTTAGGAAATATATTTTGGTTGATTTAGGTGTGGTTTAGAAAATGATTAAGTTTATCTAATTGGTTAGGGATCCATATTTAGGAATGTAAGGTGAAAATGGTAGGTATTTTACATGTGATGTAATTAGACTTGGATAAATGACTTTAATAATGTAGTGTGATTAAATGGTGGGTATAAAATATCGATGTTCTTGATTAATTGATTGAATAACAATGAGGGGTGTAGATTTTCGGTGTCTACATTTTCCCCTTTTTGTCTAGCAGTTTAATGGAAAAGTGTTAGACAAAAACAATGATAATTTTGTTTGTATGGGTGATCCCCCCTCAAAATGGGGTGACTACAACACAGTGCAAGGAACACCAGTTTGATAGTTGTGATTAGATAAGAATTATGTGTTTTTTTCAAAAAGTTACCCCAATCCAAGGGGTACCGAAACAGGATGTGCTACCAAGGAATCAAATGATAGGAGAACCAAAGGGCTTGATACCTATAGACATATGATCTTGAAGGTAGGATAAATAGATGGGGAATTCAAGTGATGGGGGGCCAAAGGGCATGCATCCCATAGACATATGAAAAATCCCAATGTTGATTTATTTTATCCAATATTTAATGTTTCAAGGACTAGGGTCCTTTTGAAAGGGACACTTTTATGGAAAAAGTGATGATTTAATAAAAATGGGCATAGATGCAAAAATGGGATGAATCACTAGCGATTCGTTCAATCGCTAATTGCCACCGATGATTACAGGAAATCGTCGGCAATTGCATTGAGGTAAAATTAGGGCTATAAATAGCTTATTTCAATGTGTTGGGCTCATTTTTACTGAGTGAAATATGAATTTACAGAGTGATTTTGAGTGAAAAACTTGTTTTTGAGTGAAGAAGGTGAGATTTGGACACCATGGCTTCCTCGAGCAGGCACTATAAACCCACTATGGTAGAGGTAGGTCGTTTTAACCTTCTTTGTGTTTGTTTTTTGTGTTGATTTTGGTTAGTTTTTTCAGAAAAATTTCGCTTTATTGGGAGCAGTTTGGATGCCCTAATTTAAAATCACAGGAATCGCTCGTCGATTCATGTGTGGAATTTTCAATTTTTGAAGTGAATCATCAAAAATTCATGATTTGTGGTAGTTTTGATGTTTTCAATGTTGTGTGGTGTTTGTGGTTCCAATTTGGTGATTGATGTTTATGTATTAATATTAATACTAATGTTTTTAGATATTTAGTTAATGTTGATATTAATTATATTTTGTGATGATGTTAATGTTAATGATATTTTTGATGTTTTAGATGTTGTTGGTGTTTTAAGGTGATGATGTTTGATGTTGATGTTTTAATGTAAAGATGTTTTGATATGTTGTGGATGATATTTTTGATATTTTTGGGATGATATCTTGTGATGATGATATTAATGTTTCATTTATATGTATGTTTGTTGTTTTCAGGTGGATGCGAAGCTTACGATCTGAGATTGTATTCCTCTTATTTTGGATGAGGTGAGAGAGGATATGACCAATGACTGATTGGGAGCATATTGAGGCTAGTTGGTTTCGGTGGCATTAGGGATTATAGACGTATCCAAAGATGTAGGAGTTTTTATGTTGGCATTATTAGAGTGGTGGAATCCTTCCACCTGTACTTTTTTGGCTGCCCACTGGGGAGATTACTATTACTTTTGAGGATGTTCATCACATCATGCAATTACCTATCCATAGAGAGGGAATTTATATTATCAATGAGATGGAAAGGCCAGATGTGATGCATAAGCCTTATATGGTGATGAGGCACAATATGTGAGATATGTATTAAGATAATTTGAGTACCAGGCGTTATATGATCCTGGAGAGAGGGTTGTACCTAGATGACCTTGATGATGATGGCTATTTCATGTTTCGCTCTACCAAATTCAGGGGATGGAATATTTCCTTGGATGATGACAGGTGTATTTGTGGAGATGATGGAGCAGTGCACAATGTTTGAGTGGGGGCCCACGTTACTTGCACAGACATTCAGAGAGTTGTGGGCCTGGAAGGCCCACAAGTGGTATGGGATTGATGTTGGATTTCTATTACAGTGTTGGGCATATGAGCATATTGTTATTGCTCATCCATTGGTTCTCCCATGGGGTATTGATGAGAGTCATGCTGGTATTTATGAGGTGGCTAGCAGAACAAGGGATGGGGGCAGAAGAAGATAGAGGGTTTTTTATAGAGATTTGTTAGCAGGACTTGCAGGTGGGGGATGTGGTGTGGAGGTCATATTTAGATTTTAATGATTGGCCTGAGTATCCTCATGAGTTGATTGGATTACAATAAGATATGTGGGTCTAGGGTCACAGAGAAAGGAGAGGATGAGCTATTGCATTTTGATCAGGTGAGGAGACAGTTTGGATTGATTCGGGGTGTGCCCAAGGAGCTCATACAGTATAGACATGAGGATGGAGATACAAAGACTTCTGAGGGTAGTTGTGACAAGGCCTATGATTATTTTTTAGGAGGAGGGGGATATGGGCCCTAATGATGAGGGTGAGATAGTGCCCATTGATGATGCAAGAGTCACTCCTGAGTATATAACATGGTGGACTCATGCATTGAGGAATTTTGATAGGACCCGAGTTATACAGTGGGTGAGATGGGTACGTGCTTGAGTAGAGGGAGGAGCATAGGCACATGATGATGATTCAGGTATTCTTATGATGAGGATGATGATGAGGAGGAGGGTGATGATGATGTAGGTAGTATCTATTACAGAGGTGATGACTAAGAAGGCCATGTGTGGAGGGAGAGAGGGATGCAACACTAGAGAGAGGGATGACCTCTTAGGAATTAGAGATGTTCATTGATTGCTGAGTGAGACAATGTAGTGACTGAGCGGGAAGTGAGTGACTTAGTGGAATGGTACTCAGAGATTCAGTTGGCTCAGGCTATTGTAGATAGGGATAGATATCATGGGAACAGAGAGATGGACTAAGGAAGGCCTTGGGGATTACAGGGGTCTTCTATTTCTGGTGCAGAGTTGGCAGAGATGGCCTAGGCTAGTGGACAGAGGACAGCAGGCTAGTGGACAAAGGACATAGTAGTGGATAGAGGAGAAACTACCTGTACCTTTGGGATGATTTCTATGGCTCATTATCAGACATTACGGGAAGATCTGTAGTATTATGTTGATATGGTGATCATGTGATTATCCAGATGTGGTTTTATATGTTGATCATTTGGCCGCGAAGGCAACAGCCCTAGTGCTAGTGTCAGGAGTGTGGGTCACCACCATGGAGATTAGAGAGAGGAAGCAGCAATGAGGGAGGATCGTGGAGATGCTAGTAGTTGTGGTGGTACCAATGGTGCAAGGAGGAGAGGGTAGTACTGTGCCTATAGCGAGTTCCTTGGAGATTCCATTTTACTGATTCATGATATGTATTGATGATAGTTTTATACGACTCATGGAAGCCCATTTTTTATGACATTGATATATATTTTGATGTATTCCTTGATTTGTATACATGACTTTGATGTGATTGTATCATTGATTTATATATATAATGATGATGATGAGGTTTATGGCCTATCTTCTTTGATTTACATGTGTTGATGGTTTTAATGTATATGATGATGTATGTTTTTAATTTGAATGTGTTAGTGTTAGATGGATTTGATGGATGTATTAGATGTGATGTTAAGAAATATGGTTTGTGAATATGTTTGATAAAATGTGGTTAAATGTGGTTGAATGTTTAATTAATCAAATGACTTAAAATGTGATCTCAAAATGGATTGTATCAAAAATGTGACTAAGTAAAATAGGGTAAAAATGAAAATGATTTCCCATTATGGATTTGATATATACATGATGGGTTTTGAAAAGTGTGAAAACACTTGCACTTGTAGCCTTAATAAATGTTAAATAAGATTATCAATGATTAGTTACATAAGATTTTAGTAAAAAGTGGGATGAAATAAATGTACCTTCTTAGGACATAAAAGAGGTTTTGTATGTGTAGATTAATATAGGAAAAAGGGTCTCCTTTTCAACACGGGTTCATAGGAAATGCCCTAGCTTTACATATTTAATTTTGAAGCAAACTGATCAATGTAGGAAGTTTTCTGTAATGGGAAAGCTAATCAATGATGGGAAGTTTTCTTGGATGCTTTTGATATTGATATTGATATTTTTGAAGGTTGATCAATGTGAGAATCCTTTTACATGGGTAGCCCATCCTTCAAGGGTATGGTCTACATTTTTTATTTTTATTTTTTTTACTTTTACAAGATAGTCATCCTTTGAGGGATCGGTCTATGATTTTGACTGGTAGTTGTCCTTCAAGGGATCAGTCTACTTTTGTATTTTTTAATAATTTTATATTTTGAATAGTTTTCCTTCAAGGGATCAGTCTATTATATTTTTTATTTTGATAAGAAGCATCCAATGATTCTTTTACATAACATTTTTGAGCTGAGGGAAAGACCCTAATAGACCATTTCAAGGAGGGGAAGATGATGCATTATGACCTACACACATGTGCCCCATGTCATGTTTTCAGTTGGTACAGGGTAGGTGGTGTAATGATTAAGGGGTTCCTACAAAAGAGGAACTTGTCCATAGTGAAAGATGTGATGAACAAAGTCATGGTGCTCATCTTTAAGGTATATTTAGGATAATGATGGATAACCACATGCTTTCAAATCATTATTGTGATAAGATGGATGGTTTGATGGAGTGATAAGATCTTAGATGTAACTATTATCATGACGATCAATCATTTAACAGTAGAAAGGCTACAAGTGCAAGGCATTTAAAGGTTCCTTTTCAAGTTCACCATCAAGGGAAGTGAGACGATACACTCTTCCTAACCCATACTTGTGAGTGATGATGTATGGACCAATCCAATTAGGGGAAAAATTTCCACGTTTACTCCATTCTAATTGAGTGACATTTTGATTTTATTTAAGTACAAGATCACTAATTTTAAAATCATGCTCTTTGATATGTTTTTTATAGGCTCTTTTGACACGTTCTTGATAAACTTGATGATGTTTGAGGGCCATTAGATATTTTTCATCTAATAGTTCAAGTTGTGCTAAGTGGTCTTGGTGATATTCTTCATCTGGGATAAAGTCTTTAAGTGATACATGAAGTGATGGGATTTGGACTTCAAGAGGTAGGACAACTTCAGAACCATAGACAAGTGAATAGGGCATAGCTCCTGTAGGAGTACGGATGCTAGTTCAATAGGCCCAAAGGGAAAATGGATTTGGAGATGCCAATTCCTACCTGCGTGATCATCTACTATTTTCATAAGGATTTTATTAAGAATTTTATTAGAGGCTTTAGCCTTGTCCATTTTCTTGAGGATAATAGGGTGATGAAAAATTGAGTTTAATGTTGAAGGTGTCACAGAGATTTTTGAGTTCTTTATTTTTAAAATATTTTCCATTGTCTGTGACAAGTTTATGTGGAACACCAAAACAACATATGATGTATTGATATATGAAATTGGTGATAGGTCCTGATTTAGTTGAGGTTAAAGGGATAGCTTCAACCCATTTAGTGAAATACTCAGTAGCTGTAATAATGGAGTGATGTTGTTGAGATGATTTAGGATTGATAGCACCAATGAGGTCTAACCCCCATTGAGAGAAAGGCCATAAGTCCTGAGCGGGTTGTAATGCTTGACTAGGGACATGAATGAGATCTGAATGGAGTTGACATTTGACACATTTCTTAACATATGCACAAAAATATTTAGTGATAGTAGGCCAATAATACCCTAGTTATATGACACGTTTAGCGATGGAATTTCCACTGAAATGTCCACCACAAATACCATCATGGACTTCTTCGATTGCTTTGATTGATTCATGTGATTTAAGGCACCTTAACAATATACCATCAAAACTATGTTTATAAAGGACACCACCTATGATGAAAAAGTGAGTGGCATGTTGAAGAAATGATCTTTTAGCGTTACGTGATAAGTCAGATGGGATTTTAGATTCGGTAAGGTAGTCATAGATTTGCGTATACCACAAATCAATTGGATTATTGTCAATGATGTTGATAGGAGGTAGTTAATTTTGATGTGAGGGGTAATCTAATCATTTGAACAACCACAAATACTTTAGTTTTGTCTTTTGATTCTTTAGTTTCTAATGGGATGAGGGATCTAAAGAGAACATTGTGTCTATAAATTTGTTAGAGGATCATGGGATGGTTTGGATGGTGTAATGATCAAAATAACTCTAAAGAGAAAGTCAACGTTGGCTTTATATTTTTGCAAGATTTCATTTTTACATTGATATTCTCCTTTAACTTGACTAATGACAAGTTGTGAATCTCCATAGATTTCTAAAATGTGAACACCTAGGAGAATAGTGTCGTAAGGCCCATGATTAAAGCTTTGTATTCTACCATGTTATTGGTACATTCAAAGTTGAGTTTGAATGATAACGGAATGGGAATACCCAAGAAGGTATGATAACAACACCGGCCCCTCCCCCTTACTGAATTTAGAACCATCAAAGAAGAGAGTCATTTTGACAGGGATAAATTCATATTCATCAACATTGTTGATGGATTCATCTAGAAAGTATTCATGAGGAAGTTGATTATCGGGAAGGGGAGCATCAACGAGCTGGTCTGTAATAGCCTGGCCCTTAATATATTTTTGTGATATAAACTTGAGGTCAAATTCAAGTCATAAGCATAAGCCATCAAGTGATACGGTCACTATGATATGGTTTAGAGTGCATGGTTTTAAGTGGATTGAAGCTAGTGAAACATAAGTTTTGTGATTGAGAAGATAATGACGTAATTTAGAAGTGGTGAAAGTATAAATCACAACATAGATTTTCAACTTCGGTGTAATGAGTTTCATATTCATGGAGTGTGTGACTGATATAGTATATGACCTATTCATGACCTTGGCTATCATGGTGAGAGAGCATGGCTCCTAGAGCGTGTTCTGAAGTAGATATGTATAGATAAAATGGATCTCCCTCGCAATGAGGTGGAGTAAGCACAGTGGTGATAGGAGATATTGTTTAATTTCATCAAAGGCTTTCTGAAAATCAGAATCCCAGTGAAAGTCTACATCCTTGTACGAATGAGATGATGAAATGACCTGACAACGATCCAAAAGTTGTGATATAAAACGTCGGATATTGACTGTAGTTTACCTTGAAGGCTACACAGTTGTTTAAGATTAGATGGAGGAGGCATTTCAATGATGGATTTAACCTTTGTTGGGTCAACTTCAATACCTTGAATAGATATGATGAATCCTAAAAATTTTCCAGTGAGGACACCAAAAACACACTTTGCAGGATTGAGATGAAGGCAATACTGAATGAGACGAGTAAATATTGATTCAAGGATGATAAGATGATATTTGTCATTGTTTGGATTTTCCTAAAAGGTCATCAACATAATCTTTGACAGTTTTATGGATGAGGTCGTGAAAAATGTAGGTCATGGCGTTGATAAGTAGCTCCTGCATTTTTAAGACCAAATGGCATGACATGCGATAGCAAAAGGTTCCCCAAGGAGTGATGAAATATATTTTATGTTGATCGTCGGTGGCGATAAGAATTTGATTATAACCAAAAAATCCATCCATAAGGGAGAGAATTTTGTGGCCGGTTGTTAAGTCAATGAGCTTATCTATATTTGGAAGAGGGAAATCATCTTTAGGACAAGAAAGATTAAGATCCCTGAAATCTTGTAGATGCGTAACTTACCTGAGGCTTTGGTTACGGGAACGATGTTAGAGATCCATTGTGGATAATCAATGGGTATGATGAAATTAGTGGATAAAAGGCATTGTAACTCTTCTTTAATCAGGAGAGCTATGTGAGGATGCATCTTACAAAGTTTTTGTTTAACAGGCTTAGCATTGAGATATGTGACAATGTTGTGTACAAAATGTTAGGATCAATTCCAGGCATATCACTATATGACCAGGCGTAGGCTTGATAATATTTTTGCTAAAAATGAGGTGAAGTCATCTAGTTCTTGTGAAATTAATGATTGACCAACCTTAACTATGCGAGGATCCTGAGGGGTTCCTAAGTTTACATCGATAGTGGATTCATTAAGGAGAGTTGGTGTATCAGATGGTAAGGATTTTTGAAGGAAGTGATCTTCAGCTCCTATATGGGAAAGGATGTCCTAGTCATCATGAAATTGAAGGATATCTATTGTGGGTAAATCTTCTTTAATCAATTCTGGCCAAATAAGAGGAATTTTTTTAGTGATGTGGTTAGATTGATAAGTTAAAGGACCAAAGAAATAGTATTGACTTTAAAAAAAGTTATGCGGGATGAATACTGTTATGGCCAAAATTTTGATAGCCCCTTTTTCTTCGAAAATTAGTTTCTCTCATGAAAAACCTCTTTTTCCTCATGATTGGTAGGGGCCATTAGGTGTTAATTGCATTATTAATTTTTTTGCATAAGTGGTTTCGTGGCATTCTTAAAAATAAAGTCAGCTATCATGAGTACTTTTGATATAAATTTGGTTAGTCTACCATGTTGCCTAATGTATGTGAAATGGAGATTAATTTTTGGTTTGTGATTACTTTCCTTGGATGGCATGCCCACATCATTGTTCATATGATTTTTTCCCTTCTGGAAATGATAACGAACATATCAATAAATACTGTAAATATAATGTTTTGGTTAATAAGCAAAGTGTTGGGATGCATTATGGTTTAATTAAAAACTACATATTTTTTGAAATAGTTACATTATTTGATCTCACCATGACATTTCAATTTGTTTGGAGATCAAAGTTTCATAATGAACTAGAGTGTGGTGGCATTGGAATATTTTTTTGAATATTTTAATCAAAGCATTGATTCACGGTGGTGTATTGGCTTGGAGGGAATTTTGCTCATTTTTTTTGGAGGTCGATGTGGCAAAATGTAGTTGGTTTAGTAACTTGATCCATTAATGCCATTCAATGCAAGGCGAGAAATGTGGTTTTTGGGAGGAATGAGTTGTTTTGCTAGTCATTTTGTGTTTTGGTTTGTATGTCCACCATTTGGAGCTTGAGCTGGTTGAGGCAAGGTTTAATGAAGTTTTGGGAAGGAAATGTGTCGATAATCAAGTATGTGGATTGTATGACAATTTATTTTACATGGAAAGATTTGGGTATTGGAAAATCTTGTTATTTGATTATTTATAGTCCATACCTATAGTTTCAAACACTAGGATTATGTAAAGCTCAAAAGACAAACTTGGTTTGTTCTATTTGAGTATCTTCTACAAGATAACAGATAATGAAGTTTCAGTTGAATGGTTTGGAAATTTTGAAGGCTTGTTTAAATTATTTATTTTTTTGGTGCGAATCAATTTCAATAGTGAACAAGTCTTGGGTTCTTCTTGAAATATCTGCATATTGATCAAATAGCTGCCTCTAAGGTTGTGGTTGATAATTTTGTGCATAATACTTGATTTCAAATCATTTTCATATTGGTGTAGTTGTCATTTTTGATTTTGGGTGCCTAAATATTGTCTCATTTGGATGAAAATGGATTCAGTGTGGTTCTAAGTTCAATGGGTTTCGAAAGCTGAATGTGAATGTCGATAAGAAAATGGCATGATTTTGGGTTCTTAAAATGTGTCTTGTTGGATGAATATGCATTATTTTCTTCTGGGTATATGATACCTTTTGGTTTGAAAAGGAATCAATTTTTGTGGCATTGACACTCACTTCTCCTTTAAATACATAATGATCGATTGCATCTGCAAATAATTTGTCTCATTCTATGATAATGATTGCAGAGATCTAGGTGAATATGGGTTTCAAACATGTTTATGACTCAATTTCCAAAAATGGTTGTGCATTTAACCTTGATTAAATATTTTTTCTTTTTTGGTGTTGGGCATGGTGAAAAAATTCAAGGTAGAGCAGGAGGCAGGTGTTATTACTCGCATTGTCCAACTATTCGATCCCTTGGAGTATGTATAAAAGGTTACTGAAAGTAGGAAGCCATTGTTTGATTTGACTAGAGAAAAGGGTTCATGATTTGATTACATTTTCTGATATTTTGAATAAGAGGCATAATTTTGAATATAATCATGTTGGGATGATTGATCGATGAACATACTTTGTTACTTTAATATATTTTGACATGGGCAACATACTTTCAAACCATAGTCACTATTTGGGATTTGATAGTTTATTTGTTTTGATGATTTGATGAACTTTAAAATGGTGGTTACATCAAGTGGATTAAACGGTTTGGCTAATTTTTTGGCAATTTTAGATGGCATGATTAATGGCTTGTTTGATGATTGAATTATTTATCAAGCCATTTTTCTCATATTATATGATAGTTGGATTAAATGATGAATGCTTAATGGTTTGTGATTAGTTAATAGCGCATTTGATGTCTAATGGGCCCCTTCTTTTTTATGACATCCCGAACTCATTTAAATGTCTTATTTCATTATATTATTTTCCAAGTACGTTATGTGAATTATGTTTTTTAAAGTCATTTTAAAAAAATAAGTTAATATGATATTCTAAAAGATAATTAATTTTAATATGGCATTCGATTATAACTGAATCAGATCTCAAACACACTATATAGGTCTTGAAGAAGATGATCAAAGGGGGGAGAAATAAGGTATTTCAATTTATGCAATTATTTCTATTCTAAATATGTTCAGTGTAATTAATTTATGAAGCAAGTGATCTTTCAGGTGTTTGATGACATTGTTTTGAGGTTTTGGGAATGATTTTCGAATGCACAGGTATATCCAGTTCAAACTTTATTATTCTGATTATCTGATTTTAATTACATTCTTATCTAACTGATTGTAGAACTTCTGTATATCCAGAACAACCTTAAAAAATATTCATTTCAGATCTCAGGCATATGTGAATCACAGTTGTTTGGATTTGATTTGATCATAACTTGTAAAGATGTTGATTCAACAATTTTGTACTGATTTTCCATAAATGCAAAATTGGTTTTCTTGTTGTCATGCTTATACTTTTCTATCCATGAGTTCATGTGAATATATATATACTTTTGTGTAAAGTCTGTTATTTTTTAGATCATTCGGCCATTTCGGCAGCCTATTATGGATCAATATTAAGAGCAATCACTTTTCTTGGGTTCATTGTATAATTTATAATATTTAAGACCTTGAATATTTCAATTTATTGATCAAAGGAGTTAAAAGTGTTATTCAAGGCTTTTACCTTTTCAAGAGGTTACTTTCTCTATAGGTTTCACTCTTTCGGATAAAAATAATTAAACAATACATTATATGATCATAATATGGAGTTGCGAGAAAAGTTGTCATGCAAAATGGGATATAAGGAGAGAAGTGGTCTATTGTAGTCTTGTTTGGTCTCATAGGCGTCTTTTTCTTTGTTTCTTTCTTGTTTGTATATTCTCTCTCTTTTTGAATGAATTGAATGATCTTCCCATAATCTTAGGTTTGTTTGTTTATAAACAATTTAAGATATAAACTACCCTACACTTAGAATATTTTCTAATTCCCTCATACGATTAAAGTTGGTTCGATTCCGTCTTAACCTTTACGATAGATAAAAGGGTTGATTTAGTTGTCAGTCAATTTTCTATCAGCAACAGATATAACGTCATCTATGTCCATAGGATCTTCAGGGGTTTCATCTATGTCTAGTCATGTATTCCATGTTTGTAACAGCCAACGCCAAAAACTTTCCACGCACAATTGTGAAGGTACATATAAGAAAAATCTAGATTATCTAGGGATTTGAAGTCTAATGTGAAAGGCATGACATGGTGTGGATTGATAGAATGAGATGAAGGATGATCACATGTCCCCTATAAATAAGGTTTGTTTTAAGATAAGTGAGGACCATAAGGGATAACATCTCCTACATTAGGCTCATACATGGGTTGTCTTATCAGGATGACCATAAGTCTTAGGTGAAGGGACAAAGTTGAGCATGAGAAGGTGGTACTCCCCTAGCATAAGACATTGTACAATGTCACTAAGAGAGGAATCATTCTGGTAGTTTGGAGGAAGGGATGGATGTGTTAGTAGATGTTTCGTCAGATGATTCTGATGTGGATTTAGGTACAAGGATGTCATTTGGATGATATGTCATGTAACAATCGGCAAAGGGATTTGGATCTATGGGGACTGTGAATGTTTGACCTTCATGTTCGTATTTAAGACAATGATGGAGTGTAGAAGGAACACACCACATAGTGTGTATCCAGGGCATCCTAATAGCATGTTATATTGGAACTCTCCTTCTATAATGTAGAAGAGTTCATGTAAGGTCTTAATTAACTTTAAGTGGTAGGATAACAATACCTAATGTGGGTGCGATAGTGTCATTGAAGGACCGTATAGTAAAACTTTGAGTTTGACCAATGAAAGAAGGAGATAGTTTAAGTTGATTAAAAGTAATGGATGATATAATGTTGATGGTTGTGCCCCCATCAATCATGACCCTTCTGATGAGGACATCATTGATTTGAGTGGTGATAAAGAGTGGTAAATCATGCTCTTCTGGCCTAAGCGAGGGAATCTTGGATGGCTCGAATGATATGGTTGTGGATGATTTAAGGGCCCCCATAAAGTTTTTGAAAGATATTAAGGGTCATCTATCGGTACTGTTATTGATTGGAGAGCTTTGATCATGGATTTTTTGTGGGAAGGTGATGTTTACACCAGTTCGTAAAGTGAAATTTTAATGGGAGCTTGGTGTAACTATTTAATAACAACCTTTTGTATTGAGGTGGATGATGAGGGTGGTGTGGTGAGTATTGAAACCTTGGCTTTGGGTGATGTTGTTTGATTAGATGCTTCATGAGCTATGGAGATAGATACTTTAGGCTTATCAGAAGAAGTGGATAACTTAAGAGGTGGAGGTATGGCTACGAAAGTTTTATCTTTCTTAGGCTCAGATGGATCTGTGTCATAATTTTGTGAGTGAGTGGTTATGTGTACAATGCATCAATGTGATGGGAAGAGATTTTGGACATGGGATATTTAGATTTAGATGAAGATGATGATGTTGTGTGTGGTTCAGAAGGAAGGAAATCTAGGTTACCAATTTTTTGAGCAATTAGGTGAAAGGCCTTACAATCCTCTATGGAATGACCTCATGTCCTATGATAATCACAAGAGACATTGAAGTCATACCAAGCGGGTTTCCATCCTCATGGGTCTGATGGTTTGAGAGGTGGTAAAATTATAAGTGATTGCTGAATGAGGTCATCTAAAATAGTTGCATAATGCCCCCTAGGTGTGGATGTGGATGGTAGTGAGGTTTTGGGTATCTTATCCTCTAGAGGAAGTAAGACTTTGATTATGGTTTGTTGGGTTGTTTTTTACTAAGGAGTCTTAGATAGTGTGACAGATGAAGGAAAGGGACCAATGTGGAGGCTTGGTAGGTAGGATTTTAGTCTTGACATGAAAAGGTGATTAATAGGAATGGAAATAACCTTTCTAGGAGGAGGTGGAAGAAAAGGCCAAGGACCATGAAAATGATATTGTTCAGGGAAGGTATAGCAAGGAATTTTAAAAACTTGAACAACACCTTGTTTATGAGGTCCTTTTGTGGTTTTGGATGAGCTAGGAGTGGATGTATAGGTAGATGTTGATGAAGGAAGAGAGTTTTGAATGATGTGGTTGATGAGATCTAAATGAGTTGTGGATTTTTAGGTTTTAAATTGGTTGGTGTAGAGATAATTGGTTTTGTAGATGAGGGATGAATACAGTTTGTGGTTACCTTAGGTGGAGGTGTTTGTGTCATAAATGTTTTGAGAGGTATCATAGTTATATTTACAAATTGAGGCATAGACATAGGTGTGGTTATACTAGAGTATGTGATTGGTGGGGAAGTGGATTCAGTAATAACCTGTGACAAGGATGGGAGAATGGTTTCAGTAACATTGCTAGTAGACGAGGACTCAGTAGATGTAAATTTAGATTCAATGGATGTTGATGTTGATTCTGGTTAGATGTTGATGTTGGTTCTATAGGTGTGGATGTTGGTTCAATAGGTGTTGATGTGGAATCAAGAATGGGTAATGTTTTAGTAATGGTGTTGATAGTATGATGAGCATGGATGATGTTTTTTGTGGTTGTTCAGTGGATGGGGCATGATTTGGAAAGGGTTGTTTGAATATGTCAATATTTTGATTTGGGGGTGCATTTGGATTGTCTAAGTGGAGCTCACCTCTATCAATCAAATCTTGAAGGACATTATGGAACGTGTGACACCTTTTGATGTCATGTCCCTTAACCCTATGGTATTTACAATAATCATTATCTCGATACCAAGAGGGTTTGGATATGGATGTATCAATAGGTCAGATAGGTGGGAGAGATATCATGTTTGCAATGAGAAACTTGTCAAAAATTGCACTATAAGTCTCTCCTATGGGTGTGTAACTACATTGTTGATGGGAATGCTTGGTAGTGGGTTTTTCCTTAGGAGAGGATTTGACTACTATGGCGTTAGCAGATGATTTGGATTTTTTAGGATTGGAAGATGACTTAGATGGGAATTCAGTTTGTGGTTTCTTAGGATGAAGTTTAACATGCAACCATCTTCTAGAGCTCATAGTTCTAACTTACGGGCCATAGTGAAGGCTTCATCAAATGTCTAGAAAGATTGGATTTACAGTGTTGATGAGATGTGTTTGGCACATGAGCAAGAGAAAAGTTCAATCAATTCAGTTTGTGGAAATGGGAAGGAAAGTTGATTAATTGTACCCCTTCAGTGGGTAAAAAAGTCAAAAATGGACTTTTCCTCAAATTGTTTGATGGAATATAAGTCATTGATAGTGATTTTATGGGATATGTTTATGGAGAATTGTTCTAGGAAAAATTGTGTGAGTTTTCTGAATGAGAAAAGGGAGTACTGAGGGATGTATTGTACCAATCCAGGGCAGGACTAGTAAGGGACATGGGGAAAGTCCTCAACATGAGATATTGGTCATGGGATATTAGATAACAGGCATGATGATAAAGCACAATGTGTTGTTGGGGATCTTCCTTGCTATAAAATTTGATAAAATTTGGAAGTTCCCAATGGGGTGGATATGCTTTATATGGCACTGAGGGGTGGATGGGCTCATTACAAATTTAGTCGTAAGAGAGGACATTTTTGGGTCCTGAATGAGGTAGCTTCAAGATTGGATATTTGGTTCATAAGGGCTTGAAGAGGATCAGGTTGTGTTGGTTGTTGTGAAGATGAGCCAGTTGAAATGAGAACTTGCTAGGTTGTGGATATGTCTTATACTCACTGAGGAATGTTTTGCTTGAAGGAATGTTTTATTCAGGTGGAATGTTTTGTTGATACGAATTTTTTTCTAGGGATATTTTTCCGTTGAGGGATATTTTGTTGAGGAATTTTTGCTATGGGATTTTTGTTGATACAAAATGTTTTGTTGAGGAATGTTTATGTTTTTGGAAATATATTTTTAGAGGGATGTTTTGTTAAGGAATGTTTTGTTGTGGAATGTTATAGGTAGGTTGGGACACTAATGGTTGTGATGGTTGAATATATTGATAAGGATGTGGGATAGATGTGGTGGTAAAAGCTTGTGAATAAGGAGGTGGTTGTTGAAAGTATATTGCAGAGGCAACAAAAGATGGTGCTTGTTGTGGGATGTTCTGAATAGGAATAGATTTTGGTATGGAAATTAATGGCTGCGATGGTTGTGGAATATGTTGTGAGACAAATGGGTATAGAGGATTGAACTGAAATAGGATGAGTGGTGGTGATGGAACTAGTATTGATTAAGGGAATAGATGAAGGAATAGACATAGTAATGTTTTGAATGGGGTTGCTAACTGGTTGAGATATGGTAGTAGAAATGGTAACAAAACTTACTGGAGTGGTGTTTGGATAGTTGAAGATGTTGGAGGGGTAGATGAGGAAGCACCAGTATTACTTAAGGGAGGTGTGGAACCAATGGCTTAGGTGAAGATGTGGGTTGTTGGGTAGTTGTATCTTGAGAAGAAATCATATGAAGACTAAAAACATGAACATAAGACACAACACTGGATGTTTCAGGTTGACTGATAGGAATGGAAGACTCAACATTTGATGTTTCAAATTGACTTATGGGTGGATATGAATGTATTTGTTAGACAACAGGTTGTTGTTTTGAATCAATAAGACGTGCAATACTAGATGAAGGATCAGGAATGTGTGGTTCAGATACAAATGGTTGGATTTAGACACCCCTAGCTGTAAGATAAGTGTTAAGGGAAACAGGTTTTGAATCTAACATCTCTTCAAAAATAGGATCTCCTCTATCAAAGAAAGGAGGTTCAGAGGATTCTGATTGAGAGATGGGATAATATGGTTGTTTTGGTTTCTTCTTGCTCAAGTCCATGGAAAATTTGACTATGAAATTGACATGCATAATCTAAGAGATGTTGTCACATTTCTTCATTATATTTCTCCTCTATTTCATCCTAGGCTCATTGATCATCAGTAAGAGGAGTGGATGTGATTGGTTGATAAAATGGGTTTTTAATGGTTGTTGTAATGGTGTAGATAAGAATGTGGTAGATAATGGTGTAGATAATGGAATAGATGATGGGATATGTTGTTGTAGATGGTGTAGACATGTTTTATGAAGTTTGATTATGGGCTTGTTGTCTAGTAAGTACCATAGTAAAAAAACACACAATCACCTAAAAAAAGTAACTAAGTGGGTTGATTACAAACAACAGGTAAAAAAAAGAAAAATAAATTTTTAGATTATCTTGATTTAATTAAGAAAAGTGAAATGTGAAAAATGGCTGATGGGTCCTAGGAAATGGCAAGCTATGGCTGGTTTCAGGTATGTTTATGGGTGGCATCCTCGATATACCCAAAGTTACATGAGGCTCAACTTTATATTGCTACCGATACGGGCTTGGTATTGGGCCTACCCCCTCACTTCATGGTCCCGCAACGATAAGGGAGTCAAGTGCTTTGTCAATATACCGACAGAAAGGTGTTTATACTCGGCTAGAACACCGAGTTGGTTTCCCTATTGGGTGATGAAATCCCAATAGTTATCACCTGGGTGGGAATTTTTTAAATGTGTTTTTGATGTTTTAAGTGATTTGGTTGTGTGTGGGGGAAAATAAAGTGAATGCAACCAGATTAATTTTCCCTAATTAAAACTATGTGAGTCAAGAAGGATGCAATGGTTCGTTTTAAGACCCAAAATGAAATGTTATTTTTCGATGAGAACAAACAAGAAAATAATGCAATACTGAAAGAAAAAGAAGGTTTTAGGACTCACCATGATAAATGCTTCCTTTTAAATTTTTAAAATTGTAATTTTTAATTTTTTAAGCAATCTAAGCAATCCAGCAAGCAAAATCTCTCAGAAATAGTAACCTACAAAACAAGTTAGCAGAAATAGAGAAAAAACAAAAAAAAAAGATTAGAAGGCTAACTATAAAGTAATAAAAAGGATTCAGAGGAATCATCGGTGATTATGAGAATCACTGGAGATTGACCAAATCGTTGACGATTACAAAACAGAAAACCAGATGTGGAAAAATATGATATTTTGGATGAATGAAAGATTATTATTTTTTAGACTTTGACAATAAATCTATAGAAATAGAAATCTGCAAACCTAATCTAATCAGAAAATAGAGAAATGACCAAAAACATGTAACTAGAAGGAAAACTACAAAGTAAGAAAAAAGTATTCAGAAAAATCATTGGTGATTCACTGATCATGACGATTGACTAAATCACTAACGATTACTGAGCAGAGAACTAGAAAATAAAAATAAATGGTATTTTGATGAAATAAAACAATGAATTAAGGGAATCGGTCCCACCAGGTCATGCCAAGATGTTCATAAATATTCCTACCTCTTCAACTTGAATTAACAAAGCAAGAAAATAACAATAAACTAACCTCAGAAGATGTGGGGTTTAGTGATACCCATAGATGATGGATGACGATGTTTGATGTTGTGCTCTGTGAAAGGTTGGTACAAGATCCTCTCCACTAAGAAACCTGTAAATAACATACACTAAATAGAATATGATTAGTAAGATATATGGTGGATTTCCTAGCAAAGGCCAGTCCCCAGAAGTCAATGGGATTCCTTACAAGGATGTCAATCCACTTTTAAACAATCAAGTGGATTTAAAGATATACAATATATGATAACTGATACAAGATAATATGATGATAAATGATAAGTTTATTACAAATTAGATAGAAAATAGATGAGAGAGGGAAGAGGAAGACTATGGCTCGAACTCAAGCTCAAAATGTGGATCCTGTTGTCGGGCCTCGTACTCAAGCCAAGAAAGTTCAATTTGGATGAGTTGTGATACTCAAAATATGCGTGCCCAATATCCTTCTACAACATCACAAATTTCTGAGTGAACTCAAAATGTTCTCTAACTCATCTAACGGGGCACAATGGATAGCACACAAAGTTAGATCATGCAACAAGTCATATTGCTCCCAGTAGAAAGGATGACGAATTATAGGCAAGGAGTGAATGTTGGTGATTTCATGAGAGGGGCCACCAATTTCCATCTAAAAGTAATCCATGCTCAAGAATATGTTAGAAGAAAACAGTTTAATATGATAGATAAAATATACTTGATGAAAAGTGCTGATACAATTGCATAAAGATAAAAATGACAGGAATCACTAGTGATTGCAGTAATCGCTGGTGATTCTGGTAAATATTGTAACAAACTGATAAAATTCAAATATTTGATGATTAAAACTTGGTATTTTAGACTTATAGAAGCTAAAATGATGTAAAATGAATGAATAAACAATAAGAATACCTGGAATCTGATGTGGAAGTGAAAGAAGCCTCAAACCTTGATGAAATATGATCTATGAAACTAGGTAAAACCTGCAAGTTGAGTGGTGAGATGTTGATCTATAGGAGCTCCAAAATTGCTCCAAGATGTTCAATGAGATACTTGAGAATGTTTTGAATTGATTTTGGATTTCTAAGTGTTGAATGACTCTATGGTATAAAATGATGTTGATGGAACCAAACAAAAGCTAAAATATCGTGAACTGAAGTGGAATATCTTGGAGAGAGGCTGGAAAAATTGCTTAATTTAAATAATCATTGGTGATTACTGAATCACCGAGTGATTTTTGTTTGAGATTTGGAGGGAAAATGGTTGAAACATTTGCTAAATCAAGGTATTTGGTTTAGATTTCAAGGGGTGAATTTGTTAGACTGTTTAGGGACATGTGTTGTAAGGGTAGAGGAGATGATAAAATAGGCTAGATATAGCTTGATTTTGATTAAGTTTGAATTTGTCTATTTTAGGTTTGTAGATGATTTTGATAGGTGTGTGAATGATAATGATTTTTTTGTCGAGATAAGGGAGTTAGAAATAGGTTAAACATAGTATTAAATGGATTTTAGGAAATATATTTAGGTTGATTTGGGTGGTTTAGAAAATGATTAAGCTTATCTAAGTGGTTAGGTCTTATTTAGGATAGGGAAAAATAGGATTTTACATGTGATGTGATTAGACTTAGGATAAATGATTTTAATAATGTAGTGTGATTAAATGGTGGGTATAAAATATCGATGTTTCTGATTAATTGATTGAATAAGAATGAGGGGAGTAATGCTTTAGTGTTTGGTCCTTTATTTTGAACACATAACTATGTATTTATACGATTCCCTTCGTTTTAATTTTGTAAATTGACAACTAGAAGATCGGACCCATATGTGAAAAATATGCCCAAAAGATTAAAAAAGACCCAAAAAGAACGAGTAAGGTAGAAAAGGGTCAAGCGCACCCAGAGGGGACAGGAGCACCTGGACACTTCTATCCTAGTTGAGCGTTGGTATCTAAATTCATAAAAAGATAAATCAGTAAAATCTCGATTGGGTTGTACGTTGTGTAAGATCAAATAGAAAGTAAGAAACAAAGAAAAGAGGCCATAGGTAGTTGTCAATTACTAGTTTTCTTTCTTAGGAATCATGTACATGCAAGTATGCTTTTAAGACCTATAATTGTACCCAAGTGCATGATTTTGTGTCTACAAGAAATGCAAAGCTAATAATATCAGGACTAAAATCTTTTCATGTCAAGAATGAACTCTCACGTGTCCTTAGAAGAACATGAAATATTTAAAGGGATTATAACATATGTATTTATAAAAAAAAATTAGGTATTATATATAATAATAAAATACTCCAGGGCATTGTATATTCCTATTGTGATGAGCATAGTCAAACAAAATTCCATTCGAGCCTCTCTAGAGCCAACATATGACCCTCATAACCACACAATTTTTGCTACCTCTTGTAAACACACAAAAACCCCCAACAAATGCCACTCAAAATGTTGTGGAAAATTTCAATACATAAAATAAAGGGTATGACACTTGGATAAGACAACCATTATAGATTGGGAAAAACAAATTCCACATGTTAACATTCAATAGAATCTCACCGAATGCGCTTCACTAGTATACTTGCATGTCTCCCTGACCTTTACATTTGAACGATATTGGTGCATGTCTAAATATTTGAATATATCTGCAAGAAAGGCATAAGAGATATGTTTGCATTCAAAATCCCTTCCTCCATATCTTCAACACATGTAACTAGAAACATATATCTAGCTTTCCTTCACTGTGACATTTCAATATTGGTTCAGATAGCACAAATACATATAAACATTTCAATTGCAACCCCTTTTGACATTTCCTACATCTAAAGTGTAGTTACTAGTTATATAGATAAGGATGCTAAGTGTCAATGCTTCGAGAGTATATTACTTTTGGGAACAAGACATTTTATTAATAACTAAAGTTGATTAACTCGATTACTTAGTTGACACTCATATATTAATATGATATAGATAAGTGTACACTAATTAATACATATCCATATTTAAAATTAATAATTAATGTCAATAAACTCTATTACTTAGTCGATACACTCTTCTTTATTAATATGATATAGATAAGTGTACACTAATTACTAGTTATCCATATTTAAAATTAATATTACACATGCATTTTAAATCATATACAAGAGTGTATGAGTATTCAGATCCACTAACAATTATTTGCATATGATCATTTCCGTATTAGTATTCATAATTTAATAAGTGTAAACTAGTAATTGTACATTTATTAATTTCTTAAAACGAACCCTATTAAGTATTTTGCACCTCACAAAGTTATTATACTGCCAAAGGCAGGCAGTATAGCCTTTAACAACCCAATTAATTGATTTTGCTTTGTCCAATTTTATTTTTCCAAGTGTCATTTACTTTTTTTAACCTTAAAGTTTTATAAAAAATAAATATTTATTTGATTTTTTAAAAAACTTTAATTCTATTTTCTTATTGGTTGAAAATTTTTTAAGTGATATAAAATCTTTTTCATTAGTTAAAACATCTATTTTTCTTATTAACCAATGTAAAAAAGACATGTGGCAAATATTTAATTTTTCTATAGTTTTAACATTAGCAAATTTTCTTAAGAAGTCTTAAATAGATTTTTTGCATTGAATGCTCATTGTACACATCATTGTACTTGGAATGTGTCATTATTTTCATTTTAATTATTTTTACTTTGTCTAATTATATTTTGCCAAGTGTCAATTGCTTTCTTTAACATAAAGTTTCATAGAAATAAATATTTATTTGATTTTATTAGTAAAAAAGTTTTTTTGTTGTTAACCAATTTAAAAACAACATGTGGAAAATATTTAATCTTCTTATAGTTTTGACATTTTTTTTTTTAAGAATTCCTAAATGATTTTTTAATTGGATGATCATTGGACACACCATTGTGCTTAGAATGTGCCATTATTTTCATTTTCATAACATTATGATTTATTTTCACTTTTTTACATAATCTTTAATTCAATTCTCTGATTGGCTAAAATATTTTTGTAGTCATATTAAATATTTTTTATTAGTAAAAAACAATTTTTCTTATTCACTTCTCCTATTTTTCTTCGCAAATATGGTGTTTTCGAATTCATCACATAATGTAGATCTAGAAATTTAATTGTGCAAATTAGAAACATATATCATGTTTACTTTCCCTAAAGTGTAAAGAAAGGAGATTTGTGGCCAAGAAATTGCAAGGCTACTATGAAATTTGTATATATGTCCAGGAGGATCTATATCTAATTTGTAATTTTTTTTGTATTGATATTACATGACAATATTTTCCTGTTAAATGTATATTCTTCCACCATGAACTTGTAGCCTTAAGAAAATAGCTTCAAAAAATGGTCGTGTTTTGACAATACAAAGTACTTTTTTGGTGCGCCTTTACCTTTTCTTCTAAGTTTTGAACTTTCTCACTAGTGGGAAGCAACAAAACCCTCTATCACATTTCTTAAAGTTTACCATGTCAAACTTTCATGTTTATAAAACACTTCTAAAATTCCCCCATGCAATAGTTGAACTTATAACTTACTATGAGACCTTAGAACTCCAACATCAACTAAAAGGAATTTTGGGCATGCTCTTTCATTTAAGATCCTCGCTCCCAACTAAGACAAAGTTTTTGCTTGCTTGTGCATCTAAAATATTTTCCCAACAAATGTTTGTCTGTAAAATTCATTGCAAAAGTAAAATACCTTTGCTTTAGCACTTCTTTGGCAGTATATGTCATTCATGGCCTTGTTTGCATATAAGAACTTTTTCAACTAATAAAAAAGAAGTATTTAAATTTTCTATTGTTTGTACTATAATTTGAAGAAAGTTTAAAAAACCTATTTAGCTGTAAATATATTTTTTCTCATATTTAATTAGTGTTATATTTTCCTTTATTAGGACAACTTGTATCAAAATAAAAAATGTAATGTCGTCCATTTTTTATTCTTAATTTATAAAATGTGACTTGGAAAAACATGTGTATCTTTCATATTTATTGAAATTAATACTACAACTAATACTAATATAAATATCTTAAATACATCTATATGAATAATGTTGATATTATATATATATATATATATTATATATATATATATATATATAATATAATTGTAGGACACTAAATCATGCACTTTGAGTCATTATTTAGTCTTGGTCTTATACTACTATTCACATGGTTCTTAAGTGAAAAGAGATAATTAATTAACCCATATCTTAGGTTATTTTGCATTTCCTTTCTATGTCGTTATTTTTGAGCTTACATCCCATGTACTTACCCAATCTATGTTTTTCATACTATTTTTTTCCTATTTCTGACTGGGGCACACAGTCGGGACTGGGGAGCCCTAGGTGCTTTGGTCCCCTCTGCGATGCCCTGATCCTCTTTATAATTTCCTCTAACTTTTTGGGAACTTTCTAGCCATTTGAGCTTATTATATTTTTTGGTGGGTCAACCTTTTCAGGGTTGACTATGAAACTAAAGCAAGAGAACCATATAAATATCACACACACACACACACACCTATACTACATTGGGTATGAGACCATAATGAGGGACCCAAGCGCTAAGAACTTAACATCACCACCTAATGTTGCATTCATCAAAGGCATCTATAGCTACCTTTTCATCCATCTATCTCCATCAAAAAGCACACAAGCCTGGTTCATCTCCATCACACTTCATAGGAGGAGTAGTCTATTGTTTCCATGCACACATTTATTATATTCTACATCTAGTTACTTGCTCGCTTGCTTCACAAAGTGCGACTAGACACAAGAGAACTTAGGGCATAATTACACACTTTCTCTCACACACACACCAACCTAGAACTGCATTGGGTATGAGATGTAGTGCATCGATCAGTTAGTATGTTCACCAGTGTGGTCAGTTGATGACAGTCTCAACCCCTTCATATGTATCTTTATTTTTTAAGGTTTTAATATTTTGTTCGGGGGTTTTACAGGTGATTCTTCTATTGTAGGTTTACCAGTGCTTCGGCCGATCATACAACCGATATTCATGTGACATGAAGTGAACATAGGAAAAGATCCAGTGACACTTCAAAGGATGTTCTCATAGTCATTTCCTGGAGACCAGGGTGCCCAAAATTCAAACCAAGGCATCCTAGGGGCTCTTGTCCTTCTTCAAGTGCACCCCACTCTAGCCAGATAGTCCTACATCTGTACTTTTCTCAGGCTCATGTACAAAGGTTTCCTCCTCATGTTCATACCAATATCTACTGCGACATGGTCATGTGAACATCATCAAATCAGCTAAGGCCTTCTTAACCCTTTTTGCACATTATGGTTTTATATTTCATTTCTTTAATTATTTGGATATTATTTCACTATTTTATTACTTTCATTGATTCAATTATTTTACATCTCATATAGCTTTAGATTACACTAGAATTTTTGAATGTTAGTTTAATCAGTTTTAGTGAACCTATTACTCGATCTTCACGCTTTTAGGGTCCTAATTATTATCTTATCATCCTAGAGTCTAAATCATCATGAGTATATCAATCAATGATTACTTGCTCTGTACAAGTCCTAATTTAAGGCATAGAGTTCAACATCTTCTTGCTAATACTCACATTCATGTTAATATGCATCTTGACCCAATATACTAAACAATTCGTAGATGCATTTTCTCAACATAGTGTTTTTCCATCTAATCCCATTGTCTGATCTTGCTATGTCTTTGACAATGTTCCACCCCTCCGTATTATGATTCAACATATATAATGTGGGTTTCAAGCATACACTAATTGATAATGGAAAATCTGAAATTATTATCTTTGTCCTATGGCCATTCCTTGAAAAGATTTGTCTTTCTTACTGCCAATGTTATTCAATCATATCTTTCACTTCATGCATGTGTATAATGGTTTAGTTCACCCCATGCGTAGGTCACATTATTATTCTTATCACTGTAGGGCCAAAAAATTTTAACAGAGTCTTCTTTATCATAGAATTTTTGGTCTCATGTATAACTTCTTACTTGGTAGACCTTGGCTCCATCTATATGCAATTTGCCACCTCTATGGTACACCATTGTGTCAAATTTCTACATGAAAATGTCGAGTATACTATTCTTCATGACCATCGCCCATACCAATATTGTGATCATGATCAAACACTACACCGCATATTCCAAGGGGCTGACACCACTGATGACCCACAACCCATAGATGAGCTACCACATTTACCGTCACTTGAAGGTGTCATTTGCATGATAGATTCTACACTGACTACATCTATTCCTTGCCTTGTTTCTACTACTACTATGATTGTCTATCAGGAGGCCTGGTCCTATGTCAAAAACTACTCTAGCTCCTTCACCTCCTTGTGTGATGCCTCCGCCACCATGACCTCCTTTCACATGCACACTTTTCATGAATGATTCTTATTGGGAGCATATTCCATTTGATCCTACTCGTGATGTCATTATATGTTTACATGATGGTCTATCTCAACTTGGTTTTTCTTTTGAGGACCTTTATCCTACTACTCACCATCCTCATCTATATTATGGCTTCATCACTATTACTGTTGCTTATGGTTTACGTGTCTTCCATCTTACAGTATATCTATTGTCCTCACACTTACATTAGGATAGTCTTCTCCACTTACATTGGAGGTACTTTAGACCCTAAATACACAGATATCTCATTTCCTATGCCTTTTGGTCGTGTATTTGTTTGCAAAGATCCTTTCTAGGTTATACACAAAATATCACTTGATGGTATGTACATGGTTGTCCACTTCCTCCATTTATTAATGAGGAATATGCTATGGGAATGTACCATTTGCACCTAAATGGCTCATTGCATAATCAACCCCGACATTATAGCTTATCAAGTTTTCCAATGCAGCGCCTTATGACTTCGATCCAGACGCTAACGATCTTATTGATGACATAAATTGATCCTTTCCTTTTCTCACACACTTGGGGGGCATTACATCTCTATCCCCCCTAACTTCTGACATGCATCTTATATTTACATTAATCATACATCTTAGTACACATACACATGAACATCACACATTGTGCAATAGACACTACACATAGCACAATCTTAACACATCTTACATGCATACATCCTATATCCTACATCATACATCTTACTATGCATCTTATCTCATCTACGCATTTGACATTACATACCATGCATCCCACATTACGCATTGCACATTGCACATTGGACATTTCACATTGCACATTGCACATTACACATTACACCTCACAATGAAAGTTTCTCATCACCACATCCACTACACATATTGTACATCCTACTTATCTACATACACGTGTTGCACTCACTACTTGATGATGCACTCTAGTCACATGGTCTATACTTGACTGTTGAGGGTATACAAATGAAATGGACCTCATCACCCTTACACGTTCATCATTCAGTATTTTCTCATGCGACATACCTAGATTAAGTGATATACACTTTAGGCTATAAGGTCACTTCTTCTAACATCATCTCATGATAGGTTACATCATCAATTTCTCTTGCATCATTTAGTGGTATACGGTTTAGGCTAAATCACCACTCCTTTTTATTCATCTTGGTATGATATACGCTTAGGCTTCAACGTTACGCATAGCTCATTTATGTCACATATCATCACTACACATTCATCACAACACGTTGCATGTAACACATAGTTTGACAATTTCTCGATGACACACTCTCGTTTATGGTTCATTCTTGACTATTGAAGGGGCATACTAATATTAAACCTCATTGCATACAATTCCATTCACTTGGGGGACACGCGGCTCCTATCATCCACTCTACATTCCATTCCATCCATCCAAAACATGCTAACATTTTATGGTGGCATTTACTCTTGCTTGCACTTTCTTTTACATGTTTTCTTTATTACACATGCTAGATTGATATCTTGTATGTCATTATCTTTATCATACACACAAGTGTGTTCACTTTCTTTCTAGTTGTGATCACAAGTTATACAAAGATACTACACGTAGCATGGATTTTTTACTACTAGTTGCACAATGGCTCTTAGGGGCATCCACATTCATCTGCTACAGGTGTTATTGTTTAATTTTTGTTCATAGTACACTACTTTAGTTTATACATGCTTTGGCATACGTTTTATCTTTCAAACATGCTAACGGGTGTTTCATGTGCAACATTTCTCATGAAGGGATATTTGTTTCCATACTCTTTTGTCACATGGTCTACTATTATTTGTTTTTGTTTGTGGGATTTTCCCTTTGTCTTGTGTGCATACTTGTTTGTTTGCAGCCACTACGGCCTTGAGTGTCCTGCGACATCTTGATTGGTGTCCCATGTTTTCAACCCACCTTACTCGACCTACATTGTCTTATTGGGTGTTTACATTATTTTCTTACACATTGTCTGTGTAGCTTACACTTGTCTTCTACATGCATATTTATACTAACACTTGTTTTCTAGCTACCTTGTTTGTTTGTGCCTTAGTTTCTATCAAGCACATCCCCTCCCCCTGTAGGGAACAATTTTAGTATTTGTGGGTGGTCCTCTTTTAGGACCACATTTTCCTATCCGTGATATCACATGCACACCCAAAGAGGGGGGCATCATTTGGATTTACAACATAGTACTAATACAGTTCAATTTTTAGTTTTTGTCCATGACACAATGGGTTGCATGGTGAGTGGGTTTAGACCGGTCTTCAAACTCCATACAGAGTGGATTTTACAGGACATGGTGTCCTTAGCACATTTGGGAGAAGCTAAATGATAGATGATAAACCAGACCTTCCTCTTTACACTGTCATGACATCGTATCACCCAAAAAACCAGACAGTACAGAGATCTCTTCACTCTCAGTAAGCAGTTACAGATTGGAGGATAAATCATACTTTCCTCACTACACTTCTTTGACCAATGGTGTGAGATCACCCAAAAAACTTGCACTTCATCGACGAGATCCTTTCTACACCATTTTTCTCATCATGGATTGGGTTCACATGTTCCTTTTTCATTTTCATACTTTCTTTACATGTTATATATATATATATATATATACTATATATATATATATATATATATATATATATATATATATACATGCATTTTTACACATTACACATATACATGCATATTTGACTACTTGATCGTCTTCTCTTTTACAGGTCTGTCCATATGGGAAAAAAGTAGTCAACAACATACACATAGCAGGTACATCACACACACAATACTAACCATGCAAGTGCACCACACACATTGGCATATACACATGTGTTTCCACCCTAGGTTCAATCTCATCACTGTTTTTTACACTTTTCCATCTTTAGTCTCCACGCTCCATATTTTTTTATCACTCCACGCTTTTTCTAGTCCTTCGATATGCATTCTACATCACTATACATGGATATTAGGTACGCACCTCTATCTACTTTATATTACCGAGTTTTTTCGATCACCAAAATAAAGTGGGGGGAAAATGTAGACACTAAATCACGCACTTTGAGTCATTATTTAGTCTCGATCTCATACTACTATTCATATGGTTCTTAAGTGAAAAGAGTAATAATCAACCCATGTCTTTCACCATTTCATATTCCTTTCTGTGGTTATTTTCGATCTTACACCCATACTTATCTAGTTTTTATTTTCATATTGTCTTTTTCCTATTTCTTATTGGGGCACCCTAGGCCCTAATCCTCTTTGTACTTTCCTCTCACTTTTTGGGAAATTTCTAGCCATTTGATATTTTTATATTTTTGGTGGCTAGCTTTTTCGAGGTTAGTTACAAAATTAAAGCCAGAGAACCATATAAATATAAAGTTATGTGACCATAATGAGGGACTGTTATCCAAAATAAGCCCCTTTCTTATTTTTGACTAACTTTCATTCATTCCTTCCTTCCTTCCTTGTGGCTCAGTTGAATTTTTCCAATTTTTAAGCACTCAAAATTATCTAGAAATGGCTTCATTAGATAGAGAATTTTCTCACCTTTCCAGAAAGGTAAAATTTTTCCTTCTAACTCCTTGTATTTTGCAAGTTATGGCTCGGCGGAGTTTTTGAGGGAAATTTTCCCTGGGAAGGCCCGCAACCAATAGAAATGTGCCACATGGCGGCGGAATGGTAGGTCAGTGGAGGTGAGTTAGAAAAATTTCCAAAGGGCTCGGCGGGGGCACAAAGAAAAATTTTTGGCCCGACGGCCCCTTGAACAAATAGGAGGCCGCCACGTGTCCATAAGGCCAGCGTTGGAGTCGAGTGGGTGGAGAAAATTTTTGCGTTTTACCAAAATAGCTAAGGGCGAAAAGGAAAAAATCGGCCCGCAAGCCCACGCCCAATGAGGAAGTGCCACATGGTGGTAGAGGTCGGATCGGCAGAAGTAAGTTGAAGAAATTTCCAAAATAGCAAAGGGAAAATCTTGGCCCAGAAGCCCGCTGCAAAGGAAAAGAAATTTGCGAAGACCCGCAGACCAACTGAAGTATGACATGTGTCTTTCTTTTTGCAGAGGTCAGGGGCACGTGGAGAATTTGGCAACTTTTCCAAAGTGTTCAAAAGGCGCAAAGGAAATTTTTTGCCCACGGGCTCGCGAAGGGAAAGAAAATTGATTCAGGCCCGTGCCAAATTAAAGTGTGCCACATGACAAGTGGAGCAGTGGGGTGCGAAGATTTTTGGGGAATTTTTCCCAAAATCAAAAAAGGGGAAAAATTTTAGGTTTCAGTCCCGCTGACCCATTTTTTTGCCCCTGTTTTGCCCTAAATCTTCAGAGGGGCATATCTTTCGATCTAGAGCTTGGTTTTTCTCGATTTTGGTGTCATTGGAAAGCTATTGAAGTCCTCTACATGATGGAATTTTCAATTTTGTTTTTTGATGGAATTTAGTGAGAGAAAAATGAGAAAAATTCCTTTGGCATGGGGAAAAGAGCAGAACCGACATTCAACCACCATTTTTAATGCAGTATGGCTTCCATTCTTCTCCAACATGGTCAAAGATCTTGGGGAATGAACTTTTAAGGGTACCCATGCTATTTTGATGGATTTGGTTGGTGGTTGAATCATTCATTTTAATTTTTCCCATGTTTCTCCTTCCTGAACTCAGGTTTTCATTGTTAAAAGCCAGATTTGTCTCATTTGTAAAGGGTTGGACATTTTTTATGTTCTGCAGGCTCCCTCCTTCACCCTGGCAAGTGAATTTGTGGGATATCATACCTTTTTTAGGACTGCAACATGTTTTTTACCTCCTTGCTATCGTAATGCACTGTATTTAAAAATGGAAATGACAATGCAAGCTCTGTGAATGAGTTTTCAATCCTTTCTTGTGTTGTTTGCTTCATTCTGATCCTTCATTACATTTTAGCAATTTGTGCATGATTTGTGTTGCATTTTATAATCTGTGTCAATTTGCAAAAATTAGATGTTCATCACTCCTTTAGTGTATCACCTTGTTAGTTTAGTTTTATCTTCTTTTTCCCTCTTCTATCCTTGTCTCCTTGGCAGAATTAGAGTAGGATTTTGAGTTAAACCTCTGCAAATTTCATGCATAAATCTGATCAAGAGGAGTAGAGGAACCAGCCTTCAATCTGGAGAGTTTTTTCCCATTTTTTCAAGTCCCACACTTGGGGAAAAGATTCCATGTTGTGCAATCACACTAAATGACCCAATTCTCACTTACAGATCTGAAGGACATTTAGGGGGTGCTGCTGATTTGCACTAACAGTTTTGGCACACCCGGTGGGACCTTAGAGGTCTTCATCTTCATTACAATAAAGTTGATGTGCATTTTTTGTAAGTTTCTTGCTTAAAAGAGCCCTGATTTGCACATCTGACGACTCCAAAGAGATAAAATCAACTGGTTTCAGCAGTCCAAGTCTGAAAATTCATGAGAAGGATCCAAACAAGGTCAAGGGCTAGAGAGGAGGGATTGTCTGAGTATCTACAGTTATCCCCAAGAAGAAGAGAGAGGGGAAGAAGAATTCAAAGGTCTCCATCTCCACCAAACAGAACTCTATCAACTCCTCCACCTAGTAGACCTTTCACCCAATCAACAAGGGTCCTCAGGCCAATCAAAATGGCACAACACAACCCTTATGTCAACTTCACTGGAAGTAGTCCACTTGCTCTCAATGCACAAAACCCAGTTCTAGTTGTAGCATTGAAGAACATCCCATACTTTACTGGGGAAAATCAGACCACTCCTGGTGATCATGTCAAAGACATTGCTAATGTTTGTGCAATCCATGAGATTGTTGAGATGCAAATTGCTGTCAAATTGTTGGCATCTTCATTCAAAGGGAAAGCCTTGCAATGGTTCAGGAGTCTTGGGGCAGGCTCTATCCAAAATTGGAACCAATTGTGCATAGCTCTCCATGAGCAGTTTGGAGAAAAGGGAGATAATTTGTCTCTATTGGAACAACTAACAACTATCAAGAGAGCTCCCAATGAGCAGCTAACAGACTTCAATTTTAGATTTCAAAGGACATGGGATAGAATCCCATTAACAGTAAGGCCAACAGCTGAAGGTGCTTTCTTATACTATCTCAAAGCTTTAAATTCTGATATTTCTATGTTAATCCAATCCATGGGAGGTGCAAATATACCTGCAGCTTATAACATTGCCATTAGGGCTGAGAATTGTTTGATCCAAGCTGGTAAACTAGTGCCTAGGCCTTCTATGCCCTTATATCCAAACTTGGAAAACCCAAGCACTAGTCAAGCACCTACTTTAGCTCCTATTCCCACTCCTAGAAATTAGAGTTCAAATGAAACTTCTACTTCATCCTCTAGTGCCTCAAATGAACTTCAAGAAGTCATGAAACAATTACAAAATTTAGGCAATGAGCTGGTTACACTCAAGAGGCAGCAAGCCCAAAGTTTTAGACCTTCTTATCAGTCTCAAACTCAGCCTAATAGGCAACCATATCAACCTAATAGGCCACCCAATCTAGCTGCAAATCAAAATCAAGTAAGGCCTCCTGCCAATAGACCATTTCTGCCCTATAACCCCAATGTTGCATCTACCTCTAAAGCCTTAGTGCCAGTGCAAAATAATATAGCTCAAGAGTATGATTGGTGTTTCCCATGCAATGAACCCCACAACTAGTCTATGTGCTTCAATGGTGCTTTGAACCAAGCTTTGATGGTGACAACAAACTGGCATGGAGAGTGAGGTGAGTCAAGAAACAAACCAACAACAAGGAACATCTCAGCAAAATACAACTCCAAATGAGACTACACTTGTGTATTGGCAGGCTAAAGATTTTTGTGGTATGAATCAAACAACTTCTCAGAATGTAGCAGCTAACACATGGTCAAAGAAGAGGAATATTAGTGAAGGGTAGTCATTAGCTCTAGGTGATCCACAACCTTCCATCACTCCACAAAGTGTTGGCAAGCAAAATGCAGTTCCAAATGTGCAAGGACAACCCAAGCCACCTTCTAGACCAGCTCAAATGCCATCTGTTGCATCCCATGTACAAGAAAAGAATGTGCAGGCTAAGGGGCAGCAAAGAGATGTTTCATCCCTATTTAACATCATTGAACAAATGAAGAAGACAAATGTGAATATATCTATGTGGGAATCACTATCCATCCCAGGCCAAAGGGATCTACTACAAGTTGCCATGAAGAATTGGTCAACTTCAAATCAACAAGCTCATATGCAAGAGAAGGTACTCAAAAATGCTGCTTAGCCTGAGGGGAAGCTTGGAGGACAACAAGGTAAAGTTTTGAAGCCCCCTCCATTCTATGTTTCATTGATCATTGGGGATAAACTAGTACACAATTGTATGATTGATCCTGGG
Source organism: Taxus chinensis (assembly GCA_019776745.2). Taxonomy (NCBI): domain Eukaryota; kingdom Viridiplantae; phylum Streptophyta; class Pinopsida; order Cupressales; family Taxaceae; genus Taxus; species Taxus chinensis. The sequence goes on along the minus strand of CM034149.1, from coordinate 722,731,629 downwards.
GCAAGTAGTTCTGTGATGCCCAAGCAAATAGCTGATCAACTGGGCCTCCAATATGAAGTCATATCCAAAGGGGTGGTACAACTGGATGGGACAACAGTAATAACAGTAGGGGTAATTAAAGATTTGAGCCTCACTTTGCATGCATGCCCCAATGTCACTGTTTTGCAAGATGTGTCAGTGATAGATTTACCACCACTTTTTGCCCTATGTTTGTCAAGGGATTTCACAGCTAGAATTGGAGGCTATTTATCTGCTAATTTGTCACACATGTTGTTTAGGACAAGATATGGAGCTAAGGCCACAATCAGGTCTGAACCTATTGCAAACTTTCACATTGAGCCTCATACTCCAAGCCCAATCAATGCTAACTGTTCAACATTTGATCAAGAGGATTATCCAGGCACAGATGAACCTAGACACCAAAGTTGGAAGCATCCCATATTTGACTCTTGATGAATGGGCAAGCAAGGTACATGATTTTGATCCCTACAAGGAAATAGAGGAATCTGAACTAGGAGTTTATTGCATACATGAAGAAAATCAGCCTATTCCTAGCATCACCAAGCCAGACCATAAAGATGACAATGAGGTATGGCAGCTATTCTTTGATGGATCAAGGAGTAGACAAGGTGTAGGGGGGGAGCTATGCTTGTTTCACCTCAAGGCATTAAGTATTATTCAACTTTTAGATTTCAGTTTGCATGTTCTAACAACACTGCTAAATATGAAGCTTTGATACATGGATTGCATTGGTCAAGAAAGAGAGGTATCAAAAACTTACAAGTCTTTAGTGACAGTGAGCTGATTGTTAATCAAGTTAAAGGGTAACACACTACCAAGAATGATCTCCTCAAGAGTTATAAGAATAGGGTGTGGGACCTCATTGAGGATTTTGAAGGCTTTGACATCAACTCCATCCCTAGGAAAGAAAACCAAGCTGCTGATAGGCTTGCAGCAGTTGGAGCAGCCTTTGATGTTGTGGAGAGTATCAAGGAAGATAAAGTGCAGCCAAACATTCATGTGATTGTAAGGCCATCAGTGCCAGAAAATAATGTAAGCTGGCAAGTGTTTGAAAGTGACCAACAAATCATCAATTTCTTGCAAGAAGAAGCTGAGTTCTCAGCCAAAAATCAGGAAAAGTTAGAACAACAGTATGGTGATCAAGTGGTACAGCTGAGAACCAACAAACTACCAAAAGGACTTGTCACTTTGGAGTCCATCTTTAATCCTAATGATCAATTTAGGAAGGAGAAAGCAAACATCCAAGTCAAGGGAGAAGATTCAGATGCCCATCTCGGTGGGAGAAGGCAGATCACTTCAAATTGGTAAAGTGGCAACCAAGAAAGAAAGGTATGAGTTCATGAAACTTTTCCAAGAGTTCCCGGATATATTTTCTTAGAGCTATGAAGACTTGAGAGGTTTCAATCCCAAGCTAGCTCAACACACAATTGAATTAGATCCAAGTGCTAAACCCATCAGGCAAAAACAAAGACCAGTCAATCCACACATGGAGCCTCTCATGAGGAAGGAATTGAATAAGTTAATAGAGACAAGTATCATATTTCCCATCAAGCATTCAAGCTGGGTTGCAAACTTGGTTCCAGTTAGAAAGAAGAGTGGAGAAATCAGATTGTGTGTAGATTTTAGAGATTTGAATAGAGCATCCCTCAAGGACCATTACCCACTTCCTCTATGGAGCAGATTTTGCAAGTTGTTGCTAGCTCTGAGAGGTTTTCATTACTAGATGGTTATTCAGGGTATAATCAGATCATGGTAAAGGAGGATGATCAGTTCAAAATAGCCTTCACCACCAAATGGGGAACCTATGCATATAGGAAAATGCCATTTGGGTTGTCTAATGCCGGAGCTACCTTCCAAAGGGCAATGGATATGGCGTTCAAGGGATTGATCAACAAAATAGTGCTGATATACCTAGATGATATTACTGTATTTTCTAAAAGTGTAGCAGATCATCTCTTTCATTTGAGACAAGTGTTCCAAAGATGTAGAAAATTTGGGGTATCCTTGAATCCCAAAAAATGTATTTTCCTAGCTCATGAAGGAAAGCTCCTAGGCCACATTATTTCCAAAGAGGGGTTAGCAATTGATCCAGAGAGGGTTGAAGCAATAAAAGCACTACCATTACCAAGTCATAAGAAGGCCCTTCAAAGTTTCTTGGGAAGAATCAATTTTATTTCGAAGGTTTGTTCCAGATTTTGCAGCCCTTGTCAAGCCAATAACTATGATGTTGAAGAAAATTATGGCTTTCAAATGGATAACTGAAGGTAAGGCAAGTTTTGAGGCAATAAAAGAGGCTATCTCACAAGCTCCAACTCTCATTAATCCTAGATTTCTCTAAAGATTTTATCCTTTATGCATTTGGCGGTGATGATACAATTTCTATAATTTTAGTACATCAGAACAAAGAAAATGCAAAGCAGCCAATTGCCTTCTTTAGCCAAAGCTTGGAGGACTATGAGGTGAGGTATTCCTTCATTGAGAAGCATTTTATTGCAGTGATTAGGATCTTGAAGAAATTTAAGCATCTAGTTTCAAACAACAAGGTTCAACTGTTGGTTTCTCATGTGGGAGTTAAAGAGTTCCTCCTCAACAAAGACCTAAATGAAAAATGTGCAGGGTGGATTACTTGTGTCATGGAGTATGACATTGAGATAAAAGTCACCAAGTTGGTCTGTGGAAAGGGATTGTGTGAGCAACTGGTCTTGAGCAAATCAATAGAAGAAAGCAATGGGAAGGATGTTGTTTTGGCATTGCAAGACAACCAAGAACAAAGAGGTGTTCAAGAAGAGAATGGTGGTATGCTCACTCCTTGCTGGACCCAATACATAATGCACTTCTTACAAATAGGCCTATGCCCTCCAGAGATGAACAAAACTAAGAGAAGACACTTCAGATTGCAGGCTATTCCATATGCACTTGTTGAGGGTGTCTTGTTCAAAAAGGATATAAATGGAGTGTTGCTGAGATGCATTGGGACAAATCAAATTAAGAGAATGTTAGAAGAGTTCCATGATGGATCAGCTGGGGGTCATTTTTCTCCAAGAGTGATAGCCCTCAAGATTATAAAGGCTGGTTATTACTTGGCCCAAGGTGTTTAGTGATTGTTATGCGTGGATCAAGAGGTGCAAAAAGTGTGCATTCTTCACAGGCAAGGAAAGATTAGCAGCCCTTCCATTGCACCCAATTTCAGTTGACCAACCATTCATGCAATGGGGTTTGGACTTCATTGGAGTCATTAACCCAAACTCAAGCCAAGGACATAAGTGGATTCTAACAGCAACATACTACTTCACAAAATGGACTGAGGCGGTGGCACTCAAAGAGGCAAATGAATCTAGCATTCTAGACTTCTATGAGGGGATAATAACTAGATTTGGTATACCCGCCACTATAATATCAGATAATGCATTGGCATTCATAGGATCAAAGGTAACTGAATGGGCTGTTAAGAATGGGATCTATCTGAGCACTTCATCGAATTATTACCCTCAAGGTAATGGCCAAGCTAAGTCTACCAACAAGAACCTATTAAAGATCATCAAGAGGACTCTTGATGAAAATCAAAGGACTTGGCACACTAAACTTAAATCAGCCTTATGGGCTGATAGGATAACTCCCAAGAGATCCACCGGTAACTCTCCATTCAGACTTGTTTATGGAAGAGAGGTAATCTTGCCTATGTCACTTGAGTTACCAACATTGGAACTCATGAAGCAATTGGAATTGTTGGAGTTTGAACCCATGGAGGTTAGATATGTAGAATTGATGGAACTCCTAGAAATCAGAGAGCATGCAGCCCAAACAATGGAGAAGGACCAAGCCTTGATCAAGAGAACCTTTGATAGGAAAGCTAAGGCTAGAACCTTCCAAGTTGGAGATTTAGTGTTGAAATGGGATGCAGACCGAGCAAAGCCAGGAAGGCATTCAAAGTTTGATGCCATTTGGAGTGGCCCCTACATGATCACAAAATGTAAGAACAACAATGCCTTCCAATTGTCTACATTGGATGGTGAAGAACTGCAGATTCCAGTTAATGGAATCCATCTAAAGCATTGCTACTAGAAGGGAAACTCCTCACCTTGTACATATTAGCTTAGATTTTCATTCCTCCAAGTGCTTGTGCACATTTTTTTGTTGTAGCTTAGTTTTACATTTCCCTAAGTGCTTTGGCACAAGCTTTGTTGTCCCAAAGATGCATCTTTGCAGGCCATGTTCCAGATCAAGTGATGTTCTACTCCCAAAATCTTCTTTCTAGAAGCTTTCTAATGAGTTGAGAGTACCAAGCAGTTAAGTTGATGACTCCATTTCCCAATGGATTGCTTCAGGTAGCTGATCACTTCATCCAGCAGGTAGATGACCCCTCTGAGTCGCCAAAATTGTTATCCAAAATAAGCCCCTTGCTTATTTTTGACTAACTTTCCTTCATTCCTTCCTTCCTTGTGCCTCATTTGAAATTTTCCACTTTTCAGGCACTCAAAATTATCTGGAAATGGCTTCATCAGATAGAGAATTTTCTCACCTTTCCAGAAAGGTAAATTTTTCCTTCTAACTCCTTGTATTTTGCAAGTTATGGCTCGGCGGAGTTTTTGAGGGAAATTTTCCCTGGGAAGGTCCACAACCAATAGGAATGTGCCATGTGGTGGCAGAATGGTGGGTCAGTGGAGGCGAGTTAGAAAAATTTCCAAAGGGCTCGGTGGGGGCGCAAAGAAATTTTTTGGCCCGGCTCCCCTTGAATAAATAGGAGGCTGCCATGTGTCCATAAGGCTGGCAGGAGTTGGGTGGGTGGAGCAAATTTTTGCTTTTTGCCAAAATAGCTAAGGTTGAAAAGGAAAAAATCGGCCTGCAGGCCTGCACCCAATGAGGAAGCGCCACGTGGCAGCGGAGGTCAAACTGGTGGAGGTAAGTTGAAGAAATTTCCAAAATGGCGAAGGGAAAATCTCAACTCGAAAGCCCGCGACAGAGGAAAAGAAATTTGCGAAGACCCGCGGACCAACCGGAGTATGACACGTGTCCTACTTTGGGCAGAGGTCGGGGGCATAGGGAGAATTTGATAACTTTGCCAAAGTGTTCAAAAGGCGCAAAGGAAAAATTTTGCCCATGGGCCCGCGAAGGGAAAGAAAATCGATTCAGGCCCACGCCAAATCAAAGAGTGCCACATGGCAGCAGAGCGGCGGGGCGCGGAGATTTTTGGGGAATTTTTCCCAAAATAAAAAAAAGGGGAAAATTTTTAGGTTTCAGTCCGCCGACCTGTTTTTCCCTAAATCTTCATAGGGGCATATCTTTCGATCCAGAGCTCGATTTTTCTCGATTTTGGTGTCATCAGAAAGCTATTGAAGTCCTCTACATGATGGAATTTTCAATTTTGTTTTTTGGTGGAATCTAGTGAGAGAAAAATGAGAAAAATGCCTTTGGCACGAGGAAAACAGGAACTGACATTCAAACACCATTTTTAATGCAGTATGGCTTCCATTCTTCTCCAGCATGGTCAAAAATCTTGGGGAATGAACTTTTAAGGGTACCCATGGTAATTTTATGGATTTGGTCCATGGTTGAATCATTCATTTTAATTTTTCCCATGTTTCTCCTTCATGAACTCGGGTTTTCATTGTTAAAAGCTAGATTTGGCTCATTTGTAAAGGGTTGGACATTTTTTATGTTCTGCAGGATCCCTCCTTCACCCTGGCAAGTGAATTTGTGGGATATCAAACCTTTTTTAGGACTACAACACATTTTTTACCTCCTTCCTATCGTAATGCACTGTATTTAAAAATGGAAATGACAATGCAAGCTCTGTGAATGAGTTTTCAATCCTTTCTTGTGTTGTTTGCTTCATTCTGATCCTTCATTACATTTTAGCAATTTGTGCATGATTTATGTTGCATTTTATAATCTATGTCAATTTTAAAAAATTATATGTTCATCACTCCTTTGGTGTATCACCTTGTTAGTCTAATTTTATCTTCTTTTCCCTCTTTTATCCTTGTCTCCTTGGCAGAATTAGAGTAGGATTTTGAGTTAAACCTCTGCAAATTTCATGCATAAATCTGATTAGAGGAGTAGAGGAACCAACCTTCAATCTGGAGAGTTTTTTCCCATTTTTTCAAGTCCCACACTTGGAGAAAAGATTCCATGTTGTGCAATCACACTAAATGACCCAATTCTCACTTGCAGATCTGAAAGTCATTTAGGGGGTGCTGCTGATTTGCACTAACAGGGACCAAGCACTAAGCACTTATTATCACCATCTAAGGTTGCATTCATCAAAGGAATATATAGCTACATTTGCATCCATCTAGCTTCATCACAAAGCACTCAAGGTTGGTTCATCTGCATCACACTTCATAGGAGGGGAGTATATTTTTTCCATGCACACATTCGACATCTAGTTACTTGCTCTCTACTTCACAAAATGTGACTAACGCAAGAGCACGTAGGGCACAATTACACACACACACACACACACCTAGAACTACATTGGGTCTAAGATGTAGTGTAGCACTCAATTAGTAAGTCCACCATTGTGGCAGTTGAGGATAATCTGACCCCTTTATATGCATCTTTCGTTTTTAGGGTTTTGATGTTTTCTCAAGGGTTTTGCAGGTGATTCTTATATTGTAGGTTTATTAGTGCGTCGGTGATCATACAGCGATATTCACGCGATAGGAAGGGAACATAGGTGAACATCAACTGACGCTTTAGATGAGTTTCCTTGGTCATTTATACATACTAGGGTGCCCAGATTTCAGACCAATGTGTCCCAGGCACCCCAGTCTGCTAAACAATCTAGATCTATACTTTCTCAGGCTCCTGTGTGAAGGTTTCCTCCTCGTGTTCATCTGATCTCCATTGCGACATCATCAAATCAGCTAAGGCCTTCTTAACCATCTTTGAACATTAGGGTTTCACATTTAATTACTTATATTGCTTGGGTATTATTTCACTATTTTATTACTTCATTTATTCAGTTATTTTATTGCTCTTATAGCATTAGATTACACTAGAATTATTCAATTTTAGTTAATCATATATATATATATGACATATATAATGTATGTATATATATATATATATATATGCATATATATTATATATGACATATATAATGTATGTATATATATATATATACATATATATATGTATGTATGTATGTATGTATGTATATAATACATACATACATATATATATACATGTATGTATGTATGCATGCATGCATGTGTGTGTGTGGGTATCAAGGATCTTATCGTAGATTTTATGTATATCATATTAATTAACAGCTTCATTACCTTCTCCCAAAAATTCTTGCTCAGTAGTGACAAATGAAATTAATCTAGCTACACCAATGTGTTAGACTCAGTTTTTTTAACGAAGAATTTTCTCCACCACCATAAGGTTAAGATATTGTGATTTTTTTATTGGATTCTCATAGAAAATATTTTTTAATAAGTGACAGACAAATGTACATCAAAATTTAAGTTTGAAATTAACTTGCGACAATCAAATGAACATCAAATTTAAAACCATTGTTAAGTATTTATTCATAGACATTGCAACCCCACCAACACCTTTGACTGTCACTGTGAAATTCCTATCAACATAATTACTCTTTATATTATTAAAGAATAATAAGTAAAATTAAATATATATGTGTGTACATGTTAGATTTAAATACAAAAAAAAAGGAAATAACAACAATGCAAATCATAATCTAAAGCAAATATAATACCATAAGATAAAGCTAAGAAGAAAAATATGATACCTACAATTTTGTTTAATATGTGGATGTGCTCTTAGATGAATAATAACGTTCTTGCTTTGTGGATGCTCAAGGGGCTCGTACTGAATCGCAACAACATATACCCATCAAGATGATTTAGATGCTTGGTTTTGACGATTGGATTTGAAGGATAATTTCACTTAATAATGCTCCATTTGATATCCCCATATGAAGGTCTATATTTAGATTGTTTGGGGTGAATTGATGGGATTTGAGGTGGATTATTTTATTGGTATTGGTGGAGTGGTTAAAGACTTTGAAGAATTTGGTAGAGACAACAGAGAACTTAGAAAATAGGGAGAAATTTGGATTATTTTATTGTGATAATGGAGGTTAGTGAAGATTTTATGATATTGGAGAATTATTAAATCGTCAAGAGTGATGATTGGTGTAGACTTTAGGATCATGAAGGATTAGTAAATTTTCAAGAGGGGAGGTTGGTGAAGACTTTGGAGAATTTGGTGGAAATAGTGGAGGATCTTGGAAAATGGAGGAGAAAGTGGAATTATTTTATTCTGATAATAGAGGTTGATGAAGACTTTGGAGGATTTGGTGGAGATAGTGAAGAATCTTGGAAAATAGAGGTGAAAGTGGGATTTGAGGTAGCGGATGATATGGTGGGATTTGAGGTGGAGGATGATGTGGATTATTAAATTATTATGTGATTATTTGGTGTAAGATTTGATTAGGTGAGTGAGGATATGATTAATTAATTATTTAATTATTCATGACGTTTGTGGGATTAAATGGAAGTTAATGAGTTAAGTGATTAATATAGTGGTGTAATTATGGTGTTTACATTTTCCCCTCTTTGAAAGGGTGTTGTGGCTACCAAAGAATTTAAAATAGATGGGTGGGAGAATATGGTCCTAGTGGCATGGATGTTAAGAAATAGACAGTAGCTTGGGAATGTTGATTGATGGGTCACTTCATTAGATTCTGCGAAGGGATCAAGAGGCCAAGTTCACCCAATAAATGACTATTTGGTTAGTGAGATCGATTTCTCTATTGGGAGGATGATGCCCCCTCGAGAGGTTGTTTGTGGATGAAAGACACATAAGGGATCTCAAAATGGAGAGGAAAGGGGAAAATAAAGCTAGATGAATTTATACATGGATGATGCTTAGTGGAATCTATGATGAAGGATGTGATAAGGGATATCTGTGGATGAATGCATAAAATGTTATTTGCATGGATGAGTGTGGATAGAGAATAGATACTAAATATGTTATGAAACATGTGATTGGAGGGAAAGGATAGGAGGGTGCCCCAAGATGGTGTGGGATGGAAAGTGGAAATCATTGATTAGTATAGAATAACCCTTGATGTCAAGGAGAGTGGTATTAGAGGACTGCAATTGAAAATGGAAAGGATAGTGTAACCCTATGCACAACATATTTGAGACAACCAATAATAAAAAACAAGGAGATGTAAGTAGAGGATGATGTGTGTCAATGCGATATGTAAGTGAGTATGGAATATATTTTATGGATATGTATGTAGAGGTTGTATAATATGATGACAATACCCTTATTGTAGATTATCTAAATTTTACTATGGGGTACTTTATGTATATCCATCGGTTGACTAGAATGTATTGGTGTTGAGGTTTTTGAGAAATGGGATAAGGTTTGTATCATATGGTGGGACAATTATGAAGAATATGAACCAAGAAAGAAGAAATTAGAATATGAGATGTATAACATGCAATTTTTTATAGTGTGGGAAAAGAGTGAAGTTGAGATGGAAATTGTGAACAGGAATATTGTAATAAGTGGAGAATGTGTTCGCATAGATGGATATGGAGAAAGTAATGTTGGTATTAGTCGAAACATATACAAGATAATGTCAAATGGTTGACATCTCAAGGAGTCCATATCTAGGGAAATTGTATGATGAAGTGTTTAGAGAGTGAAAGGGTATTGAGAAAAAATTGATGGCAGAGGAAAGTCTGAGACTGAGAGTTATGGATGTTTGAATAAACCATTCATCATGATAAAGTGAAAGTGTATAATAGAGGTTTAAGGTTAAGGATAAAACATGTGTGAGAAAATATGGGAAGATCGAGGTATGGGGAACATGTCATTATGTAATAGAATGTGTAGGTGATGGGTGAGGAAGTTGTGTGATGAGGAAATGAATGGAGATAGAAGATGGGAAAAAGTGGTCGTAAGTGGGAATCGACATAAGACCAAAGCCTAGAATGATAAGGAGGTGTGGGAAGGTCAAGTAAAAAGTATAATGAGGATAATGTGGGAGGATCATGACAATTAGGAGATCCAATAGTTGGAGTGCATGAGTGAAAATGAAAGTGGTGCATATAACATGGTCATGAAGTGAAGCAAATTGATATATCAAAGATATGGACGAGGAATAGTGTCTGAAAAAATGGTGATTGGGTTAATTTTTTGGCTGTGGGAATGGATGATAAGGTGTGTAAAACAATAAGGTGATAAGTGATCATGGAAAAAAACTTGTTAGGGGAAGTGTAGAGGATTGGTGAATGGGAGGGTGAAGAGGGTTTGTAAATGAGAAATGCTAGCTATGTGAGGGAGAAAAATGTTGATTGTGTGGAAGAGAAGAAATATGGAAAATGGGAGAGGAAAAATATATAGGAATGATGAAGATGTCATCAGGAGAGGGGGTGAAGTGAAAAAGGATGAAAATGATGACATATGGGAGGATGGTGATGAACCATTGGATACACTAATAAGGATAATCCTTTATCAACATATGATAATGACAAAGTAAAGGATGCATAAGGTGATGACTGGTGTCGTAAATGAGGTAGTGGATGTAGAGATGGAAAGGAAGGAAATATTATAGGAACATGAGTCAAAGGCCATCCCCATTAAAAAATGAGTTTGTATCTAAGGACATACAAAAAAGGAGGCTAAACATAAGTGTATTAATTGTTTGGGATTAACAAGCAAGTTGGATGGTATATTGGTCAACTGAGTGTTAAGTAGTTTTTTAATGAAAATAATTGATGGTAGTCTGTATTCCATAAATTACATTTTATGGATTGAGGAATGAAGTGGATTGTGAGATGTCTGGGAGGATGGTATAGAGGAGCATTAAGCTCAAGATGGTGATGTTGGGGGAGCTTTTGGAGATGGAGGCTTGTCGCAAGGATGGTAGTTGATTAAGATCTGACTTGAATGGGTTGTTCTTTTAGACTAACAAGTTGAAGTGATCATTGTGGATAAGGTAGTGAGGATAAGAAGTGAGTGCATGAAAAATATGATTAATGTTGGAGATATGTGAGGTTATATATGTAGGTTTAATGTGACAAACAACAGTTGTTAGAAAATTGTTAGATATATTATAGGTTCATGTTATAGATCTTTCACAAAGGTCCATTTGCTTTTGAACAACCTTATTTTAGGTATAGCCTAGAAAAATATGCATCATGAGATAATGTGCCCCATGATGACTTTTTTGGTTCATATGCAATAGGAATTTTGACCCAAAAATTCAATAACAACACACACATGCGACAAATAAACAAATAAAAAAGTAATGAAAATAAAGCAATTTGTTTGTCCTTGTTAGCATTCAAATTATAGACACCTAAAATATGATTACACCTAGCATTTCCTCCAATCCAACCAATTGACGACACTTCGTTAATCAACCCTTCTTCACTCCATTCTCAGATGCCCATTTACGACACCTTCTTCGGTCATATTCCTCCTATAATCAGCTTATTTGGCTAATATCTCTCTTATTAGCTAAACATTCCTCCTTTCGACCATTCAGAACCTCCCTAGTTCTCTCTAGACCACTTCTATTGGCTTCGTAGGCTATCTATCAGTCACAATTGGTTATCCAGACCCCTCCCAACTCTCAATGAGTCTCTAATCACTTGCTAATCAAATTTAACTAGCCTAAATCCCTAGTTAACTAGCCTAAACCAAGCTTAACTAAGCCTAAAGCATGTTTATCCTAATCTAATCCTAAAGTGATTTTTAGATCTTTAGTCCCACATGCACCCAAATTCCAAATTCTTCCAAACCAAAAACTATAAATACAAGGCTAAGCCTACCCATTCAAACACACAACTTTACATAACACAAAACCAAAACAAGCCTAAGAAAGCTAAGAGCTCATTTGCATTAGCCAAGCTAATAAGGCATTTGATCTTGGGTCATCCACCATTAAAATAGCTTCATCTTGCACCCATGTTAGGTTAGTAATGGAATAGCTAAACTTGGCCATGTAGCCATTTAGTGAGATTCATTCACCCTCATGGAGTAAACAACAAAACTGATTGCTTAAGTCTTTAGTAGGCATATTTTATTAAGCTTTCAAGAATAGAGGTTAATGCTATTTGTTAGATTTCTTGCTTATTTCAAGTTTTAATACATGCAAATAGGATTCCTTGCTCATTTCTTATCATATGGTCCATTGAGGGCCTTTTGCACAAAGCTTTGGGGTCTTGCCCCATATCCATAGCTCTTTGCAAAATCTTTCATTGATACATTTGGCATGCCCGGTGGGACACTTATGTCCATCCTCCATTAATGGAGGTATTTTAGTTTTTCAAAGTTCATTTTCAAGTTTTTGGGATCAAATCACTTGTTATTTCCTCATTTCTATTTCTAACACTAGATATCATGACCTTCATTTACATGTATTTTGTGGGTTTGATATAGAAATAGGCTTCTTTGACTAACCTTTAACCTGTTTGCTTTTGAAAATTTTCAAATTCTGTGATTTTTGTAGGTTTTACAGGGGGTGCGTCGTAGGTGTCATTCTGGGCGTCTGCATTGAAACAGGGTGTACATGTCAGTAAAGGGGCGCGTATGTGTCAAACTGCATTCACCACCAATCTTCTGGAGGCCATAACTTTTGCTCCCGAGCTCGAAACGACTCCGTTTTTGTTGCGTTGGAAAGGTATTGAAGAGAAATACACAATGGAATCATAAAATTAGGATTTTGACTTACTAAAAATTTATGGTTTACATTATTAGGTAAATAGTCATTTTCTAACGTATCTTAAAGTTCAAAAAAACTGTTTTCTTGGCCATTCTAACACTTTGAAATATTTTTGTAGCACTAATCAGTTGTTTGCAGGGTTATTTTGGTTTTATTTTTGACTAACTTAGTTAAGTGTTTCATTTCTTAGCTTGAGCAAAGTTTGTAAAGTGTGTATGCTCTCTCCTCGCACCTTCAAAAGTGATCTTGGAGATCAAAAACACTTGCACAACTTTGTATCATATGTTAAAAACACTTGTTCTAAAAGATAAAGTAATTTTTATGTGATTTAGTAAGAATTTTCACACTGCGTATGCTCTTCCTTCGTGCCTTTTGGTGATCTTAGGAATCAAAAGCAAAGGTGTAAATTCCTTTATTGATATCAATTTGCAAACTGGAAAATTACTAAACTCATTGTCTACAGGACCTAACGATTGTCAAAGAAAGGTGTCAAAGACAAAACACAAAACCACTAATACACATGTTTCTTACAGGTTGCCAAATGGTGTGCCACTTAAAACCACATTAAGTTAAGCAAGATAAAAAACACACCATATTCAAAACATTGTATTGCAGGTTTCAAAAAAGGGTACGTCCCTATCCGCTCAACTGGAACATAACCCCTTTGGCATAACGCCTTAAGCTACAACAATGGGGGTGGTTCCAGGAACCCTAAAGTAATCCACCACTGAGTAACCTCGTGGATGAAACAGGAAGCGCTCCGCTTACCCACTTGACTAGTACACCTTGTGAGATAGAGTTACCGGTTGTCCGTATGGCGACCCCAGGGAGAGCACACGTGGATGCACTAGTTGCCCTTTGTGCTCGAAGGGGGTAAAGTAAAGTTGAGATACTCCCAAGATAGGCAAGGGACTATTTGGGTAAATCACGCTTGCTTAAGACAACTTTGTAACACCTAGTTGAGAGAACTTATTAAGGAGGCCATTCTATCTTGGAGCCCACTTTACTAGTCCTTTGTTGCGTCTTGGCCATCATGAAGTGATAACTTGTTTGGATTCAAAACCTTGTTTTTCAAACAAGGCAAAGAATCCACTTAAGTTGGATCTAAGTGCCTTTCATCACAGAAATTAGATGACATGTTCACTTAGCTTAGCTTCTTTCTCACCTTCGGACGAGGTGAAGCTCTGCCCAAGTGGCACTTAGTTTATTTTTCATCTTTTTGATCTACACCTTTGCATTCTTGTTGCCCATTTGGGACAATAGAAGGCATCTTTCGGGAGTGTTGTCATAGATAGTGTTCACCACTTTTTTTGTCCATTTACGCTCATCCATGTTTGCGGCTGAGTTGTTAAATGTCTAAAGTGTGTGGATGCATCCTTATATCTTTGATGGCCACTTGATCTTGATTTCAAGATCATCATCATAGTTTGGATTGATTCATCATTTGATCTCCCTTTGACGTGTTACCTTGTTTGCATTGTCTCGACACAATTAAGATACTTATGTCATGTTTTTCATAAACGTGATCTAAGTATCCGCATTGTGGCATTACGCTGCACACATTTTAACACATCCTCAGTATACCTTGACTTGGTTTTATTTCAAACATTGTCCCAAATATTGAAGAGTGTCACTTACTTTGTTTGCGTCGTTTCGATACCACTTTGACACTAATATCTCACTTCTTCGTGAAGCTTGATTAACGTGTCCAATTGGTGTGGTTACATGGCTTACATTTGTAAACCTCACCCTTTAACATTTTGGCCTTGTTGGTTGTTGAACTTGTCATGGTATCCTTTGATTGGGAGTCACATCTACCCTTTGTTAAAATTTATGCCTTGTTCATTTCGAGCTTGACATAAATATTGACATTGTGTTGATCATCTTTGCATCAAACTATCATTTTGCACATACATTTTACATAGGGTGTATTTCCTTGTTGATTGGCTTTGTGTTTCACACTTGCATGATTGTTCCTTGTGATTATTCATCTGGAAAAATTGTTTTCTAGGACAATCCTTTTTGATCTCATCAAGATTGCGTCATCACAATGTCTATTTTCCTTAGAGCTTCTTTGGAAAATCACGCACGCATCTCCATACTTACCAAATGTCTAGTTGGATGTCATTATGCTACCCTGAATCGACATGTCACTTCCTTCCCTTTGAAGGAGTTCCATCACACTATCTAGATCTAGACATTTGTGCTTAAACGACGCCAACAATGACTGACTATCGCGTGGTTTCTCACATTTACAACAATACGGAACCAGGTTTAGCAATTCAAATCAAAAGATTCCCATTACAACTAAACCTCGTTTGGTTCTTCATGCTAGAGAGCCCATACAGGTACCCTGTTCCCCACCTTCAGCTCATAGTCGGTGGTATGGTTTGGATGCTTCTGATCCAAATTATTATTCAGGTTCCCCCCACTCTTCTTCTTCTGATTCAGATCCAAACTACCATTCAGATTCCCACTCTTCTTCTGAAGACTCGGATCCCAACTATTGTTCGGATACCCCTAGATCAAATCTTGAATCACGGTCCTCCCTTCCTTCACAGGACCTTTATTCCAAATCACCTCAATGACGTCTTCCTCCTTTGAAGACTCGTGTGACTCCAAGTTCCATCGATCAAACATCTAATTCGGGTCTTGAGTCACGGTCCTCCCTTTCTTCATAGGACCTCCTTCATCAGTCGTCTCAATGACCTCTTCCTCCGTCGAAGAGTTCCACGACTTGGATTCCCTCTAGTCAATCATCTAATTCAACTCCTACGTCACAACTTAATGGATGGCTATGTGATCCTATTTTCTCTCCTACATTACATCGTCTTCTAGAAAAATCTAGGTCCAAATCTAGGATCCTCCAATCCTACGATCCAAATTCAAACTCCATTCATGAGACTCAATCATCTTCTAAAAATAAATGTTTGCACCAATCCTACTTCAAGAAATCTCTAAGATGTCATCTTCTTCTGTCAATCAATCATTCCCATCTTCTTCTTATCAATCTTCCCCACTTATTTCTTTTCTTCTATTCAACCTTCTATGACTAAAGAACAACAACCTCTACTGATTGATTTCTCTCAGAATGAAGAAACAATCAGACTACACGATGATATCCCTTTAGAGGATTGCAAACAAGGATTCTTTCTAGAACTCGATACGCTCACGTATTGGGGAAAAGAAGTTGATTCCTTTTATCAGAACATAGAGGAAGAGCTAAGGTCATGGAACTTGATTCTTCTTCTATTATTCCATCTTCACCTTCTTCTGAGCATGATGAGATGTCAGGGTCTAGCATTGAGCCATGGCCTATCTTCTCATTACCAAATCATTCATTCCTCATCTATCTCGTGTCACCGCTCCTCATCTTCAAAATCACCCCTAGGTAGCCCTCCATTTTCTAATTGGGTCACCACTGAGTAGCCCATCATCTTCTTCTATACTTGGGCCACCCCTAAGTAGTCCTCCATTTTCTACTTATGGGTCACCTCTTGGTAGCCCATTACCTTCTATTCTTGGGCCACGTCCTAGTAGCCCTTCATCCTCTTCTATCTATGGGACGCCTCCGAGTAGTCCCTCCTCATCTATACTTGGGCCACATGCCCTAGTAGCCCTTCGTCATATTCTTCTATTCTTGGGCCATGTCCTCGTAGCCCAACTTCTTCCATCTTAGGGCCATATTCTAGCAGCCCTTCATCATCCTTCTATTAGTGGCTCACCTCCTCGTAGCCCATCCTCTTCAATTCTTGGACCGTATCCTTTTCATCCATCACATATTTCTTCTACCAATGACCGTGGGCAAGCCCACTATCATTTCTCACCTATCATTCATAAACATCAACATTCTCTTTCTTCTCCTTCTCGGGATCAGAAAAGTCACACGTCAACTTATAAGAAACCCAAACAGGTTCATTATCAAGCTCAGGTCAAAACTTCCAAGAGCTCCAAATCCCCCAACAAATCAACAATCTCAAAATTAAAAATCAAGCACAATTCAAGAATGCACATCAACGTAACCATCAAGTATGGTGTAAAGTGCATAAACCTATGGATAGGGAACTCAAGCTCCCACATACGAAATCCATGTTTCAAGGATAAATCATAGTCATTTGTTGAGTACGAGCTCACCATGATCATCGAGATCGGAGATAACATTACTCTTGATAAACAAACACACCTAGTCTCCCTTATCAAGGAAGTCACAAACATCATTGTTGGATCCTATCACACAAAGTGACTTTGTTAGTCCCAACCTCTTCCAAAACTATCAAAAATCTAAAAATAAAAAAAACAATTCAAAAATACAAAAAACATTGAGAAAACACAAGAAAAAATCAAAGGTACAAAGATCAAACATTGCAATCAGGTATTGTGTACACATGGATGTTTCTTTCTTCCCTTTCTTATCATTAATTCTGCAAGTCTTCCTACCATTTTCATCCCTTTGGTGATATTTTGGTTAGCCTATTCACACACATTTTGTGACATTTATCTCTATGGTATCCGTTTGACCCTGGTCTTTTATCACCTTGGTAAATTAAAGAACGACTGACCTCTTAGAGATCCTATCACATTCAACATCTAATAAACTTGTTGCGAAGAACTTTTGGACATATTTGTTGACACTAGCCAATGTCATCATCACAATCACTTCCACCTCCTTCCATCAAGCCATCTGTGGTTCTTAACCCCTTGTCAAACAAGAGAGCTGAAATAAGTTTTCAGAAAGCAAAAGAATCAAAATCAATCAAAAATCAAAAGCTAAAAGCTAAAAGAAAAAGCAAATTGATATATTACTCTCTCTTGGGGTATTTCCAATAATCTCTATCGGGGCTATGGATGCCTGACTGGCAGTAGAGCAATGTTGTGATTAGAATCAAATGCATCTCCATCGGGGCTATGGACGCCTGGCTGGCAGCGGAGCAATGTACGGCTATCCTTTCCACCATTCACAAATCACCTATCACCTATCAAAATAAATCATTCCTACACATTGGCTAGGGTGTCTTCACTTGTTGTCTATTAAATCTTCCCTTCAAGAGGTAATTAAATTCCACGTGCACACACTGGATCTCTATGAGTAAGCAGGATTAGTATGTTACCAAGTGTCTTTTTTGGGACCTTGTTCAGACTCTTACTCTAGTCCATATCTTGTCTCACGATTTGTGCCTTTGGCTAATCACTTCTTCATCACGAGGCTTCTAAGCTACATTCATATCATTCACATCGTTCTTCTACTTCATTCAGAACATCCATGTGTATAAGATTACTTTTTTGCCATGTTTTCAGACACCTTTGTCCCCTTTCACAAAAACAATCTTCTCCTTCCTTTCTATCATGTGCTTTTAGGCCAACTTACGCTGGGGGCATCCTTGCTTCTTCCCAGCACTTCATTGGTTTACGTTCATCATCATGTTGAACCTATCCATAATGGCCTTGGGTCCCGCTTCTACATGTGAAGAGTTTTCCTTTGAATACTCCCACCTAATCACTGGGGCATTTTTGCATCTTCACCTTTCTCGTACGCACGTGGCCTTATGCCCTTGTACATCCCATCTATCGCTAGGGGCATCCACGCTTCCTCATCTTCCTGTACATAGTTTCAGAAAACTTTCAAAATCAACAAAAACATTCAAATATGTTAGAAAAATATTCAAATATGTTAGAAAAATCACAAAAACATTCAAATATGTTAGAAAAATAAAAAACATTCAAATATGTTAGAAAAATAAAAACATTCAAAAAACATTCAAATATGTTAGAAAAATCACAAAACATTCAAATATGTTAGAAAAATAAAAATTGAAATATGTTTAAGAAAACATCCTACAAAATCATCTTACAAAACATCACTCTTTGGTTCTCACCTGTTCATGTGTGCGACTCACGGATCATCTTGATCTACCTCCATCAACAAAAGCTAGGCTGCTTACTTCATCTGTACTCTGGGGCACAACGAGTTGCCTGGTACTGTTTCATAGTGCACATTGCTTTTTCATAGGACCCAAGTGTCCTCCATTATTCCCCTTACATGTATCCTTGCTTGGGGCACCATCATTAACCCTTGTCGTTAATTCGCACAGGTTGGAACTGAAGCTTGATAACAAAAACATTGCATCTTGTTTCTCTATTAGTTTAGCTTGTTTACTTTCTCGTATTGCATTGCATTATGTATGTTGCATGGAGTTAGGCATCTTTTACTTTCTCGTATTGCATTGCATTTTGTATGTTGCATGGAGTTGGTGTTTTTAGCAATGGACATTTGTTCGTATATGGCTTTTCATGTCATACTACACTTTTGTTCATTCTTTTTAATAAGGACCGATGATGAAGATCACTAGCAATATGATGAAAAATAAAGTTGTTTAAAAGGCACTGGATGGATGTTAGCTCATTCCCTCTTCCTCATACTCTTTTTCTTCTATATCCCTTTTCTTCTTCTTCACACTATTCTTTCTTCTGTTCTCTTTCTGTCATCTTTTCGATCGTCAATCGAGTTCTTCTATCACCCCATCGACAATCGAGGGGGCATCCTCCATTCTACTCATTTTTTCTTCTATCCCTTCAAAATTTTCTACTTGTTTATGCTTGTCTACTTTCTTTGAAGTGACGTCGCTTATGCCACCTCAAAGAGGGGAAAATGTAGACACCTAAAATATGCTTACACTTAGCATTTCCTCCAATCCAACCAATTGACGACACTTCGTTAATCAACCCTTCTTCGCTCCATTCTCAGATGCCCATTCACGACACTCTTCTTCGGTCACATTCCTCCTATAATCAACTTATTTGGCTAATATCTCTCTTATTAGCTAAACATTCCTCCTTTCGACCATTCAAAACCTCCCTAGTTCTCTCTAGACCACTTCTATTGGCTTCGTAGGCTATCTATCAGTCACAATTGGTTATCCAGACCCCTCCCAACTCTCAATGAGTCTCTAATCACTTGCTAATCAAGTTTAACTAGCCTAAACCCTAGTTAACTAGCCTAAACCAAGCTTAACTAAGCCTAAAGCATGTTTATCCTAATCTAATCCTAAAGTGATTTTTGAGCTTTAGTCCCACATGCACCCAAATTCCAAATTCTTCCAAACCAAAAACTATAAATACAAGGCTAAGCCTACCCATTCAAACACACAACTTTACATAACACAAAACCAAAACAAGCCTAAGAAAGCTTAAGAGCTCATTTGCATTAGCCAAGCTAATAAGGCATTTGATCTTGGGTCATCCACCATTAAAATAGCTTCATCTTGCACCCATGTTAGGTTAGTAATGGAATAGCTAAACTTGGCCATGTAGCCATTTAGTGAGATTCATTCACCCTCATGGAGTAAACAACAAAACTGATTGCTTAAGTCTTTAGTAGGCATATTTTATTAAGCTTTCAAGAATAGAGGTTAATGTTATTTGTTAGATTTCTTGCTTATTTCAAGTTTTAATACATGCAAATAGGATTCCTTGCTCATTTCTTATCATATGGTCCATTGAGGGTCTTTTGCACAAAGCTTTGGGGTCTTGCCCCATATCCATAGCTCTTTGCAAAATTATATACACAAATAGTTCATGATTGTGACGACTATGGTGACGTGTTTCCCCTATTAATGGTGTATGCAAGGGATTTGAATTATGAATCATATATCCCAAAATAGAATATGATTATGGCCATGGTTTTCCCCTAACATTGCAATATTCCAAGAGATTGGATTACAATGATTTTCTACACCTACAAAGAACTGATTTGGGGTATGCCTGAGAAAAAAGACAAGGGATTTTTGGATTTTTTTATTTTATGTTATTTTTTGGAAATTTGGGTTGTCTACTATTTTTGTATTTTCTACATGTTTTTGTAATTTTTATGCTTTGGTCTATGTACAAGAAAATTCCAGCAATAAGGGGTTATGCTACAATGTGCTCCAATGAAAGCTTAGATATACCAAGATTTTTTCATACACAATTTCTCAAACTAGTCCAATGTGGGATTGAGGTCAAATTAGATGGGTGGATGCAATTAGGATATGGTCATGCTCTCAAGTGGAGGGTGTTTATAGATAATATGACCTAATATGATGCTAGAAACTAGTTTTCATTATGGTACTTATCCATTGTGTCATAAGCATGGTTTTCATCATTAGATGAATTTATTTTTGTTTCCCTTTTTTTGGGGGGGAATTTCTTCTATACTCAGGTGTAGAAGCACTTTAGGTGCATGATGTTCATGGGGTCATCAAGATAATTTCTATCTTTGGTGGCTAGTTTTTAAACTCCATAACCATATTTTGTAATGACGACATATGGACTTAACTACTTAGGCTCAAACTTTCCTTTCTTATCTCATTGTTTGGTTGTGTTTCTCTAAATATCTTTGAGAACTAGATCACCAATTTCAAATTATTTGTATTGGATGCACTTGTTTTAGTTTCACTATAACATGTTATGGTATACCTTCAAGTGTTTTTGATCCATTATCTATCAAAAATCTCCAATTCATGAAGGTGCTTAAGTCGGTACTCTTCATCATTGATTAGGTCCTTTAAGGAGATGTACAAAGAGGGTATATTGATATTAATGGGAATAACGGTGTCAAATATAAAGATAAGGGAGCAGGGGGTTTCCCTTGTGGATGTGCAAATAGAGTTACAATAAACCCATAAAGTAGGATAAATCTAGATATACCAATTCCTACTTGAGGTCTTGATGATATTTTAAAGGATCTTAGTTAAAAAAAATTAGATCCCTCGACATGACCATCACCTTGGGGGTAACATGGTGTGGGACACTTTTGTTTGATATAGAATTGGGTAAAAAAAGGCTTTAACTTCTTTGTTTTTGAAGTACTTACTGTTGTCAAAGACAATAGTCAATGGAATTCCATAGCGATAAATGATGTGGTTCAAGAAAAACTTTGATATATGCTTATTAGTGACTTAAGTGAGAGTAATGGATTTAACCCACTTATTGAATATGTAGTCATGGTATTGATATTTTATGGCCATCATAAGAGGTAGGATTTCACTTCCCAATGAGATCAATCCTCCACTTAGAGAAGGGCCACGGTGTTGTGATTGGATGTAATGCTTGTGAAAAAGCACGAATAAGATTGTCATTTTTCTGAAAAGTGACACATCTCCTAACATATTGACACACATACAGTTATATGGTAGGCCAATAATATATAGGATGGAGTAACTCTTTGTTAAGGAGGATTCCAATTGTATGTGCATCGCATATGACTTCGTACACCTCTTTCATAGCTAAGGTTACCTCGTCTAAATTTGAGCATCGTAATAAGGTCTTATTATAGCCCCTATGATAGAGGGTACCACCAAGGAGGGTGTATCGTGATGTGCATTAAATTAATGATTTATGTTGGTTATGTGAAAGGCTAGGTGAGATAAGGTTATCATGTCGGTAGTTATAAATGTCATGATACTAAGGAGAAAAGGGACCAAAAATATCACATACCAAGCATGATTTTGATATGTTGTATGTGGGAGTAACAATTTGTTCCACCAAGAATTG
Source organism: Taxus chinensis (assembly GCA_019776745.2). Taxonomy (NCBI): domain Eukaryota; kingdom Viridiplantae; phylum Streptophyta; class Pinopsida; order Cupressales; family Taxaceae; genus Taxus; species Taxus chinensis. Next base: position 722,709,365 of record CM034149.1, on the reverse strand, counting down.
ATATTGTGGGCTATAATTTGTGATTTCAATGTTAGTATGAGTTATTTTCCACATCACGTGGTGAGTCATCTCACTTAGGTGAGGTCATAGGTCTTAGGTGTCATTAGAGTTATGATAGGAGTCATCATTAGATTCTATCATATGCATCAGTGTGCGTTAGTTTGTCATATGGGAGTTACTTCCATTGTAGGAATGTAACTCCCCTTCTCTACTTGAGGAGGTATGATTACTTGTATTGGGGGTTACGTAACACACCCTATTTGTACCACTTCTTTTTTTCAAATCTATGAGGACATGAGATGGCTATGAGACCCTTTCCATTCTTTGCATACACATTTCATGGTTGATGTTGCTCCCTCATGGAACCTCGTCACACTGTCGGAGAGAAACTCGGTTGATGTTTGCATTATCCCATAGATCCTCGTGTTGTCACATTTTCACTTTCTTTGTCATGGTTTCAGGTCGCTTTGTTGGGATCCATGCTACTCTTTAGTTTTCAATTGCCTCTTTCTCTCAGTTTCACATTTTTCACATTTCGTGTGAAAGCATCGTAATGGATATTCCATTTGTGAAATCAATGCATTAATTCAGGTTCTAAATCTTATTCGAGGTTATTATTATTGTTTTCTAGTTTATGGGGTTCGCATATAGTTCTGGAGGTGTTTTAGAGGATCAGGTTACAGGTTGAGATTTCATATCAAAGTTTTAAGTGCATGTTTGAGGTGTTTATGAAGTTTTTTTTTGGGCCCAACTTAGCCCCATCTCTCTGAGCTAGGAACAAAGTTGTCCCATCTTGGTTTTGGACTGCCAACTCGCTGCATTGGCTCCTTCTTCTACTATACGAATCAGTTTTCCTTATACTATTGTGTTTGGTGTTTGCATGTATTTGACTACTCATGATCTTTGTCTTGCATTTTTGCATTGCTCTTACACTGATCGATCCACCCTAGTTCATGCCCTTGGTGCCTTCATGCAAGATTTCCTCTTCCCATGTGTGTCTTGCATTTCCATCGTGTAGCTCCCTGCACCCTGCATTTCTCTACACCATCCATTTGTTCTCCAACTCCCTCATACATCCTCTACTTCACGCTTGGTCCCCCATTTGTTGGGTTGTTCGTAGTCCAATCATGTTTGACCGCTCGACCTCGAATCTATGTTGATATCTCTATGTTGTATGTGGCTCCTTGCACCTCAACCCATGCCTTCACTTTCTCTTGGCCCGTGCATCCCGTTTGAACTCTCTGTTTGTATTCCCCACTGTCAAACTCATATCATTGTGTGCACTCTTTCATTGGAGCCACTTTCATGCTTTGGATTCTCTCGCTGCAAATCTCAGCTTCAGACACACCTCAAGCTATTCCTCACTTTGTGCACCTACCTCTCTGGACACCTCTTGTAACATGGACTTGTCAGCTCGTCACTGCCGCTCTGAATGGTCACTCGGACTCGTGCACGTGGACCTACCCAACACATGACTCGGACCCCGCCTCGATGCTGACCCGCTCATGCACAACTTGACCGAGCCACCTCACCCAACTCATCGAGATCCCTCTTGTAGCTCTCCTGAGATCCTCCTAGCCAACTCGCCCACTGAGCTCCCTGTTGTTCCCTTACCTGCCTACTGGCTAACCCCTTTTTGGATTTTTTTTTTTCAATTTTTTTCTAATCTTTTTAAAAAATAAATAAAATTCACCATTATAAGGGTGGAATTACTTTTTTGGGCCTCTTTATAGGGTTATTGGGATTTTTTGGGCCTTTTTCTGGCTCATCATTATTGTAGTGATCTTATTATCTGGTGGCTAGTGAGTGGATCCGCCATAGCCTTGTGGAAAGAGAGCCATTTCTTTTGTGATGTGAGACACCTTCTCTCACATTGAGCAGTGTTGTAACCTTGTTGTTATAACGCCTTTTTTTTTAATTACATGTCATTCCTCTGCTTTCAACTAGTACTTATTGTGGCTCTTGTGTGATTCGTCACCTTCTGCAAGGTGAGTGGTCAATTGTCCCACATTACATGAACACACCATATTGTAATCACAAACTACTTATAAAGTTCCACAAATAGGGGGTTATCATTGTTCTTGGATGTTGTATTACACACAAACGCATTCTTGGATGAGTCTGACATCTTGTAACCTTGTTTGTATCCACACACCCTCTTCTCTTGCACCTTAAACTTATTGCTTCCACGTCATCAAGGATACTCTTTCCAGACTTGAGCGTCGCATGATCACTCTATAGCATCTACCATTTCTAATTATAAGAGAGAACTATACATCATGGTGTGCTTCTATGGAATGTTACTTTTCCTACGAGGGCCTTACTCCCTTTCTACATGGGCCAGTTCCTACACCCACTGATTCTTGTCATCTTGAGGACTATATCAACATGTGCGACCATGTTGTTATTCACTTCATGTTGCATGTCTCTAGACCTCTCCACTTTCATGTGGCGGACTCAGATCCTCCTCACACCATCTGGATAATCTTTCAGTCCTTGTTTGGAGACCCTTCACATAATGTCGTTGTTGATGCTATTGATTTAGCTGTCTCCTCTTCTTCTTCATGTGATGATGGTTCTGCTGATACAAACTTGCTTGTTTCCATATCTGATGATGAGGATTGTGCTTCTAGTTCTGATGACGAGAGTGTTACTGAGGACTCCTCTCCTCCTTCTCTTGACCCTATTCCAGAGTATGTTGACACTCCTCCCTTATCATCAGACATCAAGCAGTATAATTCCAAGCCTCATACTATCATTGCATCTATGTCCTTTCCACTTCTAGTGTGTGAGGCCCTTTCCACTCCTCTTCTTTCATGAGATGATTCATATCTGTCAGACATCACTCTTCTTGTTTTTCGAGCTCCCTCCTTGGGATGAATCGTTCTCTTTTCGTAGTGTCCTACTTGTGATGTAGTACAATGAGTTTCTCATCCTTCTACAGGTGTTTCAGAGGATTTCTTCATCTCCTTGTTGGGATTTCCCCTTTTGTGACTCTTATCACTTCCACCTTTTCAGAGATCATCATTGATCCACCCTTGTTTGTGGATCCTCTTTCTGTTATTGAGGTTGTTGCATTTTCTTCACTTCACTTGGGTATCCTTTCAGTGGATGTTCTCTCTTACACTGGCAGTTCTACGCTCATAGAATTACCTTCAAATCATTAGAACTCATTTACTATACCTATGTCACATTTTCATGGACCAGATTTAGGTTTCTTTATACTGCTTCCTTCGGCTTCCTTCTCAGAGTGGGTGGACTTCCAGTACTTATTTCTGTCCTTCCTAAGGGTAGGCACATAGTTCAGTGTTATTAGTTCTTCTTCAGTCCATTGGCCGAGGACCACATCATCAACACTCTTCTTGGAGACTTCCTAGAGTTGTAGATTTCAGATATGTCCATAACATCTTTTGTGTTCCTCTTGTCTCCTCCTCCTCTCTTCATCTTCTTCCAGAGAGATTTTCCTTTTGTACATGGGTACCTTATTAGGCTCCTCATTTTTTGGGACCCATTTGTGGCATCTTTCTTAGATTATTAGAGAGTGATTTTCCATCTCTTATTGTGGATGCCTTTCTCAATGGGTTTTCCTCCACTTCTTGAGATCTTTGTTGTTCATGGATACCTCATTGGGATTTATTATTGCGACCCATTTCTCATTTCTGACTTATTACCTCATCCTAAGTTACGATGAAGGGGGGGGTGTTGGTGTGAGTCATTTTCCACATCACGTGGTGAGTCATCTCACTTAGGTGAGGTCATAGGTCTTAGGTGTTGTAGGGGTTATGACAAGAGTTGTCATTAGATTCATATAATATGTGTCAGTGTGTCATATGGGAGTTACTTCCATTTCATGAATGTAACTCCCCTTCTCCACTTGAGGAGGTATGATTAATTACACTGGGGGTTACACAATAACCCCTATTTGTACCCCTTATTTTTTTTCAAATCTATGAGGACATGAGATGGTTATGAGACCCTTTCCATTCTTTACATGCACATTTCATGGTTGATGCTCACTCCCTCATGGAACCTCGTCACACTGTTAGAGTGTAAATCGGTTGATGTTCACGTTATCCTGTAGATCCTCGTGTTGTCACATTTTCATTTTCTTTGTCATCCTCAAGAGTGAATAGATAGTGGCCATAACATCTACAACTCTATTTTGGATTTACGGAGCCTATTAAAAGGTGATGTTAGTGAAGTAATCTTTAAGGTTGTTAGCTAAGAATTTATAGGGGATCAACTTCTCATCTTTGACATTTTACACATCGTTAATATGTTTCATGATTAACTATAAGTCACCATCAACTACCAACAACTGAATATTCCATTGAATGGAAATTCTAATACTTATGATGAGAGGCTAATATTTAGTGATATTAGTGTAAGGGAAATTGATTTTGAAATCCCATAGGATACGATCATTGGTCAGTGTGATGAGTAGAATTCTTGCTCTCAAACCATGATTGGTGAAGGATCCATCAAAATAAAGATGAGAGGTTCATCAATTATCATAATTGAGTCCTTTGGGAAACTCCATTTTTAGAGTTTGAGTGTCCTATAATGTTGTTTCAACTAGATGATCTACAATAATTTATCCCTTAACAACTTTCTAGTTCACATACTCAAAGTCAAATTCACTGAGTAAGATGTCCCAATTAGCCATTCGTTTTGTGAAATATGGTTTATATAAGAGGTATTCTGAGAGGGTTGACTTTGGAAATGAGTTTAGTTATATTGTTTAGAAGGTAATGCTTTAGATTTTGGAAAGTGAAGGTAACAACTAAACATGCCTTTTTGATTCAAGTATAGTTAAGTTCATATGCAATCAAAGTATGAATAAGGTAGTACGCAACTCTTTCTCTTCCTTGTTTGTTATGTTGTTTCAGGAGGGATCCCAAATAAAATTGGGTAGTTAATATGTAAAGTAGTAAAGCTTCTCCTAGAGTAGGCATAACCAAAACCAGTGGGTTAGATAAGTACTTTCGTAAGCTCACCAAAGACCTTTTGAAATTCTACATTCTAGTGAAATACAATATTCTTTTTCAGTATTATGTGAAGGGGTGACACTTGTCAGCTTGTTGTAATATGAGCCTATGTATGGCCTGGATTTACCCTTAGAGGATTTTGAGTTACTTAAGATTTTTAGGAGGAGGCATTTCCATTATGGTCATTACTTTGGAAGGATCTACCTCGATACCTCTTGTAGAGATGATGAAGCTAATAATTTACCTAATATAACTTCCAATACACACTTCTTAGGAAAAATTTTGAATTTTATTCCAATAAATGTTCAAATATTTTCCTCTAGACAATGGGGTGTTTTGCTCTAGTAGTAGATTTTCCCAATATTCCATCCACATATTCTTACATAATGTCATGGAACATGTCTTGGAAGATGACTGCCATAAATTGTTCATATGTGGCCCCTGCATTATTCAATCCAAATGGAATGACCTAATAGAAAAAGGTCCCCCATGGTATGATGAATGTTGTTTTAAGTTGGTCTTAATATGTGATTTTGATGTTATTAAAGTATGAAAAATTGTCTGTAAGGGATAACAACTCATGTTATGTTGTAGAGTCAATGTTCATGTTGATATTGAGTAGTGGGAAGTCATCTTTGGGACATGTTCTGTTGATATCCCATAAATATCTATATACCTTCATCCTTTTAGGTTTATTTATAACTAGAAAAATGTTTGATATCCGTTTTGAGTAGTCAACTGTTCGTATGAATCCAACATCTAAGATTTTTTAAAGTTTTTTACTATAAGGGTGATATGTGGATGTATTTTATTGAGTTTTTGTTTCACGTGTTTTACTTCTTAAATTTACAACCAAATGATTAACCACTAGGGAAGGATCTAATCCTAGCATGTATGCACAATACCAAGTGAAGACATCTATAAATTCCCATAGGATAGTAACGAAGGATTTTTGTTCTTGTAGATTATGTGTAGCCCCAAGTTTGAGAATCCTTGGGTACCAATATCGATGTCAATTATTTCTTCTACAAGAAGTTTTAATCATCTTTAAGTTGTGCAAAAATGGAGGGAAGGTTGAGTTCCTTGTCCATTGACAACTTAGGAAGGTTTTCACCTATGGAATCATCATTATTACTTTTGGATTTTTAATTTTGATAATCGATGGTGCCTCAAATAATTTTTCACTATGGGATGTTGTTTTTATGTCTTTTTTATTTTTTTTATTTTTGTTTACTAAGAAACTTAACCTCTTCCCCAAACTAAGATACAACATCTAGGTTGATGTCAAATTCATTCTTATGGTCCCCTAATGAGATGACATCTCTATAGCTCGTGAATTCACTAATGGCCTCTTCATTGTGAAAGAAGTTGATTGTTATATGATCTTGTTGGTTCTAGTTGATGAGGTGAGGTTTTGGAGATCTAGATGTATGGTTAAAATGACATTGTTATAGAATAGGTTTATGGTGAGAGGATACAAGGTGACCTTGGTTTGATGTTGTAAGGTATTTCCGCACTAATCAAAGTATTGTCACTGTCATCATCATACAACTTACCAAAATATTTCAGTCTGATATCATCACGACTGGATTTTGTTGTATTAAGATAGGTGCACATTTTCTCATCTCATTGATGACTAGTCCTCTTTTTTGATATCCCATGATTTCAAGCATCTTGTTTCCCATAGTAAGTTTAGGATATTTTTATTAGGATGAAAAATGGACATCATATTACCAAAAGATCGATAAATTGTTAATATTCTCACCTGTAAGGAAGGAACATTTCATAAAGTGTTAAAAACTATAAGGTTTTGGTTTCTTTTTTACGTGCATGTCAGGTATAAGATGACTTCTGGGTGAAAGGGGAATTTTAGTGACATGGAAGGTATTTTAGAACTCATATTCTTTACACAACGTATGTTATCAAAATGAATACAAGATGAAGAGTCTTTAGATTATGAGTCATAGATGATTTCATTTCTTGGGCAGATGTAGGCCTTACGATAATTTATTTCTAATAGTTTTGCAGAATTAAAAGGGTTGGGAATTGGCATGGACTACGAGCTCTGTTAGGAATTAGTGATCGTATTAATGAGCTTATATGTTAGTTTACTTCCGTACGTTACATGATTGTTTGTCACTAAAATTATCTGAGTCATGCCAATTGGACTTAAACAAAGTAATCCCTTGTGTGACATTTCAGGGACTAACTCCTCTTACGGAGATATTTCAAGCCTATTTCTCCATCAATTTATTTTGATAATGTGTGATCAACTAATGATATTTTGCATCTAACATCTGACCAAATGGGTATAACATTTGGTAGCATAGTAGAAATTATAAATCTTGTAATGAATAAAAAACTTTGTGTATAGGGACAAATTTAAATCCTATCTATCTTATGAATGGAGTTATTTAAGTAATTATTTATTTTTGGAGAACTTGATATCATAAGATAAGGTTATTTTGAATTTTATACTAGCCTAGTCTATTATTATTTTGTTTCAGTTAGTGCAATTGTGTGACCATCATGCCATATTCAAAATTCATGTTCTTGAAGATTTGCGGGTAAATATATTTAGCTCCTCATTAGATGGTGTACTCAGTCTATTCATCCACAACATAGAATATAATTTTATCTTCATCTATTCCATGTCAAATACCTATAAATTGACTACTTTTCCTAGCATGTCAGATATCTACGTAAATTTTTACATTAACAGCTCTTCGTGCATATTCTATAGTCATTGACATATTATAATTCCAACATTGTATACATGTTAGAATCATACTCCCTATGGAATTTATGGATTATGAATCTAATCTTAATTCTTGCTACCAAATATTTCACTCACTCCCCTCACATTTGCTTGCATGTCTGAACTGAACTGATGAAGAAATAAATTTTCATATTGTTAATAGTATTCACAATTTAAATCATTCCTAACAATCCATTTTGAGGTTTTTAGTCTTTTATTTACCATCAAACGTATGTGTATTATTGTTGCAACCATTTTTTATGTATATCGACCACTTATAGTTCTTCCCACTGTCAATAAATGTTGATCCAACATCTACTTTCTTTTCCAATATGAGGCGTACCACTCTACCAATGAAAAAATCAGAAAAAATAAATGTTGATTTTTATTAATTCTATCATTGGTGCAAAGTGTGTAGTCTCATGGTGTTTATGCGTGCTAATTACAGTGATTTGTGTATCTCTTGATTTAGATTAACAACGAGTGGACATTTAACTCAGAAGTAGCTTAAAATTTTGAGAACATGTGGAAGAATTATCTTATCATGTAGACTCTTATGTGTTTATTGAATGACACAACCAATGTGTGTATATGTGTGTGTGTACGAGTATATGCTTTCCTCTGCAAACAAGCTCAAAAAATTGGATGGGGAAGTTTTAAAGTGGTTTGTTGTTATATATCAATAAAAAATATTTTAATGAAAGTGATTTGAGTTTTTATAAGGGGTCAATATTTTTTGAAAGATTAAGAACTGTTGTTTTGGTCTAAAATATATGGTCACAATTGGTCCCTGTAGAATTATTACTCTAAAGAGTCAAGTATCTCATTCTCAATAGTCGGGGGCCAAAAAGTGGACAAAAACCCGAAAACAGCCGAAACGCGTACGCATTTTTCCATAACGCGATCACATTTTATTTTTCTTGGGTTGGTAATTACCGAGCCTAAAATACGTATAACACGTACGTGTTTTATTAAGGCAAAACGCGTATGTTTTGTATAGTATGGACTATATATGTGTATTTGGGGGCTTATACTTACAAAAATAAGATGTTTAATAAAAGAAAATTTAAGTATTTTATTATTTCTTTATACTTTTATTATTTCTTATACTTTAAATTTATTTTAGTAAATATAAGAAGTTAGGGTCACTCTGCACCTGATGGAAGTGGTCCTGTAGCTCCAACAATTATAATCTAGAAGATAGTTTTTCAAAATCTAATCTGGTCAGTACTTAACTCATTTTCAGGATTTCAGCAAAGGACCTAAAACTTTCAGGGCATATATATTGTAGTCGGTCTTTGTTTTGGGAAAGCATATACTCGTTTTGTAGGTTTTTTGACCTTCTAAATTGGATTTTGGCCCTACCACTGCTTGAATTGGTACCAATTTTTAAATTTGGTCCATAATTCACTTTAGTGACCATGAATCAACTCTATGATGCTTGTCTACTTCTTACTAAAATGAGATCCTCACTTTGTAGATAGAGGATTGCTCCCTGAATGGGATTCCTGTCCTATGGCCAAAATGAGGTGATTGTAATGTGCCTCCTCCTTAATGTTTGATCACACTACTAGGAGTTGAATGAGTTTTTATGAATAGTACTAAGTGAATTGCATCAAGTAAACTCAGATGATTGCTCATTCTTAGAAACATGGTGCTCCATATAAAGATCATCCCCTCACCTTTCCTAGCTCTAAAATTATCCTTTCATGGAATCAAATTCACAATTCTCATACATGTTTTTGCTCATATGTCTCTCATGGAGACAAACGATGCCTTAATACTTCACACATGATGGTCCTTGATACCTCGATGACATGACTAACTCATTTTAGCTTGTTCTGAAGGGTGTTCAATTATCTACAAAATGACCAAAAATGGCCTTTTTAGGCCTTCAGAGGAAGTAATCTCTCATCAAATCTAAATGAGTTGATCAATCATCTTAGACACTATTCCCTACACAGTGAAACACACTGAATGATCTTATTAGGACTTTCCTTTGGGTCAGGGTTTATGATTTAGGGTTTAGGGTTTAGGGCTCAGGGTTCAGGGTTTAGGACTCAGGGTTTAGGGTTTAGGGTTTAGTGTTTAGGGCTCATGGTTCATATTTTAGGGTTTAGGGTTTAGAGCTCAAGGTTTAGGGTTCACAGTTTAGGGGTTTAGGGTTTAGGTTTAGAGTTTAGGGTTTATGGCTCAGGGTTAAGGGTTGAGGGTTTAGGATTTAGGGTTTAGGGTTTAGGGCTCAAGGTTCAGGGTTTAGGGCTCAGGGTTTAGGGTTTAGGGTTAAGGGTTTAGGGTTTAGGGCTCAGGGTTTAGGGTTTATTGTTTAGGGTTTAGGGTTAAGGGTTCATGTTTCAGGGTTCAATGTTTAGGGTTTGAGCTTAGGATTAGGGCTTAGGGCTCAAGGTTCAAGGCTTAGGGTTTAGGGTTTAGGGCTCAAGGTTTAGGGTTTAGGGTTTGAGGCTCAGGGTTTAGGTTTTAGGGTTAGGGTTGAGGGTTGAGGGTTTAGGATTTAGGGCTTAGGGTTTAGGGTTTAGGGCTTAGGGTTTAGGGCTTAGGTTTTATGGTTTAGGGTTTAGCACTTAGGGTTTAGGGGATCAGGGTTTAAGGTTTAAAGGTCAGGGTTCAGGGTTTAGGGGACAAGGTTTAGGGTTTAAGGCTCAGGGTTTAGGGTTTAGGGGTTAGGGTTTAGGCCCAAGGTTTAAGGCTTAAGGTTTAGGCTCACCCATTCACTCACTGTAATGTTCTATGTCTTACCCATTCTTATAAGTATTGACAGAGAGTATTCAACTAAAAATGGTTCATCTACTTTGTAGGTAGAACATTCAAAGGGATTCATCACAATTTGATGCCTTTCATCTACTGATATTTTGAAGGAGGGAAATGTCAGATATCCAAGAAAAATTTGGTACAAATAAATGTTACCCAATACATCTATCTTCTTTTTCCCATCGCATGGGAACTATTTCACTCACTGTAATGTTTTGTGTCTTACCCATTCTTATTAGTATTAACACAGAGTATTCAACTGAAAAGGGTTCATCTGCTTCCTAGGCAGAACATTTAAAGAGAGTAATCACAATTTGGTGTCTTTCATCTGTTGATATTTTGAAGGAGGGAAATGTCAGATATCCAGGAACAATTTGGTACAAAGAAATGTTTTTGATGCTCTTTTGAATAATTATTTCAGTTGCAAGTTGTCGTGAACGAAGGTTTCATTTGAAGAATAAAGCTTGATATGTCCAGTGCTTGTGTAAGCTGGAAATTTGAGAGGATTTATGAGGTTCAAGTTTATTTTCCAAGATGCATTACTCCAATGTTTGAAAATGTTTCTCTAGATGCAATGACATTCTGATTCAGACACTCAATGATTCTTGAATGTCCAATCCTACCACAGACCCCAGTAGTCCTAGATCCTTGGGTATAAAGAGACACCATTACTTGGATTCCATTTATAACGATAGAGATATTTGTAAATTCATGTTATGACCTCTAAATCTGTATGAATTTCAAGTTGTTTGGAAATCACATCACACCCTTCACTAGGATTGATGACTACCCCTATCTTTTTGAAGGCACTTTTGAAAGCATCCATGGGTTTATCATAGAAGGAATTATCAATGAATGGAAGGTCACTAAGTCGTAGGCCAGTTGACTCCCATTCAGAACTAAACAAGAAATATTTACTAGGGGATTGATAACTCCTTTGTGTTCTTAGCCATTCCCCAGTTGTTATGCTTATTTTGAACACTTCAGGAAGTTCTGTCAAATTTACTATCCATTCCAGTAATAGAAAGAGCTTTCTCTTTCTCCAGAGGAGAGGATACTGCAGGTAATTCGGTTTTGATCCTACACCTCCGCATTGGTATACTATCTGTGTTTCTTCCATTTCCTTTGAGATTAATTTTTGTGTTGCGATGGTTATTTTTTCCAGCTTCCAATGGGTCATCCTGGCTTGCATAATACCATACATGGAAATATGAGAAATGTGAAATTTGTTTCAGAGTGTAAAGAAATTGACATTCAAGAACACAAGTATATGTGGGGAGAAACAGGTTTGGCAGAGATGTGTAATATGCATTGCAAGGCACAAGGTAGATGTCATATCCATTTAGTTTCTTGTCCCACCTCTCATAAACAAGGTAGTTGTACAAGAAGACTCAATGATGGTTCTAGGCACAAGACTAGGAAATAAGGTCCTAATATTGATATTCAAAAAGATGAACTCACTCATAAGACCTACTAGGAAATATATGAGGTTTAGAGGTTAGAGATTAGGGCTCTAGATTTAGTGTTTAGGGTTTAGGTTCAGGGCTCATGGTTCAAGGTTTAAGGTTTAGGGTTTAGGGTTCAGATTTAGTGTTCAGGGTTTAGGGTTTATTATTTTGGTTTTAGGGTTTAGGGTTTATAGTTTAGGGTTTAGGTCTAAGGGTTTAAGGGTTTAGGTCACAGAGTTCAGAGTTTAGGGTTTAGTGTTTAGGGCTTAGGATTTAGGGTTTAAGGTTAAGGGGGTTTAGGGTTTAGGGTTTAGGGTCTTAGGGTTTAGGGTTTATGGTTTAGGGTTTAGGGTTTAGGGTCATATTTAGGTTCATAGGTTTAGGGTTTATGGTTTAGGATTTAGCATTTAGGGCTTAAGAGTTTAGGGTTTATGGTTTAGGGCTCATGGTTTAGGGTTTAGGGTTTAGGGCTTATGGTACATGGTTTAGGGTTTAGGGCTTAGGGATCAAGGTGTAGGGTTCAAGGCTTAGGGTTTAGGGTTTATGGTTTAGAGCTTAGGGTTTAGGGTGTATGGTTCAGGGTTTATGGCTCAGGGTTCAGGGTTCAGAGTTATGGGTTTAAGGTTTACGGGTTAGAGCTCAGGGCTCTGGATTTAGGGTTTAGGGCTCAGGGTTTAAAGGGGTTTAGGGTTCAAGGATTAGGGTGTAGGGTTCAAGGCTTAGGGTTTAGGGTTTAGGGTTTAGGGTTTATGGTTTAGGGTTTATGGCTCAAGGTTCAGGGGTTAGAGTTATGGGTTTAAGGTTTAGGGGTTAGAGCTCAGGGCTCTAATTTAGTGTTTAGGGTTTAGGGCTTAAGGGTTTAGGGTTTAGGTTTAGGGTTTAGGGTTTAGGATTTAGTGTTCAGGGTTGAGGGTTTATTATTTTGGTTTTAGGGTTTAGGGTTTATAGTTTAGGGTTTAGGTCTTAGGGTTAATGGTTGAGGGTTAAGGGTTTAGGTCGTAGAGTTCAGGGTTTAGGGTTTAGGGTTTAGGGCTTAGGATTTAGGGTTTAGGGTTTAGGGTTTAGGGTTTAGGGTTTAGGGTTTAGGATTTAGTTTTTAGGGTTTAAGGTTTAGCATTTAGGGCTCATGGTTCATGGTTTAGGGTTCAGGTTTAGGGCTTAAGGCTCAAGGTTTAGGGTTTAGGGCTCACAGGTAAGGGTTGAATGTTTAATGTTTAGGGGATTAGGGTTTAGGGTTTAGGGTTTAGGGATGATGGTTTAGGGTTTAGGGTTTAGGTTTAGGGCCTCAGGTTTAGGGTTTAAGGTTTAGGGTTTCGATTGTAGAATTTAAATGCTAAAAGCTTTAGGCTGAATGCTGAAATCCTGAAAATTACCTATGTACTGACCAGATTATACTATAAAAAACTATCTCCTAAATCGTGACTAATGGAGCTGTGAGACTAGTTCCATAAGGTGCAGAGTGGCCCTAATTTCTTATATTTACTAAAATAAATTTAAAGTATAAGAAATAATAAAATATAAATAATAATAAATGAAAAACTTATACTTACCATACATTTATTTTTGTAAATAAAAGCATGCTAGAAGCACATATAATGTTCATACTATACAGAACACGTATGCGTTATACGCGTTTTGTGTTTTCACTTTTTCCAAGCCATGCCTCAAGGCTTGGATCTGGTTTGGATCCCCAAGCCTGAGGCATGGACCTGTACAAACACAACAAACAAAATGTTTTTGCAGGAAAATGCAAAAATTCCACTTCCACCATGATAAATCAACATAAAATGATCGATTCGTTTAAAAAAAATTATACCATGACGTAGAGGAAAGTTTCTTCTTTCTAAAAATATAATTTTTCAAATTTTCTGACTAATATAAGGTTTCCATATTATTTATTTTCTAACTATGCCTTTTTATAGCTATTTTTTGAAGTTTAAATATGCCTATCTTTCATCGTGTATCTTTTTTTTGGCTCATCAAAATTGAAAAAAAATTATACTAGCACAAACTAGGCCTAATTCTATACATATTAAAAAAATCTAATTTTCGATATTTTTTGAGGTAGTTAGGGGGGGCACGGTCAGAGCTCCGTTATTTTTCAAAACTTTAAATTTTTGTACTAGAAAAATCATAAAAAAAAAAATACTTCGACTAAAAAAATCTAAAAAAAACTCTAGCACAAACTAGATGCTCCTAGCTATCTTTCTACAAAAGGGTTTTCAAAAATACTAAATGGTGCTCAAAAAATGGTGGGGGGCACGAAAGTCACTCTATTATGTTTTTTAACAAAAACAGGAGCACCTGTTGGTATTTTAGTTATTTGACCCACTTAAACTTATCCATTTTCAATAAAATTTAGTAGCTTAGAAACTAGACTCAAAATGCTACAATTCATGTTTATACAACATCTTCCAATTTTGAGTGTAACTATTTCAAAAAACTTGTTTATCATTAATCGAGAATCATGTCTTTTAGGAGTTGGTTATTAGAGTCAAAAATTTTCCTAAAATTTGAGTCTTGCAGTATCAAATTTCTATAGTAAAAGAGTTGTACTTAAATTGCCTCATAGACACATTTTCATTGTAACCCGATGTCCAAATTTTGGGAGGATAAGATGAATAATATTACATTTATGATGATATTTTTGATGACAGCAAAGAAATAAAATGTGCCTATCTTTCACGACTCTGCCCCTTGACCCTACCCCCAACATGATAGAAAGAGCACCCAGGGTGCTACCTTAGGACCCTACAAGGGGCACTACCCCTTGAACATGCTGGGGGTTGCCACTCCTAGACCCCCACTTTGGAGTTTCAAATCCATAGAAATAATTGGTGCATAAATTTCGTTGAGAGAAGAAGGTGCAAATCTGAACTTCAAGTTTCATATTGTTAAGTAGTAATATATTAGAGGGACAAGGAAGTGGAGGTAGGAGGTCAAAGAATGAACTCTCATCAACCATTAGTGATGGGATTGCTTAACATATTTGGTGGTGTGTGTTTTCCAGAGTTTACTTTTCCATTTTTTTATGATAATATGTTCAGAGTACATGTTTTGTTAGTGTGTTCATATTTTTAGCTATGTCTGGTATTCATAATAAGAATAAAGGTTCATTTTTTTATAAGTGTTATAAGTGAGTGAAATTCCAAATATAATCCCATGATTGGAAAAACATAGTGGATAGTTAAAGCATAGTGTACTACAACATCAAGATACTTGTTTAGGTTGTTGGTTATCATGTAAAACCATATTTTATGTTTTTGGTTGTCATGTATATAGAAACCTGATTCCCTTCACTTTGCATATTTGTAATTCGTAACTTCACATTTGTTGCAAGGATGTAATTTACACTCTCTTCTTCGAACTGCGATGAAAAAAGACACATGACATTATCTAGTAGCATTGGTCAAGGGAGTTTCCTCGTAGTTTGACAGTTGGAAGTCTTGCAATTTTTTCAATGTCGCTAACTGCATGTCCATCTCTGAAGCCCAATGAGAGGGTCACGTGGCAATGTATTACGACACCTCAGGGTGGAACATTTTTATAGCCTAGTAGTTTTGCAATTTCTACATTACTACAAGTTGCACATATACCCATGAAGGCCCCACAAAGTAGGACATGTGGCGACACATGGTGGCATCTCATAGCTGAGGAAACTTTACATCCCGAAAGTTGGTAATTTCACAGTTTTTGCACTATTGCCAACTGCTCTCCTACCTTTGTTAGCCCACGAACAAGGACATGTGGCAATTTTATCCATGTGTAAGGCACATATTTAAACTTGATATGATATATCAATGATCATAAATATGAAAAATCTGGGAAGGTGTCTGCCATTACTGAGTGCATGTGAAGAACTATATGGTTGGAAAATAAATCTAAGTCTCACACTTTACATTTGAATATGAAGATTTTTGTGCACTTTGAAGCCATAGAACAAGAAATAAAATCCCTAGTCGTTGTGATTGCATTGTGTGAAAGTGTGTTCAAACCGTGAATGATTTTTGGAGGATCTTGTTGGTTCAAAGAGAATAAATAGTACATGCCTTGGTGTGTGGGTAAGTTCTTAAATGTAGTATTTCTTTGTTGCATGGTATTACAATATTATGTTAGGCCGTAAGGGATATTCTTTGGTTTCCTTGGTTTCTATAAGTCCATTTCTTGAAGAAATATTGTCTACCCCCTTACATTGATATGATAAAGATCCAATTGATTGGAAGCCAGACCTCATCCCACCTTGTTTCTAACCTAGATAAAATAACAGACACAAACCTAGGCAATACAGATTTGAATGAGTTCCTTCAAAGGTTGCATGCAACAAAAAAGAGTGATATTATGGAGAAAATTAACATAAGTGCAATTTCCCTAACATCTACATTTCCCCCTTAGCTCAGTATCTGGAATTGGTATGGGCTTGTGCAAAGAATCACAACTTGAAATGATGGGATGTTAGATATGGGAGTGGTGTTGTGGTCTTGCCCTTGACTCCAGATACTTTGGAAGAAATGTTAGGGATCTCGGATGTAGGATAAGTGGTAGACATAACAATTGAAAAGGTAGAAAATTTTTGGACTACCAACAATGTTAAGAGTTTCAAGGTGCTAAAAAATCAATGGCTTGAGAAGCCAAGGATCTCTACCACTCAAATTCCCAACAAATTAACCATAGTTGACTTCATTGAGCAGATTAGAGACCTCATTACCCTGTTAAACAAAATTATGGGAAATGAATCAACATATCACTGCCATGATTAAATTTTTAGGTACATCTAGACCATTCTCAATCACAAAGGACATATTCACTGGGGGAATAAATAAGTGACTCCGTCCACAAACAATTTATTAATATGGCAGTGAAAATTTAGGAAGGGTCCAAACAAAAATGTGAATTCTACATGACTTCTTACTTGGTATACAACATTGCATACCATATGCATTCCCTGTGTTGGTAAAGGGAAATGAGATCTCTAAGTGCAAGGTATATGATGTGTACCCACAACTTAACTTGGAAGACCAAAATTACAATTTTAGATTGGTCCATGATGACTTCTTTTCCCTTGTCTTTTGTTTGTTCAAACATGAGTGGGAGAAATACCTGATGTCAACCAGAGCCAAGGAAATAATCATTGAATATGGATGTTACTTAAACCAATTTAGATTCTTCACATACATCAAGGTGAGTGGCTTCTAAGGTACACCATACATGCTACCAAGATACTTGGATGGTAAGTGGGCACTTCTAGAATTGTCAAGACAACTTATGGATGTTCATAAGCTAATTGCAACGGAAACATAAGACAAATGTTTAATTTCCAATTATAATTGGGAGGAAAACCTGCCCCATAGTGGTCAAGGTCAGACTTCTTGAAGCATAAATAAATGGAGTCATTATGCAAAATTCCAGGCTAGGCCCAATTATGATATTAAATGGATAGTCCAAGGGAGCCTTGACAATTCATATGAATATGAGACTCATTATGAGGATTACTAGATAGATTTCAGAGGTGAGAAAGAGGTGAAACTCAGGGAATTTTTTAGAATGACTCTCTCTCAAATAACTAATTATAAAATTGTAGTTGTCCCTGAGGGTTTAACATATGACATAAGTTTGGTGAGCAAATACTATATAGATAAGAATGTTGCAGCTCAACCAATGTCGCTTCTTGAATGGAATGCACGAGATCGAATATACTTACATGAGCAGACAACTCGTGTCATCAAAAGAATGTTCTCTTTGATTGAAAGCAAAGGAATTGAATTGTCCCTCCAAAACACTACAATATTATAGGAATATAGAGCTACATGAGCAGTTAAGTATGTGCTTCCACCTCTGAGAAAAGGAACAACAAGTTTGGATCCATTGAAAGGAAAATGTCCATAGATTTCCATCAAAGGGAAAATCTCAAAGGCAATGGAGGAGTTAAGTGTTGCTCACAAGAAATACTGGGACTCCTATGTTTGAATTGACATAAAAAAACAAAGGAAATATTGAAAAGAGTAATGAAAGATGCCTCAATTACTCATACTACTCCAATTCAAGTTGTTCCCCCATCCTACTTTAGGACCAAAAGTACTTGTTTCCTATGGGAAGGCCCAAGAGGTGCATCATCCTCTGTTCTAGAGGGATCATCTAGCAAGGGGAAGAGGATGAGGGGAAGTGTTTCACCAACACACCCAAGGGTGAGTCCAATATTTGAACCCATCCCTGAGGAAGTGGAGGAGGAACCAATGACCAAACACTTTGTGAGAATAAAAAAGATCAAAGGTGGGAACACCTGTAGAAGAAATAACTACAAGTGCATCTATGCCAGGAGTTTCCCCAATCCTTGAAGTGCCTCCCAATATTTCTAAGACTCCCAAGGTAGTTAATATTGCCCCTACTCCATTGCCATAATAATTCCCTATCCCGATCATAACTCATGAAGAAAAAGTTACATCAATTGAAGTTGTGGAAAAATAAGTGCAAGATTCATCCCATGAACACGTCCTCACTGATTTGTTACATGGCTTGGGTCAAGATGTGGGAGCAAACCTTCACTCTAAGGATGTTCAATTTATACCTACTCAGGTTGCAATAATTGAAGTGGAGGAAGGAGGCCAAACATCTCATAAAAAATACACCATGGAGGAAACAATAATGGAAACTCGAGTTGAGCAACCAAGAGTGGAATAGGCTTCATTGACAAATGTTGAACACTCAACAACCATGGATTTATTAGGTTGTGGAGATGAATTGCTTCACAATTAGCATGCTTTATCAACTTGCTGGAAAACACAGTAACTGGCATCGGTTATGAAGGGACCGACATCGGTCACCTATGACTGGCATCGGTTAGGAAAGTATGAATCATCATCGGTTGGGGCTAACTGACATCAGTTACCTGTGCGTGAGTGTTTTATTTAACTCACAGGAATTATATCTAAATTTAGTCTTAAAGCAGATTTATTGATTATAATTACATGACTAAGTGCCCTAAGTTTGTAGATGTTTATATAAGCATGAAATCTAGGTTTAGATGTTATGATGGCATGTAATTTATTATTATTGCATGTGGAATCCTTGATTGAGAGGATGAAGAAGAAGAGAAAGAAAGAAAGAATATGTTACATGAAGACAGAGCTTCCATGGAGAGGAGTTGGACAGGAAGGAAATAACAAGTACATCTGAATGGTGAGAAGAGGGTAACATCTTCTATTATATTTCCTTTGTAGAGTTATTGTCTCATTGTAATGGCTTGCATAGTATGCAAAGCACATAGAGTTTCTTCTTATAGATCCACATGTTGGTGAGATCTTGTATTGTAGATCCATGTAGATCTATCCTTATATTGTTAGATCCATAGGTTGTTGTGAGATCTTGTATTCATTGATACATGAGATCATGTTGTATTTTTGATCCATGTAGATCTAGATATCGTAGAGGAGGTTGTCTTAATGTTTCCACATGTTGATGCAGTGATGGACAGACAGACTTACTTCTTGGTGCACAGTCATGGTTACACATATGGTAGACCCATGTGAGAGGTCTTGTTGCTGATCCATAAAGAACTTGGTAGAAATTCAGAGATGCAACGGTTCCTAGTTATGTGAGATCTGTTGGTGATGTTTAGAGGCATGGATGTAGTGCACTCATGGAGATCCATTTAGAGATCTGGAGGAGAGGAGATACTCTTGGAGAGATGCATTGTACTCTTGTATTGAAGGAGTTGGTTTGTACTCTTATTATATTATATATATGAGATCTCTATCTTTAGTGGATGTAGCCCACATTGGGTGAACCACGGTACATGTTAGGTTATGTGTGTATACTTTGTTTTGGTTTGGATTATTCTAGTTTATACTTCCAATGTTGTATATTTTGGGGAATTTTTTAGATCTTGTGTGCATGATTGGGTTTGTTATTATATTATAACACTATTCCGCAGTCCCAAATTCCCAACAAGATTCTCTCTTATCATCCCTATCTCTAGTGGAAAAGAAGATTGCAACTCTTGAAGTTATAGAGAAGATTGTAGAAATTGAAGCTCAAGGTCAATTAGAACATTAGAATGAGCCAACCAAAGAAGCTTCTCCATCTAGGGAACAAGAGTGTGAAGTTGAAGTAGTTAAACCAGCAGTTCCAAAAGCCTCACACCCTATAGCAGAGAAATAAGAAATGAAGGATAAATGGGTAGAGGAGGAGTAAATCCAAGTAGAAGTAACATAAAAATTAGAAACAACACAAGGGTAGGTTTATGGCTTTGGCCTTACACTCTCCAAATCATGAGAGCTCGTGATTGTCCCAAGTGCCTCCCAAAAACAAACATAAGGGGGGCAACACTTTGAGAAAGGAATGGTTGGGAAAAACACTCCTAATAAATACAAAGGTGAGAGTGTAAGTAGAGAAAGTAAACCTTGAGAATAACATCTCCTTAAGATTGTCTAAAGCACTAAACAAGGCCAAAGTTTATCTCAAGAACAATGGTGGGGCCTCAAGGAGACAAATTTGTGGATATTTCCACTCCACAAGGTGATATCTCGATGAATGAAGTTTCCCTATCAGATTACTATATCACTCAATTACCCTTAGGGAAATCAACCACTGAGGGTCTTAAGCATGAATTCAATGTAGCAATGGGATGTATTTTCCAAAAAATGAACAAAGAAAAAAAAAACCAAGAAACAACTTAAGGAGAAGGTTGACATCTTGTCAACCTATGTGCAAAAATGGTTGCAAACTCCCAAGGAAAGTTGGGAAATCACCACTATTATCACTCTTGATGCATTAAAAATTGTTGAGGATTTGAAGAACAGGGGGAAGCCACAAAAAATGGGAAGAGGAATTGGTAGGTAGAGGCAACCAAGTCCTAAAGGAGGTGATTGAATGTTATAACCATGTTTCCAAGAAAATGGAGGAAAGTAAGGCATTGATTGAAAAATGTCGAGATGAAGAGTATTGGAATGACATATTTCCTAAGCTTGAGGCCATCATTTCCATGAATGATAAGGAGGTAGAAGAGGAAGAGTACCCCTAGACTACAAAGGAAGATAGTATGAATATGAAGGGGCTATCAAGTTGCGAATTGAAATTTTAGGAGATTGCATAATAAAGCTCCATAACATGAGGGAGAAAGAGAGAATATGTTGATGACATTGAATCCAAAATTAAAAAATTCTTCCCCTTAAAGGTGCATTTAATCTAGGACTATAGATGTAGAAAAACTTGTTGAGATTCTAAAGCAGCATGTTGCAAGGGAGTTAGAAGTTCTAAAGAATTTTGATCATTATTTTCTTCAAAAATTTGTTCATTTGGAGGGTTGCATTAATAAGTTGGCCAAGAGAATAAATAAGAAGAGAGTTATTTCTGTTGAAATGGACAATGTCTTATCCAAACAGGAACTAATCTTTCTCTATCATACAGATTCAGATGAAGATTCTATTTTGGGGATGTTTGAGCTTCTTGATTCCTATAAAAATAAGTTGGAAAAGAAGGCAAAGGGCGAAAACATTGATCTCGACCCTTCTTGAACAATTCATTCATTTGTTATTCTTCATCCTCATTATTTATTCTTTTCTATCCATCATTCTTCCAAATGGAAGGAATCAAATCAAATAGTAACAACAAGTAACAAACTCTCTTGAGAGTGCACACATGATGGTGATAGGGTAGAAGAAGCCAAGGAGCTTATTAGCAAAACTAATATTCTCCACTTATCCATAGACCCAATCATGATCCAAAACTATTCCATCCTAGCATGTCAAGATCGAATATTTTCAGTTGGAGGAGTCTTCCTATCCATTTTGGAGGATCAAAGGATTATCATCCCACATTTTCTATCTTTCAGGGACTTCTTGGGGGCATCTAGGTATATTCCCTTAAAGGAAATTTTGTATAACAATGACGGCATGTCTTCATTCAGTGGGTTCTAGTTCTAATTTTTGGGATACTCTAGTTCTAGTGTTAGGTTTTTGTTAAGGTAATTAGACTATATAGTCATTAGCAGGCATTGAGAGCATCTTATACATGTCTCCCTTATCTAAACTGAAATGCATAGAACCATTTTCCATGCTTTAGTCAGGCATTCTCTATTGTAAATAAGAGCATGGTTAAGGAATGTAATCTTTGATATAATCTTTTGTCTGTTAAAATCAATGAAATATAAAGAATTTATTTCTAGCTATTACATGTGATCGGTTACACAAACAAAAATTGTGTTGTAGTATTACCTTGCAATGTATGTCTAGTTATAAAATTCATTTCAGCAATATTGTTTCAGGTTTGAGTGTATATTAGGTGTTGTGGAAGTAATTTACTAGATATTTTGAAATCTCATGCACAAGTGCTTGTGTTAGGATTTCAGAGGTTATATGATAATGTTTGCGTGAACTTTGTATCAGTGAATGCAAACGTCTCTTTGAAGATTAACTTGTTTTTTGATCTATGTTCTTGTTTGGATTATGGAAGTAGCGGGCTATGAGGGGAAATTTTGGTACTCCTCCTCGTTAGATCCACCACCAACCACTTCATTTTTAACTAATAACCATCCTATCCTAACCCTACAAATTAAATCTCCCTTTGCATATCCAACATGATATCTTCCTATAAATCATATTTATCTTGCATATGTTGAGTGTGTTTGTTAAGATTTGCGAAGCTTAGCATCCTAACATCATCATATCCCAAGTTGTTAACAATTTACACAAAGATGATGCTTGTGATCATATTTCATCTATTTTCAGTGGCTTGTGTCTGGTGTATCGAGTGTTTGGAATGCTTGTCTGACCATTCATTTGAATAAACATTGCATTTAGTGGTTGCATTTGGTCTCAAATTGAGGTTCTAACAAGTTTGATGGTTTGAAGCATAATATCTCCCTCACCCTTTCAAGCCACCCTTTTAGGTTCTCTCACCTTAGTTTAGGAAAAGCCATATGAGGATAACAACCACATCCTTAGTTTTGTGTCACCTTGTCATTCCCACAAAGAATGATCAAGATAGATAGATAAAACCATCCCTGGATATAAAATGACACATAAAAATGTTTATCTTTTCTCCTTGCCTATTTCCTCATTGCTTTCTTTGTTTGGGGTATTATATTGGAAACCAACACAAAGGATGCCAAAAGTGCATCACCTAAGGTGCATGAGAACATGCATATGAAATTTTTGCATGATAACGACTAGATCCTCTTATTAGGGACATGAGTTGGATTGGGAGAAGCATAAACAAGACATAACTTAGACTCCAGAATCTCAGGGTGTTAATGAACCAGCTCCTCATCCATTGAGAAATAATGTCAAAATCAACACAAATACTCAAGGGGCTACTACTTCTCAAGCTTCATTTATTGAGCACACACAAAAACAAATGGAAATGAAAGCAAGCCAAAAATGGAAAAGTAAACTATATACAAGGGGAAAGATAAGAATATAAAATTTTATACAAACCCAACAACATGATGAGAGAAATAAGTACCCTTATGATGCATCAAAATGAATGCATGAATCTTCAACATACTAAAGGTGGTCAACTAATCATACAAAATCTTTGTGACATCTCCACTTAGCCTAAGAAGAATAATATAAACCAACTATAATTTCTCAAACTATTATTGCATGTCAAATTTGCATGGATACAATGAACACTTTAACACTTGTTCAATAATTTTACTCCTATAATGAGAAAGTGTTTAAATGAACCTTTGACTTTTCTTCTGTAGTACACCAGGAACTGAACCACATAAACATCCATCACTGTCTCGTTAACATGCACAAAATACTTTCTCTTGAAAATCCCTATCATGAAAAGACATGATTATTATTGAATCCTCATCACATGTTTGATAATTGAACTAAGCATTGTTTGTTTCTTTTGGAGATGAGTCCCGGATAACATGTTCATCAATGATAAATTCATGACCGATGAATCCTATCACTGCATCAATGGGATGCTCACATATTTCACCACTCAGATCCTCATTCTCATGGTTGTTCAAATCCACAACCCTCACTTCAATGGGAAGATATATGAAATGGCATACTTTCCATTTGGCATGGTGAATACACTATTTTATATGGAATTTGATCAAATGTGTCATTATGTTTGTCTTTTGTACTCTACATTGATCAAATAAAAATATCATTGTACCTCTTCATTGCATCTTGGAATAACAAGAAAGCTTCCACCTAAAGGGTGAATGTCAGGCACCTCCTCATGAGTTTCAAACCAAAAATGAAGTTCACTTTAGTATTTGATTTCAAATTGGTTGGAATTTTTGTCACAAAATGGAAAAATCCATCAACGTGTGACCCATCACCATCATCTTTTACCTTTGTCACTGAGAAGATCCAATCAAGTTTTCAATTTTATGATCATTTTCAACTAGCTCCAAATCTACATCAAAATTTCTTCAACCTCCTTATTCTTAACTTCCACCAAATTTAGTGCTTTCAAATGAGCATGTTCAAAATATTTAACCTTGAAAATAGTGACACTAGGAAGAGAAAATTCAACGAGGTTCTCATCTTTTTAATAATACTTGACACTTTTAGAAACTTCTTCTTGTTCAAAAAATTGTCTTCACTACCTCATTTATGCTAAAAACTGTGAAATTGGAATAATCAGGTGATTTAGATAGAAAATTCACTTCGTTGCCAATATCATGGCATGCTTGATATGTGCCTTGTCCATGAAACATTCTTCGTCTTTCAATAACCTTAGCTACTTATCCACTTGAGATATTTGAATGGTGTTTTGGAGCCTCCAATTTTAGCATTCTAAGAAGGATCATATCATCTTCAATCTCAATTGCTTCCCTTTGTGTAAACTGAGAGAACAACTTGCGAGAAAACTCTCCCACAATATTCATATGTGTATGCATTTTTTCTTATCAACAACCTTCGAAGAAAGAATATTGGGTGTTTTGAAGTTCCCTACTCTGATTTTGAAAATCTGCACATCATATAGAGGATTATATATTGCACGAAAGTCATTGATAATTACCTTATCTTCATTCTCCTGAAAGGTTTTTGGATGAGAAGAGGAATTCATTCTGATAAGGGATTCCTTTAGTATATCATCAGTATGAGAAATAACTTCAATATGCATCAGATCAATCCTATCAAGACAAATATCTTCACTTTCCTTGCAAGCCACTTGTTCAAAAAGTTTCATCTCTGACTGAGATGAAGCTATGAATGACAACTAAACTTCCTTGTTATCTTCATTATTTGCATGGATGTTAACTTGAAAATCACTGGGAGGTTCACTAAGAATGTAGTCACCAAAGGCATGAAGGTATGTATCAGGAACAAATAATTCAAAGTGTGAAGGATCCTTAGGAACTAATTATGATGCAAGGGAGACAAAAATGCACAGTACGATCATAACTTTCACTAGTCAAATGGGTGTATAATCACGTAATGTCTCACCAATACACCTCGAAGGTACAGGGTGAGTATCTTAGGTAATGTTGTGTTCCCAACACTATTATACGATTGTGGTTAAAAGGTTCTTATGTTAAAGGTTAAATAAAGTTACTAGGGAGTCCTCGATATACCTTGTGGTACACGAGTATTGATTATGTAATAAAGGATTATTGTCTAAGGTGTGGTATTAGAGGGTCAAATCCCCCTCACTCTAACCAATTGAATAGACATTCACTGAAAATGACAATTCCTTCTTCAGTGAAGTGTTATCTAAGGCCTAGATTGGCAGAAACTACTCACCTCACTTCATAAGAGCCACAAAAAAATGAACTCATGCTTAGCAAAAAATGACAACTCCTCCAACAAATTTATATATCATGCTGATACATGGTCTTTGGATGAATGCATACTAATCACCACTATATCATCAAACCCTGATAAATGAAAAATTATCTTAGTTGTTTTTTATTCTCTAGTACACCTTTTGGCACAAGGGAAGAACATACATAGTCAAGATGAGGAGATAAACAACACACAAGTAGATGAAAGTAAATAAAAAAATAAAATTCTTAGGCTATTAGATATAAAAATTCTTTGACTAAAACATGAGAGTAGATGAACAAAATTAAATGCTTTTAATGATTACATTCAAAAATCCTTGCACACACATGCTTGTAGTTTTGATTGATTCAAGGCTTTGACACACAATCGAAAGCTACAAATAGGTTAGAAAGATGTAAAAAATAGCTGATAAAATCTGCAAGTTAATGACAAAATGATTGGAAATGATAAAGCATATAACATAAAGTTACAAAATCAAGTGTATTATTGTAACAATCAAATCAGCTACTGCACATACCACATATGCTAAACTGTAAGAAGAACTCAATTGTCATAAACTTGTAAAAAATACTTAGGAGAAAGTTAAGGGGATAAAGAGGTGTCTCGCTGGGCATGCCAAATGTTTACACATAAAATTTAAACTACAAACAAGAAATAACAAGTATACCAATCATAATCTATTTAAAACATAAATAATAATACTATAAGATTGAGCTAAGAAGAAAAATGGGATACTTGTAATTCTGTTTTATATGCAAATGTGCTTGTAGATAAACAACAATGTTCTTGCTTTGTGGATGCTCAAGGGAATCGTGCTAAATTAGAACAGTATGTATCCATTAGAATGATTCAAATGTTTTTTTATGAATGACATTGAAGAATAATTTTACAGGATAATGTTACATTCGATTTCACCATATGAAGGTCTATATATAAATTTGGCGGGGTGAATTATTGGGATTTAAGGTGAAATATTTTAATTTTAACGGTGGAGGTGGATGAAGAATGTGAAGGATTTGGTGGGGATAGTGGAGAAACTTGGTAAATATGAGGGAAAATGAGATTATTTTATTGTGATAGTGGAGTTTGGTGTAAGATAATGAAGGATTGTTAAATGATCAACAATGATGGTTGATGGAGACTTTGGGATCATGAAATATTATTAAATTATCAACGGTGTGGTTGGAGAAGACTTTGTAGGATTTGGTGAAGATAATGGATGATCTTTGAAAATGGAGGAAAATGTGAGATTATTTTATTATGATAATGGACATTGGTGAAGACTTTGAATGATTTGGTGTAGATAGTCGAAAATCTTAGAAAATGGAGGAGAATGTGAGATTATTTTATTGTGACAATGGAGGTTGGTGAAGACTTTAGAGGAATTGGTGGAGATAGTGGAGAATCTTGAAAAATGGAGGAGAAAGTAGGATTTGAGGTGGTAGATGAGGTAGATGAGATAGAGAGATTTGAGGTGGAAGATAAAGTTGATTATTAAACTCTTATATGAATAGTTGGTGTATGGTTTGATTAGGTGAGTGGGGATATGATTAACTAATTATTAGTAATTAATTAACTACCTAATTATTCATGGGGTTTGTGAGATTAAATGAGAGTGAAGGAGTTAAATGATTAATGTGGTGGTATAATTAGGGTGTTTACAATATCTATTAATTGTATTTATAATGTTTTTCTTTTCATTTGAAAAAAATGCTCTTTTTCCCTTAACAAAACATATTGACATATTTAGGCCATCATAGAAGTATTTCATCATATTTTTTTTTAAAGAATCATTTACTATTAGGAAGTTAAACACATCATGTATTATATTAAATATTATTCTTAAGTATGAAGATATATATTTTTAACAAGAGTCGAAATGTGACCCGTTCATATTATAATATGAAGAAAATTTTATTAAAAAATAATAAAATAGATATATACGAGCATGATTTTTTTAGTAATATAACAAATACAATTTAGAGATTTTCTAAGACAAAAATAATAACCTATAGTTGTAGCCTTATAAATGATGCTACATGAAAA
This sequence comes from Taxus chinensis, assembly GCA_019776745.2. Classification (NCBI taxonomy): domain Eukaryota; kingdom Viridiplantae; phylum Streptophyta; class Pinopsida; order Cupressales; family Taxaceae; genus Taxus; species Taxus chinensis. The sequence continues at coordinate 722,681,605 of CM034149.1, read as the reverse complement.
TATATGTAATGAGGGGGCACTAAATTACTTTACATACATGACATATATCTATATTATTAGAGGCAATCCCATACAAAATAAATTCATTATTTAAAAAAATGACAAAATATTAAAAATGACTTAATAATAATATTAAATTATCTAGTTACATCACAACAAATAATATAAATTAAAATTGATTCCATATTTTTAAATTGATCTTTGTACAACATAAGTTACATGTCATATTGCATTAACAATTTATTAAATTTTAAATATCACATGTTGCGGCTTATCAACAAAATAAAATACTATGTCTTTTTGAAAGACTATTTGTACCCAAAAACAAGCTGAGAGAAATAGGTAACCTTATAATGCAATGAAATGAATACATGAATCTTCAGGGAACTAAAGAAGTTCAATTGTTCATGTCACGACTTCATGACAACTCCACTTGGCCTAAGTGAAATTGCATAAAAAATTCACCTAAATCCAATGAACACTCTGACACTTAATCGATATTTTTACTCCTTCTACAACGAGAAAGTGATGAAATGAACCTCTAACTTTCCTTTCTTATTACAACAGGAACTGAACCATGCAGACATCCATCATCATCTCTCTGGCATACACAAACTCATTTCTCTTGAAAATCCCTCTCATGAGAAAACATGATCATCATTGAATCTTCATCATATGTTTGATATTTAAACCAAGCATTGTTTCTTTGTTTTGGAGCTGAGTGAGGGATAAAATGTTCATCAGTCACATATTCATCACTAATGAATCATGTCACTGCATCAATATAAATCTCACATCTTTCACCATGAGGATCCTCATTCTCATGGTTTTTCAATTCCACAACTCCCACTTCAGTGGGAAGATATATGAAATGACATAATTCTTATTGGCATAGTGAATGCACTGCTTTATATGGAATTTGATCAGATGTGTCACTATGATTTTGTATTTTGTACTCTATAACGATCAATTGAGAAGAGTCTTATACTTCTTCATTATATCTTAGAATGACGAGAAATCTTCCACCTAAAGGGTGAATGTCATGAACATCCTCACAAGTTTAAACAATGAAGTCCACTCTAGTTTTCAATTCAGGAAGGGTTCGAATGTTAGTCATAAAGTGGACAATTCCATCAATGTGTGACCCATCACCATAATCTTTCACCTCTTTCACCTTCATGGTTTCTATCTTATCTACAATGACTGTGTGAATCCATTCTTCTATTTGTGAAAGACCAATGATTTCCTTCAACTTCCACTAATTCAAGGTCCTAAAAAAGGGTGTGCTCAAATAACATGACCTTGAAATTACTAAAAAAAATCATTAGCAGTTAGACAAAACTGAGAAGAGTTAATAAATTTTTCATTTCTATGATCATTTTCAACAAGCTCCAATCTATAGTAGAAATTTATTCAACCTCCTTGTTCTTGACTTCCACTAGATTGCATGCTTTTGAATGAGCATGTTCAAAATATTTTATCTCAGCAGTAGTGACACTAGGAAGAGATAATTTAGCAAGGCTCTCATCTTCTTCATAATGTTTGACACTTCTAGAAACTTCTTATTCAAAAATTTCCATTTCCATCTACTCGTTTATGCCAAAAAATGTGAAATCAAAACAGTGATGTGATTCTACTAGAAAAATCACTCCCTCCCCAATATCATGACATGCATGATTTATGCCTAGTACATGAAATCTCCTTCCTCTTTCAATAAGCTTAACTACTTGTGCACTTGAGATATTCGAATGGTGTTCTGGAGCCTCTATTTTCAAATTTCTAAAAAGGATCGTGTCATCTTCAATATCATTTTTTTCCCATTTTGTAAACCGAGAGAACAACTTGCAAGGAGACTCTTCCACAATATTCATGTGTATATATTATTTTATCATCAACAAGCTTTATAGAAAGAATATTGGGTGTTTTGAAATTCTCTACTCTAATTTTTGAAATCTACACGTCAAATTGAGGATTATATACTGCATGGAAATAATTGATAACTGCCTCATCTTCATTCTCCTGGAAGGTATTTGGATAAGAAAAGGAATTCATTCTAATCAGGGATTTCTTTGGTATATCTTCAGGATGAGCAACAACTTCAATAAGCATCAAAGCATTCCTTATAAGACAAAGATCTTCACTTTCTTTGCAAGCCACTTCTTAAAAAAAATTAGTCTCAAGCTAAGATGAAGCTATAAATTACAACTTAGCTTCCTTGTTATCTTAATTTTTTTCAACGATTCCAACTTGAAAGGAACAAGGTGATTCAAAAAGAATGTAGTCATAGAGGCATGAAGGTATCTATTAGGAATGAATACTTCAAAGTGTGAAGAATCCCTAAAAACTACTTATGATCTAATGGAGACAAAAAAAACACGCTACAATCACAACTTACACTAGTTAAATGGGTGTACAATCACATATTGGCTCATCAATATACCTCAAAGGTCCAAGGTGAGTATCCGAGAGAATGTTTTTCTCCCAACACTACTATACAACCGTGCTCAAAAGGTTTGTATGTTAGGTTAAATAAAGTTAGTAAGGAGTCCTCAATATACCTTGTGGTATACATAGCTCGATTCCATGATAAAGGAGTATTGTCTAAGGTGTGGTAATGGAGGATAAAATCCCCTTCACTCTAACCAATTCAATGGAGCTTAACTAAAAATGACAATTCCTTCATCGATGAATTTTTCTTCAAGGCCTAAGTATTGGCATAAACTACACACCTCTCTTCATGGGAGCCATGGAAAAATGAATATCTTGATAAATGAAAAATTATCTTAGTTGTTTTTGATTCTCTAGGATACCTTTTGGTGTGAGGGAAGAGTATAGACACAGTTAAGATGAGGAGGATATAAAAAACACACAAGTAGATGTAAACAAATAACAAAATCAAATGCTTAGGTGATTAGATATACAAATTCATTGACTAAAGGATGAAAGAAAATGAAAAAAAACCAAATACTTTAAATGATTAAATTCAAAAATCCTTGTACACACATGCTATTGTTTTTTGTGTGCAATGAAAATTTTGTTAAAGCTATGAAAATGGGGTAAGAACCTCTAAAGAACACCAAAATCTTTAGAAGAAACAACTCAAATGTCCATCATATTAGAGATAAGCAAGAGCTACCTATTTGCATGCATATATAAAGCTTGAAACAAACAATCAACCTCTAAACATGACTATATTAGTTCTCTACTCCATGAAAGCTATCTATAAGTGAACCTATTAAAGCTCTAGCAAGCAGTTTTGTGTTTATTGATATTTCAAAAACTTAAGAATGGAAGCTCACCATGTTAAACTATGAAATGACTCTAAAAGACCTAAGCATGACCTAAATCAGAAATGAGAGAGAGAGAGAGTTGTTAGGAAAATGTGGGAGGGGTATCCCTCTATTTACAGTTTTCTGAATTTGAGAAAAGGATGTTTTGGATGCATGTGGGACTAAAAAAGAGTTTAAAAGTTGATTTTTAGAAAAGCACGTTGGGAGTTGTGAACTGGATTTGGAAAGCTAAGTGGTTATTTGGAAAGGTGAGATATTTGTTTAGAAAGTCAAATTCTCTTTAGAAAGTCAACAAGAGGGTTAATTAACCTAAACAAGGTTAATTAAAGGGAAAACAAGCTTATAGAAGCTGGTTAGAGAGGGATTAGCAGGTTTAGGGGGTTTAGAAGAGATTAGAAAGGGTGTTTAACTAGTGTAGTGTAGTAAATGAACATGAGACTAGGATAGTTAGTATGATCTTAGTAATAAGATCATGTAAACCAAATTATAGGTGTCTACATTTTCCCCTCTTTGAGGTGATGTGTGCAACGTCACTTTAAAGAAAGTAGACAAGCATAAACGAGTAGAGAATTTTTAAGGGGTGGAAGAAAAATTAGTAGGATGAAGAATGCCCCTCAAGTGTCGATGGGGTGATGGAGGAACGCTGTCGACGATTGAAAAAGAGGAATGAAGAAAGAAAAGTGCTAAGAAAGGGGTGATAGAATAGAAAAATAACAAGAAAAGGGACTTTGAGCTATCCGCAAGGCATTGCTATATAAATAATTTTTATTCATCATATTGCTAGTAATCTTCATCATCGATTCTTATTAAAATATAAGCATACGACGGAAGTGTAAAATGACATGAAAATCCAAGATATAAACAACCATCCATTGCTAAAAATGACCAACTGCCATGCAACATACATGAATGTAATGCAATACGAGAAGCAAACAAACTCACTTAACAGGGAAATAAGTACAATCACACACACTCAAACCAACAACATTTAAGATGGTTACACAAATATTTTGTTATCGAGTTGTAATCCCAAATGTTTTGATAAATGACAAGGGTTTAAAATGATGCCCCCAAGCAATTTTTATATGCAAGGGAAAGGATGGAGGACACTTAGGTCCGATGAAAAAGTAGTGTGTACAGCGAAACAATACCAGGAAACTCGTGCCCCAAATTATCGATGAAGTAAGTAGTGTAGCTTTTGTAAGTGGTTTGGAGATTAAGAGGATCCACAAGTCATTGTCTCAATACGCGTAGAAATGCTAATAAGATATGAGATGAACGTCGTGTGAGAGACACAGATTTCAGCTGCAAATGAGTTTATTACCAATTTTTTTCCATTTTCAAAGTGTTTACACTTTTTATTTTATTGTTTGGAATTTTGGATGATTTTATATTTTTTACATTTTAGATCGGTTAGAAGAATTTAAGAAAATAGAAGAGCTCCTAAAAGAATGCAAAAATGTTCCAGAGTGAGGAGAACGGGCATCGGGTAGCAGTAACATGCCCCAACGAGAAGACAAATGGGCCAAAAATAATTATTTAAAAATAATCACGGCGATAGATAAAAATAGAAGACAAGAGGCGCCTAGAAATATTTAAAAATGCCCCAAGGTGAAGAGATAAGTGCTAGATGGAAAATAGTGCCTGAGGATGGTTAAATCATATCATACATTTTGCACATGAGATATTTTTGTAGATGCTAGCATTTGGGATGATATTAGATGATATTGGTGTGGGGGGGGGATAGATTTGTGATCATACGCAACCCATCTTTCCCCCAATGATGATACAATATGTGGTGATTAGCTTAGTATACATGCATGACGTAAAACTTAGGATTTTTGTATATATGATGTATTAGATGATGTTATATGTGATGAATGATAGATGTGATAACAAACAAATGTGCAATAAAGAAACACACAAGAAAAAGTTAACAAAACTAAACAAATATACACATACAAAACCACACAACAAAATGCAACTAGAAATGAATTCATGCAAAATTTAACAACATTAAATTGGTATCCAATCTAAGTAAGTAAAATGAATTCTAATAGATGCATACAACAGACAATGAATACATAACAATATCCTACAATTATGAAAGTTAAAAATGAACTCAATGTGACACATAATTAAATCAAACAAGATTCAATCTAAGGTAAGCAAATGAACCATACTTTAAATCATACAATGCGAAAAGATATTTACAACCAAAACTATACAAACCGACAACTAAAAGCAATTTAATCACTACTTTATTTTTGTAGGACAACATTGATATATTTTCTAATGTTTTTGGGTTATCTTGAAAGATAAGTTTTCAAGGCTACTGTTCACATTGTTTTCGAGGTTTTCCTAAGACAATTTTGTGAAGTTGGTGTAGCTTCGTTCCTGAGGGGGTTTTCTGAATGTTTAGATTTTTGTGTATCTTTTTCTGAATGTTTTTGTATTTTCTAAGGTCATGTTTCGAAAGCAATGTACAAGGACAAAGAAGTGTGGATGCCCCCAGCATGATGTGGGAATATACAAAGGTTAGAATGCCACACATATATGTACAAGAAAGTGGAATATGAAGGTGCCCCAACGTTAGATGGGAATATACAAAGGCACATCCTTCAAGCAGATATAAGAACAAATAAGCCAAATCATGGCTTGGCGAAGATAGACTCAGTAGGGTTCCTAGACCTATCAAGGGAAACTAATCCTAGATAGTGGTGAGGGGTTACCCATCCAGATGTAAGAGTAGCTTGTGACCAATGAATCCTCCTTGAGCGTCAGAAACTAGTTTTCACCCAAACACCTACCCAATGCACCATAATTGCATGGTTTTCACATGTGGACAACCTACTTTTTCTTTACTGTTTTCTTGATTTTATGATGTTTTGCTTGTTTTTTCTTTGTTTTTCTACTTTTTAGGTATTTTTTGATATTGACGCCATGCTTAAGCATAGAACCACTTGAGATGCATGGATTTCATAGGTTCTAGAAGCTCTTCACCATCTAAGTATGCCAGTTTATAAGCTCTTGATCCATATTTAACAACCACCACATAAGGCCCTAACTAGTTAGCCTCAAATTTACCTTTCTTTTCTCTATCCTTGATAGTGTTCTTCTGATTTTCTTTTAGAACAAGATCTCCTACATAAAATTCATGATGAATGATCCATTTGTTATATCCTCTTAATACTCTATTCTGGTAAACCTTTAGGTGATTAAGTGCTCTCATACGCTTTTCATCCAACAGCTCTAGCTCTGCTAGCCGAGAAACTCTATAGTCTTCATCCTTATCAAGATAGTCTCAGAGAGATATTCTCAGGGAGGGAAGCTCCACTTCCAAGGGTATGATGGCTTCAGTGTCATAGACTAGTGAATATGGGGTCACACCAGTAGGAGTGTGGATGGAGGTTTGATAGGCCCAAAGGGCAGGATGTATCTGTAAGTGCCAATTATGACCAGTCTTACTTACCATTTTCTCCATGATCCATACAAGAGTTTTATTGGTAGCCTTGGCTTGCCCATTACCTTGGGGGTAATAGGGGGTAGACCACTTGAGCTGAATATGGAAGTGTTGGCATAATGTCTTAACTGTTTTGTTTTTGAATGACTTACCATTATCATGTGATAATGGTCGGAGGGGATATTGTAATGGACAAATGAGGTGATTCATGATGAATTTGGAGATTTGCACCAGTGACATAAGTAAGAGGCATAACCTCTACCCATTTAGTAAAATACTCAGTGGTGGTAATAATGTGGGTATGGCCATCTGAAGAAGAAGGATGGAGCTTCCCTATGAGATCCAGGCCCCATTTATAAAACAACCAAGGTGTCACAATAGGCTATAAAGCCTGTGTTGGCGCATGTATCAAGTTGCCATATTTTTGGCATAGTTCACACTTCTTTACAAAATTACAATAGTCTACTTCCATGGTAGGCCAATAATAACCCACTCTTAAGAGATTTTAGCCAAGACCATACCACTAGTGTGTGCTCCACAAATACCTCAGTGTACTTCCTTAATAGCGTGGACCGATTCAGTAACATCCAAACAACGAAGCAGATTCCCGTCATAGCCACGATGATAAAGGGTGCCTCCTAGGAGGGTGTAATGGGCTATGTGGTGGATAAGGAATTTCTTCTCAGTATGGGTAATGTTCGGGGGAAACATGCCATCTTGTAGGTATCTAAATATAGGGTCATACCAAGGGGAGAAGGGACCAACAAATTCACATGCAAAACACGACTTTGGCATATCATATGCAGGTACTCGTAAATGCTCTACAAAGAAGGGCATTTTACTTTCCTAAGGTGAAATGTGTAAGAGAGATTCGATTGTAGCCATAGCATCTGCTGATCTAATATGTGACCTTGGTTTTTGTTCAAAGATAATCTGTATAAAATATTCCTTCAAGGTTTCAACCAATTTTTTGTATGGAATAAGCTTTTCATCTTTAACCTTATACTCATCATTAACTTGTTTAATAATAAGTTGGGAGTCCCCAATGACTCGTAGATGTCTGATATTCCAAGTGATAGCCAACTTGAGGCCAACAATGAGTGCCTCATATTCTGTAATGTTATTAGTGCAAGGGAATCCCAAACGGAATGCTCTTGGAATAACCTCACCTATGGGAGTGATGAGCACCACTCCCACTCCTGATCCGTGGAAGGTGAATGATCCATCAAAATGGACTTTTCCACTCCATAGACTCTTCAACATACATCATGGATGCATCTAGCATGTCCAAGACATAAAGGTTCCATCCCTGGTAGAGGAGCTTCTGCTAAATGATCAGCCAATACCTGTCCTTTTAATGACTTCTGGTTAACAAACTCAATATCAAATTCACTTAGGAGAATGATCCAATTAGCCATTCATCCCGTAAGGCCGGGTTTAGATAAAAGGTATTTGAGAGGGTTAACTTTGGATATTAGCTTGGTCTTATTGTTAAGGAGATAGTGGCACAGTTTTTAAAGGTAAAGACAACTGCTAGGCAAGCCTTTTCAATCTATGGGTAATTCAGTTCATAGGCAATCAAGGTGCGACTAAGGTAATAAACTACCCTTTCTCTATGGTCTAGGTCATATTGGGCAAGCAGTACACCAATAGAAAACTGGGTAGCTTAAAATGTATAAAGAGAGGTTCGCATGTGGTAGGCAGGCATGAGTATGGGTGGTTTGACAAGGTATTGTTTAAGCAGTGCAAATGCCTTTGACAATCTACTCCCCAGTTGAACCTGCAACATCCTTTTTGAGGAGATGTGTGAATGGATGGCACTTATCCGCAAGCTGTGAAATGAAATGACATGGATTGCCTGAATTTTTCCTTGTAAACTTCTTAGTTGTTTGAGATTTGTAGGTGGAGGCATTTCTGTGATAGTTGTAACCTTTACAGGATCCACCTCTATTCCTCTTTGTGAAATGATGAAACCTAGGAGCTTCCTGATAAAATGCCAAAGACACACTTCTTAGGGTTCAAACGTACTTTGTAATCTCAGAGACGCTAAAAAATATGTCTCAGTACTTCAGGGTGTTCTCCTCTGCTTTTGGATTTTGCTAAGATATCATCAATGTAATCCTCCATGATGTCATTCATCATGTCATGGAAGATGACTGTCATTGCGCGTTGATAGGTGGCCCCGACATTCTTGATTCCAAAAGGCATGACCTTGTAACAAAATGTCCCCCAAGGGGTGATGAAAGTTGTCTTATGTTGATCTTCCTCTTGCAATTCAGATCTAGTTATAACCTAAAAAACCATCCATTAAGGATAACATTTCATAACCAACGGTAGAATTGAAATCATATCAATATTAGGCAAGGGAAGTCATCTTTGGGACATGCTTTATTGATGTCATGGAAGTCAGTGTAGATCCTTATGCCAATCAACTTCTTCTGAACTGGGACTATGTTATATATCCAATCAGAATAGTCAATGGGTTTAATGAAATCAACAGTTAATAACTTTTCAATTTCTTCTTTGACAAGTAGTGCAATTTTGGGGTGCATCTTTCTCAATTTCTGTTTGATGGGTTTGGCATCTGGGTGCACAATGAGGTTGTGCATGACCAATTCTGGGTCCAAACCAGGCATATCTATGTATGACCATGCAAATATATCTGCATATTCTCTTAATAGCTCCACAAAAACCTTTTGTTCTTGAGCTGAGAGTGAAGCTCCCAGCTTTATCATTCTAGGCTCCTCTTCTGAGCCAATGTTGACACTGATCGTTTCTTCAACACGCATTTTAGAAGCATCTTCCATCTATGTAGGATCAGGGGGAAGAGTAAGATCAACCTCCTTAGGTGGCTCTTCATCATCTTTGAATGGGTATACCATTTCTTCTATAGGTTCTTCATTTTGTTTATCTACTAGTTCCCCAAAAAATTTGTCACTATGAGACTTACGTTTGTTCTTTCCACAAGGCTTCTCTGAAGTGTTCTTACTCTTGCTTATGACCTTCCTATTCAAGCATCCACACATCTCTACGTCTTCTCCAAAGTATGTCATAGGAATCCATAGTTGGATAGAAAAACCTTTCTTGTGATCCCCAGTTGGAATATAATCCCTGAGTCCCATGAATTCTGCAAATGCCTCATCATTCTCAAAGAAATCGATTGGCACATGAAATTTTTGATCCCAATATACAAGTTCAGGATATACAAGGGTTACTTGGTAATTGGTTTGAGGATTGGATCAAGATAAGGTAAAAAATAGTTGAATCAGGGAATAGGTTAGTGGAGGAAAGATCCTCGTAGAGGCTACATTGGGAATCTGCGTCACTATCTGAATGAGATGAGTTGTCCTCATGTTCAGAAGAGGTGGCATCAATCTCAAAGGGTGGATCATCATGAGGTCTAATTCCAAGGCCATGTTTGTTGGATTTGAAATGAGGGATAGGAATGGGTTCTAACCATCCTTGTGCATTGATACCACATCCAAACCCATTGTAACCCATGACGTATATCATACGGTGGCCTTTGATATACTGCGGGGCTTGATGGCATGAGGCCATGGTACCTTCAGGTACCCTCCTGATGGGATCTTCTAACATATTTTCCTCAGATAGGAGACCACTAGGGATGAACTTATCCAGTGGTTTAGGGAATTTCTCCCAAGTTCTCTTGAATTGAAAGTAGGGTTTACCACGTGTCCTGGGTGAAACTGATAGATCTGATATTAATAAGTCTTGTTGAAGAGTGAATTGCTCACTTGGGCCATACTTTGCAGATGTTTCCTCCCATGATGTGAAAGGGTTGACCAACGAAGGAAAGTTTTGATTACAAGGAGTGAGTGAATCTGGATCCACACGTTCCTTGATATCTTTTGTTTGTAAAGGAACAACAATATCTATAGAAGGACATTCATAAGTTGTACGAGAAAATTATGCAATGCCCTACAATGCGTGAATGGTTCTGGATCACCCTGAATGGTGAAAATTTGTCCTTCATGGTACATCTTGAATACACTAATGAAATTTTGAAGGAATTACCTGCATGGCATGGATCCATGGGCATCCTAGGAGCATGTTGTAAGGAATATCTAAGTCAAGGACATGGAACATTGTATCATGACAAGTCGGCCCTACTTCCATCAGAACTACTATAGTACATGTTGACTCTGCTCCTCATTATCATAAGTTGTGATTGTAATAGTTTTAACCCCTAGATCCATTTCTGAATGGCCTAGCTACTTAACCAGCTTCAAAGTGCAAATATTTAGACTGGATCCACTGTCTACAAGTACTCTCTTGATCTTACAAAGGGTAACAACTACTTCTTTGTATAGGGGTAAGTTGTGCTCTGGGTCATTATGCGGATTGCAGAGCGATCAAAAGTGATATGATCATTGGAATCAAGGTGTGCAATCATTGCTTGAAGGTGTGCGGGATCTACATCTGTGGAAACTCCTGAACTCTGCAGTGTTTTATACAATATGTTTTTATGAGCAGTAGATATTTTGAGGAGATCTAAAATCGATATCCTAGCGGGTGTCTTCTCTAATTGTTCTATTAAATTGTACTGACCTTCTTGAGGGATAGGTAGGGGATCTGGTATGATCAAACGAGCATGTCATGTCCCTAATTCACAACTTTTTTCTAAGATCCTAATAGTATTAACATGTTCATCCGGTGAATGGATACATCCTATAAGGGAATCAAAGGGACTATCATTAGTTGGATAAACAAAAGCAACAGTCCTATAGTCATTGGAAGTTTGTCCATGATCTGGCTTCCTCTTCTTCTTATCTACATGGTTAGGAAAGGGCTCTTTAAAGATACCCATTTTCTCATTTGGACCTTGTCCTGAGTCAGGGGGAGAATCTACGATGATTTTTCCCTCTTCAATGAGGTCTTGTATATAGTGTCGTAGTCTCAAGCACCTATCTATTTTGTGTCCTTTAACACGATGGAAATCACAGTACTCATGATCTTTGAACCAACCAGGTTTTGAAGCATCCTCTGGATATGGTACTGTCATGGTTGAGTACTGCACCATGTTTACCGCATCTAACTGTTTAAGTATGGCAGATAGTGACTCCATTAGTGGCGTAAATGCACATTTTGTGGGTGCCTTTGGGTGAGGTCCTTGTGAGAGCTTTAAAAGTGACTAGTCTATATGGTTTGGAATCTTTTGGAGTCTGTAATGCCATCACCAATGACATGTTTGTTTTTATTGAAGAATTTTTGTTTATCTGAGGGTTTTGCTTCATGTTTTTCCTTGATGACTGGTTTAAGTGTACCCTTCGATGAGGGCATTTTTTATTTGACTACCCTTCTCTATAACTTCTTCGAAGTTAGAACCACAGTGCATTTGTAAATGAAAGGTTGTCTTTGAGTTTAGGTTAGGAACAAATATGCTTACTAGTTGTTTTTCTGGTAGGGCACAAGGGAAACGGATTGTTAATCCACACCATCATTATAAGAAGCTCACAAAGCTCTCGTTGGGCTTCTGTTTTGCATTGCAAAGGTCGTTCATCGTGATATCATTCTCCATATTGAAGGAATAATGTTGCATGAATTTTTCCGCTAGTGCGGGCCATGTTGTAATGGATCCCTTGGGTATACTAAAGAACCATTATAATGTCAGTGCTCCTAGGCTGTGAGGGAATAGTCGTATTAAGAAATTGTCATTGTATGCGACCTCTTGACAAGCCATGTAAAATTCCTTGATGCGATCATGAGGATCACCTTTGCTTTTATATTTATCAAACTTAGGAATGGAAAAATGCTTTAGAAACAGTTTTCGCAACATGTCCTTATCAAAGGGGTAAGGACATAGTTCTTCATATAAGTACTTCCTACTGTGTCCTACGTTTCCTTCCTGTAGTGTAGTAAGTGTGTTCTTCATTGATTGAAACTCATGTTGAATGAGTTACTCTTTTGTAGGTGATATTGGTCTTTTTACCTTCACAACTTTAAAAGTTGTGTCATCATACGGATCAAAGTGAAACTCACTAGATTTTGTTTTGAGTTTGTCTTTATGCACGTTCCTATTCGAAGAGCCTAAGTTTTCTAATTTTTGACTTAGTTTCAATATTTTTTTTTAAGGATCTCTTCTTCAACTAAGGGATCATCTTCCTCATCAAACTTAGGAGGCAGTGAGCCTTTGCACTCATGCTCAATTTTTACTTTACGTGAAGCCTTGATAATAAGGTCTTCGCGAATCACCAATTGGTTTTGATGGGTCTTCTTCAATGTTTTTATGATTTTTTCTAGAAGTAGAAGTATACCCTACATCAAAGGGGTTATCCATGTCTAAGAGGGATGGTTGATCTTCCATTTTACAATTAATGATCTTACTCTCCACTTCACGTTCTTGTGGAAGCTTATCTCCTAACTCTAGGACTCTTGTGAGTACTTGATCTCTATTATAATAAAGGATCTCTTCAAATCAACTTAGGTCTAACTTATGTTGTTCCTCAGAAGAATCAAATTCTTCTCCACTATGATCAACCAATGGTTCTATGTCTTTGACCTGCGAAAAAGAGAGGTGCTAAGTTAATACCACTAAATGGAAAGGATGCGAAAGGGTTATCTTTTAAGTCACGCTCGTTTGGTTTAGACTCCATTTTCGTTATTCTTAGCATTACTAGTCAAAGTTATACTAGGTTTTGTCTAAATGCCTTCAAAGTTGTATGAAACCTAGGCGTATGTTGTGTAAGTCATCTGAAAGCCAAAATATCCGAGTGTGTTCAAGATGTAATGTTATACAGTCATTTATTATTTAAAGAACGGTCATATGAACATTTTAACAAATCAAACAATCACTCACACTGTTGTTCATCAAGACTATACCCTAAAATATGATTCCAACAAATGGCTTAAGGCAGATAGTGACAATACCCTATTAATACATAGGTCGAGTTAGAGTACCAACAAGGCCTAAATATCAAAGTGATATTGACGTGATCTCTCCACGAGATACACTAAGACTAGTTTAAATGCCGACGAAACCTAAGTTTTTTGAAACATGAAAGTTGCGAATGCAGATAGCGTAATGACACTATCTTGACACATTAACCTAACAAGCAAGGTGTTAGTATCAAGATGATGTTATTGCAGTATACACAAGGCAATATCGATACTCTCAAAAGACTCAAATGACGTTGGAACTGAAACTAAGTATAAGTACAACAAGAAGTTCTTAGTTGTGAGAGCAGCATCCATATAATAAAGGGACTTATACCAAGTTCTCACAAAATTAAAAACATGATGTAAGTACCGAAATTATATGGCTAGAATGTGAGAAAAAATAAAACTTAAGGAGAAATAATAATGAACCAAAATCATAGCAATGAAGATGATCTTGAATTCAAGATCAAAGGACTGTCAAAGACATGAAAATGTACTTACACACTTTAGACGTTTAACAACCCATCCGCAAACATGGATGGGTGTAAATGAAACAAAAAAGTGGTGAATATTATCCTTGATAAGAATCACAGGGTATGCCTCCTTCTCACCCAAATGGGCATCGAGAATGTAAGGGTATAGATCAAAAGATGAAAATAAACTAAGCACCACTTGGGCAGAGTTTTACCTCGTCTGAAGGCAAGAAAGAAAACAAGCTAAGTGATACATCATTTAATTTCATGATGAAAGACACTTAGATCTAACTCAAGTGGACTCTTTTGCTTGTTCAAAAAACAAAGTTCAAACTCCAAGTAAGTCGTCACTTTGTGATGGCTTAAAAGACGCAACAATGGACTAGTAAAGTGGGCTCCAAGACAAAATGGTTTTCCTAATAAGATCACTCAACTAGGTGTCAACAGTTTGTCTAAATACGAGCTCGATTTACCAAAAGAGTCACACTGACTAATTTGGATGTATCTCGGCTTTACTTTACCCCCTTCTGATAAAATGAGCAACTAGTGCATTCAGTTGTATCATCATTGGGGTCACAATACAAACAAATTTGACTCTAAATTGCAATGTAAAATCTAGTCAAATGGGTAAGTGAAGAAATTCCTGTTTCATCCACGAGGTTACTCAGCGATGGATTACTTTAGGGTTCCTAGAACCACCCCCATTGTTATAGCTTAAGGCATTATGCCAAAGGGGTTATGTTCTAGTTGAGAAGATAGGGACGTACCCTTTTCTGAAACCTGTAATACAGTGTGATGAAAGTGGCATGTTTTTTATCTTACTTAGCTTAATGTGGTTTTAAGTAGCACACTGTTTTGAAAATGAAAACACATATTAGAGGGCTTCATTTTTGCAACTCCTTTCTTCGACAAGCGTTAGGCCATACATGCAAAGAGTTAGTAATTTTCTGCAAAAGATAATGATATCAAGAAAGAGATTTTGTGTGTTGCTTTTGGTTCCTAAGATCACCAAAAGGTGCGAAGGAAGAGCATACACAACACGAAAACTCAACTAAAATAAGATTTATGGAAAATACTTTTAAGTGTGTTTGTAAAAGGCAAAGTTCATTTTAACCAATTTTGAAAGATCAATCCAATTAGGAAGTGTAAAGTAAGTGTTTTGAAAGAAATAAGAAGGTTTGGGAAGTGTTTTTGATTCCCAAGATCACCTAGAAGGTGCGAGGGAAGAGCATACACACTTCAAAAAACCCTTTCTAACTTAGAAAAATGAAACACTTAAACTACATTAGTAAAAAAAATAAAAAAGGAACCTACAATCACTTGTTAGAACCTGCGAACAACTAGACAAACTCAAAAAATTGATCTTACAGCTCGAAGAGAAATTCTAATTTTTAACTCAAACATTTGTGCATCCATAACAACACATGCACGTCCCAGCCAATGGATACGCACTTAGACCGACGTATATGCATGGCACCAATTTAAGACAGTAAGGTCCAACACCTGTGCAGGCCTAAGAGACAGGTACGCTAGAGTTTCGATGGAGACGCCTCCTACCCGATGGATATGCTTGCAAGCCAAAAGATGAATCAACACAATATGCCAAAAATACACCTATGCGTCTAGAGGCACAGGTACGCCTGACAATCAATGAAGATGCCGACAGTTTGACAGGTACACAACCCTTTGTAAATGTCCTATCAATTGAAAAATATGACCAGACGGGTGCGCGTCTAGTTAGACGGGTGCACTAGGGTTTCGAAGGATACACTCCCCTTCAGGACACATAAGCATACCCCTTGTAAAACCTGTAAAAGTCACATAAATGAAAAATTTCAACAGTCAAATAGGTTATTTGTTAATCAAAGGAACCTATTTCCAGTTTAGACCCACAAAATATGCATGAACAGGGATGATTTAGCTTACTTAAAAAATGAAATCAAGTGAATAACAAGCTATTTCTCCTAAAAAGCGTGAAAGTGAACTTGAAAAGCTTGGGAAATGCTTCCTAAAGGAAAATGGTAGGTGTCCCACCAGGCATGCCAAATGTGTGCAATGAAAAGTTTTGTAAAGTTATGAAATGGGGTAAGAACCTCTAAAGAAACACCAAAAGCTTTGGAACAAACAACTCAAATGACCATCATATTAGAGATAAGCAAGAGCTACCTATTTGCATGCATATATAAAGCTTGAAACAAACATTCAACCTCTAAACATAACTATATTAGTTCTCTACTCCATGAAAGTTATCTATAAGTGAACCTATTAAAGCTCTAGTAATCAGTTTTGTGTTTATTGATATTTCAAAAGCTTAAGAATGGAAGCTCACCATTAATGGCTTCTCCCATTTACCTAAAGCTTTGAAAGGATTAGCAAATAACAAGTAAATAGCTCAAATAAACTATGAAATGACTCTAAAAGACCTAAGCATAACCTAAATTAGAAATGAGAGAGAGAGAGAGAGAGTTCTTAGGAAAAGGTGGGAGGGGTATCCCTCTATTTACAGTTTTTGAATTTGAGAAAAGGGTATTTTGGATGCATGTGGGACTAAAAAGGAGTCAAAAAGTTGATTTTTAGAAAATCACATTGGGAGGTGTGAACTGGATTTGGAAAGCTAAGTGGTTATTTGGAAAGGTGAGATATTTGTTTGGAAAGTCAAATTCTCTTTAGAAAATCAACAAGAAGGTTAATTAACCTAAGCAAGGTCAATTAAAGGGAAAACAAGCTTACATAAGCTGGTTAGAGAGGGATTAGCAGGTTTAGGGGGTTTAGAAGAGGTTAGAAAGGGCATTTTACTAGCGTAGCGTAGTAAATGAACATGATATTAGGATAATTAGTATGATCTTAGTAATAAGATCATGTAGACCAAATTATAGGGGTCTACAATTTTGATTGATTAAAGGCTTTTAGATGCGATCAAAAGCTACAAACATGTTAGAAAGATGTAAAAAATAGTATACAAAACCTATAAGTTAATGACTAAATGATTAGAAATGATAAAACATATAAAATAAAGCTACAAAATCAAATATGATATTGTAACAATCAAATTCACGACTACACAAACCACATATAGTAATATGCAAGAACTCAACTGTCATAAACTTGTAAAAAAACTTTTAAGAAAGTTAAAGGAATAAAGAGGTGTCCCACTGGGCATGCCAAATATGCACACACTAAATTTGAAATACAAAAAAGAACTTGGTTAAGCAAATATAGGATTTATAAATGCCTAATGCTAATTATGTAACAACACAAATGATATAGCAATTAAGTAAAAATTAGACCCAAACAAATAAGTAATAATATTTAAAACCCTAAGTGCAAATGAGGAGATAAAATGACTTAGCTGATTTGTAGAGATCCTGAAGGTGTACAAAACTAGACAACTAGAAAATCTAAAGTACATAATGTCGCAACGAAGCCCAGAAAAATGCAGAGATTTTGAAGTATGCCAAAATGGGGAACCCGTGTAGGGTTGAGGGCGCCTGAGGCATCAGATTCCTTCATGGGTGCCTGTGACTACTCAAAAACACAAAAAACCAGCTTTGCAAGGTCGCAAGATGTTCGTCGTCCTTCGCTTCTTGTTGACAGTATGTCGCACCAAGTTTACAAATATCACCTGTAACCTGTAATGAAGAAATGACCTATAAAACTCCAAAACACGTCAAATCCCAAAAATAAAATAATGCAAATGAGGGGTCAGACTATCCTCAATTGTTAAATAAGTGAATTTACAACCGAGTGTTGCACTACCCAATGTAGTTTTGTGTGCATGTTTGCACAATTGTGCCCTAGGTGGCTCTTGTGTGTGTCGCACTTGGTAATAAGAAAGTAGTTAGATGCAAGAAATGTAAATAGATGTGTGCATGAAACAATGAAATTCACCTCCTATATGTGTATGTAAAATTATCATTCCCTTGCCCTTGTGTGTGGATGTTAGATGGATGATTGAGTGCTCTTGTAATGGCCTTTGAATGCAACCTTGGGCAGTGATAGCTAATGCTTAGTGTTTGGTCCTTTACTGTGATCACATAACTTTATATTTATATGATTCCCTTGCTTGAATTTCATAATTAACCTCGAAAATGCCAACTAACAAAAAGATAAGATGTCTAAACAACTAAAAAGGACCCAAAAGATGTAAGCAAAGTATAAAGAGGTCGGGGCACCCAGAGGGGACGGGGGTACCTAACGCTAGAGTCTTAGCTGGGCGTTGGTGTCCCAAGTGAGAAATGCTGAAGTATGAAAAGATAGATTGGGCTATAAGGAGTGTAATATTAACTATAAAATTAGAAAGTGAGAAAATATGGCTAAAAATAGGGATCAATTAGTACTTTTCTTACTTAGGAATCTTATGAATAATAATATATGATCAGGACTAGATATATACCCAAAGTGTGTGATTTAATGTCTATATTTACCCACAATTGAGGTTATTGAGTGAAAACTCGATAACATTTATTAGATAGAAGATGTGTACGTAATAACCATGTAGATCGATGGTGAAAAGCATGCAGAGAGACAAGGAAAAGCGTGGAGTGATAAAAAATTGAAGCATGGAAGTTAGAGAAGAGGAACTGAAAAGTGATGATGATGACCCTATGATGAGAGCGTATGTGTAGATGTCATGATGGTACCTATTGTTGGTGTCGATGCTGATGTGGTTGATGTTGTTGATGATCTTCATGGTGTGACTATTGCTTCTCATAAGGACGAACCTGCAAAAGAGAAGAATGATTAAGTAGTCAAATATGTGAGAGTATGTGATCAAAATGAGTAAAAAGTGTGTAAAGAAATATGTGAAAAATGTAAAAAGGAACATGTGCACCTAATTTGTGATGAGTGAAAATTGTAGAAATGATCCTGTAGGTGATGTAGAAGAATGAGTTTTTTGGGTGATCTCACTCCAATTGCATTGTGTGCAAGTTTTTTAGGTGATCTCACGTCAAGAATGGAAGAAGTGTAGCCTAAGAAAAGTCTGGTGTCATCCTCCAATCTTTAACTTCTTCTCGAAGTGTGAACACCACTACAGATGGCATGTAAAAATCCAATCCATTTCAAACACTTACAATCTAACGCGAAATTAGAAAATTCTATGTAGTGCATACCTGTCAAGTGTTGAAGGACTGTTGTCTTGTAAAGTTGTTGTGTGAAGTGTTGTAGACTATGTTGAAATGACAAATGTTGTGTATCTGCCCTTGGTCATAGGCATCCAGGAAGGGTCAGGGGTGCCCAAATGCTACTATATGTGTATGGTTGTTGGTGTCTGTGTTGTGGTATGGACCCAAGTGAGGATTTGGGTCGTTGTTGTGACTAATGGTTGTGACTAATGATTGTGATATACCGATACTGAACTATGTTGTGTGATGACTATGAACTACTGTGTGGGGTGACTAATTCACCCAAATGATGCCCCCCTCATTTGGGATGCATGAGACATCGCTGAGGAGTATGCAAGATAAAGGAGGACCAACCACTATGCTGAAAATGATGCCATGCATGGGGGAGGGTGCTTGGTAGCAACCAAGGCACACACAAACAAAGTGGCTAGCAAAACAAGTGTTAGTGTAAACAAGATAAAGATGCATGTAAAAAACAATGTGTAATCTAGTAAACAAGTTAATAATGTGTAAGCTCAGATGCAAGAAGACAATGTAAACATGCAAGAAGATAAAGAAGACCGCGAAAAGCAGGTTTCAAACATGAGACATCACTCACGATTTGGATAGACAACCAAGGCCATAGTGGCTGCAAGTATATAGACAATCAAAGAACAAGTAAGACATAGGGAAAATCCTGCAAATGATTGCATACAAATGCAAACAATAGAAAGAAGAGAATCGGGCAACCATGGAAGAAAATAAACCCATAAAGAAAAATGTTGCACATGAAGCACCTGTTAGCATCTTAGAAAGATAAAAAGTATGTCAAAGCATGTATAATACAATACAATAGTATGCTATGAAAAATGAAATAATAGCACCTATGATATGTATGCAAGTGGATCCCCTTATGAGCCGTTGTGGGACTAGTAAGAGGTATTGCACCAAGCATCCATGTTGCATGTATTGATATGTATAATTTATGATCACAACTAGAAAGTAAGTGAACATACATGTGTATATAGAAAATATAATGACATACAATGTATCTTTCTAACATGTGTAAAGATTGTACATGTAGCAAGTAAACATAAGCAAGACTAAGTGCAAGAAAGATATGCAGTATGATGTGGATGAGTGAGATGGAATGGAATGCATAATGAGTGTGATAGGAGCCACATGTCCCCCGAGCAAATGTGTATGCATGAGAATGAGGTTCATTTCTATATGCACCCTCAACAATCAAGACTGAATTGTAGAACAAGAGTGTGTCATTGGGAAATGGTTTGAATTGTGCGTGGTAGAAAGATGTGAGCGATAAAGTATACAACGTAGCAAGTGAGTGAGTGTGTGAGTGTGGTGAGGTCCATTTGAGATGCAAAACCTCAGTAGTCAAGTATGGACCATGGAGCTAAAGTGTGTCATAGGGTAATGCGCGCACAGTATGTAGAAGTAGATGCAAGAAATATACGTCGTGAATGTGTAGAGTACGCAGTGTGTATGATGTGCAAGAGATGAGATGTCATGGGTGCATGATGTGTGAAGCGTGTAGTGTGTGAATTTCTTGTGTATATGATTCCTTCAATAGTCAAGTGTGAACCAAAACACAAGAGTGCATCATCGGGTAATGACGATATAAGTAGTGCATAAGAATGTGTATGATGTGTGTGAAAAAATAGATGTGGAGTGTAGCACTAGAGGGGAAGGAAGAATAAGCATGATGTTCCTTGAGTAAATGCTGATGAATGTGCTATCTGATGATAGCGAAAGATGAGGGTACTCCATCTGATGTTTTTGGAGATAAAGGTATGTAACCATGCTCTAAGATTGGTGGTTTATAAGACAAATGTTGTGTTGGTGAATGTGCATTAGACCTAGGATATAATGGAGACCCAGGTGAAAGAGACCGTGAAGGTAATGCACACCTATGCGGGGGAGAGCGTGGAGGCAATGAGAACCTATGTGGAGAAGACTATGGAGACAATTGAGACTTTTGTGTAGGAGAGCATGGAGGTGATGAGCACCTATATGAAATAACACGATGCGATGAAGTACATCTATGTGATGGAGCTATCCGAATGATGGACCTAGAGTGATGTGTTGGACTAGCAGATCGATGAGACCATGGAGAATTTACACAAACAGGCAAGCTAGGAGCAGATTATGCTTTAGTTTTGAGAGGCCGTAGGGACCCAGATGCTCTAACGAGTGTAATAGCAACCTCAAGAGTAGGTTGTGGCCATGGTGTGGATGGTGGAACATCATTGATATTTATAACTTACCTGTTGTGAATGAAATTTATAAATAAATGATGCATGGGGATGATAGCCTTAGTTTCATGGAGCTATGGAAGACCTAAGAGCATGTCATACCCTTTGAGTGAAGGTGTCATAAGAAAAGGCATAAGCAGGATAAGAGGACAGATTGTTACTGGAAGCTTAACATATCTATATGAACTAGGAACTAGATATGAAATCTATGATAGTGGATAGCCAATAGCGACAAGCAGTGCAATAGAGCATGTGTTAATGTGAAATGAAGGATTGACCATATTGTTATTGATAGATTTGGATACAATAAATGCACTAATGTGCAAGCGATTAGAAGAGAATGTAGCATGATAGTCATGATCGAAGAATGTAATAACCGGTGGGGATGTCTCAGTATGGGCAACTAGAAAATCAAGAGCCCCAGATGCAGGAGGAGGCACTGCACGATATGTATAATTGGATGAGAGATCAACCACTTTTTTGTCATATTTAGGAATAGTATTGTTAAATATCTCAAGCTTGTGATTTTCATTGACAGGTGTCAAAGTCGTAGGCTCATGAAGCTCAATTACATTATTATCGATTAGATCTTGAATTAGATTACAAAGTTTAAAAAAATGATTTGTAGAATATACATAACATTGGTGATAGTTACATTTGAAATTTTTGTTGTAATTACGACCTTTAGGATAAGATGGATCCAAATTGAGTGGAAGAGGAAACATAATAAGATTGATCTCAACAAGTTGTGGCAATAGAATATGCTGAGCGACAATCAATTTTGTGTATGAACGCTTGGGTGGTTATTATTAAAGCCTTTTAGTGATAGATACAATGTTGATAGTGGCTTTAGCTTTAATGGGTTTTGATGACGGCTTAAAATTTGTTTTGCTTTGAAAGCACATAGACGATGAAGCTTATTCATGATACTTAAGCTTGCTTATAGATAAGAGCTTAGTCTCGCATAACTTAAGAGTATGACACAAACAATCAAATGAATGATATGTCTCAAAGATAACACTCTCCTAGAGAGGCAATAATAGATTTTGTAAAAACAAATCTTGAAGTTCAAGGTTCGCAAGCACATTAGACATCTTAGCTAAGTTGTTTTTGTATCGCAAGACATAATCTGCTAGATGTTCATTATATCCTTGCTTAAGTTGTGCCAATTGAGCCTTGCATATGACATCTTAGAGTCGATACTTATAGAGAAGTGAGCGAGGAAATAATCAACTAGATGCGTGAAAGATGTTACTGAGTGAATAGGTAGGTCATAGAACTAATGTATTACATAATCACGAAGACTGTGAGGAAAGAGCTTTATAAGAAAAGAGTGATCATCCATATAGTCTAGGCATGCTACATGAAATGCTTGAAGATGTTCTTGAGGATCGTCATGGCCTTTGAAAATAGGCATCTTAGGAGTGATGAAATTAAAAGGAAGTGGGTATGCGTATATAACGGGTGAAAAAGGAGTATGAAGGAGAAAAGTGGAATCCAAAGATGGAGATGCATAATATGTAGCCAATTGTAGTTGACAAAATCGAGTTTACAAATCCTGATATAAAGAAATTAAATTAAGAGTATTTGAGGAAGTGTTAGGTTGTGCATTAGAAGCATTAGGTTATATGATGGGAGCGCTAGTAATGGGTGTTGGTGCTCAATTTGATCTCACCCCGTTTGTCCTTGAAATTCTTCAATTTGCGGGCTCTGTCGTCTTTTCTATCTCCCCGTATTGATGCATGAAAACTTTGTCCTCCATTTGGTTACCATGATCAGTCCCTTCCTTTGGTCGAGGATCACTTTAAATCCAGAATTTTGTTTTCCGTTCCTCTGTCCATGTGAAAGAATTTGTAACTTGGGCGTAAAATCAGTTTTTTCCCTTCCTTCCGTTTTCCACAGTCACATTTTGTTTTCCCTGTCAATTTTTGTCCCAATATCTGTGGAAACATGATTGGATGTGGCTCAGGGGATCACATTTGGGCCTTATATCATTTCCAAATTCTCTGTCCTTGAAAAAAGATTCATTTCCGAGCATAAATGGTGATTTTCCTGCATTTTACGGTTTGATAGGTGTGTTTTCCCCATCAAATTTATATCTCAACATCTGTGGAAACATGGCCCTTTCTCAGATTGGATGCAGCTTAGCGGGGCACTTTGAAATTCTAAGGCCCGCTTCAACTCAAAACTTGTCCACATGGAGGGTCGGCGCTCATCACCTTTTGGTTTGACCTTGGAGTTGCATGGGGAGACACGTGGAGGATTCTTTGGCTCCTCTCTATACTTAACACTTTTCAAGAAACTTTCTAAAGGCCTGGGACACGTGGAGGGACCACGCCTATTTGGGGACCATCCCCTAAATTTTATTTTGAAGAAGCGCCAAGGAGGACACTTGGAGGCTTCCACTCACTCTGCCCTTGCTTGGACTTTTCAACGGCCAAGGAAAACTGTCTCGGACCCTAGACACATGGCGCCTTCCACTGGTCCTTCAAATTTTTAACAAACTCTATTAAACTGAAACACGTGGTGAGCCAACGCTTGTTTGGGGTCTCCACTTTTGGGGACCATCTCAAAGGTGTGCCATTGAGACACGTGGAGGCTTCCGCTGGCTCCTTTTTATACTGAGACTTTTTCAAAGGCCAAAAGACATTTTTCTTGGGCCCAGGGCACGTGGAAGGCCCGCGCTTGTTTGGAAACTTGCCTCTATACCTCACTTTGCAGTTGCACCAAGAAAACACGTGGATGGCTCTAATCTAGAGTTGAGAAGGGGGAGAATCAATGGTTGTTGTGCATTTCACCTGTTTTTCTACCATTTTTGCTCCAAGACTCCTGGAGATGCGAATACACATTGTTTTTCATCATTTTTGATGAAATTCCTTGTCATTTTTGTCTGCAAAGTGCCATTGAATGGATTTAGAACTTAATTTGTGAGTCCAAGGATTGTTAAGGTTGATATTTTGAAATTGGAATTGCTCGGGCACTTGCAAAAACGTGAATTACCAGAGAAGATGGATGCGGGGCAGAGTTGTAGAGGAAAGAGAGGGAAAAGGATGAAATGATGGAGGTTACAGGCAAAAAGATGAAAAAGGTGTTGCCTCGAGAGTGAAAAGGATTACCTGTCAGATCCAGCTGTACAGAGCCTCCAGAGAATGATTAAAATGGGGATTTCTCGCATGACAGAATCAGAATGATTAAAAGGACTGTAAAAAAGGTTGTGGCATGGCATCCTAGTCATTAGTCGAGGGTCTGAGAAATGTGATCAGTTCATAATTGGTCCACCTGGCAGCTTTCAGATGTGAATTTGTTAAACGTCACTTTCTGAGGACAAATTGGTAACAAGCAAAGGTCCCTCGAATATTCTTCTTTTTTGGGGGGAAATTTGGGATGAGTGAGCGAGTGAAATGTATAAATGCAATGAGAATACTCTTGCAAATGGTCGGGGGTTGAATTCTTAAGAGAAAATTTGAGAGAGCCTGTCTTCCTGAGAGACCAATCCGAGAAACCTGTTAATTTCCTGTGTATTAGATTTCAATCACGTCAAGTTGGTTACAAGTGTACAGCCATTGACAAGCTCTGAGACTGTTTGAAGGAACTTTCCCCTGCTGATGAATCTAATCAATTTCGAGTTAATTTGTGTCAATCTTGGAGCAATTTGTGTCTGCTTTGTTTCAGAATGTCTGCAAGTAGTTTTTCTTATTCCTATTGCAATCTTGTGTTAAAGTCCCTCTGAATCACACAGGATCTCATCCCTGTGACAGTTTAGTGGCATTTGCAATTTCATTTCAAGAAGAGCCTTCATCCTGTGATGAGATAAACAAATTTAAAATCACTTCACTGTCATTTGTTGATAAAGATTGTCTGTAAGCCTTCGAGTGTATCTTAGGCATGAGGAACCAGGGGTCTTTGATGTTTAATTGAGTCTTTAGCTCGAGCCTTCGTGTTAAATTCTTGGAGATTGTGTGAAACCATGCAAATCTGGGCCTCCATTGATGCACACCTTCTGGTTGAAGGAATATTTTAGCTATTCCGAAGCTTTCTGTCATTTAGCTTTCCAATTGTTGTGAAGTCTCTCAAAGATCTGGTATAATCAATTTATCCTGCTTAATCTCCCACCAAAATTATTCAAAAACAATGAATCCATCCTGAACTACCCCTGTTTTCCCTGTGTGTCCACAAATGTATAAATTCTACTGCCAAAATATGTAGAAGCAATCAGGATTCCATAATGTCTTTAGTAACCTTAGCCCTGTCTAGGAAATATCACCATTCTTTAGAAGTGACAACTCTTGAGAGTTAAATTGTGGTGCATTGATCATATTTTCTCAAGGTCTCCTTTCAAATTTGTGCAAAGAAGGATATCTCCATTGTTCCTTCACCAACAGAGGTTACAAAATGGGTCCTCTCACCCTGGTCGAAAGGCACGGCCTAAAGCAGTGAGGATAGATCAAATCCTTAATGAAGGTGCTATCCATTTCTCTGATGCCCGAGTGACAAAGAGTCAGACAAAAAATGACCTCTCCTCTAACTACAAATCTACTACTCACTTTCAGAATCAATTTGGATACCAACACCTTTTGATGGCTGTTTTCATCTCTCAGTGTCTTGCTAAATCTATGATTGCTCGGTTTCCAAGGGAGAATGGTCAATTTCCGGGATACCAACACCATTTGCGTGGCAACACATATGCCATTGGGCCTATTTGAACAAAGGACTGTTGACACGTATTTTACAAATGCCATACAAACCCTGGTAATACTTCTTACATGTGTTGTGTGCTAATACATTGCTGAAACATCATTATCTGTTTAGATCTGTAAGAATTGTTCAAAGTTGTAAGTTCTGAGTGCAATATTTCCATCTTATACAGTTATTGCACTAAAGTTTGTATCATCATTGACAAATTTGGGTAGAAGAAGAGCAGATCTTGTAAGCTTTGCATGAATCTGGTATTGACAGACATTTGATAGGTCTTTCATAGTGCATTTGCACAAACTAAGGTGAAAATCCTTAGTGGCGACTCCGTGTTGTTTAAATTCTTAATAAATACCAGTGTCTTAACATATATCAAGTAAGATTTTTCATTAATCTCTGCAAATCTGGAAGGAAGAAGATATTTCTTCACCAAGGACCCTAGTAGAAGGTTGTTTCCAGAGTTGGGAAAGTCTAATTCAGAAGGAAGAAGAATTTGGAAGGTTGTTGGAGATCAAGCATCAAGAAAAGAGATCTCCATTGGTGAAACTGATCAGCCTGTGATTGAAGATTGCAATACTTCCTCAAGTGAATATGAATCAGGTAGTCTCTTTGTTGAATTGAATTCTCCATCTAGAGAGGGGCCTTCATTTGTATTTGAAAAATTTACTTCTCAATTTGCCCCTGTATTTTCCAAATCTGATAGAGATTTCCAAGAAACAAAGCCTTTAGAGGGCAGTCATTCTGAGAATTGCATCCTTGTACCACACAGACTTCTCACTCCTCATCAGTTTGCATCTCCTCCAAGGTCACCTCCTCAAAATAATATGGCTCAGCCTCCACCCAGACCTCCATTTGTTGTTAATACTTTTGGTCCCATCAATTTTAGAGGTATGGCTGGCTATCCAAATGTTGTGCCACAAGATGTAAGAAATAGATTGCCTAAGTTTCAAGGAAATAATGCAATCACTGGTGATCAGCACTTGAAGCTCTTTGTCAATATGATGGAGGAATTTGAAATAGAATTTGAGGATGTGTACATTAAATTGTTTATCCATACTCTAGAAGAAGATGCAAGGGACTGGTATAAATCTTTGCCAGATAATTCCATTGATTCTTGGACAGAAATGAATAATGCTTTTAGACTGCAGTATGGTGATAAAACAGACCCTAGGTTTCTTTTATCAGAGTTTGAAAATATTAAGAAGAATCCTAATGAATCAGTGCATGATTTCAATACAAGATTTAACAAAACATTGAGAAGACTGCCTGTTAATTTGAGGCCATGTGATGAATCATGTCTGATAAAGTATTCAGATGCATTTGATAAGAAAGTTGCTTACTATTTGAGGGATAAGAACCCTGGAACTTTGAGGCGGCCTTTACCATGGCTCTGCAAATTGAGAACAACATTAAAGTAGTTGGAAAACCTCCTAAGAGGGAGGGTGTTAAACTGATCAACCTAGAGAAGCCTCAATCAAGTAAGGTTGTGGATCTTGAGGAAGTTGTAAAGACTTTGGCCGGAGCTTGTCAAAGAAATCTCTTACAAGCTAGCCAGGGCAGAGAAAGGAATTGGACAAGGTTCTCAAGGTCAGCATAGGAAACAAGGACAAGACAGATTTGTAAATCATCCTAGAAATGATCAGAGATCTGATGACAGAGGTAAAGGACCCATGGGAGCTAGACAACCCCAAGCTAGGGAAAATAGAGTAGTGTCTGATCCTCTAAATGCTAGAGTTGTTGTTGTTTGAAGAGACAAATGAAATTGATTGGTGTGACAAATGTTTCTTACCCCACCCACCATGTGAAGTAGATCAACAAGTTGAAGAAGCTGATGATGATGATAACACTGATGATGATGCATGCATGGTGGATTGCTCTACAAGCTCACAGCAAGGAGCAACTTCAACTGAAGTAATAAGTGCAAGAACTGCTGCAAGTTTTTGGGATTGCATTCACTGGGTACCTCTTCTTCCTCCCTCTCATACTTTAGAAATAGATATGGTACAAGATTTTGAACTTCCTAATAATGATTTTGAGTACCTAAGAGCTCTAATGATTAAGAAGTATGATGGAGGAATCCCATCAGAAGAGGATAGAAGTTGTTAATGAATGTTGTTGTTGCCCAAGAAAAAGAGTATAACACAAGAAGTAAAGTTGTCAAAGGGGCAGGGCCTCAAGCCAAACCAAAAACCCCAGTTCTCACCAATATCCCAAAAGAAACTCCAAAGAAAGATGCATCTGGAAAAGGCCTTGTTGTCTCAAGTAGAACTGGTGTTCCCACCCATGCCCAAAATGTGAAAAATCTTGTGCCATCTGATGAGTTTGTCAATCTTTCTCCAAATGTTGCTTTGCCCAAATACATTCCTTATGACATTGCCCAAGTCTTGAGTTAGATCAAGATTTCTGTTCCAATTGTTGAACTGCTTAGGATTCCTGAGCACAAGAAGAGGGCCTTTGAGTATTTGGGATTGGAAGAAGATAGGAGTACCCAAGGCAGAAATATAAATAATGTAGAAACTCCTCCTCCAACCATTGCAGACCTAGAAAAACCACCAGCATTGGAGGAGATAGGTGAACCACCTGAAGTTTACTTGGGAACATCTTTGGTTGAGTCTCAATTAAATGTTGATCCATTTTTTACAACATTGATTATTAAGGACAGACTACTGCACAATTGTATGTTTGATTCCGGAGCATCATGCAATGTTATGCCTCTAGAGGTCATGAATGAATTGAACATTAAAGTGACAACAACTTATGGCAAGTGTACTGCAATGGATTCTAGAGAGGTGCCAGTTGTAGGATGTGTAAAAGGTTTGGTGGTACAACTTGCAGCTTATCTGGGTAAGAACTTGAAACTTGATGTTGTTATTGTTGATTGCCCTGCCAAATGGGGCATGTTGTTATCAAGAAAGTGGGCTGCAAGTGTTGGTGGAAGTGTTCAGATGGATATGTCTTTTGCCACCATTCCAATTGAAGGCAGCCTTGTAAAGTTGTATGGAGAGAAGAAGATGTTGCACCTCATTGAAGATCCCAATAATGCTTCTTATGAAGTGTTGTATGCTGATGTAGATGCTGATAAATTTGTTGGATTTGCTGATGGCAAAGAGCACAAGATTGATCAATGTAAATGTCTTGAACAAGTAGGTTTTCCTTGGACCTTGTTATTTGATGGAGCTTGTTCCAAGTTTGGAAATGGTGTTGGTATTGTTCTGATTTCTCCAGGCCAGGAAGAGTTTGTTTTTTCTTTCAAACTCAACTTTGAATGCACTAACAACATTGTTGAATATGAAGCACTATTATTGGGTTTGAGAATTGCATGGAAATATGGTGTAAAGGATATCATTGTCAAAGGAGATTCAGAACTGATTGTCAAGCAGATTAGAAAACTGTATGCTACTAAAAATTAGAGAATGAAACAATACAAGCATGCAGTCTGGGATTTGATTGAAATGTTTGACTCATTTAATATTGTGCACCATGATAGAAAGTTTAATGTTGTTGCAGACAAGTTAGCAGTGCTAGGATCCAGATTTGGAAATTGTACAGTATCTCCATTTTGTGAGTATGATGTTGAAATACTAACAAGGCCATCTGTCCCTGACAACATTAAAAATTGGCAAAGTGTTCGATGATGATGCCCAGGTGAAATGGTTTCTACAGAACCAAGGTGAGTTTTCTGACCAAAATATAGATTGGGAACCAATGGTGTGTGTTGCTGAAGGAAAGGAAACTTTATTTGGCAAAGACATCATCCAGCTGAAGACAAACATGATTCCCAGAGGTTTGGTGGCACTTGAATCAAACTTTGATAATGTTGATTGCATTATTAACAGAAGTATGTCAGTTTCAAGAGATGTGGAAGAGCACGACCTGGGCATAAAGGAAAAACCACGTAAAATCTGGTTAGGAAGCAATCTGAGCAAGGAAGAGAAGCAGTCCTATGTTCAATTGTTGAAGAAATATCAAGACTGCCTAGCTTGGTCTTACTCTGAGTTGAAGGCATATAGGGAAGATTTGTTCCAACATGAAATTCCTCTTGAATCTAATGCCAAGCCTTTCAGGAAAAAATAGAGGCCGATCAATCCACTCCTTTCTTTGAAGATGCAAGAAGAATTGAAGAAGTTGAGGGATGGAGGGATCATTCAGCCCACAAGGTACTCATCTTGGGTTGCAAATTTAGTACCTGTCAGAAAAAATAATGGTGATATAAGGTTGTGCGTAGACTTTAGGAACTTGAATAAAGCATCATTGAAAGATAATTACCCTCTGCCAAACATGGAGAATATGCTATAATTGGTAACTGGTTCTGAATTGTTATCCACTTTGGATGGTTTCTCTGGCTATAATCAAGTTGTTGTGAAGGAGTCAGAAAGAATAAAGACTACCTTTACCACTCCTTGGGGAACTTATGTCTATGTCAGGATGCCTTTTGGCTTAATGAATGTTAGAGAAACTTTCCAAAGAGCAATGGATGTAGTGTTTGTTGGTTATATTAATGATTTCATTGTTGTTTATCAAGATGATGTAACTGTGTTTTCCAGAAAAATAAATGATCACTTGCAACACTTGGAGAGAATGTTGTTAAGGTGTAGAGAGTATGGCATATCATTGAATCCCAAGAAGTGCCATTTTGGAGTGCAAAAGGCAAAGCTTTCTTGGTCACATTGTATCAAAGGAAGGGGTCATGATTGATCCCGAGAGAGTGGAAGCCATCAGCAAGGTTCCAATTCTGAGAACTAAGAAGGGAGTTCAATCCTTCTTTGGACAAATAAACTTTATCAGAAGATTTGTGTCTAACTTTGCTGAGCTGACCATCCCCATTACTAGCATGCTGAAGAAGGACCAAGTTATCAAATGGGAAGAAGCTTCCATTCAAGCTTTCAATGGGATCAAAGAAGCATTAAAGCATGCCCTTGTTTTGGCAGCTCCAAATTACAAGAAGCCTTTTCAAATGTTTTCTTTTGCTTCAGAAAACACCATTGCATCTGTCTTGTTGCAGAAGGATGATGAAGGGGCTGAGAGACCAATTGCCTTTTTCAGTAAGGCATTGCAAGGAGATGAGTTGAAGTACACCATCATGGAGAAGCAAGCATTTGCCTTGGTGAAAGTAACAAAGGTTTTTAGACCTTACATCTTGAGCTCTAAAGTTGTTTCTTATGTTCCCCACACCATGGTGAAAGATATCTTATCAGAGATGGAGGTCTCAAGCAAAATATGCAGATGGGTAAACAAGTTGCAGGAATATGACATGGATATCCAAACCATGAAATTGATAAGAGGTTTGGGCCTAGCTAAGCTTATGGCTGAGAGCAACTTGCAAACTATTGAGGTGAATGAAGTAGAAGGAGAAAGGGTGGATGTCCTTGAAAATTTGGTAAGCTCTGAATGGTACAAAGATATAATATTTTATCTCAGACATCTATGTTGCCCTGAACATTTGACTAAAAATCATAAAAGAGCTCTTAAGTTAGCCTCCCAAAAATATGTCATTACTGATTTTGGGTTAGCTTGGAAGAACCCCGAGGGAGTGCTCTTGAGATGCATCACTGAAGATGAGGCCCCAAAAATAATTGTTGATCTCCATGGAGGAGTTTGTGGGGGACATTTTGCTGGAAGAGTTACAACACATAAAATCTTGAGGGTTGGTTATTGGTGGCCAACTCTTTTCAAGGATACAACTCTATTGGTTAGGAAATGTGAAAGTTGCCAGCATTTTTCTGGAAGAATGAAAGCTTCAGGTTCCCTTCCTTTGCATCCTATGTCAATTGAAGCCCCATTTAAGCAATGGGGAATGGATTTCATTGGTGAGATTTCAAATCCTTCCAGTGCTGGTCATAAATGGATTCTTGTAGCCACTGATTATTTCACTAAGTGGGTGGAAGCAATCCCCACCAAGAAAGCAACACACCAAGTCATCATGGACTTCATGCTGAATCAAATCATATGCAGATTTGGAGTGCCAGCTAAGATTGTTGCTGATAATGCCATGAGTTTCAGAGCCAAACCTTTGGTGGCAATGTGTAAAGGGTATGGAATCAATTTGACATATGCTTCTAACTACAATCCCCAAGGAAATGGACAAGCTGAGTCCAGCAATAAAAACTTGTTGAAGATCATTAGAAGAACCTTGGAGCTGAACAAAAAGAAGTGGGGTGAGCAACTGAAGTTTGTTGTTTGGGCTGACAGAATCACTGTCAAAAGAGCTACTGGTAAAAACCCATTTGAGTTGGTATATGGAACTCAAGCTTTGTTACCCCTTCATTTGCAATTGTCTTCATTTCAGTTTGTTCAACAAATTGAAGATCAAGAAGTTAGTCCATATGATGCTTGAATCAATCATATTATTGAGTTAGATGAAGAAAGAAGGGCATCCCATCAGTGCGACATGTGAAGTTCAGAGAAAAGTTGAAGAAGTTATTTGACAAGAAGGTGACTCCAAGAGCTTTCAGTGTTGGGAGATCTTGTGTTATTATGGGATAACAAGCATGAAGATAAGGGAAAACATGGAAATTTTGATGCATTGTGGATGGGCCCTTATTCAATTGACATTTGAATTGGTGAAAATACCTTCTTCCTAAAAGACTTAGATGGGGAACTGCTTGAATTGTCTGTTAATGGTAGGCATTTGAAACATTTCCTTGATTGATTTCTCAGAATCAAGGTATACTCCATTGTACAGTGTATAGTCTTTTGGTTTCTTTCTTACTTTCGTGTTTTTCTATTTTTGTTTGTCCTATTCCTTGGTGACCATTTTGTTGGTTTCTCGGTTCGTCCTTGGGGGAGTTGGTTATTATTGTTCTGCTCTGCAAGCTTATTCTTTGACTCTGTTGCCCAATGGTTTACTTTTGGAAACTTGGTCTGCTATTTGTTCTTGTGGCACTCACAGGGAGTGCCCATCCCCGAGTCGGAGCCAATGTTGGTGCTCAATTTGATCTCACCCCATTTTTCCTTGAAATTCTTCAATTTGTGGGCTCTGTCATCTTTTCTATCTCCCCGTATTGATGCATGAAAACTCTTTCCTCCATTTGGTTACCATGATCAGTCCCTTCCTTTGGTCGAGGATCACTTTAAATCCAGAGTTTGTTTTCCGTTCCTCTGTCCATGTGAAAGAATTTGTAACTTGGGTGTAAAATCAGGTTTTTTCCCTTCCTTCCATTCTTCCACAATCATGTTTTGTTTTCCCTGTCAATTTTTATCCCAGTATCTATGGAAACATGATTGGATGTGGCTCAGAGGAATATATTGTTTATATCATTTCCAAATTCTCTGTCTTGAAAGAAAGATTCATTTCCAGTCAAATGGTGATTTCCCTGCATTTTATGGTTTGACAGGTGTGTTTTCCCCGTCAAATTATATCTTAACATCTGTGGAAACGTGGCCCTTTCTGGTTGGATGTGGCTCAGCGGGGCACTTTGAAAACTCTAAGGCCCACTTCAACTCAAAACTTGTCCACGTGGAGGGCTGGCGCTCATCTAAAATTTCACCTTTTGGTTTGACCTTGGAGTTATGCCAGGGAGATGCGTGGATCTTTCCGCTGCCTTGCCCAAACTTAGACATTTTTTTCATGCGGTCAATGCAGCTTTGGTGGACCATAAACATGTAGAGGGTCGGTGCTCATTTGAGGATCTTCCTTAGGTTCCCACTTTAGCAGTTGCACCAAGGGGACATGTGGTGATCCCGCACTTGTTTAGGGTCTTCGATTTTGAGGAACCATCTCAAAATTACACCAGAGAGACATGTGGCTTCCTCCTTTATACTTAAACTTTTCAAGCAACTTTCTAAAGGCTTGGGACACGTGGAGGGACCGCACCTGTTTGGGGACCGACCCTAAATTTTATTTTGAAGAAGCGCCAGGAGGACACTTGGAGGCTTCCGCTCACTCTACCCTTGCTTGGACTTTTCAACGGCCAAGGAAAACTGTCTCGAACCCTAGACACATGGCGCCTTCTGCTGGTCCTTCAACTTTTTCAATAAACTCTGCCAGACTGAAACATGTGGTGAGCCCACACTTGTTTGGGGTCTCCACTTTTGGGGACCATCTCAAAGTGCGCCATTGAGACACATGGAGGCTTCTGCTGGCTCCTTTTTATACTGAGACTTTTTCAAAGGCCAAAAGATGATTTTCTTGGGCCCAGGGCACGTGGAAGGCTTGCGCTTGTTTGGCAACTTGCCTCTGTACCTCACCTTTGCAGTTGCACCAAGAAAACACATGGACAACTCTAATCTAGAGTTGAGAAGGGGAAGAATCAATGGTTGCTATGCATTTCACCTGTTTTTCTGCCATTTTTGCTCCAAGACTCCTAGAGATGCAAATACGCACTGTTTTTCATCATTTTTTTTGAAATTCCTTGTCGTTTTTGTCTGCAAAGTGCCATTGAATGGATTTAGAACTTAATTTGTGAGTCCAAGGATTATTAAGGTTGATATTTTGAAATTGGAATTGCTCAGGCACTAGCAAAATGTGACTTACCAGAGAAGATGGATGCGGGGCAGAGTTGTAGAGGAAAGAGAGGGAAAAGGATGAAATGATGGAGGTGGTAAGATTTAAAACCCTGAGTGCAAATGAGGAGATAAAATGACTTAGCTGATTCGTAGAGATCCTTAAGGTGTGCAGAACTGGAGAACTAGAAAATATAAAGTGCAGATTGTTGAAACAAAGCCTAGAAAAATGAAAAGATTTCAGAGTATGTGGGACTCGGCAACTATGCAGGGTTGAGGGCACCAGAGACCTTCCTGGGCACCTGTGACTGCTTAGAAACACAAAATTTCAGTTGTGCAAAGTCATAATATGTTCATCATCCTTCACTTCTTGTCGCTAGCATGTCGCATCAAGTTCATAGATGTCACTTGTAACGTGTAATGAAGAAATGACCTACAAAACCATAAAACACATAAATCCCAAAAATTAAATAATGCAAATGAGGGGTTAGACTGTCCTCGGCTGTCAAACAAGTGAACTTATGACCAAGCATTGCACTACATCTTAGACTCAATGTAGTTCTATATGCATACGTGCAGAATTGTGCCTTGGGTGGCTCTTGTGTGTGTCCCACTTGGTTGCGAGAAAGTATCTAGATATAAGAAATGTAAATAGATGTGTGCATGAAAGAATGAACTTCCCCTCCTATGTGTGTATGCAGAAGTATCAATCCCTTGCCCTTGTGTGTGGATGTTAGATGGATGATTGAGTGCTCTTGCAATGGCCTTTGATTACAACCTTAGATGGTGATAGTTAATGTTTAGTGTTTGGTCCTTTATTATGATCACATAACTTTATATTTATATGATTCCCTTGCTTGAATTTGATAATTAACCCCGAAAAGGTCGTCTACAAAAAAGATAAGATGCATAGACAGGATGACCTAAAAGATGTAAAAAAAGTATAAAGAGATCTGGGGTGCACAGACAGGATGGGGTGCCTAGTACTGGTGTCCTGGCTGGGCACTGGTGTCCAGAGTGAGAAATGTCAAAGTTTGAAAAGATAGACTGGGCTAGAAGGAGTGTAAGATCAACAATAAAATCAGAAAGCAAGCAAGATGGCCAAACATAGGGATTAATTTGTACTTTTCTCACTTAGGAATCATATGAGGAGTAGTATGTGATCATGATTAGATAAATACCCAAAGTGTGCGATTTAAGGTCTACAAAAATAACAACAATATGAATAATTATTGAAATCAAACATAATACCCTAACATTGAGCTAAGAAGAAAAATGTGATACTTGCAATTCTCTTTGATATGCAAATGTGCTTGTGGATAAATAATAGTGTTCTTGCTCTGTGGATGCTCAAGGGACTCGTGTCAAATTACAACAATATGTATCCATTAAAATGATTCAAACAATTGTTTTAAAACAAATGACATCGAAGAATAATTTTGCAGCACAATGCTACATTCGATTTCCTCATATGATGGTCTATATATAATTTTTTGGGGGCAAATTATTGGGATTTGAGGTGAAATATTTCATTGTTAATGGTGGATGTGGGTGAAGACTTTGGATGATTTGGTGGAGATAGTGGAGAAACTTGGAAAATTGGAGGAAAAATGAGACCATTTTATTGTGATAATGGAGTTTGATAAAGACTTTAAGCTAATGGAGGATTGTTAAATGATCAAGAATGACAGTTGATGAAGACTTTGGGATCATGAAGGATTATTAAATTATCAACAATGCGGTTGGAAAATACTTTGTAGGATTTGGTGGAGATAATAGATGATCTTGGAAAATGGAGGAGAAAGTGGGATTATTTTATTATGATAATGGACATTCGCGATGACTTTGGATGATTTGGTGGAGATAGTGGAACATCTTAAAAACTGGAGGACAAAGTGGGATTATTTTATTATGATAATGGAGGTTGGTGAATATTTTTTAGGATTTGGTGGAGACAATGGAGAATCTTTAAAAATGGAGGAGAAAGTAGGATTTGGTGGATGAGGTGGATGAGATGGTGAGATTTGAGGTGGAGAATGATGTTGATTAATAAATTCTTATGTGAATAGTTGGTGTATGATTTGATTAGGTGCGTGGGGATATGATTAACTAACTAGTGTAGATATTGTAAATACATCTATCTAAAATACATCAAGAAATATCAATCACGAGGTACCTATCTAACTATGCAAGTGTAGTATAAGTATAGCAAAAAAAGTTACAATTAAAAATAAATAATGTAATAAGTATATTATATTAAATGTATTTATATGAAATACATCAATAGATATCATTTTCAAGGTTCTTAGGTTTGATCTTTTACATACCTTATAATTCAACAACTTTTTCCGTTGATTTGTGGCAAAGGGAATAATTTAGCTATGCAAATGTGTCAGTCTTAAAAATTATTATTCAAGAAAAAAAGACCCAAACATTACTACATTGCCAAGATATTACTATTTTTTGATTGACTTCTCCAACAAAAAGGAAATATAATTATTTAAGTGATAATCCAATAGAAGTCAAATTTATGAATGAACTGTCACATGACGGTCAATTGAACATCAAATTTAATGTCAAGAATAAAAGTGAACAACACACTCCATTATATCCTTGCTTGTCATTATAGGATGCCTCTTGGCGTAATTATTTTTTATTAGATAGGGTAAAAATAAGGATTGTCTCCCAGAGACCATTACATGAAAGAAAACAATCATGAAAGCGCACGGATAGAAATAAAAAAAAGAGAAACATGACCAAAAATGGTTAAAAAAGCTTAACCCTGAGACAACAAGGTCCATAGAAATCGTAACTAGTGAGAGAAACAAAAACTAAATAACTAAACCAAAAAATAGAGAGAGTTTTCCAAATAATCCTCTTAAAGTTCAGGAGCAACACCATTAATGTTTAGTCTGATTATTTGATGGTTTAGCATCCATGGTATCAATTTCCTTATTGTGCTCGAGGTTAAAGCTTCTTCTAAGGTGGATCCTCCTCTTCATCTCCCACAACATCCTCATCTATTTCTATCCTTGTTATCCTCTTCTTCATCAGAGCTAGTGACCCTAGAATATTTTCTTTTCCTTTTCTCCTCTTCAACCACTTCCAATCGAACCATCATAGCTCTAAACAAGTTTTTCCAGACCATTGATTTCCCCCCATTATATTCTTATGGGCCATGTAGATTTACTTTGGTGGCTTCAATGATGTTGTCAATCATACCATTCCTAACCATCAAATTTGCATCCTCCATGACTTCAACCATATTCTCCAAGTAATACACTTTTTCCTTCAAGTCCTCGTGGATTTTCTCATCTTTTGAGATCATTTTTCCTTTTCGTTTTGAGGACCCATAGCTTCTTGACTTGTCCAATCCCACAAAATTATTCCCATCCTCACCTGTGTTATTGCCTAATTTTCCTTCATGCATCTTAGTAAGACATTCAGCTAGATTGATATCTTCCTCTACCTCGGTAAGGGACATGGGTTTATCCTGGTAAAGGTTTACCATTTTTAAATACGAAGGAGAATGATCCTCTCATTAATAGGGGTATCCACCTTACCTCCATTAAAAATATTTCACATAGGTAGTCAAATACATAAACAAAAATAAAGGGATTCATAACATTTTCTTATGCCTAAACATATTCAAGAGAGATCTAAGTGATGAGTGTAAATATTATTATACTTGCCTGCCAAATTTAAATACTTCATAATATTG
The DNA here is from genome assembly GCA_019776745.2 of Taxus chinensis. Classification (NCBI taxonomy): domain Eukaryota; kingdom Viridiplantae; phylum Streptophyta; class Pinopsida; order Cupressales; family Taxaceae; genus Taxus; species Taxus chinensis. The sequence continues at coordinate 722,643,252 of CM034149.1, read as the reverse complement.
TTATGGAAAAACTCCCTCCACACACTAAGGTATGAAGGAATGAGAAATTCCATCAGTGAAGTAATGTATGCTTTTCCTTGCTAATGAAAAAAGCATTAATTTCATGCTCATATCTATTCCTATCCTTAAAATTTTTTAGGCTATCCATGTCCATCCCAGTAATCTGGGAAATGGCTTCCTCTGAGGTATCAATTTCCATACCCTTGACCACTACCTTATCATCCTTCCACACTAATCCAAACTACCCTAGTTAACGAGGACATATCGTGCACTTATAAATTTATGATATACTATATAAATTCCCTAACCAACAGTATCTACCACATAGAAGGGTCGTCCACAATATTACGATGGCTATATGGTGCCACCCTGACTCTATCTGTTCCCATGGTTTCCATAATATTTTCTGAGAATCCAAACCATATATTTATTATAAATTTTGGTGTTAAAATTACCTTTCCAAAGTGAAATAAAGCCCAAACATGAGCTTGTCTATTTTGAAAAATAGGCTGATTTCCCTCATTCGCAGCAGATGATAGTTAAATTATTATGATATTTCATGGTGTGTAATGCCATTACATTAGGACAAGGGGATGACATATTCTATTCATGCCGTAACTTTGAAATCATTATAATGTACCCCTTCATTAGAAATCCTATCCATATATGTGTTACAAAGGAGAGGAGTATGTTTGATGAAGAAAGAATCAAAAACTTTAAAATGATCCTTAGTATAAGAAAGAATGTTACCCAAATCCCAATTGTGGCAGTTATACCTTTTTAATGGCATTGATAATCAGAAGAGAGTCTCACCTTGATTAAAATATGTTTTATGCTTCTTTCCTTAGCTAGGATCAACACCTTATAGTAGCCTGTGCAAGCCTCCGTAAACATTATTGTATTGGAATACCCAAAGGCCCAGTATAGGAAAGGACCTAGTGACCTTCATGGTATCTAATAATGCCACATCCCACTGCCATGCAAAGATTACCTTTCAAAGTACACATCAAAATTGAGTTTTACCCCGCCCCTTTTTGGTTTGGACCACTTGATATGAATATAAGGAAATACCACTTGAGGAGGAATATAGGAAAATTTTTTTGAGGAATTCCACTTCCTTCGCTAGAATAAGCCTTTTTAATATTATCTTTGAAAATTTTGGAATTTTATTTAATAAAGGAAATCAAACAATCCCTGACCTTTCTAATGTTAGCTATCTTATTTCTAAATATGAAGGCATTCATTTCCTTCCATAAGCACCAGACAGAAATGGGGAAGGGCCATCTTCCAAGTAGCAATAATAAATGGAAACCTTAAAAGAGAATTCCCATTACATATACCAATCCTCAATGGAATTAGGAAGGATCCATTGCACTTAGAATAGATCCACCACCTTAGTTAAGTACCAGTTGAGAGAAGGGGCACGAGATGAAAATTTTGTTTACACTTTCCTCCTCTCTATTATAAAGGATACACATGTTAGATAAAACAATTCCATGATTCCTCAAGTTATCAATAGTGGGGATTTTTTTTGGTGTCTCCAACCAACTAGAATAAAATGTTGACTTTAGGGAGAATATCTTTCACCCAAATTCTACACCAATACTCCTTTTGCATAGAATCCTTGAAATTAAGGTAGTAGGTAGTTTTATCAGAGTAATTTCCAGAAGTCCTCTTGCTTCAAAAAAATAGATTCCTCATGTTGTCGAAACCATTGGGATATAGAAAATCAATAATTTAAGGTTGAGATAATAAAAGGGGATCCTATCCTTGATGAAATTAGGGGGTGGATTCAAAGCCTCTCAAATGATATCGTCAATTATAAAAATATGCAGTAGTCTTTAACCCACACTCTTCCCATATCTTCAAAAACCCCGTACCACATATCTCCAAGGATCTTTCTTTGCTAAGCAGTTTCTCAGACAACCAGACAATACCTCCAAAAATTAATCATGTTTCCTTTTCTGATATTGCATTTAATACCCCTACTCAGAATCTCACTAGAAGAAATAAAATATTTCCAGAAAAAAAAACCACAAGGGATATTGTCAAGAAAGAAAAAATTCTCTATTCTGTACCAACATTACCAAAATATTTTGTTTTAATAATTTTAGCCCATAAACCATATTCTTTTATCACTCCCCATCCCTAATTTGGACACAAGGGCCTCATTAATTTATCTCATATTATTCAAGCCTAGACATCCACATTCCTTGGGTCTAGTTACTTTATCCGAAGCCACAAGAGGAAATTTGAACTTCTGCTCCGCCACAACCCATAAGAACCATTTCTGAATTTTTTCTAATACCTCCAAGATCTTAACCAGTAACCTAAAAAGAGACATAATAGAAATGGGAAATACCTTGGAGATAAATCTGGAGAAATTGAATTTTCCCAGCTTGAGTAAGGAGGATAACCTTCTAGGTATCCACTTTCCTACTTAGTCCCTCCAATAAATTATTCCATATTGAAAGATCTCAACTTCTTATGAATGAGAGGTATTCCCAAGTAGGTATCTAGGTAAATTATTAATATTGCAACCACGGACATACATGAAACTCCCACTTAAAACTACCCATCCACATTAATTAAAAAAATAGCACTTTTGTGGAAATTAACAAGTTGACCTAAGACATTCTCATATTCATTCAAAATACTCTTTAAAATAAAGGCTTCCTAAATAGAAAATTTTCCCATGAGAAATTTTTCATCCACACAATTGATTGAGATAGATGGGAGGAAGACCATTAGAAATTTTGAGTCCTTGTAAAATATTAAGGGATACAACTTGATTGCATAGTCTACTTAAATAATTTTCCACAATAATATAAAGGAAAGGAGAGATAGGGTCACCTTGTGTGAACCCCCTCCCAGCTCGAAAAAACCCTTCAGGTTTGCCATTAACAATGACAAAGAAACTGGCAGTAGAAATACAAACCATAATCATGTTAATATAGAACTCATCAAAACCAACCTTGATCAAGATGGCCCACAGAAAGGTCCACGAAACCGTGTCATAAGATTTGTGCATATCAAGCTTAACAAACATAACAGATCTTCCCAAATTTTTAATAGAATGAATGGCCTCTTGGATAACCATAATGTCGCCCAAAAATTTTCTGCCAGGAACAAAAGTGCCTTGATTAGGTGAGATGAAATTGACAAGCACTTTCTTAAGTGTGAAAGTAATGATTTTGGTAAGCAATTTATAGCTAGTGTTGCAAACGCTGATGGGCCTGAAATCTTTAACATCTTTGGCCCTTATCATCTTGGGAATTAGGACCACAAAACTATTGTTAGTTTGTTTTAGGAGTTACCCATTACTGAATAATTCTTGAACCATCTCAATAACCTCTTTCTTAATCACCTCCTAGAATTGTTGGAAAAAAAAGTCAGGAAACCATTTAGCGCTGGAGATTTATCTGGTTCCATATCAAAAACAAAAAATATGATCTCTTCCTCCCTCAAAATAAGCAAGAGCTCTCTGTTTTCCTGTTGTGAGATAACATTCTGGAATATACCTAAAACCTTGTCCCGTGATGTCCTATTTGGCTCTATCCCAGAAAGAAAGAGATCCTTGAAGTAATTAATAACAATTTCATTGATTTCCTTTTCATTAGCAGTAAGTTCCCCATCAATTTTTCTAATTTCCTTGATCTTGAGTTGATTGGTTCTGGAAGTAGCTGAGAAATGAAAGAACTTGGTGTTTCTATCGCCCTTCTTTAGCCATTTAACTCTAGAATTTTGCTTCCAGTACACTTCCTCTTTGGCGAGGATATCATGACATTCTATGAGAAGAGTCTGCTCTTGGATTTTAAGGGCCTGGTTAAAGCCATCCTCCTCCATTAACTCCTCTATAGTTCACAGATTCTCCTCAATTATGCTTTTAGCTTGAAAAATATTCCCAAAAGTCTCCTTATTCCAAAATTTCAGGTTATTTTTGACATGTTTCAGCTTTAAACTTAATTTTAACATTGACACCCTATGGACAAGTACATCCCACCATTCTTGCATTCTCTTGAGAATGTCCGGACGTTGGAGCCACATTTTTTCGAATTTGAAAGGTCTAGCTTTTTTGGGAATAGCCATGCCCAAATTGAGGAGGATCCCATTATGGTCAAACCTGATTCTGGGCAAAGTGGACAAAGAATAGAGTTAATTAATCATACAAATATGGCTCACAACAAACCTATCCAATTTGATCTGGATGAGACCCTGACCAATTCTTATATTAGCTCCAGATCAAACAAATTATTACTCGTCAATTTTTTTACCAAATCATCCATACTATCTGTATAAGAGATGGTTCCCCCTTTTTTGTCCTCTCGAGAAAGGGGGGTGTTGAAATCTCCCCCCCACAATCCAATCATAGTTCGCATAATTATGAGTAATTAATCAACTACTTAATTATTCACAAGGTTTGTGAGATTAAATGAGAGTGAAGGAGTTAAATGATAAATGACGTGGTATAATTAGGGTGTTTACAATATCTATTAATTATATTTATATTTTTTTGTTCTTTTCATTTGAAAAATTTGCTCTTTACAAAACCTAGGCTTCCATATTTTGACATGTGCGAGGTAAATTGAAAAGAGCTATTAGAGGGAAGAAGACGTTGAAATACGATCTTATCATGATCGTCCTCGTGTCCTGAGGTCCTCCGTCCATTTTCCTCGGAGTCCGCCTTTCACACCTTAAAAACAAGCAGAGTCTGCCAGTTTGGAAAATTAATGCGTTTCTTACGTCAGAGGAGAATGCAGCTGGCAGGAACATGTGACTTAATTAGAAAGGGAAGATTTTAATTCTACACGGATACAGATCGAACGAAATATCCTTTTTACCTATGAAATCTGCCATATCTTCCACTCGAGAAGTGTGTAGAAAACACGTGAAACAAAAATTAAGGTTCAGATTTACTTCACCCAAAAAATTAAGGTTCAGATTTTAATGAGTGTTGTTTCTTTCCAGTGAAGACATTGAGCCACTCTCCATAAAATTATCCTCCCAAACACTAAACGATGACAACGAAGTTGTGGGAAAAATTCATTAGCGTAGACGCCAAAAATGTCTCGCTCCAAGTTCCACATGCCTCTATATTGTAGTTACCTTTAGGTTTATTTACGTTTTCAAAACGTTGCATTATTAAATTTTTTAGTCTCGTGGATGTCATTAAAATCTTTCATTTCATTTCAAACCCTCTACAAGACCAGGGTGAATTGCTTGTGCATGTTTGTTTTTGGACTGATAAAGGATGATGGAGTTAAAAGTTGGCTAAGCGCCAATATCCGTAATTTATTGGACGACTTTGTTACCATGGCAACAACAATAAATAATATATATCATGTTATTAAAGCAAAGTTAGCTTATGTAGATTAAATGTTTTTTATAATAACAATTTATGTCTCGCTATTGGAAAAGAGATAGAATTCTTGTTTGACAATTGACATTATAATTTGTTCATAGCGGCATCATCTTCGAAGTTATTCTTTCAAGAGGAAAGTAATAAACAAAGAAATTAATATCTATAGTGTCATATCCCCATGATGGTAATTCCCACCTTTTTATTTATGGCTTTGCATTTATGTCTTCGCCTAATCTACTTCATTAGATTTCGTTCACTCAAAAAAATTGACACCAAAAAATAAAATAAAATTCGATTTACAAATAAAATCTTCTTCTCATTCATACGTCCATTCCTTGAAGGGTCTCAATTATCAACGAGTGTTCATGTATTGCCTTCTTCTCTTGCAATTGCATGATCTTAGGAAACCTTCACCCCGATGTCAAATCCTTTATCTTTTCGAGCTATTCATTACTGTATTTGCATCTCCATACTCTCCACAAATATTTTCTCCAGTGTTCCTACATACCCATCAAAGCGATTACGTTTTATGTTATGTCATCTTCCATCCCATAACTTACCTTCCACTTTGCCCTACTCTTCTTCCTTGCTTTCTCTCCTCCACGCTTTATTCCTATGCCCAATCCCTTTCGGCATTCACATTACACTGCTTACGTGCGATTGCTAATTAGGCCATCATAGAAGTATCTCATCATATTTATATTTTTAAAAAACATTTACTATTAGGAAGTTAAATATCACTTATTATATTAAGAATAATATTATTCTTAAGTATGAAGATATATATTTTGAACAAGAGTACAATATGATCTATATTATAATATGAATAAAAGTTAATTAAACAATAATAAAATATATAAATTCGAGTATGATTTTTTTTAATAATCTAACAAATACAACTTAGAGCTTTTGTAGGACAAACATGAAAATATATTGGAAACATTAAATTACTTTACGTACATGACATATAATCTATATTCCATGCAAAATAAATTCATTAATTAAAAAATAACAAAATATTAAAAAACATAACTTAATAATATTATTAAATTGATTAGTTACATGACATCAAATAATATAAATTAAAATTGTTTCCATCCTTTTAAAATGTTCGTGTACAAATAAGCTGACTCACGTTGCATTAAATTTTTATTAAATTTTGAATATCAGATACCGCGGGCCGCGGCTTATCAACAAAATAAAATAATATAACTTTTTGAAAGACAATTATATAAAATAATAGCTTTTATTTCCATTCCCCAAAAACTGAAGCTAAAAAATTGGGAAAACAGTTCAAACCAACTCCACTTCACCCATCTGGCATCTATAAATACTTATAACGAAGCGTCTCTTAAACAAGCTGAGTGGATTGCATGCGTGCCATCGGATTCGAGAGCATCAACATCGACATTATTCTTATCGAAGTCAGTTACAGTCACTGATTTTGCGGCCTAAATTCTCGCTAGTCGCTAATCGGTTGGCCTTTAAAGAGCAACTCTCTCTTCTTCATACTCCTTTGAGGCGATATTAGGGTTTCTAGGGTTTTGGTATTTGATGATACCGAATTTGTAGAAGCTAGTTGGTTAACATAACCGACGGCATTGCGTTTCCGCAGGTTTTTACTCAACTTTTGCCTCGATTCTTTCTTCTTTTCTGGTTCTCTTTTGCTTTGTAATGAATTTAAGTGGAATTGCTTGTTCAGTTGAGTTCAATGTAGACTGGCGTGTTAGGGTTTATTATTTTCAGGTTTTAGCCTGTATCGCGTTGTACGGCTTTGAAGGATGCAGGCCTCGTATATTCTTTTTTTTTTTTGCCATGATTTTTTCTGTAAGAATGTAAATGCATGCAAAGCTGAGTACTGCTCAAATTTGTTTGAATTTTATCTTATTTTACGGTCGGGATTGGTAAGCGTATATTTGAACAGTTCAAGTTTGCTCGAAGTTTTAGCTAATATTAGTGCTGGATTATTGCTCATTTTTTTAAGTCCTTCATGAAGCAGGGGAGCATAGTGCTTAGTTGAAGTTAAATCTGGCTAGCATAGCTTAATATGAGAGTAAAAAGAGTACGAATTTTTGTTTGATTTTGAAATTTGAAGTTATTTTACAGTTGTTGAGTTCGGGGAGTTAAAGTTTGGTTGAGGTTTTAAATTTTATGTTTTGATTATTGTGTTGTTAATGGTGTGTCCTATTTTGAGTGCTATGCGCGACGCATGATGTGATGGCCTTTTCATGTGGCGTGTCCTAAGCGCTAAGTGGTGGATTTTCCCACAGCATCTCGTCTCTAGTGCAATGTAGTGGCCTTCTCTTGCAGCATCTTGTCTAGAGTGTGAGGTAGCAACCTTCTCCCATGATGTCACGAGCTCAAGGTGGTGTCATTCTCCTATAGTGTCTTCTTTTAGGATTGATGTGGTGGTTTTCTTTGATCATGCCCAATCCATGGATGCAATGTAGGGGCTTTCTCTAGTGATGTCTTACCCACAGGTGTGATGTGGGGTTTCTCTCGTGGCATCCGGTCAATCGGTGTGATGCAAAGGCTGTCCTTTATGGCATTTGAGCCATGGGCGTGATGCCATGCCTTTCTCTAACGTTGTATTGGCCCACAAGTCTTATGTGGTGGCATTTGTTGATGGTGATCAGGCCGCTAATGTGATATTGTGGTTTTGTTTGGTGGTGACTCACTATGGTGGCTCTCTTTGGTAGTTATTTAGCTACAATTTGTTGTGGTAGCTAACTATTGTCGATTCATTGGTCTTTGTTTCAATGTAAATGGCTCCCTTCCTTTCATGTCGAAGCCATTAGAGCATTGTGGTGGCTTCATTTGGGCAGTGGCTAGATCATTAGTGAGACTTTTACAACTCGTTGAATTTGGCATCATAGACATTATTTTGACATAGATGGTTTCTTTTGATGGTGGTCGGGGTTGCAGGAGCAATGTAGTAGCTTCCTTTGATGATGGTTGAGATCTTGGTGCAATGTGGTGGCTTCTTTTGATGATTGTTAGGCTGTTTGTGTGATGATGTGGCTTTCTTCGACTACGGTTAGGCCTTGTGTTGGCTACCTCTGGTGGTAGTTGGGACTTGAATGTGATGATTTACTCGTTGGCATTTTGGTTTTGAGCGCAACATCACCAAAACATTTGGTGTAAAGTAGTAGTTGCCTTGGATGATTGTTGGGTCTTCGATGTGATGCAATGTCTTCCCTCGTGTTTGTCTGACTGTAGTTTTGACGTGGGGGCTTCCTTTGTAGTAATTTGATCTTAGGAGCAACATGACGGCTTTGCTCAAGGTAGTTGTACTTTTGAGTGTGACGTGGTGGCTTTCTCTAACGATGGAACTATAAGCATAATTTTTTATCGACAATGATCAAATGTCAAGTGTGATGTGGTAGCCTCCTTTGGCAACATTTAAACCTAGAGTGCAAGTTGTTGTATACCTCTGAAGATGATCAAACCCAAGTTATGTGGTGTTAACTTTAAATGGTAGTTGTGCCTTGAGTGTGAAGTATGGGCTGTCTTAGGCGGGCATACCTTGATGGTGAAGTGTTGGCTTCCTAATGTGGCTAAACCCTTCATTCATAGGGATGTGAGCCTCTTGGGGATGTACCTTATGTTTTGTGTTGGCTATTTTTGGTGGTTAAACCTTGTGTGTGTTTGTGGCTGCCTTTGCTGGTCGAACTTGGTGTGTGATGGAATGGTGTCTTTCTTCAGTGATTAGACTCAGTGTGAAATGTGGTGATGGCTTCTTTCAATGTTTGGATTTGATGTGCAAATATAGTGGTGGCTTCCTTTAGGGGTCCGATCATATGGGCAATGCAGTGGTCTTCTTTAGGTGGCCATACGTTCTGTGGAATATGGTGGGTTCCTTCAGTGGCCATACCTCGTTTGCAATATGGTGGCTTCCTCAGGTGGTAAATCCTTTGCGTCCAATGTTATGGCTTCCACAAACAACCATACTTCGGGTGTGATGCTATTATTTCCTCCAATAATCATACTTGGTGTGTAATGTTATGGCTTCCTTTAGTGCTTGTAACTCGTGTGGTGACATGTTTCAAGGGCTTTCCTGGATGGTTGGATTAATGGGCAATGCAATGCAATGTGATGGTAACCTTGGTTGGGCCTTGTGTCCCATGCTACTTGATGTGATGGCTTCTTTAGGCCTCGAGTGTTGTGTGATGCAATTGCTTCTGCAGACCTTGTGTGTAATGCGATGGCCATTTGATGCCATTTGCTCATGTGGTGGCTACTTATGATTTGGTGACTTATGCAGCTATACCCACAGGGATGTGTATGTGAGTTTGCCTCCATGCAACTGTGTTTGCATACTTCTAATCTTAAGGTAAAACTTAAATTAAAAATAGGTTGTGTAACCCAAGTATAGAGATATCTTGATATGCTAAATCAAACAAGCCATGTAACCCAAGTATAGAATTTAATGATTTGTAAACATGGATTACAAGGTAGTAAAAGTGGCCAAGTAATAGTCTATATGACCAATGAACAAAAATGACTTTCAAAACACAAGTTGCCTCCCTAGAAGAAAAAGGGGTGTTTATCACATAATATCTTGTGTAAAATCATTATCCTTATTGATGATGAGTTGTGGCAATCGTAATTGTTTTGTAAACCCGTTTGCAAAAAGTGGATATTCATTTGTGTCAACAAGGTTGTGATAGTGAGCCCTTGTCTAGCTATGATGGGACATGGAATGGTAATAAGACATCCCTTCACATTTTGAATGTACATGAAAAAATGGGGATGTCCCCCCAGAATGCCTCGAGATGTGCCCTGTCTTAATATGCTAAATCAAAACAAGTCATGTAACCCAAGTATAAAAGTTAATGATGTGTAAATATGGATTGCAAAGTAGTAAAAATGGCCACACAATAGTCTACATGACCAATGAACAAAAATGAGTTCCAAAACACAAGTTTCTTGTCACACCACCTTTAGTGATAACATGTGTTGTGGCAATTGTGATTGATCCATTGGCCACAAGTGAATAATGATCCATGTCAACGAGATTGTGATAATGAGCCCTTGTCTAGGTATGATGGGACACAGGATGGTGTTAGGATGCTCTCCAACCTTTTGAAAATATTGGGAAAAATGGGGATGCCCCCCCAAAATGCATTGAGATGTTCCTTGTCAAACACAATTGTGGGGACACCAAATCCTGGAGGCGATGGCAAGACGCCTCGATGTCCTTTTCAAAAAAATGACAGGTACAAAAACATTAAGCAACAACAATTCAATAAGTGCTAACTCGAGCCTTTGAAATTTCATTGAAAATCTATAAGAAAGCTTTAAACTACATTGTCATTTATAATTGAGCAAACTTGTGAAGAGAAGAGGAGAAAAAGAGGAAAGGAGAGGAGCAAGAGAAAGAAGACTAAGGTGTGTAACCAAGATTAGTTGGGGTCCCCTTGTAGGAGGCTGGTGAGTCCAATTGTTCTCGCGATAAGGAGCATTTCACAATAACTTCCTTAGATGATGGCTTTGATTTATGAGTTGCAGACTACGCTTTTTTGTTTTGGGCCTTTACATGGTGATATATCATGTACTCTTCTCTCTCTGAGCTTGACAATGTGCTTAGTACTTTATAATTTTGAGTAATGAAAAGCTTAATTTATAATTTATAGTTTTGGACTACAATATTATCACATGGATTATTAGATCGGTGGATTATTAGCAATTTATTGTTTTAAGTTTCAATTTATTATAGTTTGTTTAAGTTAGTTTAAATTTGTTTGTATTTTAAAGATTTAAATATTATATCATATATTTTAAATTGTTTTTCCCCACCGTCCTTGAAATCCATTTTTTTTTACAATTCCTAAAACCCCACACTCTTGTTCCCAAGATGTTAGTGGGAGCATTCATGTTGCCAAAATAAAGTCAGAAGAGGAATTTTCCCTTGATGAACTTTGGCCTTCTATAATACTTTCTTGGAATGTAGGTTTGGTAGTTAAGAGTGTATTTTCCTTTACTAGACAATACGTTTTTAAAACTCCCTTCTAAGTGTTCTTAGATAGGGATCAACTTATCGCGATGATGAAGAAGTTGATGCAATGCTATATAGTGGTTTAAAGTTTGCACAATTTGACTCTTACACATTTGATATTACTTATGTTTAATGTCTTATATGAAGCTCATTTGGAAGAGAATTTATAAATCTCTTATGGAAACAAATATCAGATCCAAAATTTTATATTTTGGTTTTAGTCGTATGATTCATTCAATATCCTAAGAAACCTCATCAAAATGGAACAAAGCATATTTTGAGGTAAGTCAGGGTACCTATTTATTTGCAGTGATTATACTACAATTTTTTGGTTGTTTGGTTGTGTACAATGTTTTAGATAGGGTAGGCAATATCAATGATGGAAAGCCCTGTTTGGGTTTATCTATAATTTTGGTTGTAGGGCGATTATTTGGCAAAGGAAAAACAATAATCTACTACCCTCTCTATGAAGGTTGGGTATATAGTCTTCGTTAATGTTGCACAAGTAGTTTGGATTTGCTAGATTCTTGAAGAGTTTGCTTTGACAATAACCCACTATTCTTAGATGTAACAATTAGAGTACCACCCAATTGACTATGTATCTTGTTTTTCATGCATGGACCTAACATATTGAGATCTGTCATCATTATAGATCAATTTGAATATTGTAAAACAACTGTTCAAGTTGCTGACATCTTGAAAAAGGCCTTGGTATAGTAGTTATTGTTGATCTCCATGAGTGACACACCTCTCCCTCCTAGCCAATGAAGTTGATGCTATGTGCGAAACAGGGATGTGCGTAAGCTCAGGCAACTTGGACAAAGCTTCACACAAATGGGTAGGGCTCTACCTCTCTTGAAAGGAGGGCACACATGTGAGGGATGCAATTCCGCAATGGATTTGCCCAATGTTAATTCTCACCTTACTTGGTGGCCATATGATTTGTTGGGAATAACTCAAGGTGGCTGGTGGATGTATGATTTATGAGGGTGTTTTATAGTTAGTCAAAGTAAACTATGGCTTATGATTTAATCATGCGAGGATTTGTTTGAAATTGCAAGCAAAGAACAACTGATCTAGTGATTACATGCTAAGTTGCCGCATTCGGCGAACTTGAAGGAAAAAATTCGAAATTCGCTGAATTTTAACAGTGGGTTGAAAATCGTGATTTAATTCGTGTTTTTTTCCTTTTTTGGCAATTTTTTCTGTTTTTTGATTTTTGGTGAAAAAATCGCAAGCATAGAAAAAAATTTGCCATTTTTGGAAAGGGTCCGAGAAGATGTAGCAGCAAAAACTTGCATGTGCCATAACTTTCATTCTGTAGCTCCGTTTCAGGTGTCGTTTTCTCTAAAAGTGCATATTTTCTCGAGTTCTACACATTGATGGCAATATTTTTCTTATTTTCATAAAATCCATTTTTGCATCTTTTTGGACCAAGCAACTTCTTGCAATCTTTTGAAAGAATCATGAGCTTTGATTGCTTGTAGACAGATTAGTAATTAAATTTTTTGGATAGCTTTCCAAAACTTAGCGAGTATTCTCCTGTGCTCGAACTAATCGTCCCACCTGCTAGCTTGGTCACAACCTGCAAGCACATGTTTTTTGAAGTTTTTGCTTTCAATCACATTATTGTAATAGCTACTTATGAAATCAATGAAATGTGATATTATCTCTCTTTTGAAATGTGAATTTGTCTTTTGTTTTTATATGTAATAAAAATGTATATTTCTCATAGTCGAATTTAATCACGAATTTAATCGCTGATTTTTTTACCAGCGAATTTTTCACGAATTTAATCATCGGCGAATTCGAACACGAATTCGAATGCGGCAACTTAGATTACATGTAAACAATCGATATGAATATTCAGCTATGAGTATCACTTGTAATATGTAAAATGAGCTCCTTATGTAGATTTCAAGCTTTAAGTCCTACTTTGACCTACATCTAACTGAGTTATAAAAAAATGCAAAAGTGCAAAGCAAGGAGAGACAAGTAAGTAGCAAATATGAGGGAGAAGCTCTAGCTCACTTGAATGCCAAAACCTGTTAGAACCATGCTTGCTCTTAGACCAATATGCACTTGATCAAGACATCAATAGGTGTAAGAATATGAGGGGAAAGACTAAATCACCAAGAGTTAAGCACAATGCCATTGGACATGCAGGAAGGGCGCTTTGGCTTTTGAGTTGGTAGATCAAAGGAAATTCCAATGGATAAACAAAAGGGATCCTTTAACATTCATTCAAATTGAAACAAAGCAAATACAAATGTTAACTTAGGCTTGAAATAATGAAAGCAAAGAGAGACAAGGAACATGCATAAAAATTTGTAGAAGCTTTTCTATTCCGATTTCCAGGACATTTACAAAGAGTTTGATCTAGTTATTTATAGGAAAATTTAGGCGAAAAATAGTGTTACAAGCATTAATGGTAACAAATTCTGTCATACCCAGATTTGACAAATTAATTACATGGTAGATGTATAAGCTCAATCAAATTTAATGCCAAGTTGGCCTTCTAGAAGTGCATGACATCTCAGGATATCCTTTGCAAGAAAGATCTTCGTTAAATGCTACTAAGGCTCAAGAATAAGCCTGGATGTTATATACTTAGACTTCCAGATTTTAGTGCAGGGTGCTGTGCATGGTTGCATCAACCAAATTCATTCAAGTTGGTCGTTTGTTTAGACATGGCGTGTTTTTGGAGATTACATCCGGCTAAATCCTTTGATCTTTTGACAAACATATTAGAATCATGGCGGTGTGATTTTCGGGTGATTTGACTTGTCTTCTTACGTACTTGACATTTTATCATTTTGTGCATCTTCAAGTTTTCACTGCGCAACGGTGCGTGCTCGGCCTTGCACCTTGGGTGTGTGTTTAGCTTTACATAATGATGCAAGCTTTGTGGGAGCATCCTCTCAATCTAGTGCACAATGTATTTGTGAAATCCTTTTATAGTTTTGCGTGTTATCCATCCTTGTGTAATTCAAAGGCTATCTTGTGCACGTAAAATGAGGAGGGGAATTAATAAGGATTGCACAGCCAAATTTGGACAAGGGGAGGAATACTTATGGTGTGTGCATAATGTTTTTTCTGTGGGCTTCTCCAATCTTTGTAGGCTCAAGGAGTGTGCCAACTAGCTATCATCATTGTTGCATTAGGGTTCGTGTAATAGATTGTGCCTGTTTAAGGGTGAGCATACACACTTAGATTTTTTCCAACATTTATCCAATGTAAATGCATGCGTGCCATCTTATGCCATCATAGGGTTTCGGGAGGCTAATTGTTAGGCATGAGATTGCACGGGAGCTCATAATGGGATTGCGCAGTTCCTAGGCAAGTGGAAATGTTGCAAAGCATAGAGGGGGTCACAAGACTCTTAATATAGCTATGTAATGCAATTGCTCAGAGGTTTACTTGAACTGGGGGGGAACCACCAAATGCTTCAGATAGATTGTGGATATTGCGAATGTTGACGAGGAACCTAGGAACATTGCCCAATGAGATGCGTGCTGGTTTGTGCAAGGACACTTTACTTGATGGAAGGTGAATTGCCTAGTTGTGTGGAAGTCCTTTGTGTAATAGAAAATAAGCATATTTGTAAGGAGTGTAAAAAGGTATAAGGCAAGAGGAGGGTGTGGACGAATATAACGAAGGCATGCTGAGATGCTTGCAAACAAGGATTGTGTGCATGTTGAGATGCTTGCAAACAAGGATTGCATGCGGGATAAAGAAAGTTTGAAGCGCAAATCCAAACTGCTTGAGAAAAGCCAAGGGTTTCCATGATTTCACTTGTGAAATTAGGGGTGTGTTGTGGACACAACATCGGTTATTAGTGGGGATGGTGACAATTAGGGTAAACATTTTTTTTATGGGGGTGACAGGTAGGGGGTTGGTGACGGTTTGGTGACAATGACTACTTTACGTAGTGAATAAGTAGCCAATATGTGATTTTTCCCCTATTTGGGGAGTTTTCCTCTGTGCTTTGTATGCTTGCTCTTGCACATCCTTCCACTTGTGATTTGCTTGTTTTTTTGAATCTTTTATGTTATATTGCATTCTTTGTGGAATCTTCCAATTGTAACTTTTTATGCTTCTTAAATAATCTACTTGTACTCATACGTACATTGTGCACAAATTTAAATAATAAGAGTGCTTGCCTTCTTGTTATCTTGGATTTTCTATTGTAGCATACAATGTTGAGAATGATTGGATTAGGTTGATGCTATCATTATCCACCTCGTTTTGGGTGTTATACTTTAGTGTTTGCTTTAGTGTTTTTCACATGTTTACTATGATTAACCTATCTTAATAACCTCAGAAAATGTATCAGAGTATATGTTTACAAAATATGCTTCAAATTTTAAAAGCTATAGACTATAATTAATGGAATGTGTCTATTGGGATCATAGGAGTACAAGCTTTAGTTCTTTAGGGGCAGCTGTTTGGAGGACAATGGCAGTGCAAATACTTACACAAAAACTTATTTGCTTATTGAAGAACCTTAAAACCATGGTGCATTCCTATGTGATGTCCAATATCCTTAAAAGTCTGTCCATATAAAAAATGGGCTGGAAGGTTGAAAGCCTAAAACGTTTATGTTTTGTACATCTATATGTATATGCTATTAATTATTCATGCTATCTATATGTATATTCTAATTCACTTTGTACAAGATTTTGACATTTGTAAATGAGCTAAAGATTTTAATCTTAATCTTTGGAGATGGTAGTACCTCTTTTTTTTTAGTCTGCTCTTTTTCTCCTGGTCAGATGAAATGTGAAATCTAGATTTTTAGCCTACAAGATCTTGGCAGACTCCTTTGTTTTAAATGAACAAGTAGATTTCCCAATGAGAACTCTTAAGATGCTGGATAGTACATGATGAGCTAGAGGTGGCAAGTTATTATTTGTGTGAGGTTGAGAGATCAGTAGTGTACACATCCTAAGTCACATGGTTCACTGTATTTTACGAACAAAATTTAAAAATAGGTGAATTTTATGCGGGAACCAAAAATTTGTTGAAATTCGAAGCAGTTCGGTATAGTCTTCGCGAAAAATGAGTTCCCAAAAACTAGTTGAAGTAAGGTTTTGGTCTGAGGGGCGATTCGAGTGTTCTCTATTTGTCTTGGGTGACTCACTCTTTCATCATCTTTGTGCCTGTGAATAAAGAAGTGTGGCTTGTCCCAAGTCTCGACACTGTTTGTTCAGGAGCAGCCGTCCTTAAGTTATATAATATTTAACATTTTCTTTCCATGTATTTTTAAGGTTAGGTTAAAGTATTCCTTTTAATGCATTTTTTTTGTTTTTTAGTTAATTTTGTTTTATATTCTTTTGTTTTTTAGTTTATTTTGTTTTATATTTATTTTGTTTTTTAGTTTATTTTGTTTTATATTTATTTTGTTTTTTAGTTTATTTTGTTTTATACTCTTTTGTTTTTTAGTTCATTTTGTTTTATATTCATTTTGTGATTCCGTTGAATGTTGTTTCATTTTTTAATTATAATTTGTCTATTTTATTTTTTATTCTTGTTTTATTTATTTATTTAATTTATTAATAAATATTAAAGTTTTGATATTTTACAAACCTTTATGCTATTTTTTTAATTGAATTTATTTTAGTAAATTCATTTAATATTTAATTTTTATTTTTTTAATATGAATATTAATTTTATTTAAATTGAATGGCGATTTTTCTTGAACTTTATCTATTGAGTGAATTTAAACCGAATTTTATGCTCGTCGAACTCGAACTCGAACCTTGTGACTTAGTACACATCCAAGGGAACAAAAGAATACAAGATTTCTTTTCACATGGTCTCGATAAACGTCTACACAATGGCAAGTGTTTTCCTAGTTTTGTGTCTATTTTCAGTGTGAAAAACTTCCATATTATATATGTAATATAACAATAATATGAATAGAATTTATGTCGATTTACTTATATTTATTGTAAATATAATGGTGTGGTTTTTCAGCAGGAAAAATTATCTCTGATAATACTTAATTTATTTTGATTTCTACTGTAAGCTTTTGGTTTTGAGTGCGTTCCACTTTATTCCTTTCTAAACAAAGCTTTCAATACACACACAAACCTATGGGAAGTCATCAAAGTGCATGTTGTCCACAATGTCTTCTTGTTAATTAGCATTTGGTGTGGGAATACTCTTTATTCATTTGTGCTTACGTTTTGTTGTTTTCTTTCTTATAGTTGATACGCATGGTGATGGATTTGAATAAGCCTCCCGAAGAAGGTAGGTGGATTACTTATTTGTACTTCTTTGGAATTAATGAAATGATCATGTAGATTGGTAGTTTCTAAATCCATTTTCTATTTAATTGTAAATTTTTCTTATTCACTGGTTAAATGATATTCAGATTAAGTTCCAATAACATGAATAAAATCTTGATACCAAGTTCCTTGTAGAAAGTAGTTGCATTGTCTATTTGTTATTTTTTGTAATTTCAAGAAGGCAAATTACTACTTGTTTGATCTATCAAATATAATGTGTTTGGCAAGTTTATGTAATGCGTATAGTACTGTATATTGATAAAATTCCTTGAAGAAGGAAGGTATCTTCATTGTTGTCTTTTAGAGTAATAAGAAAAGTAAAGTCAATTGTTATGTGTTGCCATGTTGAGTCCTTTAATTTATAATTAAAATTGTGGGTATGGTAATTTAATGTTTTTATATTGGATATATCTGATACCTGTTTTTGGCATTTTTATGGGAGACCAGATGAATCATGTATCCTCATTATGCTTTCGAAAGATGGCAAGCAAATCAGCCAAGTTTCATGCCCTAATTCTCCGGTGAAAATGTAAGATTTTTTGACACAATCTCTTTTTAAGGTATTGCTGATGTGTGGTTGATTTGTGTTGGTAGATATAATATTTGGTGCATTAGAAACATAATTTAGGCCTATTTTAGATGAAAAAACTTCCTTTAAGCCCAAATGGCAGAAATCTCTTTTCTGTGGCTAGAATCAATTCTCAGATTGTAATAGTTAATTTGCTCCAAATGCTGTGAAGTGTGCTTTAATTTGTAAGATGCTTGCTTTAGATTGTATATACTAGTTCAACATCCAATTGAAGTTACATATTAGAACAAATTTACACTTGTTTGTAGACTTTTTAACTTCAAAGATTTACATGGATTTGTTTGTACTGGGTGTTTATGCTTGAATATCCTTACAGCCCTGAAGCCTTGCACATCAAGGAAATAACTCCTGCAGCTTACCATCCACTGTCAACTTTGCCTCGAGTTAACTTCCATTTAGCTGCACAGCACCGGGTGTCAACATGACGAGTGGCAGAAATTTCTGAGTTACCTATTTAATAAGGACAAGGTGAGGATGTAACTGTCTTTTTCCACCATACTCTTTGTATGGAATGTGAATATCTCATTTTGATTTACATTGTTTTAAATCATTATTGCCTGTATTACATAGAGTGGCCAGTAAGAGAAGTGATGTTATTTTGTTTTTGTGGTTAGAAGTAATTTTTATGAATTTTTTACAGCTTCTTACATATTTTTCAAGATAGCTTATGTAAAAGTATATGCAAGGATGTGTGCATATTTCCATGATATGGAATCCATGTTTCCACATCTTGCCGATGCAATAAAATTGGTCCTTCAAATCTGAAAAGATGATCTGAAAATCATTTTTACGGTATCTATTACAGGTTGCAGTTTGCCAACATGGAAATTATGAGTTTCTGATAACACCACCTGCCGGAAGAAACCTGGCTAATTGGGATCGTGTTTCTGTTGCTTATCGTTTAAAGGAATTACCCAACGATGGAGAAGGTCTAGGGTTTATTGAATCTGCTGGTAATTATGCTTGTCATATTAGTTTTGTTATTTTGCATGCTACATGTTTTTCAATTTAATAGTTTGTTTACCTTTTATCAAAGTAATCCAAAAATGTTTGTGCATATGTACTACTCGTACTCATGAAAATATCCTTGATTGCATTCTGTTGTTGTTTAGGGAACCGGATCAGAGACAATGTGTCTGCTCGAGTAGATAATAGACTTAAACCTCAAACACTAGCATTACACACCAATCGATCACAGGTTATTGTAAAATCTGAAGATTTTAGAAGGCCAAGGGTCATTCCAGAAGATGCTTGCTTGTGGCCACAAAATTCTCAAGCATTATGCCCAAGACCAGTGAATGGTGATGTACCTTGTAATGTTTCAAGGAACCATCAAGAAGATGGTCTGTATGCTGTAAACGACCGAACTTTGTATCAAACAATCTGTCCTTCACCCAGAGTGCCTGTGAACACTAAACAGCATATCACTTCAGCTGAAATTGAGCATAAAACTCCCCTCTATTCACCGAGGGAGGTCTGGCAGGAAAAATCAAGTACAGATCGAGTCAAGCCCAGATATGGAGTGAACCCTGAATATTTGAATACACTTCGTCACAGTCATAATGAATGGGCGTTTGGTGCTCTTGCTGAGCTGATTGATAATTCCAGGGATGCTAATGCCTCCAGGTAAAGCTAGGATTAAGTTTAAACTTGCTTCAGATTGTCAAATCTGGCGGGATTTTTTAGGATATTATAAACTCACGTTTTGAGCTGACTATTTGTAACAGGTTGGATATATCAATTCAAATGGAGTTTCATAAGAGGGCTGAACAAAAGATACCTGTCCTTTCTGTGATAGACAATGGATGTGGCATGTCACATTCGGAGATTCTAAGGATGGTCAGTCTTGGGCATGCACGTCCCACTGAAGACAATACGGATCATATTGGAAGGTTTGGAGTTGGATTCAAGGTAATAATCTGCTGCTATTTGATATCCTGATTGCATGTTTCATTGATTTTTTTTTAATATATGAAATCAATTGATGTTTATAATAGATGCTTATTGTGAGATAGCAACAGATATGTTAACGATGATATTACATATTACTTACAATGCTGGCCTGCCCTTATGTCCTTGCAAGTTTGCTAATGAGTGAAAACCATGGGTTTGAAACTATAACTATACATGGTTGGCCTCTTTATCTGCTTCCTTTCTTCTTAAAGAAGTTGTTTTTATGGCGATCTATTTGTTGTTTTCTATTGTGTTGTGTGATATTACTGACCTTGTTCATTGGCATTTTTTTTTTGATACATTTTTCCGCTAAAGTTTTTGCATTTTTATTTTCTTAATCATATGTAAGGTATGAGCCGTCAGGGCATATGTTTGTGTCTGTGTATGTCATGCTGGAAAGATTTATACAGAGAATTTGGTAGATGTGTTTGGTGATCTACACGTTTTGGGGGTTCATTACAAATATGGACTTAACATCAACACTAATTGTACCCAGAAGACAATCTTACATAAAAGTTTAAAACATCATCTGAAAGGAAAATATCTTATGGCTTATGACATTTGGAAATTTGCATTTGGGCATTCTCTTTTCATTTGCAGCATGCCATTTTCAAAATCCATTCAAGTCGGGCATTATCAAATTGACTCATTGGGTGTCCATTTTCAACCTGGATCTGCATCAAGCTCAATCATGTGCGGATGTATATAATGATATTAGACCTATTAGAGTTGTTGCGAGTCTGGTATTTCCATAGAATTTTTATTGCCATTGGGAAATATGTTTGGTTCAAGAACTTGGGAAATGTGTTGGGATTGGCTTATTCTGTTTGATGTGAAAGTTACCAGAAGGTAGATTTCATCTCGTATATCATTTTTTATTGCAACAAGACCGGATGCGGCCTCTGCATATGTATGGCACTTGTACATGTTTAATATATTATTGTATTTATATATTGAATTGTGTAATAGAAGAGTGCAAATCAAAGAGGTGGCAAAACCGTTTTTTATCTTACATATTTTCTTGTTTTCACTCTTCTGACTCATTACTTCCTCTTGTAGTTGTGAGCACACATCAATTGGTGCATAGCATTTGGCTTCTTCAGGCTTAATTTTCTGTTCCAGTCCACACCCTTTCTCCTATCTGCTGTTGCTGTTGATTATCAATTTCTTAATTACACCGATAGGCATCCTATAAATGCAACCAGGGGTGATAATGACGGTGGTGGGGTAGGGTGATGGTCCATGGATAAATAATTAATGACGATCTTAAATTCAATGTCCGATTGACCTTCACATGGTAATTCTGATCTTAAATTTGACATCCATTTCACTGTGTCACTTAGAAGGTTTTTCTTTTTTCTTTGAAAGTCAAATCGAAAAATAGTAATATCTTGGCCATATGGTGGAGTTAGAGCCTGTTTTTCCGTCCATCCTGGAAAAGGTTTTTTTTCCAGCCTGACACATTGGTGCAGCTGGATGATGTCATCGGCATGAGTCAGCAGGAAAGTTTCAGGGAGTTGTCAATCAATATGGTATATGGAAAATTCAAGACAAGAGCCTTGAAATTGATAACTATAAGCATTTTTCAGATAGATGTATTTTAAGATATCTGCAGTAGTAATTTGTCACATGGTAATTCATTGGACTGCATGGTAGGCAATGTTTTGAAAATCGGAACCGGACTTGGAACCGGCTGAGGGTTGGACCGGAATTTAACTGGAACTAGATCGGTTCAAACTTTATGTACCGGTTTACTAAAAAATACATAAAATTTTATATTTTTTAATGAAAACAATATTTTTGAAAGGTTAAAAACCATGATTCCAACAATTACACACAAAATATAAAAAGTTTGCTCTTATATATATGTGAGAAAGGTGTTTATAGCAAAATGGCACGAACTCCAAGTCCAATGCACAATACATATATCATATACGAGATTCTGAAACAAAATACATAAACAACGAGGCTCTAAATGGCCTCCATAGTCTGAGACTCCAAAAAAACATGCTATGATCATTGATACATTACAAATACTACAAGTTACAAAACTCTAGAGTAAACTAGATGACATCAATTATCAATCATCAAACTCTGTAGCGTTGTTGGAAACGGGATCCTCAAGGTCATCCTCATCAATATCATCATCGACCTTTGGCTTTACCTTTTACCCATCCAAAACCTCAGGTACATCTGCAACAACTGTATTGGCACGGGGAGTAGCATGAGTGTGACTAGTGCTTGCTATGTCTCGTGACGGTGGTGGCGGTGCTGCTAATGGCTTATCATCTTGATCCAAACCCATCCACCCCAAGTCATCGGGATCAAACTCTGCTAGTTGACTCGTCTCTACCCAATATAAGGTTGGATCTATATCATCTAAGACAATGGGATCAACATCAGGTCTTCGGTTCAACAACTAGTTGCGCCTTAGGCGAATTTTGTATTGCACAAAGACAAGATCATTCAATCGTTGTTGTTCTAAATGGTTTCTTTTCATCTTGTGAATCCACTCAAAGACGGACCAATTGCGCTCGCACCAAGAAGCACTGCAAGTTTGGCTCAGGATCCTAATTGCAAACTTTTGCAATTGAGGACACTGACTACCAAATGAATCCCACCAATGTGTTGCGATAAAAAATGTAAATGTTTAATTACTAAACAATGACTATAAAAATGAAATGTGCAACACATGGAGTCCAAAATATTGTTTTGTGTTTAGCCTATAACATCTTACCAACAAGAACTCAAAAGTTAAAGGCATTAAATTTGTAAAACTTATAACTTCCAAACAATCTAAAAAGCGTAAACAACAAATTATCTTGTCTTACTGCTAAAAATTCATGAATATTCATTAAAAAAGTTAATCAAATGAGGCTTCAAGAAAACTTAAAATTGCTTACCTGGTTCTTGTCATTACATCCACTTGCAATCTTTGCAAGGTTTTTCGTAAAGTTATATATCGGCTTTGCTGAAGAAAACTGATCTGTCGGTGAACCTCAAATTGTTGCATCTCATCAGGGACCATCGCGCATATAGGCACTCGTACAAACCATTTATCGCTACTTCTCCTAAAAACATTTGATCTTCATCCAAGCTGAGCTCTGGAATGATGTTTTGGGTTCAAGAAATATCCAACTGCATGTAAAGGGTGATGCGAGTTGATTGTTCCATCTATTATCCATAATCTCCCATATAGTCCCATATTGTTACCCTGTCTTTGTATGCTGCCCTTAAGCTCCTTTGTCTGATCCAAGCCTCATAAAGAGAGTACACCCCACGGCTTTTTTGTCCAACAAACTGCAACACCTTAACAAGAGGCTCGACAACTTTCACAATCTCAACTTGTTTTATCCAAAATAAGTTGTCAAAAAGTTTCTTCTTTGTGTCTTTCCCATCAATGCATTGCGGCTCTACTTTGATGCATTCCATTCATGCACTTTTAAAAAAAACTTTTGAAGTTCTGTTGCTAAGAAACGAAGCAATTGCAACGTGAGGAAGTTTGTTGCAAATACAAGTTGTGATGGTTGCTTACAAGTTCTCTGCCCTTAGGTTTTTCTTCATTTGGTTCAATGACCCAGGAGTGATTGTAGATGTATTTGGTGATTGCTTTTGGCATGTTCTACAGTGTTCTTGATCCAATCTTTTTTTTCCTATATCCTTAAGCACGTAGGTCTATGAAATGTCCAACACATGGAGTCCAAAGAGGATTGTTTTGTGTTTTAGTCTATAACATCTTACCGTGCAAGTGAACATAGTTAGAGGCATTATCTGTTATGATTTGGGGCAACGATTTTCTACCCCCGATTTTCCACAATTTTCCATGATCTCATCCAAAGTGTATTTTATCGCCTCAAACAATCGAAATTTCATCTTTCACTCTATCCGAAATCGCATTGATTTTTCAAAAACATAGTACCTTGTGGACAAGAGTTGCAAGAAAATTTATCGCCGATATGGTCGCGATTCTTGCCATAGAGACTCCACCCATCTGACATAATAGTGCATCCTGTTTTGGCCCATGATGCTTTACAACTCTTCAAATAGTCATCTATGGATGCAACTTTTTTCTTCAAAAGTGATCCTCTCAAGTCATGCATACTAGGGCCTTTGAAGCCCTTACCAGGCCAACAATGGAATCAAACATAGGCTGGTAATAAGGTGAGCAAGCAACATTGAAAGAGATATTTGCATCATACCACCATCTAGCTATGTATTCAAAAGTTGCTTCTTTGTATTACTTCTTCCAATGGTTATCCAAGGTGGGCTGATTTTCTTTTGGCATGGAGGCACTAGCAGGTGTGGAAGATGGAAAAAAGCTTTGAATATTCTTTCTTCTTTGAGGCCCGTTTTCTTAACTATGAGTGGATGGTGGAGGCTTATATCGAAAGGGGTCTCTAACATGAACAAAAGGGTCAGATCAAGATCCTTCAACACTCGAGGCATGTTCCCTCCTTCCTATTTCAACTTCCATCTCTTTTTGCCCAACCTTCTCTTCTTTATGTTTATTAAGCAAGTTTTTCATTTCCAACCTAATAGCATCAATATTAGGTGTATCACATGGGGAAACTTGGCCTCTTTAACCAACCAAGTGTTGTTTCAACCTATGAATCCCCCTCTTGATGTGTTTCTTATAATATTTACAAAAAACTTGATTATCAACTACATCTGCATGGTTCCATGTAGGGGTCTTTGGTTTTGGGGGGCCATTACAAATGCAAAGAAATCTAAAAATGCAAATAAAAACAAAATAAATTTAAGATTTTTCTATTTAATAAAATTTACAAATAAGGGGCAAGTTTAAAATGTAACATACCTTTCAGTGCACACATGAGGTGAAGAAATACACCAAGCTTGTATATGGGCTGCACCCTCCAAATGTAGATGTGAATGCCACCACAAAGAGCTCACACTTGATGCCAAACAACTCCGAAACTCACTCCAAATGAACACTCTTCAATACTGCTCCAATCCACCAAGAGAGGTGCTTACAAATGGATGCCAAGAGCCCACAAGCAATGCCAAACAAGCTCCAAGCCTCCAACTTCCAAGCTCACTCCAAAACCAAACCTTCTTCAATCTTATGCTCACAAATGCTCAATGAGAGAGGTGTGAAGTGAATAGAGGGGTGTATTTATAACACCAAATTATGGTTTAGAACAAATAAAAAATAGAAAATGTGTTAAAAAAACGTTTTTTTAATTAAAATCGCCGTATACGGTTGTGCAGGGTCAAACTGGCTGGTTTGGGTCGAAACTAGACCAATTTGACTTGTCTGAGGCCAAACCGGTCAACCGATTCGGTTCTTTTACCGGTTCGTGCAAAAAACTATTAAACCAGTCGAACCGACCGGTTCCGGTTTGGCCAGTTTTTAAAACACTGATGCTAGGAGCATCAACCTTGTCTGCGTTCAAAAGTTCCTTTCAATCATCTACAGATTATCAAGCACGCCATGCCTTTATTGCCATTAGGTACATGCCCTCCATCACATTTGTTTTGCTCATGTTAGCTTTCCAACTAATGTGCAAAGCTTTACAATTTCTTGTATAAATTTTCTTCAACAAATAGTCACATGAATGATATTGCTTTGAAACCACATGTTGGAAACGAGAGCAAGGTGTCTATGAACATGCAAGAAAAATAAATTTTGGAAGGACACCACTATATGAAACAAATTGTGCAATAATCACTTGAGCCCTAACCAATATAATTCAATGCCTTTTATTGAACCATTTCTATACTATGCACACCTTTGTAACTCCCAACATTCTATGTAATCTAATTGATCTTTCATATTCTCTGTTCAAAACCATTATCCATACACATGATTACTTACCCCACCAATGGTACCCAGAAGGTACTTACTGCAACATGGGTACCCACAAGGTACTTAAAAGAGGTGCTGGAAGACACCTTAGGTACAATGGGAAATGTCAGGATATGCCATAAGGTGTCTCCTCATTCCTTTGCACTTTCTATGGTATTAGAGATGCATGCTCAAAGTGTTATACATACTAACCCTTGGTGATACATCTCTTAATAATGGTGGCAATAGCATAGTAACTATTCAAATAGCAGACTCTGTGCTGATTTCTTTTTGGGTGGTTCAAAATGGATATATGCATAAGGTTGGTGGATGTGCTTTCTTATTTCTTCAGGGAACATTTATTAGGGTGGGAAGAGATGGACCTAGCTTAGGAAACTTGCTTGACTTTTACACATAAGCTAAAGGCCTTGGGGACCTTAAGCTGTATGCCATTTGTTTTCAAGTCTTTTTGTTTGTAAGTACTTATCTAAACAATAAAGACATTTCAAGCCAAAAATAAAACTGAAGTATAGTAAATCACAGGGTAATACATTTATCCTTAAACGTTAATGTTAGATGGACATATCATCATGCGAGAGGGGATGCATATCCAAATATTTTCTCTGTTTGCTCCACTAATCCTGGTATAGCACAGTTACGTAACAATTCAAAGTTCTCTTTTCAATTTAAAGCTTCAATTAATTCATCATTTTTGCAGCTACCAGGCAGGTTGACACCTTTCAGTCAATCCAATAAAAATGGCTTTTAAAGGGATGTTAAAGGACCATCCTTTTGCACATGCACATATTTCTTATAAGGTGGAGTTTTGCTGTCCGCACTGGAGTTACCAAGGGATATATTCCTGAACCACATTCTGGAGTTGCATTTGTTTATAAAATGTAAAACACCCTCAAACCAGTCATTTAGTTTGGGTACGATTCCCATTCTGGAAACACACTAATGGCATGAATAAAGTATTAGAAAAACTAATAGTAGATTTATGTCGTCCTTGTATTTATTATATCTATGTATTAATTACATTAGTGCACTACATTACATTACATTGGTACATTAGTATGTACATACATGTCCTGGTGTATAAATTAGCATCATATGTGTAACACATCACTAATCTATGCTTCTTGTGTTATATAATATAATAGTATAATGCACCTAACCTAGACTGTCTGGAAATGCCTAAGGCCCCCCCCGTACCAGCCTGGAAACGTACCAGGTACTGGTACGGGGTACGGTACGCTGTGGGTACGCTTGGAAACGTACCCACAGTGGACAGGGTATGGTCTGGGTACGGTTTTAGCCGTACCCAGACCGTACCCTGTCCCCTGTGGTATGTTTCGAAGCGTACCCATCAGAAAAAAACTTGCCAAACACTGTTTGTTTCCTTTTTTGGCAATTGTTTCCTTTTTTGGATTTTTGGTGAAAAAATACAAGCATAGAAAAAAATTTGCCATTTTTGGAAAGGGTCCGGAAAGATGTAGCAATAAAAACTTGCATGTGCCATAACATTCA
The DNA here is from genome assembly GCA_019776745.2 of Taxus chinensis. Lineage (NCBI taxonomy): Eukaryota > Viridiplantae > Streptophyta > Pinopsida > Cupressales > Taxaceae > Taxus > Taxus chinensis. The sequence goes on along the minus strand of CM034149.1, from coordinate 722,615,721 downwards.
TTTTGTGACTCCGTTTCAAGTGTCGTTTTCTCTAAAAGTGGTATATTTTCTCGAGCTCTACGCATCGATGGCAATATTTTTCTTATTTTCATAAAATCCATTTTTGCACCTTTTTGTACCAAGCAACTTCTTGCAATCTTCTGAAAGAATCATGAGCTTTGATCGCCTGTAGACAGATTAGTAATTAAAAATACTGGATACCTTTCCAAAACTCGGCGAGTATTCTCCCGTGCTCGGACTAATCGTCCCACCTGCCAGCTTGGATCCATATTTTTCCTGCTTAGTTATGATGTTTCAGGAAATATGTCAGACAATACTATCGTGCTGAGTGGATCAAGGAAGGTCACCATGAACAATCAAAACTCCTTGAATCTTATCACAGTCACTAAGATAAATAACTGTGATAGAGAAATAATAAATTTCAATAAGTATGCAAATGCTTCTTTAAATTTATAATTAGTATACATATATATATATATATATATATATAAAACGTACCCAAAAGCGTACCGTACCCAAGATTTTTAAAAATTTGCCGTATCGGCATACCGTACCCGTACCCGTTCCCGTACCCGTATCCGTATCCAGACTGTCTAGCACCTAACGGTTATCATATATTTATAAAATGAGTTAAACATATGCACAAATCAATCATATGATCAAAATAATTGATTATAATAAACACATATTACTTATGTATAATGCCAGTCTAAGGTCTTGTTATATTATTACATTTTAATACAATCTAAGGTCATTATATTATCTTATGTATTAATACGAACACTTCTGTGTGTAATTTTATATATAATAAGTTAGATTCTACATCTTTTTTTTTCTGTGTACCCATGTCTCCCAATTCTGCACCTGCACCCCAGGTCATTATATGATTTCATTTTAATTCAATCAAAGGTCTTTATATTCTCTATGTATTAATACAAACACTTCTGTGCGTAATTTTATCTATCATAAGGTAGATTCTCCATCTCTTCTTTTCTGTCTGTATATGCACACACACACCCAATTTTCCTAATCGAGCACCTGCACCCCTGGTTACTGTCGCCTTTTTTTTTTTTCATGGTTTTCAGTAAGTAACATATAGATGAACTTTTCTAGTTGTTCTGCTGAGTATTTTTTTTTGTTGGTAACATTATTATATAACGTCCTTTATGTTGTCCAGAAAATTTCTACTGCAGATTGCAATCTTTGGATATGCATTGATTTTGTATGTGGGTTCTTTCTAACATATTCATGTTAAAGATGATTTACAACCTTTCAACATTTGTATTTGGTTCAGAAGTAATAGGCAGGTGAATACAATGCTGGCTAATTTTACATGGAATAACTATGGCTATCACCAGTAAAAGCTTATGACATAAGTAACTGGAATTTTTTGCATCAGTGAATCTTGCTTTGCATTTTATTGTTCTCTTGAAGACATTTATATTCTTTTTTTAGGCAATGTGCATAGTGGTTGTATGATGTTCATAATTTTTGAGGGTAAATATGTTGATTAGATTCAATATGATAGATTCATGGACCATTTTTCTACTGTAACATGTGCAGACAGGATCCATGCAACTTGGAAAGGATGTAGTTGTTCATACTCAAAGCGAAGAAAACTCGTTCAATAGCTTTTTTATCACGTTCATACAATGAAAATAAGCAAGTGAGTTTTCATGCATCCTTGCTGCAGTAATACAATTTACACCATGTCCTTGCATTCTGTTGTTTGATGCTATTGTTCTCCTTTTTTTTATTTCAATATTTAAACCTGATTGTTATCAGGAGGTAGATATTCCCATTATAACCTTTCGAAAGGAAGGAGGATGGATGGATTTTGACCTTGACGTGCATAGCAAAGATGAGTGCAGAGGCACAATTGAAGGTTATTAAAGAGTACTCGCCATACAATGAATATACCATTGGAAGCAAGTTTGCAAGCTTTGGAGAAAATGGCACTGGGACACAGATTTATATTTATAATCTGGCTCGATGGGGATCAGACTACAGTTTGGCCTGGGATGAAAAAAGTGATGAAGAGAGAAATTTTAAAAAGAAACGAGATATATGGATAAGATCAAGGCGTGTGAGGACTCGACAAGGTCAAATTAGTCAAGAGGTGAGTGGATTGGATAACGAGCTTGTGTTGATTTTATTTCTTTCAGTCTTCTTTTGTGAATAGTGTTTCAAAGAAGCATATTTGATATAAGATGGTTTTCCGGAATTTTTTTCGTAGCTTTTTTCATAATCTCTCTCATGTTTCCTCTTTCGAGGTTGTTGGATGTCTTGTTAAATTTGGTCGTAGTCACACAAATAAAACTCTATATTATTTCAGTGGAGAAGTATTACATTTATAGGTAATCAATCTCCTTGTAACAAGGAGCATGCCTTACACATATCCCAAAAAACTGCTAGATCCCAATCTCTCTAACCATTCTTTATTCTTGCACCTAGAATATCTCACGCTTCACAATTCTCACGTGCATCACTAATTATCTCGTTCTCCCCGCATATTTATATTATTTCCGAACTGCATGAATAAAATGTGAGTACTAATTTCCTAACATCCCCCCTCGCACGCCCCCCTCATTATGAACATTGGATCATGTGGTCTTAGGACTTAGATGAACCATTTCACCAATGGGAACACATCAACTTGATCCAGTGGTGGGGAAGGTATCTCATCAACCATTTCACTAATGGGAATTGGGAACACATCAACCCTGATCAAGTGATGGTGACTCCGAACTAGAATTTACACATCTATTCAACTTTTGCTTCTGTATAGACATAAACATTAAGTACATCAACTTGGGAATTGGGAACTATAATGCTAATATCTCTTATTCACACTTTGATGTAGTAGGATACCGCACACAAACAAATATAGAAAGAAACTTGTTGCCATTATTGCAATTTTGCACCCCCCAATCCCTTCATTAGTGGCGAACTTGAGGTCACCATTCTGACCTCCTTTTGTTGCCTCCAACCTCTAGTATACTTGCCCACTTAGTTGGATGATTTGCGAAAGTCAAATATATAACCCCTTTTATCGTCGTGCCTTCCCCACCAATTTTTTGCTTTGGCACATAAATTCTAAAGCAAGCTTTTGGATGGCATCATATCCCAATTGGGTTGAGCCTCTTGCAGGGGTCCCGAGGTAGTGCCTTGAGCGTGTTTCGTGTTATGATGTAGGGTGGGGTCGAGGGGCAGAGCTCGTGTGAAGCTAGGCACTTTTTTCCCTTCTGCAATCTTTGAAACTTTGCCACAAAAGCAATTCTCCTTGAAAAATTGAACCCGCCCCCCCCCCACACACACACGACTAGTGAGGACACTGATGGTAATCATGAAACCTTTCAAACTAAAACATGCACGCAAATAAGGTGATATCTAAGCTAGTTGATGGTTGTACATAGATGACAATTTAGATCAAATACGTCACCTTTTGTGTTTCTTATCAAGATCTATAAAAAATTACCATCCAAAGAAATTCATTCTCTATTTTAGCAAATCTAATGCTATGACAATGATACGATCTTTTTTTCCTTTTTAACCACAAAGCACTGCCTTTACTTTCACGCCTTTGCTACAAGCAAGCCAATGAAGCTTGTGGGATAACCCCCCTACCCCCCCGCACGTTTCGACAAAGGGAAAAAACTTACAGATGTACAGACAACCTGGGATGTCCCTGAGATTCTGATTTTTTTGAAATACATATTTTTTAAAATCTTTGTTTTTCTCTTTAAAAATCAACTATTTTAATTGTATTCTTGTAGTGTAAGATTGTTTTTGTAAAGCCATTCATCTCTATTTGAAACAAACGTTTGTATGTAAAATTCTATTTAAAAGTCACTTTGGAAGCTCCAATCACTTAACAATCTTACATAGCCTATATGTATCCTTCTATACGAAGAGAAAGGTTGAGTGGATGATAAAATCAGTAAGACCTAGATAAAAATGTTTACTAGTTAACCACAACCCGAGTGTATTGTATTACAAAGACATAATAAGAATCAAGAGTGATATATGCATATAAAATATTTCAAGCACAAATGCACATGGTGGATTGTCACATATTGCTATTCATATATTTTTTTAAATTTCTATTATTTATAATTTTATATATTATTCTAGTAGATGTCCCCCTGCCATCTTGAAATTTCAGAATTTTTTTGCTGTCCCAAAAACTTCGTCCCACAGTCCCGCCATCCTGAAGTCTTAGGTAACACTAGAATAAACCAAGACTCAAAACTGAAAGTCTAAAGACGGAAACCTTTAATCGAATTACTTAGCACATAAGCCAAAATTCTGTATTTAATATTCATATTTCAATGTTTCTTTATTGAGTCATTGACATTAACATAGAAATTAGAATCGAGATACATTGATACTGATACAGCGATATAATGATACATCAACAATATGGCAATGAAAAACAAGTCTTCATTAATCAGCATGAGACGAATTCACATGTTATTATGTCACAACTCATAAGTAATAACCAAAATCCTCTAAACCATCTAATTTAACGTAACCAAACTGTTTCTTTACATTCATATCCAACTCAATAAAGTCTTGAAATGATAATACGCGATTGCAACAAGGAATCATTACAATAATAAATTTTTTTTTGAACACTACATCAATGCGTAATTTGAAGTTTCTTTTTCAAAATTGACATGATTTAACTTTTAGGAAATAAATACATAGTTTTTATTTTAGGCAGCTATATATTTAAACAAATATCAAATGCAAGGTACATATTGTGTAAAAGAAACAAGAACTGTTTGGATGTGAGGAGAGGGCTTTAATAGTATGCAAACAAAGTATAAAGAATGACACTCACTTGTTTAATCAAGCTCTTGCATTTGAGAGGCAAAACTATATAATATTAGGCTCATAACCCTCACATATATATGAACAAATCTAGGAATCTATTGAGAATCTTTTCTTTTTCTATGCTAATAATAATGATATTAATTGATAACATGGATGACCATCTACCCACGTTTTTGGCCAATGTGCCCGTATTTAATGCGTCGAGGTTGCTTATTAGGATTTTGTAGGTCTGAAGTAAAAATACAAATAAGTTTTAAAAGAGCACTTTTAATTATTTTTTTGGCGTGTTTAAAGAGATTGGGCCGTAGGGGATGCCTAGATGTCCCTTGATTGCCTTTGGGACGTCACAACATCCTCAACGATGCCCCTAAGTGTTGAAGCACCCAGGACATCCTGGGTGTGTCCCTTGACTTCAAGGGACGTCCTCTAGATTTTTGTCTAGGCTGGGACGCTGGGGAACATTTCCTTCCCATCACCAAGTCCTCGAGACATCTTGGAGGGCTTCAAGATGGGGGGTGCGTGTCCTTGTGTAGCACTAGGCCACGTTCTCTTCTTTGAACAAATCAACACACACTCAACATCTATGATTTTGCTAAGTTTGCAAAAAGATTTCTATCACTGTAAACTCAACACATTTATTTAATATTACACTCAAGAATAGGGTTGCAATTTTATAGGTCTTGTAATGCCTTTACAAGTGTCAATGCTTCTTTGTAAGCATATGACTAAAGTTGTGACTCTCAAGATGGTAGGATTTGACGAGACGTGTATGTTGAGATAAAATATATGTTTAAGTAATATGCTTCACAAATCTACAAAGCTATATATGGATCACATAGGCCAACAAAAAGTATATGGTGTTCTGAGATATTAAAACACATGATGATATGCTAGGTGTGTAGATAAATTGAATTCTAAACGACAATAATAAATTGTACATGAATATAAGACCACCGCTAGTTGATTGTCCCAATGGATGAAGTCAAATCCATTACAAATCACAAAGTAAATACTTATGGTAACACTAATGTACCAAATACAAGATTTTAAATTGCCTAGACCTTTCGATTGAAGATTAAATCGAAATGAAGATATAGGGGAATGGTAGATTGTTTAACTCTTATAGTTATAAAGAATTAGACCTTTTCGAATCTACTTCGCCACTTTGAAGCTAAGTGTAGACAACTTTGGAGACAAGTAATACCAATGGCGGACCGTCGAATGTTGGACAAGTCAAACCTTAAATTTGCCACATCCGTGCAAACTGTCAACAATCACTCTTGTGCACACAAAAATTGGAAAAAAAACCTTAAAATCATTTCTAATACTAGCTCTCCCACAACTAAAAAATAGAGTTGCATGGGCACAATTACCTATACGAATACGGATATGTCCGAAGTACACATACGACTAATTGTCAAGTCCAACTAATATGGATATGGCTGGATATGACATTCATGAAAAACAACACTTATACATTTTTTTACACAAATATACTTACACTATTAACTAAGAAATATAAGATCATTTCTACAAACATCCAAAATAACTATTAATGATATATTAATTAGTTTCATCACCAAAACAAGTATGAAATGCATTGATAGAATTACATGCTATCGAAAATGTCATCACCATTCTCTCTAGTCAACTCTATGGGGTTTTAATCAACCTCCCAAAGCAAGGCAAAATTGGTAGGGAAATATTTACTTGTATCCACCCTTGTACATATTTTGGCACATAGCCTTAATTTTTTTTGCCCATTGCCATATCCATGGAAATGAATTTCCCAATTGCATTACCAACCTTATTTACAGTTGAAGGTGGTGAAAATTGCAAGGGTAATTTGGCAACATCATCCATATTGATACAAGAACATAAGAGAGGCCCTATAGAGTGTCAAAATTTGAAAACTATGGTTTCATGAATAAGCCGCCCGCCTTGTGGAACCAAGGCCTATTGAAGATAAGTTATAACATCTTGGTCGTCTTGTTTGAGAAAAAGCATGATGAAAAAATACTGGGCACACCTCATATGAAATGAGACCAATATTGCCTTATTCACTCTCGGAGTGTAGGGAGTGCCAAAAAGTTAAAACAATTAAACCATCAAATTAATCCTTTCTTACTAAGCACAACCACAAATTTAGAGATCTCGTTTCCTTTTGGACAAACAAAGAGGGAGGAAGAAAAGCCTTTTCAACAATAAAACCTTGCCTAAGAGAAGGAAAGGAGGTGTTACCAGATTTGTAGTGTTTGTTGGGTTCCACCCTGAGACCTTTGTCTCGCGCGAGATTCCTTTTGACAGTAGATGCTTTTCTAAAAATAAAGCCTTGCCTATACCCTATCGTTTGTGTTTGTTGGGTTCCACCCCGAGACCACCTTTGTCTTGCTCGAGATTCCTTTTCCGTGGTTTCAATGTTGCGTCTTTGAGTGATGCTTTGACTTGAGGCTTCTCTCCTCGAGATCTCTTATTTGCAACCTTAGTAACCTAGGTTAATGTTGTAGGTTGATCCTCCCTTACGGGTATTGATGTTCTCCCTTTGCTTGTGCATGCATTCTTGTATGTAGGCTTGGGTAATTCTGCAAGTAGATCCTCGTCCAGAATTGTTGAGTCTCCTCCATTCTTTTGTGCATGCACTGTTTAGATTTCCTTTCCTGGTTCTTTTATTATACTCCGTGACACTACAATGTTTCCATGAACTGCTCAGGCTTCATAAGCTTGACATTCTTGAATGCTCCCCTCAAATGACCTTGCTCTCTTCTCTTTAGACTGCACACCTTTTCTTATGACGCAATGATCCAGATTCTGCTTTACCGTTGCCTCCTCTGATTTCCCACCTGCTCTTACTCCAATCTCTATCTCTTGCATGACTCGTCTAGGCTTTCCAGTATTTATGTCATTTACGTCGATATGGATTGTGAGCTTGTTATTTATTGCAGTTTGTTATGGTTTTCAAGCTAGATTATCAAAGAGAAGCTTAATGATTTCAGTTTCAAGTGCCAGCTGTTATTTATTACTTTTTGTTTTTAATAGTCTTGGTCTGGATAATAGTACATTGATTTCTAATGTTTTATTATTAAAGAGTGCATTTTTGACTACTTACCTGTATTTCACCATTTTTACTAGGTGTTGCTCATCACGTAGATAAGTATGCATATGGCTGACAAGTAACTATTTGTGTAATTACGAGGATGTCAAAAATTGGTTTAAGAAGTTACCACTTACCGGGGCTTGTTTTCTTCCATGGAAATGACTTAAAAATTAAACAAACAACATTGGTACAAATTGTGTAAACTGTTTCAATGCAGTATGATCACATGCTATACTGCAGGCCAACACCATAAGGAGGCTAAACAAAAAATGACAAGCATGCATTTAGATGGACAGATAAAAACCAAGGGAAAAGTAAATGAAAGCTGCAAATGGTACATAAACACCAGGAGTTTGTAATTGTACATTCTCCTCAATATGAGTATCGTGCACTTCTTGCTCTTACAGGAATTGTTTATGTCCAAGGACATACCTGCAAGAACCAGTGTAGCAATGGTTTTTGAAAACTGGTGAAAAAGGAATATAGCATTAGCTAATGCAAAAGAAGAATGTTTTTTTTATGTTCACCATTTCTAAAAATGAGAATTTTACATGACGAGGTCCATATAATTTCTAAAAATGAGAATTTGCTATTTCTTTTCAACTATATATATGAAACTTCAAGGAGAGTTGGCAATAATTTTCAATCCTACACCCTTTGAAGTGAAGGGGAATAGGCAGAGGAGAGAACATAGGTAATTGGTTGGAGTTCTGTACATAAGTCATTGGAATTATTTAAATGCTTTAGGTGATCCTATGGTTTAATTTCCCCAATAAGATATCCTTTGGAGAGCAGATGCAAATGCTGGTAGTCGCTTGTATCAATTGAAGAGTTCAATCTTGATGCACTTTGCCAAAACCCATTAAATTTGCAAACAGTATGCTAAGTATAACAAAATACAATAAATAAGAATTAGTACTCTAGTAACCAAGAGATTCCAGTGGAGGGATGGGGACTGCGTCTGCATCCCTGTAGCCACATCTTCTGGGATTATATTTTTTATAAAAAAATAGCCACACCCTTGTTCATTTGGCTCATGTATGCTGATTTTAAATGGCATCCCAGTCCCCGTTCCCAAACCTGTTCCCCCATTCCAGGTGACCATGGAATTTACCTGGTTGCATTAATGTTTGAACCGGGCCACCTTGTGGGAATCGTACATGCAAATTGCCATTGAGGTTTAGGGGACGGAAGGGACAACATTTAAGTAACTGGCATTATGAAATCTTTACTGTTGTGCTCCCTGCACAAGTTACTTATTCAAATATTATAATTTGAGCAAGACTCAAAGATCTATTTTATGATCATATTATATTTAAATTTGATATTTTTCATGAACCTGTATCATCATAGGTCATTGCATCAATTTAAAAAACTAGTAAGCCCAAATCTTAAGGTAATAGAGTTCTCCTTTGGGTAAGTGATGTTGTTCCCTTTTCACCCTTGCCATACTGAATTTGTGAACTTCTTAAATCTGTATTATAATTATGATTATTTTTTATAATTAGTAGTATTTGCATTTAGACTGCAATCGGTACTGGGAAATCTCTTTGAGGAGATAAAGATCCCTGGAACAGGGATTTGAAGAGTTCCTATTATGTTATGGATTGATTGAAAACTTTTCTCCACAAGAGAGCGCCTCAGAGAAAGGGTAGGAGAGCCAGGTTCATCATCACAAATGGCAATGAAAACAACCTCACTTGGTTCTTTGCAAGACCGAACCACAAAAAATAGGGGTGCTCTGCCAATGCCCTCTGGGAGAGCAATGAATGGTAGTAAGTTTCTAAAAGGGACTGCACAAACTAAATCAGATTTCATCATTATAGTGGTAAAATCCTAGGAAAGTTGTCAATTACATTTCTCTTAGGAGTTGGAGTTGCAATGAGATGCTGATTCAAAGCATTTTAAAAGGATGAATAGGCACACTGCCCATCAGAAGAATGGGTTTCAAACTTCTTCCTTTTCACAGGTGTTGGGGTACCCACTACCATTTCTTATGCTACAAGAAAATAACGATTAGAAGAAATGCTCCATACTGCTTTGGAATTGCAAAGTGGACAAATTGAAGGCACTTTATGTATGCAGAAGATGCAATTTGCTTACATATACATCGACTTTTTTTTATGTGTTCAATAGAATACTAGTCTTTTTGTCTTTTTTCCATGTACCCACTAAATGAATTTACTCTATGTTCTTACATGTGTAATGATTTTGTGAAAAAATTGTTACAGGTACCTCTTGATTATTCTCTCCATGCCTACTTGGAAGTTGTTTTCCCTCAATCCACGAATGAAAATATATGTACTAGGGACAACGGTATTTTCTGCACCTCTTACTTTTTCTTTAGTAAGCAATGCCACTCAGTTTTAACATTCTACTAAATTGCCAGTTTGCATTCTGCCTGGCATCTATATTTGATTGTAAGAAATTCCACAGGTTGGAGTTCGTCCGCTTGCCAAGTCACTCAATAAAACTAAGGTTGTTAAGGATGTGCTCAAGGGCAAAAACGTTGAGCTAACTTTAGGGCGAAGTCAAGAGGAAAGGGAGCGAGGGAACTGCGGTATATTTTTATATTGGCATGGACGACTTATTGAGGTAATATTTATATTAATGATCTGTTTAGTTAGTCAATTGTGACTTAATGTTATGTCTTTGTAGTTATTAAAGAGTCCAAAGATTGCATTCTGTGCTATTTATGCCATCTTGAATTAAGAATACATACAATTACAATGTTTTAGAAAGAATTTTGAAATGATGTTGCTACCCCCGAGTGATCAAAGTAGGTCATGGCTCTCATAACTACATCCAGTTCCAAAAGAAAAGTACTAGGGTAAGATTGAACTTTGAAGTATTAATAATTATTCTTATTTGTAAGAGGCCATACACTTCATCATATTTCTCAGTTTGGTTCATCTATAAATGCATTGAACATACAGGCTGGGGAAAACTCAAAGTCATTATTGGTATAACTAATGACAAAAATATAAATCAATAAAGAAGCAACTAGCATCTTTTAATGCGTGCATAGAAAAGGTAAAAATCATCTTTTAGGTCTCAGCCTGGCCAGCACGATCTTTGGACATATGAAACACATTTGGTGGGAACAAGGGAATTTTGTTTTGTTTTAACCTATAATATTGTTCAATTTTTGTACCACTTGGGTTTCAACCCCACGACCAAGCTCTGAAATAGACCGAGCCTTGCCAATTGATCTACCCCAAGAATACCACTAGATACAAAGAAAGTGCTTCACTTTCCTTTTGAATCGGTGCATGTTTGTCCTAAAGATCATCAAGTTATCAGAATTGATTATTATTATGCTGAGAGGCATTTCTAGAATGGCATTAGTGGGGGAGGGGCGGGGGGGGGCTGGTAGAAGGCTGTAATGTTATGTGTTCACTTTTAATGGCTGACATAACTAAAAAATAAAAGTATATTATATTAAATAGAACCGTCTAAATATATTAAAAAAATCAAACATATACATATAAATAACAAATAAATACCAAAAAAACAAAAAACAAAAAGAAGCGAAAAAGGTAGTTTTGTAGCGAGTCTGGTGATTAATGTGTTCAATCAAGCTATTCTTAGTATGATGATGTTTTGAGGTAATCTCATGTTTTCCTTATCTTCTTAAAGAAAAACATTGGTTTCGAGTATCTCTCTGATCTGTTGTCTTTATTTAGGCATACAAAAGAGTAGGAGGAATGGTTCAAAGTGCAGATATGGGTCGTGGAGTTATTGGTGTTATGGATGTCACTGATTTAATGGTGAGTTGTTAATGGTAAAATTATGTTTTAATAAATAGTAGTTATATTCTTGATTGGATTGGAAAAGAGGATATTTTCATGTTCGTTGTAAGGTCCTATCAGACCAGAGCTAAACTAGTGGAACTTTGCTGATCTATTTAATATTAGATTCTATGGCATAAACTCAGGAACTTGTTCATGGTCTTTGGATAATGCAGAAAGACGGGAATGAAGTTATGGTTCTCAATACCAAGCAACGGTTCCAGGACTGTGAAGCTTTTGCTATACTTGAGCAATGGTTAGGTTGCAAGGCTGATGAATATTGGGATGAAAATTTTGACACACTAGAATTGGTATTCACTATACACTATAATTGACTGTTGCTTTTAGTTTATCAAAATCTGTTACTTGTTTTTGATACTTCCATTGCACAAATGATGTTTCTTGGGGCAGTTGTTTTTAATTACTGTAATAAGTCAAATTCAGAAAAATGACAAAATGTCATTAACCCAGTTAGGATGCAAAGTTGATAATTATTGGGATAAACATTTTGACACACTAGAATTGGTAATTACAATCAATCATCCATGGACGACAATGACACCTCAACATTCCTTGGAAACACTGGAAAAGCTGTTTCAGCCTTTGGGACAGAGTTCTTTACTCATGGTGAAATCGCCCATAAATGCAGATTTGTGGTAACTGACGGTTGCAAGAGCATTGAGGTCCAGAAGCAATCCTGAATCAACCAAAAAATTCTTCAGTGTGTTTGCGTGTGATTGGGCCCAGTAGGTCGTGCAAAGGCGACATACATTCATCCATCAAGGACACTGGCATCTCAATTGGCCTTAGAAACAGGGGAAAGTGGTTTCAGCCTTTGGGACAGAACAGTTTTCTGTATCATGGTGAAATCACTGGTAAATGAAGATTTGTGTTAATTGGCAGTTGCAAACTGTTGCAGCACTGCTGATCTGCACAAACTGGCAGTATCGCCTGTGCCAGTTGCACAAGAAGAGTAAGAGCCGAAAAATGTGTGGGAGCTCAGTTTGAGCGTTTTTCAAGACTAAAGAAGGGACCAAGAATCACTCCATGCCTAGAAAAGGTAGAGGAAGGGTTCAGAGAAGGCAGAGTGGAATAACAGGACTTGCTGGGAGAGTATAGGTGCTTAGGAGCATGGAGGAGCAAAGAGAGTAGAGTCTAGCTTATTGAGGGGTGGTTGAGATCTTGTATTGTATCTAGAGAGAGGAGTGAGTGTGTAGTTTAATCTCTGTAATTCGTTAAGGGAAATGGATGATGACATTGTCTTGTTTCCCAGCCTCATTTGTTTAGTGTGAATGTCCTTTCCTGGGTGCGTGCAAAGTGTGTCCATTCAAGTGTTTCGGGCAAAATGGCTGCAGGGACAAAGCAGTCCTTCATTGGACACCCAACCTTGACCTGCTTCATTTGGTATCAAGGTTGGTTTCGAGTCCAGCTTGTGGGGAATATGATTGCAAACAAGAGACTGAAGCTATAGGTTCAGGTTGAAATGCCTTCAAGTAGAATTGTGACTAGAAGTGGAGCAGTAGCTGCCAATAAGAAAGGAAGTCTAGCTGAGATTGGAGCGATGTTGAGGGTTATGCAGATAAGACTAGCTGTTGTTGAAGAAGATAGAAGTGGATTTGTTGCAAGGGATGACATAAGTGATGCTGAAGATGATGAAGTGGGAGTAGAAGAAGACTTGGCCCAACTGCATGAGCAATTAAAGGCAGAATAAGATAGGCTCATTTTAACTAGGTCAAAGATTGGAAGAAGGGACCAGACTAAAGGTTCAAAGCTGCTCAGCTACTTTGAATCCAGAGGAGTTGATTGACTGGCTCACTGAGATGGAAGAGTAATTTGAATTTGATGAAGTGGCCGACTTGAGGAAGGTGAAGTTGGCTCATACCAAGCTTAAGGGGCATGCAACCCTACGGCGGAAATAGGTGTATATAGATAGGAACAAGAGGGGTTAGGAAAAGACTTCCCGCTTGTAAAAATGGTTGCCAAGTTGAAAGGTGAATTCCTATCTACAGGCCACCTGTTGGACTTGTTGAAGCTAAAAAAATTGAAGCCAAAAAAATTGAAGCAAAAGTTAAAACATAAAGGTCTACATGAAGGAGATGTACAAAGTCACAATCTAAGCCAGCCACAATGAGATGGGCCAAGAAAAGGTGGAAAGATATATAAACAGTGTGTTAAACACTCAAGATGAAATCAACATGGTAAAGGTTGCATACGTTGGAAGAAGCATATGCTAAAGGACATATTCTTCAAGCAGACAACAAAGTATATCAAGAGGAAGAGGGAAGTTCAGCACTGATAGAGACCAGCCATCCTGTGAAAATAATTAGGAACGGAATGAGCAAGGTTCTTCATCTTCCCAATTGCCAAATCAGCAACGCAAGAGGTGGAGCCAACCTTGGTAAGAGGGCGAGGTAGCTATGGAAGGGAAAGAGACAAAACAAGATCATTTAGTGGAATGCTCTTCGGATGTGGAGAAATTGGTCACTGTGCTTATTCGTATCCCCACACACACTATGATGGCAAAAGAAGAAGAAATGAAGGTAGTGCACAAGTTCTACAAGCAAATGCAGAATCCGTGGCATCACCTGAACATATTGAAGAATTTGAGCAAGGAAAGAATTTGCTAGCAAGGAGGAGAGTCTTGAAGGTTGAAGAGAAGAAATAAAAAGCTTGCCAAAGGAAACACATTTTCCAGACAAAATGCAAAATAAAAATTAAGTGCTGTAATGTTGTGGTTAATAGTGAAAGCACAAACAATTTAGTGTCCATTGAATCAGTGGCATCACTTGAACATATTGAGGAACTTGAACAAGGAGAGAATTTTCTAGCAAGGAGGAGAGTCGTGAAGGTTGGAGAGAAGAAATAAAAAGCTTGGCAAAAGAAACACATTTTTCGGACAAAATGCAAAATAAAAATTAAGTGTTGTAAGGTTGTGGTTGATAGGGAAAACACAAACAATTTAGTGTCCATTGAAATAATAGTTAAATTGAATTTGGTATTGCACTACATCCATGCTAGAGTAGGTATTTATCTTAGTTGATGTTCACCTAAGTACTTTATTTACCTTTATTGTATTTATGCTCACCCACTTATGTGTGTGGATATTTCTTTTTATTTATTTAGATATTAGGGGATTATTTAGTTAGGTATAGTTATTTCCTTGATCTATGGTATTGACTAGATCCTTGAGGTCTAGTTCTCTATTAAATCTATGGTCTTGACTAGTTCTTTGATGATTAGTTATTTTTTTGATTTATGACTTGATCTACGACCTTGACTAGTTCTTAGATTATTATTCCTTGCTTATATAAGCAAGACCCATTCTCATTGTATTTCATTGAGTTACATAATAATATATGATATTGCTGCTCATTTGTTTGCAAAGGTTTATGTAAAGTTATTTTAGCGAATTGTTTTCATCTTATTGATTGTGGTGTTTGATTAACATCTGAGTTCTTGGCTTGGTACGATCTGGTTATTGTTCCTTTTAATCCAAAGCCATGTAGGGTGTCTTGGTTAGCAGAGAGCTATGATATAATTGTATGGGAGCGTTGTGAGGTTGACAATAGACATACAAATTGGTAGGTACAAGGGCAAAGTATTTCCTATGGATGCATTTTTGTGTTTTGTTTTGTTGGGAAGGCCAAGGCAATTCAATGGTAAGATGATGTACAATGTGTATCAAGCAGGTTGGAGAGAGGTAAAGTCCCTTTGAAGGGTAAATAAGACATGCCTGAGCACATGTGCTTTCTTGTCATGTGTATAGACAAGCAGACTTTGCTAGAAGAGGAGAAAGAGATGTGTATAACACATTGTTTCTGAATGGAATTGCAAAAGATGCAGCTCAAAGCAAGGTGGGTGAAGAAGTGGACCTTGGGTGTCCAAGTGTGACAACAGTATGTGATGAAGCAGAAGAGATGAGAGACTCTTTTATTTAAATCAAAAGTAAGGGAATTTGAAGGGTTATTTATTTCAGATGAGAAGAAGATAGAGCAGTCGATGTTGCTATCTTTCCAAACATGTATAATAAAGGATGTAGTTGCAGCTGTGGGATGCCAAGCCAAGTGGAAATGGTTGGCCCACAGTTAGTGGGGGTTTTAACAAGGGTAGTGTGGGAAACATTTGGTGGACTGTTCATGATCCAGAAGAGGAAGTACCTAGCATGGTGGGTGGAAGGCCATGCTGTGGCTTTATGCCTTATGTCAAAAGGAGGTTCTACCATCTAGCCCAAGTTTGTGAGCACTAATTTCACAAAACTTATACCCAGGATCTAAGTCACAAGGTTTGAGTTCAAGTTCATGTTCAATGAGGATAAAGTTGCGTTCAAGTCAACCGATGGATAAGTTTGAAAAAGGAACATCTTTAAGTTTGAACGAAAGATTTTTTTTAACCTTTTTTATTTTCTAAAAAGATTGCATAAATATGTTAGAGGGACAAAGAATTATTTGTCTCATGGCAAAACTGCCATGGCTGTCGTGCAACCAATAGTCTGCGGTGGTTGCCACAAGGCAAGGAGCGGCCCAAAAACATTTGGGAGCTCATTTTGTACTTTTTTCAAGATCAAAGAAGGTACCAAGAGTCACTCCACGCCTAGAAATGGCAGGGGAAGGGTTCAGAAAAGGTAGGCTGGAGTAAGAGACGACTTGTGGGGAGAGTGTGGGTGCTTGGGAGCACAGAAGAGCAGCGAGAGTCGAGTCTAGTTTATTGAGGAACCATTGAGTTCTTCTTCTTGTACTATAACCAGAAAGAAGTGTGTGTAGCTTAATCTCTATAATTCCTCCAGGTGAATGATTAAAGTTGCTGTCTTGTTTTCTAGCCTCAGTTGTTTAGTGTGAATGTCCTTTGGCTTAGTGTGCATGGAAACTGTGCGTCTGAGTATTTTGAGCAAGTGCTGCAGGGACAAGGTTGTCTTTCATTAGACCCCCTAAACCTGACATGCATTATCATGTGCAATATATTGAAATATCAAATAAGATTTTATGAAGTCGAGCATATTTACTAAGGGTTTTAATAAGTGCCTTTTGGTACTCCTATTAAACACAACACAAACCCCATAAATCCCATAATTTGCAGACAGTTTACAAGACACCATGTCTCTCCTACCATTTAGGTTTTAGCTTTTCTAATACAATAGGTATCATATTAATATTTCATTGACTAATCGCTGCTATGGTGCCTGTGCAGGCTTACAAGCTATTTACAGATGTTATTGCGACAATGAATTTATTTGCTTTGCTTATTTGTACCATACATGTTGCCTTAAAGTTAAGACTTGTGAATGTTAACATACTTTTTTTCCTCAAATGCAGAGAGACAATAGCAAAGGGTACAAACCTGATTATGAATGGGTTCAATGTAATAAATGTCGAAAATGGCGAATACTGGATCCAAATTTCAATGCAGAAAATCTACCTGCTGAATGGTATGGCTTTGTATTTCATTATGGTTTTGGTAATGCTTGCTTGGTTATTGATTATGTATTACATATTTTTTTGTTAATTAGTAATTACTAAATATTTGTCTGACATTCCAGGTTTTGCTTTATGCCACCCTTCAAAGGTTTGTGTGATATCCCTGAACAGAAAGTTGAACCTGGTGTAATCACTGTCAGTGCAAAACGTTCTTCTGGCAATATTACAAATGCTAGGCAATTGCGACCTGTGAAAGAGGAAGTGTATGTAATACCGCTAGAAGAAACTACCAATAGCAACAAGGGTAAATTTCTGCGTACCAAAACATATGCAGAGCGAAATCCAATATAGATTGAGGGTATTCAGATTTTTGCTTGTGTCTTAGATATATGCAGTAAAATCTTAAATACTTTTTTTTGTCTCAACCAAAAATTACTACTACCTGCTTAAACTATTTCTTTTAGGATTTCCAGTGCTCATTTTTTGAGAGAATTGCAGGGTAATATTTGTTTGCGACTATCTAGAGGTGTCCAGGGTATTGTGGTAGTTTTATATTATTTTGTGACCGCCTTTTGTTATTGCTTCACCATTTTGGAATGCCCTCTTCTTCATTTGTTCAGTCTATAAACACCATATACAAGCCAGATAATTAAACAATATATTATCCCACAGGAATAAAAAATTCCTCAAACATAAAAAATCTAATTAAATTGCTCGTGGAAGCCATCAACTTAACATAAAAATACATGATTGGGTTGTAATTGGGTTATTCCCACGTTAGTAATAATCGCAAGAAAAGTGTGATTTATTAGGCACTACACTCACCAAAAGCTTAGCCAATGGGGAAAGAGGCTGGAGGGTGAGAAGCCCAAGGTGGTGAATTATCCGCCTCCCTACTAACAAATGTTTACAGTGCTTGTGTGCTGAAGTGGCTCCCGTTGCTTTGTAGTTATTACCAAAAAATACATGAGGAAAAATGTTATTTAAGAAAGGACTACAAAATAACACAACTAAAAAATCTCACAAAAATAAATAATCTAAAATATTATCGTTAATAAAATTTCATGCTACAAAATCTTCAGTTTTCAGAAGTCAGCACTGCTTGAAACTTCTATACTGTCCAGTGTTACAAATCCATTCCTCCCGGAAACTATAACATCTATTTTTAGAATTTAATCAGGATTTGACCAGCATCTTTTTGTGAGAATGTGCCATGGAGGGGTTGGGCATGCTTTTGAGAAATACGGGTTGTGCACAGCTGTTGTTACCGAGCTTTCTCAAGGTAATAGTCAAAAGACAGAAAACAGGTCAAGTCAAAAGCTTAAAACTGTAAATATCAAAGCTCATTCAAGAACCTTAAGATTGTCATTGAGGTGGTTTTAGATTTCACTTAACAGCTTTTAAGGTTTTGTATGATCTGTTCACAGAGGTGGGGGGTTCAAATCCAAGTTCCATTCTAGCCCGTGTAGTAAACCATAACCCACCAGATAACCCTAGAATCCTTGATCTAGAAAAGAAGCCATCCAATCTCAGGAATCACTGCAGATGGTGCAGAGTGTACACATTGCCAATTGACAGTAAGCAAAAAATCAGACTCCATAACCTGGACCAAACACAAAACCTGCCAAACATAGAAGATGTAAGAAAAAAATATGAACCAAACCCTAACATCATAAGCTTAACTGGGAGGACTTCCAAGTGCACAGCATTTGCCCGAGGGATGCAATTTGCCACAAAATGGTATTTTTCTCGGCATCAGGATTTGGCACCTTGCCCATGTTCAGCCGAAACAGGGCTCAATTGAGTTGCTCTTCTCAGATAGGTTTGAGCATCTCCTCATTTCAACTTACTCATGTCCGAGGAATGCAATTTGCCACAAATTGGCAAGGCCCTCTGCATCAGGATCTGGCAACTTGCCCATTTTCATCCTAAACATGACTCAATTGAGTTACTCTTCACAGATAGGCTCGAGCAACCCCTCATTTCAACTTGCCTTGTGTCTTCTGTCAATGCCTGTGTCAGCTAACAGGATTAAGTAGCAAAAAGCTTCCTTGTGCATCATATGAGTTAAATCCAGTCACCATCTTTAGACTCAAAGGAGTTAACTTCTGCCTTTCCAGGGTATACTTTTGGAATTAGGAGATATTTCTCTATCTCCTTTCTGCTTCTAAATGGTTTCCTCCCAGAGCTCCAAATTGTCAACCTGTTCTGTACATGCTTCTCTTAGCCGGTCGTTTTACATCCCTTGTTCTTTTATCTAAAGCTCCACCTGTTCTAAAATAGCCTCAACTTCCTTCATCATTTTCTGAACATTCTAAAGTGAGAAGCATTCCATTTTAAGCTTGCATTTGACATACTTAAAAGTATTGTCAACATACAATACGTGTTAGTAGCATAGCTAGTGGTACTTACTTTCCGACATTGAATATAATTGGTCTGAGAGATTCATTTTTAAATATCCAATAGTACATCTCTGAAAGGGGTATTTGTTTGGTTTATTCTTGGTATGGAAGTGCAGGACTTTGGCTGATGGTCTGAAATGGTTCCATTTCTGGATTGAGATTTGTATAAACGAATCCTGTGTGCTTGATTCTTCACTTAGCAGAAAATTGTCTAATAATTCCGCAATGAAAGTTGGAGCTGATCTCTTATTCTATATATACTTGCTTTCACTTGGATGAAATCAATGAGAATTTGCTTGGCAATGTTTTCCTCGAGTATTATGCTTGCCTTGTCCAAGGTCTGGGCACTTTTTTGTTCTTTTGATTCAGAATTGCATTAAAATCTCTGGCAACTGTTCATGGATGTTCTTTATGCTGCTTTCTACATGCAGAGAGAGCCTTTTATTGTTTACCATTTTTCTTTAGATTGTATGATGATGCATAAACATGTAACACTAAATTGCTTTCTTTCCTCAAGAGAGAGGTCCAACTGCTTCAGCCATTATATGCATCAACAACACGTATAGAATTATTCTACTGTACCGCAACCCTACCAGACTGATCCACTTCCTATTGCTATACAAGTACAGTTCTTCCACATCATTTACACTTCTTCACTTTGTAGTTAACATTCCTGTAGGAAAACGAAGACTTGTTTCTTTTTCCTAATTATCTTTGCAACCGTTTTGTGACAAGGTTTACTGCCTAGACCCTTTACATGCTAGGATAAAACCTTTATGATGACTGGGGATGATAATGTTTATTCGAAGAAATGAGACTGACTGATGGTTTATTTGTGTATAAGCAAAGCTTGTGTGTAGTTGTAGTGAAAATGGAAAAAATAGCGTTTGGCAATATTTTCCTGAAAACTTAATGGTGTACCTTGTGGTTGTATATGAGATTTGAAGTTTCAAGCAGACTTAAGTAACTTTCTAAGTACATAATAAGAAGATAATCCTAACACATTAAAATTGAGTGTATTATATAGGTGAGAGTGACTTCCATAGAGAGTGAAGAGATAATACTACCAGTTGCAAAGAACAGCTTGAAGTGGGGGCTGTCTCCTCCGTGGACTAATATCCGAAAAAGAGCAAGGTAAAGAGGGATGAAAAAACTAAAGAGTATTTACACGGGGAAGACCAGAATACTTTCTCTGGCTAGCCTCTGCATGGGTTGTGTTTGGGAAGCTCAGAACAGATGATGATTGTACCAATAATCTCATTGGCTTCTACATTACTGGATTCTGTTTGTTGTCTGTTCTTGCTCTCTTTTTTTGGCTCCCCTTGTCTGAGAATAAATTTCACTAGCTTGATCTTATTCAAGAAATAACACTGGACTGTTATGTAGTGCATGCTGTAAATTATATGCATAATTGTGCAGAAAATGTAATTACTTCATAGCACTTCTTGTTGATTATGAAATTTTAAGATATAATATTATCACTTCCTATTTATATTATAAGGAGGTGGTGGTATGGCTAACAAATTAAATTGGCAAACTATACAGGTGAGAGTGAAATTTCTACAGACAGTGAAGATGAGCCAGTTGTAGAGCTTCCTGTGGCAAAGCGTCCGCTTAGAAGGCTTAAGCGAGGGCCACCTTCACAGGGTGGTATTCCCAAAAGGTCGAGGAGGTAAACGATACAAATGCACGGAACAAACAAATATGGGTTTCTGCTGCTAACTTGCATCCAAGTTTTGTGAATAACAGTTGGTGTATTATTCCTGCTTCTATTGTCAGTGTTGTAGTGGTAAGTAGGTCCGATGTTGATAAAGAGATCATGTTAGGCTTCTGTCACAGAATGTATATAAACTGAAGATCAGAACCTGATTTGGGCATTCTGATTCCTATAGGTGCATGCAACCGACATTGCATTTATAGATTCAATTATATGTACTCAGTTTGGACAAATGATGTAAGATCACTTTTATACATGTATTTTACAATTTATGTAATATAATTACTGCAAATGCCGAGGATCTTATTATGCCGAGGTGTTCCACAATGGCAGCTGGGGTGGGATGGTGGTGGACTGTAATATATAAGCGCGCATTCACTCTTAATTCTGACTTCAAATTTTACATTCATTTTACTGTCACTAAGAAGTTTTTCCCTCTTTTTTGAAGAAGTCGATTGAAAACTCGTCATATCTTGGCCATACCATGGAGTCAGGATCATATGTCTTTGTTCTTTGAGAATTTTTTTTTCAAGTCTTGCACATCAATGTAGCTAGATTGAACACTATGTCACCATTTAGCTGAAAATTTGTGAGGAAGGTATTGAAGTTATTAATAATTGAGATATGCTAGAAATTCAAGAAAAGGGCCTCGAGATTGGTATCTCTTAGTATTTAACAAAAATAAATTGGTTATCCGGTTGTTATGGTGTGGCATTTTGCCACATGGCTATAATATGCATGGTATCTTGGGGAGTTTTAGCACGAGCGCCTACTCGGTTTTAGAAGCCAATGACGGTAGGAGCCAATGACCGCGAATGGCCCAATGACGGTGAATAGTTATGTGAAACAAAGTACCAATAATTGTTTGAATTAAAGTTAAAAATGAAATAAAAACTAGTTAACAAAGTAAGTCACATCAAGTCACATCAATAAATGAACCAATGAAATGATGACACATAAACAACTCATAAAAAGTGATTTTATTTTCAACTAATGGGTCGTCTTAAATTCTTTGTATTCAAAAGTATTTATTTTAAATCCCTTAAAAATATATTCTCCACATACTCAAATTTTTTGAAAGAAAATCTGTATATTAAAAAAATCATGCTCTCTAAAAGGGTATTTTTAATTTTTTCTTTTTATGATTGTTAAGTGGCTCTAACAAACTCCCACATTATAATTCACGATAACTTGCTCTTTCCCCCTAGGCTAGATGGGTTCAAATCCACGAGGGTTGGAAAGGTATTCGATACGCATTCTTAATTTTGAAGATGAATTCAAATAGCTTCCACAAGAGTTGGGAAGATATTTGATGGTCCATTTTCTATTTTGAAACTTTTAGGTGTGAGAAGATATATGATGTCCCTAGTTTTTGTCGAACCTACTCTTAATTTTAAAATATGGTTTGAATAGACTGCACAACTTGGTAAAGGATATATGATGTTCATACGTTTGATTTGTACACTCTTTATTTGAAATGTGTTCAAAGTTCAAATAGATTCCATAATGTGTGAGAGGGTATATGATACCAATTTTAAGATGGGCTGGAATAGCTTCCACAAGGGGCGAGAAGATATTTTATGCCCCACTCATGATTTTAAAGATTGGTTCACATAGCTTCCACAAGGTGTGAGAAGATATGCAATGTCCATGATTTTTGGTATTTTTAATTTTTTTTGCGGGTGTCCACTTGTTATGTCGAAGGTGTGTTTCCAGTCAGAATATATAGAGAGGAACCCTTCTTCACTCTGAAAGTCTGTATGTTAATGCCACAATAATATAAAATAGTTGTGAAGGTTGTGCAGAGGTAGTTGTTAAAAAAAAGTACGACATCCTTCTACTGTTTGTACTTTGGCATATTGAATAATTTGGTGATCGGCCAAGAGTCTACCATACCTCAGGAAATTGTCGTCATTGCTATTTTTGACGTTGGAGTTAAATTGGCTTTAGCGAACACTTCCGTTGGTCCACCTCTCCTGATAAAACCATGCACAATTGTCTCTAGGATTAAACATGAGAGCACATTGATTATAGGCATAATTTTATAATTGAAATCAAAGCTAGAACTAGAATTTTAGACGCTAAAGTTGTAGTGCCCACTCCTCTTCGACATTATCTTGTTATGATTTTTATTATTGTGGAGTATAAATATGGGCATTATTGTTATATTTTGATTAGCAGACATTGGTAGATGAACATTATTGTTATATTTGGATTAGTAGACATTAGTAGATGAACATTATTATCATATTTTGATTAACAAATATTGATAGATGATGATCTAGTATTGTTTCATTATATACTGACGCTCTGGATTTTGATGATGATGATTATAATTGGATCTTGGACGAACCTTATGATCTTACTGATGATATGATTTACTAAAAATTGAGATGTTCAGTGATTCAAATAATTGATAGAATTCTCTAATTTTAATGACGATGATATATCTTCGTGTATGATGTTGGATGATATGTATTTGATGCGGCCTCGAGGTTGAATGGGTATTGTTTGATTGGTTGCAGAGAATTATATCATGACAACAAGAAAGGGGTTAGGAGACTAACCATAGCGGAATAACAGAGGGTTGCAACGAAAGTCACGATGACATCTTTATGTTCAGTTATATTGTTGTGTTGTTAGGTTGTTAGGAGGTCCCCATGGGGGTTGACCTCAAAATGTGACCATGGGTTATGTGTGCTTTTCCCTTTTTTATTTGTGAAGTATGTGATTTATTATTGTAATGTATTTCACTTTATTATTGTTAATTAATGTGCCCTTATTTAAGTTGATTAATCATGTTAATTTAATTAATTTGAGATGTGACAAAGGGACATTTAATTGGGGTAAATAGTTTTTGTGATCTTTTGATTTGAGTTGGATTCTGAGTTGGATTCTGATTGATTTGGATGTGCACTCAACTCATTACTCAAATCCCGAAATTTGATTTTAGAGCTATTTTTAGAGGGTTGTGGGACAAGTTAAGCTTGTTCCACACCTTTTAAATTCACCTACCAATTATACCTATGGGGTAAGAGGTCAAAATTAGACTCCATTATGTGATTTGGAAAGCAACAAGGTGAAATTATTGGACTTTCTTACATGAATTTTTATTTGTCCTTAGAGGTATGAAGTGAGAGTTTGTGTGTGGATGGAATTCATCATATCTTCACCTACCAATTTATTAGCCTTGGTTTTGATGTTTGACTTGGTAATGTGGAGTTGAGGAGAAGTGATGTGACATCCTACAATTCCAGAAGCCTGACAATTTTAGAAGCCTATTGAAATTTTTTCGTCCGAAATTCTGCTCTCCCAATACTGCACAGAGTCGTTCCATTGCAATACAAATAATTTGATCGCAGCTGGATCTGCGTGAAAGGAAAAAAACCTCGGAGCCAGATCCGAAGAACTCCTCCAACCAACTTTAGCTGTCCACCGAACCTCATCCCGCCCAACTAGGTATTTATGGGATGGTTGAGCGCTGCCAAACAATATCAAATTTATAGTTATCACCTAATAGTAAAAAATTACTAGAATCTAATATTACAACGCCAAATGCCTTCTTCGTCACGTTGACTAACCAAAGAGTCTTGTCATGTCCGTTAAACAGTCCCGAATTAACATCTCTCTCGAGATTCAAAATGTTACTATTTTTTTTTCACCAAAGTCTCCTTGTTAGCCATCCAAATGATTGCCTTCTTTGATAATCAGGTAAACCAAATGCCTATATACCAATTATTAGTTCCATCGGGGTCAAAGAATCAAAATTCAAATGTGTCATTTTTTGAAATTATTCTTCGATTTTGAGTAAGTGAAGCTCCCAAGGGCAAAGTGTCTACACAATGAACAACTAACGGATGACAATTTTGCAGTAGAATCATATATAAGAGAGTTAGGATCATATATGATAAGATACTGTTCCTTCCCATTTTCATATTCTTCGCCTTTGGCCTTACTTTGATGTTGCACAAATAGTTGGTATTTCAAAATCTAATAAGTGAAGGGAACACTTGGGTAAGCGAGCGACACGACAATCTAAGTACCTCACGAAACTAAATTAAGCCCATGGTTATAATTTTCAGGCAATAATTTCATTTTCAAATTAGTATTGACCCACTGGGAGCAGTTATTATGCCAAAGGTGTGTGTCCAATGAGAATGTATATAGAGGAACCCTTGCTCACTATAATAGTCCGTATGTCAATTAGGTGACTACGAACGTAATGACATTTCCCGCAACAGTCTCCCACTTTCCAGTTTTTTAATATTGATGCCCGTTTATATGTTTTCCTTGTTTCTAGGCCTAAAATATTTACCAATTTTCTTAATAAACATAGCTTATGACGTAATTTTTTAAATAGATCTTTAGTCTAGGTTCTATATTTTTCGGCCTCTTATACTCGTCGAACAATTTCTTTATTCAATCTAGTTATTGCACAACCATGTAATTTTATGCCAAGGTCATACTCCAAGTTATAGGGGA
This sequence comes from Taxus chinensis, assembly GCA_019776745.2. Lineage (NCBI taxonomy): Eukaryota > Viridiplantae > Streptophyta > Pinopsida > Cupressales > Taxaceae > Taxus > Taxus chinensis. Next base: position 722,589,985 of record CM034149.1, on the reverse strand, counting down.
TGGAACCCGTAAGTTCTGACACAACTATATCATCGTTTGCATCGGTCGACTACAGTTGTTATGTAAAAAAATGATGACTCGATTCTTTTAAGCGATATATGATTATTTTACACTTTTATCCCTTTTTCCATTCATGTTTTCCGGAAGTGTTGTCGCGATTCGTGCGCCATGTATTTTTTTGATAAAAATGCGGTCAGATCTGACATGAAGTTTTCCCTAAAAAACATGGAGAAAGAGCATTTATATACGTGATAATACCTATGAAGTCGAAAGCAATGTGACCATTGGTAAAATGATGAGTTGTGTGCTGGAAATTGGAGAAGACATATGGTGTGAAATTTGCTCAGGTGTCTGCTAATGAATCACCAAAAACAAACATGGCTGGCACATATGACCCCTTTTGAGCTTCTGCATAAACTACAAATTATCCAGAGGTAGACTAAAATATTCACCATTGAAATCTCCATTCTCGCTTTCAAATAGACCATCATTCAATCAAGATTTATATAGAAACAATCTCGTGAAGTTGAAAGCAATGCGACCACTAGTTAAGCAACATGTTAGGTTACTGGAAAAAGGAGAAGCCATATGGTGTGAAATTTGCTTGGGCGACATTGTGTGGAATGCAATATTGCTCCTCGGGTCTGTTAGTGAATCACCAAACACAAACATGGCTGGCACACATGACCCTTTTTGAGCTTTTGTAAAACTGTTGATTATCCACAACCAGACTAAAATATTCGCCATTGAAATCTCCATACTCGCCTTCACATAGACCATCATTCATTCAAGATTTATACAGAAATAATTCTCTCATATATTTCACACGCCTCTATAACTAAAATAATCGTTTACATACATGAAGCAAATGGAGAATGGTAGTTTGTGTAGCTAATGGACCCCTCCTCAGTGTATAAAAAACGTGATGCCTTGAGAGTGGGTCCCATTTCTTCCAATTTCCAACCTGTTTAAATAAATTAGTATGGGTCCCATCTGTAAAGAGGATTATTGTCACTGTTAGAAATTTCTAACTAAATGTTTCTTTTTAGGGATAGTTCACCTTCTGCAGATTACATTGTGATGTACTGATGGTTTAAGCACCCACGGGAAAAAACGTGCCAGACGCTATACTCTCAACCTTTCCATGTGGAGTGCGTTGATAGGGATGGACAACTAGAAATGGGAAAACTATGCTGTACAAAATTTTGATGTTTTAAGCTAATGTTGATGGCGTTCAAAGACTGGAAATCCAAATTGACCAATCTATTTTGGCATGCGTGGATAAGCAAAAATCTAAAATAATATATATGGAGACACTGTCCTCTTCCATCTATTATACGCGTCACCCCTAAATTTTGTCAGATTCCTACTTAAGACTCCACTTCCCTATGAACTTTTTTGATGGAGTGAATTCCTATACAAACCATTATGCAACATTTTTTAGACATAGGGAGCACAAAGGAGACTATCATTCCTAATTAGGAGGGTACGTGGAACACTTATTGACCTTGGCATGTCATCTGGTTGTCTACAATGCCAAAATCACCTTCTTCTAAGGATTCAAAAAACGAAGATGTCTCAGTCAACATTTTTGCTACGTTGGATGAATGGGAGTTCTTGCCCAATTCCATCCTAAAAATCACATGTCCCTTGATAACATTGACATTTTTGGCCACCAAAACATTGACAAACATCACATATGGTTGTAAAATCATGTTCTTCTTTCTTTGCATACTACTCATCCATGTTTCATTCAAGTATGCATGGGTTCTTCTCCAATCCATTTCAACCAATATGGCTCCACCTCACGCTCCCTTCCATAATCGTTTGAACAAAAAAATGTTTTTGATATTGTTCTTCATCACTTCATGCAAAGACATTGATTGCCACCACTCAAATTGGATAATTCAAGGTACTATAAGGGAAAATTGATAATTCAAGGTGCTACAAGCACATGTAAACCATATCTCATAACCACTATCAAAACACCACACCAACTGGAGTCACTGCCTTGAACATTTCTGCGTCTACTATTCATGCATTTATGTGGTTTCCAATTATGGATATCAAACCACTTGAAGGATAAACACAATTATCTTTTCAAGATAGCCTCAAACATGTTTAGTATATTCTCATAGATGAAATGAGTTTCATTGGGCCCAAACAACTTTCCAAAGTTGACTATTGCCTGCGTGAAGCTTTCCCCCACTTCAAAACATCAATTTTTAGTGCCGGATTCATTATTCTTGTTGGAGACCTTGGCCAATTGATGGATGTTAACGATGTTCCCTTTTATGTAGGACACTCAGAGGAAACAAGGCTCTAGTTCAGATTCCGTATCACAATAACGTTGCAAACAGTTTTCCAACAACAAGGGCAAATCAAAGTCAATTTTCTTTTTGGAGGTTCTTATTCAACATTCGAGATGTAAATCCACACATTGAAGATTGGGAAACAATCATGTATTGCACTGATGTAAGGATGTCCACACAAGATGTTGCGTCTTTCCATTCTGCTACTCATTTGATCCATAAGAATGAACTCATCGACCACCACAACCTAAACAAGATGAAAGATTTGAACTGCCTAGTGGCCTCTTCGCTTGCACAACTCATTAGACGATCCAAATCTCCTGATCCTGATGATGAACACTTGGAATAAAAAGTTCTTATTTAAAAAATACAAAAAACAATGCTTACAGCCAAATCGTGGGTTGAAGCTAACATTATCAATGGTACAATAGGCACGACTGTTGACATGGTCTTGAAATTTATGAACAAGAATGGAAACGTGATAAGTTTATTGATATGCAATAATAATTGAGTACAATAGGAATGGCTACAATATTTATAGATATTGCACAACCAGATACAAATAGATATGAGGTTGCAATGATGCAACAGTAAACCAAATTACAGTAGCTTCCAAAATACATCCGGGAAGCATAAAAATCTAATACAAACAAATATAATGGTTACAACTATGTAACAAATTATCCTACGTGAATAATATGACAAACATTGTTTGTAAAACCATATAACAATACATCAACTAATTACCTAACGTAAAAATGTAAAATACAATGCATAATTACTATGTAAACTAAGTTTACCCTAACATTCCCCACCTTAATTTTGCATTTTTTCAAGAGATGAGGAGATGAACTCTCTAAACAACTCGAACTTGTCACGTGCAAGTGACTTTGTGAAGATAGCTGCTCATTGTTCAGCTGTTAGGAAAAAAACTGAAGCTGTATGTTGTGTTTCAAGACATGCTCGCATATGAAATGAACCTGTACCTCAATGTGATTTGTTCTTTCATGAAAATTTGGATTGCGAACAAGTTTGAGAACACCTTTATTGTCTACATACATGGTGGTAGGTTTGTCCTATGGTATTCCAAGTCCTTCCAGTATGCGACGTAGCCATATCGCTTCGCAGGCAACTTCACCTGTAACACAATATTCGGCTTCAGTAGAAGAGAAAGAAACAAAGTGTTGTTTCTTGCTTCCCCATGATATCGGTCGATATCCCAAAAAGAATACAAATCCAGAAGTGGATTTCCTATCATCAATGTTACTTGCATGATCTGAATCTGAATATCTAGTCAAGAAGAAGTTATCATTCGTCTTGTACTCTAGACCAAGATCTATTGTACCCTTGAGATATCTCAAGATCCACCTTCCTGCCTTCCAATGACAAATGCTATGGTTCCTGCATGAACCGTGATAGATAGCTCACTACAAAGCTGATATCTGGTCTAGTATAAGTTAGGTAAATGAGACTCCCAATCAACTGTCGATAGAGAGTTGCATCCACCACAGGAGATGGATTTGAACGAGATGGCTGCAGTCTTGTCTCCATAGGTGTAGTAATAGGTGTGCAATCCATCATCCTAAATTTATCGAGTGTTGTCTTGGTATACTTCAACTGAGAAAAAAATATGTGATTCTCTTTTCTGCCATACTTCTAATCCAAGACAATAGTGCATGAGGCCGAGATCTGTCATGTCGAACGATCGGTTAAGATCTTTCTTTGTTGCATCGATCATCTTTAATGAACTATCAGTGATGACTAGATCGTCGACATAGACAACAAATATCACATTCTCCCCCCTTGCTTTTGGAGTTAGAGATTGGGATCATACGGATTTATGATGAATCCATGATGAATGAGATGCTCATCAATTTTGATGTACCATGCTTGGAGTGCCTGTTTAAGGCCATACAAAGATTTCCTGAGTCTGCATACCTTTGTTTTTTCTCCAGGTACAACATGACCCTCAGGTTGAGTCATGTAGAATTCTTCTTGTAGATCTCCATTCAGAAAGACACTTTTCACATCTGTTTGATGGAATTTCCAACCAAGCTGTGCAGCTAGAGCAAAGATCATCCTAATCGTTTTGATCTTAATTGTGGGAGAAAATGTCTCCTCATAGTCTATGCCTTCTTTTTGTGCATACCCCTTTGCTACTAGTCTTTCTTTATACTTGTCTATGGTCCCATCTACTTGGTACTTTGTTTTGAATATCCATCTGCAACCAATGAGTTTCTTCCCTGGTGAAAGATCGGCAAGCTGCCAAGTGTTTTTTTTCATCACTGACTAATACTTAGCATCCATGACATCTTTCCAAGCTTTTGATAGTAGGACTTCCTGGACAGTAGAGGGCTCAACAGATTCAAACACTTTACTCATCAAAGCAAAGTTTACTTCTTCTCATGATTTAATCTGAGTTTGTGGTCTAGTGGTGGATGTATCCGATGGAGCATCCACTTTTGCATCTTGTATTGTATTAGTATACCACTTGGGCATACATTTTATTGGTCCTATGGGTCATGGTCCTGTCTGATCATCACCATCATCCCCATCATCACTATCATTATCTATGGGAACATCAACTTCTATTTTTACAACAGGTGGAATATCTACATCAGGTGACTCTGGAGGAGTCTTAGCTTCCTTCTTCTCAAAGAACTCAACACCTCTCCTGGTGTAGACTTTCCTGGTCTTTGTATCCATCAATCTGTACCCAAGAGTCTCTTCATTGTAGCCAATGAAGATGAATTTTTGTGACTTCATATCCAACTTCTTTCTATTCTGCTTGGGTATGTGCATGCTAGCTTTACACCTGAATACTCTGAGGTGTGTGTGAGATGTATTCCTCTTTGACCATGCTTTATATGGTGTTATTCCATCAAGAGAAAATGTGGGCACTCTGTTCAACAAATAAACTAATGTCTTTGTTGCTTCTTCCAAAAATGTCCTCGCTAGTCCAGAATCATCGATCATACAATGCACCATCTCCATGATAGTACGGTTTCTTCTCTCAACAACACCATTTTGCTGTGGTGTGTGTGGAGGAGGCATTTGTCGACGAATCTTGTGAGCTTGTAGGTAGGCTTTGAACTCATTACTGGTGAATTCCCCCCCTCAATCTGAGTGGAGAGATATGATATGATGACTAGTCTCGTTCTCTATAGCCACTTTGAACTTTTTGAAGTTCTCAAAAGATTCACTTTTCTTACGAAGAAAAAATATCCACATTTTTCTTGAGTAATCATCAACACAAAGCATGAAGTACTGAAATCTAGAATGACTTCGGTTGCATCTGACCACAAAGATCAACATGAATAAGATCAAGCTTACCATGAGCTTGATAAGTACTCTTCTGGAATGAAGCTCTGTGTTGTTTTCTTGCTAGGCAGTGAGGACACTTATCTATATCCTTTTGGACAAATGGAAAACCTCTCACCATCAAAGCTTATACCGATGAAGTGTGCCGAGATACTTGAAAATGCTGTGACCAAGTCTCCGATGCCACAATCGTGCTGATGAATAATTCTTAGCCACAAGTGCCTGATCATCCCTGTGGACAAAATCAAGCTGAAACATACGTCCTATATTGGAGGCTTTTGCAATAATTTTCGAGCCTCTTGATTTGTCTCGAATCAAACACACTTTCTTACTGGAATGACTATCAAAGTCAATCTTCAAATTGTGATCTAGAAGCTGACTTACTAATAGTAGATTCTTTGTTAAGTCAGGGACATATAATACATCAGATAAAATAAAATTTCGTGAACCAAGAGGTAGAGAAATGTTTCCAATTCCCTGTAATGTGTAAGAAGAATCATTACCTAACGAAACATGGTTTTTTGAAGGTGTGTCCCTCATTGTAGTAAACCATTCTCTGCGCCCGGTCATGTCTCAAGTGGCTCCCGAATCAACATACCAAACAACATTAGATGACGTGGATGGTTCACTGGAATGAGCAGTGTACAAGAAGTCTTCATTTTATGAATGTTCTTCTTGCTCAGCTATATTTCCTTGCTAATGGGGTTTTCTTCGCGAGTTCCCCTTCTTCTGCCCTTGATTGTAGTGTGAATGTCCCTTATGAGATTGTTAATTGTGAGGTCTAGAATGACTTGATGAACCTTTATTATATGTATTTACCAACAATATTTTATATCATGTCCTTTATTGCACATATGACATTTATTCTTATTCTTGTCCCCATGCTGATGCTGTTTTTGGGACTTTTGAGAGGAATGCAATTTTCCTTTTCCTTTTTCCTTTTCCTTTCTGATGAGAAGATAATGCCTGCTCCTCTTCATCATCTTTGTTGTAAAATGCTTATTCTTGTTGTTGTAGATTCACTAGTTTGTTAAAAGAAACTGCCTAATCTGAAAAGTTTAGTGTCGTCAAAAAAATGGGATAAGAAGAGGGAGTGCTCTTAGAACAATGAGAATGAGATCTGTAGCAACGAACTCCTCTCCCAGGGCTAGAAGTGAAGCCATCAATTCTGCAACTCTTCTTAAGAAAGCTTCTACTTTCTCATTCTGTTTGAATTTCAGTGTGTGTAATTGAGTCTACAAATTCAATATTGTGTTCTTGTTCTTGGCCTCATAGACGGTGCTCAACTTATCTCACGCTTCTTTGGTTGTTGTGGTATCTTGAATGTGGGGTTGTAATTCATCAGACACTGCGAACAAGATTATGAATTCGGCCTTTTGATTGACCCTATCAAACTGCCTCTGTTGAGCTACATCATCTGGTGACCTGGTTGCGAAACCATTCACAAAGGCCATATCTCCTCAAACTCAAGTGGTGTTTTGATCTTAGTTTTCAATACAACATAGTTATCTCCTCTTAGGAGCTATGAATCTGGAAGAAACAATTTGGGGGCATTGGTGCCCATTTTCTTTAATTCACTGACAAAGGGTAAGGATCTTATCACTTTAGGTATACGGTCTCCCAATCTATATACCATCAGTACAATATACCGAACCTTTCTATATACTTTCCCTTCTGATATACCCATCGGTACGTGGAAGAAGCTCGCCCTTTCAATATACTTGGCAATACGTGAAAGATGTGTTAACGTACGTGAAAGAATTTGATACGTGGTACCAAGAGAATACTGAAAGGGGTCTGTGCGATTATTGACACCAACTCAAAGAAATATCCTCATACGCACATAACTTGGCTATATACTTGGATAATTTTAGTTTACGGATTTATGTCGTGCAATTGTTCACAGACGGATGGGAGGGCTCAAAGTGTGTACACCGTGTCCTTATTACTCCCCATCGATTTATAGGGACAATGCCCAGATAACGTTGTTGCAGCTATATTATGCATTAAGTGCAATAGTAGTGGCGATGACTTTACCCGTAAGCGCTTCCCAAAGGTACTGTATATACCGAACGCTGTGAAAGAGATTTGAAGATCTCGTGAGTGTTATAGAACCAAATTTTTACTGATTTTGTTTACAAATATATGTCAGTTTTTGGCAGTTACAATGCTTGCGGTTGAATATGACAACCTGCGAATTAGTACAAACCACTGAAATATACAATTACTTTCAAATATTCTGAAAAATTGAATGACAGGTAATTTTTTTTTGTTTTGCGAGGCCCTGGTGGCCTCCAGAGCTCAAAATGGCTCTCAGTGCAAAAAACGTAAAAAAATAGCTCAAAAATGCAGTTTCAAATACCCCTCATTTGGCAAAAAAAAATGCTTAGAATAAAAAACTGAGCTATTTGGGAGAACTTTTTTTTTTTTGCCTAAAAATAGGGTTTTCTCATCTAAATCTGGCTAGGGGGTTTGGCTGTTGTTAAGCCCTTTAGCAGAGTTTTAGTGCCTCTATATGTACCGCTACAGATGGCAGTTTTACTATTTTTGCCACCAATATAAAAAAATCCTTGAAGTTTGGGGGCAGGTGGGGGTCTAATCACTAACTTCTCACCCCAGAATAACCCTCTCTATCCAACACGACGCTTTAAGTGCACCAATAAGTTTAAATTAAAAAACAACCGCCTACTTGTGGTGTCAGTTGGCAAGGGGTCCACGTGGCTTGAGCGTGGTTGAAGGTGGTTTAGGTTTACCTGCCTGGAAATAAAGATCCGCTGTATCTATTTTCTTTGTGTCTCTTGTTCTGTTTTGTTTCCACCGCTTTATTGTTTGCAATGCATTTTGTTATCACTTCACTGTAGATTTGAATGCCGCCGCTATTTTATTATGTTGACGCTTCTGCTTTGTCTTCCTCCACTAATTTGTTTTGAATCCGTTCGCCTTTGTTGGCTCTGCACATGGCCAAGATGAATGGCACGACTCGTATGGTGGGTGTAACTCGGATTTTACTTGAAAAACGCTGCTTCTTTATTACAGGGTCGCCGATCGAGGCTCGATTTTCACAGGAGGGATGGGAGAGCTCTTCAAACAATGCATAACTCGTCCTAGTTTGGAGAGGGCTCGGCCCATAAAAACATAGTTGGACCCAAGGATGATCAATAGCTCGGTTCAAATGCTTGGCTCGGTTTGGGTTGTAACGCAGTGAGCAGGGGTTGATGGAGAACACGTTGCACCAATGCAACTCGGTTGAATAGCCCATCTAATGTCTTCGCTCGGTCACAATGCAGAAATCACCAACCAATGCAAAGCACGAATCGATCAAACAGAACTCGGTCTGTTAATGCTGCTCGATCAGGAGCTCGGTGGGAGGCTCTGTATGAGCTCGGTGATAAGCTCTTAGGAAACCAACTCTCCCAAAAGTAGCTCTGTAGAGCTGATCTTTTTTTTTTTAAATTATTATTTTGAATCTGATTTCTGTAAACTAGATATGTACTCCAGCAAGCAAATTTTTCCTAATGCCCCCTGCACCAGGGCAAAAATTGTTTTTACTTTTTTTTCACCTGGAGAATGAATAGGAGGTTGTGGGGATGAAAGGATGGGGCTGGGAAGTTGCAGGAGGCTGCACAAGGTCTTCAATTGTTGCAAATGCTTCTCCAAGCTCCTCTATCTCTTCTGCACTCTCTCTACACACCTTCTCTTCTCACATGGGCTCCAACCTGCTCTGGTACCAAATGAACTTTATGAATAGGGACGAAAGCCTGACAAGTTTATTGATATGCAATAATAACTTAGTACAATATGAATGGATGCAATATTTATAGATATTACACAACCAGATACAAACAGATATGAGGTTGCAACTATACAACAATAAACCATTATTAATAGGGACGAAAGCTTGACAAGTTTATTGATATGCAATAATAACTTAGTACAATATGAATGGATGCAATATTTATAGATATTGCACAACCAGATACAAATAGATATGAGGTTGCAACTATACAACAATAAACCATATTACGGAAGCTTCCAAAATACAATTGTTACAACTATGTAACAAATTATCCTACATGAATTATATGACAAATATGGTTTAGAAAACCATATAACAATACAACAAATAATTACCTAAGGTAAAAATGTAAATACAATGCATAATTACTAGGTAAACTAAGTTTACCCTAACATGTCTACAATGCCTTCACTACCACAACAGATCTTTCTTCTTTTGTCATCGTGAAATTTGAAAAGTATATAGGCACTCCTTGGGATGTTATTAACCCTTACCATGTTCCCATTCTGTCTAATCCAGAGCCCACATACAACCACCACTTAAAATGGCCTACACATTGACATTCCATCACATCAAAAGCGTATATGTTTCCCTAAACAATATACACGTGTAAAACATTCACTTTTTCCATCACAATTATCCAACCCCTTTTTTATTTTAACCTCTACTACTTGTACTGAAGCATGGATTTCGCACACATCCAAGTTCATTTTCATCCTCTTCTCCAACATACAATATCTATATCTATGCTTTAACAAACATCCACTTTCCACTATCATCCCTCCTCCTTTGTCCCCCCGACTTGTCCACCCCTTCACCTAACATGACGATCTCCTCCATTCCTCATCTATCATTCACCTTACACCTTCCACTTAATTCCCCTTGCCGAATTCCTTCAATATTTCCATCGCACTTTCCACGTGCGATTGCTATTTTTAAAGATTGTTTTATCCTAAAGAGTTAAGGAAACACACTGGTTTTCAAGGATATGCTGATATTGCTCATAGCTCGAAAAGTAGTTTTACATGGGTGTAGATAAGAAAAGTGGTTGTTAATCTAACAATGCACTATACTAACCACATCTAATTGCAACTAAGTTCAATTTAAATATAAATTTAAAAAATATACTAAATTCGTGGATTGCAAAATAAGCCTAATTGTTATGTATATAGGGACATAATATTGTAATATATATGAGTTGATGGAGATGGGTTTAGGTGTTACCCACTCGATAACTGTAATCTATGTTTATATAAAGATGGATATTATTGTGATAATTGTTAAATTTTGTGAAGATTTTTCTATTTACTAGAAGGATACTGGAGTTGTCCCTTTTGAAATGACACATTTACATATTGGGAGATCTTGTAGAGTTATTTCTTGCTCGGATATTGTATGGTGTTTCTCTACCTGAATGATATTATTCTATTTTTGAATATATTGAATATTAGCGTTGTTTCACTGATAAATATTTTGTGATGTTGATCTTTATTATATTTTGCAATGTTGATCTTTATCATATTTTGCATATTGTCTAAATTATTTCATTATTTAATGTGAATATCTTACCAAGTGGTATTTTATCATAAAGATAACTCTAAAGGAGATATTAGTGGTCCAAAAAAGTCGTACTATTCAATATATTTAGAAATAGACTAAGACTTAATGTATGGAAACACCATATAATATACTTCTTGGCGAAATAATTTGTTGCAAGGGAAAATTAGTGGCTTTCACCAACGCTCTGGGACTAGGTCCCTCTGCTGAGGAATGGGGCAGCTCCATTTATTAAAAACAAGAAAATAGGTACACTACACTAACCATCGAGGGTGACCTTTCGACTGTGGATCACACAAGAATACTCCACTAAACCCATGTGCAAAAGGAGGTGGAGGAAATGTGTGTGCATGGAGAGGGGGGATGAAGTGAGAAGGGGGTTTTACTCAATAAATACGATGCTGAGTTTATTGACATAAAATCAGAGTATTTCCAAGTTAACAATGAGAAGACACCAATATGAAAAACAAGACAAACAATACAATCAACACAAAGTTTAACTGAATTATATTCATCAAAAGATTCATTATTTCCTTGGTTGTGCATGATTACAATGCTCTATTGAAATAATTGAGATGGAGAGTAAAACATAAGCCATGAGATAAAAGAATTGTAGTTTCTTGTTTGTAGTAAGACAATGGGAGCTATCAACCAAGAAAATCTAACCCTTAGGAATTGAGAGAACATTATAATATTTAGCTTTACAATGTGGGTCTTCACATTTCCATGTGACTTTTCAACTTAAAGTGCAATCCTCAATGAAGAAATAGAATTCTAGACTTTTTAGAGAAAGAGGAGAAGAGAGGAGAGAAGGGAGAGAGATGAGAAGCTCCAAGTCTGAATGAAGAATGATGAAGAAGCTCTGATCATGAAGATCCACTCCTGATCCTTATGACCTATGTAGTGATGCTCCAGTGATGGACTCCAAACAAAGAATTCTGACCCCTATGCATTGTGAGAAGCCTCCTCTTGTATGATCAACCATGTAGCCCCATCAGGTACACTGAGAGAAGAAGTGTGAATCACTTCATGAATGGACTATTGATAACAAGGAAGGATGTCTTCCCTCACTTGAACAAACCTTCTGATCCCTGAGACCAAAAATTGGGAACTGAGAGGACTTCCCTTCTGCATGAATCATAATTCAAATTCCAATCCTCTACAAACATAAATTCATGTCCTCATCACTCCTATGAGGAAAGATCCTAAAATATGACCACCACATAGTGATAGACGGATATTTATTTATACTTCCAAAAAATGGCATACTCACTCAAATACACCTTATGCTTACCACATCCAAAAATGTGGGAATTCACTTGTAAACTAAGAAATTGATCTCCGTGAAAGTTAGAACCAGTGAGACATGAAGAGGAAGAACATGTATGACTATTTTGAGCTTGTTTTGAACATTTAATAATTTTAGTAAGTCACACATAGATGTCAATTTCTTAGCAATTTTGGCAATTTTTCATTTTTAAGTGTTTTGGTTTTTTAGAGGAATGAACTGAGGTATTGAAAACCAACAGTTTATTTGACTCATATATTTAGTAGGTTACCCTAGTAGAGGATTAATAAAAATATAAAGTGGTCTTTTGGGTTTCAGATCAAAATGAAATCAATTGCAGAAATTTTCATTTTGCATTTCAAGGCTTTGCTCCAATTTTTGAAAGATTCCAATTGGCAGGTTTTCGTAGATATGAGAAAATGTGAGTTTTGGCTAGAAAATTCATATGGATGTTAAAAAATGATCAAGTGAATCAATTGGGGAAATTAAAAACTCTTCCCAAAGGTGTTTTCATGAGGAAAATTCAGTCAAAATCTTGTGGCAAACGGAGTTGGGGTTTGCAAGTTATGAACCAAACTAGATTTGGACATCTAGGGCACAAAATAAGTTTTCTTGTGTTTTAAAGTTATGAACCAAATTCAAATGAAATTTAATGGATGCAAAGGAGTTGATTTTAATTTTTAAGTTCATACTTTGTGTTTATGATTTGTGAGAGCATGTGTGAGGGAATTTAAATGGTGGAAGATGAGGAGAGAGAGAGAGTCCACATGGGAAAATGGAGGAGTGAAGTAGTGGGAGGTGGAGAATGGAAGCTCCATTGCACTGTGTGCACCATTTTTGGGTGCAATTGCATCTCAAAAATGTGACTTGGGTGTGTGGAGGGAGGAAAAATGTGCCATGGGGATGGGGTATGGAGGAAACATAACATACACATGCCCACATACAAGCTTTTCCTTATGTTTTTAAGTTGACATGACATGTATGTATGAAAAAAATTTAATCAATGGGGATGGCACATTTTTAGGGTGAAATTTCACCTCATAAGTTCACCCAAGATGCAAATAGAGTTTACAAATTCACCATGGAGGGAAAATTAGACCCACAACAACTTAAAACACTCACTTTTGCCTTCACATGCACTTTTTGGCTTCATGTTATGTTTTTGAGTTGATAATTTCCCCCAATAGGAGTCGATGAACACTTATGAGGTGAAATTTAACCTCAAATGTGTGCCAAGGGTGCAAGGGGACACCAAAATGTGCGCCCAAGCGCCCAGGTGTTGCATCAGAGCATGATTTGCACCTCTAGCTTGCTTCCCGGAATGTTTTCCTTGCTACGAAGTCAAAAATTAATGAATTTTTGCCATCCAATATATTAATTTGCATGGAAATATGATAATTAATCCAATGAAACTATTTATAAGTATTGAAAATGAGTTATTAAATTAATTTTACATGCATCTCCATTTTTTCCTAGAGCGGTGCGCCGATGAACAGAGTGAAAAGAAGGTTTCTAAAAAAAGTGAGCCAAAAAAATTTATGGGTCATAAAGAGACATTGAAAATACCCTCATTTGAGATTTTTTTAGGATCCTAAATCTTCCTAGATTGTCTGAAAAATTTCAAGAAATTTCCACCTTTTAGAAGGACTCTTGTGCAACACTGATGGATATGTTTCCACATTTTCATACTCCCAAAATTATTCCTTGATCATTGCACCATGAATTAGGATTTTTCATATTTCCAATGCTTAGGATATGAGCTCCCAACACTTCACGAGGCTCCTGAAATTTTTTGAACAAGGTGACTAGCTTCTTTAGAAAATGCATTTCCTAGTGCCTCGCCCAAAAAGACTTGATATTTCTTAACTTGTTCATGAAATAAATTTTCTCCACAAAATATTCCTAAAATACCCCAGAAAACTTCATGGCTCTCCCATACACCTCAGGGATGATTTTAATCTCCCCTGTAATGCTTCTAATGGATGTTCACCATTGATAAAAGACCAAAATGATCCCTTTTGAAGCCTCTGGGAGCATTGTTCTTTCTTAGATATCAGTAGCTTCAAGAACCAAGATAGGTAACCTTTTTGCACATGAAAAAAACTTGAAAATCATGTTATTACATTCCCATCAACCGTAATGAGGGTGAAAAAATTGAAATGATGATTGGAGAAAAGGTTTACATTGACGTGGGAAGAGAATTTCAAGTGTGGGATTTGTTGTCATGACCAAAATTTTAAATCTTACATGCTAGAAATTTAGCATGAAAACATTTGGATCTTTCTTGGGGACTTGTTTCAGTTAGATAAAGGAAAAATAGAGCAAGCATGAAGCTCAGTTGTCTCTTGGGGGAGTGTACCAATGCCTTATCCATTGGGCAAATAGAGTCACACCAACAATACAAGAACATCACACAAACAAGAACAACTAAAAAAACACACGATGGAAAAGGAAACACACAACAGAAAGGGAAACACACCACACAATGAGGAAAAATAACCTAAATCACCTATGGTACATGTGGGGGGCAACCCACTTTCACTATAACACTTTTTCTCTTTTGGATGTTACTTGTGCATGGGTAACACCGAATGCATTTTGTTATGCAAATCCATTGACTGGTTAAATGAAGTATGACCATTTTCTCAAAATTTTGAGAAGGTTTGCATGATTGTTTTGGTAAGTACATGTCCATTCTAGACATCCCATTTCCTTCATTTCTTTGACATCTTGTTTCCATTTGCTCATTTATTTCCAAATTCATTCCAATTGCTGATTTTCCATTTTTCATTTTACCATTATCAGAAGATTGATTTTTGACTATTACAGGATCACCATGTTTATAACAAGCCTCATGCTTTCCAATGAGAAACTGCTCCTGATTTTTCATGTCCTCTATGACTGTTATTTCGTTGAGATGATTCTTGATAGAAAATTTGAAGCTTTTAACCATCATCATATACCTCTTGTTGATTTATGTTCAATATCTTCTCCAGATGTTTCTCTTTCACACTTGTCAAATCATTATTGACCTCTATATCATTTTCTGGTGGAGGTACTATCCTCATGAATGAATAAATCCACAAGAGATTCAAGCATTTCCTTTTCCTTCCATTCATCATGAATACAATATTCATTCACAAAACAAGAAAGAGAAGGACTCATCTTCACATTCAGACTCATCAACCAATGTTTCAAAGGGACATTGAGCTCTTCCATTTGTTTTATTTCATTACTGAACATTTTTGCATTAAATGAAGAATCTAAACAAGACTCATACTTATCTTGCATATTCATAGCATAGGTTAGGATTTCAAGACTGAGTTGAGGGTCTTCAGTTTCTTCCTCAACCTTTAAAATCTCTTGCACAAATTCCTTCTTCAAAGCTGCCACATACTCACCTTCAAATTGGGTCTCGAGAATATGGACAAAAGAGACTAGTTCACTTTCACAAGGTTCATTAAATATCACCCTTTCTTCTTCATGAGTGGACATAATATTTGAGAGACTTAAGTACATTCTTATCCATACATTCACCATTGATAAGGTCCTCTTCTTCAAATGGAAAGGAGAAAGCTTCATTTTCACAATTATGTTCATTAGTTAATTTTTTAGGATGAAACTCATTTGAAACACCCTCTTTCTCATGATCCACATTGCTTATAAATGATGCAAATTACTTATAAATGATCCACATTGCTTACAATTTAGGAGTTTCCTTCTTGAAATTCAAGGCATACATGATATTCACCATTATGAAACAAAGAACTGATATCAATATTAAATGAGATGGGTGCACTATGCAATTCAAGATCCATCAAATCATCCTCATGTTTCTCAAATAGTTCACTCACATTCGAGAATTCTTCCACCAAGACAAGAAGCTCGTCATCTCCTCCTGAAGTTATAAAATAATTACAATCTCTTAAATCTTGATATACAATGTTTTCCCTTGGATCATTTTCCCTCTGAACAATTTACTTCATTTTTCTTATCGGGAGTAGCTTCTTCATGGCACCCTTGACTGGTATGGTGGTAAATGACCAATCCAACTTTATAACTCCACCAATGTATCTGCAAAAGCTTCACCTTAGAAACACCCCGTATACAATTGACATGTCTGCCAAAGTATCTTGAGATTGATCTTCTTATCAAGAAATTCCACAAGTGCTAGTTGAATATATTTGACTTAACCAACAAGAGGTACTTCCTTGGTCTCTATGGAATAACAATGGCCAACAATAGGGACAAGAGTGAGACCAAGATCACACACAAATTTTACATGCATGACATTATCTGATGCTCTAGAATCAATGATATAATTATTCAATTTATATCCATTAATTAACAAAGAAAGGTAGAAGGGTTCTATTTTTCCAGAAGTGGAGGGTGTGGAGGCAAGAAGGTTTTGAGATACAACATTGCTACGAGTGGGAATTGACTCTTTTGCATCGAGGTTTGTGGAACATGAACTTGAAATTACTTCCTTTGATAAACTGGACAAGTTTATCAAATTGCTTGGGATGAGTCCTCAAATACTCAAACTCAGAAATTTGGACCTTGGACTTCTTTACATGTTTCAAATATGTCAAAATGAGACTCAGATGAGGAGGTTGAAGGTGCATATGTAGTAACAAGAGGTTGACTACTTATTGGAATGACACTAGTATTATTTTTATTCATCTTACATTTGACATGTAGAAATGGGGGTAGAACTTAGAAAAGGAGAGGTAGACTTACCCACATTAGATGATGTAGAGGAAATTGTGGATACTTTGGGATTCTTCTTCATTGATTGCATGGGAGAGGGAAGTGGTGATCCTCATTTTGTTATTACTTTTTTGTAGAGTTTCCACTTGAGGATATTTGAATTTGGAAGAATTATCCCTTTCTTGAGCCTTTGAATGGGTGAACACCACATAAGAATGACTCTTCATATTAGAAATATTATTTCATCATCCTCATCATCTGAAGAAGGGGTATATTCACAAAATCCATGATGTTTCCAACATAGTCAATCTCATCAATAGCCAAAATTCCTCATTATTTTCATATTCAATTTGAGCTTCATCATACTCTTCTTTGAGGCCTTGCTTTACATGTGGCATTCATAGAAGGCACTTCAAGAGCTAATCTTCTTTCTCCTTCACCTATTTCTTTTCATTTCCATTTTGCTTTTGATTTTGATTTAGATAACCTCCCCTTGGAAAGGTGGCTTGTGCAAGTTTCTTCTTTAATGAAATCACATCATTAGCCAATTTTTGGACAAGAGAATCAGTGGTACCTTATTTGGAGGTTTGACCCTTTTGCCTACCATTTGGATTCTTCACTTTCCCAGACAAAATCAAATCATCTTCTACTTCGATGGCATATTCTTGGGCCTCTTCAAGAGTTTGAGGTTGAGATCGTACATAGAATGAATCTGACCTCAGGAAATTGTGCATTGATGAAGAATATCTTTTTTGCTATCATCTGATGGTGAAGCTTTTACATGTATTATTTTATAGCCAAATCTGTTGAATCTGAGCCACAAAGTCACTCATGAGCTCATTTGATTCTTTCTTCATTTGGACCAATTGAAAAAGAAGATCTTAAGAGTCTTCAACTGATTTAAATCTTTCTTCAAACATGGTTTTGATATCTTCTCAACTTGTTATGGAACAAGAGGGAAAGAGGTAGAACCATTCAACTAATTTCTCTTGAAGTGACTCCATGAAACAACCTTACTGAAACATATTCATGTGTAACTCTGAGAACTCCACATGAGGTGATGAAGGATGCAATATGTTCTTCAAGAAGTTGAGTGCCATTACCTTTGAATTTGGGAAATTCTTGTGATACTCTTTTAGAAAATCATGAAGAGGTGGTGTAAGAGCAAGAACATTAATGTTTCTTCCCCATGGAACAATTATTTAGGTCTTTACATTTCTTTCCATTTATTCTTCTTCTTCTTTTGTGGGAGGAAGAATAACTAGTCAGTGGTGCAACTGGAGACTCAAGAGGAGTCTCAATTAGATTTCTTGTTGTGTCACTCGATGTACCAGATGGAGATGATTCTTGAGAGAATTAATATGGATTGTTTAAGATCTGATATTGTTGTCTTTGAATATATTCAAACCATGGATCAACAATACCTCTCAATCTATCCAATTTGGTGTATCTCTTTCCAACCAACTTGTGAGAAACCTACAACAATAATATGAAAGGACAATGTGGAATACAAAGGGTTGCTCATAGAAATCAAGAGTGGGTTTTCAAGCAATGGATTTCATATTTTTGGGGTTTTTGTAAATTTTTTACTTTTAATGGATTTTTGTTAAATATCTATTTTTTAGGATTTTGTGGTTCATTATAGGGTGCAAAACAACAAAATATGCCCCACAGTGGGTGCCAAAAACTGTTGGTGAAATAATTTTTCGCAAGGAAAAATTAGGGGCTTTCACCAACGCTATGGGACTAAGGTCCCTCTGCTTAGGAATGTTGCAGTTCCATTTATTGAAAAAAGGAAATATGTACACTAATCTAACCATCAAGGGTGGCCTTTTGACTGGGGATCACAAATGAATACTCCACTAAACCCATGTGTAAAAGGAGGTGGAGGAAATGTGTGTGTATGGAGAGAGGGGAGAAAGTGAGAAGGGGGTTTTACTTAATAAATAACATGTTGAGTTTATTGACATAAAACCAAAGTATTTCCAAGTTAACAATGAGAAGACACCAATATGCAAAGCAAGACAAACAATACAATCAACACAAAATTTAACTGCATTATATTCATCAAAAAAATCATTCTTTCCCTAGTTATGTAGGATTACAATGTTTTATTGTAGTAATTGGAGTAAAGTTGAGCTGGAGAGGAAAACATAAGCAAGGAGATAGAAGAATTGTGGTTTCATTTCTTGTAGTAAGACAATGGGAGCTATGAACCCAGAAAATCTAATCTTAGCAATAAAATATAACCCTTTGAAATGGAGAGAGCATTCCAATATATAGGTTTAAAATGTGGCTCTTCGAATTCCCATGGGAATTTTCAACTTAAAGTGAAATCCTCAATGAAGAAATAAAAACTTTAAGTGACTTAAGTCATTTTTTACATATTTTTATCTCCTCAATAAAGAAATAGAATTCTAGAGAGAGAAAGAGAGGAGAAGAGAGGAGAGAAGAGAGAGAGGATCCAAGCTCTAATCCCGAAGGATGAAGAAAGATGAACTATCTCCAATCATGAAGATCCAATCTTGATCCTAATGACCTCTGTAGTGATGCTCTAGTGATGGTCTCCAGATGAAGAACTCTGACCCCTATGCACTGTGAGAAGCCTCCTCTAGAATGATCAACCACGTAGCCCCGTCAGGTACACAAAGAAGAAGTGAGAAACACTTGATGAATAGACCATTGAAAAAAATGAATAATGTATTCCATTCACTTGAGAAAAGCTTCCAATCCCTAAGAAAAACACTGAGAACCAAAATGCACTTTGAGACCATTACAATGAATTGGGAATTTGAGAGGACTTCCCTTCTGCCATAATGTAAAAATTCAAATTCCAATCCTCTGGGAAACATAGTGAATTATTAAGTACATCACTGCTATGAGGAACATATCCCAAAATGGGTGACCAGGAGAGAGTGATAGGAATTAGATTTTATTGACACTTTATGATCAATCACGCTACATGAGATGAAGCAAAATACCCCTTGGGATGCAAAATACCACTTTGGGATAAAATGTGGGAATTTACTTCCTCATGAGTCACAATTGAGAACTTGACCTCTGTGAAATATTGGAACCAATGAGACATGAAGAGGAGGAACATGTGTGACCATTTTGATCTCATTATTTATCATTTACTATTTTTAGTAAGTCACACATGGGTGTCAATTTCTTAGCAATTTTGACAATTTTGCCATTTTTGAAGTGTTTTGCACTTGGAGGAATGAATTAAGGTACTGGAAAACCAATTGTTTCTATCAGAATTACATTTTTAGTAGGCTACCATGGTAGAGGACTTACTAAAAATATAAAGTGGTATTTTGGGTATCAAATCAGAATGAAATCAATTGCAGAAGTTTCCATTTTTCATTTCAAGGCTTTGCTCCAATTTTTGAAAGATTACAATTCATATGAATGCAAGTTTTTGTAGATATGAGAAAATGTGATTTTTGGTTATGAGAAAAACTAGAAACTTCATTATGAATGTTCAAAAAATGGCTTCCAATAAGTGTTTTTAAATTATTTTTTTTGTGTTTATGATTTGTGAGAGCATGAGTTTATATGGTATCAATGGGGAGTGGGAAGTAAACACTTAAAAAATTCACATTGGGTTCTTAAAGGCATTTTCATGAGGAAGCTATAGTAAAAATAAGTTGACCAAAGAAAATGGAGTTGGGGTTTGCAAGTTATGAGAAAAACTAGGCACTTTTGACACTCTAGGGCACGAGAGTGAGTTTTCTTGTGTTTGAATGTTATGAACCATCAGAATTAAAAACATGAAAATTAATCACTTTAATGGATTTAAATTGAGTTATTCTGACTCCAAGAGCGGTAGTTTATTTTAAGAAGGCGAGCCCCAAAAACTTTTTTTTTTTTTCCATAGTGTTTATGATTTGTGAGAGCATGGGAAGTGAGGGAATTTATATGGTGGAAGATGAGGAGAAAAGAGAGTGATCTCACATGGGAAAGCTTCAATGGATTTCCCCACACACCTCTTCGGATGATTTGGAGTGTTCACAGTGAGAAAAATATCCCTGGGCCCCAGAGCATTACTTTTCTTAGGATTTAATGCTTCAAGATAGGTAAAAGACTTATGCACACTTGGATGTTAGCAATTTTTAATGAGGTGAAATTTTTTAACTGATGGTTGGAGGAAAGGTTTAGATTCACAAGTTGGGTTGGTTGTCATGGCATGCTAGAAATTTAGCATGAAAAATTAAATAATTACTCTACCATCAATATAATAATTCCACTTTGGGGATGGGGATACTATACATATATCATAAGGAAATTTACATATAGACATACACATTCTATTGGGTAAGTATGCCTTATCAATGTAGGACGACACATTACAAGTTGACCCAATTTTTAACCATTAAGTAAGTTTTTGTAGTTGACATGACATGTATGTATAATATATCCTAAATCTTTTGTTCTCCAATTGAGAAGAATCAACCAAATCAGAGGATTCTTGATGACACAATTTTTATTGGGTGAAATAGAATTTGATTTCACCTCATAATATTTGTTTTTAATCCTAGTCATAGTGACCATTTGATGTAATGTTCCAAGGTGCAATAGTTTTAGTGAGTTCCTCATTTCCTTTTATAATCCATATTTGTTTAAAAATTGTTGTCTCCTTGGTGGGGAAATATCCTCAAGCTAGTGTCCCAAGTAGATGAATTATTATTTTTTCCACAACTTAAAACATGATCTTCAGAATCATCCATACATCCTACAGGTTGAATTTTCTTTATATTTTGCTAAATATGATATCCTGCAAGGTGACCACCTTTCTCATGTACAAAAGATTCATTAACTTCTTTTGAGCATTAATATTTCTTATTACCAAGTTTTTTAATTGAGCATATTTACGAAGAATATTCAAACTATCACTATCTAAAACATAAAAAAATGTGAATGCAAAACATATTTGTTTATAGTGACTAGATTCAAATGTTCAAAAACTCAAATTTATTTACACTATATTTGTGCTTCCTTGAAACTATTTGCTTAAAATTGTAGATGTTGAGTTACATCCCATGTTTATAAAGTTATAGTTGCTAATAGTATTTATGGACATGCTTACCTCCTTCCTTTGAATACATGCATGAAATTCAAATATTAAAGCTTCATTCTTTGGAGCTAACCTACATGAACCTTTATGCTCTATATCTACTTTTTCTACTGCATCAATTTTTTGATAAGTAAACTAGGGTTGAAGGTTCCCTTTCCCTTTACATACTGAGAAAAAATTTACATTACTGACAAAATTTTACTTTTAAGCACTTACTAGAGACCAAGCCCCAATGTCTAGACCTTATACAAAAAGATTATTATACTTTTCTATAATTCTATACACATACCCACAAAGATTAATCTAGCAATTTACATCCATATCCTCCGTATCATATGAAATAGAAAACACCTCCATTCCCACATTACCCTCATCTAGAAACAGGTCACTCCCTTCATTTGCAGAGCCGTATAAAATATTGGAAGCAATCCATTCCAAATAATCCTTGGCCAAACGACAAAACTCCTCCCACCATAGAGGATCCTATTTTAGTGGAGTTTTGAAGGATGGATTTCGTGTCCAAGAAAGTAATATGGAGAACTATTGAATCCTTCTCTTTACAAAATTTTATTACTTGTCCTGCAAAATCTAGTAAGATGTCATATATATATTTTTGTTTCCAGATACATGGCCTTGTTGATAATACCAACTTCAAAGACTTTGGCTTAAGATAAAAAAGGGCCAAGTCATTAGATGAACCCACTTACATTGCCTCCTCCATTCACACTTGGTGCTTGGGATTCACCATGCAATGACCAATAATAATGGCTAGATCTTTATCCGACTTGATAATCAAGAGGTGAGACACGAAAGTGGCTACCACCTTTGTGTTTTCTCATGGGTGGCCTTCCAACTTCATGCATTGTGCGCCATAGAAGATTTCCACTTCCTCGAACACCTGTAGATAATGGATACAAAAGATAAGATTCAATCGCATCCTGGTAATATGTGAGTAAAAACATCATTTCCTTTTGTGAGCCCATAAAATTCAATAATGGGTACATAGATTTTCCCATTGTTGAAAATGACAAGGAAAGATTCATTGGCTCGAGAATAGCTGGAAGGCCATGAACCATCCTTTATCATCTCTTCACATGGTTTCGCATGCCTCAGTAAATCATGAATTTATTTTCTTTTCATCAACAAGGAATTTTGCTAAGCCCGACCAATCATTGACATCATTAGGTAATGATAACCTCCAAATCTTGTTCCCACTCCCCTATTTTCCAAGAACTATACACTCTTATTTGATTCTATAAAATTATGAGCAATAGACTAATCATTTATTTTACTTATCCAAAAAAAGAACTTTTCTAAGGAAATAAGTTGATTTTCCAAGAAAATGCCTTTGTTGGGTATACTGAATTTATAATTACCCTAGAATCATCCAATATGTAATTTTTTAAATATTTAGATCAATGGCCTTTCTAAGACCCCTATCTAATAATTGAATCTTGACCATATCACTAGTTCCTTCTTGTAATCGAATAGATCTTGTAAACACCAATGTACCCTTATCACTTCTAAGTAAACAACCAGCTCCCCATTAAGACACCAATTTTTGGTGTCACTACGTCCTCATCCCACGTTCGCTCCCCGTCGTCATCATTTTACATACATACCTCTCTTCCCATTCAAATCCCCCTTTCCCTTCTAAATTCAATTTATCCCTTTAATCATTATTTCCCACCTTAATCCCTTCTTAATCACACCCTTAATTAAACGTTTTTAATCATCCCTAATCATTTTTAATTAGTTCTAAACCTTCATCTAATTCATTTATTCTCCCTAAATCCTCCATTTTATCCTTCCTAGGACCTCATTTAATAAATTCACCTCCCCCTTTTACCTTTATTTAATATTATCCACCTCCCACCTACCCATTTATCCATCCTAAGCAACCCTAACTCATCTTCACCTCTCAAAACCCTAATCCTCCTCATAAGGGGTCATTGTCTTGAGCTTGTCACCCTTCCACCACCCAAATGGATGGATCTCCATGATCGGTGATGACCATCCAGGTCACCGTCAACCCTATAAAGCCGCCCTACCCCTTTTTTTCTCAGGATGCAATTTTGGAGACTTCATGATTTCTTGTGATCTTGCCTTCATTTGTTGTTCTCTCTTGCAATTGTCATCATCACATTGAAGATATTGTTCTTCACTCTTGCATATTTGGAGAACTTTTTCTCTCTTGCATGTTGGATATATTATTGCAATTTTATCATCCTATTCCTTATCAGCTCTTTTTTCTGCCCAGGTTCAACATCATTCTAGTCGTCATGTCTCTGTCCTTTCAGATCTTCATCTCCATTTGTACATCATCATCTTGTATCTTGTTCATCCTTCATCCTTTAATCTCTATCAAAACCTTGATCATCCCCAGGTCACCATAGATCCAGTTCTCATTTTGTTGGTTCTTATGTCATTCAATTTTCCAATCATCCCATTTCTGATTCCATTTCATTCCTTCATATTTCATATCTTTTCTTTCTTCCCTCTTTGTCACCTCAGATCGATTCTGTCAACTCCAGTCACCATTGACTCAGCCAGGTCAAAATGTCGACCAAATCAATGTTCATTGCATCCACCATAAGTATTTTATAATGTTCTTGCATCCTTTCTATCAAATCTAATTCCAGATATTCTTGAAGTTCCTATTCTTCATCTTGGCCTCATCACCAACTCCAGATCTTCCTCCAAGGCCTTCAGATTTGCATTTTCTGTCACTTTTCACTTGGTCTTGCTCTAGTCGCCATCGAATGGGCCCTGTAGTCTTCGAGGTCACCATCGACCTGCATAGGTTTGGTTTGATTTTCTTAGATCAAATCTACATCTTATCATCTTTATTGCATTTCAGGTTTTTGTTTTTAGTTCATTATCTGCTACATCCAATTTATCAATTGATTTTACTTATCTTTATCAAAACGTGGGTTGACATCCATCCTAGGAAGTTTTCACTTCTCAGGACTGACATTTTCAGGAAACCCACCCATTTATCTACTAATCCATTTTTTGTGTTGAGTTCTCTTTGTTATGTAGGTCACCTAGCTCATTGCGAGGAGGATCTCTCATTTGTGCCCATATCCATCGTCATCCCATTTAGAGGTACCTTAAATCCTCTCATACTTGGAGTTACTTGTTTTCTTGTTATCATTTCACTAATCTAAAACAGGTACGAGGAAATTTTTCAACATTCTGGCATGCCTAGTGGGACCACCCTTCTTTGGTGAGTCTTTTTATTTTTCTTTCATTTCTATTTTCTTCCATCCATCTTATACTAACCTCGCAGGAAGGAGCGTTGCTTGCTTGTTTGCATGTGTGGGTTTCTTTGCTTGGATTTTCTTACTTTCTTAAAAATAAAAAAATAAAAAGGAAAAGCGTTATCTAGGTATTCCTCTTTTTTCTTTTTTCTCTTTTGCATCGTTCTTCCCTTTCTTTCTTGATTGTCTTCATCGAACATAACATTTCATTTTGGATCTAAAAAGAACCTTCATATCTGCTTGGAAATCTAGTCTAATTAGGAGGTTAATCCTTTGCATACACTTTATCACACACATCCAAAAAACACATATCAAAAATACACATCTAAACATTTCCTCCCAGGTGGAACTATTGGGATTTCATCACCCAATAGGAAAGCCATGACGATGTTCTAGGCCATGTTACAAATTTTTTGGCTATCAGTATATTGACTAAGCACCTGACTCCCTTATCACTGTAGGGACCGTGAAGTGAGGGGTAGGCCCCAATACCAAGCCCTGTACCAGTAGTCATCACAAATTCAGTGCCTCATGTACCTTTAGATATATCGAGGAATCCATCCAAAACTACATGAAAACCATCCATAGTTTGGCCATTTCCTAGGTTCCCTTTGCGCCCATTTTCCTTTCTTTTCACACATTTTTAATAATCAAGATAATCAAAACTATGCTGCATGACTTGCTTGAAGTAATTAAAAATCAACATAGTTTCTTGTTTTATTTTTTGTTTCATGCCCGTTATCACACATTCCCAAGCAATAAAAATGGAACAAAACATGTCATCCAACAACATTCCTATTTCCACTATTACCTCCCAACAAACTTCCACTCTTTCTATCATTACCTCCACCCCTTTGGTCACCTCTTCTGTAGTTACTCAACCAATGGTTCCCATTTCCTCTCTTCAAGAGTCTCACATTATCCAACCTAACACCCATGTTGAAACCAACCCCTTTCTTTATCATCATTCCATCCCATCTATACCAACAACACCCCCATCTGCTACCTCTATCAAAGCTTTTGGGCCTCCTCTTATCCCTTGTGGGTGTGTGGAATTCCAAGAGCTTCTCGATGCTAATCCAGTTTCTCTTCATGACTATCTCCTTCACAAATATACCAACCTCCCCATTGATGGACCCCCCATCCAAAAATTTATGCTTATCATTCACATCCCGAGTCCACTCAAGTCCTCACATCACAACTTGCCGTATTTTTTCCTAGAGCTATGAATGAACTTGTCATGGCCCAACATGAGCTTGATCCTCACCAATATTCTTCCAAAATCCCTCACAATCACCAAACCACTCAATTGGTGGTCCCCATTCCCCCTAATTTTCCTCACGTTAACACTACTATCACCTCTTCTATCCCCATCACCTCATCATCTACTATAATCACTTGTGCCCCTATCCAATCATCTCAAGAATCTCACTTGCTTCCTCCCTCATCCAAACAACATTCAATCCAACTCTACCCCTTATTTCCACTTCCCATGTCCATGCCAATGTGATCACTTCACAGCCCCATCCTTTTAAATCAACCCAAACCCATCAACCTCCTCCTCGAGGTGCTTTTCACTACATACTTCCCAATCAATCAACTCAAGCATCTCAACCACCCATTACTTACATCCCAACTCATCCTATATCAAACCAATCAAATGTCCCCATCCTCAACATCCAACACAATCCCATCAATCTTATCACATCCCCATTTCCCAACAACAACCACTATCTCAACCCATTCAATTGCAACCCCTCAATTACATTCCCCCTTATCAACCACTTCCACCAACACCTACTCATCCTCAAACATATCAACCTTATCAACAACCTAACCTATCTACTTCATATGCATCACAATATCATCCTTCAACTTCTCAACCCCATCCATCTAATGATCCCATGCAAGATGTTATTGAGTAGAATGGCTAATCTTGAAGCCGTTACCTTGGGATCTAAGACCACCTTCTCATATGAACATGATTTGTAATGAATCTATCAACCCATCAGTACCCATCAAGCCTTATCCCCCTCATTGGGAGCTACCAAAATTCTCTAAATTCAATAACAAGGAGGATCCACAACAGCACCTTCATGCCTTTAGACACGCATGTTACCTCATTGATCATGATCAAGACCTCATGCTTCACACATTCCCCATGTCGTTAGCCAGACCCATGTTGGATTGGTACAATGACATCCCACAACATTTATTATTTTCCTTCACCCAACTCATGCAATTATTCCTAGAACACTTCTCAATCAGTATTGCGTGTAATATCACCATCACATACCTCTATGCCATTAGACAATTCGATGAAAAATCTATCACATAATTTTCGCTAGATGACGTGGTATAATCAACCAATTATCATTATCCCTTCCACATAGATGAATTAATTAAACTTTTCTCATGGTCTTGTGTGAATCATATTTCCTCTACTCTTCAAATACAATCATTCCAAACCTTTGAAGAGGTATTTACTATGGATCATTAAACTTGAACTTCGCTGCCCTTGAGCAAGGCCACCTCAAGCTTCTATCAAACAAACCCAAATCACGAGTTTACTAAGTCCTCCACACATGGTGAAAAATCTAAGAACATGTCACTAATGCCATCATGGTTAAGTCTTCCTCCACATCTACTTCTCACACAAAACCCCCACAAAGAGCTCCTAGACTTCCTCCTAACTATACCCCTCTCGGGGAATCCTATAGTTCAATATTTGAAAATTTAATGGGGGTCCATCTTATTCAAATTCCTCCCATCCAACTTTTCAATGAATCATGACCCAAACTAACATGGTATCACAAGGAGCATTGTAAGTATCATCATGTCTATGGTCATGACATTGAGAAGTGTCACACTTTTAAAGACCTTTTTCAAAAACTCATAGATAGTGGTGACCTTCAAGTAGATAATCCTAATGAACCACTTAATGAGCCTCTTGATGTTTTCAAACAACCTTTCCCTAATCATTCACCAACTAATAAAACTCCACCCCAAAATCTCAAACACCTAATGTCCCATACAATAAATAATATAAATCAAGAACCAACACCATCACTTACACCCATCATATCATCATCTATTGCACCCACTTCTATTTCAAACTCTTCTCTCATGCCCACAACTTCATCAACATCTACACCCATCTCCACACCTATTATATCCACATAGAAATTCACCCACAATTACCACATCTACGTCAATCCCAATCATGTACCCATTTCCGCATATATATCTACCACACCTTCATCTATTTCATCTCTTCCTTCACCCACATATACACCAATACCCATCTTAACATCTTCATCACACACCTCCACATCTATGCCCACTTACACACCAACCACATCCACTACTATGACCATAACCACATAAAAATATGAATCTTTATCCACATCCATACCATCCCTTGAAACATATACTAAACAAAAAACCCCACTTAATGAAACCATAAATGATTTTATCACCCCATCTACAAGTTCAATCATTCCTACGCCAACAAATCTGAAACCCATACAATCTACAAATCATCTTGATCTCGTCAAGCACATCATTCAAAAACCACTTCCACATACACTATCCTCATCTATGACACAATCCACATCATTTGACTCTATCTCAAGAGATCCCCTGGTTGAAATAGTCATCATTCCTACCAAAGGAAAAAATCGTAACCAAAGACTAAGAACCTTTGTGTGCCCATTTAGAAATCCCTCACACATCCACACAAAAATTTGGAGCTCACTCCTCCCAAGACTAACCCTCCTAAGAAATCAAATTTCACATCATCACTTGTTATGATCATCTCTATCCATCTTAGGGTTAGGAGCTTCATTGAAACCCCATTATCAACAAATATAAGTCAAAACAATCTAATCCTTCTTCCAAATCCTGACCCCCCTTCAAAATAATCCACATCCCTAATTGTCAAATCAGAATCCAAATCATCTAAGTCACAAATCATCAAAACTGAAACAAAGACACAATCACCTCCTTCTTCTTCAAAGTCCAAGGTAGAATCAAAGGCTCCCATAAAGCCTCATCAAAGCAAATTATCCCATCTACCTTCATCCACCATTCTCAAATCCACTCCACCTATGAACTCTACATTCAAAAAAACCATCGGTCCCTACATAGAAATCTTCCAATGCTTACTCCAAGCATATGCAATCACCCTTATCCCCATTAAGTCTTTTGATTCGCGTGGCCTTAAGCCTTCATGGTTCAATTCCAATGTCATTTGTGCATATCATCATGCCCTAGGACATGATACTAAACATTGCAAGGCCCTCCAAACTATCATCCATAATCTCATTGAAGAAGATGATCTTATCATCGAAGGGGATCACCATCTTCCATATGCCGATCTTGCTTCTTCACTTCAATCTTCATCCACATAAAACTTCTAAGTCTCCTCATTCACCCAATACCTTCTGTCGCCATCCCTCCTCCAAACATGACCTCTCCTAAAGAGGGTCCCCCATCTTTTCATAAATGTTGTTCAGATTTCCACTCGATCTCACCCACATGATTCTCTACCTCCAAAATCAATCTAAGTAAAAATTTGTTGTCATTTCTCCCTCTAGCGAGCCCAATCCACCCCCTTCATCAAAAGCCAAAGTGTCTATCTTAGCTACCCCATGACCTGTTGTTATTGAACAAAGTATTATCAAACAACTTCATCAAGCCCCAGTTAAGATGTCACTCTATGAGCTCCAAATCTCTCTAGATAGACAATATCTCATTGAAGCTCTTAAACGTATCCCTACCCTAGCGATGAAACTCAACCATTTGCAACCCTTGCTGGAGTGCTTGTTACTTCTACCACCATATCTTTTGACAACTCCAAACTTCCTAACATATCACCTGTAAATACCATGACCCACTTCATCATTGTGCGTATCAACAACACATTTATCCACAGTTCTATGATTGACAATGGAGCTAGTCATAAACATCATCTCATCCCACACCTTTGATCAACTCAAGATCCCTAATTCCTTTTATCACCCAATCACCCATGGTTCTTCGCACATTCAATGATGTTGTTTTCCCCCGCTTTGGGCACAATTATTCTTCCCTATCTGTGTTGGAAAAAAAACTACTCCATGAAGTCTTCTATATGGTAGAAAGGGAGTTTCAATATAATGTCTTACTTGGATGACCATGGATTCATGTCATGTGTTGTGTTCCTTCCACCCTTCATCGATGCATCAAATATGAACATGAGGGGAAAATCCTAACTCTCCTTGACTCTCCTCCATTCAAAGCATGTCACATGACTTATCGACCTAATGACATGCTCATTTTTAAACAAGATTCTTTTGAAGCATCCACTAGCTCATCCGTATTTGTGTCCAAACATCCCAATGATGAATCCTTAGACAAAGTGTTGGATCGGTTCTCACTGGGGGAGTATCGCCTTTTCATTCTTAATGCTCTTCCCATACCTCATAGACTTGGTAGACCTGATAAATCTATAATGTATCAACCTGACATCGAGGATATCGTTCCCTTTGGTTCACCTTGTCTTCGCACTAAACTCATCTATGGTGGCATCAATCACTCTTCCTCCCACATTTAAGCTCAACCGAACACAAAACCATATACCAGCAAGTTGAATTTTCTTAAAAAAAAATACTTTCCCTACACCTCTCTCCATCCATGTGCATGGAAAGGATTTGGAATGGGATATTATGAACAAAGCATGCATGACTTTTTCATTGACCAATCTCGCAAGCCCCATGAAAGTTTTGGATTGGGTTTTAAGAAAAATCTACTGAACCTCTCCCACCATCTTTAGCCCTTATGGACATCGATCCTCCATCTTCTCGATCCCATGCGGCTATAGATATAGATGAAATTGTGTCCATCTCCTCTATATTCTTTGAAATCTCCACCATTACTTTGGATCCGTTAACTTATCAGTGTGAAAATGAAGTTCAATCCCTCCCTCTTCAATTTCCCAATATGGTAGAAGAGCTATTCTTCTACCATTGATGTTCTTTAATGCAACGATGATGATTCCATCCTTTCTTACATGGGGTGGAATATTCCTATCTTCATAAGACATTCCCACCTAACACATCCACCCTTCTTAACGAATCCACCATCGACATTAACACTGGGACTCCACAATAGCCCCACATCCTTAAAGTGGGTCAATCTCTTGATCCACATCAACGTGACCACCTTGTCATCCTTGAAGTCCTTTTGAAGCACTTGATCTGCTTCTTTCTTCATCTCAATCTAGTCAAGTGTGTGTTTGGAGTTCTAACTGAAAAAATCCTTGGATTTATCATTTTTATTAGGGGTATTGAAGTTGACCCCACCAAAATCAAGGCCATACTTGAGATGCCTCTTCCTTCTAATCTAAAGAAGCTTTTCAGTCTTCAAGGATGACTTCGATTAGTTCACCGGTTCATCTCACAACTCTATGATTGTTTCCAAGCTTTTCGCCATCTCCTTCACAAAGTCATCGAATTCAAGTGGGACAATAATTGCCAAAAATCCTTTGAATTTCTCAAGAAGTATCTTTTATCCCCACCTGTGCTCACTCCTCCCACGTGAGGGGGAGTCCTTTCTACCTCTATGTCTTTACCTTTGATCGTGATCTAGGTGCCATATTGGCACATCATGCAACGAGCAAGGCAGGGAGCAACTCCATATATTACATCAGTCGCACCCTTCACAAGTATAAGACTCGTTACACGGAAGTTGAAAAGCTATGTTGCGCTCTTTTCTTCGCTACCTCCAAGCTTCACCACTATCTCCTTGATAATAAAAACCTATGTCATCACTAGATTCCATATTATTAAAAAAATACACTCTAATCCTTATTATCATGATTGCATCACTTGATGGATCATACTCATGACTAAGTTTTACCTAGAGTTCATATCTCAGAAATTCAATCAAGGGCAAAGCTATCATTGATCAATTAGTTTATGCCCCTCTTCCTGACAAATCACCTTCCTCATGAGAAATTCCCAGACAAATCTATCAACACTATCGATCCCAATTTTTCTCCCCTTAACATGAAACTCTTCTTTGACAGATCCAAGTGTTGACAAGGTGGAGGTGTAGGTGTCATTCTCATTCCTCCTTAGGATATTCCTATCCCTATCGCCTATAAACTTAACTTCAAGTGCACTAAACAACATGGTCTGAGTGTCAAGCCCTCATCTTAGGTCTTGAAAGCACTATACTGTTTGGCATCTAAATCCTTGAAATCTATGGTGATTCTCAACTTATCATTAATGAAGTCAATGACATCTATCTATGTAAAAATGAGGTCCTTCAGAAATATAAAGACATTGTTGACTTTATTCTCAAAGCCTTCAAATTTCTATACCATCCAAACCATCCCCCGATTCATCTAATCATTTTGCAGACACCATGGCATCTCTCACGTATCTCATCCCATGGGAAATAGAGGAATCTAAGATTTCTTTTTTTGTTCATCATCTTGATCAACCATCTCATATCCATGACGATCTTCCTCACATCAATCATGTTGATACTAATCCATCAGACCTTTGGTATTCTCAAATTTTTGATTATTTATCTCATTCCACCATCCCCTCCAACCTATTTAAAATTGAGTAGGAGTTCATTTCTTTAATGCACTAACCACTATGCTCATCCTTGGCAGAATTATGTACAAGCGTGGGTTTGACGATGTCCTCCTACGATGCCTTAAATCTCATGAATCTACTACGATGTTATCCAAGAAGTCCATGGCGGTATCTGTGGTGGGAATTTTAGCGGTTCGGTTGTTGCCAAGTGTGTTCTTAACATGGGATATTATTGGCCTTCCCCTAATCAAGAATATTTTGAATATGTCAAGAAATGCATCAAATGCCAACAACATTCTAATCTTAACCGCATTCCTAGCTAGGCCTTAGAGCCGGCTCGAGATCTTTGGCATTTCACACAGTGGGGGACTTGACCTCATGGGATTCATCAATCTGTATTCCTCTCAACACCATCATTTTATCATCACTGCCACCGAAGTACTTCACCAAATGGTTGGAAGCCATTCCGATTACATCTATAAAAGCTAACCAGATCATCAATTTTGTCTACCAACATATCATTTCTCGCTTTGGTGTTCTTCATAAAATCATCACGAACAACAGAAAGTCCTTAAAAAACAAATATCTCAATAATCTTTGTGATTCCTTCAATATTAATCTTAACTTCTATTCCCCATATTATCCTAAAGCTAACGGCTAAGCCAAAGAAACTAACAAAACCATTCGTAACATCCTTGCCAAAACTATTTATAAATCAGGACATAATTGGAATATTCATATTCCTTTTACCCTTTGAGCCTATTGAACTAGAATCCCCACCTCTACAGGCACTACTCCCTTCTCTCTTGTCTATGGCTATGAGGTCATTTCTCCATCTAGAGGTTCAAATCCAATCTTTGTGTGTTTCCCTTCATGACTTCATTTCTGACAAAGACTGTCGCCAGGAGAGTCTAGCAAATCTTATGTTGCTAGACGAAAGTTACCTCCTCGCTCTTGAACACCATCATGTCTACTAAAGAGTGCATCAAATGTGATTATAAAAAACACCTAAGGGAAGAGTGAATTTAATATCAGTGACCTTGTTCCTTAAAGAAAATTAGAACGTCACTACTCTAGAATGGATCCAACATGGAAAGTTTGATCCCAACTGGATTGGACCGTATATTATCACACATAAATATGAGTCTAGAGGCTATCATTTGGCCTTCTCTTTATGGTAAACTAGAAACATAACCTCTTAATGCATTGCATTTGTAGCCATGCTATTGTTAACATACCTACCAACGTGAACTTAGTCATACCAATGATATTGCATCCATGATTAGCCTATTCCACTGTCTCATTATAATGATTTGGAACTATATGGTCTACTGTCACTTTCCTATCTATGACCTTGAATATGGGCACCATGGCTCTACTCATAAAATTTTCCTTATGGAAAAGTTCCTTCTTCTAGGTGGGAACCTCACAATCATTACATTCATCTCCCTCTTATTTATCTATTGGAATCACACTAAGGGTCCATAGGTGTCACTTGTACATCTTATCATCCCCTCATAAGTGGTCTACTTAGTTATCCCTAGCTCTCTCTATAAGAAGAGTCAAAATTTCTTGATGCTCATAGTAAATGTTATCTTATCTAAAAAATAGACTCCGCCCTTGAAGGACAGTTGTTCATATAAAGAAAATTTTAAAAAGCATAGACTACTCCCTCGAAGGACAACTATCATATATCTTGTCTAAAAATGTAAAACTAAAAAATTGAAAAGAAAAAAGCTAAATGTAGAACACTCCCTCGAAGGATGGAAACCATCTTATGGTAATAGAAGTAAAAACTTCCCTCATTGATTAACCTTCGATTAAAATAGTCAAAAGAAAAAGCATAAAGTTCAAAAACATGCATCCTACGAAACCTTCCCATATTGATCATACTTTCTCTTCCATTAGCAAACTTCTCACATTGATCAAATTGCACCATATTGCTTAGAGCTGGGACATAGACTTAGGGAACAACCACTTACAGGAGTACCTATCTCCTTACGTAAGAGTTACATCTAAACCCCTTTGTCGTGTTGACATTATGGTTCATAAGCTCACTCTTCCATATTTTCCTCATGATCCTTGGAATAACTAATTATCATTGGTTATGTGTTAACACCTGTTAAGGTTACAAGTACATTGATTTGTTTAGTTCCCTCTTCATATTTACCTCTAATCCAGTCTCAAAGCATTGATCCTCCATGTACGCTCCTTGCTACAAGTATCATTCAAGGGTCACTTTCTATCAAATTAAATCCTTCCTTGCATATACATGTGCCCCATACTTTTCCTATCCCCTAGGTCGCATCCCATACTCTCACTTTCCTCATCCAGCTAGTTGTTTCCCTCTATAAGGCACCATATGTCATCCTAAGTCCACCATTATGGCCATTTTTTTTCATCTTTGTCCTTCTTATCTTTTTTTGATCAATCCTACATTTCATTAAATTATCTTTTCTTCCACTCTTTTCCTCATGCACCTATGAACATTATTGGGATTGCTTATTTTTACATCTCAAATTTTGTTCCCTACTCAGGGAACCATCTATTTTTTTCCTCGTCCTACTTGACCCATATGATCCCTCATCTATGAAGGATACCATAATTTTCCCATCCCTCGTCAGAAATTTGTCTTGTGCATTTGTTTGCACATATTTGATATTTCCCTTTGACCCATTGGTCCCACAGACTTGATCATCCATATGAGTGGATTCCCATTAGATTCCCTCCATATTGCAGTGGCTTTTTTCTGACTCTTAGGTCCGTAGGGAAATTTCCTTCGTCTCCATTGAGGCCGTACTTTGTTCCCTACTGAAGTGATTCCAAGATCACTGGCCATATTTTTTTTTATTTTGGTTTTTATTTCTCCTCATGCCAGGGGCATCTTCTGTCATCATCTTCTTTTTCTCATCCTTTCCATCCTCTTTCTCCCTTCATCCATATCTTTCAAATTCGTGATTGATTCCCCTTTGTGTTGTTAGATCCCTAGTTTGAGGGGGAGCACACATCATCCATCATCTTTCATCTCTTCTCGTTTTTTGTCTCATAGCTTGCCCAATGCAAACCACTTGAAAAAAATGGGCAAATGTAGACACCAATTTTTGGTATCCCTTGTCCCCCTCATCCTATGTCTACTCCCCTTCGTCATCATTATTCACATATATACCTTTCTTCCCATTTAAATCCCCCTTTCTCTCCTAAAATGTCAATTTATCCATTTAATTATTTCCCACCTTAATCCCATCTAAACACCCTTAATATACCCTTAATCATCCCTAATCATCACTAATTAATCCTAAATCCTTCATATAAGTAATTTATCTTCCCTAAATATCTCCATTTTCCATCCCTAGGCCCACATTTAATGATTTCACCCCCCTTTTGCCTTTATTTAATATTTTCCATCTCCCACCTACCCATTTATCCAACCTAAGCAACCCTAGCTTGTCCTTTTCCTCCCAAAACCCTAATCCCACCTCATAAGGGCTCATTGTCTCGAGCTTCTCACCCTTCCACCGCCCAAATGGATGGGATCTCCATGTTAGTCGAAGGTAACCCATATATGGGTCACCATCGATCCTATAAATATGCCACCCCTACCCCTCCTTTTCTCAGGAATGCAATTTTGGAGACTTCGGGCTTTCTTGTGATCTTGCCTTCATTTCTTGTTCTCTCTTGCAGATGTTCCATCATCACCTTGGAGATCTTGGACATATTTTGCTTCACTCTTAGAGATTTGAAGACCTTTTTCTCTCTTGCATGATTGGATCTATTATTGTCCATTTTATCATCCTATTCCTTATCATCTCTTTTGCAAGTTCATCAATCATCTAGGAGCCCTGGTTTTTCCTTTCATTATCTTCATCCCCATTTGCAGGATCATCATTCTTCATTCATCCTTTTCCATCCAAACCCTAGATCATCCCCAATCATCGTCGATCCCTCCTAGTCGCCGTTATCCCAGTTCTTATTTTGTTTGTTCTTCTGTCATTTAGTTACCCAATCATCTCCTTTCTAATTCCACAGTCCTTTAGATTTCCATATCTTGTCATTCTTCCCTTTCTGTCACCTTAGATTGGTTCTGCTAGCTCCAGTCTGCCGCTAACTCAGCCAGTCATTGTCAACTCTGATCAGGATTAGTTTCATTGCATCACTTAGGATTTTATAAATTTTATACATCCTTTTTGTCAAATTCAGTTCCAGATCTCTTGCAGGTTCATGTTCTATCTCATCTTCAGCCTCATCACCAACTCTAGATCTGCCTCCAAAGCCTTCAAATCTACATTTTATGTTGTTGTTTCACTTGGTCTGCTCCAGTCGCCGTTGACTGGGCCTCTACAGTCTCAAGTCTCCATTAACTTACAAAGTTTGATTTGGTTTGATTTTCTTAGATCAAATCTGCATGTTCTCATCTTTATTGTCATTTCAAGTTTCTGTTTCAGTTCAGTTATCTGCTTATATCAAATCCAACAATTTAATTTACTTATCTTTATTAAAACGTGGGTTTACATCCATCTTAGGAAGTATTCACTTCTTGGGAATGACATTGTCAGGTAACCCACCTATCTATCTACTAATACTATTTTTCGTGTTGAGTTCTCCTTGTTATGCAGGTCATCTAGACTCGCTGCAAGGAGGATCTCTTCATTTGTGCACCCATATCCATCATCATCCCATTTAGAGGTACCTTAAACCCTCTCAAATTTGAAGTTTCTTGCTTTCTTGTCATCATTTCACTATTTTGAAACCGGTACGAGGAAATTTGTTCAAAATTTTCCTTAATGGTCCGCCGAAGATCCACATTTGGAGTGCCCTGCTATATTTCATTTGGTCCTTATGGAGAAGTTTGACCCCTACCTCAAGTTGTCCCCATGGCCACTTATTAAAAATATTCAATGGACTTAATGGGAATTCAAATTGGGTTGATGATTACAAACTACTTGTAACTCACCAATAACCGAAGACCTTGAGTCCTGAATTTTGATGGTAAACACTTTATTATACTAGAGCTATGAATTGGAGTGGTGGAGGAGAACTTTCTGAAAGAGGGACATGGGGGTAGGCTTGGGTTCTTAATGTCTGCCGAGTGATCCGAATTCGAAGTGCCCTGCTGTGTTCCGATTGGTCCACATAGAGAAGTTCGACCCCTACCACAAGGTGTTCCCATGACCACTCATTGAAAGGGTCCAATGGACTCAATGGGAATGAAACTTGGGTTGATGATTATAAACTCTTTGTATCTCACCAATAGCCCAAGACCTTGAGTCCTAAATTTTTTGATGGTAAACACTTTTACTATATCAGAGCTATGAACTAGAGTAGGAGGAGTAATCTCTCTAAGTGGGACATGAAGGTGGGCTTGGGTCCATAATGTCCACTGAGTGATTCGCATTCGGAGCACCTCGCTATGTTACGCTTGATCCATATGGAAAATTTCGACCCATACCTCAAGGTGTTCCCATGGCCACTTATTGAAAGCGTCCAATGGACTCAATGGGAATGGAACTTCAGTTGATGATTACAAACTACTTGTAACTCACCAATAGCCAAAGACATTGAATCCATCTACTGCATCATTTGTAGCCTCATCACCATCATTATGTTATTCTTCCTCATTTGCATTATTATGTTCCTTTTCTTTTGTGTCCCATTTAGCCAAGGAAATAATTTTTAATTCCTCCTAAGTCCAATAAGACATCGCCTTTTTCAACTGAGAGCCAACACTATGTTGTACCACTAAGCTAAAGTGACAAGTTCCACAACACTTCTATAGGAAAATAGGTCTCCTTAAAGTGGAGCCACCATTCTTTGGCATCAATCTCATCATTTTCATTGAAAATTTGCATCCCCATGATCCAAAAAGAAAAAAAAGGGCTTTACAAACACTATTATAAATTGGAACTCCTTTGATCAACTTTTGATTTGACAATTTTAAGATGAAGTCGACTTTAAATCTAATAACACAAAGAACAAACTCAAATTGACTTTTTGTGAGTTTTTTTGAAAATGTATAGAAATCATTTTTTAAAATTGTGAGTTGTGGAGAAAATTCGTGAAAAACCTTACAACTACAATACCTCCCTCAAAATGAATCATAACAGATTAAAATCTAGATTGTAGCGTCCTTGAACGATTCTCCAACTTTAATAGAAAAAAATCACAACAGTTTTTGAAATGTTGAGGAATTTTAACTCATGGTGTCAACCCCATTTCTACCCAAATTGAAGTTTTGATACCACTTGGTAAAGTTCTTCACATCTAATAATTACGCTAATAAGCGTTTCCATATTAGGAAAAAATAGAGCAATGATTGACACACAATATCAATGACATTTAAGACAAACTGTTTTAATCAACGTAAATGAGACGCTTGATAATGGTCTTCGTTCCTATTTTACCAATCTGTCATAAAAGAAGAGAAGATAATATATATTTGACATTTAAACAATGGAATAATACGTCAACATAATCACACAGATCTTTATCTATTTTATGATCACGGGTTCTTTTCTTATATGGGAATTCACAATATGATGTGTGCCTGGTAATGTTGGGTATATTTCTATATTCGATATAGAAATATAGTGTTGGAAACATTCTTGGAGCAGGGTCCAGACGACAAAGTGGCCTTGTTAAGCTTGGAAAAGAAAACA
The DNA here is from genome assembly GCA_019776745.2 of Taxus chinensis. NCBI lineage: Eukaryota > Viridiplantae > Streptophyta > Pinopsida > Cupressales > Taxaceae > Taxus > Taxus chinensis. The sequence continues at coordinate 722,550,416 of CM034149.1, read as the reverse complement.
ACAAAGCCTTGACATTGCCTATGGCGTCCACAACCATATTTCCAAACACCCAAAGGAGGTTGGAGCACGAGACTGGTCACATGCTTGCCCATACCACTGACACCCACGAGTTCATGCCGTTAACCCACATCTTCACTTATTCAGACATATGCAAGCTTCTCTATCTGCATGCGGTGGTGAAGGAGACTTTACAAATGCATTCACGTAGTCCTCTCCTGTTGTGGGCACCAACATCATTGATGGAATATTGTGTTTTGGCGGGCACCATCACCATGGTCAACACATGTTGAAATTTGTTACAACCCTTATAATATGTGTCAAAATTTAATCTTAATATACCATGTTTTTTTGTTTTGAAGCAATTTCTATTTTCATTATGTTTACATATTATTTCCATGTATTAGTTCAATGCCTTAAGTTATTAAAACATATTAAAATTTAATTGGAATGATCCCAAAACATTACAAAGCCATTATAAAAATAAGGTTTTTTAGGCTGACGTCTATTAAAACAAATTTAATACTCAACAAACAGTGCATTAAATAGGAAAATAGTTTATAGTAATTTATGTAAGTTACTAATTAATTTCAATCTAAATATTAGTATGCATGCGACAAAAATCAATTGGAAAATTTAAAAGAGAAATATACACCTACTGAAATTTATTCTTCATATACCATTTTTTTTGTTATGAAGTATTTTCTATTTCCATTGCATTTACAATTTTTTGTTGTGTATTAGCTCAATGGTTATGATAATGTAATTGCAGTAATCCCAAAAATTTACAACGAACCATCTTTCGGTGGCATTTTAAGTTCCTAGGAAAAATGGTGGGCCAAAAGTAAGGTGAACTAAGTCACGAGTTCATTTGAGAAACAAGAAAATAATAAGAACAATTTAAAGTCACATGTTTAAATGCTAGCGATAATAACACTTTCAGTAGATAAGTCGACTTAGGCATTGGAAGTTTTGCATGAAAAGAGTTTATTTTAAAGCTATTTCTAGAGTATTTTTCCTCAAGGACTTGTGCCTTGCACTCCCTTTCTCCTTCAAGAAATTCACACAAATGAAACAAGGTCCATAGATGACTTTTCGATACAAAGAAGAGGATCATATAATTTCTTTCAAACATTTTCCTTTCCATTGTAATTCTCCTTTGTCTATCTCCTTCAGTACCTTGTTTCCCCTTGTAATGTTTCCCATGTTTCTCCTCCCTATCAGCGTATCCATTGCATCACTCTCGTATGTTATACGTTTACATGTTAATGTATTATCTTAAGGATTGTGTTTACATGGTCTTTGAGATATGGAAGATGAGGGATTTGAGTTGTTGGGTGCATTCTATTAGGTTGATGTCCCCTAGCTTCACCTAGTAGAACCCCCTTCGAATCCACTTATGTTGTGTTCGCCTCGTGCCATGCGTCCAAGAATTTGTTGGAAATATAATCTAAGTTGCATATTCTCATGATTTTTTTCCGATGAATTTTTCATTGTTACATGGTGGATGCCCTGATAATCTAATACTTTTTTTCTTTTCTATATTTGGTGAAATCTTATGGAATAGAAAATGAATCCCGAATCCTTTTATGCTATGGGGTAGCCAAAGAATCAAATAGAACATTCGCCCCATTAACATTCTAAGCACAATGTATTAGTAAAAAAATCCGTATGGTTTGAGGCCTCACATTGAGATGACAACTCCAAACAATTTCAGAAGAACAATCTATTCACGATCTATTTATCATTCATTGATATCAGTTACATGTAAAATTTCTTATTTTTAAGGGCCAAAAGGTTATCGTTAAGCGCAAACAATTTCCCCTCAAAATGGTTTCAATGATATTATATAATGTGGAAGATGAGTCCCATGGCTTCTTTTATTCTCGCATAGCCAAAGAAATTGACGAAGCCATCCTCTCATCAAAATTCTAAGGAGAGGGTATCAGTCTATAACAAATCACCGTATAGTTTGAGAATCCACATTGGATTGACAACTCAAAATTTATAAGAAAGATATGTTTATATTTCTTCAATATCAAATGCATGAAAATTTTATTATTTATGAGGGCCAAAAGGACATTTTCAAGCACAAGAAAATTTCCCTCAAAATTGTGTGTCCTCTAACTACCCACAAAATATAAAGCCTGACATTGCAAAAAGTAATTGTTGACATTGGGAGTATTGAATGCCAACAAATTACTTTCAGAATTACCTCTAGAGTGCATTGCCTCAAGGATTTGTGCATCACACCCACTGTTTCCTTCCAATAGTTCATAACATTGAAACATGGTCCATATGTGACTTATGCGAAGAAAGAAGAGGATTGTTTACGTTCCCTCCAATATTCAACTAGCAACTTGAAGGCCAATTGCTAACAAATTTGTAGGATTATATCCAACATGTGTAATATATTCTCATTTTTCAAATGAGCCAAAGGAATGGAAAATTCATATCTCATAAATACTATCAAATTTACACTCTTGTGCACACAAAAAGTTAATAATTCGTATCTTTTATTGCTTGTACCTATTGGTGTTCTGACCTTCAACATTTTTGCTCCTGCAATACATACATGCCTATACATACCCATTAATGAAACAAAACCACACTAAAAGGCCAATCTGCATCAAATTTTCATGACTCCCTTGAGCATTTCCAATCTATTCTAATTGAAGAAATAAGCTTCATTGGACCCAAATTTCTTACCTTGCTTAGCTACCCGTCTTTGAGATATTTCCTCCATTACAGAAAATCCTTGTTTTGTAAAAAAAATATTATTATTATTGCCAACATTGGAAAATTTCCTTGTGTCAAGAACATACTGATGTATGGTGGTCACTCATATGGGGAAAATATTTGTAAGATATTTCATATGTTAGTCACTGAGTGAATAGTTTTCTGTCGCCAATGCTTCAACCCAACACAAGTGTGTTTTCACCACCTCCTTCTCAACATTAGAAATGTTGGACCTTATCTAGAATATTGGGAAAACCTTATATCTCGAACCAATTCTCATCTTTCCGAATAAAAAATAAATGAATTCTTCTCCTTCCCTCATTTGTTCACAACACACAACCTTATTGACAAGTTATTTCAAGATTCTAAATACAAGCTATCTTTTGTATTATGTTTTCTTCCTCTTTCTCACGGTGGTCTTTTTACACTTGTATTTCACTTTTCTTAAAGTTTAGTTTGTTTGTATTGTACCAATGCTCGATCTTGTTCCAAACTCTCACTAATTCCTCCACTTGAAGCTTGTATTTTTATTCTTCCTCATCTTAAATTACACCTACAAAATCTACTCTACATTATGTGGTTTCTATAGCCACCAACAATGCTTGGATTCCTCTCAATAACCTGGCTAAATATGTTACTCTTGGTGCTCTTCTTACTACTCTAGAAAGTAAAACTCTATGTCATCTTTATAATTATTAATAAAAATAGTAACAAAAACACTTCTTACTATTCTATAAAGTACAAATCTATGTGACATATTTATACTTATTAATAATAGTAGGAACAAGAACAAAAATACCTTCGACCCAATACTCTATATCTTAGAATATGTTTTGAATAATTTCTACCCACATACACAATGTGGAAAACAAGGATTTTTAAATCACTCATAGGAGATAACCTAGTTTGATGTACCAAATAATGTACTCACATTTAGGGATTTGAGTTAATGACATCCTTATACTGTGCATCCAAATTCACATTGTCATTAAAAAAATCACACAATAATGGAAGATCATAAAATAAATTCAGAGGAAGAGGAGGTGGAAGAGGTAGAAGTTTAAACAAAGCATATTTATTTTATGGATAAGTTAGGCATCAACGTGCATTCAAGTGTTCACAAGTATTTGAAAATAACAGTTAAAGGATGAATGATTGCTAGAAACCATGTTACAGAGCATGCAGATGTGGAAATTATTGTGTTGAATAATTTTTAAAAAAAATCTTAAGTGTGGATAAGATCTCATGATGAAGAGAGTGTTGTTGAAACTAGATAAGGTGGAGAATGAACACATGAAGAAAACAAATCCATTTAGAACCATATTGTAACGCCCACATTTTTTGACGTTCAAAACCACACCAAAGTATAACAATTTATTGGGAAAATTTTGTGGATTTTTTTTTTTAAAGTTGCAAGGGTTATAATCATCCACCACGTTTAGCTGCATTGACATCCTGTGATGTCTGTAGGATCTGTAGAAATATAGCGGCAAATGCCTACTCTAGGGGTGGTATGTCTAACTCCATGTAAACGATCCCCTCATCTGGTTCATGCCTCTTGCACAAACCAAGACAGGAGTTAGTTTATCATCATCTAGGTTTTGTTTCAGTTTTCTAAGTTTTCTACATTTTAAAATATCATGCAATGTTGTGTGTTCTAGTTATAAGTTGTGTTAGGTTTACTTGTTGTGTTTCGTGTCTCCAAGTGTACCTAGGGTCCAAGCGTAATTATGTTTAAAGGTAATTTTTGCAAATTTAGTGTTGTTATTGGTAACACTACTAATCTTTTTTCTAATGATTCAATCGAAAATATTGGTCTAAAGAGGATTGCATATACAAGTCTATATAATGTGTCCTAATTGCTGAATATGCATCAATTGATTTTCAATGAGAAATGTAATGTGTGCATAAATATTGTATATCAAGATGAATTCATGTGTGATGTAATGCCCATGGATGTATGCCATGTGTTGTTTGGTAAAAACTTATAAATTTGAAGAAGAGGATTCGAGGGAGGTGCATGATGAGCATGTAAATACTTACAAATTGGTCAAGGATGTATAATAATACACTTTGAATCCTTTGAAGGATGCAAATGTAGAAGAAGGGAGAGGTCCAAAGGCATTATTGGTTTTTTGAAAATAATTCCTAAATGAGGTGATGAAGAAGAATGAATTTTTCGTGCTCATTTAAACTATTGCTTAGAAAGAGTAGGAAGGTGGAGCCGTACAAAATGCATAAATTTCACATAAAGTGAAGGACAAGCTATGTCATTTTCTATGTATCACGTTGTTGAATATTATAAACGGTTTATGTCTTAGGAATAATATTATTCATCAAATGGATATGATTCTAGGGAACAATTTATCAAGCAAGTCCACATGTGTGTTGACATCCATGGAGAATGGGGTGATGAAGAAGAATGTACAAGAATTTCTAGATAAGGGGTTGGTTAGAGTCTCTAGGCCCATGCACATTACCTTCAATATCAACACCAAAGAAATAAGGTGAGTGGAGGAGGTGAACCAATTCCAAATCCACCAAAAAATTACCATCAAGTACATATTTAAATTACTGCACATGGATGATAGAATGGATTTATTAAGTGAATAAAATTACTTCAAAAATATTTAATTGAAGAGTATGTTTTGCCATATTAGTATCATAGAAGGTGACGAGTGTAATATTACTTTCAAAATGTGAGATGGTTTGCATGAGTGGTAAGTCATGTAATTTGGGGTAATCAATGCACCAAGCACATTCATGTGACTCATGAGAGTAGTGTTGAAGCCTTTTGTGTGTAATTTTTTGATTGTGTACCTATATTACATTCTAATTTTTAGTAAAATCCAAAAAATCTTGGTACATTTTTATAAGGTGTTGTAGTGTTTTTACAAAGATAATTTTCTATTGAATTAAAATAAATCCATTTTCATAAAGGACTAATATGTATACTTAGGATTTGTGATATCTCAAGTAGGATTGAGAATTGATTGTGAGAAGGTTATAGATATAGTGGAGTGGTCATCACCCAAGAATGTTTTTAAAGAGTGAAGTTTCCATGGTTTGGTGAACTATTACTAATATTTCATAAGGAAATTTAGTGATATTTACACACTAATCACAAATGTGATGCAGGGAGATGAGAGAGAGTGTGTGAATAACAAATGAATAATATGAATTTTAGAATTTGAATAAGATCACATAAAAGCTAGTATTGTAATTACTTGATTTCAACAAATGTATTTCAAGTTTATTTTGATGGAAACATAATAGACATTAGAGAAATGTTGAATTAAGAATAAAGACCCATTTCACATTTCAATGATATATTTAATGATGCAAGAAGAAAGTATTCAATTTATGATCAAGATTTTAATGACATAGTGTGAGCCCTAATGAAGTGGAGGTACTACTGGTTTCCTAAGGAGTCTGTGTTATACACATACCACTAAGTACTATAATTCATAAGCAGTCAAGGGAAACTAAAAATAGACATGAAATTGGTTGAATTCTTGCAAAGTTACTCATTCACCTCGAAACATAGAAGTGGGGAAGTCAAATAGAGTTACAAATACATTGAGTAAAAGTCGTATCTTGCTAATTGAGTCGCAAGTTTAATTCCTAGGGTTTGAGGCCATAGAGAACATCTATGTAGAAGATAAGGATTTCATGGAAGCATGGAGAGTATACACATATTTAGTTAGTATTAATTGCATACCTTGGTTAGATTATTTTTGTAAGAACATTTCTTGTTCAAATACATATAGTTGTGTGTGTGAGTTGAATTACTAGGTTTTGAGGCCATAAAGAACCTATATGCAGAAGACCAGGATTTCATGGAAGTATGGAGAGTATACATATATTGAGTGAGCATTAATTACATACCTTCGTTTGATTATTTTTTGTAGGAAGGGTTGTTGTTCAAATACATATAGCTGTGTGTGCTTAAAGGTTGTATGAGAGAAAACTTAATTTAAGAGATGCATTGAAGAACATTATTCAATCACTTTAGGAGAGATAAGACCTAGGTATAGAAAAATGAAATATCCAATTGGTTGTGGATAGCTAAAAATATGTGCAAAGATGCAAAAAAAATCCAGTTGGTGAAGGAAAATAGTCAAAACATAGGGTTATATTAACCATTTTTGTACCTGAGAAACCTTGAGAGAAACTGAGTATGGTTTTTATTATAGGACTAACCAGAACATAGAAGGGTCATGATTCTATAATTTTTATTAATAGATTATAAAATATGTCTTATTTTATCACTTGTAAGAAGACCAATGTTGTTACACATATAGCTAACTTGTTTTTCAGGGAAGTTATGTGATTGCATGGATTGTCGCATAACATTGTTTTGCATAGAGACATTAATTTCTTTGGTTACTTTTGGTGCATGTTGTGGAATAATATGAACACAAATTTATAATTTATTTTTGTGTATCACCTACTAATATATGGATAGGCACAATTAATAGAAAAATCAATAAGAATTTATTGTGATGTTTTATAAAAGAGAAGGTAGGGATGTGGGATTTCATGTAGACACAAATGGAGTTTGTGAATAATAAATATTTGAATAGAAGTACTAGGAATTCACCTTCTTATATATTTTTCTAACTAATTCCAATAGGAGTAATAGAATTTCTTTATTTTCCACAAGAAATGGGGATAAGCATAGAAGATGAATATTTTATACAATATGTGAAGGATGTGCACAATCAAGTGTGCATGTTGTTAGGGATAAACAATATGTAGTATAAGGAATGCAAAAAGGTGAGGAGGATAAAAATGGAGTTAAAAAATGGAGACATGATTATTGTGTACCTTTATTATAAGAGATTCCCAAAAGGGACATGTGATAAGCTAAAGTGGAAGAAGATTGGATCCTATAGAGCCTTGAATAAGTTCACAAAAAATGCATATGAGATAGATATTAAGATGGAATATACATTTCCCCTATCTTAAAGTTTGAGGATTTTAAAGGGTAGACCAATAATGAACTATGTTGTGCATAAATAAAATGAAGGCACCAAATACCAAAACAAGATAACACAGAAATTAAACACATTCTATACAAACTAAATCTTATGTAAGTTTGCATAGCCTTACACAAAACTTATGCATCGTGTTGTTTGAATAAAATTTTATGAAAAACTTGTGCACAAGAATGCACAATCACTACTTGAATATTTACACTTATGCACATCATGATGCCTCAAGCCCTTTTGAATCCATTTGTTCATATGTGTATATTTTACACCTTTCATGTCTTGAGTTCTTTTGTGCAAATATCAACATTAATACAAATAGGCATGCAAATGTCGGCCTTGATCCCTTCTCTTATACAAGAGATGATTGAATGACCTAGAAACTCTTGATCAAATAGATATGATCCCTTGAGTGATTACCTACAAATAAGATGGATGAAATTGATGAAAATTTGAGAAAAAAGAGGAATATTTATAATAACATATTTATTTACAAAAACATCTATATTCTCTCACCATATTTTATAAATATAAGGGAATGATGAATGTATAGAAATACGGAGGAAGAAGGAGGGATTTTTTTTTTTGGAGGATATTGGATGCTCAAGAGTAGTCATTGTGATCTTGAGAGTGATGTTGTAAACTCCAATGTCCATATATTGAGTCTGGTTCTATATAAGCTCTACAGAGTCTACATGATTATTAAGATAAGCTTTAGGATTTAATTTCTTAAAGAATTTTTTGTATTCTTTTCATAAGATATGGAAAGTGTGTAATGTGATTGTAATTGAGTTAGTAATATTTTCCTCATATTAACATATGGAGATTTAATTGTTTCTTATGAATTGTGAATGGATCTTGCCTTGGTGCGATCTAACACATATAATTGTGGGTTACATGATATAAGGCACCCCTTAATTAGTACCCCCAACCTGGATACATCATATGCACTCCTCTTGTGGCTAGTAAGATGACAATAAATTTCATGGAGTTTTAATAAATAAAATAGGGGTGGTTGGAGCTAGATGTTTTATCCAAATTGACATGGGAGCACTTATATAGGGTAGGTCAATCTTCATGTTAAAAGATACAAATAAGTAAGTCCAACATACTCTAAATAAGGGTTATACATTTCTACAAAGAATGAAATCAAGCTCCATATCTCTTGGCTAATACAAGAGTAATTTCAATTTCATATATCTTCAACTATAAAGTAAATAAGTGGGAAGATCAAGCGGAAATCCTAATCTTAAATTACAAAGAAAAAATACATAAAAGATCAAATATCGAAAAAGGGGTGGTTTTAATAGCAAAAAATATTAAGGACTACATGAAGAGGGAAGGATAGAGTATAAAATTTCTTATGGATAAGAAGATGATTGTTTCTATAGTGAAATACATACAATTGATGAAACAACTTAGTTGTGGTAGAATAAAGTTTATTGTGTAAAATTAGAAAGGAAAATAACTAGAAAGTTCTTACCAATATATAAACCTGTCAATTTTGTTTCAAAAATGAATAAATTTTTAGTTTACCTTCCTACTAGATCCCTTTGATGAGAAGTGGGCAACATAAAAATTCATTCATGTACTTTAAAAACAATCATAGAAAACCTAATCACCATTTATGATAATTTCTTATTCTAGTTTTAGTTTATAATAATTATGTTATCAAATATCAAGAAAAATTGTTACCTCTCTTAAGTTAATCTACTTCCACATGTAGTCCCACAAATTAATAAAATAATATTTTATTTGATCATATTCTACAAATAATTTTTTTGTTGAAGGTCTTGAAAATTTCTAACCTTATTTAACTTAGTGCCAAGATATGAGGGGATTCCATCCTGGAAAATTTGCATGGGGCGTGATATTAGCCTCATCACTTATTATGATGTCTAGGCCTTTGCACTCAGCAAGGATTGATCCTTGGTGGAATCTTTGTGACCCTAAAAACTTCACCAATAGACCAATGACCAATCAACTACATGTACATTTTTATTTCAAACCTAGAAAATATTTCTAATTACATCCATAAATATTGTAAAAAATGGAATTTCACATAGCTTATATCACCCCAATGTCACCATCATTCTCATTCATGGAGGATCAAATGCATTGATACTTATATTCCATGTAGTTAATAAAACTCAAATTAGTATTTCTTTCTTTCTCAAAACAGAAGTTGATTCAATGTAAAATTAATTACCTTTGCATTTTACAGGTTGACATATTTGTTCATGGTGGGATTTAAAAAAAACATCACTATGCAACCCATGTATGCTAGGTGCTAAAAAATAATATTGTTTTCATATTTGGAAAATAATCATTTTTATACATCTCAAATTACACCAAAATACCCTTTCCTAGAAATATATAAATGTATCCCCCAATTCCATTATGCAATAATTAACCATAATATATTGATATGATAATTACGTTATCAAGGGAAATAAAAGATTATGCATTTTAGAAACTTATGATATAGCCTCAAAAATATATCATAATCCAATAAAAGATGTAGTCTTCATCCATATATGCTTAGCTCAAAATAAGGTTATAACTAGTTAAGTTATTAACATATCAATAAAAAATTGCATGGTCTTAACAATCTCAAAAGAAGGTTAAGAGACAAAATGCATATACTTATTGAAAACATTTCCTTGACCTAGCAAAACACTATGATTATGAGTTAGAACATCAAATCACAGTTGGAAAAAGATATTTACAAAAAACTAATTATTATCATGAATGAAGGATAAGTGTGTACAAATTAAAATTTCAAGAAATACAAAGAAATTCTACTATGAATCATGTTTTTAGATGCAATACCTGTTGGAAGAAAAATGGACTAAGAGGGAGGGGGGATGAATCAGTCCTTAAAAAATTTAACTTCAATTACCATGTATTATCATTCGTCATTCAATTAGTCATTCATCATTCACAACCATACATGAGCATATTTGATGTGTATTAACCATTCACAAGATCATAACACAAGAGAGAGTACACAAGACACCAAATATAATTTGAAAACCATCAAGGGGAAGAAAAATCACTAAAACCATTGCTTATATTACTTAAAGAAAGGAATTGTAAGAATATTACACATCCTGCAAGATTTGTTTAGTGAGGCACCAACCCCTAAACCCTTGTTGATATGACTCACAACAAAAGACTCCTATGAATATGAGTCATCATAGGATATTTTTCAAAAGAATTACCACTAAAAATATGTTGATCCCACAACTGATTGTGATCCAAGTTCAGCTCACAAAGACATCAAACCTTCATCAAACTTCTCTCTCTCAATTCACTCTAATCTTCTTCTTCATGGGTTGAATGTATGAATTTTACTTACATGATTGATCCTCACACTTCTTCAGGTCTTCACATGTCTTCTCATATATGTTCTTAACCCATTTAAAATCCTCTTCACTCTTCTATAGGTCGCTCATACACCCGTCATCTCAACTAGTCACAAATAACTCATTACATGCACTTTTATACCCAACACTAGCTTATAACACCCCTGGGTCAGCCGTGACCATGTAAGTCAGTCAAAAAAACTCAAAAATATAAAAAAAACATCATATAAATTAATTTTAAGAGACCAAAAGGGCCGGTAGGGGTCAAAACAACATGAACAATCTCCAAGATGTACACACAAGTTCAAAATGCACTTTCCAAGCTCTAGAGAATGGATCATGATCTCCAACAACATCAATTTTTTTTTTTCATAACTCAAGAAGCTTAAATAAATTCATACATGGGTAGTCAGACTCACCAATAATATCATAAAACATTAAAACATCCGTCTCCACCATGAATCTCTCAAAGAAGAAAGAAAACCCCACTAGGTATTCAATGCCTGGAAATTTAGTTATGAATAATGAACAAATTTACATAGAAAATATCATCATCATCACTAAATTAATATATAAATGGAAATGTATCCAAGTCTATTTTTTGTAACAACTCATATTTTCTTCCAACTCCAAATGGAAGACCTTCAAACAACTCAAACTCTGCAACTGCTCCAAACTGGCTTCAAGACCCCAAAACTAGGTCTTCAAAACAGAGTTTTTCACCTATCAAAACTCCTCATAAAGACACAAAAAATATACCATTGGAAATTTATATGAGTATAATTTCCAAAACAACTTACTTTTTCTTTCAACTTATAGTATAATTCCTTCAACCAATCCAATCTCTAAAATTGCTCATTTCGGCTCAAAGGGCTCAAGAACCAGTCTTGAGAGAACAAAGCATAAACACCTCCAAATCAACTTACAATCCCAAAAATGACTTGTAACACATCAATGAAACTTTTACCAACATGTACAAGCACTAAGATGCATAACTCACATGGAGAAATCTTACCCAACACTCATGTTTCAGTCATCTTCTTAAACAAGCCTAATAAGACCAATTAGGCCATTATGGTTTCAACATGAAACCAAATCATATGATCAAAACAAGAAAATAAACACATCATATCAGGTATCTAACAACTATAAATGACAAAAAACATCAGCTCCATTAAGCAAAATGACCCAACTCACTCCAAAGCACAAGACTAGCATTTTAGCCCTTAAGGCCAAAATTGGTAGGGTTACTTTGAGCACCAATATCTTCCATTTTCTCCACTGTACCTAAAGAAAAATTTTCATGGTTGTGTATCACATATCCCAAGGATTCTATAATAATTTGTTTTTCATCTTGGAACCTCCATATCAGCCCTAAAACTATAAAAACCCACAAAACTAGGGTTTTCTCTCTCTTCCAAAAACACCTGGAACATGAAACCACCAAACAGATGAGCTTTGAGGAATCATATTCAACCTTTATGTATCAATTTTTATTTTCAATACATTCTGGATATCAAACAAGATAAATCTCTCAAGTCGCTCTAGAAGGAGGGTTTTGATAGGGTTTCAAACTAACTTATCTTCTTAATGACTGTTCATAAAAAAATGAAAATCAAATGACCTCATTATTTTTTAAAAACTCCCTTAGCTCAATGTAAAAACATCCCCCAAAACCTATAGGTCCCATGAAAATTTTATGAGATTGAGTGAGAAAAACAAGTTGTCAATTCAAGCTAGTTCTTACTTCTCTAAAACCTAGTTTTACCAAAAATGATGTATCTTGCAAAATATTCTTCACTTTGACCTAAAAATTTTCATGAAGCATCATGAAAACATCCTATAACTGAAAAAACTAACCATATTTCACAAATACACCTGAAAATCTCTATCCACAGTGACTTGCCTATGTTATCATGTCTTGTCTTCATTGTTTTGCTTCCCAAGGACCATGAAACACCATAATACCTCTGAGAACTAACCTGAAACTCATCATACACCTCATATATGACATCACCATGTTATGAAAATGCTCCAACAAGACTTACCTACTCCAAAACTCATACCTCTAACTCATTCTACATGTTCTAAGACTAGGAATATGCCTAGAATGACCACTTCACATCATGAAAAACCATGAACTAACCATGATGACTTAATGTAAACACACATATAACACAATTATAGTACCATGTATGAACTCATGACAACCTTCAACTAGATTAGGAGAGATCAAACTATGACTATGCATTCTAGACCATGCACCAGGAATCACCATGGGACTTCACCAAATCAGGTCACTACCAACCAACCTTCATGATAGACATTGAAAGATACCTCATGGAGATTCATATGACCCCTCAACATCATTTTCCATCAATGGATTTGACATTAATGACAACACTTAGACACAATGGCTAATAATACCATGATTTTGGGTGTCAAAGGTATTGTCATTGGTAGAATTTAAGTTTTTAGTCATGATAAACATCTTAATTGGTTGTTTGATTTAAGGCATATCCAATTGTCTTAAGATATCGTCCTACCTTTTTTCTTAGTAAAAGGCTTATTCCTAGTTTTTTAGAGACAAAGAAGAGGTTCTAAAGTAGTAAAAAATTTGAAGAGGCTTTCTTTAGTCATATTATTTTATACTTTTTGGTCTAATTATTTCCATCATTTGATGAAATATTGGGTCATCTCATACTCATATTGTTTACATTTGATGAAAAATACTCAATTATTATTTAGTTAGATCATGATATTGGAACTCTTGAACTAACACATTCACCTAAGCATTTTATTTTTCGAATTTAGTAACGTATGATTTGATTGTATAATTCTAAAACATCATCAACAATAATTTTTTCTAAGAGTTTGGTAGTTGTATAGGATTTTTTCAAGCCAATATTTATAGTATTTTCCAAAAGCTTTAATATGATGGGTACGATTAGTTTATCTATAATAATTAATAATTGATTGTTATGGTTACCTCCTAAAAGGCCATGGCAAAAATATAATTGGAGGCTCATTATGTAGATTTTAAAGCACCTAATTTAATAAAATTTAAATATATGTAAAGAAACTACTGATTACATAAATATAACAGTATTTAAGTAAGATCTAGCTATAAAAATACAAGAAAGAGTAAAATATATGAGATAAATACGACTCAACTTGTAATTGCAGGTCTGGACAAATTCGAGAATGATGGATAGGCTGGAAAGGAATATTATAGACTGTATAAGCTTTGCATCAGAAACTAGAATATGACAGTCTTGGGGATAAAAGCTCCTAGGAGAGAGGACATGGTCGGTTTGGGGCTAGCATCTATTTTGGGCATTGGTGTTTGCGGAGTAGCTTCGGTCCAAGTTCTTTCTGTGTTGTTTCTTGTTACTTCTAGTTCACTATAGGTCATGTCAATATAACTACACTTCTGCTCAGTCGCACTTGTACTTGTAAAATAAACCCTAACTACCTACATAATACTCAAACGCACATTAGATGAGTAAATAATGCATATGATTGAGACAGATTGACCTCGGTGGTCACCCTAATGTGATTGTCACAGAGTGTTGTACTACATTTCAGACTCAATGTAGTTGTTGTGTGTGTTTGATTGGAATAGTGTCCCTTGAGCTAGGATGCCCAAGTGCTAGTCACACATAGAATAGTGGGCTACAAATAATTTGTGCCAATGAAAAATGTGTGGTATGAAATTCAAAATAATCCCTCCTACGAAGTGAATTTGTAGTCCCAAAATGTAGTCCTTAATGTAGTAGATAGAAAATATTAGCTCTTTGTAGATGTATATGCATCTTGACTGCTTGCCCCCATAATGAGGTTGAATACGACATGAATATATATATGATTCCTTCACTTAAGTTTTGTTATTAACAAGTGAAAGGATGACCTGAGCTAGTAACCAAAAATATGAAAGATGTAACATCTAAAAATTTAGAAAAGGGAGAAGGAGGACTGAAGCACCCAGAGGGGATAGTAACGTTCGAGTGCTCATGTCCCTAATGGGTGGTTCTATACAAGGCACTCAAAAGGTAAAAGAGTGAAATCAGATCTGAGAAAGATGTCTACTAGTATGCAAAAATTTAAGGCGTGAGTCTAGAAACAATGAGTAATGAAGATAAGAAAGATACAAACAATGTCAAAGCAAAACAAGTGTTGTTAATGACTAGTTCTCTTGCTTAGGAATAATGCATATACATGAAGTATTTAGATGCTAGATGTGCATAATAAGTGCATGATTTAGTGACTACAACACCTTGTTATAGATGGAAAGTTATGGGATTGGGTTCCCATAGTTATATATAAGGTGGGAATATTGAGTATGTTATCCCAACTATATTTATCATGGTCTATTAGTCATTTGAACAAACTGATCTTTCACTTACTTAAATTTACTATCAATAAATGTTTGCATGTTGACCAAGTGATAAAAAATTGGGATAATCATTCATGTTTACTCCACAACGATGTATTTTACTTTGTAAATTGTAGTGTATTAGTTTCAAGAGGTGCATTACCAAGAGTAGCACCCAACATTATTAAAAGTGAAAATGGAATTGTAGATGAATAAAATATGAGACAATTGATACTTTGAGTTATCACTGGCATTGAAAATGTATTTAATCTATAATAAATATGAAGGATAGTGTAAAGTGAGTCCATGCAAAGTTAGATAAATTTTAGATTTTTTCTTGATATCAAGCGTGCTCTTTGAGGTTTTAGTACATTTTAGGTGTGAAATCAACAAATTTTTCATGTTATATATCCTTTTTATTTTAAATCCTAGATAATAAGAGGTATTTTACCATATTGAGATTTAGAAGAAACCTTGGAAAAGGTGGGGATGGCTTCCTTACTATTGGAATAAGCCATGTTAGAGTAGGTTGAATTTAAAAGAAGAGAATCTATTCAACAACCTTTTCTTGTGTGTGTTATAGAGATATACTATTAAATGGATTACAAAATAATCTTTAGGATTCATAAAGGGAGAAAATAATTTTGGCAAGAAAGGTATGCTTGAAAAATTGGTGATGCTAAGAAGATAGGAAAAATAAAAATATAAATGTGACCAAATCAATGGTAGAATGAGATTTTAGTTAAGTTCACAATATTGTATATAAGACCATAATGATATGTGGGGATCCTATAAAATATGATAAGGTATAATACCATCCTAGGGCCAACACATAAATATTTTAGTTATTAATACCTTAATTTTGTATAATCCTATTTTTTACTTTAGTGTGCTTTTATATGTATGGTCCTTAGTTCAAACTAGTTAATTATTGGCATATTTATCCTTGATTTGGGTATTTATTCCTCTCGGTGCTCTCACACAATCCTATATATTCCTCCATTTCAAATTTTATTATTATTTTCCAAGGTTGATTACATTGTGTCAAATTTTTCTACTGTTCCACTAATTTCGGGTTAGGTTTAGACATAAGCATGTCTATGGGGCATCAACCATGATCTAGATGTTGTATTTTAATCAAATTTACTGGGGTGAGCTCTTGTTTATTGGACTTTTGGTATTTTTTACATATTAGATCAACTTGTGTGCTGATATGTCACTATTTGAAAGTAAAGAGACCTACATATACAAATCCCCTAAGAGAAATTTGACAAAAAACATCAAGAGGCTCCACACACATTATATTGTTCACATATTCTCTAAAGGACATCTTTACAAGTTTCTATAGAATTAATGTCCATATTTACACATATTCAATGTTTTTTACTAAAGAAAAGCCTAAGAAAAGTTTGTGTAGTTTCATCTGATTATTATAGGATCGGGAGTGGAGGGTATTACATTCACTCACATTGTAGGAACTATGTCAACCCTACTTCCCTGAGGGAAAATGAACTCATTTTTAATCGATTCATCCACAAGAAACTCAATAGATATATTATTAGTATAGTGAGGAAAGGGCACAATTTTTATAGTGTAAATATTGGTGATATGGGAAGCTTAATGGTAATGGTCTTCCTCAATGGCTTCCAAGAAATCCAAGGCTTGAAGTTGTTGCATGAGGAATTTTCAATGTCGAGGACATGTAGGAATAATTTCCATGAGAAAAATCTTACAAGGCATGGAATTAAGTTCATCAAGGAAGTTTCATTGAGGTTTTTGATAAATTCCATAACAAAATTAAAATAGCAGCTACCTATTTACACAGAATAATATTAATTCATTTACACTCACATGATGTACAGATACATGTGGCTATTATATAGCCATATACATAGCCAAAACAACCTCCAACAAAATAAGGAGGTGTTATAACAATAAACGCTATTTAGTTGTGATTGTTACTCCCGTAACAATACATAACTCAACACCAATATATTATTGTTTATATAACAATAATATATTAATAACATATTAAACTATATAATAATAATTACCAACATAATTATTATCTTACACAATGTAAATACTAATTCCTAACAAAATTTTCAATTGATAATTTGGATGGGTGGTTGGTGCTTTGATGATTAGAGGATATTTATCTTTAGGTTAAGGAACTTCCTCCTTGGGATTAGGATCTAATGGTGGATTGGTATCATGTTTAGATTGATAATTAGAGGTGTCCTCAAGGAACATCTCATCTTGAGAGGGATTTTTTAGAATTTTGGACGTGCTCTTTATGTGCAAGATTCCATGTATAATTGACTTTATCCAAATTTACATATTGGGAATTGAGATAGTTTTCCTAATAATTCCCTTCAATGGTGCCTAATAATTTATTCATGGGTGAATTTTAGAATTATGAAATTTTCTAAGGTGTTTTCGTTGATGATTTTGTTAGCTTTGAGTAAGTGACTTGTACTTTTCGTAACACTTTTTTAGTGATTGTTTGAATATCAAAATTAGCACCTAAAATGTTGTTGTAAGCAATCATTTTGATTTTGTGACAATTTTCATAAGACTTCCCAAGGTTATAATGTCACCAAATTTTTTTTCTTAGATCATACCATACAAACATGCATTTGGTAGGATCAATTTGATGTAATCAAGGTATATGCATCATCTTCTCAAGTTCTGGGTTACTCAAGGGTGGGTGGAGTGGGATTTCATCAGTATTTGAACTACATGGATTTGAATTATTTGAAGAAGAAGATTTGATTTATCTTCCCTTAGAATGGTTTTGATTTTGTGAGGGATTACTAGCATTAGTTGTTGCTTTGTTTGGTTTTTGAGTTTTCACAAATTCCCTCATAAGGGAGTATTTCCTCTTAACTTGTTCAAGGGCCTCTTCTAATGTGGTGAGTGAGAAATATAACACCTTGTATTGTGAATTGATATTTAAGGATTTAAAGAGTATTTTAATTGGTCAGATGATGATCAAATTTATTTACCATATATTTTCTTTGCTTGATGAAATATTGGGTTGATTCAATGTCTAATTGTTTTAGATTGATGATTTTTTCTAAAACATTTTTAGGGAGATCATTTTGTTAAAAATACTTGACTACAACATAAAATAAGGCTTCTAAATCAATGATTGAAAGATAGGTAAGTTCTGTATACCATTCTAAAGCATCATCTATTAGGGTTTTTTTCTTAATTTGGTGGTTGCATAAATAAGGGTTTTTATCCACACTTTTTAGAGGTTTCCAAAGGTTGTAATTTAAAGAGTGGGATTATTAAATGCATCATAAGAGATTGTTGGATAAATCCCTCCAATTTCCAAAAAAGATATGTAATGAGATAAAGGATTATTTTGTAAATTTTGTAAAACCTTGTTACATATTGGAGGTTGAGGGATTGCATTCTCATAAGAATATAAAAGCAACGGAGAGGAGAGATATCTATTGGAAAGTTCTAAAATGAGTTGTTTAGGTTGAGATGACATAGGAGAATTTTGGTTTTGAATTTTAGTTATGTTATTACTTGTATTAGTTTGTGTATGAACCATTTGATCCAACAATTTGATAAGCAACTTGGTTGTTATCAATTGGTGGATTTTGACTAGTAGTGGTATGAGGATTGTTGACAATGTTATAATTATTTGGAGGTAAATTATTTGGTTTTGTTTCCGTTAAAGTATTATTTTGAGGGATTTTAACTAATAGTTCATCTTAATTATAGGTAAGGAGAACATTGATATCTAAATCTTTACATAGGTTATTGGTATTTTCTTGGGTGTTATCAACCATATTACATTAAAAGGTCTAAGTGGCGTGAGATTGTGAAAAATTTCACCATGAGAAATTTCTCTAGATAGTGGGGGTGGAAGGGGGAAATGATAAACCCATATGAAATTGGAATGGGTCGAGGCTCACCATAAAAGCCATACTTTATCTCTAATACAAGTGATGATAAAGTTTAGAAGTTAAAAAGAAAAAAATTGTTAATTGTGAAAATTGTGATAAATGGAGTAAGATGCATGCTATATTCAACAAAACATATGTTATAAAAGATGGTAAATATGAGTATCCTCTCTCTTCAATAATAATTATTAGCATATAAGTAAAGTACCATTCCAGGGCCAACACATAGGCCAAAGATAGACCCTAGGGGTGTAATACTCGTGGATCTAGAAGAGGGTAATAAGGTATAGGGATCCAAATCCTATATCTAAGATATCGTTATATTATCTTACTATAATCCTAAGGGTTGTAATATTTAAGATAACAAGCACAAGCTAACCTAAGAATGCTTATTTCACTAAATCGAGACATATTCCAGTGAATTGAGACTCGGGTATTTCAAGTATTGGAAGAAATCCATCTCTATTTTTACGTATATTGGATTCCATTTTTGTTTATATTGGATTCCATTAGTAGCAATATTGGATTCCAATATTGTCATTATTGAACTTATTCGAGTTCCAATTTCATCTATTATTGGATTCCAATTTCGCTATTATTGGATTCCAATTTCCCTATTATTGGACTCCAATTTCGTTATTTCTGGATTCCAATAACGCTATTATTGGATTCCACTTTCTTCCACATAATCCTGAGTGGATGACCACTTACATAATCCTAGTGGTTGCTATCTTACATAACCCAGGCAGCCCCTAACTTACATAAGCCAAGCGGTTGCTAACTTACATAACTCAAGTGAGTTGCAAACTTACATAAGCCAAGTGGTCCGCTAACTTACATAAGCCAAGCGACCGCTAACTTCAAGATAGTGTGTAAGTGATTGTTGTCATTTATGCCACATATCAATATTAATATCATCATACATATACAACTATTCATGCATACCTTATTCAAATCAATAAACGTTGACGTTGAAAATCCCTTCCCTGAAATTCCTTGAATGGTGTTAAATTTGATGGCTATTTAGATGTTTTTCGTGATTTTAGACGTAACATACTTTCAAATATTTTATAGAACTGACATGTGTGACTCACATGTTTAAAAGGTGACCGTCAATATTTATATAAATTTAAAATTATTTGTATATATTAAGCATAGTTAAAAAATCTAGAATTGTCATTTATAAATTTTGTAAGTAGTGTATAAGTGTGAGTGATCACACTTACAAGTGTGATTGGTCACACGTCTAAGTGTGAGCCTCAAGTCACACATCTCTCAACTCACACTTTAAGTGTGAGTCTGACTGACACTGCTAAGTACAAGTATCGACTCACACTTCTAAGTGTCAGTCTCAACTTGCACTTCTAGGTGCAAGTCTTGATTCACACCGCTTAAGTGTGAGTCTTGATTCGCACAGCTAAGTGCGATAACTCACCTGTCAAACAATTTTTGGGTAACGGTAATTTGTCAACACTTCCCTTCAAAAATACAAAACAATGTTTATTTATACCAATTATTCTGTATAAATTTCATTATTTTTAATATATATTGATGTAAATTTTTATAATTTTTGTAATTTATATATAAATCTATATTAATAATTGATGGTTAAATATTAAATATGCAATTCACGTGTGACATTTATTACAAATTTGTAAGTATTTTACAAGCTACAATCAACAAAAATGTCTAAACAGGGCCAAGAAAGTCAAAGTGCAAGCAGAAGAATTAAGGGCTTTATTTTTACCCGAATTATATCCGAGATTTTAATGATAGCCAAAAATTATAATATTAAAAACATTAATGTCTTTATAATATCAAAATGTTGTATTAATGATAACCATTTTGTTGGAAAAATGCTGTTGCAAAAACATTAATTATCCATTAACTCGAGTTATGTAAAATTCACCATTTAAAATTACATGCGCCACTCAAAATATGTGTGCCTTTTGGAGCATGTAACTGTTGTCATTCATTAATCAACCATTTAATGAAAAGTTAATGTAATATCATACGTGTGCCCTCTTAAATTCGTATGTGCCAATGAAATTGGCAATTAGATTTTTCAATTACATATCATTATAAGTAGACAATTTTTGAGTTTTTATTTTTAACATTTGACTTTCTATTCTCTTTGTCATTGCGTACGCTTATTCATCAATAGAAAAATCTTATCATTGCAAGCGTCTAAAATTCTTTGCTCGAGTTTCTGGAAATGTTATGATTTCCTCTCCGTGTCAAAAATTGGTATGCATTCTCACCTTCAGTCCCTCAAAAAATTACAAAATTTTGTTAATGTAAAATTTTCCATAGCTGATTAGGGATTATATCCATGTAAAATTTTCCATAGCTGATTAGGGCTTATATCCATGTAGGGATTTTGTAGATAATTAAATGGAAGAAATTTTATTATTTAATATTTTGTAGAAGGTAGTTTTGTTTATCAAATAAATAATTGTCGTAATATAGTAAACATTTATTAGAGTAGTGAAAGAGGATGGAATGGAGTACATGTTGACAGAGAAACGACGTAGATTAATACATAATAACACGAGAGGAATATTTGTAGAATTTTTAAAAAACCTTAAAACACCTGCCAAGAACTTGTTTTTGTTGAGTCTTGAAAAATAAGTCCTAGTGGTATGGATAGTGGCTCAATTTTCACAATAAAAAAGTGAATATCGGAATCAATTTATGAACATGGTGGATGCACAAGAATAGAAGAGAAAATGTATTTTATAAAATTAATATTATTTTGTTGGCCTTATTATTGTCCAAAAATAGTCCTCCACTACACATACTCAGAAAAATTCAATGGCTACGAACATCGTTGACATTATCAATGACAATATTTTAGAAGATATTCATGTTAAGAATGAGTTGCCATTGAATGTGTTGGTGATGGATTACAGTGACCTATTTGTGAAAAAATATGGTAATGCAAGAGTAGGAGAACCAAATAGATTTTGGAGAACAAAAGAATGAATACAAATTTGTGAAAGGAGAATTCGAGGAACAAGGAAACTCTAAGATGCTGCTACTATGGAAGCAAAACTATCCTCAAAACTTTTCACAAAATGTAAATTTTCTTTGTTTGTGTCGTGGCTATGTGGCTTTTTGTCTTTTGTTGCCTACGGGATTTCTATTGGCTATGCTTCAATGTCATATTCTTCCTTAAGGACCTTTTTGTAAAAGGATGCAGATCCTTTCAAAACCCCCATATTAACCCTTATACAAAAAAATGGACATAGTTTTTGTACATCAAAATATGTTGTTGTGGCATAACCTAGAAGACTCTATGATGACAATATCTTACTTTATTTTGTTAATTCCTATCGATCCATAATAACCAATTACTATGGTGTCACATAAGCTAGCAAACACTAAGCTAAAAATAATATTCTTTGATTTGTTAAATGCTAGCAATCCATAAGCTCAAAATTTTATATTGTGGAAGTATTAGGTTACCTTAGCGGGCGCTAAGCTCAAAAAATCTTACTTAAAATTTCTCCTCAATCCACCAATCAAAATAAAAAAATTCTATAACTTTTCAACTTTCTAATGTTTGTAATTTATTTAAATAATTTTTTAAACTAAGAAACTTATTTATATTTTTCTTTATTTACTAGTTAGTATTGATTTGACAAATATGAGGCCTTGTTGCAACATTGATTTATTCTATTTAATAAAAATCATAATTCTAAGAAAATAATCACACAACTAGCACATCTAGCACAATCGCACAAGTAATACATCTCCCATCCGTGAGGCACGAACTTGTTGCTCTGTCTTGTTTAATTTAAAATTTTCGTTAACAAAATTACTATTAACAAGGTTTATTAAATATACATGAACATAATGATTGGCTACTTTATACAGGGATTAAGGCACCCATAAACCTTATAATAGAATGCATCATGAGCATCACCAAGAGTGAACAAAAAATAAATAGGACAAAAATGGATAAAACAACTTATCCCAAATTACATTCCAACAGATCAATATAAGGAAAAATCACAAAATATAGGAGGGGAAAACATCCCAAATGATACAGTCCACAAATAGTCAAACAAAATCTCTAAGAGCCAACGGACTAGTTAGTCTTCAAATGTTTGTACTCCTCCGGTTGAAACTCTTTCTATCCTTTCATATTATCATCCTACTTGCTCATGATAGGGATGTGGTCTTCAACCTGATCTTCCTCATCAGAACTACTGAGGTGGAGATTATACCTACAAACTTTGTGTCCCTGCTCCAGCTTGACCACACACCCCTGCAACTCCAAAACCAAACTTTTGATCTCTACCATATCAGCCCTGATAGAGTTTTGGGTGATGTAAATTTTCTTAGAGGTGTCGATGCAATGCATGACATTGTTTCCCATATTCAGTTCCAACTTTTCCTAAGGCCTCCATATCCATTTCCACCTGACTCACCCTGAGAGAAATTTTATCAAAATCCACATTCCAACCCAGCTCCACTCTCTCTTTCCCTTTAGATGACTCCCCTTTCATATCAATTAGAGAACCTACAGCTCCAGTACCAAGATTTTCATTCCCTGAGGTTCCTTACTCTTCTTTCTCCTCAATTTGTTCATATGGTCCGCAAGAGTAAAATTTTCATCTGAATCCCTAGATTCAAGGCTCTAATTCCTTTTCCACCACCAGTTTACCATTCTTAAAAAGATAAAATAATTATTCCATGGTGTATCAGGGTATCAATATTTCCCTGTTGAAAATCATTCACTGATGCAGAGAGAGACATAAACAAGAAAAAGGGAAGGTTCATAAAATCTTATGCCTAAACATATTAAGCATAGTGATATGGTGAGTAAATATATTTCTATAATTTGCTTCTAGAGTAATGTACCTCATAAGGTGGAGGCAAACTGTATTCCAAATATCAGGGATGCAGAATCTAGCTATATCATCTACCAATAGGTAAACCATTTCTTTACCATGGAAGAAAGTCTCAATTTTGTGCTTGCATCTGGTGCGGTTTTTGAATATCTTTAAGCCCTCCATCTCCATTCTAGTTGCACTTGTGCTATCAAATCCTCTAAAACCTAAATTTCCATGCCATGGATCACCATGTTTCCATTGTTCCATGCCCAACCAAACTCCAATGCAAGATAAGGATCAGACCCCGTGATTTTTGAGATGAAATTCCTAAACCCCCAATTTTTAGAATGTGCCACAAGGAGGGGTTTTCCTTTAGGGAACCATAGCTTGTGGGATTGGTTCTCAAATGACCACCTCCCATGGTTTTAGTCGACTAAGATTGAAAATGGAAGAAACAATGGCCAAAATGAATCGTAAGAGAAAAATTAATACAAATCCCAGCCATATATCTTGCATGTGGGAAGGGTCCTGCTAACCATAAGTACAAGGATGACATCCCAATGAGGAAAACAACCACCGACACATCAATACTTAATGTTCTTAATGATATTAATAACATTGGTGATATCATCTCCCCTCTCACACACTTTAAAATTACTACCTTTAGCCCCCAATTTGGAAAGATAATCCACACATTTATTACCCTTTCTAGGGGTATGAATAATTACATTTATCAAACTCTTTCAGAAAAAAATTATTTAGTATCTTTAAGGATATTTCTTATGGTCTAATTATTAATTTTATCCTTTCTCACATTATCTAAGGGTTAAAATCTTGTTTTGAACAGCTAAATAGAAAAACATGTTGACATTGGTGAGTAAATCCTTAATCAAAATTTTCCTCTACAAATCCTTTACAAGACAACATATGTTCAGAAAATGAATATGTTTGGTCCAATAACTGATATGCCAGGTGTTATACTTGAGCATTATAGTCATTGATCTCCATAAACATATGTAGGAAAATCATTTATGTGAAAACAATTGATCTAGGACATTTAAAAGACATCAAATTATTTTAGAAACATGTTCAATATTTTTCATTCAAATAACAACATATTATAAGTACAACATAAAAGGTATTTTGTAGTAAGTAAATAAATCTTTCAAATAAATACAATTTTCATCCTCCAATCTTTACAATTCAATTCCAGTTAAGGCAGGCAATCTTCATGTTGTTGACCTTGGGGAATAAATCCTTAGTCAATTTTTTCCTCTAGAAATCCTTTGCAAGAATAACATATGTTTTGACAATGAATATGTTTGGTCCAATAACTGATATGTCACTTGTTATAATTAAGCATTGTATTCATTGATCTCCATCAATGCATGTAAGCAAAGCATTTTTTGTGAAAACAATTGATCTAGGACGTTTAAAAGACATCAAGACTATTTTAGAAACATGTTCAATATTTTTTCATTCAAACAACAACATATTATAAGTACAACATAAAAGGAATTTTATAGTAATTAACAAATATTTCAATCCTTTCAATAATAATAACTTCTAACATCCACGACGCTAGTCACACTTCTGTTCGAGTAGTAAAAAAAATTTAAAAAATAGGTTACAAATTTCACTTCAATCCCAAACTACTATACCTTTTTTTGTTATATCAATTCAATCCTCCAACCAGGTGGAAGTTCATTACAAGATTAACACTGGAGATACTAGTGGAAACTAAACTCAATATGTCTTTCTTTATCTTGTTAAATGATAGTGACTCTTTAGCTCGAAATATTATATTCTTCAAATACATTCACCGCTAAGCTCAAACTAGGTTGATTTAATTTGTTAAATCCCAGTGACCACTAAAATCAAAATAATATCTCACTTTCTTTTTTCAAAACCTTGAGACCACAAAGATCCAAATATTATGTTGTGTCATAAGCTAGCGGATGCTAAGTTCAAAATATCATTCAGTAACTTGTTAAATGAAAGTGACCACTACACTTGAAGTAATATAAACAACCAACTACCGAGGGTACCTATACCTGCAACAAAAAATATTGATTCAAGTTAATATATATACCCACACCAGTCTGAAGTCACTTAAGGGTTCAATATAAGAAGAAATTTTAACATCCACGAGGCTAGTTAAAAGATGAAAAAGTATATTATTCTTGTCATGTACCTATAATTATACCTGTAATTGTGAATGTAATTATACCTGTAAGAGAACACAAACCCAATAAGCATATTATTCTTTCCACGTACATGTAATTGTATCTACATTTAATTTTATATTGGTCTGAACTAAACATGCTTGCTCTCCATTGAAAAAATCATACCCCGGGATGAAGAGGACTCATGGGGATGCATTTTTTTTTCGAGACAACACCATCCCTGTCTCATTCCAGTCAAATAGTGTTTTGTGAAATCACCTCACCAAATATCTACAAAAAAATTCCCATCAAAAGTGTTAGCTTTTGCTCCCTGTAACATCTCTGTGCTTACCCACTTCATTTCCATGTGTATAATGAACAACCTTGGAGAACCTAAATGTAACAAATAGATGTGTCAATAAAGAAATTCTAATAAGATATTGCTTTATGATTTGTTGTCTGATAATCTATAAAGTATGAAATCATGTCTAGCAATGTTAGTTATTTCACCTTGCTTCATTTTGTTTGCAGATTCTTCCTTTATAATATATATTAACTAAATACATCTAATATCACTAACATTCAAACCTTTAACCTCCACTAAATGTAGTAATTGCAAGAACATTAACTAATTAATGTTGCAGTTGGCTGAACATTAACTAACATTACAATAAAAGATGTTAGGTTATGTTGAGGCATAACCTCTTTTGGCAGTGGTAAGAGGATAAGAACATTTTTGGGGTTTTTGGGAATTTATGACATTCATAGATTGCGTTTTGTGTGATGGGCGAGGGACCAATTAATGAATATTACTAATTAGATTAGATTTTAATTAGAAAGCTTTGAGACACATGTTGAATATTGGAAAGAAGGTTATTATTATCTCTATTTAAGCATCATCTATATCGGTCCTTTGGTAATCACTATTTCTAATAGCCTTGTTAACTATGGATGGCACCATCAAACACATTGAGACTTCTTCCTTTGAAGAGGTCAAGGACGACCCGGTAGTATGGAATATTTTTCATGAGGGTGGTGTTATGTCGTTTATGGAAATATTGTATGGTCACTTTGTCTGAGTGACGAACAATGTGCTGGAAACCTAGAATCTCGAAATGAAGAGTCAAAATGGGCTAGATAAATATTTTTTATTTCGATAGAGTTCATTACTAGCTATGATAGGGCTCCCCATGGAGGGAAATGGATTTATCTTAAATGCTTTCTTCAAGAGGAGATGGATGATTTCAATGTATCTTGGTGAAAATATAACAATGTATCACTCAGTGTATGTTAGGAGACTCACTTCCACAAGCTTGGGATAGGTTGCATGAGCCAATTGAGGAATAGGTACTTCATCTCTGCTATCTCCACTACAAAGTGATCTATGGACCTCATTATTTTCTTCTTGTGCATCTTCAACATTATCAGAAGGTAAAATTTTTGGATTTTCTATTTCAATCACTTGAGAGGTCCCTTAAACTGGCTACAGAAGATGAAGGAATTCCTACACCAAGGCAATTTTGTATTTTCTCTTTAAAATTAAATCTTCCCGAGAAATAAATCTCACTACTTCCCCTCTAAGCCAGTAAAGAAAGCATCATGTCCCTTCCTCTTTGGCATGGTAACCAGACTCCCTATTTCTGTCACTGTCATCTCCACCTTCATCTCCCTTTTGAATCTGATTTAGACATCATGATCATTAGCCCTAAATGCATTTCAGTGGTCTCCCCATTCTTTCAACTCTTGTCACTCCATCTTCTCTGGGGTCATGTCTTAACCCTTCAGGGGGACCCCAGTTAGAGCACTCTCCTAAGGTCTCTTGAACCACTTTTAGACCCAACATCTACTTCCTCTCTACCTCTTTTTGATGCTTCTCTAGTTTCTCCTCTCGTCTCCACTGACATTGTAATGGATACAACCAATTCAACTCACCTGATCATGTCTCATGTGCAATGCCCTCCCACCTTTTTGCATGGAAGTTAGCATAGACTCAGAAATTTTAGATGTGTTTTGGGATCTCTCCTTGGTTTATTAATTAATTATCCTCTGTCAGAGAAAATGGGCTCCCCATTTAGCTTCAGAACACAAGGAGTTTAGAGAAGATCTCTCATGATCCGCACAAGGCCATTGAAGATTATGTTACACTCAATATCTGCTATCAAGGAATGGAAAAGTCACATGGACATGACCTAGATGGAAATCAATGAAGACTTCCTGGAACACATTAAGTTAGTGGACATGTGCTGGTTCAAGGAAGCCCTACTGCCATTGCTAAGGATGAAGTAACTACTCTCATGAATATTCATAAAATGTAATTTGGCTTTGTTCCAATTTTTTTGGTTTTTTGGTTTTTGATACACACGGGATTTTTCTCTTCTTGTTTCACTGTAATATCTAGCCATGAGGGATTTTTTGTGCAAGTATGTAGGGTCATTTGGGAAAACCCACTTTTACTCTAATTCCAAATAGTTTTATGTTTTTAATATCGTAGTCATTCACTAAGCTCCTAATATATTAATGAGTTTTCTTACATCCTTAAGATCATTATGCTCCAAATTTTATGTCTTGGTATAACCTAGAGGCTTCTTAGATCACAATATCCTACTTTATTTTGATAAAACCTAGCGGACCACCAAGCTCTAAAAATTTATGGTGTGGCATAACATACCATTGTCTAATATCAAATTATAATTTTCTTACTAGTTAGGTGCTACCAAAAACTAAACTTAGAATATTATATTGTGGGTTTAACACTAACGAAAAGTTATGAATATATACCTCTAATTTTTTATATGTTGTAAAATATCATTAATTATGAATTATTAAACCCTAGTGATGAAATCACCTAAATAATATGTTGTGGAAAAACCTAGCGGCTCACGAAGTATTCACTAAATAATATATTTATTTAAGTACCTACACATCGCTAAGCTCAAACTATGTTGATTCAAATTTGCTAAATCCTAGAGATTTTAAGATCCAAATATTATGTTTTGGCGTAACCCATCGAAATCCAAGCTAATAATATCTTATTTATTTTTTTAAACCTAGTGAGCGCTAAGTACAAATGTTATGTTGTGTCATAATCTAGTAGATGCTAAGATAAAAATATCATTCAGTAACATGTTAAATGATAGCAACCACTATGCTCGAAATAATATATTATGGAAGTACCTAGTCTCCGCATAGTTCAAAATATGTTAATTTAATTTGTTTAATCCTATCGACCATAACCTCCATATATTATGTCATTTTTTAAACTAGCGTCAGCTAAGTTCAAAATATCTTCCTGTAATTTTTTAACTGTTGTAAAATATCGTAACTATGAATTATTGAACCCTAGCAAATTCAATCTCCAAATAATATGTTGTGGTAAAGGCTACCAGTATGCTAAGCTCAAAGTATTTGAAACCAATGGTAGTATCCAAATATTACGTGGTAGCATAACCTAGTGGGCGCTAAGCTCGAAATATCTTAATTCCAAATCTTAAATGCATACAAAAAACTCAACTAATTTATATTGGTCTTGATTGCTATAAAGATCTCAAAAGTCAATGGATTTCTTTTGTTTGTTGAATACTATTATTTTTTTATCTCAAAATATTTATATTCTTAAGTTCTTAATTTCTTTTATTGAAACCTAGAGACTGTTAAGATTCTAATATTATGTTGTGGCATAACCTAATGGTCGCTATGTTGAGAATATCTTAATTTAATTTATCAAATCCTGACCACCGATAGGTTGCAAATATTGTATGGTGAAATAAACTAGCGGGCGCTATGCTCAAAATATATTAATT
Source organism: Taxus chinensis (assembly GCA_019776745.2). Taxonomy (NCBI): domain Eukaryota; kingdom Viridiplantae; phylum Streptophyta; class Pinopsida; order Cupressales; family Taxaceae; genus Taxus; species Taxus chinensis. Next base: position 722,520,214 of record CM034149.1, on the reverse strand, counting down.
TGAAATCTTAAAATCATACAAGAAAGTCGACTAATTTATACAGATCTTGATTGCTATAAATTTCTTGAAAGTTAACGTGGTTGATTAACTTAGAGGTCGATAAGCTCAAAACAACTTACTTTAATTTGTCAAAATGTAGCGACTTATAAGATTTTAATAAACATTGTTAGATTATTATGAGGGGTAACCTTTTTTTGCGTAGCGATAAGAGGATATGGAATCTATGGATTTAATGGTCATTTATGACATCGATAGATTGCATTCGTGCGATAGACATAATCGATTAAGGGTTATACACCATTCGACATGTAAGATGACGTTGGGCATTTAAGATTTTTAATGGGAAGAATGATATTTATGATTAGGATATCTAATCAATGATCTTCGGTACTATCACACTTACCTCCTTTCGTGTGTTGTGCGCTGGTGGATTTATATCTCTGGGTCGATTGGACATTTCACTACCCCTTTCCTCTTTTCATGTATTTGGTTGTTGTGCTTACTGTCCTCTCTACGATGATGACAAGAGTGTTGGTGGTTTCTTGGGTAGCATTGAAGTGTGGTCCTAGAAGGAAGAGGCAGAGAGATATGATAGGACAAGGACGTTGGGGAATCATTTACTTCTTAGATGGATGGGAAAATTCAAAACACAACTATGCAGAATTATCTCAAGAAGGACTGGTCAGTCTCAGAGCGATTCGAAGAAGAAGAAGATGGTGATATTTTTGAGAGCATGCGTAAGCTAATGCTTGACCCAAACTAATACCAAATAATAGGGTGGAGGCATAAGTTATTTGACACTAAGCGCTTAAGGGTTGAATGCGACTAAGATCATATTATCCAACTCTTCGGGCTAGTTTATCTGCTGACATAAGTAGAATGATCTTACTTTGGATTTTATTGTGTCTAGTGTAGCCTTTAGTATCATGTCCATGCCTTGATTAGGGGGGATGCAAGCAATTATGCACTTGTGTATGGAGCCCTACACTTTTTGCGGAAAGCTTGCTTAGGTGTACTAGTAACTCCCTGCTGGAGTTAGCTTACTAAAGTTGTGTTGAGTTAGCTTGTTGGAATGTTGTGTTGAAGTTCGTCCTCCTCCTCTGATCAGAGTTAAAGGGGACTGCGAGTATCAGTTAGAGGGAGTTCATCACCACTGATTTAGGTGGTAGTTGCAAGAGGCTCCTCCTATATGGCCTACATCTTTCCTATTGAATAATTCAAGTCATTGTATTGTAATTTGTTGAGCATTAAGGGTTATGAGTGGCTTTCTGTATATGGTGATTTTAGCTGTTCTAGATATAGGAAGTATCTAATGTGGTATGCTAGTGATCAGCTGAGATCATAGTTCTTCCCCAATATTATTGATCATATCCTTTCATGGTATCAGAGCCATAGTTTCTGTAGTACATCCATCATGGGAGTTTTTCTAATGTAAGCAAGGGTTTATCATGGACATGTATTCCTGGAATTTGTGAGATTTTTTCTGACAGCATGTATATTTATGCAAAACAGAGTGCGCCATTGGATTTGGAAGGTGCCAAAACCCTAGAATCGACTGTAAACTCGGCCATGTTTTGAGACAGTCAAATCTGGACATTTTAAAGGTTTTTGGCACATTTCTCAAAAAATCCGTACAATTATGTGCAGACATATTTTTTGGCTCAAAAATTATATCAGATTTCTGGGTTTTTTGAGAAAATTTCTGGGTTTCTCTTTGTTTTTTGATATAGGTGTTGGAAAAAATATATTTGCAGTCAAAGTTTGTATTCACAATTGTACTTTTTGGGTGCATTCTTTTATCCATTAGATATAAGTGTGTACCTTCCAGATGCATTCTTTTACCCTCTGGGTATTTTGATTTTGGATGTAGTCTTTTATCCAGTAGATGCAGATCTGTACCCTACGGGTGCATTCTTTTATCCATTGGATATAAGCGTGTACCTTCTGGATGCATTCTTTTACCCTCTGGGTATTTTGGTTTTGGATGCAATGTTTTATCCACTGGACGCAGATCTGTACCCTCTGGGTGCATTTTTTTATCCATTGGATATAAGCGTGTACCCTTTGGATGTAATGATTTACCCTCTGGACATTTTAGGTTTTGGGCGCAGGCTTTTATCCTTTGGTCGCAAGCATGTATCGTGTAGATGCACTCTTTTACCCTTTGGACATTTGGGTGTCACATGTACCTTTTAAAAAGATCAGCATTAAAATATTATTTTAATAGCAAAACCTTGTAGAGCTCATAAATTTTGATCTGTAGCTCGGATTAAGGTGATCTTTTGTTTGAAATTGTGTATTTTTTCAAGATCTACGCATTGGTGACATTTTTATACACATATTTCAAATGTAAAAGGTACTATTACTCATTGTAATATTTACATGCACTTAATTATAAAGTGCCAAATTTGGGAGGGTGTTGTGATCACTTGTGGATGCATTTTCGGTTGAGCCCAACGTCCTAAAATTTTGGGTATTGCATTCTTGTATCTATGGGTGTATACATTTATATCTCTCTTGTTTGTTGAGATATTTTAGATTTGTATTTTCGACACTTTTTTTGGCATATTGACAGTCTCTCTTGTGGGGGACCTATTCTGGTGGAGCCCAGTGTTAGTTTGTTAGTGTTCGAGTAGTTAATTTTGACAACTCATACAGATTTGTGGTGTCACTCTACCCATTCTGCAGTATGGGAGGGTGTGGTGTTGATATTGCTTCTTCGGGTTTCGTGCCCTTGCCTTGTTACCTTGACTTTTTCTTGGATCATGGCACTCCTATTTATTTGGATCTCGTGTCTTTGCCTTGTTGCCTTGGTTTTTCTTGGATCGGGGCACACCTATTTGTAGCAGTTGATCAAATTATGTTTGGTGTTTGTTTTTCACTTTTTGACATCACTTCATTAATAGTCTCCTTGCATGGAACTATTTTGGTGAAGCCCAGTGTCAGTTGTTTTTGAGTTATATGATCGAGTAGTGGATTCAGACCATAGTGTGCACCACACTTCTTCAACATTGTACAAGTTTTTGGAGTCGAGCTTCTGAGGATATCTTGCAACAGGATTTTTCTCTCTACTTTGTTATTACTGTTTTGGGTACCTTGCGATGTCCATTTTTCCTAGCTATTATACGTGGGTACCTCATCGGGCCTTGTTGCCGGGACCCACCTTCTTTTCCACCCACCTAAGCTATGCTTACGGGAGGGTGTCAGTGTAGGTTATTATTTATCCTTTTATTTATTTATTAGGAAAATTCTTACACTTGTGTTAGCCCTACACTTGTTGGGTTAGCTTGCTTAGGTGTACTAGTTGTGTGGAGTTAGCTTACTAGTTGTGTTGAGTTAGCTTTTCAGTTATGTGAAGTTAGCTTACTATTTTTTTGGAGTTAACTTAACTACCAGTATCAGTTAATGGGAGTTCTTCATCACTGATTTAGGTAGTAGTTGCACTTCCCTCCTCCTATATGTACATCTTTCTTATTGAATAATTCAAGGCATTCTATTGTAATGTATTGAGCATTATGGATTATGATGGATTTCCATATATGGTATTTTAGCTCTTCTGCTTTGCAAATCTAATGTGGTATGCTATTATCATCTGAGATCGCGGCTTGGAACAATATTCTTATCGTTCCTTTCATATTGAAACCTAGAGACTTCTAAGATCCAAATATTATGTTGTGTCATAAGCTAATGGATGCTAAGCTTAAAATATAATTCGGTAACTGGATAGATTATGGCATCCACTAAGCTTGAAATATTATAGTGTGGAAGTACCTAGCGCCCGCTTAGCTCAAACTATTTTAATTTAATTTGTTTAATCTAACCCATCGTAAGGTCTTAATGATATACACCGTGATATACTCGATGAAGCCTAGCGGCTGCTAAGCTATTCTTAGTTGTAAACAAAGTGATCACTTGACCTAAAAGAGTGTGTTGCCTAAAAATAACAAAGCGTATTTAACACGAGAGAAATAACAAAGTGATAGCTTGACCCAAAAAAGTGTGTTTCCTATAACAAAATCCACCTATCCTTGAGTCCGCAAAGGTAAATGAAGACTTCATCCAAATAAGAATTATAGCCCGGTGGTCGCTAGAGGAAGCAACATTTTTCATTTAGATAATATTCAAAAAGGAGTTTATATAAACGGTAAAAAATAAATCTATAATTTATATAATAGTATACGTATAGAATTGGACTTGTTGTACCCTAGCGGCTGCTAAGCTATACTTAAAGGTAAATATGTCATGTTCACAATGAAGCTGTGTACGTTTAGAATCATTTTTTTCATGTGTTACACAGTTATACGTCTAGAATTCTATATTTCTTATAAGATTTTGGTAGAATATTTTTACATTTAGGACAAGAAAAGAAACTTGGACTGGTGACCAAGAAGTTATACTACAAGTTTTTAACTACAACACAATCTACTCGTTGCACCCTAGTGGCCGCTAAGCTATTCCTAAAGGGAAATATATCATGTTCATAATGAAGCTATGTTATAAATCTAAGTTCTTAATCTTTGCTAGAAATCATATTAAAAAGCTATAAAAGATAAAAAATAAATCTGGCGTTTATATAATGGATACATAAATATATGTGAAAAATCATATCTTTAAAATGTTATAGAGGTAAATGTATAGTTTTATCTACTTCTTACAAGATTCTGACATAATTATTTTATATTTATCAAAAAATATGGAAACTCAGAAGGGAAATATATCATGTTCATAATGAAGCTATGTTATAAATCTAAATTCTTAATCTTTGCTAGAAATCATATTAAAAAGCTATAAAAGATAACAAATAAATCTGGGTTTATATAATGGATACATAAATATATGTGTAAAATCATATCTTTAATATGTTATAGAGGTAAATGTATAGTTTTATCTTCTTCTTACAAGATTATGATATAATTATTTTACATTTATGAAAAAATATGGAAACTCAGAATTGCGTCTGAGAATCTATAAAAATAATTTTTTACATATGACGCCATCTACTCGTTGCATCCTAGCAGCCGCTAATCTATTCTTAAAGGTAAATATATCATGTTCATAATGAAGATCAAGCGGCCAAGAAGTAGTTTTTATAAATCTCGTTTGTGTTGCTGTTTCTAGGCTTCGGTGTTCTTTGCTGTAATTGTTAATCTTAGGCCTCCTTTTGTACACAAGGGTAATATAACCAATATTAAAAAAAAAAATGAAGTTGACTAAATTATTAATTTTTGAATATAACAAAAGAACAAAAGTGATCGCTAGGACCAAAAAATGTTGTGTTGCCTATATAAAAACAACTGATCCGTGAGGGGCCAAAGAAATGAATGCTTTTTCCAAATTAGAATTATAGCCTAGCGGATGGTAGGGTAGACAAATTTTCCTATGGTAGAGTTTATTCATAGAAAAGAAATCATATTAAAAAGAAACAAATGATAACAAATAAATCTGGAATTTATATAATGGATATATAAATATACATGTAGAATCTTGTATGTAATTCGAAATAGAATTGGGGTTTCGTAAATAGGTTGTCGAAACAACCAATTATATCATGGAAGCCTCAAAGCTATGTTAATTTTTGGCATAGATTAGTGGGCTCAAAAGGAAGAATATATTAATTATAAAATGCATATTGATTAAAATTAGATTTAATAATATTATTGCATATATAATGTGTTTAAATTCCAATGTACATACTATAAAAATGATGAAGACATTACATTTGGTTAATTCTACATGGAAACACATATATAATTGGAAATAATTATCATACAATTGAATTCTTAATATAGTTTTATAGTTTTGAATTAATTTTTTAACCTCATATATTTTCCTAAAATATCTAAGCTGTAACCATGTAAAAAATGTAATATGCATTAATTAGTGAGGTTTCTTTGCATCATCTTGATGAACAACATTAAACTATTTTTGGTTCTCTCAACCAAAATAAAATTAAAAATAAGGTGACTATGCCAGAAACTATCATTATCCTAAAAAACAATCGTAGGAATGAGAACGAAAAATTCAAAATGAAAATAGCCAAAGAGAGACATAGAATGGTGGAAATGGGAAAGCGTTAAACAATAGATAAATACTAGAGTAGAAAAGCGATTAAAATTTCTTTCGTTAATGCACAAAAAGTGAGCTTTCATGAAGAACAAGGGAGTTTGGCATGGAGATCAAAAGCAACTGGAAAGCAAGGATTTTCTGCGGAGCACGATTCAGTAGGACAAAGCAGGGCTTGTGTGGATCACGATTGGACTACCGTGCAAAATATAGGAACCAGTCGACTACAAAGCAACTAATAGATCCTGAAACAAAAAAGGTACACCTTTACTAGAAATACCTAGTTTAGTAATATCTAAGATTATTTTGTGCTTTATGTTGTCTGTGAAACCTCCATCTGCTATCTCATTCAAACAATCATCGTGATTCTTTTCGCGACCCATGTTGCTATTCTCCATGTGTATCCTTTTTGTGCTTCTTTTGTGTGCCTTTCTCTGTGAACAAGATTATAATCACATGCAAAAAAAGATGGGATTCGAACACTCAGCTCTGTAATCTATGGTCTGTGCGTATTTTTTTTATTTTGAAGACATTCTTTTCTGATTGACCAAAAAAAAATCCGAAACCCTACTCAATATTTCTCCAAGGTATTTAATAATTTATTTAGCACATTCCACGAAATAAATTTCAAATTTTTAATATTATTATTGGAAAATAGTTTTTGGGAGGCACTATACCCCAATACAAAAAAGGCTCAAGAGCCATATATTACAAAGATACATATCAGAGAGTGATCAAAATCAAATGATTTACATGAAAACACAACTGTAAAGCCAAGTACCAAAATACCAACAAAACTGTAGGTTAACAACATAAAAACAACAAAATATCAACAACTAAACTGTCAGTCATTAGCATATTTGATAGAAACATCACTTGGATGCTCTATAAATAGTTCTCTTCAATTCTTATAGTGCACTAAAAAGTGTGATGGTAGTAACCTGGGTTGGGTCATTCTTGTCAATCTAACTAAACACTTGAGCTTGTGTTGACCCTTCCCCCATATGTTCTTTGAGATGTTGCTTAGCATACACACATTCTTCACTTGATGTTCCAAGAAGTTGTAAACTACCTTAAGAGCTCTGGTGATAGATTCATTTCTGCCCTTCATATGCTTAACCCTGTTATCAAGAGAGTTTAGTTTCTTGTATATCTCTTGAATTTGGCTTTCAGCAAGCCCAGGATCTTCCTCCATTTTTCTCTTTCCTTCTCTTTTTCCAACTGCTTTAGGTCTTTCTTTAGGGCCTCCAATAAATTTCAAAAATAGAAAAAGAACATGATACAAAAAATTTAAATTTTTACTTTCCCCCTCTAAAAGAAAAAGGGCAGGCTATTGAAATTTCAAATATCTGAAAATGCGGGGGAATTCGAATTTCCCTAGTTTTTAATTTTTCCATGGTTTAAAAATTAAAAACTAAACATTTTTCATTGTCTATAGCCTATAATAATATAAACATAATAAAAAATATTTTATACAACATATAATTGAACCAAGCATAACAAAAATATATATTATAAGAAAACAGAAGAAATAAATCCTAAACATAGTTTTGAAGATTATTAGAATAATATACAAACATTTACGTTCCATTCTTTATCAAAATTGATTTCTACAATGTTAGATATAGTGTGCTCTAATTTAAATTAATTATCCAATTAAAATGTGCCACGCGGCAAGTTTGAACAAACAATTTGGGATACATAATAAGGCTAGTGATCCAAGACTGTACAAATAGTGTTACTGTATGGTTATTTTCAAAATAAGAAACGTTTGAGCCTAGGCTCTAATATCTCATTTCTGTCAATAAGTAAAGAAGCATAGCGGGCGCTAAGAATTTTCTTTGTTAAGAAATGATGTGAAATATGTCTTGAAAACCATGTATCTTATGACAACTACATACTAAGCCTAACGATCCACAACTTTACATATAGTGTTTGAAATGAGAAGAGGTAAAGGTAGGAGCCTAGCGGCCACTAAGCTAAACCATGATTTATTATTTTATGTCTACTTTCAAAATAAGAAACTTTTGAGCCTATGGTTTGCTATGTCATTTCTCTCAATAAGTAAAGGATAGCTTAGCGGGTGCTAAGCATTTTATTTGATAGGAAATTATGTGAAGTATGAGTTGAAAACCATGTATCTCATTTGAACTACATACCAAATCTAGGGATCCAAAACTGTAAAGATAATGTTTAAAATGAGAAGAGGTAAAGGTAGGAGCCTAGCGGTCGCTAAGCTATACCATGATTTGTTGTTATTTTATGGCTATTTTCAAAATAATAAACTTTTGAGACTATGGTTTGTGATATGCCATTTCTGTCAATAAGTAAATGATCGTAGCGGTTACTAAGAATTTTCTTTGATTGTAAATGATATAAAATATGAGTTGAAAAACTATCTATCTTATGGGAAGTACATATTAAGGCTAGCGATCCAAAATTGTAAAGATAGTGTTTATATTGATAAGAGGTAAAGGTAGGAGCCTAGCGGCCACTAATCTATACCATTCAATTTAATACGTTATGGTGTTCCATTCAATACGTACAAAATATTAGTGGTCGCTATGCATTTTCTCTCATAAAAATAGATTTGAATTGTATGTTACAAACAATAAGTCTTGTGAGTACTACATAATAGATGAAAATGTAGTAACGACCCTAAGCTATATACGTATGGTATATCGTAAGTGGGGTGCTTGATTAGTAATTCTGAAGGTAGTCTAGAAACCACTAAAATAGAGCATGATCCCTCTCGAAGTTGGTTATGTAATGTTTTCAAATTATTAAACTGTTGAACTCTAGGGACTTAAGTTGTGCCCTTACTTTTGCATAAGGAAAACATTCTTAGCATTCGCTAAGTGGTGATCAATTACCCTGAGAAAATCCAAGGTGAATGTACTTGTTTTAAACAATATACATTAATGAAACTATGCAAGGTTAAATAAAATCCCTCTATATAGTATGCAGTGCAACTATTGTTTCCGCCAGGTAGATTCCAGCCAACATGGTATCGTTATTTTCTGGCTAATTTATTAATAGATAAGAAACTTTTGAGCCTAGGGTCTGATATGTCGTTTCTATCAATAAGTAAAGGATCTTAGCTTTCATGAAGGGAGCCCCGAGGCTCTTTAATTTGAGGTGGTGTGGGTTTTTTCTATTTTATGTGATAAGAAATGATGTGAAGTATGAGTTTAAATTCATGTATCTCATGGGAACTACATACTAAGGCTAATGATCCAAAATTGTACAGATAGTGTTTATTATGAGAAGAGGTAAAGGTAGGAGCTTAGTGGCCGCTAAACTATACCATGATTTGTTATTTTATGGCTATTTTTAAAATAAGAAACTTTTGAGCCTATGGTTTGATATGTTGTTTCTATCAATAAGTAAAGGAGCTTAGTTTTCGTGAAGCATTTTCTTTGATAGGAAATGATGTGAAGTATGAGTTGAAATTCATGTATCTCATGGGTACTACATGCTAAGGCTAACTTGATCTAAAATTATACAGATAGTGTTTATAATGAGAAGAGGTAAAGGTAGGAGCCTAGCGTGATCAGCTAAGCTATACCATAGGATTTTTATTTTATGGCTATTTTCAAAAATAAGAATGCTTTTGAGCCTATGGGAAACACGTAATACGTATCGATCAATTTCAAGGGTACATCTTGATAAATGTAATGCTTGGACCAGGACTTTCTCTTCGTCATGCATAGCCTAGTTTTAATATGGTATAATTAAAATAAATGGATAACAATATCATTGGTCAAAAACCATGCACATAGTTTTTAAATAAGAAACAGTTGATCCTAGCAGTCGTTAGGTCGTTCCATTCAATTGGTATAAAAGCTTAGAAGTCGCTAAGCATTTTCTCTCAATGAACAGATGTGAATTATATGTTACAAACAATATGTCTTGTGAGAACTACATAAGTCATGATCCTTCTTGAGAGTTTGCCGTGTAACACTTACTTTCGATAAGGAAAAAATCTAGCATTACTTTCGATAAGGAAAAAATATTTAGCGTTCGCTAAGCATTTTATCCCATAAGATCTGATGTGAATTATGTGTTTCAAAACATATATGTGGTGCATATAGTGTTTATAATGACTAGCGGTAATGGTGGGAGCCTAGAGATCGCTAAACTAGAGCATGATATTTTATTTTATCGCTATTTTCAAATTATTAAACTGTTGATCCTAGCATCCACTATGTCCTTACTTTTGATAAGGAAAAAATTCTTAGCGTTCACTAAGCATTTTCTCCCATAAGATCTGATGTGAATTATGTGTTTCAAACAATATACCTTATGGGAACTACGTAAGGCTTGATCCCTCTATATGGTATGAAGTGCAGCTATTATCTCCACCAGATACATTCCAACCAACATGATATAATTATAATCAATGAAAAACACTAGTGATTCAAAGTTGTACAGATAGTGTTTACAATGACCGTAATGGTAGGAGCCTTGTGATTCACTCAGGTAGGTCACGATTTATTATTTTACCACAATTTCCAATAAAAGAAACTGTTGAAACTAGTGTCCGTTGTGCCGTTACATTCGATAAGTAATTGAAACTAAGCGTTAGGTAAACAATTTTTTCGATACAAAACATTGTGAATTATATGTTACAAACAATATATTTTATGGACAATACATATGGTCTTGATCCCTATCAAGGATTTTAGTGTATCACTTGTTTCCGCCATGGATACGAGCCAAAAGTGTACAAAAAGTAAATGTTTGCAGCCTAAGAAGATTGACACTATAAATAAGTTAACATAAGTTCCAACAATTTGGAATAAATTTCTTCAATTAGTATTGTAAATTTAACTTATAGTCAGAGTAAGAGAGAATAGACCCTTGTTTTAGTGATACTAAAAAAACATTGTTAATAATCAAATATTTTCTCAAATAGGTTTAACCCACCATGACCTTATAGAGAGCATTTTTTCCATGAAAATGACTATTGTGAAGAGGGCCATACTTATGTTTAGGAAAAGTGTAATCCTTTCACGTTTGTTTTTTATAGCTTGTTGTGGAATTTCCCACCAAGCGTTACACTTAAAATATTGCACTTATAGTAGTTAAAAGCCTTTCACGTTTGTTTTTGATAGCTTGTTGTGGAATTTCCCACCAAGCGTTACAGTTAAAATATTGCACTTATAGTAGTTATAGACATTTAGACATAATTAATAAAGTATGTCTGATATACATATATTTCACATTGTCTTATATAACAAAAAATGATGAGCTATCACTAACTTCGTTAATGTGATTTGTTGCTCAAATAATCTCCTCAAAATACCAAACATTATATCTTCCGACTGTTATCCTTTAAACATTTTCATTAGCCTTGTTACATGCATCTAATCCTTGCTACTACCGTATGACCAATATACACATAAATCACATAGTCTTGTAAAACAAAAATCCCAAGCTACCACAAACTCTCTTTGAAATACCAAATATTACATCTTAATGTCATCTACGGTTTATCATTAAAAAGGTGTAAATGGCTTTAAAATTGTTTTAGGTTGTTCTTTTATATGTTGACTAGAAGTCTATTTGCCACTAAAGTGTGTATTTTTTAACGTTCCTATCATGCCATCTATTTAATGTTATAGATTGTCTGGCTCATATGTAATACTTTCAAAAGGTGCAAATGGTTTCGTATATTTCAATGCATCATAATTTGATTTCAGATTTTTAAGAAAACTATGTTATTATTGATTTGATCCACAAAATATGAATTACTGTAACCAGTTGAATGATACATAAGATGTCCTATCAAAGTCCTAGCGGTCGCTAACCATTAAGTTAATTACTTTGTTATGATACATAGTAAAGAAATCTAGAGGTTGGTGTCCACTAGGGTAGTATTTAAATTCCTTAACAAACAATGCGAGAAAAACACTTTAAAGTTTGGAAATGACCTAATTATTAATGTATTTTATTCTAAATATAGGTAAAATGTATTCCATTGTTCGCACTCCATTCAAAAAATTCCATTCATTGTAGGAGGTATTTGTTGGAAGAAAAGAGAAAAGGAATGGTTTGTGAAAATTAATTCCCCTGAAAACTACCACATCGACCTGTGGTTATTTTTTTTGTTATAGATGATAATCACGAGGAAGTTGGTATTGTTCTATCGTCAGAACTTATTGATTTGGGGACACTGCGTGTCCAGGTGGAACGCTTTGACTTTGAAAACAATAAGTGTATTATTTTGGATATGGAGTTGGATTTTTCTTTGTTCAGGAAACGTGAAATGCATGCCTCTATAAACAACGGACCATATTCATGTTCAAAATATGGTTGGAATTTGGGGATCCTAACAAATTCTGACAAAACTGGTTGTTTAAATGTAGAAGTCATTCAAAATGGTATATTTACACTATCTAGAAAATTGTATAGAAATGAGAAAACATCATATGTTTGTCATTTCTTTCATAGAAAAGGTTTTCTTTCACCTCCAAAACATGCCAAGTTGTTTACTATGTTGAGGCGAACATATTTGACTAAATTGGAGATAGACCCATCTAAATTGAAATTGCATGGGTTGAAAAGGAATACTAAATCAACTGGGTCTTTTGAGGCTAGTGTAATAGTAGAGACATTTGATTCTTACTACTAGAGAATAAAAGGAGACAACAAAATGAGAGAAAAAGTTCTACATTATTTGAGAAATAAGCATCTGAATAATATTGTATTGACATCCTGTAGTGAATCCAATGTAATCAAAAAATTTAAATTGCATGAATCACACTACCGCCAATTGTCTAAAATATTGGGTGAAGAGAGAAATGGAAAAATAAATTTTGATTCCCATATTGGGGAAAAATGGAAAAATGAAAAAAAATATCATGAGGTGGAAGAAATTCTTCCTGTCACGGCTCAAAAAATATTAGACAACTATGTGATGTCATTGGAAGGAAATATACCAGCAAGGGTGAAAGGTCACATACAATTTTTCTTGTAAATGTGCATATCCATTCCATCTTCCATCAACTTTATCAGCTATTCCTTCGACTAATCCTTTCAATGTTGAATGTGTGATCGCTGATTTTTACAATTTGGCTAGCGATATTTCTTCTGATGTCATAATGGAGCTTTTAACAGTTATCAGAACCAATGTGTTGGATTGTATTATTATTTTTCTAATACCAACTAGTTATTCAAAAATGTTAACCGACACAATACAAAGATACATGGAAAAGGTTAAAGACATTGGAGTATCAATTCTGGACGGATGCTAAAAAATCTACCATAGCAACGCGATATTCAAAAGTTTGTGTCTTATGTACACAATATCTTGTGTGCACATTTGTGAAAATAACAATGATTATAGAGAAGAGGTCACTATGGATTAGAAGGAGAAACTGCCACAAAAATTAGTAACTACAAGCGAAATTTTCCTACAAGGAAACATCCATCCTTTTCTTTGTGAAAGATTGTATGAGTTCTGGGATGTGATGTTCACTCGATGTTGTTCCATAAATTCTCTAGTACTAGTGCTTTATGATGGCAGTGTAACATTTCGTTCATTGGTGGATTCAAAACTATCTGTTGTTTTTATTGTTGAGACACACAATCAAGAGATGTTTATGAAACATTATTATTCTCATATGAAGAAAGGTTCGTCTCTGAAAACAACTTCAACAAGTGATTTTGTTTAATGTCTTTTAGCCTAAATATACTACTTAGACAATTATTGTTTATGCAGAAAACCACAAAGCTATAAAATTTGATGTACAATTGTTTCACTGTGAAGCTACACAACCAATTCAACATGGCGATGTACTTTCAATCATTTTATAAATATGTTTAATGATCTCTATCTTCAATTGCCATGGTGTTCAATTATTTTAACAAAGTTATGTTTTTTACAATTCAGATGACGGATGTGGAGGAAGTGGGCACATCGGCCATGAATACGCCATTAGATCCAGGTATGTTGGTCGTGTGAATTTACAAACAAAACTGTTAATAAGCCCCAAAAATTTATAAGACAATGAATGATTATGCAGACAACCAATAAGGCCCACAAATTTATAGGAAATGATATGATATCCATGTGTATTTTACAACAAAATTATTTATAAGGCCCAAAAATTTATAGGAAATGATAACTAACAGAACATTAGTTTATATGTTTGGCTTAGGGTCGAAGAATTTTTTTAAGGAAATCCATTTGTAAGCTACGATAACAATTTAAAATGAACTATATAGAGCTTAGCGGAGTCTATGCATCCACGTTCAATAAAAAATGGTTTGACTAAAAAAACTTACATTCATCAATATCTTGTTGATTTACAATTGCATACTGTCTACAATGTTTCATTGATTCACTACTGCATACTAACTACTTACATTGAATTAACATTGTTTTGGCTTCAACATCATCATAAATAGAACCACATACAACTTGATCCAGCTCGTTTGTATGTAAAGCAACACTCGGATAACCTCATTAAAGGTTGTCCAACTAAGTCTAGTTCGGCCAATGATGGCATAACATAGCAGTCGCAAATCCTCATCAATAGCTTAGGATTTTTCTCCGCTAAAGGGTGGTTCAACGAATATAAGTGTTTCATGACAACCGCTAAATTTGAATTCTAAGACAAATAATAATTGATATTGTACTTACCAAATCACCTTAGAAAACACTATGTTTATCCATTTAAGTTTTCCACAACATGAAATCGATTAATGTTTATTTCAAACACATTATGCTCACATTTTCAATAGGAAGAAATAGATTATGAATTGATGATTGTTTATTTGAAATAGCTCTTGCATCAACAGATCCAGCAGCATGTAAAGGAAGTGTAATCCAAGACGCAATCTCAATCGGTAACTATTAGCCATAAGCTAAAATGTTGTATATTTAAATTGGTTGTAATTGATATGCGGCCAATGAAAATAAAATTTGTTTATTTCCCTGCATGTAGCGATAAGAGTTATTTACTTATTTTGGATATGAAGGACCTACTATATGGGATAAACAAAACATACAATAGGAAGATGTCATTCATGTTCGGTATGAAAGCTTTCAACCTGCGAGGTGGCTTGTCAGAATTTATAAAATTATTATCACCATATTGTGAACTGGGATTCGGGTCTGATAATCTGCTGATGTTAAAAAGATATCAACGGGCTTCAATAAAAAAAATCAACTCTATTAAATCCAAGACTTACTTGGGTAAAGGAACATTGCAATATAGTTGAGGGAATAACAATTAGAGACCTAGAAAAGGTTTGGAGTAGAAATGAATACAGTTTGAAAAACACTTTGTGTATTACATTAGATGCAAAGGGAAACCCTCCTGAAAATTTTATGGTGGGTATGAAAAGCAGACGCAAAAATTGTACAAAATATAAATGGTTGAGGGCCGACTTGTACAAAAAAATATCACAAATAGTGTCTCAAGAATTGAATGTGGTAGAGGGCATCAAATACTTGGAGCAAGAAAATGCTAAATAACTATTTATCTTTTCATAATATTGTTATGATGGTACCGCTTAACATTGTCAATAATATATACATACATATGTTATTATGAAAGTATTGTGTAACTCTATTATATCATGATGAAATTTTTGAAATATAAGTTGGGTGGATTTATATTTTCACTGATTATAAGATGACAGTATGATTGAATAACTTCTGTGATGAATTATCATAAAAACTTTCCCTTGAAAATTTTTAAAATAGTATTTTTACATTGTTCATAAAATTATACTATATATACTTAATTGTTTTTAAATATTTTTTTAATATAATTAATATATAAATAATCTATAAAAAATTGACTGTCATATCTAAAATATGCAAGTCATATGTGACGGTTATTTCAAAGATTTGTAACTATTTTACGGATTAAAATGATAAAAACATCTAAACGGGCGTCAAATTTAACACCACGTTATGGCCTATGTTGCACCCATTGAAGGACAAGAGAATATGTTCGGGATGATATTTGATCAAAAACCGAATTCGAGGGAACTTATTTTTGGAGCTTCACTATGACAACGCATAAATAATGCTTAGTAGCCGCTAGCCCGTTTAAAACATAACCATTTTTTGTATATAACATAGCATAAATAATGGTTGGCGGCTACTAGCCCTTACAAAACATAAACATGTTTTGTACATAACAAATCATAAGAAATGCATAGAATTTGCTGGCCCGTATAAAACATATACATGTTTTGTTTAGTCAAAAGCAAAGATAATGCCTAGCAGACGCTAGCCCGTATAAGGATTCCAATATTTGACATTTTGGATTCCAATATATGGGACTTTGGAGTGCAGTAAATTCCAATAAATGTGATTTTGGATTCCAATATATGTGATTTTGGATTCCGATCTATGTGATTCTAGATTCCAATATATGCGATATTGGAATCCAATATGTGCAATTTTGGAGTCTAGATAATTCCAATATTTAACATTTTGGAATCCAAAACAAGTAGTTTTGGATTCCAATATTGGTTATATTTTTTTGTTGTTGGGACTAGAATAAGTCCCAATTTAGTGAAATAAGCATTTAAGGGTCAAAATTTCACATAGCGGTAAGCATATGTTGTAAAGAGAAAAATAATGTAATAGGAAAATTTATGCTAGAATATCCTTGTCTAATACATGACACATCAACATAATCAATTATACTAACATAAAGGAAATAGATAAGTTTAGGGATAATTATCTTTGTGAATACATTGTTAGCTTATCAACCTCCTCCGAGGTTAGTAGCACCTCGCGAGAGAGTTTTCATGGGTGGATCACAAGAGTAATAAGTGGAAGACCTTAATGTAATTTAGGAACTCCAAAGACTCGGGTAAACCTAATTGTTGTAGTACCTACTCTTAATGTTCCTAGTAACCCAATTCTCCAAAGATGAATTCCAAGTATAAGCTTTACTAGTGCCCTAAATATCTTAACGCTTTAAGTGAATATTTTTTAGTGAAGACAAAGTGGATTATACGATGATATATTTTATAAATGATAATAATGGTGACTATATATAAAAGAACATAACCTGGGGTCATTGATTCAATTAGTCAACGGCCAACCAGATAGGTATGTCTACTAGATGGCATAAAAAATGATCAATTTTGTTGGCTAAAAACAATCTATATAGAATGTAATGGAATGAGAGAGATTGGAGGTAGATAAAACACATGGAAATGCTATGAAGGTTCTACAAGAAGATGATGTGAAGGGGATATTGTTGGGAATATAAAGTGGTGTAAAGCAGTAGTAGGAAGGTACATTAGGGAAATCTATGGCTAGTCTCACAATGAATCTCTCATCACCTGTACTAGAAAAAATCACAACCCCATTCTTGGTATTCCTCTTAAGCCATGCACTCAAAGAAGTTAATGCCTCAACATTTGCAAAGAGAATCAATTAGTAATTATGAAAAATAAGGTATATGCATCTACTACAAGTAATGACATCATATCATAATGAATTTTATACAAAAAGAAAAGGACATGGTAAATAATAAGTTGAAAGTCAATATATTTATCGCTAGTGAAAGCAATGGGGAAAATTGTGGTTATGTTCTAAGTGAGGAAGACATTCCCCGTGCTAATAATGAGGAGGAATATGCTTTCTCAATTTAACAATAAACGTAACATAATTAATCGAGTTCATTAGGTGTGGTTGGAAAACCCACCTCTCACTAAAAAATTGACATGTTGTTGAGGTGTTTCCTGATCTAACTGGAGGATGAGATAGTGTGTCTCATTCCCATTATTCATGTTTTTTGTTATGATGCAAACAATTGGTCATGTCCATGTTCACATATGAGAAAGTGTATGAACTATTAAGAGTGGCATAGTTGATATTTATGTGGTTTTTCTTGTTGAACGATGTGCATGTCCTTATTCACCATTTGTTTTGAGTGTAGTGAGGCCATTTCCGCTATTGTTTGTATGTTGAGCTGTATGTATGTCCTAGTTCATATAAAAAGTATATTCTTCCGCAATCTTTGAATTATGTTTGTAATAGTGGGTGAATGTTAGGAAATTCATTGTTACTATGTTATAGTTTAGTGGTGATTTAAGGCATGACTAATATGTTTAATTATAAAAACATATTATGTACGTTGAGTGGTTACAATACTTAACTAAAATAAGGGGAAGTAAAGTTATGATCACGAAAATGAAATACTTTGAATCCTATAAAATAGGATTAGAGATTGTATAAATAAATTACTATTACATTGAATATTATATGGTGTTTGACCTCTTGTTCATGGGATATGAATATTTGAGAAGGATCATCACCATGCTAAGTGGTGCGCCCCCAAGAAAGATTGGGTTCAATTTAAATTTGACGGTGAATCTCAAGAAAATCTAAGGGAAGTAAGTTCGGGTTGTCTCCTCCACTCTTCTAATGGAAATTTAATTGTTTTCTTGTTTGCATGTGTTTCATTTTCTATTAACAGTGAAGCGAAGCCCTTGCTCTAGTTTCATTTCTTCATTTCGTGAAAGAGCTAAGATTGTATAAGCTTAAATTCAAGGGATACTTGTGCTTAGTCATTAATGGTATGATAAAAGGGAAAACTCCAAACTATACACTGCAATACAATCTTCACTAAGCTTGTGATTGTTAACTTTTCTGTTTCAAATTTCCTTTTCCCAATTCTATCAAGAAACCAACAATGTTACAAGCTAACATTGGTGTTGACATGGGAGTGTTCTCCAAAATAGAGAGCTTTATTCCTAATGATTGAAATGGTATTGAAACTAAAATTTGTAATGCTTCCCTCCAACATTATTGATTTATCATTCATTGCATTCATATTTTATTGCAAAAGTAAACTCTAATTATGTTTTGAATGGAGGCACATATCTCTATCTCAACTAGATAATAAATTACCACATGGAAAGATTAAGGCCTAGGTAAACTAGGCAATTGCCTAGGGTGCCAACATTTAGGGGACATCATTTCATAGGACACAATTTTTTGTTTTATTTATTTTAATTCTATTGTTACTGACAAGTTTAAACATCACGATCAACAAGAGATGAGTAGGCACAAAAAGTAGAGAACAATGAAAATATTAATATTAAACGTATTTAGGTAAACACTTCATCACGGATCCCAGTACTATAAAATTGGTATTATAGAAGGGGTGTTGGCTCCAAGTATTTCATAGGGAACTCAAAACCTTTATTATGATCTTGATTTACTATCTTTCATTGTGTGTATCAAGTGGCAATGTGACCTTGTTAGCGGGTGGCTCAATTCTCTCTTTAGGGGTCATGTAAGCTACATTTTCTTTTAAATGAAATTCCCCCATTGATATGTGCACTCATTCTTTCACTTTTTCATGTTTTTTCTCCTCGGTATTCCCCCAAGGTTAACCTCCCTTCAAAGGAATTTTCATAGGGCTTATTTGTTCTTTTAATTATCTTATGGAAATGGATGTGTTTGTGAGAGAGAGACTGAATGTATGTTTCATGGATTGGATGAAGTGGAAATATGTGATGGAAAATATGTTATGGAAGGAAACATTCACATTCATAGAGACAAAATCAAATTGTTCCTTCATTGTTCCTCTTATAATTGATATTAATGAAATCAATAGATTTTTAAGTCCTATTATGGGCCTATTAGAAATCCAATTTAGGATTTTCTTTAATACACAAGTACACCAGTTATGTTGGAAAGTCCTCCCTAGGATACACTTATAGAAACTCCATATATAATGGAGCTTGGTCACAAAAGAAGAGAAATTGATCCAAATTGGAGTTGTAATTTGCTGGACAATGTTCTAAATTGCTAAGTGGTTTTATTACAACTGAAGCATATATAATGTTGTAGAATTGTACACAAATGAACCATGAATTAATAAAAAAGAAATATACACAAATTAAAAAAAATCCAAGAAAAATAATTTGTTACTTCTTTAAATGACAGGTAATATCTCTAAGAAGAGATGTGAAGTATTTATGTAGTGTTATTATAAAAAAAAGTTAGATATATCTAAAAAGAGATATAAAGCTACAAATCTTTATCTGTATATTACAAAATGGTAGCAATATTTTTAAAGATATGAGAAGTTATGAATATTATTTATTCTCCTTATGTTCTCTCTTGTAGACATCTAAATTTGGTCTTCGACACTTGGAAACATTAGTTTTGGAAATCTTTGACACTTGAAAAAGCAACATATATCTGACTCTTGATAACCCTTTCCCTCTATTGATTTACCCATCCCTATCTTAGCCACCTTCATCTTCCAATCATGCTTATTAATGATTCACTCAGTCTATACATGAACACATTTACAATTCTAAACAAACATATTTAATCATCAAATCCTTATTTTCATCTAGACAACAGTGGCAACCTCAAACAATTTCACCTATCAGTAATGTCTAGGTTTTTCCAATGACTAGTTTTCAAATTTGGACAATTCAATTTATTCCTTAACTGGCACACTCTTGGAGCACCCCCATACATTGGAGATGATTATAAAAAGGCATAGGCATATCGAAAATATTAAGAGCAAGCCATTGAGCTAATTTGAATCCAAAGAGGTCAAAAACATTTGTGCTAAATCTCAAAGTTTATAGGAAGGGTCATATCTAGATTGTAAATGATATTGTATATTCATACATACACATAGGTGGTAGAATTACGTGTGGTTTGTAGAATTGGTACATAGATAACACTCAACTATCATGTGTCCAATGAGGAAGGGAAGCTCAGAGCTCGGGAAGGAGTTAGAGATTTTAGCAAGAGTTTTGGCCGAAAAGCTAAAAGCAAAGGTCTGCCCCGCGCCCCTGTCGACCAATCAATGCATGCCACGTGTCCCAAGTGGCGGGGGCGCGGAAGGAAAGTGGCAAATGTTCCAAAATCACAAAAGGCAAAACATTCAAGGAAAAACCCGCTGGACAACAGAGGAGAGAGAATTACGTATCCAATCAGCACCTGACACGTGTCGTCCAGGTGGCAGAGCGCGGGAAAGATCTTCAAAACACATTTTCACCTGTTTTGTGCCCTAAATCTTCAGATCTCCATATATTTTGATCCAGAGCTCAGATTTGCACATTCTTTATATCAACGGAAAGCTTATGAAATTATCTACATGATTCAAGGGTTAATCTCAAATTTTGGTGTAGTATGGAGAGAGAAAGTTGAGAAGCAACGCATAAGGTTCCCCATGCCATTTTAATGCACCAAATGAGGAATGGGTTTGCATGTTTTCCCACGTTTCTCTCTCATGGGCTTGAACTATGCAAGTAAAAGCCAGATTTGGCTCAAAAAATAATAATTACAAGTTGTTCTTCTAAGAGTTTAAAATTCTAGACTGTGCAAACCTCATGGACATTGCCAACAAACCCAAATAGTGGCAGCAAATGCACACTTCCAATTTTACCAAAATCGTTTATGTAGGTTTTTTTCCTTTCTCATTTTTGGCCGCAATGTTTTCACACTGGATGCATATGAGCCCTTGACAACACATTTCTAATTAGTTCCAAATCGTGTAACAGACCTTTGAGATTAGTTACAAATATTGTAGCAACCTTTGAGATCCACAAGCAGTCAACATTAGCTAAATATTTTATCCTTCTATTATCTTGCATAGTCTATATCTATTAATCACAATAAAAATTATATCTTCACAATGCAAATTGTTAAATGTGTTGTCATTATTTCTATAATCCGAATTAGCACATCATTTCACTTATTTTATGTCTTAGGTGTAAAATACTAAAAACACTCTCCATATTAAAATCCATCATTTTTATATTCTGGTGCTAATATGTGTAGTATATTTTTTGAAGGGAAACAACACACTAAAAACACATTATGAAGTGTAAAACTTGGAATTTGAAGAAAGTGTTTCTCCACAAAATTTTTGGGTTTTTGTTGTAAAAATCTTGTTAGTGTTCACGTGTTGTGTATGTGGTGTAATGAGTTGTAATAACAACTCATTTTCGTGTTGTAATAGTTTCTTAAATAATGAGGTGTGAGAGAGATTCTTGGATGAGTTACATTCTATAGTTAGAATGTAATTGCTCATGCTATTATTATGAGTGGTTGAGTTGATAAGTGTTACCTCCTACTTTGTAGGAGATTATAACACTATGTATGTAACCTCTCTCTTTCTCTCTCTATTTGTGTAAGTTAATCCAATATCTCAAATTTATTTTGTGTGAACGAATTCTTGTGATGTACAAATCCTAAATCAAATTTACAATTTTGGTGTAATCGGAAACTCACAAAAAATACAAAAACACAACTTTACCATTTTAGGTATTTTCTACTTTTTGTATTTTACATTTTTAAGGCACCTTGAAGCCTTTTTTGGGCTTGAAAATTCTGCCAAAGTAATGCATTAACATGAAATTTATAGCGATCAAAACTAGCTCCTTTCATGATATTTCGAATAAATGTACGAAGTTGGAATTCCAAGCTACAATGAAGGAATTGCGACCTATAAAAATGATCTACTAATGACACACTAACTTTTCGGCATTATGTCCAAAATATTGTCCCAAACTACCTCTCATATCAACGATTCCAATCATAATTCTTTTGCATAGTTTCATCATTTTGGTATCAAGATATAGTGAAATGTTGACCCCAAAATATTTCACCAAACTCCATAACTTTGGAGATAAATTCTTCTGGTTATCATTTGATCATTTAAATTTATTTTTGTTAGGTTGGAATTTCATAAATTGTTCAAACAACGATTTATTGTTGAAGTTTACATCATGGTGTGATGTACCCTTGTCTTATTTTATTAATTAGTTGTTGAAAAAGTGTTGCATATAAAGTACAAAATAGTTTGTACATGCTAAGATTTAAACCATGTAGGGGAAGCAATTGTGAGACTTCATTTGGTGACATCTAAATTGGAGACCTCCTCAAGGTTTTGCATTTTTAAGAAATTGAGAAGTAAAATATTGTGGATTTCTATTTACAATTGAAATTACACTATATAATGTGAGGAGTTGTAACCTAATAAGTGAAGATGATTGTGTGTTACTCTATCCACCAAGGTATAAATATTTGGAGATACATGATATGATGAGGATTGGGCTTGATCCTTGCATGACTTTGAAAGAATGGATCTCTATACGTGTGGCTTCCTCAAAGAAAAATTTGATTCAGGTGTACTAAAAGACAAAGACGCCAATATTCTTTTAAGTCAATTGTATCCAATCAAAAACTATAAATTACACCATATTAATTAAATTATCATGTGATTGAACAATGGAGATAAGATCACTCAAATTCCAAAATGTATGAAAGAGATTTTATGTTGTCACACATCATGTGGAGTTTTGTAATGCCCACTATTTTACCACAAAAAATGTAACAAAAAAATAGGCATACTTTTTTGTTGTGAAATCAAATGACGCAACACTAAAGAACCACTGCACTAATCAATAGACACTTAACACAAACAATTACCTTACAATAAACCAACATACCAAAACTTACAATTGTCACATGTGGAAGAATTGCATTTATTACTTCAACATTGTTACCTTTACAAAAGTCATTATGCTTCACAGTTCCACAATGTAGGTTAGTTTCGTTTCATTCTAAGGTCCATACCAAAGTTATAATTTGTAGTGCCCTGCCCCTATTTGCCCCGTTGATGAGATTATAGATTCTTTCATGATAGTTTTTTTTATCGTTTCGTGGCCGATTTAAAAAAAATGTTATAATAATAATGCTATTAATAATAATAATAATAAATAAATAAATATAATGTTAAACCATAGAGAGATTATCCAAATAAACTAAACTAAATAAATATATATAAATATATATATATATATATATAAATCTTGTTATATATATAATATATATAAATCTCTCTCTCTCTCTCTCTCTCTCTCTCTATATATATATATATATATATATATATATATATATATATATATATATATATATATATATAACAAGATTTAATAAAAGAGAATCAAGAAAATAAAAAATGGGGTAGGTTGGGTGAATGTGTTGGTGAAAATTGATAAGTTTTGACTTGTGGCATGGATTATCTTAATACATGTACATGTCTGTGAGATTTGGAATAGGGTATGTGTAGTCCATTTAAAGCGTATGGGTGGTCATGGCCCTTGTCAGGAAATACGGGAAACAATAAACACAAAGCATTCAAATCTTCCCATGTACTGCCAAGGACTGAATTATGACTTCTGGCGAGTTTGTAAAGGGCTCCTTGGAGAAGACAACAAAGGCCAATAAAGTAAGCACACTTTTATTTGATATGGATGCATTTTATGTAACAGTGAGGAGGCCCCTCATCTAGCTATCGTCAATATGCTTTGGAAGGGGAGTGGAGGTCGCTCAATAGGATTTCCTTCCATTATGGGAACAAATTTGAGGCAACCATCTCAAAAGATTCATTTGAGAACTTGAAACTTGCCCGGATACATTCTTAGCCACGACCAAAGTGCTCAAATTTTCTCCTAATGCATGTGAGGTGATCACAGATGTTGTGGCATGTTGTCAGTAAACTCTTTAAGGCATTGAATTGTTGATGTGGTTATAATTTTGTTTAAACCAACTCGGAAACTTGGGACAAGGTATTCAACGCCCATCTGTAGTGCCCACATTTTACGGAACCAAATACAACAGAAAAAATACCAGGATAATTATTTATTTATTTATTCATTGCTCACGACACACAACACAATAAGTGCTCCAAGTACAGAACTCGACACACATGCGACAATCACATAAGTCATCGACTCACATAGACACATGCAGGTGACATCGACATGTCGATACCACACTCTTCCCAACGAACGAATACTAGGAAAGACCCAACCACAAGAAACGTGACTATAGGAACGGTGAACCCATGACATATCATTACTTTAACTGTATTTTTGGTTAAAGTTAATATTCCAAGGACATTTCGAGCAAGGATAAATTTCCTTGTTTGTCCACCTAAATTTTCTTAAGTTTGTTCCGCGGTTAAAAAAAAACAATTCCACCTTCTCAAGTTGGCTTCTTATACTTTATATAAATTTCCATAACTGACATACATATTTGGCATAAATCAAATTGCATACAAAGTACTTAATTATCCTATTATTATGCAAAAATATTCTTCTCCAACGTTTATTTGATGTCTATAGTTTTACCCTTACAACTCAAACAAAAGTGACTTGATGCCCAAAATGCAATCAAAGGATTTGACGGAGATATTAGATACATGGCAGCTTTGCACCAAAAATGATTCTCGATTCACACTGAATTTATTTCTCTACCATTTTTATTATAATTTGAAAACTTATTGAATTCCAATAAGATTTATATATATCTATATGTACATATCTTTTGTTTTCTCATAGTTTGGTCGCACCAAGGTGACTTATATTCTTTGAAACACTTGATTATGTTTAATTAAGTTTTAAGGACTTCATGAGTGCCCTCCATCCTAATCTTAAATCTCGTTCTCATCTTAGGATATGCTTATACATCGCACTATGGTCTCGTTCATAGCATTGTTGTGTAATTAGGAGTTACAAAAGTATTTGACTACCATCAGGAAAGGGGTATATGGTCGGAAGAATTGTAAACCATACACGAACCACAAGTGACACCTCCTAATCAGATGAGGTTTAGTTTCTTCCATTATGCACTCAATGACCTACGCCTCAACTATATAAGAGTTTAAGGTAGGTGGAAAAAATTATACTAAACCACATTCAAGGACATACCAAGGTGTTATTTTGATAGAATCCAGGGTTGCACCGATTAGTCGTTCCTTAGAACAAGGACTCATAAGGTGACTTCTAAGGTGATCTCCAACACTCAGCATGGTGTTGGACCTGAAGAGAGGACATTCTTCTTGCAATTACCAAAACTAGAAGGAAACCGCATACTCTGGATAAGGTTGGACCATGTTATTCCTAAAATATGGGTTCACGACAATGTCGCTAAACCTAATGACTATGACGGTATACTCCAACGAGGGGTTTTATTTACCTAACCTATGAGGTCTCATCAAGTGCAAAGTTTAAGGTCGTTCTTCGGTTTTAATTTTCTTATTTGGTAGAACAGGATCACACATACATGCAAGTTATGCATGAATATTTTATTAGGTTTGAGTGTTCCCATTGAAACTCTTTAATGTGTCTGCAATGTAAGAAGGTAACCCAATAATTAATTTAGTCGTTTATTGAATACTGAGAAGGTACCACAATATCTTAACTTCAATTTCAAAATTGCTTTATATAAATCAAACCTCTTTTTTTTTATACACAACTAAAATCAAATTGAAATGGTGATTAGAGGCACATTTCCTAAGTATCCCTAAAACTGGCATATCATACATATTAACAAATTTCATTTATAACTTTTCAGTAACAGGAGACTACATTACACAGTTATTCATTTTACAATGACCTATAAAAATTACAATAATGATAATTAAATTACACATCGCCCTTTGCGTCTTCATTCTTCCATCCTGCAAAACCCACGTGAGCATGATATCAGCGATAAATCGCTAGCATGGCATCCACCCTAAAACAATCATAATTATCATTTTTCAGTTCCCATTTACATTTGACAATAACTACAATATGCAATCGAAATAAAAATAAAATCTAGAAACATGTAATCATTGCATTTCATTTTTTTCTCTTCATTTTATAAACTCAGAAGAGAGAGAGAGAGAAAGGAAGAGAGAGAAAATATCATTTTGTCTAAAGTTCCAATACACACAACAAGTTTCATTCTAGTGTTTTAAACAGTTATTTACGTGTGTTGAAAGTTTCCAAAGGGGATTTGGCAACCCTACGAGGGTCTGCAGCTTTCTACTTTTACATTTTCTCACTAATTACAAAAACGTTCAAAATGGGCTTGGAGGCTAAGAAACTGCTTCCAAAAGTTATCTTTCGATGAGCATGCATGTCAGGATTACCTTTCTACGTGTCCCCAGATATACCAAGAATTCATAGCAACTGACGGAATTGAAAAAAGAGCGAACGGTTTGCATTTGGCGGTTAGTTCTTCGGGGCCACTGGTCATAGTTCACCCAGTTATAAAATGCCAAAAGTTAACTTGAGGGCCTAAAAACCCGCATCCATAACTGATGTTTGAAGGAGAAGCACGCAACGAGACATCTCCTACTAGTTCCCCTACATAAGGAGAGTTCATCAGAGTCGACGGGATTGAGAACTAGTAAACCATTTTCAAATGGCGACAAGTGTTCTGGAGTGACAAGACGAAACTAGATCAGTTTGACCTCGTCAAATTGTGACTGGAGGCCTACAAAATGGCTTCGCCAAACTATCCCGAAAAGTTCTCTTTCCTATACAGAATGCTCCATGCATTTGTCTAGTATAATCGCTAGAGGTTGGTGAAGACGGGAAGTGATTTCTCTTTCCAGGTTTCAAATGGCGATCCAAAACGAAAGCCAACTTTCTAGTTTTAACAGCTTTCTATTATTGTAAACTAGTGTTATAGGGCTCATATAAGGGCGTCAAAAGGATGACATATGATCGTTTCGGGTCAAACCAAAAATCAAGGTGACTCCTCGTATACCAAGGTACACGAATGAAACTTCACATCTCGTTTCCAGAGTTATGCAGGGTACCTGGTGAGTCTCTGAAAATTACAAAACTTAATTATTTAAAAACTAAGAGAAGGCCAACTTTATCAATGGGGAGTCAAATTCGTCTGGTCGATAAAACGATATTGGAGCGGTCAAGAAGGGTAAGAGTTTTCTGAATCATCTCAAAGTGAGGGTGATAGTTCATGGTTTAAAGTGGGCAAGTTATAATGACTTCGAGAGTTGCGACACGACACTTTATTGATTTGCAAAGAGTTGAAGGGACATTTAACTGTATTAAAATTCCTAATGAGTTAAAATTTTATTTAATTACAAAAGAGAACTAAAATACGAGAATTAGGAGAGGTAAGGGAAGAAGGACCATGCCTGGAAATGAACTGGTGAGGCAGAAGTTGAGGAGTTGACATCACACTGATTGATTTCACTTGCTTGCAGCCACGGCAGGAAAACCCAAAAATAGCATCCACAATAATGTCAAAATCGGTGGCCAGTTCTATTGGAAAATCCTCCGGTGGCAAGAAAGGAACAACAAGTGCCTCCAGTTGAGTAACAAGCCCATGATAAAGAGGCTTATCAGTGTGTTTGGGATAGCAAACAATGTCATGTGTACTATGAATCCATTATGTGCATATCCTGCAATCCTGGCATTCCATGAGACAACATTTCTTTGAGGCATTCTCCCAAACAGTTCATGCACCTTCTCAACAAATCCTCTACATATTCAAATGTATTCATCGGGAAAAGTTCATATACCGCCCATGTATTTGAAATATCCCAAAACCATTGCATTCCATGAGATGAAATATCTGAGGCATTTCGCCGAACAATTCACATGCCTTAAATACACTTCCACATTTTTCCACGCATATCAACTATGACACCAACAAGCACAAAATATTACAAAAAAAAAACCAGATTCTATTGTTCATACCATGTTCCAATACTTCCATGTTTTGCACATTCTCATGTGCCCATCAAACACCAAGCAAACATATCCACCCAGCCACGTTTTTTTCTTTGCAGGCATTTTGTCACACAGTCCATGTGCCTTTTAATAAGTCCATTTTGTGCAAAAAAACTACAGCCATGGCAGTCAAAGAAACCACGATTCGTTCAGGCATTTGGGCGCACAACTTGCATTGCCAGACGCATGTTTTCATATTTTTTACATGGAAAACTACTAGGGCACGCGCGACTGCCACATCTAACAAGATTTCTTTGCGTTTTTGGCCTTGATGGGAGCCCACGCAGGCTTGGGCGCGGATGGAAGGGCGCTGGCCATGAGATAGTCTAAACACAGAACAAACCTCCTCCATTTTGCTTGATCTTCCCTTGCAGGTATGTGGCGCGGCCTGGGAGGGAGCTAGAAATGGCTGTGGAGTCTGGCTTTGCTCGAATCGTTGCCTTTGCATGAAGGTTTCCAAAGCCGTTTCAAAAAACTCATTTTTTTTGTGTGTGTGAGTAGATCTTGCGCCCCCAAACCAGCCGCCCATTCCCCAAAAGCAAAAACAAACCCTAACTCGCCCAAAAGAATCACAGGCCACATATTTTTTTATTTTTTTATTTATTTTTTCGATTTCTTTCTCTTTGCCCTAATCTGCCCCCTTTTACGGGCTTTTCGATTTTATTTACTTTTAATTCCTTTAATATTTATTTATCTATTTCTTTTGTTTGTTTTTAATCTAAAAAAAAACATCCTAAAACCCTAAATCGAAGTAGACAAATAAACAAAATATAACTTAAAGTCAATCCATTGCCAGAGGTGAAATTTTGACACAAAA
The DNA here is from genome assembly GCA_019776745.2 of Taxus chinensis. Taxonomy (NCBI): domain Eukaryota; kingdom Viridiplantae; phylum Streptophyta; class Pinopsida; order Cupressales; family Taxaceae; genus Taxus; species Taxus chinensis. The sequence continues at coordinate 722,490,774 of CM034149.1, read as the reverse complement.
GTGACCGATCGAAGTCGGCGATATGAGTTATAATAGTATTATAAACATTATTTATTTTTATTTTTATTTTTAATTTTTTTTCAGCTTAATAATGATAATAATTATTAATTCTATTAATGTCGACAACTCGACAAACTTGAAGTGCCGAGAACCAAAATTTTCCTTTACCCGTATAACCGTCCATGACGCTACGGGGTCCACAGTTTGGGGTGTCGACAACGACCCAAAGGGCAAGAAGGAGAGGGGGAAGGTGAAAAATCTTCACTGCGACCCGAACAAGGTCAACAACGGTCAATGAGAGCACACACACACCAGTCTCCCAGGATTAGTAACAGGGTCGGTAGGTCAGGGACTAGGAACATTGAACGGGGCATTACACCATCAAGCATATATATGTTAATTATTTTAGTTGCAAGACTGAAACATACATGTATACAATTGTGGACACGTATGCAGGGAACAATGTTAAACAAAGCTCTATCAAATAGCCATCCTAAAATTTTTGCCATTATGGGTTAAAACGACTTGCACTCAAAGATCAATTTGTAACCTTAATATCTTCTCTTTTTCCTTTATACAAATTGTTTGATCTGGATCTATATCTATTTATGAAGTGGTTCCAATTGTAACCTAAGGGACTACACCATACCGTTGTTTTATTTTTGTATGGAGAAGAAGAAGAAGATTGAGGATTAGGAGGCACATCATTCGGGTGTAACATCTAATTGTATTGATTTAACTTCTTTTATGTCTGAACACCAATGTTATGTGAATTGTAACATGTGCAACATATCTTCTAGCTCCTTGTCTTTTATTTTGAGTAGCTGTTGTGTTGATTAAGACATTGGAAGTGTCATTCCTGTTATCCCACGTATATCTCTGCAAATTTTGACTCCTTCATTCTTCCCCACGCCAAGTGGAGCAGTGGAACAGGTTAGGGGCAGCCAGTAGAGATTAAGACAAGGGGATCCTTGTTAGAAGATACGATTACAAGTGTTTTGGTGGCCATGTATGAAAAATAAGGAAGAATACCCAAGGCCATGTAAACTGTTTGACAAAATGCCTATTAAAAAAATGTATCATGGAAATGTGTTGATTGTTTAATGTGCTCATTATGGTGTTCGTGATGAGACTTAAAGGTTGTTTAAGAAATTTCCCAGCCAGATGTTATCCCCCGGAGTGTCATAGTTGTGCGTATGTGCAAATGGGTTCATTGAAAAAACTTTAGAAACTTTCAAGCATATGCAAATGTGGGTGCTTCGAAAAGTTTGTGGAATGGAAATTGTTAAAAGGAGAGTACCTCAACCAAACTTGGTCTAACGGGCTGCAATCATTATGGAGAATTCTTAAATCATTTTTTGGAATGGGTATTGAAGCTTTCAAGCAAATACAAAAGGGTGGAATTGCGTATGTGTGCAAAACGAAATGTCTATTAGAGATGCAGAACCAAATCTCACAATTTTGACCGGCTTCAGTCCTCAGGCATGGTCTCCTTACCTGCATCTTTTATAATTTTCGTATGATTTGGTTCTTCATTTGTAATATAATAGAAATATTAAACCATTAGATACTTAAAACAATTGGATATTTTTAACCAAGTGTTTAGTGTGAAACAATAAAATCCCACCTTGTGAGTTACATAACGGAGTTACAATTTGACCAACAACTGTGGTTGCTAACCACAACCTTATACATTGCTAGACCTAGGGTGTCAAAATTAGGTGTTTGTGTCCGTTGGTATTGGCGAGAGCTAGATGATTCATCAACTAAAACAACCATTTTTGTCTACCTTGCAAACTTAGAAAAATGTAATTTTTAGATACTTGCATAACAACATTCTGAGCCCCCTAAAAGAGATGTCAAGTGTTGTATGCATTCCTTGTTATGAGGAGAGTCACATTAAGCCTTAGATCGACCTCGATTGACCATTTGTGCTCTCTTCGCTACTCCCTCTAGGAACCCTATTACCCATTTTGCACTTTTAAGAAGTTGTTAAAATTGAGTTGGTTTTCGTTTCGTCCCACCGTTTGGACCCTGAGCGAAGGAACGCCTTTTTGCCTTAGTGAACCTCTAGTATTTTACTAGACAATCATTTATAACCTTCAGTTTGGGAAAAAACACTTTTCTAGATAGTTTTTATGAAGGGGTTTTATAGTCCTCTGGATGTTGTTTGACTAGGTCAAATTGGATCAATTACGACTGGTGGCTCCAGAAAACTCATCGTCGTTTGTAAACCGTTTGCTAGTTTTGAACTCCGTCAGTTCCTGTGAATTCTTGGTATATAGGATTATTCATAGGAATTTATTTGATGTGCATTTTCTCATCGAAAGATAGTTTTCAGACGTGGTCCTTTAGCCTCTGAGTCAAAATTAGACGTTTTCGCAACTAGTAGAAAAATGTGAAATACGGCCATATGACCCTAGTCAAGGCAATAAATCATCGTGAAAATTTATCAAAACTTATAAATAACTAGATAAAACTCTCTCTTGTGGCTTGTGTGAAATGTGACTTTTGGCAAAATAATGTTTCTCTCTCTTCTCTTTCTTCCCTATCACTTTCTCTCTCCTTAGTTAAAAAATGAAATGAAATGAATATATGCCCCTAACCCTCTCTTGTTGTGTGTGTATTATTAATATGATGTAAATGGAAAACTAAAAATGATAATTATGCTATATTTAGGTGGATGTCATGCTAGCATTTTGCTGACTATGCGGTGGTTGTAGGTATCGAGACTTGGAGGAGGTGAAGTGACACTAAAAATATCATTTTTACATGTTATTTGAAACAATGTAATTGTAGAGGTTGAACCAACATTTTGTGATGTATTGAAAGACTTTTATTAAATTTGGTAATATGTACGAGATGCTAATTATAGGGATGTTTTGGGAAATATGCATTTAACCATATGTGTCATTTTGATTCAAATTTACGTATGGTAAAAAAATGGGGGTTGGATATATATGTTAAATCAAATTGAATTTAATATCTTATAGTGCATTTCTAATGCGTAATTGATGATTAAATAATTGGTGTGTTGTGTACCTTACCTTGAAAATGTAATAAAGAAATCTAAATGAAATAGTCAACCCTAGTATAAAATTTGTACATAATTATTCTTCATGTGTGATTATTTTTAGCATAGAAAACTAAAACCTTAGGATGAACGTAAATCTTTACACTTGATGACACCTTCTAGCTTAGGTAAATAAGATCCCAAGTTTGAGTTGTCGTCATAGCTTATATGTTTAACGACATCATTGTGAACCCGACGGTTAGGAACGACATGGTTAAAATTTGTCTTGAGTATGTGGTTTCCTCCCAAGATTGGTAATTGTGTGTGTAGTAAGGAGAATGTGTTCTCTTAAGGAAGTACTCCATGAGAAACCAACATTAAACATAGTGTAAAACCCTCTTGGACCGACACACGTATTGAGTGAAGGGTGTTGGGTGGAAAAGATCACCAACTACCATTGAAAGTCCCTTTTAAGAGTTGGGATCATAAATGAACTCAATACCCAACCTCAATTATCGTTTGGGTTCTATGGTGCAATACTAAGAGTTAATTGTGAAACTTAACAACATTTTAATGCATGATTAGTTTGTGAAAATGTAATCATAAGATGATGTGCTTAGAGAAAGATGAAATTTAGGTCATTCTTTATCGTGTTCAAACCATCTTGTAGTGAGAAATGAGGCCCACATTGTGTAAACTCTAATGTGAACCTTAACCCCTTAAAATGATGAACTACTCCATCTTTCTCTCCCACTAATCCTATTAGGTAATGGACATATGATGTGAAACTAGGTGATCATGCTCTTAGAGACAAATCCCCTAAGACAGAGACTAGTAGTCTCATAAGGATACACATGTCCCTATTAACAAATAGGTTACACAATTTATTACAAAAGGCATATGAACCTAGTTAGAGAAAACCCTCTTAATTTGGACGTAAACGATACTCAGGAAACCTAATCTAGAGACAAAATTAAGGAAATATGTTACCATGTTAAGTGCCTTCGAATCATTAACCAATTGTTGGAGCATAACTATAGTAAAATTATAATTGACGCTTGACCTTGGGAAGTGTAATCGTGAGATGTTATTCCACAGGTAAAGTGAAACATGATCTTCCTTGTAATGTGATTAAACCCTCTTGTTGTGGATAAAGAATCTAATTCGTATACAATACTTATTATGTACTAAATCAATTATCAATTTATAAATGAGTGAAAGAAACATGACCCTAAATCCTTAAAAAAAAATGAACTTCACCTCCTTTAGACTTACCCTTATTTTGTTGTGTAACGGAGGTATGATATAAGATCAAGATGCATGCCTTAGGAGTGAATCCTAGGGATAAGACCTAGTAGCCTTGTGTGTATGTAAATAGCCTTGTGTATAACTAAATACCCTATTAACAAATGAGCGAATTAAACAAGTAATTGAAATAATGTAGATAATCCTAAATCAATGAGATACATAGTAAGTTAAATGTTAAACGGTATAAAGGAAATCTAGCAAAAATGAAAAGGAATATATGGTTCACATAATATGATCCCTTCTAGGACTTAAGTTAAAGACTAAAACATGGTCGTAATAAATGTGTAATCCTAATAATAACGTGTCTTGGGAAGACCCTATCTATAAGTTTGTATTGTAGTTGAATCGTTTTGTGGTGCCTTGTCATTTTAAAAAAATGGCCTTGATGTGTATCACGTGTTTTCATGCTATCTATGTGGGTTAATGTTTATACAAACATATCATGTGTTGTGTGTTGTCCTAAGTGATCTCCTGTAGTGTCATGTGTACCACAATGTAAGTCTAAAAAAAATTAACTAGATATTTTTAGTGTAGTATTTGTGTGTGAAAATGTGGGCGTTACATACTTCTATATTTTTTGCTTACACTACATATATTCCAACATATATGTCACCTTTCGTTCTTAAACACAAAAACATTAGATCCAAGAGTGTGTAACTATGGTGAGAACTGCAACAGACTCAAGTCATCACACATGAAGTGAGGCATGTAAGAATAAGTTGTTTAACCCATGTACGGTCTTCCCAACCATCACTCTTCTACCAATTCTAGCTTACATGCAATCCAAGCAATGCAAAGTGGGATGCGTCTAACTCAGGATATCTTTCACGAGGCCCGTGAGATTCTCATTAAGGTGTTTCGTAGGTACAAATGATATGGTCAACACCATTTGTCTTCTTAATTTGGTAACATGGAGATGTTTGGCTAACACATGTGTGTGACGAAGAATCATCACAAAGTTTCATTTATCACTATGACCAAAATTTCATCCTCTTTATAAGGTGTTATTTCAAAATCAAAATTACCACAAGGAAAAAAACATTCTAGAGTATAAGGTATTCATTTAAGGTTAACCCACGAACATGGGTTATGGACAAGATACTTACCAAACTACACCAATTCCTAAGCAATTTCCTTCCACAGAAAAAATAAAGCTTAGCGAAAATATATCTTCATAATAACTCTAAGCCTTTTAATGACATCATAACGAAATCAAACCTCGGTATTAACATATGAACACGATTTCTTTTGTTTGTTGGGTATGGTTGCATCATCATCAAGATAATCATTGGAATTTTAACACATAATCCACTGACATGGGTGACTAACTCATTTCCTAAAATCATGGAATACTTTCCCTTATGTCCTACAGAGGCATTATCTCTAATGATAAGGTGCAACATTAAAGACTGAGATTGTTTGGTCATTTGCTACTAGTAGTGATGATTATGACTTGAAAGAGATTACATCAGTTACCGTGCACTAAACACGCCATTATCAACTCCTTCCCAATCCTACAATCCGGTTAAACCTAGATCCAAAAGAATGGCCTTTTATTCAACATGACAAAGGGGTTCCGCCCTTTTTCCACATGTTTTTAAGACCAATCCATAATAGTATCATATTACTAAAATGTTTCCCCATGAATAATATAAAATTACATCCCTTTAACTATGCTTAATTGCTATTAAATGAGACCATTATTCCATAGTTATCTCGTTAATTGAACTTAAAGTCCCACAAACACATATTATTATATTAACTAAGAGAGAAGAGGTTTTGCAAGATTATCATGACATATAATTGGATCGTTTAACAAGGAATACCATACTTGTGTGGTCTTCTTACTTGATTTTCTTTTGATTAATTGATTTCCTCCTAAATTATATTTCTCACTGCAGTTCCATATACACATCTTTATAAGAAACATTTCCCCCCTAAGTTGATACACATTTTATCATTTGGAAGGCCTTATGTCATTGTGTTCATAAGAGTTGCTCGAATTTATTTCTCAGTTGAGCAAAAATTCCTCACCACATCATATGCTATCTACAATGTTTATAGATATAGGGTAACATGTGACTTTACCATGGTCAAGACAAAGTTTAGTTTTGAATATCGTTAAATCATATAGCATTATTGCTTCAATACCATATAATGTCTTTTCTTTGTTACCCAAAATTGGCATGTTATTTTCTTACGATCATGACACCTTGTTTTACAATTGTCTTGAATAATCTACCAATTCTTGAGTTGGATGATTACCTCGATTCTAAGACTACCCGTGAGTTCTTAATAGTTTGACACCCAAGCAGAGTCATGAAAGGATGAGGCTACTAAGGACCTTCTAAATGATGAGATGCTCATTGAATCTACTCCATAACTTAAGACATTATAGTTTACCCTATGAAGAGGAGATTTGTCCATGGCTATTATATCAAGAAAAAATTATTAAAGGGCAACACAAGGTAACCTGATTAACTAAAAATTGTAGTGGCATAACAACACATCAATTAAATATTCACCTTCCTGTTTCCAATTTATTAATATAAATATGGTGCAAGATGATAAGGTGGACTAACTACATTATCTTGGAATCACATGATTTGTTTAACAAGCTGATAGAGGTCTAAAAACGTTGTAAAGGAATTCGCACCAATCGTGTTATCAACAACCACCTTTTTTTCCTTACATGCTTACAGAACTAATATTTTCAAGTTTTAGCTCACTCCCATAAAAACATAAAAAATATTATAAGAATTTACCACCAATGACGAATTAAACTATTTTATAATGCAGGTGAATTGCAAGGTTACAAAATGAAATTTCATCATTTCTTTATTTAACACACATGCACAATGAGAGGATTTCTTCTTTCTTTAATAATACAATAGATGTTATTGTTCAAATAAGATACATTTTCATTCCCATACTAAATACACATTTTTCAGTAATAAACATTAAACTTAGATTTTTATCATCCACTCTAATCCTGCTTATGCTATCTGCAACCTGCCACGTTAGTGTAAACATGGTCAGTGAAAAAGACGTTGGCATGACTTTCCCCTACGACTAATATTTTTCACATATATGTGGTTTTCCATTTACAAAGAAATTCAAACATTTGTACGAAACATAAGAGAGTAAAAATCACAAATGCAGTTTCTTTTTCATTATCCAGCTAGAGAGAAATAAATGGGGGGGGGGGGGGGGGGGGGGCGCGAGAGAGAGAGAAACACCATATTTCCCGCAAGCTATTTTGACCAAACACAATGCATATAGTTACATAGCGTCGTGTGATATTTTTGATATACTTTATAAAATTTATTTAGATAGGGGAAGGTTTTGTGATAGTTTTATAATATTGCAACAAGTTTATAAGAATGTCTAATTTAGCCAAAGTGACCTAGAAACTAAGTTTTAAAAACCAATTTTTTGAACTCAAACACACCACGAGGAAAGTTTCATGTATTTTGTTATCTACAGGGAGGTCCAAGAAGTTGACGAAACTTAGATCTGGCGACCAGGGTTCAAATGGCAGCCACTTGTCTAGAGCTACTCGTCGTGATCATCCCGTTTAACTATGATTGTTCTCCATAAATACTAGATGTCTGAGGTGACGGAACTTCGTTTCTCGATACGGTACCAAAATCGTGAGTCAAAACCAAATGAGATTATTAACTCGAAGCAATTATCCAACATTGTAATATTGACCAACGCGCTCCTAGACGAGTGACGAAAATTTGTCAAACGACTATCTGCACTCATTCTAGGGGTTCATGTTGCATCCCACATCACCAATTAACATATTCAAGACATTATTTCTTCCCACGGGATTTGAAGGGGTGTTTTGCGCGACTAATAAAAATTTTGTTTTCTTAAATTTTGTAAGAGTACAAGCATAAAAATATCATGAAGTCTCAAGTTTAATTTTGTTGTTTGAGAGGTTTTCGTTATCGTAACCCATCGTCCACGTTTTAAGTAATTATAGGGAGTGATTCCAAGCAAAACTAACACTCAAAGTAATTCCCACAAATGTGCAACCAAAAGGTAAATTTAATATTTTTGAGCTACAACACATTTCCAAATTTTATACCAAAGCTATATTTTTTTCTCCACATTAATTTCCAATTACATAGAAAAGGAAAAACTATCAAAGTGAAAATGTGCTAGAAGTAGAGAGCGAACCATGCCTGTGAATCAGGGGATGGTGAAATAGAAGTGAACGATATGCTCCAAATCTAGCGAATGAGAGAGATGCAGAGATGACACAACACATGTCATAGTACATATGTATTCGCTTAAGGGGGTTCCAAGGTCTCTTCATCCAACACAGTTTGAATAACACATCCATATTCTTTGGTGCTCCTCGAGCACCAAGCAAACACATCCACACAATCTCCACAAGTTTTAATAACATTCTGCAAGAGCAAAACAAATTTTGCAGTTTCCTTGAGAAATTCAGCACGGTCCAGAAGGTCAACTAAGAGATGTACAAGATTTACTTGGCCCTGTTTTGAGGCTCTCGCTCCAAGAAATTAACACAGTCCACTTTAACTTATCCACACAGATGGTTGCCCAACAATAATAATAATAATAAATGAAACTTGCACGGTTTGGCAAAAGTGCACTTCCACATTTTGCATACAAGTTTACTAGTGTCATCACCATAAATACATTTGATTCAACCCACCAAAGTTTTATGCTTGTTTTATATCCATACCCTATACAATTAATGGTTTTGACTGCACTTGGTAGACCGTGTCAATGATGTGGGAAGGGAAATTTGAATTAGAATCCCAAAATTCAATTTTATTCACTAACTCCTATAATGTCCATATAGATTTTATTTTTCTTTGTAATATTATCAAGGATTGAACAACTAATTATTTTAATGGGGGCGAGGAAGGGCATCACAAGTTTAAGATGTACATGGGGCTCTCTATGTAGATTTTTGTATTGTAGATGCAATTAATCAAGGCCTTCAAATGTATATACTTTCGACATTTTTATTTATTTGGATTAGCAATTACAATCAAAATTGTTTTGGATAGACTCATCATTTTGGTATGCAAGATAGTAAAATGTTGACCCCGAAATATATTGCCAAATTCCATTACTTTGCAAACTAAGTTCTTGTGGTTATCATTGGATCATTTAAATACTAGCAATCATATGTGAAATGTACGATGTGAATGCCGAAATATTGAGAGAGATATCTTGTAATGCGTACCGCAATGGCCATTCTTTAAAGAACTTAGTAGGACAAATAACTCTCTGCGTGCTTGAAATAGAAAATTAAACCTGATTATTTTGTCCCCACTACAATGCTAATAGTTGTTCTAAGGGGTGTGTTTAACAACCCGCATACAATGCTAATAGCTATTCGCGGGGATGTGAATTGAACAACCTAAATGCAATTGCCAACCTCTCACTATAGTAGTAGAGGAGTAATTCCTTCTACTCCCCCACATTATCCAATACAACTTAGATAAGGACATTTGAAACTACAAAATCTGACAGAGATCCACTCCCGATTATTTTTTGATTGATGTCCATCACTTCTTCCAAAGCTCCCTGAATGGACCATAAACCATAAAAAAAATAAAAACATTTGAACCCTGTGCTAAAACAACCTTCATGAAAATATAAATTATAACTAACTCTAATCTTATTAAAAAAAATCCTCGACTCATCTGCATACAACATTGAATATGCATAGCCAATCTACACTTATTTACATCACTTAAAAAAAGTTAAACACATAAAGCACTTGAGGTATTTGGATGCTGACTTCATTTTGAAATAGATCAGAGAGAAGCTATGATGGCTCGTTGCTTTGTTTTAGTATCCCAAAGTTATCCTGGAACATTTCAAACAAATAATAACTTGGGAAATCACAAGGCGCATTAGATTTTCAGTAGAGCATTCATTAGATAAAGGAATGGTCACCATAAAAAGACAGATCAACTTTCCTGAAACATTGATATGTTCATAGATAATATATTACTTTGTAAACTTTCCCAAACATCAACCATTATATTGTCAAGAAGTTGAGCCACGGGCAAAAAATGAAGCACAAGCAAGTTATACATGAACATGCTATGCCAAAAAGCACTCCTAATATGATTTGATTTCAATACTACAATTGCAGCAAGGATTTGTCAGCATACAATGATATTGATAGCATGATAGTGTCATAGGTTGAAATATTGCTAAAAACAGTGGTTCTAACTAGTAATTACCTAAATTTAATACAAAAGCATAACTCTCTCATTTATTGTAAAACGCAAAAAACTACAAGCATGGATATGTTTAAGATTTTCAATCAGTAAAAGAACCGGTTGTCTACAGTCCTAGAATAGATATTTCATTTTATTGAGCATAACATACTGGTTGTTTTTCTTCTGACAGTATGTTGGTTAATGCCACCATGATTTATTGTGATGTATGATTCAGTGTCATCTATAAAGCTTTAATTGTAACAGATCAGCTCCATTAAAAAACAAACGGCTATCCATGTACATTACTATGAAATTGATGTTCAACTTCACTTCCTGAAATCTATGGAATTTATTCCTAATTCAGATAATTGTGGTATAAAAAAGATATATTTACAAAAGATCAACAGGGCAAGGCTAAGAAATTGAAATGTTGGTAGTATCTGTCAAACATTAAATACCATTCACAGAAAGTCACAAAATATGTGACAAGTAATTTACCATGTCCTTAATATAATCATCCTGTGTATGTGAACAGAAAACGACAATTCTTACTCTTCCTCCTCAAAACCTGAAGAACAAATTTAGGATTAATTTTTTAAAAACAATTGGAAGGATAGTTGCAGAATTGAACTTAATTGTTATACCAATAAGACTAAAAATAGCTTTAAAAATAAATGGATGAATGGTGGCACCATTGGAAACCGCTAGCGTAATTGCTAACTGCTCGGCCTATCATAGTGCAAAAGCAAAGCCTTCAGCAAGAAAAGAGACAAGATCCCTACACCAAGTTTTGCATTAACAACAAATTATGTCTTCAATTAAAAAATTTAAATGAAAAGCGCATAAGCTGTAAGAATGATTGTAGGTTACCTGGTCCGATTCCCTCTATTGCAGAAAATCAGAAAACAACTTTCAGATTGTACTACAAAAGAAAATTTCTTTCCCATACAATGCAGAAAAATACCCTCCAGTTCATAATTCACAGTGCTCTGTTCTAATGAACTAATATTTAATTTCTATAATATTGGAAGGTGCATGCAAGCTTTATAGTTATCATTTATTTTATTATTATTTCCATCTATAAACTGACACTTTATCCTCTAATTCACACTTCATTCTCAGTGCACATTTTCTCCTCTCATTCACAACTAACAACTCATTCTTATCCCAAACCCGAGGATGCTCTTGAATCAATTATTCTCTCTAACAGAGTTTATTAAGAGGTCACTTGCTTATATGATCTTCACGGAGACCACTTAGGTCAATTTCCCCTTCTATTAGCGTATCAAATTGAAAACCAAGACACCCATTCTCCAAAATTCAATTGTTTTACTTTCTTGAGAGGTTATGGATGCCAACTATGGCCAAATCCAACGCAGTATGGGCACACAGCCTTGGCCAAACATGGTCTTCAGATGTGCACGTGAATTGCTTTCCTCCAACCATGCTCTACTCTACCAACTAAGACTCTTAGTATTTCCCCACTTAAAATCTTTTGCCTCTTGCATATGTGATAATTTTTATTGGACCCACAAAATACACTTGAAAAAAATCTTAATGGACCCATTAACTAAAGAGCACAACTAAAAATATCATAATTATTAGAAAGAAGTTACATTAACAACCCCCCCACCCCCGTTGACATTTGAGTCTAAAGTGAGTAGGATTGTACAGATCCTTGTACACTTAGATCAACGCACACCCCCTTTTGTATATTTTTTGGGTGGTATTAGGGTAACAAGAAGAAACAATTAGATGATATATTTACATAGGTTTTACATAGCAAATAAATACCACCCAATGATGAAGTTTGCAATCTTGGAAGTTCCCTGTTGGTAAGCGGTTCATTCCAGTCTACTTACAGGGTAAGACCGATAGAGTAATTGAGATTTCTAGTTACCTGTCTGAAAGCATTTATTATTACAACAATCAGGTCAGCCACAAATATTGGTATGAATAATAATGAAAATTTTAATGTAAGATTGTGATAGCTATGAGGTTGCTTTAAACTTTCTAAACCTTTGTACAGCCTCTGCATGAGAAATAATCTTGTGATGGACAACAATATAAGGTTATGTGCTGGAATTTTCAGAACTAGACATATTCTTTTCCTGAAAGGAGGCCGAGTTTGAACTCTTGCAAGAACCGTGGGTACGCCTTTATCATAACCAGTAGATACCTGTGTAAGATTAAGATGCTCCTCATTGATTTGGGTAATGGGAATACTTGACTATGGTCCCCAAATAGCTCAAATCTTCTGTTTGTGCGAATCTGCTAGGTCCTGTCCTCCCACAAACAAGACACCCATGAGAGTTCTGGACTGTGGAAGTTATGGAAAGAATGGATGAAGGTTTATCAGAGGGAAACACTGATAACTTCAACAGAAATTTTAGGAGGCCAACAGATCCCATCTTGTCGATGTTGGATCGTAGTAATACAACCATCCCATAGAAGGTAGGGGATGATGGAGATCAGATGGATGCCTTTTACGCATCTGTCCGAAGGATAGGGAGGGCATGCCTGCGCTGACTCTGCGGTAAGTTGCAGATATACTCTATTGTGTTAGAGGAAGTGTACAACCGTCAAGGAGTTCGAACTCCATCGCGTGAATGTCCAGAAAGATTTGGTAGTCCCATATGTGGAACACCTACTAAAGTAATTAGTGTGCAGATGCAGAGTTTGAACCCGAGTTGAAGTTGTCAACAAGATGAATTTATTGTTGCATGATTGTCATTCTGCCTTTAATCTATAGCAAGTTTATGAAGTATGCTAGATGTGAGTAATTATTGTAAGGTTATAGGAAGAGTGAAGTTGTAGGGTTGCTATGATGTTGGAACCAGGTGTCAGGGTCATGCAGCTTTGCCGAGAGAAGTTATCACGCATTTTATTTGTTGGTCAAATTGGAAGTCTCATACACCAGTGGAGTGTGATATTGTTACACTATATGGAATTGGAAAAAAAAACTCACCTTTCTATTATGGCGAATTATAGTTACAAAAGTTGCTCCGTAGTTGGTAATCATGCAAGAGAGACAGTAGGGTAACTGGGTGCACCGATTGTGAAATGTTATGGCCATCCACTAAGGTACAAATCTTTACAGATACACGAAAGGATGAAGGCTAGGGTTGATCCTATGCATGACTGTGAAACAATGGATCCCCATAGCAGTGGTAACTTAGCCGAAGATATGGAATTTGATCTAGATTTACTTACGCCACACAAGATGTCAATATTCTTGTAAGTACAATGGCCTTCTATCAAAAAATCATAAAATTGCACACATAGACACTGCCATAAATAGCATGTCCGAATGCACCCAATAGAGATTTTACTACGCAAAAATATTTACTGCTTTGTAGCTTAAGTTTCCTTTCTGGGCTCTTTATAGAGTCTTTATGTAATTTGGTTTATGCAAATGAGTGAGTTTTTGCTCCAAGTCCTGTCAAATTCTATATAGTGAAGACATTATGTAATTCTAGCGAAGGGTTTGAGAATGGAAAGGTGTTTCTGTAAGTTGAAATAACGCACACACCAAGTACAAGGGAGTTGTTCAACTCGAGTTTGTAAATCCAGCCATAGCAAGTCAAGCGAGACCTTAACGGGTTTTGCACCAAGTACGTCTAAAGTTCTAGAGTAACTCATTTGTAAAATTCTTTGATGGAATAGATATACATGACAAGGCTACATTTCAATAGACAGTAGTGCGTAAGAAACATTTAGGTCGTGCAAAAAGTGGGACATAAGAAAATAGAAGGTGGAAGGAAGAATGAAAGAAATAGACATCCTGGAGATTTTGAGTTGCAGATTAAAGGAATCATGTGTCGTACGAGGGACCTGTCAACACAATTTTGTGTTGGGAAAGGGAAAAAATGTTTACATGTGCATGAGTATGGAAGGGTTGAGTTACACATGCAGGACTAAAACATATTGGTTAAGAACTTTCTATGGTGCAAGTAATGACTCTGTGTGAGCGGTGAATAAGAGAAGACAATACTGGTAAAAGATGCAAGTGGATGAAAGTAGGTAGGAGAGTACATGCACTTTGGTATAAAGGAAAGGGAAAGTGCATTTCAAAAAGTTATTTGCATACTTTGGCTTTTTCGTGAGTTAAGTAATTTGGCAGGCTTGATTTGAGTGAAGCGAAAATTGCATAGCTCAGGCACCACAGCAGAGGATTGTGATTGTTGTGGGTTACAAGCTAAATTTGAGAGGATTGGACTAGGAAATTGAAAGTTTTGACAAATCTTGTGAAGGGAGATGCCTGCAAGCAGAAAACTAGATCTAGGGAGAGACACCAGAGAAGAGGGTGATACAATCATATTAACAGAGGATCCCAGCACAAAGCGACGAGCTTGGCCAAGGAAGCGAAAAGGAAAAAATAGATGGTGGAGGAGCTAGAAGGGACGCGCCAACGAAAACTTCAAACATTCCTCCGGTGTTCCAAAATAGGGGATTTCATTTAACTTCAAGATTTCTATCTGTTGCAAGAATGCCCAAACGAAACCATTTCCATTTATCCTCATCCTACACTTTATTTCAAGTTGCTTCTGAGCTTCACTCTCCCGGTGATTAAAATCCATGATTCTGTAAAAAACCATCTTGGTTTTCCCTCCTTCACCACATCTGGGTAAAGCATAAGGAAGGTTGGAGTGACCCCAGTGAAGACACCAACAATTGTAGCATCTGTGGTTGGAGGGATGCACGTTGAAGAAGAGGCTACAAAGTGTAGAAATAGAAGAGGAGATGCATAAAACTCGAGAATTACCCGAGGTGGAAAGTAAAGGAAAGGAAAAGTGACAGAGGACACTCTGCAAAAGATTCGTCAGAGGATGAACACCAGATAGGGGACTGATTGGTCCTTCTAGAAGGACACATACTCCACGTAGGGAGCAAGAGGAAGTTCCAGTTCAAGTTAGTGCACCAAAGGCAACTGCCACAAGAGGAGAAACAGAGACTGGGATGCAGGAGCAGGAGACACAAGAAACCAGGGTTGACCTGAGGCAAGGTGTGGCTCTGCCGAAACAAGAAGAAGAAGCCATGGGATGTCATACTCCAAGTGTAGATTCCCAGAAAAGTCAAGGACCAAAAATAGATGCAGAGGTAGAAGATACCCTGCAAAAGGAGACAGATGTACTAGAAAAGGCCACACGAAATGATGTGGAGACACAAGGAGATAAACAAGAAGGAAACTGCACATAGGAGGACTTGGAAGATACTATAGAAAGTGGGGAAAAGTCTACCAATGGAGATGCGCAGGAAGAAGTGAGAACAACCAGAAAGAGGAAGAGGGTTGTCAAAAGTTCAAAATCAAGAGATATGTAATCTGAGGGAGCTGACCAAGAGGCAGTTAAGTTTTATGAGAGTCGGAGTGGTGACAAAATTGTCAGTTGAACGTATGAGATCTTGCAAAAGAGATAAGAAGGTAAACACAAAATTCAAGATGAAGAAAATGTTGAATATATAGCATAAACATGTACGGTTCCAAGCAGTTGTTGAGATAACCAACAAATAGTTGTAACTAAATGTAACTGCTCCTCCTCTCAATAAATTGAATCTGCCTAGGTCATTCGAATCCGTGTAGTTTTGTGCATCTCTTTCTTCTTGTTGTTTTATCTCTATGCTTCTAATACTAACAGTGGTATCAGAGCAATTGGTCACCATTAGAGGAAACCATTGAGAGGTGAGGTCGACGAAAGGAATGGTCGACGCAAAAGCAAAAGAAATCGTGGTGCTGGAGGTGTAATGTTCGCTGTTGTTGTTGCTCAGAGAGTGCCAAATTTGTGGGTTCCATGGAGACATGTGAACCATTCGTGTGAAGGCAGAGTCATTGGTATAAACAATGGCAAAAGTCCAGTGGCATTGAAATATCAAAGGCAGTCAGGCTGTGAACAAAAACGTGACCTGCTAGTGTGAAAACGTGCCCTCCTCTGTGAATATAACATGGCCAGAATTGCAGAAATCCAGTTCCCTGTTGAAGGCAATACGATTGGAAAAACTCATGGCAGAAAACGTGGGGCAGAAACCAGTTGCAAATGCAAAATCCCAAGTCGTGAGGGCAGAGGTAAAATCTGAAGTCTGGGAGCAAAATATTTAATAAACTATTTTTGTATAACTTTTCTCCCCTTGCCACGTATTGGTTGTTTGAATACTTGCCACGTATTTGCATAAAATACTTTCCCAGCCACGTATATGCACAAAGTGATTTTGTTTTATTTCAAATCTTATTCTACCTGACTCACAAAAGTTAACGGGCACTAATTTCAATGTTTGGAGTCATAAGATTTTAACGGTCACGGAGTTTCGTGATCGTGATAAAATAATCACGGGTAATGAAAGTCGACCAGCGAAAAACTTCACGGATTATGACAAATATCATAAGGAAGTGTTATTGCTCCTCAAGTTGTCGGTGTCAGATGATTTGATACCGGAAGTACGGAATGCTACTGTAGTAAGCACATTGTGGACCAGTCTGAAGGATAAATCTCAGACATCAGAAAAGAGTCAGGTTTTATGCCTGAAAAATATGCTCTTTTCCGTAAAATTACAAGGTGGATCACTATCTGAGCACTTACTTCGGATGAAAGATCTCCGAGACCAGTTGTCTTCCATAAATAAAAAGGTGGACGATGATGATATGGTGGCTTTGGTTCTAAATAACTTGTCTTCTTCGTATGAGTCATTTGTGGAGGCATTTCATTTAATAGCGGAGAGTCAAACTCTTACGTTTCACAAGGTGAGTTCCTACCTATTGCAAAAGGAGCAGAGACAAATTCAGGCAGAATCTAATTGTGACCATTCAGAGAGTGCTCTTGTCACTCAGTCAAAGGAAAAGTGGAAACGTCATTCCAGTGAATCGTCCACTCGGTATCAGGTCACATGTTATTACTGTCACAAGGTTGGGCATCTTAAGAAGGATTGTCGGAAGCGGAAGTATGATCTTTCACAACAGAACAAAAAGCCATGTGATGAGACACATGTGGCAACAGTTGCAAAAGAACAGGATTTAGATGACAGGCATGCTCTTTATTGTCTTACGACATCATGCTCGCATGACAGTGGTACTAGTTGCTGGATTATTTACTCTGGTGCGTCCGCACACTTTTCATGTCGCAGGGACTGGTATGATTCATTTACTGCAAATATCTGTTTTGAATCAGTAGTACTAGCTAATGGAGAATCACTTGCAGTAGAAGGGATAGGAGATATATGCATTGTATTGAATAATGCTCATAAATTGTTGGTACGGAATGTTAGAT
Organism: Taxus chinensis; assembly: GCA_019776745.2. Classification (NCBI taxonomy): domain Eukaryota; kingdom Viridiplantae; phylum Streptophyta; class Pinopsida; order Cupressales; family Taxaceae; genus Taxus; species Taxus chinensis. Next base: position 722,472,973 of record CM034149.1, on the reverse strand, counting down.
ATGTACCCTCTTTACAACATAATCTTCTATTTATTCGTCAATTAACTGAAAATCCCAATATTTTTGTGGATTTCAGTGGGAAGAAGTGTATTGTTTCTGATATAAAATGGAGACGGATGATTGCCCTTGGTATTGGGGAAGATGGTCAATATCGGCTTGTTGATCCTGCTATGATCAACATGAGTGTATGTGTGGAGGACAACTCCACCATGCAAGATGTGCAGGAGGCTGCAATGCCTTGAGAGGAAGCCATTCCTCATAGATTTGTTGACTTGGATACAGTCAACCAACATGCACCTATTGTGGAGGGAGTATCCACTATACCAGATGTACAGAAGGCGGAAATGCCTTGGGAGGATGAATTTCCTCATTCTGAAGAACAATTTGTTGTGAATGGAGACTCCACTATTTCAGATGCACTGACGGTGCATGGTGAGATGGCATGCCAAGCTACTCACTCAGAGGTACTTGCTCGAAGGACAATAGAGCATGAACAATTTGCTCATTGTGTTGTGAAAGATCTTTCCCAACAAATGGGAATAAATGAGCAAATAGATGAGGAGGAGTTGGTTCTCACTCCTACGATTGTGGAGATGGTTATTTTTCCCACTACTGAGACGGATGAGACGGAGATGGTTATTTCTCCTACTATTGCGGAGTTGGTTCTAACTCCTACTACATAGATGGTCATATTTCTCTTATTGAGAAAGCTGGATGAGCACTACATGGTGTGTGTAAGGACATGATCGAGGTGACTTTGATTGCAAGATAACTAAGTCTTTGTACAGACTCCAGCAGGCTACACAAGCCTGGAATAATTTTTTCAATCCACCTTTCTGAGGTTTTGATTTCAGCACTCTGGAGATGGGGCTATCACTCTCAGCCATTGGCGATTCATCACTGGTCAATGAATCACGTAACAAAGAACTAGTGGACTACTTGTCATATCTTTTGTTCACATAACCAGATTTTTGTTTTACGGTTCTTCTCCATTCGACAACTGCAACACAGTCATCGACTGTTGATTTTGATGTACAACCTATGGCACAGTCTTTAGATCTAATGACTAAACATATGGGCTTTAGGAAATTTGTAAAATTTTGGGACAAACTTGGTCTTGTTTCCGGTTTAGTCATTAAGAGGGGGTGTTAAAATATATAACTTTATATAGCATGTAAAGTTGTTATGTAGTTATTCGGTTGGTAATTGTTCAACCAATCTGTAACCACCTCTTCACATAATAAATTCACTCTGCCTGTGACATTTGAGTAGTGCAGTTGTGTGCATTCAGCCTTCTCTGTATTCTTTCTTCTCTTTGCTTTTGCTAACAAAGAAGAATACCAAAATACATGATTGCACCACTTTGAGGGCCAAAATCCTTATAATAACATAATTCATACCCTGATTAGGCTATGGGGACTACATAATCCCATTAGGTCGATTATTACCAATATGTAATATAAAAGTTACCAAATAGCTAAGTCAAAGGTTATGCACGTCATAGGTCAGCCACACATATCCCCATACAACCAATATGCCAAGGGCACAACCATAGATAGCGCTATGTGAGAAATGTGTTATGGTTTCCTATCCACCACCTTCATATCAAATTCGCCATCCTTTACCTACTAGTCCTTCCCCTTACCCCTTCTTAATTTGCATGCTTATAACCGACATCCTCGGCCTAGTCGACATCCTCGGCCTAATCGATGACATTCTGATTGCACCTTATTTTGGCCAATGTCATTAGTCAGGCCGATGATGTTCTAATTTTACTCAACATCTTCAACCGCGACAAGCACATTCGCTAAACTAAGATTTGATTTTAAAGATTTGTACAGCTATTTATAAGATTCCATAATCATTTATAGGCAAGCAACAACTTTTCTCTGCTTGCACTTGCAAACCCCCTTGGGTAAAATAAACAGGAATATGGAAAGGAACTTCACCCGAGGAAGACGAGTTTCAATAAAACCCTTGAAGATTCAAAAATAGAAGTTGTGCCGGAAAGGTACATCAAGTCTTTGGAGTCCCCAATTGTGGTCTACTTAGGTTTTCTTCTTTCCATATTGAATCCACTAACACCCATCTCTAACAAAGTTCCAAAAGCCAAGGGGGAGATTAATGCACCAAGAGGTTATCACTAGGTAAGTATCCCTAAACCCGCCCCTTTTATTTTGTGCATGGTCATATTATAAATGTTGTTTGTTATATGAATATCATATGCTTATGAGCATTTACATTTAATATTGTCTTTATATTGTTGTCGGAGCCCTTACCTTTACTAGAGTCCTTGACCTAATTGTCATAGCTCTTGCTTAACATGCCGGTTCTAGTAAGGTCTTTTATCCTCCTCTTTAAATAGAGATTGCAAATGTAGGTAACTCTTGCTAGGCGCATCACAATTTTTAGTTGCAATCAAGGTATTTATCCCATTCAAACTTGGCTACAACGATGAACCGCTTTTTGGACCATCATATTTAAGTGTTAGATCTAGAAGGGTCTTCTATCTTTTACCTATTTAGAGGCTTGTCTATGCAAAGACCCATTTCTAGGGTCAATATAGAGGTTATGTGAGGACTCTATATAGTATAAACCCTCAACAATACTGCAATGAAATACCAATATTCATTGCGAATAATGGATGTCTTGTTAGACTCCTTGTTTGGCAAAAATGTCAATTCAAGATTGACCCAAGGAGTGGTTTCCATCAAATTAGAATTTTTAGAGGGAGAAGAGCAGGAAACATGTTTTGAACAAATGGCAGCTTTCATATCGGTTGGGCTCTCCAACGACTCTTGGCACTTTCATGAGAACCATGAACTAGGTAATTGATGAGTATACTAGCAAATTGATCATTGCTTACAAATTATATTTTAATTTTCGACAAAAACATGGAGGACATTTGGTGCACTCGATAAAGTTTTTGAAAATTTCAAACAAGGTTCATGAACATGGATAAAGGTGAGCTTTGCTAATATCAGCTATTCTTCCTAGGATTTTTCTTTTCTTCTACAAGATGTAGCATGGATATGGGGATAAGACCATACCTGATTGGCATATCATTCAAATTGCAACAGAGTGGAAGAATTTTTATAGGCTGGCAAACTTCTACAAGAATTTTATTCAAAATTTCAGCAGGATTTGGGCTCCACTTACAGGATGCAGTAAAGGTAAGACCTTATGGACAACAGCTGTTGAGAAGAGCTTTGAATTACTCAAAAAGAAAATAGCATGGACCCTTTATAATTGCCAATTTTTCATTAAAACTTTTTCGGTCAAATGTGGTGTTTCTCTGGTTGCTTTTGCCATGGAGTATCATCCTTAGAGGGGAGGCAGATTGCATTCTTAATTAGAGGCAGTGAGACAAAGCACAAGTATTCAACCTATGATCAAGAGTGTATGCCATTTTGCACGCTTTGAAGTATTGGAGGCATAATTCATTACATAAAGAATTTATAAAGCACTTAAATTTATGACTTTGCACTCCACTCTTTTTTGTAGACAAACCAAATGGGTTTCATCATTGAAGATTTTTTCTTTTGCAATCCAACATAAAAGTGGCAAAAAATGGCATTGCGGATGCCTTGAGCAAGAGGCATCACTTGCTTGTTACTATGAGTAATAGAATGGCGGGGTTCAAAAACATGAAAGAGGAATATTAGACTGATGGTTTGTTTGGTAAACTTGTAAAATATTTCCATAATCAAAAAGGTGATAGTGAGAATCCATACCATAACTATTTGATGATAGATGGTTTTCCATTCCACAGCAAGCAGGTCAGAATTCCTTAAGATTCAACAGGAGAGAAGTTTATTAGAGAGGAGAAACTGTAGAGAACTTGGTGAACATTTTGGTAGGGATAAGATTTGAAATCTGATTTGAGAAGAGTTCTATTGGCCACATTGATGTAAGGATGTGAACAAATTTGTCCAGTTGCAAATCTTGCCAAATGGATAAAGGAAACATACAAAACATAGCATTATACAGATGCTTACTCGAACCTGGACCTTGGATTGACATCTCTATGGACTGCATATCAGGACCACATCATACTCAGATAATGATTCTATTTTTGTTGTTATATATAACTTTCCAATCTGACTCATTTTCTTCCCTGTAAAAAGAGTGATGATGACTGATAAAATTGTTGGTTTATGTTTTGAAGAAATTATATGCTTGCATGAGTTTCCTTGGAATGTTATAAGCAACTGAGATGCAAAATTTTGTAGTCACTTCCAGAGAACATTGTCAAGAAGATATGATAGCAAATTACAAAATAATTCATCTCATCACCCCCACACAGATGGACAAACAAAACTGGTAAAAAATAGTTTGGAGAATTTGTTTGGGGCTGCATAAAACAATGGGATTTAATAAAACCTCAAGCTGAATTTGCTGGCATTTCAAGTGCAAAAATATCCGCTTGGCAAACCCCTTCCAAAATTGTTGATTTCCCCACACACCCTTATATGAACCTAGATGGAAAGGAATTTGTTCAGCAGGTCCAGGAAATTCAAAATCAGGTAAAAAATATTTTACAAATTGCAAGGAAATAAGAAGTAAATACAACATGCTAATCTTCATTAAAGGGAGGAAATGTTTTAAGAGAGTAAGAATGTAATGGTATTCCTGCATAAATAGCCATTCCCACAAGGTGCCTAGAACAAAATTAAGCTTGCAAAGATAGGACCTTGTAAAAGTTAAATTAGAATTCTCATGTTATAGATTTCCTAGAGGGGCATGAGTCTGATTTTGAATGTTTAATATCCCTATTCCTATCATCCTTATTCAGAAATAAACAGAGGAAAGACCCACAGAAAATTGGAACCAGCTACCGAAGAAGAAAGGAGGAGGCATGGAGAAGATAGTTAATACAAAGTTCACTACCATATGATTGGAAAACTGCAAATGTTATCTATTCAAAAGGAAAGGACTGTCGCAATCTAATAATACTGGGATTGTATGGAAAGCTTTGATAAAATATAATATGCCAAGTGTTCGCCAGGAAGTCTAAACTGGAAGGTTCAACAATATTCAAGCAAGGGGAGAATAACGTGGAGCAGTATTTTTGGCCACCTGGCTTATTTAGGTCCCAGGAATGCAAACTTCACTCCAGCTTATGGGATACGTGTTAGAACTAGAGTGGCTGATTGGGTATATTTTTGAGCAGCCAGTCAATATGGATTTGATTCCATTATTCCTGTAGTGGAGTTGTAGTTAGTTTTTTGTTGAGAAATTCGAGGATTTAGAGGAAGTCCATGTTAAAATATAACACTTTATATAGCATGTAAAGACAGTTATGTAGTTGTTCGGTTGGTAACTGTTCAACCACCTCTTCCCATAATAAATAAAACTCTGCCTGTGTCATTCCAACAGTGCAGTTTGCTCTCTCTATTTCTTTCTTCTCTTTGCACATACTAACATTGGTATCAGAACGTCCAAAGTTGCAGTTCAAGGAAGCCTCCAAGAGGTGCAAACCATAAATTTGAGGAAGCCCTAACAAGGCACGAATTTGATAAAATGTGGGGTGTTTGGAGAAATACCAGACGCTAGGGCAAAGAAAGAAGAAATTCCTCCATTCAAGGCCAAGAAAACGAGGAACGAGGGCCTAAAGTCGTGAAGACAGTCGGTTTTGCTAAAAACGTGAAACAATACAGTGAAATCATGTGAAGAAAATATTCTCGAAGGGTTCGAGGGCATATTTGTTTTACTTCATCACCAAAGTCGTGAAGGAAGGCAGATACGTGGGTTCCTGAAACCTGCCGAATGAAGGAAAACCGTGGGAAGGAAAAGTTGTAGAAACCCAGTTCGTGGCTGGTGACATCAACAGCATAATCCACTTCTTGCAAAAGTATACCCAGTCGCAAATAGTCCTAGAAATGGAGCGCATTTGAATGCTAAATCGTGGCAGGTAAAATTGTGGAAGAGAAAGACGTCAAAGGGCAGAAGCAAATCGTTGAACATTGAAACCCTAGTCGCAAATCTTGTTTCAGGCAAAGACGGCAGAGGCAGAGTCATTTTTATTCTTCCTTCTGAAAAATCGATGAATTAATATTCATTTTTCCAAACAAAGGTATTTAAAAAGTTTTTTGAATAATCAAATTTGGAGGAATAAGTAAAAATACATGCAAATATAGTTGGGTGATTTGCATATTTTTAATATTACTTGTTGGAATAAGTAATACTTGGTGGAATAAGTATTATTTTATTGAGTGTGGGACAAAACTATTATTTTATTAATCCAAAAGAATGGAAATAATAAAATAATATTTTTTAATATATGCAAATATAGTTCGAAGGTAGTTGGAGGGGTAATTTGCATGTGAGAAATTAATCCCGTACTATATGCTGGAGAAATTAAATTAATTAAATATATTTGTTGGAAAAAGGTATTTTATTAAGTGTGAGGCAAAATTTTATTTTATTATTTTCCATTACTTTGGAATAATAAAATGGCAAATATATCACACTTGACTTTGTCGGAGACACAAAAATTAGTGGGCACTAATTTCAATGTTTGGAGTCATAAGATTTTAACGGTCGTGGAGTTTTGTGATTGTGATAAAATCATCAAGGGTGATGAAAGTCGACCAGCGACGAACTTCAAGGATTATGACAAACGTCATAAGGAAGCGTTATTGCTTCTTAAGTTGTCGGTGTTGGATGATATGATACCGGAAGTGCGGAATGCCACTGTGGCAAGCACATTGTGGGCTAATCTGAAGGGTAAATATTAGACGTCAGAGAAGAGTCGGGTTTTATACCTGAAAAATATGCACTTTTCTGTAAAGTTACAAGGTGGATCGTTGTCTGAGCACCTACTTCGGATGAAAGATCTCCGAGACCAGTTATCTTCCATCAATAAAAAGGTGGACGGCGATGATACGGTGGCTCTGGTTTTGAACTTACCTTCTTCGTATGAGTCATTTGTGGAGGCACTCCATTTAATGGCTGAAATTCAAACACTCACGTTTGACAAGGTGAGTTCCTACCTGTTGCAAAAGGAGCGGAGACGACTTCAGGCATAATTTAATTGTGACCATTCAGAGAGTGCTCTTGTCACTCAGTCAAAGGGAAAGTGGAAACGTCAATCTGGTGAGTCTTCCACTCGGTATCAGGTCACATATTATTACTGTCACAAGGTTGGGCATCTCAAGAAGGATTGTTGGACGCGGAAGTATGATCTTTCACAGCAGAACAAAAAGCCATGTAATGAGGAACATGTGGCAGCAATTGCAGAAGAAAGGGATTCGGATTATGAGCATGCTCTTTATTGTCTTACGACATCATGCTCGAATGACAGTGGTACCAGTTGTTGGATCATTGACTCTGGTGCGTCTGCACATTTTTCATATCGTAGGGACTGGTATGTTTCATTTACTGCAAATATCTGTTTTGAATCAGTAGTACTAGCTGATGGAGAATCACTTGCAGTAGAAGGGATAGGAGATATATGCATTGTATTGCATAATACTCATAAATTGTTGGTACGGAATGTTAGATATGTACCTTCTTTACAAAAGAATCTTCTATCTAATCGTCAATTGACTGAAAAACCCAATATTTTTGTGGATTTCTGTGGAAAGAAGTGTGTTGTCTCTGATGTGAAACAGAGATGGATAATTGCCCTTGGTAATGGGCAAGGTGGTCAGTATCAGCTTGTTGATCCGGTTGCGATCAACATGAATGTACGTGTGGAGGACAGCTCCACCATTCAGGAAGTGCAGGAGGCTGCAATGCCTTGGGAGGAAGCCATTCCTCACAAATTTGTTGACTTGGATATAGTCAACCTACATGCACCTATTGTGGAGGGAATATCCACTATACTAGGTGTACGGGAGGCGAACATGCCTTGGGAGGATGGATTTCCTCATTCTGAAGAACAATTTGTTGTGGACGGAGACTCCACTATTCCAAATGCACTAACGATGCATGGTGAGATGGCATGCCCAACCACTCACTCAAAGGTCCTTGCTCTAAGGACAGTAGAGCATGACCAGTTTGCTCATTGTGTTGTGAACAATCTTTCCCAACAGAGGAGGATAGATGAGCAAATAGATGAAGAGTTGATTCTCATTCCTACCACTGCTAAGACGAAGACCATTGCTGAGACGGAGATGGTTATTTCTCCTACTATTGCGGAGTTGGTTCGAACTCCTACTGCACAGATGGTCACATTTCTCTTATTGAGAAAGTTGGATGAGCACTACATGGTGTTGCAAGGACGTGATTGAGGTGACTTCGACTGTAGGATGATTGAGTCTTTGTACAGACTCAAGCAGGCTACACAAGCCTGGAACAGAGTTTTCAATCCACTTCTCTGAGGTGCTGATTTCAGCACTCTGGAGATGGGGCTAAGACTCTCACCCATTAGCGATTCATCATTGGTCAATGAATCACGTAATAGAGAACTAGTGGACCACTTGTCATATCTTTTGTTCATGGGACAAGATTTTTGTTTTGCGGTTCTTCTTCATTCGACAACCGCAACACAGTCATGGACTGATGATTTTGAAGTCCAACCTATGGCACAATCTGTAGATGTAATGACTAAACATATGGGTTTTAGGAAATTTGTAAAATTTCGGGACAAACTTGGTCTTATTTCCGGTTTAGTCATTAAGAGGGGGGTGTTAAAATATAACACTTTATATAGCATGTAAAGACAATTATGTAGTTGTTCGATTGGTAACTATTCAACCACCTCTTCCCATAATAAATAAACCTCTGCCTATGTCATTCCAACAGTGCAGTTTGCTCTCTCTATTTCTTTCTTCTCTTTGCACATGCTAACACATGTAGGGAATTTTTAAAAAATAGAATAAGATAGTAAAAAAATTGAAAGGGTGGAAACATATATCGCAGGAAAGGCAGGGAAAGGGGTGTCTTTTGGGAAAATACTCCCAACCTTTTATTGAGAAAATCGTGTTTAATCTAATTTTATTTTTCCATGGGTTGGAGAAATGTTTAATTCTGAATCTCATGTGAATGCACAAGATATTTTGAATGTCTCATATTCGTCCTTGTTTTCAATGTTTCAAATCTTTGTTCTTATTTTGAGTGTTTTCATATCCATGTTCTTATTTTAAATGTTGCATATCCCCATTCTAATCATCCACATTCAAAAATATTAATAAACAAGAGGAAAGTCCTGCAGAAAAATTAGAACCAGCTGCCAAAGAAGAAAGGAGAAGAAATGTAGAGGGATAGTTGATACAAAGCATAGTTACGCAGGGACGCGTCCCCCCCTCAAAAATCCTTAAGTCCAAGACGTACCGGACGTTTTGGGGATGCCAGGACAGGGGGGCAATGTTTCCCATAGGCCAAGGAGCAAAGGAAATGTCCCCAGGATGTTTAGAGAGGAGGAGAAACGTCCCGGGGACGTATGGGACGTTTGGGGGATGGCTGGACGTCCCCGAAACGTTTTGGGGACTTCTGGTTTTTTTTTAATTAATTTGTTTATTGTTTTCTCTTTATAAATGTTTACCCATTAACCATAACTTGATTGTATTGTATTACAAACACATTAAGAAACAAGAGTGATATATGAGTACATAAATTTTCAAGCACAAATGCACATGGACTGTAACAACATGCTATGAAAACCAGCAGCATACATATTAATATTAAAAGTTATATGGACATATAACATTAGTATAGCTATATGTATGCTGTGATTTTTTAATATGGACGTCTATTGTATGCACATGGTGGACTGATATATAAATATGAAATGCTATTCTTAAAACTTTTAAAAATTATCTGTATATTTTTAATATATATTATTTTAATAACCGTCCCCCCCGTCGTCCTGAAATTTTGGAAATTTTTTGTCGTCCCAGAGTCTTAGGTAACTATGATACAAAGTTCGCTACCACCTGATTTGGAAACTGCAAACTTTATGTATTCAAAAGGATAGGACTGTCACAAATTGCTACAATCTGATAACCTACGTTGCCAGGATACGGATACGAGTATCCGTTTGGATACGGATACGATACGCAGATACGTCAATTTAAAAAAAACCCTTGGATACAATACGTCTTGGATACATCCGTACATATATATATATATTTTATGTACATCTACTCATTTTACTCATTTTTTAGTCCATAAATATTAAAAAACTGAAATAGTAATACAAAACTTGAATCAATGTTCAAAACATTCAATATACTTAAGAATTTGCATTTTTTATTGATCATGTGGCTGCCATACATATGATATATGAATATCATGTTAACATGAATACGAACAAAACTTGAAATTTTAAAAATATACTAGTAACTAGATCCATGTTCAAATTTTCAAAACAAACAATATACTTAAGATTTTACATTTATGATTTCATTGTTCATGTGGCTGCCATACATATGATATAGGAATACAAACAAATCTAGAATATATCATCTAGATTTTCCTCAAAATCAAGTTCATGTGTGCCACTTGTGCTAGTCAAATTTTATTCATTTAAAAAAAATGAAATAGAACTTAAAAAAAACGTTTTTGAAGGCGGATACGGCCCGGATCCGCGCAGGATACTCCAGGATACGTGGCGGATACGTACAGACGTATCCGCCACGTATCTTGGAGTATCCTGCGCGGATCCGGGCCGTATCCGCCTTCAAAAACGTTTTTTTTTAAGTTCTATTTCATTTTTTTTAAATGTTTGACATTAATGAGAGTGGAGCTAACACAAGTGGCACACATGAACTTGATTTTGAGGAAAATCTAGATGATATATTCTAGATCCGCCACGTATCCTGGAGTATCCTGTGCGGATCCGGGCCGTATCCGTATCGTATCCTTCGCGTATCCGTATCCGAGACGTATTAGGCAGGATTCGGTAGGGGTTTTAAGGTATCCGTGCAACGTAGCTGATAACACTAGTGTTCCACGGAGTCTCGGAACGGGGGGACGGGGCTCGGAGATGGGGGGACCAACGGCCTTGGTTTGGGGATGGCGGGGGGACAACAATGCAAAAATATATATATAGTTCGTGAAAAAGTAGTTATAAAAAAATGCATTAAGGAACGGCAAATGAAACTTTGAAATACTAAACACATTTGCATTGAATAGTGAAAAAGCCAAATATCAATATATTAATATTTATATTCAAAATGATGATTACATTCAAAATTCAAATACATTGGCCAGTGGCTCAATGTAATGAGTCTAATCATCATAGTTACCAGGTTCGAAAATCCAGATCTGTTTGAGAAGGCAAAAATATACGACAATCCGGAATTCTCGAAAAGGTTCGGAAAAATCGGGTCCAAAATATATGAGTTGAATTTTACAAATATGAAAATTTGACAAATACAATGAAATTTTTTAATAATGTAAATGTAAAATGTTATATTTTTAATATATAATGCTGATAGTTGACTTTTTTTTCCAGAAAACTACAATTTTTTTTTTTAAATTCCCTCAATTAGGGCCCACCCAAACCGAATTTATCCGGGTCGGCTGAAAAATCCGGATCCGACCGGATTTTGTGCAAATCCGTCTGGATTTTCTGGATTTGGTAACTATGCTAATCATCATTCATCCCCAAAGTCTGTAGCTGCGCCAAAATCCTCAATGTCCTCATCACTCGAATTGCTAGACTCCTCATGGTCAAGCTCCTCCAAATTGATGCCAACCAACCTTGTTTGTGCCACATCATCATCAATTTGAGATGGCTCCTTTGGCTCTACATCCCATTGAGTTGTTGGACTCTCCTTCTACATAAGTGTGTTCCTCTTCATAGAGGTACAACTACAAGCTTCTTCACCCTCCTAGAGGTAAGCATGTTCCTCTTCATAGAGTGGATGAAGCCATAAGTAGACCGGTTCCTCTCAGAAGCAGAAGAACTAGAAACTTAGGACAACAAGGGAATATCTAGTGCAGATGTCAAAGAATCAAGCCCATGCATAGTCCACCACAAAATAAGATCTTCTTGTGCCATAGTCTCCCTATCCATCTTGGCCTCTTCTGAATATCCCCTAAGAGTGGCGAATTTTGTCCACTCCATACAAATAGTGTTGGCATCTATAGAGTTGTATATTTTCTTAAAAGCCTTCATGAACCCCTTCTTCACCTCTGCATCTTGTATAGGGGTAAATATGTCAAGCCTTTGCACATACCACTTCAAGTTTAATGCATAAGCAGCCATGTGCAAGGGGGCATTGAGCTTCTCCCATCTCCGATGAATGATTGATTGAATATGGTCGTTGTAGAATTGCAATGTATGGTCTTTGTCTTGTACAATGGCCTTCATTTGCCTAGGCATATTGTCAATGCACTCACACACCTCTCCACGGCTAAGTGCGTTAGAGTCCCCATATCTAATGACTCTAAAGACTGAAGTAATGAAAGAGATGATGAATTTTGCATCAACCCAAAATGTGTCACTCTTCACCACATCCTTCACCCTCTTCCCTTGCTCAGACTTGGAATCGGGCCACTAATTTTACTCTATTGTTATCACCATTAATTGCAATGGCTCTTGCAACTCAAACATCCTCTCCAAGAGAATGAAATCTGTTGCATATCTAGTCTCTACAGGTTTCACAAACTCTTTAGAGAAGGTCCTGAAGAGTGCATGTGAAGTGTCATGGTTACAAACAAACATGTGCACATTTCTAACATTATCAACAACCTCTTTGATCCAGGCAATCTTTTCATGTCCTTGAATTCATTATTCATGGCATGCACACAACAAGGAGTCCACCAAATATGTTTGTAGGGTGCCTCAATCAACTTCCCTGCAACTCTACATATATAGGCCACATCCGCCACAACTTACACCAAATTCTTCAGTCCAACCTTCTCAATAACATCTCTAAGAATTTGGAACTAAAATCAACATCCTTGACAAGCCTTGAACAATCAATGGCCTTGAGAAAGTCAGGGCCCTCTATACATGTGACCATGATGTTGAGTGGATGATGCCCAATGTTCGTCCCGCCCATCCATGATTATGTTACATCCAATAGTGACCCAAGTAGCCTTCATTTTCACCATTAGAATATTAATCTTGGAATAATTCTTATGCAAGATTGTTGTCCTCAATTTTTTCTCCCCTGGTGACACATATGATGGTCTTGCTCTTGTTATCTTTGCCACATCGCCCTTATAATAAGGAGAGGGAGCCACATGGAACGAAATCCCACAAGCAAAGAAGAGTTTGCCAATGGCATCATCTTTATTTTGCACATTGAATAACTTTGCCACTATGTTTGTAGCATCGCTACTACGTGTCAATCATTCTGTGTTTCCCCTTAAGATCTACTACAGCTGAAGTTAAACCAGATGGAAAAGTAGGAGGTTTTGCACCATGGAAAATTCTAGCACATGGAACAGAATCCCACAAGCAAAGAAGAGTTTGCCAATGGCATCATCTTTATTTTGCACATTAAATAACTTTGCCACTGTGTTTGTAGCATCGCTGCTACCTGTCAGTCATTCTGTGTTTCCCCTTAAGATCTACTACAGCTGAAGTTAAACCAGATGGATAAGTATGCGGTTTTGCACCATGGAAAATTCTAGCACTACTATGAGTAACAGTCCTCGTTGCCAAAGTAGTAGATACAGGTTTACCTTTTGTATTGTAACCCCACAATTTATTAATTTCATCCCTTTGTTTTAGTGACAACTTGTCACATGGCCCCACGCCTTTGCCTCAGATGTGGAGGTGTGCATTAACTCTTGTAATGTTGCCTTAAAATTCAACTTAATAAAAATGACACTTCCATGTCCTAGTGCCCCCTACTGCCTCAGGGCTTACTTGTTTCGCTGCAAATTGACTTAACAGGGACCTCTTCTCAAAGGGACCCTTGGCAAAAGGTTCCAATAACTTGGAAGGGCAACTAAATTGTCCAGTTGCACTCCCAATAGAACTACTTCCCTCAACCCCCATCACATTTGTACTCGGAATCTCATACTCAACCCCCATAGGCTCTTGCTCTCCCTCTTCATCACTCATGTTGTGAGAAGTAGAACACATGGTGACACTACATGAAATAAAATTTATTGTTTACAAATTAAATTATTATTTTAATAATACTAAGTTTGCAATGGCTCAAGACTCGAGAGTCAAGACAAAGAATTTCACTTGTTTTTCTTACTTCAGGTCACACAAAGCGCAAAAGCAGAGGATACACAAAAGATGAAAATTTAATTTGACTGGTATTATAAAATTAAAAAATAATTTTAAGGAGTTTAATAATTTAATAAATAAATTTAAAAATTAAAAATAGTAAAACAATCTAACACTTAAATAGTTAAACGGAAAGTTGGAAACACTTAAATGTTGATTTTAGGGTTGTGCAACTGCTGTTTTCAAAAACAGCAGTTCAACAACCCTAAAATTGGCATTTTTATTAATTTATTGAATAATTTTAAACACTAGGACTGTAGAGAAAGATTTGATAAACTATAGCAAGCCAAACATTTTCCAGGTACTTTGAACCAGGAGGTTCAACTATCTTCAAGCAAGGGGAGAATAATGTGGAGAAGCATTTTTTAGGACAGCTGGCCTATTTTCGCTCAGAAGAGTAGAAACTTTGCTCCAGTTTATGGAAACTGAGCTTGTATGAGAGGCAGTAGAAGAGGTATCTTTCAGGAAAATACTTCCAGCCTTTTTGTTGGGAAAATCACATTTAATCTAATTTCATATTTCCATTTATTCTACCTCTCATACGAATGCATAAGATATTATGAATGCTTCAAATCCCTGTTCTTATTTTAAATGTTTCATATCCATGTTCTCATTCTGATTGTTTCGTATCCCTGTTCCAATTTTAAATGTTTCAGATCCGTGTTCTTATCATCCACATTCACAAATAAACAAGTGAGTCCCACAGAAAATTTGAACCAGCTGCCGAACAAGAAAGGAGCAAAAATGGAGAGGATAGTTAATATGAAGTTCACTACCACACACTTGACAAACTGCAAACTTTATTTATTCAGAAGGAAAGGACTGTTACAATCTGGTAACACTGTGACTGTAAAGAAAGCTTTGAAAAAATATAGCAAGCCAAGTGTTCGCAAGGAAGTCTGAGCCAGAAGATTCAACAATCTTCAAGCAAGGGGTGAATAATGTGGAACATCGTTTTTGGGACAACTGGCCAATTTAAGTTCTTGCGAGTGCAAACTTTGCTCCAGTTTAGGGGACACAGGTTATAACTAAAGTCGTTGATTGAGTATATGATTTAGGAAACAATTGATTCAAAGTTCACCAGTGCACAATTGGGTAACCGCAAACTTTATATATTCAAAAGGAAGGGAACTGGTCACTGCTGCAATCTGATTATACTGAGATTGTAGAGAAAGCTTTACAAAAATACAACAAGCCGAGTGTTCACCAGGAATTCCAAACCAGGAGGTTCAACAATCTTCAGGCAAGGGAAGAATAACGTGGAGCAGCTCAAGAGTGTAATTTTTGCTCCAGTTTATGCAATATGGGTTAGAATAAAGTGACTGATTGAGTATAAGTTTTACGAAGCGTTTAATTATATGATTGAGGAAACATATGATTCTGCCTTTCATGTGAAAGTGTAAGATACTTTTAACGTGTCATCTCCCTGTTCTTATTTAGAATGTTTCATAACTCTGTTCTTATCAGAATGTTTCGTCTCCCTATTCTTAAGGAAACATATGATTCTGCCTTTCATGTGAAATTATAATATATTTTCAATGCTTTGTATCCCTGTTCTTATTTGGAATGTTTCATATCCCTGTTCTTATTGGAATGTTTTGTATCCCAAATTTTATTTGGAATGTTCCATACCCCTTTTCTTATTTTGAATATTTTGCATCCCTGTTCTTATCATCTGCATTCAGAAATAAACAAGAAGAAAATCCCACAGAAAATTGGAACCAGCTGCAAATGAAGAAAGGAGAAGAAATGGAGAGGATAGTTAATGCAAAGTTCATTACCACACAGTTGGGAAACTAAAAACTTTATCCATTCAAAAGGAACGGAATGCCACAATATGATAATATTAAGATTGTACCAAAAGCTTTGGTTAAATATAGAAAGCCAAGTGTTCGCAAGGAAGTCTGAACTAGGGAGTTCAACAATCTTCAATCAAGGGGAGAATAATGTGGAGGAGCATTTTTGGGACACCTGCCCTATTTAGGTTATCGGGAATGCAAACTTTGCTACAGTTTTTTGTTGAGAAATTCTAGGGTTAAGGGGGGAGCCCATGCTGCGAATTTCTAACAATAGAACAGATTGTATAAATTTTAGAAAGGGTGGAAACAGAAATTGCAGGAGATTGGGGGGCAGTCTTTCAGGAAAACACTTCCAGCCTTTTTGTTGGGAAAATTGCATTCAATCCAATTTTATATTTTTGTGGATTAGAGAAACATTCGATTCTACCTATGAATGCATAAGATATTTAGAATATCTCTATTGGGAAAGAAGCATATTCTGATTTTTTTTACGGGGTTGTTTTTGGTAGTTTATCTTGTGTTGACTGAGACAGTCGCAGCGACACATACTAAATTAATTGTAACACCTGTCAGCTGTCTGCATCAGATCTCTGTATTAGGTGTGTTGTAAAGTAACAAGTTAAACAATGTGAAACTCACTTCTATGATTAAAATTGAATTTAAAACAAGAAAACAAACAGATTATAGAGATTACAGATTTGCTAAAACTTACTAAAATGACTACCTGTTAAATCTTCTCATCACCAACAAACGTTTGTGGCGGATAGTGATTTCTTATATCTTTTAGTGTTGCACTTCTTAAACATTGTGGACACTGCAGTCATTAATAACCAAATAAAATTAGTAATTTGATAGCAAAGGTGCCACCCTAACCCTTTTCTATAACAGTGAATGTCTAAGGACCCCTATATAAACATTACAGACAGCTCTGGTACCACAGTGTAACAATCCCAACTACTTACAAATGGACACACAACTCTGATACCACAATGTAAGGACCCCTACTTTACAGACATTACAGACATCTCTGATTCCGTAGATGAGTTGGCCAAGGCAATCAGGTGACACAAAAGGGAAGGGTCAAATTGGGGCATTACAAAATGAAACGAGATTTTAAACTAAGAGGTCAATACTTATGAATTGAGACAATAAGATAGAAAGTTGGAGAATGCAAACTAAAAGTCTTACCTTTGAAGAACCAGTACGAGTCATGTTAATCCAGCTTGTTATACATGACCTGCCAAAAAAGTGTCCACATGCAAGGGAACTGCAGTTCCACAATTGTGAAATTAAGGATTGATCATTGAAGCCAATGTCCACATCAAAGGAGAAGACTTGGACATTTTTGTCTAAACTTTTTAAACCATACAATAATACAAACCTAAAATGCTCTACTATGCTCTGAAGTCAATGATCCATTTCGTGACAGAGTATTGTTTTTCAATCTTTACGTTAATATTAAAAAAATCCCTCCAGTGGGAGAACAAATAATTGCTGGTAATTGAAATCATGTGTCAATCAATAACTGAACTGCTTTTGAAAAAATCCAAGATAATCCATTCAGGATGGCCTCTAATACCTTTGTTTCATCAAGCAGATAGGATTTTCATAAAATCTGCTGAACAACATAGAGAGGATTGATGCTAGAGATAAACATGCACACCCTAAGATGAAAAAGGAAAAATAGTTTATTGGGACATTAACATACCAGATGAGATGTTCTGCAGATTTACTCCATGGTTCAAAGCAAATAGGGCAATTCAAAGAGTCATCGACTTCATGAACATTAAGAACATATCTTCTGTTTGTAGAAACTTCTGTACCCACTCCTGTCTGCTTTTTGCTGCTCCCAGGATCAGAATTGTTTTTTTGCTGCAATACTTGCCTCAGCTCTCGAAATTCGGCCACACTTTTCAGTGCATCTTTCAAATTGTCAATTCTTCTGTAATATTCTACTTGCAGTCTGCTATATTCTAGATCTTCTGTCAATTTTTCTTTCTCCTTGTATATTCGACAATTTTCTTCTTTAGCACATTTCAGATCTTGTTCCAAAGCATCAAATCGTGCCTGTAGCTGTGCTGTCTGGATTGATTTTATTTCAAACTTTTGCTTATAAGATTGTACTTCCTGTTTGGTCTTCTGTAGGTCATATGCAATTTTGTTTTTTTTCTCACCCAGTTGATCTCTTTCTGCTTTAACTCTCAGAGATTCGGCTTTCATGTGGTCGAACTGCCCATCTCTCTCCTTATAATATTCCAGAGCTTTGAAGGCAGATTGTAGTGAAGATTGGATATCATGAATTTTCATTGTGGTTTGGGAAGTAACAAGTGTTTTGGGAGTTTCGTGCATTGCAACTTCAGCCCTTTTTGCTATAACTTCTTTTTGCGTACCTTCCGGATTTCTCTTTCTGTATTGTTCTGCTTCTTGCAAAACCGATTGTTCCTGCTTTGGCTTTAAAAAGTGTCGTTCCCTCCAATGCGCAAACCAATTAATGGGTCCTTTGTTTTCATCATTACTTTCATTTTCTTCCTCAAGACCTCCTCCATTGTTTCTCTCATTTTCTTCATCATCATTACTCTCATTTTCTTCTTCATCGCTACTTCCATTTTCTTCTTCATCACTACTTCCATTTTCTTCTTCATTTCCCTCATCATCTATATCCTCAATTTCTTCTTCTTCACCATTACTTTCATTTCCTCCAAACAAGAGCCAAAGGTCCATGTCCGGAGAAGTTTCTTCTTCTTCATCATTACTCTCATTTCCTCCAAACAAGAGCCAATAGTCTGAGTGGGGAGAAATTCTTGCTGTCATTTCTTCAATACTGTAACAACTAAAGATACAATGCATTCACTTAACTGTACAATTTTTTGATATTACAAAGTTTATAATAAGTTTGACCCATGCTGTCAGGTCGTGCCATTAATTCTATTCACTGGGTTAGTTCTAAGTACTAGTACAGTGACAACCAGGGTTGATTTTCATTTTCCATGACAGTTTACCTTTTTAAAATTCCTTTCAAATGACAGTTTACAGGCAGATAAAAAGGTCAAATTTTAAAACCGCATAGAAATTAAACCCCTAAAACAGAGCACAAAATTACATGGCTGAAACGACTACAAAAATTCCTCATAAATTGTAACTACAACTCGAAATGAATTCTTCCCTACAAAAATACAAATGCAGCAATTAATTCTTACTATGTGCCAGAGTTAACTTGAAGAAGCTGAAATAAAACAAACCCTCGGCAAATAAATCTCAGAAATAACCGCTTTTCCTTCACCGTTCAACAAGATGAAATTGTATATTCTAGGATTCATCTCAAACCCTTGAAACCCACAAACAACTTCGTAAATAACGCCAACGACAATCCAAATTTTGCTCGGAGAATTGGAGTAAAAAACACATCAGATTTTATCTAATTCGTAACCGTTATTCATTAATGAAAATTAAGGGACTCGACAAAATTAAGTCCGAGCACTTACCTCCAAGATAAAGTAATAACACAGTTTGAACTAAACTTCCAGCCTCCTACAGAAAAGCAGAATCCTTCTGAATATGCAGACGAAAAAACAGCACGATATCAGAAGACCCAGTTGAATAGTTTTCAAACAGAAAGTACACAGTGAAATGTAAAAAAATTTACCGGTGTCATTCCAGGTTATACAGCTTGTATATCTTTGAGGAGGGATCTTCCTCTCAAGTTACTGAACCAGTGAATTTGGATCATCAAAATTTCTTAGAATTTCTTCCACGTCCTTTTGTGTACTATTAATGAATTGTGCATTTTCCAATCAAGAAGATATTCTCCGTAGTGAAAGCAATTCATTCTCGTTTTTTATTTTTTATTTTTGGGAAACCATTCTAAGATTGAGATTTGGTTTCCTATAAAATTTTGTGAAGATTTTTGAGGTTTCAAATCACCATATGAATTAGGAGTGATACTTGGAAAGCTCTATCAAAATTTTTTAGGAGTGATAATTGGAAAGCTCTATCAAAATTTTTTAGGAGTGATAATTGGAAACATCTATTAAAAAACAAATTGACATAATTTTACTTAGAAACCTAATTTCAATCTCAAGGACTATAAAAACTCCATTTTAAAATTGTTATTTGTAGATACCAAAATGGCACCTAGACATTTATTAATTATTAAAAAGAATGATTTTGTGTTAAATAGGTGCATTTATTGACTTTTGATGACCCTAGCACCTTCTAACACTCCTTAGAATGTCCCTATCTTCCATCTTATGTTCCCCTTTTATCTTTTATATCCCCTCTTCTCAACGTTTAGATCAGACCTGGAAATTGACAATTTGTAGGCCATTTTTCTTGATTTTGGTCGAATATGACCAATAAAAATATTAAGCGGAGTAGGAGAATGACAAGATGAAAAATGAGTAAACCATACATTTTTAATATTCCTTAATACATATATGTGCAATTCATGAAAACATAAAACAAGTTTATTTATATTTATGTGAAGATACTATAAAAATTTGTATAATTTTTTTTGAATTTATAGCCATATGATAGAGCTTAATTGCCAACAAATTTTGTTTTGACAGACACCTATAATTTGAAATTCCAAGCTTGATTTAGATGTTCCTAGATTTGCATTGGAATGTTCTTGGACTTGTTAGTGTTGTCCCTTCTAGCTCTTTCCCGTGTAATCCTTGTTCCATGAAATCCTGTTTGTTTCCATGATGTTTTGTGCTTGGAAAGGATATTTCTAGTTCATTGTGTATAATGATAACAAATCCAACATTTTAGACATTAGATGTGTGCTCATCTTTAGGGAGAAGAACTTTATTCCGAGGAAAATATAGGAAAGTGTAATATGAAATTGGGGTTTATTCTTAATTGGGGTTAATCACTTTGTACTAAGGTGAAATAAGATCATAATATAGTAAGTTACAGTAAACATGCATATCTTAAATCATGTCTAGATAAAAATGGAATCTATACATAGTATAGGTGAGCTAAATAAGGAAAGTAGAAATTAGGTTTAGAAAAAATTGCACCAATTTTGAGCTAAAACACGATGATAGTGATCTAAGAGTCTGCAAGAAGGATGTGCAGAGTGTCATCAAGTTGTCTTAAAATATAAAAGTGTGAATATGAGTGCAAGACGAAGTCACCCGTTGTGGATAATGTCCTTGGATGACTCTATCGATGATGAATGGATTCATCCTCTATGGGGTTTGACTAGATCTCGCCTCTGGCACAATCTTCACTTGTGTCTAGAGCTCTACATTTTGTTACTAAAATTTTACAATCACAATTTTACAATTGATTAGGAATCCTTCTTCTTCTTCTTTGTTTATACACCTAAAAAGGGGTTAGTTTGATTGGGTTGAGTGGTCCTCATCATGCATACATAGTAATATCTGAAGAGGCATCAAACCCTCATAGTTCCCCACCTAATGTATGTGTGCAAGATGTACATCGCAATCAATACCCCTAATAGTACCTTCAACACTTGACAATAATCTTTAGTATGTGAGATGTAGTTTTATAAATTGTCCTAGGAACCTTGTAGGATGTATGCAAACTTAGTGTTAGTTGAAGTGCTTGAGAGAGTGATGTAGCAATTGGATGTTTTGTTGTGATCTCTCAAGTAGTCCTAAAGATGTGAGATGTCACACACTTTAAATGGGTTATGTGAGTGTGCCTTTGTAGATTATTGTTGTGATAATAATTCTCACTTAATTGCCAGTAGGTTGACTAGGGTAACTTGTGAATTTGAAAATGTGATTGTTAGAGCTTTGGAGGATAAAGTCATCCACTCAGGAAAAAGCCACCTGAGTGGCTTTGTCTATCATGGTTGACTTCATTCTAGTGAAGTGCAAAATATAACTTATCAATTGGAGATGGTGGACGGATGTCCAAAGATGTGTTCTATATTCTAAAAATAGGCTTTTGACAACTCAATAACAGATAAAAAGTGTGACCTAATGGTCGTGAGTGCTAATTGAGCAAAATGTTTGTAGGAATTAGTCTTTTTAGTGTACAAGGATCAATGGACTAAGATAAATGCCAAGGATTGACTAGCAAATATCGTTGATCTAGATTTATGTATCTACATTTGGGAATATTAAAATATAATAATTTAAGATTGATTGATTAAAATAAAATGAATGTGAAATACATACCTCTTGTAAGGACAAAGCTTGCATGAGATTGGAATGTTTTTCTTCCTTTCTCCTTTGTGTATAGTCATATATGTGAACCTACATGCCATGTGTAAAGAATTGTATTAATGTTCAACGAAGATGCTTATACAAAATCAGTAAATAACTTAATGTGAAAAGTAAAAGAATGAAACATGTATACATGTTTTCCTCAGTGTCATATGTGAGGGAAGAATGACTTAAACATAAATATAATAGTAGAAATGAGGCCTATTATGTGAAACTATATGCAACAATTGAGCTTACTAAATGGATCTCTCTTAAGAAATTGTGCATGTTAAGTTAATATTTTCAGTAGTAATCGAGCCTCATAAGTGAATCCACATAGATGTCACGAGGTAATAGTTGTGTAAATGTCATGATGTTACAAATATGTTTATATCATCATATGGTGTCATTTGAAGCATTGTATATTAAATTTGCATTAATGTGTCAAAAAACCCCATAATATGCCCCCTTTTGAGATAAGGAATGTTACAAAGGACAAATTAGCTCAAAAGAGAAAGTGTTAGTCATTTAAAACCAAAGAAACAACATCATCAATGATATAAACCAAAATTAATGTATCAACTAATATGGTATAATGTGTAAGTTGTAAGATAAAAGCAATTATTAACACAAGTATGTTACAACATTCATAAGATAAAGCATTGTAAGTTCTAATAATGTGTATCATCATAGGAATAAGCATGTCATGATAGTGTTTGTGATAGATTTAGAAATTAAGCACAATAATTGTGTTAAAGTCATTAAACAACAACAGTGTAAGCTCAATAACGTTTATGTATCATCAAAAGAGTGCAAAATTTCATGAAAGTGTTTTAGAAATATTCAACAAGATAACATAGTAGTAATACGATGAGTAGCACGACAACAACATATGAATCAACACCTACTAGGTCCATAGTGACCCAAGACATGACATGATATGACTGACTAATCATAAAGAAACATGAAAGACTTTAGCAATGTTAGTTATTAGTGTGTGTGTGTGTGTGTGTAAGAAAAAAGGATACAACAAGCAGTGATATAAATCCAAGTGTGTAAGAAAGAATTATAATCATTGTGTAGTAAGCAATGAAAGAGGCAATCATGTATCAAGCAATGTCGTAATCATGAAATATAGTGATTAACGTACATGGAGCAATCTGTAACAACTAATTATCTAAATCTTATTGTGTAACCATCCAAAGTGCCATGAGTAATGTGTAATGACCAATGTGTTATCAATCAAGATGTTAAGACCCAATATGTAAGAAGAAATGTCTATAAGAAAGAATCATAGTGTAAAGCAATTGTAAGGCCTAGAGTTAGAATTGCAATCAAGAAATGTATACCAAGCATGTCCATAATTTGTTTGTGTCAACTACAATATGTAGTCTGTATTAAAGAAATGTATGTAATAAGCTAAGTATGTTGTAACAATGTATGTATAATGGAAATAAATCACAAATTTACGTAAGTATGTCATATGATATGTAATCTTGTCAAATATATATCAAGGAACGTGTCATGAGACTTATGTTTTTCTCTAAGTATATAATAAGTGGTGTATTGCAGGAAGTGAAAGGGGCAAGTCTACCCTCAATGTGAATGAGCATAAAGCAAACAAGCAATGAAAACCATATATAACATATGAGCAAAATAGAGCATAAAGTATACAAGTGTGCTAAGAAATCACATCATCGAGCATACAAGTATATAAAGCAAACACAATATGAATCATATAAGCATAGAGAAAACATTGCAAATAGCATATAAGTGCATGAAGTAATTAAACTCAAACAAGTGTCTAAAGAAAGAAAGGGATGCAGGAGCATTTGAGTTCACAAGTTATCATGTATCAACCAAAAATAGTTAAGTCTAATTGAGCCAGTTTTGTGTTGTTGGTGGGTCGTGTTGTGTTGTATTTGTGTTGGTGGTGGTCCACGCAAGTCTAGTTGAATCCATAAAACATTATTGAAGCCACAAAGTACTAGGAAAATATATAGAACACTAAGAGCCTAGTGGGGAGTTGTGAAGCACTAGTTGGAGTTGTGAAATACTAAAAGCTTGTTTGAAGCTGTGAGATACTATGAAAAGTCACGCATAACTATGGAGCAAATATAACATTGTGAAGATCATGAAGAAGCCAACAGATTATGCTTTGAGTCTTATAATGGGTCCTTTAGATATTATCAATGTAATGTTATGTAATTTAAAGAATCTAGTAACTGAATTCAACATAGCATTGGGTGGCTTACGCGTCTATATAAACAAAATCCATTTTCCTTATGAAAGTAGATTTTTGGGAATAAATCAGTCTAGCCTTTAGAAGCATAGCGAGAGTGATGAGAAGTTAAAGCTCAAATCATAATGTTGTTTAGGTTAAGTACAACCTTTTTATTATCTCCGCGTTATTAACGTGTTTTTGAGATTACATCATTGGTGATTAGTTAGTGGCTGTTATTCCTCTGAGTTGAATTCAACAAAGTTGTATTTATGACTTCAAATATGTTCTAGTTATTATAATTATTTTTATATTTCCTCATAAATATTTGAGGGTTTTATGGTCTAAGGTGGCTCTTCATTGAACGCCCTAACCATGCATGTTTCATTTGGTATCAGAGCAAGGCTTTATATCCTTGTAAGTTTAAGGAGGACATATATCAGTGGTTTTAAGAATTTGCAAGTGTGGGTAGAAAAATGTTATGGACACCTTCCATCAAGTAACTATTGGGTAGAAGGTATGAGGATTTGGACAAGCATTAGTAGTTTTCCACATTTATGAGTGTGGGAAAAAAATCATTACGTACATCTTCTAACAAGAGGATTATTGGGAATAAGGTGTGAAGGTTGTGAATGTTGACAGGGTTCATTTTAAGACACCTCTATGAAATTATAGGTGGAAAATACCTGGTGAATATCCCCGGAACCAGTTTCAGCGAAAGGTGAATTTGACAGTATTCCAAAGACGAATTTTCGCCTGGTTTTCAGAGCCGGAGAAATCAGAGTTCCAGACATGGTTGCACCATTGACGCGTGACAATACGACGTCAACAATTATTCTTGACGCGCGTCAAGACAACGTCAACAAAACCCATTGACGCATGTCAATGTTATCTGCTGACGTGTGTCAATGGCCTCTGTTGACGTGTGACAATGGATTTAGTTGACACGCGTCAATGGCCTGACGTAATGGCTGACACGTCATGGCCTCTAATGCGATCAATAGAACTGTTGACGCGTGTCAATTGGAGCCATTGACGCGCGTCAACTGAATCCATTGTCGCACGTCAATTAGAGGCCATTGACGCGTGTCGATGGAATCGGTTGACATGCGTCAATGGAATCAGTTGGTGCGTGTCAAGGAACCTATTAATGCACATCAATAGTATCTGTTGACGCGTGTCAAGAGGGCGCAGTTGACGCGCGTCAACAGAGTCCATTGACGCATGATTTGGCCTATAAATACCCTCCCGCTGGTCATTTTCTCATTTACACTTTTCGGCTCTCGATTTTTTGCAGGTGTCCATCATTGTCAAAGACGTAAGCACAACTACAATGTTGACTTCACATGCTTCCCAACTGCAAGCTCAAGAAAAAAATCAAGAAGAGAATCCAATCCAATCCACGGCCAAGATCATCTACAGGAATCCCTTGTGCCCTCACATCCATACTATTTTAAAGATGTCTTCCGAATATAAAGATTTGATGGATGCGTGTGAGTTTACAGGGCTCGTTAATATGCCCCATTTTGAAATAGATCCAGATATTTTGAATTACCTTCTGTCGTCCTACAATTCAGAGGACGGATTTTTTTATGTGACTCTGAACGACGGCCGAATGTTCCAATTCAGTATCGAAGCAAATGACATCCATCGGTTTACGGGCCTTCCGTTCAAAAATTTACCAATTGTTACAACGAAGGCAACACTCCTAGAAGAAGACAAGAAATTTCTCGAATCAACGTTCGGTTTCCATGTTGATTGTAAGTATAATTCGTTTTAATTCATCATTTTTATTCTGATACAATTTGGTGTTATAAATTTATAGTAATTCTCACTGTTTGGCATTTGCAGCCCATGTCAATAAATCCAGGTGTGGTGTGGATACGCAATCAATTGCACACCACTTTCTTGCTGCAGTTATTTCATTTTTTCAATCCAGAATAGTTTTGCAGGGTCACCAAATAGATATACCAAATTGGGCCATTGCATACATAGTTGCAACTATCTCAAAACAAAAATTCGATTGGTGCACCTATCTATAAAAAAAAAAAGAACTGACATAACAAATTCAAAACTTTCAGAAAAACCTGTCATTTATTCCACAAACTATCTCCTCGGCCTTTATTATGAGGCACTTTTAAATTTAAAAGATAAAAAAATTCCTACTTACACTGACGAGGAGTTGATGAAGTTGTCAATTCCATTTGAAGAACAACAGGTATAAACTATTTAGTTTGTATTTCAATTTTCGACATTGCACTGCACAGTTATTAACACTTAATGTTTTGCAGAGAAGATTTATTGAAGCCCTTCCCCGAAAAAAGGTGTTATCAAGAGGAAGAGGCCAACAACACGCTGAGGCTTCGGGAGACTCCCAATCTGAAATGGAAGCTCACTCCTCTCCAAACCCTCAACAGTTTGAACTCGTTAAATGCCAGAGAAGTAATACCTTCTCATATATTATTTACAAATTCCAAATTTGTAGTTTTATTTTTCAATTTAAATTTTAACCAAATGAATTGACATAACATTTAATGTTGATGACATTGCAGGGACTTTGGACCATACACGTGTTTCAGAAACTCAACCTTCTTCCCCAACTCACTCCATACAGTCGCATGCATTCGTATCTTCTGAACAAACACCGAATACAACTCCTACACGGCCACCCTTAGCACCACGAAAAACTACCCCTCGACAACAAGGTACAACTTTTCGATAGTACGTTTAATTTCGTAGTTTTTGCCTTTTTGAATTGTTTTCCTATTTTTCATGTTTTTTCTTGTACTTTTTAGCACATTGCAGTCCTGATCAAACCATGGCACCGACACCCACTCAACCAATAATTTTTAAAATGCCAACCAGAGGAACAGTGAAAAAGAACATTGGTAAACGCATGCCAATTGCTTCGGCCCCTAGCGGGACACTAAACATTGCCTCCTCCTTTCGAATTCCAACTCTCTCACTTGGTGGCTTGCCCAGTGCAACGGGCATATCGGTTTTGAACAATATAAATTTAGATGAAGATTATTTGGGCATTGATAGCAATGACCCAACTGGTTTTTTCAATACCCGTGACATGATTCAAGGCCAGCAGGTATACTTCAATTTAAATATGCTTTACAATTTTGAATTACATTTCAATTTAAATTTATTTATCTAAATCTTGATTAATTTTATCACAAACAGGATCAGGCCACCCAAAGGCAGAAACAAGTAGCAGTTGATCTTGCTGAAAGCCCCCATACTTCTCCAGCAAGATCATCTTCATCAGATTCAGATAGTGAACAGTTGCTACCTTTTCCTTTGGATAACTTAATTGGTTATGATTGTCAATCCCATGTCAGTGAGTTTATTCTACCTCATATCAATCAGCTTATAGAATGGGAGAGAAGGGCTAAAGTTCTTATCAATGAGATTATTAGTCGTTATGAAAATTATTGGCAAAGGGATAGTTTATACGCTGGAGTCCAGAATCAACCTGCGAAGATGGATTCCTTACTTACCCAAGTAAGAAGTGGGACTGTCACGTATAACAACAACTATAAAGACACCATTTTGGATAAGTCATTAAACAAATTGGAAAATATTAGTGCCGAGGCCCAGGCATATTTTAACAAATGGTCTAAGGACAAGGATTTGGTAGCAATTGCAAATGCCAAAAGAGATAGAGCGGTTGTAAGTACTAACACTTTCAAACAATCATTCTTGTTAATTTGAAATTTTCATTTTTTAGTAATATTTTGAATTGACATTACTCTTTTTGTGCAGTTGAAATATGAAAATTTGAAGATTCAAGCAAAGGTATTGCAAGTTCACTTGGAAACAGTGAAGAACAGTTTATCCGCAGCAAAGAATTTGAAGCAAAATATTGTTTTGGTTAACAAACAAAACAATACACTAAAGCGGATAATTAAAGAGCACGGCTTCGACCCTGACATATTATTCAAAGCTAAGGCAGCAGCTGATCCAAATTTGTTGTCACATGGAGATGCGACAAATCAAGAAGAAAGAATTTTAAAAAATCTGGACAGTGCTGCGGAAGATCTTATAAGTTCTGGGGTTATTTCGGCTGTTGGGGAAAGGGGTACAGCCACAGTGGAAGAAACCATTGGGGAAAGGAGCACATGAGTAGAAATGGATAAAGAAAAAGAGGGTTGAAAACTTTGCAACTTTTATTATTGTGGAAACTTTAAATATTGAGTGTGGAAACTTTTAATATTGAGTATGGTATTTGAATTTAATTATATGGATTTGATAGCCTTTTAAAATTTGAAATACTATATAATCTTTCATTTTGATTGCATATGGATTTGATATGGAGTTTATGCTTTTTGGTTTACTCTTAATGGTGATTGCATTAGATGGGGATTATCATAATTATCATGAATTATATGTATGTTTCTTGTTTACTTGGATTATCATGAATTGTATGTGGACGTAGATGATGAATGATGATAATGGATAATTGTTTTACAAACATGGAATGATGATAGATGATGAGTGACAATAATGATATGATATATATGAACGATGATCAATTTAATGTGGACGTAGATTTATCTTCAAGCACAATAATTCTTCTTCTCTAGACATTTAAACTTGTTTTAAGATAATTCTTCTTCTCTATACTTGTAATGATATGATCATAATGTCATTAGAATGGATATAGATTTAAATATTGATTTTGGAAACTTTTAATATTGAGTATGATGATAATAAATAAATGATAATGGATATAGATGACATTAATGATTAGAATGGATATAGATGAAATTAGAACGGATATACTTGTAATGATATGATTATGAATTGTTTTAAAAACATGGAATTGTTTTAATAAATTTAAATTAGATAAATAATTGTTTTAATAATAATTGTAGTGTCAGGACTCAGGATTATGATAATGATATGGTGATGATATGATATATATGGATGATGATGAATTTTATGTGGACGTATATTATAAATTGTATAATGTATCGTGGATTATGAATTGTATAGTATAGAAATATCTTCCTCTGTAAAATTCAATTGTCATTTTATCCCACAGTTAAAAAATATATATCAAAGCATTTTGTAAATATAAAAAATAAATTAAACATAATTGTAAGAAATCAAGAAAGAATCATCACTGGTAAGAAATTAAACATAATTGCAAATATGATAGGGTTTAACTTACCTCTTGTGTATTAGATTGTTGTGAAATCATCAATGGTAATGTGCTAGATCTTTGTTTTAAAAAAACTCAACACGAGAAATGGATTAGTAGATAGAGGGGTGAGTTGCCTGACATTGTCAGTCCTGAGAAGTACCAGCTTCCTCGGATGGATGTCAACCCACGTTTTCCAAAAAAATAAAAGATTGTATTTGAATAAATGTAAATATATAGACCTGTAACATCTTTAATGATAACAAGAGCTGAAAAAATGTAAAGTAACAAACAATAAGATTAAGGTGAAGAAGATACCTATTTAAAATTGAAATCATCACTGGTAATGTGCTAGATCTTTGTTTTAAAAAAATTCAACACAAGAAATGGATTAGTAGATAGATGGGTGAGTTGCCTGACATTGTCAGTCCCGAGAAGTAACAGCTTCCTCGGATGGATGTCAACCCACGTTTTCAAAAAATAAAAAGATTGTATTTAAATAAATGTAAATATATAGACCTGTAACATCTTTAATGATAACAAGAGCTGAAAAAAATGAATAGTAACAAACAATCAGATTAAGGTGAAGAAGATACCTCTTTAAAGTTGAAATCATCACTGCCACTAGTAATGTGCTAGATCTGTGTTTTAAGAAAACCCAACACAAGAAATGGATTAGTAGATAGATGGGTGAATTGCCTGACATTGTCAGTCCCGAGAAGTACCAATAAAAAGATTGTAGTTAAATAAATTTAAATATATAGACCTGTAACATCTTTAATGATAAAAAGAGCTGAAAAAAATGTAAAGTGACAAACAATAAGATAAAGATAAAGATAAAGAAGATACCTATTTAAAGTTGAAACAATCCATTATCAATAGCTTCATCAAACTCGATGTTGTCTTCTGTAGAATGTGACGATGAGCCAATTACACTCTCAAGGTTGGGAATATTTGTACTTGTAGCTGTATTATTCACACCTCTTCTTTCGCAAAGGGAATTCCAATGCGCAATTGCTCTGTCGAATGGAAAGGTTTCGATGGAGTATCGAGAAACATAACACCTCATGCAACTTTCTAGATTTTTATCCAACCTGTTTCTCAGTTTTGATTTTATAAATGCTAATGCACTGAAAACCCTTTCATCCTCCACAGACCCCAAAATCATTGTTTGGCATAACTCATATAATCTCAAATATTCACTGATATCTTCTTGTAAGATAGAACTTTGATAGATTCCTCGCCACAGCCTTGTAATAGCACCACTTTCAGAAGGTTCGTCTAAAATTTTATATTGGTTCCTCATTGTTGTTGCAAAATTTTTTGATTGAAACTTTAATAAATCAACATTCAGTATACCTTTGATTTCCATACCCTTGAGCTCTGAAGTCTTTGTAAATTGTTCCATTATTGTACCCATGGATTTATGGAAATGCTTTCTGACAAAGTCTGCACGGCCACCTTCAGTATTCCAAAAATTAGGATTCATCACACCCATGGCTTCCAGAATTTTATCTTTACAGAAACATTCCCTAATTTCTGATGACAAGGTTTCTGAAATTTTTTTAAGCTTTATTCTTGTTTCAACTATAACAGACTCAAAGAGATTACGTGTCACGGGAACATCTTCTCGTTCCGATCCTGTAATATCTTGACATTTTTTGCAAAATGTGCAGTGGTATTTCCCTCCCATTAACAGTGATGCAGAGGTGATCATGGATATTAAATCTCAAAAAGGTGCTAGGATTTTTAAGATCTAATAAAGCTTTCCAATTCTCAAAAACAGGTGCATCAAAACTATCTTGGGATAGTAATATATCAAGACTTTGACATACCATTTTTCTCATCCGTATAAAATCCACAATATAGATTAATCTGCCCTGTGCATGCTTCATCAGTGTATTGATCTCCTTTAACATTGGAAGAATACCAACCAATGTAAGCAATGTCTCCAAATCAGTTAAACGGAACAACAAGTCCCTCGCCCTATCAACTTCATGACGGTATTTGTGCATGAAACCAACCAATGAAGGATACTCCTCATGAACTCTGCATGCAGGTTCATACAAAGAGATCCATCTAGTCTCCACATCCTTCAGAAGTTTTTTGCCATCTGTAATTCCAATTGCAAATTTTTGGAACTCGAGAAATCGCTTTGGGCTGCTTGACATATAGGCATGAAGTTCTCTTATAAGGTCTTCTAATTTAGCAACATTTTCATGGTTGCTTACCATTTTATACGCTAAATTCATTCTGTGAGCCATACAGTGAATTGGTAGCATATATGGGGCCACTGTTGTTTGTAATCTAACACACAGCCCTGTTCGGTGACCCTGCATGACAGATGCACCATCTGCTCCAATGCATACCAACTTCATAGCAATTTCATAATCAGTCATTCCAGCAATATCTTTCAAATGAGAAACAACTATTTTATGTAGGTTTTCGGCATTGCAGTTTTCAACCATTTTCATAACACCCAACAGATGAGGTGTCCTTATATGATTTTCTAAAGTATAGACGTGGATACATACCCATGCAGTGTTGTCGACTGTTGTCACTTCATCAATTGAAAGAGAGATAAACTTTGCTTTTTTTACATTCTCTTTCAAATCTTCCTTCTCTATCATCGAAAGGCATTTTGCCATTTCCCATCCACTACTTTCAGACCAATGAGATTGAGGTACATTCAGCATTCCATTAAATTGATACAAAACTTTGAAATCGAGGAAATCTGAAATTGGTCTTCCTTTTTTTAGTATGTGAAATGAGTAGAGAATTGTATGAATTTTGCATGTAGATTTGTTTCTTTCATCTTACCAATATGTGATGTGATCGTTCCTCCCTTTTCCAAGAGATGTCTGTGTTTTTTCTGCTATGCCTCATATTCCGCTGCGTATCTAACATGCATGCATTCTTTTTTAGTTTTCCACCTGTGTGTTTTGATTTTCTGGCCATCCACCCTCGTTACAGTCAAATATTGTTTTCCACAATGTTTTTCTATAGTGTCCAGCTTCAGTTGCATTTTTTGTTGCTTTCCCAATTTCCACTTACATATTGTACATGTACATTCAAATGGGATCTCTTCATAATTAGATGATTGTACAGGTTCAATAAACAGAAATTTAGCTGCCCAATCAAACTTGTATGTCCTGCCAATGGTCCACATATTCTTGTTCGTTTTCAATGCTTTACTTTTTTGAGTAGAATTTTGAGCAATATCACAATCACCTGGTTTCCTCTTTCTTGGACCGGAGTTTGAATTTGATTTCTGTGTTCCATTTTGCTGAGTATTTGTATGTGTGATATCTTGATGCACTTCTGGTTGCACCCCAACAGGAACAATATCTTCAAGATCTGGCATATTATCATAGGTTTCATTTGTTTGACTTTGATACTGTGTATAGAATGCATGTCCACCTCAATAATACCTTCCACACAGTCAGTATTCTGATTCTTTGTGGTGGCATCTATATGGTTGGTATTTTCAATATCTGTATCCGCAGAGTTTCCAAAATACTTGAAGAGTGATTTCTGAGATTTCTTACTTACTTTCAGGTTCTTCGCATTCTTTGAGCTAGCACCTTCCATTATTCTGAAGAGAGTCTTGCGTCAGCAAAAGAACCAAGTAGCGACTTTGTCCACTGTCTGAGGTCTCTGTCGCGCATACCCTGTCTGAGGTCTCTGTCGCACGTCAACTCTACACTTGTCGCGTGTCAACAGCCTATTCCCTATCATGCGTCCACTGTCTGAAGTTACTGTCGCGCGTCAACACTACCCTTGTCATGCGTCAACTGCTATGCCCTGTCGCACGTCAACTCTCTTTGTCACACGTCAAACCTATTTCTTTTTTGCGCGTCTACAATATCTCTTTGTTGCGTGTCTGCAATAACTCTTTGTCGCACGTCAACAATGTCCCTGTCGCGTGTCAACAACTAACCCTCACAGGCTAACAGTAATCTCTGGTGCTTAAGAGTATGCGAGTTCAAACTTCACAGTATTGGTAATTTGGTAAGCTACTTGAGGTATACTACCCGGCGAATCACCTAGGTTTTTATAGGAGATGTTTTCAAATGAAGGCGAAGCCGACCCCCCAAAAAATATATACTATATATTTTAGGCAAACAGGACACCGACCCGCTCCGAAAAATTCACCTTTTCAAATTTTCCTAAAATGAAATTTTCACCATATTACGAATATTTGCCACTAAAATTATCCCTGAATGTTGAATTATTTTGAGGAAACACAATGACACACAATAAGAATGTAAGAGGCTATGGAGACTAGGGCACATCGCTTGAGAAATTCACCTAATTAATGAAGATTGTGGAAGCTTGTTTAGAGGCATGGAAGACACATAATATTGAGGTGTTGTTGCAAATGTTTAGAGTGACAATAAAACAAAATATGCACAAAAATAATGCAAGTTATGAATGAGGAAGAAGAAGATCTGAGAAAGTTGAAGGACTAGAAGATGGGATTTTACATGCATTTGGTAGGAAGGGGAGTAATCCAATAATGGATACACCAAGTTATTCTAGAATTTTGAAACTAGAGGAGATCATCAATTGGATAATGGAGCTTGAGAATTATTTTGAGTATGAAGACATGGAAGATCTCATGAGATTCAAATTTTCCTACATGATGTTGAAGGGTCACATGTCTCTTTAGTGGGAGAATATCTAGAATGATAATATAAAGGGGTAGGCCAAAGATTAAGAAATCAGATAGGATAGTAGCAAAGTTGAAGGTAAAGATATTTCCTGCAAATTACCAACTTGGTTTATTTAAGAATTTACAAAACTTGAACAAAGAGAGCTTAACGTGAAAGAGTACACTAAATATTTTTATCAAATCACCATTCAAGTGCTTCGTGTGGAGGATGATATGGAGAAGATCTCCATATATATGAATGGATTTTAGATTGTGATTCAAAATGAATTTGGAATAATCCAAGTTTAGTTTGTTGAATAATCCTTCAGTATGCATTGAAGGTAGAGGAAAAACTATTATGTATTCAACAAAGTGCTACTCAAGGTAAAGAGAATGTCACATAAGGCAATATACAAGGTGGCGATAGGGGAAAGTCTTTGCATCATGAAGGTGAGGTCAATTCAATGTCGTGTTATAAAGGAATACCTATATGAGGAGGAAATATATCTATGGGAAGATGATCCTTTGGATGTAGAAGAGATTGTGGATTCAACAGAACATGTTATAAGTATGGAAAAATAGGGCATAGATATTTCTAGTACTTGCATGCCCAGGGTGATGGTAAGTGGAGCAATGTGAGTGCACATATTTTGCAAGCTAAATAATATGATATGTCAAGCCACTAAGAAGACCTGGACATGAGAGAGGCAGTAATGTTCACATTCATATGTTGGAACTAGAAAAAGGATTTGATCCTGAACATGTGAAGAATTTATTTAGAATAACATGTAAGATAGAAGAAAAAGTTTGTAAGTTAGTATTGTACATTGGAAGCATTTATAACTTGGTTGTGTAAGATATGGTAGATAAGTTGGGGTTGAAGAGAATAATACGTCCTAACCCCCACAAAGTTTTATGGATATAAAAGGGATGTCAACTTTAGGTCATTAAATAGTGCCTAGTTAAACTCTAGAAATGGAGATATAAAGATGAATTTATGTGTGACATCATGCCTATGAATGTGTTTCATGTGATATTTGGAAGGTCACAGTAGTTTTACTGGAAGGTGCAACTTTTTAACCCTTAATTAATTTTTAGGTCAATTTAATTAGGTGTAGAATAAATTAGAGTCGATTTTTGATTTTATAAATATGTTTACAACTTAGATCAAATAGATAGAATTTGCATACACTGATAAACCTAATATGCAATTTAAAGCTTTAAAATGTATAGAAGCACTTAGCTTATTTTTCGATGATTCCTAGAGAGATATGGGACTGTGCAATAATGGAACCAGGAGATTTGAACTTGTATAACCCTCACAATTGAAACTACAATTGTGAATCTTCTTAGGTCATGACCATACAAATTAGTCATGATTATATCGTATGGTTATGACCCTTCTATATGGTCTTGGACATGTTTTAAATCTTCCTCTATAACTTTCTTAGTTCCTTGCCTTCTTGGATTTATTTTTCACTGTCAAACCCTAGTTGTCGCACATGCAGTGAGGCTCTCTAAATTGATTGAACATCTCCTCAAACCCTAACCATTGATGAAAAGTCTTACAAAAAAACATTATGAGGGTTTTGGGCACCCTCATCCACCATAGACATTTGCACTACTCTGAAGAGGCCTTAAACCACACGTCATTTTCCACCTAGCATGTGATATCTAGATAAATCAGATTTGGCAATTGCTTTGATCATGCTTGTTTTGGCATGTCTCTTGCTAAAACACTTGTAGATACGATGTTTGGATGCTTGTATGTGGGAGATATAGCTACCTTGACCTGGTTCAAAGCTTCAAAACTGATGTGGGTGCTACTTTAATGATTGTAGATGTGTAATTATAATATTTAGGGAGCTTTAGATGTCTTTTTCGCAAGTGTATGGAGTGAATTTTCTAGTGCATTTCCTTCAGAGTTATAGGTTAGCAAATGAGGTAGTGTTTACTTTCTTATATAGGGTTTCATAGATTATTTTTCTAAGAAAGGATGACCTAGATGAAGTAAAAGACCCAACAAAAGATTTAAATTTTAAAGTGCAGTCAGAAGACATGTCAGTCTAAGACCATACAATGAGGTCATGAACGTATGCTATGCTCCTAACTAAATTGTACAGTTCTGGAAAAGAGCAAGGAACGTGTTAATGAATTTTGGAGCTTGGAGATTAATGTTTGCATGTGGATTTTGTACATTGCATTCTCAAAATTTGTTGACATGTCAATGTACAAAGATAAACAAGCTAAAAAATGGACCTCAGAAAGTGCTAAGTGGGAATGGAGAAGTAACATTTATAATGACAAGAGTGTGTAGTCAAATCAAAGGTTATCAAAGTGCAAATTACCAAATTTGAGTGTCTATATTTGTCCCCCCTTTAAGTATGAAATTGAAAATTGCATGTTTAAATACCGAGTGTATAAACACACATTTCCTTTATTCGAATGTTTGTTTTACAGTTGTTTTGTTATGATTGATGTTGGTATGCTCCATGATGAAACTTGCAACACAGTGTGTAGTCAATGTCTATGATAAATAATTGGTTGTAACTCAAATAGAACTTGTAATAGAAAAGAGTTGCATTTTCATATTTGAAGGAAAGAATATACCTATTTTCTCATGTTTTTCTTATGCTTGGAGATATGTATTTTTGAACTTAGCTAAAGGATTGGTGGTGATCATTCCCTAATTAGTGCCAAGGAGAAACCAAAATTTTTCCATCGTATGTTAGTATCTTTGAAGGAAGGTTGCTCCTAATAAAATGTGTCAAAAAGGTAATTCTTATCTCATGCCGTCTAAGCACAGTATCCCTGTGTGCAACTAACCATCACTTTTTCATTCCCCTCAACGAGTATACCAACATGTTCCTATTATCTCCTTCATCACGCATTTACTCTTAAATTACACATAAAAATGTTTCAGGATTTTCTTCTCATGTATACCTTGGTAGAGTAGTTCATCCCAATCACCTACGTGTCCTTGGTCTGATCACCCTTGTTATGCACCCCTAAAATTCGGGACCAACCATTTCATGTGCTTCATGGGCCCAATTATCAAAAGAAATACTTGTGGTGTCACTGATCGAATGCACATCTCCCCATTTGAGCACTTCCTCCTTTGTTGGCTCAACACACTCTTGATCACGCATAGTCTATGCATAGATCTGATTCATATATTCCTCACTAATGGGCTCTGTGTACGGAAAAATCCTTGCACCATCCATAGGAATCACTACGAGCTCATCCTTATTATCAAAATTGATATAACACTTATTGAAGTGAAGGTTTGTGTTTATTGCATAACACCATGGACAACCAAGTAATGCAAGGAAGTTATCTACCTTTATTAACTCTAGAACCTCAAAATTGTCCTCGAATTTTACCCCTTGTATAGTGATACTTGCACCCTTCAAAACTCCAATGGGAATTTCCTTGGTCTTATTTTCCATATACAACACACTAGAAGAAGGCTGTAGTGGTGGCCTCCCCATCCTATTTTATGCATCTAGGATAAGAATGTTTACCTTTGTGCTAATGTCAATAAATATGTTGTTCACCAACCATCCATCAATAATTACATCCAAGGTGATCTCCTTCTCATATTCATGGTGTTGTGGTGGAAAATTCACATGTAATATTTATCTCTCCTTGTCCTTCTCCATGCGAGACCTTTTTGTGTAACCACTTGCCTAACAATGGTATGATGTTCTCTTATCTAAGCATCCTACACACTTCCTTGAGTTCATCATTTTCCTTGTCAGGTAATTTTGTATGTCTTGCATGCTCCCTATCCCACCCTTGCTCTTTTAAGCGTTGTATCTCCCATGTAAATCTATAATAAGACTCATGGTTTCCTGGAACACTTCCTTTTGTTGGCCTGCATCAAGATACTTATTGGTCAGTCTTCCTCACATATAATGAGTGGCTTATTTTGTGCCTCCTCTTGCACGCGTGAAGCTTTTGCACATGTGGTAACTAATAAAGGTTCCTTCGTAGCAACTACTAGTTCCTTTGGCTTCCATTGACCTTGTGCAACCTGTATCATTGTCACGCCTCATTCCTATTTCTTTTTGTACATGTGCGCAAATAAATCTAGGTAATCTTCTACCTTGTTCCCTTTTCCACAGTACACGCAAGACATGTTCTTGGGGAAATCACACTGATAATGATTAGGCAATTTGGAAGTGTAGAAAGTACCTCAGTTAAACCTTCCTTCATGACCACCATGGCCTCTACCACAACAACCTCCCCTATAATCATCATTGTCATTTTTCCAAGCTCCATTATTCTTCCCTTTGAGCACCTGTGAACTACCCTCTACGCTGGTGTGGCATAACCCTATTTCACAAGCGTCATGAATCTGATCAATCAAATAACAATGAGTTGCATCATGCGTATGTACATCATAAATATTACAGTAGAGTGACACATTCTTTTGTGTAGCATGTTGGAGAAGTGGACATTCTTTGACATCATGGTCCTTGTGGCATATCTCACAAGCTTCTACTAGAGTGTGCACATTCCTATGTGGACAAATATTCTTCTTATATCCCTCTACTTCACAATTTTTACACCAGATACCACTTCAAGTGTCATGCACCGAACTAGCAGATACATTTTCCAACTGCGTGGCCATCATTATAATATGTTCTTTAAGGAATTGGCTCACCCTATTATCTACACTTCCAATCACTTCAGTGCACAGTGTTGCCTTCAGAGCCTCGTACATATTTGTAAATGTATTATGCAATAGCCAAATGGTGTCAACAATCCACCCATGAACCATTGTGCATGTTGACTATGATGGATATCATATGAAAGCTTCGACAATAGAGTTTTGAACTATGCATCATATTCTCAGACACTTTCAAATATTCCCTATTTAATATCCTTGAGTGCGTTGATTCTTTGTTTCTCAAACTCATGAATGTGAAACTCATACAAGAAGGAAACACAAAATGTATCATAATTCATTTCCATTTGATGTGGATCATACTTTTATACCAGTTATGTGCGCAACCTTGTAGTGTAGTCACAAAATGATTGACACT
The DNA here is from genome assembly GCA_019776745.2 of Taxus chinensis. Lineage (NCBI taxonomy): Eukaryota > Viridiplantae > Streptophyta > Pinopsida > Cupressales > Taxaceae > Taxus > Taxus chinensis. The sequence continues at coordinate 722,433,771 of CM034149.1, read as the reverse complement.
TTTATCCGAGGTGGTGATCCCTTTGGCTCTTTATAAGAGCTCACATTTGTGTACATGTTCAACAAAATCCTCTACTCCTTTGTACTCATGAAATTGGAGTGAAATTTCATATAAAATATGAGGTCACTATGGTGGGTTATTTTCTTATCTAGGATTGCTCCTGCTTAGGGGAGGACCAAAACCTCCTAAGCCTATTATCGTGTGGTTGGAACTCTCGTATGTGCGCTGGTGGTAGAACTTGTCTGCACACCAACATTTTGTGCTAGTATTGCTCTTATATTACTACTTCTAGAGAGTAGAAGGCCAACATTTTGTCCTTGTGTTGCACCTATAATATTATTTCCAAATAAATTTTGTTGACTTGTTATCAAATCCTGTTGGGCAGTAGAAGTCGTTGCCATGTGTGTTGTTTTTATTTGTTATGATTCATGTCTAGACAATAATACACTCCTACTTGTGTCACCTTCCCAATGTGGTGATCCTCAATTACAATCAAATTCTTCTCCCTCATATGATAATTTTCTATATGAGCTTCCAAATCTCGAGTACCATGCGTAAGGGATAAGGTTCTAAAGTGGTCCAGATGCACTCTAATGGCTGCCAAATCTTCACTAGACTTGCTTCCTCCCAGATGTCGAGGGATTCCTTTTGCATTTCTTGAATATTAGAGAGACATATTCCTATAGCCCCTCACTCTCCTTAGGGTTCTCAACACTACCACTCAGCCCTACTCCTCTCTGTCTCAGTGCCTCTTCAACCACCCTTTCTTGTGTATCACTATATCTATGCAATATTTCTTCTCTCTATGCTTCCATATGGCTCAATCCCATCCTTTTCAATCCCTTCTCTTTTCCTTGCATGCATCAGGTGTTTACCAAGCCATCAATAGGATCTTAAATCCTAGTTCAATCATCAAGATTTGGATAGCAAGTGGAAGTGCATGTAATTACGATCATCAAGGCTCGCAAAGAAACTTGACCTTAGATATCGTGTATTCTAAAGTGTTATTATTCAACACGCCTTTCCACTAACAATATATTGTGTGTGTTTATGGATTATCCAAATCAACAAGTGCTTGATACTAGTTCTTGTTCAACACTTGTCTCTTCCCTAATTGACTTTTATTTTTATTCATGTACGTTATCGACCAATCGTGTAACTCCCTTAGAAAGAAGCTAAATAATGTCTTATACAACGAATCATATAGGTTATCTTTGACCCATTTGCATGGATTAAAATTAAAATTGGTGTTGGATCTTTGTGTAAAATCTTCTTTACCTTCATGTATCCAATGTTTAATGTTCTTCAAGGATAGCTGAAATGCCATGTGCACACCACATCTTGAGAGCCAAATTAAAAGAAGGTCTCAATAACATAACCAAAATGCTCATGTAGTAGTCTAGGTTCAACACAACATGGTCATGCACATTGACACATCACTCATACATAGAATTCCAAGTGCTCACTCGAAGCACGAGTGCAACTCTATTAGGTCCCTTCTCATTCTGGGTATCAAGATGTGGTTCTTACACTCATGGTTAACATAACATGCAAATATACCATATGAAAAATATTAACTTGCTATAACATGCACATAGACAATATAACATCCACCAAAAGGAGCTTTATATTCATTATACTCATGATGTATTACAATACCTAGTAACACAATCCTTCACTACATAACACTCTTACGTGTAAGGTAGAATTCTATCAATACTTATACACAGACTGACTTCTACATCGAAATGATCGATTATATGGATGTCTACATGTATATATAGGGTGGGAACTTGTCCTTCACTGCTTGACTCTAAAAATAGACTATCCCTATACATAACTTGCATGCTTTCCCAACTAAAGGTTTCCTATAAATAAACTTCCACCCCTGGTTCTCCATAAGTGGTTTGCTTTATTTTTGGAAGCTCTATTTCTTAAATATGAGCTATAAATAACTTTTGATTTTATCCTATCTCATGTGTTATAAATATATCTACCTCTTCCATGTGTGCTTTATGTCTATTATTAGTTTTGTATGTGTTTTATCGATGTTTTTTTCTATTTCTGGTTTGCCTTGATTGTCATGCCAGCTTCTAATGTTTTCTATATATAGACTGCCTTGGAACTTTGGCTCACTCATAACTTTTTTGTTCCCCGTACGCAAACCTTTGCATGTGCTTCTTCCTACTCACTTGCATCCCTTTGCACATTGTTCATTTACTCTAATCATGCTTCCATGCATGCCCTTACGTGCATCCTTCAACCTTTGCACATATCTCATACTTAGACATTCTCTCGGCCCAAAAATGATTAGCTACTAATTACCTAGGAAAATTTCAAAATTTGTGTTGGAAGCATCCTTTGACTTTGGAGTGCACGAAGGAACTCTTAAGACATGACGCGACCTGAAAAATGTGTGGTAGACTATTGGTAGAAAAGAACACTTAGGATTTATGCATTTGGTCATCCATTTTCAACATTTTCTTATGCATACAAAGCATAGTTCAAATTCTTTAGGAAGCCGTGTATATCATACTTAAATAAACTTCCTTAAGAGATTAAGAAGATGATAGTTGATATGAGAATCTAGACTTTCCTAAAGGAAGTATAAACACTTTGCAACATGGGTGACATAGAAAATAGGAAGGAAAATAAGATATCAAGACCAAGCCATGGATTCCTTGGATGAGCACACTTTGAGGAAGATCACATGAAGATCTATTATGAAAAACAAAGTTGCAAGACATTGGAGAAGGATATACTATGTCTATGTGAATCAAATCTAGGAACTGCAGGAGACAACCAATAACATTAGTCAAGGTAGGGAGAAGGAAGCAAGGAAAAGGAGCTCTAGAGAGAGGTAACAATGCATGAATATATGACACAAGATCTAGATGATAAGGAAGGGTAGTATAATGTTGATGGTATTATGATCCATCCTAATATGCCTGCTTACTAAGTTGGGCTAACTAATACAGGAGAACAAGTACTAATTAAAAGTGATAGTGATGATGAAGTCAAAAAATTCTGAGAAAGATGCCTTGAATAGTAGGTTCATGTATGTTCTACAATCACTGCAACCAACGTTGAAGAAAATACAACTCAATCCCAATCTTCTGAAAGTGGAGATATTCGACATGATGAGTTCCAAAAAAATAAAAATGGCATCAATGGGTGTACAAGGAAATGCACCAACACAATATGTCACTATAAATAATCCCTCAACTATGATTGGAAGTGGGAGTGGAAACATCATTCTAATAATTAATGTTCCAGTATAAGGTAGAGTTATAAATACCACACAACAAGTATCCGTACTAACTATCTTTTATGATATTTCCTTGCACTTACTAAAGTACCATGGTGTTGAAAATTTTGTGGAACACGTCCACAAGTGTGAGCTTATCTAGTGATAAAAGGGGATAACATCTTTCAAACAATGAGTGAGCCAATTTGGGACAACATTGCTTGATTGTGCCCATACGTGGTAGATGAAACATGAACTATTACAAGTTGTGTTGATTATGATAAACTAAAAGTGATATTCTTACAAGAGTTTTACCTTCCAAAATTTGAGCAACAAAGTATTTCAACGCTCAAATAGATAAAACAAGAACTCATTGAGAGTGTGTGTGCTTATGATGCACATTTCAAGACACTCATTTCCAAAATTTCATATAAAATACATCCCACCCAACATATGTATTAGTTTGTAGAAGGACTATTATTTAGGTACACACTATCACACAAGACCTTCACTAACCGCCATGAAGCTTTAGAAGCAACGTTGTGAGCCAAAAGTTGATAGTATTAATACGGGTGATAACCCATTCATGGAAGCACAATTCACATCTATTGTGACCCAGATATAGAAATTGATAATGAACAATGCAAGGGATACCTATAGTGGGATACAATGTACCAATTGTGATGTCAAAGGCCACACCAAAATTACATGTCCATGCAAAAAGTTTTAAATCCATGTTTCTACCTTGTGTAATATGTGAAGCGGGGCATGATGCTCAAAATTTCCCCTTATTACATCATGGTAGACTAGAAAAAGTAGCTACTTATTGTAATATATGTGATGTGCACATGTATGCAACAACAAATTGTAACATCATTGACCAAATTCATGAAGCCCAATCACTATGAGTTCTTCAGGATACAATAGATAATACTAATGAAGGACGTGGTGGATATGGCCTAGGCAGAAATGGTCAAGGAGGATGTTGTGGAAGTAGAATATTTCCTCCTTGAACATTTTATAAGTGTGGGCCATCATACCACTACCAATGTGAATACCTAGTGTTGTCTAAAACTATACCCCATGTAATTTTGAACAACTCATCAATGGACTTAACCATTTTTGTGCTTTGCAAAATCCATAGGATGGTGATTCAATCTTTACAAGAATACATGAACATAATATTCCATGGTTTCTCCTAACCTGTGGAAATAAGGATTCAGAAGTCTAGGGATTGGCAAAAATATGGTAAAATTAGTGTTCTAGGAAAGTTTTCTGACCTTCATAGCACTAAGGAAATCACTCCCTCACTAGTCAAGTCAAAACAAAACACAATAGATTTTCTTCTCCATGGGGAATTGGAGAAATTTTCTAATTCCAAAAGACACGGAAAAATCCATGGAGAAAAGGAATGTGAAGAAGATTAGTGTTTCATGGCATGGAGAAATACAGTGTCATACAGACTCATAAAACATAACATTCTATGGAGTTAGTCATAATTTTGCACGCCGAGGATGAAATCAGCTAAGAAAAATTTGTAATGCAGGGAAGAAGTGTTGTTGGGTACAACACGGAAAATTGAAAGCAAGTTCAAATGATACTAAGTTTGGAAACCATGAGACACTAAGTGTCCCACAGGTTTCCCAATTGAAGTTTTCTACATGTTCTCATAGGAATGCAAAATGAAGGAACATATCCATATAGAGGTGCCACATGTGAATAAGGAAGGATGTCAATGACATAATGGGAGCAATGGAAAGTAAAGTGCGGAAGTATAAAAAAATCATAGTGGAATCCAAGAAACATTCAAAGCCACACAATAAGGAATGATTGTGGGACGAGGTCAGAGTATGTAGAGCATGAATAACATTGGCACTTAGAAACTCTGAGCAACAAAGGAGCAGGGATCAAATGAATCATTGTATTGTAAGGGTCATAAATGATTCCACGCATTATCTTGAAGGGGTGTAGACCACAAGAAACTATGAAAAACACTTGAAGTCTGTGGATTGCACATAGAATTCATGCCTAATTTGAAGGTCAAACATTTAACCACTTCACCAACCAAAATTTAATGAAGTATGGGCATCATTTCTGCTCCTGCAAAATATGGCAGCATGTGATAAAATTCATATATGACACCCACAACTTACAATAAGAATATATGATGATCAGTCCTTGATGGTTGAATCTCTCCTACACGCACATCTTTCTTCTTCTCTTTGCTTCTCTCATTTCTGTAGACACCTAAAATCTGCTTACGCAGTTATAATACTAAAATTCCACTAATTATCCTCTTTTCTGTCATTTCTTTAATAATTAGTGCATTCTCGCTAATTAGCTAACACTCTCCTTCTTATTTTTTAATTAACAACTTTTCTTTAATTAATTAACCCTTCCCCCATTCTAGATGCTAATTAATGTCCTTCCGTTAGTTATAATCCACTTCTAAGTGATTAATTAAACACTATTAGTTAATTGCGCCTTCTATTTTAATCAATAAACCCCTTTTATTGGTTAAAATTCCTTTCCTAGATCCCCTGAATCATGCTAATTTTCCTCTAAATCCCCCCTAAATAGCTTCTACAAGCTTATCCCTACCTATTAATCAATCACATTTGATTAATTAAAATCGTCTCAACTCCCATAAAATGCACGTCCTTTATTAAACATGCTTATTCTTTGCATTTCCTCTTTGGGGTCTATCTCACATCCACCAAATTGCTAGCCTTGCCAAACATGCAAGCTATATAAGGAACCCTCCTCCTTCTCTTTCTTCTTACACCTCATTTGCACTAGTGAAAACTATAGGCATTTTGATTTGAGTCATTCCTCATTGTTGGAAATAGCTTCTCCATCTTGCATCCATTCTCTCAAATTGAGGAGCATGGGAAGATCCAAAGATGGCCTTGTAACCATTTCTTGGTGAGATCTCATCCTCAATTCTTAAGGCAAACAACACCAATTTGATTGATAGGTGATCTAATTAGGTTCATTCTTTGGGTAGCAATCACAAAGAGTAGGAATGGCTTAGCATTTAGTGGTTTTATCCTATGTATGCATTGAAGAAGTTATTTTCCCTTAAGCTCTTATCATGATGTTCTTGTTTGATTAACTTTGCTTTGAAGCTACTAGGAGTTAGTTTCATTTCAAATAGCATAGCTAGTTTAGTATATATACATTTGGCACACCCAGCGGGATGATCCCCATGCATTTGATTTCAAGCTTTGTTGATTTAGTTTCAATTTTGGCTAACCTTTATTTTGCACATGCTAAATAACTTAAATTTCTTGACATATTTTGTTAAATTTGCATGTGTTGAGTCTTCATTGTAGGACCAAAGGAGATGGGTGTTTACTAAATTTGGGTTAAGATGGCAAATTTTTGACCTTTTTGAGTTTTTCCATGTTAGAATTACATTTTCTTGATTTCAAACCAGAGCCTCGTGTCAGTGTGAAGCTACCCCTTGCTACCGTCAGAACCTGCGCATTACTGTTGAAAGGTTTGCACTAGTGTTGTTACACCTATGCTACCATTATTCTATCTGAGTTAATGTGATGATTTTGTCTGTCAGTTTATTCTTTGACTCAAACCCGTGTCAGTGTGAACCTTATCCTGGGTTACTGTATCTTTGGCCACGTTAGTGTCACTTTTTTTCCAGTCTGTGTTTTGTTTTAGAACTGCACTAGTGTGATTTGGGCCATGTTACTATCTCTCTACCTACGTTGGTGTCATTTTTCTTTCTACTAGTTTGTGTTCTATCTCAGACCCGTGTTAGTGTGAGTTAGTCTGTGCTAATGTCATTTTACCTGCTTTAGTATCATTTGGTCTGTGCTAGTGTCAAAAGTGTTGCGTTATCATGCTCTGTCAAAATTTGGGCTCTGTTTTTGAGGTTTTCAATTTTTGTCTTTGATGTTTCTAACGTTTTGCAGGTTTTTTAGTGCTAACTTGTGTTTGCAGGGTGTTTTTTCGATAATTTCTTTGCTAACTTATTTAAAGAATGTTGATGAAGGTCATACTTTCATATCTTAAGCTAGGGTTGTGTATGCTCTTCCCTCACACCTCTTAGGTGATCTTGAGAATTAGAAACAACTCTAAGTCTTCTTTCATTTATAACATTTCATCATTGCATTATTAAAATAATGAACAAACAGTTAAAACAAGTTGTAAAGACATTTGAGTTATAAGCTTTTCCATTTTCAATAGAGTTGGGTTACTTGTTACATAGGATCTTCTCTTGCATCTTTTAGATGATCTTGAGAATCAAAAATCACATTTGATACTCTTTTTATAATGTTATTAGCTGTTATGGAGAACTACTAAATTTTACGTGTAACACCTTATTTCACCTTTCAAAGAAAAAGGATCTAAGCCAATACTAATACAGTTTATTGCAGGTTTCCCACGGTGTGCAAAACTAAACTAATACAAAAGATTAAAAACACCCCACTATTCAAAACATTGTATTTGCAAGTTCAGATAAGAGCTACGACTCGTTCACTTTAACCAGGGGAAGTATCTTGGCATAAACCATAAAAATAATTGTGAGGATTACCTCCAAAACCCCAAAGTAGTCCACACCTTGAGAGAACTGGTGGATGAAATGAGAAGTGCCCCATAAACCCACTTGACTAGTTAAAAATATTATAAGATAAGCTTCATGTTACCCGTATAGGGCCCCATTCATTAATTTGATTATGGGGTAATGGTCCACTTCTCTAGGATAAATCCTAGAAGTGCGTACCTCCTTTAGGTAAGAATTGGCGAGTGTTGCAGATAAAAGCCTAGGAAACCATTTTGCATAGAGGCCAACCTTTCCTTTATCCAAAGTGTTTCAAAGAGCTCTCACGAAGCAAAAACATTTTTGGAGTCAAAACCTTGTCATTCAAACAAGGGGAGAGTCCATTGACATTTGAGCCTAGTGTTATTCATCATGAAATTTGTGAAGTGTTACTTTTTCCTAGTTTTTGACTTGATCTAAGATAAGGTGAAATTTTTTTGAAGTTACACCAAAAAATTTTCATCACCACTTGGTCTACTCCTTTATTTTCTTGTTGCACTTTTTTGAAAAAAGAAAGCATACATATGAAGTATTACTCAATATTGTGTCCACCACTTTTGCACTCGCTTACATCCTTCCTTGTTGTGACTGTGATACTAAGCATTGAAAGTGTGTTGGTACATCCTCAAATCTCTAGTATCCTTGTCTTGGTACCCACGGCAATATGTTTCATTGTAGTTAGGCTTGCTTCACCATCAATCTTCCCTTGAGGTGTTATTTTTCTTACATGATCTCGATACAATTTTGATACTTATATCTTGTTTCTCATAAAATTTATTTAAATGTCTAGATTGTACCGTTACACTGCTCGCACTTTAACAACTCCTTGGTATAATTTCACCTTGTTTCCTTCCAAACATTTCCTTAACCTTGAAAAGTGTTGTTATTTTATTCATGTCGTATCAATATTATTTCGATACTAATATATTTCTTTTCTGCAAAGCTAGATTAACATATCTAAGTGGTATTGGTGCATTGCTCACATTTATAGCTTCCTCTTTTTGGGATTTAGGCCTTATTTGTATCTATAATGGTTATAGTATACTTTAAATTGGAAGTCACTTTAACCCATTGTTAATACTTACATCTTGCTTACTTTAAACTTGACTTAAGTGTTGACATTGTGTTGATCATTTTGTGTCAACCTACCATTGAGACACATTTACATCAAGAGTAGTTTCTTGTATATTAGATTTTTTTGTCAAACTTGTGTGATTGTTCCGTATGATCATTCATCTTGTAGACTTGTTTTTCCTAGGATAATTCTTTTTTATCCTTTGGTTCCTTATTTTTTTCCATTCAACATTCTTTGACCATTGTTAGAAATTCTTTTGTGACCTTTACATTTATCACGCTATAGGATTTTACTTAGGTTTGTTGTGTCTTTAATCACATTTGCAAAACCTTTGTAGACACTCCCTACTATGCCACCTCTCACAAGAATGGCAACCAAGAAATTAGAGTCTAATATTTTCGTTGGTCATAATTTAGGACCCCTTTTCTCCACAACAAAATAATCAGAAGACCTAGTTGATCATAGTGGTGATGAAGTAAGATCACCTCAGGATGATTTTGAGTTTGACCTCGCCCACTTAGATGATTTCCTTTACCTCAATAGGGATATCGTACTCACATGATTTATAGAATTAGGTGCCAAGATGCCACAAGAAAAATAATTTGTTACACCTACCAGTAACATCCACAAGGAAGAAGCACAATGTCCTCCTCTTATTAATATGGATGACATTGCAAACCCAGGACATGCTTCTAATTTGGGTCCCCAAAACAACAACAGTGAAAAAGTGATACCTAAACACACGAGTGGTTATCAATTACCGCCTCTTATAATACCTCACAAAGTTAGGGTAGAGCATGAGAAAAAAGAATGACCTCCTCCACATGACAACCAAGAAGGACCCCAAAATGATGAAGCTACTGTCGGAGCTCAAATGTGCACCCACCCCCAAATCATAGAAAACTTGGCATTTGAGACAACATGGGATTGTCTCTCAGTTGTGGGACCTGCAAACTGAGACAGGCCTATGGAGAAGGCCGAATTCCTCTACCTATCATAATGCTAACACTACTCCTAATGTAGAAAGAAAATCCTAACCTAAAAGTGCCAAGGGACCAGGGATAGAAGGAGATGCAAAAAAGGGGAAAACCTAAGCTAAAGGAAGTGATAACACCAGTAAAGGGGGTGGCTAAGCTCTCTCCATGAGGGGAAGGAAAGAGAAGGAAACTAGGGAGAGAGGGTAGACAAAATGTACCACAGGTCAAGAACCCAACATCCTCCACTCACCCATGCATTGACAACACTGTAAAAATGGAACCTACAATTAGGAAATGCACAAACATGCCAAGAAATGAAATAAAAGGAAAAATTGTAAGTAAAATAAACTAAGGCAGAAAAAAACGTGCCACAAAACATATTCTACATGCTTAAAATATGCATAATTTCATTATATTCATGGCAGAAGGCCTGAAATTACATTGCAGAGTCCATATTTGAGGTCTGGAACTCATGGGAAATTGGTCACCATTTGGGCATGGTGCCGCTACAAAGAAAACTTGACTGTTCAAATGAGGGGGTCTTCACATATATATAGGAATTTGCCTCACCTACCCTCAATAAATTCTTGATAGGTGGTTGAACAACCATCATTAATGTGGTAGTTGAGCTATCTTTTCACACCTGATTTGTTTGATTCATGGCCCATGAGCCATCCAACCATGATGACTCATCTAACCAAGTGACTTGTCTAACCAAGTAGTTGGTCCTTTCTCTAGTGAGCCTCATTTTTTTTGCTCCATACATCATCCAACCAAATGGGGTTGGATGCCATCTAACCATCCTGACTGTATAGCTATGGAGAGGGCCATCCATTTTGTGTGTCGTCCAAACTAGTGTGTTAGACGTCATCTATCTGTCTCTTCCATACGTCGACCAACTTCCTTTCATACCAAAGGTTAGACATCATCCAACCAATCACCCATTCAACCCAACAGACATACCTACAACCCGTTCATCCTCCCCGTGTGCCACGCCACTGACCAACCACTGAGCCATCCAACTGCCTCTGTCATCCAACCCGGGGAGGTTGGACACCTGAATATCATCCATCGAACCCAATCGTCCAACCTGGCCGACCAACATGGGCGTCCAACCTATTCAAATTTTCGGACAATTTTGGAATGAGCCTAACCACCAACTCAAACATTCACATAGATCAACCCATTCAAGCCATCATGTGTTTCCTTTTCCTTTGACACTCTGGACAAAAATTTGATGGCCAAATGAACGTCACAAGCCCATATCATAATTGCAACAAGTTATCCAAATTTGTAGGGGTGTAAATTTTGTATAACAGTTCTAATGACCTCTAGGGGAAATCTTCCTACTAGATGTTGAGATCAGTAGCCTTGAAGAATCCATTAGGCATGGAGTCAAGCCTAACCTTGAAAACCTAATCTTTTGAAAACATGTCCCCGAGACTCACACGAACTTAGGACTTAGACTGAAACTGCCTTGGTTGCTCTTAAAGCCAATTTCTGGGATTTTCTTATTGCACCTATAGTTGCTCCCAAAACTGAATTTTTACCAAGGCAAGGATAAGGAGAATCTAAACCTATAACTGATCTATTGGGGCTGAAAATATGCACTGTAAAAGATGCCCCAAAATTTGATTCTTGCCATGATCCACAAAAATTATGTACAAAAAGAAAAAACATACATAACCTAAGTGGAGTATGTAGAGTGTGCATAAGCACTTCTTCTACTAAAAGAAAACCTACCTACCCTAATCTAACCAGAGGCAAAGGACGCTAAACAAAACTTGCAACAGGTTGTGAGAAGTATCATCCCTTTTCACAAAATGTGGCCATGTGATCTGTTTGGAAATAAAAGCACATGGTGGAAAAGCAAACATGCCTTGCACTCCCAAGTTTCTCAAAGTATCAACTAAAAAAATGATGAATACCTCCTCTAATTGTTCTGCATTTGGTTGGATGTGTTATAGCTGATCCTTAGTACACTAAAATTCATCCTCATGCTTTGAAGTGAGCATGACCAGTGGAAAATCTGATTTTGGCTCAAAGATGGCCAAATATCTTATTGGGAAAGTGACCTTGGGAACCAATGGGCTGATCATTGTGATTGTACCATCTCTTTGAAGCTCATCCCCATGAATGGGGACATCCTACAGACTTTCCAAAATGAGGCTTCTTGCAAGTTGATGTGTACTTTCTTTTGTTTCTACAAACACCTTTGCAACTTTTGATTTGGCCTTGCTGTCATCATATTTCTCTTCCTCCTCCTCAAGAATGGAGCTTGAGAGATCAAACTCCCCAAAAAAATCAGATTCTCACAAGGATAAAGTGGAAGAAGGATATGATATTTCACCATCAAAAGAAAGCAATAAGCTTCCTTTGATATCTTCTTCGTCCAAGGATTCAAAATCTGAATTTTTTGCCTTCATTGCATGAAGCTCCTTGTGAATGGTTGCATCATTTGAAGATGTTTGTGGTGGATTAATGCAACCTTCCAAAAGTGCAACAAGTTGTGAACATGTAGGACAATGAGGATCATTGCATTCCATTGAAATATCTTGCCTACTTAGAAGCTTTTCCTCTTTTGGGTGCACATGCTCTTCCTCTTGAAGATTTGGAGCTACTTCTTCTTCCCTTTCTGATTCTGAAGCTAGTGATGGATCAAAAAATTTCTGCGAATATAGTGCCATTATGGACACTACATTCAGAGCACATAAAATATTGATCTTCTTGTTGTTGTTCTTTCTCTGCTTCTATTGCAAAATCAGGCTGCACCACCTGTTCTTGAATTCCAACCTTCATTGAAGACTTAACTAGCTACGAAATCTAGTCAGACTCAAAATTAAAAGCCCAATCCTTCAAATTTTGAATGAGTTCTTCTCTGTTGTGCTCTTTAACTGATTTTTGTATTGTTTGTGGTGGTGGCAGGGAAGGTATAGTTTTTTCTTATGGAGGGGATGGAAAATTGGAAGGAAAGGGGGTAGAAAATTAAAGCTGGGATGGAAAGGAAGAAGATGGAGAAGGGGAGTCCTCAATGGAGGCTGGTAGGTAAAAAATAGGAATATAAAATATAGGTTGAGATGGTGTAGATTGGGGAGGAGGAATGAGAGGGATGTAGGATGAAAGTGTAGGGTTATCCCATTGATAGGGTTTCCCAACACTAGATTGGTAAGCCTCCATTTCTTTAATCCAGTTTGTAATCCATGGCATTATTTCAACCAAAACTGTAGCTTCTACTGAAGGCTGAAATCTACTTGGTGCAAATCCTTTCCATGGGTAGTGATTTCTGAAACCAATCGTGGTCACCTTAACTATGTATGTAACTCTATTCTATACCCTTCTCATCTCCATCTCTTCGATCTGCCTCTAGAAATTAGCTTCTTCCATGAAACTACCGCCATCACATGCATAAATTTGTTCTTGAAAAACATCTTGGTTATATGAATAACCATATGGGTCATTGGAGGGCGAGTTATGCACAAATTCTTGATGATAGGGCTCATAAAAATGATTTAGAGGAGAAGTTTGAAATTGTGGGGATAGAGGGGAATGGTTTTGCTGCTGTAAATGAGAATCCAAGGAAGTGAATGAAGCCATGATTGCACAACTTCATGAATGAATGAAAATGGAAAGATATGAAAGAAAAATGGAAGTGAAAGGAAAGAAAAGGGGAAAATCTTGCAACAAAGATAATGGGTTGGTCAGATCTGTGGAGTCACCAGCTATACTTGTAGATGCCTCCAAAGGATGAAATTCCACCAAGAGTACTATTAGTGTAGAATGACAACACCCCTGAATGTCTGTAACTAGATGGGTTGAGACTCTCAGTGTGATTGCACAACATGGAGCATCTCTCAAGGTGTGGGACCTTGCGAGTTGAGAGAGCTCTTCGGATTGAGGCTGGTTCATATCCCTCTGTTCAGGTGTACACAAACAAATTATAGAGGATGTATTCAAAGTCTATTCTATCTACCAAGGAGATAGGGTTAGAGAGATGCAAGAAAATAAACCTAAGCTAATGAGGTGATACACCAAAGGAATGTTAGACACTCATTTTGCAGTTTAACACAGACCACATGAATGTAATACAAACAACATGCACAGATAATCAAATTGCAATAAGAGATCAGAAAGACAACAACGAATACATGAGAGGGTCGAGAATCATCCATAGACATATTTTATTACTCAAGAGTCGATACAGTATATTTCAGTGGCCAAGAAGCAAAACCTTGCATTACAACCCGAAGGAGAGGTTAGAAAAGCTCCACAAATCCTTCTGTGAACAAAAGAAGAAGGGAGGGTGCAAAACTGAAATTTCCAACCTTTTACAATGAGACCCGACCCTTTATAGATTCAACACAGAAGGAAGAAGGAGAGAGAAGTGGGAAAACTAGTTTAAAGCTCAACCACTATCATTAATGCCTCCTTCAAATCCTCCCCAAATCTGTCATGTCTGCATCAATTACTTGTTTGGCACCTCGAAGGAGGAGGAACGACAGATTAGATTAAATCCAATCTGGTTATTAGGGAAAATATATCATGTATTAATGAAATGAAGATGTTTCTTCATTTTTCCCCACCTAACCTTTCCAAAATTAATTTTTCAGATCTCCATGGCGTAGACAAGACTGAGATCTTTCCAACGGTGCCAAATTTATCGATTTTTAGCACTGAGTTAAAAGATATGCCCATTTGAAATTTGAATCGGGTCCGTACAGAAATGGTGGCAACTAGTTATCAAAACGGGTCTTTGGAAATTAGACACTTGGAGGGCTGGCACATGTTTGGGGACTACTTTTGGATTCTACTTTTGAAGTTAAACTGGGCTGACACGTGGCTTCTTCCATGGCCTGCTTAGTTTCCTCATGTTTTGGCTAAGTATTTTTTCTCGGTGGGGTCATACATCTAACCAGGGACACATGGAGGCATGGCACTTGTTCGGAAACCTTCCCAAAATTTTACTCTTGAATTAGCGTCATGATGACACTTGGCTCCCTCCGTTGGCCTATCTCTACTTTGACTATTCAACCCCGGCCCTATCCCCTTTTCAGACCTTGGACATGTGGAATGTCTGCACTCATTTGGAAACCCGCTCAGGATTTTACCTTTGAAGGAGCGTAGAATTGACATGTGGAAGCCTCTACAGGCTCTTGAACTTTTCAATGGCCTCTCTTACCTTTTTCAGACCCTGAACATGTGGTGAGCTGGTGCTCATTCTTCATACTTAGTCAATTTTGGGCCCGCTTTGTCCTATTTTTTAACTTGGACTACGTGGTGAGCCCGCACTCATTTGGGTCTCCGCTTTTGGATTTACCTTTGGAGATGTGCCAAGATGACAAGTGGCAACTTCCATTAGTACCTTTATACTTATTCTTTTTTAGGCCCACCCTATCCACTTTTTGACTTTTAGTTGTTGACTCTGCCCCTCTTTGGGCCCGGGACATGTGGATGCATGGTGCTTGTTTGAGTATGCCCTTTTGGATTCAATCTTTGGAAGTGTGCTGTTTGGACACTTGGTAGCTTCCACTGACTCTATATACTTAGCCAAGTTTTGGGGCTCATTCTGAGTCATTTCAGAGCCCGATGACTTTGAGCCTTCACTGTTTCTTCTCCTTTGAGCCTCTGGTTCTTTGACACTTTTTTCTCCTTCCCCGACCATGCTATTCCATTTTAGAGCCCGCCTACAACCTATTTTCTTGATTTGAAGCATGGGTTCATTCGAAGGAGCCATTTTTTGAATTTCTTGTTGCACAGGGTTGTTTGATCTTTTGCAGGCCCTGCCACTCCATTGCAGAGTCCCTCTATTGCTTGATTATAGGATTTGAATGTGATTTCTTTGGTTTCTTCCATGCGGGGTCTTGGATGACCAATTTTACTTGGGGGAAAAATATAGATAACAATTTGGTGACTCGCAAGGGCATATGCCTACCAGATGAAGAGATCATTAGCCTTGAAGCATCCGTTGGGTGTACAGTCACAATTAATGGCCTGGTACTGACCCTTGTTTCAAAATGTACTCTCTGATTGGCCTATTTTCACTTTTTCCTAACTCTAAGCCCACCCGTGCATCCAAATTCTCAATTTTCATAAGAAATCTTGAAACCAGGCTTCTGAGAGTAGAAAATTGTTTTGACCCGAGGCTTTCATCTGTCCCTGAATGGATTGTTTTTGAAGATGACATTTAGTTGCTTATGCATTTGTTTTGTTTTTGAAATTAGCAACTATTACAGACAAATATGGATCTCTCTATCATGAATAATGAAAGGGATAACACGTTCACTTGGAGGCACGTTGAACTGTGTAATGACACAACCTAGTGCCACAACACTTAGGGAAACAAAAACTAAATTACAACAAAATAACATGGATACACACTTAGGGAAATTAAAATCCTATGCTAATATTTACAGGGGTGGAAAATTGCCCCATTCAATAGCAATGTTTGAGATGGGTCCCATTCAATGGGATCTGTAATTCTTCACCATTCATTTTAGCCAGATGGAAGGCATTGCTGCTTTTGCACTTTGTGATCATGTAAGGGCCACTCCAAATGGCATCAAATTTGGAGTGCTTTCCTGGCTTTGCCCTATCTGCATCCCACTTTAGAACTAATTCCCCTTCTTGAAAGGTCCTCATTCTTGCCTTTTATCAAAACTCTTTTTTATTAATGCTTGATCCTTTTCCATGACTTGCATTGCATGCTCTCTTGCCTCCCCTACCTCCATCAGCTTTGCATACCTGATTGCCATAGGTTGAAACTCAGCTAGCTCCAACTATTTCATGAGTTCCAAAGCGGGAAACTCCAATGAGATGGGTAATACTGCATCCTTTCCATATATAAGTTTGTATGGTGAGCTACAAAATGTGGACCTCTTTGATGTGATCCTATCAGCCCATAGAGCTGATTTGAACCTTATATGCCAAGTCCTCTGATTTTCATCAAGATTCCTTCTGATAATTCTTAATAGGTTCTTATTTGTGGAATCTAACTTGGCCATTACCTTAAGGGTAATAATTTGATGAGGTGCTGAGATACACACCATTCTTAACTACCCATTCAATGATCCTTGTACCAAGCAATGCCAATGCATTATTTGATATAATAGTGGCAGGGACTCCAAACCCGGTGACTATTCCTTCAGAAAAATCCAAGATGTTGGATTCATTTGCTTCTTTTAGTGCCACTACTTCAGTCCACTTGGTGAAATAGTTTGTTGCAGTAAGTATCCACTTGTGGCCTTGGCTTGAATTTGGGTTAATCACCCCAATGAAGTCTAGTCCCCATTACATGAATGGCTGATTCACTGAAATGAGATGAAGGGGCAGGGCTACTAGCTTCTCCTTTCCTTTGAGAAAGAATGCACATTTTTTACACTTTTTGACCCATCAGTAGTAGTCCCTGAACACTTGAGGCCAATAATAACTAGCTTTCATGATCTTAAGATCTGTTGCTCGAGGGGAAAAGTGACATCCTGCTTCTCCATCATGGAATTCATGTAATGCTCTCTCAATTTGACTTGTCCCAATGCACCTCAATAGAACACTATTGATATCATTCTTAAACAAGACACCTTCAACAAGCACATATGGGATGGCTTGTAGTTTGAAGTATCTTCTCTTTACTTTGTTCCATCCTAGAGGACACAAACATATTTGAAGGTAATGCACCAAGGCTGGGGTCCAACATGGGGCAGGTGCATCATTAGCTGGTTGCTCTTGATCATTCTATAGAAATAGGACATCCTCTTTTTCACCCACTAACTTAGCCTATTGCTTAGAGGCGATCTGTTCACACAGACCCTTGCCTTGAACCAGTTTGGTCACCTTGATCTCAATGTCATATTCCATTACCCGGGTGATCCAACATGCTCTCTTCTCATTCAAATCCTTATTTAAAAGGAAGTCGTTAACACCAACATGAGATACTAGTAGTTTAATCTTGTTATTTGAGACCAAGTGTCTGAAATTTTTCAAGCTTCTAATAATAACAAGGACATGTTTTTCAATGAAAGAGTATTTTACCTCGTAGTCCTCCAAGCTCTAGCTAAAGAAAGCTATGGGTTTCTCTGAACCTTCATTGTTGGGTTGGAACAAGATGGCTGAGATGGTGTCTGACCCTCCAAAAGCATGTAGCATGAAATATTTTGAGAAGTCTGGGTTAATGAGGGTTAGGGCCTATGATATTGCGAGCTTGATGGCCTCAAAACTCTATTTGCCTTCTGTTGGTAATTGAAAAATAAATTCAAGAAGAGCTACAGTCAGGGGACAAGAAGTCCCTCCTCTTTAGTGGGAGAGGTTCCCTTATTCAGAAACGAAACCTATTTACACATGTACAGAGTATGGTTTCACTATGGAACTTGGATATCATGAAAGTGTTTTCTAAATAGATCATCAATCACAAAAGTACAGAGGAATGAAGACAGTGGAAATGAGTAGAAAAACACTCTCCAGAATTATAGATGACAAAATAATTCCTTATGCGTGCCAGAATACAGTGAATTGGAATAAGATCATTTGTACTTGAATTAATAAGATGAAATTTGAAAAGACACACAGTTCCATAAATAACATCTACAAGAATACAAAGCTTCTCAGCATAATGCAGACAAATGATCTAACAATATTCAATGGATAGCTTGCGAATGAAAGAATCAGATGGACAAAGAAAGAAGATCCCTTTGTATTGATTGCTTTAGTATTTCTTACACTTTCAAAAAATGAGCCAAGTTCCCCCCCCAAAATGGCGAAGAGAGACCATTATATAGTTTACAAATCAGTTACCCTTGGTAACTACTTCTTTTAATTAATGTTTAGTTAAAGGGCTGCTAATCGCAATACCCCAACTAATTACAATAAATCTGAGATGAAGAAAGGAAGAAAGGAGAAGAGTCAGGAGGAAAAGACAAGTGTTCATGACTGAGGAGGACCCACTGATTTGAGGATCCGCTGTCTAAATCTTTTTAACGCCTCTGCTATGTCTCTGCCACGTGGAACTGATGTGTTGGCGGTGGAATGAGTCCAAAATCTGAGACATTTCTCCATCTCTTTGTCGAATTTGACGTGCGTATGATAATCCTTGCTTGCTTCTTCGATAGCAGACTGGAGAGAGCAGATTTCTTTCATCTTTTCCTTTGTGATGGAATCTTCTCTGAATAGATTATCTTTAACAAAAGCTTTGAATTGAGCTTTGATTTCTTGCAAGGAGAAGGGCACACCTGAGGTCTCATCTTGGAGGTGACAATGGATATCCTTAAAAGCAGATACCACCAAAGTCTTGAAGGCCTCACCCTTCTGCCAGCTATTTTTCAATTCTCCCAAAGCCTCCTCCAGCACCTTGATTTTCCATTCCACACTGTATACCCATGATTTTGACAAATTATCTTTTGCATCATCAAAGACCTTGCTTGCCATTAAAATATTTTCATCAGTCTGCCCCATAAGGTGAAGGTCTACTATACAGCTGCTCCAGAGTTTGAGCTCTTTATCTATATTTCCAATAGTGGAGGAGAGTTTCTGTTGCAGATTATTCACCTTCTCATTGAGTTTGAAGGCTTCACTAATGAAATTCAACCCTGCAACGAGCATATCATCCACCATGGCCTCCATAGCCCTTCCATAGATGGAATATCTGTGTATATCTTTGATACTCTGGACTTCATCTTGACTGAGGATTACAGGTGGTGGAAGAGTGGTCAGTGGGGTGGGGTCTAAAACTTTATCCTTGGACAACAGTGACTTGATGAAACCTGCAAGAACCTGGGCCTGCTCTTCCAGCTGCTCTATAGTTTGTTGCCCTTTTTCAACTCTCCCAATGACCCTGGTGACTGTTTCTTGAAGATTGTGAATCTCACCTTCAGGGGTAGACTCTCCCATGGGAATCCTTGAGAGCTCTAGATCAGACGCTTGCAAATCATGCTCTGGCTTGTCTACTTTGGGCTTGGCTATCTCCAGGAATTGCTGGCCCTGAGCATCAGATACTATTCTAGAGGTGGTCTTGGCCTTCTTGGCAGGAGTAGGAGGAGTAGTGCCTAATAAGGCCACCACAGCATCAAAATTGGGTCCTGAGATTCGGGAGGAAGACTTTCTCTTCCTACTATCGACGAAAGGTTGTACCCATGCAAAAGAGGAGGAGGAAGAAGAAGGTGGGGCAAGAGGGCCGAGAGAAAGGGAACTCATGGCACTCAAAGTGTGCACTGCTGTTGCCTCTAGTTGAGATATGAGTGGGGCGCTCGGGGCTTCTGGTACAGAGGAGTCAATGGTGCTCGGAAGCTCAGTGCTTTGTACTTCTTTCTCTTTATCCATTGGGACTTCTAGAGCACTCATGGAGACTGACACTTCACTCTCTTCACTTTCACTGAGAACAATAATGTTCTCTGGACCTGAGGGAAATTCTGAATGCTTCATCATGGGATCTTCTTCAACAGGCTCCTTCTTGACTTCCTTGATTTTCTTCTGATATACTTGGGTGGATGAGGAAGGAGTGGAGGATGTAGGACCTTTAGTTGATGAGGCAGGAGGGGTCTGTACAGGTGCTTCCGAACTAGGTGTCAATGCTTCCTTTCTTGGAGTTGAAGTATCCTTGGAGGAGGATTCCCCTGAATGCCTTCTAAGCTCACGAACTCTCCTGTCAAACCAGATTTTGGTTCTTACTAGGACAGGGGCTAAGATTTCAGCTAGATCATCCTTCTCCTTCTTGAACCAATCCAAATCCTCCAAGGGAGTGTGTTTGACCAAGTTGTCATATTCATATGAATACAGGTCAGAATTATCATCCTGAAGCCCTTCAGGAACTTGGTACAAGTTAAGCTCTTGGATCAGTTGGAGAGAAAACCTGCCATAGTGTCTCCTCCTTGCCTCAAAATCATCAGCACAGTCAGCCCAATAGTCTTCTATGTCTGCCATATGATGGTAATTGATTCTGAGGTTCTGTTCAATAAATCTCTTCAAGTCAAAACAAGTTCTTGGCCTGAAGAAATGGATGGTGATGGGGGCCAGGGCTCTCTCTATGTTCTGTGCATCTAGAGCCGTCTTGCAGGTGTAGTTTCCCAAAGATATAGGGAAGTGCAGGCCAGTGATTTTCTTATCCCTGCAGGTTCTATGTAACTTGTCCAATTGCCTGCATATCTCGATCAAGGCCATTTTATCATTGCAGAACATAGGGAGCTTGAGAGGGGTGCTCTCATAGCCTGCAAGCCTGATATAGGAGAATTTTCTGAATTGGATGAAGTAAGCACCGTACTTCGCTATTAGGCTCATGGCTTCATCCGAGAACCTCCTTGCAGTGTCGCTCTCCAGAAGCCTTACAATGTACATGGTGAAAGCATCATTCACCCTCCTGAAGTTGCGATTGCTAGTGTCCAGAGTGAATTGAGGGCAGTAGGCATATATAGGGTCACCCTTATGAGCATCAATGTACGTGAATCCAAACCATTGCCTTGATGCTGCTAGGGTGTACATCAAATATGAAGTCATGTAGAACTTCTTGGTTTGTTGTACATTGGACAGCTGCTCTGCTAAGTTCATGCTGATGATTTCTACCCAGTTGATATTCTGAGTTCCTTCGCACACCATGTTGATAAGGGGGCACATCCAGAAATGGAACTCGTTGGTAGAGGGTAAGCCCATGACCCGAGCTAATAGGATTATAAAATCAGACAACTCCTCATTGAAATCGGCACGAAACAAAGCTTTGGACAGATGGGACGCCCCCTTTTTAGGGTTTTTAAGCCAAGACTTCACCACCCTTGCCTTGTATTTTTCACTGTCCTGGTCGAAGAGGGCCTGTGCCTGGTTCTGAGAGATTACTATAGAATTGTCCATTTCAGGAATCCTTAGGGTAGTGCCAATGGCGGCAGCGTTGAGCTTGGCAATGAGCTCCCCATGCACATTCGTTAGTTCACTCGAGTCGGGATTGAAATGAGCACCGCAGGCGAGTACCGTATCTACACATTGCACTGAGATTGGGAAACCGGCGGTGAATGCCAAGCCACTATCGTGAATCATTTGTGCCATAGGAGAGGGGTTCGAGTCTGTCATCCTAGTCCAGAAATCCCCAAAGTCCAGGTGACGAACTTCACTGTCCCCGATATCAGGAACGACAGACTCGAGTGGTGAAACTTGCTCCTGACCTTGGAATTTGATCTTCATGTTGATAGCAATCTGAAAAAGTCACAATCTATACTCTTGATGAAATTGCAGGGGGAATGGGTATGCACACAGAAATTTTGATTGCGAGGGTATGAGCAATTGATAAGAAAGCAGTGTGCAAAAATGCGTAGCGGGGCAGCTTATTAAATAGCCGTTTAGGAGAGAGAAAGGTAATAAATGTGCATTAAATACACATCTACCAACTTAAAAAGCAAGATATTCAGGAAAGAGCGGGAAAAAATAGCCCGGATGGCCTTTGGTTCATTTGGAACATGCGGGACGCGAAAGAGCGACTCGGCCGATGCGGGGAACGCGGGGACAGAATGCACAAATGTTTATGGGACATGAGGGACGCGAGTACGCAAAGTGCGCGATGCGGCCGATGCGGGCGAAAGGTGAACAGTGAGCCCGAGTGACTTGGGACATTTGGAACAAAAAGTTCTGATGGGCCCACAAGAAAACAAATTTTCGGGTAAAGCGGCCAATCAGCGAACAGGGAGCCCGAATGAACTTGGGACATCTGGGACAAAAATGTCTGACAGACCCGCAAATCACACAAAATGACCCAAAAACGTAGATTTTTTCCAACTTTTTGACTTTTCCCCTTACCAAAACAACAGAAAAGGTGATTAACCTCAAAATTTCTGATTTTGAACTTCTCAAAAGAGGGGGAAATTTTGAGAGGACAACAGCTGGCTCCTTCTGGGGATGACTTGGCTAAAGTCTAAAGAAATGAGACAAGGCAAGAACTCTCAGAAAAATCTAGGGAAAGCAGATCAGTGTCTCATCCATTGGGCCACGGAGTCAAAAGCAAACCAACATAGAAGACAACACACAAAACGAACAAAACAACAAAAACAAGAGGGGGAAACACACGCACACGCTATACAGAATATACAAAGGACTTCCTGATCACCTAAGACTTAAACAATTTCAGGTACTGCCCACTATAAGGAAGTGGGAGGGAAGAACCATCCATATAATCAAGGTAAAAAGAATTCTCACTAGCAAAGTGCCTGATCTTGAAAGGTCCGAGCCAAAGAGAATCAAACTTGCCATGGCTGCCACGAGGTTCATGCCTTTTATCCCACAGCAAAACAATGTCTCCAACATTGAAATCCCTGGATCTGGCTTTTTTATCAAACAAGGCCTTTACTTTCTGTTGGTGAGTAGATATTCTATCAACGAACCTTCAACCTGTCCTCATTCAATTTGTGAAGGTACATGATCCTTTTATCCAAAGAATCATTAAAACTGGTGTCTTTAATGGCCTTCATTAAATGCAAGGCTGGTAGTTCCACTGTTACGGGCAATTGAGCTTCTACTCCATATACTACCTGAAAAGGAGACATCCCAATGGCTCTTTTAGGTGTGACCCTATCTGCCCAAAGAGCATCATAGAGTTTCTTGTGCCAGTTCCTCTGAGATTCATTAACTAATTTCCTTATAATAGCCACCAGATTTTTGTTTGTCGATTCTGCTTGTCCATTACCCTGAGGATAATAATCCGAGGAGTGAGCCAGGGAGATGCCATATCCATAACAAAAATCCATCATCTCAGTTGAAGAAAAATTTGAAGCATTATCTGTCACTATCTTGTTTGGCACACCAAACCTCACCAAGATGTTCTCTTTGATAAAACTGCATACTACTTCTGAAGTAGTACTCTTTACTGGAATGGCTTCTACCCACTTAGTAAAATAATCTGTGGCAGTTAATACGTGGGTGTGACCAGCACTAGAAGAGGGATTAAGTGTTCCAATGAAATCTAAACCCCATTGTTGAAAAGGCTCTTCGATCACAACTGGTTTAAGGGGCAAAGAGGCCAATTTGGGTCTACCCACGAAGGTCTGACAAGCTTCACATTTATCAATCCACTTTGATGCATCTCTGAACAAGGTAGGCCAGTAATATCCTGCACGAAGAATCTTATGAGCAGTGACAGTTGATGAGTAGTGCCCTCCACATGCTTGGTTATGAAAAGCTGAAAGTAGCTTCCTCTGTTGTTCCTTATCCACACATTTTAGAAACCTTCCATCCAACCCGCGCTTAAACAAGGAATTCTCCCACAACACATATTGGGCTGATCTTAGCTTAACAGCTCTCCTCTCTTTGGTAGTCAAATGAGAGGGACATTCTCCATATGTGAGAAAGTGTGTGATATCGGCATACCATTCATCAATTGAGCCAAGAAACAGAACGGTAGGAAGATCAACTTTATCCTCTAGTAACTCATGTCTAGCTCCCTCAGCGATGAGTTCACACAGGCCTTTTCCACGGATGAGCTTGGTTGGTCTGATGTCAATGTCATATTCTTGGACCTTGGCCACCCAGTTCCCTCTCTTGGATCCAAACTCCTGTTGTGTGAGAATGGACTTGATGGTTGTATCCGGTACAAATACTGTGGAGTGAGAGTTAAGAATGTAAAAATGAAACTACTTGACAACTTTAACCACTGCGAAAGCATGTTTCTCCATTATGGTGTATTTTAACTCATGATTTTTTAGAATGTAGCTCATAAATGCAATTGGGAGTTCATGATCATTAGAATCTTCTTGAGTCAAAACAACAGCCAGGGTGTTATCTATGGCATAACAATAGATAATAAATTCTTTGCTGAAATCTGGACATGCTAAGACGGGAGTTCTAGCAATAGCCTTTTTAATACCTTCAAAGGCTCTTTTACCTTCAGGAGACCAGCCAAACGTCTATTTTCCCTTCATCATTTGGGAGATATTCAAGGTTAGCTCTGTGAAATCAGGGATGAATCTTCTCAGAAAGTTAATCTTACCAAAGAAAGAATGCACTCCCTTCTTGCTGGTTGGAAGGGGAATCTGCTGAATAGCCTGAACTCGCTCAGGATCAATTTTTATACCGTCTTTAGAGACAACATGCCCTAAAAATTTTCCCTCTGTGACACAAAAGACAGATTTCTTAGGATTTAAAGAGATCCCATGTTCTCTACATTTCAAAAGAACTGTTTCTAGATGCTGAAAATGATCTACCCTTGTTTTGGAAAATACAGTCAAGTCATCAAGGTATACGACAATACACTTTCCTTTCAAACTTCCAAAGGCCAAGTCCATAGCTCTCTGGAAAGTAGCACCGGCATTAATGAGCCCAAAAGGCATCCTTTTGTAGGCAAAGGTACCCCAAGGGGTAGTGAAGGCCGTTTTGTGTTGATCTGCGGTATTAACTTCTACCTGATTATATCCTGAGAAGCCATCAAGCATAGACAACATTTCAGATCCTGTTACAGCTTGTAAGACTTGATCCATCATGGGCAAAGGATAGTTGTCCTTTAAAGAAGCTTGATTCAGATTCCTGAAGTCGACACAGATACGAATCTCACCATTTTTCTTTCTAACAGGCACAATGTTGGCAATCCATGTTGAATGGTGGATAGGGAAAATGATCTTGGCTTTTAATAACTTCTGTATTTCCTGAAAGATGGTGTCAGCTATCTTAGGATTGTATTGCCTCTATTTCTTTCTGAAAGGCTTAATCCCAGGTTTGAGAGGGATGAAATGCTGCATCTCCTTTGGTTGAAAAGCTTTTAAATCCTCATAGGAATAAGCAAGAACATCTTTATACTTCCTTAAAAGATTAATTACTTTCTTCTTTTCTTCTGGTGTGCAACATTTTCCAATGTTCACGAGTTTAGGGTCAATAGAACTCCCAATATTAGTTTTATCATATTCAGCTGATTGTTGTGATCCAGTAGAAGCTTTAAACTTCACATACCTGTCATGTTTGTCAAACAATTCTTCTAAACTCACCAGTCCCTTCGAATCTTGTTCCCTTTGAGTTTGATACATCCATCTTGATCTGTCTCTTCTTCTTTGACATCTTCTTTGTTGAAGGGCACACTTTCACGAGGCAAATTGTCGCTTCCTTCAAAGTAAAATTGTTCAAAGTTATCCCCGAGTTCTAAGAAAGAAAGCAAATGCTGATCATCATTGAAAACTTGCCAGTTACTTGCATTATCAGGTACACTGGGCCTATGGATCATCTCGATGGTAAACCTATCTTGAGAAAAGTTAGGATGAGGTATCAGCAATGATCCTGAGACTGCTAGTGAATCAGCCCTGGTGTTCTCCTCCCTAGGCACTGCTTCGATGGAGAAGGCGTCAAGAAATTCAATAGAGTCCCAAACCTGATTCCTATAATGTTTCAATCTTCTATTTTTTACCTGGAAAAGGTTTCTAACTTGCTTGAAAATCAGCTCCGCATCTCCACGAGCTAGAAGATTCTTCACACCCTTTTCTTTTGCCACATGAAGCCCAAGAATGAGAGCTTCATACTCTGCTGTATTATTAGTATTTTCAAATTGTAACTTGAATGAGAAAGGGTAGACCTTTCCCTTGGGAGACACCAATATTACACCAGCTCCAGAACCAGCTGAGGAATAACTTCCATCAAACTCTAATATCCAAACACCATTAGGATCCTCAGGTGATATTTTGGGGAGTTGGGTTTCTTCTGGAGACATAATCATATAGTTTCCATGCCCCATATCCTCATAAAGTATTTGTGCTTTGGGATCATCTGTTTTTTGTACAATATACTCAGATTGCTTCTCAGGCAGCAACTTCTTCATTTGCCCATTAACAGGTATGAGGGCATGTGACCAATCCATTTGAATTTCTCCACCCACATCCTTACAGAAGTTCCTACTTAGCAGCATCCCATATGAAGGAGGAATGTCTGCTACTAGGATAGTAGCCAAAACTTTCTTCTCAGGCAAAGTAGAAAAAGCTACTTGTGCATCTTTAATTCTTCCGATTAGGGGCACTTCCTTACTCTCCATAGAATAGCAAGACCCATAAGTGCATGTGAGAGTTAAGCTAAGGCATGGGCTACTAGGATAGGCCAAAACTTTCTTCTTAGGCAAAGTAGAAAAAGCTACTTGTGCATCTTTAATTCTTCCGATTAGGGGCACTTCCTTACTCTCCATAGAATAGCAAGACCCATAAGTGCATGTGAGAGTTAAGCCTAAGGCATGGGCTACTTTAGCAGGCATTACATTGTCTGATGCCCCTGAGTCTATGACGCAGTTACTAAGTCTATGACCAGCTATAAGGAGGGTTACATAGAATGGTTTGATCTTGTCATTAGGTGAGGTGACAGAGGCTACCAGATTGGGTTGTGGTGCAGAAGATGGAGTGGGTAAAAGACCTTTAGAGGTGGTTTTTGGAATGAGAATTGAAAAAGTGTACCATTTTAGCAAAAGCCTTGGGATGGGTTTGATAATACTCAGCCTCTGAGATTTGAACCTTGGTCCTTTTCAGGTGATCAATGATATCGAAAGACCCAGAAGTGGACGAGCTATCCTCGCTTGGAACCCTGGGCTTATCAATCTTAGGAGTTGAAAAAGAAGTAACTTTAGTAGTAGAATTGACAGGACTCACCTTGGGTGTGGATGCAATGGGGATAGGAAATCCTCTTTTTGCAATTACAGGAATAGTCGTTGGATGTTCCTTGGATCTTTTGGCCGGCTACATCACTTTCTCCTTTTTGTTTATCTACTCTCGAGTCATGACAGCATATGATTCACTATTCATGTCCACCACTACCTCGTCATAATCATCTTCTTCATCAACACCTTCAGTAGTGAAGAAATTAACTCGAGATCCCTCAAGTTCTTCTGTTTCTTCATCAACCTCTTCAACAAATTCTTCACAATCTTCACTAACTTCTTCATCCTCTGGCTATTCAACTTCACAGGTTTCATTAACAGGGACTTTAATAGGAGGTCCTTCAAGTGATAGCCTTGTTTGAGAAGCAGGCAAATGATTTTTGGGCTGAAAATTCCTCCTTGGAACGTCTGCATAGGGGGCGTGCTGAGCCAATTGTTTCTTAATGGCGATGAGATCATTTGCAAGTTTTTGTACTAATGGATCAGTATTAGGCCCAGGAGTGGAAGAGGAGGAAGGGAAAGACCTAGATTTAGAAGGATCTCTTCTCAACTTCCCTGACATGATTAAATCATCTTTGACACTAACAACAAGAGTTTGATCTTCAGCCAACGTTGCAAGATTAGCTCTTCTCAATGCATAACTAACTTCAGGCAATTGGGCATTCAGGAAGAAGCATTTTTGAATTTGATCTACAGGTTGAGTGTCTGGTGGAATTTTGTTAATCAACTTGTTGAATCGAGCCACAAATTCTCTCATGGGCTCTTGTGATTCTTTCTTTATTTGAGAAATTTAGGCCAGCAAAGCATGCACGTCTTCTGCCGGTTTGAAACAATTCTCAAACTTTTCCCTCATCATGTTCCAGCTAGTGATAGCTCCGGCGTGGAAGGTGATAGAACCAATCAGTCACATTATCTTGTAAAGTCTCAACAAAAATCCTTACGGAGACGTCTTCATGTTCAACTCCCAGAACTCCACATGCAACTATGAAGGCTACGATATGTTCATCAGGATGTACCTTGCCATCACCTTTGAACTTGGGAAAGTTCTTCCGGTTACCTCTGGGTAACTCATGCAAAGGCTGAGGAAGGGCGAGAGGCCCAACATGATGGCCCCAAGGAAATGGTATCACCATTCTTGGAAAAATGGCTTGAAGGGGAACTAAAATGCCAGCAAGAATCAGAGCTCAGAGATTAGGACTGAGTTGCTCTAAAGGAATACCACCTGTAGGGGTTCTATTTTTGACAGGAGGAGTGCTTATTGAACGAGCTTTTCTATTTCTTCCTGCTGAAGGGAAAGGAAAACCCCTACTGTTCCAAAAGCTGAAACTGAGAATCTTCAATACCAAGGGCCCTTCTCCCTTGAGTAAAACGTGGAGTCGCCAGATCAAGAATGATTGATAAATGGTTAAGGAACTGGAAAATGATTCCCCAGCGGAGTCACCAAAAACTGTTGGTCGTTGAAAAAGAACTTCAAGAAGAGCCACAGTCAGGGGACAAGAAGTCCCTCCTCTTTAGTGGGAGAGGTTCCCTTATTCAGAAACGAAACCTATTTACACATGTACAGAGTATGGTTTCACTATGGAACTTGGATATCATGAAAGTGTTTTCTAAATAGATCATCAATCACAAAAGTACAGAGGAATGAAGACGTGGAAATGAGAAGAAAAACACTCTCCAGAATTATAGATGACAAAATAATTCCTTATGCATGCCAGAATACAGTGAATTGGAATAAGATCATTTGTACTTGAATTAATAAGATGAAATTTGAAAAGACACACAGTTCCATAAATAACATCTACAAGAATACAAAGCTTCTCAGCATAATGCAGACAAATGATCTAACAATATTCAATGGATAGCTTGCAAATGAAAGAATCAGATGGACAAAGAAAGAAGATTCCTGTTGTTGCAGGCTCACAGCACCCCTAGATGCAGATCAGGCTTCTAGGTTGATGTTCAGGCATCCAGTGTGATTGCACAACATGGAATCCTTTCTCCAAGTGTGGGACTTGTAAAGATGAGAAAGGATTCTCCAGAGAAGGCTGGTTCCTATTCCTCTGTTTAGATGCACACAAAAAATCCAGAGGGTTTGCTAAAACCTAATCTAACTTGCCAAGGAGATAGGGTAAGAAAATGCATAGAATAAAACCTAAACTACAAAGGTGATGCACCGAGGAATGTTAGACACTCGTTCTAAAAATTTAACACAGACCACATAGATGCAATACAAACACCATGCACAGGTAACCAAACTGCAATAAGAGATCAAAATGACAACAATGAATACATGAGAGGGTTGAGATTCAATCACAACATATATATTATTGCTCAAGAGTCGATACAGTACATTGCAGTGGCCAAGAGGAAAAAAGACTGGCATTACAACCCATATGGGAGGTTTGAAAGCTCCACAAATTCTCTGGCAAGCAAGGGAAGAAGGGAGGATGCAAAACAAAGATTTCCGACCGTTAAAAAGAGCACCTCTTTACAATATATATGAAGAAATGAGGGAGGAAGAGAGAGGAAATCCAGAATCTACCCCAACCACTTCTTGGTAGCATTTAAAATCATCTTATTATGGCAGAAGCGGCAGATTCTTGGAAAAATGGCGGGCTATCTAACAGGAGCGGCGAGCTGTCTGCTACATTAAAGCTGGTTGTTGAAGCATTACTTCTATCTATCACCACGCGTCAGAGACGTTTTCTTAATATTTCCTCCCTCCAAACTACACCAAAATGTGAGATTTATCCCAGAATCATGTAGATAATTTCAACATATTTCCGTTGATATAAAGAACGTGCAAATCCGAGCTCTGGATCGAAAGATACGAAGGTATGAAGATTTAGGGCACAAAACAGGCAAGAATAGGTTTTAAAATCTTTTCCCGCGCTCTGCCATCTGGACGACACGTGGCAGGCTTTGATTCGCTGAGTAATTCCCTCTCTCCACCTTTTTCGTGGGCTTTTCTTATGGGCCCCCTTAAACTTGGACATGTGGAACTATCTCATTGGTTCGGATCAGTTCTCGAAAACTCACCCCTTTGACTTTTTGGACCTTTTTCCTTGGCGACACGTGTCATGCTGTGATTTGTCCACGGGCCTACCAGATTTTCACGTCCACCACGTCCTTTTGTCCCAGATGGTCCCAGTGCTTTGTGGGATAGAATCCTTCGATCCGCCCTGAAATGGGCTTCCTCGTCCCTTTTCGGCCGGTGACACGTGGCAGTGATCTGATTGGCTTTCGGCTCCTTCGGCTATCCGCATCCCGCGTGTCCCTTTGTCCCACTTGTCCTTGTGCTGAAGTTTCCTGTTTCGGCCGAACCGGCCGGTTCGCGTCCTTTGCGTCCATCATGTCCCAAATGTTCCTGTGCTGTCGTGGGACAAATTCTTCCGGTTCAGCCTGAGTTGGCTTCTCGCGCCCTGCACGTTCCTTTGTCCCAAATGTCCTAAAAGCAGTTGCTTAGTTCTCTTTTTCGGGTGAACCGAGTCGGCTTCGCGTCCTCGCGCGCGTCCTTCTGTCCCTACTGCTCCCAGTACTTGGACAGTTCTCTTTTTTCGGCCGAACCGGCCGGTTCGCGCCCATTCTGCGTCCACTTGTTCCACTTGTTCCAGTGCTTCATGGGCCGCCTGGAGGCTTTTCGGCTGAACCGCGCCTTGGTGTCCCAAATGTCCCAATTGTTCCTAGGACAAGGACTTAGCCGATTTTCACAATTTTTCCTGAATCAATCTACTTGCTTGGAACTAAAAACTCTGATGCATGTTATCAAATTAACTCTGGGGGGGGAAATTTTAGATAACAATTTGGTGAATTTTCAGGGTCACCTGCCTGCTAGGTAGAAGATCAGTGGCCTTTTAGCGATCCATTGGGCATGGAGTCATAAGCAATGACCTGAAATGAGCCTGATACTGCAACTCCCTCTACGAGAGCACGCTGAACTGTAAAAAACTCAAACTAGGAGCGACAAAACCTGCGCCAAAGCACTTAGGGAAACTGAAACCTAACTACAACAAGACAATGTGCATACGCACTTAGAGGAATTGAAATCTAGACTAATATTTACAAGGGTGAACCTTTTATTTTCAGTAGCAATGTTTGAGATAGATTCCATTTACTGGAATCTGCAGTTCTTCACCGTCCAATGAGGCCAATTGGAAAGCATTGCTACTCTTGCACTTCGTGACCATGTATGGGCCACTCCAAATGGCATCAAATTTTGAATGCCTTCCTGGTTTTTCTCTGTCCACATCCCATTTCAACACTAGATCTCCAACTTGAAAAGATCTATCTTTGGCCTTCCTATCAAAGGTCTTCTTGATCAAAGCTTGATCCTTTTCCATTGCTTGGGATGCCTGATTTCTGATCTCTTGCAGCTCCATCAACTCTGCATACCTCACCTCCATGGGCTCAAATTCAAGTAACTCCAGCTGCTTCATGAGTTCCAATGTTGGCAACTCAAGTGACATGGGCAAGATTGCCTCTCTTCCATAGACAAGCCTGAATGGAGAGTTACCTGTGGATCTTTTGGGAGTGATCCTATCAGCCCATAAGGCTGATTTCAGCTTGGTGTGCCAAGACTTCTGATTCTCATCAAGAGTTCTCCTAATGATCCTCAACAAGTTCTTGTTTGTAGACTCGGCCTGGCCATTACCCTGAGGGTAATAGTTCGATGAAGTGCTCAGGTAAATACCATTCTTGACAGCCCACTCAGTCACCTTAGATCCAATGAATGCCAATGCATTATCAGAGATTATTGTGGTAGGTACACCAAATCTGGTTGTTATTCCCTCATAAAAGTCTAAGATGCTAGACTCATTTGCCTCTTTGAGTGCTACTGCTTCTGTCCATTTGGTGAAGTAGTCTGTGGCTGTCAAAATCCATTTGTGCCCTTGGCTTGAATTGGGATTAATGACTCCAATGAAGTCTAAACCCCATTGCATGAATGGCTGGTCAACTGAGATTGGATGCAATGGAAGGGCAGTAAGTCTTTCTTTTCCTGTGAAGAATGCACAATTCTTACACCTCTTGATCCATGCATAGCAATCACTGAAAATTTTAGGCCAATAATAACCAGCCTTCATGATTTTTAGAGCTGTCACTCTTGGTGCAAAATGGCCACCAGCTGGTCCACCATGAAACTCTTCCAACACCCTTTGAATCTGATCTGTGCTAATGCATCTCAGCAGCACTCCATTCACGTCTTTCTTGAACAAAACTCCATCAACAATGGCATACGAAACAACCTGCAACCTGAAGTGTCTCCTTTGGGTCTTGTTCATCTCTGGGGGGCACTGGCCTGTACCTAGGAAGTGCATAATATCTTGGGTCCAGCAAGGAGTGGGGAAAGCATTGTCTTCTTCTTGATTGCCACTTGGCTCATGACTGTCCTGGACTGTCAAAACAGCCTCTTCTTCGTTGCATACTTCCTTTTGCTTCCCCAAAACCAGCTGCTCACACAGTCCTTTCCCTCTTACCAGCTTGGTGATCTTGATATCAATGTCATACTCCATGACACGGGTGATCCAACCTGCCCTTTTCTCATTCAAATCCTTGTTGAGGAGGAAGTCCTTAACTCCAGCATGTGAGACCAGCAACTGGACCTTGTTGTTTGAGACTAAATGCTTGAATTTCTTCAAGCTTCTGATTACTGCAAGTACATGCTTTTCAATAAAAGAGTACCTCACCTCGCAGTCATCTAGGCTCTAGCTGAAAAAGGCAATCGGCTGCTCATCATTATCTTTGTTCTGCTGTACCAGAATGGCAGAGATAGTGTCATCACCTCCAAATGCATAGAGGATGAAATCCTTGGAGAAGTCTGGGTTGATGAGAGTTGGTGCTTGAGAGATAGCTTCTTTGATTGCTTCAAAACTCTCCTTGCCTTCTGCTGTCCACTTAAAAGCCATGCTCTTCTTTAACATTTTGGTGATGGGCTTGACAAGGGCTGCAAAATCTGGGATAAACCTGCGGACAAAATTGATCCTTCCCAAGAAACTTTGAAGAGCCTTCTTGTGACTTGGCAATGGCAGTGCTCTTATGGCTTCAACCCTCTCTGGATCAATTGCCAGTCCCTTTTTGGAGACAATATGGCCTAAGGAGATTTCCTTCATGTGCAAGAAAGATGCACTTCTTGGGGTTCAAAGACACTCCAAACTTTCTACACCTCTAAAACACTTGCTTGAGGTGAAAGAGATGGTCTGCTGCATTCTTTGAGAAGACAGTGATATCATCTAGGTATATCAGCACTATCTTGTTGATCAAGCCTTTGAATGCCATGTCCATTGCCCTTTGAAAGGTAGCACCAGCGTTGGACAGCCCAAATGGCATCTTCTTGTAGGCATAGGTCCCCCATTTGGTGGTGAAAGCTTGTCTTGAATTGGTCTTCTTCTTTTACCATCACCTAATTATACCCTGAGTAGCCATCTAGGAGAGAGAATCTCTCTGAACCAGATACTACTTGCAATATTTGTTCCATTGAAGGAAGTGGGTAATGATCTTTGAGAGATGCCC
This sequence comes from Taxus chinensis, assembly GCA_019776745.2. NCBI lineage: Eukaryota > Viridiplantae > Streptophyta > Pinopsida > Cupressales > Taxaceae > Taxus > Taxus chinensis. The sequence continues at coordinate 722,399,838 of CM034149.1, read as the reverse complement.
TATTGAGGTCTCGGAAGTCCACACACAACCTGATTTCTCCGCTCTTCTTCCTGACCGGAACCAAGTTAGCAACCCAGCTTGAGTGCTTGATCGGGAATATAATGCTTGCCTCTATTAGCTTATTTAGCTCTTTCTTCATTAGAGGCTCAATGTGAGGGTTAACAGGTCTCTGCTTCTTCCTGATGGGCTTAGCATTTGGATCCAATTCTATGGTATGTTGTGCCAAATTCAGATTGAATCCTCTCAAGTCTTCATAGCTCCAAGCGAAGACATCTGGAAATTCTTGACAAAGCTGAACAAAATCAGATTTCTCTTGCTGAGTGTACTTACTTTGCCAATCTGCAAGTGTTTTGCCTTCTTCCACTAAAATAGGCTCTGAATCCTCTCTCTTGACCTGTATGTTAGCCTTTTCCTTACTGGAACTGGTCATTAGGGTTGAAGATAGACTCCAAGGTTACTGAGGCCTTTTGGTAAGCTTGTTTAGTTCTCAACTGCACTACTTGGTCACCATACTGCTGCTCTAATATGTCCTGATTCCTAGCTGAGAACTCAGCTTCTTCTTGTAGGAAATTGATGATTTGCTGGTCATTCTCAAACACTTGCCAACTGACATTGTTATCCGGCACTGAAGGTCTCACAATCACGTGGATGTTTGGCTATACCTTGTCTTGTTGAATGCTTTTCATAATGTCAAAGGCTGCCCCTACTGCTGCAAGCCTGTCAGCAGCTTGATTCTCTTTCCTGGGAATGGATTCGATGCCAAAACCTTCAAAATCTTCCATGAGGTCCCACACCCTGTTCTTGTAGCACTTGAGTAGATCATTCTTGGCAGCATGCCGTCCCTTGACCTGATTTACAATCAATTCACTGTCCCCAAAGACTTGCAGATTCTTTATTTTTCTCTTGATTGCCCAATGCATCCCTTGCACCAAGGCTTCATATTCAGCAGTGTTATTGGAGCATGCAAATTGAAATCTAAAAGCTGAATAGTACTTTATTCCTTGAGGTGAAACAAGCATGGCTCCACCTCCTGCACCTTGCCTACTCCTTGATCCGTCAAAAAACAGCTGCCATACCTCATTGTCATCGTTATGGCTTGGCTTGGTGATGCTAGGAACAGGTTGATTTTCTTCGTGTATACAATAGACTCCCAGCTCAGATTCTTCTACTTCTTGATAGGGATCAAAAGCATGTATCTTGTTTGCCCATTCATCAAGAGTTAGGTCCGGGATACTTCCAACCTTGGTGTCAGCCTCATCAGTACTAGGGTGATCTTCTTGATCAAATGCTGAGCAATTGGCATTAATCTGACTTGGAGTGTAAGGCTCAATATGGAAGTTTGCAATAGGTTCAGACCTAATTGTAGCCTTAGTTCCATACCTTGTTCTAAACAGCATGTGAGACCAATCAGCAGACAAATACCCTCCAATCTTGGCTGTGAAGTCCCTTGACAAGCAAAGGGCAAAGAGTGGTGGAAGGTCTATGATTGATACATCTTGTAAGACAACAACATTTGGACATGCATGCAAGGTAAGACTCAAGTTTTTAATCACTCCAACTGTTGCTATTGCTTGTCCCATCCAATTGCACTACTCCTTTAGATATTACTTCATATTGGAGACCCAGCTGATCAGCTATTTGCTTGGGCATCACTGAGCTACTTGCCCCGGAGTCAATCATGCAATTGTGTACTAGTTTATCCCCAATGATTAATGAAACATAGAAAGGAGGGGGCTTCATCACTTTACCTTGTTGCCCTCCATGACTTCCTTCAGGCTGGGCAGCATTTGTAAGCACTTTGTCTTGCATCTGAACCTGCTGATTCGAAGTTGTCCAATCCTTCATGGCAGCTTGCAGCAGATCTCTTTGTCCTGGGATGGATAGGGATTCCCACATTGATATATTGACGTTAGTCTTCTTCATCTGTTCAATGATACTGAACGGGGATGAAATATCCTTTTGTTGTCCCTTGGTTTGCACACTTACTCCTTGTACGTGGGCAGCAACAGCTGGCATTTGAGTTGGCCTAGGGGTTGTTCTTGGCTGCCCTTGTGTATTTGAAATTGGACTCTGCTTGCCAATCATTTGTGGAGCCGTGGAAGGTTGTAGATTGGCTGGGGCTAATGGCTGTTCTTCACCCAGATTCCTCCTCTTTGACCTCGTGTTGGCTGCAACACCTTGAGAAACTACCTGATTCATGCCACAGAAATCTTCTGCTTGCCAGTTCACCAATGTGGTGTCATTTGGGGCTGATTGCTGTTGGAATGTTTCTGGTTGTTGGTTGTTTCCTTGACTGCCCTCACCCTCCACACCAGTAGTTGTCACCATTAGTGCTTGATTGAGAGCACCATTGAAACACATGGATTGGTTATGAGGCTCGTTGCATGGAAAGCACCAATCATATTCCTGGGCAATGTTGTTCTGTGTTGGCACTAATGCCTTAGAGGTAGATATGGCATTTGGATTATAGGGCTGGAATGGTCTATTGGTAGGAGGCCTTACTTGGCTTTGATTTTGATTCATATTTGCAGCTGGATTAGGTGGTCTTTGTGGTTGGTATGGCTACCTATTAGGCTGAGCTTGGGGTTGATAGGAAGGTCTGAAACCTTGGGCTTGTTGCCTTTTAATAGTAACCAGCTCATTTCCTAAATTTTGCAACTGTTTCATGACCTCTTGGAGTTCATTTGAAGCACTTGGAGATGAAGTGGAAGCTTCATTTGAACTCTGATTTCTAGGAGTGGGAACAGGAGCCAAAGTGGGTGCTTGACTAGTGCTTGGATTTTCTAAGTTTGGATACAAGGGCATAGGAGGCCTAGGAGCCAGTTTACTAGCTTGAATAAGATAGTTTTCGGCTCTAATGGCAATGCTATAAGCCATAGGGATTGTTGTGCCTCCCATGGATTGAATTAACATAGAAATATCAAAATTCAAAGCTTTAAGGTAATATAGAAAAGCACCTCCTACTGTTGGCCTGACTGCCACTGGAATCCTATCCTAAGACCTTCGAAATCTGAAGTTGAAATTGGCCAGCTGCTCATTGGGGGCTCTCTTGATAGTTGTCAGCTGTTCCAAAAGAGACAAGTTGTCTCCCTTCTCTCCAAATTGCTCATGAAGTGCAATACACAACTAATTCCAGTTTGTGATAGAATTAGCTCCAAGGCTCCTAAACCATTGCAATGCTTTACCCTTGAATGAAGATGCCAGTAATTTGACATCCACTTGCATTTCATTGATTTCATGGATTGCAAAAAGATTAGCAATATCTTTAACATGATCACCTGGAGTAGTCTGATTTTCTTCAGGTGAAGTAGGGAATGTTCTTCAAGGTTACAATAGGAATTAGATGTTGTGAATTGAGAGCAAGTGGGCTGCTGCCTATGAAGTTGATGTAGGTATTGTTCTGAGCCATTATGATCGGTCTTAAAACCCTTGTATACTGAATGAAAGGCCTGTCAGGTGGAGGAGTTGAGAGAGTTCTATTTGGGGGAGATGGAGACCTTTGAATCCTTCTTCCTCTTTGCCCTCTCCTTGGAGATAGTTGTAGGTATTCAAAATGGCACTTCTTCTTCTCTAGCTTTTGACCTTGTGTTGATTCTTCTCATGAGTTTTCAGGCCTGCACTGCTGAAACCAGTTGATTCTTCCCCTTGGAGTTGCCAGATATACAAAAAAAAGCTCTTATAAGAAAGAAAACTATAGCAGATGCATATCAACCTTGCTGCAATAAAAATGAGACCTCTAGTCTCCCACCGGGCATGCCAAAACTGTTGTTGTAGACTCACAGCACCCCTGGATGCTGATCAGGTTTCTAAGTTGATCACTCTAGGGATCCAGTGTGATTGCACAACATTGAATCCTTTCTCCAAGTGTGGGACTTGCAGAATATGAGAAAAGAATCTCCAGAGAAGGTTGGTTCCTATTCCTCTGTTCAGATGCATACAAAAAATGCAGAGGGTTTTCTAAAACCTAATCTAACTCGCCAAGGAGAAAGGGTAAGAAAATGCATAGAATAAAACCTAAACTACAAAGGTGATGCACCGAGGAATGTTAGACACTTGTTTTGCAAATTTAACATAGACCACATAGATGCAATACAAACACCATGCATAGGTAACCAAACTGTAATAAGAGATCAAAATGACAGCAATGAATACATGAAAGGGTTGAGAATCAATCACAAACATATATATTATTTCTCAAAAGTTGATACAGTACATTGCAGTGGCCAAGAGGCAAAAAGACTAGCATTAAAATCCATATGGGAGGTTTGAAAGCTCCACAAACTCTCTTGCAAGCGATGGAAGAATGGAGGATGTAAAACAAAGATGTCCGACCGTTTAAAAGGAGCTCCTCTTTACAATATATATGAAGATAATGAGGGAGGAAGAGAGAGGAAATCTAGAATCTACTCTCAACCACTTCTTGGTAGCATTTAAACTCATCTCATTATGGTACCCAAGCGGCGGATCCCAGCAAAACGGCGGGCTATCTAACAGGAGCGGCGAGCTGTCTACTGCATTAAAGGTTGGTAGTTGAAGCATTACTTCTGTCTATCACCACGCATTAGGGACAGTTTTCTTAATTTTCTCCCTCCAAACTGCATCAAAATGCAAGATTGACCCCAGACTCATGTAGATAATTTCAACAGCTTTCCGTTGATATAGAGAACATGTAAGTCCGAGCTCTGGATCGAAAGATATGATGATCTGAAGATTTAGGGCACAAAACAGGTGAAAACGGATTTTTAAATTTCTTTTCCCGCGCTTTACCATCTGGACGACACGTGGCAGGCTCTGGTTTGCTGAGCAATTCCCTCTCTCCACCTTTTTGTGGGTTTTTTCTTGTGGGTCCCTTAAACTTGGACACGTGGCACTATTTCATTGGTTTGGATCAGTGCTCGAAAACTCACCCCTTTGACTTTTTGGACCTTTTTCCTTGGTGGCACGTGTCATGCTGTGATTTGTCCACAGGCCTGCCAGATCTTTTCACATCCACTTCGCGTCCTTTTATCCCAAATGTCCCTTTGTTGCATGGGACATAAATCTTCTGATCCACACAAAATTGGCTTCCATCACCCCTTTTTTCCCGGTGACACGTGTCATGATCTGATTGGCTTTCGGCTCCTTCGGCTATCTGTGTCCCGCGTGTCCCTTTGTCCCACTTGTCCTTGTGCTGAAGTTTCCTGTTTCGGCTGAACTGGCTAGTTCTCATCCTTTGCATCCATTTGTCCCAAATGTCTCAGTGCTGCATGGGACAAAAACCTCTGAACCACCCAAAATGACTTCCTTTGCTCTCGTCCGCTTCACCTTTTCAAGTCCTTCGCGTCCTCGCGGCCCAGATGTCCCTATTGCTTAGTACGAAAGTTCTCCATTTCGGCCGAACCAGCCAGTTTGCGCCCTCTGTGTACACTTTTTCCACTTGTCCCCAGTGCTTCGCGGGCTGCCTGGGGGTGTTTCAGCCGAACCGCGCCTTGGAGTCCCGAGATGTCCCAACTGCTCCTAGGACAAGGACTTAGCCGATTTTCACAATTTTTTCCTAAATCAATCTACTTTCTTGGAACTGAAAACTTCTGATGCATGTTATCAAATTAACTCTGGGGGGGAAATTTTAGATAACAATTCCTTTGTATTGATTTCTTTAGTATTTCTTACACTTTCAAAAAATGAGCCAAGTTCCCCCCTCCAAAATGGCGAAGAGAGACCATTATATAGTTTACAAATCAGTTACTCTTGGTAACTACTTCTTTTAACTAATGATTAGTTAAAGGGTTGCTAATCGCAATACCCCAACTAATTACAACAAATCTGAGAGAAAGAAGGGGAAGAGAAGAGAAGAATTAGGAGAAGAAGACAGGTGCTTATGACTGGGGAGGGACCCCACTGACTTTAAGATCCAGCTGTCTGAAATCTCTTCAAACACCTCGGCTATGTCTCTGCCATGTGGGACTGATGTGTCGTTGGTGGTGGAATGAGTCCAAAATCTGAGAAATTTCTCCATCTCTTTGTCAAATTCGAGGTGCGTATGATAATCCTTGCTTGCTTCTTCGATAACAGACTGGAGGGAGCAGATTTCTTTCATCATTTCCTTTGTGATGGAATCTTCTCTGAATAGATTATCTTTAACAAAAGCTTTGAATTGAGCTATGATTTCTTGCAAGGAGAAGGGCACACATGAGGTTTCATCTTAGAGGTGACAATGGATATCCTTAAAAGTAGATACCATCAAAGTCTTGAAGGCCTCACCCTTATGCCAGCTATTTTTCAATTCTACCAAAGCCTCCTCCAGCACCTTGATTTTCCATTCCACACTGTATACCAATGATTTTGACAAATTATCTTTTGCATCATCAAAGACCTTTCTCGCCATTAAAATATTTTCATCAGTCGGCCCCATAAGGTGAAGTTCTACTATACAACTGCTCCAGAGTTTGAGCTCTTTATCTATATTTCCAGTAGTGGAGGAGAGTTTCTGTTGTAGATTATTCACCTTCTCATTGAGTTTGAAGGCTTCACTAATGAAATTCAACCCTACAACAAGCATATCATCCACCATGGCCTCCATAGCTCTTCCATAGATGGAATATCTGTGTATATCTTTGATACTCTAGACTTCATCTTGACTGAGGATTACAGGTGGTGGAAGAGTGGTCAGTGGGGTGGGGTCTAAAACTTTATCCTTGGACAACAGTGACTTGATGAAACCTGCAAGAACCTGGGCCTGCTCTTCCAGCTGCTCTATAGTTTGTCGCCATTTTTCAACTCTCCCAATGACCGTGGTGACTATTTCTTGAAGATTGTGAATCTCACCTTCAGGGGTAGACTCTCCCATGGGAATTCTCGAGAGTTCTAGATCAGACGCTTGCAAATCATGCTCTGGCTTGTCTACTTTGGGCTTGGCTATCTCTAGGAATTGTTGGCCCTGAGTGTCAGATACTATTCTAGAGGTGGTCTTGGCCTTCTTGCGCAAGAAGGAGGAGTAGTGCCTAACAAGGCTGCCACAACATCAAAATTTGGTCCTGAGATCCGGAGGAAGACTTTCTCTTCCTACTGTCAACAAGAGGCTATACCCATGAAAAAGAGGAAGAGGAGGAAGACGGTTGGGGCAAGAGGGCCAAGAGACAGAGAGACTCATGGTGCCCAAGGTTTGCACTGCTATTGCCTTGAGTTGAGATATGAGTGGAGCGCTTGGGGCTCCTGGTGTAGAGGAATCAATAGTGCTTGGAAATTCAGTGCTCTGGACTTCTTTATCCTTATCCATTGGGGTTTAGGGGCGCTTGTAGGAGTTGGCACTTCACTCTCTTCACTTTCACTGAGAACAATAATTTTCTTTGGTCCCGAAGGCAATTCTGCATGCTTCCTCAGGGGATCTTTCTTCCACTGGCTCCTTCTTAACTTCCTTGACTTTCTTCTGATATACCTGGGTGGATGAGGAAGGAATGGAGAAATTGCAGGTCCTTGAGTTGACGAGGCTGGAGGGGTTTGCACAGGTGCTTCTGATCTAGGTGTCGATGCTTACCTCCTTAGTGTTTAATCATCCTTGGAGGAGGATTCCCCTGAGTGACTCCTGTGCTCACGAACTCTCCTGTCAAACCAGATTTTTGTTCTTACTAAGACAGGGCTAAGATTTCAGCTAGATCATCCTTCTCCTTCTTGAACCAATCCAAATCCTCCAAGGGAGTGTGTTTGACCAAGTTGTCATATTCATATGAATACAGGTCAAATTATCATCCTGAAGCCCTTCAAGAACTTGGTACAAGTTAAGCTCTTGGATTAGTACTGGAGAGAAAACCTGCCATAGTGTCTCCTCCTTGCCTCAAAATCATCAGCACAATCAGCCCAATAGTCTTTTGTGTCTGTCCATATGATGATAATTGATTCTGAGGTTCTGTTCAATAAATCTCTTCAAGTCAAAACAAGTTCTATTGGCCTGAAGAAATGGACGGTGATGGGGGCTAGGGCTCTCTCTATGTTCTGTGCATCTAGAGCCGTTTTGCAGGTGTAATTTCCCAAAGATATAGGGAAGTGCATGCCAATGATTTTCTTATCCCTGCAGGTTCTGTGTAACTTGTCTAATTGCCTGCATATTTCGATCAAGGCCATTTTATCATTGCAGAACATAGGGAGCTTGAGAGGGGTGCTCTCATAGCCTACAAGCCTGATATAGGAGATTTTTCTGAATTGGATGAAGTAAGCACCGTACTTCGCTATTAGGCTCATGGCTTCATCCAAGAACCTCCTTGCAGTGTCGCTCTCCAGGAGCCTTACAATGTACATGGTGAAGGCATCATTCACCCTCCTGAATTTGTGATTGCTAGTGTCTAGAGTGAATTAAGGGCAGTAGGCATATATAGGGTCACCCTTATGAGCATCAATGTATGAGAATCCAAACCATTGCCTTGATGCTGCTAGGGTGTACATCAAATATGAAGTCATGTAGAACTTCTTTGTTTGCTGTACACTGGACAACTGTTCTGATAAGTTCATGCTGATGATTTCTGCCCAGTTGATATTCTGAGTTCCTTCGCACACCATGTTGATAAGGGGGCACATCTAGAAATGGAACTCGTTGGTAGAGGGTAAGCCCATGACCCGAGCTAATAGGATTATAAAATCAGACAACTCCTCATTGAAATCGGCACGAAACAAAGCTTTGGACAGACGAGATGCCCCCTTTTTAGGGTTTTTAAGCCAAGACTTCACCACCCTTGCCTTGTATTTTTCACTATCTTGGTCGAAGAGGGGCTGTGCCTAGTTCTGAGAGATTACTATAGAATTGTCCATTTCAAGAATCCTTAGGGCAGTGCCAATGGCGGCAACGCGTCGAGCTTGGCAATGAGCTCCCCATGTGCACGTTCGTTAGTTCACTCGAGTCAGGGATTGAAATGAGCACCGCAGGAGAGTACCATATCTGCACATTGCACTGAGATTGGGAAACCGACGAGCGAAAGCCAAGCCACTATCATGAATCATTTGTGCCATAGGAGAGGGGTTCGAGTTCTGTCATCCTAGTCCAAAAATCCCCAAAGTCAAGGTGACGAACTTCACTATCCCCGATATTGGGAACGACAGACTCGAGCGGTGAAACTTGCTCCTGACCTTGGAATTTGATCTTCATGTTGATAGCAATCTGAAAAAGCCACAATCTATACTCTTGATGAAATTGTAGGGGGAATGGGTATGCGCATAGAAATTTTGATTGTGAGGGTATGAGCAATTGATAAGAAAGCAGTGTGTAAAAATGCGTAGCGGGGTAGTTTATTAAATAGCCATTTAGGAGAGAGAAAGGTAATAAATGTGCATTAAATACACATCTACCAACTTAAAAAGACAAGATATTCAGAAAGAGCGGGAAAAAATAGCCCGGATGGCCTTTGGTTCATTTGGAACATGAGGGACGCGAAAGAGCGAAGTACGTGGTCGGCCCGATGCGGGGAACGCGGGGAAAAATGCACACAATGTTTATGGGACATGAGGGACGCGAGTATGCGAAGTGCACGATGTGGCCAATGCGAGCAAAAGGTGAACAACGAGCCCGAGTGACTTGGGACATTTGGAACAAAAAGTTCTGACAGGCCCGCAAGAAAACAAATTTTCGGGTAAAGCGGTCGAAAATGGAACGAACTAGGGAGCCTGAATGAACTTGGGACATTTGGGACAAAAAATGTCCGACAGACCCACAAATCACACAGAATGACCCAAAAACATGGCAGATTCTTTCCAACTTTTTGACGTCTCCCCTTACGAAAACAACAAAAAAGGTGATTAACCCCAAAATTTCCAATTTTGAACTTCTCAAAAGAGGGGGGAAATTTTGAGAGGACAACACGTTCTAGTGTTTATTTAAAAGCAAGACTCTTGACTTTAACATCATTATCAAAGGCTTCACAGGAGTATCAAAGATCAGGTATAAACCTGCGAACAATTTTAATTTTCAACTTTTTAAGAAGCTTTGGAGAGACCTTTTATGACAGTGGACAATGGAAGTGTCATGAATGTGGTTTTTTGATACCCTTTCAAGATCAATTTGTTTATTTCCTTTGTTGAGATAATTTTCCCCATTCAGAGTGTTCCCTATTGTGAGCCTTTATTGCACATTTCTATTCAGAGTGTTTATTGAAACCATGAACCTCCTACATCTATTGTAATTTCCATGTCTAAGAGTGAAAGAGATGTTTTGCTACGTTCTTGAGAAGATTCAATGATTTCATCTAGATACACCAGTGACTATGTTGAATTCAATTAAGCCTTTGAATGCCATGTACATATGCTGCATTGATAATATTGCTAGCAAAGTATTTGATAGTCCAAATGGCATCTTCTTAATACAACATATGTTCCCCATTTGGTGGTGAAGGTTGTCTTAGAATTGATCATTCCTCTGTCACCATGATCTAGAAACAACCTGAAGATTCCATCCAATAATGAAAACCCCCCAAAGAAAGACCATCTACTGACTTGTATAGAGCTTCATCGCATATAGCCTCGGACACCCAAAAATGGGTCACACTCCCCTTAGATCCCCTCGATCAAATAACCACCTCAAACACACTCACCTAACCATGGCCCCATTCCACACCCACTCTAATATTAATTTAATTAAATTAATTCATTATCCTCACAATATTTATTATTTAAATATCCTAAATGGGATAATGCCCATATATCCACCCTCACCTAGACACCTCATCTAGCCACCTCACCCTAAGACCTATTCTTAGTAAGTTGCCATAACTAACTAAGACCTACCCAAACCCTAAAAAATCAAATCCTACCTTCCCTCTAACCACATTCCCATGCATGTTAGAAGGAAGCTTCCATTCTAATCCGTACGGAGCGAAACAAACGAGATCCTAGAAAAATCAAGGGGATCTGCCTAGTTTAGTAATCCTAGGAAATCCCACCCTAACCGACGCCAGTCACCCTAAACCGCCACTGGTCAACCTGGAACGTCCGCCAATTACCATTTAACCCGCAAAATAACCTTATTTTGAGGTTGGCACATTGTCTAAGAGATTGGTAACACATCTTTTGAGAATCAAGAGACGAAACTATAGTTGCATGCAAGCAGACACAAGCATTCATTCATGCATCAGAGTGCCCATAGCCAGCACCTGAAGCAACCACAGAGCCACTTGCCTTCACGGGATCATTTGGGGTAAGCATCTACACTCACACCAAGTTCCTTCCATCTGATCACCCTCCATTGCCAACCAGACATCAAGCTCATACAAATAGTAAGTGCCTTGTTAACCAACACCTGTTCATTTATCATTTGAGTATATTCTTTTACTTCTGTCATTAGTTTCTACTCCCATTTCCATTCCCCCACTAATTTATCTCCATGCAGAACTTGAACATCCTTGTACCCACACCCTTGAACTACCCATACCTAGATTTTAAAAATTCCTTTGCATACCTTAGACCCATACGAACCTAGCCATTGCCCTTCCATTTCCATCTAGCTTCAGAAATCTGTCACCCCACCAAGTTTTTATTGAATTTACTGTACCCTGAACATACCGACGCCAATTACCCACAACCGCCACCAGTTAACCTAAACCAACATCATTCATACCAGACCGACATCAGTCTCTATGTTTTTGACTAGAAACTAAGAATTGTGTTTAAAACCTCCACCCAATACCCAAAACAGCCCAGAACCTTACCTTGACCATTCCCAGTACCCTGACAGAGACCTTGAGCTTCAGATTCAGTCATAGCTTAGCCTGTTGTGAATAAATTTGCTTATTGTAGACCAATGAGATACCTAAATAATTTTAACTACTTGATAGGATTTCTTTTATTGTTCAGATTAAGTTGTTTTAAACAGTGGATTTATAGCCATCTAGGAAGTATCACACTTCCCAGATCTAACACACGCTAGGTAGTTCACTGTATATATTGTTTAACTTTTATTTTGTGGTCTTGTTTTCCATTTCAGGTAGTTTATCCAAGAAAAAAGGAATCTCTCATGATCAGCTGTGGATCAAGAAGTCATACTCATGTAATAACCTATAACCAGCATTTTGACAGGTATTCCTCCTAGCCCTTTACCCTTATCTGTTTCGTCAACATTCAAAGAAACGCTCTAGAATCAGGTGAAATATTTTGGCACACCCAGTGGGACCCATTCAGGGTTCTTTACATTCTTTCATTTCTAGGTGAAAAGTTGCACATTTGTTTCCTTTCTAAAAGGTTCTTACATTAAAATTTCTCCCCTGTAACCTTCTCTTCTTCTATTGTCTAAAAGTAATCATATTTTAGTGCTTTAAAAAGAACACTTCTTCCCTTTCATCAGTATCACATTAGTGAAAGAGAAACCCTTCTCATGTTCATATTTTTGTGTCATCAAATTAAACATTTAAATTTGGGTTTAAAACTCGTTTCATTTCACTATGCTTCTTTACATTAGCTCACATTAATTGAGGGCAACCTATACGCTGGAAGTCATGCCTAGCTGATTGTTGACAAATGAATCATAGAAAAGCACTTCCTTTCTCTCTCTCTCTCTGAATCTTACCAAACATCACAAAATTAAAAATATATACACATTCTTAAACAACATCTCACCCAAAAGAAGTTGTAGGTGATCACACGATCATGACACGGTGGGCACTCTGCTAGTTATCTCTATCTAGTACCCCATCAAAGGACATCCCACCCCCACCATAACGTACCTAAAACCTTTCCTTGTAGATCTCCTTCTTCATAGGAATCCATCCTCACCAAAAAATTATATTCTAAAGTTCATGAGTCAGTCCTTAAATAGCATAAGCTAAACAAACATAATAGAAAAAAGCACTCTTAGGATCATATTTTTCTTAGTGTTTCTGCTTGGCTTGCATTTTGAGGTGAGAGGTCACGTTATTCATTTTCTTATTTCCCCTTGCACGCTCCTCATCACAGTTGGTGTATTCCAGCTTCATCTGAGTGTGCAATGGACCATATTCTCATCATTCTCAGAATTTTGGGTTTGATTCCACATTTAATTTTAACTCACAACCACATTTTCTTCATCGATTGTTTCAATTTCATAGTAATTGGTGTCGGTCCAGTGACCACCGTTGGTTACCCTCTGACTGTCATCAGTTTTTCACTCAACTAGTTTTCGTTTTCACTGTTCTTTTGGTCAACCTACCCAAAAGGACACCTGCTTCACCTACTATGACTGTTCAGAGTCTCTATTATTCTTATCATATTCAATGACCTGGTAATTCCATCAGCATCTTACATACTTGGAAAAGTATTGGCCTTTTACCTTTTTTTGACCAACTATCCACTTTCCACAGTGACCGACTGTGGTTACCTATGACTGACGTCAGTTTAACCTAACAGACATCAGTTAAACTGTGTAATTTTTTAGCTGAACATTTTAACCCCAATTCACCTATTACCACCTATTTATCCTATCTCTGCTATATTTCTGTGTCATTTATAGAAATCAGTCCTTCCACGTCAGTGCTTGTTCACATGGTGCTGACCCGAAGCCAAGAAACATGCCCTCATATTCCATGCCAGTCATCAACCACTCCCACCTAGTCCTTCACCACCTTCTATTTTATCACCCATGGATCCTACCCAACCTATCACTATCACCACAGGAGACAAGGAGTTCACACGACTCCTTGACCAAAACCCTATCATCCTTGTAGTTTTATCTTTTCCCACTCATCCACTCGAGATGCCTTGGGTCAGTTGATATACAGAATGCCTTGTATCTATTCCCTGAACACTTTCTCCTACTTCTACTCCAACCTCCTCTGGCTCCACGCTACCTGCACCTGCCTTGCCCCCAGTCATTTCACAGCTAGGCCCCATACCTATTATGACCACCATGTCTGCCACATCTGTTGCACCTGCCACATCCACTATACCTTCGCCAACCACCCAGAACATAACCTCATCTACACCTATTGTTTCATATATACCTGTAGTTACACAACCACCCCGGTGTCAGTGACCCCTACCCCTTTTCAAAACGTTTTTCTTTCTATTCCACAATTCTTATCCCCCATTGCCACTAGGGTCACCACGACCCTTCCACCTCCATATACGTACTATCAGCATCCTCCTCATTTCATCTATCATTCATTCTGGGTACGTACCCCCTATTTCACTTCCTCCTTCTCAATCTACCTATACGGAATCACCATATATAGGAATGCCACCTCCATCATATGTCCAACACCAACCTCCTTACGCTATAGGAGGTACCCAGCAATCACAACCTACCAATGACCTAATCAAGTTAATGATGGATAAGATGCAGACATTGGAGGCATCGGTTTCTGGCACACACAATTCTCTCACCTACAATGAGATTTGTAATGAGCCCATCCACCCATCCATTCCTATCCATCCATATCCCGTACATTGGGAAATGCCTAAATTTAACCACTTCAATAGCAAAGAGGACCCACAACATCATTTGCAGTCTTTTAAACATGGGTGTTATCTAATCACCCATGATGATGCTTTGCTTCTGAGGACCTTTCCCATGTCTCTGACTGGGCCTGCATTAGATTGGTATAGTGGGTTACCTAGACACTCTATCTTCTCATTCACGTCAGGTAGCCCAAGCCTTCTTGGATCACTTCTCCATCAATGTTGTTAAGAAATTTACCATGACTGACCTCTACTCTACACGTCAGTATGACGAAGAATCTATCACAGATTTTGTCGCTCGTTGGCATAGCCTGATCAATCAACTCACATTCCAACTACCACAAACCAAACTCATAGAGCTCTTCACGCGGGCTTGTGCTAGACATATCTCACCGACCCTATAGGTCCAAACTTTCCAAACCTTCGATGAGGCATTCACCATGGCATGAAAGCTAGAGATTCGGGCCATCGAAGAGAAGAAAATCCAACTACACAATAAGAATTCAGCATTCAAATCAAATGATACCTCTTCTTCTTCGAAACCACAGAACAATTATTCAAAATCCAAGGGAACCACTAACACAGTGGTACTTAAGGCCATGGCCCAGCTCATCCATCAAATCAGGACTAGTCCCTCATCTAATCTTTCTCCTGTCCAGACTTTTCAATTCAGACAGGAACAATGGAAATACACCCCAATTGGGGAACCTTATTCTTCTTGTCTTAGAAAAGCTCATTAAAGCTGGGGCCATCACCCTTCCTCCCATGAAACCACACACTAGTTTTGACCCTACTCGCCCCACACTCGCATGGTATAAAGAGCATGAATTCTGCAACTATCATCGAGTAAAGGGTCATAGTGATAGAAATTGCATCACTTTCAAAAACAATTGTCCAAGAAATGCTCGAGAAAGGTGAGTTAACCTTGGATAATCCTAATGCACCTGCCAATCAAAACCTACATATCTTCAAGAAACCATTTCCTAATCATGCCCCTTCTTCTGATCAAACTAGAGAGACCTCAACTCATGATAGCCATACCCGCGAGGTCCATGCTATTTTTAAGCGATACACCTATTGCTTCCCAATTACCTCATATTCCTTCCATCGAGGAAATCCTAGCCCGAAGTCCTCCACCTACACTTGAACCCACCTCACTATATTCCTCCACCCACCCAGAGGAACACCCTTCACCTCCTTCCTCACCCGTGGAGGAGCCTTCCGTTAACATCAAGACTATTTCACCTTTGACTTCTCCACCTAGAGATCCATCACCCACAGTACTTCTCCAGTCCATGGAAGATACTTTTTTATCTCCTCCACCCACAGAGGAGCACCCATCATCTCCTCCATATAGAGGAGCTCCTCCACCCACAGAGGAGCACCCGTTATCTCCTCCACCCACAGAGGAGCACCCATTTTCTCCTCCACCTATCAAGGATCCAGTAGAAATACCTTTGCCTCTAGGTGACCATTCTCCATTAGCTACCCAAGATCCTACAGACTTACTTTCGGCTCTCTTACCCATGGAAGCCAAAGCTAGCAAATTCCCCATCTCTAAGACACATTTTACAGGATTTGCCCTTAGATCCTCATCAACCTCACCTACAACAGTGCCTTTTTCACGCTTAGCTGATCACCTAGATTATGTGGATAGAGCCTTACTTTGGGGGTCGTCTTCTTCTTCCTGTCTCAACACAAATGCAGATGTCACTTGCTGACACTTCCACTATCTACCCAAAAATATTTCGGCCAATCGAACCAAACACAACTACAACTATCAAAAATTCCACCACGATACCCCTCATGGCTCAACTCACACCCCTACCCATAACCCAACATGCATCTACATCCAAGCCCACACCTACATCATCTTCCTTGCCTAAACCTATTACTACCTTAGGGGTCATCCCAACCACCAGCCTTACTCATCCACCCATCAAATTAGATTTAGCTACATCCTCCAAACCAACACCAAACCTACTCTGGCACCCAAACAGAAGAACCAATCCCATAGATCTCATACTCCAACCTCACCGATCACACCTTCATCACCTTCACCCTTTATGTCTATCCTAGGACCTCACCCTCCAGCATGGTTAAGAAACCTCCACCCACCAGTAAACTAAAAATGCAGCAACCCATTCTGCCCTCACAGACCTCTACCATACCCAAGCATCCCGACATGACTTACACTCACACCTACAACATCTTTACCACCCATACCTCCAATACCATCGATAGCTTCTGCATTACCCCTGACATTTCAGTCTCTTTCCCTCACTGCCTCCTTCATGACCCGTGCCATCTACCTTCACAGCACCTCCGTTATCCCCATGGGTAACATGCCCCCTTCCACCATCCACCTTTCCCTCTAGATCTCGTGTGCCCATATCACCTTTACCCAAGAAGGTGCAACCTAAAGACAAAAATTCTGCTACCCTCCAATAAGGTAGTCAAAACAACCACACACTCTCCTGCCAGTTCATCTACCATACCCCTACCCAAGCAAACATGACCAACACCCAAGATCACACCAACACCTAAAACCATAGCTCGACCCACTCCCCCTCATGCAAACACCCTTCCTCTACAGTCAGCCACACCTATACCCAAACTCACTTTCACTTCCCATTGTGATCCACTAGCGGGATCCTATGCCAAAATTTTAACCAACCTCCTTGAAACTTCTGTCATCACATTACCGCCACTCAGACCTTATGACCCTCTGCAAACCCAAACCAAAAGGGTTTGACAACACCAAAATTTGTGCCTACCATCGTGTGCCAGGGCACAATGTAGAGAACTGCAAAGCTTTAAAAATTGTTCTTATCTAGTTGTGTCCTCCTGAAGAAAAATTTGATGATGATGACCTTCTCGATGAGGACCCCATTTCACCAACACCCATTCCCATAGCTCTTCCCTCACTGCCTACTCAACGACCCATAGACCTTCACCCCCACAACTCCTAGAACCACCTCCAAGATTTGAAATTAACATGGTTCACATCAAAGAACTCGTCAAACCTCCACCCAAATGTCAGTGTGCTCAACTCATCTCACAAGGTTCCTTCCCGCCACTTGGCTTTTTCCCTTCTTGTCGCTATACCTTTCATGGCTCACCTACTTCACCTACCTCCCCACCTCAAATCAACATGATCCACGTTGCTACCCGTGCCCAGAAAGATAAAGGCAAGGAAAAGGCAACCGAACCCACCAACCAACCTATACCCAACATACCATCTACACCTACACCTAAAATCACTATCCATGGCCCCACATATCCTATTTCTAATGGGGTTACACATTGCATGCCATGCTCAAACAATTGCACCAATCCCCCCTCAAAATGTCTCTATATGACCTCATCCAAACCTCAGAATCCCATCATCAAGCTCTCATGGAGGTCCTTCAATCTATTGAGGTTTTACCCAATGACCCTACACCCGTAGCCTCCATTATTACACCCCATCATGTAGCCTCTCTCACCAAATTACCACCTTTATCCACACCTCCACCTACTCACCAAGTAGCCTCCCTTAGCTTCTTAGAGGAAGAGATCACACCACACCAAACTGATGACCCAGACCCAGCTCTCTTCATCTCTATCCACATCGATGATATATGTGTATGATGTTATGATCGATGGGGGCACTAGCATTAATATCATTTCCTCCCATGCATTCACTCAAATGCGCATACCTGACAATTACATGCATAAACATCCCATCATGTTGCATTCATTCAATGATGCTATCACCTCTACACTTGGCACTGTCATCCTCCACATTCACGTGGGCCCCTGCACTATTCCAGAGTTGTTTTATGTCTTGGAGGGGGAATTTCAATATAACCTGTTGCTTGGTAGACCCTGGATTCGTGTCATGGGTTGTGTTCCTTCCACTTTGCATCATTGTGTAAAGTTTGAGCATGAAGGACACACCTATACCATTCCGGCTGATCCATCACCTTTCAAAACTTGAAACATGCTTTACCGACCCAATGACATGCTTATACCCATTAAAGCGTCTACCTCCATGACCACTACCTCTTCACCTACACCTCCACCCACTAGTGCAGCTGCTACTTCAATCGCACCTACATCCTCCATTCCCACCACTGCCACAACCTCCACAGCTGAACCATCAGCCTCCCAATCCATTAGCTCCACCTCTGAGCCAACCTCTGACACATCATCTATTCCAGCTACCCACATACCAACCACCGATCCCTTGGAAGGCATTTTTCAATGCCTCACTCTGGGGGAGTATCACCTATATAGTGTCAACACATTCCTTACTCCACAAGAGTACAAAAGTCTTCACCAACACCCTCGTTATGATCACCATATAGGAGAGTGCCTCCTTTATGGTCCTCCCCACCTTCCCTACCAGTCTCACCTATGGGGGACTTGATACTACCACTTACACACCTGAACCACCATCACAAACCCGCCCATTTTCTGCTGACCTCCAATCACTCACCAATCACCATTTCACCCACACCTTCCTACACTGATGTGCGTGGAAAGGTTTTGGTTTTGGATTTTATGAGCAAGGCCACCATACTATTATTCCATGTACTACCCACAAACATAATGACCATAGTGGTATCGGCTTTACTAAACCACCTACCAAGAAGGCACGCATTGAACTCATTGAGGACATCAGCCCTTCTCCACCTTCTTCACCACCATCACCACCTTCACCGACGGAGTCGATGGATCCAGAATCCATTCCTCCTAACTTTTTTTTTCATAAACACCATTTCCTTGGGGCCTCTGACTTATCAACATGAGGGCAAGGCTCCTTCCTCTCTTCCCTTCCTGTATCCTGAAATGATCGATGATGATACACCTTCGATTAACATCATTCAATGTCAGGATGATGAATCTATACTCACCTACCTTGGTGCAGAAGACTCATATATTCATTAGTCATTACCATCTGAGACAAAAACCATGTTGAATGAATCGACTATCGAAATCAACATTCATACTCAGGATGACCCACACATTCTAAAGATAGGACAATCTTTAGATGCTGCTGAACAGGAAGCCATCACTTCTTTTCTCAAAAACCATAACCATGTTTTCGCTTGGTCTTACATAGATATGCCTGGTATTGACCCCACTATAGTGGTACACAATATCATAACCATTCCCGATGCCAAACCCATCAAACAAAAGATGAGGAAAATGCACCCTCACATTTCTCTTCTGGTCAAAGAAGAACTTCAGCACCTCCTTTTTTTTTCCTTCATCTTACCCATTGATTATCCCCTGTGGATTTCCAACATTTTCCCTATCACTAAGGTGACAGGGGGACTTCGTATTTGCATGGACTTCTGTGACCTCAACCTAGCCTGCCCAAAAAATGACTTCCCTCTACCTGGTATTGACCAACTGGTTGACCTTACCACTGGTCATGAGATGCTATCACTCATGGATGGTTTCTCAGGTTATAACCAAATCTTGCTTGCCCTAGAGGATCAACACAAAACCACATTCATCACCCCTTGGGGGACCTTCTGCTACCGAGTCATGCCTTTTGGCCTTAAAAATGTTGGGGCCACCTATCAGCGGGCTATGACTTATATCTTCCATGACATCATGCATCATATATTAGAAGATTACATGGAAGATCTCCTGGCCAAATCTAAATGCCACTCCGAGCACCTCACCATCCTAAAAACCATCTTTGACCACCTTATTAAATATTGTGTTCACCTTCAGCCCAAGAAGTGTGTCTTTGTGGTTCTCTCAGGAAAGCTCCTAGGATTTATCATTTCCTTACGTGGTATAGAGGTTGACCCTGCTAAAGTCAAGGCCATTCTTGAAATGCCTCCACCCACTAATCTTAGGCAACTCCGTAGCCTGCAGGGCAAGTTGTAGTCTATTCGCTGCTTCATTTCACAATTGTCTGATTGGTGTCAACCATTTCATCATCTTCTCAAGAAGGATGTCTCTTTTAAATGGGATAATGACTACCACAAAGCTTTTGAGGCCTTAAAACAATACCTTCTCCAACCACCCGTACTCATTCCACCTAAAGATGATCAACCCTTCTACCTATACATCTCAGCTACCGATCACTCCTTGGGGGCCATGCTCGCTCATCACGATGAACAACATAGGGAGCATGTGGTTTATTACATAAGCCATACTCTTTTAGACTATGAAACCTGATACACCCATGCCAAAAAACTCTGCTTAGCCTTAATTTTCATTGCCATGAAACTCTGCCATTACCTACTTAATCACAAGACTTATGTTGTGACCAACACCGACCCCTTACACTTCATGTATGCCAAACCTTACCAAAATCAATGTGCCGCACGCTGGCTCATGCTTTTGGCTGACCTCGACCTCAAATTTATCCACCAAAAATCCATCAAGGGCCAAGCCATCACTGACCAATTGGCCGACGCACCTATTTCTGGGGATCAACCTTCTAATTTTGACTTTCCAGATGAGTCAATTGCTTCCCTTTCCTTGGACGAGCCCACATACCAAATGACACTCTTCTTCGATGGTTCCAAGTGTCAGCGTGGGGGTGGGGTAGGCATTATCCTCATTCTTCTTGATGGTGAACCCATGCCTTTGTCTTTCAAACTAGATTTTGATTGTACAAACAATATTGCCAAATACGAAGCGCTCGTATTAGGTCTCCAAGCTGCCTATGCCTTGGATGTCAAATCCATCAACATCTTTGGTGATTCCCAATTGGTTGTAAACCAAGTCAATGGTATATACCAATGTCATAATGAGACACTTCAAAAGTATAAACATCACGTAGACATACTTTTGACCACCTTCGACTGCTACGCCCTTCAAACCGTCCCATGTTCAACCAACAAATTTGTAGATACCATGGCCTGTTTGGCTTCTCAAATCCCCACTTCACCTGCTGATTCTAAAATATTTGTCACCATACAAAGACTCCAATCACCCTCTTATTTACCTCACAAGGTTTACTCCATTGGAACCACTACCCCTGACCCGAGTGACCTTTGGTATAAACAATACTCAGACTACCTTTCCATTCCATCTTGCCTCCCGACCTCACTTGTAATGGACAACGAGCCTTTCTTAAAAAGGTCTCTCATTATGTCATCATGGGTGGCCTCCTCTACAAATTTGGCTTCGATGGCATTCTCTTACGTGCCTTACGAGTTCTGAAATTCCTTATACCATTAAGGAAGTTCATGATGGCATATGTGGAGGTCACTTCAGTGGCCTTGCTGTTGCTAAGCATATTCTTCACCTAGGCTATTACTGGCCGACCCTCAACCATGATTGTTGTAACTACATCAAGCATTGTGTAAAATTCCAACAACATTCCAACCTTCATCATACACCCAGTCATGCCTTACAGGTCGCACGTGACCTTTGGCCCTTCTCTCAATGGGGTTTGGATCTTGTCAGAGAGATCAATCCCCATTCTTCCCAACGACATCAATGGATCATCACCGCTACCGAATACTACACAAAATGGGTTGAAGCCATACCTCTCATTTCCATAAAAGCCAAGAAAATATGTGAGTTCATCAATCATCACATCATCTGTCACTTTGGTGTCCCACATCACCTCATCACTGATAATGGAAAACAATTCAAAAATAAAACCTTGTGAAAACTTTGCGACACCTTCAACATTCAGCTAAGTTTCTCATCACCTTATTACCCACAGACCAACGGCCAAGCCGAATCCACCAACAAAACCCTGAAACAAAATTCTCATGAAAGTGGTTAACGATACTGGGAAGGACTGACATACGCACATTCCTTTTACCCTGTGGGCATACCGCACTAGTATTCACACTTCCACTGCCGCCACACCTTTTTCTCTGGTCTATGGTACAGAGGCTGTTCTACCCCTCAAAGTCCAGATTCCCTCACTCTGCATTTCTCTCCATGACATGCTCAATGATGATGAATTTCATTAGGACCATTTAACACAACTTGAGTTATTAGACAAACGTCGTCTTAACACTCTTGACCACCTTCAAGTTTACCAAAAACTTATCAAACGTGCCTATGAAAAACGTGTCCATGAACGAACCTTCCAAGTCGGTGACCTTGTCCTGAAAGAAAATCAACATGTAACCAAAGTAGAAAAAAGTAAACGGGGAAAATTTTCTCCTAATTGGCTTGGACCATACATCGTGACTCATACTTATGGATCAGGTGCTTATCGTTTATCTTCACTCGAGGGTAAACCCGAACCTGAGCCCCTTAACACCTTGCATCTTCGACCATTCTATTGTTGACTTTTAGTCCTACCTCACCTTCTACCTCTTTCCATGCTCGTCCCTTGAGCGCTATCCACTTCCTACACCATCACCAACGATTAAATAAGAATCATGTGCATACCCGTCACTTTTTATCTTCTCTTAAATATGTGTACCATGGTGCTGCACATAGCATGATTCTCATGGATACTTTTCGTCTACCTTTAGATGAGATCCCATGGTTGTTTCACCCTAATTTCTGAACAAGAATCCTATTCTTCACCTTAGTCTTGTCCATGACTTAAAAGGCCCTCACATGGGATCCAACTCCTTGAGTCAAACTTCCAATAAAAATATGACTCCCTCAAAAGGACATCTTTCTCTCTACAATCGCTGCTATAAATAGACTGCTCCCTCGAAGGACAGCTATGTAAAGATCTTTAAAAAAAATGCAAGTGAGAGAGAATCTGAAGCTTCCCGCATCGATCAGCTTCACGAAGACCTCAAGGAGTTAATTTCCTCATCCCATATAGACTTCCCGCATCGATCAGTCTATCTCAAATATCAGTCAAAACAAAAAGCCTTTTAGTCATGGACTTGCCCATTGTGACCTTGGATCTCTTGCCAAAAAGGCATGCTACCTAGTACCATATAAAAACTAACCACTTTTCACCCTCTCACCATTCAAATTTTCATTTCCTACCACCTCAAGGGACCTATTAGAACCATGACATTTGGTGATCATGTGACTACTTTTTCACCTTTAGAATAATCAATCATGCAATGCTTTTAGGGTCTTACATTCATCAGCCCATCTAAAGTATGATCTACCCGTTATGATTCTTACCAATCAGGTGGCTTTCTTACCTCCTCTTATATTTTAAACCTTCTTCATTACATATTGATTACCTTATACAGGACTTGATACTTGACACTTATTTTGGGTAATTTTTCCTTTTCCTCCATTCAACTCAAAATCACCTCTACCAATGTGCCCACAATTCACCCATACCTAACAGACCTAGACTCAATCATGCCTATAACATACCCACCCATACTCATACCTCCTCACATTCTTCCCTAGCTTATGGGAGAACTACATCGACCTGAGGTCCCTTTTCACCGGGACTATGTAGGCAGCACTTCGAGGGCATGGGGCCCTTGGAGGTTAGCTCGGCCACTCTCTACCCTAACCAATTCATCTTTCATTTTCCTAAATCATGATCTACCCTTGTTAAATTTCTTTTTATATCAATAATTAGAAATTAAAAACCAACAAACAAAAAATTCCCTTCCACCTTTATCATCATCAAACATACATTCATTATGTCTACCATTTCCCCATTATCATGCATATATAAACATCTTAACCATGGTCCATATCATCATTCATTGCACAAATTAATGAATTACAAAAACCATGCCTATGACTTAACTCCACCATGACCTAAAACCTAACTCAATCCATGCTTAGACCACAACTTGACTCCATGCCTATACCTAACTCAACATGCCTAGACTCTCAATCCATGCCTATAACTTGACTCAATCCATGCCTAACACACCTATCTTAAAATCCATGCCTATGCATAATAATAAAATATTATCGACACAAACACATAATGACCATAATCACTCATCATCTCTATAAATACAAATATCCAATCATGAGTGTCCATATACATAACTATCAAATGTCTTCGGCACGTAGATCGGTATATATAATCCAATCTCTCAAAACTCTCATATACAACCTCACCATCTTCGGTACGCAGGCCGGTATATGCTAAAAAATATACAAAAATCTCGTACATCCTCACTCTCTTTGGCATGCAGGCCGGTATATATCAAAAATGATCAAAATACATCAAAATAAAGGTATGTGCATCAGGCATCATCCTGTCCAGACATCCTCCATATCAGTCTTGCCTGTCTCCTCCTCAGCTCCTGGCCGACGGCCTGATAACCTCTCACCGCTTGCCATAGGTTGCGGTCGGGCCCTTGCTGGTACATCACCTGGAGCTGGCCTCCATTGAGCTGGCCTCACCTTGATCCTGTCTCGGGGCTCGATGGCCCCCTGTGCTCTCCACACTGTGAGTCTGGGATCTAGTCCTCTCACTCGAGGCCTGTTGTGCCCTGTACTCTCCATAGGATAGAAAATCTATCTTGGCCGCTATCAGCTGATCCTGGTAATATCTGGCCTCCCCTAAGGCATCCCGTAACCTGGATATGGGTATGGTCTGTGGTGGCCCCATAGGCCTCAGCCCATATACCTGTCCTGCGGGACCCTGTCCCGTCCCTGCCTGTGAACTGGGACCCTGTCCCAGTGCCTGTGGAGGTGCCATCGGCCCCACACCCTGTGCCTATACCTGCACTTGTAATGCTAATATACTGCCTGTGTAGTGGCCAATTGGCCCTGTAAACCTATGTAACCTGTACCTGTAGGGCAGGCTACCTACTCCTCATCACCCTCTCTGTCTCCACCCTAGGCCATCTGGGCCTGTAGACTGGCCACCTACACATGCAATGTGGCCACCTCTGCCTCTGATGCTGCTAGCTGCCCCTGTACCATCCCCAACTATGTAATCAAGGGTCACCACCTGCCCCTGTAGGGCGTCTCTCTACATAGTGATGGTGGCTAAATCTGGCTTCCCAGCCTGGGAGGTACTTCTCGTAGTTGGGCTACTGCCCACCACTATCTATACCTATCCATCATGCCTGACATCATCAATCCATCAGTCTATAACCTACTCCTCCTACCCAATAGGTATTGTCAGCTGTGGAAGTGGTAGTGGTCTCTCCACATCATCCCTCCAGTACTGTGGGAAGGGTGGTGGTATATCCTATAGTAATCCAAACTACCGTCAGACCCTATCTACGAGGATCATCTCGTGCTCTCCTACATGGTGCCCCTCTATCCATCTGAGTAGCTGAAGGCCAGCTAACTCCTCAGCCATCTATCTATATGAGGGATAACCCACATATGGTCTCCATATAATGTCTACCCCAGAAAATCCCTCCAATAGCCACCGGTAGTATGCTACATCATGCGTAGCCCTGTCTGATCACTGCTCTCCAATAACAGGCACCCATCGCCTGTACCCCACCCACACAAAACCTGGATCAAATGCATCTACTCGGGGCATACCCACTAGACGCACACAGACAATGTGCTCATAGGCCCAACAATGTAGAATAAAAGTGCAACACAGACTGAACTTGCGGAGCCACCCATACGCCCATAAACTCTCTATATAGCTGTACCAGGAATGCTGGCACCTAGGAAAATTAGGTCCTCTCCATCATCATGTCATGTAACACTCCCATCAGTGATCATGGGAATCTCCCACCCTTTGCATCCGGTAGTGCAAAACAACAGACTGCCTCCATCAGTAATACTACTAGCCTCGTCTCCTCTAGATGGGCTAGGTACATTTCTCCATAGCTCAGACTAGTGCTATGGAATGTCAGCTCTGCCATCCCCTCACCAAATACCGTCATCATCAACTCCTCCTATGCCTCTGAGGAGATCAGAATATACCTGCGTACCCAATATAGGTAACTTCATGGATCTTATACACGTCCTCCAGGGTGACCATCATCTCACCCATCGGTAGGTGGAACGTGTTGGTCACTGAATCCCATCTATCGATGAGGGTGACCATCAGACTCAGCTGCTAGACTGCATGTTGGTAGCGTTGGACCCCAATCAGGCCCACCTCCTCAACATGTCACAACTCCTCGGCTGTCGCTGTGCCTCGAACTGTTACAAGCAGGGGTGGCACCATGTCTCACATCCTCAGTTTATCTCTCACCTGCATCCAACAAAACAATCACATTATTTAAACATGACCATATCTACATTCACCCATACCAATACCCTACCTCTTTTACTTCGCTACTTACCTGTTTATCCCATGGCCTACCCTCCACCCCAAACCAACCCACACCTCCCTACTTACCCAACCCAACCATAACCTACCGACCTACCTACCCTAACCCTACCCAACCTAATATCACCTCACCTATTCAACCACACCCTTGACCCCTCCACCTACTTCCATTTTGACCCACTCCCCGACCTTACCTTTTTCCTACACATCTATACATTTTTCCCTAACAACTCCACCCTTACCTATTTTTACCCCTTACCTATGTTATGATTTTCATCAAAACCACTTTTCTCACCCCTATCTACCTCACCCAACCCAACCTCAGACACCTTTCGGCCCCTTTTTCCCCCAATTACGACCTCAATGTACCGGTTACCCCTAACCGACCCCAGTCCCCCTTCAACTGCCATCGGTCACCTGCTTCGTGACCGATACCGGTGCCCTAACACCGACGTCGGTTAACATTTAACTGACGCCGGTCACTGTCGCCACAAAACCATGGTGCCCACCCCCATTTTTCCCTCAAAATTCCCTTTTTACTCCCTTCTACCCACCCAATCCTACCAAAATTCCCCTTATACCCTTCCCCACCCCTTCTTCACCCAATCCCCTCCCACCATTTCCTATTTTATTTGTCCCTTTCCCTCCCATAATTCAAAATTTATTTTCCCCCCCAAAAACAAAAAACCCGTTTTCACCCACTAATTCAATTTAATAAACAAAACAACAAGTCGGATTGAATCCTACCTCATCACGCTACCGTCTGTGTGGTGGCACCTCCGGCTGCTGCACTAGGTGGTCCCCCCGAATCCCTCTCCTACCTCTGCCATCACCAAATGACCTCTCACTCTCCAACCAATCAATCCACTCAAATCGATACAACCCAACTCGTGGATCCACCTATCAACCAACTATCACCAGCAACATGTGGCTCACCAACTCAATCCTCAATCTCACTCAGTCACTTTACACCCTTTTCTCTCTCCTCTGTCATTTTATCCTATTTTGCAAAAAGACAAATGAATTGAGAAAGGCATCAAATTTTTCTCTTTTTATAACAACCCCAACCTAACCGGCATCGGTTTACCTAACTCGGCATCAGTCATGTGCCCTAGCTTACCATCGTCGGTCTATTGACGATTGACATCGGTAGCTTCAAACCGTCATCAGGTTTCCCTACTCCAATTTTTCCTACTCCCTTACCTCCAATTTTTTTGACCTACATCCTTTTTTACCTCACTTGCCCACCTCACTTGGACACTTCTCCTCATCTTTATGCCCATATACTTGACCCCCCTCACCCCTGTCCTCAGTCGAGGACTCATTATTTTTCCCATCCCTCAGCCCCACCCGTGTCGTGACCTAGATACTTGGACCTGGAACATTACTCGTGACCTGTGACCTCATGTGCCCGCTATACCTTGCGACACTGTTACCCATGTTGTTGATCTAATGACCTTACCTTGCCTCTTGCCTGTGACCGTTTATCCTAACCCAACCTTTGGTGTACTGGAACATACCTAAACGTTCCTGCACCTGTCCTGTGTCGTGTTTCCTGACCATATCTTATACCTTGGATACCGAACTCACTTCAACCTTGTTTGGATAACCCTAATGACCTTAGACAATGTAGAGTTTTCCTACTCTTCAACCTGGTACCATGCTGTAGTTTATACGTGTGCGTCCGTTTGACTGTTACTACCTTTGACCCTGACCCATTACCTAGATTACCTGAATGGACCTTTTTCCTTTTTTACCCCCGTTTCCCACCTTCCTCTTCATCACATTCACCTTTTATCAAACCACTCACCGATTCTGATTTCTACCTCATCAGTTCCTAGTTTGAGGGGGATCACCTTCACCCACACATGGGGCAACCACATCTTATTTTTGTCAGCGTCACTTACCAATACAAGCTACGCAACAAAAAGGGGAAAAATGTAGACACCAAAATTGGGTCACACTCTCCTTGGTCCCTTGTCAAATAAACACCTTGAACACATTCACCTAACCATGGCCCCTTTCACCCCACTCTAATATTAATTTAATTAATTTAATTAAATTAATTCATTATCCTCACAATATTTATTATTTAAATATCCTAATTGGGATAATACCCACATATCCACCTCACCTATACACCTCATCTAGCCACCTTACCCTAAGACCTATTCTTAGTATGTTGCCATAACTAACTAAGACCTACCCAAACCCTAAAAATCAAAGCCTATATTCCCTCTAACCACATTCTCGTCCGTTAGAAAGAAGCTTCCATTCTAATCCATGGAGCAAAACGAATGAGATCCAAGAAAATCAAAAGGATCTGCCCATTTTAGAAAACCTAGGAAATCCCACCCTAACTGACGCCGGTCACCCTAAACTGCCACCGGTCAACCTGGAACTGCCGTCGGTTACCATTTAACCCCCAAAACAACCTTATTTCGAGGTTGGCACATTGTTGAGAGGTTGGCAAAATCTTCTGAGAACAAGTGACAAAATTAGAGTTGCATGCAAGCAGAACCAGAATTAGTACATGCATCAGAGCATCCATAGCCAGCACCTGAAGCAACCACAGAGCCATTTTCCTTCACGGGAGCATCCGGGGAAGCATCTACACCACACCAAGTCCCTTCCATTTGATCACCCACCATTTCCAACCAGACATCAAGCTCGTACAAATAGTAAGTGCTTTGTTAATCAACACATGTCCATTTATCATTTGGTAGATTCTTTTACTTCTGTCATTAGTTTCTACTCCCATTTCATTCCACCACCATTTTACCTCCATGCAAACTTGATCATCCTTTTACCCACACCCTTGAATGGCCCATATCCAGATTTTAATCATTCCTGTGCATACCTGAGACCCACACAAGCCTTGCCATTGCCATTCCATTTCCATCTAGCCTCAGATCTGTCACCCCACCAAGTTTTCATTGAGTTTTTTGTACCCCAACCATACCAACACCGGTTACCCACAACCATCGCCAGTTAACCTAACCGGCATCGGTCATACCGGACCGACGTCGGTCTCTGTGTTCTTAACCAGAAACCAAGAACATAGCTTTAATTCCCTACCCAATACCTAAAACAGCCCAGAACCTGATCCTAATCAATACCTACACTCTGACAGAGACCTTGACCTTCAGATTCAGTCATAGCTTAGCTTGTTGTGAATGAATTTTCTTATTATAGATGAATGAGATACCTAAATCATTTTAACTACAGTAGGATTTCCTTTATTGTTAGCATCAAGTTGTTTTAAACAGTAGATTGATAGCCATATAAGAAGTATCACACTTCCCAGATCTAGCATACGCTAGGAAGTCCCCTGCATATACTGTTTAACTTTCATTTGGTGGTCTTGTTTTCCATTTCAGGTAGTTCCTCCAAGCAAAAAGGAATCTCTCACGGTTAGTTGTGGATTAAGAAGTCATACGCGTGCAACAACCTATAACCAACATCTTAACAGGTATTCCTTCTAGCCCTTTACCCTTATCTGTTTCATCAACATTCGAAGAAACACTCTAGAATCAGGTGAAACAATCTCTTCCATTGATGGAAGTGGGTAGTGATCCTTAAGTGATGCTTTTTTTAGATCACGAAAGTCCACACACAGCCTAATTTCTCCATTTTTCTTCCTTACAGGCACCAATTTAGTAACCCAACTTGAATATTTGATAGGAAAGATGATACTGGCCTCAATCATCTTGTTCAATTCTTTTCTCATGAGAGGCTCAATGTGGGGATTTATTGGCCTTTGCTTCTGTCTTAAAGGCTTAGCTCCTGGATCCAACTTGATGGTGTGTTGTGCCAGTTTTGGGTTGAAAACTATTAAATCTTTGTAAGTCCAGGCAAAGACATCTTGGAATTCTTAACAAAGTTGAATAAACTCATATTTTTCTTGTCGAGTGCTTACCTTGCCAATTTGTAATGTTTTACCTTCTTCTATAAAAATGGGTTCTGAATCTTCACCCTTTACTTGAATATTTTCCTTCTCCTTTCAGAATTGGTCATTTGGGTTGAAGATTGATTCCAAAGTGACAAGACCCTTTGGTAGTTTTTTAGTCCTCAAATGCACCACTTGATCACCATATTATTGCTCCAATCTATCTTGATTCCTGGAAGAGAACTCAACTTCCTCTTGTATAAAGTTGACAATTTGTTGGTAATTTTCAAAGACTTGCCAACTTGTGTTGTTGTCTGGGACAGCTGGCCTTACAACCAACTTGATATGGGGCTGATGCTTATCACTCTTGATATTCTCCAAAACATCAAATGCTACCCTAATTACTGCCAATCTGTCTGCTACTTCGTTCTTCTTCCTTGGGATGGAGTTAATGTTGAATGCCTCAAAATCTTCAATGCTGTCCCATACTCGGTTCTTGTAACTCTTTAATAGGTCGTTCTTGGAAGCATTTTGTCCTTAGACTTGATTAGCAGCTAGTTCACTATCACCAAACACTTGCAAGTTCTTTATACTCCTTTTCCTTTCCCAATGCAGTCCATGGACCAAAGCCTCATATTCTGCTGTGTTGTTTGAACAGGAAAATTGGAAACAGAAAGCTAAGTAGTATTTCATACCTTTAGGGGAAACAAGCATAGCTCCTCCTCTAGCTCCTTGCCTACTTCTTGAGCCATCAAAGAACAATTTCCATACTTCATTGTCATCTTTATGTTCCAGCTTAATGATGTCAGGAAGAGGGTGATTCTCCTCATACAAACAGTAGACTCCTAGCTCAGATTCCTCCATCTCTTTATAGGGGTCAAAAGCATGCCTCTTGTTTTCCCATTCGTCAAGAGTCAAGTATGGGATACACCCCACCTTGGTATTTGCTTCACAAGTGCTTAAGAGGTCCTCCTGATCAAAGGCTGAACAATTGGCATTGATCGAGATGGGTACATAAGACTCAATATGGTAATCTACTATGGGCTCAGATCTGATTGTGGCCTTAGCTCCATACCTTGTTCTAAAAATCATATGCGACTAATCAACAGACCTCCAATTTTTGGAAGTGAAGTCCCTAGACAAACACAATGAAAAATGTGGTGGCAAGTCTATGAATGATACGTTCTGCAATACAGTCACATTGGGGCAGGCATGTAGTGTGAGGCTCAAATCTTTTATGACTCCAACAATTGTCACTATTGTCCCATCCAATTACACTACCCCTCTGGAGATGACTTCATATTGAAGACCCAGTTGATCAGCTATTTTCTTTGGCATTATAGAACTACTTGCCCCCAAATCAATCATTCAATTATTTACCAATTTTTCCCCAACAATCAATGAAACATAGAATGGAGGGGGTTTCAGATTCTTACCTTGTTGTCTTCCATGGGTTCCTTCAATTTGGGATGCATTGGAAAACACTTTCTCTTGCTAGCTAGGAGGCCTATTTGAGCTTGACCAATTGGCCATGGCAGTCTGCAACAGATCCCTCTATTCTAGAATGGTCAGTGACTCCCATAGGGAAATGTTCACATTTGTCTTCTTCATTTACTCAATGATATTAAATGAG
This sequence comes from Taxus chinensis, assembly GCA_019776745.2. Lineage (NCBI taxonomy): Eukaryota > Viridiplantae > Streptophyta > Pinopsida > Cupressales > Taxaceae > Taxus > Taxus chinensis. The sequence continues at coordinate 722,367,810 of CM034149.1, read as the reverse complement.
CTATCCTTCTGCTGCCCCTTTCCTGGTACATTTTTGTCTTGCACATGGGTCACTACAATTGGTGCCTGAGTGGGTTTAGAAGGTGGCTTGGGCTGACTTTGCATATTAGGAGTTACATTCTGAGTGTCAATACCTTGTGGAGTAATGGAAGGTTGAGGATTACCTGAGTTTGGTGATTTTCCTTCTCCAATATTCCTTTTCTTAGACCGTGTATTGGCAGCTACACTTTGAGAAGGGAACTGATTCATTCCACATAAGTCTTCAGCTTACCAATTGACAAGCATAGTTTCACTTGGAGATGCCTCTTTCTGAGCTCCTTACTACTAATTTTCTTCTTGGCTAGACTTTTGTGACACACCAATGGTTTGTACCATCAGGGCCTGATTAATGCACCATTGAAGCACATTGATTGATTATATGGCTAATTCCATGGGAAACACCAATCATATTCTTGTGCCATGTTGTTTTGTGTTGGAACCAATGCCCTTGATGTTGATTTTGATTTATAGCCTGAGATGGTGGTCTATTTTGTTGATATGGGGGTCTAGCCTCATATTGAGTCTGAGGTTGATATGGCCTAGAATTTTGAGCATGTTGCCTCTTGATAGTTACTAACTCATTTTCTAGGTTTTGAAGTTATTTCATAACTTCTTGAATCTCTTTTGAGGTGCTAGAGGATGAAGTGGAGGCTTTAGCTGAACTTTGATTCCTAGGAGTAGGTATAGAAGCTAACGTGGGTGTCTGACCAGTGCTTGGATCTCCTAATTCTGTGTATAGAGGAATGAGTGGCCTAGGAGTAAGTTTGTCAGCCTGAATTAAACAATTTTTAGCTCTAATAGAGATGTTATAGGTTACAGGTAAGGTTGTGCCTCCCATTGATTGAATCATTAAAGTAATATCAAAATTTAGAGCTCTAAGAAAGTATAAGAAGGCACCTCTATCTATGGGCTTTACAGCCACTGGAATCATGTCCCATGTCCTTTGAAATCTGAGGTTGAAATATTTCAAATGTTTGTTAGGAGCTCTCTTGATTGTTGTTAGTTTCTCCAACAAGGACATGCTATCTCCTTTTTCTCCAAACTAGTTATGGAGAGCTTTGCACAAATGGTCCCAAGTCTAAATAGAGCTTGCTGTTAGAATCTTGAACCATTGTGAAGCTTTACCCTTGAGTGAAGAGGCTAGAAACTTGACTACAATGTCCATCTTAGTGATCTCATGGATTACACCGACATTTGCAATGTCTTGAATGTGGTCACTAGGAAAAGTCTGGTTCTCTCTAGTGGAATATGGGATGCTTTTTAATGCTGCCACTGGGACTAGATTTTGTGCATTAAGAGTGAGTGGGTTGCTTCTTGTGAAATTGACATAAGGATTTTGTTGTGCCATCCTGATTGGCCTGAGAACCCTCACTAATTGAAAGAATGGCCTACTAGGAGGAGGTGTTGACAAGGTTCTATTTGGTGGAGATGAAGACCTCTGGGCTCTTCTCCCCCTTCTCCTTCTGTCTGAAGACAAGTGCAGATGGAAAAATAGTCCCTCTTCTCTGGTTCTTGACCTTGTTTGTATTCTTCTCACGAACTTAGAAAGCTTGGAGTGCTGAAACTAATGGATTCTATCCCTTTTGGAGTCACCAAATGTGTAACTTTTAGAGCTTCTTAAAAGCTAGAACTTGTAACAAGTGCACATCAATCTTGCTGCAGTAAAATATAAAGACCTCTACTCCCACCGGGCATGCCAAAAATTGTTAGTGGAGAATCACAACACCCCTGAATGTCTGCAACCAGATGGGTTGAGACTCTCAGTGTTATTTCACAACATGGATCATCTCTCAAGGTATGGGACCTTGAGAGTTGAGAGAGCTCTCTAGATTGAGGCCGGTTCTTATCCCTCTATTCAGGTGTAGACAAACAAATTACAGAGGATCTATTCAAAGTCTATTCTATCTACCAAGGAGACAAGGTTAGAGAGATGCAAGAAAATAAACCTAAGCTAACAAGGTGATACACCAAAGGAATGTTAGACACTCATTTTACAGTTTAACATAGACCACATGAATGTAATAAAAAAACATGCACAGATAACCAGACTGTAATAAGAGATCAGAAAGACAACAACAGATACATGAGAGGGTAGAGAATCATCCACAGACATATTTTATTACTTAGGAGTCGATACAACATATTGTAGTGGGAAAGAAGAAAAAATTGTATTACAACCTAAAGGACAGGTTAGGAAAGCTCCACAAATCCTTTTGTGAACAAAAGAAGAAGGGAGGGCGCAAAACTGAAATTTCTAACCTTTTACAATGAGCCCCGACCCTTCCTTTATAGATTCAACAGAAAGGGAAGAAGGAGAGTGAAGCTCAACCACTATCATCGATGCCTCCTACAAATCTGCTCCAAATATTTTGTGTCTGCATCAATTACTTGTTCGGCGCCTCGAAGGAGGAGAAACAACGGATCAGATCAAATCCGATCTGGTTGTTAGGGAAAATAGATCCTGTATTAATGGAATGAAGATGTTTCTTCATTTTTCCCCTCCTAACCTTTCCAAAATTAAATTTTCAGATATCTATGGCATAAACAAGGCTAAGATCTTTCCAACGGTGTCAGATTTGTCAGATTTTGAGCATTGAGTCAAAATATATGCCCATTTGAGATTTGAATAGGGTCCGTATAGAAATGGCAGCAACCAATTGTCAAAACGGGTCTTTGGAAATTGGACATGTGGAGGGCTGGCACATGTTTGGGGACTAATTTTAGATTCTTCTTTTGAAGTTGCACTGGGATGACACGTGGCTTCTTCTGCGGCCTGCTCAGTTTCCTCATGTTTTGGCTAAGTTGTTTTGCTCAGCGGGGTCATACATCTGACTGGGGACACGTCGAGGCCTAGCACTTGTTCGGAAACCTTCCTCAAATTTTACCCTTGAATTAGTGTCATACTGACACTTGTCTCCCTCCGTTGGCCTGTCTCGTCTTTGACTATTCAACCTCGACCTTGTCCCTTTTTTTGGACCTGGGACATACGGAAGGTCCACACTCATTTGGAAACCCGCTTAGGATTTTACCTTTGAAGGAGTGTCAGGTTGACACGTGGAAGCCTCCACAGGATCTTGGACTTTTCAATGGCCTCTCTTACCTTTTCGGACCCTAAAAACATGGCGAGCTGGCGCTCATTCTCCATACTTAGTCAATTTTGGGCTCGCTCTGTCCTATTTTTCAACTTGGACTATGTGGTAAGCCCAAGCTCATTTGGGTCTCCACTTTTGGATTTACCTTTGGAGATGCGTCGAGCTAACGCATGGAATTTTCCGCTAGCACCTTTATACTTAGTCATTTTTTAGGCCCACCCTATCCGCTTTTTGACTTTTAGCTGTTGACTCTACCCCTCTTTAGGCCTGGGACATGTGGAGGCTTGACGCTTATTCAAGTTTTCCCTTTTGGATTCAATCTTTGGAAGTGCGCCATTTGGACACTTGGTAGCTTTTTCCGACTCTCTATACTTAGCCAATTTTTAGGGCTCTTTCTGAGTCATTTCAGAGCCTGATGACTTCGAGCCTTCACCGTTTCTTCTCCTTTGAGCCTCTGGTTCTTTGAAACTGTTTTCTCCTTCCCCAACCTTGCTATTCCATTTTAGATCCCGCCTGCAACCTGTTTGCTAGATTTGAAGCATGGGTTCATTCGACAGAGCCATTTTTTGAATTTCTTCTTGCATAGGGTCATTTGATCTTTTGCAGGCCCTGCCACTCCCAATGTATATTTTCTCTATTTCTTGATTGTAGGATTTGAATGTGATTTCTCTAGTTTCTTTTGTGTGGGGTCGTGGCCAACCAATTTTACCTTGGGGAAAAATATGGATAACAAGTACAAAAACTTGATGATCTGAAAAGATAAACAAAAGCACGCACCTTTCAAATGTATAGCTTTGAATACTTCATCCCACCGGGTGTGCCAAAACTGTTGGAGCTCAAATGTGCACCTACCACTGAATCATAGACAACTTAATATTTGAGACAACAGGGGTCTGTCTTAGTTTGCAGGTCCCATAACTAAGAGACAATCCCATGTTGTCTCAAATCACAAGTTTTCTATGATTTGGTAGCGGGTTCAAATTTTATCTCCAATAGTTATTATACAACAAAAAATGTAAATCCTTAGTTGACGATTAGCTAGCTTGGTTTCCCATGTGCATAGGGACACAAACAAAGACACACATCAAGAAAAACCTAAGACCAAACATAGTGAAATTCATACTGAAAACCAAGAGGGTGAAACATCAAATTATAGTCGGGTATACATACCAACTTCCTCTACCAAAGATCAACTCTTCACACAAGATTTGCAGTCCCTAAAAAGTATACTCACAAGACTTCAGGAAAGCAATATTAGGCATAGTAAAAAATACCAATACGAAGAGCTATATCCTTACCCCTTTGACAAAGCTATGCTACGCACACCATTCCCTAAAAAATTTGACTTCTTGAAATTTGGTAAGTATAAGGGTAAAGGTGACCCACTCAATCATGTCAAGGACTTCTACATGGCATGGCAGGAAGTAGCCTATAATAACAACTACCTTATACACTTATTCCCACGCAGTCTAGGGGTCAAGCTTTGGAATAGTTTCTTCACACACCTAAAGGGTCTATTTTTATGTGGCCTAAATTAGCAAAAATATTTGTACGCCATTTTTCGTTCAACTTAGAAAGTAATGTTACCATGTTGGACTTGTGCAGTGGAAAACAATGACCTAATGATAGATTTTCTTGTTTCTTACAATGCTGGTGAGGGTTGGCTAGCCATTTCCCTTGTTCAATTCTAGAGAAACAATTGGTTAACATTTTTGTACCTGATCTAAATCCAAACATTGCTTTCCATTTGCAAATGCATTGTGTCAACAACTTTGAAGAAGTTATAGAAAAAGGTAGCCATATCAAAAAGTATTTGGTAGCTAAAGGGACACTGAAACCCTTTTTAAAAGACCACCATGCATCTAAACCTACACACAAACCAAAGTTCTTCAACAAAAATAAAAATGTCATAGGAGATGGTATAACTAATTCTAAACGTATCCAAGTGGTTCAAATTGGTCCTCCTTTCAAACTCACTAAAGGACCTATTCAATCCACAATTAAACGTCAAGTGTTCACTCCTCTTATAGACTCTTTGTCCACAATTATGAAACATTTGGACATAGTGAACATGGTATGGTATTCTAACACAATACCCTATTGTGAAGATGTACCTAAACCGTCATGCTATAAAGACCATGAATATTATCAGTAGCCTCACGTCAAAGGTCACAAAATAGACAAGTGTATAAAGTTGAAAATTTTTATCCAGGATCTTATTGATGGTAGAAAAATTGAGGTTGATTCACTTGAAACTAACCAAACACATAATCAAAAGTTAGAAATCTATAAATAACCCTTCCCTAAACATGTCAAATAAGGAGAGAAGACGTTAGATCAAGGTCAATCTTCCAAGAACTATAAAATTGCCAACTACGTTTACGCCCAAACCAGTAATCCATTTGATTCACTTATTGGTTGCATTCTTTCCTCTAATGAGCATGTAAACACTGTAAAAATCAAGAATCGATATTACACCGTGGCAACACGCCGCACTCATCTTGTGATCCCAGAACCTCCTTTGCCTACCCCTCTGGATGGTTGATATGATCTCTTAGAACAACTTGAGAAGACCACTGCTAAGATTTATATCTTCTTAAGATATCAAATGTTCATAAAGACATCCTCTATAAAACACTTTAGGGGTCACGAGTGTTAACAAATATCGATCCTTCACACCTCCAAGCGGTGGTTGTGCATCTTGCTCCTAGTGAACACCTTACTTTTATCTAAAATGAGGTTCTGCATGATGATCATACACATATCTTAACCCTATACATTGAGTTATTTGTTACTCATAAAAAGATAAAAAGGGTGCTTGTGGAAAATGGGTTTGGTTTTTATATTTATATTATGAAGCTAGTTAGGTAACTAGGATGCATAGAGGTAGACCTAGAATCTCACATCATTACTATCAAATCCTACGACAATGCAAAGCGTGAGTCGGCTAGTAATATAATAGTGCCTATGGAAGTGGGGCATACATATCATGATACCAAATTGCATGTCCTCGACTTGGAACTTCCCTACAATGTGCTGCTTAGTCACCCATGGATCCATGCCATGCAGGACATACCATCAATCTTCCATCAATGTATCAAGTTATACCATGAAGGAAAAATAATTATTATTCAAGGAGATCTGGATTCATTTGCACATTGTAGAGCCTTACACAGCTTCTCACATACCACCTATGAATTTCCTTCTATTGATATTGTTTTTTCACTTCAGTCAAAAGCTCTTACCTCTCATATTGATATAGACACACTAAGTTCCTATGATAAAGATGCTTCCACGTCCATTTCTCCCTTTGCTTCATGGGAGATTAAGGTCATCAATAGTGGCTACAGAGAGTATGACCTTCAACAAGCCCTCCATGTTTCTAATCTCTCCCTATCACCCAAGACACGTGGTAGGCCAAGTTACCAATATAATTGGTCCCAGGAAAATTATACTATTGAGATATTTCTTCCTAGTGGCTTCCTAACAGATGAGAAAATGTTTGATTCTCCCACAACCTAGATCCCTAAAGACACCAAGGCTCCCTGTTACCATGTTCCAAAATATTCCATACCCAATAAAATGATGTATATAATGGGATACAAAGGATACATGTGTGGAATAAATGAACAAGGCATAAGAGAGCCTATTCCTACCCCACACTTCAAAAAAGAAAAATACAACATCAACATTAAACCTTATGGGGATCAGCCCTCAGACGTCGATGTTACTTCTTCTAAGCATGAGGATAGCTCTTCTAATTCAAATAATGACACAAATTCCTATCATAGCCAATACGATGATATTTCCTCTATGAACCTATTCCTTGATACATATGTCTTTACCTTATCACATTTTGTTCCCCAGGTAAACCTTTTCCATCCCACTCTTGTTGACTGGGAGAAAAAACTTCACGTACCAATCAACCTCTTTTCAAATGATGAGGCAATAGTTGAATTCTTAGGTACCCATGATAGCATTCCAATTGGTGATCACAAGAAATGATTCTCCATTAGCTTAGACACATGCACATATTTAAGGGAAGAGGTTGAGTTATGCGGTCAACAAAAATTAAAAGAAAGCGAGGGAAAAATTTCTTCTAAAAATCCTCGGCAAAAGTAAAATTCCAAGACTCATAGTGAAAACCTCTTTTAGGTGCTAGTGAACAAATAGGAAGAAAAATAAATAGAAAAATAAAATGACCACACCAAATGTGAAAATCTCATTGAGACACCCTTGGAAGAAAATCTCAATCCCCCCTAATCCTATTTGCATGGAGGATACATCCAAGATGATGGTGGAGGAGACCATTGATCTCAATATAGGAGTAGAGGACAATCCTAAAATGGTCAAGATTGGATCTCCACTCTCAGTAAAGGAACATAAGATATTTTTCATAATTCTACTAGAATTCTCATACATATTTTATTGGTCCTATGCAGATATGCTAGGACTGGATCCATAATTGGTAGTGCATAATATTATTGTGCACGTAGACACAAAACCCATCAAATAGAAGCTTAGAAAAATGCATCCACGTGTCGCCCTCATGGTTAAAGCGGAACTAGAGAATTGTTGGTAGTAAGTTTTATCAGATCCATTGATTAGTTAGAGTAGATCTCCAACATAGTATTTGTGTAGAAAAATCCAATTGGTATCTAAATTTCAGAGACATAAATAAGACATGCCTAAAAGATGATTTTTCTCTTCTTAATATCGACATGATTGTCGATTCGACTGTAAGCTACGAAATGTTATCCCTCATGGATAAATTTTCTGGCTACAGCTAGATCAAAATTGTAGAATAATATCAACACAAGACCACCTTTATAACCCCTTGGGGGAATTTTTTTTATCAAGTTATGCCCTTTAGTCTCAAAAATGTTGGAGTAATTTATCAAAGGGTTGTGACTGTGATCTTCCATGATATGTTGAATGGAATTATAGAGGAATATGTTGATGATATCCTAGGTAAGTCCAAAACAAGAGAAGAACAACCAAACATATCACAATGCATCTTTCAATGCCTTTGAGATTACAAGGTCAAGATAAATCTGAAGAAATGTGTCTTTAGTGTACTATCAAGAAAGTTGTTAGGTTTCATTGTATCAAGAAGAGGAATTGAAATCGATCTAGCCAAAGTTACAGCTATCACTAAAATTCCTCCACTTAAGAACCTTAAGCAGCTATGTAGCTTGTAGGGAAAATTTCAAGAAATCCACCATTTCATCTCTTAGCTTGCGAACAAGTGTCACCCATTTACCCATTTTCTTAAAAAAGATGTTGACTTTCATTGGGGTCTCGAATGCCAACAGGCCTTCGACCTACTCAAGAAATATTTGGTTAATCCCCCTGTCCTTATACTGCATACTCCAGGAAAACCATTGTTATTATTGTCTTTGCTTATCTAGTTGTTGTGTTTGCCTTCCAAAAGCTTCGCCATTACCTTCTAAACAACAAGACCAAGCTTATATCCAAAGTTGAGCCGTTGAAGTACCTCTTGTTTAAAAAAACACTAATTGGAAGGATGGTTAATTTGATCATCCTATTAAGTGAGTTTGTTAATAGATGTGTCAATAAAAAATCAATAAAATGACAGGTGCTTGTATGCCAGCTAGTAGAATCCCCTTTACCTGAAATAGAATTGTTGAGTCTAGATCTGCCAGAAACTTTCATGATGTACATTGAAAAATCCATCACTTTCCAAGTGCATTTTGATGGATCATTCACCTTCTATGGTTTAGGAGCTGGTGTTGTGCTCATCACCCCTTCAGGGGAATTCATTCCTCAACCTTTCTGTCTGGGTTTTCCGTGTATAAATAACATAGTGGAGTATGAGGAACTCATCGCAAGGATGAAGCTCGTTATCAAGTGGAATATTAGAAAACTCAAAGTAATTGGAGATTCACAATTAATCATAAAGCAAGTTAATGATGAATACAAGGTTAAGGATGGAAAACTCAACCCATATAAGAAGATGGTGGAAAATCTCAAGGAATACTTTGTGCGCGTTACTTTTGAGAAAATCCCAAGGGAACAAAATCAGTCTGTAAACGCCATGGATATAGTAGGACCCTTTCTTTGTATTTCACCAGGGGACAATGATATGCCATTATTTGTTGAAAATGTATGGATGCCTGCATATGACATACTGGAGTCATGTCTGGTTTGTGAAGTTTTTGGTCCCTTTTCCCCTTGTATGAACATATTTTCAATTATCTCCAATAAAATACCTTTCCCCCTAACATTTCCCATCCTGATAAACGAAACCTAATCCAAAGAATAGCTCACTACACCCTCCTTGGAGGCATCATCTATCATCTTGGTTATGACGGGAATTTATTGCATTGTCTTAATTCAATTGAGTCCATTAGAGAAATTAAAGAGGTACATGAAGGTGTCTGCAGAGCTCATACAAGTGGAATGGTGCTAACAAAGAAGTTGTTAAGAGTAGGTTACTATTAGCCTAATGTGGAATAAGACTACTATAGATATGTTAAGAAATGTTAATTGTGCCAGAAATATGGAAATCTCATCCATACACTAGCGCAATCCTTGCAGCCAATCATGACATCGTGGCCGTTCTCCAAGTGGGGATTAGATCTCATAGGGAAGATTACTCCAAATTCCTCAGATGGCCACACCCACATCATTATTGCCACCAAGTACGTTACCAAATGGGTAGAGGTTGTGCCCCTTACATGGTGACCTAAAGCTCTAAGTTCATCATGAATCATCTCATATGTCGTTATCGAATCCCTTCCGCCATTGTAGCTGACAATGGTAACTCCTTCAAGAAAAAGACTGTGAAATCATTCTGCCAATGATTTCAAATATTCCTAAAATGGTATACTCCCTATTACCCCCAACGTAATGGAAAAACAGAGGCCCCCAATACGAAGTAGACCTTGATCCACTTGATCCTCCGCTTGTGTATATGTGAACAATTTTCCTTTTTAAATTCCCATATAATGTTGGGGGCATCTTCACATATTTTTATCTTCCATACATATGTGTGGAATTTTCTCTTATACATTCCCATCTAACACTGAGGGCATCCACGTTTCTCTGATCTACTATACATAGCTTCGGAAAACTTTCCAAAAAAATTCCAAAAAACATTCAAATATGTTTAGAAAATTCCAAAAACATTAAAATATGTTTAGAAAACTCCAAAATCATTCAAATGTGTTTAGAAAATCCCAAAAAATTTGGAAAACCATTTCGTAGAAAACTCAAAAATAGTGAAACATGATCTTATAAAACTCCCAAAATAATGCAAAATATCTCAAAATTATCCCACAAAAACAAAGTAGTGTTTTTCTTACTTGTTTGTTTGTTTGTTTCTTGTTTTATTTTTTTGCTTGTACATCTTGTATACTATGTTTCTTAACATATTACTTAGATTGGTTTATTCTTTCCTTGATTAAATTCATTCTTGTTTGTTTATATTTAGTATGTTTTGTATGCTTATTTATATTTGTACATAGTTGTGTTGTCATGTTGTTTCATGCATGTGTATATGTTAGTTTTGTTAAATTTTTATTGTGCTTGTTTATCATTTGTACATTGTTTGTTATCACATCATCATCTATACCATCACATCCAAAATAACATATATCATATATCATCAATAAATACTAAGCTACATCATCAAGAAAATAAACATCCAACATGTATGCTCACCTACTATCATCCTACCATATCATCAATGGCGAAATAGGGATCACCTTCTATCTCTAGCTCACCAATATCAAAAGCTAAAACATGGACTAATCAAAGTATCTCATCAAATACAATGTGATATCATCAAATGTTATCTCAGAAATCAAAAACATGTAATACAATCATAATAAAGTCAATCATCATATATATAAAAATGTATCAAATATATCAATGTCCATATATACTGTTTCTAAGTGCATAATCATAGGATACAAAATATGCCATCATGGAAATGGATGAAAAATGTGCCTTCATATCAAGGCATGATAAAAAACAATTCCTATACATCATCTCAAAATTGTGCTTTCATATCAACGTGTACATAAAAAATAAGTACATATATAAATACATCATCATAATAAAAAAAGTTAACCATGACTCTCGCGTACACCCGGACTACCTGGCCTAGCCCCAGGTGGTGACATCTACTGCCCTAAAGGCTCCGGTCATGGTAATGACATCTGAATGAACATGGAAGATATAGAGGGCCTCTGTGACTTAGATTTGGAACAAATACCTGCCATTTGGCCGAAGGACATAACACTCTACCCCTCTGGTACAACCCCATGATATAGTGTTATGTAGTATACAACCTCACATGCAGTTGATGAAAAATCATATACCAAGTCCTGCCCCCCTGTTGGGGCCCTTGCCTGCTGGAACTCATCATGATATGATCTTAAACTTAGTGCCTCAACCTACAACTGCATCCTCTTGGAAACCCATTGTGCTCTCTCCCTTGCAATTTTATCTTACGTATCATTACCCTGATATCTCTCTGATATTTCCTACTCTAACTATTTTTGTAAGTATTGTACCATAATACGTTCTATATCAATGACCCTTTGTATCTATAATGGGGCCAAATGTGGCCCACCTGCTCCTAGAATGACACTAAACCCAGGCACCAATATCTTTGGAGCTCTCTGAGGTGACCTATTTGGTGCTACCCATCCTCCACCTACTAGAATGTGTGGAGGTGAGCTCCATCCATCTTTACCCCCTACGAAACCCTGTCCATTTCTAGTGGAGAGTCTCAAACATGCATGACCATCTGATGTGAAACTTTTTGTACAACTAAAATTTGTATTTGCAGCTTCGGTTACAGTTGTGGTTGTGGCTATAAAGGCTGTTGTGGGGGAAGACCCTATGGTGGTACATGTAATTCTGGGAAACCCTATCGTGTCACATGTATCTGTGTACCTAGTGCACCCAAGACCTGCACCTATGAATCTTCTTGGGCCTCTTGTTGTACCACTCTAGCCCTATCTCTGGGAGCTTGGCCCTGTAATCCATGTGTTGCGGCCACAATACCTACCTATATAACAACCTGTGGTATGGTAAGTCATCTGTGGTAATATTATAGCATACCATGGACCATAATCTAGGGTAGTACCAGGATCTACCACTTGTGGTAGCGTAATCCAAGGCTGTGGAGAAATTTGTCTAAAGTTGTCATGGGCTGGCTGTTGTTTAATCCGCAAGCCAATATTAAAAGTCTCTCGGGCCTGATGTCCATACCACATCTTATCTCCAAGAATCTCATAGACATGGTCTATCCGTATCTATACTCTATCAACTCAATACCACTCAATGATAAGACTCCTACTGTCGATAATGAAATGATCTACCGCTATAATACTAAGCTATACAACATCTTGTGGCCACTGATATAATCTATAAGGGCACCATGTAATCATGTAGAGTTATATATCATCAAACACCCACCTATATTATGGTGTGTATCCAATATGTGAGAAAATGTCATCACGAACTTGTGCCCAACCCATAACAGATGGCTCATTGAGAGCCCTGACTTGCAACACCCTAGTGGGCGTCCTATTGTAATGTGGTCCCATGCCCATATCTGTAACAAAGTGGTTGTACCCATGGTCTTCAGACCATGATACACTATCAAATGAAGGTCTAAATACAAGTGGGGTAATAAACACTAGCCCTAGAAATAGACCTCTCCATTCATGAGACCATGTTTCACCCCGGTCAGACCCAGTGGAAAAGTTTTCTCCTGTTTTGTTAGGAAGCAGAATGTTGCTGACAAGAGTCATAAAATAAATGGGAATCTAAGAAAGAAAAATATCATCAAAGCATCTATACAAGTGAACTACCATGCCCTGGTGAGGTATGTAAGGTAGGCCAAACATCTCCTCAATGTACTACAAAATATGGGTGTAATCGCCATCATAAGTGATCAATATGCCCTAGATAGAAACTATGATTATGCACCATACATCCTCTAAAATGATGCTCATCTTGCCTATCAAGATCCTGAATGTCTGGCTCTCACTCCGCCATCTCTCTGCTAAGGCCATGAGAAGGTTGTGATCTAGTGTAATCTAGGGCATTTGAGCCACATATGAAAAACATGTGACATCTAAAGTAATCTCTAGGTAGATCCACTCATGACATGTAAAAGTATCTGCATAGGATCGAAGCTGACTGTGCCACTTACGTGTTTCTCCAATATAGGAAATTTAATCTATAATATCACGAAGCACACTTTGTTAACATCATTTCTTCAGGAAAACATCATCTACTTTCCTCTATTCATATTTATGTTCTTCTACAAATATTCTAATTCTTCTAAAAGTTGTCCAAAACTAACCCTCTATGTTAACACTTACATTTTTTCACTAGCACACCCATTTTGACAGTAGCATGCACTGGCGCTAGAGCCTCCATTTTCACACTAGTGCTTGTGCTTTAACACTAGCGCACTCACCATTTACATAAATTTGTATTTCCACATTGTATTCACAAAATCATGCACTTTCTATTACATTTATACCGCCAAGTATGTTATTTTATATATGGATATGACATAATAAAAGTATTCACTAATGGCTCATCCCTTAGTCTTGTCGTCAGTTAGTCGGTCATCATTGTCACTTGTCTAACACAATTGTCATTTTTCTATACAGTTTTAGTCGTCTTTCAAAAGGTATTAGCTATCATTATTTGGTGGTTTGTCATGTTTAATCTCTGGCTAGGGCGCCCATCAACACCCCAATCCTCTTTTTGGGTGCCCCAGTTTCGCTGGCACTTTGTTCACATTTAAAATTTCGAGGTTGGTCTCTACGGTTTTCTTATTACATTCCCCTAGGTGCTAGTTGGCATTGTTGGGCCATTAGTGTTGAGATTTGAACAAGAGATCCCTATATAAACACAACATACTCACCATATTATGGGCGGACATCTTACTATCAAGAGCTAGCTATCTACTAAGACAAAGGACTGCATTTGGGAATCTTCTACATCTGCATCACACAAGAATATAGGGAAAGGGTTATATTTATTCCATTCCATCCACCATTTGCATTTTTACATCTAGTTATTGCTCCCTAATTCTGTGTCATTGACGTTAGGGCACCCTAGGCACAAAATTACACACATAAGCACACATAACTACATTGGGTTTGGAATGTAGTGCAATGCTTAGTTGTAAGTCCACCATTGTGGCAACTAAGGTTAGTTTGAACCCTTCATTTGCACTCTCATTTTTTAGGAGTTTGATGCTTTGTATGGGGTTTTGTAGGTAGATCTTCATCACACAACTACATCAACATTAACGAGGATATTGCAACAACCAAGCGACCAAGATGAAGATGCTGTGAAGACCTTACAACACTATTAGAAGTAGACCATGAGATTTTTTACAGACCTAAGCACCCAAATCATAGACCAAGGTAGCCCAATCTAGGAAGATCTTCGTTCACTGTAATTTTTGGGTAGTATCATCATTCTCTGTCCTATACGCACATCATTTTGCTTAATCCTACACATAGGGAGGTAAGTTAATTTTAGGTTAGTAGCCTATCCTTTCCCATTTTCTTTAAAAATATTAAATGAAATTATTTAGTTTTTTACATCACATTTAGATCAGTTATTCCCTTGTTACTACTTTAGATCAACATATAAAAATCCACATTTCTAGTTAATCACACAATAATGTGTGCCCTTCACACTAGCGTGCCTCAAGGGCCATACTAGCATCATCCTGTGCATTTCCCCTAGCCTAAAAACACATTAAATGCACTCAAAATTCAAAATTCTTATCTTGTGTACTCGCGCACCGTCCCCAAGAAGCCTCATGTAGTCTCAAACTATATCTACATGGTGCCTACAATCTTGAACTCTTGACATCTCTCTCGTAGGTCAAAGAAAGATCTCAATAAAACTGAACAAGGGAAAGTAACAATAGCTCATCGCGATGGTTTTACACCCCCTCGACTTGCTATATATAGTCATTTCCCCCCTAATTCCTTTTTTTCTCACCCCCCATGGGCCAGATAACTATAATAATTCTTCTACATTCTTCTAACAATCGTCACGATGATTATTTTTATTAAATAATCAATTTTTGCCCATTTTCACTACGCTGGGGAATGTTTTTTCTTCCTAGCATTTTTTTGGAAATAACCACATACATTTTCATACTTTTTACTAATTTTCTTCCTAAAAAGAAAAAACCCAAAAAATTGGAAAAATTTCAAAAACCTAGAAAAAAATTGGTAAAATTTCAAGAACCCTAAAAATTCAAAAAATTCACAAAATTAGTAAACACAACATTTACTCAATTAAATTTTTCAGACATAATATCCTCAAACATAAAAAACTATCTACAAAACATCTATCTTCGATTCTCACCTTTTCTTGTGTGTGGCTTACGGCTCGTGTCCCCTCCGTGTGCCCTTGACCCTTTCTTGTCTTACTCGCTCCTTTTAGGCCTCTTTTATCTTTTGGGCATCTTTTTGACTTATGGGTCGGCCTTCCAGTTGTCAATTATGAAATTCAAACAAGGGAATCATATAAATACATAGTTATGTGTTCAAAATAAAGGACCAAGCACTAAGAATTGCTATCATCACCTAAGCTTGCATTTAAAAGGCACCTAAAGCACTCCAAAGCATCCATATAGCATCCATTCAAGGGAAAAAGGACTGCATACTTTGCATACACAACATTGGAAGGGAAAGTTCATTTTATTTCATCCACACATTCTACTACATTGCTACATTCTAGCTATAACCTGTTATCAAGTGTAACTTACATAAGGACATTCTAGGGCACAATTTCTACACAAACTCACAAGAACTACATGGAGTCTGAGATGTAGTGCAATGCTCAGTCGTAAGTTCACTCTTAGGGTAAATTTTGGGGTCAGTTTGACTCCCCATTTTGGATTTTCCTTTATAGGTTTGATGTGGTTTGTGGGCTTGTGTAGGTAAACATTTCTTTTGTAGGTTGCAGGTACCCTTGGCGATCCAAGTGTGAACAACAGGTGGTAAAAAGGAAACAAACGCGAAACTCTTGCAACACAACAAAAAGTATATTCCAAGCCTTTGTGAAGTCACCATCGCCCAGGAGTAGTTGTTAGTGCCTAGGTGCCCCTGTCTTACTATGGGCACCCATGTCTAGCTGTGTTCTGTGCATTCCAAGTTTAATAGGGATTAATTGAGACGTTGTTTGCATCTTGTTCATCACTTCTCCCAACCTATATCAATTCCAGATTACGAAGAAATCAACTAAGTCATTCTTTCTCTATCTCTTGCTTAGGGTTTTATATTTTATATCTTAGTTTGCTTGTGTCATTTATGTATCTCGAGATTTATACATCATTTATTTCAGTAGTGACTCTACAATATTTACATTTAATAAAAATTAAATTAAATCACCTTCCAAATCATTCATTCTACATTCTGGTCTGGTTCTTGATTTATTTTTGTCATTAATTTCAAATAAGACAAGCTTAAACATGAGCTTGAGCTTGAGCAGGTGTGAAATACATGGCTTTAGTGTCTCAGAGTATGCATGAAAAATGAGCTCAAAGTATATATATAAGTGTCTCAGAGGTATAATGTGGTTGGTTTAAGCTTGTACATGATAGAGAAGCCTTATACAAGGTATAAGAAGGTGAAAAATGGTTGAATGTATACAAAAAGGACATATTATTGCCGATGGATGGTTCATGAAGATCTATGTTATTTCCCAAGTGCTTACAAAATGCCTATACCAGGTATGTGAAAATTTTTAAGTGAATGTTGAGGTTAGCTCACACTTGTTGTACAAATCTATAATCAAAATTAAGCATACAAGCAATAAATACAGAAATAACGAGAAGAAATAATACACAAGATTAAAACATGGTTCACCTACTGTGGGCTACATCCACCAACAAATAGCCAATCTATTATCACAGAGGAAATACAATCAAGATTTGTAATCTTCCACACCTTCTCAGATGTAGAGTACTTTCTTCCTCAAAAGTTTCTCTTTTTCTCTATCCAAAGGAAACTTCTTAAAATAATGATCAATCTTACTTCTAACCCTAGCTTTCTAGCTTATATAAGCATATACAAACTTAGGGCAACTTAGCTATGCAATTACAACCATTAGATCACCTTTTAAACAAAGGTTGGATCTAATTCTTGTGACTTAAATAAAACTAATCACACACAGGTAACCGATACTGGTTACCCTAACCGATACTAGTTCCTATTTTTTGACTGATGTCGGTCCCCAAGTGACCAAAGATGGTTACCAAACCGATGTCGGTTACTGTGTATTCTATGCAAGTTTGTAAAACATGTTATTTGTGAAGTAATTTATCTCCACAACTCAACAATCTCCCACTTGGAGATAAATTGTTGCACTGTAACATACAACTCCATCCTTGTATCCTTTCCTTGGCATGTTTCTTCCTCTTCAAGTCTCAAACTCGAAGACCAACAGAAGTGGAGTGTAGCTCTAACTTATCATTTGAAAATGGCTTCGTTAACATATCCGTAGGGTTATTTATAATATGAATTTTCTCCATTTTCAACTTCCCACTTGCCAACACCTGTCATATGAAGTGATATCTCAACTAAATGTGTTTCATTCTTGAATGAAACACTGAGTTTTTTTCCAGATGAATCACACTTTGACTATCATTGTACAATCTACAACCCTCTTTCTCCTTTCCTAACTCTTCCATGAACCTTCTCATCCATATAATCTCTTTGCTAACCTCTATAGCTGCACCATATTTGGCCTTTGTAGTAGACAAGGCCAAAACCTTCTGCAATCTTGAAATCCATCTAATAGTCATGCCACCTAATGTGAATACATATCCAGTGGTGCTTCTCCTACCATCCAAATATCTAGCCATATCTAAATCAACATAGCCACATAAAGAAATATCTGACCCTCCATAACATAACTGCATGCTAGATGTCCCTCTCAAATACATGAGAATCCATTGGATTTATTTCCAATGCTATTTACCTAGATTGTCGATAAATTTACTCGCAACTCCCACTGCATGTGCAATGCCTGGTCTGGTATAAACCATAACATACATACGACTTCCAACTGTTGAAGCATATGAACATGTGCCATGTACTCGACCTCCTCATTTGATATAGGACACTAATCTTTTCTTAATTTGAAGTGTCCAACCATAGGTGTACTTACAAATTTTGAGTTCCGCATATTAAACCTTTCCAACACCTTATTGATATAATATTCCTGAGACAAATACATTTTTTTGTTCTTCTTGTCTCTATGAATTTGCATGCCAAATATTTTCTTTGTAACTCCTAAATCCTTCATTACAAATGTATGAGATAACTTTTCTTTAAGCTCAACAATGCCCTGTATATTAGATCCTGCAATAAGCATATCATCTACATACAATAACAAAATAATATAGCTTCCATTTTCAAGCTTCTTGAAATAAACACAATGGTCAGATTCACATCTCATATAATCATGCCCATGCATAAAACAGTCAAACCTCATATACCATTGCTTTGGGGCTTGCTTGAGCCCATACAAGCTCTTTTTCAATTTGCACACAAGTTTTTCCTTACCCTTGACTTCATAACCAAGCGTCTGTTGCATTTATATTTCTTCCTCCAAATCACCATGAAGAAAAGTCATCTTAACATCAAGTTTCTCTAAGTGCAAATATTCTACTACAACTAAACTCAATACAATACCAATGGAAGTCATTTTTTAAAACAGGAAAGAAAATCTCACCAAAGTTAATACCTACTTTCTATGTAAATCCTTTTACCATAAGCCTTTCCTTATATCTTTTCTGTCCACCCTCTTCTTCCTTGATCCTATAAACCCATTTATTATGCAATGTTCTCTTACCTGCTAACAACTTAACCAAATCCCATGTCTGATTATGTTCTAAGGAGTCCATCTACTCATCCATGCCATGCTCCCACTTCACATGGGTATCATCATGCATTGCTTCTTCAAAACTCTCTGGTTCACCACTATCAGTCAATAATAGATAAAATAAGGAATGTGTAAATCTTTCTGGAGGTCTACTTACCCTTTGAGACCTTCTCACTGAGATCTGGGGTGTTGAAGGCTCAATTTGTATGTCATGTACATTAATATCCACCTTTGACAGTGACTGACTGATCCAGAGGATCCTCATAGAGAAACACCGATCTAAGATCTTCTTAGAAATTGTTGCAGTCATTTTTAAAGCGTGGGGAAAAATTATATGACTCCAACGACAACTTTTTTTCAGGAAACAAAGCTCGTTTGCAAAAGTTATAGCCCGCTGAAATTTTTGGGCAACTAGCGAATTTTGGGGTTTTTGTGCAGGTTGGACATGTGCACGCTTGCCAAGTGTTGCGACCGTACTGCGACACGTGGACGAACTGTGTGACGTATTAAAAAAAATGGGTTTTGGAACGCCGGTCTTGGACACTCGATCTCGGACAAATGGATCCCGCTATTTACTGGCTGGGGGCCCTCAGCCAGGTTCGACACACTCGATTTAGGAGGGGTGCCTTGGCCTCCTTCTCATTTAACCATTCAACATACTGTGTATATAAACCTCTATATTTTCTATTGCGCCATGCATGTGGGATATTGGGCAGGTTTGATTTAAATTATCCATGCCTTATAAACTTCTTTGCATTTTCCATGCCTATGTCTATTCATTTCCACGCCTATATTAAACTTTCCATGCATATATTAAATTTCCCACGCCTTATTTCCAACTATCCACAATTTAAGGGATTGGGCGCCTAAAATTATGACATGTGCCTCCCAAGAAATGCGCTCAAAGTCAAAGCACCTATCACATAGGATTAGGTGGCTTACTTGCCACTTGAAATGCGCACCCACCTTCTTATTTAAAACATTAGATAAGTCTCCAAGTGCCCAATGTGGGATTTTATTCCCAAAGGATAAGCCAAAAGACATGGAGGGGAATGGAACTCAAGTGGAGGTAGTAAAAAGATAAGCGCCCAACCATCAGACCAGGAGGCGCACAAACAGTATAAATAGGGTGACGTTTTATTTGTAATGCATTCGGACTATGTAGAAATATTGTATTGCTCATATCTTGAGCTAACGGTGGAATTTGAAGGAGATGTAAAAGGAAACCCCTGTTATTTTCGACAGAGGAAGATTGTGAGAAGGTCTAAATTTTGTAGAATTCTTTGTAAAGGATTATTTTCAAGATTTTAATAGATCGGTCCCATTCAACCAGACCCAGAGATGTAGGCCTCAAGCGCCGAACTCCGTTATCAATTTTCGCGTCATGTTGCTGGTGAATTCTCTTCATTTATTTCTGTATTTGCACAGTACTTGTAGTTTTTATTCGTTTATTAAAAATACAAAAAGAAATAATGCACAAATTTAAATCAAAAATCAATACAAAGCAAGAAAAGTGTGTGTGCACAATTGCTAGTTAAATTTGGTTTTCAGATCATTGGTATCAGAGCTGGTTTTGACTAATTTTTGGTTCAGTTTAACATGTTTTGGATTGCAAGTTGTGTGTTTTGGATGTTAACAAGGTCTCGATCTAAGAAGGGTGAAGGAGAATTAGTTGAAGGAGATCCCAAAATTGGTACCAAATGATCTCGAAGTCCTACAATGGAGGATCGAGAGGAAGTGGAACAAAATTTTCATCAATCCTTCCAACAGATGAAGGAAATGGTGGAAGAAAAGTACCAAGAAAGGAAAAGGGAAAAGGGGACTAGATAAGGTAAGAAAGAAGAAAGCTCTAGTTCTGACATTCCAAAAAGAGACTCCTTAAAATCTGATTTTATTTCATTAAAGTTAGATATCAAGTTTGAATTGCCTATGTATACTGGAGAGCTAAATGCAGAGAAGTTGGATAACTGGGTCAAGTAAATAGAAGTATATTACAGGGTTCAGAAAATTGTTGATGATGAAGCAAAGATTCATCTGGCAACTCTTTGGATGGGTGGAACTGCACTCACTTGGTGGGAGAGTAAGCTTCAGGAAGTGGAAGAAAACAAAGGTAAAGAAATCACTTCTTGGTCCGAATTTGTTTCAAATCTTAGGTAACAATTTTATCCTCTTGGTTATAAGCAACAAGCTATGATGGATTGGCAAACATTAAGACAAACTAAGGGACAAAGTGTTCAAGAATACACACAAGAATTTAGAAAAAGGGCTCTAATTCTGGGAATTTCCCTAAACACAGAAGAAACATTGCTCAAATATATTGGTGGATTGCATAGTTATCTAAGGCATATGATACTTGTTTTAGGTCCTACTAATCTTGATGCAGTATGTGTTCAAGCAACCCATCTGGAAGCACGAGGGAAAATGAAAAAGGAGTCCTCTTTCTCTTATTTTAATCAGAAGAACAAGCAATCTGAAGGAAAAGGTTTGAAAGAACAAGGAAAAGGAAAGGGTAAGCATAAAACAAACTCTACTGTTAAGAAGGAAGATGAAAAACCATTTTGCAATCATTGTAAAAAAAACCATGATGAGTCTAAATGTTGGAAATTACATCCTGAAAAGAAGCCCAAATGGATGGTTAAGAAAGGAAAGGAAAAGAAAATAAACACTGTAGTGCATGATCTTGGTTCTGATTCAGGTGATGAAACCAAAATCACAGCTATGGGTTTACAAGGTAAGTCCACTCTTTCAATTTCCAACAATAGTGTTTCAGATGTTGCATCTTCTTCTAGTAAACAAAGTACACCTGACGATAAGAAAAGAAATGAGATTTTCCACATTAGAGTAATTTCAAAGCATACAAAAATTGATACTCTTTTTGATAGTGGATCACAATCTAATTTGATTTCAGAGGAGGTTGTTAAAAAACTAGGACTCAAAACTACACCACATCCTAAGCCTTATCCTTTGGGCTGGGTTTGTGATGATGCAAAACTGCAGGTAACTAAAACTTGTACTTTCAGATTTGCCATTACAGACAAGTTTATTGATGAGGTTGAATTGGATGTAGTTCCTTTGGATATTTGTGGGGTGGTTTTGGGAAGTCCTTATTTGTATGATCGTAAAGCAATCTTCTATAGGGAAGAAAATAAATATTTTCTTGTAAAGGATGGAATTGAGTTTATTATTAGAGCTCGCCGTGAAAAGAATAATCTATCCTTGGTGACTGCAGGTCAAATGAAAAGGCTTGTAAATTCAAGCAAAAATTTTGTGCTCATGGT
Organism: Taxus chinensis; assembly: GCA_019776745.2. Lineage (NCBI taxonomy): Eukaryota > Viridiplantae > Streptophyta > Pinopsida > Cupressales > Taxaceae > Taxus > Taxus chinensis. The sequence goes on along the minus strand of CM034149.1, from coordinate 722,345,487 downwards.
GGTCAAAGCCAAGGAAAAAGAAAATGAAATGGCTTTTGAGACTTGCGATCTAAAACATAAGGATGAATTGGTAAAAATTGTTTCTCAATTTGATGATGTTTTTCAGGATCCACAAGGTCTACCTCCCAAAAGAGGGGTTCAACATGAGATACAGTTGCTTCAGGATGCACCTCTTCCCAATATCGGAATGTACAGGTTGTCAGTAGTAGAGAACGAGGAAATCAAGAGACAGGTAATGGAACTTTTGGCTCAAGGTATAATTCGTCCAAGTACATCCCCATGTGGTTCACCAATTATATTGGTTCCCAAGAAGGATGGCACTTGGCGAATGTGTGTTGATTTCCGTGCTTTAAACAAGATTACTATAAAGAATCGTTACCCTCTTCCTAGAATAGATGTTTTACTGGATCAATTAAGAAATGCAATTTATTTCACTAAGTTAGACTTAAGAAGTGGTTATCACCAAGTAAGAATTACAGAAGGTGATGTTTGGAAAACTGGTTTTAAAACAAAACAGGGATTGTTTGAATGGTTAGTGATGCCTTTTGGTTTGTGTAATGCACCGGCAACATTCATGAAAGTTATGAATGAAATTTTTAGACCATTCATTGATAATTTCGTTATTATCTACTTAGATGATATTCTTATTTTCAGTAAATCATGGGATGAACATATTAAACACATCCAGAAAGTCTTAGATGCACTAAGGAGAGAGAAATTGTATTTGAAGATGTCAAAATGTGAATTTGGAAAAACATCTTTAATTTACTTGGGGTATATTGTAGGAAATGGAGAATTGAAAATTGATCCTGCAAAAATAGAGGTTATTGTGAAATGGCCTAGACCCACAAATGTGACGGAAGTTAGAAGTTTTCTAGGTGCAGTTCAGTACTGGAGGAAATTTATTGCTAACTTCTCATATATTGCATCTCCTTTGCATGCTTTGACAAGTATTAAATAGGTCTTTCAGTGGGGAGGAACACAACAAAAAGCATTTGATACACTGAAAGAGAAGATAAGTACCGCTCCGATCTTGGCACTTTCAGATTTACAACATTCATTTAAGATTGAGACGAATGCTAGTGACTATGCAATGGGGGAAATTTTGATGCAGAACAAACGACCAGTGTGTTACCATTCAGAAACCTTTACAAGTGTGGTAAGAAACTATCCAACTTATGATAAAGAGTTCTATGCTTTGGTTCAAAGTGTTAAAAAATGGAAGCATTATTTAATGGGAAAAGAAACAATTATCCATACTGACCATCAACCGCTTCAATATTTACAAACACAAACCAAATTGCAGCAGTCTAGACATTTCAAGTGGATGGGATTTTTGCAACAATTTCATCTTGTAATCAGGTATAAAAAAGGTATTCAAAACAAGGTTGCCGAGATGTTGTCCAGACCACCAGTGGTAGTAGCATCTATCCTTTTACAACATAGTTCTTTGGCTCATGTTAGTTACAAGGAACAATATGCAAATGATGTTGATTTTAGAGAAGTGTATGAGGATTTAGTAAGTGGGAAACAAGTAGGAGAAAAAGATTATCATTTGCATGAAGGATTGTTATATCATTCTGGAAAACTTTGTATTCCAGAAAATGAGTGTGTGCATATGATTAGGGAAGCACATAATTCTCTTATTTCAGGGCATTTTGGTGTAAGTAAAACAGTTCCACATTTACAAAAATATTGCTATTGGCCTAGAATGCATGAACATGTAAACCGCTATATAAAGGGGTGTGTTCTTTGTGCCACAAGCAAGCCAAGTAACAGGAAATTAGGACTTTACACTCCTCTTCCTGTTCCAACACGGCCTTGGGAAAGTGTTTCCATGGACTTTGTAGGAGGCTTGCCCATGACACGGAGAAAACATGATTACTTATATGTGGTAGTGGACAGATTTAGCAAAATGTGTGTTGGTTCCATGTACTAAACAAATAACTGGTGAGGGAACTGCACATTTATTCTTTCAGTTTGTTTGGGTTCATTTTGGTTTACCTACTTCAATCATATCTGATCGGGATTCTAGATTTCTTGGGGAATTTTGGTCAGCATTGTGGGGGTTTATGGACACAAAACTGAAAAAAAGCATTGCTTTTCATCCACAGACTGATGGTCAAACAGAGGTTGTAAACCGCACAGTGGTACAATTACTTAGGGGCTATAGTAACAAACATCCTAAATTGTGGGATGAACATCTTTATTATGTGCAACATGCTTATAATCGTGCCTTACATTCTTCTACTTTGAAGTCTCCATTTGAGACTTGTTATGGTTATCTGCCTAATTCTCCATTAGATATATATTATGGACATGAAACTGTTGCTAATGGTGCAAGTGATTCTGACAAGGCTAAAATATTTGTGCAGAGAATTCAACAGGTTCATTAGTATGTCCATGAACAATTGGAGAAGAGCCAGGCTAAGTAAAAAGCTAGGCATGATAAACATAGAACTGATCACAAGTTCAAAGTTGGTGATTCAGTTTGGCTTCACATCAGCAAAGATAGACTGACAGGTGAAGGTAAAAAATTGAAACCTATACGGTATGGTCCATTCCAAATATTGGAAAAAATTGGTAACAACGCTTTCCGGTTAGATTTACCTCCATATATGCAAATCTACTCAGTTGTAAATATTGAGAATTTAAGATTGTATGAACCGCCTATGATTATTGATCATGATGATTCTAACATAATGCCTTCCATTGATGATTTTGCTTCTGAGTATCTTGATGAGTTGCAGGAAGACATCATTTTGGACAGGAAAGAAAGAACTTCGCGAAGAGGTGATATTGAGTATCTTCGTGTTGGGTTCAAAGGCATGCATCCGAACAAGGCAAAATGGATGGAAACCGGAAAGGTGAGGGAGGAATACCCTCACCTATTCACCAATTAGGTTGACTTTTGGGGTCCAAAATTTTCTCAGTGGGGAGGAATGATCCAAAGGATCCTCACAGAGAAACACTGATCTAAGATCTTCTCAGAAACTATTGCAGTCATTTTTAAAGCGTGGGGAAAAATTATACGACTCCAACGACAGATTGTTTGCAGGAAACGGAGCTCGTTTGAAAAAGTTATAGCCCGCTGAAATTTTTGGGCAACTGGTGAATTTTGGGGTTTTTGTGCAGGTTGGACGAGTGCACGCTCGCCAAGTGTTGCGATCGTATTGCGACACATGGACGAATTGTGTGACATATTAAAAAAAATGGGTTTTGGAACGTCGGTCTTGGACACTCGATCTCGGACAAATGGACCCCGCTATTTACTGGCTGGGGGCCCTTAGCCAGGTTCGACACACTTGATTTAGGAGGGGTGCCTTGGCCTCCTTCTCATTTAACCATTCAACATACTATGTATATAAACCTCTATATTTTCTATTGCGCCATGCATGTGGGATATTGGGCAGGTTTGATTTAAATTATCCATGCCTTATAAACTTCTTTGCATTTTCCACGTCTATGTTTATTCATTTCCACGCCTATATTAAACTTTCCACGCATATATTAAATTTCCCACGCCTTATTTCCAACTGTCCACCATTTAAGAGATTGGGCGCCTAAAATTATGACATGCGCCTCCCAAGAAATGCGCTCAAAGTCAAAGCGCCTATCACATAGGCTTAGGTGGCTTACTTGCCACTTGAAATGCGCACCCACCTTCTTATTTAAAACATTAGATAAGTCTCCAAGCGCCCAATGTGGGATTTTATTCCCAAAGGATAAGCCAAAAGACATGGAGGGGAATGGAACTTGGGTGGAGGTAGTAAAAAGATAAGCACCCAGCCATCAGACCAGGAGGCGCACAAACAATATAAATAGGGTGACATTTTATTTGTAATGCATTCAGACTGTGTAGAAATATTGTATTGGTCATATCCTGACCTAACGGTGGAATTTGAAGGAGATGTAAAAGGCAACCCCTGTTATTTTCGACAGAAGAAGATTGTGAGAAGGTCTAAATTTTGTAGAATTCTTTGTAAAGGATTATTTTCAATATTTTAATAGATCGGTCCCATTCAACTGGACCCGGAGACGTAGGCCTCAAGCGCCGAACTCCGTTATCAATTCTCGCGTCACGTTGCTGGTGAATTCTCTTCATTTATTTCTATATTTGCATAGTACTTGCAGTTTTTATTCTTTTATTAAAAATACAAAAAGAAATAATGCACAAATTTAAATCGAAAATCAATACAAAGCAAGAAAAGTGTGTGTGCACAATTGCTAGTTAAATTTGGTTTTCAGATCACTGACGCTGGTCACCTGTAGTCAGTGCCAATTATAGTAACAGACATCAATCCTATACTTCTGTATCTGACATCGTTTTAGGTGACCGACTTCAATCAGAGGACTGCTGACACCGGTTATTGTGTAAACTTGTAGGTGTCAATTTTAAAACTGAGAATACATTTTCAACTGCAAAATCTTCCAACAGTTCATCTTTGGGTACCAAAAATTTGATCCCTGTACATTCTCTTTTCATTCCAATCAATGTCATGACTTCTAATAATATTAACATCTTCTAAATCCCAAAACCGGAATCCGAAATCACCATAGCCATAACAAAATGCATCTCTTGGATTTAACATCCAACTTCTTTCTATTTTTTGTATGAACATGCAAAAAAGCTTCTGAATCAAATACTCTAAGAAAAAAATATCTACCTCTTTTCCAATTGAAGCTTCTTTTGGTATTCCACCATAAAATGCACTTGAAGGTCCACGGTTGATTAAATACACAGTTATGTCTACTGCTTCTGCCCAAAACTATAAGGGCAATCCAACATGTATCCTCATTCTTCTAGCACATTCTATGATTGTCATGTTCATTCTCTCAGCAACATTGTTGATCAGAGAACACTTGACATAATTCACACAAGAAGTCTGCGCGGGAGAATAAGGCTAGGATCAAGGGTGCGAAGGGACAGCAAGAACCTGCGCATGCGGAGGACAAGTTCAACATTTCGGGACTTAGCTGATTTTGAGCATGAAGACGTATTTTTAGAAGATGGCATGCAGAGCACTTACCAATGAGGCAGAGATGTGTGCGCACCACGCATTGTCTATCTTTAGAGGATCAGATCGAAGCGTTTTGCATGGAGACGAGCTAAGAATAGGATTGTCACTTCAGTTAACTGTAAGAGGTCTATAGATAACACACTTGCATGTGTGGCTATGCTTGTAAACAGCGCACGTGGCTATTAGTAGCAGGCGGCCTATTTTTGGAATAGATAAGCGGTGAAGGGCAAAGTCCCCACCCTATATATATATATGTATATATATACATATATATATATATATATATATATATATATATATATATGTAGTGAATTACCTTATATAAGAGAGGAGAGATATATAGGTATATTTAGAGCGTAAGAGGTAAGCATAAAGAGATATGTGCATATGACTGGATTACTATATCAGATCCATGGGCGCATCAGTATAGAATTGCCATTATTGTAAGGAGCTTTTGTGTTTATTAATAGATGGAAGATATTGGCTGAATCTAAGTGTCATTCTTGTGTGTAATTGAGTAGTGCATGTTCTTGATTCAATCGTGATTATTGTTTAAGCTTATTCTTTCCTAGATTTGAATATGGCATGCATTGTAGAATGATGGATTAGTTATGGATCTATATGTTTCTTCCTTCATCACACTAACATCCTGCTACAGTAACCATAAAGAGGGACCTGATACCTTTGTGCGTGCTTTGGGTGAGTGCTCAGTCTAGGCTGAGTGATGTGCCAACGCATTCTAGGGTGTTATCTGGTAAATTCTAGGCTGCATCATTGGTTATCGTTGCCGGGACCTCTTTTTCAGTTGTTTTCAGGATGGTTCGCGATGAAGACGCACCGGTTAACTCTAGCAAGTATTGAGGAGTGGATACATGATCTGGAGGAAGAATATGCACGACGGTTCAACATTGGATCTAAGTTTAACACACACACTTGGGTAGAACATAATATGTATGACAATTTATATGAGATATTTTTCGCCATCTTTCCAGTAGAATTATACGAGTGGCCGAATTGCTTATGCATCTAAGCGGAATTGGAGGTATCACGCACTTGTCTGGACATAGGAAGAATTTTAGGCCCTTTATGATGCTGATCTGATCTGGACTCGCGCTGTGGATACGTGGTTTCATGGTGTTCTAAACAGTTATATTCTGGAATATTCAATTTTGACGTATTCTTGCCCGAAGGTAGCTGAATTCCAATTTTTGTGGTATCCTAGAGGAGCATATCTACAAGGTATTCCACTGGCGATCAAGATCTTGATGGTAACTTTGAACCTGGAGAGTAAACCGATGGCTAACTAAACCTCACCACGCGCGAGGGCAGGAACAGGTTTGGTGAAAGATGGCAGACCTAGCGGCAGAAAGGCAGAGAGAGGAAAGGTGGCTTAAGTATAATGAGGCATGTGAGAGGGAGATAGAGAAGCAGCATACCATTGCAGAAAGTATGGTGTTGAGGAGAGAGATGGCTCGTGAAGGATTTGAAGCTCACGTAGAAGACGTGGAGCTAGAGCATCAAGAACTCCCCCATCTTGGAAAGCATGACAAAGATACCCCTTGGCTTCACACAGAAGTGTGCCAGCAAAGACTACCTAGGCCTCGGGTGCACGCATCTTAATCCACCTGGTGACCTAGCCCTTGCGCTTGGTTTTCCAGTATCTAGTATGACAAGTAACCAACAAGCTAACTTGGGAAGTAGGAGAGCAGGAGTAAGTCAGGAAGCAAGCACATCAATGGCAGGTCAGATGACTTCATTATTTGGAGGAACATTTTTAGGCGCATCATCCTGCACAGAACGTGAGCGCATAGAAATGTTGGATTCACCTCTGGAAGTGGAACTACCTCACAGACTGTAGGGGTTCAGTATAGTACTACTGTTGGAGCACAGGGGAGTACATCTACAGGTCATATTCCAACTACAGGTGGAGGATCAGGAGGAATAGGTGGTTCTAGTTCCAGTGGATCTGGTGGTTCTAGAGGTAGAGGAAACACAGGAGGTTCTGGATCAGGTGGTCAAGGCCCGCAACAACCACATAATATCTATATGGAGATGTCTCTTCGTCTCCGGAGTATAGAGGTATAGAGGATGTTATCGAACATGTGCATATGTGTGAAATATTATGGCGCGCAAAAGGGATCATTACTTTGAGCGTAAGGCAAGTCAATTCGCTACTACCTTGCAGGGACGAGCACACAGCTGGTATAGGAAGTTTGACCCTGATCAAACTTGTGTGGATTATGCAGCATTGAAGGATGCTTTCTTAAAAGAGTTCTATATCCCTGGAGTTTGAGTAGAAGAGTATAAGCGCACTCAAAGATATCAAACAAGGCACTACTGAGAGTGTACGTGAGTATGATGCCCGTTTTAAGACACTTCTATCTAAGCTTTCTTATGATATTCATGCCAGCCAACATGCACAATGGTTTGTTGGAGGATTGATTACACCATTCAGAAGAGCATTGTCACATAAGACATACACTGATCCACGTGAAGCACTGGAAGCAACTTTACGTGCTGAGCAGTTGGGAGCATTGACATTGGTGTTAGTCCATTCTTAGAGGCACAAATTGCTACCATGGTAAAACAGCTAGAAAAGTTATTAGGAAAATTCAGCTCATGAAACACGCTCAGGGATTTGGTGTACATATTGTGAGGTGGAAGGTCACACCAAGGATAGTTGCCCTCATAGATCTATACGTTCATTACTATTAGACTATGAAATCTGTCATTTGAATCATGATGCTAGCCATTGTCCTTTGTTACAACGCACGATAAGGAAGAATGTATCCTACTTTTGTAAGATTTGTAGGTCCACAACCCATGATACTGAGGATTTTCGATTGATTGGTCAGATCCATGATGCTATAGACATTGGGGTATGACAGACAAGTGTAACGGATAACTCTAAGAACAAGAACGAGCACCAGGATCGGGATCATAATCAACCGCGCTATGACATGAATGAGGGCCGTTTTGAAGGAGGTCGTGGAAGAGGATGTGGATATTGAGGTGGATATGGAGGAGGAGGCCATGGTGGAGGAAGAAGCGAGTTTCATCAAGGAACGTGCTATACATGTGGATCCCCTGATCATTATAGGCGCGAATGTCCCAAGAATGTTACATGTTATTTCTGCGGAAAGAATCATAGCTATGAGGAGTGCCCAGACTTATATGAGCATCTCAGTAAACAACATAAGTAGGAAAACAAAGGTGCAGGGATGGTTAGGATCCAGCACGTGGAGGAAAATTAGTGGATGCCCAAGATAGCACCAGAACCCGAGGCCTTAACTGTGAAGATTACCACATGTGCTGAAGTGGCATGCAAGAGAGGCATCGTACCAAAAGCCTACAATCACTAAGGAGGAGGTTTTGCATGCAAGGTACCCAGATCCTACCCATCAGAAGGAAGTCTATTAAGAGACCATGGAGGTCCTCAAAAATCTTCAAGGAGAAATACAATGTTTAAAAGAGCAGTCTAGAAAGATGGAACAAAAGAAAGAAGTAGGGAAGGTCCCCTCTGATATTGATGACATCAGAGAGGTGTGTAAAATGCTGCGCCAGGAGAATATTATTCCATTATTAGGGAATTGGTTGAAGGGGAACACTCTGCGCAAAAAGCACTGAGAATGAACGACAGATCCTACATGCAAATTTTCCCCCTGATAGCATTGACTATGATAAAGAGATCACTCTGAATGCTGTTGTAGATGGATGGCTGTTGAGCAATATTTTGATTGATACAGGTGCGGAAGTCAATGTGCTTACTTTAGATGCATGGGTACAAATGGGGATACCTCCATTACAACCATCATCTAATGTGTTGTTTATGGAAAATAGGACTAAGGCCACTTCCCATAGGAGTTTTGAAGGATGCATCTATAACCATACAAGGGGCCAAATTCACTGGGGATTTTGAGGTATTAGCACTTGTAGAAGCAGACAGTTTTCCAGCCTTGCTTGGATGCCCTTGGTGTTATGCAAATAATGATGATTTGAGATTCAATAAGGGGTATATCAGCTTTAGAACAAAGAGGAAAGGGTTGTGATACCTTTGACAGATGGGAAGTCTACACCATATGTTGAGCCTCTAAGTGAGGAGGACTTAAACAGAATCTATGTACAACGCTATTTCAGGACCCAGAGGTCAATGAACCATCAAAGGAAGGCATCCTACAGTGGGAGGATTCTCACTCTATTAGTGATACTATGAGTATTGCTTGTGACAATTGGGCTCATGGTACATATGAACTAGTAGGAAGCGAGGTAAAAAGTGCGGTTGCGCATAAGAATGGACTTCATTCTGTTCGACAGATAGGTAGTGCAATGCCTTGGTATACAGGAGCAGAAGATCTTCCTGTATTCTTACAAGCCATGGAGGCATAGTGGATAGACCAGGTCAGGAGAAGAGGACATGTTAGCATATGTATCCTTGCGTGGGACAATAGCGCGCTGGTGGGTAGTTCACAAAGATCATCTTACGGAGTGGAAGGAGATTAGAATCACCTTATCTACCAAGTTTGTAAGAAGCAATGCACCTACGTAGATTTGCACTTATAATGGTGATCAACCTGTTCATCACCACATTCGGCAGTGTGAGAGACTCTGGACAGTAGGACATGAAGCATTACCACCTTCACTCTGGGTGCATAAATTGTATTCCACTCTACAAGGGTGCTACACGCGCTTGGTATGTATATGCAGAACTACATCGAGAGATTGGAAACTGGCAAAATTTGACTAGCAGGAATGATCCAAACCTTTGACTACTTTTCTTCCCAACCTCCAATAGAAGAGGCATTAAAATTTGTCAAGCGGTTAACCATGGGAGATAGTGCAAAGGCGGAGGAACTCATACAGGAATTATTTGGTGAGACAAAATCAGGCAGCGTGTTTTGAAGAAGGAGAAGACTCCATATTGCTTGAACGTGCTTGCCTTGAGAAAGAAAAAGGAAAGATGGTGTACATCGTGGATGATGAGGAAGTTGAAAACCTGGATATTGACCATTCACAGGGGCGCGTGCGAGGTCTTGGATAGTGCAGATAAGGATACGTGCATGCATACCATGAACCAATGAAGAACAAAGAAGGTCAATATAGGATCAAAGGTTGAGCCTAAGGAGGCCATAATTGGAGACTACTGGTCAGACTCGGAGGTGGCAAAGATTATTGAGTTACTATGGGATTACCAGGACTTATTCCCTTGAGGGTATCATGAACTTAAAGGCGTGCATGAATCACTTGGGGAAATGAAGATAAAACTTAAGGAAGGTGTGCGTCCAGTGAGAAAGAGACCTTACAAAATGAACCCTAATTTGCGTGAAAAGGTCAAAGAAGAGATTGATAATATGTTGAAATGTGGAATTATTCAAGCCGCTTGATGAGTCAGAATGGGTTAGTCCAATGGTGATCAGTATAAAAAAGGATGGAAGAATTAGAATATGTGTGGACTACAGGGAGCTAAATGCATACATGTGTCACAGATCCCTTTCCTACACCATTCACTGAGGAAATACTAGGAGTAGCAGGGTGTGAAATCTATTCCTTTATAGATGGGTTTTTTGGGTATCATCAGGTTAGAATTTCCCAAGAGGATCAGGAAAATACAACTTTTACTACTGAATGGGGTAGCTTTGCCTATAATGTGATGCCTTTTGGATTGAAAAACATGCACTTGCTGTATTCTCAGCGCATAGTTGTTCAGGCATTCAAAGATTTTATTCACAACTTCTTACAGGTCTACCTCGATGATTGGACAATATATGGGCTTGTTAAGGATCACTGTGACAATCTACGCTTAATGTTTGAACGGTGCAGACAATTGAGTATCTCTTTGAACATCAAGAAGTGCATATTTGCTACATCTTTTGGAATACTGTTAGGACATAATCTGCAAGGAAGGATTGCTTGTTGATCTAACTAAGGTTGCAGTCATTTTAGGGTTGGAAGCACCTACTAGTCAGAGCGAGGTGTGCAGATTTTTAGGTCACACAGGATATTATAGAAAATTCATCAAGGGATATGCAAAAATTGCTGCACCTCTGGAGGAGTTATTGAAAGGAAAAGGTACATTCTATTGGGGAGAATCGCAGCAGCGTGCACGTTTGAAACATTGAAAGAGAAACTTACTACCGCGCCTATCCTGCGTTTTCCTTCATGGGAAAAACCATTTCATGTACACGTGGATGCCTTCTGGCATGGCCATTGACACAATATTAGCTCAACATGGAGAAGGTATTGTCGATCATCCTATCTGCTTTGCTAGTAGGAAGATGACTGCCTGCTCAACAAAATTATACAACTACAGAGCGCGAAGCTTTGTCAATGATCTATGCATTGCACAAGTTTCGACAGTATTTGCTAGCCACACCATTTGTATTCTATACGGATCACATGGCATTGAAGTACTTGGTAAACAAGCCTATCTTGCAGGGGCGCATATGCAGATGGGTACTCTTATTTCAAGAGTTTATATTTCACAGTTGTGGTGAAGCCAGGGAAAAGTAACTCTGGACTAGACCACTTGTCTAGAATTAACTCAGGAGAAGAAGCACATAATAATTGAAGAAACCATGCTAGATGCCTAGTTATATAGGGTTACAACGAGTGCCATCAGAATTAGAAAACATTTATGTCTTTCTACGGACTTGTATGGCACTAGAAGGAATGAAGGCATTAGAAAAGAAACAACTTGCTATACGCGCTGACACCTTTTATGTTGATCAATGGTGACCTATACAAGTTAGGAAGAGATGAAGTATTATGTCGTTGTGTATTAGAGCATGAGCGTAAGGATATTATGGAAGAATCCCATGGTGGTATTGCAGGAGGCCACTATGCAGGTGATGCTAACCTACCCGCAAAGATCCTACTTGCTGGATTATGGTGGGAGACATTGTATAAAGACTGTAAAGAATATTGTAAGGCGTGTGACCATTGTCAGCACCTAGGAAAACTAGGAAAAAGAGATGAAATGCCATTTGAGACCTATTATCAGTGCAAAACCGTTTGAGAAATGGGCCATTGAATTTGTAGGACCTATTTCTCCTAGTTGCGTGTAGGACTAGGATCACGCTATGTCATTACTTGCATAGATTATCTCACATGGTGGGCAGAAGCAACACCTACGAAGGACTGTACAACATGGTTACAATAGATAGGTTTCTATGGGATAATGTTCTTACACGATATGTATGTCCTTTAAGCTTGACAAGTGATAGGAGGTACACACTTTTTGAATGAGACAATAATGGATCCTATTAGATGAGTTTATGGTTGCACACCATAAGACTACACCTTACCACTCTCAGGAAAATGGAAATGCTGAGGATTTCAACAAGATTTTGAGCCAGACATTGACAAAAAAATTGTGATGTTAGAAGAAAGGATTAGGATGATAAAGTGTCAGTCTATTCTTTAGGCATATCAGAACCACTTATAAGATATTAAACAAGGCCACACCATTTCAGTTGGTGTTTTGCGTCGAAGCCGTTCTCCCTACAGAACTTATGTTACCTTCGTTGTGCACATTGCATGTGCAATGGAGGCCTAACTGATGAGAAATACTTTAGAGAGAGCAGATTGAAAAGATGATTCTGTTGGATGAGAGACGAGCCATAATATGTTAGAGTTCAGAAGCAAGAAAAGGCTAGGCCAGAAAGCATGGCATGAAAAAAATATAAAGGATAAGAAGTTGGCGGTTGGAAAAATGGTACTTCTTTTATGACTCTAAGTTCTTATGCCATCTATGAAAGCGCAAAGTACATTGGTTGGGGCCGTATGTCATCACTCACATACTTGAATCAGGTGCTTGTCAGTTAGAAGCACATGATGGAACACAGATACTTGGTTACTTTAACAGGAAGTAGGATGAAGCCCTACTTTAAATAAGTATTCTTGGTATTTGTAATAAGGTAGTATTTCCATTTAGATTAGGTTTTCAATTCTGTATTTCCTTCACTTGTCGTTATGATTTGTCAATTTAGTTATTATTCTTGTGTAATAAGTGCATGTTTGAGTGGATGAAGCTAATTACTATATGAAGAATTTTTGTGTATAGAGGACTGCACATAATTGTAGTGTGGGGTGGTTGTAGTTATCCAAGTAAAAGACTGTGGGAATTGAAAGGTGAAAATAATAAGCTGCTATGGGTGTGCTTGAAGTCAAAAGAAGATTACTTCTCAAAAGTGACCAAGGATGGAGATGAATGAAAGGACAGTATAATGCATGAGGTAAGCAGAGGCCATAATAACTACCATGAGAAGGTACAGTGATGAGGTACTCAGGTACAAGGGCTGCACACTGAAGAGAAGTCTGTGACCAGAGGGTAGGAAGGCGAGTTAGAAGATTATAGCTGGGGCGCGAAGATGTACCACATGAGAACGAATGAATTTGGTCAATGAATGAGAGGATATTTGGTAGGTGAAGGAGAAATAAATGCATCAAAATTTTGAAAAACTATATAAGGATGGGATGCGAATTCATTTTTACCATTGTGACTAAGAATATTTGAGGAAAGAGATAAGTGTGAAGAGCCGAGTGATTTGGTTTAGGTTGTGAAGGGTGTCAAACCAAGTGTGACAAACATATCTATGCAAAAAATAAGCTTGCGTTCCTGGATGGTGAAGGGTTTGAGTGAAGGAAGGTGACAGAGAGGAGTTAGGGCACAAAGTTTCCACCTAGGGCATGATTGAATCGAGCTAGGGTTTTATTGGCAAATTACAGAGTGAAAGAGGAGACAATTGAAAGGTAAAAATGGCACCTAAGAAGGCATTTGCAACAAGAGAAAAAGGAAAGAAGAAGGTGGTCATCGAGGAGGAAGAGATGACACCTGAAAGTGATTTTTCAAGAAATGTAATATCCAGAAGGAGTCATCGTCGGCCAAGAATGAGATTCACACATTAGAAAGAGAAAAGTAAGTGACTACAATCACAGGACCTTCAGAGATCAAGAAGGATCTTGATTCCTTGCTCAATATAAGGACGAACAAACATGTACAGATAGATGACATGCCAGTTTATGATGATGTAGGTGAGAAGCTTCTGATAGAGAATTAGGGTTTTCCAATTATAATGAGCTTCCATATTTCAGGAAGTATGAGCCCTTGTATCAATGGATCATGAGCAGAGTGCATGAGGACTTCTTCTACTTTGCAGGATGCAAAGTTAGAATCTCATCCATGCGCTTATCTCAACGGTGACAGATTTGAAGGCCATATGAAGAGGATATAAAGAATGATCTAATAGATAAAGCTTCATGATCTTAAAGACCAAACAAAAGTTGGGGTACCTAAAGGGTCTGCGCGGTTTGGATATAGACAAGTTGAAGAACTATCTGAGTTGTGCAAGCAAGTATCATACCTTGTTAAAAAGTTGAATGACTAGGAGTGGTGGTCACTAGGTAAATACTATGTGGTTACACGTTGCACGCAATATGTCAGAAGGAGAAGTTTACAATATTGCAGGCTATATTACAGAGCAAATAGTTGAGGAAGTGCGTACATAGGAGGGAAGATCAGATTTGTGTTTTTTTTACTATCATTGGTTTTCATGGAATTTGGAGTACCAGACGGGCCATGAAGGAAAAGGTATGGGAATACCCCATGGAGAATAAGTCTCCAACTAAAAGGTTCAAAAAGTACCTATGTAAAGGGTCCATGAAAGATGACGTCAAACAAAGGGCAGAGAAATGGTATCAAAGGATTCATGCAACATTTGGAGAAGAGTGGCGCATCCCGAAGGACATACCATCAGTAGTGGGGAAACAAGTCCAGTTTATTGTATATCAGTGTTTATACATCATGCGCTTCCCAATGAGAGATGGAGTCTGGAGCCCTCAGTGTAAAATGCCTTACGCATTCACTACAAGGTATTTCCAAGTATCTGTTCACATATTCACAGACACATGCTAACTGGTATTCAATGTAGATACGGTAGACTGTGACTACCACACATTGAGAAAGAGGTACGTGTATCCAGGAAGAAGTGCCTATGTCGAGAGGCTCATTTTGGAGGTATTAAATACTAATCCAATAAGTATCGCTATAGCAGATATAGGGGAAACATTAGTGTATCTTCAACTAAAGCCAAGATGGAGAACAACAAGTATGTGGAGAATGAATTCACACTCCCAGGGCCACCGAAGGGTAAGCACACAATGGAAAACATACCGGCGTAAAGGCCCATAGAAATTTTTGAAGTAGAGGATGAAGAAGAGGAGCATGAAGATATTGGAGGCTTGGAGCACAGAAGAAAGAAACCATATGATAGAGAAGAGTCACAACGCACGACCACTCCATCTCAAGGATAGGACAAAGAGGAAGATATAGAGGTTGAGTGGGGGGGCACAAGTTTAAGAAAGTATTCAGACGCACAAGGACTCAAGTTGGAACCCCAAAAATGGTAAGGAAATCACCTCGTCTCTCTCAACAAAAGGAGACCACTAAGCCAAAGAGAAGTAGAACGAAGTATCTATCAACATCGCAGAGGAGATTGGAGATAATGTCATAAGAGCTAGGCCACACTTGGAGACCAAGGTACCACAGACATTTCCCTCAGCGATACATTATGTAAGAAAGTTGGTGGACCTGGTAGTTGAAGACAAACCTCTACGCATGCCAGTGCCAAGGAATCCAGAACAAGAGGTAGAATGAGAGAAAGCTTCAGTGATGCAAAATATTGCATCCTATGAAGGGATGTTGCAAGTGCTATAAGAAGTATTGAATAAAACAGACTAGGATTTGAACATCTGCACAACTCCAAAGGTGCTTATCAACATAAAGACCATGGAAGAAAACAATGAGGTCCAGAGAGCAATGAGGGATGAAAAATTGGGCCTTGCAGAAATATTGTCAATGGTTAAGCAGAAGCGCAAGGTCCTACAAGTAGCACAAGAGCCATACAAGACTTGGCTGGAAGAGCTTGGGAAGCTCATTGCGTAAAAGATGGATCTTCTAGAAGGAAGAATAACTTCAATGTCCAGCGTTGTGTTGGTTCTGCAAAATGAAAAAGGGGAAATTACGAGGGATGAATTAGAGTCCATTGCTGTGAACATTCTAGAAAAAGTAGAACAAGCACTTGTTGAATGGTAGGCCTTAAATGCCGGAATAAAGGAGGAGTATCCAAAGTTGATACTTGAAACTGATACAGAGGAGGCTGCCTCATAAAACTTATTTATTTATCTACATTCTTTCTTTCTTACTCTTTCCATTCTTTTATTCTTTACTTTAGATTTTGGAGATACCCATTATCAAGGTGACAATGAGATTAGTGTGGGGTAATGTTGATAAGAGAACACTTGATAGAACTCGCACAAGAAGTCCACATGGGAAAACAAGCCAGGTTTAAGGGCGCGAATGGATAGGAAGAACGCACCCATGGAGTAGAAGTTCAACATTTAGGACTTAGCTAATTTTGAGCATGAAGAAATATTTTTAGAAGATGGTGTGCGGAACAAACCAACGAAGTAGAGACATGAACTCCACACATTTTCTATCTTTAGAGGATCATATCGAAGCGTTTTGCATAGAGACGAGCTAAGAATGGAATTGTCACTTTAGTTAACTATAAGAGGTCTATAGATAGCACACTTGCATGTGTGGCTATGCCTGTAGATGAAACATGGCTATTAATATCATGCAACCTATTTTTGGAATAGATAAGCTGTGAAGGGAAATTCCCCACCCTATATATATGTAGTGAATTACGTAAGAGAAGAGAGGAGAGATATATATGTATATTTAGAGCATAAGAGGTAAGCATAAAGAGAGATGTGCATATGATTGGATTACTATATCAGATCCATGTGTGCATTAGTATATAATTCCATTATTGCAAGGAGCTTCTGTGTTTACTAATAGATGGAAGTTATTGGCTGAATCTAAGTGTCATTCCTATGTGTAATTGAGTAGTGCATGTTCTTGATTCAGTCATGATTATTGTTTAAGATTGTTCTTTTATATATATGAATATGGCATGCATTGTAGAATGATGGATTAGTTATGGATCTATATGTTTCTTCCTTCATCACGCTAACATCCTGCTACAGTAACCCTAAAGAGGGACTTGGTACCTTTACGTGCTGCGGGTGAGCACTCATTCTATACGCTGAGTGATGTGCCAGCGTGTCTAGGGTGTTATATGGTAAATTCTAGGCTGCATCAAACACCATTCTCTTGTGGCGTTCTAGGAACCATTCTTTCTCTGCATATTCCATTTACTGAACAATAATCATTGAAAGTCTTGCTGCAGTACTCACCACCATTGTAAGATCTAAGGTATTTTAATTTTAAATTTGATTCATTTTCCTCAAGAGCTTTCCATCTTTTAAAATTATAAAAAACATCATATTTAATCTTTATACAATAAACCCATACCTTTATTATGGTATCATCAATGAAAGTCACATAATATTGAGATCCTCCATGGAAAGCTACCTGGGATGGTCCCCACACATCTGAGTGCACAAGCTCCAATTTTTCCTCCTTCTTTGTTGCCCCAACTTTGAGAAATATCACTCTCTTTTACTTTCTAAATATACAATGCTCACACAAATCAATATCTACATATTTCAAATATTATAACTTACCCTTAGCCTTTAAGATCTACATTTATTTTTGACTCATATGGTCCAGCTGATTATGCCACATGCTTGTATCTGAATCTGAAGTAGATAGCACAGAAAATGAATCAGTAATACAAGTAGAAAAATACAAGGTTATTACCTTCTTTCCTCTTACCACAACAAGATCTCCCTCGAAAACTTTCCAAGAGTTGGCTGTGAATGTAACCATGCAACCAACTTCACCTAATTGTCTTGCAGAAATTAGATTTCTCCTAAGGATTGGTAAATGCCTCACATATTTCAATATCCTTGTATTTCCATTCTAAAACTTTAAATTAACTTCCCCTTAACCAGTATTATTTCATGGTTCATCGTCTCCTAAATAAACATGCCCAAAATTACCTTGGACATAATTTCTGAAATAACCCTTATTGGGGGTAGCATGGAAAGAAGCTCATGAATCTAAAACCCATGATTTTATTTTATTATGTAAGGAGAGAATAAGGGAATCTTGAATTACCTTAGAAGATTCAACATTTGCCTCTTTAACTTTGTCTGGTAATTTTTCTTTGTTTTCCTTGAACCAAAAATCCTTCTTTGCATGTCCTTTCTTTCCACAATTCCAAGAAATTATTCCTCTACCTCTGGATTTAGATATGCCATTCTTAGACTTTGACATCCCATTATTTTTGCTCTTGGATCTCTTCTTTTTCCTTCCCCTTATTTCTACATTCAAATCATTTGTAGATGATGAACCTCCTATACTTTTCTTGTGTATTTCTTCATTCAGGATTATACTAACCACATCATCAAACTTCAAAATATTAGTAGCAAACGTTTTATTACTAACAACCATTACCAAGTTATCCCAACTATCTTGATAAGAGCATAGAAATAAAATTACTTTCACTTCATCATCAAACGTAATATTAACTTATTTTAATTGATTTATAATGGAACGAAAAATCATTCAAATGACTTGATACAGATCCACCTTCTTGCATTTTTGAATTAAATAATTTCTTCATCAAATAAACTTTATTTGAAGCACTAGGTTTTTCATATAAATTAGCTAAAGATTTCATAAAATCTATCGTAGTTGTTGCTTCAGTAATATTAGAAGCTACAGATGCTTCCAGGCTCAATCTTATAGATCCCAGAGCCTTTCTGTCAAGAATTTTCCATTCTTCATTAGCCATCTTTGTAGGCTTCGCACTCGCATCCAACGGTAAATATAAATCTTTCTGATACAGATAATCTTCCACCTGCATCTTCCATAATTGATAATTATGGCCGTCAAATTTCTCCACTTTGTATTTTATATCTTCTAACATTGTTGTAGTTCCCACTCAATCAGAAATCCCTTTGTGAGTAAATTTTTCAACACACAAAACCCTTAAACAAGAAAGCTCTCATACCAGTTGTTGAGGTTAGCTCATACTTTTTACATAGATCTATAATTAAAATTAAGCATACAAGTAATAAATAAGGAAATAACTAGAAGAAATAATACACAAGATTTAACATGGTTCACTCAACGTGGGCTACGTACACAAAAAACATTCAATCTATTATCACAGATAAATTACAATCAAGATTTTCAATATTCCACACCTTCTCAGATGTACAGTACTTTCTTCCTCACAAGTTTCTATTTTCTCTCTCCAAAGGAAACTTCTTACAATAATGATCAATCTTACTTCTAACCCTAGATTTCTAGCTTATATAAGCATATACAAACTTAGGGCAACTTAGCTATGCAATTGCAACCATTAGATTACCTTTAAAACAAAGGTTAGATCTAATTCTCGTAACTTAAAATAAAACTAATCACGCATAGGTAATTGATGTCGGTTACCCTAACCGATACTGGTTCCTACTTGCCGACTGATGTCGATGACCAACAATAGTTACCAAACCAACACCGGTTACTATGTATTCCTGCAAGTTTGTAAAACATGCTATTTGTGAAGCAATTGGGCTCCACAACTCAATAGTGAAGGTCTGTTTGGTGTAAGCAAAAGTTCCAGTACTTAGAAGATTTTGGAGAAAATTTTAAAAATAGGATTTTCTAGTGTAATGTGGAATTTTAGAGAGTGGATGGAACATGTTCTCCAGGAACCTAAGTTCCCCACATTGGTCTTGGGGCCGTAGGACAAATATTTCAATGTATTTCCAACATGGTGAGTAAATTGAGTACAGAGGGTGCGGGTGAAACAATTTCTCCAAGAACATTTGTTCCCCACAAAGTGAGTTGGTATGAAAGGTAAAGGAGTTAATGGTTTTCATATCAAGTGAGTGATGCAGGCACAAAGGACCCTGACAATACAATTCCATGCAAGGCATATTTCTCCACAAGATAGTGTGAGCTGCAACAAGGAGTTAGAACATTACGGGTTAGAAAGGAAATGTAGGCACAAAGGGCCCAGGAGGAACATGGACTTGTGGGATGGAGTTCCCTGTAAGAGAAACACTATAGTATATGTTGATGGGAAAGGCATCGAGAGAGCAGAGTGGACATGGAATAGTTCCACAGGAAGAAAAGTTCCCTATAATATAATGTGATATGAAATACAAAGAATATGGAGTATAGTTTAGGATAGGACGAGTGCGGAAGAAAAAAGATAAGATGGCCTAAGTTCCTTGGTACCACAAGATCCTTGAAAGTCTGAGTTACCCAATTAATTTTTTTAAATTAAAATTCATCCCTTAGGCACCTAAAATCGCATACACTCTACAACTAGAGTTTTTTGATTAAAATTATTGATCTCAAATTTCCAACGTCCAAAAATTCCAAAAATTGGAGGAAGCATCTGTGTTGGAGTTGGGAAGATGTTGAAAAAATAATTTGGTGAATTCATGCCTCGAGTAGAGAGAAAATTTTGATAAAAATATTGAAAATCCGTGCAAGGTGCATGTTCCAAGTGATATAGCTTGTAACTAAAGTATCTCATTCCCAGGTGAAAGATACAAGACAAAATTTGATGCACATGATGTTTAGGAGGTGTAGAAGGATTCAAAATTAGTTTGAAAAAATTTCATACTCCACAAAAGAAGATATAAATTTCAGAAGTTCATATGTTTATGCAAACCATGTGTAAAATGGTCAAACTCAATTTTCTCTATTATGGCTACTAGACATGCTTTGAAACTTTGTAGTTATCTTTTATAAGGGATGTAGAAGGTAAAAAATAAAATGCAAAGTCAAATAGTGTGTGACGGAGAAGTTATCCATGGTAGTCCTAAAGAGACATGCCCAGGGCTGTGTTTCATATCTAGCTCGAATAAGAGAAGGTAATTATGGTGCTCTAACTTGTATAACAAGAGTGTTTTAGTCAAATTCTTCAAAATTTATCATGCTCAAGTAAATGAGGTGTAGTCAAAGATTGAAAAACTACTAGTTGTGCCTAAGTGAAGTTAAAAAAAATAAATTGAAGTGTTTGAGTTCTAGGAGAAGCCAAATAGCCTTGAGCAGTTGCATTTCTCATACATCTCGTACAAAATGTGAAGAGTCATTTCTTAGTCAAGAAAAGTGAAGAATTCCAAATGGGCATAGGATAAAAAACATAAAATTTGAAAAGACAATCTCTAAGGGAGAAAATTTGAGCAATAGAATTCAAGGGTAGTTAAAGAGTTGTGTAGATAAGAAGGTGAAAAGACACAGATCATCTTTTGTCGCTTAAAGTATAAAAAGACACAAGGGGCTGTAAATAGTTGATGTTGAAAGAGAATAGTTCTAAGGACTAGTTTTGAAGTGTATTGAAACCATAATGAATCAATAGAGAAGAGAAGGAAAATAGTAAGCTGAAATAGAGATCACATTAGGTTGATGTATGCAACCAAGTGAAGAAGATGATCAAATTATTCTATGTTCAAATCCTAAGTTGTAGCTCAATAATAAGAGTTGGGTGCTTTCTAGCTAGTGGGTTCTTGGCACAAATTTGAAGTGGGTGCTTCATGGTAGGTCGGTGCTTGCCAAATTTACTCGAAGTGGGTGTTTGGTCTTGTAATCAAGTGTGTGTTTGATATTGTATTGGAGTGGGTGCTTCAAAACTGAACTTAGAGATTAGGGTGAGTGGGTGCTAACCATTTGGTGAGATCATATTAATTTTTGATGGAAAATTTTCCTTGATGTTGCTTTGATTTCTCCTTTCTGTCGGTTTTCTCCCTTATTGGGTTTTCCACCTCAAATCTTGTCTCCTCAAGTGTACATGTATGGTTTTTTCTCTTTCTCTTTCATGGTTGGATGCTCATGTTCTTCATGGTTAACATATTCAAGGTTGGTTAATTGAATTAATATGAATTGCACAAAATTTAAACAAACATTGATTCACTTCCCCTTTCAGTGGCTATATTTATAACAATTAGTATAAGAGTTGGTCCTCTTTGTACAAGTTTAAAATCTCAAGAGAAGGTTCTCAAGGTAAAAACATGGGTGCTCAAGCTGATACAGTGTTAGAGAAGAGGTATGAGATTGCTAAAGCCTTGATTAAAGAATTAAAGACTGAAATTCAACTAAATGATGCAAATCATCTTAAAGAAATCAAGGTGGTGGAAGCAGTGGTTGGTAAGTTGTCAAAAGATCTAAGTGTTAGAAAAACAACTTATATTAAACTTGAGGAAGAACTGACAACTTCGAAGGAATAGCTAGAACAAGTTAAATCTAAATTGATGGCATATCAAAGAAACTCTAATGACAGATCTGGTATGGAGTATAAAAATGAAGCTTTTGCACTTTGTGATTATGTAAGGGCCACTCCAAATGGCATCAAATTTGGAGTGCTTTCCTGGATTTTCCTGATCTGCATCCCACTTTAGAATTCTTCCGACTTATCTGATTTTTATGTATTGTGTCTTTTTTAGCTTTTTATGTCCCAGTTGTCCTAAGTGTTGTTTGACCGCCTATTATCTGTAAACATGACTTTACCAATTTCCATTTGTTGCGGGTATTTTGGCTTTGCATGTCTCGATGTCCCTTGGGATAGTTGTGCATATTTTTTCCACTTTTTCCATAAATCAAATTTTTCATCTTTTCGCGTCCCAACTATCTCATGGGACATTTGGGCTCTTTTGATCCACCTAACCCGATATTCATTATTTCAAGGTCATTATAAGTATTAAATAACTCATTTATTCCACTTCCAACCTAATGGGCTTTAAAATACTTATAAATACTTGGGTAGTCAATAATTTTCACCACCTCACTTGTAAAATTACTCTTAACTGTTTGAGCTCCTTCTCTTCTGCCATTTCTAGACATGGTCGAATCCTGTTCCATTATTTTCAAATCTACAGGTATAGAGAAGAAGTTGTGAAATGTCAAAATGCTAATCTAGGAACTGAGGATTCTTTTCTCACAAATATTCTTCTGCCCTGATTACATGATGAAGATCATTTTTAAGGGTCACGAGCATTTGTCTTCCTTGGAGATAGTTGTACCAAACATTGGCGACAGTGATGCACAACACATGGATTTGGAAGAATTCTAGGCATGAATCAATTGTCAAAACCATACTCATATGGCTCAGTTGATTAAAGATAATGGGATAGAAGAGGTAGGGGGTTTTCCAATCTCGGTCCATTGTGCTAACACAATTCTTTCCTGTAGCTCTTGTTTTGATGCTGACACAAAAGAAATCGTTGATTCTCAAGGTCAAGTAGTGGCACGAATTCATGAAGATTACATTCGTACTGCCCTAAGGATTCCCATGGTCTAAAATTCAAACACTCTCACCAAGGATCAGGCCCAAGTTCTTTTTGATCAAGACTGTGATAAATACAAAAGTAGAATTGCTAAGTCTTGGTTCAAAAACCCCAGGAAAGGAGCCTCAAGGCTTCCTAAGACAATGTTCAGAGTCAATTTCCATGAGAAATTGTCCAACATCATCACTTTGTTGGCTATTATTGCAGGAATACCCACCACTAATGAATTTCAGTATTGGATGTGTCCCTACATCAATATCATCTGTGAGGGTAAGCAGAATCTGAACTGGGTAGGAATTATCTATGATAATTTGACTGAGTAATTATCAAACGTTCAAAGAACCCAAACCTTCTACATGACCTCCTATCTGATATACTCCATTGCAACCTAGGGAGTGGTTGG
This sequence comes from Taxus chinensis, assembly GCA_019776745.2. Classification (NCBI taxonomy): domain Eukaryota; kingdom Viridiplantae; phylum Streptophyta; class Pinopsida; order Cupressales; family Taxaceae; genus Taxus; species Taxus chinensis. The sequence goes on along the minus strand of CM034149.1, from coordinate 722,321,799 downwards.
GGTTTTTCCCCATGGATGATAAGAAGGATGCTCCCATTTATACATTTCACCCATAATTGACCCTGAAGATTAGTAATCATCACTTTAGGAGGGTGAATGATGCTTTCACTATGTATATTGTCAGGTTATTGGAAGGGAACAGTGCTAAGATATTTTCGGTTAAGGCCAAATAATTAATCAGTACTTATGGCAGTTTCTTCACCCAATTTAGAAATTTTTCATACATAAGATTGGCTGGATTTGAGGGACAACCCATGACACTTCCTATGTATTGTAGTGATAAGATGAACCTGGTGGAAATTTTCAAACAATTAGACAAGTTGCATAGGACTTGTAGGGACAAGAATATTTTAGGTATTCAATTTCCAATCATACTAGGTAATTACACCTGCAGAACTGCCCTAGATGCTCAGAATGTGAATAGAACAATTGCTCCTCTCACTCTCCATTACTATAAACCTAGAACATGCTTTGACATTAAGTTGTTCATTTCCTCTAATTTCAGAATGGGTTATCAACATCTTCCTGATATTGAAGATTATTGGGTAGATTGTTCCGATGATTATGAAGCTAGGAGGAGATACTATGGCAGGTTATCTATACAATAGGTTATTGATTTTAATATTTATGATTTCCCTGAAGGACTGGAAGATGATGATGAGGAGCTACAATCTCTTGAATATGAAATATCAATCAAACATATTCCTATTGAAACCATTGATTGGTTTGTTAAGAAGAGGGATGATTTAAAGGATCTAAATAATCTTATCCTAGTAAGAACTAGACTTTGGTTGGATAGGAAGATAAAGGGATTCAAAGCAAGGAAATCTAGTTCCACTTCACATGATACCCCTACCCCTTAGAAATAAATACATATGCTTACTCCCGAGACAATTGAGCAATCTATTTCCTCTTCTCCAGAGTCCTCAACTCTAGTGTATACTAAGAAAGGGAAAATCAAGAAATAAGATGAGGCATTTGATGTCATCCAAGAAAATGAATCCTCTCCCGGGTAGGCTTAAGAAAAGGAAAAAATTGTTGATTTGGATGACAATGATGACAACCAAGATAAGGAGCAGGAGAAACCTAAATTGAACACCCCTAAAATAGGTAATGTGAAGGAAGATCAACCAGAGGAAATAATTTCAGGGTTTGTGGAAATATCTACCAAGGAAACTCCTGATTACACTCAAATTGATGCCTCTATATTAGAAGAGGTTTTTGTTTAAACACTAAGTGTTATGAGTGCCTCTACACGTGGGCCCATTCATCCTTCCACTTCTAGTTCCTCATTCTCCTAGGTATAGCCATTTCTGGAAAGTAAGAAAAGAAAGGCCACTCCAAGTATGACTCCTCCAAAGTTTGATGCAGTGGAAGCCCTTCTAGGCACTACTCCTCCTCTCCTAGCTAAGAAGGCTAAGGTCACCTCAAGATTAATTTCATATTCTCAAGGTCAAAAATTCATAGAGATTGCAAAACCCAAGTCTGATAAAGATGAAAAGGACTTATCACTGGCTGATCTGGAATTGACAAGAATTCTCATTGGAGAATTAACCCCAGAAAGTGAGGTACATAATATAAAGGAGACTTTGTCTAGGGCGATTGAATGAGCTAAGAAGGGGAAGCAAACAAAAGAGCAATTTGAGGAGCAGAATCAAATTTTGTTCTAGTTTCATCAAGTCCTTATTGGCAGAAGATAAGGTTCTTGATCCCATTCCCATAGCTTCCATCCCACCTCCTACTATCTTGTCCACTGATGAAATTAAAGTCATTAAAGACATCCATAAGCATGCTACATATGGAAAATAAATGGAAGCTATGGTTGATGATTTAATTATCACATGCTTGAATTTTATATAGGATGCATTCAAAGAACATTAGAAAATTGCCAAGATTCAGCTGAAATTTTCTACTACACTTAGTGGGATGGATAGGGAATCAAAATTATGGAGTGAATGCATTCAAGATCTCAAATTAATGAGTGAGACTGATGTGTATATTCTCTTGGATAACAAGGTTTTTGATGATGTTAAACATAATTTTTCCAAACAGTGGGTTTTCAACATTGACTGGAAAATAAAGGTTCTGGAAGAAGCCATTGGTGAACTCAGAAACATGTTGTAAAATGGAGAAGCTTTTAAAGCCTTTGTCTTTTCTACCTTCTCAGATATACACTACCAAATCTTCAAGGAATGTTAGAATGATAAATTCACTATTCAAGAAATCAAATCTCAATTCAAGTCTTTTGTTAGAGAAAACTTGTTTTAACAAGATACCATGTCTAAGGATAAAATGAAAGAGATTTGCACACTACAGGATGCCATCACAAATGCCAACAAAGAATTCTCAGACAATGTAGAATTTGAGAAGGACATGGAGAAATGTTTAGGAAGTTGGACTCATGCCACTGCTAATACAAAAATTCCTTGGGGTATGGACATAGTTGTAGCTTTGAAACGATTCAGGAATCAGGTATTAAAGACAACAAAAGTTGCTAGTGCATCTATCAATGTTTTGAATTCCTAGTTTCTTTCTTTTCTTATTTTTAAGAACCTAGTTAAAGTGACTTTATCTTCTTGGTTGTATAAAAAATAGATAAGTTAGGTTTGTTATATTTAATTAGGTACTAATATTTGAATTAAAAGAAAGGAAACTAAAAAGGATCTTTGTAACCGTTTATTGAGGTTATTTAAAGAAATTTTCTCATTATTGTAAGGGATGGAGATTTTGATATCCCAATGCAAAAGAGAATACTGAAATATTCAATACATAAGGAATTTCACTCTCTCTCTTTCTTCCTCTCTTTCTTTCCTTTGTCCGATTCATATAAGGATATGTGTGTTTAAAAGTAAGAACTTTGTGTCTTTCAGTTGATGAATGTATCTAGAACTTTATGTCCAATACATGTATGTCCTGTGCTTTATATGCATAGTCTAAATCCTGTCATTTTATTGGATCATCATTAAGATATCTTTCTGCAATCTATATATCTGAAAGTGTCCTTCATTCCCAATCTTTGAATATTAGTCCTAAATTTTTCCTATTCTTTTCTGTATTAGAAACCCTTTATAAATGCAACTTAAGATATCAAATTTATCACCAAAATATATTACATATGTTTATATTGTAAATAAGGTTTTTTGGCTTTCAATAAGGGATCCTTTCCCATAAAGAGGAGGGACTATTGTCCCCTGACTATTGCTTGTTTTCAAAAGATCAAATTCGACAACCAAAAATGCCATAACTTGCATTCAAGATATTTGGGGTGGAAAAAGTAACAAATAGTGAAGAACCACTTTGAAACACAGGTGGAAATGGTCATTATAGCTTGATATAGGATAAAATATTTTACATAACTCATATTAGTTCAAGAAACCAAACTGTACAGTCACAGTTTTACAAGTGACTCAAGAAGCAACAAAGTTGATAAAGAGTTATGGATGAAAGAAAGATGTAAATTGATGAATGTTATGGTTGTGTTCCATTTGAGGAATGCTTCTACAAGGTGATCATGTGAGATGAGAATTGTGAAATTTTAACTAGGGTCATGAAGACATGCACTATCATTGCATGACTGAGTGGTGAAACAATACTTTTTTTTTATCCAAAGAATGTGTCTTGATCCTATTGTACGATGTTACTCATGTGCATTAGGTGTATGACATCAGTTTTATAAGTATACTAAGACATTAATGGAAGTGTTTAAGTTGAAAAATGTGAAAATATGGTCTATGCAGAGTCTAAATGTTTTAAGAAGGTACAAATGACATTGTACAATGTTTTTCATTAGTTGTTAGGATAGGAGGAGTTGAAAATAGCTCAACCTCAGAAGTAAAATATGCTCAAGTGATCTAAAAGGTAGTATTGGTCATTTCTGTTGACATAACAATAAGGGAAAGTGCATTTTACACATTGAATAGTGCATGAGATTGGACCATAGAGTACAAAATGTTCTTTGGATGGAAAAAGTGGAGCTAAAAATCACTGAAAAGTAAACTTAGGGATTCAAAGACATAAATCAATCAAGTAATTGAATGTGAAGAAATGGATGCATCTTCACAAGGGAGCTAGTTCATCATTTCAAGGTACAAGTTATGATTATAAGAGAAAAACATAGGCAAAGGAGTGAATATCCTAAGATTGAATTTGATATTGGACTCAGAGGAAGCATGGTATTTGAGCAGATGTCTTTATCATTCATGGAAAAAAGGGGAGAATGACAAGGTGAAGGAGGTGTTTTCCATCAATGACAAAGGGCGAGTTTGTTAAATAAGTTGTCATTGATTTCAAACAAGACAAGCTTGAGTATGAGATTGAGATTGAGAAATTTTGAATCAAGGTGTACAAATGCATGGCATCAATGTCTCAGAGTATCCATGAAAAATGAGCTCAAAGTATCCATATGAGTGTCTCAGAGGTATAATGTGGTTGGTTCAAGCTTGTACATGATAAAGAAGCAATTATAAGTAGGCATAAGAAGGTGAAAAATGGGTTGATTCAAGCTTGTATATATACAATGCATAAAAGGTGATCTAATTATATATTGATAGATTCTTGCTAATGGATGGTTCATGAAGATATTTGTTATTTCCAAAGTTATCACAAATTCCCTTGTACCAGGTATGTGAAAATTTTGAAGTGAAGGTCTGTTTGGTGTAAGAAAAAGTTCTAGTACTTAGAATATTTTGGAGAAATTTTTTGAAAACAAGATTTTCTAGTGCAATGTAGACTTTTGGTGTGTGGATGGAACATGTTCCCTAGGAACCAAAGTTCCCCACATAGGTCTTAGGGCCACAGGAAAATAGATCTCAATGTATTACGAGCCTGGTGAGTAAATCAGGTACAGAGGTGCAAGGCAGAACAAGTTCTCCAGGAACATCTATTCCCCACATAGAGTGAGTTAGTCCTGAAAGGTGAAGGAATTGGTTCATTTTGGATTGTTAGATAAGCATGCGGGTAACAAAAGGACCCAATGGTACAGTTCCTTGCAAGACTATGTTCTCCGCAAGAACCTCGGTGACCTGAAAAACAAAGGAAAGGTAAAGTTAGAGAGTTTACAGAGTCAGGAAAAAGGATGTGGGTGGAACAAGTGCCTCGGAGGAAAGGGAATTATGGGAACAAAGGTTCCCCACAAGATTTGTAACCTAGTATAAAAAATGGGAAACATGAGGCATTGAGAACAAGGTAGACATGGAACCAGTTCCACGAGAAGACAACTTCCCCGTAAGTCACCATGTGATCTGAAAACAATGGAAATGGAGTATAATGTGGGATAGGATGAGTGTGGAATAACCAAGAGAATATCACCCAAGTTCCTTGATACCATAGATACCCAAAAGTCTGAGTTACCTAATTAACAAAAGTTTGTAAAAGAATTAAAATTCATCCCTTGGGAACCTTCAATCTGTGTACACTCTACAACTAGGGTTTCTTTTATTAATAAATTCATTGCAAAATCCATTTTGCACCAAAAAAAATTCATAAAAAATTTAAGGAACCTCTGTAGGTTGGCAGTCGTAAGATGTTACAAAAATAATTTTGTGAATTCATGTCCTCAAGGAGAGAGAAAATCATGACATAAATCTTGAAAAACTATGTAAGGTGCATGTTCTAGGTGATCGAGACTTGCAACTAAAGTTTCTCATTCCCATGTGAAAGATACAAGAAAAAATTTGATGCACATGATTTTTAGGAGGTGTAGAAGGCTTTCAAATTATTTTGAAATAATTTCATACTCTATAGAAGATATAAATTGTAGAAGTTCATATGTTCATACAAACCAGGTGTAAAATGTTCAAACTCAGTTTTCTCTTTCATGGCTACTAGGCATTCTTTGAAAATTGTAGTTATCTTGTATAGGGAATGTAGAAGGTGTATAATAAACTACAGAGTCAAATAGTGTGTGAGGGATAAGTTCTCCATGACAGTCCTAAGGAGACAGGCCCAAGGGTATGTTTCATATCTAACTCAAATAGGAGAAGGTAAATACAGTGCTCTAACTTGTATAACAAGAGTGTCTTAGTCCAAGTTTTCAAACTTGCTCATGCTCAAGTAAATGAGGTGTAGTCAAAGCTTGTAAAACTACTAGTTGTGCTTGAGTGAAGTTGAAATAGATAAATTGAAGTGTTTGAGATCTAGGAGAAGCCAAAGAGTCTTGAGAAGTTGCATTTCTCACCCACCTCGTACAAAATGTGAAGAGCCATTTCTTAGTCAAGAAAAGTGAAGAAGTCCAAAAAGGCATAGGATACAAACAAAGAAGTTGAAAATACAGTCTCTAAGGGAGAAAATTTGAGCAATATAAATGAAGGGTAGTTAAAGAGTTGTGTAGACAAGAAGGTGAAAAGACACATCATCTTTTGTTGCTTGAAGTATAAAAAGACACAAGGGGGTGCAAATAGTTGTGTAGAAAGAGTGTAGTGCTAAGGGATAGTTTTTAAGTGTATTGAAACCATGATGAATCAGATAGAGAAGAGGAGAAGAATAGTAATCTGAAAACAAAGATCACATCAGGTTGATGTATGCAACCAAGTGAAGAAGGTGATCAAATTCTTGTATGTTCAAATCCTGAGTTGTAGCTCAACAATCAGGAGTGGGTGTTTCCTAGAAACTGGGTGCTTAGCAAATATTTTAAGTGGGTGCTTCATAGAAGTGGGTACTTTCCAAATTTACTCAGTGGGTGTTTGGCCTTGTAATCAAGTGGGTGCTTGATATTATATTGGAGTGGGTGCTTCAAAATTAAAGTTAAAGCTTTAGGGTGAGTGGATGCTCACCACTTTGGTGAGATCATTGTAATTCTTGATGGAAAATTGTCCTTGATATTGGTTTGATTTCTCCTTTCTATGAGTTTTCTCTGACAGGAACGATAACCAGATCGTACCAAGCCAAGAACACAGATGCTAATCAAACACTGCGATCAATAAGATGAAAGCAATTCACCAGAATAACTTTAAATAAAACCTTTTCAAACAAATGAGAAACAATATCATATATTATTATGGAACTCAATGTAATACATTGAGAATGGGCCTTGCTTAAATAGGTAAGGAATAACAATCTAAGAATCAGTCAAGGTCGTAGATCAAGCCATAAATAAAGGAAATAACTAGTCATCAAAGAACTAGTCAAGACCATAGATTTAGGAGAGAACTAGACATCGAGGATCTAGTCAATACCATAGATCAAGGAAAGAACTATACCTAACAACTAGATAATATCTCCTAATATCTAAATAAGATAAAATAAATATCCACACACATAAGTGGGTGAGGATAAATACAATAAAGGTAAATAAAGTACCTAGGTGAACATGAGCTAAGGTAAATACCTACTCTAACACCCCCCATCAAGTGAAGCTAGGGGCCAAAATAGAAGCGGCATGTCCACAGTATGTGTCCCGACAACTAGGCCTGATGAGGTACTCATGTATAATAAATGGGAAAAAAGGGACACCGCAAGGTATCCAAAACTAGTAACAACAAAGTAAAGAGAGTAAAACCCCGGTCCAAGGCATCCCAAGAAGCTCGGATCAAAAAACTCGTACAATGCTGAAGAAGTTTGATGTGCATCATGGTCTGAATCCACTGCTCGATCATGAAACTAAAAAAAAACTGACATTTGGTTTCACCAGAATAGCTTCATACAAGGAGATTGTCAACAGAGTGATGTCAAAAGTGCAAAAAAAAAACACCAAACATAATTTGATCAACTGCTTCAAATAGGTGTGCCACGATCTAAGAATAATAACCAAAGCAACAAGGTAAGGACACAAAATCCAGAGTGTCATGATCCAAGAAAAGCCAAGGTAACAAGGCAAGGACACAAAACTCGAAGATGAAGGATCAACACCACACCCTCCGATACTGCTGAATGGGTCGAGTGATGTTACAAATATGTACGAGTTTCCTAAAATCAACTACTCGAAAACTAACAAAATAACGCTAGACTTCACCAGAATAGATCCCCCACAAGAGATACTGTCAACATGCCAAAAGTGTCGAAAATATAGATACAAAATATCTCAACAAACAAGAGAGATACACTACACCTTTTAAAGAAAAATGCACAAAACAAGAAGCATCACAATACAGAAGGTATAGAAAGTGGAGCAAGAGGCCAAATGGTGGAGGAGCCATCCCTGTAGAGTCCTCTCAATGAATTCCTATGTCACCGCCATGAGTGATCAGATATCCACCCCAAATCAACATGGATGGATGAAGAAGATGCATGCATATGACTTGGTGTAAAATGCACAATGGGTGCATGCAAAAGAACATTAGAATGTGTGTTAGGTTGATCATGTCTGACAGCTAAAATCTCAGGTTTCTCAAGCCTGAGTGAAGGTGCAGAACTCATGTGTTGCTCATGATCCCCAGAAAGATTCGAGCGAACAAAAAAATGAGCTTTGTCAATCTGTGATCCCAATGAAGTATCTGCTTGAAAACTAATTTCATGACGAGAATTCCAATTAACATGTGGAATAAAGGAAACAATACCCTATGGATGTCTATCAATGACTCCGCTAGTGAGACCCATATAACGGAGCATGTGAAAATTGAATGCAGTGGTATGTTTCTTAAAAAATCCATGCAGTTGAGCAGAAGTAGGATACACAACATGTGGTACTGTAATAGGCATAGATGTGGAAGAGGATGCAGTAACAAGCTTCATAGGTGTATGAGCATCAAGATCAAGAATAGACTCAAAGACTGACAGATCAATGTTAGTGGGTTCAGGAGCAATAGCTGTAAGTGGACTAGAAGCATGGATGTGGCTGTCCATAATACGATGGTGATGTTGTAGGCTAGTAATTTTGTTCTGTAGGAAGTGTATTATTGTATCCTTATCATGAATGAGTGATTGTAGAAGAGAATTTTACTTCTTGAGCGATCTATTTTCTTCCAAAAATTTTACAAATCCTCTTGAAATCCACACACTTCAGAGAAAATCATATCATTCTCAGAATCCATGATAGATACAAAATGAAACTCCCAGAAGTTTAGGACGTCGGGCTCAGTCAAAAAAGAGCACATAAAAACAAGCACTTTTGCAAAAAATGACACTCAAAACTAAGTTACCGATCAAAAGTTACAAGCTTTTTAATATTTTGCTCTGTTATTTATGTTATTTGCCACTAAAATAAATAAATTTTTGTTGCCTTCACCACACAAATAAATTTAAAGGGGGATGAAGTTAAGCACCTACTAGTAGGAATCACAAGTTTTAAGCCCTCATATGACCATACCATATGACCAAGGGCTAAGGATTTTAATGGGTGTAATAGAAAAAACATGCACAACATCCGTGGACCCCTGTCGAAAAAGGAAAGATCTGAAATTCTTCTGCACACAACCCAAAAACCACAAAAAATGACTACCTCCAGAAATTGTCAAGTTTACAGATGATCTTAGGGTTTTTGTTTACAAAATAAAACTTACAGATGGATGTCAACAATAATCTCCTACTTTGATACCATGAAAGGAACGATAACCAGATCGTACCAAGACAAGAACACAGATGCTAAACAAACACCACGATCAATAAGATGAAAGTAATTCACCAGAATAACTTTTCATAAAACCTTTGTAAACAAATGAGAAACAATATCATATGTTATTATGGAACTCAATGCAATATATTGAGAATGTGCCTTGCTTAAATAGGCAAGGAATAACAATCTAAGAACCAATCAAGGTTGTAAATCAAGCCATAAATCAAGGAAATAACTAGTCATCAAAGAACTAGTCAAGACCATAGATTTAGGAGAGAACTAGACATCAAGGATCTAGTCAATACCATAGATTAAGGAAAGAACTATACCTAACAACTAGATAATATCTCCTAATATCTAAATAAGATAAAAGAAATATCCACACACATAAGTGGGTGAGGATAAATACAATAAAGGTAAATAAATTACCTAGGTGAACATGAGCTAAGGTAAATACCTACTCTAACATTCTCCCTTATTGGGTTTCCCACCTCAAATATTGTCTCCTCAAGTGTACATGTATGGTTTTTTCTCTTTCTCTTTCATGGTTGGATGCTCATGTTCTTCATGGTTAACATATTCAAGTTTGGTTAATTGAATTAATATAAATTGCACAAAATTTAAACAAGCACTGATTCACCCCCCCTTAGTGCCTAAATTTCTAACAGTGCTCCTATCCCCTCTAGGTGCCCCTGACCCTTTCTCACCTAACTCACTCCTTTTGGGTCTCTTTTATCTTTTGGTCATCTTTTTCACTTACGGGTCCTCCTTCCAATTTCCCATTATGAAATTCAAACAAGGCAATTATATAAATACATAGTTGTGTTCAAAATAAATAACCAAGCACTAAGCATTAATATCATCACCTAAGCTTGCATTCGAAAGGAACCTAAATCACTTCAAAGCATCCATATAACATCCTTTCAAGGAACAATTAATTACATAATCTACATGCACAACATAGGAAGGGGAATTTCATTCCATTCCATTCACATATTTTACTACATTGCTACATTATAACTATAACCCTCTATCAAGTGTAACTTACACAAGGGCATCATAGGGCACAATTTCTACATACACTCACAAGAACTACATGGATTCTAAGATGTATTGATATGATCGGTCGTAAGTTTAATCTTAGGGTGACTTCCGACGTCGGTCCGAATCCCCATTTTGAATTTTTCTTTTTAGGTTTGATGTGGTTTGTGGGCTTGTGTAAGTGAAAATTTCTTTTGTAGGTTATAGGTACCTTCAGCAATCCAAGTACAAACAAGTGATCAACAAGGAAAAAATGTGACACTCTTACGACACAACAGAAAGTAGATTCCAAGCCTCTACACAGTCATCAATGCATAGGAGTAGTTTTCAATGCCTAAGCACCCCTATCCTACTATGGGTTCTCATTTCTAACTTTGTTCCTGCATTCCAGGTTTTACAGGGATCAATTGAGACAAAGTTTGCATATTGTTCATCACTTCTCCATACCTATATCTCTTGCTTAATGTTTCATATTTTATATCTTTGTTTACTTATGTCATTTTTGTATCTCAAGATTTATACATCATTTATTTCAGTAGTGACTCTATGATATTTATATTTAATTCAAATTAAATTAAATCACCTTAAAATCATTCATTCTACATTTTGGCATGGTTCCTTATTTATTCCAGTGTCAATCGTAATTGTAGTTGATTTGTAACTTTTTGGTCATACCATCTTGCTGAATTTTTCCACTCATGTTTCAAATTATTATTCATAAGTGTGGATTTCATTCCCCAAATCTTCTAGTCATTTCCACGTTCATTCACACCCTAATTTTCTCCACCAACACCTTCTTGACCACATTACAAATCTTTAGTTCCAACACTTAGGGGGACTTCCACCCACACTGACTTATCACACCATTTGAAATGAGCCTATCCACCCCATGGTATCATATCATTCCTATAGACCACATTTCAAATAGCCTGATTTTGACAAATTTTATGGCACCAAGGACCCCTAACATCACTTGCATCTATTTTTCTATGCATGTCACCTCATTTAACATGATGATACTCTCCTCTTACGCACCTTCCCACTTTCACTTATTGTCCAAGCACTTGATTGGTATTCATACCTCCCAAATATAACATTCATACATTCACACAACTTGTGGACACCTTCATATCCCACTTCTTCATTCACATTGCACCCAAAGAAACACTAGTTTTCCTTCACATGCTTCGGAAATCCCGTAACAAGTCTATCATTAATTTTGTTACACTTTGGCATGCTCTCGTTTGTCACCTTTCAATTACCCTCCCACAAGCTGAACGCATTGAAATATTTGCAAAAAATGATGTCCCTTACATCTCCCACCACATACAAATCCATCCATTACAAAAAATTTATGATACTATACATATGTCACAACACCTCGAAGATATATATATTTTTCATCCTCATTTGCTGCACTATTTCGTTCCTCATCCACCCCCTACGCCATCATACTCTCATGTTCACCATGTCCTTAAATGGGACCCCCCTCACATATCATCGCATTATATACCCAAATATATTCATGCATCACATTTTCCTAGGGATCATAGCTTCATCAAACCCCCTTGCAAATTCACTCCATTGACTGGGCCGCTTTCTTTTATTCCCAATAAGTTACTTGACACCAATCTCATCAATCTCCCTCCCAAATCTACCCCTCCATTGTGGTGTTCCTCATATGATACGTGTGCTTATCATTGTATTGATGGTCACCCCATTGATTCATGTCCCCAACTCTATAACATCATTCAGGACCTTCTTGACGAGGGTGACATCACTATCGAGCCTCCATCTCACACTCCACCACCTTCTAATAACAATCCAATCACTTCACACCACATTATTCCACTTCTTCAACATGTGTCATGCCTTCATCATATAATTCATAATTTCCCACTACCACCCAAAACATCATGTGCACAATGTGTCTCTTCATCCACTTCATAACCCACATCATTACATGCTTCCACCCTAGACACCACATCATCGTGTTTTCCTAATCTCTCATCATCTATGTCCTCTATTTATCAATCTGCCTTGGCATGTGTTTCTACTTTGGACATGGTTTCATCCTCATCCTTTCTAGAGTCACCCATATATATTTTTAGCATCATCTCTATCGCCATGTGATTTTATCATACCCATCACATCCTCTACTTATTCACTTGCTTCGATCATATACGCTCCACTTATCACACCACCAATTAATCCGCCTATATGGTGTTCTTTATCACATATGGTTCCACACATCACTTCACCTACATTACCTACTTCTTCTACATACACCTCAATCCCTTCCCCATCAATCATCCAAGAACCATTCTTGTTTGCAGCACCTTCGTTACATCCTACACCATCTATCAAGGTTGTTTACTCTCCTCTTGCATTTATGATTTGTCATTTGTTATACTTATTCTTCCATATCTTCCTCATAAGTCGCCTCTATGTGTTCCCATTACTTAACCTCTTTTGGATAATTCTTTGACATTCATCTTCTTATATTCATCCCCACTCATTCAGGCATCATTTTTTATTATCTTCTCCTCATGCATTCACATCATCAATAACACCCACAAAACCCTTTGTTCTTCCACATGTGTTGCACAAACCTCCTCCACATCCCATTACACTCACATATCATTTCAATTTTCTCCCAAATTCTCATTTGTTTGATATTCCCTCTTTCATGCCTCTTCCCATTCCATGTAATCATAATATCATCACACCCATTCATCCCAAGACCACACCTTCAGATCTCACGCTTCCTCTAGACATCACCATGTTCTCTACTCGTACAACTGACATCAACACTTACACCATACCTCATATCATTTTTATCTTCTCTTATTGATTTTTTTTCATGTCCTCATCCACCTGACATTCTCACATATCCACCACACACAACACCTTTTGTGCATGTTTCATCTCCACACTCACGTCATCTGTTCAATACCATTATGTGGATTATATTTGGCATTTTTTCTTCACTTATCATCCACCTAATCCCCTCTACTCTAATACTTTACCTCATCTATTGATTGCTTCTGTACACCATGTCCCTTCTTCATCTTGTCCCTCTATGGATTAGGGGAATTTCACTAATTTTCACTACAACATCCTACATAATCCATACATTTCACTTCTCTTCATCTAGCCAGGATTTGAAACATGACATGATTCTCCACAAATTTCATTCTATCACCATTGACACAAACAAAAATGTGCACACATCCAAATATTTAAACATTTAAAAAAAATAAAAAATAATATATTTCAAAAATTGTAATAAACAATGTTTGCTCATGGATGCTTTTCCGTATTTTCTCCATTAATTCATATTTCATTTACAGTTTGTTCACATTAGACATGTATTGGTTTGTTTCACATCTTTTGGTGAACCCTTAATCATCTTGTTGTCACATTTTTTGATTCAATAGTCTCTATTATAGTTGTTTGAACATAGTCTCTCCTTACTTGATGAATTAAGAATGATTATCCTCTTTGAGACCCACATACTCTTACACACTTGACAAATTGTTGTGAAGACCTCAGGGAATTTTTTGTTGATGCTTTCCACTATCATATCCGTAATCACTTCCACTCCCTCCATCAAGCCATTAGTGGTCCTAAACCCATTGGAAAACTAAACTAATTCCATGTCATGTCACAGCAAATAGAAAAACATCAAACACATAATTCAAAATTCAAAAGAAAAAAGCAACATAAACGAGCAATATCAAATATCCTCTCTTAAGGGTATTTTTATTATCTTTATCAAGGCTATCAATGTTTAGTTGGTAGTAAAGAAATGTTATGATTAGAATCAAATCTATCTCCATCGAGGCTATGGATGCCTGGCTGGCAGTGGAGCAATGCATGACTTATAATTACCTTCCATTTCATTAATCAAAAATCACATGTTTCACTCCCACCTACATGTTGGCTTGTGTTTTTACTCATTGTCTAATAGGTATTCACTTCAAGCAATAATTCACTCTCACACGCACACATAAGATCTCATTAATATGTGGGGCTAGTATGTTGTTTTATACAGTTTAGACCTTATTTAAGCTCTCACTTTATCTTTCCTCTCAGTATCATGTATAGTGGATTTCAATTTATCACGTTGTCACCAACACTCTTTCTTTAAACAATGTTCATATACCTTCACATCTTATTCACTTTGTCATTACAATCATACCACTTTCATATATACACTTGAAACCTTCTTGGAAGGCTTGTCCTTGGGCATCTTCTATTTTACCTTTCATGTCATTCATATTATCACTATTTGTTATTTCATTCACATTGCATTTTTATTTGTTGCAATTAATTTTTATCCTTTACGTCATTTAAATTCACCACATTTGCATCATATTGTTCATCTACTCATTCATTGTATCTTCTACAAACCCCAAAAATTCATCACCCACATTAATCAACCTCCCCACAAGAGTTATTTTCCCTTAAAATTCATGCTCATACAACTTGCCTTTGGCCTCGTCACACACTCTCTCTCTCTCATCATTCTTCACTCACCACAAGTCCCCTCTCTAAAACTCTCCACTCCCATTCCCAACTCAACCGGATGAGTCACTCTAGCAACTCACCAATCCACATCCCATCCTACCCTCTCTCACTAATTTTCCCTAGTTACCCATCACACATTATCCTCAACTCTTTGTAACCCGCCAAGTTGAAAATATGACTCTTCCTTACCTCATTAACCCTTCCCTGGCTCAGTGAGCCAACATTCCCCACACATATTCCCCAACTTGGTCATTATAGTGAAAAATTTCACCCACCACTCCCACCCAACCCCCTCTAACCCATCTCATTTCCCATCGAGTCAGTGTAGTGAATCGGCTTACTTGACTCTACTTGATCCACCCTCCATGAACTCCTTCCTACCTGATCCCCCATATCCAATGAGTCATAATAGTGACTTGCCTCATTTTCCAACTCCCCTCACACCCTACTACTTTATCTCCTCGACCTATCCCATTGGCCACCCTACCAAGTTGTACTCACGACATGGCCTTCTCTGACCCCTATCCCTATCATGTTGACCTAACTCATTATATCGTGCTTCTCCCCCGCATGTTGCGCTTGTGACATACTCAAGCTCCTCACCGAGTTTCTCTTGTATTCTTCCCTTCTACCTCCAACCACTCCCCACTACCTCTTACTTGATCTACACCACTGGTTGTTATAACAGTTGGCTTGATTGTTAATCCCCCACACTCCCCTCTCTCATCACTCAAGATACCTTTGCCAACTCACTCTCCCCCCTTTCCCTATTGAGTCAAACTTGTGACTCGATCACACACAAATCCTTATTACTTGATTTTCCTTTTGTTGCCCACACCACGTTCACCTCGCCCACCTCACCCTCTGGTGCAACCACTAGCCACAACTCCTCCACCACTGTGATTCCCATCTCACCTGCTCATCCTTCCACCCCTAACCTGATCACCATCACTTTGAGTCACCAACATAACTTGTTGTGCCGACTCACCTAACCCTTGTGGTCTCCACCTCCCACACCTACTGGGGCACTCTCCACTCTTTTATCCCACCTCATCAAGTCACATGTGTAATTAGGCCAACCCTCACCTCTCTCTAATCCACCCTTACTAGCCATATCACTCCCATCTCACCCCATCTAATTATCTTCCCCCAGTTTTCCCTACCTTTCCAGTTCACTCTTAGCTCACCCTACCTACCCAACCATTCCACCTAGCAAGCTCACCCCATTCTCACTCACAACTCACCGACCTATCTCACTATGTAGCTTTCCATCTTGATTTCTCCTAAATCACTGACCTAGCTTGCTCAAATATCGCCACCTCACTCTTTCCATGCCACTCACGTCAGTCATCTAAATCACTAGTGTCACTCACGGTGCTTATCTAACTCACCTACACTTCTACCTAACTCGCCATGCCGCTTGCCTGACTCATCACCTAACCTACAATCATAAATTGTTGTCTGACTTTCCACCTACCTCCTCAAGCCTCTTTACTCACCATTTTCATATCCTATCACTTGTATCTATTTTTGTACATATATGTCATAGAGTCTTCCTATGCACATGACTGGGGAAACTTTTTCATCACTTCCGATCAACGTGCCTTCACCAAGGATTGATCATGAGGATCATCTTTACTTGGTCAAAGTTTTTGTGTTGGTAATGCTTAAATCACCTTAGATCTCATAGCATGTTTCTTGGGACTCGATCTCAACTATGTGGGTAGATGACAAATAACGTGGGCCCCGTACTCAATTGTCAATTCCCAGAGGTCAAAAACACACACCTAATTTTCTTTCTACTATATGTCACTGTATGATTGTTCCATATGTCATGCCCTAATTGGTCCACCTTTATAGGTCCAGTCATCATGATGATGTCATCATTGTATCTGTGCACATGTTTTTTCCTATTTGACTTTAGCTTTAGTGGGTCATAAATTTCGCATATGAATTCATTTTGAAGCCATTAAAAATGTGTTGGAAATTTATTCATGAGATATTTGTTATGCAAGTAGTTTCAGATAGATTGCAAACCATCTAACCTACTTGTATGTGGGTTTTCTCCTAGATTTGGTACGATGAGTATGGATTAAACACTTGACTTGTAGAGGTATACTGATTAGGTCCTAACATGTGAACCAATAAGATAGTGACATATGGTAGAGACTAATCAAATGGGTTTTTTTGGTTTTTAGCTTCTAGTCTTTGATGGTCGAGCATGGTCCCCACACTCGATCATCAAAGACCAGAGTCCAAAACCAAACAAACCCATTTATTCTCTCTCTGCCACATGTCATTTTTTGATTGGTCCTTGTGTCAAGGCCTAATTGGTCCACCTCTATAGGTTTAGTCATGATGAGATGTCATCATTATACTTGTACACATTCTTTACATGTCTAGATTTAGCTTCAGTGGGCCATAACGTTTTCATATGAAATCAGTTTGACCCCATTCAACATGCATTGGAATACTCTCGATGAGATGGTTGATGTGCGAGTAGTTTCAGCCATATTATAGACCATATAACTTGTTTGTAGGTAGGTATTATCCTAGATTAATTATTCATAAAATAAATGATGAATTCGTGGTGTTATGTTGATAGTGGGTCACATTATAGAACTCAAACTTGAGTTACCACCAGAATGTGGCCTCCTATAAAAAATATTTATAGTGGCAGGACCAATGGAGCTATGGTAGAAATCATGGGCACAATATATGGAATACCTAAACTTCCCATCCTTAATGGTGTTAAAGTAGTTATATTTGATCATCCTTAGTCCGCAAGGGGACTCAATGCTAGTTGATGAAATATAGATTATTGTCTTATCTCCTAGGAAATATCCTTTAATTTAACTATCCATATCCCTAATCCTTGATCAAATACTTCTTCTCTATGATTAAGAATTACATGATGGAAAGTTTCAGGTGGTCTAGGGAGAAACATTTTCTCACTCCATCCTATTTTTCCAACTTCCAAGGGCTCTCATGCTTCATCTAGAGGGTTATACATCTCACTATCATGTACTTTTCTATTAGAAGAAATTTAGTGCCTTCTCTCTTCATTGACGGTCCTCATGGTATTATCCATTTATTCTTTTCAAGTAGTATTTTTTTCCATAAAATTATTCCCACACCTCACCGTACCTCTTTCATAAAATATTCCTTTTATCTAATTTTCCTTCCATTAAATTTATTCCTATGCTGTGCACTAGGTGGTTTATCTCCTCATGTTTGTGGTTTCTTATCCCTAATCAATGAATTACATTCACTCCTTGGGTTTTTAAGGAAAATTTCTTGCTCTCTCAAATTAGGATTATGTTGAATCGGTAAAATTTAGTAACTCACTCTAGAATGCACAATCCCATCAATTAGTTGCACATGTCCACTTTCCATTAACCTTGCTTTGTTGAATTACCTCTCACAACATGCATTACCATAATTTCAATGGTCTTATAAATGGAACCAAAATGTTGGGGTTTTTTTATTCCTAACACTCACAAAAGGGTCTAGACGCCAAGAACGGACCTTGCGTTTAACATAAGGCATGTTAGAACATCACTTGTTATTTATGACAAGCCTCACATTGGTGAACGTGAGGGAATCGAGTCCCTGTAAGATTGGGATCCAAGTTTTATGAGACATGATCTAGTTGAATGTGTGTATCCGATGTGTACACCTATACTTGATAAATTTCTCAATAACAAACCATAACCATTAATATATCCTTAGATACAATGTTCAAGCATTAAAATGAATAAATACTCATCACATAACCTTGAGATAAGTAAAAACACATAAAAAATTATATAACCACATCATAAATATATTCTATTAAATAGTGAATGTCATAGTTCTTAAGAACCATTGCATCTTGTATGAATACATAACATGTTCATCAAAGTTATGATCTCATACATGAATCTAATAATTAATCAACATCCCACTATTGTTATTCTTGTTTCATTATCACCCATCTAAACCCATCTAGTTCCATGTATCTCGATCCATACTATTATTTACTCATTACCAAGCTTGAATGGGATTATTTATACAAGGAGGTGATAATTCAAATTCAAAATTGCCTTCCCAAAAATAAAGTAAAAACTAGTTTTCCATTTAATGATCATTTACCATATCTACCTCTAGTTGTTCCATAACTTAGTTTTCATATCTTGTTGTATAATATTAGATAATTATTGCTTAGTTGGGTAGGTTTCAAACCAAAATATTAACACAATGACCCTATAGTTATAATTTTGTAGTAGGATGATTCAATTCATAACTAATGTTGTGAATAGTGACTTGCATGCAAATTATGGGGTCAACACCATTGATGGTGGATTGAAATCCCAATACCTTGTTAGGGGAGTTCTACATCAATGTTTTCACTTCATACATGTAGAATGAGGGCTTCAGTGAATCAAAAAGGAGGTTTTATGAAAGGTAAGAACAATATTTTCCCATTTTGGTATGAGGTGATCATCTTAGGCTCTAAGAATTGAAGAATAATATTACCACTGAAATGTATAATAGGGATATGAGGATGATGACCTTAAAAACTAGGAAAGAGGTGATGGAATGTGTGGAAAATTTTGATGGATTTTTTTAGAAGATTAAATTTTTATACTAATAGATGGAACCTATTTCCTACAAGATTGAAAATATGATAACCCAGTCTTAAACACATTTTTAAAATTGTTTTAGCTAGGATGAATTTATATTTCCATGTAATAGTGCATACTTTTATATAATGGATGGGATTGAACTTCCATTTCTCTCTTACGTTTACTCCTATAACCAATTGGTGAATTTTATTCTCTATAGCTAAGCTTGAAGATCCATAGAAATGGATCCTAATTCAAGAAAGTAAATGATTCTTGTCCCCATAAAATAGGACTAGAATGAGTCCTTATGACTTAATAAAATTTTGGGAATAAGAAACCTTGAAATGCATGATACCACCAAATCAAACTTACCATAAAAATACAAGAAATATATGAAAATAAAAAAATCTAATCAGAGTTCCAAATTTGAGGGTTTTGGAAGAAGGTACGGTGTATGGTAATTTATGGAAGTAGTGCCTTATTTCCTTTACGATTAGAAGGGGAGTTTCTAACTACTGTTTCAAAATATTATGCATTTTATTCCTTCTTCTCCAGATTTTGCGATTGGATTGTTACTTTACTTATGTATTTGATAGGATTTCAAACAGTTGTAAACATGAAAAAAAATTTAAAATGGTTTCAAAGGAGGATTAAGATTTATGTTTTTGGATTTATATATTTAATGAAAATGGTAAGGGACCCTCCAACCCTTTTTTCATTAAAAAAACTATATAAAGGATTTATAAAGACATGGTTTGATATGTCATAGAAAAATGACCTTGTTAACAAATAAATATGCAACATATCATCTAACGAATATGCATAGGAATTCATAGTTATAAATATAGAAAAAAGTAATTAAATAAAAACATGAAAACAATATAAAAATCTATGATAAATATCATAGCAAAGGATAGTGTAATAATAATAACATAAGAATCACAAGGCTCATATATGTGTGGTATAGCTCACAATAATATACATAATGTAAGCATTGTAATAAGTATCATCATCAAGAAACACATGAGAAAACATGGTTTCATGTAATAAGAATATCTTTTGATACATAAACTTGTGACATGATTAAACAGGACACAACTTGGCCCAACTTGAAAAAAATTTACAAGATGATGACTCAATGACGTGGCTACTACCAGAAAAAGACAACACACAATATACACATTATCAATATAATAATCATGGAATAATGAATAGTCATATCATAATAAATAGTCCATAAATATGGGAAATCACTGATCAATAAGCATAGCATAATTATTAATTAGTAAACATAGAGGAAGCAATATAAGTACATGTAGGAAAACGTTATCATCTCCAAGTAAATCATGGAACAATATCCATAAGGTAGAACATATGAAATGTATAACACAAGAAAGACATGTCTAAGCATTATAAATAATTCTCTTTCATCAATGAACTAACATGGAAATATATGACCTAAAATTATGTAAGATTCCATAGAGTAGGAATACCCCCACATGTAAAACAATTGCCCCCAAATGTTGGCTTAGTAAATCCATAAGCATACATGTATCCAAGATAACATCTAACAAATATGTTTTTACATATAAAATCACGTATTTTGACAAAAAAATGTGCATAGTGAAATATATTGGAACTCAAATCTATTTCAATGTTCAAATAGATAGAAGGAAGGGAATTGGTTATTGTAATCATATGTTACTTCACTGATTGGGATCAAATTTGAAGCAACAAATGTGAGAAGGACCGTGGTTATCCTCTAGGTATTTTGGTTTTGCAAGGACAAAGGAAGAGACCCTAGAAGTTCCAACACAAAATGGGATCAAATATACTCAAGATATATGTCTAAAAATGCACCCTCCATGATTAAGCACCCAAATAAGTGTCACTTATAACTCAATCACATATTTATAGAAAAACACATATCATAACTACTATAATGCATAAATACACAAATATCCATAACTTTCAAGCCTTTCATCATGGGATTTTAACAAATATAAAGTATAACATACAAATGTGAATCCTAAGTTATAGCACATAAATCTCTATAAATATGCAAGATGGAAATAAATATATCATATGGGAAAATGCAACAATATTTGATAAAATCACTAGTTGAGAATTCCAAATTCAACTTATGCACTGTCCATTGGGATACATTTTTGAAGCTTTGGATGGAGGAGTTAGAAATAACATAGACTTGCACCAATTTACAAAATTGTTACAAAGTCCCACAATTTAGAAAAATAACTAATCACATGGACTGATATTGAATTATGTATCATACTACTACAATTTAAAATCCAAAATATAGGAAACTCGATGTTTAACAAGTACAAATGAAACCAAAATCCATGAAGATTTTATAACTCAATTCTTTGGTGATTACACATTATAATTTGAGATAAAATGACCAAATGGAAATCCTAATAATCAGAGTGAATATAATTCATACTCTAATGATAAATTCTTTACAAATATACTATCTCATTTGTATCTCGATAAAACATACATGTTACTCTCCCATAGATAAATTACAACATCCTTGAATTGATCACAATTATTTATTCACTAAACACCTACAAGAGAGATAAAATAAATAACTATAGAATAAGCAACTAAGTGGACTAGATGTCTAACCAAAAATGGAAAGCTAGAAGATTATTTATGAAGCCAAAACTCCATCCATTTATACAATTTGTGAGAACTTTTCATAACTGGATAGAAGAGACAATGGAGGGAATTTGGGATGTAGGGAACCAATGAGAGAGTTGGAAGAAGCATGGAAAATATTACTCAAGATTAATCTCATATATAAAACATCACGTGGAAATTTTTAGAATATACAAAGGTGCTAATTCACCTCAATAAGAATAAAATATCACTTGAGAGCCCCCCACATGTGTAGATGTGAGAAAATCCAGAGAAGGAGAATGATAGATGGAAAAAATGCGTCACAACTATTTCATAACTAGATCTTTAATCATTGTAAATATCTCCTTGAGATCACAAACCATTAAAAATCTCTTTAAGATATATTTCTAAAAGTACCAACCATTCTCAAAAGGGAGGTCTCTTTCAAAAGCTACGCAGAAAAAATGAGAGATTTGTTTATGGCTTCTCCATTAAAATTATGCAAAATAGTTTGTTAACTCTGACTATAGTTTATTTACCTTTTTTCCCATTGGGACACATGTCACATTGTGATTGGGCCACAAGGCCCAATCATGTGCCCTCAAATACATGGGCCTCTTTTCATTTTTTTATTTTTTTCCCTTGTATCTGTTCATCCATTATCAATGCCATGTGGCACTACTCACAGGACTTCGGGTCATCAGACTCACTTATTCCCCACACTTCTCTTCCTCACTTATTTCCCGAGTTTCAGAGAATATACCATTTTTGGGCTCCCATGAGTTTATTGTTGATCTATATTGGGCCACGTGTCACAATCACGTATCTTCAAGTTTCTTGGGATCATTTTCCTTTTTTCTTCATTTTTTCCCTAACTCATTGTGTCAACCGAGCACCCATTATTGGTCCATGTTGGCCCAATCACGTGTCTCCATTTCCCATATCATTCCCAAACTTTACCAACTAATTTCTTCATTTTTCTCATGAGTACACAATTATCCATAATTGTGTCATGTGGCACAATTATGTGTACCCATGAACTCGGGTTTCTCAACCCTAAAACATTTACCTTAGTCAATTATTTTAGCTCACAAACCAAACACTTGATTTTTTTACATTCCACACAAAATTTTACCAACAGAGCCTTTGCTCCACTTATAATGCAAAGTGTTTGTGTAAAATACCATGTGTGAGATCCCAAATTAACAAATGTGGGATTAATCCTCAATAGAAAAAACATAAAGGGGCATCATGAGTAATCTCAAATGTGAATTTAAATAAAAAAATAAAAGGAAAAAAATCCCAAGGCTCCATATCGAAGGTAAAGGCACTAAAATCACTTGGCCCATTCACTAGATAAAGAGAAAGGCTAAAAAATTGTCTGAAGCTTGATTGTCAAATCATGTAATAAGCTCTAGGTAAAGGTACTAAAATCACTTGGCCCATTCACTAGACAAAGAGAAAGGCTAAAAATTTGTCCGAAGGATGATTGCCACATTATGTAATAAGCTCCAAACATAATTTTGTAAGTTGTGTAAGGTGGAAAATAGGAAAAACATTAAATGATTAAACTAGTTAGGTAGGGGGAAGTCATTCTAATTATTCTAAGCCTTCATACCCAACTCCAAGACCACAAAATAAATTGGATTTACTCAAAAAATGATCCGAAGGTCCAAAAATGGAGTGAGACCATTTTGGGTGACAAATATATATATATATATATAATGCTAAGAGCATGATAACTAAAAAATTATTAATCTATGTATAAAAATTGCAAGCTATAAGGAGGTTATGGTTTTTATTTTTGAAATATTTGAAAGTTTTTATGTTTTATTGAATTATTACATCGAAGGTGTTACCCCTATGGGAAAAGGCTTTGCGGACATTCATGGGACTGTGTCAAATTTGACGGTCATTATGATAGTTTAGATTTTCTATGCTATTTTTGCAGATTTGCTATTTTTAACTATTTTGCTAGCAGATTTGTTATTTTTAACAATCTTGCTTTTCATATTTTGCATGTTGAGTTTGGTTTTCTATTTTTAAGTTTGGTTTTTTTGTTTTGGCATGCAATAGCATTTAAATACTCAGCACCAGGCATCCAACGCCAAATACATTGTCAGATATTCCAGATTGCAGTTATCTTCTTCTCTGTCGAGTTATTTTTACAGACAAAGGTAAAAATACCTATTCCTATTCAGTATCTATTATTTTGCACACAATTGTGAATATGATGACTGTTATATTGTTGAATTATTACAAGGTCACTATTTTCACTTTAGTGTTTCTCTTTTTACAAGTCGCTATTTTTTTAATTTAGGTTTTGTGGTTTTTTGTTTTATGAATTTGGATCTCTCAGTGATTCGATCACTTGACCTTTCAAAACAAAATTTTTAGGGTTTTGCTTGATCTATATACAGAGTAATTTACTATAAATATATGTTTGTTTTTCTTAGTGATTGATACTTTTTAATACATATAGATCTCTAATCAACCTTGTTTGGAAGTAAAGATGATGCTTGTGTGACATGGTTGATCCCACATATGTGTCCAAATGTGCTAAATTTGCTACTTGTGTTGGAATGTTTTTCACCCATTCAACTGTGTTTGAAAGTAAAGGTAATTATCATACGATCCAGTTGATTTCAGACATATGTAAGGACATGCACCCATTCTACTTTGTTGAGGTATAAATCACCTATAATTGGGTGCAATATCTTACTCAACTTGACATATGAACATTTTTGTCCAGGATTTGAATCCCAATCTCTACAAAGAAAGTTCTATTTATTTACTTCAGCTTTCTCCACTCACAGTGATTGATACACGTTGACCATCAATCAACTGTATTTAGAAGTAAAGATGATGCTCATGTCCTAAATCAGCCATGTCTAGAAGTAAATATTATGCTCATGTAATGCACTTGATTCTATACATATGCATTCATATGCTTACGCATGGAAATCTATAAATTCTTATCCTCCAGACTAGATCACACAAGAATTTTCTTTTCATGGCATCCTATTTCTAAAACTTTAACAAATCTTAACTTGCTTTTGAACGGCTTTTTCATTTTACTGTTGCATAATTTTTCATCTTATACCTAGAATCCCATCTATGTTTTCTATAATGAAATATATAAAATATTTTAGTTAAAAACAATAAGATTCAGTCTCATCTACCCTAATGTTAACCATTTAACCTACCTTGAAGAAAAATATGTCAGACAAATTTTTTTAAAAAAACCTTATACAATGAAATTCTCCAAGGCCGAAATCTAAAATTTTCATTTTTCAGACTTTGGAGATTTTTCTATTTTAGAGTTTTATTGCTCAGATTCAAGATTTCTCTTTTAGCTCTCTGAAGTCCGAAACCCCGAAAGTCTGAAAATTTTTAGACTTTCGGGCCTTTTGGGTTTCGGGAATTTTGGCCCCATTTTGTTTAAATCCCTCTCAGACTTCTGAAGTCCGAAATTCTGAAAGTCTGAAATTTCAGACTTTCAGGTTTTCAGAATTCTCCGAGTCATTTTTAGGATTTTTACTTTAAAACTTCCGAAGTCTGAATGTCCAAAATTTTGAATTTCGGGCTTTTGGGTTTCAGACTTTCGAAGGTCCACCACGCAATTATTTTTCACCTACCTCCGTACGGATCATATTTCTGCCATTAATATTGGGTTTTCTATTTAAACGTGGTTTTTTTACTCATCATTTTTACCTAGCACATTTTCTTTGACTTATTATTTCTTGTACTTGCGACATCTTTTTCAAGGTATGGTAATTTTTTTATTTTCTTTTTGGTTTAAGGTCCTTTTCTTTGTTTCCCTCTCATTTTGTTTTCTCTTTGGTCTTCCTCTGTGTATTTTTTCGATGTCGCTCCCTCTTGTTCCCCATGTTTCACATTTTGAGTTTTCTTCAGGTATTCAGATTTGTTCAAAAGGATCCTCTTAGACCTCCCATACTTCTTCTCGTTTCTCGTTTTTCCAGAATTTGTGAGTTAGCATTGTTTGGTAAGTCCCTTTTCCTTTTTTGGAGAGACATGTTCGGAGAATTCCTTTAGAGAATTCCTTTGGAAATTTATTAATTGGGAAAATTGTTTGAGAAACTTTATTCAGATAATTCCGTCATAGATTTTCTTTTGAGAACTTTTGTCTTTGGAGAAACTCTTTCAAAAATTCTTTTTTAGGGATTTCTTTTGAAAAAAAAATTCTTTTGGAGATTTTCTTTAGAAATTCTTTCGGAGATTCTGGTTTGGAGAAAGTTTTCAGAGATTTCAGTTTGGGAAATGTTTTTGGAAAAATTCTTTCAGAGGTTTCAATTTGGTGATTCCTTTTGGAACTTTTCAGTTCAGAATTTTAGAAGTTTTTCTTTTAGGTTTTTGGAATTTATACAACTTCGTCTTCTGAAACATAGGGCTTGATGTTTGCTTCCACTTCAAAGGGAAAAGAGAAGATGAAATACTCATTTCTTGGGGTTGCTCCTCACTCCTACCTGTCTTCTAACTTAGGGAATATATGGGACATTGACCTAGGACAAATTTATTTTCCATATTTATGGGAAATATTAAAGGCTCCAAACAAGAAACCATGGATGCAGGCCATTTACAACAGTGGGCTTTCCCTCACCACCGATTTTCCCATATCCATACATTACCCAGAAATTGTTGTAGCTGCAACAACCCACTTTAACAAAGACTCTATGTCAGTCAAATATAGTGATGCTAAGGTGGTAATCCATTTGTACCCAGACTTCTTTGAAGATCTACTTAAACTTCCCGATGTTCAAGATTACACCACAATTTTGCCAGAGTTAGCAGTGGAACATTGGGATAAGAAAGAGCAAGTATGCTAAAAAATCATGATGAAATATTATCTAGCCAAGAACTTCACCAAATTACCCAAAACTATGCATCGGTCAGATTTTATTAAGTCAACGATCTTGTTGTGTTGTTAAGCAGAGTTTCAGGTCTTCCTTCCGCAAAGGAATTCTAGGAATGAATGTTTTTTTACATCATGACCATCAAGAAGAACGATGAATTTATCTGATGGGGGGAGCATATTAGTAGCTCCATTTGCTATCAATTGGGTAGACTGTCAGATACAAAGAATTTCTACATCACATCCTTCCTGGTGTATGTGGTTGCTGCTATGGGAGATTTTACTGGTTTGAATACCAGGGGTGTTCATAGCGCTTCCCAAATATATGACTTTTAACCCCAAATCACTTTGGATGAGGGAAGCAGGCATTTCTGTAGAGTCAACAACACTTTCTTTGTTGTCATCCTCTATCATTTTGACAAATAACTGTATAATCGGAGGATTTCTGATGAAACTTTTAAATAAGTGCGAGAATGGGGAGCAATCTAATTTCAGTTTTCTACATTCACATATATCTGGATTCTAGGTTTTATAGGTTCCCTAAGAAAATTGCCAAGGTGCCCCACATATAAGTGGATTCTATTGGAATTATTTTGGCAGTTATTAGATTATCATCGAATCCAAAATAAGTGTCACAAAGTGGGAATGCATTTCCCTGTTTTGGTTGGCAGGTACTCTTGCCCAAATATTCATAAGGTGAAAAATATTGATGCAGAAATAGCTGAGGTAACCCTTCAGACCTTTCATCTGCGGACTAATTTTGATTATTGGGGTAAGTTTGGGGAAACAGGTCGGTCTAGTGCCCACATACCCCAATTGGAAGATATCTGGATTCATTTTCAGGACGAATACATCATGTGACAAAAGGATTACAAAAGATTTTCCTTGATGAGGTTCGACAATTTGGTTTGGCTGATGTACCAAAAGGACATGCAAGACAATGATGAGGTTTTGGATCATCATACAAGGATGATAATGTTGTCAATCAACCACTATCATGGATTGATTGGTAAGTGAAAAGAATGTAACTAGACCCATTTTAAAGAGGAATTTCAGTTGGTTTTCCACCTTGGGAATCTCACCTAAAGGGGAAAATCAACCTACAAATACAGGAGATATACTAGTAATAAGCCAATCAACAACCACTAAGGGAAAAGGTCAACTCAAAAGGCTCCTAAAATCCCAAAGAAGATTTCATTTGTTGTTGGTGGCTCATCTCTCTCCAAGACTTCTACTCCCAAGATCACATCTCCTGTTGTGCCTATGATAGAAGTGGTTGAAGTCAGTGACTCTCCTAGTATCCTCCAAGATCCTTCACACTTTCTTCCTCCATTATCACTTCTAATATCAGTTCCTTCCACTTCCAAAATCATTTCTTCCTTCCCATCCCCTTCTATGGCCCAAGTATTTTCATCACTTCCATTTCTAATCAGCTGGGGAAAATATTGGGTCACCCATTTCCTCTTCGCTTCCTTCAACACTTCCATTTTCTTCAATCATACCTCCTGGCATCTTTCCATCAACTCCTATGGCTGTCCCTTACATCCACACTCGTCCATCATTTCTACTTCTGTTCAAATACCAGCCGGGGTTTCTAGTGATCTTGTTTTGACCAATGTTTCAGGTATTGGATCTGCTACCCAATCTTCATCAACTCTAGTCATACCAAAATGGTTGTTTAGGAAAACTCCCAAGAAAAAGAAGAAGGTTCCTATGGGAGATGTTATAGATCTCGGAATATTGGAGCATATGCCCAAGAGATAGGCCAAAGAGACCGAGAAGCATGTCAATTCTGATGGTTAATCCATCTGAAGAATGTGTGATAGAGGTTTCCACACCCGTTGAGGGGAAAACTAAAGAAACAATCACAGCTGCAGATTACTAGATTTCAAAAATCTCATTAGGGAAGGCTACTCATGAAGGAGCCAAGCAAGATGTGCACACAGATCTTGGGGCCCTTTTGGAGAAATATGACAAAGATAAGGCCACCCGAGGATGAGCTCAAAGCCAAGGTTGAGTAACTCACTGCACTGCTAACATAAAATAACCCAACCCACTCCATCCATTGAAGTCTCAAATACGACGGCTATGAAAATTTCATCTACAATCGATGATATTTCTTATCACGAGCTCGAGAAGCTAGGCTAGAAAGGGAGATCATTGAGTAGATGGATGGAGATAATTCTGCTGGAAGCCAATCCTTTGATCAAGGAAGCAGCTGAAATATATAATGATCTGTAGGTTACAAGAACTACCATTTCCAAGATGGACGAGACCTTTTCTGAAGATAATAATCTTCTAAATCTAAATTTGGCAACATGGAGTGACATCAAAGAATATGATCCCGACTTGCTTCTTTAGGAAGAGGTGATCAATGATGTCTCCAAATTATTTGAATATCAAAAGGCCTTGGAATTCCGGGTGTCAAGTATTGTAGGATCAGATTAAGAAATTGGACGACAAACGAGTGGAGATCACAGATGCCCTGAATGACATCTTAGAGGAGTTTTATATTGTCAATTGCAAATTCTTCAATGAAAATATCGATTCTCTTCCTGAGGATCAATTAAGTGGAATTTCATAGATTTAGTGAAGCGTGATGATGAGGTCACCAAAACTTTCAGTAATGACTCCATTGACCGATTGGGCTTGTGTGAAAATTTCATAGGGAGACTAAAGAAAGTTAAAAATAAACTTTTAAGATTGCCATCCAGGATCACAAAAGGAGATTGAGACAGCAAATGTAGTGAATCACTATGCATATGGGCCTGGAGATGAAGAAATTCATGGGATCATCAAGCGCTTCATTGAGTACAAGCACTGAATGCCCATGTGGGATGAAGGACAACAGAAACTTGCAGGTGAGGGAGGTGTAGTTGAACAAGGCCAAAGTTGAGTGGCCATGAAAGGACAAGTCCAAGCTATGGATCAATCAAAGTTGTAGGGTTGACTGATTCAAACCCTTGGAAAAAAATTTCTATTTTCATGGGAGCATGTTTCCCTTAATATTAATAAAATTTCTATTTTTAGTTAAACGTTAGTTAAGGGCCCAGCTGTAATGGCTCAGCCTAAAGAACTTATAAATAGTTAAATGCTTCCAGTTAGTAGAGATAGATTATTTTTTTAGAGGTGTTTCTCTTCAAACTTGGAAGAGTGCCTCAAAGATTTTAAGAAACCTTTTAATTACAGTCAGAGTTGCACCTTACTGTTGAAAAATATGATTTATCATGTTAAATGTCAACCAGTGTTTACTTTGTGAATTTACAATTCCTTAGTGATAGTGATTATATTACCTTTATTTCAGGTTATCTATTTCATGATGTGAAGGAATAATACTACTATCTTTTGTGCCAGATGTGAAAATCTTATTTTCCTTCTGCATTAATTTTATGTCAATATTTTCCCTAGTTACAGAAATAGATGTTTGATATATGCATGTGTGGTTTCCTTTTGATGAATTAATTGTGTGTCGAATATGATTTTGATCTACCCTTATGTACAGTCAAGTTTAACAGAGGAATGTTTGCCCCTAATTTGTGGTATTTTGTATTGTTTCTAGTTGCGGTAGGTGAAGGTGGTCAGTGATGCAAGAATACCTCCAAGATTAACCCTTCCAGATGTTAAACATCCC
Organism: Taxus chinensis; assembly: GCA_019776745.2. Classification (NCBI taxonomy): domain Eukaryota; kingdom Viridiplantae; phylum Streptophyta; class Pinopsida; order Cupressales; family Taxaceae; genus Taxus; species Taxus chinensis. The sequence goes on along the minus strand of CM034149.1, from coordinate 722,290,987 downwards.
TTTATTTGGTGCATCACCAGTTCTATTATAGGTTTTATTTTCTTGAAAATCTCTTTCCATAATCCCATGAAATGTTAGCATAGGACTAGGTAGCCATTTTATCTTGCATTAGAAGTATTTTTGTGTTTAGTTTAGGAAGAGGAATTTGGCCTTCTCCGAAGGTTCACATCGAGCCCAAGTCCCACAGCTTGAGAGGTGATCCCATGTGTCCCAATCAACACCGAATGTCCTGTTCACATTTTGGCCATTCGGAGCGTGCAAATGATTTGGTGATAACACCTACACAAACTTAACCCTTGATCAAGTGTCCTTCAACATGTGTACTGTTGGATTGCCTTCTCTTTATTTCTTCCATTAATTCTTCTTACCAGTAGTTTTTTTACCCCTGTTTAGGCTTTCCTTTATCCTACACTTTTCTATTCTAAATTAGTTTTGTTATCTAGGGTTAAGTTATTGTTGTTTAATTTAATTGCGAAGAGGGTAGGAAGAAATATTGGCATTGCTTATGTATTGCAATTCATGTATTCCATACAACTATACAAATATTAGAATACCCCATATTAGTAAAAAGAAATAAGAGTCAGTGAAACACAATAGTTGAAAATGCCTACAACATCCACAGAAAATCAAATTATGAATTGACTATCAAAACATCCTCAAAGAGGAATTTACCATCAACATAGACAACTCTTTCCATTTGAAGTGCATCAAAATTTTCCATGTATACATTGGTGGGAGAAATAGCTATAATGATATATGTTTTTGTGTTTGATATATGACATAATCATTGTTCTAATCTGAGCTTCAACTCATTAGCTGAAAAAGGTTATAACAGAATTACGAAGCGAGGAAATTGGCCAATTTGGTACTCTTTGTGTTGGTCTCTTGACCTCTATTTATGCTAGACTCCAATAAATAATTATATGTTATTCATGTATTCATTGTAGTTGTTATTTTCACAAATTTCGGTGTTCAATTAAACTAATTATATGTTATCTAGAATTTTCTTTGAATTTATATTTGTCCAAGTTCTATTACAGATTACTTTGGGAAATTTTGTTTGTATTGAGATTACTATGAAATCAAGGGTGGCACTCTAAATTTGGTTGGATTAGTTAATATGCACTTTGATAGTTTTATAATATTACTCCCACTCATATGTGAAACTCTCTATAAAGTGGTTTGGATGGATTTCTCTTTTTATTGTTTATGACAATTCTTTAAATTCTTCTTTCACTTTTTCTATCCTGATTTTCTTTTCTACTAGAGGACTATTATTATCATTGAAATGGATGTTTTTGTCGAAACACATTTGATAATCGGTGCTCCAACCTGATTACGAACAAATGCTCTCCAAGACAGCCAGTTCCCGCAAACAAATGCAAGTGCAAACTAGGCCAACAAATATTTTGCGAGAACACCAACTAAAATAAGTGGATTGAATACATCTATGTGCATGTGGTCCACAGAGGGTCATGCCCTAGAAAAAAAACCCTTCACGAATATCATAATGTGTTGTCTCCTGAAAATAGCTCTGCATATCCATAGCCAAATTCAATTTTTTTTGAGCTCATGCCCTTCGTTGGTGTTTAAGCACAAGTTCACGAGAGACACTTGGGACCCAAAAAGCTGAAATTGCTGATTTTGGTTCATTTCAGAAAAAGTGGAAGTTTTTGTCCTAGGTTGCACAAGTTCATGAGGGACACTTGGGACCTGAAAAGCTGAAATTACCGATTTCAGTTCATTGCGGAAAAAGAGGAAGTTTGTTCCTAGGCTGCACAAGTTCATGAGGGACACTTGGGACCCGAAAAGCTAAAATTGCCGATTACAGAAAAAGTGGAAGTTTTTGTCCAAGACTGCACAAGTTCAATTGGGACACTTGGGACCTGAAAAGCTAGATCAGCCAAAAAACTTCAAAAGTGTGAGAGTGGGCCGGTGAAGGAAATTGAGTTTTTGAGCCCCTTTGCAAAAAGGTGAAAAGTTAAAAAGTGACCTACAGCCTTGGTCAAGCTATCAAGGAAACATTCAAATCTTGAACCCGCAGGGAAAAAGTAAAAGGCAAAGCCCACTATTGAAAAGTCAAAGTGGAAGAGTGGGCCGGCAAAGGAAATTGAGTTTTTGAGCCTTTTTGCAAAAAAATATTAAAATGTTGAGAAAAGAGCCACGACCCCACCTATAACCAGAATGTGCCACGTGTCTTAGTCAAATCAGAGTAGCAGGCTGGCAGAGGAAATTGAGATTTTGAGCCTTTTTGCAAAAAAGGTTAAAATGTTGAGAAAAGGGCCGTGACCCTGCCTACAACTAGAATGTGCCACATGTCTAAGTTGAAAATTCAAAGTGAGGGTGCGGGCCAGTTTGTTCCAAATTGCCAAATCTCTTAAAAATTCTCAAAATGTAAATAGATTCCCCCATAACTACTCTAATCCCTTCCTACCACGTGGACGGCCTGATTTCAAAGCTATAGGAGAAAATCAAATGGCCTATATTTAAAATGGCAAATCGAATGTAACAGTTGCTTTGCAAGATCTAGTTTTTAACCCACCATGATCGTTTTATTCACAACAAAGGAATTTGAAAAGGCATCAAGGATTTGTAAATATTGTAACCATTTTGGAAAAGGATATAAGGGCTTCTCGACGTCATTCCAAAAGGTTGTGATTAATTTTGGAAAAAACCAGAGTGATATGTACCTGGAAAAGACATAAAACACCATTCTTCTTCTATTTTCTCTTCTCCTCGAATTTATTCCATTCTCAAGCTATGTACAAACTCCGCTCAAGCTTCAATAATAAAAAGAAGGAATTATTTCCTCTTTGATTAAGGAATTGATTGATACTTTGTGACCAATGAGTTTCATTTGATCTTGTAGCTTCTCCTACGGATTTGTTTTTCTTCTTATTATAAATGCATGTAAATGAAATTTCTAATTAATGTGTGTAGGCATCTAATATTCTTCTCACAACATTAGTTTCTCCTATCTACATTCTCACTCCCTTTCCCCTTCTCGAACAAAGTTTTTCTCTAGTGAGAAATTACTAGCTTTGCCACAGGGTTTAGTGGAGTGCCCCTATTAGATCTCTGGTTGAAAGGCCACCATTGAAATCCACTTTTTCATGCATGCACATATGGAAGCTACACCATTCAAGTAGAGGGACTTAGATTCCCATAGCGTTGGCTTGAAACCCACCAATTTGTTCATAAGACAAATTTTCTCGCCAAAAATTTTTTGGCACCTATCGTGGGGCAGATTTTGCAACATCTGCACCTAAAAATGACCTCAGGGTCATAAAATGCAAAAAAATATTTTAGAAGAAAATTTTCCGGAGATTGAATAATCACACAAACTTCATGGATGTAAATTATGGCTATTCTAGGAAACTCTCCTGTTGAGAAACCTAATTTACTCTTTCACATCCAAGAAGACATTGTTTCTAATATGAGAGAAGCTATTTGGCATAATAGACAAAGTGTAAATCAATACTTCATTGCCATAAGGATTTTGGACTCAGAAGAGGAACATGCTGTTGAATTGGAAAGGCAGAGACAAATCCCAACACCCAAGAGAAGAGCATAAACTTTCAAGCTGGATGATAGAAGATACACCCAGAAATTGAGGCAAGGAGGAAAAATTGATCCCACATTTAAAGAGCTTGAAAGAGAGGCAATTGTTAAGGAGGAGATAAGGGCTCAACTTGAAGAAATAGAAAGACTCCAAATTGAAGTAGAAGAAAGAGCAGTAGCAGAAGCAGCCTTAGCAAGACTGGATGATAGAAACAAGAATAGAATGGGTGATCATGAGCGTGAGGAATGCAGGCCCAACGTACCATGGGGAAGAAATACCAGTCCACTAACTCTTTCTCAACCACTCCATGAGCTCCCAAGAGGCTCAAGAAATAACTTCCCAAAATTTAAAGGGGATGATTCTCAGCTCCCAGAAGAGCATGTAGTAGCATTCATCATTGCTTGTGGAGTGTTGGGAGCTGAAGATGAAGATGTTTTAGTTAGGCTCTTTGTGGAGTCACTCCAAGAAAATGTTGCTGAATGGTTCTACATGTTTCCCCAAGGTATGTCACATCTTGGGAAGATATAAAAAGTGCATTTGAACATAGGTTCAAGAGCACATAAGATTATCAGGACCTGTTGGTCCAATTGGTTCAGATGAAGAAGAGACCTTTGAATCAATGAGAGATTTTGTAGCGAGGTATGATAGGTTGACAAGGAGGATCTTAGAAGATGTGTTACCATCTGAAAACAACTTGAAAAGGTTCTTCATCAGTGCTTTGCCACCAGAAGTTGGTTTCTTCCTCAGAAGAGCCTAACCAAGAACATTGAGGGATGATAAAGACTTCACAATTGAAACTGATGATGATCTAATTCTTTGTGACAAAATGAAAGGACCAAATGGGAAGAAAAAATGTCAAACTTCAAATCCAGTCACCACTGATCCAATGTTTCAAAAAATGGAAAATTACCTAGTTGCTTTGAAGAAGCAACTGTCACAAATCACAATGAGGAATGCTCCAAAGAGACCAAATCTTCATGATAGACCAAGAATTACTTCACCTCCTCACAGAATTCCTCTTGAAGCACCACTAGTCAATTTCATCTGTGACATTGGGGAATCAGAAGAAGGAACAAACATTGAGGAAACTGAAGAAGAAAGCATGGGTGACTATGAAAACTATCTTGAAATTGAAGAGGTCGGCATGCATAATGGCCTGATTGAATACGTTGATGATGAGGAGGAAGGTGATGAAGAACCTCCAAGTTTTTCATGTGTTGTTTTCACTCGAACATAGTTTAAGAATGGTGTTTCAACCTCAATAGTTGCAACTAAGAGTAGGAAGAACAAAGAAGATAGCTCTTCAAATCCTCCACTAAACAAGATCATCAGCAGGGGATCACCATTACCACCTTCCATGGAATCAGCTAGAGAGAAATCAGATTCACCAGTTGTCAAGGATCATAATGTTGTGCCAAGTAAGTTATCTGATTCTTCTCCCAACTCAAAAGTTGTTAAGAGAAATTCTCTTCTAAATGCTAGTTTTGTCATAAAATCTAAATTTCAATCAAAGGCTACACTTCCATCTCCTTCCAAGCCAATTGCTACATTTGAAAAGGAGAACCCAACACCAAAAGTAACAAAACCCATATCATCTAAATCCTCTCCCACTGGTGGAACCTCTTCCTCATCTACCATAACTCCATTTGAATTTGTGGAGCAGGAAAGCAAAACCAAAGTTTAGCTCTCTGAGATTGAATACCAATAAACATATCCTACCTAATTTGACAGATTCATCAAGGCAGTTCGTGGTAGTAACCATTTTTCTTCAAGCCCAATCTCTAAAGGCATATTACCCATGCCATACATACCACCTTCTCAAAACATGTTAGCCCTTAGTGCCTCCAACACCAATAGAGTTGAGCCTTTCTACATGTCACTTCTCATCAAAGGCTTCTAGTTGAACAATTACATCATAGACTCTGGAGCCTCAGATAATGTGATGCTAGCAAAATTTACAAATTCTCTTGGCCTCACTTTGACCTGGGTAAATGGCACATGCTATTCAATGGAATCCAAACAAGTTCCATTGGTAGGAAGGATTAAGGATGCTCAAGTTGCACTAGCTGACTACCCAGACAAGAAGATACTCTTGACCATTTTGTTGGCAGACATCCCAACCTCTTTTGGTATGTTGTTGAGCAGAAGTTTTTGCAGAGACCTAGGTGGGAAAATAAAAATGGATTGGTCATTTTTAACTATCCCAGTGAAATGAGAAATGAAGAAGTTGCTGCTAGTCAGGAAAATGAAATTCACAGTGAGAAAATCTGATGATCCAAGAGCTAACATCCTTTTTCAATATTGTGGGCTAGGAAAATACTTCCTTACCTCACAAAAGGAAGAGAATTTTCCACTCCTCATGGAGGAAGAAGAGGATCAGATTTGGACAATGGAGTTTGATGGCTGTCATTCCAGAGCAGGTTCAGGAGCCGGTGTAGTATTATACTCTCCCTCCAATGAGGTATATCCTTTTGCTTCCAAGCTACAATTTGATAATACAAAAAATACTTTGGAGTATGAAGCATTTCTCTTAGGCATGAATGTAGCAGAGGATATGGGAATCAAGAAATTGAGATGCAAAGGTGATGCTGAGGTTGTGGTAAAACAAGTCTGCCAACAATATTAGGTGAAAAATCCTAGGGTCGGGAACCATAGAAACAGAGTGTGGGACTGCATTGAATTCTTTGATGCATTCTCCATTGAAGCTATCCCTAGGGAGTAGAATGAAAGGGCTGATTCTCTAGCAGTGTCATCTTCCTTAGTAACACCTCATCCTTCTTTTGGCAAAGATAAAGTAACCATTGAGATGGTGTTTAGACCCAACATACCAAACAATGCAAATCACTGGCATGTCTTCAATGATGATAATTAGATCCTAGCCTTATTATAACAAAGGGATAACTTCAATAATCTGTTCTTTGAAGGAAGTGAAAACCCACACCATGAATCAACCCCCAAAGAAGAGAAGGAAGGAATCAAGGGAATTTGTGAAGAGGGAGTAATCAAACTGAAAGGAAACAAAATCCCCAAAGGCCTAGTTTCTTTGGAAGACCACTTTGACAAGCATGATAGGTTCATTCAAGAGAAATAAAAAATAGTCTTCTCAGTGTCCATCTTATTTCGATCAAGAAAACATTGGAACTTCAGAGAATCCAAGGATGGTTAACATTGGTAAATTCTGCTCACCATAAGAGAAGAGAAAGTTTGTTTCTCTACTAAAAAGTACTCAGATGTCCTGGCCTACTCTTATGATGAACTCAAATTTTTTCAGCCAAAGGAGATGCATCACTCCATCCCTTTGAAGCAAGGAGCTAAGCCCTTCAGGAAAAACAAAGGCCCTACAATCCAAAGATTACTGAAGCTATCAAAAAATAGGTAATAAAGATTCTCAATGCTAGAATCATTTTCCCCTTCCACCAATCAACATGGGTGGCTAACATTGTGCCAGTAAGGAAGAAGAATGGAGAAATAAGGATTTTTGTAGACTTCTAAAATCTGGATTAGGAATCTCTCAAGGACAACTACCCTCTTCCAATCATGGATCATATTTTACAGGTAGTCACTAGATCTGAGATGCTCTCTTTGCTTGATGGATTCTCAGGGTACAACCAAATCAAAGTGGGAGAAGAGGATTGCAACAAAACAACCTTCACAACACCTTGGGGCACTTTTGCCTAAAACATAATGCCTTTTGGCTTGATCAATGTTAGAGCTACTTTCCAAAGGGCAATGGACTTGGCCTTCAAATATTTGAAACACTATATTTTCATTTACCTTGATGAACTCACGGTTTTTTCAAAGAGGAGGGGAGATCATATTAGTCAGTTGGAGCAAGTCCTTGCAAGGTGTAGGAAACATGGCATTTCTCTAAATCCAAAGAAGTGTATCTTTGGAGTCACAGAAGGAAAATTACGGGGACACATTGTGAACAAACATGGAGCACACATTGATCCTGAGAGGGTCAAAGCTATCCAAGCACTAGCCTTACCAACTAGTAAGAAGGGAATTCATTCATTCTTTGGAAAGGTAAACTTCCTTCGTCGTTTTGTGCCTGAGTTCTATGAACTGACTAAGCATATAAATTCCATGATGAAACCTCAAGCAAGTTTCGAGTGGAATAAGGAAGGAAAACAACATTTGAGGAGATCAAGAAAGCCATTGCCAAAGCCCCAACTCTTGTATCCGCCACATTTCAACAAGGAGTTCATCATGTATTGCTATGTATTAGAACATACACTCTCTATTATCCTTGTTTAGAAAAATGATGAAGGTTTGGAAGCACCCATTGCTTTCATGAGCTGTCCTTTGAAAAATCATGAGCTAAAGTACAACTAATTGGAGAAAAATGCCTACGCAGTGGTCAAATATGTTAAAAGTTTCAGATTCTACATTCTCAATTTCTATACAGTGGTGATGGTCCCTGGAAGTGCAATCAAGTCCATTTTGACTCAACAAGATTCTGGGGCTAAGAGAGGAAGCTGGATTGCAAAGACCTAAGAGTATGACTTGGAGATTAGACCCTCTAATATGGTAAGAGGAAATGGTTTGTGCAAGCTGATTGTTGAAGATGAATCTCTCAAAGCTCAGCAGGGAGAAAAGGATGGTGTTTTCTCAACCTGTTTAGGAGACAATCCACAGGTGCTCTTTGTCACCACCACTGATGAGTGGTATGTTGACATTGCTTACTATCTCACTTATGGAGGATTCCCCCCTCATCTTGATTAAAAACAAAGAATAACACTCAAGATAAAGGTAGCCAATTTTGTGATCTAGAATCATGCACTTTACAAGAGAGGCCTAGATGGTTGTTTCCTCAGGTGTGTAGATAAGGAGCAGCAAGAAAAGTTGCTCATGGCTTATCATGATCGAGCTTGTGGTGGACATTTCTCAGCAATGGTCACAACACATAAGATCCTCAAAGGAAGATATTATTGGCCCTCCATCTTGTCAGACACTCAGGATTAGGTTTCCAATTGCAAAGCATGTTAACAATTTGTTGGAAAGCCACAACTAGTTGCGCTGCCACTCAGGCCTGTGGTGATTGAAGAACCATTTCAGCAATGGGGGCTAGATTTTATTGGTGTTTTGAATCCTCACTCTAGTGAAGGACATACTTATGTACTCACTGCAACTGATTACTTCATTAAATGGGTGGAAACCATCCCAACCAAACCAAGCCAACTCTGAAATAGTTTGCAGCTTCATCAAGGAGAATATCATTGTTCGTTTTGGAATACCACAGAAAATTGTTGTAGAAAATGTCACCTATTTCTCTTCCAAGGAGCTCACAGATTTTTCGCTATGACTTTGGAATCTCCCTATCTCACTCTTCTGACTACTACCCACAGGGAAATGGGCAGGCTGAGTCAAGCAACAAGAACATTGTGACCATTGTCCGCAAGTTGGTAGATGAGAATCAAAGGAACTGGCACAAGAAGTTATATGATGCATTGTGGGCTAATAGGATCACTCCTAAGAAGGAAATATGTATGTCACCTTTCCAAATGTTGTATGGAGTTGAGGCAGAGATTCCCCTCACAATTGAGATGCCAGCTCTCAAGTTGCTGCAAGAAATAGAAGATGGTCAATACAAATACTCCATTGACAAGAGGATCCTCTTCCTGGAAAAGCTGGAAGAAAGCAGATGCTAAGTGGTGGATAGAATTAAAGAACACCAATTGAAAGTGAAGAAAATATTTGACAAGAAGGAAAAGGAAAGAGAATTCAAGGTTGGATATTTTGTTCTGCTATGGGACAAGAGAAGAGAACCAAAGGGCAGCCATGGAAATTTTGATTCATTGTGGTTGGGCCCATTCCAAATTCATGGACCTTATGGTGAGAATGTTTTTCTCCTCTCATACTTGGATGGAATGCCATTAGAATTTCCTCGAAGTGGGAAATAATTAAAACTATATCATTAATGAAAGCGGGTTGTCCCCTCGTCTTGTACCCTAGGTAATTTTCATAGGTGTGTTTTTCCCTTTTTCTGTTGTGTGGTTTTGGTTTAGTTTTGTTGGTTTATTGTGTGTTTTCTCCTTCTTCCATTCTTTCTCAGAATTTTACATGACTCTGCAAGGCCCAATGGATAAGGCACTAGTAAATGTAATATGTTTTGAAACTTGAGATTCTGGATCCTCATGTTGTGCCCTAGCCATGCTCAGTTCACGCCATGTCCCCAAGCTAGAACTAGTTGTTGTCTCCTGAAAACAACTCTGCGTTTTCATAGCCAAATTCAAATTTTTTGAGCTCATTCCATTTGCTGGTGTTTAAGCACAAGTTCATGAGGGACACTTGGGACCTTAAAAGCCAAAATTTCTGATTTTGGTTCATTGCGGAAAAAGTGGAAGTTTTTGTCCCAGGCTGCACAAGTTCACGAGGGACACTTAGGACCTGAAAAGTAAAAATTGCCGATTGCGGAAAAAGTGGAAGTTTTTTTCCAAGGCTACACAAGTTCAATTGGGACACTTCGGACCCAAAAATATGGATCGGACAAAAAATTCAAAAGCGTGAGAGCAGACCGGCAGAGGAAATTGATTTTTTAAGTCCCTTTGGAAAAAGGTGAAAAGTTAAAAAGTGACCCGCAACCTTGATCAAGCTATCAAGGAAAAATTCAAAGCTTGAACCCGTAGGGAAAAAGTCAAAGGTAAACCCCCCGTTGAAAAGTCAAAGCGGAAGAGTGGGCCGGCGGAGGAAATTGAGTTTTTGAGCCTTTTTGCAAAAAAATATTAAAATGTTGAGAAAAGAGCCACGACCCCACCTACAACTAGAACATGCCACGTGTCCTAGTCAAATCGGAGCAGTGGGCCAATGGAGGAAATTGAGTTTTTGAGCCTTTTTACAAAAAAGGTTTAAAATGTTGAGAAAAGGGCCGTGACCCTGCCTACAACCAGAATGTGCCACGTGTCTAAGTTGAAAAGTCAAAGTGGGGGTATGGGCCAATTTGTTCCAAATTACCAAATCTCTTAAAAATTCACAAAATGCAAATGGATTCCCTTGTAACTACTCCAATCCCTTCCTGCCACATGGACAACCCGATTTTCAAAGCTATAGGAGCAAATCAAATGGCCTATATTTAAACTGGTAAATCGAATGTAACTATTGCTTTGCAAGATCTGGTTTTTAACCTACCATGAGCGTTTTCTTCACAACAAAGGAATTCGAAAAGGTGTCGAGGAATTTTAAAGATTGTAACAATCTTGGCATAGGATATAAGGGCTTCTCAACATCATTCCAAAAGGTGGCAATTAATTTTGGAAAAAACTAGAGTGCTTTGTACCTGGAAAAGACAGAAAATGCTATTCTTCTTCTGTTTTCTCTTCTTCCTCGAATTTCTTCCATTCTCAAGCTATGTAAAAACTCCACTCGAGCTTCAATAATAAAAAGAAGGAATTATTGCCTCTTTGATTGAGGAATTGATTGGTACTTTATGACCAATGAGTTTCATTCGGTCTTATAGCTTCTCCTACGGATTTGTTTTTCTTCTAATTATAAATGCATGTAAATGAAATTTCTAATTAATGTGTGTGGGCATCTGATATTCTACTCACAACATTAGTTTCTCCTATCTACATTCTCACTCCCTTTCCCCTTCTTAGACAAAGTTTGTCTCTAGTGAGAAATTGCTAGCATTACCACAGGTTCAGTGGAGTGCCCCTATTGGATCTCTAGTTGAAAGGCCACCATTGAAATCCACTTTTTCACGCATGCACATACGGAAGCTACACCGTTCAAGTAGAGGGACTTAAATTCCCATAGCATTGGATTGAAACCTACCAATTTGTTCACAAGATAAATTTTCTCGCCAACACAATGCAAGGGGATATGGTTTTGTGTTTGGGTTTGATTTTGTGGATCAAGAAAGAGGGGAAATCCACATCACCCATTTCAATGAGGTAATGAAAGCATTTTATGAGAAGATTGAAAATGGGTAGCTATATACAATTTCCAATGGGAGGATTGTGAGGATTTCTAATACAAAGCTATGTTATAACCATTTGAAAATTGCTTTGGATATTTTCTTGCAACCTTCCTCAACCATATCTCCACTCATAGCAAATGAGAATACAATACCTTCCCATCACTTTCACTTCACCAAAATCAAGGACATACCTGCAAGCACTGAAGGTTATACAGTTGATTTGATTGGCATTGTTCTTACGATGTCACCATGCTCAACAATTATTAGGAATGAAAATTTTGAAACAAAGAGAATAACTCTACAATTAAAGGACATATCGATGCTCTTCCCGAGGATCAATTAAGAGGAAATTGACCGATTGGTCTTGTGCCAAAATTTCATAGGGAGACTAAAGAAAGTTACAAATAAACTTCGAATATTTCTAGCCAGGATCACAAAGGAGATCGAGACAGAAGATGTAGTGAATCACTACGCATGTGGGCCTAGAGATGAAGAAATTCAAGGGATTATCAAGCACTTCATTGAGTACAAACACCAAATGGCTGTGTGGGAAGGAAAGTAAAAACTTGCAGGTGAGGGAGGTGTAGCTAAACCAGGCCAAAGTCTGAGCGGCCATGAAAGGATAAGTCCAAGCTCTGGATCAGTCAAATTTGTAGGGTTGACTGAGTCAAACCCTTGCAACAAATTTTCTATTTTCATGGGAGCATGTTCCCTTAATATTAATGACATTTCTATTTTTAGTTAAATGTTAGTTAAGGGCCCAGCTGTAATGGCTCAGCCTAAGAACTTATAAATAGTTGAATTCTTCCAGTTAGTAGATATAGATTATTTTTTAGAGGAGTTTCTCTTCAAGCTTGGAAGAGTGCTTCAGAGATTCTAAGAAACCTTTTAATTATTTTCAGAGTTACACCTTGCTGTTGAAAATATGATTTATTGTGTTGAATGGTTAATCAGTGTTTACTTTGTGAATTTACAATTCCTTAGTGAGAGTGATTATCTTACCTTTATTTCAGGTTATCTATTTCATGTTGTGAAGGAATAATACTACTATCTTTTATGTCAGTTGTGAAAATCTTATTTTCCTTCTGCATTAATTTTATGTCATTATTATCCCTAGTTGCAGAAATAGATGTTTGATATATGCATGTGTGGTTTCCTTATGATGAATTAATTGTGTGTCGAATTTGATTTGATCTACCCTTATGTACACTCAAGTTTAACAGAGGAACATCCGCCCCTGGTTTGTGGTATTTTGTACCCTTTCTAGTTGCGATAGGTGAAGGTGGTCAGTGATGCAAGCATACCTCCCACATTAACCCTTCCAGATGTTAAACATCCCTTAATTTGGTGCATCACCACTTCTAGTATAGGTTTTATTTCCTTGCAAATATCTTTCCCTAATCCCATGAAATGTTAGCATAGGACTAGATAACCCTTTTATCTTGCATTAGAAGTAGTGTTGTGTTTAGTTTAGGAAGAGGAAGCCGGCCTTCTCCAGAGGTTCACCTCGAGCCCAAGTCCCACAGTTGAGAGGTGATCCCATGTGTCCCAATCACACCGAATGTCCTGTTCACATTTTGGCCATTCGGAGGGTGCAATGATTTGGTGACAACAGTTTTTGGCATGCTGGCCCAGGTGGGACAGAGTTGGTACTTATCTTCTCATTCCATTAACCTAAAAGTACTTGGTGACTCCATCTCTCTGGATTTCAAAGTTTAGTACATCAACTTATGTGAAGAATTCACACAAGAGCTTCTTCAAGGCAGGAAAATTATAAGCATACAGAGCTTTCCTTGTCTCCCCCAAGGAGAAGGGGAAGAAGCCTTTCAGCAGCACCAGCCACCACTTTACCTCGTAGAGGAATTCAACTCCTCCTGAGGGACATTTTCCTCCACCAAGACACAACCAGCTTTTGAATGTCATGGCAGCCAATGCTTTTCCTCCTTTCAACACCAACAGTCCTTTGCTATTAGCACAAAGAGACACCATACCGGCAGCTGCCTTAAAAATTTTACCATTTTACACTGGGGAGACTAATGTTTCACCTCAGGAGCACATACTAGATGTAGCTAGCATTTGTGTGGTACACAGTATTACAGAAGATAATGTGGCAGTTTGAATCCTTGCTACTTCATTCAAAGGTAGAGCACTTCAATGGTTCTAGAGTTTAACTGTTGGATCTGTTACCACTTGGAATGAGTTAGGCATGAAACTTGTGTAAGCAGTTCAAGGACAAAAGTGATAATCTCTCACTTGTAGGAACAATTCCACACTATCAAGCGGTCCCCTCAAGAGTATATGAGTGATTTCAACCTCCATTTTGACAAGACTTGGAAACGAATCCCAGCACTCGTAAGGCCATCTCTAGAGAGCACATTTCTATATTACTTATGGGCATTGAATAGTGATGTCATCCATCATGATTCAATCCATGGGGGGAACCGTTATCCCTGATGCTTACGAAATCTCCATAAGAGATGAAAATTGCTTGATTCAAGCAGGTAAAATTGCTCCTAGACCTCCCATACCTGTATTTGCAGAGCTTGTAGGAAAATAACCAGTCATTGCCCTAGTTCTGGCAGCTTCTAGTCTGATGGCTATGCATGCATCCAATCCTCAAATGATCTGGCTGAGGTAAAATCACTATTACAAACTTTTGGGAATGAACTCATAGCAATGAAGAGGAACAGTCCCAGTATGCTCACCCCTTTCAACCCCAATATCAGACAAGCCATCCTCCATTCCAAGGAAATGGTCAGTCACAAAATCAGGCCACAAGCCAAGCTACGAATGTAAAACCTTTGAACTTTCAGAATCCTTCTGCTGCCAGTTCTTCCAGAGCTATAGTCCTAGTCCAGAACAACCTTATCCAAGACTATGAATGGTGCTACCCTTGTTCTCAGCCCCATAACTAGAATCTTTTCCCAAATGGAGTTTTGAGTCAAGCCCTTATGGTCCAAAGCATAACCGCTCTACCTGAATCATCTGTTGAACCATCCACTCCCGAAATTCAAGACCAACCTCCTGATGAAACCACACTACTAAATTGGAAAGAAGAAGAATTTTGTGGTTTGAATATTGATGCCTCCACTATAGCATCCAACACATGTTCCAAGAAAAGGGAAATAGATCCACAGTCTTCCAATACTGATCAGGCATCTACTTCTCAGCCCCCAACACAAATACCAAATGATAAAGGCATGAAAAAGAAATCATCAAAAGTATCCATAGATCAGTCTACAAAGAAGGGGGACTCCAAGTGTCACAATGCCCAATAGGCATTTTCCAAAAGAGGACCCCAATGCCCCAAAAGGCATTAGCAAAGTGGGAGTGATTCCATTTCAGCATCGTGGATCAAATGAAGAAGACCAATTTGAGTGTCATAATGTGGGATGCACTCTCTATTCCTTCTCAGAGGAACTTGCTACATGGGAGGCTTTGAACAACTTTAGCACTACTAACATATCATCAGGTCAAGAAGTAGTAGTGGTAACCAGCTTATGCCAACCCAAAACAAAAATATATGCTAATCCCAACAAACCTCCACCATTCTATATCTCGCTGATTATTGGTGACCATTTGGTACACAATTGTATGATCGATTTTGGAGCTAGTAGTTCCGTAATGCCCAAGCAGGTCACATATGTACTGCAAATTCCATATACTCCAATTTTAAGAGGGGTTGTTCAACTAGATGGTACTGCAGTCCAAACTATGGGGGTCATTAAGGGGCTTCAACTTACTATCCACGCATGTCCTAGCTTGACATTCACACAGGACATATCTGTCATTGATCTTCCTCCCCTCTTTTCCATTTGCTTATCATGGGATTTCACCACAAAAATGGGTGGTTATTTGTCATCAGACTGGTCGCATATGATCCTGAGGACCCGGTATGGGACTAAGGTAACTATAAGGGTAGAACCAATCTGTCACAATCACGTGGAACCTTACACAACCAAACCCATAAATGGTAACTACGCCATTTGTGATCCCGAAGATGAGGATGTAGATCATGAGCCAACTACTCTCGTAGAAGAGGTTCCAGATACAATTCTTGATGAGGTGAGTATAGATCATCAATATGACCCTTATGTTGATTTATTGGAAAATGAAGAATCTGGTCTGTTGTTTTTGGAAGAGACTGGATTAGGTACATATTGCATTCATGAAGAATATGCCATTGTACCTCAACTTGTTAAGGCATCAAGTGATACAAACGGACTGTGGCAAGATGTTCTTTGATGGCTCACGAAGTAAAAATGGATCTGGTGTAGGGGTTATGTTAATTTCTCCAGAAGGAAATAAATATTTCTCTTCCTTTCGGTTGCAGTTTAGTTACACTAATAATGTTGCTGAATATGAAGCTCTTATACAAGGAATTCAGTTGGCCCAAAGAAGAGGAATCCAAACCTTGACTGGTCTTTGGTGATAGCGAATTGGTTGTGCACCAAGTTACAACCCATAGTGCATCAAAAAATGATCTATTGTGGTCATACAAAAATTGGGTTTGGGATCTGATAGAAGATTTTGAGGCTTTCAGAATTCATGCAATTCCCAGGAAGCAAAATCAAGATGCTGACAGGCTGGCTACTATTGGTTCTCAATACGATGTACCTATGGACATCATGAAAGAAGAGCAGAAGACAGTCAAAATGGTGGTCCATCCCATAGTACCAGATAATGTGAGTAGTTGGCAGGTGTTTGATAGTGATCAACAGATTGTTCTCTTCCTACAGCAAGAAGCAGAGTTCGCTGCCAAACATCAAGATAAACTCCAAAATTCTTACGGTGATCAAATTATACAGCTGAAAGGAAACAAGCTGCCAAAAGGCCTGGTTACATTGGAATCCATCTTCAATTTTGAATGATCAAGCCAAGCAGAGCACTAATATGGTGGTCAAGGAGGAGGATTTTGAAGAGGTCGAGGTGGCAAGAGAAAAGGTTCTAAAAATTGGTAAGGTATGCACTACTCATGAAAAGAAAGATTTCATCGAATTATGTCAGGAATACCATGATATTTTCATGGAGCTACAAGGAATTGCATGGTTTTGATCCCAGGCTTAGCTCAACATACTATTGAACTAGATCCAAACTCCAAGCCAGTTCATCAAAAAATAGAGGCCAATCAATCCCAAAATTGAGCCACTGATGAGGAAAGAGCTAACCAAGCTTATCGAGGCCTGCATAATTTTTCCCATCAAGCATTCTTCGTGGGTTTCCAATCTGGTGCCCATAAGGAAAAAGAATGGTGAAATCTGGCTGTGCGTAGATTTCAGGGATCTAAACCACCTCATTGAAGGATCACTACCCTCTCTCATCAATGGAGAAAATCCTCCAAATAGTGGTAGGGGTTCAAATATTTTCTTTTCTTGATGGATATTCAGGATATAATCAGATTCTGGTTCAAGAATCTGATCAATTCAAAATGGCTTTCACCACCAAATGGGGCACATACGCTTACAACAAGATGCCCTTTGGATTATCTAATGCAGGGCTACCTTTCAGAGAGCCATGGATATGGCATTTAAAGGAATCATCAATGATATGATCTTGGTTTACCTTGATAACATCACTATCTACTCCAAACATGTTAAGGATCATATCACTCATCTAAGGAAAGTTTTTCAAAGGTGTAGAGAATTTGGTGTCTCACTGAACCCGAAGAAGTGCATTTTCCCAGTGCAGGAAGGAAAGTTGTTGGGCATATTGTTTCAGCATAGGGGTTGTCTATCGACCCAGCTAGGATTCAGTCAATTATGTCCTTATCCCTCCCAAGTCATAAAAAAGGTCTCTAAGTTTTTTAGGAACTATAAATTTTGTTCGGAGATTCATTCCTCAGTTTGCAACGTTGGAAAAACCACTAACGGCCATGCTTAAAAAGAATATCCCATTTTCATGGATGAAGGAGGGAAGAGAAATTTTGAAGCCATCAAGACAGCTATTTCCCAAGCTCCTACGTTGGTGAATCCCCAGTTTGACAAGGATTTCATTCTCTATGCTTTCACAGGTCAGGAAAGTATTTCAGGAATCCTCACCCAGCATAATGATGACCTGATGGAGCAGCCCATTGCCTTTTTCAGTTCAGTCTCTTAAGGAATACGAACTCAAATATTCCTTCATCGAAAAGCAGGTCTTTGCAGTCATTCAAGCCCTAAAGAAGTTTAGGCATATGTTGTCTAACAACAAAATCCATTTAATGGTTTCTCATCCTGGCATCAAAGAATTTTTGTTGAATAAAGAGATGAATGAGAAATGCACTGGGTGGATTACGAAAGTAATGGAGTATGACGTACACATCAAGGTCACTAAGCTTGTCAGGGGCAAAGGGTTATGTCAGCAGATTGGCTGTGGACATGGAGACCAAAGATACATAAGATGTCATGCTTCTGAATGTTGATGAAGGAAATGATCAGATTGATTGGTCAACTAAGATGTAAAACTTCCTTCTTTCAGGGATATATCCTCCAAACATGGATAAAGTCCAAAGATGTACTTTCCATCTTCAATCTATTATGTATGTCATGATAGATAATGTTCTCTTCCGAAAGGATCTAAATGGTGTTCTTCTATGGTGAATCAAGCCAGAATAGGTGAACAAGGTATTAGA
Organism: Taxus chinensis; assembly: GCA_019776745.2. Classification (NCBI taxonomy): domain Eukaryota; kingdom Viridiplantae; phylum Streptophyta; class Pinopsida; order Cupressales; family Taxaceae; genus Taxus; species Taxus chinensis. The sequence continues at coordinate 722,272,897 of CM034149.1, read as the reverse complement.
GGAATTCCACAATGGCCTGTCCAGAGGACATTACTCTGCATGAACAACCACCACCAAGATCATGCGAGCCAGTTATTACTGGCCAGAATTGTTCAAAGACTCTCATATATGGGTGAGGAAATGTAAGGAGTGTGCTCTTTTCACAGGAAAATAGAGACTGATAGCTCTCCCATTACGCCTTGTTCAGGTGGATCAACCCTTCGTTCAGTGGGGATTAGATTTCATCGGGATGATCAATCCTCCATCCAGCGAGGGGCATAAATGGGTCCTTACTGCAACAGATTATTTCACTCACTGGACAGAGGCAGTGGCCCTAAAGGAAAGTAATGAAAAGGATGTTCTGGATTTTCTAGAAAATTTGATGACAAGGTTCGGTGTTCCTTTTACTGTTATCTCAGACAATGCTATGGATTTCCTCAGGATGAAGATAAGTGAATGGGCCATCAAGAATGGAGTCTACCTCAAGAATTCATCTAACTATTACCCACAGGGGAATGGGTTGGCCGAATCCAGTAACAAGAATCTCATAAGAATCATCAAATGCATGATGGAGGCAATAAAAGAACCTGGCATACACAGCTCAAGATTGCCCTATGGGCTGATCGGATAACACCTAAAAAGGACCATCGGGGTTTCTCCTTTCATGCTTGTATATGGAAGGGAAGTGAAACTTCCACTTTCCTTGGAGATACCTTCCCTGGACTTGGCTTATCAGCTTGAAGTTATGGAGGATGATGCCTTAACAGTGAGGTTTTCTGAACTCATGGAGCTGGAGGAAATTTGAAACACCACCATGAATACATGACAAAACATTAGGCTCAAGTTAAGAAATCCTTCGACAAGAAAGCCTCTGATAGGTTGTTCAGGGAGGGAGATTTGGTTCTAAAATGGGACGAAGATCGTGCCAAACCTGGCAGGCACGCCAAGTTTGATGCTCTCTGGAGTGGGCCCTATGTTATTACAAGCTGCAAAGAGGCAAATTCATTTTGCCTATCCAGACTCAATGGAGAAGAATTTCCCATTCATGTGAATGGGATACACCTCAAAGCTTGTTTTTGAGGATGTTCCACCCTGTATAGTGTTCTGTCTTTTCCTCCAAGTGCTTTGCACATCGTTTTGTTTTCTTTTCTTTTGCTTGTGTGTTTTCTGTTTTAGTTTTTAGTTTTTTAGACTCCTTTGCCCAATGTTTTTGCTTAAGGCTACTGGTCTGAAAGCTTAGCAGGCAAGCATTCCCTAGAGGTCACCAAAAATGTTAACCATTTAACCTACCTTGAAGAAAATATGTCAGATAAAATTTTTTAGAAATCCTTGTACAATGAAATTCTCCAAGGCCGAAATCTAAATTTTTCATCTTCAGACTTCAGAGATTTTTCTCTTTCAGAGTTTTATTGCTCAGATTTGGAGATTGCTCTTTTAGCTCTCCAAAGTCCAAAACCCCAAAATTCTGAAATTTCAAACTTTCAGGCTTTCGGGTTTTCCGAACTTTTGGCCCCATTTTGTTTAAATCCCTCTTGGACTTCCGAAGTCTGAAATTCTGAAAGTCTGAAATTTTCCAGACTTTTAGGTTTTCAGGTTTTGGAATTCTCTGAGTCATTTTTAGGATTTTTACTTTAAAACTTTCAAAGTCTGAAAGTCTGAAAGTTTGAATTTTTGGACTTTCAGGTTTCAGAATTTTCCATTGCCAATTCATTTTTTTGTCTCCCAATCTCCGAAGTCCGAAACCCCAAAATTCTGAATTTCAGGCTTGGGGTTTCAGAACTTTCGGAGGTCCTCCATGCAATTAATTTTTCACCTACCTCCATACGGATCAGATTTCTACCATTAATATTAGGTTTTCTATTTAAACTCAGTTTTTTACTTGTCATTTTTACTTGACACATTTTCTCTGACATTTTGTTTCTTGTACTTTGCGACGTCTTTTTCAAGGTATGGTAATTTGTTTATTTTCTTTTTGGTTTAAGGTCCTTTTCTTTGTTTCCCTCTCATTTTGTTTTCTCTTTGGTCTTCCTCTATGTATTTTTTTGAAATGTCGCTCCCTTTGTTCACCATGTTTCACATTTTGATTTTTCTTCAGGTATTTAGAGTTGTTCAAAGGATCCTCTTAGGCCTCCCATACTTCTTCTCGTTTCTCATTTTTGTAGAATTTGTGAGTTAGTATTGTTCGGCAAGGTCCTTTTCCTTGTTTGGAGAGACTTGTTCAGGAGAATTCCTTCAGAAATTTATTAAGTGGGAAGACTTGTTTGGAAATTCCTTCGGAAATTTATTCAGGAAACTTTTCGGGAGAATTCCTTCGAGAGATTTTTTCAGAACTTCTATTTTTAGGAGAAACTTCAGAGGTTCCAGGTTTTCGGAACTTCTTTTCGGAGATTTTCTGGAAACTTCTTTTTCAAATTTTCTTTCGAGAAAATTCTTTCAGAGATTTTAGTTCAGAGATTTTTTTTCCCGTTCGAAGAAATTTTTCAAAGGGATTTCAGGAAATCTTATTTTTCAAAGATTTCTTTCGGAGAAAATTTTCAGAACTTTTTTTTCAGAGAATTTCAGTTCAGTGATTCTTTTCGGAACTTTTCAGTTCAGGATTTCAGAAGTTTTTCTTTTCAAGTTTTCAGAATTTCTACAACTTCAGCTTCCGAAACATAGGGCTTGATGTCTGCTTCCACTTCAAAGGGAAAGGAGAAGATGAAATACTCATTTCTTGGGGTTTCTCCTCACTCTTGCCTGTCTTCCGACTTAGGGAATATAGGGGACACTGACCTAGGACAAATTGATTTTCTAGATTTTCTGGGAAAGATTAAAGGCTCCAAACAAGAAACCATGGATGCAGGCCATCTACAACAGTGGGCTTGCCCTTGCCATTGGTTTTCCCACATCCATGCATTACCTAGAATTTTTTTTAGCTACAGCAGCCCACTTTGACAAAGACTCCATGTCAGTCAGAGATAGTGATGATAAGGTGGTAATCCATTTGGACCCATACTTCTTTGAAGATCTGCTTAAACTTCCTGATGTTCAAGATTATGCCACAATTTCACCAGAGATATTAGTGGAACATTGGGATAAGAAAGAGGAAGTATGCTCAAAAATCATGATGAAAACTTATCTGGCCAAGAACTTTGCCAAACTACCCAAAACTATGCATTAGTCAGATTTTATTCAGGAGGTCAACGATCTTATTGTGCTGTTAAGTAGAGTTTCAGGTCTTCCTTCTGCAAAGGAATTCTAGGAATGGATGTTTTTGTACATCATGACCATCAAGAAGAATGAGGAGTTTATCCGATGGGGGGAGCATATTAGTAGCTCCATTTGCTATCAATTGGGTAGAGTGTCAGATATGAAGACTTTCTACATGACATCCTTCCTAGTGTATGTTGTTGCTGTTATGGGAGATTTTTTTGGTTTTGAATACTAGGGGTGTTCGCAGCACTTCCCAAATATATGAATTTTATCCCCAAATCACTCTGGATGAGGGAAGTAGGCATTTCCATAGAGTCAACGATGCTTTCTTTGCTATCATCCTCTATCATTTTGACAAAGAACTATATAATCAGAGGATTTTCGATGAAGCTTTCAAAGAAGTGCAGGAATGGGGAGCAATCTACTTTTAGTTTCCTACATTCACCTATATCTGGATTCTGGGTTTCATAGGTTCCCCAAGAAAATTTCCAAGGTGCCCCACTGACAAATGGATTCTATTAGAATTAGTTCGGTAGTTATTAGATTATCATCAAATCCAAAATAAGCATCACAAAGCGGGAATGCATTTCCCTATTTTGATTGGCAAGTACTCTTGCCCAAATATTCACAAGGCTAAAAAATGTTGATGCAGAAATGGCCGAGGTAACCTTGCAGACCTTTCATCCACAGGACTAATTTTGATTATTGGGGTAGTTTTGTGGAAACAGGTCATTCCAGTGCCCACGTGCCCCAATTGGAAGATATCTGGATTCATTTTTGGGATGAATACATCATGTGACAAAGGGATTATGAAAGATTGACCCTTGATGAGGTTTGGAAATTTGGTTTGGCCGATGTGCCAAAGGACATGCAAGACAGTGATGAGGTTTTGGATTCATCATACAAAGGATGATAATGTTGTCCAATCAACTGCTGCCATGGATTGATTGGTATGTGGAAGAATGCAACAATACAAAGGAGAGGGTGGGACCCATTTTAAAGAGGAATTTTAGTTGGTTGGCCACCTTGGGAATCTCACCCAAAGGGGAAAATCAACCTACAAATACAAGAGCTATAATAGCAATAAGCCAACCAACACCCACTAAGGGAAAAATTTTGACTCAAAAGGCTCCTACAATCCCAAAGAAGATTTCATTTGTTGTTGGTGGCTCATCTCTCTCCAAGGCTTCTACTCCCAAGATCACATCTCTTGCAGTTCCTGTGACAGAAGTGGTTGAAGTCAGTGACTCTCCTAGTATCTTCTAAGATCCATCACACCTTCTTCTTCCTCCATTATCACTTCTAATATCAGTTCCTTCCACTTCCACAATCATTTCTTCCTTCCCATCCCCTTCTATGGCCCAAGTATTCTCATCACTTCCAGTTCTATTAGCTGGGGAAAATATTAGGGTCACCCATTTCCTCTTCACTTCCTTTAACACTTCCATTTTCTTCAATCATAACCCCCTGACATCGTTCTATCAACTCCTATGGTTTTCCCTACATCCACACCATCCATCATTACTACTTCTGCTCAAATACCAGTTCGGGCTTTCTAGTGATCTTGTTTTGACCAATGTTTCAGGTATTGGATCTACAACCCCATCTTCATTAGCTCTAGCCATACCAGAATGGTTGTTTAGGAAAACTCCCAAGAAAAAGAAGAAGGTTCCTCTGGGAGATGTTATAGATCTCATCATATTAGAGCATATGCCCAAGAGACAGGCCAAGAGACCAAGAACCATGTCAAGTCTGACGGTTAACCCATCTGGAGAACATGTGATAGAGGTTGCCACCCCCGTTGAGGGGAAAACTAAAGAAACAATCACAGCTGTGGATTACCAGATTTTAAAATTCTCATTGGGGAAAGGCTACTCATGAAGGAGCCAAGCAAGATGTGCACACTACTCTTGGGGCCCTTTTGGAGAAATATGAAAAAGATAAGGCAACCAAGGATGATCTCAAAGCCAAGGTCAAGCAGCTCACTACACTGTTGTGCAAAGTAACCCAACCCACTCCATCCACTAAAGTCTTAACTACTACGCCTATGAAAATTTCATCTACAATCGATGATATTTCTTATCACAAGCTGGAGAAGCTAGGCTAGAAAGGGAGATCAATGAGTGGATGGATGGAGAGAATTTTGCAGGAAGCCAATCCTTTGATCAAGGAAGTAGTTGAAATATATAATAATTTGCAAGTTGAAAAAACCACCATTTCCAAGATGGACGAGGCCTTTTCTAAAGATAATAATTATCTAAATCTAAATTTGGCAACATGGAGTGACATCAGAGAAGAGGATCTCGACTTGCTTCTTCAGGAAGAGGTGATCAATGACGTCTCCAAATTATTTGAATATCAAAAGGCCATGGAATTCCGAGTGTCAAGTATTGCATGATTTGATTAAGAAGTTGGAGAAGAAACTAGTGGAGATCACAGATGCCCTAAATGACTTCTTAGAGGAGTTTGATATTGCCAATTACAAATTGCTATCCATATTTCACCCCCCTGGGAAAAATATTGGATCAACCACGATCCCACATAGGAGGAAACATATTCAAAAGGCAAACAGGGAAGGGCTTCAAAATTGGTTAAGTATAAAGGTGTAAGCGGGAGAATGCCAAGTGTCAGTATGGTTTTGATTCAAGGGGTAAAAGTTAAAAAATGGCTCGCAACTTCACCCAAGGAAAAATTCAGCATTTGGGTCTGAGCCAAAGTCAACCAGGGAATTGGAGGAAAGGGAAAAAGATAAATTGCAGACCTGTAGGCCCGATTTTGTTCCAATTTGGCTGCCACGTGTCCCACATCAAAAGGGGACCCATTTTCAAGTTATTTTCCCACCCTCCTGTATGGACCCGATACAAACTTCGAAGGGGCATATCTTTCAAATTAGGGCTCGAAATATTGCAAATCTGATGCTGTTGGAAAGATCTCGGCCTCACTCATGCCATGGAGGTTTGAAACTTTAATTTTGAGGAGGTTAGGTGAAGAAAATTGGAGGAAACATCTTCGGTCTTTTAGTGCAGGATCTTCTTGCCTCAACAACCAAATCAGAATTGATTTGTTTCTTTGTTTCCTCTTCCTTCAAGGTGCTGAACCAAGGATCAATGTAGTAAAGATGGATTTGGGGAGAGATTTCATCAGAGGCATTAACAATGGTGGTTGAGCTTCAACCTATTTTTCCCGCTTCTCTCTCTTTTCTTCTTTCAAGTTGAATCTATAAATACGGTGGTAGGATTCATTTTAAAGGGTTGGAATTCTTTGTTTTGCAGGCTCCCTTCTCCTCTTAGCAAAGGGATTTGTGGAATTCAGGCCTTCCATCAAAAATTACATTACATTTATGCCTCTTGGCTACTTTGTAATGGATTGTATCAATCTATAGAGCAATAAAACATGTCTGTGATCAATTTTAGATCCTCTCTTGTCTCTTTTTCTTTCATCTAGTCTCCCATTATATATGGGGCTATATGTGCTTGTTTATTGTATACATTTTGTTGGTTTGTGTCTATTAGCAAAATAAGTGTTCATCATTCCTTTGGTGCATCACCTCATAATTTAGCTTTGTTTAATTTTTGTATTCCTTCTATCCCTGTCTCCTTGGTAAATTTTATATTAGGATTAAGAACAGACCCTTTGCAAGTTTCTACGTATGCACCTAAATAGAGGAATAAGGAATCAGCCTTCAATCAAGAGAGATTTCCCATTTTGCAAGGTCCCACACATTGGGAAAAGTTCAATGTTATGCAATCACACCAAATGAGTCTACCTTAGAAAATTAGATCTTTTAGAGCTCATTTGGGGGTGATGTGATTTCATGTTAACATTTTTTTGCACGCCCGATGGGACAGGTTTGAAGCACCTTACCACTTCACTTCATCAGGTTTGATGTGCTCTTGGTGAATATTCCAGCCTTTAGAGGCACTTTCAAGCACATATGGCAACTCCATATGGCCAGCAACCCATCCTTTAAGTTGCAGACCTTCTTCCCATCCAGTTCCACCCATTACTTCTTCCATCTCCTTCATCTTCTTCAATCCCATGAAGTTGTGCAATCATGACTTCTTTCCCACCATGGAATTCTCATTTGCAACAACAGAACTATTTCCCTCCATCCCCACAGTTTCAAAATCCTCCTCCAAATCAATTTTATAAGCCCCATTATCCTGAAAATGCATACAACCCCCTTTTTTCTAACCAAAATATTTATGAAGAACAATTTTATGCAGATGATGGTGGAAACTCCTTGGCCAAATTTGATTTTGAGAGGCAGATGCAAAAGAATGAGATGGACATGATGCAGCTCAGAGTCAAGTGCTCCATAATGACAGCTGAAGTTGGCTACAAGGCCCCTTGTCCATGGGTCGGCCCTGTACCAGGCCGGTTTAGCGCCCAACACAAGTTACACCTCATCACTGAGATGTTCCCCATACTACAGAGTTGGCAGAAGGAATGGAGGCTCAAAAATCTAGTGTGCCTTCCATCCCTTCTGCGTCCATCCTCCCATTTTCTTCCAAGTCCCCTCTACCTAGTTGTACCATAAATGAACAGCCCCCTACCAACGTGCCTTCCCCAACCAACGTCATCATGTTCGATGACTGCAGGACAATTGAAGAATGGTGTGACTCATATGAATCCAATTGGGAAGAGGAAGTCATATGAGTGCCTGTTCTAGATGAAAACCAGAGGGCACGGTTCTGGAGGAGAACCATACAGTTTCAGAGGCAATAAGTGCTAAGCAAGCCACAGAAGAACCTTCAGTTCTTTCTCCCACTCCATCCCCTTCAAACTCTAATGTTGAAGAAGATTTTGAGATTTCAAACTTCATGTTTGAAGATGAGGGGAACAATGGTGATAAAATTACATATTTGAAGGACACCATGGAGGAGGTTGAACACACACAGCAAGACAACAAGGAGGCAGATTATCTATCTGACTTGGAGGATTTTCTTGATGGAGAGGAGCCCGAGGAGATCACATAATTTTCTCCTCCATCATTCACCTTCCAAGAACATGATTTTTTTTCCACAAAGGAGGAAGGAAACAACGATGACCCCATCTCTCCCACACCATCCACTCAAGAAGGTCCGAAGGAAGACTCCATTCTTGGAGTTGAAATTTAGAGTAACAGGCACATCCATCAGATCAGACCATGCCCAATCAGGTACTTGGCTTCATTGGAGCCAACAGAGAAGCCAAAACCAGTCATGCCCACTCCAGGGTATGAGGATGAGCATCAAAGTACCAAGGATTAGCTACAATACCTCTGGGAACCAAGTGAGGAGCTGATTGAAAAGGTATTTTTTTTTTTCCCGTTGATACCTTGATGGAGAGAGTGGAGAAACAATTTGCAATTAGCCTTCCACTCCTAATAACAACCATGTTCAGCTCCAAATCATTTGCATGGCTTCCAATTTTGAGGAAAGGAAGCTATTTTACACAACCAGTTGCAGGGTTTATTTAGCTCACCTTTGCTCCTAGTTAGCATAAAGTAGGTAGGTTTTCTTTCAACAGAAGAAGTGCTTTACACACTCTGCATGGTCTACTTGGAGCATGTATGATTTTCGGTTTTGTACATAGTGTTGTTGTGGAGTTTTGTTGCTCTCATGCAGTGTTTGGACTTGGCATTTGGTCAAGATCAGTTTCAGTTCTAATGGGTTTCCAAGCGGCCCAGGGGTCAGTTTTCAAAGTTTAAATCAGTAGCACGCTATCACTCATGACTCCATGCCCAATGAATATGACAAGGAAATTGGTCTTTTTATCTAGCAGGAAGATACCCCTATGAGTCACCAAATTGTTATCCATATTTCACCTCCGGGAAAAACATTGGATCAACCACGATCTCGCATAGGAGGAAATAGAGTCAAATATGGACATAAAAGGGCTTAAAAATTGGCTAAGTGTAAAGGTGTAAGCAGAGAATGCCAAGTGTCAGTATGGCGTTGATTCAAGGGGTAAAAGTTACAAAATGGCCCGCAACTCCACCTAAGGAAAAAGTCAGCATTTGGGCCCGAATCAAAGCCAAGTGGGGAATTGGAGGAAAGGGAAAAAGATAAATTACAGACCCGTAGGCCCGATTTTGTTCCAATCTAGCTGCCACATGTCCCACATCAAAAAGGGGGCCATTTTCAAGTTGTTTTCCCGCCCTCCTGTACGAACCCGATACAAACTTTGAAGGGGCATATATTTCAACTTAGGGCTCAAAATATTGCAAATCTGATGTCGTTGGAAAGATCTTGGCCTCACCCATGCCATGGAGGTCTGAAACTTTAATTTTGAGGAGGTTAGGTGAAGAAAATTAGAGGAAACATCTTAGATATTTAAATGTAGGATCTTCTTGCCTCAATAACCAGATCAGAATTGATCTGTTTCACCGTTTCCTCTTCCTTCAAGGCGTCGAACCAAGGATCAATATAGTAAAGACAGATTTGGGGAGAGATTTCATCAGAGGCATTAACAATGGTGGTTGAGCTTCAACCTGATTTTCACACTTCTCTCTCTTTTCTTCTTTCGGGTTGAATCTATAAATACAGGGGCATGATTCATTGTAAAGGGTTGGACATTATTTTTTTTGCAGGCTCCATTCTCCTCTTAGCAAAGGGATTTGTGGGGTTCAGGCCTTCCATTAAATATTGCATTAAGTTTCTACCTCTTGGCTACTTTGTAATGGATTGTATCAATCTAAAGAGCAATAAAACACGTCTGTGATCAATTTTAGATCCTCTCTTGTCTCTTTTGCTTTCATATGGTCTCCCATTATATATCTGGCTATTTGTGCTTATTTATTGTATGCAGTTTTTTGGTTTGTGTCTATTAACAAAATAAGTGTTCATCATTCCTTTGGTGCATCACCTCATAGTTTAGCTTTGTTTAATTTATGTATTCCTTCTATTCCTGTCTCCTTGGTAAAGTTTAGATTAGGATTAAGAACAGACCCTCTGCAAGTTTCTACGTATGCACCTAAATAGAGGAATAAGGAACCAACCTTCAATCTGGAGATCTTTCCCATTTTACAAGGTCCCAAACCTTGGGGAAAGTTCAATGTTATGTAATCACACCAAATGAGTCTGCCTTAGAAAAGTAGATCTTTTAGAGCTCATTTGGGGGTGCTGTGATTTCGTGTTAACACAAATTATTCAATAAATATATTGATGTTATTCCTGAGTATCAATTAAGGGGAATTTCAAAGATTTGGTGAAGTGTGATGATGAGGTCACCAAAACCTTCAATAGTGACTACATTGATTGATTGGTCTTGTGCCAAAATTTCATAGGGAGACTAAAAAAAGTTACAAATAAACTTCAAAGATTTCTAGCCAGGATCACAAGGGAGATCAAGACAACAGATGTATTGAATCACTGTGCATGTGATCCTGGAGATGAATAAATTTAGGGGATCATCAAGTTCTTCATTGAGTACAAGCACCGAATGGCCATGTGGGAAGAAGGAAAAAAGAAAATTACAAGTGAGGGAGGTGTAGCTGAACCAGGCCAAAGTTGAGCGACCATGAAAGGAAAAGTCCAAGCTCTTGATCAATCAAAGTTGCAGGGTTGACTGAGTCAAACCCTTGTAAAAAATTTGCTATTTTCATGGGAGCATGTTCCCTTTATATTAACGACATTTCTATTTTTAGTTAAATGTTAGTTAAAGGCCCGGCTATAATGGCTCATCCTAAGAACTTATAAATAGTTGAATGCTTCCAGTTAGTAGAGATAGATTATTTTTTAGAGTTGTTCTTCAAACTTGGAAGAGTGCTTCATAGATTCTAAGAAACCTTTTAATTACATTCAGAGTTGTACCTTGTTGTTGAAAATTTGATTTATCGTGTTGAATGTCAATCAGTGTTTACTTTGTGAATTTACAATTCCTTAGTGATAGTGATTATCTTACCTTTATTTCAGGTTATCTATTTCATGCTGTGAAAGAATAATACTACTATCTTTTGTGTCAATTATGAAAATCTTATTTTCCTTCTGCATTAATTTTATGTCATTATTTTCCCTAGTTACAGAAATAGATGTTTGATATATGCATGTGTGGTTTCCTTTTGATGAATTAATTCTGTGTCGAATCTGATTTGATCTACCCTTATGTACACTCAAGTTTAACAGAGGAATGTCTGTCCCTGGTTTGTGGTATTTTGTACCCTTTCTAATTGCGATAGGTGAAGGAGGTCAGTGATGCAAGAATACCTCCCACATTAACCCTTCCAGATATTAAACATCCCTTAGTTTGGTGCATCACCACTTCTAGTATAGGTTTTATTTTCTTGCAAATATATTTCTCTAATCCCATGAAATGTTAGCATAGGACTAGGTAGCCCTTTTATCTTGCATTAGAAGTAGTGTTGTGCTTAGTTTAGGAAGAGGAAGTCGTCCTTCTCCAAAGGTTCACCTCGAGCCCAAGTCCCACAACTTGAGAGGTGATCCCATGTGTCCCAGTCACATCAAACGTCCTATTCACATTTTGGCCATTCGGAGGGTGCAATGATTTGGTGATAACACCTACAAAAAATTATCCCTTGATCAAGTGTCCTTCAACATGTGTACTGTTGGATTGCCTTCTCTTTATTTCTTCCATTAATTCTTCTTACCGGTAGTTTTTTTTTACCCCTATTAGGCTTTCCTTTATCCTACACTTTTCTATTCTAAATTAATTTGTTAGCTAGGGTTAAGTTATTGTTGCTTAATTTGATTGCAAAGAGGGTAGAAATAATTATTGGCATTGCTTATGTATTGCAGTTTATGTATTCTATACAACCATACAAAGATTAGAATACCCCAGATTAGTAAAAAGCAATAAGAGTCAATGAAACACAATAGTTGAAAACACCTACAACATCCACAGAAAATCAAATTCTGAATTGACTATTAAAACATCCTCAAAGAGGAATTTACCATCAACATCGACAACTCTTGCCATCTGAAGTGCATTAGAATTTTCCGTGTATACATTGGCAGGTGAAATAGCTAGAATGATATATGTTTCATGTTTGATATATGACATAATTATTTTTCTAATCTGATCTTCAACTCATTAGCTGAAAAATGTTATAATAGAATTACAAAGCGAGGAAATTGGCCAATTTGGTACTCTTTGTGTTGGTCTCTTGACCTCTATTTATGCTAGAATCCATTAAAATAATTATATGTTATTCATGTATTCATTGTAGTTGTTATTTTCACAAATTTCGGTGTTTAATTAAACTAATTATATGTTATCTAGAATTTTCTTTGAATTTATATTTGTTCAATTTCTGTTACAGATTACTTGGGGCAATTTTGTTTGTGTTGAGATTACTGTGGAATCAAGAGTGGCACTCTAAATTTGGTTGGATTAGTTAATATGCACTTTGATAGTTTTATAATATTACTCCCACACATATGTGAAACTCTCTATGAAGTGGTTTGGATGGATTTCTCTTTTTATTGTTTATGACAATTCTTTAAATTCTTCTTTCACTTTTTCTATCCTGATTTTATTTTCTACTACAGGACTGTTCTTATCATTGAAATGGATGTTTTTTTCAAAACACATTTGATAATCGGTGCTCCAACCCGATTACGAACAAATGCTCTCCAAGATAGTCAGTTGCCACAAATAGATGCAAGTGCAAACTAGGCTAACAAATATTTTGCGAGAACACCAACTAAAATAAGTGGATTGAATACATGTATGCGCATGTGGTCCATAGAGGGTCATGCCCTAGAAAAAAACCCCTTCGCAAATATCACAATGCAATGGGAGATGGTTCTATGTTTGGTTTTGATTTTGTGGATCAAGAAAGAGGGGAAATCCACATCACCTATTTCAATGAGGTCGCAGAAGCATTTTATGAGAAGATTGAAAATGGGTAGCTATATACAATTTCCAATGGGAGGATTGCGAGCATTTATAAAGCAAAGTTATTGTTGATGCAAAATCACAGCACCCCTGGTTGCACATCAGATTTTTAGGTTGATGCTCATGTGTCCAGTGTGATTGCATAACATTGAATCCTTTCTCAAGTGTGGGACTTGAAAAATGAGAAAGAATTCTCCAGAGAAAGGCTTGGTTCCTATTCCTCTGTTTAGATGCACCAATGAAACGCAGAGGTTTACCCAAGAAAAACTAAACTAACTACCAAGGTGACAGGGAGAGAGAAATGCATATAAATAAACCTTAAGCTAAGGAGGTGATGCACCGAGGAATGAAGAACATAAGCTTTGCAACATAAACACAGATCATATAGATGCAATACCACACCATGCACAGGTAACCGAAATGCAATGAGAGATCAAAATGACAACAATGAATACATGAGAGGATTTTAAATTCAATCACAGACATATATATTGCTCAAAGGATCAATTCGATACATTGCAATGGCCAAAAGGCACAATGGCATTACAGTCTATGTGGGAGGCTTGAAAACTCCACGAATTCTCTTACAAGCAGGAGAGAAGGGAGGGGTTGCAAAACAAGAATGTCCAACATTAGAAAGAAGCCCCTCCTTACAATTTATAGGAAGAATGAGAGAGAAAAGAGAGAGGAATTCAAAATCTTCCCCAACCACCTCTAGAATGCACTTAACTCATCTCATAATGATGGAAGTGGTGGATCTTGGCAAAACGGCGAGCTGCCTAGCAGAGGCGGCGAACTGTCTGCTGCATTAAAGTTGTTAGTTGAGCATCACTTCTGCTTATTATTTCGTGCCAGAGGCGTCTTCTGATTTTATTTCTTCAAACTGAACCAAAATGCAAGATTGACCCTGGAAACATGTAGAGAATCTCACAAGCTTTCCGTTGATATAAAGAACGCGCAAATCTGAGCTCTGGATCGAAAGTTATGTCGATCTGAAGTTTTAGGGCACGGAACAGGTGAAACGGATTTTATTTTTGAATTTCTTCCCAGCGCTCTTGCCACTTGGATGACACGTGGCACGCTCTATTGGACAAGAAATTCTTTCCCTCGGTCTTTTCGGGCGGACTGTCCTTTGAATTTTGACTTTTTGATGATTTTGGGACTTTTTTTCACCCCTTTCCCGCGCTCACCGCCATTTGGATGACACGTGGCGTGATCTTGTTTGGAGGACAGGGCGCAGGGCTTCCTTTACTTTTATCCATTTTGGGGAACTCACCAAATTCTCTCTAAGTTCCTCCCGAGCTCCGCACTTTACTGCTCTATTGGGACACGTGTCCAATTCCTATTGGCTCAGGCCAACGCTTCAAACCTGCCCCTTTGACTTTTTAACCTTTCTCCTTGAGACGCGTGGCATCTTTTGGTTGGTTCTCGGGCCTTGCCGAGGTCTATCCACAGTACTTCGCATCCATCTGTCCCGGAGTGCCCATTTGATTTTGGACCCTTTGTGACAATTTCGGCCGATTCGACCGGTTCGCGTACCTCTGGCCCGATTGTTCCATTTTCCTTTGGACCGCTTGGGACAATTTCGCCCGGTTTGGCCGGTTCAGGCCCATTTGTACCACTTGTCCCACTTTGTTTTTGGGCCCTTTGTGCTTATTTTCGCCCGGGTTCGGGCCTTTCTGTCCCAAACGTCCTGAGCAACACTTAGCTAATTTCTTCCTCCTCCTTCGGCCGGATCGGCTTTTCGCGCCTTTCGCGTACTTCTGGCCCGATTGTCCCCAAATGCAATTTGGGCCGCCTGGAGGCTTTTCGGCCGATCCGCGCCTTGACGTCCCAAATGTCCCAGTTGCTCCCTTTAGCAGGACTTAGCCAATTTTTCACTTTTTTCTGAATCAACCTATTTGCCTTTCTGCCACCTTTGATGCATGTTATCGAAATTTACCCTGGGGGTGAATTTTGATAACAGTTTTGACGACTCAGTGGGGTCACCTACCTGCTAGGTAGAAGATCAGTGGCCTTTTAGCGGTCCATTGGGCATGGAGTTAAGCACTAACCTGAAATCAAGCCTGATACTGCAACTTCCTCTCCAGCAACACTCTGAACTATAGAAAATAACCCTGAGAGCAGCAAAACCTGTGCCAAAGCACTTAGGGAATAGAAACCTAACTACAACAGGACAATGTGCATACGCACTTAAGGAATTAAGAAAACTCTAAACTAATATTTACAAGGGTAAAACGTTTCTCTTAGTAGCAATGTTTAAGATAGATTCCGTTAATCGGGATCTGAAGTTCCTCTCCATCCAATGCAGACAATTGGAAAGCATTACTATTTTGCATCCCGTGACCATGTAGGGACCACTCCAGATGGCATCAAACTTGGAATGTCTCCCCCGGTTTGCCCGATCTGCATCCATTTCAGAACCAGGTCCCCTTCCTGGAAGGTTCTTGCTCTAGCTCTCTTATCAAACCATATTTTACTACAAGCCTGATCCTTTTCAATCGTCTGACTCATGTTCTCTGATTTCTTCTAATTCCATCATTCTGCATACCTGACCTCCATTGGTTCGAACTCAGATAACTCAAGCTGCTTCAGTGAGCTCCAAGGCTGGCAATTCTAATGATATAGCAATACTGCCGTCCTTCCCATAGAACAAAACTGTAGGGAGTTACATGTAGATAGTAGATAGCTTGAGTTAGATTGATTACGTAAGTTAGTTAATTCATTTAGGTTTCTAAGACCTTATTTGAGTTATTTCTGTCAGCCCAAACGTGATTTAGCCTTGTATGCCATGTTCTTTGATTTTCTCCAGAGTCCTTCTGATGATTTTAGCACTTCTTGTTTGTTGGACTCTGATGTCCATTACCCTGCGGGGTAAAATTGAAGAGGCGGTGCTCAAATAGATTCATTCTTGAAGCCCATTCTTTTAATTTTTGCAACCTATGAATGCCAAGCATTATCTGATATGATGGTGGCGGAACACCGAAACCTAGTTACTATCCCTTCATAAAAAAGTTCTAGTATGCTAGACTCACTTGACTCTTTGAAGCGCTACTGCTTCGGTCCCATTGGTGAAAATAGTCTGTCGCTTGTAAGAATCCACTTGTGCCTGATCGATTGCGATTGATGACTCCAAGGAAGTCCAATCCCCATTTCATGAATGGAGATCTACTGAAATTGTACGAAGGGGAGGAAGTGGTGCTAACCTCCTTTCCCTGTGAAGAATGCACATTTTTGCCTTTCTTAACCCATGCGTAGCAATCATTGAAGACAGTAGCCATAGTAACCAGCTTTCATGATTTTGGAGCTGTTACTCGTGGGGTGATGAAATGGCCTCCTGCCTTCTCCATATGGAACCCTGGTAAGATCATCTCGATCGGACCTTGTCCCGATACATCTTCAATTTAGAACACCGTTTGATGTCCCTTTTAAACAAAACATTATACAAGCATAAGGAACTGTTTGTACTCTAAATAGCCTTCTTGTCGCTTTGGCTCATTTCTGGAGGGCAAAAATGCCCCCCGGTTGTAGGAAATGTTAATCAGATTTTGAGGTCCAAAAGGGGAGTGGACACATCATTCATTTTACTATGTTTGATCTCTTGTGTAATAGCAGGACGGTATTCTTCATCTTCTGGGCTGTCTGGTTGTTTGAAGTGAGCTGCCACACAAACCTTGCATCTTACCAGCTGGTTGATCTTGATCCAATGTCATACTCCCATGACACGGGTGTCCATCTGCCCTTTTATTCATTCAAATACATGTGGGCAGTGAATCGCTAGAAGATATGTGTCATGTGTTGATATAGGACAATTATGTTTTTCGAATCTGATCTTCAAACTCATTATCTGAAAATGGTATAATAGAATTACAACGCGAAGGAAAATTGGCCAATTTGGTACTCTTTGTGTTGGTCTCTTGACCTCTAATTTATGCTAGAGAATACCATTAAAATAAATTTAGATGTTAATTCATGTAATTCATTTAGTTGTTATTTTCAGCGAATTTCGGTGTTAATTACACTAATTATATGTTTGTCTAAGAATTTTCTTTGACTTTATACTTTTGTTTCAAAATTTCTGTTACAAGATTTCCTTCTGGGGCAATTTTGATTTGTGTTAGATTACTAGTGGATCAAGAGGTGGCAACTCTAAATTTGGTTTAGGATTAAGTTCAATATGGCACTTTTTGATAGTTTTTTTATAATTACTACCACACATATGATGAACTCTCTATGAAGTGTTGCATTGATTTCTCTTTTATTGTTTATGACAATTCTTTAAATTCTTCTGTCAACTTTTTTCTATCCTGATTATTTTTCTACTACAGACAAACTGGACTTTCTTATCATTAGACATGGATGTTTTTTTCAAAACACATTTGTAACGGTGCTCCAACCCGATTACGACAAATCGCCTCCAAGGAGGTCAGTTGCCACAAATATATGCAAGTGCAAACTCGGCTAACAATATTTTGCGAGAAACCAACTAAAATAATTTGGTATTGAATCAGTATGCCGCATGTGGTCCTAGAGGGTCATGCCCTAAAAAAAACTCCCTTTCGCAAATATCACAATGCCAAATGGGATATGGTTCTATGTTTGGTTTTTATTTGTGGAATCAAGAACGAGTGGAAAACCACTCACCTATTTCAATGAGGTCGCGGAGCATTTTATGAGAAGCTTGAAATGAGGTCCTATATACAATTTCATGAAGGGATTGCGAGCATTTTAATAAGCGAAGTTATTGTTGAATTGCACTCACAGAGCCCCTGTGTGCACATCCGATTTAAGGTTGATGCTATGTGTCCAGTGTGATTGCATAACATTGAACCTTTCTCCAGTGTGGACTGAAAATGAGAAAGAATTCTCCAGAGAAAGGGCTGGTCCTTTCCTAGTCTCTGTTTTAGACACCATGAAACGCAGAGGTTTACCCAAGAAAAAGTAACAACTACCAAGGTGACAGGGAGAGGGAAATGCATAAATACACCTAATCTAAGGAGGTGAATTGCACCGAGGAATGATGAATCCTCAGCTTGCAAACAGTAAACACCACGATCATATAGATGTCAATACCACACCTGCACAGTACCCGAAATGCAATAGAGATCAAATAACTGAATACATGAGAGTATTTACATTCAATCACAGACATATATAGCGCAAAGGCTTCAATTCGATACCTTGCCAATGCCATAAAGCACAATGGCCTTACAGCTACGTGGGATGCTTGAAAACTCCAACGAAATGCGCTTGCAAGCAGGAGAGAAGGGAGGGTTTGCAAACAAGAATGCCAACATTAGTAAAGACAGCCCCCTCCTTAACAAGTTATAGGAAGAATGAGAAGAAAGAGAGAGGAATTCACAATCAAAAATCTTTCTTCCCCAACCACCTCTAGAATGCATTAAACTCATCTCATACTGAGGAAATTGTGGATCTGGCAAAACGGCGAGCTGCCAGCAGAGGCGGAACTGTCTGCTGCATTAAGAAAGAAGTTGTTAGTTGAGCATCACTTCTGGCTTATTTTTCTTGCCAGAGGCGTCTTCCTGATTTTATTTCGTCAAACTGCAACCAAAATGCAAGTATGACCCTGGCCAACATGTAGAGAATCTCAAAACAAGTCTTTCCGTTAATAAAGAACACGCAATCTGATCTCTGGATCGAAAGTTTATTTCGATCTGAATTTTTAGGGCAAGAACAGGTGAAACGGATTTTTTTTTTTGATTTCGTCTCCCGCGCTCCTGCCACTTGATGACCCGTTGCACTCTCTGATTGACAAGAATTTCCTTTCTCCTCGGTCTGTTTTTTCGGCGCCTGTCCTTTGAAATTTTGACTTTTTTTGATGATTTTTGGGTTTGGGACTTTTTTTTTTCAACCCCCTTTTCCCGCGCTACCGCTATTTGGGAATGACCAACCGTGGCGTGACTGTTGGAGGACAGGGCCTCGGGCCTCCTTTACTTTTATCCATTTTGGGGAACTCAACCAATTCCTCTAAGTTCCCTCCCACTCCCACTTTACTGCTCTCATTGGACACGTGCCAATTCCTATTGGCTTCAGGCCAACGGCTGTCAAAAACCTTGTTGCCCCTTTGACTTTTTACCGGTCTCCTTGAACGCGGGCATCTTTTGGTTGGTTCTTTCTTCCGGGCGCCGGTCCTTCCATTCCACGTACTTGCATTCATCTGTCCCGGATGTCCCATTTGATTTTGGACTTTTTGGGACCCTTGGTGACAATTTCGGGCGGATCGGCCGTCGCCGTTCGTCCGTACTCTGGGCCCGATTGTTTCCTTTCCTCCTTGGACCGCTTGGGCCAATTTTCGGTCGCCCGGTGTGGCCGGTCTCCAGCCCATTGGGTAACCACTTGGCCCACCTTTTTTTTTGGGCCCTTTGTGCTTTTCGCCCGGTTCGGGGCCTTTCTTTCCCCAACGTCCTGAGCACACTTGCTAATTTCGTATTCTTCTGCTTCCTCCTTCCTATCCTTCGATCGACTCCGGGGATCGGCTTTTCCGCGCCTATTCGCGTACTTTCCTTCTGCCCGATTGTCCCCAAATCAAGTTTGGGCCGCCTTGGAGTGCTTTTCGTCCGATCCGCGCTGACGTCCAATTGTCCCAGTTTTGCTTTCCCTTACATACTTAGCCAATTTTTCGACTTTTTTGTCTCTTTTTTTCTTCTGAATCAACCTATTTTCCTTTCCTGCCACCTTTTGATGCATGTTATCGAAATTTACCCCTGGGGTGAATTTTGATAACAGTTTTTGACGACCATGGGTCACCTACCTGCTAAGGTAAGAAGATCAGTGGCCTTTTAACGGTCCATTGGTCGGAGTAAGCACTAACCTGAAACAGCCTGATACTACTACTTCTCTGCACCACTTCCTCTTCGCAGCAACACTACTGACCTATAGAAAATAACCTGAGAGCAAGCAAAACCTGTAGCAAGCACTTAGGGAAATAGAAACCCTAACTATCAACGGACAATGTTGCATACGCACTTAAGGGAATTAGAAAACTCTAAAAACTATATTTTACCATGGTAACCCGTTTCTCCTTAGTATCAATGTCTAAAGAGATGCCGTTTAAATCGGGAATCTGAATTTCCTCTCCACCATGCAGACAATTGGAAAGCATTACTCTTTTTTGCAACCCTGCCATGTTGGACCATCCAGATGGGCATCAAAACTTTGAAATTTCTCCTCCCCGGTTTTGCCCGATCTGCTCCCATTTTCAGAACCAGTCCCCTCCTTGAAGTTCGTGCTCTAAAAAGCTCTCTTATCAAACCATATTTTTATTTTACTACCACAAGCCTGTCCTTTTAATCGTCTGACTGCTGTTCATCTCTGTTCTTTCTTCTAATTCCATCATTCTGCATACCTGACCTCCATTTGGTTTTCGAACATCATATAACTCAAGAGCTGCTTCATTGAGGCTCAAGCTGGCAATTCTATGATATAGGCAAATACTTGCCCTCCTTCCATAGACCAACTTAGGGATAATTCCTGTAGACCCTCTTGGTGTTTTATTCATGTCACCCCATACGCTGATTTTAGCCTTGATGCCATGTTCTTTGATTTTCATCCAGAGTCCTTCTGATGATTTTTAGCAAATTCTGTTTGTGGACTCTGCCTGTCCATTACCCCTGCGGGTAATAATTTGAAGAGGTGCTCAAATAGATTCCATTCTTGACAGCCCATTTGTAATTTTTGAACCTATGAATGCTAATGCATTATCTGATATGATGGTGGCCGGCCAACCGAACCTAGTTACTATCCCTTCATAAAAGTCTAGTATGCTAGACTCATTGCCTCTTTGAGCGCTACTGCTTCGGTCCACTTGGTGAAATAGTCTGTCGCTTGTAAGAATCCACTTGTGGCCTTGACTCGAATTGCGATTGATGACTCCAAGGAAGTCCAATCCCCATTCATGAATGGAGATCTACTGAAATTTGGACGAAGGGGAAAGTGGTGCTAACCTTCCTTTCCCTGTGAAGATTCCATTTCTTGCATTTTTAACCATGAGTAGCACTCATTGAATTACCAGTAGTCCAATAGTACCACTTTCATGATTTTGAAGAGCTGTTCGCGTGGGTGAAATGGCCCTCCTGCCTCTTCTCCATCATGGAACTCCCTGTAGCGATCCTCATTCGGCTCTTACCTGTTGCCCATACTCCAATAGAACACCGTGACATGTCCCTTTTAAACAAAACATATATCAACAAGCAACATTGAACTTCTTGTAATCTAAGTACCTTCTTTTCGCTTTGCTCATTTCTTGGGGCACCATGCCCGTTGTGTCGGAAAATTTCCATATTTTTTGATTCCAACAGGGAGGGACAACATCATCATTTTCCTATTTATGATCTTCTTTTAATCGCAGACAGTGTCTTCTTCATCTTCTCTTCCTGGGCGGTCTGGTTGTTGTGGAAGGGACTGCTCACACAAACCTTGCCTCTTATACGCTTGGGATCTTGATTCCAATTTCATCTCCATGGACACGGGTGATCCATCCTGCCCTTTCTCATTCACATCCTTGTTGAGGAGGAAGTCCTTAACCCCAGCATGTGAGACCAATAACTGGCCCTTGTTGTTGAGACCTCAAATGCTTGAATTTCTTCAAGCTTCTGATTACTGCAAACACATGCTTTTCAATATAAAAGAGTACCTCACCTCGCAATCATTTAGGCTCTGGCTGACGAAAGCAATTGGCTGCTCCTCATTATCTTTGTTCTGTTGTACCAGAATGGCAGAAATAGTGTCATCACCTCCAAATGCATAGAGGATGAAATCCTTGGAAAAGTCCGGGTTGATGAGAGTGGGTGCCTGGGAGATGGCTTCTTTTGATTGCTTCAAAACTCTCCTTGCCTTCTGCCGTCCATTTTTTGAAAGCCATGCTTTTCCTTAACATTTTGGTGATTGGTCTTGACAAGGGCTGTAAAGTTTGGGACAACCTCCGAACAAAGTTTATCCTTCCCAGGAAACTCTGAAGGGCTTTCTTGTGACTTGGCAATGGTAGAGCTATTATGGCTTCAACCCTCTCTGGATCAATTGCTAATCCCTCCTTTGAAACAATATGGCCAAGGAGTTTCCCTTCATGTGCAAGAAGATGCACGTTCTTAGGATTCAAAGACACTCCAAACTTTCTACACCTCTGAAAAACCTGCCTGAGGTGAAAGAGAAGGTTTGCAGCATTCTTTGAGAAGACAGTGATATCATCTAGGTATATCAGCACTATCTTATTGATCAAGCCTTTGAATGCCATATCCATAGCTCGCTGGAATGTTGCTCCGGTGTTCGACAGTCCAAATGGCATCTTCTTGTAAGCATACGTGCCCCATTTGGTTGTGAAGGCTGTCTTGAACTGGTCTTCCTCCTTCACCATAATTTGATTGAAGCCTGAGTAACCATCAAGTAGCGAAAACCTTTCTGACCCAGCTACGACCTGTAATATTTGCTCCATGGAGGGGAGTGGATAATGGTCCTTGAGAGAGGCTCTATTCAAATCTTTGAAGTCAACACATAGCCTGATCTCTCCACTTTATTTTCTGAACGGAACCAAGTTCGCAACCCAGCTTGAATGCTTGATAGGGAATATAATTACTGACTCAATCAGCTTGTCCAGCTCCTTCCTCATGAGAGGCTCCATGTGTGGATTGAATGGTCTCTGTTTCTGCCTGACAGGCTTAGTATTTGGATCCAACTCGATTGTATGCTGAGCTAAGTTGGGATTGAACCCTTTCAAGTCTTCATAGCTCCAAGCAAACACATCAGGGAATTCTTGACATAGCTGTATGAACTCATACCTTTCCTGTTCAGTTGTCATCTTTCCAATTTGCAGTGGCTTGTTCTCTTCTACCAAGATGGATGCCGAATCTTCTCTCTTGGCCTGAATGTTTGCTTTCTCCTTTCTAAACTGATCATTGGGGTTAAAAATGGACTCCAAAGTGATAAGTCCCTTGGGCAGCTTGTCAGTTCTCAGCTGTATCACCTGGTCACCATATTGCTGTTCCAACTTCTCTTGATTCTTAGCTGAGAACTCAGCTTCTTCCTGCAAGAAGTGGATGATTTGCTGGTCATTCTCGAATACTTGCCAATTGACATCGTTATCCGGCACTGAAGGCCTCACAATCACGTGGATGTTTGGCTGTACCTTGTTTTTTTGAATGTTTTCTATAATGTCAAAGGCTGCCCCTACTGCTGCAAGCCTGTCAGCAGCTTGATTCTCTTTCCTTGGAATGGCCTTGATGCCGAAACCCTCAAAATCTTCCATGAGGTCCCATACCCTATTCTTGTAGCACCTGAGTAGGTTATTTTTGGCGGCATGCTGTCCCTTGACCTGATTTACAATCAGCTCATTGTCCCCAAAAACTTGCAAGTTTTTTTATTTTTCTCTTTATTGCCCAATGCATCCCTTGCACCAAGGCTTCATATTCAGCAGTGTTATTGGAGCATGCAAATTGAAATCTAAAAGATGAATAATACTTTACTCCTTGAGGTGAAATAAGCACGGCTCCACCTCCTGCGCCTTGTCTACTCCTTGATCCATCAAAAAACAGTTGCCATACCTCGTTGTCATCCTTGTGGTTTGGCTTGGTGATGCTAGGAATAGGTTGACTTTCTTCATGTATACAATAGACCCCTAGCTCAGATTCTTCTACTTCTTGATAAGGATCAAAAGCATGCACCTTGCTTGCCCATTCATCAAGAGTCAAATCTGGGATACTTCCAACCTTAGTGTCGGCTTCATCAGTGCCAAGGTGATCTTCTTGATCAAATGCTGAGCAATTGGTATTAATATGACTTGGAGTATAGGGCTCAATGTGGAAATCTGCAATAGGTTCTGACCTAATTGTAGCTTTAGTTCCATACCTCGTTCTAAACAGCATGTGTGACCAATCAGCGGACAAATATCCCCCAATCTTGGCAGTAAAGTCCCTTGACAAACAGAGGGCAAAGAGTGGTGGAAGGTCTATGACTGATATATCTTGTAAGACAACAACATTTGGACATGCATGCAAGGTAAGGCTCAAATTTCTAATCACTCCAACTGTTGCTATTGCTGTCCCATCCAGCTGCACTACTCCCTTAGATGTTATTTCATACTGGAGCCCTAACTGATCAGCTATCTGTTTAGGCATTACTGAGCTACTTGCCCCGGAATCTATCATGTAATTATGCACTAGCTGATTTCCAATGATTAACGAAACATAAAAGGGGGGAGGCTTCAGCATTCTACCTTGTTGTGCTGCATGTTTTCCTTGAGGCTGGGCAGCATTTGTGAGTACCTTCTCCTGCATTTGGATCTGCTGATTCGAAGTTGGCCAATCCTTCATAGCAGCTTTCAGCAAATCTCTTTGGCCTGGGATGGATAGGGATTCCCACATAGATATATTGACATTTGTCTTCTTCATCTGGTCAATGATACTAAATGGTGATGAAGGATCTCTCTGCTGTCCCTTGGTCTACACATTTGCTCCTTGTATGTGGGCAGCAACAGCTGGCATTTGAGTTGGCCTAGGGGCTATTCTTGGCTGCCCTTGTGCATTTGAAACTGGGTTTTGCTTGCCAATCATTTGTGGAGCTATGGAAGGTTGTGGATTGGCTGGGACTAATGGCTGTTCTTCACCCAAATTTCTCCTTTTTGACCTTGTGTTGGCAGCAACACCTTGAGAAACTGCCTGATTCATGCCACAGAAATCCTCTGCTTGCCAATTTACCAATGTGGTGTCATTTGGGGTAGATTGCTGTTGGAATGTTTCTTGTTGTTGGTTGTTTTCTTGATTGCTTTCACCCTCCACACCAGTAGTTGTTACCATTAAAGCTTGGGTCAAAGCACCATTGAAGCACATGGATTGATTATGGGGTTCATTACATGGAAAACACCATTCATACTCCTGGGCAATGTTGTTTTGTGCTGGTACTAATGCCTTAGAGGCAGATATGGCATTTGGATTATAGGGCTGGAATGGTCTATTGGCAGGAGGCCTTGTTTGATTCATATTTGCAGCTGGATTAGGTGGCCTTTGAGGCTGATATGGCTACCTATTGGGTTGAGCTTGAGGCTGATACGAAGGTCTAAAACCTTGAGCTTGCTGTCTTTTTAGAGTGACCAGCTCATTACCTAAATTTTGCAGCTGCTTCATGACTTCTTGAAGCTCATTTGGGGCACTTGGAGATGAAGTGGAAGCTTCATTTGAACTCTGATTCCTAGGAGTGGGAATAAGAGCTAAGACAGGTGCTTAACTAGTACTTGGGCTCTCTAAACTTGGATATAATGGCATTGGAGGCCTAGGAGCTAGCTTGCCGGCTTGAATCAGACAATTTTCAGCTCTAATGGCAATACTATAAGCAGCAGGGATAGTTGTGCCTCCCATAGATTGAACTAACATAGAAATATCAGAATTTAAAGCTTTAAGGTAGTATAGAAAAGCACCTTCTGCTGTTGGCCTGACTGCCACCGGAATTCTATCCCAAGATCTTTGAAATCTGAAGTTGAAGTCGGTTAGCTGCTCATTGGGAGCTCTCTTGATGGTTGTCAGCTGCTCCAAAAGAGACAAGTTGTCTCCCTTCTCCCCCAAATTGATCATGAAGTGCAATACACAGCTGATTCCAGTTTGTGATAGAGCCAGCTTCAAGGCTCCTAAACCATTGCAATGCTTTTCCCTTGAATGAAGACGCTAGCAATTTGACAGCTACTTGCATCTCATTAATCTCATGGATTGCACAAATGTTAGCAATGTCCTTGACATGATCACCAGGAGTGGTCTGATTTTCTCCAATAAAATATGGAATGTTCTTCAATGTTGCTACTGGGATTGGATTTTGTGCATTGAGAGCAAGTGGGCTGCTGCCTGTGAAGTTGACATAGGGGTTTACTGGTTGCGCCATTCTGATTGGTCTTAAAACCCTTGTATACTGAAAGAAAGGCCGCTCATGTGGAGGAGTTGAGAGAGTTCTGTTTGGTGGAGATGGAGACCTTTGAATCCTTCTTCCTCTTTGCCTTCTTCTTGGAGATAATTGCAGGTATTCAAACAGCACTTCCTCTTCTCCAACTTTTGACCTTGTGATTCTTCTCATAAGCTTTTAGGCCTGTACTGCTGAAACCAGTTGATTCTTCCCCTTGGAGTCGCCAGATATGCAAATAATAGCTCTTTTTAAGCAAGAAAATTGCAACAGATGCATATCAACTTTGCTGCAATAAAAATGAGACCTCTAGGTCCCACCGGGCGTGCCAAAATTGTTGATGCAAAATCACAGCACCCCTGGTTGCACATCAGATTTTTAGGTTGATGCTCATGCGTCCAGTGTGATTGCATAACATTGAATCCTTTCTCCAAGTGTGGGACTTGAAAAATGAGAAAGAATTCTCCAGAGAAAGGCTGGTTCCTATTCCTCTGTTTAGATGCACCAATGAAACGCAGAGGTTTACCCAAGAAAAACTAAACTAACTACCAAGGTGACAGGGAGAGAGAAATGCATATAAATAAACCTAAGCTAAGGAGGTGATGCACCAAGGAATGAAGAACATAAGCTTTGCAACATAAACACAGATCATATAGATGCAATACCACACCATGCACAGGTAACCAAAATGCAATGAGAGATCAGAATGACAACAATGAATACATGAGAGGATTTAAATTCAATCACAGACATATATATTGCTCAAAGGATCAATTCGATACATTGCAATGGCCAAAAGGCACAATGGCATTACAGTCTATGTGGGAGGCTTGAAAACTCCACGAATTCTCTTACAAGCAGGAGAGAAGGGAGGGGTTGCAAAACAAGAATGTCCAACATTAGAAAGAAGCCCCTCCTTACAATTTATAGGAAGAATGAGAGAGAAAAGAGAGAGGAATTCAAAATCTACCCCAACCACCTCCAGAATGCACTTAACTCATCTCATAATGATGGAAGCGGTGGATCTTGGCAAAACGGCGAGCTGCCTAGCAGAGGCGGCGAACTGTCTGCTGCATTAAAGTTGTTAGTTGAGCATCACTTCTGCTTATTATTTCGTGCCAGAGGTGTCTTCTGATTATCTTTCTTCAAAATGAACCAAAATGCAAGATTGACCCTGGAAACGTGTAGAGAATCTCACAAGCTTTCCGTTGATATAAAGAACGCGCAAATCTGAGCTCTGGATCGAAAGTTATGTCGATCTGAAGTTTTAGGGCACGGAATAGGTGAAAACGGATTTTTTGAATTTCTTCCCGCGCTCTGCCACTTGGATGACACATGGCACGCTCTGATTGGATGAGAAATTCTTTCTCCTCCGTCTTTTCGGCGGACTGTCCTTTGAAATTTTGACTTTTTGATGATTTTGGGACTTTTTTTTCACCCCTTTCCCGCGCTCCCGCCATTTGGATGACACGTGGCGTGATCTTGTTGGAGGACAGGGCGCGGGGCTTCCTTTACTTTTAGCCTTTTTGGGGAACTCAACCAAATTCTCTAACTTCCTCCCAAGCTCCGCACTTTATTGCTCTATTGGACACGTGTCCAATTCCTATTGGCTCGGGCCAGCGCTTCAAACCTTGCCCCTTTGACTTTTTAACCTTTCTCCTTGAGACACGTGGCGTCTTTTGGTTGGTTCTCGGGCCTGTCGGGTCTTCCGCGTACTTCGCGTCCATCTGTCCCGGATGTCCCATTTGATTTTGGACCCTTTGTGACAATTTCGGTCGATTCGGCCGGTTTGCGTACCTCTGGCCCGATTGTTCCATTTTCCTTTGGACCGCTTGGGACAATTTCACCCGGTTTGGCCGGTTCGGGCCCATTTGTACCACTTGTCCCACTTTGTTTTTGGGCCCTTTGTGCTTATTTCACCCGGTTCGGCCGGTTCGGGCCTTTCTGTCCCAAACGTCCTGAGCAACACTTAGCCAATTTCTTCCTCCTCCTTCGGCCGGATCGACTTTTCATGCCTTTCGCGTACTTCTGGCCCGATTGTCCCAAATGCAATTTGGGCCGCCTGGAGGCTTTTCGGCCGATCCGCGCCTTGACGTCCCAAATGTCCCAGTTGCTCCCTTTAGCAGGACTTAGCCAATTTTTTCACTTTTTTCTGAATCAACCTATTTGCCTTTCTGCCACCTTTGATGCATGTTATCGAAATTTACCCTGGGGGTGGAATTTTGATAACAGTTATGTTATAACCATTTGAATAATGCTTTAGATATTTTCCTGCAACCTTCCTCAACCATATCTCCACTCATAGAAAATGAGGATACAATACCTTCCCATCACTTTCACTTAACCAAAATCAAGGACATACCTGCAAGCATTGAAGGTTATACAGTTGATTTGATTTACATTGTTCTTACGATGTCACCATGCTCAACAATGATTAGGCATGAAAATTCTAAAACAAAGAGAATAACTCTACAATTAAAGGACATGTCAGGATTTAGTGTGAGTGTCACAATGTGGGGAAACCACTTAGATGAGTGTCACATTGTTTGGATCACGATTGTTGTTAGACCAAAACCCATGAGTGTTAGTCTCCGATACAATCACTAAATTTAATGAATACACGGGAGGTAGTTAGTCCATTCATGAATCCCATGGGGAGCGCTGAAAACTAACCAAAAAACCCCCCCTCAACGTTACCCGAGGGGATTCGAACTCGTGACCCCTCACACTGATACCATTTGTGGGGATCACGATTGATGTTAGACCAAAACTCATGAGTGATAGTCTCTGATACAATCGCCAAAGTTAATGAATACACGGGAGGTGGTTATTCTGTGTCACAAATCCCATAGGGAGCACTGAAAAATAGCCAACAACGATGTCACCATGCTCAACAATTAGTAGGCATGACAAGTCTGAAACATAGAAAAGAACTCTACAATTACAAGACATGTCGGGATTCAATGTGAGTGTCACATTGTGGGGAAAACACTTAGATGAGATAAGAAAATAACTTACAGACATGCTTTCTATATCGCCTCTTTGTGTCCTTGCCTTGAAAGTTTCTCACATCTCCAATTTCAATGGGAGCTCAGTCGACACTATTTCAAGTACCGAATGTTATGTCAACCCTCTAATTTAAAAACCTTATACACTTCATGACTAGGTTGTTTTTAACAACTAGTTCCTTCCAGCACCCTCTATCACAAGCCAATTTTTGGGCCCTCCAAAAATCTTGACCTCTATAACAATTATTTCGCAGGTACTACAAATGGGGAACACTGAGAGAAATGAATGGGCCATGTTTACTATAGAAATCACAAATATCAGCATGGACAACTCTTTTTATAAGGCATGTCCTCTTCAAAAAGGTGACAAACAATGCAAGAAAAAGGTGAGAGAGAATGGTAATGGTTCATGGTTTTGTTTGAGTTGCAATATACCAGTTCAGAACTATGATTATAGATATGCACTCATGATCAATCTAAAGGACCCAACAGGATAAATTCAATTATTTACCACTTTTGATGAGACAATTGAGTCAATCATGGATGTTATAGCTAGCAACATCCACTTATTGTCTATAGACGAAGATGTGACTAGTGAAATTACAAATAATGTCATCAGAAATGAATATTGCTTCACACTTTCCCTGAAAAAAGAGACATACTGTGGAAACAACATATTGAAATGTTTCATCCTTAGTTTAAAGAAATTGGATAACCATGCAACTCCTCTGTAACCTTTTTTACGCAAATATTTCTAATGCACACATCCCTTCAAAATTTACACCCTCAGCCATCCCATTCTATACTTTGAACTTTCACCACTATGTTGTTTATTTCATATATATGTTTTTCCCTTTTTCTCCGCTTCAAAAGAAAATTGTTGTAGTTTCTTATAAACTGACATACTATTGTCACCTACTACTATGTGGATTGTAAGTACTTTTAAGAAAATAAATGCATATTACTTGCACTTTTATTATGTACCTATTTGCATCCTTGTATACTCTTAGAACGTATTGTATCTTTCATATAACAAATATTTTTTTCTTAGGCAATGCATAAAAGTTTTTTATCCTCAAATTGTTACATCTTATGATTAGTTCCCATTGGAACTCCACATGAATTTCAATTGTATATAGTTTATTGATTCTAACATACTATTGCCTCCTACTACTATGTGGATTGAAAGTTATTTTAAGAAAATAAATGAAAATTACTTGCACTTTTATTATGTACGTATTTACATCATTCTATACTATTGGAACGTATTCTATCTTTCCATATAACAAATATTATTTTCCTTAAGCAACAAATGTACTATTTTTATCCTCAAAATGATACCTCTTACATGTAGTTCCAATTGGAACTCCACATGCATTACAATTGTATATAGTTTATTGTATAAATTTTTTTGTATGTCAATAAACAAAGCATCGTTCATTACTGATCGACATAGTTTTTTTTCCCAACAGGTGGTAGCTCTTGATACCATATTGCACCATTCAGTAAAAAAAAACCCTTCTACCTCCACTAAGATTGATAATTCAAGGAACAACTGGCATAGGAAAGTAATTTTTGATAAATAAAATCTGGAATTCATTTACATCGGCATCAACCACATCTCCATCGCCTCTCCTTCTACTCGCCCCTACCAATGTTTCAGCATTCAACATCTCTACTCCCACAATCCATGCAACCCTCTGTATTCCAATCAAAGAATTAAAACCTCTTGAAGGCAGTGCATTATCATCTTTTCAGGAGTTGCTAAAACATATAGAATATGTTCTTATTGATGAAATTGAGTTTTTATCGGCCAAAAGTTGCTAGGAAAAATTGACAGTAAGGCTATGCGAGGCTGCTCAAAAACATATGAATTTTGAAATAGATCAGTCATCCTCCTCCGCGACCCTCGGGGAAATTACCACCGATTATGGACAATCCTCTTTATGCAAGTAAATCCTATGGAACCACCCTTTGGAAGGGATTTCATTCTTCCATTACATTACAAATAATATTTCAGCAACAAGGAACAACTGATGCACAAGTTTCATTTCAGAATTTACTACTCAACATGCAAGATTCAACCCCTCTTATTGAGGGTTAGGAACTACTAATGTCTCACACAGACAGACACCTAACTCAACAAGAGCTTAATATTTTTAAAGATGCACCACAATTGTTTGTAAAAAACAACCTCGTGGACTCCCACAATCTTCAGATGTTGAAGGCATTAAAACGTTCCAATTGCCCAATCCATTGCTGAAAGTAACAAGCAGGATGGACCAAGAAATCCTTATGATGATCAGTTGGAGCACAAATTTCTATTGTGAAAACAACAAAAAACCATGCTTATTGCAAATTTATGGGTTGATGCGGGCCTCATAAATGGTGCTACAGGAACAATCACCAACTTTGTCTACGACGCATCAATGCCACCCACCAACAACACCTTTATTTGTTTTTGTCAAATTTGATAGATACAACGACCCATGTTGGGATCCCTCCAACCCGTTACATATTCCAACACCCCCTATTTCGAGAGGGAATCGAAGACAATTGCCACTTAAAATGGCCTGGGGATTAACTATCCACAAGTCCCAGGGACTTACTATGCATAGAGAAATTATCGACATTGAAACTAATGAAAGGCAAGGTCTGACATTCACAGCTTTCTCCAGAGTTCCCTCGCTTGCAAATCTATGCATTTCACCTCCTTTTTCATTCGAAAGGCACTTAAAAATGGCGCACATACCAACACTTGGAGAAAGAAAAAAGGAGGAAGCAAGACTACTATCACGCAACCCTTTGTAAATACTACACTCTGCTTTTATAGCACCTATGTTACTACTTGACTCAACATTTCTTCTATCCTAGATGCCATTTCCATTCAAGGGGTATCAAATGTACTCATGTTTACCGGAAATAAAATTTCCCTCGAAAGGCTACCATTCATGATATAATTCTTCTCATATTAAGTTCAAATAAAATAGTCTGTAAAATGATACCACTCATGATATGAGATTTGTCAATGTATATGTACGAATTTGTAACAAGTTTGACATGAAGAGATGAAACCTTTAAATGAATTGGTTCGTCTATATATCTACACTTTAAATATTACACTTTTCAACATACATGTTCATTTTTTCCTTTTTATTGTTACTCATTTATTTATGTTAACCAACAACAACATATTTTTAATGTCTTCATCTGCACACAAATGCCTACAATTTTAAAATGCCGAGAAAAAACCATGCAATTTATAGTAGTTTCCATCCAAAGCTTTGTAGATTATATCACTTTTTTGCATTTTAAAATTGTTTTAAGGATTAAACCTCATGTTTACGTTTTTTAAATGAGGTGGCTCATCTATATTTCTACACATACAAAATCAATCACCCGTAGATTAAACAAAATCAACTACAAAAGTAATAACTATCCTCTAACACAAATAACATATAGCATTCGACGTTTAAATTACATTATACACATGTGATTGCTAGTTATAATAATAACCAGTCAATAAAAATGGGTTAGGGGAAAACATTGTAAAACTGAAGTAGGAGGATTCTATATAATCTATAGATTCCCTCAAAAAACAATGTGCGTAAATGTCATGGTATTTCATAATTATGTATGTGTGTCATCATTAGGAAGGTGATGAAAATATATAGAATATAATAGATAATCAAGGGGAAAGGGATAGTGAAACATCTCAACAAAATCAAATTCATGGATTTTATGTAAAACATAGTGTACATAGTAATTATACATTGTATTTATGGTTTACCATACATAACTATTTGTTATTGTGGTAGATTAGTTAATATGGGTAAATAGGTTGTTTATAGTTATAAATAACCATTAATATTGTTTTAGTATGCATTTGTAAAGTTTATTTCTCCACATGTGTAATAAATATTGCAGCCCTTCTATTATTTTGCTCATTTTCCAAATCGATAAGATTCTCACATATTACCTCCTTGTTTCCTCATATCCTTAGCATTTGATATCAAAGCAGGAACTTGAAAGCAGTAGAAATTGGTTAAAAAGTTACAACTAAGTTTGTAAGGTTTTGGAGAAGTTTACTACCCCTTGGACAGCCTCTGCTAAACCCACCATGTATCCCCACAATATTTTGTTTCAAGTTTCAAGAAAATATAAGGAATTTTTTTTTAGCATTGGGCAAGGAGGAGCCACCTAGGCAATGCCTCCTGCTCTAATCCTTTGTAAACGAGTCAAGCTAGTAGTCAAGCTCCCACCGAGCTGGTTGATTGGAAAGTTGAGATCTCAAGGGGTGAGTTGAGATCAAGGAGATCTTCATTGAAACACCGAGCTCCAAAACGATTTCACAGTCTAGAGATCAAGATGCTTGCTAAAAACTTAGTTGCATTAGACACCCTATGAGACCAAGGAGATCAATGAGTTGGGAATTACATGCATGTGACCAAGCCCTATTTCATTTGCTAAAGTCACAACGAGCTCACTGCCAAGCTAAGTTCTAGGTTGATTTGGGCAAGCTCTAACTCTCCCCACCAAGCTATTCTAGACCCAGATCAGGTCGTACCCAGGTGAGTTATCCTGCATTGAAACTGAGTTGGGCATTTTGATTTGAGTTTAGACCAATGGAAAATCTATACCACATTAGTAGATTGGCAACCCCTATGTTGAGTGACCAAGCCCGCACTGGTTTTCCATAAACTGACGAGTTGTATCTCAGAACACCTACATAACACAAAACATAAAAGGTGGTGGAAACACATAATCCTAAGAATTACAATCATAAGCAGCCAGAGTAACAAACAAATACATTTCAAAACACAAATGAACCACGATATAGCAAAGGAAAACAAGCAGTCACAGAATATTTGGTTTCTCATGAAACCTAAACTACCACACCCCCTCTTAGTGATATGTGGTCATCCATCAACAAGCCATGTCAGTTTTTAAAAGTTAAGTCTATTTTGTAATATTTTTAGGCTGAAGGCTTTCCCCCTATGGGAAAAGCCCCTCCTATCATTTCGGTGACTATGTTAAATTTGATATCCTTTTTAAAAAAAATTCAATGCGATTAATGTTAATGGTTGTTTGGACATTTTTGTTGTTTTATTGCTCTTTTCTGCCATTCGTGGGTGTGTTATAGAGAAAATGGAAATAGAAATGGATGAGAGGAAATGGAAATGGAAATAGAAATAGAAATCAGTGGTCAACACACCTAAAAGTCTAAATTACAGTAGTTAGTAGATATATATCTAAAATGTGGAAGCATGCAGCTGGCATTCAAATTGTTTGACCAAATCCCTGGAGCAGATGTGACCTTATGGAATTTATCGATTACAAGATATCCATAAAATGCCTTGGTACCTTCATAAAAAATGCAATTTCCATGTGTACAAGTGGACTCCAAAACCTTTGCTAGCATTCTTCCAGCTTCTGCCAGAATGGGAGATTTAAAACATGGCATGTCAACTGTTTGATGAAATACCTAGGTGAGATGTGGTTCTTCTCAGAAAGAAAAAACAAGTGAAATCATGCAATTGGCATGTCAAATGTTTGACTAAATGCCTCAATGAAATGTGGTGTCATGTACTGTACAGATTGTAGGAGATGGATAAAATTGATACTAATTAAAATTACTCCACAAAATTCTTACATGACTTCACTTAAACATAACATTTGATACTCTCACCAAATAGAATATGAAACTACATTACGCCAATTTAATATAGATAAGAAACACAAGGGGAAAATGTGTTGAGACTTTTTTGTATGTGTCTGATTTGATGAATGCACATGGTGTCATCTGGCCTCTGTACAAACATGTGAGTGTTCTTTGGATGGCTCTACAGAGGCTGAGATATGGTTTGACTGTAACTAAACTTCCCCATTTAGTGGTGAAGGTTTCCTTTTCTTGATCTTCTTTAGTAATCCACACTTGATGATATCCAGAAATTCCATCAGTGAAAGAGTAAATCTCACACCCTGCAATGCCTTCCAGAATCTCCTCTATAAATGGTGTGGGGAAGGGATCTATTACACATGTAGTATTCAACTCCCTACATTCCACACAAATTATTATCCATCCATATTTCTTTATACTTATCACCATATGGCTAACCCACTCTAACTTCTCAATGGGCTCAATGATTCCATATTTCAACATCTTATCAATATCTTCCTTTACCTTGACGTGTAGATTAAGATTCATCATGTAAGGCCTCTTCCTAATCGGGCATACACTTTCCTTAAGCTTGATCCTCATTTCACTCAAAGAGTGATGTATCCCTTTCAGCTCATGATAGCCTCTAGGAAATAATTCTTGGAAGTTATGCAACAGCTCAATGATTTTTGCATTCTTTGAGTCAGACCAATAATCACCAATGATGGCCTCCTTAGGTTCTACATTTGTCCCAATGTTGACCTTATTAGTTTTCATAGGTTCATGATACACATGCGCCTTCCCATCTGTACTTTCTAAGACCTTGTACGTACCCTCAGTATGATCAACATCCAGATTTTCCACTTCTTCATCATCAATCAGGTAGACCATTTTACCCTTTTCCTTTTCTAAACAGGTTCACTCAAGTTGTAACTCATCTGTCTCTTCTTCTTCAAAACATGCCTCAATATATGACTCACCTAGTAAATCCTAAATAATTTCCTCATCCTTTGCACTATCTCCCATTGTTAAGCACTTCATAATCTGGAATGTCTCATTCACTAGAGGTTTAGTAGAAAAATAGTTAAAGGTCTGAATCATACCTACAGTCAGTTCTTGCCAATTCCTTGTTTCTATATTCAAATCTACATAAACATACCATGCATGTGCATAACCTCGCAAGGTGAAGTAAAATTTATGCACCCATAGTGAAGGTGGTAAGGCCTTCTGCCCCTATGTCCAGAGTCTCTCACACTTCTGAACATGGTGCGAAGCAGAATCCTTCCCATGAAATTCACATGTCTCGGTAGGTGCATTCTTGCGAAGAAATCTAGTAGAGAAGGTGATTCTCACTTCTCACCACTCTAGCAGATTATCTCTACGTACAATCCACCAATGTGTTGTTGTCCCATGCAAGGTATACTCCATTATCTTCCTTCATTTCACTTGATCTATCCACTAGGCTTCCATAGCACACAGAAATATGTCAAGATTTCCCTTTCCAGTGTACCTTGGTACATGCTTACTACCTAAATTCCTAACACAACATGACCTACTTACACGCGTAACTAATATATTCATCTCACGCCCAACAATTTCATAAGTCCCATGCACCTAGTTGTCACAAGCTACACTCGTTGTATCACTCATAGACTGTGCATCATCCCATTAAATAAGTCCTTCTTTTGATGGCTCAAGCACTTATGGATCTCTAATGGTGTGCACATAAATTCTATTAAAATCCTCTTCACTCAAAGGCTCTACATAAGGCGTACCTTTTCCATCTGTTAAAGGAATGATCACGCACTCTTCTTTTTTCTCAAAACTGATGTAATATTTGTTGAAGCGTAGATCAACATTGTTCACATAACACCAAGGGCACCCAAGCAATGCTGGAAAGCTATCTACTTCGGAAAGCACCAAGACTTCAAAATCCCGAGTAAACTTGGCCCCTTGTATAGTAATAGTAGCATCCTTCAAGAATCCAATGGGCATGGCTTTAGATATGTTTTCCATATACAAAACATTTTAAGATGACTACAATGGTGGCTTTCCCATCTGATTCCACTTGTCCAAGGTAAGTACATTTACTTATGCACCTGTATCAATCAAATGTTACTCAATAGCCATCCATCAACAACTACATTCAGAGTGATCTCTTTGTCATAATCAAGACACTATGGAGGTAAGTTAGCATGTAAAATCTATCTTTCACGCTCAACTCTAGCATGTCTCATCTTCCCCCTTAACCATTCTCCTAACAAGGGAATGATTTTTTCTTGGTGCAACATCTTATAAACCTCCTTCAAGTCATCAACATCCTTCTGTGGAAGCTCAACTGCTTTTACTTGCTCCAACTTCCATGACTTCTCCTTCAAGTATTGTATCTCACCTTGCAAGTTTCTAATAACTTCCATAGTTTCTTGATAAACTTCCTTCTGATGAGTAGGATCTGGATACTTTGCATGCAATACCTTTTGTTTTGTGATAACAATTATCTCCTTCGAAGTCTCATGAGCACGGGCATCCTCAATGCATGTAATTACTAATACCAGGATTATTTCAGGGTTAGGAGCTAACTTTGGCATCCACTGATCTTCCATAGCATGTTGTAATCTAACCATTCCCTTATCCTACTTGTGCTTCTTTCTCAGGTGTTCATACAAATCTGGGAATTATTCATAATTGTGATTCTTTCCACACTAGGAGAAAATAATGTTCTTAGGGAATTCACGCTTATAATGATCAGGGGATCCACATGTAAAACAAGTCCCTCATGGAAATTCACCTCTTCCACTGTTACGACCTTGACCTCTGAATCCTCCATGATATCCTCTACCTCTACCACCTCTATCAGAATTCCCTTCATTGTGATTACGATTATGTTTCTCACCTTGTTCCTTAAAATTTCTTGCAACACTGGTCTAATGTACACCAGTTTCAATGGCATCATGAATCTGATCAATCAATTTGAAATTCATTGTATCATGAGTGTTAGAATTATAAATTTTATAATAACACAACATGTTCTTTTAGCTCGCATGTTGCAATAGGGGGAACCTGCTTGAATCATGGTCCAAGTGACAGATCTCACAATCTAGAAACATGGCATGCACCTATTTTTGAGGAAAACTATCCTTAGTGTGTCCTTCTACTTCACAATCCATGCACCAAATACCATTGCGCATCTCATGAGTTGAATTAGCTGCAAATTTTTCTAACTGTTTTACCATAGATACAATCTGAGCCTCTAGAAATGGACTTACTCCAGATTTTATGCTTCTAACTACCTCAGCACATGGAGCTTCCTCCAAGGCCTCGCATGGATCTGTAAATATCTTGTGTGAAAGTTCCCTTCTGAAAGGTGTAATAAAACCTCCAACAAACCATTGTGCATGTTGACTGGGGTGAATATCATAGGATAAATTTTATAACAAATTTTGACATCACGCATCATATTCCGTCACGCTCTCAGCCATGCCCTGCTTGATGTCCTTCTAAAAGGAACGATAACCAGATCATACCAAGCCAAGATCTCAGCTATTAATCAAACACCAAGCATAATAATATGAAAGTAATTCACTAAAATAAATTTAAAAAAACCTTTGTAAACAAATGAGCAGCAATATCATATATTTTTATGGAACTCAGTGAAATACAATGAGAATGGGCCTTGCTTATATAGGCAAGGAATATCAATCTAAGAACCAGTCAAAGTCGTATATCAAGCCATAAATCAAGGGAAGAACTAGTCATCAAATAACTAGTCAAGTCCATAGATTTAGGAAAGAACTAGTCATCAAGGATCTAGTCAATACCATAGATCAAGGAAATAACTATACCTAACAACTAGATAATATCTCCTAATATCTAAATAAGATAAAAATAAATATCCACACACATAAGTGGGTGAGGATAAATACAATAAAGGTAAATCAAATACCTAGATGAACATGAGCTAAGGTAAATACCTACTCTAACACCCCCCTCAAGTGAAACTAGGGGCACAAAATAAAAGTGGCATATCCACAGTATGAATCCTGGAAACTAGGCCTAATGAGGTAATCATGTACAATATATCCATGAAGAAATCTCGAACCAAAAGAAGGAAATAATCCTACTAGAAGAAAAGATAAAGAAGAAGAAGAATAAGGAAGATGTTCTCATGAACACCCCCCAAGAACAACTTCCAAAACCCCAAGCATGCCATGCAACGCAACATTTTAGGTGATGTAAAAGGCTTCATAAAGATGTCCGCAATCTACTGATGAGTCAAAATGTACTCCAAGAAAATACCTCCATCCTGAATTTGCTAACAATGAAGTGTATGTGTATCTCAATATGCTTAGTCTGCTGGTGCTCAACAAGGTTGCGAGAAATGTGAATTGCAATTTTGGTTGTCACGCCAAATTACAGTCAGTGAATCAAACTAACTGACATGAATCCTGTGGAAATCCAAACTCTGTCAATAACCGTTGAAGCCAAAGAATATGTTGACTCGTTGTAACTGTTGCCCTGTACTCTACCTCTGAAGATGAAAGTGCAATAGCATGTTTCTTTTTACACGCCCAAACAACTAGAGAAGAACCAAGACAAAAATATATAGTCAAAAGTGGAACTCCCATCATCAATAGAACCTGCCCAATATGAATTTTTATACCCAACCAACTAAGTAGAACCCCTAGTGTAGGGTAGGCCAAAGTGGGAAGTGCCTTGCAAATAGCGCAAAATCCTTTTAGCAGCCTTTCAGTTACTACTATGAGGAGAATATGCAAATCAAGATACAATCCCTACTACAAATTAAATATCAAGGTGAGTATGGGTCAAGTACATGAAACTTCTAACCAACTACCTATACAATGTAAGATCACAAAGTGGAGTGGTAAATGTGGAAGTAAGAGTAACCCGAGACTGAAAAGGAGATATGGATTTGGCTTGCAATCAGCCATATCAAAGTGTTGAAGAAGATCATGGGTGTACTTCTTCTGACTCAAATGAATCCCTGAAGTTGTCTGAGAAATCTACAAACCAAGGAAATAATGCAATAACCCAAGATCTGTCATGTCAAACTATATAGAAAGAGCCCTTTGAATAGTCTAAATTTGGGAAGAAGAACTGTCAGTAAGTAAAAAATCATCAACATACAAGAAAAGTATCACAATATCCTCACCAACATGTTAGAGATACACTGTATGATTGGAATGGAAACAAACAAAACCAGAATATAGAAGAAAATAATCCATCTTCTCATGTACTAAGCATGAGGGGCTTGTTTGAGACCATAGAGAGACCTTTGGAGCCTACAAACAAGAGAATAATCCTGAACAAATCCAACAGGTTACTCCCTATATATTTCCTCTTATAAATCTCCATGTAAAAAGGCACTCTTCACGTTCATCTAGTATACGGGCCACCCCTGTGATGCAACAATAACAAGTACAAGGCATACAGAGTCCATCTTAGAAATGGGTACAAAAGTCTCAAAGTAATCAATACCTTCAACTTGTGAAAAACCATTTGCAATAAGACGAGCCTTATACTTGTCAATGAAGCCATCAACTGTGTATTTGGTTTGGTATACCCACTTACAATTAACCATCTTTCTTCCTCTACAAAGAGATAGCAAATCCTAAGTATGATTCTTCATCAAATAATAATACTCAACTGATATCACA
Source organism: Taxus chinensis (assembly GCA_019776745.2). NCBI lineage: Eukaryota > Viridiplantae > Streptophyta > Pinopsida > Cupressales > Taxaceae > Taxus > Taxus chinensis. Next base: position 722,232,653 of record CM034149.1, on the reverse strand, counting down.
TCATCCCACTCATGTATCCCATGAGCCTTTGAAAAAGATTGTGGATCCTCATAAACTGCCTAACACAAAAGTCTAGAACTTGTAGAATGTGTGTAATGATGCCTAGTGGGTGTAAGATCCTGTATGAAAGGTGTTGCCTTAGAAACTATAGTACGAGCCCACTTAAGCATATTGATAACATCAGTGGGAATAGGATCCTCAATGGCATCTATAACCTCCTCATCAACCTCCTCAAATAAATGATCCTCAAGATGAGATAAAGAAGAAGAAGTATGCATGGAATAAGATGAAGAATCATGAGGTGTGAAGTGCTCATCAAATTGAACATGTGTTCAAAAAAAAATTCATGAGTATCAGGATCTAAAAGTTAATAAGCTCTCATGTCCTCACAATACCCTACCAAGATCAAGGGTTTGTTCTTTTTATCCAAGGATTTCCTTTTCTTCTTTAGCACAAAGGCCCAAGCATGGCTCTCAAAGACTCAAAAAAATGAGACATCTGGCTTAGTGTTGGACCAAGCTTCCTCTGGAGTCAAATGCTCAAGTGTTTTATGAGGTGTGCGATTCTGAATGTAGTTACACAATTAACTACTTCTACACAGTAGCTAGGAGGTAAATCTCTAGAATTCATCATACAGTTAGCCATTTCCTTCAAAGTTTGATTCTTCCATTCTTCTAAGCCATTTTGTTGTGGAGTATGAGGAACAGAATGCTGGGGAATAATGCCATGAGTTGCCGAAAATTCAGAAAATGCATTGTTGAATTACTCCCCCCCATTATCAGTGTGAAGGTTCTTTATGCAACTAGAAGATTGTTTCTCGACCAAAGCCTTGAATACTTTGAAGTGTGAAAAAACATCACTTTTTTACTTGATAAAATAAACCCAAGTACGCCTCAAGAAATTATCAATAAAGGTAAGTGCATACTTAGCTTCATTGAAAGAGGGGGTAGGAAAAACCATCAAATCATTATGCACAAACTCAAGTGGTGAAGAAGCTCTCTTGGAAAAATTCTTAGGAAAAGGATCTTGGTGTTATTTCCCTAATGCACAATCATGAAAAAATCCCTCAAGACAAGAAACTCTAGGAAGACCATCTATCATACCATGAGTGCTCAACTCCTTCAAATATCTGTAATTGAGATGTCCAAATCTCTTGTGTCAAAGCTTACTCTCTGAATCTACATGAGAAACCAATCCTGTCCCTATAGAAGGAGTGTCATCAAAACCCTCAAAGTGATATAGTCTATAACTATGATCAACAATACCTTGAGCAACAAGTGAATAAGGCTCCAACAAAGTTCATACTTCTACCCCATGTGGTGTAAAAGTCATTATTTTTCCTTGACCAGAATGACAAATTTGATATACATAAACCAAATTTGTGGTGATGTTAGGAACATACATTGCATCTTGGATACTTCTACCATCAAGTTTTATATCACCTTTTCCTTTAACAGAAAGAAAGGAAAAATCTCCAACCTCAATTTTAGAAGTAGAACTCAAACCTAGAGATACAAAAGACTCCTTGAAAGAAGTCATGTGATGAGAAGCACCAGAATCTATAACCCAACTATCTGCAAGTGGTGACAAAGATCTCCCAACAACATTAAGTGTTTTTCCATGTTGATTATAAGGAGGTGGAGTGGAGATAGAAATTTTTTGTTTCTTGACAGCATCCTCTAAGGCTTGCATTCGTGTATAACACCTATGTTCTTCATGACCAATACCCCACAAAAGAGCATGAAAGGCTATAATTATTCTTGTATTTAGAAGACTCCTTGGGTTTAGAATTATTTTATTTGGGTTTAAGAGCACTTTAAGATGGAGAAGGGGTGGATTTGGTTTTACTTTTTTATTTTCCCTTTCCCTTAGGATTAGATGCACCTAATGCCTTTTGAGAGGTGGAAGACTCAAGGTGAGACAATTTGGATTCTTCCCTAGAAAGTCTTTCACAAAAAAATTTTAAGTCAGGCATTTTGAATGTGTCACCTAAGGCATCCATGCTAGAGAAAAGGGTAGAAGAAAAGATTTGGAATGGTCCTCTCAACTTGGATAGAATTAAGTAAACACACTCTTCATCTTTCTTATATATTCCACTCCCCTTCAATTGTGTCAACAAATGCTTGAGCTTGGTAAGATAGTTTATAATTGTTGGAAAAGCTTTAGGATTAAGAGAGGTGATCTCAATTTCAAGTTGCATTGCTCTCATATGATCCCCCTTACCAAATAAATCATTTAATTTCTCCCATATTTTGAAAGGAGAGTCAAATTTTTCCAAATGAAACAAAATATTGTCACTTACATAAGTTCCTATCAAACCCATACACTCATCAAATTTACACTAGTGCTGAAATTTCTCATATTCTCTAGTAAACACTAGTTGTTCTGAAAAAGTTAAAGCCCATAATCCTTTTCACTTAGTGATTGTTTCCATTCTTGGTTTCCATGTGTGGTAGTTATGTGTTTTTAATGGCTCAACATGATCTAATGTAGAAGTAGATAAAAACGGCATTCTCAAAAATCACCAAAAAAATGCATGACCCCAAGCAATGCAACAAGACCCCCCCAGATTTTGGCATTTTATAATGAGTTCATGTTACAATATGACACTTTACAATAATAGTTTAATTCTCAAAATAAATATTTCTAATGGAAAGATCCCGAAAAAACAAGCACTTTTCCAAAAAACGGCACTCAAATTCGAGTTACCGATCAAAAGATACAAGCTTTTCAATATTATGCTCTACTATTTATTTTAATTACCACTAAAACAAAATAAAATGCTCTTGCCTTCACCACACAAAAAAATGAAAGGGGTCTGGAGTTAAGCACCTACTAATAGGAATCACAAGCTTTAAATCCTCATATGACCATACCATATGACCAGGGGCTAAGAATTTCAATGGGTCATTTCCCAAAATGGAAAAAAACCGTGAACATCGACCCACGCGACCTATCCAATGAAAGGCTTTGTTTCGCATAAAAACACACACAACAACAAAATACGAACAAATCTTGAATATATGAATATACGAAAAAAAAAATTACAAAACGAAACTTACAGAAGGATGTCAACAGAAATCTCCTGCTCTAATACCGTTAAAGGAACAATAACAAGATCGTACCAAGTCAAGAACACATATGCTAATCAAACACCACGCATAATAAGATGAAAGTAATTTTCCAGAATAACTTTAATAAAACCTTTGCAAACGAATGAGCGACAATATCATATATTATTATGGAACTCAATGAAATACAATGAGAATGGGCCTTGCTAATATAGGCAATGAATATCAATCTAAGAACCATTCAAGGTCATACATCAAGCCATAAATAAAGGGAAGAACTAGTCAAGTCCATAGATTTAGGAAAAAAATAGTCATCCAGGATCTAGTCAATACCATAGATCATGGAAAGAATAATACCTAACAATTAGATAATATCTCCTAATATCTAAATAAAATAAAATAAATATCCACACACATAAGTGGGTGAGGATAAATACAAAAAAGGTAAATAAAGTACCTAGATGAACATGAGCTAAGATAAATACCTACTCTAACACCTTAAACACATTGATGCTCTTCTGTTCAAACTCAGGTATATGGAACTCTGCTATGAAAGTATCACATAGCATGGTATAGTCTACATAAGTCTGGTTCGGATCATACTTCTTATACCAGCTATGTGCACGCCCTTGTAAAGTAATAGAAAATTGACTTACCTTATGCTTAGGAGCTGTGATCGGTTTCACACACCATAGGATTTCACACATATGCACGTGTTCAGCTACATCCCCAATTCCTCTATACTCTGGTAGGTGAAGATACATCTCGTAATAAACTTGCTGGGGTTGGTGCGGACCGTGCCCACCAAATTCAGAACATGTATTACCTCCTATGATTCCTCCACCTCCAGAACCACCAGATCCACTAGATCATGAACCATCTGATCCTCCTGATCCTCCCCCTATGGCGAGCAATGGACCAGAGGATGTGTTGCCTTACATTCCAACAGTCGTGTTGAACTAAACCCCCATGGTTTGTGAAGTTGTACTACTCCCAGACGTGTTACCAAATTTCTACGCACCCACACTTTGTGCAGATGACGCGCTAGAAAATATACCTCCAACAGGACCTCCAAATAATGCAGACGATGTCTGCGCTGCCATAGATAAATATGCTATCTGATTAACTTCTGAAATTATTGGAAAATAAAATCTACTTGTTGTCAGTGAAGTGCCTACACTATCTTGATTCTTAATAACTATCTCAGGAACTGGAACACCAAGTGCAAGGTCTAGGTCACCCTGTAGGATCAAATGTGCACATGCGGTTCTTAGCCTTTCTTTAAACACACTCTCATTTGAAACCAAAGAGGGTTCTCTTCCATACTTACCCAAATGGGGGAGTTATAGATGTTTCAGCTCCACGTCTTCCATGTGAGCTCCAAATCCTTCACAGGCCATCGCTCTCCACAAAACCATCCGTTCCGCAACATCTCGCTGCTTCACCAAATCCCTCTCACATGCTTCATTAAACTTAAGTCATTTTTCTTCTCTTTGTCTTTCTACCGCTAGGTCTGTTATCTTTCACCATTCCTGCTCCTGCCCCTGTGTGCGGTGGGGTTTAGCTATCCATAGGACGCTCCTTCAAATCCAAAGTCATGATCAAGATATTAATCGCTAAAAGGATAATGCACAAATAAGATCCTCTAGGTTCGTGCAAGAACTAGAATTCAACAACCTCTAGACAGGAATAAGTCAAAACCGTGTACTCCAAAATGTAGCTATGTAAAACACCACTCCACCAATGATCTACAGCGCGTGTCCAAGTCAAATCAGGATCATGTGAATTCTGCAGATCTTCCTGTGTCTAAACGAGTGCTTTATATCTCTAATTTCTCTTTGATGCGTATGTTATCAACCACTCGTACAACTCTATAGGAAAGCAGGAAAAGAACATCTCACAAATTTTATGGTTCAGATTCTATTCAACCCATGCCTGTGCATCAATCTATGAGCATACTCTTCCTCTAAATAGTCGATCCAACTTTCAATACTGGCCAAAGTCAACCAGTACGTCTTCATCATGCAACATCCTTGCAAACAACTTAAAAAGAGGTCTCGGAAACGGAACCAAAATGTAGTCTTTTATTTCACCAACCAACCCAAAGCGCATTGGCACATCACCCAGATAGATCTTAGTGCTCACCCAAAGCGTGCAAAGGTACCAAGTCCCTCTTTTATGGAAAACCTTGTCAAGGAGTTAGCATGATAAAAATTCATATATTCCAGATCCATAACATCCATTCAAAAGTGAAGCATAAATAGGTCTAGATCTTAACCAGTGCATAAAGAATCATACAAGAATTAAGACTAGGTTCACCGTACAAGATCCAGAAACAGATATGTCAATAACCACTATCCAACCACATAGATCCATTGTATTAATTATTGTAAAACAAAAAAGTTGTATACATATATAACGGTTTCACCATAAGTCATGCACACTCATAACCAGCAGCATAACCTTACTACAAGTTGTCACACTCAAACCATGCAAATCAATACATATTTATTGGTTCTGGGGACTTTTCCTTCACTACTCATGCACTCTCCAAAAACAGCCCACATGTTAGAAATTGACATGTGTGTGTTACAAGTCAAATACCAGAGCATGCAAGCTTGCTAATAATAGATTATCTTCTAATATGAACTATAGATCTAATCTTATTAATAGCCGAAAAACTGCATGATGTCTTAACTTCTTTTGCATGAGATGTGTCTCAAAATAGAATTTGCTTGAATTGAAATTCATCATGTTCTATTCTTATCTCCAAAACCTTGCTTGGACATTACTCCAACCGGTCATCTTCCAATTCTACCAAAATGCAGTTAAATATTGAATATATTAGGATGTAGCATAGGTTCAAAAGATAATTGCATGTGCATTCTCAACAATTGTCCTACAACTTTAACTTCTGATTTTTTCCTATTTTATTACCACTCTATCTGAATTTTTGGGTTTGAGGCCAAGCTTACAACAACTAATGGCAAGTATGGCATTAGTGGACACACATGAGTCAACTAGGCAATAATGTAAATTAATTTCAAAGAATATAATCATGCAGAGGAATGGTGGGAATTTTATTTTTTCCTTGTGAATCACTATGTTGACATGAGATGCATTTTACTTAGTGGACATAAGTTTCTTAGTCAAATACTCCAGAAAAAATTCTCTCTACTTGGTAATTTGAGCTAGTTCATGTAAAGTAATGTTTGCCTTGATTTGTTACATGCCCTCAACAATGTTATATCCTCACTTACCGAAATTAGGTTGGTTTTCAATAGTAGAATGTCAGCATTCACTTCCTTTAAGGGGGGAAATATTATTATCAGAGTGAGATTAGGTGGGATGCTCATATTGTTAGGTGGGGTTGAAGTTGTGAGTAGTTATTTGGTCATATTTCTTAATAAATAGTTATTGTGTTGATGTTATTAACAGGCATGTATCTCATATATGTTGTCTTTAGAGCCATTCTTTAGACTAGAGAAAATAAAGGATTCAAGGACAAAAGTACTGTTATGACAAGAGGAAGATATAAAAGAGGTACAGGCACTAAATGTTATGTACCTTGGGATATGATATTATAATGGTTTGATAGTGATGTTGACATGTGGCTAACATAATCTCCTAACAAGTTATATCATATTTATTTAAGATTTCATGTGCTTAGTAGGTCGCCATTGGTGTTTTGCATATAATAGTGTGGTATATATAGGAGTTACTAAGTGGTAGATGATAATCATATTGAGCACTTGAGTCTTATTTTATGGTTTGGAGGTAGCCCCCTCGAAGTGGCTAAGTCATTATTATTGCATATTGTGACCATTTCTCCATATATTAGTGTTATTTGGAGTTATTATTTTTATATTCAAATTTATCTAAGTAATTTCATTACAAGTGGTTTTAGAGCTTTGATTCAGACCAAAATCGGGTTGAAACCCTAATTTTAGGTATTCTCCTATATCTCACAACCAATAGTGATTTTTTATGCAATTTTTATTGTCATTTTGAAATCTAAAGATCAATTTACCCTCCGAATTTCAGCTTATTTTGATTCGTTTTGTGGAAGTTATTGCAATATTTGTGTTTTCCACAATTTTGCTCCTTAAGCCGCAAATTGTGGATTTTCTCTAAATTTCTTACATTTTTTAAAAGCTCTCTAAATTTGAATTAGGATTTGTTCTTCAATTTTTTGTCTATATATCGGAAAGCATTAACAAAACCTATACCTTAATCACCATGGTACAAAGATCAACTAGATGCCAAAGAGAAGGTTCTACTACTCTAAGGAAAACTCCTTACAAGGAGAAGGCCAAATCGGAGTTAGAATGGGGTGAAAATTTTGATGGCATGTCTTCCTTGGTGAATGAAAAATCCAACCTCTTAGGGAGAGCATGCAAAACTTGAAGGGGAAAATGAAGGCATTAGGTAATAACATGCAAGAAGATGTGGAGGCGTTGAAAGGAGATATGGATAAGATATCTAAAAATATTGAGTTGTTATCCTCTCACACAACTCAAGGTGGATCTATGGACATACAAATCGCAATTCAAATACTACATCGCATTCCTTTGGAGTGTGGATTAATTTTGGTCCACGGAACCTACTCCCAAAGGTGGAGATGCGTAATTTTGAAGGAAAGGACCCATTGAACTGGACCAACCAAATGAATATTTATTTGATGCACATGAGATTCCAATGGGAAAAAGGTTACCGTGGAATTGCTATATATATAACCATAACAATTCACTTGATATCGTTTGTTGTGCACTCAAAAGAAGAAGAAGGTTCTCAATGTCACTTGGTCATTTTTATGACAGATCTGCAAACACACTATAGTAGTAGTGTGGTTGAGAATTACTTCAACCAATTGGAAAAGCTGAGGTAAATAGGGTTAGTGAAGGATTATATTCAGTAGTTCCAGAACTTGTCCTTGCGTGTGGATACAATTTCATATGATAATTTGAATGACCTATTCCTGAGCAGTCTCAATAATCACATCCTGTTAGTGTAGGTTATTATTTATCCTTTTATTTATTTATTAGGATAATTCTTACACTTGTGTTAGCCCTACACTTGTTGGGTTAGCTTGCTTAGGTGTACTAGTTGTGTGGACTTAGCTTACTAGTTGTGTTGAGTTAGCTTCTCAGTTATGTTGAGTTAGCTTACTAGTATTTTGGAGTTAACTTAACTACCAGTATCAGTTAGTGGGAGTTCTTCACCACTGATTTAGATAGTAGTTGCACTTCCCTCCTCCTATATGTACATCTTTCTTATTGAATAATTCAAGTCATTCTATTGTAATGTATTGAGCATTATGGATTATGATGGATTTCCATATATGGTATTTTAGCTCTTCTGTTTTGCAAATCTAATGTGGTGTGCTATTATCATCTGAGATTGTGGCTTGGAACAATCTTCTTATTGTTCCTTTCATGGTATCAGAGCCATAGATGATGTAGACATCCAGTAAGTTTTCCTTTGCAAGCAAGGGTTTATTTTTTTCATGTATATGGAATTTGTTAGCAATTTTTTGCAGCATGCATTTTTATGCAAAACGGAGTGTGGAATTGGATTTGGAAGGTGCCAAAACCCTAGAATCGACTATAAACTCGACCATGTTTTGAGACAGTCAAATATGGATGCAGATTTGTACCCTATGGGTGCATTCTTTTATCCATTGGATATAAGAGTGTACCTTCCGAATCCATTAATTTACCCTCTGGGTATTTCAGTTTTGGATGCAGTCTTTTATCCACTTGATGTAGATTTGTACCCTCTGGGTGCATTCTTTTATCCATTGGATATAAGCGTGTACCTTTCGGATGCATTCTTTTACCCTCTGGATATTTCAGTTTTGGATGCAGTCTTTTATCCACTGGACACAGATCTGTACCCTCTGGGTGCATTCTTTTATCCATTGGATATAAGCGTGTACCTTCTGGATGCATTCTTTTACCCTCTGAATATTCTGAGTTTTGGATGCAGTCTTTTATCCACTTGACGCAGATCTGTACCCTCTGGGTGCATTCTTTTATCCATTGGATATAAGCGTGTACCTTCCAGATGCATTCTTTTACCCTCTGGATATTTTGTTTTGGATGCATTCTTTTATCCACTGGACGCAGATCGGTACCCTCTGGGTGCATTCTTTTATCCATTGGATATTGGCGTGTACCCTCTGGACATAATGATTTACCCTCTAGACATTTTAGGTTTTGGGTGCAGGATTTTATCCTTTGGTCGCAAGCATGTATCGTGTGGATGCACTCTTTTACCCTTTGGACATTTGGGTGTCACATGTACCTTTTAAAAAGATCAGCATTAAAATATTATTTTAATAGCAAAACCTTGTAGAGCTCATAACTTTTGATCCGTAGCTCGGATTAAGGTGATCTTTTTTTTGAAATTGTGTATTTTTTCGAGATCTATGCATTGGTGACATTTTTATACACATATTTCAAATGTAAAAGGTATTGTTACTCATTGTAATATTTACATGCACTCAATTATAAAGTGCCAAATTCGGGAGGGTGTTGTGATCACTTGTGGACGCAATTTCGGTTGAGCCCCGACGTCCTAAAATTTTGGGTATTACATTCTTGTATCTATGGGTGTATACATTTATATCTCTCTTGTTTGTTGAGATATTTTGGATCTATATTTTCGACACTTTTTTTGGCATGTTGACAATCTCTCTTGTGGGGGAGCTATTCTGGTGGAGCCCAGTGTTAGTTTGTCAGTGTTCGAGTAGTTGATTTTGACAACTTATACATATCTGTGGTGTCACTCTACCCATTCTGCAGTATGGGAGGGTGTGGTGTTGATACGGTTTCTTTGGGTTTCGTGTCTTTGTCTTGTTACCTTAGTTTTTCTTGGATCGTGGCACTCCTATTTATTTGGATCTCGTGTCTGCCTTGTTACCTTGGTTATTCTTGGATCGTGGCAAACCTATTTGTAGCAGTTGATCAAATTATGTTTGGTGTTTATTTTTCACTTTCGACATCACTCCATTAACAATCTCCTTGCATGGATCTATTCTGGTGAAGCCCAGTGTCAGTTTTTTTTTTAGTTCTATGATCGAGTAGTGGATTCAGACCACAGTGTGCACCACACTTCTTCAGCATTGTATGAGATTTACGCATTGGTGAAATTTTTATGCACATTTCAAATGTAAAAGGTATTGTTACTCATTGTAATATTTACATGCACTCAATTATGAAGTCTCAAATTCGGGAGGGTGTTGTGATCACTTGTGGACGTAATTTCGGTTGAGCCCAACGTCCTAAACTTTTGGGTATTGCATTCTTGTATCTATGGGTTGTATACATTTATATCTCTCTTGTTTGTTGAGATATTTTGGATCTATATTTTCGACACTTTTTGTTGGCATGTTGACAGTCTCTCTTGTGGGGGAGCTATTCTGGTGGAGCCCAGTGCTAGTTTGTCAGTTAGTTCTAGTAGTTGATTTTGACAACTCATATAGATCTGTGGTGTCACTCTGCTTCATTTTGCAATATGGGAGGGTGTGGAGTTGATACTGCTTCTTCTGGTTTTGTGTCCTTTCCTTATTACCTTGGTTTTTCTTAGATCGTGGCACTCCTATTTATTTGGATTTCGTGTCCACCTTGTTGCCTTGGTTGTTCTTGTGATCGTGGCACACCTATTTGTAGCAGTTGATCAAATTATGTTTGGTGTTTGTTTTTTACTTTCAACATCACTCTATTGACAGTCTCTTTGCATGGAGCTATTCTGGTGAAGCCCAGTGTCAGTTGTTTTTGAGTTATATGATCAAGCAGTGGATTCATACCACAGTGCGCACCACACTTCTTTAGCATTGTACGAGTTTTTGGAGCCAAGCTTTTGAGGATATCTTGCAGCAATATTTTTCCTTCTCTACTTTGTTATTACTGCTTTTGGGTACCTTGTGGTGTCCATTTTTCCCAGTTTTTGTACATGGGTACCTCATCAGGCCTGTTGGGATCCACCTTCTTCTCCACCCACCTAAGCTATGCTTACGAGAGGGTGTTAGTGTAGGTTATTATTTATCCTTTTATTTATTTATTAGGATAATTCTTACACTTGTGTTAGCCCTGCACTTGTTGGGTTAGCTTGCTTAGGTGTACTAGTTGTGTGGAGTTAGCTTACTAGTTGTGTTGAGTTAGCTTCTCAATTATGTTGAGTTAGCTTACTAGTCTTTTGGAGTTAACTTAACTACCAGTATCAGTTAGTGGGTGTTCTTCACCACTGCATTTAGGTAGTAATTGCACTTCCCTCCTCCTATATGTACATCTTTCTTATTGAATAATTCAAGTCATTCTATTGTAATGTATTGAGCATTATGGATTATGATGGATTTCCATATATGGTATTTTAGCTCTTTTATTTTGACAAATCTAATGTGGTGTGCTATTATCATCTGAGATCGCGGCTTGGAACAATCTTCTTATCGTTCCTTTCACATCCAACATGAGGTACGACTATTTGATCAAATCAATGTTTATGATTTTATTATCATGGCATGCATGTTGGAGGAAAAATTCTTTTCCAATGGAAGGAACACGCTTCAACAATCAAATAATTCTAACACAATCATTCCCTCAACCTACCTAATAGTGGAGCATTCATAACAAATTGACGTACGAACGACAAATATTAATACAATGTTTCATTTTTGTTATTTTCCAAGCAATAGGACAGTAAATGTAATTTACCCCCTTTCTTGTGTTTCTACATGGACACTCCATTGTATACAACCTACAAAGTTGTTTTCAAAAGAGAATTTTATGTTATTATTAATTTTGAAAAATAATTAATTTCATATCATATCCTAAACTACCTACCCCCCCCCTTTCTTGGTCCCCCTAGTGCAATGGTCGCACTGGTGACATAGGTTCCTTTAAATCCTTACTCCGAGGTCGGGGGTTTATTATATTTACAAACATTGGTAACAACGCACCTATTGGCTTAGAGGAGCACACATAATCTATCAATAATCAACTTGGCAACCCATCAGCCTGAATTCAGCTTTAAATAAACAATTATAGCCGAAACCCCCCATCTCAACATAACAGAGAAAACACTAGATTTTAAGGGTACAATTTTTTTGTTCTCACGTTTTGCTTAAAATTTCATAGTATCCGAAACATCCCCTGACAAAGAAGGGGTACTACAAGTGCTACATTTTTCACCTTACTTTTTGTTGTAGAAAAACCCACAGCTCAACATTTTTACCCATTTTGGGAACTTCAATGGCCTCACAACCTTCGAAACAATTTAAATTCCAATTTTAAGCACAATCCGCTCTAATATTGTATATCATATGTTTCACGAGTATTTTTACATTATTTTGAGTGCTACAAGGTATAGATTCATCCAAACTATCCTAACCACCCACTATAGCAAACAATGCTCATCAAAATGTTCTTTATCTCGCAAGCTACTCATGTGGTGATAATTACGACCTCACATGGAAGAAAAAATTTGACCATTCCCAAAACCACACAAATTGTCAGAAGATGAGGGAATAAAATGTCAATTATGGTTGCTTCAAGGATATGTGCATCAAATAAGGCACCCAACGAGAGAGCGTTTTGATGTGGCCAATCAGATCAGCTAAACAGGGGCGCACCCATAATCTTGTTCAACAATGTTAAATGATGTGCAACCCACTATTTGAAGCAATCAAAAAACCAATTTTGAGCATGGAGTAGTAGAGAACGTAAGCCAGGGGTATGAATCAAGTGCCAAGAATAAGAACACAATGCTATGAATTACATGGAAGATCGAGTTGACATGTAGAGTTTTGGGCATAATAATCTAGATATCAATAACATTATAGGAGTTTAATGTAAGAAGATCTATAATTTGTCAACATTGCAGGGCTTGTATTCTCTTGCCCTAAGGGGAGGAGGCATATTATTAGCAACTAGGTCCTATTTTTGGATATGTACATCACTGGTAAATGTGGCTAACAGTACCACATCCTCTCTAACATGTGATATCATAAAATTAGTTTAGGATGATATCAGTTACTTATTGTAGAGTTATCCTTGCAATTATTGCAACAAGAAGCATGACAATGTGATAACAAAGATGATGATGTATGAGTAGCATTATCTGTCTGTATCAGTAAGGAAAAGGATAAATGCATAATCTTCGTCAAAATTGCGCTACAAAAAACATCACCGTTAGATGTGCACAAAAGAATAAAATTCGTATCTGTACAAAAGAGTGTACATGCGTCATTGCGTAGTGCAGTGTGTTGGTTCAATGCTTGTGCATATGGTTAAGCTCTAGATTTGGTTCATCATATTAAGCACGTTTGAGTCTCAATGATAAGTATGGCTCTAGAGGTATACTCACATCTGATAAAAGTGAAGTCAATAAGCATATCAAGGAGGGAACTTGGTAAAAGAAACCCTTGTGCACTTTAGTGAGTTCTTTAAAGTGTAGTGATGTGCCAATGCGCCTTAGGATTTAGATATATTATAAGCTAATTTGATTACACTACCCATTTCCAATGAACCATATTTCATCATTTAGTTTTTAAATAAAACTCAAAGGCATTATATAATTCTATGTACCCAGTTCACCATTCCAGGCTACACCATATTGAAGACTGGTTTATCACCATCTAGGGAGAGCTACCTTCACAAAATAGGTTAGCATTAGGAATTCTGAGTTTACATCGTAAAAGGTGTTGGGATTGAGTTTCTCTATCTGGTGGTCACATTGCATGATTTTAGCATTAACAAGTTATCGATTCTGATAGAGTTGACAAACCAACGTGGATGGTGTACCCACTTATCCATCTGAAGACTAAGGAAATTGTTAGTCACTTTGCTAGACCATGTTTGGATATTTTTTGAATTCTCAGGATGTATATTATGTCTATCAATGTTAATAGCTTCTTGATATGCGTATGAATATGAAGGTGCATTTTTGTAAATTTCCAAAGCAAGAGCGTCAAAAGGTTTACATGTGAGAGCTATGTGGGAATACATCTTTTGGAATTGCAGAATTGAAAGCTCTGACTGATTATGTGGTGTTACCAAAATAATGATTGTGCAAAATGTTGGTATAGAAAACTAGGGTGTAGTCACCCCTCCAAATTATGCTATGCATGAAAGAATTCTCAAGACAAGTTCCAACTAGTAATAGGGCTATGAGGGAATTTAAAAATACAATCATATGCAACATATTGGAATGAGAAGGGAAACAAGCAACATATAATGTCTTCATGTTCTACATTTAATAATTTTAGAGCCGACTTAAAAAAGATGACATGTTCCTTGGCTATCTCGGTTCCATCATGAATGAATTTTGAGAGATCTCTTGAGATTTATAGGTAAATCATATTTATCTCCCACGATGTCAATTGCAGTTCTTCTTGACAAGGCTGGTATAAGTGCAAGAGGTGTTAAATCAATGGAAACTAGGGAACTAGGTTGACTCCGTAAAACTCTTAGCTAACCTTAATCTAATCTAGGCATCCTATGATTCTACAAAAGGGGGAGGAGGAGCAATCCAAAATCAAATTTAAACCTAGTTAATTGTTGGGGAGTTTCCAATTTGATGCCCTCCTTCCAGTACCAATTACCATTGTTGATTCATGTGTTTTGCATACACCAAACGTTAAGGGGATTTCGCCCTCTCAATTTAGCACCTACTCAAAAGTATCCAACGCATGAGTTGTTTTGGTATGCAATCTTATAAATAATCAAATGGTGGAATAACATCATGCAAAACTATGTAAACCACATAAGGAAAGTTCTCTCCCTCTACCTAAGTTCCACTACAACATGGACTAGCCTACATTGGATATTCATAATAAAAGGTATGTTACAATTGTGGTTCATTTTCATTAAAAAAAATGAACAAAAAGAGAAGGGTAGTGTAAAAAATAATATTTCTTCAAGCAAATACGAAATTATTTTGAGGATTGGCCAATCTCTATAGAACTTTGTGATGATTTTAAACCGAAGCTTACCCAATTATAGTTATTTCTCGTAGTTAAACAAGATGGTGCTAAAACTCTAAGGATGATTGTAGAAAATTCAACCCTATATCGATTCCCTTTGTAATATTACTAGCAATCGCATGTATACAATGCAATGTGAACACCAAATGGTATTTTTTATACGACTTAGAAAGACAATTATTACTTTTGTAGAAAACTATTAGATGTCCTCCAAATTTGACTCAATCTCTAAGCTTTCCAATTATTAGTAGTTGGTGTGGTTTGCAATTATTTCAAAGTAATTGTGTTGGTATTGCATCTATTGTTTGGTTGGTCTTTTGTTGACAAAAACTCTAGAGAAGTGTGAAAGGTTTTTAATTTTGGATTATTTTCCACATGAAGACTTTTGTTTATAGAAAGAAACTATATACAAGCAAACTCGTTGAGGGACAGGTTAATTAGAGAGAAATGGTAGGCCATTTAGGGAGGAAAAAGACTTTAGTAGTAATAGCAGAACGATATTATTAGCCAGCTTAAAGGAAAGATAATAGCAGAAGATTGAAAGGGTGAAGAATTGGCCAGGTGGTAAAGGGCAGAAGTCAAAACACGCAATTGTAGACCTTATTGTCTGTTCCTATTTGACTATGAGATAATATTTCAATGGATTTTATTTTGAATCTACCTATAACACAATGGATGACTCAATCCTTTTTATTGTTGATAGATTTTTTTGAATGGATTGTTTCCTACCTTATAGAAAGACTAAGGGTGCTTAACAAGTTGCGAATATGTTTTTTAAATAATTTGTTTGCCAATCTATTTTTTAAAGAATTTGTGAGGATGCATGAACAACCAAGAAGTATTACTTCTAAATCAGACACAAAATTGCTATGCTATTTTTTTAAAACTCTTCTGAAAAAATGAATACCAAGTTACAATCTAATTATGTTGTGCATATCACCGACAAACTGATGGGTGAACAAAAATATTTTTAGGTCACTTGGCAATCTATTGAAGTGCCTAGCTAGAGAGAAACCAGAACAATCATATAGAGTGATACCTCAGGTAGAATTTGCATAAATAAAAGTAAAGAGTTTATGTTATCCCAAATTATATATGGTAGCAATCCTATTGATGAGGCCATAAATTGGTCATAAATTACCATTATTTTGTCTTTCCAAGTTACCTTTGAAAGAGGATTTAAATATAATCTAGGAACTTATAGTTTTCTTAAGATAGAATATAGGATATATATCTCGTTCATTCTTTAGAAATATTTTGTTATCTATTTTTTTGACTAATCCTATTGATTATTTAGGAAAAGATGCAAAGTCTTGTGTATACAGGCCATAAAGGAAAGATAATACTAGTATTGGGAAAATTAGAATTTATTATGAAAAGTAAATTTAAAATCAAATCTGATTTCATATTCAGATTTCTCTCAAAAAATTATGCAAGTTCAAAAAAAGAATCATCTCAGTCCGAGGTTGCATGCAAAAGTTATAGTTGTTTTAAGTTAGCTGTGGAACTCGCAGAGTTAGTTTCAAAACTTGTAGGTTTAGTTCCGAAACTCACAAATTTAGTTCCAGAACTTGTATCAATTGAATGAAAGTTAGTTCCAAAACTTTCAATTCGTGTACAAATCATATTTAGTTCTGGAACTTGTAGATTTAGTTCCAAAACTTGCATAAAAGGAATGACAACTTTAGTTCCGGAACTTGCATCAACGGAATGATAGTTTTTGAGGGATTGTGAAAACTCAAAGATTCCAATGGGAAATCTGAGAGAGATTTTTTTTCATAGCAATGTGTTTAACAAAAACCTCTTTCAAATTTTCTACAGGTTTTACCAATGAAGAGAGATATAACTTTTAGTGAGCTACAATCCAAGGAAACGTGTATCGGATGAGCACTAAAAGTTATATAAACAGAAATAGAAAAGTCAAATGGAAAATCTGAGAGAAATTTTTGTTCATAGAAATGTGTTTAACAAAAACCTCATTCAGATTTGTTACAGGTTTTACCAATGAAGAGAGATATAACTTTTAGTGAGTTGTAGTCGGAGGAAACGTGTATCAGACGACACTAAAAGTTCCATAAACAGAAATAGAAAGTTCAAATGTAAAATCTGAGAGAGGTTTTTGTTCATAGCAATGTGTTTAACAAAAACCCCATTCAAATTTTCTACAGGTTTTACCAATCAAGATAAATCTAACTTTTAGTGAACTACAATCCGAGGAAAAATCATATTTGACAAGCCTCAAAAGTTCCACAGTCAAAAACAGTAAAGTCAAATGGAAAATTTGATAAACGTGTTTGGTCAAAATCATATTTTGAGGAAAATCCTCCTTCCAATAATGTATAGGAATAAAATCATTATAATTCTTGTTACCGAAAAGCAAGGAGAAGATTTGGGAGCAAATCTTCCTAAAATAAGCAAGATAAGATTTGACTTCAATAATATATCTCTCTCCATATTTTGTGGAGATGGAGATCTTAGTTGTTAGAATTGGAATAAAAATAAGATCAGATTGTATTTCCTAAAATAAGGAGTTGGTTAGATGCATAAATTATAAATGCAACCTTCCACACTTAGATATGTAATATTTTTCTCCAAAGAAATAAAAATCTATTCTTTCCTCTCAAATATTCTGTAGTTTGAGATCTCAGAAGTATGATTTAAATCATCTTCCAAGAAATGAGCTGACCACTCATTCCAAGGAAGATGGATCCGTGTTTCTATGTTTATTTTTATCCATTTGTCTTTAATTCATTCTGTTGTATTGTTTTTATCTTTGTATTGTGAAAATTCAGTCTGTTGTAAACCTGCAGGTGTTTCATTCAATTATATTTATTTTTAATTCAACAATTTCATGTATGCAAGTTTCATTTCTTTTATGCAACATTTATTTATGCAAGTGTGATTTCTTTTATGCAAGTGTGCATTTTAATTTATGCAAGTGTGTTTCTTTCATGCAAACTTTATTTCTGCAAGTGTTTTTTAAATTTCTGCATGTGTGATTTATTTTATGCAAGTTTGGATTATGTTTAAAGGATTTGTTTTCCAAGATCTTCTTCTCTTAATGCATACAACCTTTGAACACCAACTTGCATTGACATTTTTAATGGCGAGAATTGACGACCCTCATCACCTATAGGAATTGCAAATTTGCTAAATCTACCAAATGAAGCAATACAAAATCATTAAACAATGTCATATAATGCCCTACTTTTCCACAATTTCAAAACAAAAATTGAATAAGTAAATTAAATTATTTGGCAAGCACTTTTAAGATATAAATATAATTCAGGTCCTTAGAAATTCTCTGAACGATGTGAAGCTCTCCTTAACCAAAGCAATTTTACTATGCAATGTAAATGAGTTAGTTTGCTACGAAGCTCATATTTTGTAATCAATCCATCAAACAACATCAGAGCCTAAAAAGAACACAAAGCAAAAGAAGACGATGGAGGGTAGAAAACAGAGGATGACAAAGGACAAAGTTGTTTGAGTCACAAAACTTATTGGGAATTTGAAAGAAAAAATTGCTAGAGGAATTGTTGGATGAATTTTTTGTGCCATGTGCGAAGAATTTGTTTGCTTCTACAAATCTCTGGCAAATAAGAACTCTGAACTCCAAAGAGAGAATATATATATATATATATATATATATATATATATATATATATATATATATATATATATATATATATATATATAACCTGTAGTATTGCTAAATATACCCGGTATTCTGCATGCTAAACTAAAAACAACAAACCCGCATTCAGCATGCAAAAATGAAAAAGGTAAAACTGCTGAAAATAGCCAAGAAAAATGTAAACGTCAAAAAGGCCATCATAACCGTCATTATTAGAACTTCTGAGAAATTTGAACAGCCAGTGAAGCACGCTACAAAGACAAAATGGATATGGACAAGATTTGTTTGAGCATTTGACGATCAATGTTACAAATGCAATTATTCCTCATCAAACCAGAACAGACTGGAGAAAATCAACCGTGGGCCTACAAATTGATGGTTGGGAGGCTGTAATAAATTAAGGTAGGCGTAGATAATTACAGGGCTAAAACATAAGAAACCCGTATATTTTTTATTAATATTTTTTCGTTATGTAGTTTGTGAAAATATAAAAAAAGGAAATTTTTATATAAAAAAAATAGAATTCCCAACCACCTTAGCGATCTAAGTCGTCGACAAATTTTGATTTGAGAGGCAACGATAATTTGAATGTCATGTAGTATGATTTCTTTAAAATTCACCTACTCTCTTCTTCAATTGAAATAATCCTAATTTTGAAAGAAATTGTAGCAATTTTAACTTAAATATTGTGTTGTAGCTGGTAGTGTGGTAGTGAGATTCAATATTTGAACAAATTAACAATTTTCGAAGAAACTACAGATCGACAAAGACTGTTGGGAGACGAGCATCATCATATTTCAAATTTTTTTGAAGTAGAACAAATCCACTTATTATTTCCCTTAAATTTCTTGAATCGGTAACAACGTACATATGAAACAAAGCTTAAACAATCTGATTGTCCAATTCTTTCTTCCCATTTCACTAACTCTCAAGAGAAATCGTAGCAACAACATTTCAAAGACAACAATACATCGTCTGCTTTCGTCCAAACCTTAACTCCATAAGCAATGGTAAAAACATACAGCATAAAATGTAATCTCGAGGCAGATATATGATGGGAAAGTGGGAACACGGAGCTTGGATTTCCGTTCAAACCAAAACAATCTTGAGAACAATATTCCTACAGACTATATATTACGCAACATTCACCATCCAATTGTAAAAAACGGAAAAGCTAAAAATATCTTTTGAAAATTTAAAAAAAAATAAAAACAATTTAAAAACAAAAACAAAACTTTTAGAAAAGCAAAAAATAAAATTGTTAAAATAAGCAAAAACAAAATTGTTAAAAATAGCAAAACTGTCATTTAGGCCGTCAAATTTGACACGGTCCCATGAATGTCCGCAAAGCCTTTTTCCATAGGGGTCTTTAAAATAGTTAGTATGCACATCTAATTGGTAGACTAATGTATAAAAATGTTGACACTCAAATTTAGTAACTTATCCTTTGGAAATGACAAGTTTGGCTTTGTTCCTATACTAAAACTTACGCTCACACTCTAAGCTCACTTTGACATATCCTTCTCTCTCTCACGTGACATGTTAAGCTCTACACTAATCTCTTGTTCATTCATGCAATATTAATTATCCAAAGCAACATTCTATCATTATAAAACTTTCTCCAGATCTGACTCTGTATTGGATCATATAAAGTAGGGCCAAACCATACCACAGTCTGGGCCAACCTATACGTTCTCATTTTGCACTTTCTAACAACCACCCTTTCTTAATTTGAATATCTTGTTTTCTCTAGGTCAAACTTAATGTGATATAAAACCTACAGAAGCCTATATAAACAAGACAAATGCTATTCATAACTCGCTTGACATTGTCAAGCACTTTTATTGCAAAATATCAACACAAAGGCATTAAAGGCTCTCATAAATCTTCCTATAACATTTGCACATTCTTTTGAATAGCCACCCCACAAGTCTGAAGCACTCAAAGAAAGTTCAAGAGTTTAGCCTCCTCCATTACCAAGCATTTGAAGGTCTTAGAGTTATGTCTTAGCAAGAAAATGTCACTCCAGGCATTGTCAAGTGTCTTAAGGGACAAATGGAATCATTTTTAGCATTTAAAGCACATACCACAATGGGTACAATTCTATTATATTTATAATTACACCTACCATTCTTTGCGTCAAGAAATGTGAGGGCACCATAACGGGTTGGCTTAGATTGCATACACTACTTGCACCAACACTATGAGAACTAGGTGAGGCTTGCTCCTACTTGAGGGGATGTAGTGTGGCACCTAGATTGGATCACTAGGGGTTGACTACGAGGGTGGATTTAGCCTCACCCACACATTGATTTCTCATTTTGATATTTAATCATTTTATGAAAAAAAAAAAAATATATATATATATAGGGTTTTCTATTTGTTACAGGTCATTACAGATGGTGTTGAAAGTGTGCAAACCCTATCCACAAATAATAATAACCATTTTCAAACTAGCGACAGGAAAACAAGGTTAGAGAACTCAATCATTTGTAGGGTTGAAACCGTATGACATATGACTAGAGTGTAATATGGCCCCATAGGATTTGTACAATTCCGTATAAGGGTAGTTTGTAGGCATGATCTCTCAAACAAAACGTTTTCAGGTTCAAATCATACACCCCATCTTGTTTGTACACCCAAATCACTTTTATAACACTTTGTATAGCTATGTCTTTATCCTTTCTTATGTTTTATGCTATTGTTACGTTGTTCTGTTATCATTTACTCTATTAAGAATTGCATTATGAATTGTATAGTAAATGTTGATTAATTTATCCAAAATATTCTACATGTAACAATCTTACACCTATATATATATATTTATATTTTTAGGGTGTAAACATTTGGTGGACCTGACTTTTGATCTTGCATAACCTTTCTACGCCCTCTAATTTAAGATTTTTCAATATTCTAGGGTTTGCAATCAGATTTACTTTTGAGTCCTAGCCATTCCATGCCCTAAATTTGGTTTTCAAAATTTCCCTTAGGGTTCTATCCTTGCTATGCTTTGATATCACAATAGTTTGTAAACTCTCTAGATTGCCTCCTCTTGAATCTACATAATGACAAAGTGGTGTTCCTACTTCAATTATTTGCTTGAAATAACATAATATAGTCCTAGTGAAATTAGTAGTGTATTGTGATTGTTGGACATTTACAATACGACAATAAGAATGCAAATACAAAACACGTAGGACAAAAAGAAAGCAAATAAGTAGTACACAAGGTGTTTATCCTGGAAAACCCTAGTTTGGGGAAAGCCCAAATGGGAATGGTAATTGCCCATCTTCCCAATTTTCTTATGCCAAAGATGTGAAGCTTATAAAGAAATTTATCTTTGAAATAAATAAATATGCATTTATCCTACTCCTAAGGTTATCCTTTTTGGTTTCCAATTACATTCTTCCTTCTACAACCAATTACATTTTGCAATTTGTTCTTTTGATCGCCATTGCTTACTCGTAACCCAAGCCCCCTATTTATCATGTTGAGATACCTTGTGCACAATAAAATCCCAAAATTCGGGTGAATTGGAAGAAACGACGTTTTATGGTCACTGCTATATTGTTTCTTCACTCCAAGTGAAACCAATGGTTGCACAATCACACTCTACAAAAGCATGTGTTTACATGGTTGTGAAACTACCACAATAATTGTGCAACCACTGCTTTGCATGAAACAATAGTTTCACAACTAGCATTAAACTTTCTCCTTTAAGATTATTCTTTAAGAGCCTTGTTGAGTTTGAAACCTCTTATACATGTATGTGGTTGATGAAGATGAAGGTTTTTTGGATCCTCAAGGATTAGAGACATATTTGCACATCTTATAATACAAGGGTTCACATGTCTAGGAAAGAGAAGGGGAATTAACACGACGTCTAACACATCGCTACTAGGCACATGACAACGCACAACGTAATAACAATTGTTTCCCAACAAGGTGTACTTGTCCAAAAGGGGCAATGGTGGACCCTTGTATCTGTTTACATATCTCACCTATCAACACATCTAATACAATAGTACATATAATCAAAATAAGCAATATAAGATTGTACAATCACATGGCATGCAATAAGCACTATTATTCCACCTACGAATATAGTCACAACCACAGTATAAAATAGGCACCACTATTCTACCTAAGAATAGTCATAATCACATGTGTGGTTGAATGACCCACAAACACTCAATCATGGGACAATCTCATAAGCATGAAACATCAATATCACATCCAATATTAAATCAATCACATTAATTCACCATAATACAACAATTCGCTAATCATACATAATACATGATAATCCATATGTATACTCAAAAGTAATGTCAGCAACATATCTAATAAACATAAGCCAATAAGAAAAAGATTCCATCCACATGTCATCACATGAGAATCTATAACAATGCCATCCAGACCACTATAGTAGCAATAAACCCAAATGTTGACCAGAATAAATATGTATGTGCATTAAATACTGGAGAGCCACATCAATAATTTATTGACTATTCGATTTCGTGGAGAATGTTGATATTTCAACTTAACTCTTTTCAATAACTAATTAAATGTTAATTGTTCAATTTCATACGGAATGTTGATATTTCAATTTGACTCTCTTCAATATAACCTTAAAACAATTTTTCTAAATCACAAATTGTAAAACATGTTTTCTCTTAAACACTATATAAATTAAGATAAACTAAAGGCTAAATAAGTTGACCATGTCCATCAAGGGCACTAAAATAGAGTAGCAGCAAGATAAAAGAATGAGATTGTCACATTTAAACTCTCAATAATAATGATTAAAAAGTGACTCTATTACTTCCTACTCAATGTTACAAAGTCAATTTTGCAAAGTTTAAAGCTAATTTTGTGAATAAAGTTGCACTTGCACTTACAAGATAAGCAAATGGCTCACATTGAGCACCATCAAAAAATTAGCATTTTGAAAACATTATATAGACCATTTAAGCGTATGTATAAAATTGTTATTTCATAGGGGTTGTATAACATGCATTTGGCAACATATGTTGGTCATTGTCTATAACAAATCACTTTCCTTGAGCTCATAATCACATAATTAAAACTCCTCCATAAACCACTTAAGCATCATGTAGATGTTCACCCACATAAACCACACAAGTAATTACGGACACTCCTTTGAGACAAATTATTTAGGCATCGCTCAATTGTATTTACATATTCAAAAATTTGAGGTGATCATAAGAATTGTAGTCCAATTGGTGCAAAGATAGTGGTAAATGCATTGTGATGCCATCCACCAAGGTACAAATCTCAAAAGCTACAAAAAAGGGGATGAGGTTGTGTTCGAGTTTGGTGCAATTACATTTAGGGGGTTCAATAAAGGACAACCTTAGACTATGAATGTTTGATTCATAGGTGTGCAGATGGTGGTAAGTGCATTGTCATGCCATCCACCAAGGAACAAATCCCAAGAGCTGCAAAAAAAGGGATGAGGTTATGTTCAAGTTTTATACAATCACATTTAGGGAGTCCAATAAAGAAATTGGACAACCTTAGACTATGAATACTGGATTCATAGGTTGCACAGTCTAAGGTTTGTCTTTCATTGCACCCCCTTGATTGCATTAGAGTCCCAAGTAATTTTGGCAGAATGGATACCTCTCATTCCTTGGCTCTAACGCGAAGGTGGATTATTCATACACCTAACACAAATGGATGCAAACAGATTTGGGCAGGGTTAAGATGTTTACCCTTCAATAAAAAAAAAAATAGGTGCTAATAGTCAATAATACCACCATTTCAATCGTGGGAATTGCATCAAATTGGAGTTCATAGGCTACATTAGTCCAACTATGTTTTGTTATGGAAAATTAGAAATCTAATTCAGCCGACAGGCTAATTAACTAAATGCAAGTCATGTTTAGTCTTTAGAGTATCAAGCCTCTCTCCATAAAATTCATTATATACTCTTTATTTTGCAAACAGCGTCTTGAAAAGAAGAAAATGATGGTAAATAATATCATGTAAACACAAAATCTCTATTGGAATTGATTTTGCGATATTATATTACATTCAGCAATTACAAATAGAATGATGGGCTTATATTAAGTCACCCACCATACCAAAAAACTTGGAACTACAACACCTCGTATTATCTGGTTCAAGCAAACGCTAGCCGGGGCCTACCTGTAGGTCTTGAACCTTTGGTCTCCTGGCAGTAAGTGCCCCATATCATTTTCACTACTGCATAAAAATGTACAGATTATCCCATATCATTTTCACTACTGAATAAAAAAGTACAGATTACCCCATATCATTTTCACTACTGCATAAAAATGTAAAGATTAAAATGAAGGCAACAAATAATATCTGTAGTTAAACACCAAAACCATTCAAACCAGCTCAAAGATTGGTGCTCTTGAATATTAAAAAACCTTGTAATACAAGACAAACAGGAGGATACAAATCTAGATCCCGATCAGATCCTGTTGAGGGGAAGCATTTTTTGGGACAGGTGTCTTGGTTTGATTGTTAGGAATGGACACACTATTGCAGTTTACGAGCCACATAATCAAGATAGCATTGTGTACCTATTTAAGAAGCCATTCAATGTGGTTTGATTTCCATCAGTTAATAATGGATTTGTAGTTAGTTTTTGTTGAGAAATTCTAGCGCTTAGAGTGATGAGCGTGGTCCCATGCTGGGGGCCACTACTCCTGTTTTGTTGCAAACTGGGTCCCATGCAAATAATTTTCAACTGCCACTATTAATATCCGACACACGAGCTAAAAAATCTCGGTGTTTGAAGGATAGAAAGACAATTTCCAGCCCTAGCAAGCAGTGGGGGGCAGAAGAAATCATTCACCCGCTCAGGAATTTTTTCCAGATTTGCTGCCACTTGGCTTCTTATTCTAGTTTCCCTCGCTTTTTTTTTTAGTATTTGCAGAAAGCTCAAAACACTTATGCATGGGACCATAAATAAGGTTTAACTCCTGTAATTGCTCTGCAGCAAATGCTGAAAAAAAACTTGCATGGGACCACAAACTTGTTTAAGCTCCTGCTTTTGCTCAGTGGCACCCGCTGAATAAAAATAGCAAGCCCCCAGCATGGGACCACGGCCTAAGTATGTTTCTTAATAATAGAATGGACAAGAAACTGTAGAAAGGGGCAAAAGCAAAGATTCAGGTTGGGGAGGGTGTTTTGGCCGGAGATAACTTCCAGCCCACCTTTCCTGCCCATCGTCTTACGGTCTTACCCTTCATGTTCATCAACTTTGTTCAATCTATTTTCAGATTTCCCTAGTTTAGAGAAACTTTTGTTACTGCTTCTCTAGCATGTTGATGCAAAAGATGTTTTGAACCTCTCTATTGAGACATAATCTGTCTTACGAGTTTTGAGCCAACACGCAGTTGCATAGGGCAAACCCTCAGCAATTATTGTTGGGAAAGCAATTGGCAGAGTTGCTTACTCCACTTGACCCTCGGTTGTGCTCATGAAAAACGGGGGGAGTCCACCATGAAAGCGGCCTCTTGGGGAGTTTGTTGTCCATGGCTTAGTGGAGCTTAACGGCCTTCACCAGGTGAGATCCCTGGAGACTCCAGTGCCTAGATGAAAGCCTGGTTAGATTGGGATGGTATCAATAGAGCGTAGACAAGGGGTGACTCCCATTGAATCAGACGCTCAATTTGGCTTGAACCTGGGGTCGAGGGGAGACCTGAAGACTGTTTGCTTCTGAGCTGGCCTATATAAATACTGGGACTCTGCCAGATCAGGAAAACAATCTTGGACTAAGATTCAGCTACATGCCCAACTGAAAGTACTAAACTAATTGTAACATCTGGAAGCTTCCTGCATCAGTTGGTATCAACGCCTGCAAAATGGCGCTTAGGGGAGTCTGAGTTAATTGGGGAAGAAGGGAAGAACAAAATATTAGAAGCAGAAAGAACATAGAGGAAGAACTTTCCCGAAGTATAGTTTTAGAAGGAAGGCTAAGAGTAGATGAATCAAAGTTGAAAGAAAACGAGGATAAAAACCATACTTGACCCCATCAAAAGGCTTGTTGAAACTTGCAGCCCGATACTCTAATTGGTCAGATCCAGATGAGCAATATTTAAATTTGGAAACTGTTTGCAGAGTGATCCATTCACTAATGGTAAAATGAAGTCTTCTGCAACATTATGACAGGACAGCTTGTAGAAGGGAAGGAGGCAAGGTGAAGAATTAGAACCTTGGCCCAAGATCCTCGAGCATCGAAGGTTAAAATCTTGTTGTCTAATTCAAGCAGTATTTGAGTAAACAAGTTAAAAACTTGAGGCAAAAGGATTCTGTTTGTTAAAGAATACACCAGATAGTTTATGAAGATGCAGATCAGACTTGATATGCATAATGACAGAAAATAGTAAGCCAGTTATTTCAACGGGCTTCACTTCTAGCTTTAACATGAGATGGCCATGGTAATTATTCACACTGTTGATGAAGCTGTTCCATATGCTTTGAAAGCAACAAAAGCAAAAGTAAACTAATGATTAAGAGGGGTGGCAGCACTCAATTTAGAGGAAGAGGGAACACACTCATATCACCAAGCGAAGGAGATCAGCGGGGAGTTAGAGAAGAAGGTACCAGACAGAAGAGACCAGCACCTTGAGGAGGAGGTTGGCTCAGAGGAATAGGGTGCAAACAAAAATTTGAAGTAATTAGAGGATCTGCAATGTGTTATATTCGTAATGAAGACCATAAACTCAGATTGTCCTCTAAAGCCAAGAAATCGAAACTGAAACATGTTTATCCAAGAGGAAGAACAAGCTATAGAGATCAAAGCTGAGATTGGAAAGATCCTCATGCATCAAATAATACTTGTAGAGGGTAATAGAGAATCCCAATAAATAGATTCAAAGAAAAGTGATCATGACAAGGTGCAAATTTCAAGGAAAGGTATGTGGAGTCATCACTGATGGCAGTTCTTGAAACAGCCCGATAAGTAATGAAATGGCACAACAATTGGATTTTTTTTGTTTTCTTGGCTGCAAAGAGATCACAACATACTAGTTACATAGTCTTGTCATTCCTTTAAATATTTAGCCTTATGAGGAAAAAGTTTTGGGAGGCATGGTTCCCATGCATTCTTGTCACTTTCTGTTATGAAGACCATGCTAATATGACAGGGTAGACATCCGTGATGGAACAGAAAACTCTTATGAAGTGCAATGAGGCAGTAAAGGGCATTTTGTGTTTTTGTATCGTCAAGAATTTGTGGGTTGCCAAAGAAGTGGATATTTGTTACTTGTATCCAAAGAAGACAAAGTAACTAAAAGCCAAGTTGTGCCATCAGACATACAAGAGTTGTTGAAGGAGTTTGGTGATTTTACAGTGTCCACCCAGTTGTCAGCAATTTTACCTCCTTCAAAATGCCCATCCGATTGATATCATTCCAGGTACCAAGTTTCTGAATCAACCTGCCTATACATTAAGTCTGCATGAAAATGAGGAGATGAGGTAAATTTTTCAGTGACAGACTTTTTAATAAAAGGGTAAGAGTATATATGTACCACACCAGCTTTTTTATCACGCAAGAAAGGAGACAATTTGAGGTTACACGTGGACTCTATAACCCTGAACAAAACTACAATGGAATACAGATATCTATTACCAAGAATTGATGATTGGTTCGACTGCTTGTTTGATACAAATGTCAAATTCAATATTGACCTGTGTAGTGGATTCCATCAAATTAGAATTTGAAAGGGAGATGAGTGGAAAGCATGTTTTATATCAACGATGGATTGTCATGTCATTTGAGCTCTTCAACAGCCCATGGCCCTTTTATAAGAAGCGTGAACAAGGTACTTAGGAGATTATATTAATAAATTTGTCACTGATTGCTCTGATTATAATTTTTTTCAATACAAACATGGAAGAACATTTGTAGCTTATGAGAAAAGTTTTTGAAGTTCTGGAAAGAGAAGCGGTTTATAAATATGCAGAAGAACGAGTTTTGTCAAGAATAGCTAGTCTTCCTAGGATTTTTCATTTTGTCTGCAATACTTAGTATGAATCTGGGGCTATGTCCTTACTTGATTGGGCAAGTCTTACTAAGAATATTGGGATATGGCCATACTTGATTGGGCAAGTTGTTGGGAACTGCACAAAACAATGGAATGTGGCGTTAGTGGAAGTTGTATTTGCCAAAATTTCAAGTGTAAACATTTCCACTTGTCTATTCCCCTTCCAACTTAATTGATTTGCCCAATGATTCTTATATGAGCCTAAATGCAAAGGAATTTGTTCAGCGGATCCAAGACATTCAATATCCGGCCAAACATGATTTACAAGAAGAAAAATAGAAGTAAAGACAACCTGCAGATCTCCATAAATAGGAAAAGAATTATCAAGAAAGTACTTGGAGCAAAATGAAGCTAGAAAAGATACAATCTTGTAAAACCTTGAAAAAAGATGAATGAAAATGCTGATGTTATAAATTTGCTAGAGGTGTTGCGCTTAAATATGGATTTCAAATGTTCTGCATCCCTATTTTTATCATCTGCATTCAGAAATAAACAAGTGGAAAGTCCCGCAGAAAATGGGAACCAGATGCCAAACAAAAAAGGAGAAGAAATGGAGAGCATGGTTGATACAAAGTTCACTACCACACAATTGGGAAAGTGCAAACTTCATCTTTTCAAGAGGAAAGGACAGCAGCAATCTGATAATACTGGGATTGGAGAGAAAGCTTTAATAAAATATGGCAAGCTAAGTGTTCGCCAGGAAGTCTGGTCCAGGAGCTTCAACAATCTTTAAGCAAGGTGAGAATAATGAGGAGCAGCATTTTTGGGACACCTGGCCTATTTACGTTCTCAGGAGTGCAATCTTTGCTCCAGTTTATGGGAGACAGGTTAGAGCTAAAGTGGCTGATTTAGTATATGTTTTAGCAGCCAGTCAATATAGCTTTGTTTCCATTAGTCCTGTAACAAATTTGTAGTTAGTTTTCTGCTGAGAAATTTAGGATTTAGTGGGAGCCCATGTCGGTAATTTTCTAATAATAAAATAGATTGTATAAATATCAAAAAGAGTGGAAATAGGGATTGCGGGAGGGGAAGGGCGTCTTTCAGAAAAATACTTGCAGCCTTTTTGTTGGGATGTTACTGTTGTGTGCTCTTCACTCCAATTTAATCTGATTTCATATTTCCGTGGACTAAAGAAAAGTTTGATTTTGCCTTTCATGTGAATGCGTAAAATAAGTTTAATATCTCTATGGACAAAGAAGTATCTTCCGTTCTTCTTTACAGGGTTGTTTTTGGTGGTTTATCTTGTGTTGACTGAAATTTAGCTACAGGCCCAATGTAAAGTACTAAACTAATTGTAACACCTGTAAGCTGTCTGCGTCACATCCCTGCATTAGATGTGTTGTAAAATGACAAGTTAAACAATATGAAAGTCCCTTCTATGGTTAGAATTAAATTCAAAACTAGAAAGGAAACAGAAAGTAGAGATTAAAGTTTTTCTTAGACTTACTAATTAGAGTGATCTACCTGTTAAATCATCTCGTCGCCAACAAATGTTTCTGGCACATAGTGTTTTCTTATATCTGTTAGTTTTGCACTTCTTAAACATTGTGGACACTGCGCTCATTACAAAACAAATGAGATTAGTAATTTGATAGCAAAAGTGGCACCCTGACCCTTTTCTATAGAAGTAAATGAAATGAGATTCTAAACTAAAAGATCGATACTTATGAATTGCAATAATGAAATAGAAACGTAGAGAGTGCAAATTAAATAGTCTTACATTTGAAGAACCAGTGCCGGTCTTGTTAATCCAACTTATTATA
Organism: Taxus chinensis; assembly: GCA_019776745.2. Taxonomy (NCBI): domain Eukaryota; kingdom Viridiplantae; phylum Streptophyta; class Pinopsida; order Cupressales; family Taxaceae; genus Taxus; species Taxus chinensis. The sequence goes on along the minus strand of CM034149.1, from coordinate 722,202,150 downwards.
CATGACCTGCCAAAAAAATGTCCACATGCAAGGGAACTGCAGTTCCACAATTATGAAACTTAGGATTGGTCCTTAAAGCCAATGTCCACGTCAAAGAAGGAGACGTGGTCTTTTTAGTATCAACTTTTTGAAGAAGAAAAGATACAAGCCTAAAATACTCTAGTATGCCCTGAAGTCAAAAGTTGATTTCAGGAAAAAGTATTGTTTTTCAATCTTTACATTAATACTGGACTGCTTCTAAAAATTTCCAAGACAGCCCATTCACGATGGCCTCTAATGCCTTTGTTTAATCAAGCAGATAGAATTTTCATAAAATCTGCTAAACAACATAAAGATGATTGACACTAGAGATAAATATGCATACCCTAAGATGAGAAAAGGAAAAGTACTTTATTAGGATATTGACATACCAGATGCTATGTTCTGTCGATTCACTCCATGGTTCGAAGCAAATAGGGCAATTCAAAGAATTGTCAATCTCATGAACCTTAAGAACATATCTCCTTTTTGTAGAAACTTCTGGACCCACTCCTGTCTGCACTTCGCTGCTCTCAGGATCAGAATTGTTTTTTTGAAGCAATACTTGCCTCAGCCCTGGAAACTCAGCCACACTTTTCAGTGCACCTTTCAAATTGTCAATTCTTTTGTAATATTCTACTTGCAGTCTGGTATGATCTAGGTCTTCTGTCAACTTTTCGTTCTCCTTGTATATTCGACAATTATCTTCTTTAGCATGTTTCAAATCTTGTTCCAAAGCAGTAAAGTGCGTCTGCAGCAGATCCATCTGAATTGATTTTTGTTCAGATTTTTGTTTGTGAGATTGTACTTCATATTTGGTCTTCTGTAGGTCATCCGCTAATTTGTTGTTTCTCTCACCCAGTTGATCTCTTTCTGCTTTAACTCTAATACATTCAGCTTCCAAGTGATCAAACTTCTCATCTCTCTCCTTATAATATTCCAGAGCTTCAAATGCAGATTGTAGCGAGGATTGTATATCATGAATTTTGATTGTGGTTTGAGAACTACCTGGTGGATAGGGAGTTTCAAGCATGGAAACTTTGGGCTTTTTTGCTATAAATTCCTCTTGCATGTATTCTGGATTTCTCTTTCTGTATTGTCGTTGCTCTAGCAATCCCTGTTTTCCCGAATATTGAAAACAAACAACTGGTTCGTCTTCATCATCAGTTTCATTTTCTTCTTCAAGTCCTCCTTCATTGTGGCTCTCATTTTTTTCTTCATTTGGTTCTTTGCTATTAGTCTCACTCTCTTCTCCATTGTTCTCATTTTCTTGTCTATTGTTACTTGCATTTTCTTCTTCATTTAGTTCTTCATTGTTTCTCTGGTTTTCTTCTTCACCGCCACTCAAATATTGTTCTTCGTCATTAGTCTCATTTCCTTGTTCTTCATCATTTCTCTCATTTTGCTCATTCTCGTGATTGTTCTCATTTTCTTCTTCATCATCATTACTCTCATTTTCTTCACTATCCCAATAGCTCCAGCTAACATTATGGTTTTCAGGAAGTTGAGAATGGCCCCGGCCAACGTGGATGGGTCGGTTAAAAGGAGTTCTCTCTGTCATTTCTTCAATACTGTAACAAGTTGTGATGCAATGCATTTACATAGCTGTGTAAAACCCTTTGTATTACCTGCAATGCCGTGCCATTAATTCTATTCAGTGGGTAAGTTCTTGATATTATGACAACCAGGGTTGAAATTTTAATTTCATCCTTGCCAGTCAAGCAAATTGCTTTTCTCCAATCTCAAATTTTCCCTTTACATGATAGAAGACAGGTTGGGGCAACATAAAAAATAAACCTGCACACAACCCAAAACCCCCAAAACAGAGCACAGAATCACATGACTGAAAACGACTAAAAGAATTGCTCATAAATTAACACTGCAACTCAAAATAAGCCCTTCGCTTAAATGTACCTGTGAACTCATAGTATAAGCCAGAACTCATTTCAAGCAGCTGATCAGCACTATATATATATTACATTCAAATAAACTCAGAAATAAACGGCTTTTCCTTCAGAACTCAGCCACATGCAATTGTAAAAAAATTGACTTCATCTGAAACTTTTGAAACCCAGAAATTAACATCAAAACAGCGCCAAAAATAATACAAAATGTGGTATATGTGTGAAGTAAAACCGCCATAAACTCATGCATCAAAACAGGAGCTCCTACCATGCTCAGAGAATTGCAAAAAAACAACAGCACAGATTTCATTTACACAAATGCCCAATTTGTTCAAAGAATTGGAGTTGAAAGATATCATAGATTTCATTTGTTTCGCAACCATAATCTTTAAAATAAAATGCACCCAACTCAAATAGAGCAAATAAACAGGTTGAGGAACCTCAAAGCCAATGCCGAATATATCGTGGGGGTTTTCTGGCATTTAAAGTGTGATTTTCAAACAAAACATAAACTAGTTCACCATTGTTTTAAGCCTAATGCATAATAAATACCAGGAAACTGAGTGGAAACTGGAAAGTGCTCATCATCGACGAGGAAACCATTTTTTTATCTGCTCCGAGTAGTTATCTTCCCCAGCAAGTAACCGAATTTGTACCATTAAACCATAAGATCTCGTTAGGGTGCGGTCTCATGCAAGGACCTAGGGCTCCTTTTTTAAATTTCGTGATTGGTCCCATGAAGTGGAGTCAATAGGCACTCCTATGGTCTCAAGAAAATAACCATGCATACATGTCATGTTATAGTTTTGAGAATTGAAATTCGGTTCGTTTTTAAATATAAACTATGTATAGAATGGATTGTAGTCTAAGGATGGGTATGATGATTTTAAAAGGTGGTGTTTAGCCATTCATCAAGGTTTAAATCTTAAGTTATACCAAATAAAAGAGGATGAGGTCGGGATTGTGTTTTTAAATATAAACTATGTATAGAATGGATTGTAGTCTAAGGATGGGTATGATGATTTTAAAAGGTGGTGTTTAGCCATTCATCAAGGTTTAAATCTTAAGTTATACCAAATAAAAGAGGATGAGGTCGGGATTGTGTCTTGGGCAAATTTGGTGGAACAGAAACCCATCAATTATTGGCAGCTAAGCCTATGAATTTTGTGCACCTGATGTGTTGTTTTATATGCAGCATAGATGGTCAAAGCATTCACGAAAAAAAAAAATGTAGGCTTTTTATGTGAAGTGGGTGGGTATTAATATGGTATGTATGGGCATAAATGTATTTTGTCTAGAAAATAGTCGTCTCTAAAATAACACAGTGATAGAAATAAAAAGTAGGTGGTCAATATATTTAGATAGCAAAAACTTTATGCTAGTTAAAAGTTTGTTCCCCTATTTATGGACTTATTGGTACAGTGAACAATATGTGTTTTGAGATTTCGCTATAAATCCATATGACCAATAAATTGGGAAAAACTCTTACAGTTTCTCAAACGTTTGAAAATTTAGTAAAAGACCCCCTCTTGCATAATGACCTTAGAATTTTTTACTAATATTGATATTCACAATGTAAAGTGTTTTAAAGATTTAGGATTGAAGAATAAAATCTCATAGTGGCCCTTCTATGTACTTATGAAAAGGGTTTGCGCTACTTATAAGATTCTACTTAATTATAAATTAACATGAAATTTCACCAAATGAGGTAATTTTCTAAATGAGGCGTGGTTATGTGGATGGTAGAGTAAGCAATTTGAAGAAAGTTTGTGTGATTATTGAAAATGGAGGTTAAAATCTCATAGTATCCCCTTTATGTGTTTAGGAAGAGGGTTTTTTATCCGTAAAAGATTCTACTTAATTACAAAGTAACATGAAATTTCACCAAATAAGGTGATTCACCAAATAAGGCAAGGTTATATGGAGGGAGTGGGAAATGTGATGAAAGTCAGGGTTATATGGAGGGAGTGAGAAATGTGATGAAAGTTAAGGTAGTTGTTGTAAAGTGAGGTTAAAATCTCATAAAGTCCCATTTATATACCTAACAAAATGGTTTTCCATAACTAAATGGTTCCACTTAATTATAAGGTAACATGAAATTTCACCATATGTGGTAGAGTTATATGGAGGGAAAAGTGGGTAATTTGATGAAACTTTATGTAGCTATTGAAAAGGGAGGTTAAAATATCATAGTAATAATTTGATGAAATTTTGTGTTATTGTTGATAAGAGCAAGCTAAAATCTCACAACATCCCCGTTACGTACCTAGGACTTAATTGCAAGGTAACATGAAATTTTACCAAATAAGGTAATTCACCAAATGAGGCAAATGTATGATTAACCTAAATTAGAATATAAATTGGGGGTAGAATCCTATTTAGGTTGGAAATCTAGAGATTAATGCCGAATCAGATTTTATGAATATAAACAGTGACATTCAAATATGACCGAACATGTAAATGCAATAAAGAAATATTATTCGATTAAGCACATGCCAAAACACAATATATGGACTACTTCCTCTTTTCCAAAGGCCAATTGGAATGGAATTAACTTTGTTAGCCACTTATATGAAGTCCTATAGGCCCATGGTACAATAGAAAAGCAATCATCCCAATATTCGCACCCTACATCTTAAATCTTTATCAAGGTAGTTCCTAATACATTGTTAAAGGATTTAATAGTTCTATTCACTTAGGGATGATAAGGGGTATTATTATTGTGTACTATGAGGATGCAAACAGTCTCTACGAGGAAGTGGTTTCCTTGATCACTAGTCAAGCTTAACAGGCAACCATATCTAGAGATGATATTCTCCCATAGGGACATTTATCCTATTACCCCATGAAATTCTTGGTAGGTGTTACTGTTATCCAATTTTTCCCCTCGGGCAAAATCGATCAAATAAAACCTTGCACATGAGAAATGGAGAGGTCAGTTCAGTCGTACGAGCTCACATTTGATCCCAAAAAATCAAGTGGCAGGTGGGCTCGACAATGGAGAAGCAAGGTCGGTAAATGAATGGCCAACGGAAATGTTGAAGAAGACCAAAGCTCAAGTGAAAAAACGGAGAAAGCTAACTCGGTAAGTCAAAATCGAGCCCAGAACAATTCAACTCGAAGCAAAGCAATGGACTCGCAGAAGGCGCCACATGTCAGCTTGGTGCATTTCCAAAAAGTGAAAAGGAAAGAAAAAGGATCCAGCGGAAGCCTCCACGTGTCAACTTGGCACAACTTCAAAGGTAAAATCCAAAGTGGGGTCCTTAAACGAGCGCAGGCTCTCCACGTGGTTAAAGCCCGATAAAGTTGCACCGGCCATTGAAAATTCTAAGAGCCAGCAGAGGCCTCTACATGTCTCTTCGGCGTAACTTCAAAGGTAAAATCCAAAGCAGGGTCCCCAAACAAGCGCAGGCCCTCCATGTGTCTAGGGTCCAACAAAGTTGCACCGGCCGATGAAAATTCTAAGAGCTAGCGGAAGCCTCCACGTGTCTCATCGGCACAACTTCAAAAGTAAATCCAAAGGCTGGTCCCCAAACGTGCACAGGCCCTCCACATGTCTGGAGCCCGAAAAAGTTACACCGGTCGTTGAAAAAGTCTAAGAGCCAACGGAAGCCTCCATGTGTCTCATCGGCGCAACTTCAAAGGTAAATCCAAAGGCAGGTCCCCAAACGTGCGCAAGTCTTCCACGTGTCTCAGGCCCATGTGGAATGCTCGACCCTAACCTTCAAATGATCATAAATTTTGACTGGAAGCTCAGATTTGAGCAAGAGAGGACTTTCTGGAAAGCTCACGACGTTTGTTACTCACCTACCACCATAATGAAAAATACAGTCTATCATTTTCAGAGCTATCAGGCTCTCACCTACCACATTAATGAAGGATGGGCTTCCTTTCTTGTCCCAAAAAGGAACATCACATGGAGGCATGGGTTTTTTGTAGAGGAATCCATCATTATTACACGCCAAATTCAATGCTCTTCTGGGGTGGTTGAGGCAGGTGAATTGAATGTTATTTTGGGTAGGTTGAGGCAAGTTTCGATTTATTCTCTCCTTTCTCTCTCATATTCTTTATATATATTGTAAGGAGGGGCAACTTTTCTACTAAAAGTTGGACATTTTTTTCTCTCCTGCACCCTCCCTTCTTCCCTTCTCTGCAAGGTCGAATTTGTGGAGTTTTCAAACCTCCTCCCTTCTGGTTTTGTAAAGCAATTGTCTTTCCTCTTGGCTACTAATAATGCACTATATCAATTTTTGTAACAATAGGATAAGTTTTGTGGATGCATTAAGTCAACCCTCTTCTTATGTTCATTGTCATCTTGCTTGCCTCTCATCATTACAGTTTGGTTATCCATGCATGGTGGTTATGTTATAGTTTTAATGTCTATTGCAGTTTAATTGCAAAGCTAGGTGTTCAACATTCTTTTGGTGCATCACCTCTGCTAGTTATGTTTATTTTCTTGTATCTCCTTAACCTTGTCTCCTTGGAAAATCTGTGAGTAGCATTTTAGATTAAACCCTCTGCAACTTGCTCACCTGTGTGCACTTGAACAAAGGCAGTAGGAACTGTGACCTTCATCCAAAGATCTTTCCTTGATGTTATCACCTATGTCCAACACTTTGGGAAAAGCTCCATGTTTATGCAATCACACTGACAATCTCAATCCATCGCAGTAGTTAATCATTAAAGGGTGTTGTGATACCGCATCTACAGTTCTGGCACACCTGGTGGGACACTGGAGCTAAATGTTTATCATCTTTCCAAGGTGTCTCCTTATCAGAGGAAGACAAATATTAAGCCACTATACAACCACACTCAACAATTATGGCATGTCCCGGTGGGACAGCTGGAGTTATATTTTTCTCAATCTTATCGAAGGTGTCTCACTGGATGCAAACAAAAAAATATTAAGCCATTCAGGGGTGCTGTAATTTTGTACTCAACAATACTGGCACACTCGGTGGGATAGGTTTGAAGCACCTTACCACTTCATCTTCAGTCGGGTTTGGTGTGTTCCTGTTAAAGGTTTTATCCTTTAAAGTCACATGCAAAGCACATCTGGTGACTCCATCTAGTCAACAACCCATTCTATGAGTTACAGACCTTTCTTTCCATCCATTTCCACCCATTCAACTTTCCACATCTTTCATATTTTTTCCATTCCACGAAGTTGTGCAATCATGACTTCATTCCCATCTTTGAAATTCACACTCTACAATAACAACAAAACAGTCCTCCTCCAATGTAGTTTCACGACTCCTCTAGATCAGCATTATGATCATATTCATAACCATTATGCTTACCCATATGAGCAGTGTCAAAGCTAGTTTGGCTATGAAACATATCAGGAACAAGGGTACGCATAGGATGGTCATAGTTATTTGGAGAATGTTGATCTATTGGAGAATATTTTAAGAATGGAGTCTAACATGGTTCAATCCAAGGATACAGCACAAATGAAAGCTTTCAAAGTTGGTTGTAGGGCACCTTGTCCATGGGAAGGCCTTTTCCCAAGACACTATAGCCCATAAGAGAAGCTTGACTTCATGGTTGAAATGTTGTCTCAACTTGCGCAGTGGACTGAGGAGATATAGGCCTACGCGCTTAGTGCCAGATAACCTTTTCAATGGATAATTCCTACACCACCTTCATAGTCATTTTCTCTTCATTCCTTCTCAAGAAGCACCATCTCAACCTAAGCTGTCATGAGTTTCCAAGCTTCCCATCCATTGCTTCCCCTATTGTTGAACTCACTTCTCCATCTTCTAGTCTCCCATCCTATCTTAGTTTCTCTACCCTTTTCCTTTCCAAATCCAAGTACCCCTCCATAAGATCCAAAAAGTAATACCTTCCCCTCCACCACAGATAAACAATCAAACTAGTGGAGACCTCACCCACCGCTCCTCCTACTTTCCTGAATCCATGTCAGGAAGAGACTCAAAAATCCAGTCAAGGAGAGAAACAAGAAGAAGAGCCAAGAAAAGAAGAAATGATTATAAGCTTGGTGAACTTGTATCTTAGATTCAGAATTGAAAAGATTCTCTTGTTGGTTAAGCCTATGGAGGAGATCAAAGTTAAAGAGATAGTGGTGGCTAGGGCTGATTTTCTAACAACAATGGAACAAGAAGATTAGCAGTCTGTACGCTCTGAATGCCAGTGTCCATGATGGAACTTTATTTGAAGATAATTTTGATCTAATTCAAGCTATACAATCATTCCAAGTGAGGGAAGAAGTAGCTACTCTAAATCCAAAAGATGAGAAGTACATTCCGGATATGGAGGAGAACGTTATCAGTTTCAGAGGATTTGAATACAGAAAGAAGACCATAGAAGAACCTTTATTTCTTCCTCCCACTTCATCCCCTTTGAGCTCTATGATGTCAAAAAAAAGTTTGAGATTTCAAACTTCATGTTCGAGGGTGAGGGGAACCATGGTGAGCAAGTTGCGGATCAGGAGAACACTATGGAGGAGGTTGAGTACATACAACAAGACAGTAAGGAGGTAAATTATCTGTCTGATTTAGAGGATTGCTTTGATGGTGAGGAACATGTGGAGATCACATCATTTGTTCCTTCATCATATGCCTTCCAAGCACATGAGTCCACTGCTACCATGGAAGAGAGGATTCAAGGACAGACAACCTATACTTCATAACAACCCTCTGGAACCAGGGTTAGAAGATCTTAATCTTCTATGTTCTTCTCAAGAGGAGGATGTTAAAGAGCACGTGGAGCCTATTTTCATGTTAGAGTGTGGTACACCAGGATATGTGATTACACTTGGAAGACTCCATTTTTATGAGTTGGATTTCATTAACCCATGGGTACATGGGTAACCGTCATGGGATGTTTTTGGGCCCAATCAGGTACTTGGCTTCATTGGTACCCATTGTTTTAGATACCCACGAACCGGTTTTGCCCGTGGTTTTGATACCCATGGGGTTTTGTATCAAACTACTTGAGCAATTGATCAGCTTCATATGCCTCTTCAATGCATATGCATAGAAATGGACAAGAGGTATTTGTCTTATTTCCAGATGATGCTTTGATGATTCGGGTGGAGGATCAACCTCTTGTCAGATTTTGTTGACTCATTAGCTCCAATAGCCATGATCTAGTGCCAAATGTATTGAGAGAGTGGAGGCTTCCTAATAAAATTTGAGTAAGTGAAGTTACTTAGTGGACGTAGCCCAAATTGTAGTGAACCACGTTAAATCTTGTCTCTCTCTGTTGTGTTATTGTAGAGTATCTACACTTTGCTATTTAGCAGATCTATAAGTGCTTTCTACATACTCTGCATGTTCTACTGTTGCGATTCATATAAGGGATCTATTCCCTTTTGTACATAGTGTATTATGGTCTTATGTTCCTCGTGCACAGTCCATTGAAGGAAATAGCGATTGGGGACCATTTCCACACCAGTCATCAAGAAAAAGAATCAAGTTACTTGCAGGGAACCAGATTTCAGAGATTCATATCAAAATTGTGTTTACTAGGCTTGAATACATGCCTCTTTGGATACTTCAAGGCTACTGGTTTTTCCACCTAGCAGGCAAGTGACTCCATTTTTGGAGTTGCTAAATTGTAAGAGCAATGGGTACAGCCATCGGATCAGACCATTGATTGAATCAAATACCTTGGCTTCATTGGAGCTGAAATGAAGAGGTTGGTTCAGTACCAATCGATGCTCAAATCTCGAGCCCATAAGGATGAAGTTTTAAGCAGTACTCGACAATGGATCAATTGCAATGCCTTGTCAAATCCAAATATAGAGCCAACTAAAATGAGGTATTTGTCCAAAGCTCTAGTTGATAAAACTTGATGAAAGCTAACTGGGTAAGTCAGGATCGAGCCTCTTGTCTACGATTCAACTCATAAGCAACAGTAACGAACTCGTTTAAGGCTCCAAATGTCAGCTCGGCGCATTTCCTAAAAGTGATTTTGAAAGAAAAAGGAGACATCAGAAGCTTCTCCACGTGTCAATTCAACGCAACTTCACAGGTTTTATCCAAAGTGAGGTCGCCCCGTCGCAGCTCGACGCAACTTCAGTTTAGGATAAAATCCAAAGCGGGGTCCCCCAAAAGTCTACAGTACAACACACTAGTTCTTTTACGCACAATCTGTATGCTACAATATTTTTGTGGACATTTATGAGTTTCATAAAAAATGTACATAGTGTTGTGCATTCCAGAAGTGGTGTGCTCCATCTGACACATTTTGAAATATTCTTGTTGTTTTCCCACGCGCCCCTTTTGTTGCTTCCTAGGGTCTACAGTTCATAAATTTGGATAGCTAGGACCTACATTTTTAAAATGGTTTGTGCATCCAGCATTTTGTGACTCTCATGTAATCCTTTTCACAATTATCTGTCATATGAGCATGGTAGTTCCAGGAATGTTCTTAGCAAAATTTGCAGATCAGCTCTTCTATAGATTAGTGCTTGAATCCATGCCACAATGGAACTTCTAAGCTACTGGTCTCTTCATCTAGTAGGAAGATGGCCTTGAAGAAATTTTACCAAATTGTTATCAACAATAACTCTTGCCAGCTATTTGGATGAGTTTTACTTTTCACTCTGGCTCAGAAGCTTTACATTTTAGGCTGCGTGCCCAATAGGCTAATTCTCAAATCTGGCGCTTTTCATAGGCTGCAGAAAACTTCCACGTGCTAATATGCACCTTGCACATTCATTTCCATAATCCCCTTCGTGCAAATGTCTACATTCCAAACACACACTATGTATCTAGGTCTTCTTATCACGTGCCCTATTTTCTTTCTACCATCAAAATGCCCTATCCTTAGTTGGATATTCACACCCTGCTTCCATACTTGGCTATTCGTAACTATACGTATCTTATTATGTGGCGTGCATCATACGTGCATGCTAAGTCTCCCTGCTTTCCTCAAACTCAACAATTTTTTTAAATCTTATACCGCACACCTTTCTTCCTTGTCAAAGAAATATCTAATTACAAAGTACAGTAGTCCTTGTGCAATACCAATCTTGTTTTAAAATAACAACTTTTGTGGCATACTGGACTCTCCTTCCATTTTCCCCTTTCACAACAAATGGTCCTCCCACGTTACCCCCTTAGAAAATATAACTCTCGTGCCATTCCTCATGCTCCCTTCTACAGAAAAACACACGATACAAAATGCTAGGCCATGGACTTATTATTCCTCTTGCAAAATCTCAATGTACAACTCTAGGTTGTGTCATGCAAATATCCTCTTAGTCTGAATGCCTGTGTGCCCATACATTTCCATGCAATCCTGTAAGAGTATGACTTCCTTCTGTGCAAGCACCTACACATGCGCCATCCCTAAAAAACAATTCGACACAGGTCTTGGATTGCTCTAAGGTTGTACTCACTATGTAGTTTAGTGTGCCTCTAGGTGAAAATGTTGTAACAGTCTTAAATTTCAGGAACGGGTGAAATGATTATCCAGGTTAATGTACAATTTTATACTCTCAGTATACCTCATTCTCAAGATTTTCTTCTGAAAATTGTAGAAATACAATTGCAGTGGGGTACGTTCAAGATTCAAATATTGGACAAGAATGTAGTATTTTCAATGAAAAAGTTATCATGTAGATGTGACTTCATGCTACAAATGGATTAACACTTACATAAAATTGTGCAACTGATCTTGATACCTTTTACAGGTAGAAAATTTGAATTACCAAAGAGGTCACCAAATTTACTATCCAATTTTCTCAAATCGTAGAAAAGTTTCATCAAACACAACCTGTCCATTACCAGAGAAATGAAGTTTGATCAGTGTCAGTCATATATAGCCCACTATATATCATATATATATATATATATATAGTATTACAGGTTTAGGATCGGTACATGGTTTTATGGAAGGTGGTACAAAAATATATTTGTTAATGGAAATGTCTGAAGAAGATTTCAAAGCTCAAGTGAGTATCAAATTTCAGTAAAATGCTTGAAGTTTTCAGACTTCACATTTATTGGGGATCTCGGGAAATGGACGGTTGATAAATGTAATGAGGAAGAGCTAACTCGGTAAGTCAAAATTCCTAAGACTAGACTGTAGATCGACTCAAAAAAAAGAAAAGAGCCATATGTGAAGCCTCTACGTGCTATCATCGATTGCAACTGTCAAATTGTGGAAAATCCAAAGGTAGGTCCCCAAAATGAGTGCAGGAATCTTTTACGTGGCCAGATGCTACAAGAATTAGTACAATCATTCTAAATTGTGGCAATTTTGTGGAATAATTCTGGTAAAAAAATGTTATTTGTTGAAGAGCTAAGTGCCAGCAAAGGCCTCTATGCGCCTCATTAGACACAACTTCAAAGGTAAAATCCAAAGTGTAATTCCCCAAACGAGCGTAAGCTCTCCATGTGGTCAAGGGTCCTAAGAGAGTTACACTGGCCATTGAAAAGTCTAAGTAATGGAAGAGCCAACGGAAGTCTCCACGTGTATCTTCAGTGCAACTTCAAAAGTATGATGCTTAAAAGAAATATTCCCCAAAATGAGCGTACAAGCTCTCCACATGGCCAGATCCCGAGAAAGTTACACCAGCCTTTGAAAATTCTAAGCATGGGAAGAGCCAACGGAAGTCTCCACGTGCCTCATCGGCGCAACTTCAAAGGTAAAATCCAAAGGCAGGTCCCCAAACGTGCGCAGGACCTCCACGTGTCTCAAGCTCGTGTGGAATGCCCGACCCTAACCTTCAAATGATCATAAATTTCGACTGGAAGCTCAGATTTGAGCAAGAGAGGACTTTCTGGAAAGCTCACAACGTCTGTTACTCACCTACCACCATAATGAAAAATACAGTCTATCATTTTCGGAGCTGTCAGGCTCTCACCTACCACATTAATGAAGTATGGGCTTCCTTTCTTGTCCAATAACAAACATCACATGGAGGCATGGGTTTTTTGCAGAGGAACCCATCATTGTTACAGGCGAATTCAATGCTCTTTTGGGGTGGTTGAGGCAGGTTTCGAATGTGGAGTTTAAGCCTCCTCCCTTTGCTTTGTAATGGTGTTTTCTTGTCTCTTGCCTACTAATGATGTATTGTGTGAACTCATGGAGCAATAAAATTTGTTTTGTGATGCATTTTGTCCATCCTTTGCTTATTTTGCTGTCTCTTCTTACATCTCATCATTGTAGGGTATACCGTGCATATCTCTGATGTCTATTGCAGGTTTTGGGAGCTGTGTTTAATGAGTTTGAAGTGGTGTTCTGTGTGAACTTTATCTTTGGTCTGTGATACATTTTGTCCATCCTCTCCATTGCTCACCTCTTTCCATTTTAGGCAGTTGGATTTGTGATCAACAAACCCCTTTTCTTGGTGTTATCACCTATGTAGTGTAGGATTACTTTATTTTTATGCTCTCTCTCCATGTCTCCTTGGCATTGTTAGATTATGAGTAGATAGTCACATTTCCTTCCTTAAAAGCAGTTTAACATTAGGATTAGGAAGAGGAAGCTGGACTTCTCTGGAGGACCATCTCAAGTTCGCAAATCCCACATCTTAAGAGATGGTCCAATGTTATGCAGATTACACTGGATGCCCCACTCACATTTGAGGCCATTCGGGGGTGATGTAATTTTGCATCAACAGTTACTTCTTCCCACCTTGTCAAGAAATTTGTGGCAGTAATGATGTAATGTGCCCCATTCCTACATGCAACATGAGTTATAAGTCCAACGAAGTGTATCGCCCATTTCTCAAAGAGCTCTCTTGTGTGTACTGGTAGTAAGGGAATATAATCCCTCATGTTAGGATTTCCTACCCTTTGATAAACATCACACTTGGTTTCATACTCTTTAACATCCTTACAGAGTGTGGGACACCATAATATTGAAAATAAATTCTTGTGCCCAATGGCTTCTCTAGCATAGTGGCCTCTTGTTATGCCTTCATGAGCTTCCTACAATAATTCCATGAGCTCATGTTCTAAGACAATGCCTTAGGACTTCGTCTCACCCTAACTTGTATAATTCATCTCTAATGAGCTGATATGGTGCTACCCACACCACAAGTCATTTCTTCTCATTGATGGTCCATTCGATTGGAGCTATGCTTGATGAGAAAAGTTACAATGTTCTCCATCTCCTTTAGGACCCATTGAAATTTGTACAGTTATGCATCCATCATGTCATCCTCAATGTTGTGTGCCACTTCCCCATTATTGATCTTGGACAATTCAGCCTTCACAGCTTCACCATAATAAAACATTTGAATTATTATAACATGACGATCCATTTAAAGATGTTTCCATGCAATTATACACATCCTAAAATATCGCATTATACATTCTAAATCTTTGAAATCACCTTGTAATTACTTCACGACTCATTACAACTCATTATGACCATTTTCAACCACTTTTGATATATTATGCTATTTTACGGCCTTTAATGACATTTTACAACATTGTCCCGAATAAACTTCTATCATCCCTATAATTTCCCTAATTACTTCTATCGCCCACACATAGTCTCAAATTATTAAATATTTTTGATATAAACCTTATTACACTTATATCTCATTCTTATGATTGATTAATTAATCATATCACTCTTATTATTCATCCCTTATCCCATTAGTTAATTTCATATTAAAATAATTAAATAAATCCTACACATCTATTTCCACCTCACCTCTTATCCACTTTCACTTCACTAATTAACATCTCAAGTTAACTACAACAAAATGAATCAATTAAAGATAAATTCATTAAATATATACAAGAAGACACATTTAGATTAAATCAAATCATGCATTTGAATTAACTAAACATATCCCATGAAGCATCACATTCCAAAATTAAAACAAATCTCCCCAAACCTAAAACTTTCGTCACTTTTTGGGGTGAATAAAACAAAAATCATGAATTTAATATTTCAATGCAAAAGCTAAAAATATTCAAAATACATGCCACATTTGCCAACTCAATGAAAACTCACTCAATCAAGCTTAAAACAACCATTTATCTTATCAATCAAGTTGGAAACTCAAACAAATCTCTCTAATCATGCTTTAGATAGCTTCAGATCATACAAATCAATCACATAAATCAAAGATTTGAGATTCTCTTCCCTCATCTATAAATAAGCACTCATTCCTCTCCATTTTTCATCTTAGAAGCTTTGAATTTTTCATCATTATTGTTTTGAATTACCATTCGATTTTACAAGTCGTTACATTGTCCAATTGATCATGAAGCTATCAATCAAAATCATCCATTCGACCACTTTTCTTGTAGATGAAATTTACTTCCATTCAGAACATCTTTGGAGCATCCACATACATTTGATCATTGAGATTCAATAAGCTCGATGCTTCATTCCAAGCTTCAGCAGACTCATTTGAGGTTATAAGGAGATACAAAGGAAGAATGAGGTTTGCACTTTTGTGTTGGTTTCTTTCTATTGTGTAGTATTTCTCTATATACATTTTTGGTATGCCTGGTGGGATTTCCCACAAATTTCATATCTTTAATCATATTTTAGTAAGATTAACATTATTTTTCTATTTTTCTTAGTATTTTCAAGTCAGTAACCAATTTGTAGGTGTTTTCATACACAAATTTGAGAGAAATTCACAAAAATAAGAATATTTAGTCATATTTTCATGTTTTTGTGTAGGTATAGGTGAATTACATCTCTGTCATCTTCCATGTGCCACCGTAGTTCATGATCTGTGCTAGCATTTGATTCTATGTGTTTCCATCAAACAATTTGTGTATCCGTCAAGTCCCTTATACTATCGTTACATTTAGTGCACTAACGTTCAAACTTCTTGTGTATGTGTCACAATGCTTGCATTTTTGTCAAACTAGGTGTGTTTGCATTAAATTCCTTTGTGCCAATTGTTTTTCCTAATTTGTTGTTAGTTAAAACTGAATAGGAAATAGGTTATGAGAAATACCTGTGATATGTAGGTTGAAGGTTGAATGTGCATGTTACTGACTTTTTGATCCAAGCTGATCGTGAAGAACTTCCATTTGGCTAGGAGGAACAACATGTATAAGAAACACAACAAGACTACCAAATAGTATTAATAATATAGGTTAGTGGACTGCCTATCGAGTGTTAGATCCGAGAAGTGAGGTGCTTCTTAGAAGGTTGTCAATCCACTTTCAGATATAAATTAATATTGCAAATATCATGAAGTAAGGAAATCCTACTGTAGTTATATGATTTAGGTATCTCGTGTAAATACAATAAGCAAATATAATCTAACAGGAAAGGTTATGATTAAATCTGTAGGTTTGGTAGGTTATTTTGGGCTTTGTAGGTCTGACAGGGGTCTGGGATTGATCGGGTGAGGTCTGTGTTAGTTTTGGTTGATTGAGAGGCTTGCTAGTCAAAAGGAATGAATTGACACAGAGACCGATATTGGTCAGGTGACCAATGTCAGTATAGAGGTGAAACTGACGATGGTTAGGTAACCGGTGTCAGTAGGGGCAATTGACAATAATTTGATAAAAATGGTTTTTGGTCTTCTCTGTGATTGCACAGAGAGTGAGAAGGATGTGGTTAGGTTCGTAATATTACTGAGAAGACTCAAGGATATAGAGGGGGAAGTCACGGAAGGCAAAAAAGGTTGTAGGTGGTTAGGTTGGTAGATTAGTGAGGAGATGGAGATAAAAGAATACATGCATAAATAAAGTATAATGAAAGAGGTAAGGAATCTATACTTCGAGTAAGCACAATATGATTAAAAATCACAAATACTTACTTGTCTTTACAGATCCGTAGGTGAAGGTGGATGGTAGTTGATCTGTAAAGAGATTATGGAGTTAGTGTCGCGGAAGTACTCTCGTAGTGTTCCCGTGAGTAATCCAATACTTTGGAAGGAGAACCAGATGCTTACTTGGGCATGTGGTTGAGTATTTTGTGTCGTCTGAATGCTGAGAGGCTTTGGATTCGCGCTTGAATGCAATAGTTCTCTCAAAATTGAAAATGACCAACCTAGGTAAAATGTTGTAAAATTGTATATAAAGTAATCGATGGCGGTTAGGTGACCGACGCTGGTCGAGGGATAATCGGTGTCGGTTAAGGCGGGTAAGTCTAGGTTTACCAAAAATAGGTAGATATTTACTATTTTTGGCGTGATTTTGATTGCCAATCTGGGTCTCAAGTGACGGTTGACACTTAGATAAGTGGGGAGTGTTGTTGGAGAAGGAATATGACTTTAATTTTAGGGTTATATTAAGTCTCAGTTGGTTGGGATAAGTAAGGACCTAGTCTTAATTAATTAATAGGCTAGGAATAAGTCCATGGTGAGGTGTCTAGGTGATGTGTAAATTAACTAAATTAAAGTAAATTAATTAATAATGTGAGGATGAACATTAATTCAAATGTAAGTAATTAAATTAATATGAATGTGGTGTAAGGGGTCATGGTTAGGTGAATACGTTACGCTAATTGATTAAAGGGGACCAAGGAGAGTGTGACCCAAATTTGTAGATTTGCGTTTACGTTAGAGTAGCTATATTTATGTCAAACTAGATATGCTACCGTTGTCAAGAGGTGTGTTTCCATTGTAATTGGGTGCACTAACGTCCATTTAAAGTGTGTATGCATTACATTTCGGTGTGCTACTGTGTTCATCAGGCGTGTTTTCATAGTATATGTATGTGTTTCCGTTCTGTGTAAATCTTACTTCTTTTTCTTAAATTCCATAATTTCATCTTTTGTTTGTGTTTTTTTGTGTAGTTTTAACTATGTTTTGCAGGTTATTTTATAAACTAGCATATATTTATTGTTTTAATTCATCGTTATTTCCTTTTCCTTCAGTCTAGTTTTTGATCCACGACCGTGTATGCTCTTCTCTCGCATCCTTAGGAGGATCTTGAGAATCAAAAGCGGTTGAGATCATTTTCTTCGTTATTTTACTAATCCTCTTCTTAGTTGTTTCAAAACCAAACCATGCTCTTCTCTTGGACACTTTGGGTGAACTTGAGAATAAGAAACGGTGGAAGTTGTTTTTGTGTATTTAAATCACTTGGTTTTGTAAGAAAATTCTAATCATTTGTGTGTAGAACCGCTACAAATAAGAAAAACGTTATAAAAAATTAAGAAAAAAACTACTAATTTGTTTTCATATAGGTTTCATTTGTCAAATATTGCTAAATTGCTAAAAATCATGTATAATTTCATTCATACTTGTCTATTACACAATTATTTTGCGCATTTCAAATCTATAAATAACCTTGCATTTAATCACTTCATGCATTGTATTTACACGTAGCGACATGAATTTCATCACCACTTAGCTACACCAGTGACATGGATTTTGCAACCATGCACCAATTCATACGCATTGCATTACACTTGAGACCTAGTCTCAAAACAACGTTCAACACTTTCCTCACCTCTATCCCCCGCTTGCAGGTAAAGCTGTCATGATTGGGGTTACTGTAAGTATATGCCTAAAATATCTATAACAACAAAGTCTATGGCATCATCCCTGTAAACATTCAGGGAGAGACACAGACACCATTCACATTTCATTCCCTCATTACCCACCTAAACACAAAACCCATCATTGGAGTGGTGATTCACTCTTTTAATAGGGCTAGTGGTTAGGTGAGTCTCTTTTAGTAGTCTAAGGGCTTATTTTAACACTTTTGTTCCCATACAAATTTGGTATATCAGCACTAGGATATATCGAAAGACGCATCTTTTTGGAGTGATAAGAGCTTTGCATCCACCCATTTCAACAACATACTTCTTGTTGCATTTTCATTAAAACTTTGCATTATATGATGGATTTCAAGCCTTTAAAGCCAAAATAATCTAAAATCATATCATACCGATGATTTTTTTTTTGTAAACAAGAAATGTTACGTCAAATTTACTCTCTAAAAAAACTTGGCTTCTACAAACACCATTTTACATTCTAGTTGAAAAGTTGTGTTCCACAAACACAAATCCAATCGCATTAAGATAAAAAAAATTAGTCTTTCCAAAATCCAAATCCACTTGAAATTAGAACTTGTGTTTTACAAAATCCAATTCAATCCCATCCAAAATCAAAGCTAAAAAATATCATCCCCCTAGATACCCACATCCCAATCTATTCAAAATCAAAATCAAACCATTCTAATCTTATACCAAAATTCGATCAAATTAACCAATTGAATTTATAGGTCCTATATTTTGGGTACATACTTTTTTACCAACAAACCAATCCAATCCAATCTACTCAACTCAAAATCAAATCTATCCAAATTTGAATCAGGATCTTATTCCTAGGATGCAACAAATTCAAATCCACTCAAAATTTGTCAAATCATAATCATAATCAAAATAAAAAAACCCAATCTTAATCAAGGTCTTATGTTTTGTATACCCACATCCAAGTATAAGCAAATCCAATCCCAATCAAAGTCTTATATTTTGGATACCCACATCCAATCCAAATCATAGTCTTATATTTTGGATACCTACATCCAAGTCAAAGAATCCAATCAAATCAAATCAGATTTATCAAAATGACAAACCAGATCTCACTTTAGGTTCCTACTATTTTAGTGGAAAATGGTGGAAACTTGAAACAAAAGATATAACATATTTGATAATTATGGCAAAAATCCCCTTAGCAAAGATAGTTCCAATGAAGAGGAAGAAGCTAGACAACCTAAAATTATAGAAGAATAAAAAGAGAAAACAAATGAACTTCTAATACAAAATAAACATCAATATATTCTTTGTCTCCTATAAATGGGAGATAAATTACCTTCAGATTTCGGTGATGAGAACTCGAGACATCTTTTAGACAAACAAAAATCTAGCAAAAAAAACAAAAATCTAGCAAAAAAAAACAAAAACCTAGCGAAATTACTTGTATAATTCAGATCATGAGCAGAAATATAACACCAAATAACACAATATTCCAGAATAATGATCTCAATATGCAATTAGAATAGCTTCGCCACTTCGAGGGGGCAACCTCCAAACCATACAATAATACTCAAATGCTCCAATGATGATAAACTACTACCTACTAACCTCTATATATACTATTCCTATGCTATGGCCAACACCAAGGCCGACCCACTAATGAAAATATAACATATATGAAAGAGATACATAATGATAAGAAGTTATGATAGCCACAAGTCGGCTATATACATCCAATATAAGATATATGATTAAGGGCATAGCATGCCCCTCCCCTTCGAAGCAACATTGTCCCCAATGTTGAGAAGATCTGGATGTTGCTGCAGGAAATTTGCATCCTCCCAAGTTGCGTCTTCATTGTCTAGATTTTTCCACTTGATCAAATACTCAGTGATGACCCTTGTCCTCAACCGCTTAGTGCATGTCTGAAGGATGCATTCTGGTTCCAGGATGATTCTTCCCTCTTCATCAAGCTCGGGTAACACTATCTGGGTTGATATTGTCTGTCCAATTACCTTCTTTAGGCAAGATACATGGAAGACTGGATGAATTCGAGTAGCCGGAGGAAGTTCCAGTTTGTATGCTACATTGCCAATCTTCTGTAACACTTGATAAGGACCATAATACTTAGGTGAAAGCTTGTTATCCTTTTTGTGTTGTTTTAAGGACATTTGCTTATATGGTTGTAAACGCACAAAAACCCAATCACCGACTTCAAAATGTCTTTCACTGCGATGTTGGTCTGCCTGCTGCTTCATGCGGTTTTGTGACATGGCCAAATTCTCCCTGAGACTAGAAAGCACCTCTTGTTGGTGTTGAATATGTTCTTCAACTGCTCGAACCTTTGGCTGGACTCTCAAAGATGAAGTGATAGATGGTGGATGGTACCCATATAATGCCAAGAAAGGAGACATTTTAGATGAAGTATGAAAGGAGGTGTTATACCACCATTCTGCCAGCGGTAACCATTGGACCCATCTCACTTGCTTATCTGATGTAAAACAACGAAGATATCCCTCCAAGCACTTGTTTACCACCTCTGTTTTCCCATCAGACTGGGGATGATAAGAGGAACTACGAGCTAGTTGTGTGCCCAAGCATGAGAACAAGTCAGTCCAAAAATTACTAGTAAAGATAGGGTCTCGATCACTTACTATAATCTTTGGTGTCCCATGTAGCTTCTGAATTGTATCCCTGAAGGCCGTTGCTACTGTACTCGCAACAAATGGATGTGATAAAGCACAAAAATGGGCATATTTGGTGAGTCTATCCACCACCACCATGATTACATTTTTACCTTCTGATTTAGGCAATCCTGTGATGAAGTCCATAGACACCTCTTCCCACCTCTGGCTAGGAATAGATAGAGGTTGTAAAAGACCTGGGGACTTAATTGTTTCACCCTTATTTTGCTGACAAACCATGCATTCTGCCACAAAATTTTGGACATCTCCTTTTAGCCCTTCCTAGAAAAAATCATGCTTGATTCGATGATAAGTCTTTAAGAAGCCAGAATGACCCCCTACTGGAGAAGCATGGAGCTCAGATAGAACCCTATTTTTAAGGATTGAATTCTTACATAGATATAATCTATCTTTATACCATAAAACATCTCCTTTCCATAAAAATTTTTCTGACATGTTTGGATCTTGTTGGAGATTCTGAATGAGATTTTGTGTACCTGGGTCATTTTTCCATTCAGACCTTGCATCCTCTATCCAATCCTCCTGTAATACAGATATGGCACACAACAATGCCTGGGCAGATTCATCCTTCCGAGATAAAGCATCAGCAACTACATTCTCTTTCCCTTTCTTGTATATTATCTCAAAATCATACCCCAACATTTTTGAGACCCATTTCTGTTGTTCTTCTGATGATAAACGTTGCTCTAAGAAGTATTTCAAACTATCATGATCTGTCTTTACTTTGAAATGTCATCCCATTAGATATGGTCTCCATTGTTTCACTGCATGAAGTATTGCTAACATTTCTTTCTCATAAACTGGTTTAGAGATATTCTTACCTTTGAATTGGCAGCTCTCGAAGGCAATGGGTCACCCTTCTTGCATGAGTACTGCCCCCATACCATACCCTGAAGCATCACATTCAACAATGAATGTTTTTGAAAAATCTGGGGTGGCTAGAACTGGAGTGGTGCACATGGCCTCCTTCAACTTCTCAAAGGCCATAGTAGCTTGCTCGTTCCAATGGAAAGAGTCCTTCTTCAATAAAGCTGTGAGTGGTGCTGCGATGCTGCCATAATTCCTTACAAATCTACGATAATAACCTGTAAGCCCCAAAAATCCTCAGAGATTTTTTAGGGTTTTGGGAACCTTCCATTCAAGCATGGCTTTTATCTTGTTAGGATCCACTTTAACACCTTCATAAGAGACAATATGACCCAGATATTCAACCTCCTTGACACCAAAAGAACACTTAGAAGGCTTTGCATAAAGTTGATGTTGTTCAAGAGTTTCCAACACCTTATTTACATGATGCAGGTGTTCCTCCCATGTTTTACTATAGATTAATATATCATCAAAGAACACTAAAACAAACTTTCGAAGAAATGGCTTAAAGATGGAATTCATCAAGCTTTGAAATGTAGAGGGTGCATTTGTTAGTCCAAAAGGCATTACCAAGAACTCATAGTGTCCTTCATGTGTCCTGAAGGCTATTTTATGAATATCTTCATCCTTGATTCTAATCTGATGATATCCAGAATGAAGATCAAGTTTTGTAAAGTAAACAACACCATGTAACTCATCTAGCAAATCATCAATTACAGGAATAGGAAACTTATCTTTAACTGTGTACTTATTGAGTTCCCTGTAATCTGGACACATGCGCCAATTGTCATCTTTTTTCCGTACCATCACTACAGGAGAAGAGTAAGCACTTTGACTATGACGAATAAGTCCTGCTTCTAACATCTCTTGAACTATCTTCTCAATCTCACTCTTTTGCATATAGGGGTACCTATAAGGTCTGATGTTGGGTGGTTGACTCCCTGGTACTAGCTGGATGGCATGGTCATGGTCTCTTTTTGGAGGCAAACCCTTGGGCATTTCTCCAAAAACCCCTGAGTGCTCATCTATAACTGCTTGCATATCTGCGGGTATAAATGTATTGGAATGATGTGCTTCCAATGAAAATAGTTGTGCTACAAACCCTTCTGCACCCTTTCTAAGCAATTTTTGCATCTGATGAGAACTTACCATCTGTGGGGACTTTGCTCTTAGTCCTTTTAGTTTAAAATTCCTCCCTTCTGACTGAAATTGCATGAACAACTCTTGGAAATTCATTTCAATGGTTCCCAAGGTGGTAAGCCACTGAACTCCTAACACAATGTCTGCTCCTCCCATGGCAATGGCATACATATTGCTAGTTAGCAAGTAATCTCCCATGGTGAGATTAATGTTATGGCATTTTCCTGAACAACTAACAGTTTTCCCATCAGCGATCATGACTTGACATTCTGGAGCTGGATAAACAAAGCAGTTCAAGCGTACCGCTAACTTATGATTGATGAAATTGTGAGTACTTCCCGAATCAATCAACACTGTTACCCTCTATTTTTTTAAGAATCCAACTACTTTGAGAGTTTGGGGAGTGCTAATACCAGAAATTGCATGGCATGATATTGTTGGTTGGGGATCTCCTAATTCCTCCTCTGGCTCTACCTCTTCGTCTTCTTCATTTTCTTCTTCTTCAGTAGGTCCCTCAATGTAGAACAACTTCTTTTCCACACACTTATGTCCTGGTCCAAATTTGTTGTCACAATTAAAACATAACCCTTTGGCTCTCTTTTCTTCAATTTGTTGAGGTGTCAGTCTCACTGGCTGAGGGAATGATGGTGGAAGGGTGCTACGATCTCTGATAGTACTGACAGTTTGTTTCCGACTTGAAAGAAATTTTTCCTCTGCCCTACGTGCCATGATCATAGAGTCTGAAACCTTATGAGGATTAAACATACGCACCTCAGTCTCAATTTGTTCTTTAAGACCCCCAAGAAATAAGTCATTCAAATTATCTTCAGGAATATTTTCCACCCGTAAGGAAAGGTTTTGGAATTGATGGATGTAATCTTTGACTGTTCCTGTTTGTCTGAGCTTTGCTAATTGGCTGAAATAATTCTCTGACACACTAGAACTATAGTGCAATTGCAACTCTTCGGTGAATACTGTCCATGTAACATTGAGGCCACTCTTTTTCCTTTGAGCACATAACCATCGATACCAAATGAATTGGTCAGGTTCAAGATACAACGATGCCATGGTAACCTTTTGTCCCAATGGAATCTGATGAAGATCAAAGAAATTATCCATCTGGTTAATCCAATTGAGTGGATCCTTTCCATCAAACTTACGCATTTCCACTTTTGGAAGCATGTTATGGGCTTGTAGAGTGTTTGTATTTGGATTGGTCATGTTTGCAGATCCACCCTGGCTAGTTTGTTTATTACTTTGACCTAAAGATCCACCATGGTTAATATGAGTATGATTGAGTTGTGGCTCATTAGGAATGATATGATGACCCATGATATTGTAGCTAAATTGTTGAATGAAATCCTCCAATCGTTGTCCAATCTTTTCTACATCTTCTTTGCTGGCCACTCTACCTTCGAGGTTTCGCAACTCTAACTCAAGATAGCTGACCTTATGGTCAGTTGAAGTAAACCCTAACCCTGAGGACTCTGTAGATACCCCTTCTGACTCTAACTCCTCAACTATTATCTCATCCTTATCAGGGGTTTTACCCGGAGTGATGGGATTCTTTTTGCCTCTTGTCGAAGGCCCAGCCATGATGCCCCAAAATGGTAAGATTTAAGGATCAAGGTCGAAATTTAGGGTTTCAGATTTCAATAGGAATTCGGCCAAATTTTATAAAACTCAAAGAACGAACTCAAACTAATTTTTAATCTTCTTTCTGGAAATGTAAATAACTTTGAAAAATTCCACAAATTGCACCCTATGTAGCCGAATTATGAAAAAACATAAAACCGCTATAACTTTTGCAAAACAAGTCAAAAATTATTAAAATTTTGAGGGAAGCTTACTTGACTGATTTCACCACACCACAGAAAAATTTGTAGAAAAATTCACTACCAATGTTGAGATATGGATGAACCTTCAAAATTAGGGTTTGACGCAGTGTTGGCCGAGTTCAAGCTCTGATACCACTTGTAATGAAATTACTTGTATAATTCAGATCATGAGCAGAAATATAACACCAAATAACACAATATTCCAGAATAATGATCTCAATATGCAATTAGAATAGCTTCGCCACTTCGAGGGGGCAACCTCCAAACCATACAATAATACTCAAATGCTCCAATGATGATAAACTACTACCTACTAACCTCTATATATACTATTCCTATGCTATGGCCAACACCAAGGCCGACCCACTAATGAAAATATAACATATATGAAAGAGATACATAATGATAAGAAGTTATGATAGCCACAAGTCAGCTATATACATCCAATATAAGATATATGATCACAAGTTAAGCAAGATGGTGTTGAGACTCTAAGAATGATTGTAGGAAATTCAACCCTATATTGATTCCCTTTGTAATATTATTAGTGTCTTTAAGATAGTTGGTATGCACATCTAATTGATAGACTAATGTAAACAAATGTCGACACTCAAATTTGGTAACTAATCCTTTGGAAATGACAAGTTTGACTTTGTTCATATACTAAAACTTATCCTCCCATTCTAAGCTCAATTGACATATCCTTCTCTCTCCCAACTGACATGCTAAGCTCTACACACTAGTCTCTCATTCATTCATGCAATATTAATTATGCAAAGCGGCATTCTATCCTCAAAGATCTTTCTTGAAATCTAACTCTCTCATCACTAAATCCATGTATGGGATTGTATAGATCAGGGCCAAACCATACCATGGACTGGGCCAATTTGTAGGGTCTCATCTCACACCTTCTAACAATCACCATTTCTTAATTTGAATATCTTATTTTTCCAGGTTAAACTCAATGTGATATCAAACTTACGAAAACCTATATAAGCAAGTCAAATGCAATTCATAACTCACTTACATTTTCAAACACTCTTATTGCAAAATATCACCACAAAAGCATTAAAAACTCTCCTAAATCTTCCTAAAGCATATGTACATCCTTTTGAGCAGCAAACACACGAGTCTAAGAGCACTCATACCAAGCTCAAGAGTCTAGCTTCCTCCATTACCAAGCATTCAAAGGTCTTAGAGTTATGTCTTAGTAAGAAAATGTCACCCCAAGCATTGTCAAGGGTGTTAAGAGACAAAGGTAATCACTTTTAGCATCTAAAACACATACCACGATGGGCACATTTCTATTCTATTTATAATTACACCTACCATTCTTTGTGTCAAGAAATGTGAGGGGCAACATAGTGGGTTGGCTTAGATTGCATACACTACTTGCACCAATACTATGAGACATGCGTAAGGCTTTGCTCCTGCTCGAGGGGGTGTAGTGTGGCACCTAGATTGGTTATGTAGGGGTTGGACTAGCATGGTCAATTCAACGTCACCTACACATGGGTTTCTCATTTTGTTGTTCGATCATTTTATGAAAATTTCTTTAGGTATTTAAGGTTTTCTATTTGTTGTAGGTCATTATAGGTGGTGTCGAAGGTGTGCAAACCCTAACCATAAATAACAATAACCATTTCCAAACTAGTGACGGGGAAAACAAGGTTATAGAGCTCAACCATTTGTAGGTTTGAAACCGTATGACATATGACTAGACTGTATTGTGGCCCTGTAGGATTTGTACAGTTTCCATACAAGGGTAGCTTATAGGCATAATCTCTCAATTGAAGCATTTTCAAGTTTAGATCATACATCTCATCTTGCGTGCACACCCAAATCGCTTTTATAACAATTTGTATAGCTATGTCTTTATCATTTCTTATGTTTTATACTATTGTTACATTATTCTATCATCATTTACTTTATTAAGAGTTACATTATGAATTGTATATTTAATGTGGATTAATTTCATCCAAAATATTATATCTAGAGCAATCTTACACATATATACATATATTTATATTTTTAGGGTGTAAACATTTGGTGAACCTGACTTTTGATCTTACACAACCTTTTTATGCCCTCTGATTTAAAGTTTATCGATATTCTAAGGTTTACAATCAAATTTACTTCTGAGTCATGTCCATTCCATGCCCCTAAATTTGGTTTTCAAAATTTCCCTCAGGGTTTTATCCTTGGTATGGTTTGATATCAAAATGATTTGTAAACTCTCTAGATTGCCTCCTCTTGAATCTATAGAATCACGAAGTGTTGCTCCTACTTCAATTATTTGCTTAAAATAACATAATATAGTCTTAGTGAAATTAGTAGTGTATTGTGATTAATGGACACTTACAATACAAAATAAGAATGCAAATACAAAATACGTAGGACACAAAGAAAGCAAATAACTAGTACACCAGGTGTTTATCTTAGAAAACCGTATTTTGGGGAAAATCCAAATGGGAATGGCGACTACCCATCTTCCCGATTTTCTCATGCCAAACATGTGAATAAAGATGTCTATCTTTGAAAATAAATACAAATGCATTTATCCTACTCCCAAGCATATCCTTTTTGGTTTCCAATTACAATCCTCCTTCTACAACCAATTACACTTTGCAATTAGTTATTTTGATCGCCATAGCTTCCTCATATCCCGAGCCCCCTATTTATCATGTTGAGATACCTTGTGCACAATAAAATCCCAAAAGTCGAGTGGATTGGAAGAGAACATTTTATGGTCATTATTACATTGTTTCTTTGCTCCAAGTGAAACCGACAGTTGCAAAACCACACCCTACAAAAACATGTGTTTGCATGGTTGTGAAACTGCCACAATAATCGTGTAATCATTGCTCTACATCAAACAATAGTTTCACAACTAGCATTAATATTTCTCCTTTAAGAGTCTTGTTGACTTTGAAACCTCTTATACTTGTGGGTGATTGATGAAGATGAATGTTTTTTGGATCCGTAAGGATTAGAGACATGTCTACGCATGTCTTTTAATAAAAGGGTTTAGATGTATATGAAATAGAAGGGGAATTAACACATTGACTAGCACATCACTACTAGGCACATGACAATACACAACGTAATAGCAATTGTTTCCCAACAAGGTGTACTCATCCCAAAGGTAGTGGACCCTTGTATCTGTTTACATAACTCACCTATCAACACATCCAATATAATAGTACATATAATCAAAATAAGCAATATAAGATTGTACAATCACAAGGTATGCAATAAGCATCATTATTCCACCTATGAATAGTCACAATCACATGGTATAAAATAGGCACCACTATTCCACCTAAGAATAGTCACAATCACATATGTGCCCGAATGACCCACAAACATTGAATCATGGGACATATTCAATAAGCAAGAAACATCAATATCACATCCAATATCAAATCAATCATATAAATTCACCAGAATACAACAATCCACTAATCATACATATTAAATGATAATCCATATGTATACTCAAAAGTAATGTCGGCAATATATATAATAAACATAATCTAATAAGCACAAGATTTCCATCCATATGTCATCACAATGAGAATCTATAACAATGCCATCCAAACCACCACAGTAGCAATAAACCCAATTGTTGACCAAATAAACAATGTGCATTAGATACTAGAGAACCACGTCAATAATTTATTAAGTATTGATTGTTCGATTTCGTGGAGAATGTTGATATTTCAACTTGACTCTTTTCAATAACTAATTAAATGTTGATTGTTCAATTTCATACAAAATGTTGATAATTCAATTTGACTCTCTTCAATATAACCTTAAAAACAATTTTTCTAAATCACAAGTTGTAAAACATGTTTTCTCTTCAAAACAATATAAATTAAGATAAAGGAAAGGCTAAATAAGTTGACCATGTCCATCAAAGGCACTAAAATAGAGTTGTAACAAGATAAAAAAATGAAATTGTCACATTTAAACTCTCAATAATAATGATTTAAAAGTGTCTCTATTATTCCTACTCCATGTTATAAAGTCAGTTTTGCAAAGTTTAAAGCTAATTTTGTGAATAAAGTTGCACTTACACTTACAAGACAAGCAAATAGCTCATAGTAAAGGTCTACATTGAGCACCATAAATTTTTTAGCATTTTGAAAACATTATTTAGACCATTTAAGCATAAGTATAGAATTGTTATTTCATAGGGGTTGTATAACATGCATTTGGCAACATATGTTCGTCGTTTTCTATAACAAAATCACTTTCTTTGAGCTCAGAATCACATAATTAAAACTCCTCTATAAACCACTTAAGCATCAAGGTAGATGTTCACCCACATAAACCACACAAGTAATTATCGACACTCCTTTGAGACAAATTAATTAGGCATCACTCAATTGTATTTACATGTTCAAAAATTTGAGGTGATCATAAGAGTTGTAATTCAATTGGTATAGATGGTGGTAAATGCTTTGTCATGTCATCCACCAAGATACAAATCCCAAAAACTACAAAAAAGGGATGAGGTTGTGATCGAGTTTGATGCAATCACATTTAAGGGGTCCAATAAAGGACAACCTTAGACTATGAATGTTGGATTCATAGGTTGCACGGTCTAAGCTTGTCTTTCATTACACCCCCTTGATTGCATCAAGTCATATGAGTTGTAATCCAATTGGTGCAGATGGTGGTAAGTGCATTGTCACACCATCCACCAAGGAACAAATCTCAAGAGCTACAAAAAAAAGGGATGAGGTTGTGTACAAGTTTGATGCAATTGCATTTAGGGAGTCCAATAAAGGACAACCTTAGACTATGAATATTGGATTCATAGGTTGCACGATCTAAGGTTTCTTTCATTGCACCACCTTGATTGCATTAGAGTCCTAAGTAATTTTGGTAGAATGTATACCCCTCATTCCTTGACTCTAAGCTGAAGGTGGCATACACCTAACACCAATGGATGCAACAAGATTTTAGAAGGATCAAGAGGTTTATCCTTCAATAAAAAATATTAGGTGTTAATAGTCAATAATACCACCGTTTCAATCATGGGAATTGCATCAACTTGGAGCTCATAGGCTACATTAGTCCAACTTTGTTTTGTTATGGAAAATTAGAAATTTGATTCAACCGACAGGCTAATTAGCTTGTATATAGTTGTATACATGATAACTACATGCAAGTCATTGATCCATAGGGATCCAGAATAACATACCACTTCATCATTTCCATCAACACCAAGAAGGAGAAATGAAGAAAATGAGGTAAACGGAGGTTCTAGATAGAACCGCCGCTCTGTGTAGAGTGACAGCTACAGAACCGCCGCCCTGCAGGGCGGCGGTCCTATAACCGCCACCCAGCCATGGCGACGATCCTAAAACCGCCAGTCTGCTCAGGGTGGCGGTCCTGACACTTCTGAATAGAAAAGAAGAATGGAGCAAAAATGGACACGAATTTGAAGCGCCTGACTGTGTCTCTTCCCTCCCTGACCTTTTTCATTCTCACCTTTCTCATTCTCCAGTGCATAGGAGGACATGGGAGAAGGCTATAAATACAAGGAGCAAGATGATTGATTATTCAAAGGTCTAGAGAGATCAAGAAGCAAAGTATTAATATGAAAGCAAGTGAGCAAAGATTCTTCAGTGTTGGAGTGGAATTGTAGGAGCAAGGTGTAAGAAAACAAAGCAAGCAAGTAATTGGAGAGAAGGTTTACATTGTTGCTTCTTTTCATACTTATTGTAATCTGTAAAATTTGATTAATTGGCCAATACAATTGGTAAGAAAGAATAGTTGCCCTTCCCGATTGGTTTTCCTTCATTAGGGGTTTCCAGGATAAAAATTCTTGTATTGTGAGTACAATTCTTTTAGCATTTCTCTACAATTTTGTCCTAAGCACTAGTTAATCAGTCACTAAAGCTCTAATCTTCATCGAAACTATCATTTTCCAAAGTAGAAAGTAGAACAACATAGTTGTGTGATTCGTAGAGTTCCAAAGTAGAAGTTTATGGATCATTTTGGTATCAGAGTTGATTATATATCCAAGACTGTAGTATTCGATTCTTTCTTGTAATTTGTATGATAGTGACAAGGTCCAAAGGCGAAGAAGTTTTGCCTTGCAAGCCAAATATTTCTACGAAGAAGTGGAAACAGAGAATTCGATCTCAAATGGAGGAAGAGAACTTGGTCCGTAGAATCGAGATGCTAGATACCATGATGGATAGATTGTATAAAAAACAAGAAGAGCTTTCAGATCTGCAAAAGACAGCTTCGGTTAAGCAAGATTCCATGGACTCGGTGGTTCAAGCATTGGCCGAAAAATTTGGTATCGGAAAGAGCCACGAAGAGGAAGAATGGGAATAGCATGAAGAAGAGACGCCAATTGTAAGTGAGAAGGTAAAATCTGCCCATACACCTTTTAGAGTTGAAACGAAAAACAAAATAAAGAATTTTAATGGACAAGTAGATGCAAAATTACTGGATAAGTGGCTAAAACAGTTAGAAGTCTATTTTAGTGTGCATAATGTTACTGAGGCACAAAGGATCACCTTTGCACATCTCAAAATAGAAGATCATGCTCTGGTTTGGTGGGAAACCCACCTAGCCACTTGTGAAAAGAAGAAACATCTTATTATCAGTACTTGGAAGGGTTTTAAATAATTGCTTAGAGCTAACTTCTATCCTATCAGCCATAAGACTGACATGATGATTAAGTGGTAGTACTTTAGGCAAGGCAACTGTCAAAGCATGCAAGACTACACTACGGAGTTTCGGAGACAAGCCATGTTGCTAAATATGGACTTGGAGGATGAGGACATTCTGACCGAGTATTTGGGAGGATTTCACACTCACCTTCGGAGGAAGGTAATCTCCACGAAGCCTGGGGATCTCAATGAAGCTTGTATACAAGCATACTATATTGATGACGAGAAGAATCAAGGAGAAACAAAGCCAAAGGAAGATCAGTCAACAGATCAACAGGGAAAAGAACAAGGGAAGACAAGTAGCAGAGGCAAATGGAAAGGTAAACATACCGCTACTGCTTTTCATACTTGTAAAGATCCTAAGAATTTCTGTAAGAATTGTGATATAAATGGACATACTAATGCCACATGTTGGAAGTTGCATCCGAAATTGTACCCAAAGCACCGAACCAAGGACTCCAAGAAATTCATGGCCGCTGTGAAAACAGAAGGAGAGGTGGAGATTGAGAATGATTCGCATGTAGACGAAAGGCTAGGATGCACGGCCACTAACATGTATGGGGCAACAGAAGAAGAGATGAGTAAGCTTTTCCAAATCAGAGAAGACTAAGGTAAATGCTTTAGTAGATTCTGGTTCTCAGTCAAATTTGATTTCTGATGCGGTTGTAGAACAACTTGGCCTAGAGACTTAAGCGCATCCACATCCATACCCATTGGGATGGGTGAAGAGGGGTGTAGAAATACAAGTTACAAGAAAGTGTAAGTTTCAGTTTGGGATAAATACCCAATATATTGATGTATTAGAGGCCAATATCATTCCACTTGATACATTTGATGTTGTCTTCGAAAGTCCTTACTTGTATGCCAGGAATGTTGTGTTCACAAGGAGGGAGAACCGATACAGATGGGTTATGGACGGAGTCAGTTTCAACATCCGGGCACACCAGAGCAAATCAAAGAAGGCTATGGTAAGTGCTAACCAAGCACCAAGACTTATTCAGGTAAATCATCAGTTTTGTTTACTTTCATGGGAAGAAAAACAAAATGGACGTGAGAGCACAAATATTTTTTACCAAAGAATGGAGAATTTGGATAGCATTGTTAGTTTTTGTAGAAGAAGCCACCGCAGGAACTGCTCATTCAAGGAGCAATACAAACTTCCGCTATGCAGTCACCATATCTACCTACGGATTCACTGGACCTGACCGTGGGGCAGCAAGGAGAAGAGGAGATACAAGGAACGGTGGCGACTATAGCAATAACGTACGTGGAGAGGATTCAGTCGATCCATCTCAAGAGACAAAGACAAGCAAGAACTAAACCACTACAATATGGGACCTTCGCCATACTTGAGCAGGTTGGAATCAGGTCATACTTCATGCAAATGCACGCAATAGCAAGTTGCAAGAGCTTGCACCTACTAGCGCCATCTATGCATGACAAAGAAGGAAACATACAGAAGCTGCCTTCCAAAGAGGATTGTACTCGAGGCAATTCAGAGGAGGATGTAGCACTGGAGCAACAAACCAGAGATCCACAGGAGTCTTAGCAGGTTGGACGAGAGAAGACACCAAGGCAGAACCAGTGGTACTCGAAAGAGCAAGAGAGGGAGTTTATTCCCCTACCTCTCCCCCACTAAGCTTTTGTACTAAGCTTTTGTGGGACCAAAAGCCTCCTAAGCAGGGGAGGTATGATCCATAGGGATCCAGAAAAACACACCATTTCATCATTTCCATCAGCAACAAGAAGGAGAAACAAAGAAACTAAAGAAAATGAGATAAACGGAGGTTCTGGACAGAACCGCCGCCCTGCAGGGTGGCGATCCTGACATTTCTAAACAAAAAAGAAGAATGGAGCACGAATGGACGCGAATTTGAAGCGCCCGACTGCTTCTCTTCCCTCCCTAAGCTTTCCCATTCTCCAGTGCATGGGAGGACATGGAAGAAGGCTATAAATACAAGGAGCAAGAGAAATGATTATTCCAAGGTCCAGAGAGATCAAGAGGGAAAGTATTAATATGAGAGCAAGTGAGCAGAGATTCTTCAATGCAGGAGTGGAATTGTAGGAGCAAGGTGTAAGAAAACAGAGCAAGCAAGTAATTGGAGAGAAGGTTTACATTGTTGTTTTTTTCATACATATTGTAATCTATAAAATTTGATTAATTGGCCAATACAATTGGTAAGAAAGAGCAGTTGCCCTTCCCGACTGGTTATCCCTCATTGGGGGTTTCCATGATAAAAATTCTTGTGTTGTGTGTAGAATTCTTTTAGCATTTCTCTACAATTTTGTCCTAAGCACTAGTTAATCAGTCACTAAAGCTCTAATATTCATAAAAAACTGTCATTTTCCAAAGTAGAAAGTAGAACAACATAATTGTGTGATTCGTAGAGTTCCAAAGTAGAAGTTTACGGATCAGTCATGTTTAGAGTATCGAGCCTCTCTCCATAAACTTCATTATATACTCTTTATTTTGCAAACAATGTCTTGAAAAGAAGAAAATGATGGTAAATAATGTCATGAAAACACATCCTTATTGCAATTGATTTCGCGATATTATATTACAACATTCAGCAATTACAAATATAATAGTGGGCTTATATTAAGTCACCCACCATACCAAAAAAACTTGGAACTGCAACACCTCGTATTATCTGGTTCAAACAAAAGCTAGCCAGGGCCTACCTGTGGGTTTTGATCCTCGGTCTCCTGGCAGTAAGTGCCCCGTATCATTTTCACTACTGCATAAAAATGCACAGATTAAAATGCAGGCAACAAATAATATCTGCAGTTAATTTTGCAGCAGATCTAAAACACCAAAACCATTATAACCAGCTCAAAGATTGGTGCTCTTGAATATTAAAAAACCTTGTAATACAACAAAAATAGGACAAAGAGGAGGATACAAAATCTAGATCCCGATCAGATCCTGTTGAGGGGAAGCATTTTTTGGGACAGGTGTCTTGGTTGGATTGTTAGCAGTGGAAATACTATTGCAGTTTATGGGCCACATAATCAAGATAGCATTGTGTAACTATTTAAGAAGCCTGGTTTGATTTCCATTAGTTAAGTAATGGATTTGTAGTTAGTTTTTGTCGAGAAATTCTAGGAATTAGAGTGATTCTAAGGATGTTATTTAATAATAGAATGGACAAGAAACTGTAGAAAGGGGCAAAAACAAAGATTAAGGTTGGGGAGGGTGTTTTGGCCGGAGATAACTTCCAGCCCACCTTTGCTGCCCACTGTCTTAGGTCTTACCCTTCATGTTCTTCAACTTTGTTCGATCTATTTTCAGATTTCCCTAGTTTAACGAAACTTTTGTTTCTGCCTCTCTAGCATATCAATGCAAAAGATGCTTTGAACCTCTCTATTGAGACATAATCTGTCTTACAAGTTCTGAGCCGACGCGCAGTTGCATAGGGCAAACCCTCACAGCAATTATTGTTGGGAAACAACTGGCAGAGTTGCTTACTCCACTTGATCCCTGGTTGTGTCCACGAAAAACGGGAGTCCACCATGAAAGCGGCCTCTTGGGGAGTTTGTTGTCCATTGCTTAGTGGAGCCTAACACCCTTCACCAGGTGAGATCCCTGGAGACTCCAATGCCTAGATGAAAGCCTGGTTAGATTAGGATGGTATCGCTAGAGCCTAGGCAAGGGGTGACTCCCATTGAATCAGATGCTCTATTTGGCTTGAACCTGGGGTCGAGGGGAGACCTGAAGACTGTGTGCTTCTGAGCTGGCCTATATAAATACTGGGACTCTGCCAGATCAGGAAAACAATCTTGGGCTAAGATTCTGCTACATGTCCAACTGAAAGTACTAAACTAATTGTAACATCTGGAAGCTGCCTGCATCAGTTGGTATCAACACCTGCAAAATGGTGCTTAGGGGAGTCTGGATTAATTGGGGAAGAAGGGAAGAACAAAATATCAGAAGCAGAAAGAACATAGAGGAAGAACTTTCCCGAAGTATAGTTTTAGAAGCAAGGCTAAGAGTAGATGAATCAGAGTTGGAAGAAAACAAGGATAACAACCATACTTGATCCCATCAAAAGGCTTGTTGAAACTTGCAGTCTGATACTCTAATTGGTCAGATCCAGATGAGCAATATTTAAATTTGGAAACTGTTCGTAGAGTGATCCATTCACTAATGGTAAAATGAAGTCTTCTGCAACATTATGACAGGACAGCTGGTAGAAGGAAAGGAGACAAGGTGAAGAATTAGAACCTTGGCCGAAGATTGTCGAGCATCGAAGGCTAAAATCTTGCTGTCTAATTCCAAGCCGAATTTGTGTAAACAATTTAAAAACTTGAGGCGAAAGGACTCTGTTTGTTAAAGAATACACCAGATAGTTTATGAAGAAGCAGATCAGACTTAATATGCATAATGACAGAAAATACTAAGCCTGTTATTTCAACGGGCTTCAATTCTAGCTTTAACATGAGATGGCCATGGTAATTATTCACACTGTTGATGAAGCTGTTCCATATGCTTTAAAAGCAACAAAGGCAAAAGTAAACTAATGATTAAGAGAGGTGACAGCACTCAATTTAGAGGAAGGGGAACACACTCATATCACCAAGAGAAGGAGATCAGCAGGGAGTTAGAAAAGAAGGTACCAGTAGACAGAAGAAACCAGCACCTCGAGGAGGAGGTTGGCTCAGAGGAATAGGGTGGAAACAAAAATTTGAAGTAATTAGAGGATCTGCAATGTGTTATATTCGTAATGAAGACCATATACTCAGATTGTCCTCTAAAGCCAAGAAATCAAAACTGAAACATGTTTATCCAAGAGGAAGAACAAGCTATAGAGATCAAAGCTGAGATTAGAAAGATCCTCGTGCATCAAATAATACTTGTAGAGGGTAATAGAGAATCCCAAGAAATAGATTCAAAGAAAAGTGATCATGACAAGGTGCAAATTTCAAGGAAAGGTATGTGGAGTCATCACTGATGGCAGTTCTTGAAACAGCCCGGTAAGTAATGAAATGGCACAACAATTGGATTTTTTTTGTTTTCTTGGCTGCAAAGAGATCACAACATACTAGTTACATAGTCTTGTCATTCCTTTAAATATTTAGCCTTATGAGGACAAAGTTTTGTGAGGCATGGTTCCCATGCATTCTTGTCACTTTCTGTTATGAAGACCATGCTAATATGACAGGGTAGACATCAATGATGGAACAGCAAACTCTTATGAAGTGCAATGAGGCAGTAAAAGGCATCTTGTGTTTTTGGATCGTCGAGAATTTGTGGGTTGCCAAAGAAGTGGATATTTGTTACTTGTATCCAAAGAAGACAAAGTAACTAAAAGCCAAGTTGTGCCATCAGACGTACAAGAATCGTTAAAGGAGTTTGGTGATTTTACACCCAGTTGTCAGCAATTTTACCTCCCTCAAGATGCTCATCTGATCGAACTCATTCCAGGTACCAAGCTTCTGAATCAACCTGCCTATACATTAAGTCTGCAAGAAAATGAGGAGATGAGGTATATTTTTCAGTGACGGACATTTTTATAAAAGGGTAAGAGTATATACCATACCAACTTTTTTATCACACAAGAAAGGAGACAATTTGAGGTTACACGTGGACTCTAGAAACCTGAACAAAACTGCAGTGGAATACAGATATCTATTACCAAGAATTGATGACTGGTTTGACTGTTTGTTTGATACAAATGTCAAATTCAATATTGACCTGCATAGTGGATTCCATCAAATTAGAATTTGAAAGGGAGATGAGTGGAAAGCATGTTTTATATCAAGGATGGATTGTCATGTCATTTGAGCTCTTCAACAGCCCATGGCCCTTTTATAAGAACCGTGAACAAGGTACTTAGGAGATTATATTAATAAATTTGTCACTGATTGCTCTGATTAAAAAAAAAATCAATACAAACGTGGAAGAACATTTATAGCTTATGAGAAAAAAATTTGAAGTTCTGGAAAGAGAAGCGGTTTATAAATATGCAGAAGAACGAGTTTTGTCAAGAATCGCTAGTCTTCCTAGGATTTTTCATTTCGTCTGCAATACTTAGTATGAATCTGGGAATATGTCCATACTTGATTGGGCAAGTCTTACTATGAATCTTGGGATATGGCCATACTTGATTGGGCAAAGGTGTTGGGAACTGCACAAAACAATGGGGTGTGGCATTAGTGCAAGCTGTATTTGCCAAAATTTCGAGTGTAAACATTTCAACTTGTCTATTCCCCTTCCAACTTAATTGATTTGCCCAATGATTCTTATATGAGCCTAAATGCAAAGGAATTTCTTTAGCAGATCCAAGACATTCAATATCAGGCCAAACATGATTTACAAGAAGAAAATTAGAAGTAAAGACAACCTACAGATCTCCATAAATAGGAAAAGAATTATCAAGAAAGTACTTAGAGCAAAATGAAGCTAGAAAATATACAATCTTGTAAAACCTTGAAAAAAGATGTATGAAAATGCTTACATTATAAATTTGCTAGAGGAGCTGGGCTTAAATCTGGATTTCAAATGTTCTGCATCCCTACTTTTATCATCTGCATTCAGAAATAAACAAGTGGAAAGTCCCACAGAAAATTGGAACCAGATGCCAAAAAAAAGGAGAAGACATGGAGAGGATGGTTGATAGAAAGTTCACTACCACACGATTGGGAAAGTGCAAACTTCATCTTTTCAAAAGGAAAGGACAGCAGCAATCTGATACTACTGGGATTAGAGAGAAAGGTTTAATAAAATATGGCAAGCTAAGTGTTCACCAGGAAGTCTGATCCAGGAGGTTTAACAATCTTCAAGCAAGGGGAGAATAATGTGGAGCAGCATTTTTGGGACACCTGGCCTGCTCCAGTTTGTGGGAGACAGGTTAGAGCTAAAGAGGTTGATTTAGTATATGTTTTAGCAGCCAATCAATATAGCTTTGTTTCCATTAGTCCTGTAACGAATTTGTAGTTAGTTTTTTGCTGAGAAATTTAGGATTTAGGGGGAGCCCATGTCAGTAATTTTCTAATAATAAAATAGATTGTACAGATTTCAAAAAAGTGGAAATAGAGATTGCAGGAGAGGCAGGGTAAGGGCATCTTTCAGGAAAATACTTCCAGCCTTTTTGTTGGGATGCTACTGTTTCATGCTCTTCACTCCAATTTAATCTAATTTCATATTTCCATGGACTAAAGAAAAGTTTGATTATGCCTCTCATGTGAATGCGAAAGATAATTTTAATATCTCCATCAACAAAGAAGTATCTTCTGATCTTCTTTACAGGGTTGTTTTAGGCAGTTTGTGTTGTGTTGACTGAAATTTAGCTACAGGACCAATGTAAAGTACTAAACTAATTGTAACACCTGTAAGCAGTCTGCATCAGATTCCTGCATTGGATGTGTTGTAAAATGATAAGTTACACAATATGTAAATCCCTTCT
The DNA here is from genome assembly GCA_019776745.2 of Taxus chinensis. Classification (NCBI taxonomy): domain Eukaryota; kingdom Viridiplantae; phylum Streptophyta; class Pinopsida; order Cupressales; family Taxaceae; genus Taxus; species Taxus chinensis. Next base: position 722,163,179 of record CM034149.1, on the reverse strand, counting down.
ATGGTTAGAATTAAATTTAAAACAAGAAAGGAAAAAGATAGTAGGGATTACAGTTTTTCTAAGACTTACTAATTAGAGTGATCTACCTGTTAAATCTTCTCGTGGCCAACAAATGTTTCTGGCTCATAGTGTTTTCTTATATCTGTTAGTTTTGCACTTCTTAAACATTGTGGACACTGCGCTCATTACAAAACAAATGAGATTAGTAATTTGACAGCAAAAGTGCCACCCTAAACCTTTTCTATAAAAGTAAATGAAATGAGATTCTAAACTAAAAGTTCGATACTTATGAATTGCGATAATGAAATAGAAACTTAGAGAATTCAAACTAAATAGTCTTACATTTGAATAACCAGTACCAGTCTTGCTAATCCAACTTGTTATACATGACCTGCCAAAAAAATGTCCACATGCAAGGGAACTGCAGTTCCACAATTATGAAACTTAGGATTGGTCCTTAAAGCTAATGTCCACATCGAAGAAGGAGACATGGTCTTTTTAGTATCAACTTTTTTAAGGAGAAAAGATACAAGCCTAAAATACTCTAGTATGCCCTTAAGTCAAAAGTTCATTTCATGACAGAGTATTGTTTTTCAATCTTTACATTAATATTGGACTGCTTATAAAAATTTCCAAGACAACCCATTCACGATGGCCTCTAATGCCTTTGTTTACTCTAGCAGATGGAATTTTCATAAAATCTGCTAAGCAACATAAAGAGGATTGACACTAGAGATAAATATGCATACCCTAACATGAAAAAAGGAAAAGTAGTTTATTAGGATACTGACATACCAGATGCTATGTTCTGTGGATTCACTCCATGATTTGAAGCAAATAGGGCAATTCAAAGAATTGTCAATCTCATGAACCTTAAGAACATATCTCCTTTTTGTAGAAACTTCTGAATCCACTCCTGTCTGCACTTCGCTGCTCTCAGGATCAGAATTTTTTTTTTGAAGCAATACTTGCCTCAGCCCTGGAAACTCAGCCACACTTTTCAGTGCACCTTTCAAATTGTCAATTCTTTTGTAATATTCTACTTGCAGTCTGGTATGATCTAGGTCTTCTGTCAACTTTTCTTTCTCCTTGTATATTTGACAATATCTTCTTTAGCATGTTTCAAATCTTGTTCCAAAGCAGTAAAGCGCGTCTGCAGCAGATTCATCTGAATTGATTTTTGTTCAGATTTTTGTTTGTAAGATTGTACTTCACGTTTGGTCGTCTGTAGGTCATCCGTTAATTTGTTGTTTCTCTCACCCAGTTGATCTCTTTCTGCTTTAACTCTAATACATTCAGCTTCCAAGTGATCAAACTTCTCATTTCTCTCCTTATAATATTCCAAAGCTTCAAATGCAGATTGTAGCGAGGATTGTATATCATGAATTTTGATCGTGGTTTGGGAACTACCTAGTGCATAGGGAGTTTCAAGCATGAAAACTTTGGGCTTTTTTGCTATAACTTCCTCTTGCATGTCTTCTGGATTTCTCTTTCTGTATTGATGTTGCTCTTGCAAACCCTGTTTTCCCGAATATTGAAAAGAAAAAAGTTGTTTGTCTTCGTCATCAATTTCATTTTCTCCTTCAAGTCCCCCTTCATTATTGCTCTCATTTTCTTCTTCATTTGGTTCTGTACTATTAGTCTCACTCTCTTCTCCATTGTTCTCATTTTCTTCTCTATTGTTTCTCACATTTTCTTCTTCATTGTTACTCTCATTTTCTCCTTCACCGCCATTCAAATATTGTTCTTCATCATTGCTCTCGTTTCGTTGTGCTTCATCATTTCTCTCATTTTGCTCATCATCGTGTTTGTTATCATTTTCTTCTTCATCATCATTAATCTCATTTCCTTCTTCAACTGAAATTTCAGGAAGTTCATAACCGCCCCAAGTTCGTTCCCAATAGCCCCAGCGACTAATGCAGTTTTTAGGAAGTTGAGAACGGCCCCTGCCAACGTGAATGGGTTGGTAAAAAGGAGTTCTATCTGCCATTTCTTCAATGGTGTAACAAGTTGTGATGCAATGCATTTACATAGGTGTGTAAAACGCTTTGTATTACCTGCAATGCTGTGCAATTAATTCTATTCAGTGGGTAAGTTCATGATATTATGACAACCACGGTTGAAATTTTAATTTCATCCTTGCCAGTCAAGCAAATTGCTTTCCTCCAATCTCAAATTTTCCCTTCACATGATAGAAGACAGGTTGGGGCAACATAAAAAATTAAACCTGCACACAACCCAAAACCCCCAAAACAGAGCACAAAATCACATGACTGAAAACGACTAAAAGAATTCCTCATATATTAACACTGCAACTCAAAAAAAGCTAGACTCAGAAATAAACCGCTTTTCCTTGAGAACTAAACCGAGTGCAATTGTAAAAAAATTGACTTCATCTCAAACTTTTGAAACCCAGACATTAACATCAAAACAGCGCCAAAAATAATACAAAATGTGGTATATATGTGAAGTAAAACCGCCATAAACTCATGCATCAAAACAGGAGTTCCTACTAAGCTCAGAGAATTGCAGAAAAACAAACAGCACAGATTTCATTTACACAAATCCCCAACTTGTTCAAAGAATTGGAGTTGAAAGATATCATACATTTCATTTTTCTCGCAACCATAATCTTTAAAATAAAGTGCAACCAACTCAAATAGATCAAATAGATCAAATAAACAGGTTGAGGAACCCTAATATATAGTGGGGATTTTCTGGCATTTAAAGTGTGATTTTCAAACAAAACATAAACTAGTTCACCATTGTTTTACACCTAATGCATAATAAATACCAGGAAACTGGGTGGAAACTCGAAAGTGTTCATCATCGACGAGGAAACAATTATTTTATCTGCTCTGAGTAGTTAGCTTCCCTAGCAAGTAACCGAATTTGTACGATTAAACCTCGCTGTAACAGTGACGTTACATTAAATCATAAGATCTCGTTAGGGTGCGGTCTTCTCGTTAGGGTGCACCCTAACGAGATCTTATGATTGGTCCCATGAAATGGAAACAATAGGTACTCCTATGGTCTAGAGAAAATAACCATGCATACATGTCATGTTATAGTTTTGAGAACTTGTGTTTCAATTCGGGCAATCGAAAAAATTGAAATTCGGTTCGTTTTTAAATATAAACTATGTATCGAATGGGTTGTAGTCCAACGGTGGGTATGACGATTTTAAAAGGTGGTGTTTAGACATTCATCAAGATTCAAATCTTAAGTTATACCAAATAATAGGGGATTAGGTCGGGATTGTGCCTTGGGCAAATTTGGTGGAACAGAAACCCCTCAATCATTGGCGGCTAAGCCTATGAATTTTGTGCACCTAACCCATGCAATCTTCAGATTCAATCAAAAAATAAAAATTGTGTTGTAGTAAGATGTGTTGTTTTATATGCAACATAGATGGTCAAAGCATTCGCGAAAAAAAAAAAATGTAAGTTTTTATGGGAAGTGGGTGGGTATTAATATGGCATGTATGGGCATAAATGTATTTTGTCTATAAATAGTCCTCTTTAGAATAAAACAGCTATAGAAATAAAAAGTAGGTGGTCCATACATTTAGATAGCAAAAACTTAGGCTAGTTGAAAGTTTGTTCCCCTATTTATGGACTTATTGGTACCGTGAACAATATTTGTTTTGAGATTTCATTATAAATTCTTAGGACCAATAAGCTAGGAAAAACTCTTACATTTTCTCAAACTCTTACTTATTGGTCACAGTTATATGGAGGGAGTGGGAAATGTGATGAAAGTAAGGGTAGTTGTTGAAAAGGGAGGTTAAAATCTCAGAGCCCCATTTATATACCTAACAAAAGGGTTTTCCATAACTAAAGGGCTCCACTTAATTATAAGGTAACATGAAATTTCACCATATGTGGTAGAGTTATGTGGAGGGAAAAGTGGGCAATTTAATGAAACTTTATGTAGCTATTGAAAAGGGAGGTTAAAATATCATAGTAATAATTTGATGAAATTTTGTGTTATTGTTGATAAGGGCAAGCTAAAATCTCACAACATCCCCTTTACGTACCTAGGACTTAATTGCAAGATAACATGAAATTTCACCAAATAAGGTAGTTCACCAAATGAGGCAAATGTCTGATTAACCTAAATTAGAATATAAATTGGGGGTAGAATCCTATTTAGGTTAGAAATCTAGAGATTAATGCCCAAACGGATTTTATGAATATACACATTGACATTCAAATATGACCGAACATGTAAATGCAATAAAGAAATATTATTCAATTAAGCACATGCCAAAACACAATATATGGACTACTTCCTCTTTTCCAAACACCAATTGGAATGGAATTAACTTTGTTAGCCACATATATGGAGTCCTATAGGCCCATGGTACAATAGAAAATCAATCATCCCAATATTCACACCCTACATCACAAATCTTTATCAAGGTAGTTCCTAATATATTGTTAAAGGATTTAATAGTTATATTCACCTAGGGATGATAAGGGGTATTATTATTGTGTACTATGATGAATTCTACCAAGAGGATGCAAACAATCTCTACGATGAAGTGGCTTCCTTGATCACTAGTCAAGCTTAACATGCAACCATATCTAGAGATGATATTCTCCCATAGGGACATTTATTCTATTACCCCATGAAATCCTTGGTAGGTGTTACTTCTTCCCACCTTGTCGAGTAATTCGTGGCAGTGATGATGTAATGTGCCCCATTCCTACAAGCAACATGAGTTATAAGTCCAACAAAGTTTATCACCCATTTCTCAAAGGGCTCTCTTGTGTGCATTGGTAATAAGAGAATATTATCCATCATGTTAGGATTTCCTATCCTTTGATAAACATCACACTTGGTTTCATACTCTTTAACATCCTTAAAGAGTGTGGGACACCATAATATTGGAAATAAAATCTTGTGCCCAATGGCTTCTCTAGCATAGTGGCCTCTTGTTATGCCTTCATGAGCTTCCTACAATAATTCCATGAGCTCATGTTCTAAGACACAATGCCTTAGGACTTCGTCTCACCCTAACTTGTTTAATTCATCTCTAATGAGCTGATATGGTACTACCCGCACCACAAGTTATTTCTTCTCATTGATGGTTTATCCAATTAGAGTTATGCTTGACATGAGAAAAGTTACAATGTCCTCCATCTCCTCAGGGACCCATTGAAATTTGTATAGTTATGCATCTATCATGTCATCCTCAATGTTGTGTGCCATTTCCCCGTTATTGATCTTAGACAAGTGTTCTAGCCCATAATTCAACCTTCACAACTTCACCATGATAGAAAATTTGAATATTTGTAACATGACGATCCATTTAAAGATGTTTCCATGCAATTATACACACCCTAAAATATCGCATTACACATTCTAAATCTTTGAAATCACCTTGTAATTACTTCACGACTCATTACAACTCATTACGACCATTTTCAAGCACTTTCGACCACTTTTGATAAATTCTACTATTTTACAACCTTTAATAATATTTTACGACATTGTCCCGAATAAGCTTCTATCATTCGTGCAATTTCCCTAATTACTTCTATCGCTCACACATAGTCTCAAATTATTAAATATTTATGCTATAAACCTCATTACACTTATATATCATTCTTCTAATTGATTAATTAATCATATCACTCTTATTATTCATCTCATATCCCATCAACTAATTTTATTAGCTAAGTTCATATTAAAATAATTAAATAAATCCTACACATATCCATTTCCACATCACCTCTTATCCACTTTCACTTCACTAATTAACATCTCAAGTTATAATTCTAGAGTCTATGGGACCCCATTATTGACAGATTCAAAAGGAAACTTGCTGCCTAGAAAGGTTCCCTTCTCAGTCATGCATTTGCTACAACTGAAAGCTACAACTGGTTAAGGCCACTTTGTAAAATCTGCCGATATACTTTGTCTTTGTTGAAAATGCCAGCCTCAGTGGCTTCAACTATTGAATCAATTCAAAAATAGTTTATTTGGTCAGGGTCAGAAGAATGAAAAAGAATCCACTTAGTATCTTGGAATGTGGTTTGTAAAGCGACTGCTCTTGGAGGGTTGGGCCTGTGCAGAATTGCTGATATGAATTCCTCAATGCTTGAAAAACTGGGTTGGGAAATTGCAACTAATGGAAAGGCATCCTAGACGCAGATGATAATCTCAAAATATCTTTCCTCGGTGGAAGACTTCTTTGCTGAAGACATCCTAAATGGTTCGGCTATTTGGAACTCCATCAAAAGCACCAGAAAACGGATACAGTCAAGCACTTGATGGAAAATTGGGAATCTAAGATGATTGATTTTTGAACTAATAGCTGGATTGGAGCTAATGCCTTATCTGTTGACCCATCCTGGGATCCAATAAGATCCAGGCTTATTAGAATATGTGGGATCTATGTTTATAACTACATTGATCGCTTCCTCTTACCCACGACAGGTTCATCCTAGTTGGGAAGGGGTGAGCCGTATCCAACTTTAACTGATTGAAAAGCTGAAGCTCTTGTTGTCGACACAATATTTGTCCCATTTCTTCTATGGAGGATGAAAGGATCTGAACCTTTTTCTGCTTTTGGTTCCTTTTCTTATCAAGTTCATGAATTATCTTTTCCTTACCACACAACTCTGAAGGGCCTTGCTCTTTCTCAAATTTGGTTGCCCCAGGTAATTCCAAAAGTGGGCTTTTATACTTGGCTTGCCTCTAGAGATGCCTTCACTCTCTAGAGAGAATCTCAAGCGGCAGGGTTACTCCCTCCCTAGTAGGTGTGTTCTAATGTTTTATGGCTCTCAAAACTTTTAGCTCACTTCAAACTCTTACACATTGTAATTTTTCCCTTTCTGTATGGAGCCTTTTATTTAACATTTTTGGAGTTTCTTAGGTCTTTCCTAAGTTCATTTTAGAAGCTCTCTATCAATGGGTGCCTCTCTTTCGGCATCATGCCATTGTGAACTTTCTTGCCTAGAAACGTTTTCTGCCTTCACACTTTATAGTCAACATATGGAAAGAACGTAACAAGCTGATATTTTTAAAGAACAATACAGATAATCCCCAACAGGACTTCACCTTGGTGGCTACTAGCCTTCAATAAAATTTGAATTGCATGATATCTAGTAACAACATAAATGTAAAATTGCTCTCAGTATGGACAAGTTAGTGGTTGCAGCAACTTCAAATCCCCCTTCATCACCCCCAATGGCCAAGGATTTTTTAAGGGCTAATACTACCTAGTCCTCTCCCCCTTTAGGCTAGACTTAAAGTCAACACCTTATGGTACTGCTAAAGCTAACTCCAGGAAACTTTTAGATGGAGATGCCTCTATTAGGGATGAATTGGGTCAACTGATGGCTGCCTCTGCTTCCTATTTTGGTAATGGTACACTAACCACAGAGTCAAAGCCCTGGCTATTTTAAGAGGTATGGAGCTTGCTTCCACTTTTGGTAGGATCAACATAATTGTTAAAAGTGACTCCCTAAATCTGATCAACCTTCTAAACAATAAGGTGTTTCCACACTTGGACCATTAACAACATTATTTCAGATATTAAGGCTTCTCCAATCTCAATTATTGCAATTCAAGTATCAACACATTTAACATAGGGAAGGTAATAGAGTTGTTGATTTGTTAGCTAATATTGGAGTTACTAATGAAAAACAACAAACCTAGGTTGGGGATTTCCCCGAATTACTTCTAAAGGAATTTGATGATGATTGTCCTAAGAAGTGTTAATTTGAGCAAGTATTTCTCTCAAAGGGTCACTACTTTATATTGATTATTCTAATGAGACTTCAATATTACCTGCTCTAGTTCTTCCTCCATCAGTCGGTGCCCCCTATGATTTCATTTATTATGATTAGATGGTTTTTCTTAATGATTATACCTCTCTCAAGGCATGTGGGAAGCCAAGATCTCAAATTTTAAGTTATTAATGGTTCTTTTTTAATCATAAATAGAGGTGCAAGTCTTTTTTTGGTTGGCACGTGGCAGAGATCAGTTCACCTTCTTTTTATTAAGGCATCATTTTATTATTCTTTTTTCACATCATCCTTGCTTCTCATCTATTCAGCTCTGCATAAAATGGGGGGTGCTACTGGTACAATTGGAGCACATGCAAATTGTGATGATCTGAAGAAGGATGAAGCGGTTTGAAATATTCTTGTGTTAGAAGGGGGTTTTGCCATCATTCATAGATAAAGGTTGTCTGGGTACTTCTGTCGTGGTGTCAAGCAACATTTTATCATCCTGGAAGTGGGGGAATGTGAAAGTGGGTAAAACCAAATTTGAAATCTCTGTCGAGAGTATTGTATGTTCCGACAGAGCTCCCTGTTGAAGGAGATATCTATTTTAAGAGGTACTTGAAAGTGAAAATGGCGGCCTTTCTAAATAAGATGGAAATTACTAAAAAGGTTAATATGTAAAATCGGGCTATGAACGGGATTCCCTGAAGAAGCCCTAGGATCGTGTTACCGAGAAAATTATGATAATACTTTACGCTGGAAGGCAGGTATAAGCTCATTTTTAAATCCTCAACTCTTCATTCTGGCTCATTTTCATAATGGTTTAAAGGTGAACTTAGCCAATTTCATGTACCAGTCCTTAGAATTGTCCATTCAAAAGGCTCGTGTTGGTGAAGGTCCTTTACTCCACCAAGGTTTACTTTATTTGCTCTTTAAAATGTTGTTGATGCTCGCTCCCTATCCTAATTTCCTCCTATGTGCTAGTTCAGCTCATTATCAGAATCCCTCCTTAGCCACCTAAAAATCATCTTGTTCCCCATTTAGGGTGAATAAAATCACTGACGTCAATCCCTCGCCTTCCTCAATGAAAAGTCAAAATTACCTCTCGTGATGCCATTGTCCTCCCCCCTGCTCAAATCGCCTCAGCTCTTCTCCTCCCCGTCTGGCTTCTCTCTCCTGGCGGCAAGCACTTCCTCCCCCTCTCATTTCTTCCTTGCATGGTGCTCATGGATTTGGTTGCTCCTGGTTCAGTGGATGATGGTAGGCAATTCCTGAGATTTTACTCAGTTTTACTAATGCCTACCTGGATTCAACCGGTCGCTTCACTGTGGCTGATGAAAAAATGGAGTGCTTTGATGATGATGCTAGCACAGATATGATGAACACAGACGATAGTTGAGGAGGTGTTCTAGATTTGTTGCGGAGGATGCCATCTCAGGACCACATCGCCACTAACACTGTGAAGAATGCACTTGATTTGGACCACCGAGCTGAGGCTGCCATCAAGTTTTCAAGGGATATTTGGTAGCATCAAAAGTACTCTCAATGTTATCAAGAAATGGAAAGAGTTTATGATGAATCCTAAATAAAATTCATCTTCAAAATGGTTGCATGGAACTGATACATGTTGCTGAAACTCTTGCTTACAAATCTATTGATACTGCTATGATGGAAGCAATTAATGATCTTAAGAATATTATCGCTATGTAGCCCTGTGTGTGGGCCTTTTTCATTCTTTTTGGAATGTTGGTATTTTTTAACTTTTGTCTAGCTGTACTTATGTTTTATCATGCTTATCTGGCCATTTGGGGCCTTTTGTAACAAGGATGTGGGTCATATCAACACCCTCATTAACCACTTTACCATATTCCAAAAAGAAACATCATCAGAGTTAACTTGAGATCAAAAAAAATCGATTAAAGATAAAATCATTAAATATATGACAAGAGGAAAAGTTTAGATTAAATCAGATCATGCATTTGAGTTAACTAAACATATCCTATAAATCATGGCATTCTAAAATTAAAACGAATCTCCCCTAAGTTAAAAATCGCGTCACTTTTTAGGGTGAATAAAATGAAAGACGTTAATTTAATATTTCAATGCAAAATGCTAAAAGTATTCAAAAGACATGCCACCTTTTCTAACACATTGATAAACTCACTCAACCAAGCTTCAGAACAATATTTTATTTTATCTAATCAAATTAGAAACTCAAACAAATCTCTCTAATCGTGCTTTAGTTAGCTTCAGATCAAGACAAATCAATCACATAAATAAATGATTTGGGATTTTCTTCCCTCATCTATAAATAAACATCCATTCCTCTCCATTTTTCATCTTGGAAACTTTGAAATTTTCATCATTATTATTTTGAATTGTCATTCAATTTTTACAAGCCGTTACACTATCCAATGGATCATGAAGCTATCAATCAAAATCATCCATTCAATCACTTTTCTTGTAGATGAAATTTACTTCCATTTAGAACATCTTTGGAGCATCCACATACATTTTCTCATTGAGATTCAACAAGCTCAATGCTTCATTCCCATATTCCACAGTCTCATTTGAGGTTGTAAGGAGATACGAAGGAAGGATTAGGTTTGCACTTTTGTGTTGGTTTCTTTCTATTGTGTAGTATTTCTATGTATACATTTTTTGGTATGGCCTGGTGGGATTTCCCACAAATTTCATATCTTTAATCATATTTTAGTAATATTAACATCTTTTTTGTGTTCTTCTTAGTATTTTCAAGTCAGTAACCAATTTGTAGGTTTTTCCATACACAAATTTGAGAGAAATTCACAAAAATAAGAAGTTTTTCGTTGTATTTTCATGTTTTTGTGTAGGCATAGATGAATTGCATATCTATCATCATCCATATACTAATGTAGTTCATTATTTTCACTAGCATTTGACTCTATGTGTTTCCATCAGACAATTTGCGTATCCATCAAGTTCCTTGTACTATCGTTACATTCAGTGCACTAACGTTTAAAATTCTTGCGTATACGTCACAATGCTTGTGTTTCTGTCAAACTAGGTGTGTTTACATTAATTTCCTTTACGCCAACATATTTTTAACTCTATTTTTCCACTTTTTGTGCAAATTTGTGTTTACGTCAAAGTAGCTACATTTTTGTCAAACTAGATGTGTTACCGCTATTAAGAGGCCGTGTTTTCCATTGTAATTAGGTGCACTGTCATTCATTTCAAGTATGTATGCATTACATTAGGGTGCACTACCATGTTCATTAGGCATGTTTTTTCGTGGTATATGTATGTGTTTCTGTTTGTGTAACTCCTACTTCTTTTTCTTAAATTCCATAATTTCATCTTTTGTTTGTGTTTTTTGTGCAGTTTTAACCATGTTTTGTAGGTTAATTTATAAACTAGCATATATTTAGAGTTTAATTCATCATTATTTCTTTTCCTTTAGTCTAGTTTTTGATTCACAACTGTGTATGTTCTTCTCTCGTGTCCCTAGGAAGATCTTGAGAATCAAAAGCGGTTGAGATCCTTTTCTTCATTATTTTACTAATCCTCTTCTTAGTGTTTCAAAACCAAAACCATGCTCTTCTCTTGGACACTTTGGGTGAACTTGAGAATAAAAAATGGTGGAATTTTTTTTTTGTGTACTTAAATCACTTGGTTTTGCAAGAAAAATTCTAATCGTTTGTGTGTAGAACCACTACAAATAAGAAAAACCTTATCAATTTTTTTTAAAAAAACTACTAATTCGTTTGCATATAGGTTCCCTTTGTCAAAGAATGCTAAATTGCTAGAAATCATGTAAAATTTTCATTCATACTTGTCAATTACACAATTCTTTTACGCATTTCAAATCTATAAATAACCTTGCATTTAATCACTTCATGCCATTGTAATTTACACATAGCGATGTGGATTTCATCACCACTTAGCTACACTGGTGACATGGACTTCACAACCATGCACTTATTTATACTCATTGCATTGCACTTGAGACCTAGTCTCAAAACAATGTTCAACACTTTCCTCACCTCTATCCCCCGCTTGTAGGTAAAGCTGTCATGATTGGGGGTTACTATAAGTATATGCCTAAAATACCTATAACAAATGAAGTCTTGTGACATCATCCCTATAAATATTCAGGAATAAATAAGGACACCATTCACATTTCATTCCCTAGTTACCCCTCCCACCCTAGTCACGAAAACCCATCATTGGAGTGGCGATTCACTCTTTTAATAGGGCTAATGGTTAGGTGAGTCTCTTTCAGTAGTCTAAGGGCTTCTTGTTCTACTTTTTTCCCATACAAATTTGGTATATCAGGACTAGGATATATCAAAAGACACATATTTTTTGGAGTGATAAGAGCTTTGCTTCCACTCATTTCAACAACATACTTCTTGTTGCATTTTCATAAAAACATTGCATTATCTGATGGATTTCAAGCCTTTAAAGCCAAAATAATCTAAAATCATATTATACTGCTTATTGTATTTTTTGTAAACAAGAAAGGTTACGTCAAATTTACTCTCTAAAAAAATTTTGGGCTTATACAAACACCATTTTACATTCTAGTTGAAATTAGAAGTTGTGTTCCACATATACAAATCAAATCCCATTAAGATAAAAAATTAGTCTTTCCAAAATCCAAATCCATTTGAAATTAGAACTTGTGTTTTACAAAATCCAATTCAATCCCATCCAAAATCAAAGCTAAAAAATATCATCCCCTAGATACCCACATCCCAATCTATTCAAAATTAGAATCAAAACAATCCAATCTTACTACCAAAATTCGATCAAATTGACCAATTAAATTCATAGGGTCCTCTCTTTTGGGGTACATACTTTTTGACCCACAAACCAATCCAATTCAATCTACTCAACTCAAAATCAAATATATCCAAATCTGAATCGAGATCTTATTCCTAGGATACAATAAATTCAAATCTAATCAAAAATTTGTCAAATCATAATCTTAATCATAACCATAATCAAATAAACCAATCTTAATCAAGGTCTTATGTTTTGTATACCCACATCCAAGAATAAGCAAATCCAATCCTAATAAAAGTCTTATAATCTGGATACCCACATCCATATCCAAATCATAGTCTTATATATTTGGATACCTACATCCAAGTCAAAGTAATCCAATCAAATCAAATCATATTTATCAAAATTACAAACCACCTCTCACTTTAGGTTCCTACCATTTTAGTGGAAAAATGGTTAAAAAATTGAAACAAAAGCTATAACATCTTTGATAATCATGGCAAAAATCCCCTTAGCAAAGATAGTTCCGATGAAGAGGAAGAAGCTAGCCAACCTAAAATTATAGAAGAAGAAATAGAGAAAACAAATAAACTTATAATACAAAATAAACACAAATATATTCTCCGTCTCCTATAAATGTGAGATAAATTACCTTTAGGTTTCAGTGATGAGAACTCGAGACATCTTTTAGACAAACCCAAATATAGAAAAAATAAACCAAAATCTAGTACTTTAATGAATACATCAAATAAAGCCTTACTAGCCAAAATTTAGAAGATGACAAGTGAACTTTCTAATACGACTTATAAGGTTTCTGGTAAACAATGAAGAAAAAGTCCCAACCTAATCACAAAATCGAAACAACCATGGGCATCCGTCAAACAATATCTCCATTCACCCAAGAATGAAAAATCATGAAAGAAATGATAATGGGAATGCAAAAGGAAAACAAAACAATTCAACTAGTTGAACAACTTTGTCCATATCCATTTGAGAAAGAAATGTTGTATGTACCATTTCCTCAATCCTTCGAAACCCCTAAATTTCACCAATATAAAGGAAAACATGACCCAATAGAACATATTAAAGAATTCCTCATGGGCATGCCAAAGAAGTAGCCTACAACAACATCTATCTCTTGTATATTTTCCCAAAAATTTTAGGAAGACAAACCTTATATTGGTTTTTACACCTTCCAAAAGGATCAATCCTAAATTTTGTTGAATTATCAATTTTTTTTTAAACACTTCTTCTTCAACCTAGATTTTGAAGTCACTATGATGGACCTTTTCAGCACCAAACAAAGAAATAATGAAACATTCACATCATTTCTTCAATGATTGAGAGGGATCACAAGCTGATTTCCTTATTCCATACCTGAAAAATAATTAGTAAGCATTTTTATAGCAAACCTCAATCCGAAATTATCAATCCAAATGCAAATGCATTTCCTAACAAACTTAAAGGAAATAATTGAAAAAGGAGCACAAATTGAAAGGCTCTCATTTTTAAGGAATTAATCTTAAACTCCTTCAAAAGATCAACCCAATAAGGAACATCATCAAAATCATGATAAAACATTCTAAATGATGGGGTCACTTATACTCGCCATGTTCAAAATGTGTAAAATCCTCTATAAAAAACAAAAAAATTAACCAATCATAATCTCTAGTAAAGAAACTACCCCATGTGATGTCAAATGAAGACAATTCACACCTCTTGAGAAAGTCTTTCTAGTGTCCTCCATCAATTAGCAAGTGCTAATATGGTAACCTATCCAATCACAAGACCCTTCGAGGAAGGGAAACCAAAACCTATGTGGTACAAAGAAAATGAATACTATGAGTACCATTGTATCAACGGTCACCGTACAGATCATTGTATGAAATCCATCATTGCATCCAATATTTAATTGACAGCGGAGATATTGAAATTTAAAGAAAATTATAATACAAAACTGCCAAATGAGAAACTAAAGGTGTTTAAGGACCCTTTTCCAAAACATGGTACAAATGATAAATCCAAAGACAAGGGTCAATCCTCCAATGTTCAGTTCAATTCCATCATTTCCACTCATATAATAAACACCTAACTCTATGGCCACCATCAAAATTAATGCTCCTAATTATGTGGTGACAAAAGCGATAGAAAAAGGGTTTGTGTACTAGAGAGAGGGAAATTTCCTTCAAATCAAATAGATTATCTACATCAGCCTATAACATATTTTCATGAAAAAGACACGTCTAAAATTCTAGTAGAAGATATTATTAACATTAATATTGGTACAAGTGAGAACCCCAAGCTCTTACAACTTGGTTGTAAGGATAATAGAATCAGCAATAGAAGCATTCACAACACTCCTTATTGAATTCCAAGATGTCTTTGACTGGACATATAAGGATATGAAAGGGTTGGATCATTTTCTTATAGTATATCATCTTTTAGCTCATCTGGATGTAAAGCTCGTAAAACAAAAACTCAGAAAAATGCATCCCAAAGTTGTATTATTGGTCAAAGAAGAACTTAAGAAACTCTTAGAATCAGGTTTTTATCTAGACCAATTGAACTACTCAGAGTGGATATCAAACATTGTACAGGTTGCTAAGAAAACCTCAACAATTAGGATATGCACGACTTTCGTGGTATAAACAAAGCATGTCCAAAGGATGATTTTCCACTACCAAATATTGATATGATAGTTGACTCTACAACATGTCATGAAATGCCATCTCTAATGGATGGATTTTATGATTATAACTCAAATACAAAATTACCGAATAAGATAAACCCAAGACAACATTCACTACACCATGGGGCACATTTTGTTATAAGGTCATACCTTTTGGCCTTAAAAACGCATGTGTCATTTATCAAAGAGCAATGACATTCATCTTCCATGACATGCTACATGACATTATGGAATATTATTGTATATGAAAATCCTAGAAAAATAAAAAACAAGAGTTGATCATCCAATAGTTTTAAGGTGCATATTTGAAAGGTTGCACGAATACAAGGTCAGACTCAATCCCAAGAAATGGTGTGTTTGGTGTAACTTTCACAAAAACTCTTGGGGGTTCATTGTTTCATGGAAATGTATATAAGTTGACCCTGCAAAGGTCAAATCTATCATGGAAATGCCTCCTCCACACAATCTCAGACAAGTAAGAGGTCTTCAAGGAAAAATCCAATCCACCAGACATTTCATCTCATAACTAGCAGACAAGTGCCATCACTTTAATCAGTTACTAAAAAAGGATGCACAATTCGAATGGAATCAAGAGTCATTCTCTAAAACTAAACTAATATCTATCAAATCCTTCGGTGCTCATGATGCCTAGTACAAAAAAACTAATGCTTCTTTATACCTCTGCCACAAAATATGTAATAGGGGCATTACTAGAGCAACAAAATGATCAGGGACAAGAACATGTTATTTACTGCCTCAACATGACCTTGATTAATCATGAACTTAACTATTCCTAAGTTGATAAGATATGCTTCATAGTGGATTTCATATTTCATAAGCTACGTCATTATTTACACAATCATACAACTACGCTTATCACAAAAGTAGATCCACTCAAGTAATCTACTATCCAGACTTGTGCCTAACAAGAATATTTGTTTAGCTAGGTTGTTTCTACTTAGTGAATTCTGATATAGATTTTTTTTGTTCAAAGATAAAAACAATTCCTATTTCTTCAATAGAAAAAGAATAGAGATTGTTTATGAGTGGGAACAAGATTTAATAATTTTCCATATGTAATATTTTTATATGAATTCTCTCTTTCTATGTAAGAAGTTAATCTTTCTTTATATATATGAATAAGGATGATGTAAATAATCTAAAACTTCAAATGTATTTTATTTGCAAAAGAAGTTCTCAATGAATTTTTATTAGATAGTTTTTAAAGGATTTAACCAATTGTCTCTATCATTGACTATTGTCGAAATACCAGTATTATTAAAGAATTCCATGTAACTTGTTTCTTTATCAGAATAAGTCAATTATTGACTTATTCATCAGTTTATCATTCCAAACCTAATGGGACTATTGTTCCTTCATCGATCAAGGATTCCAATTTTTTGTAAAGGGATTGATAATCCATCAAGGGAAAATCTATTGTAGGTCAACTAGTTGTAACACCATTACCAGGATCATAACCTCTTCACTTTGAATTTCCGGATGAAGAACTCTTGTTTGTTGATGCAATACCCTCTTAGACACTATTTTTTGATGGATCTTGTAATATCCATAGGTCTAAAGATAGAATTCTACTACTCACGCCAAATGGTGATGTCATTCTAAAACATTTCCACATAGGCTTCCCCTAAACCAATAATATTGTTGAGTATGAAGCTCTCATAGCTGGTTTGAAGTTTGATATTCCATGAAATCTTAAGGATTGATAGCATACATGATTCTCTCTTGGTCATCAATCAAGTCCTTAGTGAATATCAAGTAAAAGATGAAAAAATGGTCCCCTATAAGCTCATGGTTGATATCCTAAAAGGTTATTTTCATCTTATCATTTTTGAACAAGTTTTTTGCATATTAAACAAATCAATGGATATCATGGTGACTATTATGTCCCTTCTTGATTTTGGTCCAAATCCAACACACAATGAGATTATCATAGAACATATTTTGATTCCAGCCTATGATTTTCCTGAGTCAACCATGATATGTGAAGTAGTTGGTCCTAACAACATTTAGTATCATGATATTTACACCTTCATCCATGATAAAAATTTCCCTGACAAAATGAATTACCAAAACAAATGAGCTCTAGCAAAACATGCTTCACACTAAACTATCCTCACTGAAACCTTATATCAAAGAGGATATGATGGAACTCTCCTCATATGTCTCAATCAAGATGAAGTAAACCAAACTCTAGTCGAGGTACATGCTGGTATATGTGGTGCACACTATTGGGTGTTGTTATTCCCTTCATTTGATCAACTCTTAGTTGATGTCATATTCAAACTAGGGGTGTGTTTGAAGCTATATATAACAAGAAGAATCTTAGTGATCTAGTAATTGATTGTAGGTATTTATTTATTTTTTTATTTTTTGGGGTTTTTTTGGCAATGTCTTTAGGATTCCCTAGCTAAAGAATTATTAAAACTATACTACAAGAAACTTGCTGAAATAAACACTCATTGCTGAAATAAATAAATCTTCAGAATTAAATGTGCTGCTGGAAATGAAACATTTGCAGAATGAAACAAATTACTGGAAGTAAACACACTCTTGCAGAATAGAAAAAATTGCTGGAAGTAAACACACGTTTGTAGAATGAAACAAATTTCTAGAAGTAAACACACGCTTGAAAATGCTTGCAAGGAAATAAGAGTCTAACCTATAACACCTGTAGGGACAAGTACGTGACAAAATTTAACTGAAGAATCAAAAGCATTTACAAAATTAACACTTAACAAATTTACACAACTTGCTTAGAAATATAAATACCAATAAAACAAATAATCTTGCTTCTTGGAGGAGTGGGCCCTTGCTTCGCCTTGAATCAGGAGTTGACAAAGTATGATTCTCTCAAAACGAAATGGCTATCTTATTACTAAAAATGTTCTGTCTTACGAACTTTACTGTATGTCTATCATATATATATATATATATATATATATATATATATCTTTTCTAATCTATCTACAGGTCCTTATATATATATTATCATTTGAAGATGCATTTAAAATGACAAGTGTTTAATAGTTGTTCATATATCAATAGGTTCTCATGAAACAAAATAGTGCTCAAAGTAGATGTGGAATCTAGGAACCTTGCTGGACACACAGCTGTTGGATCCTGCATTCATATTTTTGGGGTATGAAGAATCAAAAATCTATTTATCTACTCCTGATTGGAAGGCCCATTGGTTGCTCTTATCACCAGATGTTGTCAAAATAAATAGATTCCCATCGATTTCGAAACTTTGGAGAAGTTCCGGAACCAAAGGGAACTATTCTAGAACTAACTGCGAAAGTTCTGGAGCTAAGCGCAGGAGTTCCAGAACTAAGTGCCGGAGTCCCGGAACTAAGTCTGAAGGTTCCAGAACTAAGTGATAGAGTTCCTTTGTTGTGTGATAGAGTTCTGGAACTAAGCCTAGAGGTTCTGGAGCTAAGTCGTATTGAAGCCAATGCTCCCAAAAACGTGTTGGTTGCTTCATACTTTGTTTTTATGACTGATTGTGACCTGTTTTATTACAAAAATTAAATTTCCACACACTTTGTTAGGAATTACAGAGTTTTTAGACGTTAGAACTAGATTCAACAAAAGATGGACAATTACATCCTAACTTATACTAGATCAAACAAAAGTCACAAAATGCAATCCAACTTAATAAAAAGAAGAGTAAAATAAGATCATTTATTACACATTGATGAGGCATATTTTGGCCTTATCACACACACAAGTGACATGGTTCTAGATGAAAATATTTTGTGTGTGGGCTATTATTGGCCCATTATGGAATCTGATTCCTTCAAATTTTTCAAAAAATGTTTGGTGTGCCAACAACATGGAAACATCATTCATGCACCTTCAAATTATCTTCAACCCATCACCACACCTTATTCTTTCTCTCAATGGGTGATCGACCTTATAGGGAAAAACAAACCCACATCCCCCAATGGCCATATATTCATTATCAACGCAATTAAATTTTTTACAAAATGGGTAGAGGCCATTCCTTTCACTCATGTTACTAGTACTAATATTTCCAAGTTCATATTTAACCATTTTATTTGTCGCTTTGGCATCCCTTCCTCCATTTTTATAGATAACAATACATCCTTCAATTTTTTTAAAGAGCTAGCCAAACGTTTTCACATTCACCTCAAATGGTCCAGTCCATACTATCCACGGTGTAATGACCAAGATGAAGCATCCAATAAAATATTTCAATCCATTTTGGAAAAGAATGTTTAAAAACATGGTCGCAATTGGCATACATGTGTTTATTAAGCCCTCTAGGCCTATCACATCTTACTATTCTCCAACAAGATTCACACCCTTTTCAATTGTATATAATACTGAAGGCCATGTTACCCATAGAGGTCAAGCTCCCAATACTCTGTATATCTGTCAAATATTTGATCAATGAAGATGAATAACAATAGGCTCATCTTGCAAAAATTCACATCTTAGGTGAGAGGAGGCTTAATGCCTTAATCATTTGAAATTTTTGTTGTATAAAATAACCCCCAATCTATTTTAAGAACTTCAAAATCTATTTTTGGACTTACGAATTTTTTTGTTTGTTTGAAAATCTATGGAACAATGGAAGTTAATATTGTGTGGATTGAAATAAATTAGTGTTTTGTGGATTCTCATAAGCCGCAAAATAAAGGAATTAGGTCCAAGGACTCAGGTATAATTTTGGTGAATTCTTTTTCTTCCACGACAATGGTGAACATGGATAGTTCTTCGTGGAAGAAAATGAAACATGGGTTTTTCTCAGCAAGATTCACGACGAGATAATCCATGAGGAGCCACGTAACACTAAGTTTATTGTGGTATTTTCAAGGATTAATGTTTTGTGGGTTCTCTTGACCCGTAGAATGAAGGAATAGTTCCCATGAAGGTCTCAAAGTTGTATAACAAAGAGAAACCCATGGAAGTTAAAAACTGCTAACAATGGAACTAGTCATCTAAGTTGATTCATTTGGGCATGAGTGGAACTGTTCTCAATTTCCTTAATTTATTTGCAACACAACTCTGGCTGATAGGGTTCAATTGGGCAAGCCATTAGCTAAATTGGGCGTATAATGCACTCATGGAACATCTCATTGTTCCACTTCTTCCCTGAAACACCGACCAAAGGTAAAGATGAGTAGAAGGGAATTATATTGGACAAGGCGGGCACAAATGACACTCCTAGAACAATTTTGAAGATCTCAATGTCTGACGATCGGTCAAAGTAGCCAATGACAGGGTAACAAGGGCATCACTACAAACATATCAGGATCATAAGGCACAACTAGAACGCTCTCATGTTTTGAGAATTCATCGAAAATATGATGGGGTAGACATGGCAGTTCAAGTTGGTTAAAGCAGCCCCATCAAGCACAAGTGGAATTATTCTGTAGTTACTTAGTTTCCCCAAAACACCGCCTAGGACGACTGTCGAGATGTTTGAGGGGAAAAAATGAAAAACATGGGTTTTGGAGGGAGAAATACACCATTTCTTGCACCTATAGGCATTCAACAACTTCACCTACCCAAATTTATTATTTAATGGTGCCCATACCTTATCTAGTTGCTCTAATGGTGAGTACACAACAAGTGAAGGATGCACATGATTTGTAATACAAAATGATGTCATTCGGTTCTATGGTAGGTGGAAATTGGGCATTTATTATTGTTTGGTCACCCCTTTCTCTCTCTCTCTCATTTTATATATACGTAAGTGCTTTTACAAGGGAGAAGGATTCTTCTCTGTTGTATTTAGAGCTCTGCTTTAGATTTTTAAAATTTCCATACCTTTAGACCCATATAACTTCATTTTTACAAGTTTTACAAAATATTTTCTCTGTAAATGTAATGAATATGATTTGAAGTGTTATTCCTTTAAATGCTTGTATTCGATGTGAATCCCTTTCCCTCTTGATTTCCTTTGAGTTTATTCATTTGTCTCCTTCATAACTTTGTGTTTCTCTCCAAGTCTTGAATGTGTGGTTAAAGTTTTATCTCTAAAGGTCAAATTTGAACACTATTATAGTTTGACACATCACCTCTCCTTTTTTTTAGTTTTATTTTCCTCTTAACTCTGTATCTTTGGAATTGTTAGCTTAGGTTAGACAATTTAGAGTAGAAAGCTAGTATAGGATTAGCTACAGTAAACTGCGCTGAAGGGAACCAACCCTTTCATTAGGAGAAAGATCATGAGTAACCCATAGACTCATATTCTAGCACTGTTGCATTAAAATTGTTGAATCTAATTTCAGTAGCGTGCATATTTCAGATCCAATAGTTTTATCATGTTGATGGGAGAAGTTCAATGAGATTTACAACATCTTTACTAGTATTGGCGTGTGTCTTAGTGGAATCCTATCTTTGGATGTGTCTTTGAACACATTTGGCGACTCCCATGTTTATATCTACTGATTAAGCGGTCTTGTGCCCACTTACATGAGAAGGATACAAACAAGGAAAAGTGCATCCAAAGGTGAAACTTTTAAATATTTGCAACTCTCACCAAGGAGAAGAGAAAAATCATTGCAAAGATCTGCATTACCTTCAAACATAAGTATTTCCACTCCACCTAGTAAACCCTTATTTTTTGCCATAAGTAACTTAAGGTCTATTCACTTCATGGTGCATCAAAGAAATTTTCCATTTGTTAGTTTCAATGGTGGTATCCCATTAGCCCAAAATGCCCAAAATGATATACTAGTGTACTCTGAAAATTATTCCTTTCTTTACTAGTGAAAACATCACCACCCCTATAGATCATATTCATGATGTTGCTAATGTGTGTTCAGTTCATTTGATCACTGAATATGATGTTGCAGTTAGGCTTCTTGCTTCTTCAGTAAAAGGTATAACATTTCAATGGTATAGGAGTGTGCAGCCTACTTCCATTCACACTCAGGATGATCTTGGCACAATGTTTTGTTAGCAGTTTGATGATAAAGTAGATAACATATCCATGTTAAAACAACTAACAACTATTAAAAGGGCTCCAGATGAACTTATGGCAGATTTCAACTACAAATTTTAAAAAACATGGGACAAAATTCCAAATCTTTTGAGACCAACTTCTCAAGGTGCTTTGATTTATTTTTAAAGAGATTTGAATTCTGATATAGCTATAATGGATAATTTATGGGAGCTATCCAATTACCTGATGCATACCCAATAGCCATTAGGGGTGAAAATTGTTTGATACAAGCTGGAAAAATAGCCCCTAGATTACATATTCCCCAATTTCCTGAATTACCTCATGCTTTTCAGCCCTCCTTTGCTCCCATTCTTGAGCCAAATTCCCCGTCCACTACCTCCTCTTCTTATCCTTCCCAAAACTAGAAATATGATTATGAACATAGGGCCTTGATTAATACTTTGTCCAATAAAATTGGCTCTCTGGCGAGGAATCAAACTTAATCCTATATAAGCTACCCAAACTCTAACCAAGGACAAACTTTAGGCCAAATTTTTAATCAAGGACATCATTTGCATAAAACCCAATATCCAAATTAGAGATATGGCTAAAATCATCAAATTGACATATTGTAAGGTCAAAACCTGCACCTACCTCTTCAAACAGTTGCTCCTGCATAACCACTTCCTACCGCCAACTCAAGCAGAGCACTTGTTCTAGTGCAAAATAATGTGATACAAGAAGTAGAGTGGCGTTGTCCATGCAGTTAACCACATAACCAAAATAATTATGTAAATGGCTTACAAGTTCGAGACTTGTATGGTTCAAAATTCTTCCAATTAGCATGAACCATTAATGAAAGCAACAAGTTCTAATGTTGGAGAAACGTTGCATAGGCAGCCCTTGAGCGTAACTTCATGTTTTTTGGGTCTGATGACTTATGTGTGGTTAACCAAGCTGTAAACGACTCAAGAAAATCGTAGCTCCATGTGGTAGATCACACAATATCAAAGCGAAGAAAAATTGAGATGGATGTTCCATCCCTCTTCACCGCCAAGAGTGCACATCTTAGAGACAAACAATCTATCAGACTTGTTTAAAAACTTGGCTTCATCCAGTTAGTTGCATAGTACTTAGTAGCTGCAAAACGGATAATATCCATAGAATATTGAGAATCTGCATAAGCACTATAGGTCTATGGAACATGCAAAGTTCTTTAGTCAAAGAGTCACCTATGGATGGAGCATGACAAAGAAGGGTGAATGTCGCATCCTCTAATGCACAAATATTGTGGGCATTCCCCTTCAACATTGTTGAGAAAATGAAGAAGACAAATTTGAATGTGACAATGTGGGATGCCCTATCCATTCCATCTCAAAGGGATCTCATATAAGAAACTCTAAAGTAGCTTCCCCAATCTGAATCAACTATGCAGAGAAAACACTCCGCAGTTAACCTATGCCAACAAAATGATAAGGGTTTATAAAAAATAAACAAGCCTAAGAAAATCTCCCAACTCTTTTAAATGTCTTTAATTGTAGGTAAGCACTCTAGTGCATAATTACAAGAATGAATCAGGTACTAGCACCTTTATAATGCCTAAGAAAATTGTTGATATTTTAGGCCTTGAGTACAATCCAGTTTCTAAAGGCATGTCCTATAACTTGATGGCTCTATTTATCAATGTATTTAGGAGCGATCAAAGATATTGAGTTAACCCTTCATGTTTGTTTGGGGTCCAACCATAACTCAAGATGCCTTAGTTCATTGACCTACCTCTTTTATTTTCAATTTGTCTATCAAGAGATTTTGCAGCCAAGGTGGCTGGATATTTGTCCTTAAATTAGTCTCATATGCTCCTAAGAACTATATATATTACTAGATTTACCATCAAAGTCTGAGCCAATATCTTCTTATCATGTTGAATCTTATGTTCGTACCCCTCTTACAATCTAATTACATGATACATGAAGATGAAGAGCATGAGTCAATGTCAGTACAACAACCCATTCCTCCTAGTTCAGTTTTTGATCTCTTACTAGATGAATGGGCCAAGGAGTACTATGATTTTTATCCTTATGACAAAATTGTGGAAACTGGCCTAGGCACTTACTACATTCATGAAGCATTTCACAATCCCCATGTTGTACAAAGAAGAAAATGATGCTTTTGGATTATGGAAAATGTTCTTTGATGGTTTTAGAAACATAAATGAAGTCAGGGTGGATGTTGTTCTGGTTTCTCCAATGGATTATAAATTCTTTTTTCTTATAGGATACAGTTCACGTGTTCAAACAACATAATGGAATATAAGGCATTGGTTCATGGTTTGCTTATTGTGGAAAAGAGACAAATCAAGGCCTTGTAGATTTTTGGGGATATAGAATTGGTCATCCACCAAGTCAAAAGGAAATGTGTCACCAAGAATAAGCTTTTAAAATCTTATAGACAGAGAGTTTGGAACATCTTAAAGAGTTTTGTTGTTGTCAACCTTCAACTAGTGTCAAAGAAGTAGATTAAAGAAGCATACCAGATGGATGCTATTGGATCAAAATTTTCACCAGTTGAAGATATCATGCAAGGAAATGAAAAAAATGTTAAGATGATTATAAGACCATCAATTCTAGATAATGGAGTTAGCTGGAAAATATTTGATAATGATTAATTTTTTATTTATTTATTCAAAATGAAGCTGATTTCTCCTCAAAGTTTCAATCTGATTTGCATGATGGTTATGGTGAGAAAATAATTTAGGTAAGGAAAAATAAATTTCCCAAAGGTTTTGTCACTCTTGAAAGACATTTCAGCCCTGATGATGAGTTCAGAGGAGAAGAAAAGAATATAGAAGAAAAACAAGAGTACTACCAACAGGTCACTATTGGAAAAAACAAGGAGCTATTGCTTATAAAGGTATGTGATGAAGTTGAAAAGAAAGATTGAATCTCCTTGTGTAATAAATATAAATATGTATCCTCATGGAATTATGAATATCTTAAGGGTTTTGACCCCAACATTGCTCAACATACTAATACCTTGATCTTAGTGCCAAACTAATTAGAAAAAAGAATAGGCCTGTAAATCCCAGAAATTATCCCCTCATAAGAAAAGAATTAACCAAGCTCATTGAGGAAATTTTTTTATTCCCCATCAAGTATTCCTCATGGGTGGATAACATGGTCCCAGTTAGGAAAAAGAATGGAGAAATCAGGATTTGCGTGGATTTTAGGGAATTAAAAAAAGGCTCATTGAAGGATCATTATCTTCTACCCTCTATGGAAAAAATTTTGCTGACAATAGCAAGAGCTGAAATATTATCCATGCTTGATGGCTACTCAGGATTTAATCATATCAAATCTAGAGAAGAGGATCGATCTAAGACTACATTCACAAACAAATGGGGAACATATGCATATGAAAATATGCCCTTATGTCTATCAAATGCATGTGCCACATTTCAAAGAGAAAGGAATATTATTTTTAAAGGATAGATAAATGATTTCATCCTCATCTACTTGGATGATATCACAATTTTCTCAAAGGAGCGTAAAGATCATATCATTCATCTTGATAAATTATTTGAGAGATATAGGGAGTTTGGGGTATCTCTTAACCCTAAGAAGTGTATTTTTTTTGTTCTGTAGGGAAATATTTTGGGTCATGTTGTTTCAAAAGATGGTATTGCCATTGACCCTGACATAAGCTACACCATTCTTTCTTTCTTATTTCCAACTCACAATAAAGCATTACAATCTTTCCTAGGCAAGATAAATTTTGTTAGGAAGTTTATTCCTAATTTTCAGGATTGATTAAACCTATCACCCTAATGCTCAAGAAGGACGCAAATTTTAAATGAACCACAGAAGGAAAGGAACATTTCACCAAGATCAAACATATAATTTCTCAGGCCCCCACGCTTATTAACCCTAATTATTCAAAAGTGTTTATCCTTTATGCATATGGAACCGAGGCTAGCATTGCCACGGTTTTGACACAACAAAATGATAAGGGTTCGGAGAAACAAGTGACATTCTTCAGTCAGATGCTAAAGGGTTATGAGATAAAATACATTCATATAGAGAAGTAGGTCTTTTCCATCTTATTAGCTCTTAAGAAATTCAAGAGCATGCTTGACACTAACCACATCAAAATTTGTCTCATACCCCAATGTAAGAGACTTCATCATGGGAGAAGAAATTAGTTAAAAATGAGCTAGATGGGTGACCAAGATTATGGAGTATGATGTGACCATTAAGGCCACAAAATTGTTAAGAAGAAAAGACTTTGTGAACAAATTTCCTTGGATTCTCAAGATAATAAAGAAGCCTCTTTCTTTATGGAAGAAGAGAGTGAGAAACCAACAGAGCATCCACATAACTTAGAGGGTCCTCAAGGAAAAAATATGTGGAATGCTCCAAATCCGTGCAACACTAAAATTTTACAAGTAATGGGAGATCAAATTTAATGTAGCAATTGAATCAATGGTATGACAACATTCTTTGTAATTGGCGACTAATCTCTTGGTTTAAAAAAATCAAAGAGAAGGCATATGAGGTTGTAATCAATTTTTTATTCATTAATTAGAGGGATTATTTTCAAAAGGAACCTTGATGGAGTGTTTTTAAGATGCATTGAGGGAAAACAGGTAAAAAAAGTCTTGGTGGGATTCCACAATGGTTTCTCTCACGGATACTTCTTTGCCAAAGCCACAAAAATGAAAATTATAAAGGTGAGATAATTTTTGCCCACATTGTTCACAGATGCTCATGAATGGGTTAGAAAATGTAAAGAACGTGCTTTCTTCATTGGTACAAAGAATATGATGGCCATCCCACTTCATCTTATTCAGGTGGATGAACCCTTTTCTCAATGCAGACTTGACTTTATAGACATGATTAATCCTCCATCAAGTGTAAGACATAAGTGGGTCTTGATAACAAATTATTATTTTAATATGTGGATATAAGATGTGACACTCAAGGAAGCTACTGAGTTTGCCATCCTTGATTTTCTTGAGGATATTGTGACAAGCTTTGGGGTTCCCCAAACCAATATTTATGATAATACAAAAGCATTCCTTGGTTCTAATTTTTTTGATTGGGATCTTCAACTTGGAATATTATTGAAAACCTCTTCTAATAACTACCCTCAAGATAATGGTTTGGAAGATTCTACTACTAAGAACTTGATCAAAATTATGAATAGAAAAATGTAGATCAACCAAAGGCTATGACACACACAGGTGAGAAATTACCTTTGGGCTAATAGAATCACATCAAAGAAAGTAATTGGAAATTATCCTTTCAAACATGTATATGGTATAAAAGTCAAGATTCCTTTATCTCTGAAGTTACCTTCATTAGAGATAGCCCAAAAATTGAAATTTGAGGGTGAAGATCAAAGAGAAACCAGAATGATAGAACTGGTTGAACTTGAAGAATTAAGGAAATCCACCATGATTAGGTTAGAAGAACATCAAAGGTCAACTAAAAAATGGTTTGATAAGAAAGCCAAAACTCGAGATTTCAAAGTAGGAGAATGGGTCTTGAAATGGGTTACAGATAGAGCTAAAATAGGGCGACACTCCAAGTTTGATGCACTTTGTAGTGGACCATACATTATCAATTCCTCCAAACATGACAACTCTTTTGATTTGTGCAAACTTAATAGAGAGGCACTTCAAATCCCAGTTAATGTGATTTATCTCAAACCCTCCTTTTGAGTTATTTTTGTATGCATGCTAAAATGTAGACTAAGCTAATTGATTGGACCTAACACCAAGTAGATCCTAACTTAGTTCAATTTAAACAAATACATCAATATTGAGATAAAAAGGAAAATCTTAAATAAACTTGCACAAAATGTTACAAATAAAGAATGCAAACCTCCCTTTTTATGTTTGGATGTGCTATGATATCTAGATGCTCCCTTATACAAATTAGATGCAAGTTACATATAATCAAAGGGGTTTTACTAAGGTGGAAGACATCTCATAAATATGGCTTAATTTTCATTTTTTATTCTTCTCCTACTAACCTTAGAAAACAAGATTCTCAATTTAATAAGATTTATTGTGAAGGAAATGCTTTCTTGAGATATTAAATGTCCTCCAAGGACAAGGTGTAAGGAGTGAAAAGGTGTACTAGGTTTCTTGTATAGCTTTCTAATTTGGGTGAAAATTGTAACCTAGTGAATGTGAGATTAAGTGGCTGTAGAATTAAAAGAGGATAAATATGATTAGAAGATATTAATTAGAGATTAGTAACTCATGCGAGTTTGGTAAGGTTTAATTAATCAATTGAGATTAATTAATAAGCCAAATTTAGCTTATAGAATCCATTTGGACATATAGTTATTTTGGTCAAAGAAGAACTATAGAAGTTATTGGTAGTAGGTTTTATCAAACCCATTGACTTTTCAGAGTGGATATCCAATATTGTGCTTGTTCGCAAGAAACTAGTTTGTATCTGGATTTACATAAATTTCAGAGACATTAATAGGGTGTGTCCTAAAAATGATTTTCCTCTACCTAATATCGACATGATTGTCGATTCCACAACAAGTCATGGAATGCTATCCCTTATGGATGGATTTTTTGGCTACAACCAAATAAAAAATGTAGGATAGGATTAAAAAAAACTACTTTCGCTACTCCTTGGGGTACTCTTTTCTATCACGTCATGCCTTTTGGACTTAAAAATGTGGGTGTCACAAATCAACATACCATGACTGTCATATTTCATGATATGTTGCATGATATTGTAGAGGACTATGTGGATAATATCCTTGGCTAATCCAAGACCAAATTAAAACACTTGACGATCCTTTGTCATATCTTGGAGCAATTATAGGATTATAAGGTCAGGTTGAACCTGAAAAAGTGCGTGTTTGGTGTTATTTCAGGAAAACTATTGGGCTTCATTATGTCTAGAAGAGGAATTGAAGTGGACCTAGAAAAGGTCACTACTATTAATGATATGCCTCCTAAAAATCTTAAGCATCTTTGCAACTTACAAGGAAAAAATTAGGCCATTTGCGGGTTCATCTCCCAACTTGTAGATAAATGCCATTCATTCACTCATATGCTGAAAAAATTGTTGATTTCCATTGGGTCTTGATTACCAACATTATTTTTCCATACTAAAGCAGTACTTGGATAATCTTCCCATTTTAGTACCACCTACCCTAGGTGAACCCTTGTTGTTATTTAAATATGTTACTCAATTTTCTATCGACATGATCTTAACAAAATATGATGACCAAGACAAAGAAATATCCATCTATTACCTTAGCCATACCTTCATCTCCTATGATCTTAATTATCCACAAATTGAAAAAGCATGTTTGGCCATTATTTTTGCCTTCCAAAGCTTCACAATTACCTCCTAAATAAAAAACCAAGCTCACAGCTACAGTTTACTTGCTCAAATACCTCTTATCCAAATCCACACTTACCAGGAAGATGGCCAATTGGATCATTTTACTTAGCTAGTTTGACATTGAATATGTCAATCAAAAATAAGTGAAAGGATAAGTGCTTCTCGATCAATTGGTAGAAGAACCATTGCCAGGGATGGAACCATTAAGTTTAGATCTACCAGATGATTTTTTTTTTATACATTGATGAATATTCTACCTGGAAAATCTACTTTTATGGGTCATTCACATTTAATGGCTTGTTGGCAGGAGTTATTATTATTACCGCTATCGGTTATCTTATCCCACAAGCTTTCAGACTCGACTTTCCATGTACAAATAATATAGCTAAGTATGAAGCTCTCATTATAGGTTTGAAAGTTACTATCAAATATCAAACAAGTTGAAGTTATAGATGACTCATAACTCATCAGAAAACAAGTGAATAATGATTAAAAAGTCAAAGATGAGAAGCTTGTTCCATATAAACGCATGGTGGACAACCTAAAAGAGTAATTTGTTCAAATCACCTTTGAAAAGGTCCTACAAACACATAATAGATTAGTAGATGCTATGTATACCATTGGATATTTTCTATGATTATTACTGAAAACCAAAGATTTCTAGTTCCTCATTGATAATCTAATAGTAAATGCTTATGGCATGCTAGAATCATATTTGGTATGTGAAGTTTTTGGTCCATTTTCCCCATGGTACATAGATATCTATAATTACTTGTAATGTGGTACCTTCCTACTTGACATTTTCCATTCCCAACAGAGAACCCTTATCCAATGCATATCACATTACACCCTCTTTATGGGAAATATCTATCGTCAAAGATATGATGGGACTTTGTTACCATGTATTAATTTAGAAGAATCTATTTAAGCAACCAAAGAGGTGCATTAAGGCATCTGTGGTGTTCACACTAGTGTTATGGTCCTCGCAAAGAAACTTCTACGTGTGGGATATTACTGGCCTAATATAGAGACATATTTTTCAATATTTAAAGAAGTGTGTTTTGTGTCAAAAGCATGGTAATTTGATCCATGCACCATCTTAGTCTTTGCAACCCACCACTACATCATTGCCATTTTCCAAATGGGGGCTCGATCTCATAGGGAAACTTACACCAACTTCATATGATGGACATAAGCACATTGTCACCATAACTAAGTACTTTACCAAATGGGTGGAGGTTATTCCTCTCACCTATGTCACTAGTGCTCAGATAACAAAATTTATCATGAACCACATCATTTTTTGTTATTGAACCTATTGTCGATATAAATTAGGTTGATAACTCATCAACCCTTTCACCTAATGCAAAAGGTCAAGAAAAAATCAAACCAATTTAATTATAATTGCACTTAAGAATTGGCTTAAGTGTGGGTATTTTAATATAGGTTAATCAATGACTCAAGCTAAGATTTGGAAAATTTTTATTTCTTGGCAATAAATTAGATGTACATAATTAACCAAAAAAATGAAGAAACACTCCAAAAAGACAAAACAAGACCACATAAAATTTAATCAGATTAATGATGAAATCCTTTGCAAAATTTACCACATTGTACAAAAGATAATCACTTATAAACCAAACTGATTTCTCACATGAAGTTTTTATCAACCTGTTATCCAAAATTCACCCCTCGAGGTAAATATTGATAACATGCATCAGATTCTTCAGTCCCAAGCAAGTAGATTGATTCAATGCCCAAAATCATGTTTTTGGGGCCCCTTTGGCTTCTCTCTAACTCTCCCATCTAAGAAAAAATCCCAACGAGTTAAAAAATTGAAAAAATGAAAAAAATGAATTCGCAGGCTTGTTTTAATGCATTTGGGTCTGAAGGTTGCGGGTCGTACTAGTGCGGATCGTACTAAGGTTCGTCATACCAAGTTTGCGGCTGAAATACAAAGGAATCAACAAAGTTGGAAATTTTTGTCCTAGGCAGTCTACGGGACAGTTGGGATGTTGGGACGTGTAGGACGTGAATCGACCGATTTTCTGTAAGACAGTCAATTGTGGGTGGTGCGGAGATTTTCATCCGGGACAGTCGGGACGAAAGTATGTGCGTGACGCACAAAGGTGAAATTGCCGCACAAGGAGCCAAGCTAAACCTGAATCAGCCGATGCGAAAGAATGTGTCTGGGACAGTAGGACATGCGGACCCGATTTTTCCGCAATACCCGTAATTCAAAGGAAAAGTCAATGTTTGACTCAGAAACTTTTGACTCTGAGCTCTGATTTTCATAAAATTGGACTTTCTGGAACGAGCACGACGTTATTTGCATTAAAAAAATGTATTTCTTAGATATATTTAAATAAAATAAACATATTCGGCTCTAGTCAGTTAATGCTCATTCCCGTCAAATGACAAAAAATGCCTGCTAGACCCAAAATAGCTGCTCACACTCAGAAGGTCATAAATTTTGCATTTCTCAACAAAATCACACAAAATTGGTACCATTGGAATCATGGCTCTAAGCCTGATGCATGAAAATCAAGAAATTTGGGATTTGATGAGAAATTGATGGATATTTTTCATAAAACGTGGCCGAGTTCATGGAAGTGTTTTATTTGGTAGTTGGGAGTGCAATTAAGAGGCATGGTCATCATTCTTTCTCTGCTGCAGCACCTGGGACAGTATGGGGAGATTTTGAAAGTAACATAAAATCATTTCACTCCATTTAATGCATCTTACAAGTGGTTGAAGGATAGATTTTAGGATTTCCATTTTCCCCTTCTCTCTCTCTTCTTCTTTTCTATAAATTGGAGTGTTGGGCTCATTGTAAAGGGGGAGTTTTCTTGTAGAAAAGATCCATCAAAATTTATTTGTGAAGCCAATGTGCTATAGGACCTTGTAGTGGATTCCTTGCATGGTGATCCAGGCCCTTATCTTGTAATAGATTGAACTGTGTATATCATGAAGCAATAAAATATAAGTTTGTGGATGCATCTTCCCCTGCTGTGTTTTCTTGCATTCTTTTTGCCCCTTAAACCTTGATTACAAGTGTATTGTGTCTATCTTTATGCTCTTGTAAGGATCCATTATTATTGTGCATGTATGAAACATTTTTGTGAACGCATTTTCAGATTGTGGAGAACTGTTATCACCCCTTCTAGTATGCACTTTACTCCTAGTTTTCACACATTGGAAGACTACTCTCACACTCTCCTTTTTTGGTGTATCACTACTTTAGTGTAGGATTTCATTTTATGCATTCTCTCTCCTTGGTCCCTTGGAAAGTTAGATTAGAATAGTTAGTTTACCCTACATTAGAGTAGATTGTGGCAGGTAGTTTAGGAGCAAGAACCAACTTTCTCTGGAGGTCTATCTCAAGTAGCAAGTCCTACAGCTTGGAGATAGTACCCATGTTATCCAATCACATCATGAGTTCAAGTATATGCACTTGTGTAAACATAAGGGTGCTGTGATTCGGTGCTAACACAACCTTTATATGATAGAGTGAAACCTATTTATTAGGTAACCTCTTGAAAAGGTGAAATTTATAAATGATATATTTATGATCTCGTACTTGCTATTTATTTATCAAAAATCTATAATTATCTTGAAGATGAAAACACAACAATGAACTAAAGAAAATAACACAAACAAAATTCACATATAAACATTTTTACACAAATGATCAGATGAAAATTAAAATAGACATGATGAAAAAAAATAAATTTTGCATTTATGAAAGTGTACAATGATTGCTAAAATAATTCCTTAACAAGAGCCATGATTTAGTTCAAGGTGGACATGGCTACAAAATTTGCATTCATCTTGAGATCAAAAGGAAGATGTCATTAAGGCCTACTCTACTACATCATATTTACATACTCAAACCTCAAAACAATGTCACCGCAACGTCTAATTTCTCATCCCCTAGAAATATATCTTCCAAGTCATTTTATATTATCCTCTTGTATGAAATCAGTTATAACCGGTTGATTCCAATTGGAGAATTTAAAATAATAAGTTATTACTTTAAGTATTTAATTAATACTTTATAATATTTCATTTTTTATAAGTGAAGGACTCGGGAAAATTTTAATACACACAAAATTTGAAATATGAGGCATAAGACACTAAACAAGGGCCCACCCAAATACCAATGCACTAAATAAAATATTAACACATACATACGGCATTCCAATTCTTTTAAAGAAAATACACCATCATAATCAAAATAACTATCAAACTCAAACTGAAAATGCCATATATATATATATATATATATATATATATACATATATATATAAACCATCATCATATGTTTACCAATCACAATCCAAAATATTAAGTATACACAAATGATTAATTAAATGTATGTCTATCAAAATCATCAATCTAAAGTATCATAATCAGTCATCTCGAGTTAGGTCTAGCAAAGGGGTTCCTGCCTATGTAGTCATCTCAACATACTCATAAGGCTCAACCAATAATATGGTGTGAGTAATGATTCATGTATCTTCTTCCACTTCTAACTTGACTCTTTTCAATGCACCCGCTACCTTAGGTACCGCAAAAGAGGACCTACCATGCTTAGAGGGTAGGGGTGAGTCATACGAATGTGAAGGTTGATTCTGCCTAAGTAATAATGGTGAGGTAGTGGAAAGTAAGACATTGCGAGGAGGGAAGTGAGATGGGGCAGATTGAGTAGACCGGTTTGAAGAAGAAGGATTATGATCAACTTGGGCATGTTCAAAATTATGCAAGGGGGTGTTATAAATATTACGGGAAGGCTAAGCACGAGGGTACGACTCAATACATTGTAATACTTATTACATGCATGGTTCATTTGCATTAAAGTGTACAGAAACTTGGGTAGGACCATGTCTCAAAAAGGTTCTCGTACCTCGAAGCGTACTATCTCCCCTTCAACTAACCCTAGGTGAGCCTCTTTGCAAATGTGGATGACCTCAAAAACTATCATGACCCCAAGAATGATGGGACCCAGATCTCCTAGAACCTCCCCAACCATCCCATCCATACATGCTTGTGATATTGAAAATGAGAGACAAAATACCAATAATTTAATACATAGGGTCATTAATCTTCTTACAAAACAGAGTAATCTCAATCCCAATCAAAACAACAAATGGAAGTCATTTATATTTAAAAAAAATTGAGCTATGAAATTAAAGAAAATGCATGTATTATTCAAAACAACTTTCCTCCAAATCACCATATTTCATCTCTAACTTATTCATTTTCTAACAATTTATATATTTTAGAAAGAAATAATAATCTTCAATATGCTATTGTTTTTTTAACAGAGTCAAACGACTGTTTGATTTTGAACTTATTTATGAAGATTTTGAGTAAAAATACTCCATAAAAAATGTACACGCACATACATAAAACTTACCCGAACTTATTTCCATTATGTTCTGTCGACACTAAAATTTTCCTCCGTAATTTCTATTTCATTAATGTATGTATTAGGAATATGATGTTAAGTATAATTAGTAGTAGCATCTGATAGAAGATAACGGCACCGTCAGTACAGTGCCGCCAATAATGTGGAGTACGGTAACAGTCAAAGTACAATAGGAATGTTGTAAAAAGTAAATATTTGTGGTAAGTGGTCCGGTAATGTTAAAATGTCAAAGTTTGGGTAATTAGAGAAGTAGGGTCTACGTGATTAGGAATTAG
The DNA here is from genome assembly GCA_019776745.2 of Taxus chinensis. Lineage (NCBI taxonomy): Eukaryota > Viridiplantae > Streptophyta > Pinopsida > Cupressales > Taxaceae > Taxus > Taxus chinensis. The sequence continues at coordinate 722,127,959 of CM034149.1, read as the reverse complement.
AAATATTATATTGGTAATAAGGACAAGGAGTGAGGTCATAAATATTTTGTATATTTTATTTATAAAAAGTCTAAAAATGTGGAACCCATGTAAAATGATAAGGTTTATCTTATCTTAAAAGATAAGCTTACATGTACAGATAAGAGTTAAGGTATGGAATATGATTCGTCAAAGTGGATTTCATATCCTATCTTAGAGATAAGATGAATAAGCCTGGAAGTTCTATAAATAGAGAGGCCACCCCCCTCATTTAGCATAGAAGGAAGTAGTGAGAAATATTGTAGGAAGTGTGCGAAGGAAGCCATCAGTTTAAAGGTGTGTTGAAGAATCCATTCAGAGGTGTAATTGTAAAGTTTCTTCCATAGTCTTGGTGAAAGGCAAGTGAAGTTAATAACACTTGAAGTACCTCATGGGTGAGATTGTAATAGTTTCATGTTAATATTATAATTTACTTCGATATTTCAGATTTGTCATCATTCTATCTTATCATAGTCGATGGTATTCTTGTGTTATGTTGTTGTTTTGTTTCCATATTACATCCACCAAACTAAAGGCTATGCATTAGTAAATAATCATAGCACGAGGAGTTCCCACTGAAGAATTATCATAGTGCCGGATTAGTGATGACATTTTGGTTCCGTTGCCAGGACCATTCCTCGTTGGTGGATTTTCTGGAGAGATATTCCCACTTAGTCAAAAATCAATTGGAGGGTAACCTTTTTTTTACTGTGCATAGTAGTTACCATGGTAAAGTCATTTTTGCCATGAATATTAGTTACCATGGTAAAGTCATTTTTGCTGGGAATAGTATTTACCGCAGTAAAGTCACTTTTTACCGTGAATAGTATTTACCACAGTAACTTCACTTTTTACTGTGAATAGTGTTTACCACAGTAAAGTCATTTTTTACTGTAGTAAGTCAAGTTTTACCATAGTTTACCGTGGTCATTTCTATTTTACTGTAGAAAGGTGTAAAGTCACTTTCTAGTATAGTGATTCCAATTATTTGTGCACATAAGTCTTGTTGATTGTACTTGTGGGTTGGTATTTCATGGTGGTTACTTTTGAAAATGGGAAAGATTCCTATTTTTTCAGCTCAATCTAATGAAGATGCTTCTTTCTTCATTCAAGAGTTTAAGCGATCTTGTATTTGTAATGGCCTTATAAGAAGGGAACAATGGACTGAATTTTTTCCTACCTTTGTGGATGGTTCAGCACTTAGGTGGTTTGAAACTCTAGGTGATAATGTGAAAAATTCATGGGATTTATTAACTGAAAGTTTTCTTGAAGAATTTGGTGAACAACAGAAATATGCAGATCTCATGATCGAGATCACAAAGCTATCCCAAGGAGAGAAGGAGAAGATAAGGGATTATCATGCTCGTGTTCTAGAGCTAAGGAGGAAGCTCGATGCCCAAATCTAGAAGGAAGGATTAGCGGATGGGTTGATGAATGGCATGGATAATCTCCTCTATAAGCACTTCATTCTTGGGATGAAGCCAGAGATCAGACAACGAGTGAAGTATGACCGCCCAGCTACCATTGAACAAGCAAAGGAGATTGCAAGAAGCCAAGAAGAAAGCATGGAAGAGGAGCCCAAAGAAATTGTTGCTAAAGTAGAGCCTACACCAGCATCTTTGGTCCAGAATACACAACCACTCCTAGTGAGCACAAATATTTCTCCTAGTACATCTACTGAGTATGAAGATTTGCTCAAAAAGATGGGTCAGTTAACTATTAATCTTCTTCAAGGAAAGGAATTTAGTTCTCAGGGAGGAGATAGAGGTCCGAAAATAAATATTTCTGAAGTTGTATGTTATTGTTATAAAAAGGGTCATTATAAGTATAATTGTCCAGATAGAGCTTCTACATCTGGTAAAGGAGATAATGATAAAGGAAAAGCACCTGTGAATTCTTTTGATGTAGTAGATAAGAGCAAAAATAATGAAGTAGATGTGTTTGTAACAAAAAGAAAGAAAGAAAAAGATAATCAAGATGGAAATGATCCTAAGAAGATGAAAGAAGAAACTAGTAAGAAACATAGGAGAAGAAAGTTGGGTGTGCAGGATTTTCTGATTTCATAGGGGCAAGGACCATACTCCATCTTGGAAGATCTGTCCAAAAGGCCTGCAAATATTACATATGGTCAACTCTTGGCTATGTCTTCTGAGAAGAGGCGGGAGTTGCGAAGTGGACTCAATGCTCAACGAAGGAAGGAGGTTGAGGTCCCTATTTTGGAGGCAGAAGCGGATCCCTATGCTGCACAAGCTGAGGTATTATGTAATGATATTTCAATTCATGATGTCTTAGTTGATGGAGGTGCTGCAATTAATGTAATGATCGAGTCTGTAATGAATATGTTGGGTTTAAAAATTGATCACCCTTCAACACTTATGTTAAGGTCATTAAATAAGGGAAAAAATAAACCAGAAGGTGTAGTTTCAAATGTGGCAATATCTGTTATGGGTGTTGTATGTGTGGTAGACTTTTAGGTGATGAAAAATGGTACTGTTGCGTACCCAATGCTACTAGGAAGACCATGGCTAAGGACAGTTCATGCAAGAAACTATTGGAATTAAGGTTTCATGACACTTGGACGTGGTAGAGAGAGGGTGAAGATAAACGTGATCCCTCGACATCATAAAGCAGAACCTGTGGATTCAAGTGATGAAACTGATGATTGGACATCCTCTGATTACTCTAGTACCAGTGAAGTGGACACTGAAGATGAAGAAAGCGAGGTGGATGTTTCAGTCATGGATATCCTTCCAGTCACACCAACTCATGACCCCATAAAATTATCTGAAGAATTTGATGATCATCTCCAACAAATAAACATTGGTGATGCTGTGATGGAGAGTGAGAAGGAATCCTACCTCCAGCTCTTTCGAAGGTACATACACCTATTCACTTTTGATTACAAGTAACTCCATCAAGTAAGTTGGGTAGAACATTGTATTGAGCTGGTAGATGGTGCTAAGCCCATAAATCAAATGCCATATAGAATGAATCCTAATTTTTCCAAGACTGTAAAAGAAGAAATAGATAAGTTGCTTGATGCAAGATTCATATTTGCTGTGGAGAATTCAGAATGGGTTTCTCCCATTGTGATCTCAATAAAAAAGAATGGGAAGCTACACATTTGTGTTGATTACAGGAAGCTCAATAAGGCAACAAAAAAGGATCATTACCCTCTTCCATTTTCAGATCAGATCTTGGACGAAGTAGCTAGCCAGGAGTGCTATAGTTTTGCTGATGGATATAGCGGCTACAACCAAGTTCGTATATGAGAGAAAGATCAGCTAAAGACCACGTTCACCAATCCTTGGGGAACATTTGCTTATAGAGTTATGCCTTTTGGGTTGTGTAATGCTCCAGCAACATTCCAGCGTTTGATGAATAGGGTGTTTGAACCCTACATTGGGACCTTCATTAGAGTATTTCTGGATGATTTTTGCATCTATGGGAGCAAGTTGGACCACCTGCACCAAATGGACACAACATTTCAAAGGTTAGATGAAGCACAAACGTCACTAAACCCTACAAAATTTGTCTTTGGATGTTCTAAAGGTGTTTTGTTAGGGCATGTTGTATCCTGAGATGGTATTGGTACTAATCCTGATAAAGTTTCAAAAATCAAATATTTACCATTTACTATTAATAGAAGTAAGTTGAGATCATTTTTAGGCCATGTGGGTTACTATAGAAGGTTCATCAAGAATTTCTCAAAGATTGCACAGCCACTAACCCAGTTCTTGAAGAAGGATGTTACTTATGAACCAGGAAATAAGGCGCATGAAGCTTTTGGACAATTGAAGGAAGCCCTGGTGTCTTCACCTATTTTGAAGAATCCAGATTGGAGAAAGTCATTCATTGTGTACATTGATGCCTTAGATGCAGTACTAGGAAGTACTTTGAGCCAAAAGGATTTAAATGGGAATGAACATCCAATTTACTTTGGGAGCAGACAAATGAGCAGTGCTGAGGTAAATTATACTGTAACTGAAAAAGAGGGTCTGGCTATCATTTTTGATGTAATGAAGTTTAGAAATTACTTTCTAGGGAAAAAATTTCTAGTTGTAACAGATCATCAGGCTCTAAAATATATTGTAAATAAGCCTAACCCATCAGGGAGGATAGCAAGATGGATAATTTTTCTACAAGAATTTGAATTTGATATTTTATAGATAGGCCAGGAAAAAATCATGTCAATGCAGATGCACTCTCTCGAGCTTATGATGGTTTAGGATCATCTTGTGATGATGATGATTTCCCTGATGCAGTATTGTTATCCCTTGACACAATCCCTAGTGAATACATAGATATTTGGAATTATCTGAATGAATTCAAGTTTCCTGATGGTGCCAATGTAAAGACTAAGAGAAAGATTACTCAAGCCATTCATCCATATTCTATTCTGCATGGAGTATTATTTTGAATAGGATCTGATGGTCAGTACAAGAGGGCAGTTGGACGTGATCAAGGGAAGGAACTGCTAGAAGAATTACACAATGGTACATGTGGAGGGAACTTCTCTAGACAACTTACAACAAGAAGGATCTTGGATGCAGGTTATCACTGGCCCACTCTTTTTAAATATTGTTGTAATTATTGTAAGACATGTGATATTTGTCAAGCACATGGTAACCGTAAGACTTCATCAGCTCCATTATGTCCTATTCTTCCCCTTGGTCCCTTTGAAAAGTGGGGAATAGACATTATAGGTCCACTTCCAACTACATCACGCCAAAATAAGTATATTGTAGTTGCCATAGATTATTTAACCAAGTGGTTTGAAGCTAGGCCATTGAAAATAGCTTCCATGGATGAAGTGGAAAGGTTCATGTATGAACGCATTGTCACCAGATTTGGTTTCCCATTAGAAATTGTAACAGATCAAGGAAGCCACTTCATTAATGAGGTGGTAGAATCCCTAGTCAATAATTTTTCTATTAAGCATAGGAAGGAAACAACATACAAGCCAAGCACAAATGGATAGGTGGAATGAACAAATTTTGTGTTGTGTCAAATTCTAGCAAAAGATGCAGACTTACAGGTACATAAATGGGATAAAAGGATTCATGCAGCATTGTGGGCATACAGGGCAACATCAAAGTCAGCAACATGATACTCCCCATTTTAGTTGGCCTATGGCATTGATCCAGTTCTTCCTATTGAGTTTGATATTCCCACTATGAGAGTTATGAAAAATGAAAGGATGGATGAAAGTGATTCAGTAAAAGAAAGGTTGGTACATCTTCATTTGCTGGAGGAAATGAGAGAAATAGCAAAGGATACAAGCCATAAGAATAAAATGAAGCAGAAGGAATACGTTGATCAAAATATCCAGTGGTCTCCATTTCATGTGAATGACTTGGTTCTAGTATATGATTCCAGATACAAAAAAAGAAGACAGAAAATTTCTTCCAAAATGGATGGGGCCCTACAAAATAGTAGTTGTGCATGAAAATGGTAAGTAACGACTGGAGGAATTTGATGGCACTCCCATTACAAAATGGGTCAACCACGACAAGTTGAAGATTTTCCAAGCACCAGAATAGTCTACTCCGAGAACAGAGTAGAAGCTAGGAAGGGGGAAGATGTCGACACTAAAATTTTCCTCCGTAATTTCTATTTCATTAATGTATGTATTAGGAATATGATGTTGTTAAGTATAATTAGTAGTAGTGTCTGATAGAAGATAACGGCACCATCAGTACGGTGCCGCCAATAATATGGAGTATGGTAACAGTCAAAGTACAATAGGAATGTTGTAAAAAGTAAATATTTGTCATAAGTAGTCCGATAATGTTAAAATGTCAAAGTTTGGGTAATTAGAGAAGTAGGGTCTACGTGATTAGGAATTAGAAATATTATATTGGTAATAAGGACAAGGAGTGAGGTCATAAATATTTTGTATATTTTATTTATAAAAAGTCTAAAAATGTGGAACACATGTAAAATGATAAGGTTTATCTTATCTTAAAAGATAAGCTTACATGTACAGATAAGAGTTAAGGTATGGAATATGATTCGTCAGAGTGGATTTCTTATCCTATCTTAGAGATAAGATGGATAATCCTGGAAGTTCTATAAATAGAGATGCCACCCCCCTCATTAAGCATAGAAGGAAGTAGTGAGAAATATTGTAGGAAGTGTGTGAAGGAAGCCATCAGTTTAAAGGTGTGTTGAAGAAGCCATTAAGAGGTGTAATTGTAAAGTTTCTCCCATAGTCTTGGTGAAAGGAAAGTGAAGTCAATAACACTTGAAGTACCTCATGGGTGAGATTGTAACAGTTTCATGTTAATATTATAATTTACTTTGATATTTCAGATTTGTCATCATCCCGTCTTATCATAGTCGTTGGTATTCTTGTGTTATGTTTGTTGTTTTGTTTCTAGATTACATCCACCAAACTAAAGGCTGTGCATTAGTAAATAATCATAGCACGAGGAGTTCCCGGTGAAGAATTATCATAGTGCCGGATTGGTGATGACAGTTCCAAACCTTACACTACCTTAAAAACCCAAACATAGGCATATTACTATAACAATTAAAACCCAAATCTTCATATTGTTTCCTATCTAAAAAATGAATTGGGTATATCCTTATCAAATGCACGCATTGACTTTATCTATTTTCCATCACAGACCACAATGAAGAAAAAGCTTGAAGATTATATCAAATAGATGAAATGTGGTACGTACCAAAAAAAATTCAAACAAAACCCAACCATTGCTTATTTTTCAAAACCATTTAAAAGGAAGATAAAAATTTTCAACACAAACTGAAAAGACTGTCCATTTTCACTAAAATGGGCACATCCATTACGACCCAAAAAGGAAACATGTAACATAGAATTCCCTTTTAACAATCTTTGACAAATGTTTTCTAGCTCCACCATAACCAAATAAACAACTAAATTTTAAAAGGAAATACATTTTCATCTACTATGTATCAGTTTAGAGCTCAACATTGAAAGAAACTAACTGCATGTCTTAAAGAATCAAACATAAGTTTGGAAACTATCCTTGTGATTTGCAAATGCAACCCATTTCACCATTTATAAATTTTTAATGTTTGACAAATGGGTAAGTGAAATAATAACTTGAGGAAGGCTTCAGATTCCAAAATATATATTCACTATAACCTGGGCAATAACTTTCATTTTTCATATGCATGCACACAAAAACCAACTCAGGAAAAGAAAACAACTTCTAAATGATAGCTCATACTTTTCAAGCTCTGCCACATACTTACTCGCACCCAAAACTTGAATTCACAGTCAACAATGCCTAATTCTCCCAAAACCAGAAACATACGAGCTCCAACTCTTCACAACACAAAATTTTGAACAAATGACTCAAAAATTGAAACCTCCCATTGTCCAATGTCCATACGTGGTAATTCAATGCGTAGGTATTGCATTAACTCGCCATTATGAAATCCACAACCACATAATGGCCAACAAAGCTAAGCACACAAGAAGTCAATGTAATCACACAAGAGTGCAGACAAAGTAGACCATGAAAGGTAGGTTTCAAACATGGGACATCACTCATGATGTTGCAAGACAATCGAGGCCGTATTGGCCAAAACTAGAAAGTGTGCATACAAGACAAAGGGAAAAGCCCACAAACAATGACATACAATGACAAACAAAGAAAAGCAAAGAATCAGACAACCATGGAAGCAAGTAGACCTGCAAGACAAATGTTTCACATGAAGCACCTATTAGCATGTTAGAAATATATAAAGTATGTTAAAGTGTGTATAATCCTATAATAGTGTGCTATGAAAAATGAAACAATAACAACTGTAATGTATGAAAGTGGATGCCCTTAGGAGCCACTGTGGGATTGGTAAGTGGTACTATGCCAAGTATTTGTGTTGCATGTACTGATCTGTGTAGGGTCTGCAATCATAACTATAAGGCAAGTGAACACACATGAGTATATAGAAAGAGATAATGACATACAAAATATTTATCTAGCATGTGTAAAAAGTGTACATGTAAGCATAAGAAAGTAAGAGTAAATGCACCCAAGATATATAGTATGATGTGGATGAGATGGAAAGGAATACAGAGTGAATGTGATAGGAGCAACATGCCCCCTGAGTGGATGTGTATGCATGAGATGAGGTTCATTAATAAAATACCCCTCAATAGTCAAGAATGAACCGTAGAACAAGAGTGCATCATGGGGAAACGGTTTGAATGTGTGTTCTAGAAAGATGTGATCAACAAAGCATAAAGCCTAGAGTGTGAATGATGTGAAGTGAGGTTAATTTTAGGTGGATACCCTCAACAGTCGAGTATGAACTATGGAACAAGAGTGTGGCATAGGGTAATGAACACATGTATAAGTATGATGTGTAATAGAAGCTACGAAAAAGTGATGTTATGAATGTGTGATGTGTGAAGTGTGTAGTGTGTGAGGTTCATGTATGTAGTATGTCCTCAATAGTCAAGTGTGAACCATAACACAAGAGTGCGTCATAGGGTAATGATGATATCCGTGTATCAAGACATGTAATGATGCTCAAAGAGATGAAACATGAAGCAAAAAGAATAATAGTAGAAATGTGAGACACTCGTCAATCCTATGAGGGTGGAAGTAAGCTTGATGCCCCCAAGTGTGCTAATGATGGAGATTTATGCAACGACATGAGATATACCTTACAATTATGGGAGAACATCATTTATATAATGATAAGAGAGTTCTATTACAATGATAGGTAGAAACAACCGTAGGACCATCGCATAGTGGTAGAGTTTCAAATGTGTCTTGAGGGTCAAAATAAGGAATATTTTCTTTGAAAAAAATGATTGGCTACCAAAGTGGTGAATTATTGTGTAACGATGTAACATAATCAGTAGGAGGAAGTGTTGAACTAATTTTTAGAGGAGGTTACTTAGGTTGATGTGATAATGATAGAGACGACTTGAGAGGAGGGGAAGTGAGACTAATTTTGAGTGGCGATTGCTTAGTTTGAGTGGATTGCATAGGCAGTTATTGAGTGATAAAATAAGAAACATTAGAAGTGATGACATGATGCTCATTAGACATAGACGAATTAGATTTAGGAACCCATTGAGATGAAACAAGTAGAGAAGACCATATAACATAACGTTGTGTAGTGAATGAGATAAAACCTTGATGCTTAAGATGCTTAATTCTTTGTTGTAAATCTTAACAATCATTGTCATTATGTCCATTGATTCGATGATAAATGTAAAACGGGAGACCTTGATATTTGATTAGTCGATAAGGAGGATAACAATGATTATTTGACAAACTGATCAACTGATGAGCTATGAGCTATAGAAAAATATCTTATTTCTTAGAATTTAAATCAAACTTTAGAGGTGTGAGGAGTAGTAAGAATTAGGGTTCAATGATATGAGTAGATATAGAAGACATAGAATTCAGATGTGAAGAAGAATAACGTGAGCCTGAGAAGCTTCCTTAAGATGTTGGATTTCAAATTTCAGAGAAGTAATCATATGTTCCAAAGCCTGGAATTTGTCTTGAAATAAAGAATGCAAAGCTTGAATTGACTCTAACATCGGATTATTATATGGAGGATTACGAAGAATAGGGTTTTCAAATAGAAGATCAAAAATAACACTTACTTGATGTGGTGGCGGTATCTCTAGGGAGATACATGGTGTCTATGGATTTTTTTAGAACAATTTGGAAATTTAGATGCTTTTAAATTAAATCATATAAAGAAATTTTATGAACTTTAGGATCCATGATAGAAAATATGATGTTCCAAAGTAGGATCCGAATGACCGATCACGAGTGGGGTTCACCAAATGATTAAGAAAATATTGGATAAATAGATACTTAATTCTAAATATGTAACAACGTAATGATATAAATAATTAAGTAAAAATTTTATCCAAACAAATAAGCAATTTATATTTGAAACCCTAGTTGCAAATGAAGGGAATATAATACTTAGCCGATTCATAATAATCTCGAAGGTATGCCAAGCTGGAAAATTGTTGGAATAAGAACTCAAAGTGTCACAATTAGACCTAAAAAAATACAAGAGTGTCGGAAGTGCCTAGACTAGGATGCCTGGGGAGCTAGAGACTTGTTATGGGTGCTCGTGACTGCTTAGAAGCTATGAAACCCAATTTTAAGGGTGCAAGATATTCATTGTTTATCACATTTGATCACCTTTAATTTGCTGGACCTCCCTGTCATTCGCCTAAAACCTGCAATAAAAGAAGACCTACAAAACCTTAAACCACATCAAATTCTAAAAAATAAAGATGCAAAATGAGGGGTCGGGATGTCCTCGGCTATCAACAAAGTGAAAATACTATTGAGCACTACACTACATCTCAAAACTAATGTAGTTTTATATGTGTGTGTGTGTCAAAATCATGCCCTAGGTGGCTCTTGTGCATGTCACACTTGATAGAGAGAAATAACTAGATGTAAAAGATGTAGATAGATGTGTGAATGAAAGAATGAACTTCCCCTCCTATGAAGTATATGCAGAAATGGTGGTCCCTTGTCCCTTTTGTGAAGCTAGATGGATGCTTGAATGCTCTTAGAATGCTCTTGGATGCAACCTTAAGCGGGTGATAGCTAATGCTTAGTGTTTGGTCTTTTATTATGATCACATAGCTTTGTATTTATATGATTAACTTGTTTGAATTTTCATAATTAACCATTAAAAGGTTGACTAATGAGAAATAAAGATGTGCAAATAGCTAGAAAGGACCCAAAATATGTGAACAAAGTACATAAAGGTCGGGGGTGCCTAACGGTAACATCCTGGCTGGGTGCTAGTGTATAGAATGAGAAATGCTAAAGTATGAAAAGACATATTTGACAAGGAGTGTAATACCAAGAGAGAAAATAGAAAGCAAGTGAAGATGGCTAAAAACAATGGTTAATTAGTATTTTTCTTGCCTAAGAATCATATGAATAGTGGTATGTGGTTAGGACTTGAAATATACCCAAAGTGCGTGATTTAGTGTCTACACAAATGGATCTATAAGCTAAACTTGGATTATTAATTGATCCCAACTGATTAATTAAACCTTCCCAAACTCCCATGACTTACTAATCTCTAATTAATATCTTCTAATCATGCCCATCCTATTCTAATTCTACATTCAATTTATCTCACATTCACTAGGTTGCAAGCTTCTCCCAAATTAGAAATCTATATAAGAACCCTAGTACACCTTGTCACACCTTACAACTTGTCCTTGTAAGACATTTAATATCTCAAGAGATCATTTCCTTCACAAGAAAGCTTGTCAAATAAAGAAGCCTCTTAGATAATTTTAGTAGGAGAAGAATAAAAAATGGCAATTAATCCATATTGATGAGACCTCTTCTACCTTAGCAAAACCCCTTTGATTGCACGTAACTTGTGTTTGGTTTGTATAAGGTAATATCTACATATTAAAACACATCCAAATATCAAAAGGGAGGTTGGCATTCTTTGTTTGTAACATTTTGTGCAAGTTTATTTAAGCTTTACCTTTTTATCTCAATCTTGATGTATTTGTTTAAAATGAACTAAGTTAGGATCTACTTGGTGTTAGGTCCATTCAATTAGCTTAGTGTACATTTTAACATACATACAATTTTTGCATATTGTACATAGTTGTTTTTTTCCTTTTTCATTTTGTAAGAGGTTCCCTCCCTTATTGTGTGTTGATCACTGATTGAGTACCTTCTTCTAAATCCTTATGGTGGTCATCTTTTTTTATTGTAAAACAAGGGCTTGTGCACACTCTACATGTTTCCACTTAAAACATGTATAATTTTCATGTTTGTATATAGTTTTTATGGACCTTTTATTGTTGTTGCATGGTCCATTTTAAAGTAGGTTTCATGATGGAAATAACATGTTTTGGAATAACTTCAAGTTCATTCATTCAACCCGCAATGTCATATGTAAATCAAAATTCTCCACAATCCTTGGCAAAAAATAAAATTTTTGGGACAACTTGCAATTCATATTCATAAATCCCAAGAAGTCAGCTTTTACTCAAAGTAGTTCCAGATCAATTCTAACTCCATACAGATCCAGGGGTAATAATTTCAAGTTTTAGATTAGTTTTAAAGTTTTTTAGGCTTGACTCCTATTGTCATGTGTTTTTGCAAGGGAAAAATTCAACTTGAAAACATGACAACTATACCCTAGTGTCTAAATTTTTTATTATAAACCTTCCCGAGAACCCTCCCAGATCAATTCATCCCCTATGTCAAGCCTATCCCCATCCTTTTAGTGCTCATGTTTGTGGTCTTAATATTTCCCATATGTTGAAAAGATGAAAACTAGTCCACAAGATTCTTCTGAGACAATGTCTTTCAAGGCAGATCTTTCAACAGGCTTAGGAATGGCTATTTTTAGCCTTTCTAAGGATGGTGCCTATTCTTCAAAGCATATTTGAAGACCCAAACTCATTAGGGAGTGTTATTAATGAGACAATAACATTGTGCAACTAATTTAGGAAGATTTAGGAAAGATTTGTAGGTTTAGGAGCAAGTTTAACAAAAGTAGGGTTTTGAGGGCAAAGGAGCTTGCACTACAGAAAAGAACCTAAGCTTCAAAAGATGATTATGGGAGATCCAGAATGAGTTGAAGGTAAAATAATATATTGATGGAAATATAATTAAATTATATACATGGTTGTATTTTCATATTTCTCATAAGACCCATGCATTTCTTTCTACAACTCATTCTTGACAGGTACAACTAGTGATCTCAAGAAATAATTTTTTTTTAGGAGGTTTCAAGCTGAATCAGACTTTCAGACCCATCCCATTCTTCTTAAAATTCTTTTTTTAGTTAAATTCATATAAATAAGTGCCCAAAAATTCCTCCGGGAGCTCCGATAATGTCACTTTCAAGGTCCTTCCCAAGGTATAATCTTTGTACTTAGTCAATTTATACATGAGATCAAGAAAAGAAACCTATCCCAGTGGAGGTAATTTTGTCACAATTCGAGGTGTGGAAGAGAAATTTCAAAAAATAGTAAGTCTCTATACAAGCAATTACTATAAATAATAAACTCTCATAGAGGGAAAATCTCTTCAAGGAAGTGATCATAGGAAACAACCAGGGAAACAAATAAGGTGGTCAAAAGTGAAAAAGGTAATTTTTTTTACTAAAAATAGTAAGCCCTCATTCCAAGTACAAAAAGGGTGTCATTGTTAATCATGAAATTAAAATTTATAGGTCTTGATCCTATCTAGGATCTCTCATCTGAATACTCGAGTGTGGGTGACAACGATGTTACCCTCATGGATCTAGAAGATCTCAAGGATCAGATGATTGTTGGACCAAAAGAACTGATGGAGGATAAGGTTTTCATGAGTGGGTCATACACATCAGGTGGTCATATGGTGTAGTGTAAAGTGCAGAGTTGGTCTTGGCATACTCCCATCACTATGAGCCAGACACCCAAACTATATGAGAAGATGATAACTCAGTCTTGGTAGTGCTCACTCCCAAGGTTATCTGTCACTCGATGCAAATTCAACCCTAAAACAATATGTCTGTCTTCTCAAAAGATGTTACAGCAAGTGAATGATCTAGAACAGAATCCTATCTTTAGGTACTCATACTAGGTTTGTGGTTAAAGCAAGGAAGAAAGACTTCCTATGTGCCAAAGTCTCTCTCAAGGAGTTGATTTCACAAAGGATACTCATATGCAATCATCCTTCTCAGTAAGGTTATGGGAGAAGAAACCATGAAATATTTTTCAGGATTTTATGGCCTTATTCATGCTCACTATCATTGAAAACAAACAAAGAATATATTGGGGTCAAATCATCTACGATAACTTACATCATCAGTTGCTCTAAGTATTGGCCTCCAAGAAGTTCATGATGAATTCATACTTGGTATACACTCTCGCGAGCTCGAGACCATTCAAAGGGTTGGAACTTGCACAAAATCATCTCCTAGAAGGCTCCCAACATTTCAAAGTTACCCATTATTGATATTAAAAGAGATCAACCAACATTTCACAAGGGGTGAACGATGTGTTCATGATGTTTTCATCAAAACAATGGAAGGAAATCCTCACTCAAGGTTATCACCACAAATGAATTCTTTAATCAAAAGGCATGGGTCATATTTCATCTAGTTTTCCACTTTCTCCTATATCTGAGTATATGGTTTTGATCTTTCTCTACAAAGGTTACCATGGTATCTCAGTGACATGATCATGTTATTCAAGCTATGTAGATAACTTACCCATGTTCACGATAAGCTCAAGAACTAGAAGAAGGAAGAATGTATCTTTCCTCATCTCTCTTGGAATATTCTCTTGTAAAAGTGTCAGTGATGCTACACACCTAGAAGACACCTTTTCCCTTTGAGTTTGTATTCATATACCCCCTAGGGAATATTTCGATATCCAAAGTGATCTAGACACTTTTCACCTCCTTGAGTCATATCATGTTCCACAGATTGAATACTATTAGGTGAATTGCAGTAGACAATTTTGAAGTCAGGGAAAGAGATCACATGAGGATGATCATCGAGAAAATGAAAAGGTTTAATTTTGACTGGTATGAAGAAGGCATTTAAGATGATAGCAAAAATTTATGATCTAGAATATAGAGTAGTAAAGGCCTCATCCCTTCCACATGTGACATGAAGCGTCCGTGCAAATCGGGAGATATAAGTGAGTGGAAAGAGGTCGTCATAAAAAGATCAAAGGAATGGTTCAAAAAGAAAAAGTCCTTCCCTCATTACATCATGGAATTTCCCCACTCTTCAAAGGAAGGCATCACATCATTACTATTCGAAGGTTGTGGAGAAAGCTTCAGGATCAGTTCATTCTGGAGAAAATTCAAAGCGCAAGGTAGTGGAATCAGAATCTGCCTATCACAAAAGGTTACACAAGAAGGTCAGGAAAAATAGAAGATCCTATGGTATAAATTGATCTTGGGGAGAATGATCTAGTCCACCTTTAGTCCCTCAGTAGCCCCAGAGCTTTCCCCCTTTCACTTTCACTCATGTTCCTGTTGCATGAGATGTACCTTTCCACCCGAGTAGGAAACTATAGTCATGTTAATTTGTAAGCTCAAGGCAAATGAAATATCCCCTTGGATGCAAGAAATGATCATAAAGGAGGCCCACATAGACTAGTGGGTGACAGTCCCTGATTTCTCAACTATATCATCATTGGTCAAAGGGAAGAAGAAAAACTTTGCTTAAGTAACATCTCACTTTTTTAATGGTGCATGGAGAAATCAATATGTGGAAGTAGTTAGGCCAAGGCTAATCAATCCCATTGAATAAATGACCCCATCTGACTATGAGATGAACACCATTTACCTAGGCCCAACAACTCATGAGGGAGATGCACATCTGTTATAGGAGTCTTCCACTTACCTCCTTGCGAGGAATTAGGAGTACAAAGAGAAAATTGATCATTTGGAAGACCATGTGTGAACAATCACCTCGTACATGTAAAATTTCATAGACCTGAATGTCTCTTCATCTCTCCCAATTAAATAAGTTACTCCCATCAGTAGCTTTGATATAGAGTGCATTCGAAAGATGCAGGGTTTCACCATGTAGGGATGAAGCAAGTGAAAAATGAGTGAACAAGATCATGGAGAAAGGGAAAGTGTTGCTTCCAGAGATGATCTCATTATATAGGTACATATGCGTGATAACTAACAAGGTCCAAATAATGTTGAGGAAATTAATGGAGAAAGGAAAATAACATTGGGATTAGGTGTACCCACTAGTTTTAGAAATGGGAAAAAATCATTCTCAAGGTGTTGGTAGACAGGACGGTATTTGATTCTCCATTTGAAAATTTGTCACATGTGTGGGAAAGGAATCTTGTATCTTGGTATGAGATGTTGGTCTGTGTTATAGATGATTTGGATTCTAATGAGGAATGCGCCTCCAAGATACAGGATAATGTTAACACTGGGATATATAAGCTTGGAGTGCCTATCATTGATGAGAGTACCTCAATGGAGTAATTTTCAAGGCCATTTGAGGAATATTTCAAGAAACAAGCTGAGCACCCCTTCTATTTAAATGAGGATACACTGAAGTCTCTAACCAAGATCAGATCTACCATATCAAAAATTACAAAGAAACATCAGTCTTGGTTTTCTAAAAGGAAGAACATCAATGCTATCTTGGATGGTTGGCTCATGTTGTTGAGTTGTGTACTGCATTTCTCAAGATGATAAAGTTTCCCCTGTGGCAGCCCAGTATAACAAAGAGTTCAAGAGAGTTGAGATTTTTCTAGTTGAGCTTGACAAGGATCCATCAGACAATGAAGAATAATCAACAAGGGTGGCATCTCCATCAGACTAGTTATCTCTTATCTTCTCTCTCTCTCTCTCTCTCTCTCTCTCTCTCTCTCTCCCCTCTCTCCTCCTCCCCCTCCTCCTCCATGTTTTATTTATTCGTTGGGGGTTGCACTTTTCATTTTCTATTATTCCTATTTTTTCCTATTCATTTAAATGTGACTATAGTTGACATTGTGATAATAAAAATAAAATGGGATTCCTAGGAATACGAAGAGTCACATGTTGTAAAGGAAAAATGAAAAGTCATGTGGGGGGTAGGTGAAGAGTCTTTCTAAAGTCTATAAATTGTAATGACTTCCCCATTCTTAAGGGTTGAAAATTTTGTACGTTCAAGGGTAGATAACTACTTGTGATAAGCAAAAGAGATAGTTATTTTATTCTATTCTCCTTCTCATATGATCTTCCATTCCTCTCTTTGTACAACTTTGTGTGAATGTAAATAAAGAAGAAAGAAGTTTCATGCTTTTATTGATGAGGAAATTAATGAAACTTTGTGTTCATAATTCCATCTTGTCCTGGTGTTAGTAACAATGTTGTTATTCTTTCTAAATATACATGTTGAAATGCTCTGATTAATATTTACAGGAATTCAAGTTTCTACCTGTGATATTAATCCCCCCTTCCTAATTTTCCACTCCCTTTTCCTGCCTATATAGAAAATTCCTTCCTTGTAAGAAATTGCAAGCATTTTTCACGTAGGTTTAGTGGAGTGTCCATGTTGAATTCCTGACCTTTAGGTCAACCACATAAATTTTTTTTTTCATACATAATAAATGGAGCTACCCTATTCAAGTAGAGGGACCTAACCCAGAGCGTTGGTGGAAACCCACCAATTTGTCCAACCAATTTTTTTCTTGCCAACAGTTTTTGGCACCCACCATGGGGAAGACTTGGCATATTCTGCACCCAAAATACAAATAAAAAAATACAAAAATTAAAATATCCAAAAAACAAAAAAAATGGAATTTGAAAAGTCACCGAGCCTTATGTCTCAGACCAGTGGCTATTCCTGGTAACCCTTCTGTCTAGAGACATGAACTTTTATTTCATATCCAAGAAGACATCATATCTGACCTAAGGAAGCTATCTATAACAAACAAAGAAAATTTTTCACACTAATTCATATCTACAAAGCTGTTAGATTATAAAGAGCAACATGCTAAAGAATTAGAAAGAGTGAGAAAAGCCCAAGTGCTAGCAAAGGAGAGCTTGGGTCCAATTCAAAGTCTACAAGATGTCTGATCACAGATACACTAGGTCCTAGAGACAAGGAGGAAATATTGATCCCATATTTGAAGAGCTCCAAAGAAGGAAAAAACTATTTAGGAATTCATGACACTTCCCTTTATCCCAAAAATTCTCTCATTGGTGGTCCAAACAACGTCAATCCATTGGACATAGAGTTTCCAAACCTTAGCAAAGATTTTGAAGACTTTTCTAAAGTAGAAACAAAAGCTGAAGCAAGAGTAGAAGTAGAAGAGATAATAGAAACAAGAGCAAAAGTAGAAGCAATAGCAGAAGCGGAAGTTGAAGAAGAAGAAATTATGGGTGACGAAGAGATACCTCAACCAATTATGCAATGGGGCAGAAACACAGGTCCACCTTCCCTCCCATAGCTTATTCATGAAATACCATGAGGTTTATAGAAAAATCTTTCCCAAATTCAGAGGAGATAGTTCAAAATTCCTAGAAGAACATGTGGCAACATTCATCACCACCTTTGGTGTGCTAGGAGTTGAGCATTAAGATGTGTTAGTCAGGATGTTCATGGAATCTCTGACAAGACAAGGAAATAAAATGGTTCTACCTCCTATCAAATAGATCATTCACCTGCTGAGATGATATAAAAACTTGCTTTGAGGACATATTCAAATACACTGAAGACTTCTAGAACCTCTTAGTATAATTGGTACAGATGAAGAAAGAATCCAATGAGACCATGAGGGACTTTGTAGCCTGATACAATAGGTTAGTCAAGAGGATACCTACCAAAGTTATGCCCTCTAATGATAACATCAAAAGATTCTTCATAAATGCTTAGCTGCCTGAGGTTGGGTTCATTTTAGAAGGTCCCTACCTATAACTCTGAAGGAAGCTCAAGACTATTCTATTGAGACAGAAAATGATCTTATTCTATCCAGACAAGGTGAAGAATCCAAATGGAAAACAGAAGGGTCAAAGTTCTAATTCCATCTCTACAGACCCCCTAGTTCAAAAATTTGTGAAACGATGTAATTATACTCAAGAAATAACTCACAAAAAATACCATGAGAAATGTTCCAAAGAAGAAAATATCCCAAATAGGAAAAGGATTGGCCCACCTCCCCGCAGAATTTCCCTTAAGGCACTACTAATTAATACAACATGTGATGTATAAGAGGAAGAAGAATAATTGGAGGAACCAAAAGAATAAAATGAAGATGGAAATATTCTTGAGATTTAAGAAGTTGAAGATAATGCTCAGGTTAGGTTCCTTGAGTAATCTTCAAAGATGATGAGGATTATGATGAAGAGGCACCAAGTTTCTCATGTGTCATATTTACCCACTCCCAATCTCAAAAGGGAGCTTCCTCCTTGGTGATAAATATAAAGAAGAAAACAAAGGATGATCCCCAAGTGGTAATCCTACAGAACAAGATAATCTGTAGAGGATCCCCACTCCAGCCATCAATGGAATCTGCAAAGGAGAATCTAGACCCAATAGTAAGTAAGAAGCTATCTTCCATGACAAGTCCTCTAGTGTTCTCCCTAGCTCTAATTATGTATTTAAAGCTAATCCTTCACCCAAAGATAATCTTGAAAAATCATGTAATGCTCAATCAAAATCAAGCATGCCTCCCCAATATTCTACTCCATCCACTAAAATTGCATAAGCCTCAAAAGTCACACCACAACCACCTTGTAAAACTTCCACTATCCTTGAGACATCAAGTTCACTTGCCTCAACTCTGTTTGATATTATCAAACATGTGAACAAATCAAAAATTTAGATCTCCAACTCTGAGTTTTTACAAACACACCCGGAGCAATTTGAGAGACTCATTAATTATATCAAGGGTGGTAAACAAAATCCCAACACTACAAATTCAACTCTAAAGGGTCTACTACCAATACCACCCATGCCTCCTACACAAAACATGCTTGTGCTGAGTGCTTCCAAAACCAATAAGGTGGAACCCTTATACCTATCCCTCTTGATCAAATGCCACCAATTGAATAATTACATCATAGACTTAGGAGCCTCAGACAAAGTAATGCTCATCAAAGTTTCCAATGCATTAGGATTTACTCTGACTTGAACAACAAGATCTTGTTACTCCATGGAGTCTAAAGAAGTGCCACTGGTGGGAAGAATCAAAGATGTTCAAGTGGCCCTAACAAATTTCCTAGAAAAGAAAGTTTTTCTCAATATCTTGGTGGTGGATATCCCAACATATTTTGGTATGCTATTGAGTAGGAGCTTCTGCAAAGTCTTGGGTGGAAAAATACAAATGGTTTGGTCTTCTATGACCATACTAGTGAAATGTGAAATGAAGAAGTTGTTTCCCATGTAGAATGAAGTACACAGTTTAAAATTATGAGGATCCAAAAGTTGACATCTTATTCCAGGACAGTGGGTTGGGAAACTACTTCCTCGTATCCAAAAGAGACAATAATTTTCCTCTCCTCATAGAATATGAAGAAGATCAACTGTGGACCATGTAATTTGATGGGATCCACTCCGGTGAAGGTTATGGAGATGGAATTTTCCTAACTTTTCCCTTGGGTGATCTCTTTCCATTTGCATACAAGCTGAAATTTGAAAACACCAACCGTACTGCATAGTATGAGGATCTCCTCCTCCTCATAATGGATGTTACAAAATCCATGGGCATCAAGAAACTCAAGTTCCTCGACAACACTAAAGTGATTTTTAAATAGGTGAAAAATCAATATCAGGTCAATAACTCGAGACTCAAGCACTACATGAATTGATTTTGGGACTTTATTGAATCTTTTAATGCTTTCTCCATTCAAGCTATTCCTCATGAGAAAAACGAAAAAGCCAACTCTCTAGCAGTCTCATCTTCCTTGATGGCTCAACACCCATCCTTCAATAAAGACAAAGTCATTGTCGAAATGGTGTTTAGACCAATTGTGTTGGACAACATAAATCATAGGTAGGTATTCAACTAAGATACAGTCATCTCATCTCTTTCTTGGATTAAAGAGAAAACTTCAGTAGCCTCTTCTACGAGGGAAGTGACAATCAAAATAGGGAGTCCATAGTGGAGGAAGACAAAGAAGGAATATAAATGATGCACTGATTTAAGCAGGAACTTGAAAAGGTCATAACTTGTGCTCCGTGTGTCCATTTGAGTCCGTTTTTTTGAAACCAGACCTACTTCGACAAGATAAATGTACAAGTCAACCAACTTTTCCATTTGGAGCACATTTTGACACATTTTTGGGTCCAAAATCCACCATACGAGGGCTGAAAATTAGGATTTAAGTTGCACTTCAATTTTTTCTCTATTTTAGGGCATTAGTTAATTTTAGTCTCTTGAATGTATGGTAGGTTATAAAGTTGGCAATTCCTCTAATTTAGGCATGTAGAAGATGCACGGCAATTTTTATGCCCGTATGGATAAGCATACGAGCTTACTAAGGATAACATGTTCTTGTAAACTGCTAAAAATAGTAAACTTTTCCATCTAGAGTAGATTTAGTCAAAGATATTTAGAGTCTGATGGGAAACTTGAGTTGTGGAGTTGTTTTCATATTTATGAAGCATTGTAATCCATGATTTAATAATGAAGAAGAATATTTATTCTCTTTTAGTTCAAGATATTTATAGAGTAATGAGTATGTGTTAAAGTTGGCTACATTAATAAAGAGTTGATTTAGAAGGTGTTATTAGGTTAAAAGGAAACAAGATCCCAAAATGTCTTGTGTCTTTGGAGGATTTCTTTGACAAACATGATAGGTTCATTAAGGAGAGAGAAAAAGAGTCATCATGGTGTAGTGCTGATTTCAAAAAAGAAAATATTGGCACCACAGAGAAATCTAGGATGGTGAACATTGGAAAGTGTTGGTCACTTGAAGAAAAGAGAAGGTTCGTATCATTGTTGAGGAAGTATTCTAATTTTTTGGCATATTTCTATGATGAACTCAAATCATTCCAACCCAAGGAGATGCACCACTCAATTCTGCTGAATCCTGAAGCCTGAAGCGAAGCCTTTTAAGAAAAATCAACGGCCATACAATCCAAAAATTGTGGATACCATCAAAGATGAAGTATTGAAAATGCTAAATGCTAGGATCATCTTCCCTATCCACCACTCCATGTGGGTAGAAAACATTGTTGCAATGTGGAAGAAGAATGGAGAAATATGAATTTATGTAGACTTCCGCAACTTGAATCATGCCTCATTAAAAGACAACTACTTGTTTCCAATCATGGACCATATTCTACAAGCGATTCATAGGGTCACAAAATCTCTCATTTACTTGATGGTTTCTTTGGGTATACCCAAATTAAGGTGATAGAAGAAGACAAATCCAAAACAACCTTCACAACACCTTGGCGGGGTACTTTTGCATACAACAAAATGTCTTTTGGTTTAATTAATGTGGGAGTGACTTTCCAAAGAGCAATGGACCTAACATTCAAGACATCAAACACTACATAGTAATTTATCTAGATCACCTCATAGTCTTCTAAAAGAAGTGAGATACTATATAACATCTTGAAAAAGTGCTCATCAGATGATGGTAACATGAAATATCTCTAAATCCCAAGAAGTGCATCTTTGGTGTTACTGAAGGGAAACTCCTTGCACACATTGTGAAAAGGGAGGGGGATACTATTGATATAGAAAGGATAAAAACAATCCAAGAATTGTCCTTGTCTAACAAGGAAAGAAGGAGTCCATTCCTTTTTTCAGAAAAGTCAACTTTCTCCAGCTTTGTCCCAGAACTTCACTGAGTTGACCAAGCATATCACTGTCATGATGAAACCCCAAACAAGATTCAAATGGAACAAGGAAGGAAAAATGGAATTCAAGGAAATCAAAGAAGAAATAACAAAGTATCCTACCTTGGTGCATACCCCGATTTTGATAAAAAAAATCATCTTGTATTGCTATGATTCAGAGTACACAATATCATCCATCTTGGTCCAAAAGAATGAAGAAGGCCTTAAAGCCCCCATTGACTTTCATGATCTCTCCTCTAAAGAACCATGAGTTGAGATACAACCAACTAGAGAAGCATGCCTATGCCGTAGTCAAAGTTATAAAGAAATTTAGGTTCTACATTCTCAAACTCCCACATTGTGGTGATGGTTTTGGGCTCTAGCCATCAAGTTCAATCATTTACCCAAAAGGATCTAGGAACTAAGAGGGGAAATTGGGTGGCAAGGATTCAAGAATATGACTTGGATATCAGACCTTCAAATCTGGTCTAGAGGAAATGGGTTGTGTCTATTGATCACAGAAGATGAAGTAATTTTGACAAAAAATGATACATGAGAATGCTTGTGTTGCAAGTGTATAAGTAAGGACCTTGCCTCAAGTCCTTTTCGTAAACATAACAAGTGAGTGATATGCAGAAATTGCCTACTTTACTGACTTACAGTTGAGTGTCCTACTCACCTTGAATTCAAACAAAAAATAACTCTCAAACTTAATTCAGTCAAGTATGTCCTTTGGAATCATATGTTGTACAAGAGGGGACTTGATGGATGCTTCCTGAGGTATGTAGATAAAGAGCAACAAGAGTAGTTGCTAAAAGCATAACATGATCAGGCGTGTGGTGGGAAATTTCTTTGTAGTGGTGACCAGCTCACAAAATTCTCTATGGTAGGTACTATTGGCCTACCTTATTTGTCATATGCCTCAAGAATGGAGGTCTCTAAGTGTGAAGCATGCCAACAATTTTCAGGAGACCACAACTCAATGTGCTTCCTCTTCAGGCCGGTGGTGATTGAAGAACCCTTTCAACAATGGGGCTCTGGATTTCATCTAGAGTTATAAATCCTCATTCAAGTGCATGAAATACACCCATGTGCTCACAGAAATTGAAAAATACTTTCACAAAATGGGTAGAGGAAATCCCAATCCAAGCAGACCATTCCGAAACGGTGTGCAATTTCATCAAGGAGAACATTATTGTTTTGTTTCAAGATCCCCCAAAGATTTTGCAGTTAATAATGCCACATATTTTTCCTCTAGGGACTTGACAGAATTTTGCTACAGCTATGGAATCTTGTTGTCTCATACATCAGAACTATTACCCATAAGGGAATGGTTAGGATGAATCAAGAAACAAAAATATTGTGACCATAGTTTGTAAGGTGGTTGATGAGAATAAAGGAATTGGCACAAGAAGCTCTATGATGCATTGTGGGCGGATAGGAATAAATCCTAAGAAAGTAATTAACATGTCACCATTCCAATTGCTCTATGGGATTGAGGCAAGATATTCCAGTCACCTTTGATATATGCTAGTACACTCTAATTTCTCAAGATAGTGGAAGATGGTCAAATTTTTTGATTCCATCAACAAAATAATTGTGTTCCTTGAGAAGCTCAAAGAAGATAGGTTCAAGGTGGTGGACCGTATAAAAGAACATCAATTTAGGGTGAAGAAGTTATTTTCGAAAGAAATCTAAAGCCAAGGGATTTCAAAGTTGGATACCTTATCTTTCTATGGGAAAAAGTGAAGAGAACCTAAAGGAATCCATGGGAAGTTTGAATCTTTGTGGCTTGGTCCATTCCAGATTCAAGAAATTTGCAGAGAGAATGTCTTCTATATATATCATATCTGGATGGTACACATTTGGAGTTTCCCCGATAGTGGGAAATACTTGAAATTATACAAATAGTGAAAGTGGGTTGTCCCCCACATTGTACCATAGGTGATTTATGTGTGTGTGTTTCCCTTTCTCATCATGTGTTTTCTTTCCCTTTCGCATGTTTTGTGTCTTCCCTTTTGTCGTGCGTGTGTGTGTACTCCTTTTAGTCGATGTATGTTGTTTATTATGACTCTGTAAATCCCAATGGATAAGGCACTGGTCCAAATTGTAAACTTATGATTCTGGAGTTCATTCTCATCTTTTCCTCACTTTTTTTTATCCATAATGAGTCCCCACGTGACAGCCAACTATTTTCATGAGTTTTTTCAAGGGAAAAATTTATACTTGAAAACATGACAACTATACTCTAGTATCTAAAACTTTTATCGTAAACCTTCTCGGGAACCCTTCTAGATCAATTCATCCCCTATGTGTCAGGCCTATCCCGATCCTTTTAGTTACTAATGTCTATTTTGTCTTAAACTTTTCCATGTGTTGAAAATATGAAAAAAAAATCACAAGATTCTTTTGATGACAATGTCTTTTAAGGTGGATCTTTCAGCAAGCTTAGGAATGGCTATTTTTAGCCCTTTCTAAGGTGGGTGAATATTATTCGAGAGAATATTTGAATACCTAAATTCATCATGGATTGGTATTAATGATTAAATAACATTGTACAAGTTATTTAGGAAAAATTTAGGAAGGATTTTGAGGATCAAGATGAACGAAGTTCAACAAAAGTGGGTGTTTGAAGGTGCAAAGGAGCTTGAACTATGAAAATCATCTGAAGCTTCGGAAGTTGATTCCAAGAGATCCAGAATGAGTTATGGAGGTTAAACAAGATATCAATGGAAATATAATTCAACTATCCCTACATGGTGGTATTTTCATTTTTCTCACAAGACCCATGCATTTATTTCCACAACTCATTCTTGGAAGATACAACTTGAGATCTCGAGAAATAAGTGCCATTTTTAAAGATGTTTCAATCTTAATAAGACCTTGATACCCATCCAATTATTCTCAAAAGCTTCACTTTTTTAGTCAAATTCATATAAATAATTTCCCAAAAAAAACTTCTTGAGCTCTTGCAACATCATTTTCAAGGTCCTTCCCGAGGTACAAGCTCTCCCACTTAGTCAATTTTTCTAGTGCCATGTGGTAGCATGAGGCTAAGGCACAATTTTGTGGCCCCTTCAACTCTTTCCAAGGGTACAATGGGGATATAAAAAATGTGCACACTTCCCTGACCTTTGAGCTCTTGGACCCACCACATGACCCTGGGAGGCTCTCGTAAAGCACCTTTTGGCAATTTTCTAGCCCCTTCGACTTGTGCCAGTAGCCATGCATGCCCATCACTTATCATCATGAGGTTGAGGCACATTTTTGTGTCCCCTTCATCCCTTTCCAATGGGACAAGGGGGAAAGATTAATGCATCCCCCACCTTTCTCCCACATGGTTCCTCACATGACCTCAACTCAGCCCTGGGTGCCAAAAATAAGCTCATCGCTCTCTCTCCTTCATGTTGAACAAGACTGATCAGCTCCATTTCTTATACCTCCAAATCATTCTGCATGATCTAGGGCTAGAAATAAGCCTAGAATGACCTGTGTCAACCATGACATCTCATGAATTGACCTTGCTGACCTCATGCATACACATGTACACCTCTAAGACACCGCATGAACCATGAATGACCTCATACAAACCTTTGAACAACTTGGGAGAACTCAAACCTTGAATAGGCCTACTCAACCATTCTCCAAGACAACATTTAAAACTCACCAAACATGGACACTACCAATCACACTTCATGTTTGGCACTTGACTAACACTGTATGGAGACTCACATGAGCTCATGACACCCTTTTCCATCAATGGACTTGGCTTCAATGACAAAACAAACACACAACATAAAACAATATCCCCCTTTGTCATTAATGACAACCACCTTAAGATACATTGATGGAAACCAACAAGACTAAAACACACTACATGACTCATTTCCATATTTCAGATTATTCTCTCCCCCTTTGACACCAATACCAAAGTCTACAATGATAACTAGACATGGAAAAAGACAACTCATAATGACAACCATGCACAAAACAACTTACTTTCTCAAATAGCTCCCCATGGGACTATGCTTGCTCCTTTTTGACTCCTTAAATAACATAAGAAGCTCCTATAGACATGATATGAGCCTCAACACAACTCCTCCCGAGTGTATACTCTCCTAATTTGGTCTTCATCCATGGCATACATTAACTTCTAGATCTTTCTCATCCTCAAAGCTCAAGATTTGTCTTCAAATTTAAACATACCAACCTTTGTGATGACTTTTCCCTTAACAACCTTTTTAATGAAAAAATGGAAAACTTTTCAATGCAATAATCTCAACTCAATATGAAAAAATAATGATCAAAGAACACTTGAAAGAACTCACACAAGAAGTCCACGTGGGAAAACAGGCCAGGTTTAAGGGCACGAATGGATAGGAAGAACACACGCGTGGAGCAAAAGTTCAGAATTCAGGACTTAGCCAATTTTGAGCATGAAGACCTATTTTTAGAAGATGGCATGCATGAGCACACCAACAAGGTAGAGACGTGCACGCCACACATTGTCTATCTTTGGAGGATCAGATCGAAGTGTTTTGCATGGAGACGAGCTAAGAATAGGATTGTCACTTCAGTTAACTATAAGAGGTCTATAGATAGCACACTTGCATGTGTGGCTATGCCTGTAAATGGACACATGGCTATTAATAGCATGCGGCCTATTTTTGGAATAGATAAGTGGTGAAGGGAAAGTCCCCACCCTATATATATGTATGTGAATTACATGAGAGATAGAGATGAGAGATATATAGATGTATATGCAGAGCATAAGAGGTAAGCATAAAGAGATATGTGCATATGACTAGATTACTGTATCAGATCCATGCGTGCATCAGTATAGAATGCCATTATTGTAAGGAGCTTCTATGTGTTTATTAATAGATGGAAGTTATTGGCTGAATCTAAGTGTCATTCCTGTGTGTAATTGAGTAGTGCATGTTCTTGATTCAATCATGATTATTGTTTAAGCTTGTTCTTTCATAGATCTGAATATGGCATGCATTGTAGAATGATGGATTAGTTATGGATCTATATGTTTCTTCCTTCATCATGCTAACATCCTGCTACAACAACCCTAAAGAGGGACCTGGTACCTTTGCGTGCTTTGGGTGAGCGCTCAGTCTAGGCTGAGTGATGTGCCAACGCATCTAGGGTGTTATCTGGTAAATTCTAGGCTGCATCATTGGTTTCATTGCCAGGACCTCTTTTTCAGTTGTTTTCAGGATGGTTCACGATGAAGACATACCAGTTAACTCTAGAAAGTATTGAGGAGTGGATACATGATCTGGAGGAAGAATATGCATGACGGTTCAACATTGGATCTGAGTTTAACACACGCACTTGGGTAGAAAAAAATCTGTATGATAGTTTATATGAGAGATTTTTTTCACCATCTTTCCAGTAGAATTATACAAGTGGCTGATTACTTATGCATCTAAGTGGAATTGGAGGTATCACACACTTGTCTAGACACAGGAAGAATTTTAGGCCCTTTATGATGCTGATCTGATCTGGACTCACACTGTGGATATGTGGTTTTGTGGTGTTCTAAACAGTTATATTCTAGAATATTCAATTTCAATGTATTCTTTCCTAGAGGTAGCTGAATTCTAGTTTTTACGGTATCCTAGAGGAGCATATCTACAAGGTATTCCACTGGCGATCAAGATCTTGATGGTAACTTTGAACCTAGAGAGTAAACCGATGGCTAACTAAACTTCACCACACGCAAGGGTAAGGAATAAGTTTGGTGAAAGATGGAAGACCTAGCAGTAGAAAGGAAGAGAGAGGAAAGGTGGCTTAAGTATAATGAGGCACGTGAGAGGGAGATAGAGAAGTAACATACCATTGCAGAAAGTATGGAATTGAGGAGAGAGATGGCTCGTGAAGGATTTGAAGCTCACATAGAAGATGTGGAGCTAGAGCATCAGGAACTCCCCCATCTTGGAAAGCATGACAGAGATCCCCCTTGGCTTCACACAGAAGTGCGCTAGCAAAGACTACCTAGGCTGTGGGCACACATCTTAATCCACCTAGTGACCTAGCCCTTGTGCTTGGTTTTCCAGTATCTAGTATGACAAGTAACCAACAAGCTAACTTGGGAAGTAGGAGAGTAGGAGTAAGTCACAGGGAGCAAGTACATCAATGGCAGGATAGACGACTTCAATGTTATTTGGAGGAACATTCTTAGGTGCATCATCCACATAGAAATGTGAGTGCGCAAAATTTTGGATTCACCTCTGGAAGTGGAACTACCTCACAGACTGTAGGGGTTCAGTATAGTACTACTATCGGAGCATAGGGGAGTACATCTACAGGTCATATTCCAGCTACAGGTGGAGGATCAAGAGGTATAGGTGGTTCTAGTTCCAGTGGATCTGGTGGTTCTAGAGGTAGAGGAAACACAAGAGGTTCTGGATCAGGTGGTCAAGGCCTGTAACAACCAAAAAATATCTATATGGAGATGTCTCTTCATCTTCTAGAGTATAGAGGTATAGAGGATGCTTCCAAACATGTGCATATGTGTGAAATATTATGGTACGTGAAAGGGATCATGGCTTCTGAGTGTAAGGCAAGTCAATTTTCTACTACATTACAAGGACGAGTACATAGCTGGTATAGGAAGTTTGACCCTGATCAAACTTGTGTGGATTATGTAGCATTGAAGGATGCTTTCTTAAAAGAGTTCTATATCCCAGAGTTTGAGCAGAAGAGTATCAACATGCTCAAAGATATCAAGCAAGGCACTACTGAGAGTGTACGTGAGTATGATGCCCATTTTAAGACACTTCTATCTAAGTTGTCTTATGATATTCATGCCAGCCAGCATGCACAATGGTTTGTTGGAGGATTGATTACACCATTTAGAAGGGTGCACTGTGCATAAGACATACACTGATCCATGCAAAGCATTGGAGGTATCCCTATGTGCTGAGGCAGTTGGGAGCATTGACACTGGTGTTAGTCCATTCTTAGAGGCACAAATTGCAACCATGGAAAAACAGCTAGAAAATTTATCAAAAATTCAGCTCATGAAATGCGCTCAGGGATTTGGTGTATAGATTGTGAAGTGGAAGGTCACACCAAGGATAGTTTCCCTCATAGATCTATACATTCATTACTGTTAGACTGTGAAATATGTCATTTGAATCATGATGCTAGCCACTGTCCTTTGTTACAACATGTGATAAGGAAGAATGTATCCTGATTTTGCAAGATTTGTAGGTCCATGACCCATGATACTGAGGATTGTCAATTGATTGGTCAGATCCATGATGCTATAGACATTGGGGTACGATAGACAAGTGTAACAGATAACTCTAAAGGTAAGAATGAGCACCAGGATTGGGATCATAATCAACCGTGCTATGATAGGAATGAGGGCCATTTTGAAGGAGGTCATGGAAGAGGATGTGGATATCGAGGTGGATATGGAGGACGAGGCCGTGGTGGAGGAAGAAGTGAGTTTCCTCAAGGAACATGTTATACATACGGATCCCCTGATCATTATAGGCATGAATGTCCCCAGAATGTTACATGTTCTTTCTATGGAAAGAATCATAGCTATGAGGAGTGCCTGGACTTATATGAGCATCTCAGTAAACAACATAAGTAGGAAAACAAAGGTGTAGGTATGGTTAGGATCCAACACATGGAGGAAAATCAGTGGATGCCCAAGATAGCACCAGAACCTGAGGCCTTAACTATGAAGATTACCACACGTGCTGAAGTGACGTGTAAGAGAGGCATCGTACCAGAAGCCTACAATCATTAAGGAGGAGGTTTGCATGCAAGGTACCCAGATCCTGCCCATCAGAAGGAAGTCTATCAAGAGACCATGGAGGTCCTCAGAAATCTTCAAGGTGAAATACAATGTTTAAAAGAGAAGTCCAGAAAGATGGAACAGAAGAAAGAAGTAGGGAAGGTCCCCTCTGATATTGATGACATCAGAGAGGTGTGTAAAATGTTGTGCCAAGAGAATATTATTCCATTATTAGGGAAGTGGTTGAAGGGGAACACTCCATGCGAAAACACTAAGAATGAATGGCAGATCCTACATGCAAATCTTCCCCCTGATAGCATTGACTATGATAAAGAGATCACTCTGAATGTTGTTGTAGATGGATGGTTGTTGAGCAATATTTTGATTGATACAGGTGTGGAAGTCAATGTGCTTACTTTAGATGCATGGGTACAAATGGGGAGACCTCCATTACAGCCATCATCTAATGTGTTGTTTATGGAAAATAGGACTAAGGCCACTCCCATAGGAGTTTTGAAGGATGCATCTATAACCATACAAGGGGCCAAATTCACTGGGGATTTTGAGGTATTAGCACTTGCAGAAGTAGATAGTTTTCCAGCCTTGCTTGGATGCCCTTGGTGTTATGTGAATAATGTTGATTTGAGATTCAATAAGGGGTATATCAGCTTTGAGAACAAAGAGGAAAGGGTTGTGATACCTTTAACAGATGGGAAGTCTACACCATATGTTGAGCCTCTAAGTGAGGAGGACTTAAACAAAATCTATGTACGTGCTATTCAGGACCCAGAGGTCAATGAGCCATCAAAGGAAGGCATCCTACAGTGGGAGGATTCTCACTCTATTAGTGATACTATGAGTATTTCTTGTGACAATTGGGCTCATGGTACATATGAACTAGTAGGATGCGTGAGGTAAAAAGTGTGGTTGCACGCAAGAATGGACTTCATTCTGTTTGATGGATAGGTAGCACAGTACCTTGGTATACAGGAGTAGAAGATCTTCCTGTATTTTTGAAATCCATGGAAGCACAGTGGATAGATCAAATTAAGAGAAGAGACATGTTAGCATATGTCTTGCGTGGGACAATAACGCACTGGTGGGTAGTTCATAGAGATAATCTTATGGAGTGGAAGGAGATTAGAATCACCTTATCTACCAGGTTTGTAAGAAGTAATGCACCTACACAGATTTGCACTTATAATGGTGATCAACCTGTTCAACACCACATTCAACAGTGTGAGAGACTCTAGACAATAGGATAGGAAGCATTACCACCTTCACTCTAGGGTGCATAAATTGTATTCCACTCTATTCAAGGGTGCGCACATGTGCTTGGTATGTATATGCAGAACTACATTGAGAGACTAGATGGAATTGGAAAAATTTGATTGCAGAATGATCTAGACCTTTGACTACTTTTCTTCCCAACCTTCCAGTAGAAGAGGCATTAAAATTTGTCAAGCGGTTAACCATGGGAGATAGTGCAAAGGTGGAGGAACTCATACAGGAATTATTTGGCGAGACAGAATTAGGCACGTGTTTTGAAGAAGAAGGAGAAGACTCCATATTTCTTGAATGCATGCTTTCTTGAGAAATAAAAAGGAAAGATGGTGTACATCGTGGATGATGAGGAAGTTGAAAACCTAGATATTGACCATTCACAGGGGGCATGTGAAGGTCTTGGATAGTGTAGATAAGGATACACATGTGCATACCATGAACCAATGAAGAAAAAGAAGGTCAATATAGGATTGGAGGCTGAGCCTAAGGAGGCCATAATTGGAGACTATTGGTCAGAATTGGAGGTGGAAAAGATTATTGAGTTACTACGGGATTACCAGGACTTATTCCCTCAAGGGTATCATGAAACTTAAAGGCATGCATGAATCACTTGGGGAAATGAAGATAAAGCTTAAGGAAGGTGCACGTCCAGTTAGAAAGAGACCTTACATAATGAACACCTAATTTATGTGAAAAGGTAAAAGAAGAATTGATAACATGTTGAAATCTAGGAATTATCAAGCCCCTTGATGAGTCAGAATGGGTTAGTCCAATGGTGATCAGTATCAAGAAGGATGGAAGAATTAGAATATGTATGGACTACAGGGAGCTAAATGCATGCATGTGTAACAGATCCATTCCCTATGCCATTTACTGAGGAAATACTAGAAGGAGTTGCAGGGTGCAAGATATATTCCTTCAAGAACATAGATGGGTTTTGCTGGGTATCATTGAAAAATGGTTAGGATTGCTCAGGAGGATCAAGAAAAGACAACTTTTACTACTGAATGGGGCCTAATTGTGATGCCTTTTGGATTTTTCCTTATACTAGGAGATGCCTTTTGGATTGAAAAATGCAAAAATACCTAGATGTATTCTCACATAGTTGTTCAGGCATTCAAATATTTTATTCACAACTTCTTACAGGCCTACCTTGATGATTGGACAATATATGGGCTTGTTAAGGATCACTATGACAATTTGTGCTTAATGTTTGAACAGTGCATGACAATTGAGTATCTCTTTGAACATCAAGAAGTGCATATTTTCTACACCTTTTGGAATACTGTTGGGACACATAATCTGCAAGGAAGGATTACTTGTTGATCCAGCTAAGGTTGCAGTCATTCTAGGCCTGGAAGCACCTACCAGTCAAAGTGAGGTGCATGGATTTTTAGGTCACACAGGATATTATAGAAAATTCATCAAGGGATATGAAAAAATTTTCCACACCTCTGGAGGAGTTACTGAAAGGAAAAGGTACATTCTATTGGGGAGAATTGCAACAGTAGAGCATGTTTGAAACATTGAAAGAGAAACTTACTACTGCACCTATCCTACATTTTCCTTCATGGGAAAAACCATTTCATGTACACGTGGATGCCTCTGAATGGCCATTGGCACAATATTAGCTCAACCTGGAGAAGGTATTGTCGATCATCCTATCTGCTTTGCTAGTAGGAAGCTGACTCATGCTGAACAAAATTATACAACTACAGAGCGCAAGCTTTGTCAATGATCTATGCATTGCACAAGTTTCGATAGTATTTTCTAGCTACACCATTTGTATTCTATACAGATCACATGGCATTGAAAGTATTTGGTGAAAAACCCATCTTACAAGGGAACATATGCAGATGGGTACTCCTATTTCAAGAGTTTGATTTCACAGTTGTGGTGAAGCCAGGGAAAAGTAACTCTGGACCAGACCACTTGTCTAGAATTAACTTAGGAGAGGAAGCACAGACAATTGAAGAAACCATGCCAGATGCACAGTTATATAGGTTACAATGCGTGCCATCAAAATTAGAAGACATTGCTTGTCTTTCTACGGACTGGTGTGTACCAGAAGGAATGAAGGCATTAGAAAAGAAACAACTTGCTATATGCGTAGACACCATTTATGTTGATCAGTGGTGACCTATACAAGTTAGGAAGAGATGAAGTATTATGCCATTGTGTATTAGAGCATGAGCGCAAGGATATTATGGAAGAATCCCATGGTGGTATTGTACAGAGGCCACTATGCAGGTGATGCGACTGCTACGAAAAGATCCTACTTGCTTGGATTATGGTGGGAGACATTGTATAAAGACTGTAAATAATATTACGAAGGCATGTATACCATTATCAGCATCTAGGTAAACTAGGAAAAAGAGATGATATGCCTTTGAGACCAATTACTAGTGCCGAAACCATTTGAGAAATGGGCCATTGAATTTGTAGGACCTATTTTCACTAGTCACGTGCATAGGACTAGATCATGCTATATCATTACTTGCACAAATTATCTCACACGATGGGTAGAAGCAACACCTACGAAGGACTATACAATAGCTACAACAACTAGGTTTCTATGGGAGAATGTTCTTACAAGATATGGATGTCCTTTAAGTTTGACAAGTGATAGGGGTACACACTTTTTAAATGAAACCATAATTTGATCCTATTAGATGAGTTTATGGTTGCACACCATAAGAAATACACCTTATCAGGCCCTTAGGAAACTAATGGAAGTACTGAGGCTTTCAACAAGGATTTTGAGCCAGACATTGACAAAAAATTTGTGATGTTGGAAGAAAGGATTGGGATGATAAAGTGTCATCTTATCTTTGGGCATATACGAACAACTTATAAGAGATTGAACAAAGCCACAATTATTTCAGTTGGTGTTTAGCGTCATAAGCCAATTCTCCCTATAGAATTTATGTTACCTTCTTTGCGCATTGTGTGCGGTACTGAGGTCTAGCTGATGAGAAGGCTTTAAGAAGAGCATATTGAGAAGATGATTCAACTAGATGAGCAACAAGCCTATAACACGATGGAGTCAGAAGTAAGAAAAGGCCAGGTAGAAAGCATGGCATGACAAAAACATAAGGGATAAGAAGTTTGAGATTGGAAAAATGGTACTTCTCTATGACTCTAAGTTCTTGCATCATTCAAGGTGTAAGCTCAAAGTACATTGGTTGGGGCTGTATGTCATCACTTACATACTTGAATTAGGTGCTTGCTAGTTAGAAGCACTTGATGGAACATGGCTACCCAGTTACTTTGCACAGGAGTAGGCTAAAGCCCTACTATAAATAAGTCTTCTTGGTGTTTGTAATAAGGTAGTATTGCCATTTAGATTAGTTTCAATTCATGGTATTTACCTTAATGTATTTCCTTCATTTTCATTATGCTTTGTCAATTTAGTTGTTGTTATTGTGTAAATAAGCAGTGCTTGCGTGCATGAAGCTAATTACTATGTGAAGAATGTTTATGCATAGAGGACTTGCACATACTTTTAGTGTGGGGTGGTTGTAAAATTATCCAAGTACAAGACTATGGGAATTGAAAGGTGAAAGGAATAAGCTGCTATTGGTGTGGACTTTAAGTCAAAAGAATATTGCTTCTCAAAAGTGACCAAAAGATGGAGATGAATGAAAGGAACAATAATAATGCAAGGTAAGTAGAGGCCATGATAACTACTAGGAGAAGGTACATAATGACTGAGGTACTTGGGTGCAAGGGCATGTCTGAAGAGAAGTCTATGACCAGAGGGTAGGAAGGCACGCTAGAAGGTTATAGCTGGGGTGCAAAGATGTACCATGTGAATATGAACGAATTTGGTCAATGAATGAGAGGATATTTGGTAGGTGAAAGAGTAATAAATGCTATCAAAATTTGAAAAACTATATAAGGATGGAATGTGGAATTCATTTTTACCGTTGCACACTAAGGAGTATATGAGGAAAGAGCCTAAGTGCAAAGAGCCGAGGTGATTGGGTTAAGGTGTGAAGGGTGTGAAACCAAGTGTGACAAAAATATCTATGGTTAAAATAAGCTTGCGTGGCCCTGGTGGTGAAGGATTTGGAGAAAAGAAAGGTGACAGAGAGGAGTTAGGGCATGAAGTTTCCACCTAGGGCACGATTGAATTGAGCTAGGTTTGATTCGTAAAAGGAATAATGACTTCAAGAGGAGACAATTGCTAGTGTTGTACCCAAGAAGGTAGTTCTACAAAGGAGAAAAAGGAAAGAAGAAGATGATTGTGACCTCAGGTGTTGTGTTGGTTCTACAAAATGAAAAAGGGGAGATTGTGAGGGATGAATTGAAGTCCATTATTGTGGACATTCCAGAAAAGGTAGAACAAGCACTCACTGAATGACAGGCCTTGGAGGCCAGAATAAAGGAGGAGTATCCAGAGTTGATACTTCAAACTGATACAGAGGAGGATCACCTCATAAAACTTCTTTATTCATCTACATTCTTTCATTCTTATTCTTTCCATTCTTATATTCTTTACTTCAATTTTTGGAGATACCCATTATCAGGGGTGACAATGAGATTAGTGTGGGGTAATGTTGATAAGAGAACACTTGACATAAGTCACATAAGAAGTCCACAAGGGAAAACAGGCCAGGTTTAAGGGCGTGAATGGATAGGAAGATTACATGTGTGGAGAGAAAAGTTCAACATTCGAGACTTAGCCAATTTTGAGCATGAAGACCTATTTTTAGAAGATGGCATGCAGAACACACCAATGATGTAGAGACTTGCGCACCACACATTATCTATCTTTGGAGGATCGGATCAAAGCGTTTTGCATGGAGACATGAGCTAAGAATAGGATTGTGACTTCATTTAACTATAAGAGGTCTATAGATAGCACACTTGCATGTGTGGCTATGCCTGTAAATGGTGTGTGGCTATTAATAGCATGCGACCTATTTTTGGAATAGATAA
Organism: Taxus chinensis; assembly: GCA_019776745.2. Taxonomy (NCBI): domain Eukaryota; kingdom Viridiplantae; phylum Streptophyta; class Pinopsida; order Cupressales; family Taxaceae; genus Taxus; species Taxus chinensis. Next base: position 722,091,673 of record CM034149.1, on the reverse strand, counting down.
GCGGTGAAGGGAAAGTCCCCACCCTATATATATGTAGTGAAGTACGTGAGAGAGAGATGAGAGATATATAGGTATATACAGAGCATAAGAGGTAAGCATAAAGAGATATGTGCATATGACTGGATTACTGTATCAGATCCATGCGCTGCATCGGTATAGAATGCCATTATTGTAAGGAGCTTCTGTGTTTATTAATAAGATGGAAGTTATTAGTTGAATCTAAGTGTCATTCATATGTGTAATTGAGTAGTGCATGTTCTTGATTCAATCATGATTATTGTTTAAGCTTGTTCTTTCATAGATCTGAATATGGCATGCATTGTAGAATGATGGATTAGTTATGGATCTATATATTTATTCCTTCATCATGCTCATCCTACTACAACAATCTTAAAGAGGGACTTGGTACCTTTGCGCGCTTCAGGTGAGCGCTCAGTCTAGGCTGAGTGATGTGCCAACACGTCTAGGGTGTTATCTGGTAAATTCTAGGCTGCATCACTTTTCTAACACCTTAAATTATTGATTCAAAGAACATATAAGCTCCCCTTGCTCCAGTAGATCCTTAACATCTCAAGCTCTTAATCTTATCACCACCTGACAATAAATCACCTTGACTCTACACAAGTATTCATGGAATAATGACCTTAGTGCATATACATGAGCTTGACCTTCACATACATGAATCTTGCAAGTTTATATCCTTTTCACAGTCAATGGTTTTTGATAATGAGAGCCCTGGACTATATATTTACTCACATCTTCAAGAGATATGAGCCTTCATAATCTCTTCACCATGAGTCATCACACATATTTCTATCAAATTTTAACTCTAAGCTTTAGTCATGAGCAACCATTCAAGTCTTATTTCCACTTTGTCAATTTGTACTGCTTCAAATCTTAACTATAGGCCAATAGATCAACATTTACCCATTTTCCACAGTCATACCATAATCTATTATAAATTTGAGACTTGAATCATGAAACCATAATCCACCTTATTCTCAGGGATATGAATACTATTTCCAAAAGCTTATGAACATGCAAGAGATCATACAACAACCACTGTTACTGGGAATCACAATCATAGACCTAAACTATTCTTCTTGATGCCAAGAAACCAACAAACTCAGATGAACACACTTTACTTTAATGCTTAACTGTAGCAATGCCTTCATGATTTGAATGACCTCATACCACTATATCAACTTGATAGACCATCTTTAAGAGGTAAAAACATTTCAAACTCAACATGCTTGACTATTACCACTGTACATACCTAGGAGAGCCTTTCATATCAATTGTATTCCTCTGACTGAGATAATAAGTTTTCATTGAAGATCACACCAACTAGACCTTGACACAAACTTAAACTCACTTTGAACCATACTTATACTTCAGGGACTTTCAATCTCTATAGATTTTGGTTTATGTTCATTAACCACCCCTATGTATAGTCACCATCGACCAAAGACACATATTTAAGCAAGATCCTTTCCAATTATGCTAGCAACACTCATGACTCAACTCTTAACTCAGATCATACCATTTTATAGAGCTTGAATGAGTAATTATGCTTGTAACATTTGAATCACAGACCTTTGACACCTCTTGAAGCTTAAAAAAATGTACAAACCTCATGGTAACCATTCATACCTCTCCATACCTTCCAACATGCCTGAAACATTTTAAGGTTCACTTCACTATTCTTTACATGTGCCATTGGAGCAGAATCCCTTCTTTGACTCCAAAGATCAAGCACTCATCATTTGAAATAACATAACCATTCTCCTTTTCTCATGTGTCAATTTTTAAAACCGCTGCAAACCTTTAGATTACTATTTCATAGACAATATTTCTCTAAAAACTCTGTATTTATCCATGTAAAAGTGACTCCATGATTAACTAAAATTTGAATTTTAGATGTTAATATAAGAAGTACAATAGTGTAATAACTGAAATATACTAAAATGTAAATGCTAAATAATTTATTTGATATTTTAAAATAAATGAAATAAATGAACTAGGAGGGAAAATGTACTAACCTGAAAAGAACTTACCTCACAGTGCTCTGGGACTGAACACGATGATGAAAAGGTGGAATAGAGTGTCCAGTACACCTCAAAAAGTTACAATAAAGGCATATTTGGCTAGACTAGGGTTCCTTGGGGAGGATTAGGGTGCCTAGGGTGCCTTGGTTTGGAATATGGGTGCCCTAGTTTGCAGGATAGCTTAGAACTTGAGTCTGAGTTGGTCACTAGGTCTTCGCAATAACTCACCTTTTGTTGCATGGATGTCAAACTAGCTTCATTGATGATGTCATAAACCTGGAATGAAGAATCACCTATAAAAATCCACACAAAAAATTAAAATCTTAAAAAAGAAAGATGCATATGAAGGGGTCAGATCGTTCTTAACAGCCACAATAGTGGTCTTACAACTAAGCACTGCACTACATCTAAGACCCAATGTAGTTCTATGTGATTGTGTATACAATAATGTGCCTAGGATGCCCTAGCACCAAAAACACAGAGATAAAGGGAAATAGCTAGATAGAATGAAAAATGGTGGATGTAATAGAATAGACTTCACTTTCCTATGCAATGTGTGATGCAGAATAGTGCCCAAATGCAATCCCTTGCATTGTGTAGATAGCTAACCCTTAGTAGAAAATAGTCCACCCATAAGGTAGTATGTATGTTGTGTTTATATATGGATCTCTTGCTCAAATTGACACTAATGACCTGACATTACGACTAGTACCTAGGGGAACGGGGGGGAAAATCATAAAGACCGGCCTCGAACAACTAAATGAGAACCAAGTGTGACTGGGACTAGGGTGCTTATAAATGAGTACCAGGGCACCCGAGGTTCCCTAATCCCTTCTTAGGCACCCTAGTCAAATACTAAATATGACAATTGAGTGAATAATGACAACTAAGACTCCTTGAGAGATGAATAAAACTGTGCAAGTAAGTGACAACTATGTAAGACACACAACGACAACGAACAACTAGATTGACGATAGGACTAGGGGATGGGTTATTGGTGAATAATTTTCTTATGCAAGATCCATTTATAAAACAACATAATTGGTGGTATAATTATAGAGTAAGTGCATGATTTTGTGACTACACTCTACGTCTTCATTTTTTTTTCACTTATAGGCCTTATATGAAGCATACCTGAATCCTTATTTGTGAAATCGATCCTTATTGAACTTCTGACAAACTTGTAACGTCAATGAAGTGATTTTAACACCTTTTATCCCTCCATACCTTATACCTTTGAGATTTGAAGCTTCTTTATACTTCTATGTAGCACTATATCTCAAATGAACCAAAGAACTTATGTTTTAGGCTTTTGCAACTTCAACATATCCTTAATTCTGTAAGCTTAGTCATTCTTGACCTTTCAAACTCCTTCTGCATTTGAATACAAGTCCATGAAACTCTATACCCAGGTAGACATAGAATGAGAATTCTCAGATCATGCCTTTTCTAACTTTGTGATCTTTTGATCATATATTCTCCATGCTTTTCTTAAAACACACATCCTGAAAATATTAACAACCCTGATCATGTCTATAGAAATTATTTGACCTTTAATAGACCATCAACCTTTCAACATTCATAAATTTGGAGAAATTAGCTCATAACAAAAATGGTTCAACTATTCTTGACCTAATGGAAAGCAATAGGCCAACTTGTAGAGCATGGTGAAAAAAATTCACACAGTTAACATACTTAAAGCACTTAGACACCTTAAAACATATATCTTGAGCAATATATCATAGGCTTATCTTGGTGAACCAATAAGAATCTTCCCTACTACAGACAAAACCAATACTTTCATGACTCAGAGACACAACCATAACTTTAAGATTACAATACAAGCTCAGAACACTGATTGAGATACTTTGATTGGTCATCAAACCTTTGATTTCATTAGATATTTTGACTAAACCCAACACATAGACCTCTCAAACCGATGAGGATAGACCTTACAGAGACATACACAACATACTTACAACCATCATGACAAGATTTGATATTATGACTCATAATTTAACACCTTCTGGAACCAACTCAAGCCTTGGGCATCGACATACATCTTAAACTGGCCTTATGAAAAAAAATCCCTTCTCTCCAGAATGATATATATTATTAGAGCTTGAACTTGGATCAAATCTTAGAAATCCTATCATGACGATGACATACTTCAAACTCATTTCTCAGAATGACACACTCTAATTGTTTTTTGACATAGACTAGGTATAATCATCTTCCAGTAGACATAGACATTACCATACTTTCTCTTTCTTGACCTTTGAAACACAACTTAGACTCAAATGAGATTCAGAATGAGATACAACTTTCATTGACGGTAAAAAATATTATGAATAATCAAGAACAAAACCACAAAACAACATACACTCTAAACATCATGGATGACCACATTACCTAAAACTCAGACACCTACAACAAACAAAGACTCAAAAACACATGGAAAGAGTAAAATTCCATACCTTAATACTCTTGAAGTGTCCCAAACACATAACCTTCTTAGTTTCTCATGGATATTATCTAGACACATATGATGTTCCTAATATCTTTCCTCTTTAGCCACTGTAAACATGCTTCCTTGATATGATTTGGGCTTGTTGACTTTGAGTTCCAAATTGATTGCACTAGGTTCCTCTTTGTCATTCTTCATTTGATTGGTACTGAGCACCTCTGATTTATTAACATCCTTCTTAGATGGATTACCATGATTATATCCTTTGACTATTCCTTTAGAATCGTATCTTTCAATGAACCTCTTTTGGCTTTGACATAGTCTTGTTATATGACCTGATTTTTTATAGTTCAAGCAAACAACATATTTCTTTCCTCTTGGTTCAAATACACTTAAGTTATAACCACAATCCTTAGATCTATGGCCATACTCACAACATGAGTAGAATTCACTCTTGAAGAGGCTCACATCATTCCAATGAGACCTCCTTTTGCAATCTCTAGCTCTATGACCAAAATCATGACAAACATAGCCATAACCATTAAATGAAGAACCATAAGTCATAGAATTAGGTTGCCTAACATAGTTATAACTTCTCAAATCAGTATTATTTGTCTCTTTTTTGCTTACATGAGAGCTAGGACTACCTGTAGACACAAAATCATGCACTTTGGGTAATTACTTAGTCTTGATCACATACTACTATTCATATGGTTCCTAAGTATGAAAAGTAATAATTAACCCATGTCTTTGGCCATATTTTGTTATTTTATGTTGCTACTTTTAGTCTTGTACCTTTATTGGCCCAGTCTATCTTTTCATACTTTAGTTTTACCTTTTCTGGATTGGATCACCTAGCCAGGAAGCCAACACCAGGCACCCTCATCCCCTATGGGAGCACCTGCCCTCTTTACACTTTACTCTATTTTTTGGGTCCTTTCTAGCCATTTGAGCATCTTATCTTTTTGGTAGTCGACATTTTCATGGTTAATTACAAAATTCAAGTGAAGGAATCATATAAATATAAAGTTATGTGATCATAATAAGGGACCAAACACTAAGCATTACTTATCACCACCTAAGGTTGCATCTACTAAGGCTTCTATTACTCCATTTGCATCCATCTGGCTCCATCACAAGGGACAAAGGTTGGTTCATCTACATCACACTTCATAGGAGGGGAGTTTATTCTATTCCATGCACACATTATTTACAGTCTACATCTATCCATTGCTCGCTACTCACAAAGTGTGACACACACATGAGCACCTAGGGAAAAATTCCACACACACACACACAAAGAACTACATTGGGTCTGAGATGTAGTACATCACTTAGTGATAAGTACACCATTGTGGTGACTGAGGACAGTCTGACCCCTTTATATGGATCTTTATTTTTTAGGGTTTTTATGCTTTGATTAGGGGTTTGCAAGTGATTCTTCATTGTAGTTTATGCCGACATCAATTAACTAGGTGTGACATACACGTGACAAAAAATGAAGGCTTCATATCATCTTGCGACCTTGTAAAATTGGATTCTGGACCTCCCACATAGACTAAGAACCTAGACTATAGACTAGGGTTCCTCAGGTGTTCCAATCCCTTTTCTAGGTGCCCCACTCCAACTATATCACTTGGATCTACATTTTCTAGAGCTTTTCTGGGATGATTTCCCATTCTTGTTCAACCGGTCTCCACTGTGACATGGTCCCACAACATCTCCAAATCAGCTTAGGCTCTTCTAACTCTCTTTGCACATTAGGGTTTTACATTTTTATTGCTTAGTTTCTTGGGTGTATTTCAGTTATTTTACTACTCATTTATTTACTACAAACTTGCACTAGATTAGGCTAATATATTACATTTTAGCATAATCATTTTAGTGAACCCAAATCATGATTAGTCTTTTGGATCCTTCTTTGGAATATCATCTTCTTTATCATGGATCCTAAAATTCCTCAAATTTCCTTGTCAAATTTACTTCAAATACATCCTAATTACCAAGTTGTTCTTAAAAGGTCCTAGACACCATGTGTCTTCTCCGAGATACGACACCACATCAAGTCAATGCTATTTTTGATCATTTATTTGACGACCCTAGTCTTCATGATCCCTCATCTAATCAATCCATGTTGGAGTCAATTCAGGCTTTGTATTCTTTATTTCATGAAAAATTTAAGGATATGGAATCCACGATTACATCTCTCAAATATGAAATCCAACATCTTAAGGATGCTTCTCAAGATCATATTTGTTCTCCTCTTATATCTCATCTTCATTCTATGTCTACTACATGTGCTCATATCCATGAGCCTTAAGTCATACCATTACCAGAGCCTCTCACATTTGATCACAATACTAAGTAACATAACATTCTTATCGAGCTCCTTACTCATTAATTGATCACTTTACCACCCACTCATTACTATCCTCTTTATTGGCTGACAAAATATCAAGGTCATCTATATTGTAATTATCATCTAATCAATGGACATAATGAAAATGATTTCTATGATTTACAATGAAGAATCAAACGTCTTGAGTGTCAAGGATTTATCTCATTCACTGCACAATATTCTATTGCATGTCCATCTACAACTATTACATACAAATGGGCTCCTAGATCTACTCCTTGTACATTTAATGAGCATCATACTACCACTTCTAAGGTGCCTTCTTCAACCACTCAAGTGCCACCTATTCAATCCAATCAACCTACTCTTACGGATGGTCCTACTCTTACACTCAAGTTATCTATGAATTACCAAGTCAATCTAAGAAACATCCTCTAAATATCAGTTCAACCTAGCCTCTACTCAAGTCATCTATAGTAAATACGCAATGAATTGCTATATAAGATGACCAAAATCTAGTTAACCTATTTCAACTTCCACAACTCAAGAATCCTATGACATTACTATTAATGCAAAATCACAGCACCCCCAAATGAGTTATGGATGTACTTTTCTAAGGCAGGGTCATCTGGTGTGATTTGCATAACATGGGACCATCTCTCAAGCTGTGGGACTTACGGACTTGGGACGGCCCTCTGGAGAAAGCTGACTTCTTCTTCCTGATCCTAATGCTAAACTACTTCTAAGGAAGGAAATGCAACTATCTAATCCTAATCTAACAATTCCAAGGGACCAAGGAGAGAGAGAGAGCATAAAGAGGGAAATCCTACGCTAACGAGGTGATAACACCAAGAACAAGGAAGTGTTGTAATCTATCCAGACTACCATGAAACAAATAGAGGTTAGCAATGGAGAGGATGGATAGCAGCATCACAGACCAAAGATCATAATTCACACAGGAAACGTTTCATCTAAATGAACATAGCTCCCATATCTATAAATGAATGTTCAAAAGATGCACATATACCTTGTGATGAAGAGAGGCAAGAAGAAACAACAAGAAATGAACCAAGGATAGACAAATGCATCAAAAAAACATGTTTTTTATTGCTCTAGGAGTTCAAAAGTACATCATTTACGGGAAAGAGGAAAAAAAATTCCATTCACAGAGTAGGGTAGGAGGTTCAAACTCCATTTTCAACCCTAGGGAAGAAAAGAAGAGGGGGCTAGAGAAGAAGAATGAACAACAACTTTTACAATGAATCCTACACCTGTATTTATAGATTTGATCAGAGAGAAGAAGAGAGAGAGAAGCGGGAAAAGTAGGTTGAAGCTTAACCACCATTGTTAATGCCTCTAATGAAATATGACTTGAATCCGTCTTTACTGCATCGATCCTTGGTTCGGAACCTTGAAGGAAGAGGAAACAACGGAAATAGATCGTATATGATCTGGTTGTTGAGATAGATGGATCTTGCATTGAAGGACTAAAGAATTTTCCTCCATTTTCCTTCACTTGACCTCCTCAAAATTAAAGTTTCAGACCTCCATGGCATAGGTACAGCCAAGATCCTTCTAATGGCATTAGATTTGCAATGTTTTGAGCCCTGAGTCAAAAGATATGCCCCTTCGAAGTTTATATCGGGTACGTACAAGAGAGTGGGAAAACAACTTGAAAAATGGGTCCCGTTTAATATGGGACATGCGACAACTAGATTAGGGCAAAAATCAGGTCTACGATTTTGTAGTTTATCTTTTTCCCTTTTTCTGCAAGAATAAAAAAATCCAAAAAAATCCCGCGGCCCTGCTGCTCCACTTGGATACATGGCAACCTTTGGTTTGCAGGAGGATGTGCTTCACCTTTTGTCTTTGACTCCCCACTTTGGTTTGACTCAGGTTCAAACTTTGACTTTTTCCCTTTTTATTTTAGAGCCTGCCCAAGTCTGTCAAATATATTTAAGACATAGATTCACATGACAACCATTTCTTCTCTTTCTTCTTGCACAGGGTCGTGGCCGATCCAATATTTTACCCGGGGGGTGAAATATGGATCACAATTTGGTGACTTACGGGGACATCTACCTGCTAGATGAAGAGACCAGTGGCCTTGAAGCATCCATTTCTTGATAAACACGAAACTGATTCTGATCTGAACTCTGAAATTCTGACCTCTGAGCCTCTTGGAAACCCACTGAAACTTGAAATTAATCTTCACCAAAAACCATTACAATACACTGTGCAAGAGCAAAACAACAACACTAAAAATTATGTACAAACTGAAAATCATACATACCCTAAGTGGGATATGCAGAGTGTGTAAAAGCACTTCTTCTACTGAAAAAAACCTACCTACTCTACTCTAACCAAGAGAAAAGGGAACTCAAACAAAAATTGCAATTGGCAGGGAGAAATAGCTTCCCTTCCTAAAAAATGGCAGCCATGCAACTTATTTGGCACTGAACATGGCTGGTTGGATGAGTGAAAAACTAATAATAAGCCAGTCTTCCACCCAAATCACCAAAGTATCAGCTAGAGACAAATCAAATACCTATTTTAGTTGTTCTGCATTTGGATTGAAGAGACATGGCAGCTGATCCTTGGTGCTTTGCATATCATCCTCATGCCCAGAAATGGACATGATTGGTTTTGGTTTCTCCTTTGGCTCCAATGAAGCCAAGTACCTGAATGGGCATGGTTTGATTCTTTGGATGTGCCCTTTTCTCTGAAATTCAAATCCAAAAATGGAGTCTTCTTGTTGACCTTCTTGGGTGGATGATGTGAGAGAGATGATGACATCCTCCTGCCTTTTCTCTTCCTCCTCCTTTGAAGAATATGGAAGATCAAGATCTTCCAATCTTGGTTCTAGAGGGCTGTTATGAAGTGCAGGCTGCTATTATTGAATGTTCTCCTCCATGGCAACATGATCATGTATGTGGAAGATGGATAGAGGAGAAAATGATGTAATCTCCTCGGGCTCCTCTTCATCAAGACAATCCTCTAAGTCAGACAGATAATCTACCTCCTCGTTGTCTTGTTGCACGTGTTTGACCTCCTCCATGGCGTCCTTCAAATATTCAATTTTCTCACCATGGTTCCCCTCATCTTCAAACATGAAGTTTGAAAGCTCAAAATCTTCTTCGACATTAGAGCTTGAAGGGGATGAAGTGGGAGGAAGAATAAAAGGTTCTTCTGTGGCCTGCTCCGCACTTGGAACCTCTGAAACTATATGGTCTTCCTCCACACCTGAAATGTAATCCTCTTCTTTTGGATTAAGAGTAGCTCCTTCTTCCCCTGCTTGCATTGTAGCTAGAGCTTCCACCACTTGCGGCTTGACCTCAACCTCCTCTATAGGCTTAACCAACAAGGGAACCTTTGAAAATGAAAATTTAGCAACCCAACTCTTCAGATTTTCTATCATTTCTTCTTTATTGGGTTCCTCTGTTTGATGTTATCCTTGGCTTGTTTTTGGAGTTTCTTCCCAACATGGACTTGGGAAAGCAAGAGGAGTAATGAGTGGGGTCTCCACTAGTTGTTTCCTTGTTTGTGGTTGAGGGGAAGGCATTTCTTTTGGCTCTTGTAGAGGGGGATTGGATTTGGGAGGGAAAAGGGCAGAGAAACTGAGGTGAGATGGAAGACTAGAAGATGTAGAGATGGAATCAACACTTGGGGCAGCAAGTGAGGGGCTTGAATCTTGCCTCTACTGAAATGATAAAGATTGAGGAAGAGATAATGAAAGACATGGAGCTAGTGATTGACTTACCCATTGACAAGGTTGTCTTGAATCCAACTCATGAGCCCCGATCTCCTCAGCCCACTTTGTAAGCTAAGGCAATACTTCAACCATGAATTCTAACTTCTCCTGAGGGCTGTAGTGTCTTGGAAAAGGTTCCCTACAACCAATGCTGAAAGCCCTCATTTGAACTGTTGCTGTAAGTTGAACCATCCTAGCCTCCATTTTTTAAATCTTCTCCAGTAGATCAACATCCTCTGCATAACTATCACCATCATATGCGTCCCCTTTTCCTTGATAAGCTTTATAGTCAAACTGGTTTTGACACTGCTCATATGGGTAAGCATAATGGTTTTGGATCTGATCATAATGTTGATTTGGAGGAGTTGGGAAATACATTAGAAGTGGACTGTATTGTTGTAAGTGTGAGTTCCATGAAGGGAATGAAGTCATGATTGCACAACGTCATGGAATGGGAGAAGATGAAAGAGATGGAAGAATAAAATGGATGAAATGAGTGGAAATGGATGGAAAAGGTCTGTAACTCAGAGAATGGGTTTTTGACCAAATGGAGTCACCAGATGTGCTTGAAAGTGCCTCCAAAGATTTAAATCTTCACCAAGAGCACATCGAATCTGATGAAGTGAAGTGGTAAGGTGCTTCAGACCTATCCCACTGGGCATGCCAAAACTGTTAACGTGAAATCACAACAACCACAAATGAGTTATGGATCTGATTTTCTAAGGTAAGGTCATTTGGTGTGATTTGTATAACATGGGACCATCTCTCAAGCTATGGGACTTGCGGACTTGAGATGGCCCTCCAGAGAAAGCTGGCTTCTTCTTCCTGATCCTAATTCTAAACTAATTATAAGAAAGGAAATGTGACTATCTACTCCTAATCTAACAATTCCAAGGGACCAAGGAGAGAGAGAGAGCATAAAGAGGGAAATCCTACACAAACGAGGTGATAACACCAAGAAAAGGGAAGTGTTGATCATCTACCTAGACTGCCATGAAATGAATAGAGGTAATAAATGGAGAGGATGGACTGTAGCATCATAGACCAAAGATCAGATTTCACATAGGAAATGTTTCAACCCAATGAACACATCTCCCATATCTGTAAATGAATGTGCAAAAGATGCACAGATATCCTGCGATGAAGAGAGGCAAGAAGAAACAACAAGAAATGGACCAAGGATAGATAAATGCATCACAAAAACACGTTTTCTATTACTCCAAGAGTTCACATAGTACATCATTTACGGGAAAGAGATAACAAAACATCATTTTACAGAGCAGGGGAGGAGGTTCAAACTCCATTTTTGACCTCGGGGAAAAAAAGAAGAGGGGGGCAGAGAAGAAGAATGAACAACAAATTTTACAATGAATCATGCACCTGTATTTATAGATTTGATCAGGGAGAAGAAGAGAGAGAGAAATGGGAAAAGAAAGTTGAAGCTCAAACACCACTGTTAATGCCTCTGATGAAATATGCCCCAAATCCATCTTTACTGCATCGATCCTTTGTTCGGTGCCTTGAAGGAAGAGGAAACGACAGAAACAGATCGAATCTGATCTAGTTGTTGAGACAGATGGATCCTGTATTGAAGGCCCGAAGACTTTTCCTCCATTTTCCTTCACCTAACCTCCTTAAAATTAAAGTTTTAGACTTCCATGATGTAGGTGAGGTAGAGATCTTTCCAACGACATCAGATTTGTAATATTTTGAGCCCTAAGTCGAAAGATATGTCCCTTCAAATTTTGTATCGGGTCCGTATAGGAGGGTGGGAAAACAACTTGAAAAATGGGTCCCCTTTAATATGGGACACATGACATCCAAATTAGGGAAAAAATTGGGTCCATGGGTCCGCAATTTATCTTTTTCCCTTTTTCTGTGAGAATAAAAAAATCTAGAAAACTCCCACAGCCCCGCTGCTCCACTTGGATACATGGCACCCTTTGGTTGGCTAGGGGATGTGCTTCACCTTTTGTCTCCGACTCCCCACTTTGGTTTGACTCGGGTTCAAACTTTGAATTTTTCCCTTTTTATTTTAGAGCTTTCCTGAGTCTGTCAAATAGATTTAAGGCACAAATTTACATGACAGAGACATTTCTTCTCTTTCTTCTCGCATAGGGTCGTGGCTGATCCAATATTTTTCCCGATGGGTGAAATATGGATAACAATTACCACCTCAGCATCCCATCAATTGTGTTAAGGAAAATACTCCTTACATTGATCCACTTAGTGTCTTTTGACTAGACCTTCATCACTTACATACTTGGGGGGCATCATAGCTCCCCCCTTGCATTACTATCAATTGTCGATATCATCTCATGTACTTACTGCTTCATGCTTAGTGACTACTCATCTGTAAGCATTATTACAAACCTCTTAATACATTTGTATCATCATTAATCGATGACATACTCTTGTTCTTCAGTTCACATTTGATTGTTGAGGGCATTCTATACACATGAGCCTCACACAATGCACAATAGAGACTACACACTACACACTACACACTACACACTACACACTACACACTACACACTACACACTACACACTACACACTACACACTACACACTACACACTACACACGACACACGACACACGACACATGACACACGACAATGACACATGATGCACAATGCATGATGCATGACACACGATGCATGATGCATGACACACGACACACATGACACACCACACACCACACACCACACACATCCTACATCTTTATATATACATTCTCTTACATCTTACATCCTACATCTATTATGCATCATTCAAAATTTGTGTTTCATACACATATATCATCTACACATCTTACACATATTACACATCTTACACATCTAATTTCATGTGCTGTACTCACTACCCTATGACGGACTCTAGTCTCATGGTCCATACTGGACTATTGAGGGTAAATAATCTTAAATGGACGACATCACATTCACACATTCATCAATCACTCTTTCCATCATATGAAATTCCTAGAATAGTGATACACATTGTAGGATACATCATCAATTCCTCTTATATCATTTATTAGTATATGCTTTAGGCTACATCATCAATCTTACTAATCTTGTAGTGATAAACACTGTAGGATACATCATCACTTACTCTAGCATCATCATCACCTATTATGATCATCATTTAGTGCTATACACTTTAGGTTAAATCATCACTCCTTCAATCATCTCATCATGATAGACGTTTAGGCTACATCATCACACATAATTCGTCTCTATGTCACATTTCATCACTAAACATTCACCACAACGCGCTATATACACCACATTGTTTGACCATTTCCTGATGATGTAATCTTGTTTACGGTTCATTCTTGACTGCGAAGGGGGTATAAATAAATGAACCTCACTGCATATAACTCCATTCACTTGAGGGGCACATGTCTCCTATCGTTCAATCTACATTATATTCCATCCATCTAGAGCATATTACATATATTGGTTGTATTTACTCTTGCTTTCATTTAGTTGTAGATGTTCATCTTATTACACATTCTAGATAGATAACTTATATGTCATTATCTTTACCATACACACATGTGCATTCACTTTATTTCTAGTTGTGATCATAGATTATACAGGGCCATCACATGCAACATGGATGCTTGGTGCAATACCTATTACCATTCCCACATCTTGCTCGTGGGGGCATCCACTCTCATACACTACAGGTGTTGTTGTTTCATTTTGTATTCAACACTTTAATTTATTGATTATACACACGTTTACATACATTTTATCTTTCTAACGTGCTAATGGGTGCTTCACGTACAACATTTGTTTTACAGGATTATTTTCCACCATGGTTATATGTCATATTGCTTGTACTTGCTTGTCATTGTATTCCATTGTTTGTGGGATTTTCCCTTTGTCTTGTGTGCACACTTGTATGCTTTTGGCTTCATTGGCCTTAATTGGCTTGTGACACCGTGATTGGTGTCCCATGTCTGCAACTTTCTTTTCGCGACCTACATTGTCTTTTTATGTGTTTTAGCTTATACATTGTTTGTCTAGCTTACACTTCATCTTATACATGCATGATTGTATTTTTTTGTAATAACACTTGTCTCCCAGCCATTTGTTTACATGTGCCTTGGTTTCTACTAAGCACATCCCCCTTGCTAGGCATAGTTTTAGATTTAGCGGTTGGTCCTCTCTTGGGGGCATAGTTTTAGATTTAGCAATGTTGTATGCACCCATAAAGAGGGGGGGCATCATTTGGGTGAATTACTCACCCCATATAGGTATATAAAACACACTGTTGGTACAGTTCAACACAGTTTCAGGGCTCAGAATCAAACTTGGGTCCTTAGTCACATAGCGAGTGGGTTCAACACAGTCTACAAAACTCCATACACATCAGATTTTATAGGGCAGATTGTCCTTGGCATTTCAAGGAGCATTTATAGGTTAGAGGATAAACTAGAACTTCCTCTCTACACTACTTTGGCCGTGTCATCGGATTACCTAAAAACTAGACAGTACATAGATATCTTCATTTTTGGGAAGTGGTTACAGGTTGGAGGATAAATCAAACTTTCTTCCCTACACTTCTTCGGCCAATGGCATGAGATCGACCAAAAAACTCACACTTCATCAATAGGATCCTTTCTACACCCTTTTTCTCATCACGAGTCAGGTGCACATGTTCCTTTTTAATTTCCATACTTTTATTACATGTTTTTTTACACACATACATGTGTTTTTACAAATGTTTTTACACATATACATGTGTATTTGACTACTTTATCTTCTTCTCTTTTACAGGTCCATCCATATGGGAAGAAAACAATCAACAACACACAACATCACACACATCACACTAACATGTAGGTACATCACATACATGGCATCTACACACACGATTCCACCCTAGGTTCACTCTCATCACATTTTTTCACTTTTACATCTTT
This sequence comes from Taxus chinensis, assembly GCA_019776745.2. NCBI lineage: Eukaryota > Viridiplantae > Streptophyta > Pinopsida > Cupressales > Taxaceae > Taxus > Taxus chinensis. The sequence goes on along the minus strand of CM034149.1, from coordinate 722,076,116 downwards.
AGTCTCCACGCTCCATATCTTTATCACTCCACACTTTGTCTAGTCTCTTAGCACATTTTATACATCAATCTACATGAATATCAGGTAAGCATCTCTATCTACTTTATGTTATTTAGTGTTTTGCTCACCAAGATAAAGTGGGGGTAAATGTAGACACAGAATCACACACTTTGGGAAATTATTAGTCTCGATCACATACTACTATTCATATGGTTCCTAAGTATGAAAATTAATAATTAACCCATGTCTTTGGCCATATTTTGTTGCTTTATGTTACTGCTTTCAGTATTGCACCTTTATTGGCCCAGTCAGTCTTTTCATAGTTTAGTTTTACCTTTTCTGGACTGGAGCACCCAGCCAGGATGCCAGTGCCAAGAACCTTCATCCCCTTTGGGTGCCCCTTTCCTCTTTACACTTTAATCTCACTTTTTGGGTCCTTTCTATCCATTTGAGCATCTTATATTTTTGGTAGTCAAAATTTTCAGGGTTAATTACGAAATTCAAGTGAAGAAATCATATAAATATAAAGTTATGTGATCATAATAAGGGAATAAAAACTAAGCACTAATTATGACCACCTAAGGTTACATCCATCAAGGCTTCTATTGCTCCATTTGCATCCATCTAGCTCCATCACAAGGGACAAAGGATGTTTGATCTGCATCACACTTCATAAAAGGGGAGTTTATTCTATTCTACATCTAGCTATTGCTTGATACTCACAAAGTGTGACACACATAAGAGTACCTAGGGAAAAATTCTACACACACACAAAAAACTACATTGGGTCTGAGATGTAGTGCAATGATCAATGATATATTCACCATTGTGGTGGCTAAGGATAGTCTGACCCCTTCATATGCATCTTTATTTATTTAGGGTTTTCATGATTTGATTGGGGTTTGCAGGTGATTCTTCATTACATGTTTACGCCGACATCAATGAACTAGGTGTGACATACATGTGAAAAAAAATGAAGGCTTCACATCATTTGGTGACCTTGTAAAATTGGTTTCCAGACCTCTCGCATAGACCAAGGTGCCTAGATTGTAAACCAGGGCACCCTAGGTGTCCCAATCCATTTTCCAAGTGCCCCAGTCCCGCCAAATCACTCAGATATGCATTTTATGAAGATTCAGTGTGATAATTTCCCATTCCTATTCAGCTGGTCTCCACTATGACATAGTCCAACGACATCTCCAAATTATCTAAGGCTCTTCCAACACTCTTTACACATTAGGGTTTTACATTTTTATTTCTTAGTTGCTTGGGTGTATGTTAGTTATTTTACTACTCATTTATTTACTGTAAACTTGCATTATATTAGGATAATATATTGTATTTTAGCATAATCACCATCTTCGCCATCATTCTCCTTTTGCTTTCCCTTGAAACCTAGGTCTGTGTTATCATTTACATCTCTTTATCTCTCTAAAATCCCATCAAGAGCTTGAGTATTTTTCTCTAACTTCTCATACATCCTCAACCTACTAGGTACACTCTCTAAATCAAATTCTAATGTTTTCAATCTCTCTTAATTCCTGGAACAAGCTTCCTATTTATCCCTTAGGGATTTAGTCAAAATCTCTACTTGAGATTCCAAACCCTTGATAGTTTTACCATGCTCTATTTCCATGCACTTGATCTGATCTTGCAATCTATGAATCACAGACTGAGAAACCTCATTCCTCATTCTTAATGTTATCTCAACATATAAAGAACTACACATGCTTGTGCTTCAAAGTATCTCCTTCAAGTTGCTAAATTACTTCATAAGGACCTACTCTGATACCAATTATTGGAAGTATAATGAACTGAGAGGGGGGTGAACCAGCCCTATAATTTTTCTACTTCATTTACCATTGTTACAACATCCATCATACATCCATTCAATCACATACATTCCATATTAGCTTATTAAGTGTGCATCATACATTCAAATGAACTGGAAACATGAGAGTGAACACATAGAAACAAGATGTAAGTGGGAAACCCTCAGGGGGAAGAAAACCCAATGATGTTTTTTCTAATATTACACACAAAAAAGACTCAAGTGAATATTACACGTCAAAATTTATTTCTTTAGTGAGGCACCAACCCCACAAGGAGCACGAACCCCTAAACCCTTGTTGATATTAATCAAAACAAGAGAATCTTATGAATATGACTCATCATAAGATATTTTTTAGAAGTATGACCATCGAAAATATGTTGATGACATAGCTGATTGTGATCCCAAAATTCAGCTCCAAATTCCTTCAAACCCTCATCACATGATCTCTCCTTCAACTCACTCTATCTTGATCTTTCATGACCTGATTTGGCTTCCAACATTTGCAAACATCCTCTATAACCTTCTTTAGACTTTTTCACACATGCTCAACTTCCTTTTGATTCCTTAAAACATAGTTCACACTCTCATATAGGTCATATTTTCCCTCCTAAAGAACTAGTTCGAAAATGAACCCAAAACATTACTTTTATACCTGTTGGTGAGAAAATTTATTGATATGGAAAATTAGGTGTCTCCACCAACATTCATGGGGCTACACCCATCTGCATTGAATGATATAAATCCCATTATAAAATGTAAACTAACCCTAATCCTATCTAAATGCTGTGGGTGGCCAAATTGGCCCGGGATCACATAGGGAAACACCATTAAACCTATGGCAAAGTGCTTGTACAAGGGTAAAAGGGAGGAAATTAGTCTAGGCATATTACTACTATGAGTAGATTACATAGCTCACAACCAATAACCAGAGTAGTTAAACATCCAATATAGAAGAAAGAAACAATGAAGTGGTTAGTGAGACAAACCAAACCTACATAGACACAAAGTTCTTTGAGGCTCATTCATCGAAGACACAAATCTCTCTTTGATCACCATGCTTACAAAGTAAATATAAGAGGGAAATAGAGGGGAAAAAAGAAAGGGAAAATAGAAGAAGTGTAGCTTTTATTTCATGTGTAGTGATGAATACAAAGCCTCAACCTAGCTACCAAAATTCACAATGCTACAGAGTGAAAGTATTAAAAATCTAGAATCCTTTGGAATGGAGAAGCCATCCCAATTTATAAAAATTTAAATTGACCCCTCATCTCCCTTATATGAATCTTTGTGTTCCGTATTCCCTCGTGAATTTTCATTTTCCATAAATTAAGTATTTCTCTTATAATTTTGAGAAAATACTTTTACAATTTAAAAATAAGTCACTTAAGTAAATAGGACGAAATACAATGATGAATCCTAACAACGGATTATAACAGAGAGTTAAATAAGGGGGAGAAAAAGAGGAGAGCTGATGAAGGAGAAGCCGCATATAATGGAGTCCACCGATACCTGTCAGATGATATGATGAAATGCTCCAATGCAGTGAACTCTTGATCCTTGAATTCCTCACACCGCAAGAAGACTTCTTTGCATAGACACACATACACTGCAAACTAAGTGTTTAGAAACACTGTTATATGAAGCCTTTTGTGAGCATGAGTGTCACTCATGGAGATCCCCTCTAAAGAGTATTAATATTTCAAATTAATCCTATCATGACTCTCTGTAAAAATTCCACACTGCCATGTTAATATGGAAATCCTAATGAAACACACCATGCACAGTATGATGATGCAAATTCCACCTCACACATTATACACATACAAACATAAGCCATGAAATGAGTTTTGAAAGACACTGTTGAGATATGTTGTAAGAATCCTCACTATCACCTATTCCTTGAAATATTTTGATCATAGAGCCTTTGTCAGCTTCACCCCTGTAAATTTGAATTTCATGATTCCATAACACTTACTATATTTGGAATGGGCCACTATTTTCGGAAATTTTCAAGATTCTACCTCACTAGTCACCAAATGATTATGTTGACTTGAATGGTTACCCCTCTGTGCACTCCTTCTATAAAAATTGCTTTTGGAATGACATACTATTAATAGTAAGTGCCTACAGGACAACTTACAATTTTTAGCAAGTAGTGATTTTTTTGGCCAATCTGACCACACTAATGAGATCTACTTGTATCACTACCCGTGTGCACACTAATATTTCCCTAGTTACTCTTTCTAGGATGATTTACTATCTATGGCAAGTACCCATATAGGGAAATTAATATTTTTAGAAAGTTGACTTTTATACCATTTCTAGCACCAAAAAACCACTTTGACCTTCTGAATATCCTCTGTGCACACTGTCTTCGCCGTAACTACTTTTGGTATTAACTTGCCAAAAATAGCTAGTCCCTGTGTAGGAAGGCTTACTATTTTTGGAAAGTGGGTCTTTGGTGGTCGGTTTGTGATGAAAATAACTTCTTTGGAATAGGTTTTTGATCCTTAGTGCACCTATGAAATTTTATCTTGATCCGATGTTGGAAATGAGAGATTTTAAAAAATCAATTTTTTGTTTCAGGGAAATGGGGGTTTTCTGCTCACCGTAAAAAATATGAGCTGTGCACATAAAAAATTCCTCATGAATCCTCATGGAATTTGAAAAAATAAGATATTGTAATAAACGACATCTCGATCCATTGAGTATTTTGGGAGATACGAACAATTTCTCCTTCATGAGCTTCGAGGGTGTCGAGGTAAAATATCTTCATTTTTCTTTGTTCGAATCCATATTTCTTTGTGATTTTGGGTTTTCAAGGTATGAGACAATAAAAAATATTATTTTTATAGAAAAAATGTTGTATGGATTTTTAGAGAAAATCCGACAGCATTCCGACAGCGTGAGGAGGATGTGGGGGAAGAAATATCGAAAAATGGCCAACTCCCACATTATTTAAACTTGAAATGGAAGGGGGAGGATGGGGCACATTTTTATATCCCTTTCATCCCTTTTTAAAAGGTTAAAAGGGGACATGAAAATGTGCCTCATTCTTGGCATGCCATTTGTTACGTGTTCATTCGTTGTGCAACTTGGAGAGGGGGGCTAAACAAAAGCAAATGGGAGCTAGTTTGAGGTCACATGAGGGATCATGGGGTTTGCTAAGGATGGGGAAAATTTTAATATCCATTTCATCTCTTTTAAAAAGGGAAAAATTGTGCAAAAATTTTTGCCTCATTTTTGGCATGACAAGTGGCACTCATGCGGTGCTTGGTGAGTGCAAGGTAAAATTGGTCAACAGGGGCTTAGGTGAGTGTTGGTAGGTCATATGGGTGACTAGAGGGATTCTTAGTGGTGTGGAGAAATTATTTTCACCTCATGTATCTTTTAAAAGGTGAAAAGGTTACATGAAATTGTGCCTTCACCACAGGTTGCCATGTGTCCTATCATGAAATTGACTAAGTGTTGAAAGCGTACCTTGGGAGTAAACTTGCAAAGATGATATCTCGAGCTTCTAGATGAATTTTGGGGTGGAAGTTTATATGATTCCACTTGAAAAAAACCATCTGAATTCAATGGTGATGGTCCCAAGATAAATTTTTTAATAAAACACCTCCAATTGGATCCTTATTTCTCGAGATCACTTATTGTGAGCCAGAAGAATTAGTCACCTATAATAATGTATGAAGTTTCAAGAAGTTACATATTTTCCACCATGTAGAGAATTAAAAATGATTTCCATAGGTACTTTGTTGGGATTTTAAATCACTATGGATCTCTTAGAATCTTTCTTTGAATCTCAGGTCCTCTTTCGTGGTGCATGCCCCTTTAGGCTCGAAAGCCCATTTCTGGTGAATCAACTCTAAAACCTTCGAAAATCCTCAAAATATTCCAAGATAAACTCCTCGATGTTTATAGCCCTTGAAAAATCCTCTTTGATGAATCTTGTCCTTTTGATCCACTCCATGGATGATGCACCAGTCTTAGGAAGGCTGATGATAGCCCTTCCAAAAAATGCTTGAATGCCCCAGAAGTTCCTTGAACATTGTTTGCTTCCTAAATCACCTAGGGGGGATACTAGACATTCACTTAGGGATCATTTGAATGACAAGATAGGACTAGTTTTAGGGATGTAATGACCTGGGGGTGCCCTGGGAAGGTATGAATTTGAATTTTTTTGACACTCTGGTATGGTTGTCCTACTTTCTAGTGAATGTTTCCCCTGTAAAAACACATGACAATAACTGGATCTAGCTTGGAGGAATGTTATGGACTAAGCACATCGAGGACATGACATGGGAAATATTATAATCTCAATTTGCAATACGTTGACCAGTGCCTTATCCATTGGGCTTTAAAGAGTCACTTACAACTTGCAAGAGAGATATTCTACACAAATTCCTTTATTGAACACACAAAGACAAAAACAAATAGAAGGGAAAAAACCAAAAGGGGAAAACAACACACATGATGAAAAAGGGAAACTATGTTATAGGGGAGGGATATTACAAATGTAGGGAAAATAATATATACATACTTGAAAACGGGTTGAAAAAATACATGCCATCTTGGAATAATGAAGTGAAGTATATCCTTCGAACCACAAAAACTGTTATTTGATCAAACCATGTTTTAGTGATGGATTTACATGGCTTGAGAAGAAGAAGAATGGTAATGATTCCATCTTTGTACTCATACTATAGTGAGAATTTTTTTCACCGAATCACATCACCCTCCGATTTGCACAAGTGTGTGTGCTTGAGCTCATGGTGTTACTAGGTAAAATGGGTACCATCTCCAAGTTGTGGGACTTGCTACTTGAGATAGACCTCCAGAGAAATATGGCTCTTTTTCCTAATCCTAGTGTAAATTAACTCTACTGAAATGAAGCTACTAAGTATCTCTATCCTACAATATCCAAGGGACCAGGGAGAGATAAATAACATGCAAATGAAGGAGAACTACACTACAAAGGTGATGCACCAAAATAAGGGAATGAGGAAAATCTCCACTGTGTGAAAATGAGAGCCGAATGTATATTAGAGAGGGTGATGACAGTTCTCCACAGTCTAATAACAACACTCACAATGCCTTTCCATGCAAACACAATAATAATGAACCCCTGCAAGAGCACAAAATAGACACAATATATTTGCAATGAGATTGAAGAGGCAAGAAGAATGCAACAAACAGAAGGGAAAATACATCAAAAAACTTGTATCTATTGATTCATTGATATACACAGTTCAAGCTATTATAAAATAAAGGTCTGGATCACCATGAAAGGAATCCACTACAAATACCTATAGCACATTGGCTTCACATAACCAAAATGACATTTTTTCTACTCAAACTATCCTCCTTAAAATGAGCCCTAACCCTTCAATTTCTAGATTTTTGGAAGAGAGAAAGAGAGGAGATGTAATTCCTGAAATCCAATTTTGCACCAATTACAATTTATGACAAATGAGTATGGTTGGTGATTTTGAACCTACAAGAGCAATCCCAAGGTGCCTCATACCCTGCATCAATGAAGATTGCTTTCATATGCTCATTGAATGCTCCTTCAACCACCTTCTAACCACCAAACATAACTGGGATCATTTTCCTTCAAAATCTCAATCAAAACTTCATCAATTTCTACATTTCTTGATTTTTGTGAGACGATCTTGGAGTCACAATTCCAATGACCCCAATTTTGTGAAAAACTATTGAGAATTGCTCTAGTTATGGTCTCTTGAGCGCAGGTAGCTTTTTTGAGTTGCTACGGATTACTTCATTATCACGGGAATGACAATAAATATATTGGTTGAAAAATCATCATTTAAAATATTTTCTCTCCTTTCTAAATTTTGCATCATTTAATTTGATTAGGGCATTTAAAAACGTGGGGGATATCATTGATTTTATATCTTCTTGTATTAAAAGGGGGGAAGGTATTAAATGTTTAGTTATTGATCCTCTTAATAGTCAACTCTGTCTATATTTAAAACTAACTCAGTCAACATTATTCAGCTTCCCCATAATTCCTAATGTATAGTTTGATTAGATTTCAACTTGTACGATACGTCAAGAAATGTGGTGGGTAATACAATAACTCAGTTCCTTTGCAATGTTCATGGGCTTAGCCATTTCCTACAAATCAAATTGGCATTACCCAAGATATCTCAATGAGATCTACGAGTATGTCAACACAGTCTCTTCTAACACATAGCTAAAATCACAATCAAGGGGCTTTGTTTCCTGTCATATGAGCTTGATTTCTAGCATGACTAGCTCATCTGATTTTTGCAGGTAGTTTGTCAGGGATTCAACCCAACTTGGATATGAGTTTGGTTAGCTCATCCATGACTAGAGTGCAACTCTCCCAACCTCCTTCATCTCTTTACCATATTTTTGTGCTCAGAGGTTTTCCTAGACAAAAATAATGGATTTTTCCATTGCTTACCAAGTGGAACCCGTAATACAAGATTTCCAACTATCCAATTTTCTAGGGTAGCAAAATTGGATAACAAGAATGTTCTTACATCCCATGAATGCTTCATTATATTCTCCAAGTACTTGTACCTTAAGGCTTTCGTTTGATTCCCTGTGATCATAAGACATCATTCTTCCATTTCTTCAAGAGTGGGAAAATTGATCTTGTCATGACTACATTATTCATGCTTGAATTGTGGAATGGGGAAATCTATTAAATCCGTGATACTTTATGAAGGATTGAAGGAAAATTGAATTTCTTCACATCCACCAAATTCTTTAAACATCTCAATTTTTTTCTACGAAAAAATTCTTTCAAGAGTAAAGGTTACATCACCGGGCTATAGGTATTCATCATCCTTGAGAGATTATTGTAGCATGGAAATATGTTCAAGAAAATTCAGGTCTCAGGAAATGGTGAGCTCAATATGATTTTGAATTCCTTGATAAGAATCATACACATCCATACTTTGTTGTTTGGATCAATTACCACTAATATCCATCTACTCAAAATCCACCTTGATATTATTTTCAAAGTTGCAACCCTTGATTTCTTCATAAAATCATTCCTTACCTTTGGGTGCATTTTTACATATGAACTCTTGTTCTACATTGGTGGAGCATTCCAAATTGGTGGGAACAAGTTGGTCTTTGAATACATTCCCAATACTCTTGAAACTTTTCACCTTGTTCCAAATAACTTTCTTTAATGAAAATCAGCTCAAAATTTTCCCTACTATCTTCCTCCATGGTAGAGGTATTGTCTTCAAAATTGGACATGTCCAAAGGAGATTCAAAAACCTTCCTTCTTTTTCACTCACAAACCTCTTCGCATTACATGAAAGAGAAAGACGTGCTTTCACATTTGATCTTGCTAACCAAGGCATTAGGGAAGACATCAATCTCATCCATCAATTCCGTCTATGTATTAAAAATTTGTGTATTAAAATGAGAACAAAAATTGATTCATAGATGTCTTGCCTCTCTATATCCCAAGTCAAGAGTTCAAGACTAAGTTGTGGATTTTTAGTTTCTTCTACAACCTTCAAGATGTCTTACACAGATGGTTCTTTCGAGTTCATCATAGGCTCATAGTCATTCTCACGGGAATAATATTTGTGTTGTGATTCTAGGAGATGATTGAAAATCTAATCTATCCATGCCCATGATTCATTTGAAACATCCTCACTTACATCTTCCATGCTTTATGTTTCCCAAGATTCACTTTCTTGTAAGCATGGGCACACTTGATTCACAAAATGTTTTGAAAAGGATAAGAGGTCCATCCTTTGTGGGAAGGGTACTCCTTCAAACTCAAAATCCATATCATCTTATTGATGAGAAGCATACGACCATGTTGGGGCAGCAGTATGAGAAGGAATTTCAATTCCATCTTGTCCATTCATTATTGAATCTTCATGTTCATATGAAGGATGAAAGACTTCATACTCACCATGGTAATTATTCTGCTCCTTGGTTTCAAGAAATAAATTGGCCTCTTCCATATATTCATCCATGATTAAATCGGGAAGAGAATTTGATTCTTCAACTATCTCTATTTCTTCATTCAACATTTCCACATCACTTGAGGAATCAAAATAGGAGGGAAAATCATCCATGACCATCTTGAATAAATCATCTTCAGTCCATGATGTTGGGTGGATTTATCGCAGTTCTTCAAATATCTCCATTTTATCATTAATTGAAAAATCAAAATTTGAAAGGAGATTATTCATGCTTACTTTGAACTGGTCATCTTGTATTCCTTCATCGTTGGTGGATTCTTCAGAAAGCATCAAATCATCCATTATGGAGCAACAATCTTCCTCTATTGAATATATTACTCCTCCAATGGGCTATCCCTCGAGACAAAATAGATTGATGAATGGTGGTTCCTTCTCTCACCATCTTGAAAGGTGTTTCTTTGATTTTCAATGGAGGGTTCTAGAATAAGATCTTCTTCAGGAGCATCCAAGAATATTCCAAGGATGAACACTTTATGGTACAGATAGTCATCAAGATATTTTGGTTTTTTTCATTGTTGACAACATGAATTAATTCAAGGTATTGGTACCTTATTTGCACAACCAGAACACACCTCTAAATTTCTTGATAGGTTTCATGGTCAGAATTTCCTGCTATTATGATATAAAGTCTTTCAACATATTCTATTTTCAAGATGTTCATTTCCTTATCGCCATATGAAAGGAAGTCATCTATAGAGTGGTAGAAGAAAGATAATGTTCTCAATTTTGTAGTGACCTGCGTGAGGTTACCAAATTATTCTTCTATGGATTCTGCACCACCTTGTCCTTCACCATCTTCTATAAGACTATTTTGATTCTCATTGGAAGGCTCCATGATAAGATATTCTTTGGCACCATTCAAAAAAAATTTTGGGGATGAACACCCTGTGGTATGAATGAACCTTAGGGTTTTCCTCCATAGGACAAATCTCTTCTTCTTCCTCCCCTTGACGAAATGCTTCAAGATGTTCATATCTTCTTTGCAAATCTAAATCATATCTCCAAAATCCATGGTAGGATTTGGGGTTGGAATTTCCTTTTGCTGTGTCCAGAAGCCTCTACACATATTCTCTTCTCAGAATGTCCATTTATTCATCACCATATACAAGGAAGTCATCCAGAGGAAGGGAGATGAATTACAATGTTGTGATTTTCTTGGTCAACTGTGTGAAGTTGAAAAAGTTACCTTTGGTAGGAATCTACACCATCTTGTCCTTTATACAACCTTTCTTATCTCCTTTGAACCTTATTCATCTATATATGGGATTCTTGATCATCGAAAGAAGAAATTCCCATTATTTTTCATTTGGCAATGCTCTTCTTGAATTGTAATCACCATGAATTGATAATTGGGTCTTCACATGTGATGATTTTATCCATTCTGGAAAGTCTTTTTCTATCTTTTGTGGGGATAGGGAGATCCTTCTTTCCTTCAATTTTCGTGGCTTTGCAAGAGATGTTTCAGAATTATGGTTGATTGAAAATTTGAATTACTTAGTAATCCTCTTCTTCTTCATCTTAGCTATCACTCATTGGTACTTCACTCCAAATTTGGAATTTATTCATTGTGATACGGGATACGAACATGATAAGGGTTCATTCTTTGATAAAGTCACCTTCCTCCAAAATTATTTTATTTTGAAATCTGATTTTTTTTTGCTTTTTGAATACATAATTTTTTAAAATTTTTTTTTGGGCAGAGATCCTTTTTAGGTACACTTGGGAAAATATATCCCTAGTAGAGTTGCCAAAAATTGTTGGTGAGAAAATTTTCCGATATGAAAAATTAGGTGTCTCCACCAATGTTCACGGGGCTACACCCCTCTACATTGAATGGTATAGATCCTTGTTATTGAATGTAAACTAATCCTAATCCTATCTAAATGTTGTGGGTGGCCAAATTGGCTAGGGATCACACATGGACACTCCACTAAACCTGTGGTAAAGTGCTTGTATGGGGGTACAAGGGAGGAAATTACAACATTGAGGAGAAAGGGGGAAATTATTCAAGGGAGATTATTGATCGTGAGTAGATTACATAACTCACACCCAGTAGCCAGAGTAATTCAACATATAATATAGAAGAAAGCAACAAAGAAGTGGTTAGTGAGACAAACCAAACCCACATAGACACAAAGTTCTCTTAGGCTCATTCATCAAAGACAAAAAACTCTCTTTGATCACCATGCTTACAAAGTGCATACAATAGGGAAATAGAGGAAAACAAAGAAAGGGAAATTAAAAGAAGTGTAGCTTTTATTTCATGTGTAGTGATGAATAAAAAGCTTCAACCAAACTACCACAATTCACAATGTTACAAAGTGAAAGTCTTAAAAATCTAGAATCCTTTGGAATGGAGAAGCCATCCCAATTTATAAAAATTTGAATTGACCCCTCACCTCCCTCATATGACTCTTCGTGTTTTGTATTCCCTCATGAATTTTCATTTTCCATAAATTAAGTATTTCTCTTATAATTTTGAGAAAATAATTTTACAATTTTAAAATAAGTCACTTAAGTGAATAAGATGAAATAAAATGATGAATCCCAATGAAGAATTAGAATGGAGAGAGAAATAAGGGAGAGAAAAAGAGAAGGAGAGATGATGAAGGAGAAGCCACCTCTAATGGAGTCCGTTGATCCCTATCAGATGATATGATGAAACACTACAATGCAGTGAATTCTTGATCCTTAAATTCCTCACACCGCCAAAAGACTTCTTTTCACATACACACGAGAACTAAGAACCAATTGTTTAGAAACACTATTGCATGAATCCTTTTATGACCACGAGTGTTGCTCATTCAGATCCCATATGAAGATATTGAATCCTTGAAACTAATCCTATCATGGCTCTCTACAAAACTGCCACACTGCCATGCTGATCTGGACATCCCAATGAAACACACCATAAACAGTCTGATGATGCAGACTCTACCTCATACATTATATAAAGACAAACATAAGCCATGAAATGAGTGTCGAAAGAAACTATTGAGATCTGTTGTAAGAGGCCTCATTGTCACCTATTCCTCATCAGATTCTGATGATAGAGCCCATACCGACTTCACTCCTATGAATTTGAATTTCATGATTCCTTAACACTTAATATATTTGGAAAGGGAAACTATTTTTGGAAAGTGTTCAAGATTCTACTTCACTAGTCCCCAACTGATGACCTTGACTTGAATGGTTACCCCTTTATGCACTCCTATGAAAACTACTTTTGGAATGACTTACTATTAATAGTAAGTTCCTACATGACAACTTACTATTTTTAACAAGTAGTGGTTTTTTTCTTGATCTGACCACACCAATGAGATCTTCTTGTATCACTGCCCCTGTGTAAACTGTTCTTTCCATAATTATTATTTCTAAGATGAATTACTATTTATGGCAAGTACCCATATAGGGAATTTACTATTTTTAGTAAGATGAATTTTCTACCATTTTTGTTACGGAAAACCACTCTGACCTTCTGAATATCTTATGCACATAGTGTGTTCGATGCAATTGCTTCTGGTATTAACTTGCCAAAAGTAGCCAGTAATAATGTAGGATTACTATGTTGGAAAGTTGGTCTCTGGTGGTCAGTTTTGATGAAACTAAATTCTCTAAAATAGGTTTTCGATCATCAGTGCACCTTTGAAATTTCAGCTTGATCGGATGCCATAAACGAGATATTTAAAAAAATCAAATTTTTGTTTTGGGGAAATGGAGGTTTTCTTGCCGTAAAAAATTTGGGCCTTGCACGGAAAAAATTCCTCTTGAATCTTCATTGCACCTAGAAAACTAAGAGATTGTAACAAATGAAATCTCGATCCGTTGAGTATTTTGGGAGATATGAACAATTTCTCCTTCACGGGCTTTGAGGGTTTTCAGGAAAAATATCCTCATTTTTCTTCATTTAAATATGGATTTCTTTGTGATTTTTGTGTTTTCAAGGTATTAGAGAATAAAAAATATTGTTTTTGTAGTAAAAATGGTGTATGGATTTCTGGTGAAAATCCCACAACATTCTGATAGTGTGAGAAGGATGTGGGGGAAGAAATGTCAAAAAATGGCTAAGTCTTGCGTTATTTAAAATTGAAATGGAAGGGGGGAGGATGGGGCACATTTTCCCATCCCTTTCATACCTTCATAAAATTTTTAAAGGGAACATGAAAATACACCTCATTTTGAGCATTCCATTTGTCACATGTTCATTCGTTGTGCAACTTGGAGAGGGGGGCTAAACGGAAGCACCTGTGAGCTGGTTTGAGGTCACATGAAGGATCGGGGGGATTGCTAGGGATGGGAAACATTTTTCTATCCATTTCATCCCTTTGAAAAAGGGATAAAGGGCGAAAAAAAATTCACCTCATTTTGGGCATGACAAGTGGCGTTGACTTGGGGTTGGTGAGTGCAAGGTCAAACTAGTCAACGGGGGCTTAGGTGAGTGTTGATAGGTCATATGGGTGACTAGAGAGCTTATTAGGGCTGGGGAATTTTTTTTTGCACCTCATGTCCCTTTGGAAAGGTGAAAAGGGGACATGAAATTGTGCCTTTACCATAGGCTACCACGTGTCCCATCCTAAAATTGGCTAAGTGTTGAAAGCGTACCTTAGGAGCCAACTTGCGAAGATGATATCTTGAGCTCCTAGATGAATTTTGGGGTGAAATTTTATATAATTCCAGATTAAAAAAACCCTATGAATCATTAAAAATATGTCTACATCGATGCCACCACCCAGGGGCAATCTTGTTTGTCCCAGTATATTTGTTTCCAAACACCTTCAACCCTTGTGCAAACCTACTTACACAGACGGTCCCTTCTAATTTTCCAAATTTGACTTCCAACACCATCGAACTATGTGTAAATTTTTTTGCAATGATAATTGTGTCTATAAGCCCCATCTCTAAACCTCCTCTCGTCCAGATCCTCAATCCATCATGGAATATTTGGGCCTAGTGTCTTCTGATTATTTTCTATAGACATTTCCTGACACCTTTCATCCTGAAGCTAAATTCTCTTTCTGCATGGAATGTTGTGTCATAGGAGTCCCTAGAAAGAAACCTCCTTCCCACTATAATGGCCTTTTTGAGGAAGAGGAAGAAAATAATCAAAATGACATTAATTTTGGCCAGCCTCCTGAGATTTAGAAATTCCTTATGTAATTTCCTCAATAAAAGGATGAATCAGAAGAAATGATTAGCAAATGCCTCCTTGAATTTTCTCTGAGACAATTGAAAATAGAGAAGAAAAATGGTAAATATCATGAAGTAGGTTCATCTAAAAATGCCTCCAATTATGACCCTACTAACCTTATTCTCTAACTTATTGATAGAATGGGTCAACAACAATCTACTACCATATCTCAAATCCTTCAAATGCAACCAAACATGGCTCAACTAGTCAATCGCCCTACAACGGTTTCTTATGGCACCAAACCCCCTCCTTTACCAAATGGGCATAATGGGGTTCCCATCAACCAAGCCCCTATCAGAAAAAATTCTTAAGAGAATTCAAACAAGAGCCTCTAACACCTTACATTGCTAGCATGGATATTGGTGACAATGCTAGTTCCATCTGCTATGACAATTCCATTGATCCCACCCTTCACATTAATGCCTTTAATAGTATTTATATTGAGTGGATCAGAACCAAAGCATACTCTACCAAATAATCCTAGCTAAAACCCTTACTGTAGAAGCTTTGGATTGGTATCATAATTTTCCTCTATTGGCGAAACAATTTTTCAGGTAGGAAAATTGTGGTATTTCACCAACACTTTGGGACTAGGTCCCT
The DNA here is from genome assembly GCA_019776745.2 of Taxus chinensis. Taxonomy (NCBI): domain Eukaryota; kingdom Viridiplantae; phylum Streptophyta; class Pinopsida; order Cupressales; family Taxaceae; genus Taxus; species Taxus chinensis. The sequence goes on along the minus strand of CM034149.1, from coordinate 722,060,488 downwards.
TTGCTTGAATGAGGCAGTACCATATATTGAAAACAAGGAAACATATATACACTGCTCTAATTTTGTGGGTGGCATTACGACCAGGGAACACATAGGGATATTTCCCTATACCTATGGATTAGTGCTTGTGTGGAACACAAGGAAAAAATTGTGAGGGAGAAACGTGAGGAGAAAAAGTATGAGAAGGGGATTTTATATTGAAAATAACACATGTAAAGTTTTCCAACATAAAAATCAAGAGTATTTCCATGCATTCAATGAGAATAAACTATGGAAAGATAAGAGGAATAAGATACAACCAACACAAATTTTGATTGCATGATATTGAATAATTACAATTGCTCATAATATGAAGTTGAGATGGAGATAGAAATTTGTACAAAAGGAATAGAATAATTTGATCACTTATTCCTAAAGAGAATATGGAATCTAGTAAACAAGAATAACCATCCTTTTAAGTGAATAGGTTCTCCTAATTTATAGATTTATAATTCATCTCTTCATCTACCCCCCACAAGACTATTCACTTTCCTATCCAACTTGTCACTTTTTATTATCCTAGGAAAAAAAAAACTAAAAAACCCTCTTATAATTTAAGGAATTACTTTTAAATATTGAAAATATTTCATCGTCACTTAAATGAATATGGAAAAACATCATGATCTCATACAATGAGGAATTAGAAGGAAGAAAGATGAGGAGAAAGAAGGAGAGAGGAGAGGAAGCAATGCTCCAAATCATGATAAATATGCCTCCATCATTGATGAAAATCCACTCTAAAGAATTTGAAGATGAAAACCCTAAACCCATGATGACCCTACATTGATGAATAAATCTGATGAAGACCTTTGAATACTCTGCCCCCTTTGAAAATTCTTGAAATGATGAACTTTTGCAACACTGCTTGAACACACTAAGAAGAGAGAGTGATGAGAAATTGAGAAGAATACCACTGAGAACATTGGAGGATGAATTACCTCACTGAGAAAATAATTCTGATCCTTGAGACACTGCCACATTTGTGTGATCAATCATTCATATGGTAGAAATTGGTCCATTTTTCTCATATAAGCATGATCTTGATTTTGCCACTGCAGGAACAATGATGATGAATGAGACATGAGAAAAAATAATTTTGAGCTCAAAGTGAGGAAAAGGAGAATGAAACCAAAAATTAATTTCATCCACCAATTGATCATGCATCCCATGTGAAATGAATTGAAATGGCCTTCGGGGAAAAAATTAGCTTTTTTTCTCATTTTGTCACTTTACGCTCACCGCATTGGGGCATGCGAGAATTTGCTTGAAATTTGAGTGGAAGATGTTTTGAGTACCAAAACCATTGTAGGATGAGTAAATGAATGACATGTGATATTTTTTTTAATCTCATTTCACCCATTTAATATTTTTAGAAAGTTATTCATCACCCTTACTTTCTAAATTTAGTAATTTTTTCCCAATTTTTACAATTTACAGTTTTGGGGTCCCGAACTTGAAATTTTCACAAGGGGTTAAGGATGGTTGATTATTCATTATATGAATTACTATTATTAGTAAGGATTAGAGGCCAAATTAATTAAATTATAAGTATTCCTTCTGGTTTTCCGATCGAGATGAAAATGGTCTTGTTAGATTAGGAAAGTTTTTGTGATCTCCTGCTCCAAATTAACATGAGTTTTTATCCTCCAAATTTCTCTGAATATGAAAGTGAAAAATTATTTGGGAATAAAAATTTAGTGGAATGATATGGAAAAATAAGAGGTGTGATTGGGATAAGTTTTGGATCATCTCAAAGGAATTCACCAATGGAATGCTCATGCAAAATTTGAGGGAAAACAAGGAAACAATGAGTGAGATATGAGCATTTTTATGTTTATGGAAATGGTATTTCTTGGTGCAGATGTAGCATGAACAGGTTATATCAGAAAGGAGGGAAAAAAATTCAAAAATGGGCTCCAAAAATGGATAAGTGTAATTTAAATACTCACCCCTTAACCCAAGTTAAACAAACCCACCTTTTGACCCTCCTAAACACTTCATTATTAATCCGGGTTGAAGATGAGTCAAGACTTACTAAATGGGTCTGGGAGGATCTCTTGCAACTTACCACATTTGGTCTGAGGTGAAAAGGTGCAAAAATCCTTGAAAAATGTGCCATGGGTCATGTTTATCACGGGAAGGGGGCAATTTGACTTGGTGATTGTATAACTTGAGCCTAACACCAAAAAAGATGTTTTAAGTGACGAAAGAGGACTCATCCCTTGGGGTCACACTATTTTTCACCTCATGAAATTTTGATCCAAGTGAAAATGTGCATCAGAACCTACAAAGTGCACCATGGGTCACATCCATCATGAAAAGAGGGCCATTTTAACTTGTGAGTTTTTAATACTCATCTAACACTTAAGTTGTCACTTATGCGATGAAAGAATTTAAAACTCAACCTAATTCCTTAGTGGAACATATTTTTGCACCTAATGAAACTTTGAACGAATTTCAATGGTGAAAAATTTCATCATAGGTGTGAAAATACGCCATGGATGTATTTGGAAACACTGCCTTCACCAACAGTTGCCACAAATAGGCATAAAAGAGTGAATCATTACCCCCTGAGCTTCCCTGAGAGTTTAATAGGAAATTATTATATGATTTTGAATGGAAAATTGATGAGGATATTATTAAAAAAAATTGGAGCCAATTTTTATTTAACTTTGAAAGTTAGCCCACTTATTGATTCCGCTCAAACATGTGCACCAAAAGGTCTAACTGCCACTGTAGAAAAAATTGAAATTTCATCCAAATTATCATATGGAGAATGCAAAAGGTTGAATTACTTTTAATTTTTCCTTTGAATCAAGTTCCAACTCTCCTTATAACCCCCATAATGCTAATTTGAATCCCCACCGGGACTAGGGATCTTCATCTGCACTGTCGGGCCAATATCTCAAAATACAGAAGGTAGAATCTCACAAAATATTTTAAAATGTGAATTAGAACTTATTAGATTTTGGGTGATTATTTGGTAACTTAAAAAAATATTCCAAGACTCCCAAACCATTCCAAATAAGCCAACTAGATTTTTCACTTATTTCATTTCCCTGCACCATGCTATGAGTAGCTTGTTCCTAAACCCATTTCTCCTTGAAAAACTTCCCTAAAATACATCTGATGATATCATATATTTATCACACACCACTTGGATGAATTATCTCTTCTTGGTTCATCCTCAGAGGGTTCACAATTGGTGTAAAAAACTTGAAAAGAGGCCTTTTTAGGCCTCTGGGAGAAGTTCCTTAAAAGTTGATCAAAATGAATCCATGAATTTATTCCTATAAAACTATCTACACATGAAACACAATTCTAAAATATAGTAATCACATCCTTCTCTGCCATGGTGGGGTTTACATAGTCAACAATTGGTCGAAGGGCAGGTTAGCATTATCCGGTTCATGGATTTTTGAGTGTGGGCTTAGTTTTCATGACAAAAAAATTCATATTTTCGTGCTAGAAATTTAACATGAAAATATTTAGATCTAGCTTGGGGAATTGTTTTGGTTTTAACAAAGTGATATGAAGCAAGTAGGAACTGTCGACACTAAAATTTTCCTCCGTAATTTCTATTTCATTAATGTATGTATTAGGAATAGGATGTTGCGTTTGATAGAAGATAACGGCGCCGTCAGTACGGTGCCGCCAATAATGTGGAGTACGGTAACAGTCAAAGTACAATAGGAATGTTGTAAAAAGTAAATATTTTTCGTAAGTGGTCCGGTAATGTTAAAATGTCAAAGTTTGGGTAATTAGAGAAGTAGGGTCTACATGATTAGGAATTAGAAATATTATATTGGTAATAAAGACAAGAAGTGAGGTCATAAATATTTTGTGTATTTTAATTGTAAAAATTCTAAAAATGTGGAACCCATGTAAAATGATAAGGTTTATTTTATCTTAACAGATAAGCTTACATGTACAGATAAGAGTTAAGGTATGGAATATGATTCGTCAGAGTGGATTTCTTATCCTATCTTAGAGATAAGATGGATAAGCCCGGAAGTTCTATAAATAGAGAGGCCACCCCCCTCATTTAGCATAGAAGGAAGTAGTGAGAAATATTGTAGGAAGTGTGCGAAGGAAGCCATCAATTTAAAGGTGTGTTGAAGAAGCCATTAAGAGGTGTAATTGTAAAGTTTCTCCCATAGTCTTGGTGAAAGGCAAGTGAAGTCAATAACACTTGAAGTACCTCATGGGTGAGATTGTAACAGTTTCATGTTAATATTATAATTTATTTTGATATTTCAGATTTGTCATCATTCTGTCTTATCATAACCGATGGTATTCTTGTGTTATGTTGTTATTTTGTTTCCAGATTACATCCACCAAACTAAAGGTTGTGCATTAGTAAATAATCATAGCACGAGGAGTTCCCGGTGAAGAATTATCATAGTGCCGGATTGGTGATGACATTTTGGTTCCGTTGCCGGGACCATTCCTCGTTGGTGGATTTTCTGGAGAGATATTCCCACTTAGTCAAAAATCAATTGGAGGGTAACCTTGTTTTTACTGTGCATAGTAGTTACCATGGTAAAGTCATTTTTGCTGGAATAGTATTTACCGCAGTAAAGTCACTTTTTACCGTGAATAGTATTTACCGCAGTAACTTCACTTTTTACCGTGAATAGTATTTACCACAGTAACTTCACTTTTTACCGTGAATAGTGTTTACCACAGTAAAGTCAGTTTTTACCACAGTAAGTCAAGTTTTACCATAGTTTACCGTGGTCATTTCTATTTTACTGTAGAAAGGTGTAAAGTCACTTTCTAGTATAGTGATTCCAATTATTTGTACACATAAGTCTTGTTGATTGTACTTGTGAGTTGGTATTTCACGGTGGTTACTTTTGAAAATGGGAAAGATTCCTGTTTTTTCAGCTCAATCTAATGAAGATGCTTCTTCTTTCATTCAAGAGTTTAAGCGATCTTGTATTTGTAATGGCCTTATAAGAAGGGAACAATGGACTGAATTTTTTCCTACCTTTTTGGATGGTTCAGCACTTAGGTGGTTTGAAACACTAGGTGATAATGTGAAAAATTCATGGGATTTATTAACTGAAAGTTTTCTTGAAGAATTTGGTGAACAATAGAAATATGCAAATCTCATGATCGAGATCACAAAGCTATCCCAAGGAGAGAAGGAGAAGATAAGGGATTATCATGCTCGTGTTCTAGAGCTAAGGATGAAGCTCGATGCCCAGATCCAGAAGGAAGGACTAGTGGATGGGTTGATGAATGGCGTGGATAATCTCCTCTGTAAGCACTTCATTCTTGGGATGAAGCCAGAGATCAGACAACGAGTGAAGTATGACCACACAGCTACCATTGAACAAGCAAAGGAGATTGCAAGAAGGAAAGAAGAAAGCATGGAAGAGGAGCCCAAAGAAATTGTTGCTAAAGTAGAGCCTACACCAGCACCTTTGGTCCTGAATCCACAACCACTCCCGGTGAGCACAAATATTTCTCCTAGTACATCTACTGGGTATGAAGATCTGCTCAAAAAGATGGGTCAGTTAACTATTAATCTTCTTCAAGGAAAGGAATTTAGTTCTCAGGGAGGAGATAGAGGTCTAAAAAGAAATATTTCTGAAGTTGTTTGTTATGGTTGTTATAAATAGGGTCATTATAAGTATAATTGTCCAGATAGAGCTTCTACATCTGGTAAAGGAGATAATGATAAAGGAAAAGCACCTGTGAATTCTTTTGATGTAGTAGATAAGAGCAGAAATAATGAAGTAGATGTGTTTGTAACAAAAAGAAAGAAAGAAAAAGATAATCAAGATGGAAATGATCCTAAGAAGATGAAAGAAGAAACTAGTAAGAAACATAGGAGAAGAAAGTTGGGTGTGCAGGATTTTCTGATTTCATAGGGGCAAGGACCATACTCCATCTTGGAAGATCTGTCTAAAAGGCCTGCAAATATTACATATGGTAAAATCTTGGCTATGTCTTCTGAGAAGAGGCGGGAGTTGCGAGGTGGACTCAATGCTCGAAGAAGGAAGGAGGTTGAGGTCCCTATTTTGGAGGCAGAGCTAGATCCCTATGCTCCACAAGCTGAGGTATTATGTAATGGTATTTCAATTCATGATGTCTTAGTTGATGGAGGTGCTACAGTTAATGTAATGACCGAGTCTGTAATGAATATGTTGGGTTTAAAAATTGATCGCCCTTCAACACTTATGTTAAGGTCATTAAATAAAGGAAAAACTAAACCAGAAGGTGTAGTTTCAAATGTGGCAATATCTGTTATGGGTGTGGTATGTGTGGTAGACATTCAGGTGATGAAAAATGGTACTGTTGCGTACCCAATGCTGCTGGGAAGACCATGGCTAAGGAGAGTTCATGCAAGAAACTACTGGAATGAAGGTTTCATGACACTTGGACGTGGTAGAGAGAGGGTGAAGATAAATGTGATCCCTCGACATCATAAGGCAGAACTTGTGGATTCAAGTGATGAAACTGATGATTGGACATCCTCTGATTACTCTAGTACCATTGAAGTGGACACTGAAGATGAAGAAAGTGAGGTGGATGTTTCAGTCATGGATATCCTTCTAGTCACACCAACTCATGACCCCATAAAATTATCTGAAGAAGAAGTTGATGATCCTCTCCAACAAATAAAGATTGGTGATGCTGTGATGGAGAGTGAGAAGGAATCCTACCTCCAGCTCTTTCGAAGGTACATACACCTATTCACTTTTGATTACAAGGAACTCTGTCAAGTAAGTTGGGTAGAACATTATATTGAGCTGGTAGATGGTGCTAAGCCCATAAAGCAAATGCCATATAGAATGAATCCTAATTTTTCCAAGACTGTAAAAGAAGAAATAGATAAGTTGCTTGATGTAGGATTCATATTTGCTGTGGAGAATTCAGAATGGGTTTCTCCCATTGTGATCTCAATAAAAAAGAATGGGAGGCTACGCATTTGTGTTGATTACAGGAAGCTCAATAAGGCAACAAAGAAGGATCATTACCCTCTTCCATTTTCAGATCAGATCTTGGACGAAGTAGCTGGCCAGGAGTGCTATAGTTTTGCTGATGGATATAGCGGCTACAACCAAGTTCATATAGTAGAGAAAGATCAGCTGAAGACCACGTTCACCACTCCTTGGGGAACGTTTTCTTATAGAGTTATGCCTTTTGGGTTGTGTAATGCTCCAGCAACATTCCAGCGTTTGATGAATAGGGTGTTCGAACCCTACATTGGGACCTTCATCAGAGTATTTCTGGATGATTTTTGCATCTATGGGAGCAACATGGACCACCTGCACCAAATGGAGACAACATTTCAAAGGTTAGATGAAGCACAAGCCTCACTAAACCCTACAAAGTGTGTCTTTGGATGTTCTAAAGGTGTTTTGTTAGGGCATGTTGTATCCAGAGATGGTATTGGTACTGATCCTGAAAAAGTTTCAAAAATCAAAGATTTACCATTTCCTCTTAATAGAAGTAAGTTGAGATCATTTTTAGGCCATGTGGGTTACTATAGAAGGTTCATCAAGAATTTCTCAAAGATTGCACAGCCACTAACCCAGTTCTTGAAGAAGGATGTTACTTATGAACCAGGAAATAAGGCGCATGAAGCTTTTGGACAATTGAAGGAAGCCCTGGTGTCTTCACCTATTTTGAAGAATCTAGATTGGAGCAAGCCATTCATTGTGTACACTGATGCCTCAGATGCAGCACTAGGAAGTACTTTGAGCCGAAAGGATGAAAATGGGAATGAACATCCAATTTACTTTGGGAGCAGACAAATGAGCAGTGCTGAGGTAAATTATACTGTAACTGAAAAAGAGGCTCTGGCTATCATTTTTGCTATAAAGAAGTTTAGAAATTACTTTCTAGGGCAAAAATTTCTAGTTGTAACAGATCATCAGGCTCTAAAATATATTGTAAATAAGCCTAACCCATCAGGGAGGATAGCAAGATGGATAATTTTGCTACAAGAGTTTGAATTTGATATTATAGATAGGCCAGGAAAGAAGCATGTCAATGCAGATGTACTCTCTCGAGCCTATGATGGTTTAGGATCATCTTGTGATGATGATGATTTCCCCGATGCAGCATTGTTATCCCTTGACACAATCCCGAGTGAATACATAGATATTTGGAATTATCTGAATGAATTCAATTTTCCTGATGGTGCCAATGTAAAGACTAAGAGAAAGATTACTCAAGCCAGTCATCCATATTCTATTCTGCATGGAGTATTATTTCGAATAGGACCTGATGGACAGTACAAGAGGGAAGTTGGACGTGATCAAGGGAAGGAACTGCTAGAAGAATTCCACAATGGTACATGTGGAGGGCACTTCTCTAGATAACTTACAGCAAGAAGGATCTTGGATGCAGGTTATCACTGGCCCACTCTTTTTAAAGATTGTTATAATTATTGTAAGACATGTGATATTTGTCAAACACATGGTAACCGTAAGACTTCATTAGCTCCATTATGTCCTATTCTTCCCCTTGGTCCCTTTGAAAAGTGGGGAATAGACATTGTAGGTCCACTTCCAACTACATCACGCCAAAATAAGTATATTGTAGTTGCCACAGATTATTTAACCAAGTGGGTTGAAGCTAGGCCATTGAAAACAACTTCCATGGTTGAAGTGGCAAGGTTCATGTATGAACGTATTGTCACCAGATTTGGTTGCCCATTAGAAATTGTAACAGATCAAGGAAGCCACTTCATTAATGAGGTGGTAGAAGCCCTAGTCAATAAGTTTTCTATTAAGCACAGGAAGGCAACAACATACAAGCCAAGCACAAATGGACAGGTGGAGCGAACAAATTTTGTGTTGTGTCAAATTCTAGCAAAAGATGCAGCCTTGCAGGTACATAAATGGGATAAAAGGATTCATGCAACATTGTGGGCATATAGGGCAACATCAAAGTCAGCAACAGGATACTCCCCATTTCAGTTGGCCTATGGCATTGATCTAGTTCTTCCTATTGAGTTTGATATTCCCACTATGAGAGTTATGAAAAATGAAAGGATGGATGAAAGTGATTCAGTAAAAGAAAGGTTGGTACATCTTCATTTGCTGGAGGAAATGAGGGAAATAGCAAAGGATACAAGCCATAAGAAGAAAATGAAGCAGAAGGAATACTTTGATCAAAAGATCCGGTGGTCTCCATTTCATGTGAATGACTTGGTTCTAGTATATGATTCCAGATACAAAAAAAAAGACAGAGAAAATTTCTTCCAAAATGGATGGGGCCCTACAAAATAGCAGCTGTGCATGAAAATGGTACGTACCGACTGGAGGAATTAGATGGCACTCCCATTACGAAATGGGTCAACCACGACAAGTTGAAGATTTTCCAAGCACCAGAATAGTCTACTCCGAGGACGAAGTAGAAGCTAGGAAGGGGGAAGATGTCGACACTAAAATTTTCCTCCATAATTTCTATTTCATTAATGTATGTATTAGGAATAGGATGTTGCGTCTGATAGAAGATAACGGTGCCATCAGTACGGTGCCGCCAATAATGTAGAGTACGGTAACATTCAAAGTACAATAGGAATGTTGTAAAAAGTAAATATTTGTCGTAAGTGGTCCGGTAATGTTAAAATGTCAAAGTTTGGGTAATTAGAGAAGTAGGGTCTACATGATTATGAATTGGAAAAATTATATTGGTAATAAAGACAAGGAGTGAGGTCATAAATATTTTGTGTATTTTATTTGTAAAAAGTCTAAAAATGTGGAACCCATGTAAAATGATAAGGTTTATCTTATCTTAACAGATAAGCTTACATGTACAGATAAAAGTTAAGGTATGGAATATGATTCGTCAGAGTGGATTTCTTATCCTATCTTAGAGATAAGATGGATAAGCCTGGAAGTTCTATAAATAGAGAGGCCACCCCCCTCATTTAGCATAGAAGGAAGTAGTGAGAAATATTGTAGGAAGTGTGCGAAGGAAGCCATCAGTTTAAAGGTTTGTTGAAGAAGCCATTAAGAGGTGTAATTGTAAAGTTTCTCCCATAGTCTTGGTGAAAGGCAAGTGAAGTCAATAACACTTGAAGTACCTCATTGGTGAGATTGTAACAGTTTCATGTTAATATTATAATTTATTTTGATATTTCAGATTTGTCATCATTCTGTCTTATCATAGTCGATGGTATTCTTGTGTTATGTTGTTGTTTTGTTTCTAGATTACATCCACCAAACTAAAGGCTATGCATTAGTAAATAATCATAGCACGAGGAGTTCCCGGTGAAGAATTGTCATAGTGCCGGATTGGTGATGACAGAACCTCAAAATATCAAGACATTAAGAGGACCAATACTTTAATCCATTGGGCTATAAAGTCATTGCATAACAATTGATGTGATACAACGTAACCTCTTTATTGAACACAACACACATGAAAAAAACACATGGAAAAAAGGAAACACATGATGGGAAGGGAAACACACAAAATTATACATTCACCTATGGTACTTCCGGGGGATAACCCGATTGCACTGTAGCACTTTTTATCTATGGATGTTACCCATGAATGGGTAACATTTAGTGACGATGTTCTGTGAAGACATTGAATGGGTCGAGGAGAGTAACCTCCTTTCCTCAACTGCTTATGAAATTTTAGGTGGCTTTCATGAGTTCCTATATGGTTGGGAGGAGTGAGCCTAAATGATCCCTTTGGTTCGTAGAGCTTCACTCAGAAATTCCATTGTTCTTACTATCTATAAAATCAGTACTTAAATTGCAAAATTGCTTTCCATGTTCACCCACATTGCTGACTTCTCTTTTTGCATTTTACTACTGCCCCAAGGCTGATTTTTTTATTTAGATTTCTTGAATATTTCAGAGTTTCTCTCTCTTTTTCATGTTCATGCTTATTAATTTTATTCATGAGAGGCTTTGAATTTCATCCTTTTGTTTTATTTCATTATGAGACATTTTGGCATCAAATGAAGAATCAAATATATCTTTGCATGGCCATAACATGAGCTAAAATGTCAAGAATTAGCTCAGTATCCTTCATACCTTCTTCAAATTTTAGAATTTCCTACACAAAATCTTTCTTCAACACTGACACAAGCTCATATTCACATTCATTTGGAGAATCTTTATCTTGAAATTAAAGGAAATAGTTTGGAGACGTTGATTCATTAGCCAAAATTTCATTTCATTTCATTTCTTCTTTCATTATGAGAGGCCTCATCTTCAAATGACTCAAATAATTTATTTCAAATTCTTCATTATATAAGGGAATGTTCCTCTTCAAATGGAAAAGAGAAATTTTCACTTTCATCATTATATCCATCAATCCTTGTTTCATGAGAGAAATAGGATTTATCATCTTGAGATTTTTTTTCATCATGAAATTTTTTTTGGAATAAATTTAGGAGTCAACACTAGATTTCATATCTGTCTTGTGATTCCCTTGGCTTGCATTAGGAGTTTTAAGGTTGAGTCGAGGATCTCTTGCTTCTTTCGTAGCCTCTCAACATTTTCTTGCGTAGATTCTTCCTTTCAACCCTTTCAAAGGCTCATCACAAGTTGGCATTTATTCTTCATGGATGGCATGATCAAGAGAATATTCATCTTTTAATGGGAATGATAACAAATTTTCTTCATAAACAAATGCATTAGCTGATTTTTCAATTTGGAGCTCATCAAGACTCACTTCTTCTTCTTCATAGAATGCATCATCTAGAAATTCAAGGGCTATCCTTTTACAACTCAATATTTCCCCACTCTCTTTCATACTCAATACCCCATCGGAAAGGAATGCTTGGTCTTATCAATATAGAAATTTCATCCTCTTTGGATGTTATGAAATAATTCCTTTTCCCGCTACCCTTGGTACAAGATGTTAGCTTCTAGATTTCCTAAATTTTACACCGTATATCTCAATATTTTTCGCAGGAAGAAAATTTTCCATATCTCCCTTAACTGGAATGGTCGAAGAAGACCAATTCATCTGAATTTAGCCTCCCAAGTCTTAGTAAAAGCTTTTATTTAGCAACATTCCAAATGATGTCGAAATTGTTTGCTACTAAGATATTCAATGACACCTTTTTGCTTGGAAATTTGGTGAGGGCCACCTATGCACCCTTGAACTTCCCCATAAGTGGGAATTCCTTTGACTCCATGGAGTAACAAGGTCCACTTTCCCATGTTAAGGGAAGTATGAGAGCTTTCACAACTTTTACGGGAATTACATTGTCATAAGCACTTGAATCTATTATACAATTATTCAATCAGTATACCTCCAATGAGAAGGGGAGGTATAGAAAGGATCAATCTTATCAATTTTTTAATGCACTCATAGTAAGCATGTTTTGTGATGGAGGAGTAGGCAGAGTGGGTATTAGTCATTTAGAACTAGGATTCACATTATCCATCTTTGAACCACTACACTTGATATGACAAATAATATTTTCAAATATCTCTGGGGTGAGTCTGTAAATACTCAGATTTACAAATTTGCACTTTGGAATTTCACATATGTTATATGATATCAAAAGGAGTGGATTTTTTGGGGAACAATGGGATGATTTTTATAGGTGTACTAGAAGTTTTGGAAGGGACTAGATTTTGCAAGAATCAAATAAATTAGAAGGAAAATTAGGGGACTTACTTGGAATGGTAGATGACATCTTGTTTGCCACTAGATCTGGTTTCTCCATTGCATACTCCGTGGAGGGTGGATGTGGGGATCCTTGAATTATTATTTTTTTCTATAGAGTGTGTGCAGGAGGATCTTGAACCTTCTTATTTTTTGTAATAGTTGAGAAAAGAAGATCCTTTTTGAGACTGAGAAATGGGTGAATACTGCACATGAGAAAATAGGGGTACATCTTCATCATCATCTTATTCACCACCCAAATATTCACAGAATTCGATTTGTACAATCATTCTCTTCTTCTTCAATCTCCGTGACATCACTTTCCTTGCTTTATTATTCAAGGTCCTTCATTTTCTTGAGTTCTACAAACTACATTAATCGGTGGAGCCTCCAAGGAAAGCCTTTTGGGTGCTCCTGCAATCTGATTTATGTTATGATTTTGATGGGATATTCATTAGGGAACCTCCCTATTCAACATTGTTAATTCATTTTCCAATTTATAAAATAATGAATTAGTTATCTCATCTTTGGGATTATGATCCTAATCCTTCATTGAAAGTATTCTTGATCTTTCCTGAAAATATGAGGTCATCCTCTACTTCAATGGAAATTTCTTGAACATGGCCCCAAATTTATTGGTTGAAATCTTTGGAGGATGAATCCTACCTTAGGAAATTGAGTGTTGATGAATAATATTTTCACGTTGTCATCAGAGGGAAAATATTTAAAAGGGTATCCTCTTAAGCAATTTTTTATAGTGAGCTACGAAGTCTCTCATAGTCTCATTGGGATCCTTTCTCATCCAAACCAGATGAACTAGGAGGTCTTGATAATATTCAATATATTTAAACCTTTATTTAAAAGATTGTTTTGATGTCTTCCCTATTTGTGATGGATCCATATAGTAGTGATATAGAACCCACTTCGCTGCATTTTCTTGCAAATATTCTACAAACAATATTACCGACATCTTCATGTACTACTCCTAACACTTCACATGTTATGATGAATGATGATACGTGTTCCTCTAGGAGCTGTGTTCTATATCATATGAATTTAGGGAAAATCTTATGAGATCCCCTTTGTAATTCATGGATAGGTGGAGGAAAGGCGAGTGGATATTTTTTCTTGCCCCATGGGACAATTTGCGGAGGCCTCTCTCTTTTTTATTCCATCCTTACTTTTGGTTCTACTTCTACTTCTTCTTCTCCAAATTATTCCTTTGGATCTTCTTGTTCTTCTTTGCTAGGTAATTCAATGTTCAATTTGGGTTGGTTAGAAAGATGGGAGAATCAAGAGGATTTATAGGAGAAGTATCAATAGGAGTTTGAATAGGATTTCCAGGTTGTATCACTTGAAGAATCAAATGGAGATGAGGCTTCAGAGAAGAAATATGGATTATCTATAATTTGTTATTGATTATTTTTCAAAGACTCAAAATTGGGGTCAAAAAATTCCTCTCAACCTATTCAATCTAGTATATATCATCTAATTTTTTGGGAAAGATTGGATTCAACTCAAGGAAGAATTTGTTCACTCTTTTTTGCGGGAATTTGGATTTTAAAATTTCTATTTTTTTTTTGGAATATTTTATTTTTAAGATTTTGTGGGTTCATACATTGGGTAAAGATATGCTAAATGTTCCCCATAGGTGGGCGCTAAAAAATGTTGGTTGAAATAATTTGTTGGGTGGAGAAAATTGTCATATTTCACCCAAAACTCTAGGACTAGGTCCCTTCGCTTGAATGGGGAAGCTCCATTTATTGAAAACAAGGAAACATATATACACTACTCTAATTGTGGGGTGGCCTTACACCAGTAATCACACATGAATATTTCCCTATACCTGTGGAAAAGTTGCTTGTGTGGAATATAAGGGAGGAATTGTGAGGGAGAAAAGAGAGGAGAGAAAGTATGAGAAGGGGGATTTTATATTGAATATATCACATACAAATTTTTCCAGCATAAAATCAAGAGTAGTTCTATGCATTCAATGAGAAGAAAATATGGCAAGATAAGAGGAATAATATACAACCAACACAAATTTTGATTGCATGATAATTGAATAATTACAATTGCTCATAGTATGACGTTGAGATGGAGATATAAATTTTTAGACAAAGGATAGAAGAATTTGATCACTTGTTCCTAGAGAGAATATGGGAGCTAGTAAAAAATAATGAACCATCCTTTGAAGTGAGGAGGTTATCCCAATTTATAGCTTTACAATTCATCTCTTCATCTACCCCCCACATGATTGTTCACTTTCTTATCCAACTTGTGACTTTTTCATTATCCTAGGAAAAGATCAAATTAAACAACCCTCTTATAATTTAAAGAAGGGACTTTTACATCTTGAAAATATTTCATTGTCACTTAAATGAATAGGACAAAACATCATGATCTCATACAATGAGGAATTAGAAGGAAGAAAGAAGTGGAGAAAGAATGAGAGAGAGGAGAGGAAGGAATGCTCTAAAGCATGATGAATATTCCTCCATCCTTGATGAAAATCCACTTTATAAGAAGTTGAAGATGAAAACCTAACCCATCATGACCCTCCATTGTGATGCACTGATGAATAACTCCGATGAAGACCTTTAAACACTCTGCTCCCTTTGAAAATTATTGAAATGATGAACCTTTGCAACACTGCATGAGCACACCAAGAAGAGGAGTGATGAGCACTTGAGAAGTACACCATTGAGAAAAATTGGAGGTCATGTCTTCCCTCAAATGAGAAAATCATTTCTTACCCTTGAAAAACTACCAAATTTGTATGATAAATCATTCATATGGTAGAAATTAGTACATTTTTCTCATATGAGCATGATCCTGATTCTGTCATGTAGGAGCACTGATGATGAATGAGACATGAGACCAAATACTTATGAGTCTAGAGTGAGGAAAGGAGAATGAAACAGAAAATAAATTTCATCAACCAATTGATCGCGCATCCCATGTGAAATGAATTGAAATGGCCCTTTGGGGTAAAAATTGGATTTTTTCTCATTTTGACACTTTAAGCTCACCACATCGGGATCATGTGAGAATTTTCTTGAAATTTGAGCTGGAAGACCTTGTGAATTTTTGGAACCATTGTAGGATGAGTGAAGGAATGAGATTTTATAAATTTTTATCTCATTTCACCCTTTCAATATTTTTTAAAAAGTTAGTCCTCACCCTTGTTTTCTAAATTTAACAAAATTTTTCCCAATTTTGACAATTTGCAGTTTTGGGGTATCGCGACTTGAATTTTGTTTTTGATAATTAAACACTTTTTGAAGGCCTACAAAATCTTAGAACTAGGAGGTTGATGGGACCCCAAAAATTTATAAAATATAAATACATTGAATATCCATCAACAGAACCTACCCCAGATAACCAACGAAGGCTGAATCACTCAAAAACGAATAGTTGCCCCGACATGGGAAACACCCACAATAAATACCACCATGCCTCTCACACATAACCACCATGAAAAAGGATCATGTATGAGAGTAAAAAGTAAGAATGATGAAACCATAAATCTCCTAAAATACTAGACTAGAGAAATAAGGATCCACCAAGACAAACGAAACCAAGAACACAAAGCGTACCAATGTTTAACAAAACTAGTCTTTCACTGCAACACCAACAACCAACATCTCCACATGCAGCCAAGAAATAACCAGGGGTGATCCCCACACACACTAAACCATGAAGCCAAAAATCCATGATATCAATACCAAAAAACCTAACACCCATAATCAGCCCCCCACCACAACGAAACTCTACAACCGCTTGCACTGGGGGTCTAAGGCACGCAAAATCCTCAAACACCTAAAAAAAAAATACAAATGAACCAAAAATATCCCAAAAAATAGAAAAGGGAGGGCCAAACCAAATAGAAAAACTTAAAGGATGAATATTTCTTCCTAATGTGGTGCTTTGGGAACCAGGATGGATGGTATCTAAATAAGAAGAAAAATGCAAATAAAACAAACCCGCAGCAACACAAAGAAGTTGTAATTGTTCTTTCGCCCTTCACCCCCTCTATCATATTCCTCCTCCAAAAATGTGAACTCAAAGAAAATAACAAGAGAAATAATCCCCAAAGTAATTGCTCCTTCTTATGAGAAAAACCCCCAACCGGAATCGATCTTCTACTCACCACTCTGCTGAATAGCTCAGAGGGGCCTCCATTGAGTGCTTGATCTTAACAAACCATGTCCGAAGGTGGATCTAGAACCATAAAATCTCTTCTCCTCCACACCAAGATCCTCCACCCTTGGAAGATCCATAAATACCAGCGCTATCCCTTTAGGCTGAGGCTCAACATTCAACTCTTCCTGTGATCGATGAAAAAAGGAATAAAACTTGACGAAAGTTGACACTAAATCTTCAACCGGAAAAGGTTTAATCGAGACATAGCCGGGTCCACTTTTGAAAACCAAGTAGGCATTCACATCCTAACTAAGTAGGAACCCAAAAAACCAATGGGCTTCCTCAAATAACCCTTTTTCCAAGCTATCTTCGAGTAGACCAAGGTGAAGTAACAATCCTTCAAGACAACATTAAACAAGTTAATGGTTGAGAAACTCTATCTAAACCACCTCATTGTACACCTTCGACAGTTCCCACTACACTGCTCCATTGATGCTACTTTCCCTTATGGCCTACTCAATCCAAAACCCTAACTATTTCATCTCCTCCGATCATCTGGAATACAAAGAATCATCTTAAAAATTTGGATGGTAAACACTTTTATTATACCAGAGTTATGAACTGGAGTGGTGGACGAGAACTTTCTCTAAGTGAGACATGGGGGTGGGCTTGGGTCCTTAATGTCCTCTAAATGATCCATATTTGGATCATCCCGCTATGTTCTTCTTGGTCCATATGGAGAAGTCTTACCCCTACCTCAAGGTTTCCCCATGGGCACTTATTGAAAGCATCTAATGAACACAATTGGAATGGATCTTGGGTTGATGATTACAAACTACTTGTAACTCAATAATAGCCTAAGACCTTGAGTTCAGTGTCAGACTTGAAATTTGCACAAGTGGTTCAAGATGATTTATTCTTCATTCTATAAATTACTATTCTTAGTAAGGATCACAAGAATACTTACTAAAAATATAAGTATGTCTTTTGGTTGTCCGATCTGGATGAAAATGGTCTTGTTAGATTAGGAATTTTTTCGTGATCTCTTGCTCCAAATTTTGGGGTTTTTTTTTTTTTTTCAAATTTCTCTTAATCTAAAAAGAAAACATCTATTAGAATAATCATTCAGGTGGATGTAGTGAAAAAATCATAGGTTCAATGGGGATGAGGTTTGGATCATCTCAAAGGTGTTCACTAATTGAGTGCTCAGGAAACATTTGAGGGAAAACAAAGTAAAAATGCGTGAGATATGAGCATTTTTGTGTTTCTAGAAATGATGTTTCTTGGTGCAAATATAACATGAACATGTTATTACAAAAATGAGGTAAAAACACATTAAAAAATGGGCTCTAAAAATGGCAAACTTCAATTCAAATACTCACCCCTTAACCCAAGTTAAGCAAACCCACCTTTTGACCCTCCTAAACACTTCATTTTTAACCCAGGTTGAAGATATGTCAAGATTTACCAAATGGGTCCAAGAGGCTCTCTTCCACCTTACCACATTTTTTATGAGGTGAAAAGGTGCAACATGCCTTGAAAAATGCACCATGGGTCATGTTTATAGTGGGAAAGGGGCCATTTGACTTGGTGAGTGAATAACTTGAGCCTAACACCCAAAGAGGTGTTTTTAGTGATGAAAGAGGAATCCTGCCTTAGGTTCATAGGTGAAGAGGTACATTAGAGCCTCCCAAGTGTGCCATGGGTCATACTCATCATGAAAAGGGGGCCATTTTAACTTGTGAGTTGTTAACACTCACTTAACACTTAAGTGGTCAAAGTGGCAGAAAAATTTAAAATCAACCTACTTCCTTCGTGGAACATATTTTTGAACCTCATAAAATGTTTCACTAAGTTAAATGGTGAAAAATTTCATCCAAGTGAGAAAATATGCCATGGGTGCATTTGGAAACTCCACCTTCACCAATAATTGTCAAAAATAGACATAAAAGAGTGAATCTTTGCCCCCAGAGCTTCCATGAGAGTTTGATAGGAAAAAATTATATCATTTTGATTGGAAAATGGCTGTTGAGATCATTCCCATAAATTTGAGGAGCCAATTATACCTGAAATTTGAAATACCCCACTTTTTGATTCTGCTCAAGCCTGTACGCTGGAAGGTCTAACTGCCACTAGAGAGAAACTTGTATTTTCATCTAACTTATCATATGGGGAATGTAGAGGGTTGAATTATATTTACTTTTTACTTTGAATAAAGCTCTGAATCTCCTTAGAACTCCCAAAATGCTCATTTGAATCCTGACCGAGACTGGGGATCTTCACCTGCACTATCGGGCCAATATCTCAAAATCTGGATTGTAGAATCTCTCGAAATTTTTTACAATGTGAATTATAAATTATTATATTTATGAAAAATAAAATTTAGTTAAAAAACATCTCGAGGCTCTTGAGCCATTTCAAACAAGATGGCTAGCTTTTCCACTTCTTTCATTTCCCTACAATGTGCTATAAGTAGCCCAATGTTGCATAACTTGTTCCTAAACATACTTCTCCTTGCATAAATTCCCTAAATTACCTCCAAGATATTATATATTTGTTAAAAACTTCTTGGATGCATTGGATATTCTTGGTTCATCCCTAAAGGGTGTTCATTTGGTTGAAAAAACCTAAAAATATGTCTTTTTGGGCCTCTAAGAGTAGTTTCTTCAAAGTGGATCAAAATAAATCCATGAATTTATTCCTAAAAATTACCTATACATGAAAAACACTTCAAAAATATATTTAGCACATCCCTCTTGGCCATGATGGGGTTTACATAGTCAGTAATTGGCCAGAAGGTTTACATTATCTGATTCAAGGATTTTTGAGTGTGGAATTAGTTGTCATGATTTTTTATTCAAAATTTTCATGCTAGACATTTATCATTACAATATCCTCTCAATTCCATAGTTGAGCTAGATTACTTGGTGACAACCTTAGTAAATCAATTTCGGTATCATGACCTACCTGAATATAGTATCAATGCTTTCATTAACTGCCAACAATCTAAAAATGAATCCACACAATCCCTCATCAAACGTTGGAAGATAATAAAAAGAACATAATATCCCCAATAGTATCCTCTTCTAACTTTTCTTACAAGCTCTTGAGCCTCATCTCCAATACAAGGTTAGGTATTTATCTCTTACCTCTCTAGAAGAATATTTTGAGAAAGATAAAAAGGAAATATTATCTCATGAGAGAAATTAAGAAATTATATCCTAAGACACATACTAATAAAAAGGTACAAATCCTTCAACATATTTGAGTAGTACTATTTTTAACATCGATAAAAAACTAACAATTGCAACAATCAACATAATTATCATCAACCATTGAGCAAGGAAAAGTTGAAATGTCACTTACCTAAGCATTTTAGCATGATCTTAGATCCTTCTCGACATATCACTCAATGACATGATGTAAGTAAATTCTTTTGGTGGCATGCCAATTTGGGCCAATCCCATGAGAAATGTCTTACATTAGGCACAACTATAATTAAATGTTTCCTAGGTTCCCAATTTTATCATGACATCATCACTCAAGAGTATTTGACTGGAGTGGTTAAAGATCATGACGAAGCTCAAAAAAATGATCACCACGAAATGACTAACCAAGATAATGAGAAGCTAAAAATATTCTCTAATCCCATGCCTAACCATAATTCTGGTTTTATTTCTAAGAAACATAAATGGTGATAGGCTTCTTCATCAAGTTTTGGAACAATCCTCAGAGTAAAGGAAAATCTACGTGAATAAGCAAGATACCTGCAGAAGAAGCTACCAAAGACTAAAGAGACCCAAGGTAGAAAGGGGAAACCATTAAACACCAAAGAAAGCCACATAAGCCTATCTAGAGTTGCAAACTAAAGGAATTTGAAAACAAAGGAAGGTAAAAGCTGACAAAGTCATGACCAAAAGAAGTGTCTTTTGGCCTATTTTATAAGAAATATATTTATTGTACTTAATAAAATGAATATAGTGTACCCTATGTAACACATGAGATGGAGATATATGTGGACTAGATAAGAATTATATGATATGTAAAGAATAGAGAAAAGCTATGAGTGTGTATGAGACTAATATAATTTATTTTAGTTATGAATAAAGAATGATGATTGAAATAAGGTGAATTATGTGATCTTAAATTCTTTCTATTCACCAATTAGAGGTATATTTCTTTTTTCGATTGCACATCCTTAATAAGAGGAAAAACATCTTAACCCTCACACTGTTGTTGAGGATTAAGGTCAACATTTTGGTGTTTGAGCTGTTGACACTAAAATTTTCCTCTGTAATTTCTATTTCATTAATGTATGTATTAGGAATAGGATGTTGTTAATTGTAATTAGTAGTAGCGTTTGATAGAAGATAATGGCGCCGTCAGTACGGTGCCACCAATAATGTAGAGTACGGTAACAGTCAAAGTACAATAGGAATGTTGTAAAAAGTAAATATTTGTCGTAAGTGGTCCGGTAATGTTAAAATGTCAAAGTTGGGATAAGTAGAGAAGTAGGGTCTACATGATTAGGAATTAGAAATATTATATTGGTAATAAGGACAAGGAGTGAGGTCATAAATATTTTGTGTATTTTATTTGTAAAAAGTCTAAAAATGTGGAACCCATGTGAAATGATAAGGTTTATCTTATCTTAAAAGATAAGCTTACATGTACAGATAAGAGTTAAGGTATGGAATATGATTCGTCAGAGTGGATTTCTTATCCTATCTTAGAGATAAGATGGATAAGCCTGGAAGTTCTATAAATAAAGAGGCCACCCCCCTCATTTAGCATAGAAGGAAGTAGTGAGAAATATTGTATGAAGTGTGTAAAGGAAGCCAT
The DNA here is from genome assembly GCA_019776745.2 of Taxus chinensis. Lineage (NCBI taxonomy): Eukaryota > Viridiplantae > Streptophyta > Pinopsida > Cupressales > Taxaceae > Taxus > Taxus chinensis. The sequence continues at coordinate 722,038,855 of CM034149.1, read as the reverse complement.
CAGTTTAAAGGTGTGTTGAAGAAGCCATTAAGAGGTGTAATTGTAAAGTTTCTCCCATAGTATTGGTGGAAGGCAAGTGAAGTCAATAACACTTGAAGTACCTCATGGGTGAGATTGTAACAATTTCATGTTAATATTATAATTTACTTTGATATTTCAGATTTGTCATCATTCCGTCTTATCATAGTCGATGGTATTCTTGTGTTATGTTTGTTGTTTTGTTTCTAGATTACATCCACCAAACTAAAGGTTGTGCATTAGTAAATAATCATAGCACGAGGAGTTCCCGGTGAAGAATTATCATAGTGCCGGATTGGTGATGACATTTTGGTTCCGTTGCCGGGACCATTCCTCGTTGGTGGATTTTCTGGAGAGATATTCCCACTTAGTCAAAAATCAATTGGAGGGTAACCTTGTTTTTACTGTGCATAGTAGTTACCATGGTAAAGTCATTTTTGCCGTGAATAGTAGTTACCATGGTAAAGTCATTTTTGCTGTGAATAGTATTTACCACAGTAAAGTCACTTTTTACCGTGAATAGTATTTACCGCAGTAACTTCACTTTTTATTGTGAATAGTGTTTACCACAGTAAAGTCAGTTTTTTACCGCAGTAAGTCAAGTTTTACCATAGTTTACCGTGGTCATTTCTATTTTCTATTATAGTGATTTTAATTATTGGTGCACATAAGTCTTGTTGATTGTACTTTTGGGTTGGTATTTCACTGTGGTTACTTTTGAAAATGGGGAAGATTCCTATTTTTTCAGCCCAATCTAATGAAGATGCTTCCTCTTTCATTCAAGAGTTTAAACGATCTTGTATTTGTAATGGCCTTATAAGAAGGGAACAATGGACTGAATTTTTTCCTACCTTTTTGGATGGTTCAGCCCTTAGGTGGTTTGAAACACTAGGTGATAATGTGAAAAACTCATGGGATTTATTAACTGAAAGTTTTCTTGAAGAATTTGGTGAACAACAGAGATATGCAGATCTCATGATCGATATCACAAAGCTAACCCAAGGAGAGAAGGAGAAGATAAGGGATTATCATGCTCGTGTTCTAGAGCTAAGGAGGAAGCTCGATGCCCAGATCCGGAAGGAAGGATTAGCGGATGGGTTGATGAATGGCGTGGATAATCTCCTATGTAAGCACTTCATTCTTGGGATGAAGCCAGAGATCAGACAACGAGTGAAGTATGACCGCCCAGCTACCATTGAACAAGCAAAGGAGATTGCAAGAAGGCAAGAAGAAAGCATGGAAGAGGAGCCCAAAGAAATTGTTGCTAAAGTAGAGCCTACACCAGCACCTTTGCTCCAGAATCCACAACCACTCTCGGTGAGCACAAATCTTTCTCCTAGTACATCTACTGAGTATGAAGATCTGCTCAAAAAGATGGGTCAGTTAACTATTAATCTTCTTCAAGGAAAAGAATTTAGTTCTCAGGGAGGAGATAGAGGTCCAAAAAGAAATATTTCTGAAGTTGTATGTTATGGTTGTTATAAAAAGGGTCATTATAAGTATAATTGTCCAGATAGAGCTTCTACATCTGGTAAAGGAGATAATGATAAAGGAAAAGCACCTGTGAATTCTTTTGATGTAGTAGATAAGAGCAGAAATAATGAAGTAGATGTGTTTGTAACAAAAAGAAAGAAAGAAAAAGATAATCAAGATGGAAATGATCCTAAGAAGATGAAAGGAGAAACTAGTAAGAAACATAGGAGAAGAAAGTTGGGTGTGCAGGATTTTCTGATTTCACAGGGGCAAGGACCATACTCCATCTTGGAAGATCTATCCAAAAGGCCTGCAAATATTACATATGGTCAACTCTTGGCTATGTCTTCTGAGAAGAGGCGGGAGCTGCGAAGTGGACTCAATGCTCGACGAAGGAAGGAGGTTGAGGTCCCTATTTTGGAGGCAGAGGTGGATCCCTATGCTCCACAAGCTGAGGTATTATGTAATGGTATTTCAATTCATGATGTCTTAGTTGATGGAGGTGCTGCAGTTAATGTAATGACCAAGTCTGTAATGAATATGTTGGGTTTAAAAATTGATCGCCCTTCAACACTTATGTTAAGGTCATTAAATAAGGGAAAAACTAAACCAGAAGGTGTAGTTTCAAATGTGGCAATATCTGTTATGGGTGTTGTATGTGTGGTAGACTTTCAGGTGATGAAAAATGGTACTGTTGCATACCCAATGTTGCTGGGAAGACCATGGCTAAGGAGAGTTCATGCAAGAAACTACTGGAATGAAGGCTTCATGACACTTGGACGTGGTAGAGAGAGGGTGAAGATAAACGTGATCCCTCGACATCATAAGGCAGAACCTGTGGATTCAAGTGATGAAACTGATGATTGGACATCCTCTGATTACTCTAGTACCAGTGAAGTGGACACTGAAGATGAAGAAAGTGAGGTTGATGTTTCAGTCATGGATATCCTTCCAGTCACACCAACTCATGACCCCATAAAATTATCTGAAGAAGAAGTTGATGATCGTCTCCAACAAATAAAGATTGGTGATGCTGTGATGGAGAGTGAGAAGGAATCCTACCTCCAGCTCTTTCGAAGGTACATACACATATTCACTTTTGATTACAAGGAACTCTGTCAAGTAAGTTGGGTAGAACATTCTATTGAGCTGGTAGATGGTGCTAAGCCCATAAAGCAAATGCCATATAGAATGAATCCTAATTTTTCCAAGACTGTAAAAGAAGAAATAGATAAGTTGCTTGATGCAGGATTCATATTTGCTGTGGAGAATTCAGAATGGGTTTCTCCCATTGTGATCTCAATAAAAAAGAATGGGAAGCTACGCATTTGTGTTGATTACAGGAAGCTCAATAAGGCAACAAAGAAGGATCATTACCCTCTTCCATTTTCAGATCAGATCTTGGACGAAGTAGCTGGCCAGGAGTGTTATAGTTTTGCTGATGGATATAGCGGCTACAACCAAGTTCGTATAGCAAAGAAAGATCAGCTGAAGACCACGTTCACCACTCCTTGGGGAACGTTTGCTTATAGAGTTATGCCTTTTGGGTTGTGTAATGCTCCAGCAACATTCCAGCGTTTGATGAATAGGGTGTTCGAACCCTACATTGGGACCTTCATCAGAGTATTTCTGGATGATTTTTGCATCTATGGGAGCAAGTTGGACCACCTGCACCAGATGGAGACAACATTTCAAAGGTTAGATGAAGCACAAGCCTCACTAAACCCTACAAAGTGTGTCTTTGGATGTTCTAAAGGTGTTTTGTTAGGGCATGTTGTATCCAGAGATGGTATTGGTACTGATCCTGATAAAGTTTCAAAAATCAAAGATTTACCATTTCCTATGAATAGAAGTAAGTTGAGATCATTTTTAGGCCATGTGGGTTACTATAGAAGGTTCATCAAGAATTTCTCAAAGATTGCACAGCCACTAACCCAGTTCTTGAAGAAGGATGTTACTTATGAACCAGGAAATAAGGCGCATGAAGCTTTTGGACAACTGAAGGAAGCCCTGGTGTCTTCACCTGTTTTAAAGAATCCAGATTGGAGCAAGCCATTCATTGTGTACACTGATGCCTCAGATGTAGCACTAGGAAGTACTTTGAGCCAAAAGGATGAAAATGGGAATGAACATCCAATTTACTTTGGGAGCAGACAAATGAGCAGTGCTGAGGTAAATTATACTGTAACTGAAAAAGAGGCTCTGGCTATCATTTTTGCTGTAAAGAAGTTTAGAAATTACTTGCTAGGGCAGAAAATTTCTAGTTGTAACAGATCATCAGGCTCTAAAATATATTGTAAATAAGCCTAACCCATCAGGGAGGATAGCAAGATGGATAATTTTGCTACAAGAATTTAAATTTGATATTATAGATAGGCCAGGAAAGAAGCATGTCAATGCAGATGCACTCTCTCGAGCCTATGATGGTTTAGGATCATCTTGTGATGATGATGATTTCCCCGATGCAGCATTGTTATCCCTTGACACAATCCCTAGTGAATACATAGATATTTGGAATTATCTGAATGAATTCAAGTTTCCTGATGGTGCCAATGCAAAGACTAAGAGAAAGATTACTCAAGCCAATCGTCCATATTCTATTCTGCATGGAGTATTATTTTGAATAGGACCTGATGGACAGTACAAGAGGGCAGTTGGACGTGATCAAGGGAAGGAACTGCTAGAAGAATTCCACAATGGTACATGTGGAGGGCACTTCTCTAGACAACTTACAGCAAGAAGGATCTTGGATGCAGGTTATCACTGGCCCACTCTTTTTAAAGATTGTTATAATTATTGTAAGACATGTGATATTTGTCAAACACATGGTAACCGTAAGACTTCATCAGCTCCATTATGTCCTATTCTTCCACTTGGTCCCTTTGAAAAGTGGGGAATAGACATTGTAGGTCCACTTCCAACTACCTCATGCCAAAATAAGTATATTGTAGTTGCCACAGATTATTTAACCAAGTGGGTTGAAGCTAGGCCATTGAAAACAGCTTCCATGGATGAGGTGGCAAGGTTCATATATGAACGCATTGTCACCAGATTTGGTTGTCCATTAGAAATTGTAACAGATCAAGGAAGCCACTTCATTAATGAGGTAGTAGAAGCCCTAGTCAATAAATTTTCTATTAAGCACAGGAAGGCAACAACATACAAGCCAAGCACAAATGGACAGGTGGAACGAACAAATTTTGTGTTGTGTCAAATTCTAGCAAAAGATGCAGCCTTGCAGGTACATAAGTGGGATAAAAGGATTCATGCAGCATTGTGGGCATATAGGGCAACATCAAAGTCAGCAACAGGATACTCCCCATTTCAGTTGGCCTATGGCATTGATCTAGTTCTTCCTATTGAGTTTGATATTCCCACTGTGAGAGTTATGAAAAATGAAAGGATGGATGAAAGTGATTCAGTAAAAGAAAGGTTGGTACATCTTCATTTGCTAGAGGAAATGAGGGAAATAGCAAAGGATACAAGCCATAAGAAGAAAATGAAGCAGAAGGAATACTTTGATCAAAAGATCCGTTGGTCTCCATTTCATGTGAATGACTTGGTTCTAGTATATGATTCCAGATACAAAAAAAGAAGACAGAGAAAATTTCTTCCAAAATGGATGGGGTCCTACAAAATAGCAGCTGTGTATGAAAATGGTACGTACCGACTGGAGGAATTGGATGGCACTCCCATTACGAAATGGGTCAACCACGACAAGTTGAAGATTTTCCAAGCACCAGAATAGTCTACTCTAAGGACGGAGTAGAAGCTAGGAAGGGGGAAGATGTCGACACTAAAATTTTCCTCCGTAATTTCTATTTCATTAATGTATGTATTAGGAATAGGATGTTGTTAAGTGTAATTAGTAGTAGCGTTTGATAGAAGATAACGGCGCCGTCAGTACGGTGCCGCCAATAATGTAGAGTACGGTAACAGTCAAAGTACAATAGGAATGTTGTAAAAAGTAAATATTTGTCATAAGTGGTCTGGTAATGTTAAAATGTCAAAGTTGGGATAAGTAGAGAAGTAGGGTCTACATGATTAGGAATTAGAAATATTATATTGGTAATAAGGACAAGGAGTGAGGTCATAAATATTTTGTGTATTTTATTTGTAAAAAGTCTAAAAATGTGGAACCCATGTGAAATGATAAGGTTTATCTTATCTTAAAAGATAAGCTTACATGTACAGATAAGAGTTAAGGTATGGAATATGATTCGTCAGAGTGGATTTCTTATCCTATCTTAGAGATAAGATGGATAAGCCTGGAAGTTCTATAAATAAAGAGGCCACCCCCCTCATTTAGCATAGAAGGAAGTAGTGAGAAATATTGTATGAAGTGTGTAAAGGAAGCCATCAGTTTAAAGGTGTGTTGAAGAAGCCATTAAGAGGTGTAATTGTAAAGTTTCTCCCATAGTATTGGTGGAAGGCAAGTGAAGTCAATAACACTTGAAGTACCTCATGGGTGAGATTGTAACAATTTCATGTTAATATTATAATTTACTTTGATATTTCAGATTTGTCATCATTCCGTCTTATCATAGTCGATGGTATTCTTGTGTTATGTTTGTTGTTTTGTTTCCAGATTACATCCACCAAACTAAAGGCTGTGCATTAGTAAATAATCATAGCACGAGGAGTTCCCAGTAAAGAATTATCATAGTGCCGGATTGGTGATGATAGAGCCTAGGTTCCTTTTGTTAATCGGATGTCCAAATTTTTTTCACCACCAGGGTATTGGAAACCATCACTGACAAAATTGAGGATTGGTGGGAGAATTAAATCGATCTATTTGTCAGAGGGGAAGCAAAGAGACTTAAAGCATCATACAAAGAAACCCAGGTAGAAGTATTTGGAGAGTATGGAGAAGAATTTTGGCCTCAATTCCCACATTTACTATGGCCTTACACATTAGCGTATGATAAAAGAACTGATTGGTCACGACTGCATTTGAGGAAACCCTTTGAGTGGACTCATGAAAAACTAAACATACTTAGAAATCTCGACGAACCCTGGACCAGAGCAATTAATTACTAGTTTGAGACAACATTATATTCATACATAATTACTTCAGCCATCCAAGGGTAGAAAAGTTTCGATCATAAGAAGAATGAAGTTCTAAGCAAAGCATGAGGTAGATTTCTCAAACAAAAATCTATTTTAATTAAAATTTTACTAGTCGTACAAGGATTAACTAAATGTGTGGAAAAGTTCCTTCATGGAACATGCACCGCAAGATGGCGTACGTGAAGGGGGGCGATCTAAGAGACATAACTGAAAAAGTTTAATGGGGTGATGGTTAGGACAAACTAAATAAGGTGACATGAAGAAAAGAAACAAAAACAAATTACAATTGACAAAAATAAGGATTAGGTGGAATAGGCGAACACTTAACTAAAAGAACATAAGTAATCATAATGAGGAGATTCAAAGAGAGAGCTAATATAGTTTCAGAGAATAAATAATTAGAGAAAAATATAGACAAACAAAGGTTAGCAAGGGAGAATAGTTTAGAAAGTAGAAAAGAAAGATCAACCTACTTCAAGTGGATGCCAAAAATTGGCTAGCTAAGAATCAGAGGCAGATGCTAAAAGTATTGATATTATTCCCGCATCAGATGGATATCAACAAATTTTTTTAGAGTAGGTATTTACCTTAGCTCATGTTCACCTAGGTATTTTATTTACCTTTATTGTATTTATCCTCACCCACTTATGTGTGTGGATATTTCCTTTTATTTATTTAGATATTAGGGGGATATTATCTAGTTGTTAGGTATAATTATTTCCTTGATCTATGGTATTGACTAGTTCTTTCCTTGATCTATGCTATTGACTAGATCCTTGATGTCTAGTTCTCTCATAAATCTATGGACTTAACTAGTTATTTGATGGCTAGTTCTTTTCCATGATTTATGGCTTGATCTACGACCTTGATTGGTTCTTAGATTATTATTCCTTTCCTATATAAGCAAGGCCCATTCTCATTGTATTTCACTGAGTTCCATAATAATATATGATATTGCTGCTCATTTGTTTATAAAGGTTTATGTAAATTTGTTTTGGAGAATTGCTTTCATCTTATTGATTGTGATGTTTGATTAGCATCTATGTTCTTGGATTGGTATGATTTGGTTATCATTCCTTGTATGGTATCAGAGCAGGAGATTGTTGTTGACATCCGTCTGTAAGTTTTATTTTGTAAATAAATTATTTATATATTCATATGTTTCAGGATTTTCTCATATTTTTTTGTTGCATGAATTTTTATGAAAAATAGAGGCTGCCATTAGATCCAGAAGGTGGAAAAACCCTAAGATCACCTATAAACTCAACCATTTTGGGAGGCCATCATTTTTTTGGGTTTTTTGTTGTGTAGAGAAACATGGTGGTTTGTCTCAGGATTCGTGTCAGCTGTGAAGAAAAACCAGAAAATCATTTTCTGGGTTTTTTGAGTTTTTCAAGATTAGATATGGGATTTTGTTTCTACAGGTGTAGCATTCTTAGTCGGCGTGAAGCAGGTTGTTTTAGAAAAGACATTTCTTTCCTCTTTTGGCAGGGGTCCATGGGCAGATGTTCACGATGTGCTATTTCAGAAAAAATATGTAGACTACTATTTTGGGCGACGAAGGTCACTTTCGGCATAGTCCAAAAATAGAAATTTTTACCATAAGAAGTAGTTGGATGTGACTTTATCAAAAACCGGTGACACACCCCAGAATAGTAAGTTACACACACCCATTGAAATCCTTAGCCCCTGGTCATATGGTATGGTCATATGAGGGCTTAAAGTTTGTGATTTAAATCCAACCCCCTTTCATTTTTTTGTGTGGTGAAGGCAAGAGTATTTAATCTATTTTAGTGGCAATTAAAAATAAATAGTAGAGCATAATATTGAAAATCTTGTAAATTTTGATCGGTAACTCGGTTTTGAGTGTCGTTTTTTGAAAAAGTGCTTGTTTTTCATTGGAAATATTTATTTTGAGAAATTTTTGTTTGGGGGTCTTGTTGCATTGCTTGGTTCTTGCATTTATTTTTGGTGATTTTTTTAGGATGACATCTACTTCTGAATTATATCATGTTGAGCCATTAACAAAACATAATTACCACACATGGAAACCAATAATGGAAACAATAATTAAGTGGAAAGGATTATGGGCTTTAACTTCTTTAGAACAACCAGTGTTCACTAGAGAATATGAGAAATTTCAGTACCACTGCAAATTTGATGAGTGTATGGGTTTGATAGGAACTTATGTAAGTGACAGTCTTTTATTTCATTTGGAAAAGTGTGACTCTCAAAATATGGGAGAAATTGAAGGATTTATTTGGTAAGGTGGATCATATGAGAGCCATGCAACTTGAAATTGAGATCACCTCTCTTAATCCTGAAGATTTTCTAACAATTATAGATTATCTTACCGAGTTCAAGCATTTTTTGACACAATTGAAGGGGAGTGGAAGAGATAAGAAAGATGAAAAGCGTGTTTACTTGATTCTATCCAAGTTAAGAGGACCATTCCAAATTTTTTCTTCTACCTTTTTCTCTAGCATGGATGCCTTAGGTGACACATGTAAAATGCCTAACTTAGAAACATTTTGTGATAGACTTACTAGGGAAGAATCCAAATTGTCTCACCTTGAGTCTTCCACCTCTCAAAAGGCATTAGTTACATCTAATCCTAAGGGCAAGGGAAAATCAAACAATAAAACCAAATCCACACCTTCTCCATCTCAAAATGCTCCTAAACCAAAAGAAAAAAACTCAAAACCCAATGAGTCTTCTAAATCCAAGAATAAGTCTAGCCGTTCATGCTCTTTTTGTGGGGGTAGTAATCATGAAGAACATAGGTGTTATAAGAGAATGCAAACCTTAGAGGATGTAGAGAAGAAACACAAAATTTCTATCTCCACTCCACCTCCTAATAATCATGGAAAATAACTTAATGTTGTTGAAAGATCTCAGTCACCACTTGCAGACAATTGGGTTATAGATTCTGGTGCTTCTCATCACATGACTTTTCCAAGGAGTATTTTGTTTCTCTAGGTTTGAGTTCTACTTCCAAAATTGAGGTTGGAGATTCTTCCTTTATTTCAAGTGTTGAAGGAAAAGGTGATATACAACTTGTTAGTGGAAATATCCAAGATGTCACTATATGTTCCTAACATCACTACAAATTTGCTTTTTATATATCAAATTTGTCATTCTGGTCAAGGGAAAAAAGTGACTTTTACACCACATGGGGTAGAAGTAAGAACTTTGTTGGAGCCTTATTCACTTGTTGCTTAGGGTATTGTTGATCATAGTTCTAGACTATATCAATTTGAGGGTTTTGATGACACTTATTCTATAGGGACAAGATTGGTTTCTCATGTTGATTCAGACAGTAAGCTTTGGCATGAAATTATTTGTGACATCTCAATTACAGATATTTGAAGGAGTTAAGCACTCATGGTATGGTAGATGGTCTTCCTAGAGTTTCTTTTCTTGAGGGAGTTTGTCATGGTTGTGCATTAGGGAAACAACACCAAGATCCTTTTCCTAAGAATTTTTATAAGAGAGCTTCTTCACCACTTGAGCTTGTGCACAGTGACTTGATGGTTTTTCCTACCCCATCTTTCAATTGAGCTAAGTATGCACTTAAATTTATTGATAATTTCTGGAGGCGTACTTGGGTTTAATTTCTCAAGTACAAAAATGATGTTTTTTCACTCTTCAAATTCTTCAAGGCTTTGGTCAAGAAATAATCTTCTAGTAGCATAAAGAACCTTCTATTCATAATGGGGGGGAGTACTTCAGAAATGAGTTTTCTGACTTTTTGGAAACTCAAGGCATTATTCACCAACATTTTGTTCCTCATAAGATCCACCAATAGAATGGCTTCACAGAAAGGAAGAATAGAAATTTGAAGGAAATGGCTAACTGCTATGATGCATTCTAGAAATATACCTCCTATCTATTGGGAAGAAGCGGTTCCGATTGTGCTAACTATATTTAGAATCACACACCACACAGAGAACTTGAGAATTTGACTCCAGAAGAAGCTTGGTCCAACAATAAGCCATATGTCTCATTTTTTCAAGTTTTTGGGAGCTATGCTTGGGCCTTTGTGCCAAAGAAGAAAAGGAAAGCTTTGGATAAGAAGAGTAAACCCTTGATCTTTGTAGGGTATTGTGAGGACATGAGAGCTAATTGTCTTTTAGATCCTGATACACATGATGTTCTTTTTCAAACACATGTTTAGTTTGATGAGTGCTTTCAATCCTCATGATTCTTCATTTTCTTCCATTCCTTCTTCTTCATCTCATCTTGAGGATCCTTTCTTTGAGGAGATTGATGATGAGGTTATAGATGTCGTTGAGGATCCTATTCCCAATGATGTTGTCACTATGCCTAAGTGGGCTCGTACTACAGTTTCTGAGGCATCACCTTTCATAGAGGATCTTCCACCCACTAGGCATCATCACACACATTCTATAGGTTCTGGAATTTTGTGTCAGGTAGTTTCTGAGGATCCACTAGTCTTTTTCAAAGGCTCATGGGATACAGGAGTGGGATGATGCAATGGTAGCTGAGTATTCTTCTTTGATGAAGAATCATACTTGGGATTTGGTATCTCTTCCTAAAGGAAGAAAGATGGTTAGGTGTAAGTGGGTATACTAAACCAAATACATAGCTAATGGGTCCATTGACAAGTATAAGGCTCGTTTTGTTGCAAAGGGTTTTTCACAAGTCGAAGGTATTGATTACTCTGAGAAATTTTGTACCTTTTTCCAAGATGGATTCTTATACACCTTGTATTTGCTATTACTACATCACAGGGGTGGCTCGTATACCAGATGGACATGAAGAGTGCCTTCTTACATGGAGATATACAAGAGGAAATATATATGGAATCAGCCTGACTAGATTTTTCATGATTCTTCTCTTGTTTTTCGGCTCCGAAGGTCTCTCTACGGTCTCAAACAAGCCCCTCAAGCTTGGTATGAGAAGATGGATTATTTTCTTCTATCTACTGGTTTTTTTCATTTCCACTCCAATCATATAGTGTATCTCCAGCATGTCGATGAGGATATTGTGATACTTGTCTTGTATGTTGATGATTTGTTACTTACTGGAAGCTCTTCTTCCCACATTCAGAGTATTCATAGGGACTCTTTCTACATAGTTTGACATGACAGATCTTTGGCTATTGCATTATTTCCTTGGTTTGCAGATTTCTCAGACAGATTCAGGGATTCATTTGAGTCATCAAAAGTACACCCATGATCTTCTCAGGCGCTTTGATATGGCTGATTGCAAGCCAAGTCCATCTCCTTTTCAGTCTAGAGTTACTCTTACATCCACATGTACCACTCCACTTTGTGATCCTACATTGTATAGGCAGTTGGTTGGGATTCTCATGTACTTGACCCATACTCACCCTGATATTTCATTTAAAGTAGGGCTTGTATCTCAGTTTGCACATTCTCCTCATAGTAGTCACTGGCAAGCTACTAAAAGGATTTTGCACTATTTGCATGGCACTTCCCACTTTGGCCTACACTACACTAGGGGTTCTACTTAGTTGGTTGGGTATACAGATTCAAATTGGGCAGGTTCTATTGATGATAGGTGTTCCACTTCTAGCTATCTTTTTTATCTTGGTTCTTCTCCAATTGCTTGGGTGTGCAAAAATCAATAGGTTATTGTACTTTCATCTTCAGAGGTAGAGTACAGGGCAAAGTTATAGTGAGTCAAGTATATTCTTTGGATTCGCCAGTTATTGACAAAGTTTGGATTCCCATAGGATTCACCGACTGTACTTTGGTGTGACAACCAAAGTGTAATTCACATTTCTCGCAACCTTGTTGAGCACCAAGCAGACCAAGCATATTGAGATACACATCCACTTCATTCTTCAACACATTCAGGATGGAGTTCTTTGCTTGGAGTACATTCCGACTCAGCAGCAAGTTGTAGACATATTTACAAAGCCTTTTACATCACCTCGCTACCTTGAGTTACATGGAATTCTTGGGGTTTCAGAAGTTGTTCTTGGGGGGTTTTCGTGAGAACATCTTCCTTCTTCTTCTTCTTTCTCTTTCCTTATAGCAGGATTCTTTTCTTCTTTTGGTTTGAGATTTCTTCATGGATATATTGTACATGAGTAGCTCATCAGGTCTAGTTATCAAGACTCATATTGTGGACATGCCACTCCTATTTTGGCCCCTATCTTCACTTAAGGGGGGGCTGTTAGAGTAGGTATTTACCTTATCTCATGTTCACCTAGGTACATTATTTACCTTTATTGTATTTATACTCACCCACTTATGTGTGTGGATATTTATTTTTATTTATTTATTTATTAGGAGATATTATCTAGTTGTTAGGTATAGTTCTTTCCTTGATCTATGGTATTGACTAGATCCTTGATGTCTAGTTCTATCATAAATCTATGGACTTGGATAGTTATTTGATGACTAGTTCCTTCCATGATTTATGGCTTCATCTACAACCTTGACTGTTTCTTAGATTGTTATTCCTTGCCTATATAAGCAAGGCCCATTCTCATTGTATTTCATTGAGTTCCATAATAATATATGATATTATTACTCATTTGTTTGCAAAGGTTTATGTAAAATTATTCTGGTGAATTACTTTCATCTTATTGATCATGATGTTTGATTAGCATCTATGTTCTTGGCTTGGCACGATATGGTTATCATTCCTTTTAAAGCATTGGTCAGGGAAAAATTAACCTCTTATTACTAAGTGTAAGTACCCAGGGAAAAAGTACATATATGCATGAGGAAAATTTTAATACATGTGTACATAAGGGGGAAGAACACTAGGATATGAGCTTATGGGTGTCAAACCAAGAAACGTCACATTACCTAAAGGAGTGAAATTTTAGAATGCAATTTTGGTTTGCCCTTCTATAGGGATATGTATATGAAGGATGAGGAATCATTCCTAGTGTGCCTGATCATGTAAGGAGGTCACTAGGGATAGGAACACCCAAGTAGACCTATGGTGGTGGTTGTTGATGGACGTTTGTGAGAGAAGTATATTTTTTATTTTGAATATGATGGGAATTATTATTTGAACCCACAAATTGTGTAGGATATGAAGCTTAAGTAATTTACAATTCCTTGATTCTACCCATCAGTGTTGAGATTACATCACCCAAAAAAGGTTGTGATTTTTTTTAGGAATATTTTATAAATTATTAGGTTGCAAAGGTAAATGATAACATGTTATAAATTGGTCATTTGTAGATCCCTCCTTTTAGGTGTATTCTTTGTCTTAGGTAGGGGGTGGTAGAATTGTTTCTGAAGAAGGGCATCTGTATATCCTAGAATCATGTCTAGCCTGTTATAGCATTAAGATGGTCACCACTTTGGGTGAGACACACTAGAATTTCATCATCTATTGGGAAATAGTAATAGAATGAATCTGAATACATACTACTTTGAGGTCAAGACAAGACCTATGGATAAAAACCATGTTCTCCTATAAATTTCGTGTTGTTGGATTCTGATCACTCTGGTTGTGTACCATAGTTAGGTTGATCTATCCCAGTTATAGAATGGCACGCAAGGAAAAATCACGCAAGAAAAAGAGTGAAGGAAGCACATAGTTCACGTGACACATGAAAGGGGGTTTAGGACTTAGTCAATCTGGGCACCTAAGGTAGAACATCATGAAAATCGTGATCGGTTTCCATGGATAAGATGCCAACTTGGCAACAGGTTGGCTCAAGAAAGGAGCATGCCTATGATGGAATCCTCTAGAAGATCATCATGAGGTAAAGTGGAAAGCTTAGGCCTAGAGGAGCATGCTCACATGAAGGACCACACATCGACACTTGGCATCTCAATTATGAGGGAATTGGAAGGTGATTTGGCAGCTTGAGAAAACTATAAATACAAGTGCCAGCGGAGTAGGTAGGATATATTGATATACACATATGCATCTTCATAGAGATATATGGAGACATATAGACATATGGGGAGATATACATAGGGAATAGCGGGTTAGGGAGTGAGTGGGGCTCTGCAGAATTGCTGCGAGTGGATATTTGGGTTCAGGAAAGGATGTACTAAGCATGGAAGTTGTAATTTTTCTTTTTCTGTTAGCTTAATTACATACGTCCAGTGATACGCATGACTACAGTATGCTCTCTGTGACTCTCTGTAATGATGGTCAATGAATATAATGAGGTTACTTGTTATAAATAGACATGGATATCAAGTTCATTTTGATGCATATTTCTCTTATATGAGTTCTCTTTCCCTTCATACTATGTATGACTACTTGTATAATTTCTTTCTGTTATAATGTACGTTTTGGATTCTGTTAAAGCATTTGGTCTGAAGTGACTACAAGGATCTGGAGGCCATTCTGAGCCCTATGGTTCTTGTATGCCGTAACTTCCCTCCTAAAATACTCTTACACTAATCATAGGTGATGCTTCCCATTAAACTCACATAAAATAGAGACTTGGCACCCACGCGTGCCTCAGGTGAGTGCTCAGGCTTCTACTAGGTGATAGGCTTTCCACATGCATGGGGTTTAATTTCCTTTTGTGACAGGAGTAAAAATGACTACATCTTGGTTCCGTTGTCAGGACCTCTTTTCGAAGTTGTAGTGGGATATAACATACATCATTATATGTGTAATGAGTAATGACAGAGCGACTGACATTGGAAATTATTGAATCATGGTTCAAAAGCACTGAGGATGAATTTGCTCAAAGATATAGCACTGGATTTGAGTTCTTTTATACAACGTAGATGGGTAGAAGAGAACCTCTACCATGATATGTATGAGAATTTCTTCTATTGCTTCCCTGTAGAACTATATGAATGGATTTCAGCCTATGCATCTAGATCTAGTTGGTGTTATGGATCACATGTGAGTGGACTCAAGAAGACTACCAAAGGTTGTAGGATGTAGCTCTTGGACATGGACTCGTGTTGTAGATCATTGGTGGAGAGGGGTACCGACTAGCTACACTCTGTAGTACACCATTTCTATGTATTCTTATCCAAAGGTTGCTGAGTTTGAATTTCTGTGAGAACCTAAAGGGATGTTTCTATGTGTTATTCCTCTAGCTATGAAGATATTGATGGTTACCATGAGTTTAGAGGCTCTCCCAATGGCCGGCTAAACCATTTTGAGCTCTGGGTAAGGGAAGTTGAAGGTGGAGGAAGATGGCAGATATCACAACAGAGAAGGAGAGGGAAGAAATATGGCTCAAGTATAGTGAAGTGCACATGAAAGGGCGATTGCTAGATGATGTGAAGCTGCAAGTGTGATGGATATATGGAGACAGACGTTGCAGAAAGGAGTTGAGGTTCACATAGAGGACATGGAACCTGAGCCGTTTGTGCTACCCCATCTTGGCAAGCACATGAGGGAGACCCCTTCGGATTCTAGTGAGTTCTCATTGCATGGAGAAAGCAGAATTGTTGACACATATCTGAACCCACCCAGTGACCGAGCCCTAGTGCACATTAAGTATTCACGATCTAGAAGAAGTGCTATTTACCTAGCTGGTATAAGTGGAGGAGACAAATCCATGCCTAAGAGGTACAATTTTTATAGTCCCTTCTTCTATGGCTACACATATTCTAGTATTTGGAGGATACTTTGGACAAGGGGAAAGTATACAAGCTTTCAGTCTCACATCAGGGAGTGGCACGGGACAAAGTAGTGGTAGTGGGGTGCTATCACAAACCATCGGCTCACAGTTCAATGGGACCATAGGGGCAGTTGGCACAACTCTTAGTCAGCCCTATTAGACCCACTTAGCGATAAAGTGGTCATCAGGTGGCTCTGGATAATATAAAGGAAGAGGAGTTCCATGGACCTGGTGGATCAGGTGGTGGAGGAAACACCAGAGGGACACCAAGGCCCAGGCTTGAGAGGATAGGTACTCCAGCCACCACCTCAAGTATTATTTGAAATGTATCTACATTTTCTAGATTACATGGGAAGTGAGGATGCTACGGAACATGTTCACAAATGTGAGCTGCTATGGTGCGTGAAGGGTATCACAACCTAGAATGAAAGGCCAGTCATTTTGCGACCACATTGCAAGGTGTGTGCATATTTGGTATAGAAATTATGACTCTCATCAAACAGTGGTGGACTATACTACCTTAAAGAATGCATTCTTGGCAGATCTCAAATTCGAGTTCTTGAGCAGAAGAGCATCAGTGCTTTGAAGGATATTCAATAAGGAATGGCATGAGATTGTGCGGGAGTATGATGCACAACTTTTAAAACTCTCTTGTCTAAATTATCATATGATATCCATCCTTCTCAGCATGCACAGTGGTTTGTTGGAGGACTGATCACCCATTTTAGAATGGCCTTGTCTCATACAACTTTTATAGATATGTGAAGCATTGGAAGCTACCTTGTGCACCAAGGTTGTTGGTAGTATTGATACTGGCATTAGCCCATTCTTAAAGGCACAGATTAATGTTATGGCTAAACAATTGGAAAAATTATCTGCAAACTTAGTCCATGAGACTCGCAGTGGTTTGTGGTGCACATGATTGTGAAATAGAGGGGCACGTTAAGGATAATTACCCCCAGGGGACAATACGTGCGGTGACAGCAGATTGTGAGATCTGTCATGGGGACCATGATGCAAGTAGATGTCCCTTGCTGCAGTGTGTGATCAAGAAGAATGTATCTTGTTATTACAAAATTTACACCTCCACAACCCATGATACTAAGGACTGTAGACTCATTGATCAAATCCATGAGGCCATTGACCATGGGGTACATCAGACCAACATTGCTAGTGGTTCCAAAAATGATGATCGTAGTTATGAGGAGCACGCAGATGGACGCGCATGTGGAAGGGGTTTTTAAAGGAGGATTTTGTGGTCGAGATAACCATGGAGGAAGAAGTGAGTTCCCGCTTGGAACATGTTTCAATTGTGGATCTGTAGAACATTACAAATGTGAATGCCCAAACCTATTGTAGTGCTCATGGTGTGGAAAGAAGCATAAGTTATGAGGAGTGCCCAAAATTATTTGAGCATATTAATCAGCAGCACTGGAAGGACAAGGGCACTACAATGGTCAGTATTAAGAAAGTAAAAATATAGTGGATGCCTTAGGTAACACGAGATGAAGGTTTGGAGCATGTCTTGGTAACAACAAGGGCAAAAGCCATGCATGTGAAAGAGAGGTACCAAGACAGAAGAACCTAGTTTCAAGAGAAGACGTCATTCATGAAGTATCTAGACCTTGCGCATCAAAAGGATATATATCAGGACACCATGGATGTTATTTGAAGCTTACAAGGGGAGATCTAGTGTCTAAAGGAGCAATCCAGGAAGGGAGGAACAAGGAAGGAGAGTCAAGACGCATAAAAGGATGACCTGGATGAGGTCAAGGAGGTTTGTAAAATGCTAAGGCAGGAGAACATCATTCCTTTTCTAGGATCCTGGTTGAGAGAGAAGGTACCATGCACCAAAGAAGATTGTGAGAGATAGTTCTTCCACGCAAACCTTCCCACTTACAGGTTCAACTATGACAAGGAGATTACGTTGAATGTAGTTGTAGATGGATGGCTCCTCAGCAATATACTCATTAACACTGGCTATGCAGAGGTTAATGTTCTGACTTTGGATGCATGACATTAGATGGGGAGACCTGCATTATAGCCATCTTCGAATGTGTTGTATATGGAAAAAAAAAAAGGTAATGCCCATCGGTGTCTTGAAGGATGCAGCTATTACTATTGAGGAAGCCAAGTTTATTGGGGACTTTGAAGTCTTGGTGCTCGCAGAGGTAGACAATTTTCCAGCACTACTTGGGCGCCCTTGGTGTTACAAGAATAATGCGGACCTTCGGTTTAACAAAGGGCACATCAGCTTCGAGAACAAAGAGGGGTAGGTCATTATACCCCTAGTTGATGGAAATTCGACACCCTATATTGAACCATTGGGAGAAGAAGTACTAGACAGGATATATGTGCGCTCAATCAGAGACCCTGAGATGATACACCCTACTAACGGGGTTATCCAGTTTGAAGATGCTTAGTCAGTGAGTGATACCACTAGCTTGGCATGTGACAATTAGGCACATGGAACTTACAAATTAATGGGATGGCAATTGAGAGGGTTGGTGACCAAGGTAATAAAGGCGTGCACGGTTAGGCACCTTGGAGGAAAAGAACTGCCCAAGTATTCAGGAGGAGCCTTCCCTAAGATATTTTTACAGGAGGTAGAAGCTCAGTGGAAGGATGGGAAAGAACGGAGAGGGATGTTGAGTTACATCTTGCTTGGCACAACAGCTCATTGGTGGGCCACACATTAGGAGAGCCTTTTAGAGTGGCACGAGGTAAGGATTTCTCTCTCTGTCAGATTTTCTAGGAGTAATGTACCCACCATCATCAAGGAATACCATGGGAAGGAGCCCACCTCTTTCCATATCCAGGAGTGTGAACGGGTCTAGAGAGAAGGCGCAAAAGCTTTTCCACCATCCCTCTGGGTGCACAAGTTGTATTCTACACTGTAGGGCTATGCGCGTGCATGGTACATTCATTCAGAGACACGCCGCCAGACGAGGAATTGGCAGGAGCTCGCGGCTGACCTTATTCAAACCTTTGAGTATCGGAGTACCAAGCCATCAATTGATAAAGCTTTGTAGGGTATCAAGCACCTTACCATGGGGGATAGTGCCAGGATGGAGCATAGGCTATTGGAATTATTAGGTGAACCAGGTGTAGTGGCATGCTTTGAAGAAGTTGAGGAAACATAAGAGTTATCGCTTGAGATTAATGTTTGAGAGGTGTAGGCAGTTAAGGATATCCCTCAACATTAAGAAGTGTGTGTTTGCTACACCCTTTGGGACTTTATTGGGCCATATCATATGTAAGGAGGGCTTGCTGGTAGATCCCGCTAAGGTTGCAGTGATTGTGGGGTTAAGAGAGCCTACTAGGCAGAGTGCAGTGCGTAGATTCCTTGGGCATACGGGGTATTATAGAAAATTCATTAAGGGATATGACAAGATCGTTATTCCTTTAGAAGAGTTGCTTAGACACAAAAGTGCCTTCCATTGGGGAGAGGCACAACAAAGGGCATTTGATACATTAAAAGATAGGCTTATTACTGTGCCTATTTTACATTTTCCCTCTTGGGACAAGCCCTTCCATGTCCATGTAGATGCCTCAGGGACCGCCATTGGAGTAGTACTTGCACAACTAGGTGAAGGGATTGTTGATCATCCTTCCAATTTTACAAGCAGGAAGTTGACACCAGTAGAGTAGAATTATAGCACAACTAAGCACGAGGCATTGTCGATGATCTACGTGCTCTTCAAGTTTAGACATTATCTACTGGCAACACCCTTTGTATTCTACACTGACCACATGGCATTAAATTATTTGGTAAATAAGCCCATTCTTCAAGGGTGCATCTGTCAATGGGTGTTATTGTTTCACGAATTTGAATTCACTGTTGTAGTAAAACCCAGGAAAGGCAAATGTGGGCCTGATCATCTGTTAAGAATTGATTCAACGGAGGAAACATAGAGTATTGAGGAAGTAATGCCAGATGCAAAATTGTTTAGGTTATGGTGCGTACCCTTGGATTTAGAGGAGATTGCAGTATTATTAAGGGAAGGTGTGGTACTAGATGGAATGAAAGAATTGGAAAAAAATCAGTTGGCCATACATGTCGTGCCCTACATGTTAATCAGTGGAGACTTATACAAGTTGGGACATGATGAAGTTTTACACAGGTGTGTCTTAGAGCATGAGTTCCTGACCATCATGGAGGAAGCACATGGAGGAAGCGCGGGTGGGCATTATGCAGGTGATGCCACCAAGTGCAAGATATTAATGGAAAGTTTATGGTGGGAAACCTTGTACAAAGATTACATAGATTATTGTAAAGCATGTGACCATTGTCAGTGTATTAGCAAACCAGGAAGGAGAGATGAAATTCCTTTATGCCCTATTCCTAGCACAGAGCCTTTTGAAAAGTGGGTGATACACTTTGTAGGACCTAGTACACTGGCAGTGTGGAGGAATGGGTCACGTTATGTCATCACTTGCATAAATTATCTCACACGGTGGCCAGGGGCAGCCTAAACTAAATATTGCACAGCAACAACAACAGTGAGGTTCTAATGGGAAAAAATTATCACAAGGTATGGCTGCCCTTTGAGTCTGACCAGTGATAGGGGTACGCATTTCTTGAATGAGACCATGAGGATCTTGTTATCTGAGTTCATGGTGGCTCATCACAAGACTATGCCCTATCACCCACAAGTAAATGGAACCGTGGAAGCATTCAAAAAAATACTGAGTCATACCTTGACCAAGATTTGTGATGTCGAAAGACATGATTAGGATGACAAAGTATCGACAGTATTATGGGCTTACAAGAAAACATATAAAAGACTAAACAAAGCCACACCTTTTCAATTGGTGTTTGGCATGGAAGCTATTTTACTGATTGAATTTATGTTGCCTTCTCTACGAATAGCGCGCACAGGAGGGTTAGCTGATGAACAAGCACTGGAAGAAAGAATTAAGGAGCTAATGAAACTGGATGATAGACAATCACTTGCTCAAAGGAGCCAAACAATGGAAAAGGCAAAGAAAAAGGCTTGACATGATTGCCATATTAGAAACAAGAAGTTTGAGGTTGGGCAGATGGTGTTATTATATGATTCTAAGTTTATGCGCCATATTGGGAAGTTGAAAGTCCATTGGTTGGGTCCTTACACAATCTCGTACATCCTCGATTCGGGTGTGTGCCAGTTACAAGAACTGGATGGGACAAAGCTGCCTAGACACTTCAATGGGAGTAGGCTGAAGCCCTACTATAAATAAATCTTCTTGGTGTTTGTAAATAAGGCAGTTTTGCTAGCTAGTTTAGAAGTTTCCTTTATGCATTTTCCCCTTTTTTGTGTTTCCCTTTCACGTTGTTGTTTTGTTTTGTGCCTTGGGTGTTGGTAACCTTATTGCTATTTTTGGAGAATTTGTGAGTACGCAGAGGAATGTGCATCGCTTTAAGTGTGGGGTGGAGAAAAGTGAAGAAGCGTGTGATTAAAGTACACAGAAAGTTGTGCTTAAAAGCCTTGTTGAATGGCTGGGTTGAAAGAGGTATATAAAGAGAAGATAAAAGAATGGTTGGTGCCAAGGTAAAGCTACTTGTAGATCCTAGGTACCAAGAAGGAGAAAGAACATTTGAAAACAACACAAGGTAGGTGAGAGCAAGGATTAGGACAGAAGAAGTGCCTTCGGCATGGGTTACGCTTGCGAAAGAGTCTCCTATCATGTTGGATTGGTTGTGCGCCAGAAGGTTAGGTGTGCAAGTGAAGGCGCTGAAGACGGACTTTGCTTGAAAAATTCGCATTAAATGAGCAAGGTACGGTTGTAGGTGAAGTAGCATTTAATGATCAAAAAATGGAAAAACTACAAATAAAGGGTCAAGGCACTTTCATTTTCACTTTGCGAATAGAGAGAAGTGATTGTGCATTTGTGGCAAACTAGGGCTTCAAAAATTTGATCATGTGAAGAAGAATCTGCATGGGTGAGGTGCAAGCAGCTAAGTTTGAATCTACAAACTAGAAGGGATTTCACGAGTGTTAGAAGGATTGTGAGGAGGCTCTGTTTCTTGGAAGTATTATCCCAAGTTAGGGTTTTGCAAAGCTAGGGCATGGGAAAAGTGATTTTCTTCACAGAATTGAGATCTGAGACTGGAGGAAGTTAAAAAGTAGAGTGACAAGGAGTAAGTGAAGGGGTAAAAGGACGTAGAAAATGACACCAAAGAAAGGAAAGGACAAGGGAAAGGCCAAGCATAAAGATCCCAAGACAAGTACGAATGAAGAGTGGTATGCAGAGATGCAGTACCCTGACGGGGTAATGATGGGTAAGGAATGGGAGTCTCACCCGAGGAATGTGCTTGTGAGCGATTAAAACCATCAAACGAGCATGATTGAGAAGGAGATGGCACTGGAGTTAGTGTGCCCCACAAATAAACGGACACCAGAAGGGTTGCCCATTTACAAGTATGATGTAAAGGTCAAGATGGAGAAGGCGAGATTGCTGCAACTCTATGAGTTGCCCTATTTTGGAAATCTAGAGTGCCTATATCAATGGCTGATATTGTGAGT
Source organism: Taxus chinensis (assembly GCA_019776745.2). NCBI lineage: Eukaryota > Viridiplantae > Streptophyta > Pinopsida > Cupressales > Taxaceae > Taxus > Taxus chinensis. Next base: position 722,016,223 of record CM034149.1, on the reverse strand, counting down.
ACATGAGGATTACTTCCATTTTACAGGGTGCAAGATGCACATTACTCCTCAACTCATCTCACAGTTCACGGGCCTCAAATGCCAAGGAGTCCAGCCTAGATGATGACCTGAGTGACAAGGAGGCAATTCAAGAAACCATTACTGAATACGCCTGCAAGAAAGGGTTGAGATAGTACAACATCTCAGACATCAAGGACCCCAGTGATGAAGATGGATGCACATCTAGTAACAAAGCTAAATGACCAGGAGAGATGGACTCAGGTCAATAAGCCTTGGTTACATGTCTGCAACAAAATTGCAGAGGGAACCATCTATAACCTACCTAAATACATCATGGATGAAATTGTTAGTTGCGCGAAGGAGGGGGACAAAATCCTCTTCGGAAACATCTTGTTAACTATAGTGTTTTTAGAGATTGAAGTACCAGATGCATCAGACAAGTTTGTATGGGAATATCCTGTTGAGGACCCTTCACCTGCGAAAAGGTTTGAGAAGTATGCATGTGACACAATGTCGGCACCCCACAAGGCACGCCAAGAGAAGTTGTACATACACCTGAGAACTGCATTCAGGGTGGAATGGAGGATTCCTGAGCAACTTCTGACTATCACTAAAGGAGAAGCCAAATTTGTAGTGTACCAACACTTCTACCTGGGTAGGTTCAGACTAGCAGATGAGTCTTGGAGCCCATGGTGCAAGCTTCCCTTCGCATTCACAGCTCAATACTTCCAAGCAGGAGTAAATAGATTTGTAGAGTCCAAAAAGATGAGGCTGGAGCTTGGTAGTCCTAGACTGGGAGCACAGAGAAATGTGTAAGAAGTTGAACTATCCTGGAGGCAAGCACACATTTATTGAGAGATATGTATCGCATGAGATACAAATGACAAGGCCAATAACACTACCCATTGCAGGAGGATCCGCGATGCATGTGTACCTCCACATAAGGCCCAATTTTGAGAAGGGTGCATACCTAGAGAATGAGGTCTCCATACCTAAAGATCCCATGGGTAGGAAGGGGCCCGCACCCAAGAAGAGGGGAAGATATGGAGAAGCACCAAGTGTGAAGATGGCTCAGACAGTGAGCATGCCATCGACATGTGTTTGTAAGCCTAGTACTTACGCACACAGAAAGTCAAGTCCCTGACAAAAGAGATTACATCTTTAAGGATTTGAGGCACCAGAGAAACCCCTCACAAAGAAAAAGTTTGAGGATAGAAGAAGATGTTGACTCAGAGGAGACCGACATGTGCTCTGGAGAAACACCTAGGTGAAAGAGAGGACGAGAGTGGAGAAGGTGACAGTTGGGAGGATGAACCTAAAAGTCTAATGTTTTCCAGGGAGCCACATGTCTCTTCTCAACTGAAGTATATGACTTGGATGAGAAGAGAGTGGAGAGGAGAAACATGAATTCATTTTGTGCATGTTGTGAAAGATTAAACAAGGTGAGGAAGGCACCCAAGACATGGGAAAGACTAAGGATATAGTAGAAAAGTAGGAACATCATAAGCTTTCACAAAGGATCAGATTTTGTCCAAGGTGGCAGAGAGAGAGGCAAGAAAATGCTCGAGGCCTTGGTTGATCAAGAATTAGAGCATAGCACTGATATAGTCCTAGGAGGAAGGAAATTGAGGAAGACAGTGAGAGGCAAGGTTTTGCCAGTATGGGAGGAGGTCCTAGCCTAACTGTGGGGGAGTTTTCCAAAAGGAGCACGCTCTGAGAGAAGGGCTCTTGATTCTATGCAAAGCAAAAATATTATAGCCATTAATGAGCTACATTGATGACTCAAGGAAGGTGCTGCATGCATGGTTCCAGAGCACTATACCCACTGATAGGCTTATAGCCATGGTGGTATGAATTTGAAAAGGAGGGCATGTACCCCAGGATTCCAAGATCTAGATGCTTTCTTTGGCATTTGAGTTCCCACATTGACGAGCTATTGACTCTTGAAGTCTACTAGAAAGCACTCATCATGTTGTCAGAATCTAAGGGAGATAACCCCTTAGTGAATGCTCAGAAGCTCTTAGACGAGTAAGTAGACAATTGCTCTTAAGAATGTTGCGTTGTTGAGATAGCTCAGGTAACGCTATTTGCACAAAATGATAGCATAAGGGCTCTAGAGGGAAGTTAGCCAAGAAAGAAGATGGCTGGCTGAGATGGACATTGGAACTTGAAGCAAGAGGAGTTGATCAGTGCGCAACTGATGTTTCTTGTGAGCTCAAAGATGAGAAGACAAAGGTGTAAGAAGTATTTGACAAGAAGGTGGATTCGATCAAGAGTGCCATCATATTAAAGCACCCAGACCTAGCGCCAATCCCTTAGAGGTATGCATGTTAACTTTGGAATTATTAGAATACCTAATGCACGTCCTCACCATGGAGAGATGACTATTGGCCCTGGAGTTTGTGGAGGAAGTACAGCGCACTTGAAGGATGAAGACAAGCTGAAGGTGGTAGCGCTCATTGCTGAGTATAGCAAGGTTCATGCTTACTGCAGATGTAAAGATTGCTTCCCAGTCTGCTGAGGCTGCATATGACAAATGCATGGACATTGGATAAGGTAACAAGTGCCTTGGTCACTACCCACGAAGTGAGACAAGCTAAAAGAATTCCAGGAGAAGAATATGAAGGAAACAAGGTGGAGAGGGGATTTGATTCCTAGAAGATGTTTAGAAATAAGCATCTGCTAAGGAGATTGAGGCACTGAATTAATTTTTGCTTCAATCAGAACACGAATGAAGTTCAAGCTATACCCTTAGATCACTAAATGAAGGATGGAGACACTTAAAGACCTGGGCAAGGAGATAGAAAATATTGTTGACACTTTGGGTGCACAAGGGATTGCACCTAAAACTTTTGATGAGGTCACTAAATATCCTTGTCAGCAACCTCTGCTAGAAGACTGAAGGGAAAGGTCAATTAGCATGGAACATTACTAGGAGGCTGAACTTGCAAAGGGATTTCCCTATCCTACTAAGCTAATGGGAACTCCCCCCATTCTTTCTTCTCTTCCCCATTAATCCAAATTCAACCTTATTCTTTTGGAAAATGTAAGGCTATCGCTAAAATTACTTAAGGCAACATGCATCTTAGTTAAGTAGAGTGTCTTTTAGGATGGAGAACAGGTGTGGAGTGTGGGGTGATGTTGGGCCAAACTAGAAAATTGAACAAGTATGAAGGCGCGTAGGTCACATGGGATCCCAGTTATAAAATTCCTTTGCAAGGAAAAAGTGCATCAGGAGAAAGGTTTAAGGAAGCAAATAGCGTGCGCGATGCATGAAAGGAGGTTTCAAGGCTTAGCCAATTTGAGTGCCCAAGGTAGAACACGTGAAAAGCATGATCAGTTGCGTGTGCCATAAGATGTCAGCCTTTGCGAATAGGCTGGCCCAAGAAAGAGCATGCCCCGGATGGAATATTCTAGATGCTAGATCATCATGAGAAAAAGTTTTTAAATTTTTAGGCCTGGAAGGAGCATTTTCACATGAAGGACCATAATCGACCATCTTGGCATCCAATCTGAGGGCGCTGGAAGGTGAGTTGGAAGCTTGGGAAAGCTTCTAAATTCAAGTGCCTATGGAGTAGAGGATATACCGATATGCACATATACATCTTCATAGAGATACATGGAGACATATAGAAATATGGGGAGATATACATAGGGAATGGCGGGTTAGAAAGTGAGTGGAGCTCTGTAAAATTTTAATGCGAGTGGATATTTTGGGTTTGGGAAAGAATTTACTAAGCATGGAAGTTGTTATTTTCTCTTTTTTAGCTTCAGTTACATACTTCTAGGGCTGATACGCATGACTGCGGTCTGCATATCTGTGACACTCTGTTCTATGAACCAATGAATATAATGAGGTTACCTGTTATAAATAGACATGGATATCAATGGTTTTAATTCATATTTCCCTGGCATATGAGTTCTCTGTCCTTTCATGCTAAGAATGGATGTTTGTATATTTCTTTCTGTTATAATATTTGTTCTAGATTATGTTAAAATCCTTTGGTCTGAGTGACTGCAAGGATCTGGAGGTCGTTATGAGCCCTATGGTTCTTTGTTTTTCTCTAACTTCCTAAATAAGTCTTACAGTAATCATAGATGATGCTTCCCACTAAACTCACATAAAAGAGAGACTCGGTACCAACACTACACCCGATAAACAACTAATTGACTGGTTCAATTTAGGAATATTACCATACATTAGAGCATAAATGGATGGAAAACCATTCCTAAACCTTTTAGATGCAATAGAAAAATGGCCATAATATTGGAAGCACAACCTTGGCGAAGAGGGAGAAAATTCACTCAAAACAGAATTGACAGGGATAATTTTAGTGGTGAAAAATTTCATTTTAGGAAAATTTGAAAAGGTGAATTATTCGGAGTGGGTCGGTGTCCTGTTCGCCTAAAATATATAGTATATTTTTTTTGGGGGGTCGGCTTCGCCTTCATTTGAAAACATCTCCTATAAAAACCTAGCTGATTCGCCGGGTAGTATACCTCAAGTAGCTTAACAAATTACCAATACTGTGAAATTTGAACTCGCATACCCTTAAGCACCAGAGATTCAGATTACTGTTAGCCTGTGATTGTTGACGCGCGACAAGGGCATTGTTGACGCGCGACAACAGCTGTACTGACGCGCGACAGAGGAAGTGTTGACGCGTGACTTGGGAAAAGAAGTTGACGTGCGACAGAGGAAGTGTTGACGCGCGACAGAGGAAGTGTTGACGCGCGACTTGGGAAGTGTTGACGCGCGACAGTATATTCAGACAGTGGACGCGCGACAGGAAATGGGTTGTTGACGCGCGACAAGTGCAGAGTTGACACCTGACAAAGACCTCAGAAAGGGGACGCGCGACAAGACCTCAGACACTGGACAGAGTCGCTACTTGGTTCTTTTGCTGACGCAGGACTCTTTTCAGAATAATGGAAGGTGCCAGCTCAAAGAATACGAATAACCTAAAAGTAAGTAAGAAATCTCAGAAATCACTCTTCAAGTATTTTGGAAACTCTGCGGATACAGATATTGTAAATACCAATCATATAGATGCCACCACAAAGAATCAGAATACTGACTGTGTGGAAGGTATTATTGAGGTGGACATGCATTCTGCACAGTATCAAAGTCAAACAAATGAAACCTACGATAATATGCCAGATCTTGAAGATATTGTTCCTGTTGGGGTGCAACCAGAAGTGCAGCTAGATATCACAGATACAAACACTGAGCAAAATGGAAGACAGAAATCAAAATCAAACTCCGGTCCAAGAAAGAGGAAACCAGGTGATTGTGATATTGCTCAAAATTCTACTCAAAAAAGTAAAGCATTGAAAACGAACAAGAATATGTGGACCATTGGCAGGACATACAAGTTTGATTGGGCAGCTAAATTTCTGTTTATTGAACCTGTACAATCATCTAATTCTGAAGAAATCCCATCTGAATGTACATGTACAATATGTACGTGGAAATTGGGAAAGCAACAAAAAATGCAACTGAAGCTGGACACTATAGAAAAACATTGTGGAAAACAATATTTAACTGTAACGGGGGCGGATGGCCAGAAAATCAAAACACATAGGTGGAAAACTGAAAAAGAATGCATGCATGTTAGATACGCAGCGGAATATGAGGCAGAGCAGAAAAAACACAGACATCTGTTGGAAAAGGGAGGAACGATCACATCGCATATTGGTAAGATGAAAGAAACAAATCTACATGCAAAATTCATACAATTCTCTACTCTTTTTCAAATACTAAAAAAAGGAAGAGCGATTTCGGATTTCCTCGATTTCAAAGTTTTGTATCAATTTAACGGAATGCTGAATGTACCTCAGTCTCATTGGTCTGAAAGTAGTGGATGGGAAATGGCAAAATGCCTCTCGATGATAGAGAAGGAAGATTTGAAAGAGAATGTAAAAAAAGCAAACTTTATCTCTCTTTCAATTGATGAAGTGACAGCAGTCGACAACACCGCATGGGTATGTATCCACATCTATACTTTAGAAAATCATATAAGGACACCTCATCTGTTGGGTGTTATGAAAATGGTTGAAAACTGCAATGCCGAAAACCTATATAAAATAGTTGTTTCTCATTTGAAAGATGTTGCTGGAATGACTGATTATGAAATTGCTACGAAGTTGGTATGCGTTGGAGCAGATGGTGCATCTGTCATGCAGGGTCACCGAACAGGGCTCTGTGTTAGATTACAAACAACAGTGGCCCCATATATGCTACCAATTCACTGTATGGCTCACAGAATGAATTTAGCGTATAAAATGGTAAGCAACCACGAAAATGTTGCTAAATTAGAAGACCTTATAAGAGAACTTCATGCCTATATGTCAAGCAGCCCAAAGCGTTTTCTCGAGTTCCAAAAATTTGCAATTGGAATTACAGATGGCAAAAAACTTCTGAAGGATGTGGAGACTAGATGGATCTCTTTGTATGAACCTGCATGCAGAGTTCGTGAGGAGTATCCTTCATTAGTTGGTTTCATGCACAAATACCGTCATGAAGTTGATAGGGCAAGGGACTTGTTGTTCCGTTTAACTGATTTGGAGACATTGCTTACATTGGTTGGTATTCTTCCAATGTTAAAGGAGATCAATACACTGATGAAGCATGCACAGGGCAGATTAATCTATATTGTGGATTTTATACGGATGAGAAAAATGGTATGTCAAAGTCTTGATATATTGTACTGTTCCCAGGATAGTTTTGATGCACCTGTTTTTGAAAATTGGAAAGATTTATTAGATCTTAAAAATCCTAACACCTTTTTGAGATTTAATATCCACGATCACCTCTGCATCACTGTTAATGGGAGGGAAATACCAATGCACATTTTGCAAAAACGTCAAGATATTACAGGATCAGAACGAGAAGATGTTCCTGTGACACGTAATTTGTTTGAGTCTGTTATAGTTGAAACAAGAATAAAGCTTAAAAAAATTTTCAGAAACCTTGTCATCAGAAATTAGGGAACGTTTCTGTAAAGATAAAATTCTGGAAGCCATGGGTGTGATGAATCCTAATTTTTGGAATACTGAAGGTGGCCGTGCAGACTTTGTCAGAAAGCATTTCCATAAATCAATGGGTACAATAATGGAACAATTTACAAAGACGTCAGAGCTCAAGGGTATGGAAATCAAAGGTATACTGAATGCCGATTTATTAAAGTTTCAGTCAACAAATTTTGCAACAACAATGAGGAACCAATATAAGAATTTAGATCAACCTTCTGAAAGTGGTGCTATTACAAGGCTGTGGCGAGGAATCTATCAAAGTTCTATCTTACAAGAAGATATCAGTGAATATTTCAGATTATATGAGTTATGCCAAACAATGATTTTGGGGTCTGTGGAGGATGAAAGGGTTTTCAGTGCATTGTCATTTATAAAATCAAAACTGAGAAACAGGTTGGATAAAAATCTGGAAAGTTGCATGAGGTGTTATGTTTCTCGATACTCCATCGAAACCTTTCCGTTCGACAGAGCAATTGCGCACTGGAATTCCCTTTGCGAAAGAAGAGGTGTGAATAATACAGCTACAAGTACAAATATTCCCAACCTTGAGAGTGTAATTGGCTCTTCGTCACATTCTACAGAAGACAACATCGAGTTTGATGAAGCTGTTGATAATGGATTGTTTCAACTTTAAATAGGTATCTTCTTTATCTATCTTTTATCTTTATCATTAAAGATGTTACAGGTCTATATACTAAAAATGTTAGGCAATTCACCCATCTATCTACTAATCCATTTCTCGTGTTGGGTTTTTTTAAAACACAGATCTAGCTCATTACCAGTGGCAGTGATGATTTCAACTTTAAGCAGGTATCTTTTTCCCCTTAATCTTATTGTTTGTTACTATTCATTTTTTTCAGCTCTGGTTATCATTAAAGATGTTACAGGGTAACAGGTCTATGTATTTACATTTAGTTAAATACAATCTTTTTATTTTTTGAAAACGTGGGTTGACATCCGTCCGAGGAAGCTGTTTACTTCTCGGGACTGACAATGTCAGGCAACTCACCCATCTACCTACTAATCCATTTTTTGTGTTGAATTTTTTTAAGACAAAGATCTAGCACATTAACGGTGATGATTTCAATTTTAAATCGGTATCTTTTTCAACATAATCTTATTGTTTGTTACTTTACATTTTTTCAGCTCTTGTTATCATTAAAGATGTTACAGGTCTAATTCTATATATTTACATTTATTTAAAGATATTGTTGGTCTATATATTTAAAGATGTTGCTGGCACTTCTCAGGACTGACAATGTCAGGCAACTCACCCCTCTATCTACAATGTCAGGTAAAACAAACCCTGTCATATACGCAAGATTTCACAGCAATCTAATACGCTTACCCTTGATGATTTCACAGCAATCTAATATGCAAGAGGTAAGCTAAACCCTATCATATTTGCAATTATGTTTAATTTCTTACCAGTGATGATTCTTTCTTGATTTCTTAGAATTATATATATCATATCATAAAATTCCTCATCATCCATATATATCATATCATCACCATATCATTATCATATCCTGAGTCCTGACACTACAATTATTATTAACACAATTCTATTCGTTCTAATGTCATCTATATCCATTCTAATCATTAATGTCAACTATATCCATTATAACACATTCCATTTATTTATCATCTTTATCCATTCTAATGACATTATGATCATATCGTTACAAGTATAGAGAATAATTATCTTAAAACAAGTTCAAAAGTCTAGAGAAGAAGAATTACTGTGCTTGATGATAAATCTACGTCCACATTAAATTGATCATCGTCCATATATATCATATCATTATCGTCATTCATCGTCTTTCATCATCATCTATCATTAATTATCAATTATCATCATTCATCATCTACGTCCACATACAATTCATGACAATGCAAGTAAACAAGAAACATACATATAATTCATGATAATCACCATCTAATGCAATTAAAATTAAAGATTGTATATAAATCCATATAATTAAATTCAAATACCATAGTACATACTCAATAGTAGAAGTTTTCAAATTCAATATTTAAAGTTTCCTCAATAATAAAAGTTTCTAGTTTTCAAAACCCTCTTTTTCTTTATCCAATTCTACTCCTCTGCTCTCTTCCCCAACGGCTTCTTCCACTGTGGCTGTAACTCTTTCCCCAACACCAGAAATAACCCCTGAACTTATAAGATCTTCTGCAGCACTGTCCAGATTTTTTAAAATTCTTTCTTCTTGATTTGTCGCATCTCCATGCGACAACAAATTTGGATCAGCAGCAGCGTATAAACTATTCCGTTGCCAATAATTTTCATAACGACTAATAATCTCATTGATAAGTACCTTAGCCCTTCTCTCCCATTCTATAAGCTGATTGATATGAGGAAGAATAAACTCACTGAAGAATAAGCTGATTGAAAAGGTGGCAACTGTTAACTTGTTAGTGTTGAAATGAATATCATTTTAATTCAGATTTCATTTCACCTTGCTCCCCTGGCCTAACTACCTCAAATTGTCTCAGCCAGTTTTTTCTGGCCTCTATCTTCTTCCTGCTGAAGGCCAGCTCAATTGCATCTCCATCTTTCTCATCAACCCACACAAAATATTTTTTGTGCTTGTCCAGATCTATGAAATACTCCTTGCCCTCTTTAGAAGTACTTGTGCCCAAACCCTGTATGGTCCAAGCAACAAGTGATACCTAATCAGCAAGTGAACAAAACCAGAACTTAAAAACATATAAAGAGAAAACAAACTAGCATTACTTTGTAGTACTTTATGGTCCAGCCTGTTATCGATCCACTCAATGATTCTCTCCAAGCTTCATACTCAGGAATGGTGTAAAAAGATAACACATTTCCATTTTTGTGAGTTGCCTACATCAACATGTGCCAAAATTAGACATGGAGATACATAACCTCTGGAGGCTTAAAAACAAATATAAAGAGTCTCAATACACTCAACCAAATACAGGGGGAACATTTACCCTGACAATAGGAGTATGAAATTGATCAGCAATCCTTTGATGTGGGAACCATCATGGTCCTTTAAGAGACAAAGGACAAGTCAAAAAGGATCTCACTAGAAAGGATGTGTCAGAATTAAGCAGAAACTAAACAGCGCTAGACAAAGATCATGTACCTGGTCTGTCATTATCATCAGATGGCCATATCTTAAAGATTTAATGCTGTCATATATTTTATCTTCCTGTAGACAAAGGATTTTATCTTTATTCTCCATTTGTTGGTGAGTGGTAGCTTCCCTGACATTGAGCAGCTTACCTCTGAGAGGAAACACGCCATAATAATCTTGACCAACAACAGATATTCCTGCCACCTGATAGGATAAAGATAACTAAAATAACAAAAAATAAAATTGGAAAGTGATGTCGAAACATGTCACAATACTACCAAATTCAGTATTCACATTTCCCTGATTCAAGGCACAAACACTTACAGCGAGAGCCTTGGCTGAGTCACCCTCCGTTAATATTAAAGTACATTGATCAGAATTCTTCCCCCCTGCTTGATTTGCATCATCAAGTTTGGGAACATCAATTAATTTCCCCTTCTTGGTTCCATCAGTTTTCTTAAGATCTTTTTTTTGTTTAAACTCTGCCCACGCCAGTATACTTTCAAGTACACACTTTTCCACTGCACTCATCAGATCAAACAAAGTTACAAAGCTCATCTTAGACCCTAGCATTGCAAAAATTACATGTACTCAGAAATGCTACATCTTAGACACCACGCCTGGATTTATTGACATGGGCTGCAAATGCGAAACAGTGAAAATTACTATAAATTTATAACAACAAATTGTATCAGAATAAAAAACAGAATAAAAAATATGAATTAAAACGAATTATACTTACAATCAACATGGAAACCGAACGTTGATTCGAGAAATTTCTTGTCTTCTTCCACAAGTGTTGCCTTGGTTGTAACAATTGGTAAATTTTTGAACGGAAGGCCCATAAACCGATGGATGTCATTTGCTTCGATACTGAATTGGAACATTCGGCCATCGTTCAGAGTCACATAAAAAATGCCATCCTCTGAATTGTAGGATGACAGAAGGTAATTCAAAATATCCGGATCTGTTTCGAAATGGGGCATATTAACAGTATGGATGTGAGGGCATAAGGGATTCCTGTAGTTGATCTTGGAAATCGATTGAATTGGATTCTCTAGATTTTTTTGTTGTACTTGCAGTAAGGGAATGTGAGGGCATAAGGCATTATAGTTGTACTTGCGTCTTTGACAACGAATGAGACCTGCAAAAATTCAAGAGCGGGAAGGTGAAAACGAGAAAATGACCGGTTGAAGAGTATTTATAGGCTAAATCAGGCGTCAATGTCTTCAATTGACGCGCGTCAAAGAACTTACCTGACGCACGACAATAGTCCTAGCTGTCGCGCGTCAATAGGATCCAGTGACGCGCGACAATAGTCCTGGCTGTCGCGCGTCAATATGATCCAGTGACGCGCGTCAATAGGAGCCAGTGACGCTCGCGTCAATAGGAGCCAGTGACGCGCGTCAATAGGAGCCAGTGACGCGCGTCACTGGCTCCTATTGACGCGTGTCACTGGGTCCTATTGACGCGCGACAGCTAGGACTGTTGTCACGCGTCATATGACCAGTGACGCACGTAGGAAGTGACGCTTTGACCAGTGACATCAATTGGGAGCCTATTGACGCGCGTCAGTCAAGACCATTGACGTTTGTCGCGCGTCAAATTTGACGCATCAATTGAAGCCAGTGACGCGCGTCAGTCAAGACCATTGACGTTAAATTGACGTCGTCAGGAGTGATTATTGACGTCTTGTTGTTGCACGTCACATTCTACAGAAGACAACGTCGAGTTTGATGAAGCTATTGACAAGAAAAAAGAAAGTGTCACATTTTGAAGATGTCATCATTGAAAATTTGAATTGAAATATTTGGGATGATTATTAATGTACAATTTACTCTCCAAAATCGTAGTTAACAACCATAAAACAAACACCCACAAGCATGTATACATGATTAATTAATGAAAGCTTAAAGTAAAGACATAACACAAATCTACCGAGAGTATCATGAGTACCACAATTTTATTAAGATGTTATGGCTTGAATTCTTCATAGTAATAAAAACTCTCTTCCACAAGATTGATCACTAACACTAGCTCTCCATACTTTTATAAAAACATGTAGAGGCTATTATTAGGCTTGGAGAGTAGTTAACTTGTAAGGAAAATTTACTTTTCTATTAATAATGAAGATAATCAAGTCAATAAATTGGTTCATACTCTTCCCTATTAATATATGTGGATAAATGTACACTAATGGGTGAATTATCCAAATACTAAAATACAACTAATATTACAAGTGCACCTTAATTATATACAATAGTGTATGGTTATTTAAATACACTGACATCCCCCCTTAATATGTACTTTAATAAAGGGAATGAAGGAGGAACACTGAACTATCCCACCTTAATGAAAATTGCCTTCACTCCCAAAAGTTTCCTAAGATGAAAAAATTGATCCTCAAGCAAGGGATTTATGAAGTTGTCTAAAACCAAATTTTTGTTCGAAAAAATTTAAGGTTGAGAGTCTTGTGATAGATTAACTACCAAAGATGATGCATTTTTATATCAATGTTTTTTAATGTGTTGGTGCTCCATCATATTGTAATAGATGTGGATGACCCTCTAATTCACACATTACCTTAGTCAACTTATATTTGATTGATCAAGAATTAATTTTCATAAGTCACCATATACATGAGTTATCCGATTTTGATTATATCTATCTTCTTACCCTTATCACATCTCTATCCCTTAATTAAATACAAGCCAAGCAATGTTACCAAGTTTTGAGGATAAAATTAGGGCTCCATCTTCATTTACACTTTTTTAACCTCTACTCTTCCATGACACTTGGAGAACTACAAGTAGTTTAATCCTGTTTTGGTGTATTTGGTGCATAATTTCTAGCACTCATAGGTATCGAAGGGGGAATGATGAGGTAAATCTAATGTATATAATTAGAAACACTTTTTTAGGGTAATAGGTCTAAAATACAAAGAGATGATATTTATAGTTGTAGAAGAGTCGTTGAAAATATTCATACACATATCCGAGATCTATAAACACGTGTGAAGTATGTGTTAGATATAGATTAGATATCTTAGTATCAAAGGACACATTCAGTAGCCCTATGACACATTCATCAAGAAAACTTGTTCTAAAATAGATGAACATTTCCTCTGATTTTAGGATCCCAAATCTCAAAGGAAAATTTATGACACTCTGCACAACATCCTTATCCAGTTTCAAATCACCGTTATACCCCTACATCTGGTAGAACGGTGAATTATTTTTAACCCTAATCCTAATTTAAGCTATATACTTTCTGGAATTAGTGTTGATAGAATATTATATCCTTACACAATTTAGGACTTTTGTTTCTATATTTGATGTTTTCAATAATCTTATATACACATATTGCAATATCATAATTGAATTACCTCTTAATGTTGACATTACAAAAAGATAGGAACGTTGAAATTACTATTCATCTTATTGTTTGTTACTATTCATTTTTTTCAGCTCTGGTTATCATTAAAAATGTTACAGGTCTATGTATTTACATTTAGTTAAATACAATCTTTTTATTTTTTGAAAACGTGGGTTGACATCCGTCCGAGGAAGCTGTTACTTCTCGGGACTGACAATGTCAGGCAACTCACCCATCTATCTACTAATCCATTTTTTGTGTTGAATTTTTTTAAGACAAAGATCTAGCACATTACCGGTGATGATTTCAATTTTAAATAGGTATCTTCTTCAACATAATCTTATTGTTTGTTACTTTACATTTTTTCAGCTCTTGTTATCATTAAAGATGTTACAGGTCTAATTCTATATATTTACATTTATTTAAAGATATTGTTGGTCTATATATTTAAAGATGTTGCTGGCACTTCTCAGGACTGGCAATGTCAGGCAACTCACCCCTCTATCTACAATGTCAGGTAAAACAAACCCTATCATATACGCAAGATTTCAAAGCAATCTAATACGCTTGCCCTTGATGATTTCATAGCACGTTACCCTTGATGATTTCACAGCAATCTAATACGCAAGAGGTAAGCTAAACCCTATCATATTTGCAATTATGTTTAATTTCTTGCCAGTGATGATTCTTTCTTGATTTCTTAGAATTATATTTAATTTATTTTTTATATGTGCAAAATCCTTTGATATATTTTTTTAACTGTGGGATAAACAATACATTATACAATTTTAAATATAAGTCCACATAAAATTCCTCATCATCCATATATATCATATCATCACCATATCATTATCATATCCTGACTCCTGACACTACAATTATTATTAACACAATTATTTATCTAATTTAAATTTATTAAAACAATTCAGTTTTTTTAAAATAATTCATAATCATATCATTACAATTCTATTCCTTCTAATGTCATCTATATCCATTCTAATCATTAATGTCATCTATATCCATTATAACACATTCCATTTATTTATCATCTATATCCATTCTAGAGAAGAAGAATTACAAAAGTCTAGAGAAGAAGAATTACTGTGCTTGATGATAAATCTACGTCCACATTAAATTGATCATCGTCCATATATATCATATCATTATCGTCATTCATCGTCTTTCAGCATCATCTATCACTAATTATCAATTATCATCATTCATCATCTACGTCCACATACAATTCATGACAATGCAAGTAAACAAGAAACATACATATAATTCATGATTAAAGACTATATAAATCCATATATATATCATTCATCATCTATAATTAAAGACTGTATATAAATCCATATAATTAAATTCAAATACCATAGTACATACTCAATAGTAGAAGTTTTCAAATTCAATATTTAAAGTTTCCTCAATAATAAAAGTTTCTAGTTTTCAAAACCCTCTTTTTCTTTATCCAATTCTACTCCTCTGCTCTCTTCCCCAACGTCTTCTTCAACTGTGGCTGTACCTCTTTCCCCAACACCAGAAATAACCCCTGAACTTATAAGATCTTCTGCAGCACTGTCCAGATTTTTTAAAATTCTTTCTTCTTGATTTGTCGCATCTCCCTGCGACAGCAAATTTGGATCAGCTGCTGCTTTAGCTTTGAATAATATGTCAGGGTCGAAACCATGCTCTTTAATTATCCGCTTTAGTGTATTGTTTTGTTTGTTAACCAAAACAATATTTTGCTTCAAATTTTTTGCTGCGGATAAGCTGTTCTTTGCTGTTTCCAAGTGAACTTGCAAAACCTTCGCCTGACTCTTCAAATTTTCATATTTCAACTGCACAAAAAGAGTAATGTCAATTCAAAATATTACTAAAAAATGAAAATTTCAAATTAACAAGAATGATTGTTTGAATGTAATAGTACTTACAACCGCTCTATCTCTTTCGGCATTTGCGATTGCTACCAAATCCTTGTCCTTGGACCATTTGTTAAAATATGCCTGGGCCTCGGCACTAATATTTTCCAATTTGTTTAATGCCTTATCTAAAATGTCATCTTTATAGTTGTTGTTATACGTGACAGTCCCACTTCTTACTTGGGTAAGTAAGGAATCCATCTTCGCAGGTTGATTCTGGACTGCAGCGTATAAACTATCCCGTTGCCAATAATTTTCATAACGACTAATAATCTCATTGATAAGAACTTTAGCCCTTCTCTCCCACTCTATAAGCTGTTTGATATGAGGAAGAATAAACTCACTGACATGGGATTGACAATCATAACCAATTAAGTTCTCCAAAGGAAAAGGTGGCAACTGTTCACTATCTGAATCTGATGAAGACGATCTTGCTGGAGAAGTATGGGGGCTTTCACCAAGATCAACTGCTACGTGTTTCTGCCTTTGGGTGGGCTGATCCTGTTTGTGAAAAAATTAATCAAGATTTAGATAAATAAATTTAAATCGAAATGTAATTCAAAATTGTAAAGCATATTTAAATTGAAATTTGAAGTATACCTGCTGGCCTTGAATCATCTCGCGGGTATCGAAAAAACCAGTTGGGTCATTGCTATCAATGCCCAAATAATCTTCATCTAAATTTATATCATCTCGCGGGTATCGAAAAAACCAGTTGGGTCATTGCTATCAATGCCCAAATAATCTTCATCTAAATTTATATTGTTCAAAACAGATATGCCCGTTGCACTGGGCAAGCCACCAAGTGAGAGAGTTGGAATTCGAAAGGAGGAGGCAAGGTTTAGTGTCCCACTAGGGGCCGGAGCAAAAGGCATGCGTTTACCAATGTTCTTTTTCACTGTTCCTCTGGTTGGCATTTTAAAAATTATTGGTTGAGTGGGAGTCGGTGCCGCGGTTTGAACAGGACTGACATGTGCTGAAAAGTACAAGAAAAAAATGAAAAAATAGGAAAACAATTCATGAAGTCAAAAATTTCGAAATTAAACGTACTATCGAAGAGTTGTACCTTGTTGTCGAGGGGTTGTTTTTCTCGGTGCTACGGGTGGCCTTGTAGGAGTTGTACTCGGTGTCTGTTCAGAAGATATGAATGCATGCGACTGTATGGAGTGAGTTGGGGAAGAAGGTTGAGTTTGTGAAACAGGTGTATGTTCCAAAGTCCCTGCAATTCATCAATATTAAATGTTGTCAATTCATTTGGTTAAAATTTAAATTGAAAAATAAATATGCAACTTTGGAATTTGTAAATAATATATGAGAAGGTATTACTTCTCTGGCGTTTAACGAGTTCAAACTGTTGAGGGTTTGGAGAGGAGTGAGCTTCCATTTCAGATTGGGAGTCCCCCGAAGCCTCAGCGTGTTGTTGGCCTCTTCCTCTCGATAACGCCTTTTTTCGGGGAAGGGCTTCAAGATATCTTTTCTGCAAAAAATTAACATTTAAGTGTTAATAACTGCGCAGTGTAATGTCGAAAATTGAAATACAAACTAAATACTTTATACCTGTTGTTCTTCAAATGGAATTGACAACTTCATCAACTCCTCATCATTGCAAGTAGGAATTTTTTTATCTCTTAAATTTAAAAGTGCCTCATAATAAAGGCCAAGGAGATAGTTTGTTGAATAAATGACAGGTTTTTCAGAAAGTTTTGAATTTGTTAGTTCAGTTCTTATTTTTTTGGATAGATATGTGCACCAATCGAATTTTTGTTTTGAGATAGTGGCAACAATGTATGCAATGGCCCAATTTGGTATATCAGTTTGGCGACCCTGCAAAACAATTCTGGATTGAAAAAATGAAATAAGTGCAGCAAGAAAGTGGTGTGCAATTGATTGTGTATCCACACCACGCCTGGATTTATTGACATGGGCTGCAAATGCGAAAGAGTGAAAATTACTATAAATTTATAACAGCAAATTGTATCAGAATAAAAAACAGAATAAAAAATATGAATTAAAACGAATTATACTTACAATCAACATGGAAACCGAACTTTGATTCGAGTAATTTCTTGTCTTCTTCCACGAGTGTTGCCTTGGTTGTAACAAATGGTAAATTTTTGAACGGAAGGCCCGTAAACCGATGGATGTCATTTGCTTCGATACTGAATTGGAACATTTGGCCATCGTTCAGAGTCACATAAAAAATGCCGTCCTCTGAATTGTAGGATGACAGAAGGTAATTCAAAATATCCGGATCTGTTTCGAAATGGGGCATATTAACGACCCCTGAAAATTCACACTCATCCATCAAATCTTTATATTCTGAAGACACCTTTAAAACAGTATGGATGTGAGGGCATAAGGGATTCCTGTAGTTGATCTTGGAAATCGATTGAATTGGATTCTCTTGATTTTGTTGCTGAACTTGCAGTTGGGAAGCATCTGAAGTCGACATTATAGTTGTACTTGCGTCTTTGACAACGATTGAGACCTGCAAAAATTCAAGAGCGGGAGGGAAAAATGAGAAAATGACCGGCTGAAGGGTATTTATAAGCTAAATCGGGCGTCAATGGCTCCAATTGACGCGCGTCAATGGCCTCTATTGTCGCGCGTCAATGGCTTCTATTGTCGCGCGTCAATGGCCTCTATTGTCGCGCGTCAATGGCTTCTATTGTCACGCGTCAATGGCCTCTATTGTCGCGCGTCAATGGCTTCCATTGACGCGCGAAGCCATTGACGCGCGTCAATAGAAGCCATTGACGCAATAGCCATTGATCACGTCAGTAGAAGCCATTGACGCGTGACAATAGAAGCCATTGACGCGCATCAATAGAAGCCATTGACGCGCGTCAGGAGTGATCATTGACGTCTTGTTGTCGCGCGTCAATGATGGAGCCATGAAAAAAATAGGTGAAATTTTTGTTTTGGAATACTGTCAAATTCACCTTTCGCTGAAACTGGTTCCGGGGATATTCGCCAGGTATTTTCCACCTACAATTTTATAGAGGTGTCTTATTAGGATGCTTTCCCTTTATTATAAGTAACTCCCCCTACCAATCAATTAATGTGCTACATCGATTTTGGATTCTACAATCATTATCACCATACTTTCCCTTCAGTTGATGCCCTTTAAGACTTAAACAAGTATAATACCCGCAGGGATATGTCAGCAAGGAAAAACCCAGGACCTATACCCACATCTCCTCAGCAATAATCAACACCCATAATTACAATCCCATGGTCCACACATCCAACAATTACTGCTCCTCCACCATACCAAAACTATTAAGGTAGACATAGGGATAATTTTAGTGGCAAATATTCATAATATGGTGAATATTCCATTTTTGAAAAATTTGAAAAGGTAAATTTTCTGGCACGGGCAGTGACCTTTTTGCCTAAAAATTATAGTTTAATTTTTTTTAGGGGTCAGATTTGCCTACCCTTGAAACTATCCCCTATATAATCCTAGATTATTTGCTAGGTAGAACACTACTAGCTCACTCATACCACCTAGGGGTATATGTATTATCAAGTATAGTAAACGTGCGACAGGAGAGCGGAGGCTACAAACGCATGACAAAGAGTTTTTTGACACGTGATAGGGAGATTTTGTTGACGTGTGGCATGGAGTTTTTTTTGTCATGCAACTAGAGGGTGGAGGTTGCAGACGCGCGACAGAAGATTTACTGTCACACGTCAACAAGATTGTTGTCGTGCGTCAACAAACCTTACTGACACACATCAACAAGGTTTTTGACACACATCATCGAGGTTTTTTGACACGCGACAACAACTTTATTGATGCGTGACACAGAGATTTTGTTGTCGTGCGACTAGAGGGTGGAGGCTGTAGACTCGCAACAAAAGATTTGTTGTCGCGCATCAACAAGGTTGTTTTTGTGCTTGTGTGAAACATAAGGGAGGAGTTGTGAGGGAGAAAAGAGAGGAGAGAAAGTATGAGAAGGGGATTTTATATTGAATATATCACATACAAATTTTTCCAACATAAAATAAAGAGTAGTTCCATGCATTCAATAAGAATAAAATATGGCAAGATAAGAGGAATAATATACAACCAACAAAAATTTTGATTGCATGATATTGAATAATTACAATTGCTCATAGTATGACGTTGAGATGGAGATATAAATTTTCAGACAAGGAATAAAAGAATTTGATCACTTGTTCCTAGAGAGAATATGGAAGCTAGTAAAAAAGAATAACCATCCTTTGAAGTGAGGAGGTTATCCCAATTTATAGCTTTACAATTCATCTCTTCATCTACCCCCCACATGATTGTTCACTTTCTTATCCAACTTGTCACTTTTCATTATCCTAGGAAAGATCAAACTAAAAAACCCTCTTATAATTTAAGGAAGTAATTTTACATCTTGAAAATATTTTATTTTCACTTAAATGAATAGGACAAAACATCATGATCTCATACAATGAGGAATTAGAAGGAAGAAAGAAGTGGAGAAATAATGAGAGAGGAGAAGAAGGAATGCTCTAAAGCATGATGAATATTCCTATGCCCTTGATAAAAATTCACTCTAAAGAAGTTGAAGATGAAAACCTAACCCATGATGACCCTCGATTGTGATTCACTGATGAAGAACTCTAATGAAGACCTTTGAACACTCTACTCCCTTTGAAAATTATTGAAATGATGAACCTTTACAACACTGCATGAGCACACCAAGAAGAGGAGTGATGAGCACTTGAGAAGTATACCGTTGAGAAAATTGGAGGATGTATTCCCTCAATGAGAAAATCCTTCTTACCCTTGAGACACTTCCACATTTGTATGATAAATCATTCATATGGTAGAAATTAGTACATTTTTCTCATATGAGCATGATCCTGATTTTGAGTAATGATGATGAATGAGACATGAGACTAAATCCTTATGATTATGGAGTGAGGAAATGAGAATGAGACCAAAATAAATTTCATCCACAATTTTATCACATATCCCATGTGAAACGAATTAAAATGGCCTTCGGGGCAAAATTGGATTTTTTTTTCTCATTTTTGACACTTTAAGCTTCACCACATCTGGGCATGTGAGAATTTTCTTAAAATTTGAGTGGAAGACCTTGTGAGTTTTGGAACCATTGTAGGATGAGTGAAGGAATGAAATTTGATAATTTTTATCTCATTTCACCCATTCAATATTTTTAAAAAGTTAGTCCTCACCCTTACTTTCTAAATTTAACAA
Source organism: Taxus chinensis (assembly GCA_019776745.2). Classification (NCBI taxonomy): domain Eukaryota; kingdom Viridiplantae; phylum Streptophyta; class Pinopsida; order Cupressales; family Taxaceae; genus Taxus; species Taxus chinensis. The sequence goes on along the minus strand of CM034149.1, from coordinate 721,995,548 downwards.
TTTTTTCCCAATTTTGACAATTTGCAGTTTTGGGGTCCCGGACTTGAATTTTTTTTAGATAATTAAACACTTTTGACCAAAGCTTAGAACTAGGGGGTTTGTGGGACCACAAACTTTATAAAATATAAATACATTGAATATCCATCAACAAAACCTACCCCAGACAACCAACGAAGGTCGAATCACTCAAAACGAATAGTTGCCCCGACCGGCAAACACCCACAACAAAGACCACCACGCCTCTCACACATAACCACCATGAATGAGAATCATGTATGAGAGGAAAAATAAGCATGATGAAACCATAAATTTCCCAAAATATCAAACTAGAGAAAGAAGGATCCACCAAGACGAACGAAACCAAGAACACAAAGCCTACCAATGCTTAACAAAACTAGCCTTTCACCGCAACACCAACAACTAGCAACTCCACGTGCAACCAAGAAAAAACCAGGGGCGATCCCCATGCACACTAAACCATGAAACCAAAAATCCACAATAGTAATACCGAATAACCCAACATCGATAATCAGCCCCCACCACAACGAAACTCTACAATTGCTTGCACTGGGGTCCAAGGTACGCAAAATCCTCAAACACCTCAAAAAAAATACGATGAACCAAAAATATCCCAATCACTAGAAAAGGGAGGGCCAAACCAAATAGAAAACCTTAAAGGATGAAAATTTCTTCATAATGTGGTGCTTCGGGAACCAAGACAAATGGTCTCTAAACAAGAAGAAAAATGCAAATAAAACAAACCCGTAGTGAGGCAAAGAAGTTGTAACTATTCCGATGCCCTTCACCCCCTTTATCACCTTCCTCCTCTGAAAATGTGAAATCAAAGAAAATAACAAGAGAAATAATTCCCGAAGCATCTACTCCTTCTTTTGAGAAAAACCCCAACCGGAATTGATCTGCTACTCATGCCACTCTAACTGAACAGCTCAGAGGGGCCTCCATCGAGTGCTTGATCTTAGCAAACCATGTCCAATGGTGGATCTAGAACCATAAACATCTCCTCCTCTACACCATGATCCTCCACCCTTGGAATATCCATAAATACCAGCACTACCCCTTCAGGTTGAGGGTCAACATTCAAATCTTCTTGTGACCGATGAAAAAAGGAATAAAACTTGATGAAAGTTGACAATAAATCTTTAATTGGAAAAGGTTTAATCAAGATAGAGTCGGGTCCACTCCTGACAACAAAGTATGCCTTCACATCTTGACTAAGTAGGAACCCAAAATTTTTTTGGGATTCCTCAATAATCCTTTATCCAAGCTATCTTTGAGCAGACCAAGGTGAAGTAACAACCCTTCCATACAACGTTCAACCAAGTAATGGTTAAGAAAATCTATCTGAACCACCTTGTTGTACACCTTCGGCAGTTCCCACTAAACTACTCCATCGATGCCTACTTTCCCTTATGGCCTACTCAATCCAAAACCCTAGCTATTTCATTTCCTCCGATCATCTGGAATATAAAGAATCATCTTAAAAATTTGGATGGTAAACGCTTTTATTATTCCGGAGCTATGAACTAGACTGGTGGAGGAGAAATTTCTCTAAGTGAGACATGGGGGTGGTCTTGGGTCCTCAATGTCTACCAAATGATCCATATTTGGAGCACCCCGCTATGTTCAGGTTGGTCCATATGGAGAAGTTCGAGCCCTACCTCAAGGTGTCCCCATGTCCACTTATTGAAAGCATCTAATGAACTCAATGTGAATGTATCTTGGGTTGATGATTACAAACTACTTGTAACTCACTAATAGCCTAAGAACTTGAGTTCAGTGCCGGAGTTGAAATTTTCACAAGGGGTTTAGGATGATTTATTCTTCATTCTATAAATTACTATTCTTAGTAAGAATCACAAGCCAACTTATTAAAAATATAAGTATGCCTTCTGGTTGTCTGATCTAGATGAAAATGGTCTTGTTAGATTAGGAATTTTTTCGTGATCTCCTGCTCCAAATTTCAGGGGTTTTTATCCTTTAGATTTCTTTGAATCTAAAAAGGAAACTTCTATTAGAATAATCATTTAGGTGGATGTAGTGAAAAAATCATAGGTTCAATGGGGATGAGGTTTGGATCATCTCAAAGGCGTTCACTAATGGAGTGCTCAGGAAAAATTTGAGGGAAAAAAAAGTAAAAATGCATGAGATATGAGCATTTTTGTGTTTCTAGAAATGATGTTTCTTAATGTAGATATAACATGAACATGTTATTATAGAAATGAGGTAAAAAAAACAAATTAAAAAAATGGACTCTAAAAATGGCTAACTTCAATTCAAATACTCACCCCTTAACCCAAGTTAAGCAAACCCACCTTTTGACCCTCCTAAACACTTCATTTTTAACCCGAGTTGAAGATATGTCAAGAATTACCAAATGGGTCCAAGAGGCTCTCTTCCACCTTACCACATTTTTTATGAGGTGAAAAGGTGCAACATGCCTTGAAAAATGCACCATGGGTCATGTTTATAATGGGAAAGGGGCCATTTGACTTGGTGAGTGAATAACTTGAGCCTAACACCCAAAGAGGTGTTTTTAAGTGATGAAAGAGGAATCCTGCCTTAGGTTCATTGGTGAAGAGGTACATTAGACCCTCCCAAGTGTGCCATGGGTCATACTCATCATGAAAAGGGGGCCATTTTCACTTGTGAGTTGTTAACACTCACTTAACACTTAAGTGGTCACTTAAGTGACAAAAGAAATTTAAAATCAACCTAATTCCTTGGTGGAACATATTTTTGAACCTCATAAAATGTTTCACTAAGTTAAATGGTGAAAAAGTGAGAAAATATGCCATGGGTGCATTTGGAAACTCTACCTTCACCAATAATTATCAAAAATAGACATAAAAGAGTGAATCTTTGCCCCCAGAGCTTCCATGAGAGTTTGATAGGAAACACTTATATCATTTTGATTGGAAAATTTCTGTTGAGATCATTCCCATAAATTTGAGGAGCCAATTATACCTAAAATTTGAAATACTCCACTTTTTGATTCTGCTCAAGCCTGTACACTAGAAGGTCTAACTACCACTAGAGAGAAACTTGCATTTTAATACAACTTATCATATGGGGTATGTAGAGGGTTGAATTATATTTAATTTTTACTTTGAATAAAATTCCAAATCTCCTTAGAACTCCCCAAAATTCTCATTTCAATCTTGACCGAGACTGGGGATCTTCACCTGCACTGTTGGGCCAATATCTCAAAATCTAGATTGTAGAATATCTCGAAATTTTTTACAATGTGAATTAGAAATTATTATATTTATGAAAAATATTTTTTCACTTCAAAAAAAATCTTGAGGCTCTTGAACCATTCCAAACAAGATGAATAGCTTTTTCACTTCTTTCATTTCCCTACAACGTGCTATAAGTAGCCCAATGTTGCATAGTTTGTTCCTAAACTTTCTACTCCTTGCATAAATTCCCTAAATTACCTCTAAGATCTTATATCTCTATTAAAAACCACTTAGATGCATTGGATATTCTTGGTTCATTCCTAAAGGGTGCTTATTTGGTTGAAAAAACCTAAAAATATGTCTTTTTGGGCCTTTGAGAGCAGTTTCTTCAAAGTGGATCAAAATGAATCCATGAATTTCTTCCTAAAAAACTACCTATGCATGAAAAACAATTCAAAAATCTAGTTAGCACATCCCTCTTGGCCATGATGGGGTTTACATAGTTAGTAGTTAGCCGGAAGGTTTACATTATCTGATTAAAGGATTCTTGAGTGTGGGCTTATTTGTCATAATTTGTTTTTCAAATTTTTTATGCTAGCCATTTATCATGAAAATAGCCTCTCAATTCCATAGTTGAGCTAGATTACTTTGTGACAACCTTAGTAAATGAATTTTGGTATCATGACCTACCTGAATACAGTATCAATGCTCTCATTAACTTCCAACAATCTAAAAATGAATCCACACAATCCCTCATCAAACATTGGAAGATAATAAGAAGAACATAATATTCCCAATAGTATCCTCGTCTAACTTTTCTTACAAGCTCTTGAATGTCATCTCCAATACAAGGTTAGGTATTTATCTCTTACCTCTCTAGAAGAATCTTTTGAGAAAGATAAAAGGAATTTTTTTAAATTATTGGTAAATAGTTTTAAAGGGAATATACCCTGTTACAAAAATGGCTCAACAACCTGATATAACTATGGATATTCAACAAAAAAGGATCAAAATCCATATAGAACAATATTACCATAAGTAACCATGAGGTAGTCACAACAAGAAACAAAAAAAGGACATAGACTGCAACATAATAGTAAAAAAGTAGCAAAGTCACAGCAAAAAGACCACAAAAGATCAACATCTACAATGATTCCCACCAGCCCAAGTGAGTTTAATTCTTGGATACTCTTTCAATTATGGACTAGATCATTTGCAACAAGGTAAACAATGCCAGTTTGGTGATGTGCGTTGAGTCTGAAGCATTCAACTATGAGATGGTTAGAATCCTCTCTTTATCATTCCCCCAAATAGTTGCAGGGATCCCACTAAGTATGGAAATGCTCCGAAATTGCTAATCTAAAAAGTCACTTATGGCTTTGAAGATAACCATGTTGTGATCATGTCTATCTTTAACTCTCCCCAGTCTAGTGTCTAGAGATTTCAGCTCCTTATAAATATCAGCAATTTGTTCCTTGCCATTGTCATTATCTTCATCAATTTTTACTTTCCCTTTCTGATTTTCCATACGCTGAAGGTCCTTCTTCAGCTGCTTCATCTCTTTCTCCAGAGACTCCAATCTATGAGAGAGAATTTAAGAAATATAAGATAAAAGGAAATATTATCTCATAAGAGAATTTAAGAAATTCTATCCTAAGACACATACTAATAAAAAAATACAAATCCTTCAACATATTTGAGTAGGACTATTTTTAACATTGATAAAAATACTAACAATTGCAACAATCAACATAATTATCATCAACCATTGAGCAAGGAAAATTTGAAATGTCACTTACCTAAGCATTTTAGCATGATTTTAGATCCTTCTCGACCTATCACTCAATGGCATGATGTAAGTAAATTCTTTTGGTGGCATGCCAATTTGGGACAATCCCATGAGAAATGTCTTACACTAGGCACAACTGCCATCAAATGTTTCCTAGGTTCCCAATTTTATCATGACACCATCACTCAAGAGTATTTAAATGAAGTGGTCAAAGACCATGACGAAGCTCAAAAAAATGATCACCATGAAACGACTAACCAAGATAATGAGAAGCTAAAAATATTCTCTAATCCCATGCCTAACCATAGTGCTGGTGTTATTTATAAGAAACATAAATGTTGATAGGGTTCTTCATCAAGTTTTGGAACAATCCACAGAGTAAAGGAAAATCCACGTGAATAAGCAAGATACCCATAGAAGAAGCTACCAAAGACTAAAGAGACCCAAGGTAGATAAAGGAAACCATTAAACACCAAAGAAAGACACATAAGCCTATCTAGAGTTGCAAACTAAAGGAATTTAGAAACAGAGGAAGACGAAAGTTGACAGAGTCATGACCAAAAGAGGTGTCTTTTGGCCTATTTTGTAAGAAAAATATTTATTGTATTTAATCAAATGAATATATTGTGAACCCATGTAACACATGAGAGGGAGATATATGTGGAATAAATAAGAATTATATGAGATGTAAAGAATAGAGAAGAACTGTGAGTGTGTATGAGACTAATATAATTTATTTTGGTTATGAATAAAGATTGATGATTGAAGCAAGCCTTCTTATGTGATCTTAAATTCTTTCTGTTCATTAATCAGAGGTAGATTTCTCTTTTCCCTTGCACATCCTTAACCAGAGGATGAACTTCTTAACCCTCACATTGCTGTCGGGGCTTAAGGTCAACATTTTGGTCTTCTGAGCCCAGGTTCCTTTTGTTAATCAAATGTTTGGAAAAAAATTTCACCACCAGGGTATTGGAAACTAGCATTGATAGAAATTGAGGATTGGTGGGAGAATGAAATTGATATATTTGTCAAAGGAGAAGCAAAGAGACTCAAAGCATCATACAAAGAAACTGAGGCAGAAGTATTTGGAGAATATCGAAGAAGAATTTTGGTCTCAATTCCCACATTTACTATGGCCTTACATATTGGCACACGCTAAAAGAACCGAGTGGTCACAACTACATTTGAGGAAACCCTTTGAGTGGACTCATGAAAAAAATAAACATACTTAGAAATCTCAACGAACCCTGGACTAGAGAAATTAATTACTAGTTTGAGACAAAATTATATTCATACATAACTACTTGGGCCATCCAAGGGTAGAAAATATTTGATCATAAGAAGAATGAAGTTCTAAGTAGAGCACGAGGTATATTTCTCAAACAAAAATCTATTTTAATTAATATTTTACTAGTTGAAAAAGGATTAATTAAATGCGTGGAAAAGTTCCTTTAGGGAACAAGCACTGTGCAAGAGGGCGTACGTGAAGGGGGGTGATCTAAGAGACATAAATGATCAAATATAAGGGGGTGATGGTTAGGAAAAAATAAATAAGGTGACATGAAGAAAAGAAACAAAAACAAATTACAATTGACAAAAATAAGGATTAGGTGGAATAGACGAACACTTAACTAAAAGAACATAAGTAATCATAATGAGGAGATTAAAAGAGAGAGCTAATATAGTTTCCGAGAATAAAGAATTAGAGAAAAATATAGACAAACAAAGGTTAACAAGGGAGGAAAGGGAGAAAAAGTTAAATGAAAGAGAAGAACAATTGAATAAAGTTCAGAAAGTAGAAAAGAAAGATGAACCTACTTCAAGTGGAGGCCAAAAATTGGCTACCTAAGAATCATAGGTAGATGCTAAAAGTCTTGCTATTATTCCCGCATTAGGTGGATATCAACAAATTTGGTTACCCCATGTAACAACATGGTACAGTTCCCCTTAGATAATCTAGTACAACAGTCGATAGTAAAACAAGCTATGTTAATGAAATATTTATAGGAAAATTATAAGTAGACTAGAACCTAATCTCAGGGAGATAATATGAACAATAGAATGGGAGGAGGTAAAGGAGATAAATACATTACTAATTAAAGAAAAGGGAAAATAAGAAGAAGAAGTTATTAGGGTGGACGAACTATCTAAGAAATTTGGAGAGAAGATAAACATAATAGAAGAAAAAAATAAAGGATAAAGTGGCCTCGAAGAACAAAACATGGAGGAAATATGAAAACAAAATAAGAAAAGAAGAAGTGATGAAAAATTAAAAGACAAATACATATTAAAATATGTTAAAGGAATTTATTTGTTGAAAAAGATAATCATTAAAAGAAAGCCAAGAAAATATGTGTCCCCCAACCACCACACTAACCCAAAGGAGATGAACCCCTGAATCAGACGTCATTCCATGTGTCCACTTCACATTCCTATTCGAAAAGTAGAAGGAGAAATTTGATGGAAAGATATCAACAACTATAAGAAGAGAGTAAGAATAGAGAAGAGATTGTGGGAGAATTCAGGGAATTATTAGGAGACCTATACTTTTACATTGAACCATCTAGGGATAAAGGGAGAAAGGGAAACTTGTAGAAATCGTATAATCCTACTAAGAAAGTGAAAATCTAGAAATAGCAACCAACTATCCAACAACAATCAAATTCACAACCAGCTAGGAAGATGGCTCATAAAATTAAACCACCAGTATTTGGAAAGGATACTAAAGATGCCAAGGAACATTTATTCATTTTGGATTCATATTGGAAGATAAATAATATAATAGATACAACAACTAAGTTGTATGATTTCATAAGTATTTTAAGATAAGACACCCTATGTTTGTATATGAAGAAAAAAACACAAGGCAATAAAGATTGGGATGCAATTAAGAAGGAATTTAAGATATATTTTCACTTTCTAGAGGCACCTTCGGAAGGTGTTAGTAAAATGAGATAACTAGTCTAGAATTAAGATGAAAAATTTATAGAATTCAATCATAGATTCAAAAATGTAACACAAAGTTAGAGGAACCAATGACAGATAAACAACTAATTGAGTGGTTCAATTTAGGAATCTTACCATACATTAGAGCATAAATGGATGGAAAACCATTCCCAAACCTTTTAGATGTAATAGAAATGGCCATAAGATTGGAAGCACAACCTTGGCAAAGAGGGAGAAAATTCACTCAAAACAGAATTGGAGAGAGTGCAATTAGAGTTGGCTAAACTAAAACTTCAGCAAGAAATTCAAAGAAAGGAGGACTTCATAAATACTTCCCCACTAAGAAATAACATTAGGACAAATATTTGGTGTACAGTAATGTTGCACAAAAGGAAACACTAAAACAGATTGCCCCTACTTAGAAAAAGAAAAAGGGTTGCAGCTGTCAGGTAACATTCATCAGAAAAAAAAAATTTCAGTACCACATTGGTAGAAGAAAGAATTGGTTCAAGATTTTCTAACTATGGGATCAACATACTTAGGATACTTTCCCTTTATTATAAGTAACTCCCCCTACTAATAAATTAATGTACTACATCACTTTTGGATTCTACAATCATTATCACCATACTTTCCCTTCAGTTGATGCCCTTTAAGACTTAAACAAGTATAATACCCACAGGGATATGACAAGCGAGGAAAAACCCAGGACCTATACCCACATCTCCTCAGCAATAATCAACACCACAATTACAATCCCACAGTCCACACATCCAACAATTACTGCTCCTCCACCATACCAAAACTATTAAGGTGACCTGTAGACATTCTCAATTTGGAATTGGCTATCAAGGCAATAACTACAACCCCAACTATCAAGGATCCAAGATGCATACATAGGAGGGTATAGAGGGGGTATTTAGAGGTGGTTATAATAATTATCAAGGGGGAAGAGGATATAAAGGATAACAAGGATGAAACCACCATAACAATTCAGGGGCTAGATTCCAAGATAGGAGACCTATGCACTGCTACAAATGTGGACAAGATGGACATTTAGAAAAGAATTGTACAGAACTAAATCCTTGTGGATTTTGTCACAAACGAGGACATGAATCCTTTAGTTGTACCAAAGATGAATTTTTTTATCAAAACAGAGGAACAAAGATAGAATCACTAGGCAAGGATGCACAAAAAAATGTTCAACATCTTATTAAGATAGCATGGGACGAGGAGAAAGAAGGAGAAGATACGGAAAAAACATCTAGCTCTAAGAGAAAACTGGAAAAAAAAGAAAAAGGAGGAGGCCAAAGATAATTATTTAAAAGGAAATCCACCAAATCAAACGCGATCAGGAGGAACCAAAATATAGAGCTTCCGTAACAACTAGAAGTGTTGTAAAAAAGAGCATACCCTAGGGGAAAAAGAATATCATCAGGTTACCCACCAAAGAAATTTCATTTAGTGGAGAAGTTTGGGATGCTAAGGAGATCAAACCAGACCTTTATGATAAATAAGTCAAGAAGAGTAAGGTGGTTAGTAAGAAAGCAAAATCCCAGGAGGACAAAGAAAAACAACTTCAAGGAAGATGAAATTATCTTTCTCAAAGAAATAACAAGGTTAATTACCAACTGTGGTCTCCTTGATAAGTTAAAGTAGTTTACAAAATATTGAAACAAAAAAGATAAAAGTTTTCATGTCCAACATATTGAGGGTCGCCATCACAAGAAAAAGATTTTTTTTTAGAATGCAATGAACATGGAGAAAGTCCACCATATACTTGAACATTGAGATATTTGATACTACTATTACCAGGATACTTCTAGATCTCAGGGCCAATGTAAAAATGATGTCCAAAACAACTTGGGAGAAGCTGAGAAGACCCCAATTAGAACGTATTAGATTATAATAGGTTAAATGATGGATCCACAAAGACACCCATGGGGGTACTGAGGAACATAGAGGTAAATTTTATGGGAATTAAAAAGATTGTTAATTTTGAAGTCATAGAAAATGTTGATTTAAAACCTACATACAATGTTATTCTAGCCTTGAAATGGTTTGTTTACTGTAATGGTACATTAAATTCAGAGGTAGAAGAAATTGCATTGGATTCAAATGAAATTCATGTCTACATACCATTATAAGTAGGAATGATTGCCGGGTTTGAAGAAATCTGGAACGATTCCGAGGAGGAAGCTTTTGACGAAATACAAGGGATATATACTTGAACCGATTAACTAACATTGAAAAATAATTTGAATTAAATTATGACATGGAGAGATTTTGGTAAAAAGTGAATCTACTAATGAGATATCTGATAATTTTGTAAAAGCATGGGTACATGGATTTCCTGAATCTAGAGTAAGGAAATTACATCATGCAAGAAGGATACCACCCCATTTAATAACCTTAAAGGATGATAACTATGACTATGAGGATGATACAAATATCAAATTTTGGCTTGCATGAGAGATACTCGAAGAACAAGATGTATATTATTCCAAAAATGAAGAACCAAAGGACAAACCAACCAAAAAGTATATAGATTAAGCTGTGGGGAATCCCATTGAACTTTACCAAAATACTCAGGCTTTGGGGATCTAGAAGGTATCTCAAACAAATGGAGAAAATATTCCCTAACGAAATAACAAGAATGAAAGCTTTAGATGACACTCTGAAAATTAATGTTGCAAGATGGTGGGAAACACATAAGATAAATATATCTCATTGGAATTCCTTGACCACATTATTAAAGACAATATACTTGAGAGCGAAGGATACTATGCAGCCATACCAAAATATACCAGAAAAGAAGATCCACGAAAACACATCCAAGTATGTGAAAGAAATTGACAAATATGTGGGTAAAATTCCCCCCTTGTGTGGATTCAATTATTTTTATGGACATTAAGACCCATACCTAGATCCTGGTACATGCATTGAGAAACAAGAAAGGAAACACAACATTGGGATCAAATTGTGAAGGAACTTTTTCCACATATTTAAATTTTGGGATATAGATCTCAACACACTTCAGGAATTACATAAGATAAGAAAATTCCTCTTCTTAACCTTAGAAGAAACTGCAATCCAATTTTCATAGAGGAAACTGGACTATCAAAAGCAACAAAAATAAGAAAAATCAAACAAAACTCTAGAGTTGACCTACTGTTTTGCAGTTTAAAAACAAGAAAGAGAAGAAAAACCTGAAAATTTAAAATACAAAACAATAAAAGGAGAAAGATAAATATTGGAGACCAAAGTAGAAGAGGACAAATACTATTATCAACCTAAAAAATTAAGGAACAAGAATATAGGAATAAACGGGGAAGAAAAGTTTTCTAAGTTTGGAGATTATTGGTCAAAAGAAGAGGTGGTTAAAGTAGTAGAATTACTCCAAGAATTTCAAGACATATTCCCTAAATATTTCAAGGAGTTGTGGGGTATAAAATATGAATTTAGAACCATGAAAATTCAAATCAAAGACGGGATCAAACCACTAAAGAAGAGACCCTACAAATTAAACCCTAATCTAAAGGTCAAAGTCAAAATAGAAATAGAAAAAATGCTGAATGCAGGTATTATTAAACCTGTCGATGATTAAGAATGGATAATTCCCATGGTGGTGCAAAATAAAAAGATAGGATAAAATATAATATGTGTGGATTATAGAGAACTCAATAAAGAATGTGTGCATGAACCATTTCCTACTCCATTTACAGAATGAGGTTTTAGAAAATGTAGCAGGAAGAGAGGTTCTATTCCTTCACTGGTGAGTTTTTTAGGGTACCATCAGGTCTGGATTTCCCCAGAAGATCAACCTAAAAACACATTTTCTATAGAATGTGGATCCTTCATGTACACAGTAATGCCGTTCGGATTAAAAAAAATGCACCAGTTGTATTCAGTAGAATCATGATAAATGCATTTAAAGACTTTATCCATGAATTTTTGGAAGTATACTTGGATGAATGGACCATCTATGGATTATTAAATAATCATATAAAACTATTAATAGTAATGTTTCAGAGATGTAGAACACTGCAAATATCTCTGAATTTGAAAAAATGCATTTTCCTGACTCCATTTGGTACACTACTGGATCACATTATTTACAAAGAAGGCTTACTTATAGATCTAGTAATTTTTTTAGTAATTTTAAACTTACCACCCCCAAGAAACAAAAAGAGGTTTGAAAATATTGGGCTACACAGGATACCATAGGAAATTTATAAGAAAATATGTTGAAATCAGCATGCCTTTAGAAGAACTCATCAAGAAAAGAACAAAAAAACAAATAGATTGGACTAAACAATGTACGGATGATTTTGAAATTCTCAAGGATAAAATATTATATGCACCCATTCTAATATTTCTAGATTGGAAATTACCTTTCCATATACATGTGGATGCATCAGGTATTTCCATTGGTGTAGTGTTAACATGGCCTAGAGAGAAGATGGACCACCCTAAAGCTTTTGCAATCCGCAAATTGGCTAAGGCTAAAAGAAATTACTCCACTACTAAAAGAGAGACACTAAGTATGGTATATTCCTTACAAAAATTCAGACACTATCTGCTAGCTACACCATTTTTTTATAAAGATCATGATCCATTGAAAAACTTATTAAATAGACCAATACTATAAGGAATAATATGTCGTTAGTTGATGTTATTCCAAGAATTTGATTTCATTATTGCAGTCAAACTTGGGAAGTTGAATAATGGACCAAACTACCTATCCGTAATAGAAACAGGAGAAGAAGAAGGACTTATTTATGATGACTTACCCATAGCACACTTATTCAAGATTAAGGCCATCCCAAAATAATTCGATGACATGGACCAATTGCTCGCTTCTGGGGAATTTACTCCTTAATACACAAAAAAAGAGAGGAACCTACTAATTCAGGCTTTCCCCTTAACTCTAATCCAAGGTCAATTGTGTAAGAAAGGATAAGATGAATTACTTCAAAGGGAATCCCTAGAACATGAGCGGAAAGACATATTAAAAGAGGCCCATGAAGGCATATCCGGTGGACACAATGAAGGAGGAAAAACATGAAGGAAAGTAATGATAGAAGGATTATGGTGGCCTACACTATTCAGAAACACACAAAAACATGCTAGATCTTGTGATATATTCCATTGGGATGGAAAACCAAATGTAAGGGATGAAATTCCTCTAAGACCAGTCCTATCACTAGGCCCATTTGATAAATGGGCCATAGATTTTATTGGACCTATCAAACCTCCTTAAAAATAGTCTCAGGCTAGGTTTATCATCACATGAATATAGTACCTTACAGTATGGGAAGAAGCCACACCAACCAAATATTACACTTCCAAAACAACATCAAGATTTATCTATGAAAATATCATCACTAGGTTTAGATGTCCCCTAAGAATTACAAGTGATCAAGGAAAACATTTTGTGAATACTACTATTAAGGAGTTGCTAGAACACTTTTTAATAAATCATAACTGTGGAACACCACATCATCCATAAGATAATGGAACATTTGAAACATTCAAAAAGGTCTTGGAAAAGGTGCTCACAAAAATATTATCACTCAAAAAATCATATTAGGACCTAAAAATTCTAGCAGCACTATGGGCGTACCAAACTATATACAAACGGTTGACCAAATATTCTCCATTCCAATTAGCATATGGGCTTGAAGCCACGGTCCCCATAGAATTTATCCTTCTAAGCTTAAGAGTGGCAGTAACATTTAGGCTAAATGAAGATCCTTCAATACATGAAAGACTTATTGAATTGGAGAAACTAGACAAAATAAGATTCATAGCAACTTACAATTAGACTCGGGAGAAAAGAAGACAGAAAGCATGACATGAATGCCATACAAAAAGAAAAGAGTTTAAGATAGGGGACCAAGTACTAGTATATGATAGAAAATGGAATATGCATGGAAAGCTTAAATTTTGATGGTTAGGACCTTATATCATCAAGGATATATTATCTTCGGGAGCTATAAAAATTTAGACATTGTAAAAAAAAGAATTGTTGGGCCACGTCAATGGAGAGCGGTTAAAAAAATATCACTAAATGGAATAAGAAGACAAAAAAAATCCAGCCTATCTTAAAACTAGAAATTCGACAGATAGGATGAGGAACATGATGAAAAACTGCAAGGGCATTTATTAAAAACAACTCAATAAATAAGATATATACAATAAATTTCACAAAGGAGGAATAATTCCAAAAAAAAAAAAGAATTCGCGGAGGTACAAGTACCCACATAATGAAGAAAAATCTGTAGAGGGAAGGAATACCTAAATAATGAAGATAAAATCAACATAGGAAAGGATACCCACACAACAAATAAAAATATATAGAGGGATGAGTACCCACATAATAAAATAAAATTCGTGGAGGGAGGGATACCCACACAAAATATAAAAAAATAGAACACTGGAAAAATTGTGCAAAGTGTGGTAAATTCAAAGAAGAATGAAGATAGCCATGGAAGTAAGTAAATACCATTGGAAAATATAAGGAGCTTCATAGCACAACAAAAAAATCTACGAACTAAAAACTACATTAAGGAAACTTGTAACCAAAGCCAACATAGTTTCCTGCCAAAAGAACAATAAATGCAGTAGGTAAACACTAGAAAGATATAAACACATCAAATTATAAGGGCATAATACACAAAAGTGAGGATAGTAAAAGAAAGGAAATATAGAATGAAACCATTAAAGAAAAAATAAACTAGGGCATGAAAGGAGAACCAAAGAAGATGTAGACTCTCGTTGTAGTCGCACAAGAAGAGCTCCCATAACCCAAATTTCATAATCATTCAAAAAAGTCCACTAAGCATGATCCCATGGGAGAATTTTACCACCTTCCATTTAAATTCACACATGTGCGAGACATTCAAAGGTACATCCACTCTAACATTGTAGAATATGATCATATGTGGTTGGATGTCAATAGATAGATGATTCTTCAAAACAACTTAGTTACATGAGAAATGCAATATAAGGATACTACCAAAGTAATAGGTGAGTTAAAAATAGATGCATGGAGCCTAATCCCATACTTTGTTAATGATGATAATGTGGTTAGGTTTCTCCTTAGTCGATTACACATCTAGATGTCATACCGTACTGAATTGACGCACAAATACTTGTAAGGGTTATATGATTATTTGCAAGAGGATACTCAAAATTAAAAAAGAAGTGGGCACCCATGAAAAATACAGAGCAGTTGATGGATGTAACCATGAAAAAAATAATAGTAAGAATTGGAAGTATAAAAAATCATGCCCTCGGGTATGCCACTAAGGCCATTTATTTAAAAAAAATATCATAAAAATCGAGAAGATGGAGCTCAAGGATTTAGTGCACAAATTTCCCTAGATATGATGACCTCCCACTCCGAATGTAATCTATGTGAGCTATTAGTTTCATAATTCCATGAAAATACTAGGAATATAAAGGAAGGAAAACATACATTTTGTTATGGGTATATTTTGTTATGTTTGGCCATGTATTTCACAAATACTCTCCCAACCTAAATAAAACAAGTTAAATGGTGGAAAGATAAGCCTATCATGGAACAAATTTTTGAACATGTGAGCCAAATGGATCAACTACACCAGACCACATCCTTGATAGGTTAGATAAACAATATCAAATAACTAGTAGTGAATCAAGCAATAGTATTAGAACAAGCAGTAATAAGATATGAAAATGAAGTGGTCTTCATTGCCAACATAGATTACACATACAAAAGACCCTTCATTCAACTAACTTCACACATAGCCTCATTTCCCTATGAAGCATCCGATGAACTAGTTTCCACAACCATAGAAGCAATAAGAAACCTTCTAGTGGGCCCTAGGAAACCATACCTCCAAACACTAATGAAGTGATTGAATAAACATGGGAGGAATTTCAGAGGAAATATCTAGAACGATATGAAGAAGAATAAACAAGTAGAGTAGGGATTTACACATAGAAAATAATACAAAATAAAGGGAAACTTTCTTTATCCCCAGTCAACAAATGATAAAAAGAAATAGACACAAGAAGAATGATAAAAGAAATAGCACTTAGCGAAGAAGAAGAATATTCACAGGAGACTGTGCAAATATCTGAATCACGAGAGGAAGAAACTTCCTCTCCCCACACTCACCACCTATCATACCATAGGAAAACTCAAGGCCATAATTTTCAAGTGAATCAAAACCATGGGAAGAATCACAATTATCCCAACTTGCTTACGGATACTATAAAATATGTTTAACTCGGGGTGGTGTTTCACAAGTAGCACGACAATATGAAGTTGGTACAAGAACAAAACAAGTGAAAAAAACAAAAGCTATAAATCATTTGTGGAGCTGAATTGCTTCACAGTTAGCATGATTTACACCTTGCTGGTTTACTCAGTAACCGAAACTAGTCAGGGTAACTGGTGTTGGTACGCATCAGGGTAACCGATGATCAAGGTAACCAACACCATGCAGGGTAACCGGCACCGGTCAACATCAGGGTAACTGGCACGTCGTCAAGGTAACCGACACCAGTTATGTATGCGTGAAAGTTTATATTTAACTCACGGGAATTAGATCTAACTTTGTTATAAAGTTGATCTAAAGGTTGTAAATGCATAACTAAGGTGCCCTAAGTTTGTATAAGCTTATATAAGCTAGAAAAATAGGGTTAGAACATAAGGATAGATGAAGAATGTTAATTCTCCTTGGTTGAAGATGAAGAAGAAGAAAAAGAAGAAAAAGGTTGCATGAAGACAAAGCTTCAATGGAGAGAAGTTGGACAGAAGGAAATAACATGTACATCTTGAATGGTGAGAAGGTGGTTATGTCTTCTTCTGTATTTCCTTTGTATTGTCTTGTCTAAATGTAATGGCTTGCATAGTATGCAAAATCACATAGTCTTTCATTTCATCTTGTAGATCCACAGGTTGTTGTGAGATCTTGTATTGTAGATCCATGAGATCATATTGTATTGTTGATCCATAGGAATCTAGTATTGTAGCTCATTGGAGAGCTTGTGGATACAGATAGTATCCAGATATTGTAGAGGAGGTTGTCTTCTTGTTTGCAGTGGAAGATGCAGTGAGATGGAGGAGAGACTTACTTCTTGGTGCACATATATGGTTGCACATTGGTAGACCCATGTGAGAGGTCTTGTTTGAGATTCACAGGAGAAGCTTGGTTGCACAGTGGGAGATGCAATAGTTCCTGGTATGTGAGATATGGTGGTGTTTTGGAGGCACAGTTGTAGTGCACTCATGGAGATCCATTTAGAGATCTGGAGGAGAGGAGATACTCTTGGAGAGATGCATTGTACTCTTGTATTGAAGAGTTGGTTTGTACTCTTGTTATATTATATATATGAGATCTCTATCTTTGGTGGACGTAGCCCACATTGGGTGAACCACGGTACATGTTGTGTTATGTGTGTGTAATTTTTTTGATTTGGATTATTCTAGTTTATACTTCCACTGCTGTAGATTTTGGGGAATGTTTAGATCTTGTGTGCATGATTGGGTTTGTTATTAAATCATAGCACTATTCCGTAGTCCCAAATTCCCAACAACTGGTATCAGAGCTTGGTTATTTCAGAGTAAGGTTTTGCTTCAGTATATTATTAGTGGTTTACTGACAGGTGTATGAGAGCAGGGTTTGTTTTTCCTGATGTGAAAATTGTAGAAGATATTTAAATCTCAAGTGGAAGCTAGAAATGTGAGGTTGCTAGAGAATACAGTGACTAACATCGGTTAGGTGGCAACCGAGTAGGGTTGGTCAGGTTGTGGTTGGTTACAGGGTGACCGTGGTTGGTTACTGAGCAACTTGGTTTTAAACAGAAAATCACAGATCTGAAGATTTTTATAAGATGCATGAATGTATCTTGTTTGCTGAGGTGTCCCTGGTTCTTGGAGGCACAGGCATGATTGTCAGATTGTAGATCCGGTTTATAGAGGTATGGTTTTGTTACCTTGGTATTGCAGTGCTTGTATTATTTTGGTTGCACATGCATGTTTGGATTGCAGATCTGAGTATGAGATAGAGGAGTAGTTATGCATCCTTTGGTGCAGTTAGATGCATGGGCTTCGTTAGAGAAGTAGAATATAGTAGCACAGAATGAAGACGGGGTTTCCATCAGAGAAGCATGTTCTTCAGTTGAAGATGTGGTTGAGTATCTTGGTGTTGGTAAGGTGATGTATTTCATCTTGGTGTAGTTTTATTGCATGTATTATTGTTGTTAAGTTTTTGTGCAAGATTTGGGTGCTTCTTGAAATGACTGGCTCAGCACAACTATCAGGATTTGGTCAGAGTAGGCACCTGGTTTGGTGACCTATGCCAATTTGTGGCATTGTGTTCATTCCAACAAGCACCAACGTCAGTCAGGGAACTGACATCAGTCACAGAGGGTAACCGGTACCGGTCAGCGAACCATGGTCAGTCTCTATGACAACGAGTTTGCACAGGGTTTCTTACAGTAGAAGAGGGCATGGATGGTTCAGTGTCCTATTTTGGAGGATCAAGTTTCTTGCACAGTGTGTACAGGTAGAAACAATGCAGATCACTTCAATGTTTGGATCAGAAAGAGGACAGAGTTGGCTCAGTTAGTCTAGTGAGACTTTGAGTCAGTATCTCTATATGATTCATGTTTTATTTCTTTCATTTGGAGCAACTAATATTATGTTTGGATTGTGTGCACAAATAAAATTTACACCATGGATATTTGGTGAGTTTGAATTTTATTTTCGGGATATGTTGGAATCTTGAGGATAAGGATATCTAGTCTAAGGATGGGATCCTCAATGAAAATTCATGTTTAGACACAGTTGCAGTAACGAAAGATGTTGAGTACACAGGATGAAAAGAAGTTGATTCACCTACTTCACAAGAAGTCCAAACTTCTGTGATGTAGAAGTATTCTTTGATAAGAAGGGAATCAGTTTATATTTTCTTTCATCTGTTTTATTTCTCACTGACATATATAGCTTTTGAGCTTGGTGATTAGAAGTAGTGTAGGGGAGTTCAGGTTAAGTGGGAGCAAGCCATGGTTATTGGCATTGTAGGTTGGACATATATGCACATGCAGAGTGAGAGGAGTATGCTACATTTTTTTGTGGCATGAGGCACAAGTTGTTTTGGAGGACAGTCACGGTTTTGCAGGTATTTTGAGTTTATTGCATGATGACGTCACTTCTAGTTTTATTTATAGTGCCTAGATATCCCTATGGGATTGCAGTTGATGGTTGTTCAGTTGGGTTAAGAAGAGAGAGCAATGTTATTGACATTAAAGGGTAAAGAAGGAAAATTTGTTTGTTACAGGTTACAGTGTGACAACAATGTATATTTACATCTTATTGATGTTGCCCTTGTTTGCTTTCATCTTAGATGGTTGTGCAGTAGGTTGATGACATTTTTTGCTGGTATTTGCACTAATTATTAGTAGCATGGTTAGCAGGGTTGTTGTTGTTGACATTGATGAGCACAAGATTCATATATGGCTTTGGAGTTAGTCGGTGAGAGACTTGGAGCTTCTGGAGAGCCTGGTGATATGGATGGATGTATATGGTAAGTTTATACATGTGGATAGATTATATTTTGTGAGTCTATGATGATGCAGATATTTTTTTGCACATGGATGCCTATGAGCATGGTTTAGATGCCTTGAGCATGAGTAGGGGATGTTTGTATTTCCTCTTGTTACTATGTTACTCCTTGATACATATGTTATCTATGGATGGTTGTCTTAGACATGCTAGTTGTTTATGCAGGGTTGGATTTGCAGAATGCAGTATTTGGATTCTTTGAGTTGTGCAGGTGTTGTGGAGTAATTAACCACGGGTTGCATGTAGAACTCATTTGGGTTGTCTTGACCCAAGATCTTGTTTTTCTTATGCATATTCCAGTTTGACTTGTCTTTGGTCAGTTGCATTGGTGGTTACATGGAGACATGGATAGATGGTTGGAGAACATGGTTGGTTTTACAGTATGGATATGGATGCATTAGAAGCTCAATACTTTAGTTTGAGTGGGAGCTCTTGCAGGTGTGTTAGTCATGGTGGCTTGGTTGCATGAGAGGCTTGGTGTTATGATTCAGTGGGAGCTTGATGTATGGATAGCTCGTGTTATCACGGATCAGTAGTAGCTTCATGTGCAGGTATATGGTAAGTCATGAGTTTGTTATCTTCTTGGTTTTAGAAGATGGTTTAATCTTCCTGATTTCATTTGAGAGAATTGTTGATATAAAGAATAGATGGTCTTCACGGTATGTAGAGGACGGTGATGTACAGGTACAAGTACAGGTTCAACAATTTATCTCCAAGTGGGAGATTGTTAGGATTGTGGAGCTGAATTGCTTCATAGTTAGCATGATTTACACCTTGTTGGTTTACTTAGTAACCTGGCACCGGTCATAGGGTAACCAGCACGGTCAGGTCAGCATTAGGGTAACCGACCGGTCAGGTTAGGGTAACCGTCACCAGTTACCTGTGCATGCGTGAAGTTTATATTTAACTCATGAGAATTAGATCTAACTTTGTTATAAAGTTGATCTAAAGGTTGTAAATGCATAGCTAAGGTGCCCTAAGTTTGTCTAAGCTTATATAAGCTAGAAAACTAGGGTTAGAACATAAGGATAGAGGAAGAATGTTAATTCTCCTTGGTTGAAGATGAAGAAGAAGAAAAAGAAGAAAAAGGTTACATGAAGACAAAGCTTCAATGGAGAGAAGCTGGACAGAAGGAAATAACAGGTACATCTGAATGGTGAGAAGGTGGTTATGTCTTCTTCTGTATTTCCTTTGTATTGTCTTGTCTAAATGTAATGGCTTGCATAGTATGCAAAGCACATAGTCTTTCATCTTGTAGATCCACAGGTTGTTGTGAGATCTTGTATTGTAGATCCATGAGAGATCTTGTATTGTAGATCCACGAGATCATATTGTATTGTTGATCCATAGGAATCTAGTATTGTAGCTCATTGGAGAGCTTGTGGATACAAATAGTATCTAGATATTGTAGAGGAGGTTGTCTTCTTGTTTGCAGTGGCAGATGCAGTGAGATGGAGGAGAGACTTACTTCTTGGTGCACATATATGGTTGCACATTGGTAGACCCATGTGAGAGGTCTTGTTTATATATTCACAGGAGAGCTTGGTACCACAGTGGGAGATGCAGTAGTTCCTGGTATGTGAGATTTGGTGGTGTTTTGAGGCATAGTTGTAGTGCACTCATGGAGATCCATTTAGAGATCTGGAGGAGAGGAGATACTCTTGGAGAGATGCATTGTACTCTTGTATTGAAGAGTTGGTTTGTACTCTTGTTATATTATATATATGAGATCTCTATCTTTGATGGACGTAGCCCACATTGGGTGAACCATGGTACATGTTGTGTTATGTGTGTGTACTTTTGTTTTAATTTGGATTATTCTAATTTATACTTCCACTGCTGTAGATTTTGGGGAATTGTTTAGATCTTGTGTGCATGATTGGGTTTGTTATTGAATCATAGACATTATTTCCGCAGTCCTGAATTCCCAACAAGAAAAAAAATCAAGAGGAAGAAGCACATAAAACACAAGAGGAGGAAAATAGGAAGATAAAGGAGGGAAAATGGAACAAGAAAATACAAGAGGAAGAAAAATGGAAATGAAAGAAAATAAGAGAAAGGTGAAGGAAGTTAAACAACAAGAAGAAAAAAAGAGAAGAGGAAGAATAGAAGAAAATACTAGAAGAAAAGAAAAATAAATAAGAAGAACATAAGAAAGTAGAGGAAGAGAGGAAAGTAAAGGAGAGAGAGGAAGAATAAAAAGGGAAAGAAGAAGCAACAAGATGAAAATGAAATAAAGGAGAAACAAGAATAAGTAGAAGCAAGAAAATAGGTAGAAGAAAATAGAAAGGAAAAGGAAGAAGAGGATAGAAAAGAAATAGAAGGGAAGACAAAAACAAAGCTAGATGAGGGAAATACGGCACAAGGACCAACACAAAAACAACCCAAATCAAGTGTAACCTCCAGTAGTATAATACATGTACAATCTCCTAGAGATCCATTAACAAAAATCAAGCAAGCACTCCAACAAAGAAGAAAGGAGCAATCTATCCAGTTACAACAAGGAGTTGTGGAAAAAACACAAGAAGGGTACATGGTGAATTTAAACAAACTCTCACCCCTACATAAATTCACACGTATCCAATTGTTAGATCAAAGTGAAAAATAAGACTGAATGCAGAGATGTGTAGATATGGAAGAATATATGAATAGAATACCAACATCTATTCAAGCATCCAAACCACACATAACAAGGTATTCTAATCTACCAATAGAAATAAAAAAAGAGTAGGATGTAAAATAAATACTAGTAAAAAACATTACAAGACAGGAGAATGAGAAGAAGAAGATTAAAGAAGAGGCATTAAAATATGATAAGGATGAACTTACACAATCGTAGCTTGTGGAAAATCAGAAGCGGAGAAAGGATATGAAAACATCTCTAGATAAATTAGAGACAAAAAATTAGAATTCCATAGCATATTATGCATATGCCATGGGTTGGCCAGGAGTGACTCAACAAGATAGGATGGAATTAGATAAATTGGAAAAAAAAAAGAATAAATGATCTATTGAGTATGATGTAACTAAATATCTTGATGAGACTCAACGGTGGAAACTCGTAAAACTTACTAACAATATCTAAATAAATAGTAATAGTGGATAGATAAGATCAAAGACATAAAATAATGTAGAAATACTATGGATAAGACACTTACAAGGATGAAAAAAGAATTGACCAATGATAAAAAAAGATTCAACTAGATATAATCAAAACTGCCTCCTACAAATATTCTCCCTTTAGTTCAAGAAAATACACATCTTCAGGACTGGATGTAGCAAATCAAGGAACACTTAGACTTGTGGTACAAATTTAAAAAGAATATTACTAATCAGGTCACAAAATACATTCCTTAAAATAACTCTTGAAATGAAGGAAGGAACCAACATTTTGTAGGAAAACCATGACATCCCATAAGGCCAGTTAGGAGAGTCAAGCGAGGGAACACTTCCTTATGCCATACGTCTAAGTTCTTGGGGTTGATGCATGTGTTTTCTTAGAAATTTTAGAAGATGAAAAACATATATTTTAAGTAATTTTTCTTAACAAGACATGGTTTTTCATATATTGGTTGACTCGAGGATGAGACAACATTTGAAGTCTAGGGATGATGTTGACAGTGTTCTTCATCAAGTTTTGGAACAATCTATAGAGTAAAAGAAAATCTGTGAGACTAAGAAAGATACCCATGGAAGACAGAAGAAGATGTCAAATACTAAAGAGACCCGTAGTAGACAGAGGGATTCTCTAAAAACTAAAGAAAACTGTGGAATCCTATCCAGAGCTAGGAACTAAAGGAAGTTGGAAGCCAAAACAACTCGATGAGTTGTAGGGAAAGCATTTGGGAAAGATGTGCATTGAAGTGGAGGTCGTAGGGTGAAAACAACTTAGCTGCGTCATTTTCAAAGTTTGGTAAGCTAAGTTGGCATCATCATAGGGGTGGCTCGGGAGTTAGCTCATCGAGAATACCGGAAATGTCGGAAGGAGGAGGGCTCAGTGGAGCAATGTAGGTGTTGGAGGGCTCGCAGAGGTACTTGGTCAGTGTGGAGGTTAGCTCGTTGATCATGTTGGCAAGGTCAGTAGAAACAAGGTGTCGCAGGGCTCACTCAAAGGGGCGTTGTGGTTGGATCATGTACGACACAAAGATCAGAGGTTGAGAGCGATGAGCCATTTTAGAACTGAAGGAGTTGGAAGTTTCATAAATTATGAGGGGAGTTGGGTGAAATGCATTAGTCAGACTCCAAAACCTGATGTTCAATCGACTTAGCTAGTAGTTTCAGAGGATCAACCTAGCTTCGGGGGTCAACGACTTGTGGGTGAGTTTGGAGTTTGGGATGGTGTTGCATTGGAACTCAGGCTCGGTCATGCACTTTGGAGGTCAATAGATTTTGGGACTCAGTGAGTTTAGGGATTGGGGTTTTTTCATGTCGAAGATTGGTAACAAGCTTAGTCAACACGTTTCAAATTTTGGAGGGGTGCCAATTCAGACTTTGGGGGTCATGTGAGGAGTTGTGTGTTAAATGCGTCATGTTTTTTTGAAACCGGATTCCAAAATGTTTGGGTGTCATGGTGGGTTTCGAGGTGAGGTAGGTGATGAGTTGGTCACCGATGTGGGGTTGACCAATAGGCAATGCACATGGAGAGTTAGAGGGGGAAATGAAAATTGAAAGGGGGAACTCGGGCGAGCTAATTTCGGGGGCACCCAACTATATAGAGCATAAAGAAGGGAGATGAAGGTAGTCACCATACAATGCATTGGGGAGTTTGGAGAGCCAACTTGATAAGTTGACAGGTGGTTTGCTGGTGAGTTGGCCTATCATATCATCCCCAGGACCCCTAATTTTTCAATTTTGACCCTGTGGGTCTCCCATAGCACCAAAAATACCTCCCTACAAAATATTAAAGGTTTATTTTAATAAAATTGGAGAAATTAATTATGAGGCATGGGGGGCTTTCTTCTCCAATAACAAATTATGCAAGAGGCATTGGCAACAACAGTTGCTCCCATAATGTGTTGTAGGCATGCCTAAAAATATGGGATTTCTTTCTTCTCTCTTTCTCTCAAAATTATATAAATTATAAAGGGAGATAAATTTGTAAAAAGTGAGACATTTTTCAGCTACTTGTTCCGCATCTTTTATTTTGGTTGGAGTTGGGTCTATAAGCCTTCATTTTTGAGTTATGTAATGGGTAAATCATGCCTCTTCCTTATATAATGATGTATTGTGCAGATCATTGGAGCAATTAAAATTGGTGTTTTGTGATTATTTATCTATCCTTGCATTAGTTTATACTGCTTTCTCTTACATTTCCTCATGCTTTCAGGTATACTATGCACCTTGGTTTCCTCATTACACGCTTGAATAGTGTTGTCCTTAATGGAAGGGTGTTTTATATGCAATTTGGTTTTTTGATTCTTATCAATCCTCTCCATGTTTCATATTTCTCCATTTCCATGTACTAAGAATTGTCTAACACCCCCTTTTCTTGGTGTTATCTTCACTTTCTAGTGTAGGATTTCCCTTCTTTCATGCACTCTCTCTCTCTCTCTCTCTCTCTCTCTCTCCCCGTTTCCTTCGAATTATTCAGGGTAGGATTAGTTAGGTGTTTTCTTGCATTTAGGAGTAGTTGTAGCCTAAGATTAGGAAAAGGTAGCTGACCTTCTCCAGAGAGTTGTATCAATTTCAAGGTCCCACACCTTGAGATAACAACATGTTACCTAGTCACACCAATTTCCTCTCACACACATGAAATCAAATCAAAGGGTGTTGTGATTCGGTGATAACAGTTTTTACATGCCTGGTGGGACGAACTAATTCATAATTTTCATAGGTGTGTATTATGGTATTCATTTTATTTCATTAAGTTGTTGTGCTCTTTATGAAATCATAGCCTTTGGAGGCACATGCAAAGCACAATTGGTGACTCCATTGGTCCAAAATAACCCATTCTCTAATTTTCAAACCATTTCTTCCATCCATTTTTCTTTCCATACCTTTCATTCTCCTTCCATCCATGAAGTTGTGTAATCATAACTCTATTCCTCTCATGGAGTTCACACTTGCAAAAGTAGAAAAACTAGTTTAATCCACCTCCAAACTTGAAAAATTCATCTCTAGGTTATTATAAACCACCTCCAGATATGTTTTATGATGAAAATTAGTAGTATGCATACTCCCATGAGAAAGATAGAAGTTAGTTTGGTCATCCACAAAACTATGTAGCCTTCCAAAATCAGGAGTATGTAGATTATCGAGGTCAACCTTCACTTGGAGATGTTGAGTTGCTGTTAAAAATTCAAAGAATGGAGGAAAATATGGTGCAACCTATGGCTGCATCTCATCTGGAAGCATTTAGGATTGGTTTCAGGGTCCATTGTCCATGGGTTGGCCCTATGCCAAGACACTACAACCCCTAACAGAAGCTTGACTTCATGATTGAAATGTTGCCACAACTTGTAAAGTGGATTAAGGAGATAGAGGCTTATGAACTTAGTGTTAGGAGACCTTATAGATGGGTAGTCCCTTCACTATCATCTCACAGTCCTCTCCCCATTCCCTAATCAGCACCATCTCAACATGAGCTTCAATTTCCAATATTCTTACATGTTTCCCCTATTGTGGAATCCACTTCTCCATCCCACCTTCTATCTCCTACCCCTTTATCTTCTAGAACTATTTTCCCTCCATAGGAATGAGAAATTGCACCTCTTCCTCAATCTCAAACAATGACAAAAACTAGTCGAATCCAAGACCATCCCTCCTCTTTTATTCCCAAATCCAATTTGGGAATAAGAAAGTTAGAAAATTAGCCAAGGGAGGGAGAATATTGAGGAACCTAACAAGGAGGAACTTACAAGAAACTTGAAGAAGTGGGCTATAAATTTCAACATCAAGCAAATTCCATTAATGACTAGGCCATCTCAAGAGGTTAAAATTCAAGAACAAGAGGTGAAGACTGAATTTTCAGAAGAACAAGCACAAGAAGAAGATGACAAATAGTCTTTTTGTTTGGAATACAGTGTGCATGTTGGCATCGTGTTCGTGGAAGTTGTTGATCCATCACAGTTGGAAAATTCAAAGAAAGAGTTAGAATTAGCTCTAAATCCACAAGAAGAGGAGAATGTGCAAGAAAAGGAGGAGAGGCTCCCAAGTGTGCCAAGTATTTCAAATGAATATAGTAACCCTCAATGTTTTGCATGTCAGGAGCTTACTGCACTCCTAGAAGGCTACATTATCCCACAGAAATCATTAAGTGTTGCAACCAATCAACAAGAGCTTTATGCTATGGAGGAAAACAAGATTGATTCAAAGGTCTTGAGTGTAGAGTGGGCCAGGAAAGCTATTGAATACCCTCATCCCACTCCATCCTTCCAAAAATCTTATTTTTGGGATGAGTTTGAGCTCTTAAACTTCATGCTTGAGGATGAGGGGAACCGTGGTGAATGAATTTCTAATTTGGAAGACATCATGGGAGAGGTTGAATCCTTGGCACAACCAGAAAATGGAGAGGAAAATTATTTATCAAATTTGGAGGACTACTTTGATGAGGAGGAGCCTATAGATATTTTCACATTTTCTTCCCCATCACATATCTTCCAACATAAAATTTCTATCACCATGGAAGAAAATATTCAATACTCACAACAATCCTCTTGGATCAGGATTAAAGGAATTAAATCTTCCACATCTCACAATGGACAAGGAAGAAGGAGAAAATAAGGATGACACCACTCCCATATCAGTCATCAAGGATGAAAATCAAGTGTTTTTAGATGAACAACGAGGCCAAAATATGCATGTAAACACTCACTTTTTCTAGGAATTTCTGCAAGAGGATTTCATTCTTATAATTAGAATGTGAAGCAATGGGAAAGCTTCATGGACCAAGCCTTTCCCAATCAATTATATGGCTATCCTAGAGCCACAATCAAAGTCACAATTGGTCATGCTTACTCCCAAGCATGAGGAAGAGTCCCAATGCACCAAGGGTCAGCTCCAACACCTCCAAGAGTTCAATGAAAATCAACCTGAGAAGGTATTTCTCTTGTTTGTTACTGATACTTTGAATTCTAAAATGGTGAACCAACTCCGGGATATTTTCCCATTATTATCAAGATTCAAGTTTAGTGAAAATTCATATACATGGCTGAAAATTGTGAGAACTGGAAACTACTTCTCCTTACTAGTGGAAGAAGTTTTTTGAGCTCCTCGTTTCTCTGGTTAAAGTAGGGTAGGAGTAGGTTTGTTTTTCATAGAAGAAGTGGTTGTGCACACTTTGCATGTCCCAATTTGGGCATGTATGATTTTGTCCCTTTGTACAGAGTTTTGTTCCGTTGTTTCTCCTTCACAATTCACCATGTTCCGAGAGGAAAAAGAATGTTATAACAAGAAGCTCAAAGTTGTAGGAAATAATTGCAATCCTTAAGAGTTTTCAAATGAAGAGAAACTAAAATCAGGTTTAGGTACGAATTCCAATTTTTTCATCTTTCTTGTCTCTTCAGACCCACCACAGTTGAGCTTATCATGCCTCTTGTAAAATCAGAAAATCAGTTTAAGGGCATCTTGTTGTGTTCTAGATGAAAAATCTCATGGAGCTTCGCAGGTCCTCAATATTAGTGAGTATCCCCCCACATATTCATTTAAGGTTCTATTAGGCTTTAAGCAGAAGATCAAACTCAAATTTTTCTTTCTTGTTGATTGGATATTATTCAATTGAAAATCTTATGAAGTTCTGAGAAGTGTTTAGGTTTGAGGAAAATCATTTCTTAACAGCAGTTTTCAGTTCCCCAAATCAGCAAGTGTTTCCAACTTTGCAGTACTTCATCCTTGCTAAGAAACTATCAATTCAATTGTTCTTTAAGCTTGGAAAGAAATTCAATTTTGGGGGAAAGTTCAAGTCTTCATTTTCACCCCAACAGATCAGTTTGTAGAGATGAAGGAGAAAAATACAATTTCAAATCAAAACAATTTTCCACTCATGCAAATGTCAAGACTTTCTTATACAAATTTGAAAATGTAAGCAATAGATCAATCTAGGTTCAAACATCACTCCAAGTAGATTCCAAAGTCAAATTTCGAGGGTTTAGATCAGTTTCATGATTACCAAGCTGACTCTATGCCCAATGGATGCACAAGGCAACTGATTAACCCATCTAGCAGATAGATGTCCTCACGAGTCGCCAAAATTGTTATTCATTTTTACCCCTTAGGTAAAAATGGACAATAGGGAATAATTAGAACCAGGGATTGGACAAGGCTTTAGGAAATAATCTTGGGTATTTCAGGAAAAAAAAAAGCTTTGGGTGCATTTGTAGTATTCTTGGGAAGGATTGGGATCATTTGAGGCATTTTTTCCTCTCTTGGGTTTTAGAAGTTCAGAGCCCAACTAGAGAGAGAAAATGGGCCTTGATGGGCCCACTTTCAACTAAAAATAGGTAAAATGGGAAAAATAGATAAATTGATTTTTAGGGTGCCTTACTGTGTTTCCATGACCCTCTAGTTTTGAGGAAAACTCCAAGAAAATATAAAATCCAAAGAAAAATTGAAAAAATGGCCTGAAAGCCCAAAACACTCAATGAGCTATCAGGCGAGCCATTAGGAAATGTTTTCATTTAAATGAAGGTCACGGGGTGCAAACATCTTGGTCGAGTCATTTTTGTAGCTTGGTGAGCCGAGTTGGCATCATCTTAGGGGGCATCTTGGGAGTTGGCTCGTCAGGAATACCAGTGATCTTAGAAGGAGGATGGCTTGGTGGAGAAATGCAGGTGTTGGAGGGCTCGCAGAGGTGCTTGGTTGGTACGGAGGTCATCTCACTGATCATATCAGCGAGCTCAATGGAAATAATTTATCATAGGGCTTGCTCAGTGGGGCGTTGTGGAGGGATCGTGCATAGTGCCGAGATCAAAGGTTGAGTGCGATGAGCCATTTTTGAACCTAGGAGTTTAGAGTTTTAGACATTGTGAGGGGATTTAGGTGAAATGCGTCAGTTGGAATCTGAATTCTGATGTCTGACTGACTCAGCTAGGATTTTTTGGGGTCAACTCGGTTTTTGGGTCAATGACTCGCATGCGAGTTTTGAGTTCAGGATGGTGTTGCATTGGAACTTGGGTTTGGTCGTGCACTTTGGAGGTTGGTGCATTTCAGGACTCAACAATTTTGGGTATTGGGGTTTTCACACATCAGAGATCGGGAACCAGCTCAGTCATCGCATTTCTAATTTTGGAGGGGTTCCAGCTTGGACTTTGGGGGTCGTGTGAGGAGTAGTGCATTGAACGCGCCAGATTTTTTAAAACTTGATTCTAATTTTTTTTATGACATGGTGGGTTTTGAGGCAAGATAGGTGATGAGTTGGTCACTAAGGTGGATTCAACTAACATGTAATGTGCACGGAGAGTTAGAGGGGGAAATGAAAAGAAAAAGGTGAGAACTCGAGAGAGCTGATTTCAAGGGCGCCCAACCATGTAGAGTACAAAGTAGGGAGATGAAGGTAGTTGCCATGCAATGTAGCAAGGAGTTCGGGGAGCCATCATGTTGAGCTGGTAGTCTAGATGGCTGGTGAGTTGGGCTGCCATTTCACTCCCAAGACCCCCATTTTTACACTTTTGACCCTATGGGTCCCTCATAGCACCAAAAATGCCTCCTTAAAAATATTAAAGGTTTATTTTAATAAAATTGGAAAAAATAATTATGAGGCATGGGGGGCTTTCTTTTCTAACAAAAAATGATGTAAGAGGCTTGGGAAATAGTAGTGGCTCCCATAATGTGTTGCAGGCATGCCTAAAAATATGATATTTATTTCTTCTCACTTTCTCTCATAATTCTATAAATTGTAAAGGGAGATCAATTTGTAATAAAGTGAGATATTTTTCAGCTACTTGCTCCTCCTATTTTCTTCTGGGTGGATTTAGGGCTACAAGTCTTCATTTTTGAGTTATGTAATGGGGAAATCATGCATCTTCCTTCTATAATGATGTATTTTGTAAATCATTGGAGCAATTAAAACTAGTGTTTTATGATTATTTTTCTATCCTTGCATTAGTTTACATTACTTTCTCTTGCCTTTCCTTATGCTTGTAGGTATACGATGCACCTTTTTTTCCTTATTACATGCTTGAATATTTTTGTGCGTAATGGAATGGTGTTTTGTCTCAAATTTGGTTTGTGATGTTTGTCCATCCTCTCTATGTTCATCTTTCTCCATTTCCATGCATTGAGAATTTTCTAACAGCCCCTTTTCTTGGTGTTATCACCACATTCTAGTGTAGGATTTCCCTTCTTTCATGCACTTTCTCTCTCTCCATGTCTCCTTGGAATTATAAGGGTAGGATTAGTTAGGTATTTTATTGCATTTAGGAGTAGTTGTAGCCTAGGATTAAGAAGAGGAAGCCGACCTTCTCCGGAGATTTTTATCAATTGCAAGGTCCCACACATTGAGATAACTCCATGTTACTCAGTCACACTAATTACCTCACACACACATGACAAAAAATTGGAGGGTGTTATGATTCGATGATAACAAATCT
Source organism: Taxus chinensis (assembly GCA_019776745.2). Lineage (NCBI taxonomy): Eukaryota > Viridiplantae > Streptophyta > Pinopsida > Cupressales > Taxaceae > Taxus > Taxus chinensis. The sequence goes on along the minus strand of CM034149.1, from coordinate 721,964,468 downwards.
TACATTCTTTTTGTTCACCAATTAGAGGTAGATTTCTCTTTTCCCTTGCACATCGTTAACAAGAGGACGGAATTCTTCACCCTCACACTATTTTTGAGGCTTAAGGTCAACAATGAACATGTTATGACCAATGTAGTTGACACATACAATACTCCTAAAAATATGGTTACCATTAAGGATGTAAAGTGTGTTATAGCTGATGTGGAGCCTGAATACCCCACATCATTTCAGCCGCAAACTCATAGATTTATATATACTTTTGTACTTTAGAATCATGCTCCCCAAGGAAAAAAAATCCCTTCTCTAGATTCCATCAGCCCCTATGAAAAATATTCTTTAGTTGTAATGACACCTAAAGTTGTTTTCCTAACTACAGAAACCATCAGCCCGTTGAAAATAAAACTTATAGGGTCGATGATGTAGAAACTAAGCAAAAAATAGTTTTTGAAGTATATCTTATTACTCATGCTTCTCCTATCTCCATTTCTGATGATTCCCACCACTCTCAGCCTATTGCATAGTTCATTCGTGATGAATTAGATCCTCTTGAAGCACTTGCCCAACTTCTAAGCCAAGTCCCTATTCTAGAACTCATGCGAATTTCTCCCCACCACTTTGAGTATCTCATGACATCATTGTTTGACATGAAAAATCCCTTTCCTCCCTCTTTAGGGTAGAGTCCTGTATTGCATGGCTCAGAGGAAAGCATCTTCCACCAATGTAAGGAGCTCTCCATTTTTATCAACCCTACCATAAATTCTCACTCTTACATTTGTTTCCCTATATTCTATATGATTCCTAAAGAGATTACTATCCATGTGGATGACCCTCCTCTTTTCCTTTTAGTTTAGATTGGTCACACTACAGTAAAAATTTCTCCCATAAATGAAGGATCCGACACATGTGTGGCCTCATTAGGCTTCATTAAGGCTCCTGGTTTCTCCATAGATAACTTAAAGTCTATAAGTACCAATTTACAAGGGTATGATTATCGATAGATGCCCCCATGGGATGAATCTAGTTTCCTATCACCATTCCTCCTAGAATCATCTGCATCAAATTCATGGTCTTTAACTTTACTCTATTTTATAATATTCTCCTAGGACATCCTTGGACTCACCGCATGCGCAAAGTTGCTTATTTTACGTTTCAATGTGTAAAATTCACTCACCAAGGAGCTATTTATAAGATTCAAGGGGATCCTAACCTTTGAAACTATGATGCACTCCAAAAAAAGAGACATACAAGCTCCCAAAACTAGAAAATTATCTCATATCCCCTTTTAGGAATATCAACGCTTCAACTATCCTAAATATTCTCTTTGTGGCAATGTTGGTCATCCCAAACTATTTAGATGGATGCCCCAATCTCTTGGATTCAGATGATCATAATCATGATGATGTCACACTTAGAATCAATGTTTTCGTTCTTCCTAAGCTAATTATATTCCATATTCCTCCTTCCCTATAACCTTTTTCTTGTAAGAAGGAGCCTTCGATTCCCACATTCATATCATATACACTACATCCCCCAATAGAGCATGTGATCAAATTAAATACCATAGTCAAATATTGTGTAGTGGATGCCTCCACATCAAATTATGATAATGGTTATGCTTTAGATGATCCCCATTTGGATAGCTATGCCCAGATTCGTGATAGGGAAGTCTTTTGTTATGAAGAAATCCTTCAAGAATAACACAATAATGATGTAAACATCATTCTCTTGCAGGAATAATCCTCAAGTAAGGTTGAGCCTTCTTCTAAATGACTGGTTCCTGAACCTCGGATTGCTCCATCAGCCTCACCGCCTCATCCTAACTCTAGCATCCATCCATTTAACTCATCTTCCCTTATAGAAGCAAATGATCATGTTGTTAAATTTGACTATGAACTCAATGACCTTATGGGTGATGACCTTATCTATTATGCCTCAATGATTGAGATGAAATTTGTGGTATCATGACCCATTACATCAACACCTTCCTTATCAACTCTCATTAACACTTCACATCCTCAAAGATGTCCTTCCTTTCCTCTTTCCCTTATAATGCCTCAATCCTTTACAAAAAAGATATATTGCATATGTCATGAGGCCCTGGGGCATGATGTTTTAGATTGTAGACCCTAACAATGTCATATGAATAAAATTGAAGTTGAGGTTAAGTGATATATATCTAGATAGGCTACATAACCTTCCATGTCAGCTCCCTTCTTATGTTCCCACCATTTATATTATGTGAAAAACGATGTTGAATCTTGGGTTATGCATGGAAAGCGTCATGTTCCTGAATCCTCTTCTCGCAACTCAAAGCATGGAGTTTATTTTTATATGAACTGACTACCTTTTCCTCAACCTACTAGACCATAACCTACTTATGGACCTTTGTCTCGCCCTGATCCTCGTCCCTCTATGTATGATATTTGGCGTGACATTCTCACATGAATAGAGGATCATATCTACCACAATATTTGAATTTATGTCATCACCAATCCGACACTATGATAATTCTTCACCGGGAACTCCTCGTGTTATGATTATTTACTAATGCATAGCCTTTAGTTTGGTGGATGTAATCTGGAAAAAAACAACAAACATAACACAAGAATACCATCGACTATGATAAGACGGAATGATGAAAAATCTGAAATATCAAAGTAAATTATAATATTAACATGAAATTGTTACAATCTCACCCATGAGGTACTTCAAGTGTTATTGACTTCACTTGCCTTCCACCTATACTATGGGAGAAACTTTACAATTACACCTCTTAATGGCTTCTTCAACACACCTTTAAACTGATGGCTTCCTTTACACACTTCATACAATATTTCTCACTACTTCCTTCTATGCTAAATGAGGGGGGTGGCCTCTTTATTTATAGAAATTCCAAGCTTATCCATCTTATCTCTAAGATAGGATAAGAAATCCACTCTGACGAATCATATTCCATACCTTAACTCTTATCTATACATGTAAGCTTATCTTTTAAGATAAGATAAACCTTATCATTTCACATGGGTTCCACATTTTTAGATTTTTTACAAATAAAATACACAAAATATTTATGACCTCACTCCTTGTCCTTATTACCAATATAATATTTCTAATTCCTAATCATGTAGACCCTACTTCTCTACTTATCCCAACTTTGAGATTTTAACATTACCGGACCACTTACGACAAATATTTACTTTTTACAACATTCCTATTGTACTTTGACTGTTACCGTACTCTACATTATTGGCAGCACCGTACTGACGGTGCCGTTATCTTCTATCAGACGCTACTGCTAATTACACTTAACAACATCCTATTCCTAATACATACATTAATGAAATAGAAATTACAGAGGAAAATTTTAGTGTTGACATCTTCCCCCTTCCTAGCTTCTACTCCTTCCTCAGAGTAGACTATTCTGGTGCTTGGAAAATCTTCAACTTGTCGTGGTTGACCCATTTCGTAATGGGAGTGCCATCTAATTCCTCCAGTCAGTACGTACCATTTTCATGCACAGCTGCTATTTTGTAGGGCCCCATCCATTTTGGAAGAAATTTTCTCTATCTTCTTTTTTTGTATTTGGAATCATATACTAGAACCAAGTCATTCACATGAAATGGAGACCAACGGATCTTTTGATCAAAGTATTCCTTCTACTTCATTTTCTTCTTATGGCTTGTATCCTTTGCTATTTCCCTCATTTCCTCTAGCAAATGAAGATGTACCAACCTTTCTTTTACCGAATTACTTTCATCCATCCTTTCATTTTTCATAACTCTCATAGTGGGAATATCAAACTCAATAGGAAGAACTGGATCAATGCCATAGGCCAACTGAAATGGGGAGTATCCTGTTGCTGACTTTGATGTTGCCCTATATGCCCACAATGTTGCATGAATCCTTTTATCCCACTTATGTACCTGCAAGGCTGCATCTTTTGCTAGAATTTGACACAACACAAAATTTGTTCGTTCCACCTGTCCATTTATGCTTGGCTTGTATGTTGTTGCCTTCCTGTGCTTAATAGAAAATTTATTGACTAGGGCTTCTACTACCTCATTAATGAAGTGGCTTCCTTGATCAGTTACAATTTCTAATGGACAACCAAATTTGGTGACAATGCATTCATATATGAACCTTGCCACCTCATCCATGGAAGTTGTTTTTAATGGCCTAGCTTCAACCCACTTGGTTAAATAATATGTGGCAACTACAATATACTTATTTTGGCGTGAGGTAGTTGGAAGTGGACCTAAAATGTCTATTCCCCACTTTTCAAAGGGACCAAGTGGAAGAATAGGACATAATGGAGCTGGTGAAGTCTTACGGTTACCATGTGTTTGACAAATATCACATGTCTTACAATAATTATAACAATATTTAAAAAGAGTGGGCCAATGATAACCTGCATCCAAGATCCTTCTTACTGTAAGTTGTCCAGAGAAGTGCCCTCCACATGTACCATTGTGGAATTCTTCTAGCATTTCCTTCCCTTGATCACGTCCAACTGCCCTCTTGTACTGCACATCAGGTCCTATTCAAAATAATACTCCATACAGAATAGAATATGGATGGCTGGCTTGAGTAATCTTTCTCTTAGTCTTTGCATTGGCACCATCAGGAAACTTGAATTCATTCAGATAATTCCAAATATCTATGTATTCACTAGGGATTGTGTTAAGGGATAACAATGCTGCATCGGGGAAATCATCATCATCACAAGATGATCCTAAACCATCATAGGCTCGAGAGAGTGCATCTACATTGACATGCTTCTTTCCTGGCCTATCTATAATATCAAATTCAAATTCTTGTAGCAAAATTATCCATCTTGCTATCCTCCCTGATGGGTTAGGCTTATTGACAATATATTTTAGAGCCTGATGATCTGTTACGACTATAAATTTCTACCCTAGCAAGTAATTTCTAAACTTCTTTACAACAAAAATGATAGCTAGAGCCTCTTTTTCAGTTACAGTATAATTTACCTCAGCACTGCTCATTTTTCTGCTCCCAAAGTAAATTGGATGTTCATTCCCATTTTCATCCTTTTTGCTCAAAGTACTTCCTAGTGCTACATCTGAGGCATCAGTGTACACAATGAATGGCTTGCTCCAATCTGGATTCTTTAAAACAGGTGAAGACACCAGGGCTTCCTTCAGTTGTCCAAAAGCTTCATGTGCCTTATTTCCTGGTTCATAAGTAACATCCTTCTTCAAGAACTGGGTTAGTGGCTATGAAATCTTTGAGAAATTCTTGATGAACCTTCTATAGTAACCCACATGGCCTAAAAATGATCTCAACTTACTTCTATTCATAGGAAATGGTAAATCTTTGATTTTTTAAAACTTTATCAGGATCGTACCAATACCATCTCTGGATACAACATGCCCTAACAAAACACCTTTAGAACATCCAAAGACACACTTTGTAGGGTTTAGAACATCCAGAAATACTCTGATGAAGGTCCCAATGTAGGGTTCGAACACCCTATTCATCAAATGCTGGAATGTTGCTGAGAGATTACACAACCCAAAGGCATAGCTCTATATAAGCAAAAACATTCCCCAGGTTTTGGCTGAAATTTTTTGAAGCCTTCTTCAACCTGCATTTGCTTTGAGGATTGAAAGGGGGAACCGTGGTGAATGAATTTTTCCTAATTTTTTGGAAGACATCATGGTGGAGAAAAGGTTTGAAATCCCTTTGGCAGCACTCATAAAATGGGAAGAGGGAAAAATTTATTATCCAAATTTGAGGGGATCTACTTTTTTTATGAGGGAGGGGAAGGCCTATAGAATATTTTTTTCCCACATTTTTTTTTTTTCCCCTTCCCCATCACAATATCTTTCCCCAACATAAAATTCCTATTCCATGGAAGAAAATCTTCATACTCCACAACAACCCCCCTTGGATCAGATAAAGGAATTTAAACTCTTTCCACATCTTTCACATGGGACAAAGGAAGAAGGATAAAAAATAAGGGGAATGAACCCACTCTTCCCCATATCATTCCATCAAAGGAAAAATTGAAAATCCAAGTTGTTTTTTTTTTAGATGTGAACAACGAGGCCAAAAATAATGCATGTAAAAAACACTCCACCTTTTTTCTAGGAATTTTTTTCCTGCAGATGAATTTCTTCTTATAATTAAATGTGGGAAGTCAATGGGAAAGCTGTTCCAATGGACCAAAGCCTTTTTTCCCAATCAATTTATAATGTCTATCCCTAGAGGCCAACAATCAAAAAGTGCACAATTTGGTTCATGCTTACTCCCAAGCAATGATGAAGATCCCAATGCACCAGGGTCAGTCCAACACCTCCCAAGATTTTTCAATGAAATCCCCAAACCTGAGAAGTAAAAATTTTCCTTTCTTGTTTTTGTTAACTGATTACTTTGAATTCTAAAAAAATGGGTGAAAACCAACCTCCCGGGATAATTTTTTTTCCCATTATTTTTTTAAATAAGATCAAGTTTAGTGGAAAATTCAATATACAATGGCCCCCCCTGAAATTTTTGTTGAGAACTGGGAAACTACTTTCTTTTCCTTACTAAGTGGAAGAAGTTTTTTTTTTTTTTCGAGCCTCCCTCGTTTTTCTCTGGTTTGTAAGAGAGGTAGGAAAAAGTGGTTTTTTTGTTTTTTGTTTTTCATAGAGAAGTTTGGTTTGTTGCAACACTTTGCAAATGTTCCCCCCCAATTTTGTTTTGGGCAATGTATGATTTTTGTTCCCTTTTTGTTACAGGATTTTTGTTTCGCGTTTTGTTTTTTTCCTCTTCAAATTCACCAATGTTTTTTCCGAAGGAAAAAAGAATTTTTTTAACAAGAACTCCAAAGTTTTGTAGGAATTATTTGCAATTCCTTTTAAGAGTTTTTTCAAAATGAAGAGAAAACCTAAAAAGCAGGTTTTTTTTTTAAAGGGTAAAGCGAAATTTCCCAATTTTTTGTTTTTTTTTCATCTTTTCTTTTCTTCCTTCCCCAGAACCCCCACCCCACAAGTTGAAGCCTTTCAATGCCTCTTTGTAAAAATCAGAAAAAATCATTTTAAAGGGCATCCTTGTTGTGTGGGGTTTTTTTCTTAGAATGAAAAAATCTCAAATGGAAAGCTTCGGGCAAGGTCCCCCATATTTCAGTGGAGTTATCCCCCCCACAATATTTCATTTCAGGTTTTCCTAATTAGCTTAAGCAGAAGAAAATCACACTTCCAAATTTTTTCTTTTCTTGTTGATTGGAAAAATATTATGTCAATGGAAAATCTTTAATGAATTTTCCCTAGAAGTGGTTTTTTTTAAGGTTTTTTTTTTTGAGGAAAAAATCAATTTTTTTTAACAGCGTTTTTTCCAGTTTTCCCCAAAATCAAGGCCAAGTGGGTTTTTCCAACTTTTTTTGCCAGTACTTTCAAAATCCTTTGCTTAAAAAACTAATATTCATTCCCAATTGTTTTTTTTTCCTTTTAAGCCTTTGGAAAGAATTCAAGTTTTTTATTGGTGAAAAGTTTCAAGTTTCCCCCCTTTTCCATTTTTCAACCCCAACCAGATTCAGTTTTTTTTTTTTTTGGTAAGATGAAAGGAGAAAAATAAAACAATTTTCAAATCAAAACAATTTTTCCCACTCATGCAAAATGGTTTTCCAGAACTTTCTTTATACAAATTTGAAAAAAATGTTAAGTCAATAGATCAATCTAGGTTTTTTTTCCCAAAAACAATCACTCCAAAGTAGATTCCCCAAAAGTCCAAAAATTTTCCGAAGGGTTAGATATCAGTTTTTTTTCCCCAATGATTACGCAAGCTGACTCTATGCCCTGCAATGGATGCCACAAAGGCCCACGATTTAACCCATCTTAGGGCAGAATAGATTGTTTTCCTCAACGAGTCCGCCAAAAAATTGTTTTTTTTTTTAATTCGTTTTTTAAAACCCCTTTAAGGTTAAAAAATGCAATAGGGAATAATTAGAAACCAGGGACTTTGGACAACAGGCTTTAGAAATTAATCTTGGGTATTTTCAGGAAAAAAAAAACTTATAATGTGGTGGGCATTTGTAGTCACATCCACTGGGAAGGAAATTGGGAAAAAATCCATTGAGCATTTTTTTTCCTCTTTCGGTTGGGGTTTTTTTAAGACAGTTGTTCAAGACCCAAACTAGAAAGAGAGAAATGTGGCTCCCCTTGGGATGGGGCCCACTATTTTCAACCTAAAAATAGGTTTAAAATGGAAACCAAAAAATAGAATAATTGATTTTTATTAACTTTTTAAGGGTGGGGGCCCTTACTTGTTGGTTTTTTTTTTTTCCATGGACCCTCTAGTTGTTTTTTGAGTGAAAACTCCCAATAAAACTATAAATCCAAATAAAAAATTGAAAAAAATGGGCCCTGAAAGTCCCAAACAAACTCAATGAAAGCTTATCGGCGAGCCCATTAGGAAAAAATGTTTTTGTTTTTTCATTTAAATGAAAAAGGGGTCACCGGGGTGCAAAAAAAACATCTTTGGTTCGAGTTGTCATTTTTTGTAGCTTTTTTGGTGAGGCCGAGTTTTGCCAAATCATCTTATAGGGGGGCATCTTGGGGAAGTTGGCCCTTTCGTCAGGATTCAAAAGTGAAAACCTTTAGAAAGGAGGAAAATGGCCTTGGTGGAGAAAAAATGCAGGGGTTGGAAGGGCCGCTCAGAGGGTTTGCTTTGTTTTGTAACGGATGTCCCTCCTCACTATCCATACTCAAGCGAGCTCAATGGAAATAAATTTTTTTATCATAGGGCCCCTTGCCTCAGTGGTGGGGGGGGGCCTTTGTGGAAGGGATCGTGCATAGTGGGTCCCGAAGATCAAAAGGTTGGAGTGTGCGATTAAGCCATTTTTTTTTTTGAACCTAGGGTTTTGAGAGTGTTGTCAGACATTGTATGGGGGGGAATTTTAAGTGAAAATGCGCGTTCAGTGTGCTCCCTGAAAGTCGTTCTGAATGTCTGACTGACTCAGCTAGGATTTTTTTTGGGGTCCAACCCCTCGGTGTGTTTTTTTTTTTTTTTTTTTTTTTTTTTTTTTGTTGGGTGTCACTGGACTTCGCCATGCGAGTTTTTTTTTGAGTTCCAAGGATGGTTTTTTTTTTTTTTGGCAAATTGGAACTTTGGTTTTTTTGGGTGGTTGGTCCCCCGGCAACCCTTTGGAGGTTTGGTGGCCAATTTCAGTGAACCTCAACCAAATTTTTTTTTTTGGGTAATTTGGGGGTTTTTTTTTTTGTCCAAACACCTCAAAGAAAAAATTCGGGAAACCCAGCTCAGTTTCCCCATCGCATTTCCTTAATTTTTGGAGGGGTTTCCAGCTTTTTTTGGACTTTGGGGGTTCCCCCCGGTGGGTGAGGAAAGTAAGTTTTCAAATTTGACGCGCCCCAAGAAAATTTTTTTTTAAAACTTTGATTTCTTTCTAATTTTTTTTTTATGACACATTGGTTTGGGGTTTTTTGAGCAAGATAGGTTTGGATGAAGTTGGTCACTAGGGTTTTGGATTCACAACATGTAAAGTGGGCACGAAGAGTTAGAGGGGGAAATGAAAAAGAAAAAGTTTTGAGACTCGAGAGATCTTGAATTTTTTCACAAAAGGGGCGCCCCAAACATTGTTTAGAGACAAAAGTAGGGAAAGAAATTGCAGGTAATTTTTTTTTGCCCATGCAATGTAGCAATGAGTTTTTTTTCGGGGGAAGCCATCATGTTTTTTGAGCTGGTAGGTTCCCTAGATGGCTTTGGGGCAGGTTGGGCTTGGGCCCAATTTTCACTTCCCAAGACCCCCCATTTTTTTTTACCCACTTGTTTTAGACCCCTAATTGGGGGTTCCCCTCAATAGCACCAAAAAATGCCCTCCCTAAAATATTAAAAGGTTTATTTTATAAAAATGTGGAAAAAAATAATGATGAGGGCCATGGGGGGCTTTTTCTTTTTCCCTTCAAAAAAAATGATGTAAGAAGGCTTGGGAAATAGTAGTGCCCTCCCCAATTAATGTTTGGGGTGTTTTTTGGGGCGGGGCAAGAAAAGGCAAAAATTGCCCCTAAAAAATATGATTTATTTTATTTTCTTTTTCTCACTTTCTCTCTCAGTCTATAAAATTGGGTGTAAGGGGAGATCCACATTTTGTATAAATTTTTGAGAATTAATTTTTTCCACAGCTCTTTTTGCTCCCTCCCCTTATTTTTTTTTTTTTTCCTTTCTGGTGGAGTTTGTTTTAAGGGTCTTACCAATCCCCTTTTTCATTTTTGAGTTTTTTTTATTTAATGGGAAAAATCCAATCAATCTTCCTTTCTTAATAATGAATTGTATTTTTTTTTTGTAAACATGGAGCAAATTTACAACTAGTGGGTTTTTTTTATGATTATTTTTTCTATCCCTTGGCGCATTTTAAAGTTTTACATTTTACTTTCTCTGCCCCTTTTCCCTTATGCGCCCGTTGTTTTAGGTAATACGATGCCACCTTTTTTTTTTCCCTTATTACAATTCTTGAAATATTTTTTTTTTGTGGCGTATGGAATGGGTGGTTTTTTTTTTGGTCTCACATTTTGGTTTTTTTTTTGTAATGTTTTTTGTCCAATCCTCTCTATGTTTTTTCATTCTTTTTCCTTTTCTTTCCCATTTTTTCCATGCCATTTGAGAATTTTTCCTAACAGCCCCCTTTTTTCCTTGGTGTTTTTTATCAACCACATTCCTTAAGTGGTTAGGGAATTTTCCCTTCTTTTCATGCACTTTTTTTCTCTTCTCCTCCATTGGTCCTCCCTTTGGAATTACTAAGGGTAGGAATTAAGTTAGGTAAAGTTTTTTTTATTGCATTTTAAAGAGTAATTTTGTAGCCCCCCTTAGTTTTTAAGAAAGAGAAAAGCCGAACCTTTTTCCCTCCGGAAGAATTTTTTTTTTTATCAATTTGCAAAGGGTCCCCCACCACATTGAGATAACCCTTCCAATGTTTACTCATTCCACACTAATTTTCCTCACACAACAACAATGACAAAAAAATTGGAGGTGTTATGAAATTTCGTGATAACACATCCCCCTTAACAAATCTTTTTTGGTTCCACCACATTTAGAAGTAAGAATTTTTTCCTCTTTGTCCGCCCTTTCACCTCGTTAACAGAGGGACGGAATTTCTTCACCCTCACACTATTTTTTTTGTGAAGGCTTAAGGTCCCCACAATGAAACATGGTTTATGAACCAATGTAAGTTTTGTTTGAACACATACAATATCCCTAAAAAATTATGGGTTTTTTTCCCATTAAGGAATGGTCAAAAGTTTGTTGGGTTTTTTTTTTACTGCCCTTTGATTGTTTGGGGAGCCCTGAAATCCCCACTCATTTCAGGCCGCAAACTCCCCATTAGGATTTTTATATATATACTTTTTTTTTTGTAACTTTTAGAATCTGCCTCCCCAAAGGGAAAAAAATCCCTTTCCGCTAGAATGTCCCATCATCCCCCATGAAAAAATTAATTCTTTAGTTTTTTAATGACACCTAAAGTTTGTTTTTTTTCCCTAACTACAGAAAAAACCAAATTCAGCCCGTTTTAAAAAATAAAACTTTTATAGGGGTCCGATATGTAAAGAACAAAGGGCCAAAACTGTTTTTTTTTTTTTTGTTTTTTTTGAATGTTATATCTTTTATTGTCTCCAAATGGCTTCCTCCCTAATCTTTCCGCATTTTTTTTCTGATGATCCCCCCCACCACTCCCTCAGCCTTATTTTGCATAGTTTTTTTCTTGATTCGTGATTGAATTAAATCCTCTTTTTTGAGCCAAACTTGCCACTTCTAACCCAAGTTCCCTAGTTCCCTAGAACTTCCAATTCGAATTCTTTCCCCCCCCCACCCAACCTTTGAAAGTGTATCCTCCATTACAATCCATTGTTTTTTTTTTTTGAAACATGGAAAAAAATCCCCTTTTCCCCTCCCTCTTTTTAGGGTGAAGTCCTGTAAAAAATTCCATGGCTCAGAGAAAGCCAAATCTTTCCACGCACTCTAAGGAGCTCTCTTTTTATCAAAACCCTACGCATAAATTCCACTCCTGTTACATTTTGTTGTCCCTAAGTATTCTGAGAGGATGTGCGCGCCTCACACTCGCCGACCGTCGTTGCCTGTAACTCCCCACTTCCACCGCACCTACGTGGGCGGCCCCGCCCCCCGCCTTTGTCGCGTACTGCCCGCGTGCGCTTTGATCCCCCGCTCCCCCCACTTCCCACGGCTCCGTCCGTCTGCCGCTGCCCGCCGCGAGCTCAGGGTGATGTTCTGGTCACACGCTTGCCCGCGTGCGTACCCTCACTCACTCGTATCTGCGTTGTTCCGTGGTCACTTATCTCTGGCCTGTCGACAGTAAAAAGGCCCTCCCATAAATGAGGAGGCCGACCACAGGGTGGTTTGGCCCCTCCATACCTTCAGTAAGGCTCCTGGTTTTTCTCCAATGATAACTTTAAAGTCCTAATAGGTAACCAAATTTACACAAGGGGATGATTTATCGATTTAGATTGCCCCCCCATTGGGACTCGAATCTAGTTTCCTATTCGGGACCATTCCTCCTAGAAAATCATCCTGCCCCATCAAAATTCCATGTTCCCTTTAGAGGGCGTTTACGTCTTATTTATTAAGGTATTCTCCCCTTAAGGACATCCTTGGTATACTTCACGCAAAGGGCCGCAAAGTTTTTTGCTTATTTTTTACGTTTCCAAATGTTCTTTTAAAATTTCCCAACCACCAAGGAAGCCCCCTATTAATTAAGTTCAAGGGGGATCCCTAACCCTTTGAAACTATGATGCCCCCCAAACTCCCAAAAAAAGGAAACATCACAACGCCTCCAAAACTAGAAAATTTTATCTTCATTCCCCTGTTTAGGAGATATCAACCGCTTCAACATCCCCTAACATTAATTCCTCTTTGTGGCAAGTGTTGTTGGGTCTAATCCCAACTATTTAATGGATGCCCCCAACTTTTCTTTGGGATTTTTCCAAGGATCATAATCATGATAATGTTTTCACACTTAGAATCAATGTTTTTTTTTCCGTCTTCCCCTAAGCTTAAATTAATTTCTTTCCATATTCCTCCTTCCCTATCACCTTTGTTCTTGTAGAAAGGACCTTCGATTTTTCCCCCCACATTTTTCATATCATATAACAACCTACATCCCCCAATGAAGCAAAATGTTGATCAAATTAAATACCCAAGAAAGTCCAAATATTTGGGTGTAAATGTGGATGCCCTCCACCCACATCAAAATTATAATTAATGGTTCATTCGCCCCCCGGGAGATGATGCCCCCCATTTGGGGAAAATAGCTTTAATGCCCAGATTCGTGATAGGGAAATCCCCCGTTGTGTTTATGAAGAATAATCCTTCAAGAATACCCACAATTAATGATGTAAACCATCATTTCTCTTGCAGGAATAATTTCCCTCAAAGTAAAAGGTTTTTTTTGAAGCCTTCTTCTAAATGAACTGGTTCCTGAACCTCGAATTTGCTCCCCCATCAGCCTCACCGCTCCTCCCTAACATCTAGCCATCCTCCTTTTTTTTAACTCATCCTTTCCCCTTATTAGACGCCAATGAAATTAGTTTTTTGTTAAATTTTTGGAACTAATGAACTCCAATGACCTTTTTATGGGTGATGAAAAACCCCTTAATCTTTATTATGCTCAATTGATTGGGAGATGAAAATTTTTTGTGGGGTATCCTGAAACCCCATGACATTCAACACCTTTCCCTTTCTCACCTCCTTCATTAACACTTTCACATCCTCAAAGATGTTTCTCCCTTCCCTTTTCCTCTTTTTCCCCTTATAATGCCCCTCAAATCCTTACAAAAAAGACTATATTTGCAAGATGTTTCATGGGCCCCTGGGGGCAATGATGTTTTTTTTGAATTTGTGAAACCCCCTAACAATTGTTCCCCATTGAAGTAAATTTAAGTTTTGAGGTTAGTTTGGGAATATTATATCTATAATAGGCCCCTACATAACCTTTCCATGTTCAAAAAAGCCCGCCCCTTTCTAATGTTCCCAACCATTTAAAAAATATTATGTGAAAAACGATGTTGATCTTGGGGTTTTTTTATGCCCAAATGGAAAAACGTCATGTTTTCCCTGACTCCATCCTCTTTCTCGCAAACTCAAAAAGCAAAATGGAGTTTTTTATTTTTTATATGAACTGAACTAACCCTTTTCTCAAACCCTAATGAACCATACCTTACTTTAATGGGACCTTTTGGTCTCGCCCCCCTGAGCCCCCTTTCGTCCTCTTAATGATGTATTATTTTTGGCGGTGACAATTCTTCAAAAAACATGAAAATAGAGGGATCAATCTAACCAACAATATTTTTTTGTAATTTATGTCATCACCAAAATCCGACACTATGATAATTTCTGTCCAATCACCGGGCCACTCCCTCGTTGTTTATGAAAATTATTTTACTAATGCATGCTCCCCCCTTTTTAAGTTTTTTGGCGGATGTAACTGGAAAAAAAAAACACCAAACCATCACACAAAGAATAACAATCGCCTAATGATAAGACTGAATAATTTAAAATCTGAAAAATTATCCAAAGTCAATTATAATATTTAAACATGAATGTTAGCAATTCTCAACCCATGAGGAAACACTTTTTTTCAGTGGTTGTTATTGACCTCAACTTGGCCTTCCCACCTATACTATGGGACGAAACTTTTTTACAATTAAAACACCTCTTAAATTGCTTTCTTTCCAAACCCCAACCTTTTTAACTGATGTGCTTTTCCTTTACACCCCACTTTCATAAACAATTATTTTTTCCCTCACTACTTCCTTCTAATGCTTAATGAGGGGGTTGGCCTCTTTAATTTATAGAAATTCCCAGCCTTTATCCCCATCTTTTATCCTTAAGAAATAGGATAGAAAATCCCACCTGACGAACAATCATATTTCCATACCTTCACTCCTTTTCTGTATACATGTAAAGCTTTATCCTTTTTACAGATAAGAATAAACCTTAAAGCAATTTTTTCCCCACATGGGTTCCCCACATTTTTTTTAAGATTTTTTACAAATAAAATACACACAAAAAATCAAATTTTATGAAAAAAACCCTCCTTCCCCTTTGTCCCTTATTAAACATATAATATTTTCCTTAATTCCCTAATCATGTAAACCCCTACTTCTTCTACTTTATCCCCAAAACTGTTTGAAGAATTTTTAACATTACCTGGGAACCCACTTTAACGAACATATTTACTTTTTTTACAACATTCCTATTGGTACTTTACCTGTTTACCGGTACTCCTACATTATTGCACAACAACCGTAACTGACGGTGCCGTGTTCAATCTTCCTTATCAGAAAAACGCTTAACTGCTATTACACTTAACAACAAATCCTATTTTCCTAATAACCTAACCTTAAAATGAAATAAGAAATTAACAGAGGAAAATTTTTTTTTTTTTTTTGTGGTTTTGACATCTTTCCCCCTTCCTAGCTTTTCTACTCCCTTCCTTCATAGTAGAACTTATCCCTGTTGCTTGGAAATTCCTTTCAACTTGCCCCCCCCCGTGGTTGACCCATTTCCGTATGGAGTGGCCCATCTAATTTTCCTCCCAGTCATACTTACCATTTTTCATAGGCATCAGCTTTGCTATTTTTTGTTGTATGGCCCCCCAAATCCCTGTTGGAAACGAAATTTTTCCTCTATCTTTCCCCTTTTTTTTGTACTTTGAATCAAATACAACTTAGAAACCAAGTCCCATTCACATGAAAAGGGGAACCAACGGAATTCTTTTTTGATCAAAAGTATTCCCCGCTTTCCTACTTTCTTTTTCTTTCCCCTTATGGGCTGTATCCTTTTTTTTTTTTGCTATTTTCCCCTCAATTTTCCCCTTTTGTCCCCCTCTAGCAAATGAAAAAAGATGTACCACCTTTTCCCCTTTACCGCATTAACTTTTTCCCCAAATCCATCCCTTTCAATTTTTTTCATAACTCCTCAAAGTTGGGAATATCAAACTCAATAGGAAGAACCTGGATCCAAAATGTCATAGGCCAACTGCAATGGGGGAGTATCCCCCCCCTGTTTGCTGACCTTTTTGGGCAAAAATGTTTTCCCTATATCCCCACAAATGGTTCATGATCCTTTTTTTATCCCACTTAATTGGTACCCTTCAAGGCCCCTTTGCAATCTTTTTTTGCCTAGAATTTTGGAACACAAACACAAATTTTTTTGTTTGCGTTTTCCACTGTTCCCATTTAAATGCCTTGGCCCTTTTGGGTAATGTTTTTTTTTTGCGCCCCTTTCCCTGTGCTTTTAATAGAAACATTTTTAATTTGACTCGGGCTTCTTTTACTACTCTCCATTCATTAAGTGGCTTCCTTTGATCAGTTAACCAAATTTCCTAATGGAAACAACCAAAATTTTTTTTTGGTGGTACAATGCCACAATTCATAATATGAACCTTTTTGCCACCTCAATTCCCATGGAAGTTTTGTTTTTTAAGGCTAGCTTCAACCCACGTGTTTTTTTTTTAACTAATAATTGTGGGGCAACTACCAATTACTATTTTTTTGGCCGGAGGGTAGTTTTTGGAATGGGAAACCCAAAATGTCTAATTCCCCACTTTTCAAAGGGACTCAAGTGGAAAAGAAATAGGCAACAATAATGGAAGCCTGGGTGAAGTTTTCCCCCCCCCCCCTTTTATACGGTTTTTTTTTTTACCATGTTGGTTTTTTTTTTTTGACAAATATTTCCACATGTCCCCCCCCCCCCCCCCCTTTAACAATAACATTAAACAAATATTTTTTTTTAAAAAAAGAGTGGGGCCCCAATGATAAAGCCTGATTTCCAAAAGATCCCTTTCCTTACTGTAAGTTTTTTTGTTCCCAGAGAAAGGGGCCCTCCAACATTAACCATTTTGTGGATTCTTTCTTAGCATTTTTTTCCTTCCCCTTTATCCCAAAGTCCAAACTGCCCCTACCTTGTAAACTGGCACATCAGGTTCCCTATTCAAAATATCTCCTACAGAATAAGAAGTATGGTGGCTTGGTTTTGATGAATCTTTTTCTCTTAGTCCCTTGGCAATTGGCACCATCCACTGAAAAACCTGAATTCCCAATTTCAGATTAATTTTGCCCAAATATCTTTATGTTATTTCAACTAAAGGGAATTGTGGTTAAGGATAACCAATGCCCCCCTGCCATCGGGGGAAAAAAATTCATCCATACAATCACAAATGATCCTAAAAACCCAATCCATGGCTCGAAGAAAGGTGCAAAATCTACTTGACATGCTTTTCCCCCCTTTTCCTGGCCTAATCTTATCTATTTTCAGATCAATTCAAAATTCCTGTAGGCAAAATTATCCATCTCTGTTGCATCCTCCCCTGAACTTGGTTTTTAGGCCTTTATTTGACCAAATAATTTTTTTTAGAGAGGGCCGATGAATTTCTTTTGTTTTAAACACTATAAAATTTCTTACCCCTAGCAAACGGTAATTTTCTAAAAACTTTCCCCTTTTTACACACAAAATGATTGCCTAGAGCCCGTCCTTTTTTTCAAGTTTTTACAGTATAATTTTACCTCAGCACTGGCTCATTTTTTTTTTCTCCCCTGCTGCCAAGTAATTTGGATGTTTTTTTTCATCCGCTTTTTTTTCATCCCTTTTTTTTTGGGCTCAAGTAAACTTCCCTAGTGCTTTTAACTCTGAGGCAATCAGGGGACACCAAGAATGCTTTTTGCCCCCTCACAATCTGGAATTTTCCCCCTTTTAAAAAACAGGTGAAAAAACCAACCAGGGCTTGTCCTTCAGTTTCCCCCAAAAAGCTTCAATTGCCGGTATTTTTTTCCCGTGTTTTTTTTTTTTTTTCCCCCCATAAGTTACATCTTCCTTTCCCCCAGACTGGGTTTTTTTGGGCCTAAAATGGAATCTTTTTTGAGAAATTCTTGATGAAACCTTTCCCTTAAGTAACCCCACTGGCCGAAAAAATATCTTCACTTACTCTTATTTCATAGGAAATGGTAAATCTTTTGAATTTTTTTCAAACTTTATCCAGGATCCAGTAACATACCATCCCTCTGGATACCACTCCTAAACAAAACACGCTTTTTAAGAAACATCCCCCAAAAACAACACTTTTGTAGGGTTTTAGAACTCCAAAAATAACTCTGAATGAAGGTTCCCACATTTGTAGGGTTGTTTTCGAAAAACACCCCTATTTTCATCAATGCTGGAAATGGTTTTTTTTGGCCCTTGGAGAATTAACAAACAACCCAAAAGCTAACTCCCTATATCAAAACCAATTCCCCCAAGAGAAACTGTGAACGTGGTCCCCTTTTCAAGCCCCTGATCTTTTTTCTTCCCTATACGGACTTTGTGGGGTTTTAATCTGTTTGTGTATATCGATCAGCAAAACGATAACCAACTCTTGGTCTTGGCTTAGCTACTTCTCCCAAGGAAAAAATCCAAAGCCTGCATAAGATAGAAAGAGGGTAAATTATCTCTTTTTTTTGGCCTTAATTGAGCTTTCCCTGTAATCACCACCAAAATGCGTACTTCCCCCCATTCTGTTTTTTTATTGAGATCACCAATGGGAAGAAACCCATTCTCAATTCCCCTCCCAAGCAAAATATGAATCCTGCATCAAGCCACTTTATATAATTTTCCTTTTTCTTTGTACAAGTCCCCTTTTGGAAAATTAGGATTTCCATTTTCTAAATTGGATTGCGTTTTTATAGGCTTTAAGCCAAACACCATCTACCAAAGCCGTCAATAGAATGTTTTTTCTTTAACCCCAACTTGTAACTTGACGGGTTTTCCCCCTTGGTTAAATCAAAATTGAAAATATGTTGGTTATGGTAACGCTTTGAAAGAGGCCTGGAAGGTCAGGATTCCCCCTTCTCCCTCTCCCTCCCTTCCCCAATCACAGCAATCACCAATCTTTTTAGTTTTTTTTTTTTGGAGACTATTCAATCAACTTTCTTTGTCCTTCAGATAATTTTTTTATGGGGTTCCAATGAAGTCCCCCGGGTGGTCAACCTAGAAGGATATCCATGACTGAAAACATCAAAACCTCACTTTCCTTTCATCTTTAGTTGGGTCCACAATTCACTGGTAACCTAGAGTAAAAATCAGAGGATACATTTTTTCGCAATCATCAGTTTTTGCAAATCACTTGAATCCCACAAGGTTTCTCTTGCCTTAAGGATTTGTCGAGGGATTCAAAACGGTTTTTCTTTCACCTCTTCTCTACCACGTCCCAAGTTGTCCCAATTAGCCCCTTCATTTCCAGTATTTTTTTTTTTTTTTTTTTTCTTTGCATGAAACCTCTTTCCCTTAGCCCTGGGTTCCCTTTCTAGCACATTGGGGTAAAAACGCAAATAGTAACCTATTTTTTTCCTCCCTGAAAATTCCTAACCACACATCCAAACACCCCTATAGATATGGCCACAAATTTTTGAAAAACCTACACCTTTAGTTTTTTTTTTAGTTGTTTTTTTTTTTTCTCCTTTATTTAAATGGAAAAAACCTTTAATCTAAAGTTTGGGGGGGGGGGGGTTTTGAAAAGGGCACATCATTTTTTTACACCCCAACACATTTTCCCAAAATTTACAAGAAAACTTTGTTCATTACTAACACACAAAGCAACCTCCTCAAACTAAGACCTTCAATGAAATTGAAATTACCATTACATAATAATCCTCAGCTTTGTTTGGAGTCATATGGAAAATTCGCCTCCCTGCCCTCCAAAAACCGGGAACCCCTCACCTCCCTTCCTTCCGTCCGAGCCCAATTTGATTTTCCCCTTTCGCAGCTTTTCCCCCTTCTTCCCCTCAGAAGACCCCATACCCCCAGAATTTTGTTTTGAACGCATATTTTAATGTTTTTTTAACAAGGCCTTTTTTGGAACAGATTTCTTTCCAAGATGGGAGTATGGTCCCCTTTCCCCCGTGAAAATTTCATAAAATTTCCTGGCAACACACCCAACTTTTTCTCCCTATGGTTTTTTTTTTTTTTCCCCTCCTTTCCATCTTTTCTTAGATCAAAATTTCCAATCTTGATTTATCTTTTTTTTTCCTTTTCCCTTTTTAATTTTTTTTGTTTACAACAATCCTCTTTTCAAAATTATTTTTTTCTTTACTCTATCCTAACTACGAAACCACCAAAAAAATTCATAGGTGCTTTTTCCCCCCCTTTTTTATCATTATCCCTTCCCTTTTAACCAAATAGAAAACTCTTATCTGGACAATTTTATACTTTAATTGACCCTTTTTTTTTAATAACACGCATAACATAAACTTTCGAAAAATATTTTTTCCTTTTTGGAACCTCTATCTCCCTCACTGGAAACCTAAATTTTTTCCCTTTTTCCCTTCAGAGAATTAATAGTTTTACTAACGCCATTCTTTTTTTTTTTGAAGCCAAGATCTTCCAAATACTCAGTAGAATGTACAAGGAGAAAATATTTGTGGCTCACCCGAGAAGTGGGGGGGGTTTTGTGGATCTGGGAGCAAAGGTGCTGGGTTTGTAGGTTTTTCTTACTTTTAGCAAAAAAAATTTCTTTGGGGCCTTTTCCCTTCTCCATGCTTTCTTCTTACCTTCTTTGGTGCAAATCCCTTCCTTTTTGGCTTTTTTCCCATGGTAGCTGGTGGTCCATTACTTTTCCACTCAAATTTGTCCTGATCTCCTGGCTTTCATTCCCCAAGAAAATGAGTTTGGCTTTATATATAGAGAAATTTTATCCCATGCCAATTTATCAAGCCCCCCAATTCCCGCTAATCCTTTCCCTTCCGATCTGGGCCCCCGTCGAGCTTTTCCCGTTCCTTAGCTCTAAGAACACGAGCAAAAATGGATAATCCCCCTTATCTGTTCCCCTTTTCCTTCCCTCCCCGTCCTTGGGGTTAGCTTTTTTTGGTGATATCGATCAATGAAGAATTCTACATAGTTTTTTCTATTGTTTCAACCAAAATTCTTTTCAAGAAAAACTTTTTTCCAGTTAATTAAATCCCTAAAAGTTTTTTTTTTCACATTTAAATCACCTAATGTTTTTCAAACCACCTAAGGGGCTGAAACCATCCCAAACAGGTTCGGAAAAATTCAGTCCCCCCCCATTTTTTTTCCTTTTTTCCTTTATAAGGCCATTACCAAATACAAGATTCGTTTTTAAAACTCCGTGAATGAAAAAGCGGGAAGCAATCTTTCAATTAGATTTGGGCCTAAAAAAATCAGGAATCTTCCTCCGCATTTTTTTTCAAAAGGTCCACAGTGAATAACCAACCCAAAAGTAACAATCAACAAGACTTTATGTTGCAACCAATAATTTAAAAAATCAAACTATAATATAAAATAGAAATGAACCACGGTTTAAAAAAAAACCTTTGGGTTAAAACCTTTGAACTTAACCTGGCGTGTAAAAAACTAACTTTTTAAAACTGGTGGTTAAAAAACACTATCCCCCATACGTTTAAAAAGTGAAGTTTTTTAACCTATGCGGTATACTATTCCAACGGTTAAAAAGTGGACTTTTACTGTGGTAAACACTATTCCACAGCAAAAAATGAACTTTTTACCATGGTAAAAAACCTACATTTCCACGGTCAAAATTACCTTTAACATCCATGGTAAACTACCTATGGCAACAAAAAACAAGGTTACCCTCCAATTTGATTTTTTTTTTTTTTTTTTTGACTAAGTTGGGGAATATCTACCCCAGACAATTCCCCAACGAGGAATGGGTTTTTCCCCCACCGGCAACGGAAACCAAAAATTGTCATCACCAAATTTCCCGGCACTATGATAATTCCTTCACCAGGAACCCTTCGTGCCCCTACGAATTATTTTTTACTAATGCACAAGCCTTTTAAGTTTTTGGTGGGAAAAAATTTATCTGGAACAAACAACAAAAACATACACAAGAACTACCAATCGACCTTGTGAATAAGACGGAATTTGATGGGACAATCTGAATATCAAATAAATTAAAATAAATATTAAAAACATAAAAAATTTTTTTTTTTTACGATCTCAACCGCATGGAGGGTACTTTCCAAGTGGGTTTTTTATTTTGACTTCACTTGCCCTTCCAACCAATTCCTATGGAGAAAAAAACTTTTTAATTTACCACCTCTTTAATGGCTTTCTTCCAAACACACCTTTTGAAAACTGATTGCTTTCCTTTACACACTTTCAAAGAAATATTTCTCACTACTTCTTCTATGCCTAAATTAAAAAGGGGGGTGGTCCCTCTTTTATTTATAGAACTTCTTCAAACTCCCCAGGGTTCAATCCAATTCTTAACCGAAGAATAGGGATAGAAAATCCACTTCCGACGAAAAATTCTTAATTCCCATACCTTTTAACTCTTTAATCTGTTTACATTTTAAAGCCTTTTTTTTTTTTTTTTTAGATAGAAAATAAACTCCTTATCATTTCCATTGGGGCTTTTTTGTAAACTTTTAGACTTTTTTTTTTACATAAAATACACCCAAAAATATTTATGACTCTCATTCCTTGTTCCCCCCTTAATTACCATTATAATATTCTTTATTCCCTAATCAATGTAAGACCCCCTAACTTCTTCTACTGATCCCCAACCGTTTTTTTGACATTTTTAACATTACCCGACCAACTTTTACGAAACAAAATATTTTTATTTTTTTTTTACAAACATTCCTATTGTACTTTGATTGACTGTTTTACCGCGTACTCTCAAAAACAATTATTTGGCGTCACCCGTAAAACTGTGACAAACGCCTTTTTTAATCCCTTCTAATCAAACCTACTACTATTAACACTTAACAACATCCCTAATTCCCTAATACCATACATTTAAAATGAAATAGAAATTCAACGGAGGAAAATTTTTAGTTTCCCCGACAAGTTTGTTTTTTCCATCGTCAATCGACTATTCCTCACATAACCCATAGAGGAACCCTTTCAATGAACCAAATTTGATAGAAGCCCACAATATTACAACTAGGGTTTTGATGAAAATCATCCATTGAATCCTTTAACATTCTTTTCAAACCCCTTTGGTGGCCTAGACCATCTCTTAGTTCCGCTGATGAAAAATATTTTCCCCTATTTTTCCCCTTCCTGGTTTTGTGTTTTTTTATCCTCTCCACTTGTTTTTTTTTTTTGGGCCTCTCCCTCCCACCCCTTTTTGGGTTTAAAATCTTTTCCCTTTGTGTATTCACTCTATCCTTTCTTTGGGCCCTTATTTCCCCTAAAGTTGTGGGGATTTATCATCCTATCTGTTTCCCCCCTACCAACCTCCTAAACCCAATTTAGAGTTTCCACTTCCCTTGTTTTTTATAACGTTTAATTTTTTTAAATTCCCCCCTATAAAACCTTTTTTGAAGTTTTTTGATAAATTAAATAATTTTAAAATATTAAAAATTATGTTTTTTTTTTTTATGTTTGAAAATTTGGTAGTTTGGTTCCTCCCCCCCTCCCCGCCCACAAGAAGTATTTTTAACAATCCTCATTTATCAATACAGGGAATTCACTGAAAAATATTTTTTTTTTTTTTAATTTTGAAAACCTCTCCCTCCCATCTTATGACAACTCTAATCACTTTGTTCGAAATCCAACTGTTAACCTATTTTGTTCTCACTTTTTTTTTGGGAAGGCATCAAAGTTGCTTTTCTTTGGTGGTTTTTTTGGAAGTCCTAAGAATGATGTTTATTTCCGTTCAAATTAACAACTTAATGCTTTTTTTTAAAGAGAAAATGTTTACTAATTTCTCTCAGGAAAAACCTTGTCAAAGTTTGAGACTCAAAACTCTTGACTTTGTTCTATGAGGAACATTTTGTAGGTTTTGAAGACACGGGTGAATTATGTGAATAAATGGAGGATATTCAAGCTTATAAATCACCTAGAAGAGATAGATATCTCCATTACATACCCAAAGAACCTTTAATTTTTCTATTTCATTGAATATCGAGGAATAAATCTTCTTTTTGGAGCTCTCGGGCCATGGCAGTCTCCTATTCCCTGATTTAGGGTTTTTTACATACAACTTTTGATCATTCTCTAAAATGAACCGATGAAAAATCATGAACATTTGATCATATCTTTGTAGAGCAGACATGAAATGGTTGCAAACAAAATCTTATTATTTGGTCAATTATACACAAAGAACCCTCTAACATAATTTGTTAAAACCGTATACAATCATTTTTTGACAATACAACTATAAAATTGAGACTCTTTCTTTGTAAAATCATTCAAAAAATCATGTGTTACAGTTGGTTCACATTTGTTAGTGGTTTTTCATTACATTGAAACACACAATTGGGTTTGAATAAGTCTCTCACTTGGTATTGCAATCATTTTCATCTCTCACAACTTGAGAAATGTGCAGAGGGTTCTTGGTTGTTTGTTTGAAAAATTGAAGCATTTACAATTTGAAGTCCTATTAAATGGAATTCAACTATTTAGAGGTAAGGGAAAGACCATGTATATGAAGAGTTCAAACCTTGTCTTGTACTCTAGGATCGAAATGAGATAGAATGTGAAGATACATAGGTCTCTTTGTCTTATACATTTAATGAAATATGAGTGGAAAATATGAGGAAAGATGAAAAGGTCAGTGAGATATGATGAATCTCGAAGTGGGAAGATCAAGAGGTTATAAAGGAAATGAGAAGTATAACTTAGTCTAGTGGTAAAATTTCTATAAAGGAAGAGTTAGCAGGTGTGTAAATTAGAGAGAAATTTTCTGAAGAAAGTGAATGTAGTGTGGAAGTTGAAAGAGACAAAGGAGTTGAAGGAAAAGTGAAAGACATATCAGAATGGAGAGGTGACTAAAGTGAATAACAATAAGCAACAAAGAGTGAAAAAGAGGTATGAAACAAATGCAATTTTGAGTGAGTCAAGCATGCAAAGATAATAACGTAAAAGGATAGAGACGTGAGATATAAATTATCAAAAAAGTGATGCCATATATATAATCCGAGATCAGTGAATGAAAAAAAAGAACATGTATATGCATAATAAGTAAACAAGAAGATAAAAAAGAGCACTTAGGCAAACAATAAAATATTGTGATACTAGTGAGATATAAGGTAGAGGAATGCCATAAGGTTGTAAAAATGGAAAACATAGACGTGAGTTTATATACAATGAGGTTTATAGGGTGCAACCTTAATGAAACATGTACATTGAACTAGTAAAGTGATCATAACCAGTTAATGTAGTAACAAAGCAACTATATGGTCATCTTGTATGCTTGAATTGTCTAAGTAGGTGCTTAGGCTAGAAGAAGTTGGTGATTCTTACTCGGTCAACTAAGTGGGTGCTCTGTACTTTATCTAGTTGGTGCTAGGTGTCATCTGAAGTTGGTTATTCACAGATCAAGTGGGTGCTTGATCAATTGGAAATCAATACTTAGAATTGGTGTTCTAAATAAAGAGGTTGGTTTCAAAGTGTGTTTTTCCCTTCTTGGGTTTCCCACTATAAACTTTTTGTATTGTTGTTTTGTGTTTCTTGTTTGAAGTTGCTCTTGTGATCTTAATATAACTACTAATTCAAATTAGGCAAGATAAAAAGTTTGAAAAAAACCTTATTTGAGATTAGCATTGATTCACCCCCCTCTCAAAGCTTTTGATATCTAAAAATTAGTATCAGAGTAGGGCCTTCTGTGAAAGCTTAACAACTTCAAGGTGATCCTCTCTTCACAAACATGGAAAACAATAAATCTCAAGGTGGTTTATCAATCTCAAGATGGTTTATCAATCTCAAGGTCGCCACTCTTTACAGGAACAAATTATGCACTCTAGAAAATAAGAATGAAGATTTATCTCAAGTCACTTGGTTTTGACATATGGGAAAGTGTGATAAAAGGATACAATCCTCCAGCCACTCCAATTACAGCTACAATAGATAAGATTTAATATGTGAATAATTCAAGAGCCATGAATGAAATTTTATGTGGGCTAAATGAAACTGAATTTGTAAAGGTAATGCACTATACCACAACCAAGGAAATTTGGACCAAAATATAAATCATTTATGAGGGAGATGAAAAATTCAAGCTTGAAAAATTATAGACCTACTGATCACAATTTGAAAGCTTAAAGATGAAAGTAGATGAAATTGTAACAACATACATGGAGAGAGCATATGAGATTATAAACATGGTCAGATGCTTAGGTGATAAGATAGAAGAGACAGTCATTGTTCAAAAAATTATGAGATCCTTAACTTCCAAATATGATGCAAAATTCTCATCCATTTAGGAAGCAAAAGACATTAAAAATTTGACTCTGGATGAATACAAAGAATTCTATCAACTTATGAAATGAGGAAAATTGGAGCCAAATTATCCAAGAAAGGAGTTTCCTTCAAAGCTAAGAAAGAGATTCATTCCAAGAAAGAAAAAGAATAATCAAATTTGGAGAATGAATAAGATGTTGATAATATTCAATCTTTATTTGTAAGAATATTTGGAAGAGGCAAAGGTAAATATAAAGGTAAGCTTCCTTTCAAATTATTTAATTTTGGTCAAGTAGGACACTTTGCTGCTAAATTTCCCAACAAAAATAAGGAGGTTGAGTTTGAATGTAAAGAAGAAGATCATAAACATGGTAAGAAAAATATGGACTATAAGAAGAAGGGAAGCAAGAATAAGTATTTCAAGAATAAGAAAAAATTATATTCTAAATAAAATTCAAGTGACTTAGAATCAAGTGATTCAAGCAATTCAGAAATTGAGAGTGATGGAGTTAAAACTTAAAAAAAAATTATGCCTTTGGAAATTTCAAATGAATGCAACAATAAAGGGAATAATATGATCATCTATGAAGATTAAGATGAAGAAGAGGCACAACTAAATTTAGAGGCTGAATTGGTAAGTTCTCTTGAAGAACTCCAAATTTGTAGAAGAAGGAATCAATAGTTAAAATGTACCCTAAAGGATTATGAAGAACAAATCCACATTCTTGAAAAGAAGCAAAACCAAAAAGAAGAATATGAAATGAATGAACTCAAGGATCTTGAAAATTAGATGGAAAAGATTCACTAATCCTAAAAACAAAGGAAGAAGAATGTCAAAGGCTGAAATCAGATTTAGAACTCCACAAAGATGAATTAAAATAGGAAAATATAAAACTCAAGATGTATGATAAGCTAGAATGGAGCTCAAGTGTCATAACAAACATTCTAAGAACTCAAAGGGATGTAAGTGAAAAAATAGGTATCGGTTTCAAGGAAGATAATAAGTAAGATGAACCATAAAAGAAGAAAGAAGAGAAGTCTACATCAAGCATCTCATACACCATGAACAAGGAGGCCACCAAATCTACAAAAAGAAGGAAAAACCCTCTAAGAATCACGTATGCTATGAGGTAATCTCATTACTTATATGATTATTGTTTTTCTTGTAATATGTTTGGTCACAAAGATGAGAAATGCAAAAGAATTTCTAGAGGAAATATAAGAAAATTTAACTTGCAACATACAAGAATAAGCTATAATCCAGTGTGCTGTAAAGTTTAGGAGGGTCACATAGCTAGCATGTGCAAATCACAAACACCCAAACAAATAAAGTGGATATATGTGATGAAAGATAGATTAAACAAGAAAGAAGAAAATAATATGATAGATCAAACTGATTTTCATGTGCAAGATGAAGGGGTGATTTGGTACTTGGATAATGGTTGATACCGTCACATGATAGGTGAAAAAAGTATGTTCATTTCTTTATCAAATAATGCTTCAGGGGCTGTTAGATTGGGTGATAATAATTTTACAA
Source organism: Taxus chinensis (assembly GCA_019776745.2). Classification (NCBI taxonomy): domain Eukaryota; kingdom Viridiplantae; phylum Streptophyta; class Pinopsida; order Cupressales; family Taxaceae; genus Taxus; species Taxus chinensis. The sequence goes on along the minus strand of CM034149.1, from coordinate 721,936,762 downwards.
ATATTGTGGGTAAGGGAACTCTTAGTCTTGAAAATGGCAACACAGTTACATAAAATGTGTTATATGTTGAAGGGCTCAAAAATAACTTGCTAAGTGGTATCCAAATGTGTAATCAAGGCTATAATCTGATTTTCAATGATAAAGGGTGTAAGATTATTGATGATAAAAAAAGGAAGAGAGTTGGAAAGGAAAAAAGGACAAAAAAACAACATGTATGTGCTCAAATAGGTAAACAAATAAAAATGTTTTGCAAAATAGGAGATTAGGACACGTCAAATTTGATAATATTATGAAATTTAGTGCCAAAGAGGGAGTTAGAAATATGCCAAAAATTGTGAAACCAACAGATTCTATGTGTAAATATTGTTTACATGGAAAAAAGCCAATAAGGACATTTAAATCAAAAGAGTATTCAATTACTCAACCTTTGGAGCTAATTCATATAGAATTGTGTGTGCCTACAGAGAACTACAAGTATGAAAGGTGATGAGTATTTCATGCTTCTAATTGATGATTTTACTAGGATGACATGAGTATCTTGCATAAAACACAAATAAGAAGAATTGGATAGGTTTAAAGACTTCAAAGCACTTATGGAGAATGAGAAGAACACAAAAATCACATGCTTAAGGTCAAACAAGGGTGGAGAATTTTGTTCTAATGAATTTGATGATTATTGCAAAGAACATGGAATTCAGAGGCAATTCTTAACTACTAGGACACCACAACAAAATGGTGTGGTTGAAAGAAATAAATAGATCATGCAAGAAATGATTAGAACTATTTTGAATGAATCTAGACTTCCTGATAGCTACTAGAGTGAAGAAGTGTGCACAACTGTTTATATTCTAAACAAAGATTAGTTAAGATTAGAAAGTAGAAAAACACCCTATGAATTGTGGAAAGGAAGACCAGCTAATGTGAAACACATAAGAGTCTATGGGAGTAAGTGTTACATCAAGAGAGATGAAGAATATCTGGGAAATTTTGATTCCAGGTGTGACGAGGGCATGTTTCTTGGATATTCATTAGTTAGTGCAGCCTATGATGCTACAACAATAGGATTAAGAAGGTGGTTGAAAGTACAAATGTAAAGAATAGATAAAACTCAACCTTAAAAAATTAGAAATCATCGTAAGGACAACCATGAAGATGATGCACATACCACTAAAAATGATGATGATGATGATGATGATGAAACAAGAAGCACACATGAAGAAGTAGAAGAAGTGGAAGAAGAAGAAAATCATGACACCAAGACACCTTCAAGGAAAGTTAGAAGAGACCATCTTGTAGATCTGATTATAGGGAGTAAAGAAGGTGGTGTGCTCATAAGAAAGAAGCTAAGAAGTTAGAAAAATAATGAAGACACAACCCTATTATCTATGATTGAACCCAAGAATGTGAAAGAATAATGTAATGAAGAATATTGGATAGATGCAATGAATGAAGAACTTGATGAAATTGAGAAAAATGAAACATGGGAGCTTATGCCTAGGCCAAAAGACAACAATTTCATAGGAATTAAATGGGTGTTCAGGAATAAAATGAATGAAAAGGGTGAAGTGACAATAAATAAAGCAATACTTGTGTGTAAAGTCTATGCATGAAAGGAACAAGATACCATAAAATGAAAGATAAGAATATTGTTTCAAGCCATGATATCAAATGATAATAGCACACCACATTAGATTTGTAAAACAGAAGAGCTAAAATACCATATATGGAAATCCATCATAATCCATAATGCTCAATACATTACAATGCAATGACTTGAATTACTCAATAAGAAATATGTACATATAGGAGGATGGAAGTGCAACTACTACCTAAATCAGTGGTTAAGAACTCCCACTAACTGATATTGGTAGTTAATTTAACTCCAGAATACTAGTAAGCTAACTCCACATAACTAGTACACCTAAGCAAGCTAACCCAACAAGTGTAGGGCTAACAGACGTGTAAGAATCATCCTAATAAATAAATAAAAGGATAAATAATAACCTAAACTAACACCCTCCCATAAGCATAGCTTAGGTGGGTGAAAAATAAGGTGGGTCCCGAAAACAAGGCCTGATGAGGTACCCACGTACAATAATTGGGAAAATTAGACACCACAAGGTACCCAAAACCAGAAATAACAAAGTAGAGAGAGAAAAATCCCTCAAAAGATATCCTGAGAAGCTCGGGTCCAAAAACTCATACAATGGTGAATAATTTTGGTGCACACTATGGTCTGAATCCAGTACTCGATCATATAACTGAAAAAAATTGACATTGGGCTTCACCATAATAGTTCCATGTAAGGAGTCTGTCAATGGAGTGATGTCGAAAGTGAAAAAAAAACACCAAACATAATTTGATCAATTGCTACAACTAGGTGTGCCACGATCCAAGAACAACCAAGGCAAGGACACGAGATCCAAATAAATAGGAGTGCCACGATCTAAGAAAAGCCAAGGACACAAAATCTGAAGAAGCAAGATGAAATGCTACAAATACGTGTGTCACGATCCAAGAATAATAACCAAGATAACAAGGCAAGGACACGAGATCTAAATAAATAGGAGTGCCATGATCCAAGAATGTCCAAGGTAACAAGGAAAGGACATGAAACCCGAGGAATCAATATCAAAACGTAACAAGGAAAGGACATGAACCCCAAAGAATCAGTATCAACACCACACCCTCCCATACTATTGAATGGGTAGAGTGACATCATGGATCTGTATGAGTTGTGAAAATCAACTACTCGCACTCTAAAAAACTAACACTGGGTTTCACCAAAATAGCTCCCACACAAGAGAGATTGTCAACATGCCAAAAAAATGTCAAAAATACAAATGCAAAAATATCTTAACAAACAAGAGAGATATAAATGTATACACCCATAGATACAAGAATGCAACACCTAAAATCTTAGGATGTTACGTTCAACAAAAATTGCATCCTCAAGTGATTACAACACCCTCCCAAATTTGGCACTTTATAATTGAGTGCATGTAAATATTACGATGAGTAAAATTACCTTTTACATTTGAAATATGTGTATACACATTTCACTAATGCATAGATCTTGAAAAAATACACAATTTCAAAACAACAATCACCTTAATTTGAGCTACGGATCAAAATTTATGAGCTTTTGAAGGTTTTGCTATTAAAATAATATTTTAATGCTGATGTTTTTTTAAAAGGTACCCATGACAACCAAATGTTCAAAGGGTAAAATATTGCATCCACATGATATAGGCTTGCGACCAAAGGATAAAAACATGTGCCCAAAACCTGAATGTCTAGAGGGTAAATCATTGTATCTGGAGGGTACCCGTCTATATCTAATGGATAAAATAATGCACCCAGAGGGTACAGATCTGTGTCTAATGGATAAAAGACTGCATTCAAAACAAAAATATTGAGAGAGTAAAATAATGCATTCAGAAGGTACACACTTATATCCAATGGATAAAATAATACACCCAGACAGTATAGATCTGCGTCCAGTGGATAAAAGAATGCATCCAAAACAAAAATATCCAGAGCATAAAAGAATGCATCTAGAAGGTACACACTTATATCTAATGAATAAAAGAATGCACCCAGAGGGTAAAGATCTATGTCCAATGGATAAAAGAATGTACCTAGAGGGTACAGATCTGCATCCAGTGGATAAAAAACTGCATCCAAAATAGAAATATCCATAGGGTAAAATAATGCATCCAGAAGATACATGCTTGTATCCAATGGATAATAGAATGCACCCAGATGTTACAAGTTTACATCCAATGGATAAAAGAATGCACCCAGAGGGTATAAATTTACGTCTGAATTTGACTGTCTCAAAACATGGTCGAGTTTACAGTCGATTCTAAGGTTTTGGCACCTTCTAAATCTAATCATGCACTCTGTTTTGCATAAAAATGCATGTTGCAAAAAAGTTCTAACAAATTTTGAATACATGAAAATAATAAACCCTTGCTTGCAAAGAAAAACTTACAGATGGATGTCTACATCATCTGTCACTCTCATACCATGAAAGGAATGATAAGAATATTTTTCCAAGCTACAATCTCAGATGATATTATTATACCACATTAGATTTGTAAAATAGAAGAGCTAAAATACCATATATGGAAATCCATCATAATCCATAATGCACAATACATTACAATACAATTATTTGAGTTACTCAATAAGAAATATGTACATATAGGATGAGGGAAGTGCAAATACTACCTAAATTAGTGGTTAATAAATCCCACTAACTAATATTGGTAGTTAAGTTAACTCCAGAATACTAGTAAGCTAACTCCACACAACTAGTACACCTAAGCAAGCTAACCCAACAAGTGTAGGGCTAACACAAGTGTAAGAATTATCCTAATAAATAAATCAAAATATATATAATAACCTACACTAACAATGCACAAATGGAAGGATTTGATTTTAATCAAACCTTTGCACCAGTGGCAAGAATGGAAGCAATCAAATTATTCTTAGCATATGTAGCTCATAAGAAAATCAATTTTTTTCAAATAGATGTCAAATATGCCTTTCTAAATGGAAACTTAAATGAGGAGGTGTACATTGAGAAACTTGAAGGATTCTCTTTGAGCGGAGATGAGGAATATGTATGTAGGTTGAAAAAGGATTTGTATGGGCTCAAACAAGCTCTTAGAGATTTTTATAGTAGGTTGGATGCTTATCTTATTGAGCAAGGTTTCAGAAAGGGAGTAGATAATAACAATCTCTATATCAAGGAAGAAGAGGGAAAACTGCTAATTTTCATAGTTTATGCTGATGACATCATTTTTGGAGGGGATCATGAAAGGATGAATCATGAATTTGCTGATGTGATGAGTAAAGAGTTTGAAATGTCTATGCTTGGTGATCTTTCATACTTTCTAGGTTTTCATATAAACCAATTATATCAAGGAATATTTATATCCCAAGCTAAATACATCAAGGAAATGCTAAAAAGGTTCAAAATGGAAGATTTCATACCTATAGGCACACCAATGGAGGTAGGATGCAAGTTAAGCAAAGAAGATGACTCACCTAAAGTGGACAAAACACTATACAAATCTATGATAGGCAGCCTTCTCTATTCCAATACATCAAGGCCATATATTATGCAAGTTGTGGTTTTAGCAGGTAGGTTTCAAGAGAATCCAAGAGAAACACATCTCAAGGTAGTCAAGAGGATACTTAGATGTCTCATGGGAAATATAGAGTATGGCCTTTAGTATTGTGCAAGCAAAGACTTCAGTATAAGAGCATATACTGATGCAGATTGGGTTATAAATATTGATGAAAAGAAGATAAAAATTAGTGGATCCTTCTTTGTTGGAAAATGTCTAGTGTCATGGTTGAGAAAAAAGACAATCTTCAGTGGCAATATACTACTTATGAAGTAGAGTACATAGTTGCTGCCACATGTTGCACTCATGGTTTTCATATGAGGCAAACGTTGGAAGACTACAAGGTAAAATTTTATGAACCAATTCCCTTACTTTATGATAGCAATAGTGCCATTAGTGTCTCTAAAAATCCAGTGTTCCATTCAAAGACTAATCATATTCCAATTAGATTTCATTTCTTGAGGTAACAAGTGAATGATAAGAAGATTAACCTTGTATATGTGAGCACAAAAGAAGAGATTGTAGACATTATGACAAAGCCACTTCCAAAGGTATAATTTGAGCATCTCAAGGATGAATTGGGAGTCATTCCTAATCCTACTAGCTATTAGGAGGTCTTAGAAAACTCAAGGGAGCATTTATCTTGCAAAATAAGCTCCTGTAATGTGCCAGACAGAGCTTCAAGAGAGGGGGAGCTAGTCTACTAGCTCATGGTGATGTTGATGTTCACTCAAGTTTGTTGCTTGTATGTCCTTGGTTAGCTCAGGTATGTCTTCATATCAGTCTTGTCAAATGGTCTTATGTCATGCTTGGTGTTTTTTTTTCTAACTTATACCTAAAGCCCAGGGGGAGAAATCTTGAGGTATGTCTTCTCTCATGCTATTGCTTGTCATTTTTTTGTATCCCATATTTTTCATGGATGTCAAAAGGGGAGAATATGTTATTGGTATATCAAAGGGTTGGTCATGTTTTCATCAATTTGTATTGACTTGTGTGGGTGTTGACATCAATGAAAAAGGGGGATTTTGTTTCCCACCTTTGTGTCTGGTTGGCATTAATGTCTTTGTGTTTTCCCAGTGCTTCTTTGTCATAGAAGTATTGTGTCTAGGGAGTCACAAAGTGTTGGTTTCTGCTTAGTCCATGCTAAGAACAAATTTATATCCTTCAAGTGCATGGGATTCATATGAGTCTCTGTGGTGAAAATTTAAGTTGTAAAATAATTCTAGTAGATGTATTTTAGGTGGATGGACTCACTCTAGGACTCAAAATATAAAGAAACAAGATTTGGAGCAAAATTCCACTTCTAGCCAAAACTGTCCTCGAGGAACTCAATTGTTATTACATGCAAATGAGGTTAGTCATAGCTTCACAGGAAAAACTAGGGCTAACCAAAACTTGGAATGTGTAGAGGGATGTCCTATAATGCTCCATGTCAAAGTTCATCAAATTATGTAATGGGTATTTTGAGTTATTCAAGTTTCTCTAAAATTACCTCCTTGAAAAATGCATTTTGAGCTGACTGGATTCTTAGGTCTCAAGTAAAAATATGAGGGATTCTTCAGATAAATGATAGAAGGAATTTTTTTAGTGGACTCCAATCCTGAGGTAATGCAAAAACATTGATATCAATTAGAATTTTTAAAAGAAAGTTACGAGTATTTCTTTGACATGCTTCTTCTCCTTCCTGACATGTGTTTTAGTAAATAATGTCTAAGTTGAGTTGTGATTGATATTTAATAATTTTTTTGAGTGATTAAAGTGTCAAGGAACCTTTAAGAGTGAGATCATACATCCTTTACAAGTCACTTGTAAGGTAGTTGTTTAGTGGGAATGGTTGCTAGCGGTATTCCAGGTTGTCATGAAGCTTGTGTCTAGAAATCATACATTATGGAGTCACTTCCTGAGATGTTTGCCTCCATTTATTCATCTTAGTCATCCTTGAAACTATATTCAAAAGATAAAACAACTCTTCACCTCAAAAACATGTAGAATTTGATAAAAATTTGAAGTTGGTGGTCCATTTTCTTATTGAAAAGATTCTTGGAGTCATGCTTTTATTTACACAGGTATGTAACTGAGTTGTTATACATCCAAAGTGCAAGTTTGATCTCAAATTGGTAGTGTCTCCCTCCAATGAAGGTGTTTAGAATCTCATTTATCAATAAAATGTCTTCAATGCAAAGATTTGTTATTTAAAACTGTTAGTGCAAATTAGCAACACCCCCTGGATGTTCTATCAGATTTCTAGTTTGATATTTTAACATCCAATGTGATTGCACAACATTGAATCTTTTCCCCAAGTGTTGGACTTGTGAAAATGGGAAAAGAATCTCTAGATTAGAGGTTTGTTCCTCAACTCCTCTATTTGAGTGTGCATAACATTCCGCAGAGGGTTTACCTATGACTTAATTAAATTTTGCCAAGGAGACAGGTTGAGAAAATGCAAAAATAAACCTAGTCTAAATAATGTGATGCACCAAAGGAGTATTAGACACCTGCTACTGTAAAAACATACACAATCCACAATAAAATACAACATAAAACATGGAGAAATTGCCAAAATGTAATGAAAGATCAGGAAACAATGATGAACATATGAAAGGATTGTGAAGATTTAATCACAAAGCATATATCATCATTCCAGGTCCAATACAGTGCATTACAATGACTAAGAGGAAAAAAGAAGTGTATTATTTGCATGGAAAGGTAAAAAACACCAAAAATTTTTCCTGATTAGGAAGAAAAGGGAAGTTGCAGAGCTAAAAGAATGTCTAACTGTTTAAAATGAGCCCATTCTGGCTTTTACAATGTAAAAAATGAGCTCAGGAGAGAGAAACGTGGGAAAACATGAGAGGAGCTTCAACACCAACCAAATGGTATTAAAACAGTATGGACACCCTCCAAAGTCCATTCCCTGACATTTTTAACCATGCTGGGAGAGAAGGTGAGCCATTCTTCATTAAAAATGGTGGTTAAAACGTCATTTCTGTTGATTTCCACGTGCCAGAGGTGTTTTCCAATTTTCTCTCTCCAAACTCCACCAAAACACAAAATTGACCCTAGAATCATGTAGATAATTTCACCAACTTTCCATTTATATAAAGAACGTAAAAAACTGAGCTTTGGATCGAAATTTATGCTCATTTGAAAATTTAGGGCAAAACAAGGCCAAAATGGGTTGGCGGGCCAAAAATTTGAAATTTTCCCACTTTTGCATTTGGGAAAATTTCCCCAAAAATCTCTGCGCCCCACCCCTCTAGTGCCATGTGGCACGTTCTGATTGGTTGCGGGCCTTTCCTGCTTCTTTTTCCACCATTTCGGCCTTTGGAAAATTTTCCAAAAATTCTCCACCAACTGGATGACCCGAGGACACGTGGCATGACGTGATTCACCGCGGGCATCTGCTCTTAAATTTTTCGTCGTTGTTGACCATCTTCTCTAAGATGGACACATGGCACAACCCCATTAGATGCGGGCATGTCTTCTTCATTTTTCTCTTCGGGCCTGTCTTGCATTTTTTACCGCCACATGGACATGTGGCATAATTCCATTTCGGGCTTTGAGGCAGAATTTCCCTTTTAAAATTTCCTTTGATTTTGCTTTGGGAGAATTTCCCAATTTTCCCCCCGCCTCCGCTGGTTGAAGACATGTGGTAGGTTTCTATTCATTGTGGGCCTTGGGGCCAAAACTCCTCTTTGCACTAACCTTTGGGAAAAAATCCCAACCTTTCCCAGGCGGTCGAAGCTCCGACGCCCCCTGAGACACATGCTGATGTGATCCCATTGGCTTGCGGGCCTGCAGGCCAAAATTTTCTCCTTAGCACCCCCGCCAAACACTTTGGAAATTTTTTCCTATTTCCTTTGCCACTCTGACATTCCTTCGGCCTAAGGACACGTGGTGCAATGCCATTGGATGCGGGCCTTAGGGCCGAAAATTTGTTTGTGCCAACCTTAGAAAAATTTTCCTAACTCCCTCCCTTGGACACGTGGCAGCATCTTATTCGTCGATGGGCCCTCAGGGAAAAATTTCTTCTTTTGAACCCCTGCCAAACACTTAGTGAAAATTCCAAGTTTCCCCCCACCCCCCGCCACTTTTTGCTGATGTGGCAACTTCTGATTGGCCGACGGGCCTGTCAAGGGAAAATTTCCCACAAAAACTCCACCGAGCCATAACTTCAAAAATACATGGAGTTAGGAAGAAAAATTTACCTTTCTGGAAAGTTGAGAAAGAGCTCTATCCAATGGTGCCATTTCTAGAACATTTTGAGTCCCTGAAAAGTAAAAAAAATTCTGACTGAGGCACACAGAGAGGGAGGAATGAAGGGAGTTAGCCAAAAAATAAGCAAGGGGCTTATTTTGGATAACAATTTTGGTGACTCAGAGGGGTCATCTGCCTGCTGGATGAAGTTATCAGTTTCCTGAAGTGATCCATTGGGCATGGAGTCATCAAATTCTCTACTTGGTACCCCAACTGATTAGAACAATGCAAGGAGGAAGGGGGAGGGTAGAACACCATCTGATTGGAGCAAGGCCTACAAAACACATTTCCTGGAACAACAAGCTTGTGCCAAAGCACTTAGGGAAAGCAAAGCTAATCTACAACAAAACAATGTGCATAAGCACTTGGAGGAATGAAAACCTAAGCTAATATGTACAAGGTGGAGGATTTCCTTCAGTAGCAATGCTTCAGATGGATTCCATTGACTGGAATCTATAATTCTTCACCATCCAATGTAGACAATTGGAAGGCATTGTTGTCCTTACACTTTGTGACCATGTAGGGGCCACTCCAAATGGCATCAAATTTTGAATGCCTCCCTGGTTTTTCTCTATCTGCATCCCATTTTAACACTAGATCTCCAACTTGGAAAGATCTATCCTTGGCCTTTCTATCAAAGGTCTTCTTGATCAAGGCTTGATCTTTCTCCATTGCTTGGGATGCCTGATTTCTGATTTCTTGGAGCTCCATCAATTCTGCATACCTAACCTCCATGGGTCCAAACTCCAACAACTCCAACTTTCATGAGTTCCAATGTTGGCAACTCAAGTGACATGGGAAAAATTGCCTCTCTTCCATAAACAAGCTTGAATGGAGAGTTACCTGTAGATCTCTTGGGAGTTATCCTATCAGCCCACAAGGCTGATTTCAATTTAGTATGCCAAGACCTCTGATTTTCATCAAGAGTCCTCTTAATGATCCTTAACAAGTTCTTGTTTGTAGATTCAGCTTGGCCATTACCCTGAGGATAATAATTTGATGAAGTGCTTAGGTAGATCCCATTCTTGATAGCCCATTCAGTTACCTTGGATCCAATGAATGCCAATGCATTATCTGATATTATTGTAGTAGGTATGCCAAATCTGGTTGTTATCCCTTCATAGAAGTCTAGGATGCTTGATTCATTTGCTTCCTTGAGTGCTACTACCTCAGTCCACTTGGTGAAGTAATATGTTGCTGTTAGAATCCACTTGTGTCCTTGGCTTGAATTTGGATTAATGAATCCAATGAAGTCCAAACCCCATTGCATGAATGGCTGGTCAACTGAAATTGGATGCAATGGAAGGGTGGCTAGTCTCTCCTTACCTGTGAAGAATGCACAACTCTTGCACCTCTTGATCCATGCATAACAATCACTGAAAATCTTGGGCCAATAATAGCCAGCCCTCATGATCTTGAGAGCTGTCACTCTTGGTGCAAAATGACCACCAGCTGATCCACCATGGAACTCTTCCAACACTCTGTGAATCTGATTTGTACCAATGCATCTCAGCAGCACTCCATTCACATCCCTTTTGAATAAAACACCATCAACAAGGGCATATGGGACAACCTGCAATCTGAAGTGTCTCCTTTTGGTTTTGTTCATCTCTGGAGGGCATAGGCCTATGTGTAGGAAGTGCATTATGTCTTGGGTCCAACAAGGAGTGAGGACACCATCATTTTCTTCTTGAATGCTTCCTTGCTCATGGTTGTCTTGCAACACCAAAACAACCTCTTTCTCATTGCATGCTTCCTTTTGTTTGTTCAAGACCAACTGCTCACACAATCCTTTTCCTCTGACCAACTTGGTGACTTTGATCTCAATGTCATACTCCATGACATGAGTAATCCAACCTGCTCTCTTTTCATTCAGGTCTTTATTGAGGAGGAAGTCTTTAACTCCCACATGAGAAACCAACAGTTGAACCTTGTTGTTTGAAACTAGATGCTTAAATTTCTTCAAGCTCCTAATTACTGCAAGAACATGCTTCTCAATGAAAGAATATCTCACCTCATAGTCCTCCAGGATTTGGCTGAAGAAAGCAATTGGCTGCTCATCATTGTCTTTGTTCTGTTGTACCAAAATTGCAGAAATAGTATCATCACCTCCAAATGCATAGAGGATGAAATCCTTGGAGAAATCTGGGTTAATGAGAGTTGGGGCTTGTGAGATGGCCTCTTTGATTGCTTCAAAACTTTCCTTGCCTTCTGTTGTCCATTTGAAAGCTATGCTTTTCTTTAACATCTTGGTGATAGGCTTGACTAGGGCTGCAAAATTTGGGACAAACCTCTGAACAAAATTTATCCTTCCCAAGAAACTTTGAAGGGCCTTCTTATGACTTGGAAATGGCAGTGCTCTTATGGCTTCAACTCTTTCTGGATCAATTGCTAATCCTTCTTTGGAGACAATGTGGCCAAGGAGCTTTCCTTCATGAGCTAGAAAAATACACTTTTTGGGATTCAAAGATACCCCAAATCTTCTGCACCTTTGGAATACTTGTCTTAAATGAAAGAGATGGTCTGCTACATTTTTTGAAAAAATAGTGATATCATCAAGATATATCAGCACCATTTTGTTAATCAAATCCTTGAACACCATGTCCATTGCCCTTTGGAATGTAGCTCCAACGTTGGACAGTCCAAATGGCATTTTCCTGTATGCATAAGTCCCCCATTTGGTTGTGAAGGCTGTCTTGAACTGATCCTCTTCCTTCACCATAATTTGATTGTACCCTGAATAGCCATCAAGCAATGAAAACCTTTCAGAGCCAGCAACAACTTGTAAAATCTACTCCATAGAAGGGAAGTGGGTAATGATCCTTGAGAGATGCTCTATTCAAATCTCTGAAGTCAACACACAATCTGATTTCTCCACTCTTCTTTCTAACTGGAACCAAGTTGGCTACCCAACTAGAATGCTTGATAGGGAATATGATACTTGACTCTATCAACTTATTCAATTCTTTTCTCATGAGAGGCTCCATGTGTGGATTGACTGGCCTTTGTTTTTTCCTGATGGGTTTAGCACTTGGGTCCAATTCAATAGTGTGTTGAGCTAACTTGGGATTGAAACCTTTCAAATCTTCATAGCTCCAAGAAAACACATCAGGGAATTCTTGACAAAGTTGTATGAACTCATACCTTTCTTACTCAGTTGTCATTTTACCAATTTGGAGTGACTTTGCCTTCTTCCACCAAGATGGGCACTGAATCTTCTCCCTTGACTTGGATGTTTGTCTTTCTCCTTCCTAAACTGATCATTAGGATTGAAAATGGACTCCAAAGTGACAAGTCCCTTTGGTAGTTTGTTGGTTCTTCAGTTGTACCACTTGATCACCATACTGTTGTTCTAACTTTTCCTGATTTTTAACTGAGAACTCAACCTCTTCTTACAAGAAATGGATGATTTGTTGATCATTTTCAAACACTTTCCAACTTACATTGTTGTTTGGCACTGAAGGCCTTATAATCACATGAATGCTTGGCTATACTTTGTCTTTCTTGATGCTTTCAACAACATCAAAGGCTGCTCCAACTGCTGCAAGCCTGTCAGCAGCTTGGTTCTCTTTCCTAGGGATGGACTTGATGCTAAAGCCCTCAAAATATTCAATGAGGTCCCACACCCTATTTTTGTAGCACTTGAGTAGATCATTCTTGGCAGCATGCTTCCCCTTAACTTGGTTGACAATCAACTCACTGTCACCAAAGACTTGCAAGTTCTTTATTCCTCTCTTGATTGACCAATGCAATCCTTGTATCAAAGCTTCATATTCAGCAGTGTTATTAGAACATGCAAACTGAAATCTAAAATCTGAATAATACTTAACTCCTTGAGGTGAAACAAGCATAGCTCCCCCTCCTACACCTTGTCTACTTCTTGATCCATCAAAGAACAACTGCCATACCTCGTTGTCATCCTTGTGGTCTGGCTTGGTGATGCTAGGAATAGGCTGATTTTCTTCATGTATGCAATAGACTCCTAGCTCAGATTCTTCTATTTCTTGATAAGGATCAAAAGCATGCACCTTGCTTGCCCATTCATCAAGAGTCAAATCTGGGATGCTTCCAACCTTGGTGTCAGCTTCATCAGTGCTTGGATAATCCTCTTGATCAAACGCTGAACAATTGGTATTGATTTGGCTTGGAGTGTGAGGCTCAATGTGAAAGTTTGCAATAGGCTCAGATCTGATTGTGGCCTTAGTTCCATATCTTGTTCTGAAACAACATGTGTGACCAATCAGTAGATAAGTAACCTCCAATCTTAGCTATGAAATCCCTTGACAAACATAGGGCAAAGAGTGGTGGAAGATCTATCACCGAGACATCTTGCAAAACAACAACGTTGGGGCATGCATGCAAAGTGAGACTCAAGTTTTTAATCACTCCTACTATTGTTACTACTGTCCCATCCAATTACACTACCCCTTTGGATATGAATTCATATTGAAGCCCCAACTGATCAGCTATTTGCTTGGGCATTACTGAACTACTTGCTCTGGAATCAATCATGCAATTGTGTACTAATTGGTTTCCAATGATCAATGAAACATAGAATGGAGGGGGCTTCAACATTTTACCTTGCTGTCCTCCATGATTCCCCTCAGGCTGGGCAGCATTTTTGAGTACCTTCTCTTGCATTTGGACCTATTGATTTGAAGTTGACCAGTCCTTCATGGCAGCTTGTAGCAAATCTCTTTGGCCTGGGATGGATAGTGATTCCCACATTGATATGTTTACATTTGTCTTCTTCATCTGATCAATGATGTTGAATGGGGATGAAGCATCCCTCTGCTATCCTCTAGCCTACACATTCATTCCTTGCACATGGGCAGCAACAACTGGCATCTGAGTTGGTTTAGGAGCTGGTTTGGGTGGTCCTTGCATGTTTGGAACTGCATTTTGTTTGCCAACAGTTTGTGGAGTGGTAGAAGGTTGTGGATTACTTGGAGCCAATGGCTGTCCTTCACCCAAATTTCTCCTTTTTGACCTTGTGTTGGCTGCAAAACTTTGAGATATTGTTTGATTCATACCACAAAAAGTCTTCTGCCTGCCAGTTTACAAGTGTGGTATCATTTGGAGCTGATTGTTGCTGGGATGTTTCTTGTTGTTGATTATGTCCTTGACTCCCTTCACCCTCCACACCAGTTGTTGTTACCATTAATGCTTGATTTAGGGCACCATTGAAGCACATAGACTGGTTGTGAGGTTCATTACATGGGAAACACCAATCATACTCTTGAGCTATGTTGTTTTGTACTGGCACTAGTGCTTTAGAGGTAGATGTAGCATTGGGATTATAGGGCTGAAATGGTCTGTTGGCAGGAGGCCTTGCTTGATTTTGATTTGTAGCTGGATTGGGTGGTCTTTGAGGCTGATATGGCTACCTGTTAGGCTGAGCTTGAGGCTGATATGAAGGCCTGAAACTTTGGGCTTGCTGCCTCTTGAGTGTAACCAGCTCATTACCTAAATTTTGCAATTGCTTCATGACTTCTTGAAGTTCATTTGAGGCACTAGAAGATGAAGTAGAAGCTTCACTTGAATTCTGATTTCTAGGAGTGGGGATAGGAGCTAAAATAGGTGCTTGATTAGTACTTGGACTCTCTAAATTTGGATACAATGGCATTGGAGGCCTAGGAGCTAGCTTACCATCTTGAATCAAACAATTTTCAGCTCTAATGGCAATGCTATAAGTAGCAGGGATAGTTGTGCCTCCCATGGATTGAATTAACATAGAAATATTAGAATTTAAAGCTTTAAGGTAATATAGAAAAGCACCTTCTGCTGTTGGCCTTACTACCATTGGAATTCTCTCCCAAGTCCTTTGAAATCTGAAGTTGAAGTCAGTCAGTTGCTCATTGGGAGCTCTCTTGATAGTTGTCAATTGTTCCAAAAGGGACAAGTTATCTCCCTTTTCTCCAAACTGCTCATGGAGGGCTATACATAGCTGGTTCCAATTTTGGATAGAACCTGAAGCAAGGCTCCTAACCATTGCAAAGCCTTCCCTTTGAATGAAGATGCCAACAGTTTGACAGTAACTTGCATCTCATCAATCTCATGGATTGCACAAATATTAGCAATATCCTTGACATGATCACCAGGAGTGGTCTGATTCTCTCCAGTAAAGTATGGAATGTTCTTCAGTGCTGCAACTGGGATTGGATTTTGTGCATTGAGAGCAAGTGGGCTGCTGCCAGTGAAATTGACATATGGGTTGTGTTGTGCCATTCTGATTGGCCTTAGAACCCTTGTTGATTGGATGAAAGGTCTACTAGGTGGAGGAGTTGATAGAGTTCTGTTTGGTGGAGATGGAGACCTTTGGATTCTTCTTCCTCTTTGTCTTCTTCTTGGAGATAATTGCAGATACTCAAACAATACTTCTTCTTCTCCAACTCTTGACCTTGTGGTGATTCTTCTCATGAGTTTTCAGGTCTGTACTGCTAAAACCAGCTGATTCTTCTTCCTTGGAGTCGCCAGATGTGCAATTCAGGGATCTTTTAAGCAAGAAACTTGCAAAAAATGCACATCAATTTTGTTGCAA
This sequence comes from Taxus chinensis, assembly GCA_019776745.2. NCBI lineage: Eukaryota > Viridiplantae > Streptophyta > Pinopsida > Cupressales > Taxaceae > Taxus > Taxus chinensis. The sequence continues at coordinate 721,920,823 of CM034149.1, read as the reverse complement.
TGAAGATGAAGACCTCATAGGTCCCACCGGGCGTGCCAAAACTATTAGTGCAAATTAGCAGCACCCTCTGGATGTTCTATCAGATTTCTAGTTTGACATTTTAGCATCCAGTGTGATTGCACAACATTGAATCTTTTCCCCAAGTGTGGGACTTGTAAAAATGGGAAAAGAATCTCCAAATTAGAGGTTGGTTCCTCAACTCCTCTGTTCAAGTGTGCATAACATTCTGCAGAGGGTTTACCTATGACTTAATCAAATTTTGCCAAGGAGACAGGGTTGAGAAAATGCAAAAATAAACCTAGTCTAAATAAGGTGATGCACCAAAGGAGTAGTAGACACCTGCTACTGCAAAACATACACAATCCATAAGAAAATACAACATAAAACATGCACAAATTTCCAAAATGTAATGAAAGATCAGGAAACAATGATAAACATATGAAAGGATTGAGAAAATTTTAATCACAGAGCATACATCATCATTCCAGGTCCAATACAGTGCATTACAATGATCAAGAGGCAAAAGAAGTGTAGTATTTGCATGGAAAGGTAAAAAATCCACAAATCTACCTGATTAGGAAGAAAAGGGAAGTTACAGAGCTAGAAAGAATGTCTAACTGTTTAAAAATGAGCCCATTCTGGCTTTTACAATGCAAAAAAATGAGCTCAGGAGAGAGAAACACAGGAAAACATGAGAGGAGCTTCAACCACTGACCAAATGGTATTAAAACAGCATGGGCACCCTTAAAATTCCATTCCCTGACATTTTTAACCATGCTGGGAGAGAATGCGAGCCATTCTTCATTAAAAATGGTGGTTGAAACGTCATTTCTGTTGATTTCCACATGCCAGAGGTGTTTTCCAATTTTCTCTCTCCAAAATCCACCAAAACACAAAATTGACCCTGGAATCATGTAGATAATTTCACCAGCTTTCCATTGATATAAAGAATGCAAAAAACTGAGCTCTGGATCGAAAGTTATGCTCATTTGAAAATTTAGGGCAAAACAGGGCCAAAATGGGTTGGCGGGCCGAAAATTTGAAATTTTCCCACTTTTTGCATTTGGGAAAATTTCCCCAAAAATCTCCATGCCCCGCCATCTGGTGCCACATGGCATGTTCTGATTGGTTGCGGGCCTTTCCTACTTCTTTTTCCACCATTTCGGCCTTTGGAAAATTTTCCAAAAATTCTCTGCCGGCTAGATGACCCGAGGACACGTGGCATGATGTGATTCACCACAGGGCATCTGCTCTTAAATTTTTCATCGTTTTTGACCATCTTCTCTGAGCTGGACACATGGCACAACCCCATTGGATGTGGGCCTATCTTCTTCATTTTTCTCTGTGGGCCTGTCTTGCATTTTTTGCCGCCACGTGGACACGTGGCATAATTCCATTGGCTCGGGCCTTAGGAGGTGGGACTTCCCTTTTAAAATTTCCTTTGATTTTGCTTTGGGAGAATTTCCCAATTTTCCCCCCACTTCCCCTAGTTGAAGACACATGGTAGGTTTCTATTTGTTGTGGGCCTTGGGGCCAAAACTCCTCTTTGCGCTAACCTTTGGGAAAAAATCCCAACCTCTCCCCGGTAGTCGAAAGCTCTGATGCCCCCTGAGACACGTGATGTGATCCCATTGGCTCGCGGGCCTGTGGGCCAAAATTTCTCCTTAGCACCCCCGCCAAACACTTTGGCAATTTTTTCCTATTTCCTCCGTCGCTCTGACATTCCTTCGGCCTAAGGACACGTGGCACAATGCCATTGGATGTGGGCCTTAGGGCCGAAAATTTGTTTGCGCCAACCTTAGAAAAATTTTCCTAACTCCCTCCGCCTGGACACGTGGCAGCATCTTATTCGTCAGCGGGCCCTCAGGGAAAAATTTCTTCTTTTGAACCCTACCAAACACTTAGTGAAAATTCCAAGTTTCCCCCCACCCCCCGCCACTTTTTGCTGACGTGGCAGCTTCTAATTGGCCGGCGGGCCTGTCAAGGGAAAATTTCCCACAAAAACTCCACTGAGCCATAACTTCAAAAATACATGGAGTTAGGAAGAAAACTTTACCTTTCTGGAAAGCTGAGAAAGAGATCTATCCAATGGTGCCATTTCTAGAACATTTTGAGTGCCTAAAAAGTAAAAATTCTGACTGAGGCACACAGGAGGGAGGAATGAAGGGAGTTAGCCAAAAAATAAGCAAGGAGATTATTTTGGATAACAGAAACCTCTCCTCCATCTTAATGAAAACTATGTCACTTGTTCTATCAAACTGTACCTATTTGTTCTTCATTTATGGGAGCATCAAAGTGTATGATATTCGGCGTGACATTCTCCCCTGAATAGAGGATCATATCTACCACAATATTTGAATTTCATCGCCAAGTCTCTATTACATAACATACCATAGAGGACCTCATGACATGTGATAGAAGCCACATATTACACGAGGTTGATGAAATCATCATTGATACCTTATGTTCTTTCACCCCTTATGACTAGACATCTCTATAGTACCTTGATGATATTCCTTATTCCTTCTTTTTCCTGATCTCTCACCTTCATTTTTGCTCTCATCCCCCACTTGGGTTTTCAAACACTTCCTCATGTCTCACTCTATCCTTTCTTGTGCTGATTTCCCTAGTTGGATTTATCATCCCTTTTTCCCTAGCACCTCCTACCATTAGAGTTCCACTGTCTATTAGAACGTAATATTAAATTCCTATAAAATTTAGTTGATAATTAAATAATTTAGAATAATTTAATATAAACTTTATGTTTGTGTTTAATTGGTTAATTATTAACTAATTTATTAAATTTGGGTATGGTTTAATCATATCCCATTACCTAATTTGTTCATGACCCTTGGGGTCATTTAAATATGGCCATGGCTCATATTTGGTTAATTCACTCAGATGAAACGGATCGAAGAGAAGAGAGGTTAAGTAGATTGTTACTGGATTGTAACTTATGTTTCTCAGTTAATGGAATTATCTCTTTTCGTGGTTTTTACCCCTCAGGGGTTTTCCACATTAAATATGTATTTTTGAGTTATTTTACTTATTACATGTTAATATGTTGTTATAATATTTTTCATATTAATTTATTTAATATTGAATCTTATTTGATGGTTAATGTGTTTAACCCCTCAGATCTGAAACTATCTTGATTCTGCCTATTTTGGCTTTGATTCACCCCAATCTTTCCTATTGGATCGTTGCGGTATTTTGTGTATCTTCACTTAGGCCTACAGTCTCGCTTGGATTTATTTACCTGATTGCGTCCTGACATCCCACCAATGGATTGTTTCCCCACCTTTGTGTTTGGATATCATTTATGTCTTTTTTGTCCCATTTCCTCTTTGTCATGGAAGTAGTGTATCTAGGCAGTTACATAGTGTTGGTTTCTTGCTATTCTATGCTAATCCAAATTGATGTCCTTCAAGTGCATGGGATTCATATAAGTCTCTATGGTATAAATTGAAGCTTTAAAAAACTTCTATAAAGGTTTATGTCAGGTGTATGGACTCACTCTAGAACTTAGAATGTCAAGAAACAAGATTTGGAGCAAAATACCACTTCTAGTCAAAACTGCCCTTGAGGAACTCAGTTGTTCTTGCATGAAATTGAGGTTGGTCAGAGCTTCGCAAAAAAACCTATGGCTAACAAACCCTTAGAATGTGTAAAGGGATGTCTTTCAATGCTACATTCCAAATTTCATCAGATTTTGTAATGGGTATTTTGAGTTATTCAAGTTTCTCTAAAACTGCGTCCTTGAAAATGCATTTTGAGCTACCTGGCTTCTTAGGTCTCAAGTAAAAAATATGAGGGATTCTTAGGATAAATTATATAATTAATTTTTTAATGTAATCCAATCCTGAGGTAATGCAAAAATTTTTTAGATCAATTAGAATTTTTTTAAGAAAGTTATAAGTATTTTCTTTGATATGCTTCTTCTCCTTCCTGGCATGTGTTTTGGTACATAATGTCTAAGTTGAGTTATGCTTGATCTTTAATTTATTTTTTTGAGTGATAAAAGTTTCAAGGAACCTATGAGAGTCTCTACATGCTCCATTGATCATAAGCACCAAGGGGTCAAGGTGAGTTTCTCAAGAAACTCCTTCAGCTGTCTTGGAATGGCAATGTGGTTCTATCAAGTCCTGAACATGTACACTATTATACAAGACCTCAACAAGAGTAAAATGAGTGCAATAAGGGCTCATAAATCCTTTATAAGTCACTTGTAAGGTATTTTTTAGTGGAAATGGTTGCTAGCATTATTCCATGCTATCATGAAGCTTGTATCTAGAAATCATGCATTATGGAGTCATTGCCCTGAGATGTTTACCTCCATTTCTTCCTCTTAGTTATCCTGGACACTATCTTTAGATAGTAAAAAAAACTATTAACCTCACAAACATGTAGAATTTGAGCAAAAATTTGAAGTTGGTGGTCCATTTTTTTATTGAAAATATTCTTGGAGTCATGCTTTGCTTTACACACGTATGCAACTGAGTTGTTCTTCATCCAAAGTGCAAGTTTGATCTCAAATTGGTAGTGTCTCCCTCCAATGAAGGTGTTTAGCATCTCATTTATCAATGCAAGGTCTTCAATGTAAAGACTTGTTATTTGAAACCTCTCTTCCATCTTAATTACAACTCTATCACTTGTTCTATCCAACTGTACCTATTTGTTCTTCATTTATGGGAGCATCAAAGTGATTTCTTAATGGTTTGAAAGTCTAGAATGGATGGTTAATTTCCTTCAAGTACAACTTAAATTGTTTTTAAAGAGAAAATTTCTACTCATTTCTCTCAGGACAAACCTTGGCAAAGTTTAAGACTCAAAAATCTTGACTTTGTTCTATGAGGAACATTCTTGCAGGTTTTGAAGGAACACACGTGAGTTCTTTGAATAAATGGAGGATATTCAAGCTTCTAAATCACCTAGAAGTGATATATATATATATATATCCATTACATACCCACAGAACCTTGAATTTTTCTATTTCATCGAATATTGAGGAATATATATTATTTTTGGATCTTTCGAGCCATGACAGTCTCCTATACCCCGATTTAGGGTTTTTTACATGGAACTTTTGATCGTTCTCTCAAACGAACCGATGAAAAATCATTTAACCTTGATCATATCTTTGTGGAGTAGATATGAAATGGTTGTAAACAAAATTTTATTATTTCTTCAAGTATACGTAAAGAACCCTCTAACATAATTTTTAAAAAACTGTTATACAATCATTTTTTATAGTACAACTATAAAATTGAGACTCTTTATTTGAAAAATCATTAAAAAAAGCTCGTGTTACAGTTGATTCACATTTTCTAGTGGTTTTTCATCACATTGAAACACACACTTGGGTTTGAATAAGTCTCTCACATGCTATTACAATCATTTTCATCTCTCATATCTCAAGAAATGTGTACAGAGGGTTCTTGGTTGTTTGTTTGAAAAATTGAAGCATTTATAATTTTAAGTCCGATTAAATGGAAGTCAATTATTTAGAGGTAATGGAAAGGATATGTATATGAAGAGTTCAAAACCATGTCTTGTACTCTAGTCTTGAAATGAGATAGAATGCGAAGAGACATAGGTCTCTTTGTCTTATACATTTAATGAAATATGAGTGGAAAATATGAGGAAAGATGAAAAGGTCAATGAGATACGATGAATCTCAAAGTGGGAAGATCAAGAGGTCATAAAGGAAATGCGAAGTATAACTTAGTCTAGTGGTCAAATTTATATAAAGAAAAAGTTAGCAGGTGTGTAAATTAGAGAGAAATTTTCAAAAGAAAGTGAATGTAGTGTGGAAGCTGAAAGAGACAAAGGAGTTGAAGGAAAAGTGAAATACATATCAGAATGGAGAGGTGACTGAAGTGAATAACAGTAAGCAACAAAGAGTGAAAAAGAGGTATGAAATAGATGCAGTTGTGAGTGAGTCAAGTATGCAGATATAATAAAGTAAAAGGACAAAGACATGAGATATAAAGTATCAAAGACAGTGATGACATATATATAATCATGGATCAGTGAATGAAAAACAAGAACATGTATATGAATAATTAGTAAACAAGAAGATAAAAAATATCACTTAGAAAAAACAATAGAAGACTGTGATAATAGTGAGATATAAGGCAAATGAATGAGATTCAAGGCAGAGGACTGTCATAAGGTTTTAAATCTGGAAAACATACACAAGGGTTTATATACAATGAGGTTTATTGGGTGTAACATCAATAAAACAAGTACATTAAGCTAGTAAAGTGATAATAACCAGTTGATGTCGGAACAAAGAAACTATATGATCATCATGTATGATTGAATTTTCTCAGGTAGGTTCTTATGCTAGAATAAGTTGGTGCTTCTTACTTGGTCAACTGAGTGGGTGATCAGTACTTTATCTAGTCAGTGCTAGGTGTCATATGAATTTGGTGCTTCACAAATCAAGTGGGTGCTTGATCAATTGTAAATGAGTACTTAGAATTGGTGTTCTAAATAAAGATTCTAGTTTCACAGTGGGTTTTTCATTTCTTGGGTTTCCCACTATAAACTACGTGTATTTCTCTTTTGTGTTGATTTTTTAAAGTTTCTCTTGTGTTATTAATATAACTACTAATTCAAATTAGGAAAGATAGAATGTTTGAAAAGACCTTATTTGAGATTAGCACTGATTCACCCACCTCTTAGTGCTTATTATATCTAACATGGATGACTAGACCTTTTTCTACCCCTTGGATTTTTCACATCATGTGGGTTGGGATATCCTACCAATTCCCCTCCCACTGGGTTTACCTATCTAACCACATTTATCATTATTCCTAAGTATCATGAGTATCATCACATACATACGTGCAGAAAATAGGTAAAATACAACAAACATCTAATAAATAGTGTCACAAAAAAACCATTATATATATATATATATATATATTGAATCAATTTTATACATCGACAAAATCATATAAAAATCAAATACATGGCTCTATCTCATCTACAATATGGCTCAAGCACCCCTCTGAGGGATCTCTAAACACTTTGGGATGATGGGGCCTTATTGGTGGCTTAGGCTTTATGAGCTAGGGACACCACCCTAGATAGGTTTCTAGAGGCCTTTCCCTATGCTCTTACTAGCTTTGTCTCCAATGAGGTGATCCTCTCGGCCTCCTTGCTAACATTTGATAAGAAGGATACTTGCTATTGAACCAGGGATTCCATCTCCTGTAATATGATCTATAGACTCACATCTATGCTACATGAGGCTATTAATGTATGTGCAACCCTATACATTTGTAATGTCATGGATTCATCTCTAACCATATGCACGATGCCCACTAAATCTCTAGCCGATTGTTTTGTTGGATTCACCATAACTATAGTATCTTAGACATCCAACACTGGATCCACCATAACTCTCTATCAGGGAGTGACACTCCTCTACTGTATACTCTGTAAATCCAAATAGAAATGACACACATCACTTATAATATAAATAACACACAAGAACTATTCTTAATGCATCTAAATAAAATCACGACACACATACCTCACCTCCTAAGCTTCTCTACGATGGTCTCATTATCTCTATAGCCACCTACATACCTCCTAGTTCTCATCATAATGATGAAGTATGAATCCTACATATTGTTTCCACTTGTCTCGGGTCACCAATATCATGTCCTCTCCACATTTTGGTATGGGCCTTTATCTTAGGTGCATGGCCATCTGGACCTTGATCGATTTCAAGTAACCTCCTCCTAGCCACTCCATCATATACTCCCTTGGCCATTTGGCTGACCTATTAATACCCCTCAATTGTTAAGACCATCTCCACCTATAACCCTGACTTGTGAGCCTATATTTGCAGACCATCCATCAAAAATTTCCTCTAAACCACTATCCGCTATGATATGTGGTTGGCCCTATAGCATCCCTACCACACCTATTCTACCTCTGACTATGTCTGCCTACCACCCGTACCCTATGGGGTCATAGTGTTAGTAAGCTCATCTCTATTAGAAGCACAATGTATTGAGGGGTGGGGGTGAATAAGTCCTAAAACAAATTTAATTCAATTACTTATACTTGTATGATCGATCAAACTTAACCATTTAATCATTAATTAATCATATGTGTGCTTATTATACATTGAGAAACCATACACAAGAACAAGATGTAAGAGAGAACATAAGAACATAAAATTTAAGTGAGAAACCCTCAAAGGAAAGAAAAACCACTTAACCTATGCTTATATTACTCTAAATATATGACCTACATGAATATTACACATCACACAAGATTTCTTTAGTGAGACAACAATCCCACAAGGAGCACTAACCCTGCAAGGAGGATACAACCCCCTAAGATGACCAAGAACCAACTCATCCAATTGAAGATGAAGATAACTTCTATTTTTTTTCTCCAGCAAATGGTGGTGATCATTAATTCAACTCCATGCACTCAAAACCCCTCTCAAACACACCTTCTTCTTATTTGCTCAAATTTACACCTTCTCTTGTTGATTTCACACTTTCCCTAGCTCACCATCACCTTCTCTCTCTCTCTCTCTAACACAAAATCACACAATCATTTCCCTCTCAAAAATGTAACAAGGACCTTCATCATATTCCTCAATAATCCTCCTATGTCACACTTTTCATCCACATACACAAGTCATAACGAGCCTTCTAATTTTCTTTTATACCTGTTTCTTTTCCAAAAATCACTTGGGTCGAGTTTCATATAATAAGAAAAATTAAAGAATAATTATTAAAAGATTATAAAAATAATCCAAAGTACCAAGTAGGTTGCCACTATCACTAAGACCATTCTAGACCTCCATAGAGACAAAACAAGCGCCAAAACCCTTCAAGAAGCCTACTCGCTAAATTTGAATGTGTAAGACCAAAACCAACTTTACCAAGGCATACCACACACTTATTCATGTTGTGTAAGACCTAAAAAATATCTATAAATCATGAAACACACTTATAAAAATAATCACACAATGAAACCCTCATTAGACCATGCTCAACCAAGAACCCTAAAAAATGACCTTCAAAAAACACATCATAAATTGTTTATATCTTAGAAAAAATTCAAGTATGATATATCAATGGAAATATCTTGAAGTTGGGATCATGAAAAAATTCAAACCAAGTCATTAAATCACCTGTAGCACCTCCAAAAGTGCTCTTTTCCCAGACTGCTCAAAATCACCCCAAAATTACCTTAAAAAATCTTCATAAATAGGGCACAATTTGCATTATAAAGCCACAACCATGACTTAAAACCATTATGTAAATGTATTAAAACTCACATGCTTTAATAAATGGTAAATTAGTCAATAGGTTCAATAGTAAACTTTTACACAAACTGAAACTTTCCAAAAACTTACCTTTTTGGGTAGGGCCCACATACAACCATAACCTCTAAATCACACCTGGAGAAATATGGATGAGTCCTCTATAACCTCCAATAATAAAATTTTACAAAGGAATAAATTATGGGTCACTACAAGTAATTTCTTTCAAGTCACTCCAAAGCTAGGGTTTTCAAGAGGGTTAAAAAGTAGTTTACCTTCTTAACGGTTGTTCATAAAAATGTGAAAATAAAACAACCTCATTCTTCTTGGAAAATACTCATATATGACATAATCAATTACACCTAGGAGATTGGGTATCCATGAAAAAGAACACACTCCCCAACAAGCATCTGAAAGTAAAAATTTAGCTCTGAAACACACCTTTAAAAACTTGGTTTTTGTAAAAACTCAATATCTTCAAAAATCTTCATCACCTAGACCTGAAACTTGACACATATCATAATAAAAATCTCATTCATATATCTCAATGATCATCCATACCTTATTACCTATGAAACTGTCCAAAAACTATGACTTACCCATGCTAACTTACCTTGTCTTCATAGTCTTGCTTCAATAGGACCTAGAAATTTCACTTAAACCACTAAAATATGACCTTAGACACATATAATACTTGATATGATGCATCATAAAACATCTCACATGCTCATTATGACATTATTTTCCTCATACTTTATGTTTCCACACGCATCCTGCTTGAGCTAGGTCAAGGAATAGGCCTAAATTATGTGACTCAACACATGACTCTCATGAACTGGCCTTTTTGACCTCTTACAAACTCATTAACACCTATGAAATATCATATTAAAAATGTTATACCTCATACATGCATTCAAAAACTATTGGATCCTACATCATGGCCATACTAGCTTGCACTATGCCTTAGACCATGCCAAAACATCATAACAACTTGACAAAATTAGGACACTACCAATTAACCATCATCTTAACTCATGGATGACACCTAATGGAGACACATAAACCACTTTGACACCCTTTAACATCAATGAAAACCATATAAATAATTCCCAATAATCTCCCCCTTTGACATCTATGACAAAGGCTACATGACATGAAAAATAACTTGACAAGACACAACAAAAACAATTAAAATGACAACATTGACTCAACTTACTTGCTAGCTCCTTGGTCTTCATTCACTTTCTTGAATTCAATAGAAGCTAATGGTCATGGTGTTGTCTTCACACATGCATATTGCTCCCCCTAATCAAACATACACTGATTTTATCTTCATGTTTGTCTATAGAAAATTTCTTGAGTCTGAATTTCTAAGAATCATGCCACTAATTTCTTAGATGGATATGTATAATATCTTTCACACAACTAGATCCCCCTAGCCTGATAATTTCTTCTTATGAAGTTCTAATTAGATGGTTATTAATTTTCATTTCTGATCCTTGACCTTCTCCCCTTGAGATGCATACTTTCATCATGACTACTTTATGATTCAACAAAAATAATGTCAACCATGTATTCAAAGATTCAACTCATCTCTTTTGAGATGATGAACACAATCATAGCTCATGGAATCAATGTTCAACCTTTCACACAACTTAAGATGCCAAACACAACTCCCCCTAGGCTGATGTATCATTCTTGTAACTTGAATACATAGTTATAGGCTCCAAAAAATAGTACTTACTTCTCGTTTCCTTTTCTTGGTAAAAAATTTAGATCAAAACATGCCACCTCAATCCACTTGTTTCATACATTTTTGAAATTTGTACCATCCATGGATTTTGACCTTCCAAATCACACCTCATTTGTTGTACCTATACCTGAATATCCTGTTCTTTAAAACTGTCAAACACTTATTGAAAGCATACAACCTTGAGAAAAATAAAAACACTTACTTAAACCACATAAACATCAAAATTAGGACTTAAAGACATGTAGATACAAACTTTACAATTTTCAGACCCAAATTTTGAAACTATTACCTTTGATTTATTGTGACTGTACTTGATCAACTCTTACAGACCTAGATTAGAGCATGAGACACAATATGAATACACATGGAACTTTCCTTTAACATGACTCCAACTCTTGAATTCCAACCTCTTGACTGTCTAACACTTGCAATGTCTCTTACCATATTCTTGAATAAAGACAAAATCCATACTTCACATCCACCATAAGAATCATGATGATTATAATAGAGTAGTCAAAGTAAAATATATGCCTTGGAATATCATGATACAAACACCTTGTAATGTCACAAACAAATATTATCCAAGATCTTGATCCTTTTAGATATTATAGGCTTAATGTCTAAATCCTTTGATTGTATAGAAGTTAAGAAAACATGTCACTCTTGAAGATCTAAACTAGGTTGAAGTAGGGGAGCAATGTGTATGTGTGAAGATGGGATCAAGAACATTAGTTATTATTGAAGTCAAGAAAGAGAATGAATACCAAAGAACTAGCAATTAAGTTGAGTCAATGTTTTCATTTGAATTGTTGTTAGTGCGTCTTTTCAAGTTTTTTTTTATGTCATGTATCCTTTTTCATAGATGTAAAAGGGGTATAATATGCTTAGAAACAAGAATTTAGGAGTCTTATAGGTGCTTATGTGTATCGTTGTCATCTATGTTTCTAAAAGTGGTTTCCATAAATGTGACTCTTGACACCTAAAAAACTCTACTCCTATGGACTATATATCATGAAGATGTAAGTAAGGTGGTAATGGTGGTATCACCATGGGATCTGGTCACCCAAACTGCCTCAGGACCATACTCACGAAGTGGGTCTCCACCTAATACAAGTAATACCATGTCACCTTAGTGATGGCCTCTAAGAACTCTTCCCTAAGACAACTGGACCAATGATCCATGTTCCCTATTTAGGGATACCATATAACATCATATGGACCCACTTGTGCTAGTTTCCAAAATTCTATAAGTGATCTCAACGTTGGCCCATGTTCCCATTGAAGTACTCTCGATGCATCTGCTGCTATAAAAAATGGTGTACCTGACGTCCTATACATCAAGAACCTCTCATATATTCAAGTTTTCAATAAGATGATGGGTCCCATGAATATCTATCCTCTGCATCTTACCCTATAGAAATCATACACCAAATGTACCCATATAGTGGTGCCCTAGCTGAACCATGATCCAAAACATTTCTGTAGATCGCTATAAAAAATAAGGGAATGAACTCATCTACCTTATGACATAATATTCATACCATAACAATCCCCATAACTACTTCTCAAGATATAATTGAATTCCTTATGGCATGTAATGCATTGAGTTAGACACAACAGACACCCATCATATGTCTCACTTCCAATAGCCCATATAGCTAAGGTTTTATACTCTGCATCATCCGGTGACATGTCACAATACATTTGGGTCCATCCAATGGGTAACCCCAAAAATTTATGAATGTCCTACAATGTTAGGGAAATCTCCATGGTCTCCTATCCTTTCCACCACCGAAATGTGCCAGACCTAGTCTCTCACACGTCTAAAAACATATGGAGTACGTCTAGATTTAATGGTATCCTAGGAATCTACATGATGCCCCAAATCCCCAACCCTATAACTGGGTCACCTTTACTTGACTCTATGTGACAATTAGTCCATTAAGCCATGTAACATCCACACTCCTCCATAGGTGGATCCTATGATTTCCCTAAATGCATAAAAAGACATAAAACATGCATCAGATCTATAAAAAATCCATTTGGCATGAAAAATCAAAATCTACAACTCACATGTGTAGTTATCCCTATGCCATCAATCCCATAGATTATGTCATTGGTCCCTAGAAAAATCCCCTAACCATCCTAATTGCATCAATCCTCTTACTTTAGGGGGGGAGTGGAATCTATATAAAAGTGGTCGTAATTCCTCAATCCAAAAATCTCAAATAACGAAAAAATGAAATTTAAATCCCTCTCAAACCCATTTGTATTTTGTCCTAACCTACCCTATGACACAAGTTTGGAAAATAATGATTCCCTAACATATCAAAAAATACACAAATACTAAATAACACCTAATCTACCCAACAACATTAAATGTAATAACTTACCCATGGTCATGCCCCCGCCATGTGCACTGCGTCATTGTCCTCTGTTGCCACCTCGTACTCATGTCATGTTATAAAAAAATACACTCAAATTTGGAATTATAGAGTAAGTTCTCTTAAATCCAAAAATAGCGCTACACAAATAACAAACAAAATGACTATATAAAAACAACGTTTCTATTCGAAATTGATCACAATAACCCTAAAACTTATAACTTCCATTTTTGCTCCCAAACTCCAAAAAATGTGTCATTTTTTGTGTCATGATCATGATCTCGTTACATTCAATTTAACATATCACATGCATACATTTTTTGACTTCTAACTTTTACCTATTTTTAACACCATATCACCATATAATGACACTATGACATGACATCCATCCCATGGCCCCTAGCTAGGTGATTTATGTATTATTTCATTGATGATCCTCTAGTGTTTCTTTTAATTTTTTCTTCTTCAGAGTTCTTGTAGCATTGATTGTGCCCGTACTTGGCAAGACAAGAAACACTATTAAGTACACATTGGTAGGTATATTTCATTTCAGCTAGTCCTTTCTTACTTTTATTAATTATTTTCAGCTTTGGTGTGAAGGAATTGTTATCACGAACCTAAAAAAATATGAAATTTTTAAAATTTGAACTTTTATTGATGTTGCTTATTTCTCTTGGTTTTACTTGTCTTAATGATGCCAAAAATGAATGAAAGTTTCAACACTTAGTCAAAATTTGGGATGTTTTAGTTCAAATCGGATGGATCAGGCTTCTGTCAAACTGGAGGAATAGTTCTATGGTTCCTCATATTCCCTACATGGGCCAAATTCTACATTCAAATAAGACATGTCATGCCTTGATAGAAATATTGGAACAATTTTGATGTTCCTTCTATTACTGATTCCTTGCATAACCTAATTCACCCCACTCTATTGTTTTTATCAGATAAATCATAAAATGTAGGAACCATTAAAACACATGTAATGAGTTATTTTAGGCCATCGGTTGGCCGCATGCCCATTTTATCTATATCCCTTTCTCCCGTTTGCCAAATTGGTAAATGTGGGTACTTTGGGAACTCGTTGAACAAGTTCCATCAGGCCTTGAATTCTCCGCATATCTGATATACCTGCATTGTATTAAAATATAATTATATGTATTTTGTTCTTTTTGTTCCCTTTGCATTCGTCATGTTCGCTTAAAGGAAAAAGAGGAGTGAAATTGTGTTATGAGGTGCTCTCGCGGTCTCATTTCCACCCAATTCAATGATTTACGTGATAATATGGGAAAATTAGATAGTTCGACCCAAGTTTTTTATAAATCATCCACAACTCAATTCACTTTTACATTCATGAAAAAATTATCTATCGTAGTGTTGTGTCTATCCCTCCTCCCACATGTGAAAGTACATTTTGAATCATAAATCCCTCATTTCCTATCCAAATTAAAAAATTCTAGGTGTGTAAGAACCGTTTTGAAGTCACTATCATTTTTATCCAAAAGGTGTGTGATTTTATCCTAAGTGTATCTATTTTGGTAGTTATTTGAGTTATGGAGCCCCCCACCCCACAATCTCTCCAAAACTCATTACTTTTTCCTGATTCCTACCCAAACTGTCATCATAAAGTTACAATTTGCTGAATACGAGCATATTTCCTCCCTAGAAACCTATGTTCTTGATATTAGTGACAGTGACATGAAACATATGAATTTATACCATTTTTTGGGCTAGGGTAAGAGATGATAACCCAACCCCATTATCCCAATGTGTTAGAGATAGTGGTTTCACTCATGCTGTTGGTTTCCCCACCTCAGTTTAGTGCACTGACACGGTCCTATCCTATGCTTCTAATTTTGATCCACAAATAAAATAATTAAAATATCCTCTGGGACAAGTCATTTCTCAACTTGATGCCCACCATATTAATGTGGCCTTGGGTATTACCACTTTTGAAGACTCAAAGATCTTAACCAAGACAGAAGCTCAACGATTGTTTAACCTCAATCCAGAAAAATATAAGACAATGATTTGTAATACATGACTAAGAGTTAAAATAAAAGGGCCATCCAATTACCCAAAACTCTCTACAAAATTGAATTCTTAGAGGAACTCTCTGACATAATAACACTTATTTCAAGAGTAATGTTTTTGCCATCAAATAATGAGTTTTAGAACTAGATGAGCATGTATATCAACATAATTTATGAAATCACATATCACTTGAACTGGGCAGAGATTATTTGTGAAAATATGACTCAACAACTCACTCAAGTTCACCAGATAAAAACATTGTATATTACCTCATATCTAATGTACATTATAGTAGGGTATATAATATGGATTGGCTTAACAGGTCAAGACAATAGACAAATCTCAGCTATATATGATTTTTATAATCAACTCACCTATGAAAAAAGTAAGATCCATCATAGGAAAGTTAATGATGCCTTCACCATGTTCTTGGTAAGATTTCTTGAAGGGAATGTGATTAAAATGGCATCTAAAGAAGCCATAAAACTGATTTTGACATATATGAGCTTGTTTATATAGTTGAGTAAGTTATCCTATATTCAAACAACTAGGTTTGAAGGAGCACCATACAAACTTCCAATTTACTACAATGATAAGATAGTTCTAGTCGAGATTTATAGGCAATTGGATGTTCTTCATAGAATTTGTAGACATAAAAATATATTAGGCATCCAATTTCCCTCCCCATGTCAATCAGCCCTGGATGCTTAGAACATTGCAAGAAACATCATTGAGTTCAATTTACACTCATATGTGAAAAGGTCTTCTTTTGATAACAAGAGTTTCATTACAAACAATCTAAGGATGATATAATATCACTTTCCAGCATTTGAGAATTGTTAGGATGTTTTTTTCTGATAAATTTGAAGTCAAGAAAATAATGTTTGGTAGGATATAATTTCAAAAGATCAAGGATTTCAAATTATATACAGTTCTTGAAGGAATGATTGATGATGGTTCTGATATTTTCACTACAAAATACATAAAATCTATTTAGTATAATCCTATTACCACTATTGAATGGTCCCAAAGGAGAAAGATAACCTTGATGATATAAATACTCCCATGATCCTAAGAATAAGGTATTGGTTCAATATAAAATTTAAGGAATCTCAGAAGATGTCCTCTTCTCAAGAAGCATCTTCTTCACAAAAGGATGTCTTGACTTGACAAAATCCTTCCTCCTCTCCTTTGGATTCAGGAACCAAGGTTAATATGAATAAAGATAAAGTGAAAGAGGTTGAGAAGAGAGTAGAAACATTTGAGTAAGGAGCTACACAACATAAGACACAAGAATTGGTAAGTGAGGCAAATCCTGAATAAACACCAAAAATTTCTGAAAAAGAAAAGGTAGTTAAAAAGAAACAAGATGAAACAAACGAAGAAGAAGAAAGTTTCAAAAAAAGTGATGAAGAAAAGGATGTGGTTAAAATAGTAGCTCTTGATTTAGGGAAAAATAATGTTTCAAGGCCTAAGTTGGAGGTTAGAAGGCCTTCTTCCTCTTCCATTGTGACTTCCACTATTGAGGTTGTTGCCTCTCAACCTCCAAGTTCCCAAATTGTTCTTCGCATTACCTCCTGTGACAAAATATTCTAGATATTCTTTCACCTAGGTTCAACCCATGGTCGATAGTAAGAAGAGGAAGGCTCAATCTTGAGTAGAAATACTTGAATTTGATGTAGTAGCTTCCATCCTCAACACATATCCTCCTCCCTGAAGAAATCCAAGACCGCTTCTTGACTTTTTTCAAACACCACAGGGCAGAAATTATTAGAAATTGTTAGACCAAAGGAGGACAAGAATGAATAATATATATCAATCTCAGATCTCATGCTTGCTATAATTTCATTGGGTAAATCAACTCCTAAGGTTGTGGTGCACAACCTTAGAGAAATTGTTTCTAAGGTCATTAATAGAGTTGAAAAAGGAAAAAAAACTCAGGAGTAGCTAGATGAGCAAGTGTAAATTCTTGGTAGTTTCATCAAGTCTTTCCTCTCATTAGATAAGACTCCTCTTGATCCAACTCCCATACACAATCTTCCACCCACATTTGATATTGATATGAAATCTATCACATAAATTCACAAGCATGCCACCTTTGGAAAGACTTCTGAAGCCTGGGTTGAAGGTATTTTTGTTTCAAGGCTGCACTTTATTAATGAGGCATGCAAGATTTATGATAACTATTAACATCATCTTAGCCCAAAATCAAATCAATCCAGGGATTAATGGTACTAATAAAGAACTTAATATCTGGGCTAATGTTATTCAGGATCTTTGAATCATGGTGCTCACAGATGAAAAAATCCTCCTTTTGGAGAATATTTTTTATGATTCTAAAAGTAATTTTTATAAGCTTTGGACTTTTAGCATGGAGTGGAGAAGTAGATTAATTGAAGAAGCTACCATTGAATTAAAAGGTGTAGTCCATAAAGGAGAATCAATGAAAGATGAAATATTTACAGATTTGTAAGCCCTCCACTGTCAACTATTCAAAGATAACTCATCAGATAAGAATTTAGTTGATCATATTAAGGGGAGCTTCAATGCACTTATCAAAGAGAATATATTCAAGGAGGAATTGGTTAGCAAATAGATTATGGAAGAGTTTTCATGACTCAAAAATATTATCATTGAAGTAGCTAAGGGACTTGCTCAGTATGGTGGTATAGCAAAAGACATAGAGTTTGCCCTTGGCATTTGATTGACAAATCTCTCAAACACTATCATCCCCAAGGATACAGAGATTTCCATTGCAGCCACCAAGTTATAGATGCACATTCTGAAGCTCAAAGTTCCTGCATCAGTTGTTACTTTTGTTCCTTCTTCCTCTAGTTCCTAGTCTCACTAGTTCTATTTTGAAATTGGCTTTATTGCATTAAAAGCAAAAACTGTAATATAAAGTCAATTTATGTAAATCAATCAATTAAGCATTTTAACACTTAATTAAGAGAAATTAGTTAGTCGAGGTAGTTACTCAATCCCCTTATCCTATATAAGGATTCATTTTCTTTGTAAAAGGGGTTAGATATTGGTGCATTTGAATGTAAAGATACAATTTTTTAGCAATACAGAAGAAGAACCCTTTTTCCCTCAATTCTTGTTCTTCCAATATCCCTTTCTTGGACTCATTAATATGTTGTTTGTTTTATCTAGAATCTAAAGCTTTGTATTCTCATTCATGGAGTAATACGTGATGAAATTTGATTTAATCTACATTTTATGTGATATGGAGTTCCCATTTATGTAAAGACATATGTTCTTTAATTTCATTTGCATGAAAAAGTATGATAAGATCTTTAGTATTATTATCTAAAATTGTTATTTCTTCCTTCTTTCATTCATACAGTCATTTGGTAATCTTGTAAAATTGAGGAGGATCTACATATCCTCGATTTATTAGTTAGTTGTAATTGTAATTATCTAATTGACCAGTCTTTTCATAACTTTTTTTGTTGTAATTATTCTACTCCTAGTTCTTTTTTTTATCTTTTGTATTGAGAATCATGAAGTCATTCATGTCCACCAATATTATCATTAAGAATTAATTAGTTTGTATATTTGTAAATAACTTAGACCTCTAAGTTTTTAGCTCAATAAGGGAACCTCCCAATTAAAGAGGAGGGGATGTTGTCCCCTAAATTATTGATTGCTTCTAAGAAAACAAAATTTCAAACTAATAGGGTTGTTTCTTTCCATTGACCACCTCATATTATGCTATTGTGACATGTGTTGATCAAAGGCTGAGGCATATGTATAAACCTAATTTTTCATCTTAATATTTCATACATGTTACTAACAATTCTCTTGTGCATGTTAGGGTCACTAACGGATCTATTTCTTGAGTGTATTCCTTAAGGGTATTGTCAGGAATGGGGTATGACTATTCACATGGTCATTATAGGTTAAAGATAGTAGACAGAGAGACATAACACTATATGGTCCTTTCTTTAGTTTCCTTTGTTCTTGTTTATCACACACGCTAGCACTCCCGATAGTTGTTTTCATTTGGTTCCATCATTGGCACCTTTTTAACTTGTCCTTATTTGATCTACAACACATTTTCCATTTCATTTGACACTAGGCATCCTTGGATGATGTCATCACCTGTGGGTGATGGTGTTGGTGTTAGGTTTTTCCTTGGATGACACCATCGCCCATGGGAAATGGCATTGGGTATATATAGTCATCACACCCAAACATTTTAAAGGAAGATAAGATCATAGGAGCTAGCCATCTACTCTGATCTTTTGCACCAACTTCACATCTTCTCGCTTATCCATAGGTTCATCTTGCACTTGACTTGGATTGGATTGGACACTCTTCTTGGTTAGATTTCTTGCACTACTGGGTCATCTATAGTGAGTATAGGACAAGAATGGTGTTCCCCTTCTCCACCCATAGCTATTTTCTCTTAGAGTGTTGCTTATTTGAAGATATAGATGCATCAACGACCACCCCATAGGTAAGTTATCTAACTATATTTATCATTTTACATAGATTAGTTCATTTCCTTTCCCCATTTCTCTATGTTAGTGTAGCATTGTAGGAACATCGGTGTTAGTTAGCATAGTTCTCTTATATTATCAACTCCTTAGCTTTCCTTTTCATTATTCCAGTCAAATCTCAATTACATTATAGTAGTGTAGATTGTGCATGTTTTTCTTATCCCCGTCGATTTATAACTCTCTCCCACTTATGAATATCCTAGAAGGGTACTCTCCTCTATCTTGAATACGGGCCTTGGAAACCCTAGGTTGATCTAGTGTAAGGATTACAGACCTCTAGATATACAACCTTACCACTCATTGCAGCTCCTCTAAATCTACGTGTTGTGTGTTGGTTCATGTGTGTCTCTTATTCATTACCTCATACCATAGTAGAACAAAAGAATTAGGAGTGTAAGCCATTGAGACGCATTCCTGGCCCGTCATACATATACAATTGTATCTTACCAAAAGGTCATATTGGTTAAATCTCCCAAGCTGTTTAGGAATCCCATAATTAATCTCAACAAACTCAATGGGGACTACAATATTTACAAAGATTCCTTTGTAGCATCTTAAACAAGACCCACACCACTAGATACAACCCAAAAAAACCCATTGTAAAACAAGAAAAATGAATAATTATTAGGAATATTCTAGGGGCATGCTTTCCCATGTACTTAATTACAACATCCTAATTGAAATTCGTTTAGGATATTTTGTAAGAGGCTATATATCTAGTATATTTTCTTGATCCTATGTATTTATATAATTACAAAGGCAGTAGAATAAGGCCCCCACATTTTTAATAAATGGACATGTACCCCTCCATTCCACAAGGACGTGAATTCTTTATTATTAATGCAAGATGGTTTTATAATTCCTACAAGTTTTAAGTGATATATTCCCATCTCCATATTAACCGTGTTTCTTTATGAAGTGTCATTGACATTATAATCATTTTTATGCTTTTATTTTTTGTCTTTAAATTGTGCCTTTGTAAGTTTAACAAAAGTGTAGTATTCTTTATAATTTGACAAATTATAGTAGATGTGCATTCAATAATATGGATGGTTTTTTTAATTTGTAATTAGTCTATTACAGTCACAGTTCTAACATCCTTTGAATATATGCACCAATAACGTGTCAATTTGAGTAGTAAGATAAATTGAGCATGTTTGGTTATTTTAAGTATACATTTTAAACTTATATTATATTAATCTCATGAAATTGGGTCTCTATAGAATTTTCTTCTCTACCCTATCTCCCCTTTAGTTTTATATTGAGTACCATCCATTAGTTAAATTGGACATAGGAATACTTTAGATGAAACGTTGGTGAGGGGGTACATATAGTGGCGCTATAAGAACTGTATAAAGTCCATAAAACACCCCTTAGTGGTCATTTATAAGATCACATACCTACAACTCATGCATTGGTTCATCTTCTTGACTCTAAAATGAGGAGGACATAAGAGCATGTCATTCTCCTTGGATGTATCTGTTCCACATGCATCAATAATTTCCTTTTTTTGTATATGGTTCCATATATTTCTCTAAAACTAATTGGATCCCTCTTATATAATAAGAAAGTTTCATTTTATATAATATTTGTGAAACAACTATAGTACTTACATATACAAGTGCATGGTTCTAAACATCTAGAATAAATATATTTGATTTCAGAGAAAATCATAATAAAAAACCTCAATTCCTACAAATGTTTTTCCAAGTTATGCATGTGTACATCAATGTAGGGCTATAATAAATCACCTCACACCACTTATTTCTATCCCATAAATACAACTTCAACTAAAATCTCACTTAGATTTATCTTCTCCTTGTTCTCTAGCAAAAAATGATAGATGAAGATCCAAAAATGCACTCACATGTTATCCTTGCATTAATTTTTTTTAGTTATTCTTTCCTTCTACATAGTATTCTCACACTATAATATAATAATGTATTCTACCCAATATTTATCCCTAGTGGAAGACACACAAATTATCTTTCTATTACTCTTCTAACCTCTAGCCAGGTTTCTTAGAATTGAAAACTCTCAACCATTTTTATTTCCTTCAACCCAATTTTATCAAAGTGTAATACAACTGAAAAATATCTTATTCAACCCTAAAAATTTCTACCCAACTATATTTTTAGTTGAAGGATGTTCTTCTCTCTTACTTCCTCTATTTTCTATCACACCTTTTTTATACTGTGGAAAATATGCCTATGTAGGAGACTCTCCGACCTTCTCTTAACTCTCAACTCTCTCACAACTTTGGTCTATTTTCTCTCACTTATATCCACCTTGCAACCTTATAATTCTTCTTGGGGACACTTATGGGATCATATACTAGTTTGGTAAAGTTTGGGGAATGGTATCAAGAAAACAAGAGACGTACCCTATAATATTTAGAGGCACATAGCAGAAATCAAATGAAAATAAATATTTTTTCATTATTATTTAATCCTTAAGGGTATCTACAACACATAGAATATTTTCACATTATGCTAAATCTCTCAAGTATTTGCAAAAAAAATTCTCATACTATCTAAACCCTTTATATCCTTGCAATCCTATGTTTACAAATTTTTTGGCTACCTGACTAAACATCCCAAATTTTTCTATATATAGGTTTAACAACAATAAATATTACAGAAATGAAAACACTCCTTTTTATAGAACAAGTGGAATGTTTTTTATTTTGATTTATTCTAGAGTGACCTCAATCATTTTTCATCCAAATTTAATAAAATATATTTTATTCAAGATCCATTACTTCTAAGAGTTTTTGATCTCTATAATATTCTTAATAAATGAGAATGTATTTTCCCATGTGGTTATGTGGCTTAGTACAACTACATCATTAAATTTTAGTTACTAAGAATCCCTAGGATGACATGCATCTTGGTCACCATTCATATTCAAATGGATGAAGCCATATCTATTTTCTTGTTTCCTTGAGGAAAATTAAAACATTGAATGATATTGTTTTTAGTTGGTGGATCCTTTCTTGTGTAAAAAAATCAGGAAGATCTCAAATGTGAAATTTATCCCTGCATGTGAATAATCACTCTAATTTTAGCCTCAATAAAAATATTTATTTATATCTTTTTAATGAGATAAATATAAAATGAATCCTTTTTATGAAATTCATGGCCCTTTAAAATTCATTGTAGTTAGTCTACTTAATTTTGAACATTTTAGACATGTAGCCCCAAATCATAGTCTATCTCCACGTAACACTTATCATCTCGTTATAGCCTCATAGTCTCAAAGCTATAGACACTGGTCCCTTCTCTTTATGAAATCCCATATCAATATTCGATAGGCTTGTAGCAATCATCACCATCTTGTAGTATTATGGCTTATATCATAAACCCAAGCCTCTATGAAACCCTATGAAATCATTTACTAGGATTATGACACACATCACAATCTTGTTGTCTTGTGCTATAACTCCCTTTTTGAAATTTGACTTGGAATCCTTCTAATATGATGTCTTATGTCATCATTTCACACTTTTTGTGTTTATATATTCACTTTGTGATTCCTATAGGCATCTCTTTAAAATGGAGTAAACCCACATAGAATTGGCATATTCCAACCAATTAGAGTCATATATATTCAATGCATTGATTACAAATTAAATCCCATATTTAATGTGTTTTACAACATGTCTCATATTTTATTGGGTTTGCTAAAAACATTTGGCCTTTCAAAAGATAACATATGTTATAGGTGGGATTTAAGCCTATATAAATAGAGCATTAAGTTGTTTCACCAAATACAAATATCAAGTGTCCACTTCATGGATCATTGAGATATTTCACCAAATGTAAGTAACATGTGTCCTATGTGATCAATTGACATTTGCAAGAAAGCCACCATCTTGTACCAAAAATGGAGATTAAAAATAGGGCATGCATATATGTGGAAGAATTAAGAAGTAGGGAGTTTGGGAAGATGTTTAAATGGATGTGTTAGATCTCTTTAGGTCTACATTTAGATCCAACATACTTGAATTTCAATTTTTTAAGTTTATATATGGATACTAATTATTTTCTTCACAAATTCCATGGTTATAATTGGAAATGAATCATTTGCTTCAACATAATATCATAAATTAAGAAAACATGAAACTTATTTAATATTTGTATATTACACGGTACAATTTGAAAATTTTATCAGTAAAAATACATCCTTGTAAATAAAAAATGTAATAAATCATGTGGAGTCTTAGTCTAAAACTTGTAGTCCAAATAATAAAATATACTTTTTGATCATATGACCAGCCACTAGAGAATCTCAAGTATCGATGTTTTTTCATGGATCATCAGTTTCCTATAATGTCTCGAGCTTGAAACTAAAAAATGTTACAACATACTAGCACTGTTAGGAAATAAGGGATAAAATATGTGGAATAATCCCTCACAGAATCGTAATAGTAGAAACTAATATGCAAAAAATATTACAGATCTCCAATAAAAGTGCATAATAAAATAACACAACACAAAGAGATAGTATTTAATGTGGTTCACTCAATTTGGGATACATCCACAAAGAATCACTTTCTCAGATTTTATTACAAGCCACCGCTCTCTCAATACAATACCCAGATCTGTTTGGAGCAATGATCAACAAACTCTCCAGAATTCACACCCAAAATTAGACACATCTGCAATGTTATATAATACCTACCATATGCACAAAACCACCTAAGTAGACAACTTCTTAAGTAGGTTTACAAAATCATGGGTATCAAAAAAATATGGGACAAAACTGTCCCATAAACCTATGGTTCAAAAACCCACCCATATGAAAAAAGCACGTTTCCTGGTATATCGGGCACACTTTTTTTTCGAGGCCAATTTTTTTTTTCTGGGGGTTGTGTCCCTGAACCCCCGGCGACACAACTGTGGAAAGTGTATAGTAATCTTAGCGTATAGTATTCAACACTTTCACACATGAAAATAGGCTCCACAACCTAACAATCTCCCACTTGGAGACTAGTTTTCCTCTAAGCAAGCTTCTCAACCCTTCACTAGTTTCCATGAATACCAACCAAAGCTTAACACAGCTTCATTTTTTCCCTTGTGACCACCTTGGTCATCATGTTTGCAGGATTATGACTAGTATGAATCTTATCTAGCTTCAAATTTTTCCTGATGAAATGGTACCTTAACTATAAATACTTCATCATAGAGTGGAAAGCAAAGTTCCTAGCTAGGTGTATAACACTCTGACTATCACTATGAAAATTTTCTTCCTCCTGCTTATGCCCCAAATCCTCAAGTTATTTTTGTAACCAAATCAATTCTGTACTTGCCTCTGTGGCAACAACATACTCAACCTCTATGGTTGGCAAAGCCACCAGCTTCTGTAGTCGTGAAATCCAACTCACTGTTGTCCCACCTACAGTGTAAACATAACCTGTCGTGCTCCTCCTACTGTCTACATCTCCAACCATATCTGAATCTACATAACCACATAAAGTGGTGTTTGATCCATTGTAGCAAACAAATTTTCCCATGGTCCCTCTCAAATATCAAAGGATCCACTTTATTCCCTGCCAATGATCTCTACCTGGATCACTCATAAATCTACTCACCTTTCCCACTACATGGGAAATATCAGGCTTGGTGCACACCATGGGATACATCAAGCTATCAACCGTTGATGAGTAAGGTACCTTAGACATCTAGTTTCTTTCCTTCTCTATCTTGGGACACTACTCCTTTGATAAGTTGAAATGGCCTGCTAAAGGAGTCCTAACTGGTTTAGCATCCTGCATATTAAACCTCTCTAAGAAATTCTTAACATACTCTTCCTGAGATAAAGTTAGCTTCCGTTCCTTTCTATCTCAAGATATCCTCATACCAAGGATTTTTTTGGCTTCCCCCCAAATCCTTCATAGCAAAGGATTCACTTAGCTTCCTCTTAAGTACTTTTATTTCCTACATGTTTTTACCTGCAACCAACATGTCATCCACATACAGGACATAGAATAATATAACTTCCATCCTCAAATTTCTTTGTATACATGCAATGGTCAAAATGGCATCTAATATAGCCTTGATCCATCATGAATCTATCAAATTTTTTATACTATTGACGCGGATCTTGTTTCAAGCCATACAAACTCTTATTCAGTTTGCACACCATCTCCTCTTTACCTTTGACCTCATAGCCCTTTTTTTTTTTGCATATATAAATCCTCCCCCAAATCACCATAGAGAAATGTAGTCTTTACATCAAGTTGCTCTAAGTGCAAGTATTCTGCTACAACTATTCCAAGAACAATTCTAACAAAAGTCATTTTTACTACAGGAGAAAACATCTCATCAAAATCTATACCTTTTTTTCTGTGCAAACCCCTTGACCACCAACCAGGCCTTATATCTTTTCTTGCCTCCTTCTTCCTCTTTGAATCTAAACACCCACTTGTTCTGTAATGCTCTTTTTCCTTTGGGTAGCTTCACCAAATCTCATTTCTGGTTCTCCATGAGAGCCTGATGCTCCTCATCCATGGCTTGCTCCCACTTCTTCTTGGCATCTACCTGCATTGCTTCATCAAATATCTCTAGCTCTCCACTGTCAGTGAGTAATAAATAATAAAGAGAAGGAAAAAATGTTCAGGTTCTCTTCTTACCCGAGAAGAACTCTCATCAGTATAAGAGTTTGGGGTTTTTTGTTGAGGAGGTTCCTAAACTGATTCATGTGTCACTTTCCCATCCAAAAGATCCTCTACTGCTGCATATTCTTTCTTGGATTCTTCCCTGTTTTCCTGCAACTGCTACTTATACATGATTTTCTCATTAAAGACCACATCCCTAGATCGAATTATTTTCTTGTCCCTAGTACTCCAACATTTATATCCAAATTCATCACCACCATAACCAATGAAAGTACATTTTTCTGATTTAGCCTCTAGCTTGGTCATATCATCCTTGTCTATATGGAAAAGCATCTCACATCCAAAGACTCTAAGAAATGAATAATCAAAATGTTTACCATACCAAGCCTCCTCAGGTATGCCTCCATCCAAGGCACTTAAGGGTCCTCTATTTATCAAGTACATAACTATGCTCACCGCTTCTACCTAAAAAGAAAGAGGCAATCATTGCATGTAACCTCATAATCCTAACACATTCCATTATTGTTTTGTTTCATTATTTGTAACACCTTATTCTGCTATGGAGTTCATGGAACCATCTTTTGTCCTATGCAGATTATATTCTTAGAACAATAATCATCAAATTCATCGCTGCAATACTCCCCTCCATTATTTAACCTGAGACATTTTAGCTTGAAGACCTGTTTCATTCTCTATCAAGGATTTCTATTTAACAAAAGTGTCAAATACATCATATTTGTTTCTAATACAATAAATCCAAACTTTCCTTGTTGCATCATCAATAAAAATAACATAATAACTTGAACCCCTAAGAGATGGTACCTGATCTGACCCCCCACACATCAGAATTGCACCAGCTCTAACTTACTCTCTTTCTTTATAGGTTCAACCTTGAGAAACCTTACACATATTTAGTTTCCCATATATGTAGTCCTCACAAAAATCCAAAACTGAATTCTCATATATCCAAGAAAGTCCTTGTCTTATGATCTCCATGCCCTTATGGCTCATATGACTGAGCCTTATAGTGCCATACTGTTGTATCTTCTTTTGAATCCACAAGATTACAAACATTAGTGCTATAAGTGGTTAAATACAAAGTTCCAACCTTCTTACCTCTTGCCACCATAAGAGAACCCTTGGTAACCTTCTAAGAGTCTTCGGTGTAAATATCACAGTACAACCATCACTTCCCAACTGGCCCACCGATATCAAATTTTGTTTTAAAGTAGGCACATGTATGACATCCTTCAATAGCCAAGTATTCACATTCTGCATCTTAACCCGAACAGAACCTTTTCCAACTATACTACAAGTCTCATCATCACCAAGAAAAAACATGCCAAAATCTCATCGAACATAATCAACAAAATAATACCTATGTGGAGTGGCATGGAAAGAAGCCCCCGAATCTAAAAACCTAAGATTCAACAATATTATGCAAAGAAAGAATCAAAACATCTTGACATACATTACTTGTTGCCACATTTGCCTCCTTATTTTTCTTCCTTTTGTTTATTCTTGTCATTAAGCTCCCAAACAATATTTCTTTGCATGCCTAAACCTTTCCATAGTGCCAGCATACTATCTTGCTTTTTAGATTTTGACCTTCCCCGATCCTTCAATTTTCCACAGACTTTCTCTATTTCTTTTGTCTCCCTCTAGTTTCCATTATCAAAGCATTCCCTGAAGTATAAGATTTCCCATGGCTTTTTCTTTGCATATTTCCTCACTTAGAATCACCCCTACAACATCCTCAAACTTCAACTTTGAGTTATCTAGAATCGAGTTGCTTACTGCGTCATT